>OZ022499.1:120622558-123393535 GCA_963989385.1 Ctena decussata
GTTGGGGCATGAGATTTCACCCTGTTAAATGCAATATAGTGCAAGGATTAATATAACAAGGAAACGGATCAAGAAGATCAATGCTTCCTATACCTTAGAGGGAACGGTCCTCAGTAATGTAGAAACTATCAAGTATCTCGGCATAACCATTACCAATGATTTGAAATGGAACACACATGTCTGCAATATTTGCACAAAGGCTAATAGGACCCTCGGCTTCCTCAGACGTAGCTTGGCAGCATGTCCACAAGATGTTAAGGAGTCAGCATACAAGGGACTGGTGCGTCCAGTTTTGGAGTATGGCAGTTCAGTTTGGGATCCTCAAAGTATACTTCTCTAAAGATGAACTTGAGAAGGTGCAGAATAGGGCAGCTAGATTTGTAACGGGAAATTACACATATGATACTGGGAGTATGACTGGCATTCTGGAGAAACTTAAGTGGGAATCCCTGAAAAAGAGAAGGAAAGATAGTAGACTCATAATGCTTTACAAAGGTCTGAGGGGTGCAGCCAGTATACCCATAAATGACCCACTTGTTCCCCCAAGTAGGCGTACCAGGAATCATCATTCTACATCTACATCTACATCTACATCTACCAATTAAGTGCATGGCCAATATTGGCATAGTCGCACTGTGAACAACCTTAAAACATTCGTGCTGGGAGGTTTTTATGTACAGTTAAAATCAGATAAAAACATGTTGTTCACAATCACGGTCTTAGGATACCTGCACTGACAAGGGGCTTGAAGTCATCCAGAGTCGGTGCTGATATGACATTGGCAGGCAGACCATTCCAGAGACGGACTGTTGATGGAAAGAAGGATCTCTTGTAGGCGTTGATGGAACATTCCCTGACATTTCAAACCCCATTGGCTGAGACTGACATTTACAAGTCCAGTTTCTTCTCCCAGACTATTAGAGACTGGAATTCCCTGGAAGATTCACTTATTTCTTTCTATCTATCTATCTATCTTGACATGATCCAAAAACCCCTTTCGGGTATTATTTAGATTTCACCACGCATGGTGTATTAGTAAGAGAAGTAAAAAGTGAGACAGTGCAGGATAAAAAAAAGAAAAGCAAGGTGAAATATAGATGATAGGGTTAGTGTTAGTAAGAAGAGCTTAAAATCAGGATAAAAACAGTATTTATATTTAAGGGAGGGTATGACTGATCTTGCTGACTCCTAATTTAAAGGAGTCAAGATCTGAAACTTGGACGAGATCAGCTGGTAATCTGTTCCATGGTCATGGGAAAGAATGAATACTGATAATAACAGGCAGGTACTCGGACAAAACGGACCATGGACAAAACGGATCAGACAAAACGGACCACGGTTAGGACAAAACGGACCACGTTTCAGGACAAAACGGACCACGTTTCAAGACCAGAGGGACCACGCTAGAAGACAAGCCAGACCATTAATTGGTGCCAAGTAAAAGATAAGGAGTATATAATTACCAAAAACAATGTTAAATGGTCAAAATTATTTGACTACTGTTCATGATCTCAGCTATCTTTGGTTGTCGCAACTATCTAATTTAATTAATCAATTTAATGGTAAGATTTTTACCTTTTAAGCATGGAAATTTCTTTATTAGTGTTGCAACTAAAATAAAACATGCTTTCTCAAGGTTTACGGAAACCTAAACGTGGTCAGTTTTGTCCTGAACCTGGTCCGTTTCGTCCTGAACGTGGTCCGTTTTGTCCCAATCGTGGTCCGTTATGTCCGTGGTCCGTTATGTCCCTAATTCAGACAGATGTATGGATTTAATAATATTTCTGCTGCTGAGGGTGCAGAGGATTCAGTTAGCTTCCCTGATTCACAGTTCCTGGTGAATGATTGTACTTGGACGTATCACCAGTAAACAATTCTGATTCTCTGCGCTTGGCGTTTCAATCGGTTTCTCTCCGTGTGATCAAGTTAATGCAGTTGCGGGCTGTACAAGATACAAGATAGATACAAGCTCTTTATTACGAATTTTCGGCCCTCATAGGAGCACATATAGTGGTATAGAATGAGCAACCAAACAAATCAAGGAAAGAATTCCAAATGACAGAATATGAGCAAAATAAAAGATACAAATTAATAAAGCATATCTCCTAACAGATGATACAAGTACCATATACATGATACAATTACGAGAAACACATACTAGCCCTAAAGTAGTCTCAGTGATATGATATATTAACTACATTAACAATTTCCTAAAATGAAGATCATTCACTGCCTAGACAAGTCAGTGCAGTGGTACCATCATAGAGACCCATAGCAGGTAGACTGGTGCATGCCCCATCTATGTCCTATGGCATATTGTTGGCATATTAACGACACATTTACTGTATTAAGAACCTTGTACAACAGTTGCCTCCCTTGATAAATCTCTACAATGGCGCCTATCCTGTTTGATATGTATTCTTGGCAGGCAGTTTTACTCTGTCTGTTGTTTGCTGTTATGTATGTGGGTAGCCTATACATGTGGGGAAACTCAAGCTCTAAAAATAGGTACGCTGGCAGAACTGGAAATTGTATGATCTCGAAGCAAACAAGCTTCATCGGTACTGTGTGGAAGGAACCGGTTTCCGCACAGACCAGTACTAGCGCAGTTGCAGCGGTCCATTGAAATACCGCAAACTACCGCAAACCATCACAAAACCCAAATTACCACAAACCACCTCTAAAACTATTTCAGTGTATATTTAATCAGTATATTTGATATTTGTTGGCATATTAACGACACATTTACTGTATTAAGAACCTTGGAATCTTTCATTTCATCCATATATTTTCTAACGTGCCTAACGTACGTGGCCCTAAGGTCGTCACCTCAGTGCATTTAAATGAATACCTCATGCATATGGTGGTAGCTATTGATAGTTGCGTTATGGTACCGGCAAGACAAGCCATTTAGAAGGGATGTTCAATAAAGAAACTGGTCAATTTAATACAGAAAACATCGAAAAACAGACTGTTTACAGGGGAAGGGTCGGCCTGACGACCTTAGGACCTATGGGACCATGAGTCGTCATCGGTGCGGCCCTAGTGTCGTCATGGGGTCGTATTGTCATTTTTTACGTTTTTAAAGAAAAAAGTTCATGTCAAGAAACAAATTAACAAATATTTATTAATTTTGCTGTTAAATGATCATCAAACAGAAATAATCTTATAAAAATGCTGCTTTAAAAACCAGATTGGCTTATGCAAACACAGAGTCTGGTCCGGGTTCTGGTCAGATTGTCTTCCTGTACCAATGGTGGTATATAGGTATATGTTTTAAGATGTCAAAATATGATCATTGAAGATCCCGACAAGACTGCACACGTTTTCTTTTGCTTTGGGATACCTTCTTGTCAAAGGTTCTTATTCATTTGACAGATAACATTGTTGTCGGCGGAAATGGAATATAAAATTATTGGGATGTGGCTGACCAACTGAATTATTTGAGGTCTCATGGCGTCGAAGATTCTCTATTTTATTTTACTTTTCTATTTTCATAAACAAAATACTTGAGTTGCACAAAGAGAAATGTGTTTTCGTATTTCTAAATTAGGTTAAAAAGTGACACTAAATGGGTAAATGCTGTATTTCTGGAACATTTACTAATGGGTAATTTCCTTTTTCACACCAAACCCTGCACAACTGAAACTGGGCCTGTTTTTATAGACAACGTTGCTACATTTTCCGCTTTTAAATTTAAATCATTTTTGTTTCATTTGCTTATATGAGGAAAAACCAACATAAAATTGTTAATTTGTACGAAAATAATCACAATACATGTTTGTCTAACTGGAGTGAAAGAAGAGCATATAAGAAGTGGAGAAATGATTTTTTTGTTGCCTAGTAGTATGTGCCCTAGAGTCGTCAGGTATGACCTAAAGTCGTCATCACTGTTCTTTGGTGTCTGATTCGTTTAATTTCCTCTCTGGCCGCCAAAGGTAAGAAAATCTTGATGCTTTACTGTATAATGTGTTTGGGTGAATGCAAACATACATCTGAAACATGAATCTAGCGTGACAATCTTGGTTCGCCAGACCGATATCAAAACCAGCTTGCTCCGTCGACAGACTTGGAATTTTAAGTAAAAATGGGTTACCTTGTTTTCTCTTCGTTAGTTGGAAGAACGTTTAAAACCAGCTTTAAATGTAAACTGCAAAACAAAATTAAGATATTTATCTTCTGAATTTCGCCTGCCTCTAGACATTTCTGTGACACAGATGGAAAAACACGAAGCTAAAAGAATGATGACGACCTTAGGACCCTGACGACTATAGGGCCACGTACGTTATAACATTACACAGGCAAAGTGTGAAAACACCTGCAATTATATTTTCTTTTTTGGAGGGTTATAAAAACAACTTTAAGCTTCTAGTGGATCAAAAATAATAATAATAATCATACATTAATAATGTATTTGATAATAATAGTAGTTTTAACAATAATGCCTTAGTGTTGGCATAATTAGCCTTTTCGGAACTATATTATAAGACAAGTCAGCTGATAAAGATTATCTCAAAAGTGTTGAAAAATATTGAAAAGGTGCTTAGAAATGTTTTTTAACTGGCTTGTGGTAGCTTGTGGAGAGTTGAGGGTGGTTTGTGGTGGTTTGCGGTAGTTTGCGGTGGTTTGCGGTATTTCAATGCTCCCCAGTTGCAGCAGTGATGTATTAAACTAAGGAATTTCTCCATTCCTGAAATTACATCATATTTTAAAATTATTTGTCTGCCTTAAGTTACAAATGGGCAATGACCCTTTCAGAACAAGACATAGGGCCCAGTGGGCCCAGGTGACACTAACAATCAGTCTGCTTGGCTCACGGAGGCTAATACTAAAACCTTGTACCGCACCGCACTGGGGTAAAATAGAGTACCGCACCGCCGAAGATTTCCAAACCCTACCGAATTTTACGGCCTTTACCATAGGCAAAGGGCATGTTACTTAGTATATGCTGATTTTGTAAATAAGTCTTTTTAATAGAGATCTTAATGTACTGGAAGTATATACATATTTACAACATGCTGAAACCTTTATCCCCTAGCTCAAAACGGATTTTAAAGGTAGGTTCCTGTACTTTGGAATGCATCATATAATTTGATGAATTTTTATCCAAGTTGTGGGAAAGCACTTATATAAAGGGAATGAATAAGTTTCGCTAAAAAGTGAAAGTAAAAAAATATTAGAAAAGTTGTTTTGCAAGGGATTTCCCAACTCTGCTTCGCACACCAGTTAGCGCTATTTTTAGTTCGCGCCAAAAATAGATAACACAGCTGATGTCATGCTGCATTCCATTTTGGGATAGTTTTAACCCGAACGCCATGCCAGGACCATCTAGAAGAGCTCACGGCTAGAAAAAATTGACATTTGGAGAATGACAGCGGAAATCGCGCACTTATAAATATATAACATAATTATTTTTAGAACTGGAATTCCAACGAAAGAATATAAACCAACGGGAAAACGACTATTTTTCTACAACATCTGACGATTTTCTCAGTAGCAACAGAATCAGAAAAATAAAAGAATGCAATACTACCCAGAAAAAGACGAAATTATTTTCTGAACGTAATTGTTATTGCTAGTCCAGGAACCTACCTTTAATATCTGTTTTATCCATTTCAATAAATTCTCAGGCTAACTTTCACATGGTAGTCCCTGACGTTTAGATTTGGTTGGTTTTACTAATAACCCCTCCCCCCACCCCAAACACTGAGGTATACTTTTGATATATATATCTTTGTTTAAAGGTAACTTTATCCATATAATTTCCTAGATTTAAACAAATCGCATATATCTATCTGACAAATTTTCCTACGGGGGTTGGAAGTGACTCTTAAAAGTATGTCTGTGTTGCAATCATCAGAGAAATAAATGTATAAATTCTTTGGAGAAAAAGCCTCGACGAGATAATGTAAATTTGCCATCATGCATGCATAGAAAATATTCAAAGTATTTCAATTGAGTGTTTGCTTGCAGGAAATTGAAAAGTGATCCTAAGTATTTAAATTGAGATGGGTAAGTATTTTCGTTGATATTAATTCGACATACAGTAAATATTCATTAATAAATCTATTATTTAATTTCACAAAGAAAGACAGGACCAAATCTGTATATAGAGATCGTTATTATTCCTTTATAACGTGAGTGCGGTAAAGTTTGGAATTTACTTGGCACTGTACGGAAATTTCCGTAAGTGCGGTACAAGGTTTTAGCCAGTGCGGTGCGGTACAAGGTTTTAGTAATGGCCAGTCTGCTTATACTTTACATATGTGAAGCTCATTTAAAATATAAAATGGGCCTTTTAGAATGACATAAGAACCAAAAGCTTGGCACTAACCACAACACTTCTAAGTGTTTGGACACTGTAATTCAATTACAACTAGGTTTCACTCTTTTGATTTTACTCTCAGAGAGATGGTTCTAAGGAGGGGTCACAATCTAAGTTTTTAAAATACGAAAAATTATCCCTAAATTATTCCTTTTACCAGTACCTTAGATAAGCTGCGTATCCGCGTATTTACGCAATTTGAATGTTTGAAAACGCAATTAAAATCATTTTTTAGCGTAAAGAAACACAATTGAAATCTCCTTTACGCAATTCGGTGAATCGCCGGAGCGTAACGGTGTTTCTCCAGCGGGATGAGAACTGATTATACAACGTGAAATTCTACGACTTTGCGCTGGTTCTCCGCGTCATGTGCAATGAATGTAATCCGAGTGATGTATACGGGAAACCAGTTGTGTGTAAAGGCAAGACACAATACACAATATGGCGTGGCCCTCAACACAGAGAAAAAGCGAAGGGCCACGCACAGAATAACAAATAATTGGATATCAGAGCCTGTCTAAGTTTTTTCCAACATCCATAGTGATTGATATCATTCTAGATCCTATAAATACATGCGCTGATGCATTCTCAGTGGCACTCCAATCGTAAAGCAGCTCGTCGGCAAAATTGAAAGTGAAAGTAGCGTGCATTCGGTAATCCTCTCTTCTGTTTTCATTTGCACATTGTAAGTTGTTTGAAATCAAATGCTGGGTGATAAAATTCCGGATAAATCTGGATTTAGGATCCTCCGGAACACATCCTGAGATTGATGCAAATCCGTGGAGTTCACCAGGAGGGGGGGGGGGGTTGTCTGACGGAGGAAATTGGCAGGACATTTAGGTATGTATTTGTTTTGTTAACTGTCTAAGGTAACATAGGGGAGAATGCAGTGCATTTGGACATGGACACTTAGTCATTATGAGCCAAATTGTACTCCACCCACCTTTTCCTCTTTCTTCTGATTCTTGCCCAAACTTTATATTGGCCTATGGTAGTGGGTGGGGGATGAATAAAAATGTACAAAATACAGGGGAACGTATGCCCATTTTTTTTTAGTGTTGGACTTAGTTTTTTTGAGCCCGTTTTTTTAACCCATTTCTTCAGAGCACCCTTTTTCACCTGACTCTACTTTGCAATTAAACATGATAGAGAAACCCTGTGAAGCTGTGATTTTAGACTGGATTTTAGGGGTATGAAATAACCTAAAACCAGTTTAGATATCAGCATTACTTGGAATGCCAATATGATGAAACACTGTTAAAAAGACAGTATCTCATCCAAAAATACCCAATCTGAAATGTGTGGATACCCAATTCACTAGCCCTTCGAAATTTCAAATACCCAATTCAAAACTGAAATACCCAATTGGATGAAAAGTGAGTGGGTAAATACCCAATTGGATGAAAAGTGAGTGGGTAAATACCCAATTGGGTCAAAAGCTTATCTAAGGTACTGCTTTTACTCTGTCTTGTCTGGAGCTTTTGAGACCCTAATCAGGCTTACCCTGTAGCCTTATCTGGGTCTACTCAGATTGGGTGTCTCAGAACTCCAGAATGAGATTCGAAGATAATTTTTCTTATTTCTCAATGAAAGGTATGTTGTGACCCCACATTAGAACCATCTCGCCGAGACGGTTTTAATGATGGGTCACAACCTACAAAATTTATGGTAAAGATGGAAAATTATCCCTAAATTATCCCTATTACCCCTTCTTATCTGGAGCACTGAGTTTCTTCCCAATTTTAAGGGTCATTACAGTAAATTACCTTACTATTTATTATTATTTTTTTTGTCCAGAGATCACCCTGAGACTATCAAGCGGCGTTTCATCAGTGTAGCTGTTACCTGTATAGTTGTCATACCAATATTATGGTGTTTTGGAAGTGTGTCTTCCAATAAAAATGTGAGTATGCAGGATTTCAGCCTTAATTACACATTATTAACAAGTCAGTGTTTTCAAATTTTCTTAGTACAAATGATCCAAGTTATGACTATGTTGGCTAGGCTTTTAAATTCAGGAATCATGTGATTCACAATTCGCGAAACCGCTGTGACGTCACAGTAATGGTGGCTCCTTAGAGACAGTGAAAACAATCCATAGCAACGCATTGTCAGCCTTCCGTGATTTTGGTGTATTTGAATTTTTAGACCTATTTAGCTTATTTTTCGTAAAATATACACGTATTTTAGAAAATAAAAATGTTAACTGGTTCTTTCAAGCTTATTCAGCGGATTTTACGCACAAAAGCAGCTAAAATACATTTTTATGGATCTTTCAAATCACGTCATAGGCTATTCAATTCACGCCCGAACTTTACATATTCATGTATCTGTCATGCTAGGCTAAGGCCACAACATATCATTATTATCATTATTATTATTAAAAAAATATCATTTGAAAAAATATTATTGAAAAGAAATAGAGTTAAAATAAAACTCTATAATGCTATAAATTGCGTGGCAGAACCGTGAAAATACCGATTATGTCCAACGTAAATTAATCTTGTTAAAAGTTCTGTTAAGAGTTATGATAACTGATAATATCGAAGTAGCAGTAATAATTATAATAATAATATAGGGTAATAATAATAATATAGGGTAATAATAATAATAATAATAATAATGAAGGAGGTAAAACAAAATAATAAAGACTGCCGATTAAAAATTTTGCAACAACTAGATCTAGATGTATATGAAGATCTAGCTAGAATAATTTACTGAGACAGACGATTTATCACATAAATCGATGCAAACTTTAACATATAGCATTATGTTGTACAGTATTTATTTATTAAAGTATGTATCGCAAGTTTTTGGAAACTTCTGAAACTACTGTGCATGCAAAAATTCCAGTAATTTGCGGTGATGTATGAAGTTAGGGGATAGAGTCTAGAGACAAGGAATATTCTTTTCAGGTTTAGCCTTGAGTAGAAATTCATGGTGTGTCAAACAGTAGTAACTAGATATATCACTCGCGCTCCCCGCTCTTTTTGATGTGATCCCCTTTACAACTGAACTCCAAAACTGTGAAGTTTTACTCACCACTTGATTGCTAGGGCTGATCAATTTCTGAAATAAATAGTTGTTATCACTCCTTACTTTACATGAATTATTAGTCATTAGCGGCTTCTCTGCGTTTTTTTTTTATTTTATTTTGCTGTGCTGTGTGAGTGTGTGTTTTTATATGCACGTGTGTGTGTGTGGGGGGGGGGGGGGGGGAGTATTAGGGGAGTGGAGTGGGGCAATGGAGATGTTCCTCAAAAGAATACCTGGTTTTCTTAATAGCCTTCATAGTTCCGGAAACATTCAGGAAATATTTTATTGTGTGGAATCATTGCAAGCTTTCACCATTGTAAATGACTGTAATGAGCCAACTTGCAACAAATGAAACATACTTGAATTTCATATAAAAGTTTTGTAACTAACACGATTTGGGTATTTTATTTGGCAACTAAAATGATCTACTTTCAATGTCATAACCTTAAATAAGCCGCTAAAAATACAATGTACCGATGTGGGTCATTTTTCAAAAACATATTCCCCCTACCTTTTACCAGTAATGTGACACAATATATGAACATAACCAACATTTTATTACCAAACGTGAAGGTTGTCTTTTAATAATGATCTGTGTTTAGATGCTTTTTTTACCACTGCTAGGACAATACAGACTTTAAAATGCCTTTCAGCATCATATGTTCTTTTGAGTCCAGAAATTGACGACATGTCCTCAGGAGTCAGTTATTTTTTTTTTTTTTTTTTTTTTCGTTTTCAAAAACAGATTGGAACCTGGGTAGGTTGTGGTGAAGGGAGGAAGGGTTGTGATGGGGCTTTTGATTGTTAGTTCTTCATCATCATATTATTATCATTATCATTACCATTTTTGGTGTTTAAAAAGTTTCAAAGTAAATATATGTCTTTGGTGTATGTAGTGTTTGCGAGGGGATGCGGTGGGGGAGAGAGAGAAGGGCGCCAGCGGGATTTATTCTCTTGATTAAAATGTCAGCCGGTCTTCTAAAAATTGATCCCTAAAATTAAACATATTTTTAGTTTTTTTGTTTTTTTTTTGTTGTTGTTTTTTTATTCCATTAATGAATTACAAAATTTAATGCTTAAGGTATTTAGATACACAATAAATCTGTATCGACTTATAAAAAACACCTAACAGAGTTCTTGTTCATGGTGAATCAATCAACTATGGAATATATACACACTTACAATGCCTACCATAAAGATCCTAAGTTTTCGGGCAGATACGTCTGTATAAACAGTGGAAACCATGATCAGACTGTTCCTTAGGAACCAGAGTGATCAAGGTCTTTACAATTTCAATTCCATCTGCGCATTTTTGAGGCATTACTCTATGGTAGACACGGAACAACAGGAAAATAAATAACAGGGCAAGGACCGGCTGTGTTTGCAGCAGGTGTAGTATTTGGACAGTCTTTTTTTGGGATATTTTTGAACTTAAACATTGTTTTTCTAGGAAACAAAACGGTGAAATGTTTTTTTTTTGTTTTATTCTGTATCATACAATGTAAGTTTTACTAAAACAATATGCATAAGCATGCCCCAGCGATTGAATATATTTTTCATGACGTTTTTCATGCAATTCAATGTTCTTGCATTTTTTAAATAAGTGTAAAAGTATACTTACAATCAAGATAATTGCAATTTTGCTAACCAGTCTGTTTCAAATACCCTATATTAAAGATTATATGATTTGCAGAAATGAAAGTGCGTCCTTGTGCTAGAGACATGAATTTTAATGGAAAATGTGTAAAAAAAAGTATGTATAAATACAAAAGTTTGTTTTTTAGGAAAACAAAACGGTGAAAAATTTTCTTTTCTTATCCAAATGTTTTACAGCACTTTGGGTTATTCAGCTGGTATAATGAAATGAATGCCCCACCAATATCTTTATTCACCATTCGTCTACCTTAAGTAAATATTTGGTTTCCCGGACTGAACGAAACGGGGTGGGTAGTGAATGGGGTGGGAACTGGTAGCCTATAGACTACTACTGTTGCGTTTATTTTATTTCTTCATATTATTAGCTCACCTGAGCCTTTAGGCTCATAGGTGAGCTTATAGTATAGCCAGGCATCCGTCGTCCGTCCGTCCGTCGTCAACATTTTCAAACATCTTCTTCTCTGAAACCACTGGGCCGATTGCAGCCATATTTCATATGGAGCCTACCTAGGTCGGGGGGACAAAAGTTTGTTCGCGGTATCTGGGTCACATGACCAAGATGGCCGCCACGCCCATATATGGTAAAAACCCTTCAAAAATCTTCTTCTCCAGAACCAAAAGGCCTATGACCTTGAAACTTGGTATGTAGCATTGGGCATGCGGGCCCATCATAGTTTGTACAAATCATGACCTTGCGTTGACCTTGACCTAATTTACGGCATGGTCAACTTTGGTACGTTAGGCTTTTATATGGGAAAACGCTTAAACAGTGGATTTCTCAGAAACTATTTGAGTCTAAGGTTTAATACTTGGTATATATGGTTGACAAAATGACCAGATGAAGATATTATGTCTTTAAAGGTCAAGGTCATTCCGTCGGACCATCCGTCGTCAAGATTTTCAAACATCTTCTCCTCTGAAACCACTGAGCCGATTGAAGCCAAATTTCATATGCAGCCTCCATGGGTTGGTGCAACGAAAGTTTGTTCGCGGTATCTGGGTCACATGACCAAGATGGCCGCCACGCCCATATATGGTAAAAACCCTTCAAAAATCTTCTTCTCCAGAACCAAAAAGCCTATGACCTTGAAACTTGGTATGTAGCATTGGGCATGCGGGCTTATCATAGTTTGTACAAATCATGACCTTGCGTTGACCTTGACCTAATTTACGGCATGGTCAACTTTGGTATGTTAGGCTTTTATATGGGAAAACGCTTAAACAGTGGATTTCTCAGAAATTATTTAAGTCTAAGGTTTAATACTTGGTATACATGGTGGACTAAATGACCAGATGAAGATATTATGTCAGTAAAGGTCAAGGTCATTCCGTCGGACCATCCATCGTCAAGATTTTCAAACATCTTCTCCTCTGAAACCATAGGGCCGATTGAAGCCAAATTTCATATTCAGCCTCCATGGGTTGAGGGAACGAAAGTTTGTTCGCGGTATCTGGGTCACATGACCAAGATGGCCGCCATGGCCATATATGGTAAAAAACTTTCAAAAATCTTCTCCAGAACCAAAAGGCCTATGACCTTGAAACTTGGTATGTAGCTTTGGGCATATAGGCCCATCATAGTTTATACAAATGATGACCTTGCGTTGACCTTGACCTAATTTACGGCATGGTCAACTTTGGTCTGTTAGGCTTTTATATGGGAAAATGCTAATATAGTGGATTTCTCAGAAACTATTTAAGTCTAAGGTACAATATGTGGTATATATGGTCAATTAAATGACCAGATGAAGATATTATGTCACTGAAGGTCAAGGTCATTTTGTCAGTCTGTCCGTCATCAAGATTTTCAAACATCTTCTCCTCTGAAACTACTGGGGAGATTGAAGCCAAATTTCATATGGTGTCTCAGTGGGATAGGGGAACTAAAGTTTATACCCGGGGTCTGGGTCACATGACCAAGATGGCCGCCATGCCCATATATGGTAAAAACCCTTCGAAAATCTTCTGCTCGAGAACCAAAAGGCCTATGATCTTGAAACTTGGTATGTAGCATTGAGCATGCGAGCCCATGATAGTTTGTACAAATGATGAGCTTGCATTGACCTTGACGTAATTTACCACATGGTCAACTTTGGTAGGTTAGGCTTTTATATGGGAAAACCGTTATACAGTGGATTTCTCAGAAACTGTTTAAGTCTAATGTACAATACATGTACATGGTATATATGGTCAACTAAATGACCAGATGAAGATATTATGTCACTAAAGGTCAAGGTCAATTTGTCGGTCTGTCCGTCATCAAGATTTTCAAAACATCTTCTCCTCTGAAACCACTGGTCTGATTGAAGCAAAATTTCATATGGAGTCTTAAGTGTGATCAGGAAATAAAAGTTTGTTCTCCGGATCTTGACCAAGATGGCCGCCATGCACAAAGATGGTAAAAACCCTTCAAAATCTTCTTCTCCAGAACCAAAAGGCATATGACCTTGAAACTTGGTATGTAGCTTTTGGCACTCAAGCCCATCATAGTTTATACAAATGATCGTGCTTTGACCTTGACCTAATTTATGACACTGTCAACTTTGGTACATTATGTAGGTTTTTATATGGGAAAATGCTTAAACAGTGGATTTTTCAGAAACTATTCAAGTGTAAGGTACAATATTTGGTATATATGGTTGACAAAATGACCAGATGAAGGTATTTTGTCGTTAAAGGTAAAGGTCATTCTTTGACTTTTGTACAAGGGCATTGAGATTCTGTCTCCCGTCAACATTTTCAAACATCTTCTCAGAGGCCACTGGGGTCAATTGAAGCCATATTTCACATGGAGCTTCACCGGCTTAAAGGAACCATAGTTTGTTCAGATGGTCTTGGTCACTTGACCAAGATGGCCACCATGCCCATATATGGTAAAAACTCTTCAAACGTCTTTTTCTGGAGAACCGAAAAGCCTATAACCTTGAAACTTGGTACCGGTATGTAGCATTGGGCACTCAGGCCCATCATAGTTTATACAAATGATTACTGTATTTCATATGTAGCTTTTATACTGGGTCAAAGGAATCAAAGTTTGTTCAGATGGTCATGGTCACATGAACATGGTGGGCACCACGCCCATATATGATAAAAATCCTTCGGAAATCTTTGTCCAGAAACAAAGGCCCAGTGACCTTGTGGCTTGGTATATAGAATTGGGACTCAACATTAATCCCCAAGGGAGGGGGGTTATCTGCCCCTGCCCTGGTGCTATATACATGTATAAAAGCATTAAAATATATACCAGGACCAAGTGTCAGGTGAGCTACAGGACCATTGGTCCTCTGGTTGTTTTTATTATTATTATGTACTTCTGCTATATTGCATCTACAAGATCTACTATTCAAATAACTGACTAAATGTATCAGTATTAAAAGTAAGCACAGCCTATTATGTCCCGTTCAATGTATCGTGTGCTTTATTCCGTTATAAATGATTATTTTCTTCTTTTAGACGATCGGCAGCTTTCTGTTTGCTTATGGAGATTAATTTCTTTAAAAAAGAGTGTTTCAGGCTTGCCTAGGCAATATATGTGTCTTTAAAGTAAATTTTTACATCTGTTTATATTTATAACGCATATAGCGTAACGGTGTGTTTTCATTGTCGCCATGCATAACCAAGCAAACCACGTGACCGTAAAACTGGAAGCGCGGTCTCCCGAATTAAGATTTATGGTGTTCTAAAGATGTCAGATGCTTTGGGTTTGATTTATATGCCCTTCTCCCCTGTCCATTTGTTTGTCCATCCATTCATGAAACATTTTGTAATCAACTCCCTTTCAGGGTTTTCACTGGATCTTTTTCAAACTTTGTACATACAACAAGAGATGATATAAGTAAGCCTAGGCTTTCCATCAAATCCTGATAAATTGATGTTTGTATATCTGTATTCTTTATGACAGTTTATGAATGAATGTCAGTCTATAATTTTGCAGTCAGTATTGTATCTCAGTTTAACAATAATTATTATTGTATGTTTTTTAAACAGGCTCATGGTCTACTGGAATGGTTAGGTCTGAGATTTTCTGGTCTTATCCCTGCTCTAGTCTTACCTCTACTTCTCACAATGGTAAGTAAAAACACAATACCGTATACGCTGTAATTTTCGTGGTGTTCCATTTTTCATGGTATTTCACGGTCACTTAGAAACCGCGAATTCTAAATGCACGAAATAGTTTCCAGTTTCTTACAAAGTATCATCAGTGGACACAGCGTCCATATATTTTTTTTCTGTTTGCTTCGGTAAAGTCTGGTACTTTTCATTTAAGCCAGTTCTTTCATCAACCTGCGGCAGCACAAGAACAAGCTCAAATGAAAATGAAGCAATTTTGCTTTTTGTGCATGTTGCTAGCTGCCAAAATTAAAATCCTGAAAATTAATGTTTATGTTTTTGCCAGTAAACCGCGAAAATTTGAACTCGTGAAAATTACTGCGTATACGGTAAATTAAGGTGGAATGAACACTCTTTGAGGGGAAGCAACTGTGCAGTTTTGATTTTTGCCTCCCTTGTCAATGGAGGCCAGCTCTGTAAGGAAATAATTTGCTCCTAGAAGCAAATCCTTTGCAATAAGAGTTTTGCTGCCCTTGGAAACAAACAGGAAGTGACAAATGTTGTTTACGTTATTTAGAGCTCCAGATAAGTAGGGGTAACAGGGATTATTCAGAGATAATTTTTCTTATTTTTTAATGAAAACATACATTGTGACCATCCACATTAGAACCGTCTCTGTTTTAATGATGGGTCACAATGTAAGTTTTACTGGGAAAATATGGAAAATTATCCCTAAGTTATTCCTGTTACCACTTCTCATCTGGAGCTCTGCGTTAAAATGAAGAACAACATGGAGGAGAGGCCATACACCTAAATTTGAACATGAGCACATATTTGTGTAAAATCAGCTGCAGTACTTTTGAGTATTACTTCAACATACGAGCCACAACATTACACAACCAACAAAGTGGCATGTGCTCCCAGTGAAGATGCTGATCAGCCAGTCAACCATACTTAACCGTGCTTAAATGGTAGCTAAGGGTAAAAGCTGTCTGTATGTGGACAGTGAAGACTCTGAACAGACTGGGCGGATGCCCAGGCAGATCTGAATCTTCACTGGGTGCTGTCGTGTCGCAGTTCATACATACTAAAAGTATGAACACATAGATAAATTTGACTTGATTTTCTCATACATATTTATTTCAAAATGATTTCCATAGTACGTAAATTTGAAATGAAAATATTAGAGCATTGCACAATTCCTTCATAATGATAGGATTGAGACCCTTACTCCATTGAAGAGTTACCGTTATAATAACTAATAAGAATTTGCCAGCCTTGACTTGATAGCAATATAAAGACCAACAAAACGGAATTGTGGGGCCAGTTTTGAGGCAATTTACATTTAAAATGCAGTTTGCAGACTCAGCCATAGTAACGTTAGTTTTATATCAAATGAAAAGACAGCCCTACGGAAGGGATGAAATAGGAAGACAGTGTAAGCAGGTATCAGAAAAGTTATGGTAACAATTGACACATTCTATCTTATTCTTTTATAGGTTCTATTTATGGGACCCCTGTCTCTTCATTACATGGATGGTGTGTTTAGACTGTACCTAGGTGAGTTGATACACAGCTTCAGAGCCCATTTGAACCTTGTGTCTGGGCCCTAAGTTATGAACCTTAAGAGATATAGTAATGAAATGACATAGATTGGTGTATTTAATGGAGACAATAATGTCGAAAATAAGAAAAACATCTCTCACTCACGTTATGGTTATCTGCCCTTGACAAAATTTGTGTCAGGACTATAACTCTTTAACAATAGGGACATATGTTCACAAAACTTCGCGACAATTTGCTGGAAACAAGAATGACAATTTGTTTCCTTGATTTATGAGTTTCTCAACTGACCTGTCCTTGGCATAAATCCATGTCAGAGCCAAAACTTTAGAACAGATTGGGTCTATGAAATAGTGTTTGATCATTGATGGCTTAACATTATGAGATATGGGACCACACAGGGAGACGTAATCTTGCTTTGTAATAAGAATCCAGCATGTGTCTCCATGTAGGCTAGGGAAGTCTCACCAGACATGTTGTAATTTCAATCAGGGATGTGGCTTGTTGAGTCCCTGGTAAAAATAATGACCGGAGGGTGAGATTTACCTGTCCTGTATTGACTGGCTCATGTTGGATTTTTGTCTCCCATATTTAGTGAACTTACAACCCGAATCGCAAATCGAATTAAGCTTCAAGACAGGAAAACGTCAACTTCTCACCAGTTAGCTGAAGTACATTTTGAGTTCCCTTTGATGTTGGGGATAGGGTTTGGGATCTGATTCAGTCAGTTCCTGAAGTGTAGTTACTCTTTAAATTTGCCCAGTTTGTTATTGTGTCTTAACCCTATTGCACTCAGAAAGGCCAAAACTCCATAGAGTTTTGGCCATTCTGAGTGCAATAGGGTTAAAATGAGTGCAAACAGGGCTGCTAATAGAAGATAGAAGCTTCTTCTGTGAGCGGGATGCCTGTGAGCGGGATGCCTATCTTGAATATGTGAAAGAGGGAGAAAAATTTCTCACCTACCACAGCATACAGGATAGAGTCATCTGTGTGCTTTCAACACAGTAGCAAATCTTATCACACATGTTTAGCCATGAGGGATAAGCTACATATGATTTTGTTCAATTTTTTTGCCTAATGGCTTCCCATACAGGATTAACAAACGTTCATTTTACATAATAATTGTCATTAGAAAGTCTTCTAGCTTACCAGCTATTGTACCAGTTCTTCAGCTTTGTTCGATTTCTTATCTGGGGTGACTCTCTAAGTGACTCATTAAATTAAGTCAGAAAACCTCGTTTTAAAAGCAAACAGTCAACAGATAATCTTTTCAGTATTGGTAGGTGAGAAAAATGATAAATCATTGGGGTCCAGTGGGGATAGGGATTCGATCCCATGGGCCTACCGTTTAAGTGGGAAACTCGGCAGAGCCTCATTTCCACCTTGAACAGTAGACCCTTGGGTTGGGCTCTCCTTATCCCCACTGGGCACCAATGATAGATTCTTTTTATTTTACACATAGTTTTTATAGAACTAAAAAATATATGTAATAACTATGCACCAAATGGCAAGCACCAGGCTTGGGCATCCATGTTCAAAGACACTTTCCCTAGCTGGGCCTATTTTTTGTCTTTCAGAACCAAAGTACTGGACAAACAGTTTAAAGAATTACGTATGGTTGAGGAATCACATAGTTGTAAGTTAATCTTACTCACAATACAGTTACCATATAAAATCCTATTAAATGCCCTGGGGGCGTTGCATTTTGCAAAAGGGGGTGTTATTTAGAGCCTTAAGTGTAATAAATCAGATACTGTCCGAAAACCTATGATAATATAAAAAGGTCATGGGCAAACTTTCAGAGGAAGTACTACTACTATTTTGCCTCCCTTCTCAGTAGGGGGGGGGGGGGGGGGGGGTCTACTCTTAAAGGAAAAAATTTGCTCCTCTAGGAGCAAATTCTTTCCTTTAAAAGTAGACCCCATTTCAGAGCTATCTTATCAAGGGAAGCAAACAAGAATCCATGGAAGTCAATAGTATAATATTTATATTTAGAAAAAAGGCAGTGACGTTTATTAGAGCAGGGACTTTAATTAGGATTAATATGGTATACCAGCTAGATTTAGGTGAAACTATACAGTTTAAGGGCAAGCAGCTCTGCTTTTATCATTGTTGCCTCCCTTTTTCGTGGGCTCAACTCTAAGGAAAGAATTTGCTCCTGTTGGAGCAAATTCTTTACCTTCAGAGTTGATCTCTTTTGGAAGGATTATGTTGTTCAGGGAAGCAAACAGAAAGTCAAGAAAGCCGTTTTCCAGTGTAAAATTGGTGGAAAAGCACTGAGGTATACCTATAAACCTTGAGTTTCCACTGGTGGCACCAACTTTTTTTTATGCCCCCAATTTCAGAGAAATTGTGGGGGCATATTGGTTTGGGCCTGTCCGTCTGTCCGTCCGTCCGTCTGTCCGTCTGTCCGTCTGTCATCTCAAGAACCGTAAGAGCTAGGAGCTTGAAACTTTATACACATGATCAGTATGAAAATTAAGCGTACATGTGTTTTTTCTTTTTTCCGCGGGTCACATATTTCAAGAGTTATGCCCCTTTTTCGACTTAGCCTGTGGAACCTTGTGAACAAAATATCTCAAGAACCCCTAATGCTAGGATCATGAGGTTTTGCAGGATGAGAATGCCCAAGGTGTAGATGACCTGATTAACTTTTTAAACAAATTCTTGAATTTTTGACCGAGTTATGCCCCTTTTTCGACTTAGTGCATTGTAAGCCTATGGAACCTTGTGAACAAAATATCTCAAGAACCCCTGAAGCTAGGAGCATGTTTTTTTTGCAGGAAGATACTGCCTGTGGTGTAGATGACCTGATTAACTTTTGAAAAAAATTCGTGAATTTTTGAGCGAGTTATTCCCCTTTTTCGACTTAGTGCATTGAGGCCTATGGTACAAAGGTACCCTTACATATAGTCAAGAACAATAAGAGCTAGGAACTTGAAACTTTATACACATGATCAGTATGGAAAATAAGCAGACCCGTATTTTTTTATTTTTCCGCCGGCAATGTATTTCCAGAGTTATGCCCCTTTTTTGACTTAGCCTGTGGAACCTTGTGAACAAAATATCTCAAGAGCCCCTGATGCTAGGATCATGAGGCTTTGCAAGATGAGAATGCCCAAGGTGTAGATGACCTGATTAACTTTTTAAACAAATTCTTGAATTTTTGACAAAGTTATGCCCCTTTTTCGACTTAGTGCATTGTAAGCCTATGGAACCTTGTGAACAAAATATCTCAAGAACCCCTGAAGCTAGGAGCATGATTTTTTGCAGGAAGATTCTGCCTGTGGTGTAGATGACCTGATTAACTTTTGAAAAAATTCGTGAATTTTTGATCAAGTTTTCCCCCTTTTTCGACTTAGTGCATTGAGGCCTATGGTACAAAGGTACCCTTACATATAGTCAAGAACAATAAGAGCTAGGAACTTGAAACTTTATACACATGATCAGTATGGAAAATAAGCAGACCCGTATTTTTTTATTTTTCCGCCGGCAATGTATTTCCAGAGTTATGCCCCTTTTTCGACTTAGCCTGTGGAACCTTGTGAACAAAATATCTCAAGAACCCCTGATGCTAGGATCATGAGGTTTTGCAGGATGAGAATGCCCAAGGTGTAGATGACCTGATTAACTTTTTAAACAAATTCTTGAATTTTTGACAAAGTTATGCCCCTTTTTCGACTTAGTGCATTGTAAGCCTATGGAACCTTGTGAACAAAATATCTCAAGAACCCCTGATGTTAGGAGCATGATTTTTTGCAGGAAGATACTGCCTGTGGTGTAGATGACCTGATTAACTTTTGAAAAGAAATCATGAATTTTTGATTGAGTTATGCCCCTTTTTCGACTTAGTGCATTGTAAGCCTATGGAACCTTGTGAACAAAATATCTCAAGAACACCTGATGCTAGGAGCATGATTTTATGCAGGAAGATACTGCCTGTGGTGTAGATGACCTGATTAACTTTTGAAAATAATTTGTAAATTTTGGATTGAGTTATGCCCCCTTTTCAACTTAGTGCATTATTTGCCTATGGAAGCTTGTGAACAAAATATCTGGAGAACCCCTGATGCTAGGATCATGATTTTTGCAGGTTGATATAGCTCCAGGTGTAGATGACCTGATTAACTTTCGAAAACAATTCCTAAATTTTTGACTGAGTTAAGCCCCTTTTTCGACTAAGTGCATTGTAAGCCTATGGTACAAAGGTACAAGCATTATTGGATGAACCTTCTCTAGAGACAAGCATATGGTTGGGGGCATAGTGTTTCATAAACACATTTTCTAGTTTGTTTGTTTTTTTGCCATTATGCACCAACTTTTTCTGGCATTGTTCATTTGATTTATATATATATATGAGCCATGAATTGGCAAGACCAACAAAGTGGCATGTGTGCTTAGTGAAGACTCAGATCAACCTGAGCCAGTCTGATCAGAATCTTCATTGTGCACTTACATGTAAAGGTTAGCTGAGGGTCTAAGCTTGCTCCATGCCGACAGGGAAGACTCTGATTAGACTAACTGTAGGCCCAGACTTACCTGAGTCTTCGCTGGGTGCACATGCCACTTTGTTGGTTTTATCATGTCATGGCTCATATATAGAAGCAGAATCTCACTAGAGACACCACAAATGGAAGGACACTTGGCGCTAGGTGTGTGCAGATATGGTTACATACCGCTGAGCCACTTGGGGAACGTCATAATCATTTCGAGAATTGATACAACAACAACAGAAACATCATAACATGATTAATTCCACAAAGATCAGTTTAAAAATGGAGAAATAAGAGAAAAAAAGAGAAAAAGATCAGCTGCTATCCTTATCTTTATTATCTGACTAGTCTAGTCTATCCCATAACCTTGTGAAGTCATTTAGGCACCACAGATGACTACAACAAACCCTTCCACCTAGTCTTGTCTTCAGCTGTCCTAGTTGAGCTAGCAAAGTCCATCACTGTCCATTCCTTAATATTGTCTTCCCACCTCTTCTTCTGTCTACCTCTCTCTTTCCTTTCACTGTGCCCTGCAAAATTGTCTTTGCTAAACCAAAAGACCTTGAGACATGGCCAAACCACCTTAGTTTCCCTTTCTTGATCAAGGTCAGGAGTTCATCATAATCTTAAATGGCTGCTCGGATCTTCCTGCAAACCTCCTCATTAGTTATTCGGAATAGACATGGTACCAGTTAGGTATGGATTGATAGATGACATGCGATAACCGTCTTTCCCAACAGTACAGCAGTCATATTAGGATGATAGGAGGGTGGTAATGATAGTTTGTGGGCTGTGGAACCTTGCTTATGGTTGAAAAGATTTCCACCTGCAGCCAGAATTGAACTCAGACTGCTAGCTGAGCAGGCCGACACTTACTGCACTGAGCTACTGGGGCTCCTACCAGTTAGGTTCTAATGAGTGGCAGAAACATAATTGAGCCACGACACGAGAACAACAACAAAGTGGCATGTGCGCCTAGCAAAGACTCAGATCAGCCTGGGCATCTGCCCAGTCTGATCAGAGTTTTTGCTGCGCTTAAAGGGTAGCTCAGCATCTAAGCTACGTCCATACAGACAGCTAAAACTCTGATCAGACTGGGCGGATGCCGAGGCTGATCTGAGTCTTCGCTTGGGGCACAGGCCACTTAATTGGTTTTCTTGTGTCGCGGCTCATGTTTAAATGGAGTAACAAGAAGAAGAATCCCTAAATAATTGACATACCCCATTATCTGGAACTCTCATTTGGAACCAAAACTGAAACAAGAAAACTGAATGTGAAATGATATAGCATATACATGTAAAACAAGTTTTGTCTTTTCTGTCAGGCGCCAGTCTCCGAGGAGTTTATATTCCGTGCTTGCATGCTACCTCTGCTGGTTCCACACTTCGGTGAAGGATGGTCCATATTCCTTTGTCCATTATTTTTTGGTGTTGGTAAGTCTAGATTGAAGTAAACAGTATTTCTATAATCAATTCACATGTGGAATGTAAATTGTAAAGTATATGGAACTGCGGTAAACTAGAAGCTTTTAGTGGTCATCGCTTGGAAGCCATCATAAATAATGAATGAATAAAAAAAGTTACTACTATTATAAGAAGCCGGTAAAATGCTTTAAACAAACATATTAAAAGGCAAGCTATTTTAGTTTTGAAAAGCTCTTCCAATTTAAAGTACCAGTAGCGGAACCACAAATGCAAAAACTACAAATATAATTGGGCCGCAACACAAGAAAACCAACTAAGTGGCATGTGTGTCCAGCGCAGACTCAGATCAGCCTAGGCATAGCTAAGGGTCTTAGCTAGCTCCATTTGGACAGAGAAGACTGTGATCAGACTGGGCAGATTCCCAGGCTGATCTGAGTCTTTGCTGGGGGCACATGCCACTTTGTTGGTTTTGTTGTGTCCTGGCTCGTATGTATACTCACAAGTCTGGGTTGAGGTGTATGGTAACACCTACATACTTTTCCACCATTTTTGCAAAGGGAGACAACTTTTATAACTTCCTTTTTGCTTCCCTGGCTAATGCAGCTCTTCTAAAATGGGGTCCACTCTTGAAGGAAAGAATTTGCTCCTCAGAATTATCCTTGAAACCCCACCTTAACTGGAGCTGTATATGTATGCTAATATGGTATAATTTTTAACTCACCTGTACGAACATACAGGGAGCTATTATTGTTATTATTGTTGTCTTCCTGAAGTCGGCGTTGGCGTGGATGTCGCACATAAAGAGTTTTATGACAAAGTTCTATTAAGTGATTGACAAGGTGCTGTCATAAGAGCTATCCTGTATGCGGACAGGTCTTGTTACATAACCTGTATGGATACACTTCCATGTTTTTCACCATTTTGTCAAAGGGAGGTAACTTTAATGACTTCATGTTAACCTTTCCAAAGTGGAGCCCATTCTTAAAGAAATTCTTTCCTTTCAGAATTGACCCCAGTTGAGAAGGGAGGCAAAAATGGAAAATCACAGAGTTGCTTTCCCTAAAAGTATACCCATTCACCATAACAGCCATAGAACTGTGGCTCAAAGTGTATAAATGTGCCAGTTCTGTTCTGTTCTGTTTCAGTTCTTGTAACGTCTGCCAGTTCTGTTCTGCTCTGTTTCAATTGTTTGTGATGACAATTGTAACGTCGTCACGACAACTGAAACAGAACAGAACTGGCACATACATACACTTTGAGGACAAATGTGCCAGAGTTGTACATCTGAATTTCATATTTCAGCACATCTTCATCATATGATAGAAAAAGTCACACAGCATAAAGAAGAAGTCTCAGATGCATTTAAACAGTCATGTAAGTTGTTTTAACCCTTTAACTGCAGGAAAAGCAGACAACAAAATTTACGTCTGCAAAGTTTCAAAAAATGGCTTCGTTCAAGCTAAATCATATTGAGAAATCAAAGACATGAGTGCAAACAGTGTAGATACAGATGAAGAGGCTCATAACAAGCTGTCTCATCTGGATCTATGCTGTTTCAAAATTTAGCTGTTTTCATTAGTATTAGCATAAATGCTGGCATTGCATATGGGTACTGATATGGAAAAAACATATTTTGTTTGTAAAAGAAGTCTGGTTACCATGTGAATATAGTGCATGATTTTAGAACTTGGAAAAGTTGAATCTTCTGAACATAAATGCATTTTCTGTATTTGGGTTAAACATATTCAATTTCCAAAAATTGCCCATTACAACATACAAGCAACACGATACACAAAGTCAAAATGAAAGGTCATAACTTTTAAAGCTCTTTCCCTATGGGTACACCATCCATATCTCCAACTGCAATCTTGCCACTTGCTTCTGTACTGATGGACTATTGCCCTGCAACTTGCATTTGAAAAGTTGCAAAGCCGGTCATTTTAGCACATGGATTGCCTTGTTAATAATTGTTTTTGTGTTTGTTTAAACACACCTGTTTATGGTGTGTTACACCAATATTTATGCAATTATATTCCTTAAAATTTGCTGTTATCTGTCTATCTGTCTGTTCGTCACACTTTTGGGTATAGAGTTGGTGTAATCATTTTTGGCTCACAAAATTTCTCAGAATTTTGTCTGGTGCCATTTAGCTCCCTCTGTTTTGGTCAGCTGCTGTATAATATGTGATTTTTTTTATATTTCAGTATTTCAGATGTCATATACAACAGTATTTGGTGCCTATTCTGCTTTCTTATTTCTTCGAACAGGTAATATAATTATTACATATTAACTTCAGTTGAGGGAGAATTCAGGAATAACCCTGATTTCAGGATTTAAAGACAAATATTCTTGTTCATTGGATACCTATTACCTAGGCCTATTATGTGACAGTCTATTTTAACTGCTAAGAAAATATCATGTCTCACATAGGTAATGATGCAAGAGGGCCATAAAATAGCTGTCAAAACACGGTGTGTCCCAAATATCTTTAAATACTTTTGACTGTTTCTTGTTTACAAGATATATTTGCACTCTTGCATTTTCTAGAGTGTCTTTTATATTGCTGTATGTTTGGCATTGCATGTCAAAATAAGCATACTGATGATTAGATTTGTTCCTGAATATATGGATTTTAAGATAAATTGATATACCTTAATGTATTCCATCATTTTTACCAAAGGAAACAACTTAAGACTTCCCGTTTGCTTCCCTGGATGAGGAAGCCCCTCAAAAAAGGAGAGTTGACCCAAAGCTTCAGATAAGAAGGGGAAACGGGGATAATTGGAGATAATGTTTCTTATTTCTTAATGAAAACATACATTGTAACCCCTTATTAGAACCTTCTCGGTGAGACAGTTCAAATTTTGGGTCACAAAGTGTGCTTTTATAGAAAAATAAGGAAAATCATCCCATGATTATCCCTATTACCCCTTCTTATCTGGAGCTCTGGTTGACCCCTACTAATGAGGGCAACAGAAATTAGAATGACAAAGTTGCTTCCCCTGAAAGTGTACCCATTCACCTTAAAGTTTTAGGATTTTTAATTCCTTTATGTTCACATCTGTTCTTATTTTTCACTTTGTTGCAGGACATTTTTTGGCTCCCGTGTTAGCTCATGCCTTCTGCAACCATATGGGATTTCCAGCTTTTAACGAAGTTCTTGCCTATGATGACAAGTCTATAAGAAGAAAACTCATAGCGGCCTTCTTAATTGGACTTTTAGTGTGGCTTTACTTACTGTATCCATTGACGACGCCTTATTTATATTCCAACGATATTTATGATTGTTGATTATATGCTTTTTAGCTCTCCAGGAGGCATGCAGTGTTGAAACATTGTTGTGTCAATGCAAAGTCACCAATGCAACATTATTATATGGCAGCAGCATTGATAAGACATTGTTTCAGTGTTGTGTGCCTACTGTATTTCTTCTTATAAATACCCCCTTTCTATTAAGCCCCTCCCCCCACCTCCCTCATCATGTTTTTCTGTGAAAAAGCGGCCAGAATTCACTAAGGTTGGCTTTAGAAAGCCAACAAATGCCATTTTTAAGATGCGAATTGCAATACCCCTGGGGTGTTTATTAGAGGAAATACGGTACATGGTCATCTGAGAAAGTGCTATGCAAATTATGCAGAGCTCCCTGCTTGCCAGTTATATTTTACAGTTGAAAATGAGACTCCTCTGTATGAGCCATGATGGCATAAAGGGTCCACAGCCTGTAGGTGAAAACAGACTAACACCAGCCTGTGTAGCAGTGCGAGCAGGCTAGCTCTTTCAATCAACTTACAGATTCCGCCGATTTGTCAAAACCTCAAACTCTGACTGGATTGCATTGATCTGCATGCTTGTCTGAGTCAATATTTTATGCATCAAGCAAAATTCCAGATAAGTTTGGGTTTTGAGGGTAATTCTTATTCTCCACAAAAGCATTATGTTGTGACCCCTCATTAGGACCATCTCTTTCGAGACAATTCTTGTGTTGGGTCACAACATATGTTTTTATTGACAAATATGGAAAACTATTTTGAATTATCCCTGTTGTCCCAACTCATCTGGAGCACTGTCAAGGGCCCTTTTTGCACGTACAACTCATGTTTCTGTGGAGAAATAAGGAAAAAAGCGCAATTTTAATGCAAAAAAAAACTTGGCTCAACTGGAGCACAATTCTTCTCCTCTCCTTATGCCATGTATTTTAATACTATCCGACTAATCGAGTTTTAAGTATTGACTACTTCACAATGATTGACTATTTAGGCATCGGATATGATGTCAACCAGAGAATACAAATATTGACTGATACAATAGTGGGGTCAATATTGTAATTCTCTGATTGACATCACATCATGTCTGATGACTCAATAGTCAACAGTTGCTATTTAGCTCACCTGAGTCAAAGGCTCACAGGTGAGCTTATAGTGTAGGCAGGCATCCGTCGTCCGTCAACATTTTCAAACAACATCTCCTCTGAAACTACATGGCCCATTGTTACCAAATTTCATATATTGCATTTATAGGCAGGGGGAACCAATGGCAACTTAAAGTTTCCATTGACTTGTATGGGGAAAATTGAAAATTTGCATTTATTGCTATGTCACTGCAGATATTTTGACAAAACTTTTACAGAAATGTTCCTTGAGGAGTAGGAGAGGCTGTAGCGTAGTGGATAACACTCCGGACTACCAATCCAGGGGTCGCAGGATCGACCCCCAGCTTCTCCGGTCTTTCGGATGAGACTTTAAACCGAGATCCCGTCTCCATATGACCTCGTTGTTGGTGGGACGTTAAATCCGAGTTCACTCACTCACTCACTCCTTGAGTAGTCCTCTATCAACCACATGAAATTTATGTAGATTGCACAATTTGGCTGGTTGCCATGGCAACCGAAAGGTTAAAAATAGAAAATATATTCAAAAATCATCTCCTCAGAAACCATGCAACCAATAAAGCTCAAACTTCACAGAAAGGATCTTGGTACTAGCTTCTATAAAAGTAATGTTTTTCTTGGCAATTGCTCTAGCAGTTTGGTTGCTATGGGAACTTAAAGTTACCATTAAATGGCAAAATAGAAAATTTGCATTTATTGCTATGCCACTGCAGATATTTTGACAAAACTTTCATAGAAATGTACCTTGAGTAGTCTTTAACCAGCCATGTTAAATTTAAGCAAATTGCGCAATTTGGCTGGTTGCCATTGCAACCGAATAGATAAAAATAGAAAAATATTAAAAAATCATCACCGCAGAAAAAGTGTTGCCAATAAAGCTCAAACTTTACAGAAAGAACCTTAGTACTAGCCTCTATAGAATTACTGTTTTTCATGGCAATTACTCCAGCAGTTTGGTTGCTATGGCAACTAAGAGTTTCCATTGACTTACAATGGGGAAAATGGAAATTGGCAGTTTTTGCTGTCTCATTGCATTTATTCAGATTTTCTTTCTACAGAAATGTTTCTTGAATAGTCCTCTAGGTTTCATATTAATTTTCCCCAAATCGCTGAATTTGATTGGTTGCCATGGCAAAATATATATGGTAAATTTTCAAAAAAAGAAAAAGAAAAAATGAAAAAATCTTCTGCTCAGAAGCCATATGGGGGATGAAGCTGATATTGTGCAAACATGTTGATGGCAGAAGCCTCTACATGAATTTAGTTTTTTTCTTGCAACCCCATAAGAACTTTGGTTGCTATGGCAACTTATAGTTTCCATTGACTTATAATGGGAAAAGTGAAGCTGATACTATGGATACATATTAATAACATTAGCGTCTACCTAAAGTATGTTTTATATTATCATTGCCCATGTGAACTGGTTGCTATGGCAACTTAAAGTTTCCATAGACTTACAATGGGGAAAGTGGACACTTGGTATTTATTTCTGTGTTACTGCAGATATTTTGACAAAAGCTTTACAGAAATGTTTCTAGAGTAGTCCTCTATCAGCCATATGAGTTTTGCCCTAAGACCTGATTTTGATTGGTTGCCATTGCAACTGAAAGGCCAAATTTTCAATTTTTTCTTTTTTTTTTTTGCCAAAGATCTTCTCAGAAGCCATTAAGGGGGGATAAAGCTTATTTTTTGCATAAATGTTTGTGATATTATCCTCTACATAAATGGTGTGTTTTATTGCTGTTGTGGATGTTGTTTTGTTGCTGTGGCAACTTAGTTTTTCCAACATAACCTCAGTGCTCAGGTGAGCGATATAGGGCCATTGGCCCTCTGGTTTATATAATCCAACAAACTTTCATTTTGCTTGTCTGGGCCCAGTAACTGTTGCTCAAAGCAACATTTACCTAATGAGCAAGCTACATGTAAGAGGTCAGCTCATTAAGTGTTTTATAACTTTATAAGCAAATACAATGATATTTTTTGTGGAAAAAATGTGAGAAGCTTGTGAAAAGCTTCTCACATTTTTTCAACAAAAAATGTTTGCATATTTGAGATATTAACATTTGAAATTTAACAAAACATTAAATAACGATATTGATTTCTGGGAAATTAAATTTTGCCATTCAGACATTACGATATAGCAAATAACGCAAGGATGTTTGTACTCTTATTGCTGTAATGTCTTACAAGAAAAAATACAAGCCAGTAGACATCAAATCATTATACAATATTTGAGCCATGGCACAACAAAACCAACAAAGTGGCATGTGCACCCAGCGAAGACAGATCAGCCTGGGCATCCGCCCAGTCAGATCAGAGTCTTTGCTTTGCTCTTAAAGGGTAGTTAAGGGTCTAAGCTAGCCTCATGTGAACAATGAAGACTGATCAGACTGGGCGGATGCCCAGGCTGATCTGAGTCTTCGCTGGGTGCACATGCCACTTTGATTTTATACGCCCGTTTTGAAAAAACGGACGTATTATGTCATGGCGCTGTCCGTCCGTCCGTCTGTCCGTAAACATTCTTGTGCGCTCCATAACTCATTAACCGTTTGGGATATATTCATGATATTTGGTAGGAATATGTATTAGGTTGGGGGAACGTGTCGGGTACAGAAGTGGTTGCTCCCCCTTCCTTAGTTTCCAAGTTATGCCCCTTTGATTAATTTTTTCCCTGCCAGTCTTGTGCGCGCCATAACTAGATAACCGTTTGGGATATCTTCATGAAACTTCATAGCAATGTGTATGAAGTCTCAACGATGTGTCGCGTACAAAAATGGCTGCTCTCCCTTTCTTCATTTTAGAGTTACATCCCTTTCATTAGTTGATTATGGTTATTTTTGTGTATACATATCTTGTGCATACCTTAACTTTGTAACCGTTTGGAATATCATGATGAAACTTTATAGCAATGTGCATGATCACAAGACGATGCGTGGCATACAAGAATGGTTGCTCCTTCTTTCTTCATTTTGGAGTTACTTCCCTTTGATAAGTAATTTTAGGCATTTCTCAGTCACTCCATATCTCCTTAACCTTTTGAAATATTAGAATGGAACTTTGTAGGAATATGTATAATAATCGGGCAATGTATCCCGAGCAAGAACCACAACTCTGGCTTACTGAATTATCTGCCCTTGCATAAATTTCCTGTTTCCTCTGTGATTCCTTAACCCTACATGTGATTTTGTCAGGGGAATGTAGTAGAGCCAAGAATCTAGTATATTTAGTTTATGAATTATCTCCCTTGTTCAACTATGGCATTACTCAACTTTTGAGCCACAATAACTTTGAAGCTGATTTTTGGTATACTCATAGTATTTGATGTGTTAAATATTTGAATAATGTTGCCGTCATTAGTTATAAAGTGGTTGCCCCCTGTTTGTCTGCCTATCTATCCTTTTGTAAACAATCTTGTTCATTCCATACTCCTTCATGACATTAAAACGGGCGTATTATGCGCCGCTTGCGAAGCCCTTGTTTTTCATGTCACTGCTCCTTTTTTTTTTTATTATCATCAGGTGTTGATTAATATCAAGTTTCGTCAACAAATGCATAATTCAAAGAATTGTACAAATATGTTACATGTATTGGCAAACAAAATTGAAACCCCATTTTAACGGAAATGTTGTTTTAATAGCTAAATTGAATTATGAAGATGCTTTAAATCAGAATCACACGACTGTGTGATGTACTTGTACATTATATGGTCAAATTGAAATGTCGATCTGGCACAAATTTAGGACTTCTGCGTTTACACATTTAAACACTAAGAGTAAGGGTCTTTTTGCTAAATGTTTACAAAATTTACATATCTTTTTCCAAACTTGAGCTAGTGGCTGACTACTGACATGTAAAAATACGTGTATCTTATAGTCATTCAAGAATGTCATTGTTATTGGTCCATTTCCATGTAGCTGACAGAGTCCTCAGAAACATCTAATTCTGCATTTTCAAATGCAAACCACTGACCTCATGCGTGATATATATGGTCACTGTACCTGTTTTTGGGGTGCTCCAGAATTCGGGATGTTCCAGTATATTATACTGCTCCTCTTGTTAGGAACGTTTTAAGATGATCACTTTTTGCAAACAGAATGTTGAATCAGCATGTTTCATCATACACTGATGAGCTTATTAGTTTTGAGGTTGAGGTCATCCATGACGTCATCGTTGGTGACCATGGAAGCGGCCATAATGGAAACATTGCAAAGGTCATGGACAGTACCAATGAAATGATACGCCGATTTATTCAGTTATAATCTTTTTGCCTGATAATTCAAACATCGTTTCAACATCCTAAAGAATTCCAGGTCTCGCGAAGGCAGTTGTTATCATTAGGGTCTGAAGCTGATGCGAGTCCCTTAACATACCCCAAAAACTGGTGCAGTTTCAGAGAGTACATTCAGCCAAGCATCTGTTTGAATTTGATAAAATATGTGAACATGGAGACATGCGGACATGAAATATAAGTTACATATTACTTAACACATATTTTTATATAGCCACAGACTATCAGTTTGTGCTCTTTGTTTATTATCACACAGTTTTTATGTTGCGAGCAAATGCTAATACCCTGAAAACTGGTGCAGCCATCATACTGTATACATTCTATGGAAGCTATGGAAGGGATATTAGACAAACAGTAAAAATGAGAATAACAAACTGTGTTAGATAGCTCATATTGAGTCATCTCATTTTGGTCTGCACACTTTGCAAAATGTTTTTAAAGTGAATGGGCACACTTTTCGGAGGAAGCAACTCTGCCATTTTCATTTTAGCTCCCCCCCCCCCCCCCCCCAATTTGATGGATTTTAACTGTTAAAGGAACTCCTTTTAAGAATTGAACCCATTTGTGGAGGGCTTTGTTGTCAAGGGAAGCAAACAGGCAGTCACAAAAGTTGTGTTATTTGGAAAGAGTGAGTAATAAACATGGAGGTGTGTCGGTTCACTTTAATATACTTAAGGACAAAAGTTATCCGTGCAGAACTTTTGGCCTTAAGTATAGTTAAAATGGTGAGAAAGGCTGTCTCTTTCAAGAGTTGAACTGTTTGGAACTCTAGGTACTTTTTATTAAAATTTAGGATTGGTATTAAATTTGATAGTCTTTATGTGTGTCTGCTTGGCAGAAGGAGGGTACTATTTTATCTCGATAAGAGTATTACTGTACCAGTATAATGTAAATAAGGGCAATAGCTCTCAATCATTTCTAGTGTGCAATATTATCTTGACTATGATATTGAATCAGAATAGTGTAGCAAATTTGAGCTGTCTTGACATGGAGACAGCTAACTTTAGGCACACAGCAAAGACTCTGATCAGACTAGGCAGATGCCCAGGCTGATCTGAGTCTTTGCTGGTGGCACATCTTGACTAAGATGTTGAATCAGAATAGTGTAGAAAATTGGAGCTGTCATGACACAGACTGATCATGCGGCAGCTCAAGACTAAGTCAAAAATTGTGTTTAGCAAGTAAAACTTCATTTGGCTGGTTCATTCATTGAAATTATGTAGTAAAATTTATTGAAAACTAGTGTCCCTATGAGAGGAGCAAATTCTTTCCTGTAAAAGTGGACCCTATTTTGGAAGGGCTGCATCGCCCTGGTGGGCGCTCGGGTGATTATGTCCCACCAAGACATAGGTCATACAGGGACAGGACATCATATTAGAGTCTCATCCAGAAGACTGGAGGAGGAGGGGAATGAACCTGTGACCACTGGAGTGGTAGTCTAGCATGTAACCCACAACACTACCACAGCTCCTGTTTTCCTTTGTGCATCCACTCAGTCTGATCAGAGTCTTCCCTGTCTGCATGGAGGTAGCTTAGACTCTTAGCTACCTTTAAGCACACAGTGAAGACTCTGGTCAGACTGGGTGAATGCCCAGGCTGATCTGAGTCTGCGCTGGGCACACATGCCACTTTGTTGGTTTTCTCGTGTCATAGTCATTTGTCTTCTTTCACTGCATTAATCCTGTGCACTATATTGCTCCAAAAGAGGGAGTGGTCTGGTTTCATAAGGTGAAGGAATTATATTCTGAAGACAACATTTATGAAATGTTATTTTCTAGTCACAGTAGAACATCATGTATTAAAGTTCATGTCTGTCTTTATTGTCTCAATAAATTTTAATAAACACCCATGCTCTAATTATTGCCCATCCCCCCCATTTTTGACAAAAAAAAATTGATCTTTCTTCCCTCAGTTGATTATAAATGGTGCCTCCAATAAATGTCCAATTCATGAAATGAAAATTCTTCATTAGATAGTTAAAAGTGGTAACCAAATTTTCTACCTACCAAAGTGATTGGTTACTAAAATAATATATTTCCAGTTCCTGCTTTTGCAGACTTTGTGGGCACTAATAAAAGCTCCAGAACATCTTAAAGTAAGCATGTTACCTAGCATTGTTTACTTTTGAATTATTTATTCATGGTCTCATCCATGCTTGTCAGTGATCTTTTCCGTCCATGTCAGCATCCTGATCTAAGATATTAAAAGACGTTGTAATATAACATTGACCACAACGATTCTACCTAAAGCGAAGGAACCATCTATTCCCACAATGGCCATGCAAGTAGTAGCGTCATTATCAGCAAAGATGTGGCGGCAAGACTGTGAATGCTTTGTTGTGCTGCCTCTTATGTATGCCCATCCCAACTCCTAATAAATGCATAGGGCGTTGATTAGAATTTTAAGGGAACAAGACAAGAGTTTATGATTGATCTTATTTCTTGGGAATGCATTTATTAACTACCTTATGTGCAAATATTATTCATGTATTATAGCTTGTTAAACATATCTGATTTTCTTACAATACGAGATGTGCATTTAGTTGTGAAAGATGTATGGGAGAATAGTACAGCCCTGTGGCATAGAGAATATGTTTATTTGTTGAATGGGATAGTTTCAGTGTTGGAACAAAAACTCGTTTTCTGAAATTCTCAAGACTGTTGAGGCTAAAAGAACATCTTTATTGATAACTAGTATTTAAGTTGGAAGTTTTGCATTTATTTTCATGCTTACTGACAATCTGCTTTAATTTGTAATGATATTAATGGCTTTTAATTTTTAATCAATTTAGAAGTTCAGATTCCCTTTATCTCAAAAGTCACCCACATGGAAATGCATTTGATCATTTTTTTTTCTTTTTTTTTTGGTTGTGGATCCATCCGTATGTATATCTGTCCTGACAATGTCAAGGAGTGTCTATACACAATTACCAGTGATAAGTATCATGTCATATATTTCTAATTTGTCATATATTGTTGAATTCAGAGCTGCGGATAAGAGGGAGTATTTGTAGACAGTTAGAGATAATTTCTCCTAAATCTTCATAAAAATATACCCTGATATGCTCTTTGTATTGGGACAGCTTTAACCATCAATTTTCCATTTGTTTCAAATGGAAAATTAATGGTTCTAGGTGTCCCAATGTTTAAGTACATTAAGGTATTGTGACCCCACATCTAAATGAGTAATTAGAAAAGTTATCAAAGTTACCTTACCTGGGACTCTGGTAGATGTTTTAGGCTGTTTACAGATATTCACAGATAGCTTAGGATGGTAGAGTTACATGAGGAAACACTGTAAACCTCAGATTGCTCCTTAGTGTGCCTGAAGGTAAGTGCGTACACTTCCATCTTTTTCTGCCATTTTTACAAAGGTCGTTGTTGTTTTGTTGCTTTATGGCCACGATAAATAGCTATGGTCATGTCGGGACAGTCAGTTAACCTAACCACACTAATCCTGGGCAGGCTTAGATCTCCTAAGAGGTAACCAGTACTAAGTGCACATACTTTGTCCAGTAACTGACAACAGCCCTTCTTGTTTTACAAAGGGAAACCACTATTATGACTTCCTGTTTGCTTCCATAGGGAGCAAAGCCCATCCAAATTGTAGGTATCTGTGAAAAAAAGAAATTGCTCATAAGGGAGCAAATTCTTTCCTTCAAGAATTTACCCCCCACTGAGAAGGGAGACAAAAATGAAAATGGCAGAGTTGCTTTTCCTCAAAGGGGCCTTCTGATCTAGCAGTCCCTGGTTTTTGTCCCCCTGTAGGTGGGAAATTTTTCAGTCATAAGCCTTTTATTATCACTCATCCATCATCCTGATATGACTGAAATACTATTAAAAAAGGATGTCAAGTCACAAATCATCCATCTGAAAATGTAGCCTTTCATGTTATGGAACAGTCTGATTAGAACCTACACCGTTTGCCAGCAGTTCAAAATAAGTCCAGATACAATAGAATACACGGTTCCTCATTTGGGGATGACAGAATCTGTTACTGAATAGTTTATGATGAATACCCAGGCATGTAACCGATTGGTGTTGGTAAGTGAATAAGAGTACAGCCTGCACATTTATGTACACTGATAGAGCCTTCACACTTTTCAATTCTTACCGTAATAGACCCATTTACCGCACATGACCCTATAACAGCACACCATGGCCATTTTCAGAAAAAAATGCACAAGTGCACACTGCTTTTCCTTTTGACACTCACAAAACCTAACAACTTATCATTACTGTTTCAACAGCAAACTCAAGGCTTGAGTATTATTTTCTATCCCATGGAAAATATAAACTCACAGAATTTCCAGTCCTACTCCATGTTGTCTCTTTCCAGTCACCCTGCATTTTATTGTTCAGAGTGCGGTTATTAGATACATTTTTAACCACACCTTTTTGTTGCAATTTTTAAAAAAGTTAAGCGCATGGTGCGGTAAATGGGTTGATTACGGTAAATATGTCTAGAATACATAGATTGTATAGACAAACAGAAAATATTCTGATCAGACTACCATATTAGTCCTAATAAATGCCCCTGCTATAATAAATGCCCCTGCCTCTTTGTCTGAAAATAGTTATATTAACGTGCATGAATACCTGTTTGTTTCTCGGGATGAAGTACTTCTTTGAAATGCAAACTACTCTTAAAGGAAAGAATTTGCTCCAAGAGGAGACATTATTTAAGATTTGACCCCTACTGAGAAGGGGGGGGGGGGCCAAAAATTAGAGAGTTGCTGCCTCTGAAAGTATACCTATCCATCCTATTACTGTTTATTAGAGGTAATGTGTCAGTGACTGATTTACCACACTTCAGGCTCAATGTTTTCGTTAAATATAGTGCCTTTGGGGCATTAGGGTTAATATGGTACATGGATGTGAAGGCTGGTTTGAGTCTGTCCTATTTGGTTGTGCCATAAGGTACAATTTCAAGTGACACCAGTCATAATTGCAGTTTCAAGTACTGGATAAAAAGTTAAGAGCAAAAAATAATATAACACGACAAAAAAAATTTCCTCGAAATGACAGAGACCGATATGAGATGTATAAGGATGCGCAAGGGATTCTCATTTCAGTGCTAATTAGCTAATTTATGTAATTTACTTATGCATGGCTATCTACTGTATTTACTCCCAATGTTTGGACCCTTCAACCACTTACATGGGAATTTATCATGTTCATTTATGACATTATTTTTACTATATATCTGGCAGTGTTTTAAAGTGAAACAGGGGAAACAAATATGCCAATTTCAGTTGGCCTCCCTTTTTAGTGGAGGTCTACTCTTAACAGAAAGAATTTGCTCCCCTTGGAGCAAATTCTTTCCTTTAAGAGTAAACCCATTTTGGAAAGGTAGGTCATCCAGGAAAGCAAAAGTTGCCCCTTTTGTTAAAATATCAGTAAAACATTGAGGTATACCCATTCACCATTAAGAATTGCTGTTTAATGGAAGTTTTTTTGTTGGGTTGGGTTGGGGTGGGGAGGGTGCTATACTGTGCAGACTTTGATGAGACTACTCCTTTCTTATGGAGCAGTCTGATCTGGCTGGGTCAGTATTGTTTTTGAAAGGACTTTTGTTTCAGTTTATAGGGTCTTTACAGTAGTTAGGCCTTTTGTTAATGTGCTACTTATTAAACAGTATACATTTTCTTAGTCTTAATATTTAAGTCTTGAATGATGTGTTCAGCATAATTAATACTGTCTTAATATGTTATTCATGTTTTCATAATAAAATATGCAAATTTGGACATATTCTTTTTCGATTTTTCATCAGTGTTTGCCTTGCCTCAGATTGCCAGAAAGCAACACGTAGATGTTACTTTTGCCTAGAGCTTGTAAACTTCAATCAAGTTGTCTATTTTAGCTCTAGCCCATTGCATTGTGGGTATTTTTGTTGTTTGCTGAAATCTAACCCCAGTTTTTAGCTCACCTGAGCACGAAGTGTTCAAGGTGAGCTGTTGTGATCGATATTTGTCCGTCGTCCATCCATCTATCTGTCAGTCCGTCGTCAACAATTTCTTCAAACGACATCTCCTCATAGACCAGTAGGCCAATTTCAAAATAATTTCACACAAATGTTTCTGTTATAGCCCTGAACCTAAATTGCTAAAATGGTTCCGCTCCGCTGAACAAATTGGCAGCCAGAGCTAAAAATAGAAAAACCTATAAACGGCATCTCCTGTGAAGCCAATGGCTTGATTTCAAAAATATTTCACAGAAATGTTTGACTCATGGCCCTAAACCAAATTTGCTAAAACGGTTCCACTCTGCTGAACAAAATGGCCACCAGAGCTAAAAATAGAAATCTAAAAATAGAAAAACCTTTAAACGACATCTCCTTTGAAGCCAATGGCTCGATTTCAAAGTAATTTCACAGAAATGTTTGACTTGTAGCCCTGAACCAAAATTGCTAAAATGGTTCCACTCCGCTGAACAAAATGGCCGCCAGAGCTAAAAATAGAAATAAATCTTAGAATGACACAGAGGGTACACAGTTTTGATCCAATCATCATGAAACTTTGTCAGAATGTTAATCTTAATGAAATCTAGATCAAGATCGAAACTGGATCATTTCGGGTCAAAAACTAGGTCACTAGGTCAAATCTTAGAAAAACCTTGTTTACACTCTAGAGGACACAGTTATGACCCAATTTTTAGCTCACCTGAGCCAGAGGCTCCAGGGGAGCTTATAGTATGGTCAGGCTCCATCGTCCGTTGTCGTCCGTCCGTCCGCCGTCCGTCCATCCGTCAATATTTCCAAACGACTTCTCCTCTTAAACCACTGGGCCAATTGTAACCAAATTTCATATGTAGCCTCCTGGGACCTTAGGAACGAAAATTTGTTCAAACGGTTCTGGTCACGTGACCAACATGGCCGCCATGCCCATATATGGTAAAAACCTAAAAAAAATCTTCTTCTCCAGAACCAGTAGGCCGATGGCCTTGAAACTTGGTATGTAGCATCAGGTACACGAGTACTACCAAGATTGTTCAAATTATGACCTTAGGTTGACCTTGACCTTTTTTACGGTAGGGTCAAATTTTCTTCCTTGTGCTTTTCTATGGCAAAATGCTAGAACATAAGATATCTTGGAAACTGTTGAAAATTTTGGGCTCAAAATTTGTATCTACAGTAATCTTATTTAGTACATGAAGATTTATGAGTACAAGAGGTCAAGGTCATTCTTTGACCTTTGACCCAGAACTCTCATATTTTGACAATTCCAAACAATCTCCTCAAAAGCCCCTGGGCCAATTGAAACCAAATTTCATATAGAGCCTCCAGGTATTGAGGGAACAAAAACTTATTCATATGGTCCAGGTCACATGACCAATATGGCTGCCACGCCCATATATGGTAAAAACCTTTGAAAATCTTCTTCTCCAGAACGAATTGACCGATGGCCTTGAAACTTGGTATGTAGCTTTGGGTACTCGAGTACTATCAAGATTGTTCAGATTATGACCTTTGGTTGACCTTGATCTTTTTTACGGCAAGGTCAAATATGGGAAACTGCTAGAACATAAGATTTCATGGAAAGTTTTGAAGATTTATACCTAAAAAATCGTATATACAGTTATCTTAATGAGTACATGAAGATTTGTGAGTACAAGAGGTCAAGGTCATTCTTTGACCTTTGACCCAGAACTCTCATATTTTGACAATATCAAACAATCTTTTCAAAAACAACTGGGCCAATTGTAACCAAATTTCATATAGACCCTCCAGGGGTTTGAGGGAATGAAAATTAGTTCAAACCGTCCAGGTCACATGACCAACATGGCCGCCAGGCCCATATATGGTAAAAACCTTTAAAAAATCTTCTTCTCCAGAACTAATTGACCGATGGCCTTGAAGCTTGGTATGTAGCATTGGGATCTCCAGTACTATCAAGATTGTTCAAAATGATGACCTTGGGTTGACCTTGACTATTTTACGGCAAGGTCAAATGTGGGAAAATGCTAGAACATAAGATTTCATGGAAAGTTTTGAAGATTTATGCCTAAAAATTGATATCTACAGTCATCTTAATGAGTACATGAAGATTTATGAGTACAAGAGATCAAGGTCATTCTTTGACTTTAGATACAGAACTCTGTCATTTTGACAATTTCAAACCATCTCCTCAAAAGCCCCTGGGCCAGTTTTGAAACCAAACTTCATATAGAGCCTCCAGGGGGTTGAGGGAAAGAAAAAAATTTCAAATGTCCACGTCACATGACCAACATGTCCTCCATACCCATATATGGTTAAAACCTTTAAAAATCTTTTTCACCAGAACCAGTTGACCGATGGCCCTAGAGTAACTTACCCTAGAGTACTGAAGCTGAATGGACTCGGGTGAGCTACAGGACCAATGGTCCTCTTGTTATGAAACTTTGTCAGAATATTTATCCTTACACAATCTAGGCTAAGATAGAAACTGAGTCATGTGGGGTCAAAAACTAGGTCACTAGGTCAAATCTTAGAAAAAACCTTGTGTACACTCTAGAGGGCACAGTTATAATCCAATCTTCATGAAACTTTGTCAGAATGTTTATCCTTATACAGTCTAGGCCAAGATTAAAACTGAGTCATGTGGGATCAAAAACTAGGCCACTAGAATAAATCTTAGAAAAGCCTTGTCTTCACTCTAGAGGGCACAGTTATGATCCAGTCTTCATGAAGCTTTGTCAAAATGCTTATCTATATGAAATCTAGACCAAATTTGAAACTGGGCCATGTCAGGTCAAAAACTAGGTTACAAGGTCAGATCTTAGAAAAACCATGTGAATGCTTTAGAGTGAATGTTTATCTTCATGAAATGTAAGACAAGTTTGAAACTGAATAATGTCTGAACAATAACTAGATTGCCAGGTCCAATCTTAGAAAAACATTGTGTACACTCTACAGGGCACAGTTTTGATCCAATCTTCATGAAACTTTGTCAGAATAATAGATTAGAAAGTGCAAAACTGCTCTAATTGAACCATCATCAAATAGATGATCTTCCATGTTATTTCATCATAACTCAGGTGAGCGATATAGGTCCATCATGGACCTCTTGTTTTATTTTTATATAGGGAATAAACTATCTATAGGCCTGTATTGAAGGATTGAAGACATGGGTGCTCAGATAAAAGTGTTTCTCCCGGTGGCATAGGTGATCTGTCATGACCCTAAGTATTGGGTAAAAAATTCGGTCGTCAAATACATGTATACGGTAATGTGCTTAAATTTTGGGACGCCTAATCCATTTGGGACAAATGGAAAATACTTATTTTATGACCCAATACTTGAGCACATTATACTAATGTCTCTAGCTGGGGACTGTAAATTTGTGCAGTCCATTATAAAGTAAGTAGGCTCATAAATGAGGTGATCAAATACACAGTTATTGCAATATTTCACAAATCGTCTCAATGCATTTGTGAGATGATAGCTACCATTGCTGACTTTTGAATCAGATGAAACCAAAACAAAATGCAAAAATATATCAAAATGGACTAAATTGCCCTTAGGATAGAAGCCATGGAAGAGTCTGAACACACAGTGCAGCTCTAGATCAGGGCATTCTGATCATGGTCTGAACAGCCGTCCACACTCACCGCGTTTTGGAACGGTACCGGCTTCAAGCCCGGTTTTTATCAAAAGGGTGTGTCTGTTCGCTCTTCTTCGAGTTCAACGGAAATGGCCGAACCAGGAAGGTGCTTATTTTTTTAGGTTAAAGTGCACCATTACTGCTTCTGTGGAGACTTGTGTTACGACAGTTCATCCTGCTCACAATTCTTCATTATGCCCCCAACTTCGGAGAAGTTGAGGGGGCATATTGGTTTGGGCCTGTCCGTCCGTCCGTCTGTCCGTCTGTCCGTCTGTCCGTCTGTCCGTCCGTAACACTTTTAAGCAGCTTGGAAACTCAAGAACCCCTAATGCTAGGATCTTGAAATTTTATATGTGGCATCTACATGAAAAATAAGCAGACACGTATTTTTTCTTTTTTCCACTGGTCATGTATTTCTAGAGTTATGCCCCTTTTTGACTTAGTGCATTGTAAGCCTATGGAACCTTGTTAGCAAAATATTTCAAGAACCCCTGATGCTAGGATCATGATTTTTTGCAGGAAGGCATTGCCTGTGAAGTAGATGAACTGATTAACTTTTGAAAAAATATCGTGAATTTTTGACCGAGTTATGCCCCTTTTTCAACTTAGTGCATTGTAAGCCTATGGAACCTTGTTAGCAAAATATCTCGAGAACCCCTGATGCTAGGATCACGATATTTTGCAGGAAGACATTGCCAAAGGTGTAGATGACCTGATTAACTTTTGAAAAAATATCGTGAATTTTTGACCGAGTTATGCCCCTTTTTCAACTTAGTGCATTGTAAGCCTATGGAACCTTGTTAGCAAAATATCTCGAGAACTCCTGATGCTAGGATCATGATATTTTGCAGAAGGACATTGCCTATGAAGTAGATGAACTGATTAACTTTTGAAAAAATATCGTGAATTTTTGACCGAGTTATGCCCCTTTTTCAACTTAGTGCATTGCAAGCCTATGGAACCTTGTTAGCAAAATATCTCAAGAACCCCTGATGCTAGGATCTCGATATTTTGCAGGAAGACATTGCCAAAGGTGTAGATGACCTGATTAACTTTTGAAAAAATATCGTGAATTTTTGACCGAGTTATGCCCCTTTTTCAGCTTGGTGCATTTAAGCCTATGGAACCTTGTTAACAAAATATCTTGAGAGCCCCTGATGCTAGGATCATGATTTTTTGCAGGAAGACATTGTCCAAGGTGTAGATGACCCATTCAACTGTTGAAAACCATTTGTTAATTTTTGACGGAGTTAAGCCCCTTTTTTGACTTAGTGCATTGAAGCCGGTGGTATAAAAGAACCTGTATATACGGTCAAGAACCGTTAGAGATAGGGAGTTGAAATTTTATGTGTGGCATGTACATGAAAAATAAGCAAGCTTGTGAACAAAACATCCAAAGAACTGCTGAAGCTTTGTTCCTTGTATTTGGCATACAGTTACAGACTAAGATGTAGATGAACCGGTTAATACACCTTTCTGACTTATAAATTATGGGATGAACCCCCTTAGAGGCAAGCATATGGTTGGGGGCATAGTGTTTCATAAACACATTTTCTAGTTTTTGATTGACTACATACTTAAGGACAAAAGTTTTGCGCGGGTGATAATTTAACATCCGTGCAAAACTTTTGTCCTGAAGTATAGTATTAAAACACTCGCTCTATATTGTATGCTGTAGAGACAGTGCTCTATATTATATGCTGTAGAGACAGGTACGCTATATGTGTCGATCTGCACAAACGATTACGCTGGTGAGAGAGTGAGGAGCTGCACCTTTTTGTAAAATGCTCTGCGTATGTACGAAATCCAAACATAGTAAGAACATGACGAAACTGCATTTTAGTTCATCAATAGCTATAGAGACCGGTACACTATCGGTGTCGATCTGCACAAACAATTACATTGGTGAGAGAGTGATGAGCTGCACCTTTGGGAAATGTTCTCTCTCTCTGTGCGTGCGTGTGTGGTTTCTCTTTTTTTCCAGCAGGCAATGGGTCGTTGGTTTAAACCATAAAAACACACTGAAAAATATTTTATAAAAACTTCTTCTTCAGAACCACTTGGCCCAGATCATGCAGATGCTTACAATTTATTTAAGAAATAGATTCTTGCTTACAGTGATTTGTTGCCCAATATATCACTGGTTGGAGGTCAGTCGTAAAGTGATATGTCACGAGCGCGAAGCGCGAGTGATATAGTCACTGACGACTGACCAACAACCAGTGATATATTGGGCAACAAATCACTTGTTAGCAAGACTCTATTTCGATTCTAACACGCCAGAAACGAAGAAAACGCATATGTTTGTCATGTTTCCTTCAGATTTTTTCAGTTTTCCGCCATGATTACATGAAGAAATTCCGCCACAAACTTTGACTGTAACAGAGGCGTTCACATGTATTTCGTAAGTTTTTGATGCGAGAAAACGACGTTACACCGTCTATCCTCATGGAAATGAAAATTGACGTCACCAAACGAATAAAAATGACGTCCGAACGGCGCTAAATAACGTCACGCTAATCCGCCATTTGTTACGCAATATATCACTAGATTTTAGCATTGGCTATATAGGCGACCAGTGTTAGAATATGTAGTATTGCCTGGTGGTCCTTTACCAAGTTTGTTTAAATAATGGCCCCAGGGTCCAAAATGGCCCTGCTCCAGGGGGTCCTGGGTTTTAACCATAGAAAAATATTCAAAAATCTTCTCCTTCAGAACCGCAAGGCTCAGATGCTTGAAATTTGGTATGTAGCATTGCCTAGTAGTCCTTTACCAAGTTTGTTCAAATGGTGGCCCCAGGGTCCAAAATGGCCCTGCGGCAGGGAGTCCTGTGTTTGAACCATTGAAATACATAGAAAAATATTCAAAAATCTTCTCATTCAGAACCACTTGGCTCAGAGAAATTTGGTATGATGCATTGCCTGGTGGATTCCAAACATGTTTCTGTAAATGGTGACCATTGGATCCAAAATGGCCCTGGGGTGGGGGTCTTGGGTTCGAAATTATAATATACTTAAAAATCTCTTCTCCGGAACCCCTTAGTGCAGACGCTTGAAATTTGGTATGATGCATTGCCTAGTGGTCCTTTACCAAGTTTGTTCAAATGATGGCCCCAGGATCTAAAATGGCCCCGCCTCAGGGGGGTCTAGGTTTGAACCATAGAAATACATAGACAAGACTCAGATGCTGAAATTTGATACAAAGCATTGCCCAGTGGTCCTTTACCAAGTTTATTCAAATGATGGCCCCAGGGTCCAAAATGGCCCCACTCCAGGGGGTCCTGGGTTTGAACCATAGAAATACATAGAACAATATTCAAAAGTCTTCTTCTTCAGACCCATTTGGAAACGGTTGCAAACTATCAGGTTTGTTCAAATGATGACCCTATTTTGACCTTTAACCTTTCTTGCTCAGGTGAGCGATTCAGGGCCTCTTGGCCATCTTGCTTTATTTTAAACAATATTACTACTTTTTGAAAAAGACGTCTATATGAAAGGGAGAGCCAGTGTATTTCTTTAATAAGATTTTCAGTAGACACAGATCGGGTAAGACCCGTTACTAATCGAGCTGCCTCGTGCTGAGCCTGCTCTTATTTTTCTCTTCTCATATAAAGTACAGCCATTCCAAACCACTGCTGCATATTCTAATAAAGATCATTATGAACTGCTTCATCTGGATTGATCAACGTTTGTTGCAGATTTAACGACACCGGTCAAAATTTCTAATTGGTCAAATTTTCTATGGATTTCTTTGGCTTATGCAAATTTAGATCAATTCGGCTACAAATGAGGAAGCAGAACAATGGCTTCTGCATTTGCATAATCATTTACCACACTTTAAGGCGTCTATTAGCATTTACTCAAACCAGTGACCTAAACATATGACCCCCCTCACACACACACACACACACACACACACACACACACACACACACACACACACACACACACACACACACCAATATATTACGATTAAAATGAATATATGCAGACTTAGACTAGCCACCGGTCTGATAAAGATGAGTTTTTTCTATACTTTAGAAAAAAAGAGCTAAATTGTTTTGTTTATTTTCTCTGGCCACTCAAAAACTTACATGTGCTTGCATGTGCTCCTTTTTGTCTGAGCCTATAAACTGAGAACTTTGTATGTACTGGATATAGAAAAATAAGGTGAATGGCTGATATACTAGATGGGCTAATACAGACTGTATCTATATACATAGACTAGAAATAGTCCCATTCATTTTTCTAGTTCATTCATAACATACACCATAACATTTTTTCTTTGTCAGTATAATTTTTTTTCTGATAGCTATAAATGAATGGAAAAAGATTCATCTGGAGATAAATTAAAGTATCTGAGAGGGCTGGAATTTATAAGTGAATGAATATATATCTTTTGGACTGACTCCAGTCTACTATATACAGTCAGCGTATGCATCCCATCCCACCAGAGATCTGTTTTCAAAGACTTTTCTCTGACAGGGAATGCAACACGTATAAATGTGTGCGTGGGTTGGGGGGGGGGGGGGGGGGGCTGGTGTGTGTAGGGGGGGGGGGGGTCAGGTACAAAGTTTGAAATGTGAAATGTGCAAATGAGAAGGATGAGCTATAAAATGGGACTCTGCCAAAGCATACTAAAAAGTCAATGTAAATGTAAAGACCATTCCATGACACCTCCGCCATCCCCCCCCCCCCCCTCTACCCCAAACATCTGTCCATAAAACATACTGAGCCCACCCCACCATAAAAGAGCAGGGTTTCAAATGTTAACCCCCTCACACCACCACCACCACCATACAGTGCACCACCAAATTCCCTCTCATGCTGATAAGTAATGATGGTTCCCCAAGGTGATTGAGAGGATGATCGGTCAACGACAAACTTTGATGAACTGTGACCTTTCTAGTGTTCGGCTACGGAAACAGCCGAGAACCAATGATGTCCAAGGAGATCCGAAGATAGTAAATAGTCAATTTGTTTGGTGTTGGAGAAACTGGGAAAGATTTTGTCGCATTTTAATCAACTTAACAACGCTATAAAGCTGCAAGATGTTCCGTGTCATGGGCTCTATGATGCCCTACAGAAACAGGGCATACAATATTTATCGGAAGAATTTCAGTGAAGCTTCTGCAGTTGGATTTCTATCAGCAATTTTGTTCACTGTGTTTTGTGAGCCTGTCAAAAATTTTGTTGACTTTGGTGAAAAATGGATGGAACTTTCCGGTTTGCCTTACCAGATGAATATTGCTCTTCTTGGGTTTGTTGTTGGCTATGGCACAGTAAGAATTCTCCTGCTAATGAGGATTCAAATATTCAGAATGCTTCTAAATTACCAAGACTGGATGTTCAATCCCAAGTCAACCACCACAAAGGTAACCTTCCTTCTCTGATGTTCCAAAACCTCAACTATAGCTCAGAAACATGGTTTATCCTGAGTGCGTTCAGCAATGGGGGTGCTCGCCGAACACTCGCCTATTTACTGTCTGAGTGCGAGCGCTAGCCCTAGTGCCCACGAGCACTGGCATAACAGGCAGAGAGGTGTTTAGGATCAAACCAAGTACCGTACGTTTAGACAGCCTTGGTTTTTATCCTCAGTGATAAGACAGACATGTTGCAAGCTCCCACTGTCGTGCAATTTATGCTAATTCTGTTTGTTCACGCGCTCAAGTAAGCGCCCGCATTGTTGAACGCATGGCTGTTATTAACATATGAATAGTGAACCTTTATGTTTAACACAGGGTGACTTGATCTGAGACCCTCTGACTTCGAAAGCCTTTTGATATGCTTTTAAAGCGTTCAACATAGAGAAAACAGTGAACAGTCAGAGAAGGTTCGAATTAAGGGTGACTATGCTGCTTGGGCCATGCACTTAATCGGAAGATTCTTTGTGTATTATGTCATGGCCATGTTAATGACAGATTGTTATTTTTCACTGTCACAAGCACTTTTGAGAAAGTGACTTTTACTGCTGTATTCTTCCTCTTTGACAGAGAGCGATTGGTAATTTATTTCGCCAGTCAGTTTTGTACAAATTTTAATGAGGAGTTCTGTAAAGTTCTATGTTATATGCATTTTCAATTATAGATGTCCGAATAATGACATTAACACATGCAAGTTAAAAATCAATCTGCCAGTTGTGTTTACATTGTAGACTGTAGTCTTGATTATAGAAGACCCATGAGTAGTCTCAGCAACCTAGACTATTTATAATTAAACCCGAAGTAATACTAACTGCCGCAAACACTGAGGTACAAGTGTGTGTCATCTGAAGTTTAGCTGTCAGGATTTGATTCAGAAATGGGAGCATGAATTGATTTGTGCTAAATGGCTCAAAGACATAATCAGACTGTACATACTTTGTAATAAGGCAGAGCTCCAGATAAGAAGGGGTAACAGGAATAATTTAAAGATGATATTTATTATTTCTCAATAAAACATATGTTGTGACCCCTCATTAGGACCGGCTCAGGGTCACAAAGTATGTTTTTGGGAAAAATAAGGAAAATTATCATTGAATTATGCCTGTTACCATTTTCATCTGGAACACTGCTAGACCAACAAATAAGGCTGATGAACTGAATCAGTAGCAGTTTGTAATTGTTCTGAGCTCGCAAAATTTAGCAGCTGGCCATACATTACATGTAATTTGTAAGCGACTTCTTATGATAGAATCTGTCATCTGAGGGCTATCTGCAGCTGTGTGGTTGTAAGCTAGTGATCAGTAAAGATGTTTTCTTAAAGTGCTATTAACATGATTAATATGAATGACTTCTGATTAAATTATGCTTCTTCAGACAGTTATTATTCCTTGTCTAAAGTTTAAAAATATACTGCAGGGAACAATTATATTAGCCCCAGGAAAGAATGTCTCACAGCCCCATAGAACAGTACCCCATAGTCCCATAGAATAGTTCCAGAGAACAATACACATAGAACAAGAGAACTGTTCCTCACAGATCCAGAGATCTATTATACCTCACAGCCCCAACCCAAGGAACCATTACCTTACAGTCCCAGGAAGCAGCACCTAGCCTCAGAGAACCATACTGCACAACCCCAGAGAACAAAAATGAAACTAACAAAACTTGTATCACAATTCTCAGATACTCAAAACTTAAGTAGGAAATACCTTGTAACATGCAAGGTCTACTCTGATAAATTTGGTATACCATAATGACCCTAAATATTTGGACAGGCATGTCTGAGCAAACATTGAAGACCCTGAAGGAGCAGGTTGATCAGGGTCTACAACGTTTGTCATTCCCTAAGCATCATTTGGATGCGTTAACGTCTGTAAAATCCACTTTCTAAGAATTTTGGAACAATAATTGTCCAGAATTTTAGGGTCATTACTTTAAAGTTTAAGAGAGAGAGAGAGATGGCTTATATTTCAGGAGATGGCTTATATATAAGCACTTTGCTTACTGCCAGATCCTGTACCATTATGCATTGTATTACATCAGGGATCTCCCCAGACCATTAAGGCATGTCGCTTGCAACATGCCTTCCTCTTCAAATTACCTTTGCAACATGCCTTAATTTTCAATGAAAATATATTAAAGTGCTGTTATTTTTATTTCTTAGCCAGTAAGGTTGTTTTAAATGCATTAAGGATCATCAGTAAATGATTTATAATGTAAATTTAGGTTAATTTTGACAAAATATTGCTATATTAAAGATTTTAAAAATTAATCAACTAGTCAACTAGTGTTTTTTATGCTAAAAGCGACATGTCTTCTGAAAGTTCTGGGGAGAACACTGTACATTTATGTATTTATTTGAATAAAATATTGTTTAAACCAAGAGAGAGAGAGAATGGCTTGTCAGCCTGTATGGTTGATAATCCACTGGCTAAAGCTTGTGGTTTATTGCTTTGCACGCCACAGGTGGACAACAAAATGTATTTGCCAAGTAGCTTATGCTCTTGATTTGCCTATATTTTCAGATGTGGGCATTGATGCTGGGTTTATTGAGAGGCAATGGGCAGTACCCCAGCTACTACTTTGAACCTTTGTTACCACGGCTACCAGTTCCAGACTTAAACAATACACTGGACAGGTAACTTCTTTACTTTAATTGTCTCTGAAGTCATGATAATAACCAGAGTTCTAAGATAATTTACCTTATGCTGAATTCACCATTTTTACAAAGGGGACGACTTTCGTGAATGTATTTTTGTCCATGGAAGCAATCAAGACTCTTGCTGGACAAAACTACATTTCAGATTATTCCAAATAGGGTCAGTGTCTAATCTAAAAGGAAAGAATTTGCTCCTAATGGAACAGATTCTTTCATAAAGAGTTGGATCCCATGGAGAAGAGAGACAAAAATAAAAAGGCAGATGGCTCCCCCTGAAAGTACATGTATTCTATCTGGACACCTTAAATCTCAATAAATATTTGTTGTGACTTCTCGGGTAGAACTGTTCTGAACAGTTTTATCAAATGAGAGGTCTCAACATATTATATGGATGAAATTGAATAAACAAAAATATTTTCAGTTACATTTATCACCAGCTTTGAGCTGGACATTGTCTGTGTGTGTCAAAAGTGTTGGCATTATGACCTAGCTAGATCCTGTTTTCAGTCATTGACACTCTAATGATGAATTATTATACCTAATTAAGTGGATATTATACTTTTGAGTCTTTTCCTGGTACATTGCCAGCCAGTACACCAGAATAAATCTTTATATTGGGACACTTTAATCCTTACCTATATATTTATTATGACACAGAGTCATACTGCCTTTGAATTTAGACAAGTCCATTATGTTTATAAAACTGTTGGGTGATATTGAAAAAGTGCAGACCCTGATCAGACTGCTCTTTTTTAATTTGAATAGTCTGATCTCACAGATCTGGGTCTACAATGCTTGCTCTTGTTTGTATTAAAATTCTCTCCCTGTAGTTTACGGCATCAACTTTTAAGTGGCTTTTTCTGGTAAATTGCCAGTGAGTTTGGTTATTCTATTTTTAATCAATAACATGGGAAATATCATTTCTGTGTTTTTGAGTTCAAGAAGAGAAAAAAAAGTTTCATGGTTTTTGTCTCGCCTGTGAAGCAGATGCGAGACATAGGTATTGCTTTTCTGGTGTCGTCGGCGGTGGCGTAAACTTTAATCGGGTTTTTGCGTTTAGGTCAGTTTCACAAAGCACTGACAGGCGAGACACCGCATTCCGCGGAATTCTTGTTGTAATCACATTAAGTTTTGAGAGAGGGACAGGAGGGGGTGGGGGCAGAGTAAGGGAAAGCATATGATAATTCTGTTACCTTAAAACTAAAGGATGGGTAAAAGGTTTTCCATAGGCTATTGGCCATAGGGGCAGTGGGGGTTAGAGACCAAGTGTACCTTGGGCATATTATATGAAAGATGGAGCCCGTTCCTCTCCTTTTGCTGCCTTATCCGGCCCTGATTCAAAAAAAGTTCTCATTTTCTGCTGGGTTGACAGTGAGAGTCACTGGCTGCTCGAATAGCAATTCAAACCTGCAACCTCCTGGATCATAGTTGAGCATCTCTAACAACTCGACTTTGCACCTCTATGAGATAGGATAGACAAAAGAAGAGTAAGGCTTGGGGACAAGGCAGGGGTTTTCCTAGGGACCAAAATGCCATTGGCCTGCAGGGCCACCTGGCCGGAAAATCTACTGGCCATCCAAATTTTCAACTGGCCCGACTATTTTTCCAATGCGGAATAAACAGGACAAATTATATTCAATAAAATAAAGCACCATTAAAATGTATGATCCTTTATCACCAAATAGACAGTCGTATCTGTAGTTGTTTAGTATCCGAATGTTTAAGATAATTAACCCATTACCATTTTGGATACCATTTTGGACTCAGAGAATACTGAGCTCCATAGCTCTTCATCTCTCTCTATATTCTGTCTTCTTATTTGTTTGCAATACCTCCGGTGGATTATATATCAATTTTATCACAAATCAAATTATTTCAAATATTAAGGCTGCATATTCACTAGTTATCGTAGTTATATTACAGTTTTTAGATGGATAATTGCTGTATCAATAAATTTCACTGGTGTCAAATCTTCTATTCCTCCAGTAAATGTCAAGTCCAGTTTTAAATTGAATTACAGTTTTAGCAGAAATAATCTCTTCTGGGAGAGAATTCAAATCATCTATCACTCTGACAGCAAAAAAGTTCTGCCTGATTGATTTTCTACTACGTTGCTTATATAGTTTCTTAGAATGTCCACGTGTTGTTGTGTCAGAAAATTTGAAGATTTTTTCTGGTAATATATCATCAATACCATTTAGGATTTTGAAGACTTGGATAAGATCTCCTCTTTTTCGTCGATACAATAGTGTAGGCAAATTTAGGGCTTCGAGTCTTTGTTCATAAGGCAAATGACATAAATCTGGTAATAATCTTGTTGCTCTTCTCTGGGTATTCTCGATTATTCTCATATCCTTTTTCAGAACAGGAAACCAAATTGAGTTACCATAATCCACATGAGAACGAACTAACGCTTTATACAAAGTCAGGAATGTAGGTTTATCCAAGAACGAAAAAGATGGCTTAATAAGACCTGTTATTCTATTGGCTTTATTTGCTGCCATATTGATGTGTTCAGTAAACTTGAGGTTGTTTCGGAAGATAATCCCAAGATCTTTTTCTTGTTCAACTTCTTCAATAGTAACTTCTTTTCCACTTTTATCAGTCATTATATATTTCCAACATGGATTATTCATTCCCAGATGCATAACTTTACATTTTTTCAGATTGAAAAAGAGTAACCATTTTGCAGTCCATTTACACAGTTCAAGTAAATCATCCTGAATGTCTTCAAAATCCTTAATACTATTGATCTCCTTATAGATCTTTGCGTCATCTGCAAAAAGTTTACAGTGAGTCTTTACAAGTTCTGGCAAATCATTTATATAAAGTATGAATAACAGTGGTCCCAATACAGAGCCTTGGGGTACACCGCTGGTAACATTACTCCATTCTGAAGCTATACCATTAAACGAAACCCTCTGTTGTCTATCAGATAGGAAGTACTTTATCCATTTTAAGATGTTGCCGGAAATTCCCATTTTCTCTAGCTTAAATAACAAACGATTATAGGGGACAGTATCAAACGCTTTTTGTATATCTAAATATATTGAGTCCACAGAAAATCCCTTGTCAATAGCTAGCGTCCAATCATCTAATACTTCAAGAAGCTGTAATACACATCCTCTTCTGTCCCTAAACCCAGACTGACAATCAGCTAATAACCTGTTGTCTGTGCAGAATGACATAATTGAAGATCTTATGATTTTTTCCAGTACTCTACATAACACTGAGGTGATACTGATAGGTCTATAATTACATGCCAATGTCTTATCTCCACTTTTGAAAATACACGAAACATTTGCGGATTTCCATATATGTGGAAGTTCTCCCTCACACAGCGACTTATTAAAAATTATACAAACAGGCAATGCTAACTCATTGGCTAATTCTTTGAGAAATCTTGGGTGTAAGTTATCAGGTCCAACTGATTTTGATGAGCCAAGTCTGATACCTCATGATATAGCAGTGAGGTTTTCTTGTAATTGGTGCATCCAGTAACATAAGAGCCAACTGTGTCCCTAGTTTTACAAATTGAACATTTCATTCCTAGGGCATCATCAAACTCGAGCATTTCAGGCACTTGAATTCAGTCAGCCACCCAGGTTGAAAGTACCGATGGCGGCCAGACTGTTCGTATTTGTCTCGGGTGGCTTTTTTTCTTCATCGGACTTAAGCAGCTGTTTTTGTTTTTTAGATGGCGGGGGTTGAAATAAGCGCAGAAGTCCTTTGGGGTCCATTTTTTTACATGTGACTTCTGCGATTCATCCCCAAACTTCATCGGTCGGCCATATTGTCTATTTGCAATGCGAGGAGAAATTTCATTGGATTAAACATTTCTGATCGTCCAATGAAATCATCCGTAGCAAAACGAAAGTAGACTGGTTTTCAGATTGTTTTCGCTTCAAGTTTGAAACAAACTGAATGTCCCGAAATGACTCCCCGAAATTCAACTGGCCTGACGGACCTGCTACAGTGGGATTTAACTGGCCAGAGGCCAAAATCAACGGGCCCGGGCCAACGGACCCACGCTTAAAAAAAACCCTGACAAGGTAGAAAAAAATCCCCCCAAACTTTGGCTTTCCAAGAGCTTTTATCAGAGCTCCAGATAAGAGGGGATATTGAGGATAGTTCAAAGATATTTTTTCTTATTTCTCAATGAAAAATATGTTGTGACCCCTCATTAGAACCATCTCATTGAGACGGTTCTCATGAGGGGTCACAACATTTTTTTTTTTTTGAAAAATTGGGAAAATTATCCCTGTTACCCCTTCTTATCTGGAGCACTGTCTTATTGCAGAATGTGTGATGGATTGTCTCATTGGTATTTTCAGTTGATCATAAAAGTACAAAGCATCATTAGCAAATTGATCAGGGTGTTAGATTTCTTGGTAAAATGGGTCTGTCAGGAAAACGGGTACCTTGCAGCATGTGGAGGGCAGTCTGATCAGAGCCAGGGTCAGAATCCTGAGGATAATAAAAATCTGTATGCTGTAGGGTAGAACTGTTATTTGTGGGATTTGTTCGGGATGGTAGGTGAGGGCCGAGGGAGGTTCTTCTTGTGTATCAACTCAAATGATTGTGTCAGAAATATTGATGGACTGAACGATTCATATTGGCTGAATGTGCAATAATGACCTTACTTTTAACAAATTCTACAAAGCTATAACCTGGAAGTAAGATGAGCCAAACTTTTGAGTGGCATGGACCATATAAAGTAGAACACAATCATGTTACATGCAACTGATGTCTGAACTGATATCCTAGCAGTTTAAATATTAGGGAGACAGTCCTGCTTCATTGATGAGTTGAATTATTTATCAAACTGAAATAGTCATCTCCTAAAACTGTTAAGAAATAACCAACCAAACACTGACTGACCGAAAACTGTCAAGGGACAATTGATCAGACATTGACTGACCAAAAACTGGTAAATCGGTAGGGCATTGCTTTCAAGTTGTTATGGGCTGCTGATTGATAAGTAGTTATGTCTGATAACGGGTCTCTATTTTATTCACACCAGAGCTCCAGATAGGGGATGTTTTAAAGAAATTGTGCGATAATTTTCTTATACTCAGTAAAGACATAATGTTGTTACCCCTCATTAGAACTGCCTCACTGAGGCAGTTCTAATGAGGGGTAACGACATACACTTTGTCAACTGAAATAACCAGTATATCAGAATTTGAGGAAAAAAACTCACCTCCGTCTGGAGCTCTTTGGTGACCCAGATGGCCTTTTTGACAAATTATTGAACTGGTCATTTTGATAATGGTGAGGACTAAGGATAGTTTGCATGTGTTAGGACTCAGGGCATGCTTGATAAAAGGCTATCGGACAAGTGTCGCCCGACGTTTGAAATGTGTCACAAACTGCAGCCCTTTATTCCGTTTCAGAGTAACTGTATGGCCAAAACCAGAAAATATGTGTATTATAGAACCTGGTTAGCAAATAATATCTGAAGCATAAGCAAAGACTGGGCCTCTATGAGTTAAAACACAACTTAAGTTCAGAAAGGGGCATATATGAGTAATATAGGTTAATGAAACCTTAGGCCCTTATAGAATTCCCAAAACATCAAGACTGTACACCCGAAAACAAAATAACAAGGGCCACAATCCTGCTAATATGAATCTGATGAAAAATGAACAATGCATTAATGAAAATTCAGCCCATTAATATGAATATATAGTTCTGGAGTTATCGCTTTACCTTTAAGTGAATGTCTGTTACCTATGAAAGGGGAATAACTCTTTCATTAATGAATTTAGCACATCCTAACGATAATCAGAATAATCAATTAACCGTATGCTAATAGCATACCAAATTTCAGCTCTCTAGGTCAAATGGTTCAAAAGTTGGGAAAACGCCAAAACCGACAAAGGGCCATAACTTTGTAAAAAATATGACAATTAAAATTAAAAAATCACATGCACATCTTCAGATCATGATAAAACATTCTGCATAATTTCAAGTCAATCTGATATAAGATGCGGCAGGAGTCGGGTGGGGGAACAAGGTCTAAGTCAGCAAGGGCCGTAACTCCATTAAAAATGGCCGAAACAAAAATAAAAATCCACATGCACATCTTCATATCATAACAATACAATCTGCAATATACTGTAATGAGCCTAAATATTCGGATAAACAGGTCTGAGCAAACTTTGTAGACCCAGGAGCAGTTTGATCAGGGTCTTCAACGTTTGCCATTCTCTAAGCATCATTTGGATCCACTGTCTAAGAATTTTAGAACAATAATTGTCCCACTTTTGGGTGTCCAAAAATTTAGGGTCATTACGGTAGTTGAAATGGCCAGTGACCCAGGGTGAAAGTAATAGATTAGGGCTTGTTTATTTTTTCTTTTTGGGCATATGAATGTTATTATCTGATAGAAGTCAGGTCAGGGTAACTACAGGTAGGTTACAAGACAGTTTTTAGTTGACCTTATTTATCTGTTGGGTCACATGTCCAGTTAATAGAGGACCAAAACATTATGGTACAGACCAGGTATTAAGTCTGTATCTCTACAAAAAAGAAAAAGAAAAAAAAAAAACAACATTTAAATCAAGAAACAGGTTATTACCCTAAGAGTGCCATGATGAAAGTAGTTGAGTTTGCAAACAGTGTAGATCCAGATGAGATGACCTCGTCTGGGTCTACACTGTTTGCTCTTTAGTCTTTGAATTCTTAAGAGATAGATAGATAGATAGATAGATAGATAGATAGATACTATATTTTCCTCCAAAAATGAAGAGCACAAAAAAAACACATACAACATGAACATTATACTAACAACAATTTTGGAATACCACATGTTTGTTTGCCCTTTAGTCTTTGAATTCTTAAGAGACAATTTTTTCTTGAAATTTTGCTGACATAAATTTTGTTGTCTGCATTTTTGTGCTTTAAGGGTTGAAAGACACATAACATGGATACGAAGTTAGAATATTTGCTTACATTGTGTTTCTTTGATTGTACTGTGTGAGTGAGCTCGGTTTTACATCCCACCAACAACCAGGTCATACAGAGAAAGGACCTTGGTTTAAAGTCTCATCCGTAAGACAGCAGAAGTGGGGATCGATTTTGGGATCACTGGATTGGTAGTTCAGCATGTTATCCACTACACTACTGTCGCTCCTGACTGGGCTGACAGCTGCTGTTGCAAAGTAATTATCCATACCAATTACCAAGTTGCTCATGCTACTTATTAGACTCACCTTACGGAGTGGGGATGAAAGCTGGGGGAGTAGAGAATTGAAGTGGAGGGAGTCTCAGATTCAAGGTTCCTTGGTACTTCTGAAATAATCAAAGTTAGGTGAAAAACAGCATTTTGAACATATTTTATTTGCTGAAAATTTTAATCATTATCAGTTTAAAAATGTAACGACAAAATCTAAAAAAATTTTTCCTTGACTGATACAGGAGATGTTATTGTTATTTTTTTGATTCATAAAAGCTATTGGTCGTAAGATGAATCTTTAACTGAAAGAATTGGTGCGTGTAACTTGTATACTGAACCATTTCATAAATAAATTATCCGCAAATATTTGGAAATGAAAATGAATATTCAGTATATTGTATGTTAATATTTATACGGTCAACCCTTTATTATGGCATTCATTACATCAGCAAATTCTTTATAATGTCATTTGCTATACACGGAATGGCTCTATGGTTCAAAATATGTATTCTTTATAACAGGAAATTCAGTTAAAGTCAAAATGTTGGGGAACAAATAAAGGGTCCACTGTAGTATATGTATTCTTTACTGCTAGCTGGTTCACTCTCTTCCAACCTGCCACTGGTCAATATTTAGACTCTTCACTGGATAATGCTGCCATTAAGGTGAATGGGTACACTGTCATGAGAAGCAACTCTATTGTTTTTGTTTTGCCACCCTTCTTAGTGGGAGTAACTTTTAAAGGAATTTGCTTTTAAGGGAGGGGGTGGGGGGGGGGGGGCAACTCTTAAAGGACAGAGGCTGTGGATTCAATTTCAGCCAACTTTTTGATTCACCCACATCTATAGTTGATTATTTCTCCTTCCCATTTCTTCATCAGCCCAGTATGACCGAAATACTGTTGAAAGAGCCATAAAACTTTGAATTGCCCATCCTTATTATGATTTTGCAATCACTCCATGCACTGTTGATAATGTAAATATTGAGTGTACTGAAATATAAGATAATGACCTGCTGATTAGATTCTTTAATTGCTGTTAATAAGATATAGATATATGAGATGCATATCCCATATTGATAAAACCTATCTGAAGGCATACATGTGCATGCCCCTAGAAAGCAGACAACAAAATTTATATATGCAAAATCCAAAATTCCTATAGAACGTTTCATCCAAGCTATGTCATATTCAGAATTAAAAGACCAGAGCAAACAGTGTTGTTCCAGATAAGGGGGCTCATAATGAGCAGCCTCATCTGGATCTACGCTGTTTGCAAATTCAATTATTTTAATTTTTTAGCTCACCTGGCCCGAAGGGCCATAGTGAGCTATTGTCATACCAATGCGTCCGGCGTGCGTCGTCACGAAATTTGTCCGTCAACACCTAAAAACAAATATTCAAACATCTTCTTCTGTAAAACTACTGGTCCCATGGTTCTCAAATTTCACATGGAGCATGACCTGACTCCAGGGTCTCAGAATTGTAAAATTGGGTCAGGTTGAAAATCCAAGATGGCCGCCGTTACTAAAAATAGCAAAAACAACAAAATAAACTTCTTCTCCAGAACCACTGGGTATATTTGTCTGAATTTTGGCATGGAACATCAGTGAAACCTTGGTATTCAAAATTGTAAGAATGAAAAAAATCTGTAGTGGAGTTTTGTCACAGTGACCTACTTTCTGTTTACGAGTGTAATTTTGCTCAAATGCCAATGTCAAAAAATGACCTATTTAAACAACTTCAAACAACTTCTTCTCTAAAACCACTGAACCCATGGATCTCAAATTTCACATGGAGCATGACCAGACTGCAGGGTTTCAAAATTGTAAAATTGGGTCAGGTCAAGAATCCAAGATGGCTGCCGTTATTAAAAATAGCAAAAACAACAAAATCAACTTCTTCTCCAGAACCATTTGGTATATTTGGTTGAAAGTTTGCATGGAACATAAGTGGGACCTTGGTATTGAAAATTATAAAAATGAAAAAAAATCTATAGCGGAATTAGGTCACAGTGACCTACTTAGCGTGTAAAAGGCCGATTTTGCTCAAATGTCAATATCTAAAGAAAATCCAACCAATTCTGACCAGATTTGGTCAGAAATGGTTCTTGAATGGAAAATTATTTCAATTCTGTGCCAGTTGACTATCCAAGATGGCCACCATGGGGGCCGTTACTAAAAATAGCACAAACAAAAATGACAATTACTCAAGAACCCTTGAATGGAATTGGACCAATTTTGTGTCAGAATGTTCCTTGCATGAAGCCGTTTCGATTAATTGCAATTTGGCATTCCAAGATGGCCGCCATCTGGTGTTACTAAAAATAGCACAAACATAAAAATGACAATTAGTCAAGAACCCTTGAATGGAATTAGACCAAGTTTGTGTCAGAATGTTCCTTGCATGAAGGCTTTTCGATTTTTTTTTCAATTTGGCATTCCAAGATGGCCGCCATCTGCCATTACTAAAAATAGCACAAAACATGAAAATGACAATATCTCAGTAACCGCTGAATGGATTTTGACGAAATTTGTGTCAAAATGATTCTTGCATTGAGATGTTTCAAAAATATCTAACTGTAGACCAGTCATATTGGCCTCTGTTACTAAAAATAGAAAAATGTGAAAATTAGAAAATCTCAATGGAATTGGGTTAATTTTGTGTCAGAATGGTCCTTTCATTAAGCTTTTTCGATTTTTCCAAGATGGCTGCCATCTGCCGTTACTAAAAATAGCACATAACATGAAAATGACAATATCTCAGTAAACGCTGAATGGATTTTGACGAAATTTGTGTCAAAATGATTCTTGCATTGCTAGACCAGTCATGTTGGCCTCTGTTACTAAAAATAGAAAAATGTGAAAATTAGAAAATCTCAATGGAATTGGACCAAGTTTGTGTCAAAATGATCCTTGCATGAAGGCTTTTCGATTTTTTACATTGTAGCAATCCAAGATGGCCGCCATCTGCCATTACTAAAAATAGTACAAAACATGAAACTGGCAATATCTCAGTAACCCCTGAATGGATTTTGATGAAATTTGTGGCAAAATGATTCTTGCATTGAGGTGTTTCAAAAGTAAATATATAAAGACCAGGCAAGTTGGCCTCTGTTACTAAAAGTAGCAAAATGTGAAAATGAGAAATTCTCAGTGGAATTGGACCAATTTTGTATCAGAATGGTCTTGTTGCACAATAGCCAGGTGAGCGATATCAGGCCCATTTGGGCCTCTTGTTGGCACTTTATCTGATCAGAGCAGTCAAGCACAACTTATTCCAACAATAGGTGGACTTTGTTGATTCAGTTGCCCTTACTGAATTTCTCCTCTGAATGGACTGTTATAAGCATGCACAGTTTAGGTTTTTCTGAAGACAAGTTTTTTATGAACGCATAAGCACCTGTTTTAATACAGTCATGTCAACTAGTTTTAACTAGATTATGGCTGCTTTTGTTAGTGCAGTATCTCATGCTATAACCACTTTTTGAACCAGCACTAAAAACCTGACTAAAACATAAACTGGCCTGATAAAGCCAGTTGGTTCATTTGCACTCATTGATTTTGATAGTGTTGGTTTTCAGAGCCTGAAAGTAAACAAAAACGTTGTATGTACCAGTGGCCTGGGAAGAGGGAGGGGTGGTGGGCGATTAAATTGGTAAGGGAAGAGGCAGGGGAATGATTTAATATTTTTGTGTTTCTCCATATGTTGATTTCTTTGTCCCTTACTCAACTTTTATGTCAAAGTTTTGCATTACCCACTCATTTTTTCTAGTATTGTAATTGGTTCATGGCAGGGAGAGGGGATTTTATAGGATCACAATTACATACTTTGGGAGAAATTTTAGAAGTTCTCTTGTTCATGACCAAAATATGGCTTTTGTAGTCTTGAGCTCCATCCGCCATTTGCAGTTTTGGAGCAGGAATACCAATTTTTGGGTAGGACAGACAGGCTTGGCGGTTATAAAACTTTTTTCATGCTCAGCTCAGCTGAGCATGAAATTTTCTCTGCTGATAAATATTCATATTCATAAGCAGAGAAAATTTCATGCCAAAATTTGTCAAACTGAGCAAAAAAAACAACAACAAAAACTATGCTTATCAGTAATTTGCAGTTTATTAGCAGGTAAAATTTCATGCTCAGCTGAGTTGAGCATGTGAAATGTTTTATAACCTTTGGGGCCAGATCTGTATGCTTATTACTGGTATATCTTTGCTGACCATTTCTTCTCTTTTTCAGGTTTCTGTTGTCAATGAAATGCCTGCTTTCTGATGAAGACTACATACAACTCCTGATAGCTACAGAGTCTTTCAGACAAAAAGAAGGACCACAACTTCATAAGTACCTGCTGCAAAGGTAATTTTACCTACCATACTATGTCTTATTTCCTCTAAATACTTGCCCAGGGGGTGGTGGGTGTGGGCTGTTGGGGTGGGGGAGGGGAGGGGGGCATCACAATTCACAAGTCTTAAAATGAAATGGTATTTTGGAAACAAAATTTGGGCAATAAATGAAAAATTGTGGTGGTCTTATAAATTCAATTTTGGTTGAATTTTTGCCACTTTTTCACAGAAAAAGTGAGGGGTAGTTTAATACAGAGGGGGCATTTATAAGAAGAGATTAGATAATTTAAACAATCACTTGTCTGGATTCGAAAGTATGAAAATAGAGGAGGTGTCTAAACATCAGGATGTATGGTTTCCCATCCATGGGAGATCACTTGGACATGATAATAGATGCATCCCTTTATATCATATGGGGAGACAAGAAGGAGTGACAGGGATCATTTTACCGTATTTCTCCATCAAAACCTAATGTGACCCCTCATTAGAACCATCACGCCGAAATGTTTGTGGTCATTTACCTTAGAGAATATATACAAAACCTTGGTTCCACATACCAAAACATGTTCTGGAATTAGTTGAGAAATATAAAACCAGACGAAATCATTAGAAATTACATTAACATTGTCCTGTCACACAATATCATGTCAACAGCCCTGACTTTCCTTCTTCCCAAAACTCATCAAATCAATGTAATCAGAGCTCTAGATAAAAGGGAGTATTTGGTAATAATTAGGGATAATTTTTGTTAGTTCTGCATAAAAACATATGTTGTGACCCCTCATCTGAACCGTCTCGTCGAGACGGTTCAGATGAGGGGTCACAACATATGGTTTCATTGAGAAATAAGAAAAATTATCCTTAATTATCATCAAATACTCCCTCTTATCTAGAGCTCTGGTAATTACTTATCAGTGTCCCAGAAAAGTGTGCTTTTATCCATGTTGATATCCGGTTTAGATTTTGGTAACGTCAGGAAAAGGCCAGCCTGCTTCTAGATTTGGATACAAATTCCGGGGTTGCAAATTTTACTCCCCACTCCTCTGATCTTTATGGATAAGGTTATAAACTGAGGTCGCTTATGTGTTGGTGAGACATTAAACTGAGTTCATTAGGTTTCCTGCATCTGTGTCTGTCCACTCTGATTTAGGTATTATTTTTGAGAACCATTCTGATTCATACAAAAAACACAGGGGTAATTCTTATTTTCCTTCTAGTGCTGTCAACTGGGTTGTCACTAGTCAAGGGTACTAAGTCCACTTTGGTTCTAACATACCCTTGGCTGGTGGCCTACTTGCGAATCTGACTTCCTGCAGCACTGCCTTTTGGCTACAGAGAGTTGCTGCCTTGGTGCATGCTATTTTTAGGCCAATCAGAAGATCCATTTCAATACACAGTTTTCCCACACACTGATGAACTGGTTAAATCTGGACCATCTACTCTTTTTTGAGGTGCAGTCTCATATAATTTCGGTATTGTTCCACATTTCACAAGATTCCATTGATCAAATTATGCGTATGTCAAAATTTAGCCAATAATACCAAAGGTCAATGAATATTTAATCTTTTTTTTTCTTGTCGTACTGCACTGTGAATACTAGCATTCTGTCTTATATTTTACAATAGAAATGTTATTGAAAACAGACGCAGATATTCAAAACTTTCTTTTTTTTCGTCGTAGATCTATACTTAACCGAATTAAACACGCAACACCTAATCTTTCAAATATTTCATGGCTCCTGTCATATGCAGATCATTTTTAGTTTAGTTTCTTAATTTGACAAGGATTAACGCTTACTGTCCTAGAAATTCAGTTCTGTTGATGAGCTGGTTCACGCTTGAGAGATCATTACCTATAGCTACCCGATTTTCAAAAGTCTCAGTTAGGGATATGTCTGCCAAGGTACTTGGAATGTTGCACGCTTATGTAAGCCTGCGATTTTAGGCCAAACATTTTCATTACCATCCATCAATGATTTTTAGCCTTGTAGAAAGTGTTCGACGCACTTCTGCAACCATAGATTATCCTAGACCCGGCGTTCGATGCGACGTACACATCCTGTATCGCGTTAGTCTTTCATCTTTTTGAGACTTTTGAAATTCGGGTAGCCGTCGGTAATGCTCTCTCAAGCGTGAACCATTTCATTAACAAAACTGATTTTCTGAGAAAGTAAACATTAATTCCTGTTAATTTCAGAAATTAAACTGAAAATAATCTGCATATAACATGAACTATGGAATAGTGGATAAATTAAGTGTTGCATTTTTTATTCGGTTGAGTATACTTTCGATTTCTACTTTTGGTTTAATACACACAAACAAACAAACAGTGCAATATGTTGATAAGTATTTTGAAATCAGGTCAATTTCAAGATTGACAGCGGTCCATTTTGGAATTCCAAATGGGACAGCTCAGTTTTGAGATAGGTCGTTGTCGCTGCCCAGTGTCAAAATTACGGTTGTGGGTGCCTACCAACATAGCTTACTTATTCATGAAAGTTGTTGTCAAATATTCAACAAGATACATATAACAAAACACACTGCCATTTAATCTGCACCGATTATCTGTTTTTAAAGATTTTTCTTGTTGGTAATTGTTCACAGTATAAACAGGATATTTTTCTGTCGACAAGAGCACCTGCTATGCAGAAAATGTTTTGTAATGGATAATCTGATTGGATGCGATAGAAGATGCTTGCATCCAAGGAAATATAACGCAGTGGGAAATATGATTTACAAATAATCTGTCAGCCAATGGGTACGTAAGGAACAAAGTAGACTTGGTAGCCTTGGCTAGCGAAGATGATGCAAAAGTAGGGCTCAGCCTAGAGGGTGATTTGGGAGAAATAGTCTCCCTTAAGCTGGCTGACTTCTCCTTATCTTGAGCTGAGGGAGAAGTCAAAATGTATAGAACATACAGGGAAATCCAAAATTTGGGCCAAAACTTCTCCCTAAAGTGTAGAAAATGTCACAAAACTTCTCCCTGTCTGAAAGCTCTAGGCTGACCCCTGAAAAGTAGCTGTCAACCAAAGCAGTCAATGACAGTATCAGCTCTGTGGACAGCCTTTAACAGTAGTATTATTACAGTTATTGATTGTTTGACAGCTGCAATAGTGCTCCAGATAAGAAGGGGTACAGAGATAATTTAGGGATAATTTTTAATATTTCTCCTAAAACATTATGTTGTGACCCCTTCATTAGAACCGTCTCGCCGAGATGGTTCTAATGAGGGGTCACAACATATGTTTTCATTGAGAAATTTTCTTTTAATTATCCTCAGTACCCGTCGTATCTAGAGTTCTGTGCAATCCTCAGTTAACTGCCACTTTACAAAGTATGGCTTGGTCAACAGAATGAATTACCCCAAACGAACAATATCCAGCCATGAAGTGTGTAGGTGTTTATGTCATTCAATTCACAGACCAATAAAAGCTAGTGGTTTATATTTTTTACATTTTACAAGTCACTGATTTTTTTTATAGCTGCGAACTGACAAAACCAACAAAGAGGCATGTCCACCCAGGGAAGACTAAGATCAGCCTGGGCATTTGCCCAGTCTGATCAGAGTCTTCACTGTGCGCTAAATGGGTAGGTAAGGGTCTAAGCTATCTGCATGTGGACAGTGAAGACTCTGATCAGACCAGAAAAATTGCAAGGCTGAGCTCAGTGTTTGCTTGGCGCACATGCCACTTTGTTGGTTTTGTTGTCTCGCGGCTTATTTGGTTGTCCTGAATGTTTACATCTGTTGAATAGCCCACATGATCGATATCCGTATTTTATGGATGATTAAGTTTGAACTGAAATATTTATTTTTGTTATGTTTATGCAACACAGTTCAGTGAATTCATTTGAACAGCTTCTCATGAAATGATACGATGCCCTGTGTGCAAGCAGGTAAAACTCAGATCAGCCTGCACATTGGCAGAGTCTGATCAGAGTTTTCCCTGTACACATACTCAATCTAGGGATCCTGGGAATGAAAAGAGGGAAAAAAGTAGAGTGATCAGTTTGCATGTCAAGAGTTGCTGTGTTCACTTGGCTTAAGACCCTTGTCTCGTGACGCCACTCATTGTATTGCCAAAAGTATGTTTTTATCTAGTCAGTAACCTTGAAAATTGAACAGGTTACAATAACCATTGTAATATTGGATCAGGATTTGAAACAAAGTACTAGTGCCCTGAAAATGTTATATACTCTCCTCGTTGAGGCAGATCAACATCCCTTTTCAGCCCCGATCCAGGGGGTGGGCTTTTGGGCTTCATGTCTGGGCCTCTGTAGTATAATGTATCCTCCAGATAATAAGAATTATTTTGAGATAAATCTGTGTGGTTAGATTAAAATACATGTTGTTACATCTCATTAGATTCGCCCCGGCTAGGCAATTCTAAAGAGATGACACAACATATATTTCAAGGCAAAAAAAGACATTGTCAAAAAGTCAAATTGATCCATAATTATATCATATATTTCCAAGTCCCCCTCATCCCCCAACCCCCATCCACAACGCCCTACACACATACATCTCGGCATCTCCTAGCCCCCACCAGTTATCCAGAGTCCCACCACTATGTGGTGGTCTGGATCTGGGCCTGCCCTTTTATACAGAAATAAGAAAAAGTATTACAAAATCCAATTCTGAATTTTTCTAGTAGGGAAAGAACAAAAGCAATGTTGAATTCCACTCTTTATATAAACATTTCTGCTTTAAGCCTTTGTCAGTAAAATGGGACATTGAGAGATGGATGGATAGATAACTTGCAATTTTATCTTCTTTCCAACAGTATTTCAGTCATATCAGGACGATAGGAGGGTTATATTGAAAGGCTGTGTGCAATGGAACCTTGTTTAAGATTTCCGCCTTCAGCAGGGCTGAAACCCAGGCAGCTAGATCAGTAGGTCAGCGTTTAACCTACTCTAAACATTGAACGAGATTTTCATTATAGCTGCCATTACATTTGACAAAACAGTTTATTTCAAATGTAATGGCAGCTATAATGTATAAGTAATTCTCTCTTAATATTCCTTTTTGCTGACAGAAATATTTATTACGAGTGGAATATTGAACATTCTTTGAATTATCATCAAAATCCACCTTTACCTTTTGTAATTCAGAGCCAGCAGACTTCAAGGTTAGAAATTGACAGTAACAGCAAATTTGTCACCTAAAAATCTTATTTCCCACCTGAAGAAAAAGTGGGTAGCAAAAAGTTGCTGCCTAGGAATTCTTTAGTTAAAGTTAATTTTTTGGAAGTACAAGCCCATTTTCATTAAATTACTGCTTCTGTGTGTAAGACTAAACACAATTCCATAAGGTCAAAGGCATTACCAATGCCTTTGACCTTATGGAATTCTGTTTTGTCAAAATTTGACAACTGTTGAGTGGCAAGAGGACTGTTTCTGGCCTCCAGTTTTTGCTACTAGGTATGTGAGTTTTTCTGCTAGCCTATATACCAGGTAGCAACTAGCAAGTACTTGCTAGCTGCAAAAATGTTAATTTCTAAAACTGGACTTAGATATTCACCAAGTTTTAAATTTGTGAGATTATACATTATAGAAAATAAACTCTTGTCTGGACATTGAATTTTGTGACGGTAACCAGATTTTCATAGCATTCAACGAGCCACTATGTTGCTACATTATAATGTTAAACTGTTATTGTGAATTTTGCTGAGAATCAGAATTGAATGTCTCTCCTGGTGAAGTTTTGCATAATTTATTTCATTTTGTTCAAATATTAGAGCTATAAATTCAAGATTTATTGCTGTCACATATCAGTTCAACAACTTATCCCAAACCAGTGAATTATTATGAAGTACATTGCTTAGAGAAAAGGCAGATAATACAACATTGGTGTGAAATAATTAATTGTCCTGAAAATGGAACTCAATTTGTGCAACAGATGCAGATGAGGAGGCAAATGGTGCAGCCCCTGAGTCTGATCTGGGACTATACAATTTGTTCAGACCTATCTGTCCCAATACTTAGATTTTAATGGTAGTTTGTCCATTAATGTTTAGTGGACTCCCCCACCTTGCAGTTAAAGAGGTTTTTCAGAATGACCAGTATTTATTACACACAGTGTTGGCCCTAATCAGCTGCCACGGAACATGGCAGCTGATCTGGGTCTGTTCTGTTTGCCATGAAGTCATTTAGTATTCATAATTAACTTTCATTGCTTAATGCTAGTGTCACACATTGGCGTTTCAGCTTGCGTACGTACGGCGTATCCGGATACGTGGCAGTAAGAAAGGAACGCCACAGCAACGCCACAGCAACGAAAGCTTACGTAGCTGATACGCAGCACGATCTCCTTGTAAGCCAGGGTTCAGCGATTTTTTCAAACCGGTTTGAAAAAATCGCCGCACGTACGTAGCACCTTTGATACGCCATACATACGTCACACGAACGCCGTAAAAGTAAAAACAATGCAGCCGTGGCGCAGCGGGTACGTAGCGTGATCGCTTGGTACGCCATGGAAACGCGTACGGTATAAATTTGGCGTACGTATGGCGTATAAAGGGTTTTCACTGCGTACCTACGGCGTTCTTTTCTTATCTATAGAGTATCAGGTGCGAATGAATGACGTATATTATGCTTCTATGGAGTATTGTGGCGTATGAACTTCCTACGAACTGCGTACGGACTGGGCACCTTGCGCTGTTGTGGCGTTGCCGCTGCGTAGGTGTTGTGTTGTCAATTTTGTTTCGGCGTTGCATGAGTACCTACATCGTCAACACGATGATCATAGGCAGAGGACACATTTTTCTTGTTTGTTTTCATTCTTTTCATAGTCATGTACCTGGAAGATCCTCTTTCTCCAGTACTGAAGAAGGGAGCTTTTAACTCGGTCTTTATGAGGTCCAGTTTTACCATCTAATCCCTATTTATAGATATCATTAATTTGATTAATGGATGTCCATTATTCGAATAAGTGATATCCATAACTCAGCTTATCCATTAATATCACAAATTCATTTAATGAATATCCATAATTCAAATCATGCATATCTTTAAATTGGCTGAATTACGGATATTTGTAATTTGAACGATGGATATCCATAATTTGAATCAGTGATATCAATAAACCGAAATGAATCAATGAAATCCATGTCTCGAATTAGTGACAGCCATAAATCACCGTAGAGGTTTGTTATTTAAACTTTTTATTTGCAAAGACGAATTATTGATACCCATATTTCTAATAAGTGATATCCATAAATAGGCCAAACTATTGACCTCCACAATCTGATTCATGAACATCACTTATTCTTCTGGATAATATCCAGAAATCTAAATAATAAGTGGATATCACTAATTTGGTTTAAACAATATTCATTTCACGTAAATCACATGCCTAACATTTACAGAGTACAAAATGGTGAACAGGATTTGATAACAAGCATCAAAACTTATACAATCATCTCCTGCAAAACGAGTAGCAATAGTGAATGGCAATACTAATATCACTAATTTGAATAAAGAATATCACTAACTCGACTTACTGAAATCCATAAACTCGAACAAGTGATATCCATAAATTGGCAGAGATATGGATATCCATGATTCGATCCATAACTCGAAAAACTGATATCCATAATTCGAATTAGTGATATCCATCAATATTTCAGATGATTGGGTATCTATAATTTGAATTATGGACATCCATAGTTCGACACATGGATATCCATAAATAATTAGGGAAACTCATAGATAATTATGAATATCACTTATTCGGATAATGGATATCACTTTCTCGAATTATGGATGTCCATACGTTTTTATCGATATCTATAAATAGGGAATACATAGTAAAACGGCACCCCATAGGTCCTGGCCTCTTTGTCCCCTGTTAGGTTGACTGCTGTCTCAGACTCAACTGCTGCTGTTTCTCAGTGATAACAGCTGACTGTGTCCGAAGGTCTGGCTCGGTGGGTGCAGCCGATTTTCCTCGTTCGCGTGGTGCTTCCTGGGCGTGACTTCTTTGGAGGGGGGGGGGGGGGCATAATGTTTTGCTAGTGTCTTGCAGTGACTGCTTTTGAAAGAAAAACAGCAGTGCAGAGCACAGGAACATTTACACGCAGCTGTTTACGCTGCTAGTACACAGTTGTTACGTTGCATTTAAAAATGAAACGCCGTGCCAACGAAACAGTTACGCCACAGCAACGCATTATACGCCACACGTATGCCACGCATACGCCTCAGATACGCCAAAGGTACGTCGCAGAATCGTCACTCGTACGCCGTGTTTTAGAATTTGCATAAAATACGCCACAGTTCTTCATGATCGACACGCGTATGTAATTTTTGTGAAATACGCCGCTGATACGCAATAATGTGACACTAGCATAAAGTATATTTAAGATATTTTTTTTTTTTGTCATTATTGTTGTTTAAATATGTTTTATATACTGTATTCCTGTTGTATTCCTGTATCACTATTTGAATCTACTTGTATATTCCTGTACATTGTGTATGTAATACTTCTAGAGGGCCTCATGGAAGATTAGCTAGTTATGCTAAATGTTGTCACCCTCTTTAAATAAAGTCTTTACTTACTTACTTACTTACTTACTAGATTTATTCAGTTATAAGAGTGGGGTTTTTCCTCCTGAACAACCAACATATCTAGATCTGTCAAGCAGTAAATACGATTACCACTGTTACTGACACTTCTTTTCTAGCAAATTTTTCCCATTTTCTGTTCAAGCTATTTTGATATTCATGCATATTGCAGACATTGAAAATTAAAAGTCACTAAAATTAATGCATATGCTTTGCACTGAAAACGGTCAAATTTGAACCCCACATTTTCTTGCATACCTTTCTATTTACAACCTTTGATTTTAGATGAAGGGCTTCTTAAAATGTACCGTTTAGCAGTTTTGAGGGTTCTATTTAATTTTGATAGAAGCCGGCGCTGTCGACGACCCACTTTTGCTTCTCTACGGAATAGCATACATTGACGTCATTTTGCAATTTTTATGACGTTATTGTCTGAAAAGACCAGTGTCACTTGACAATCTATATAATTATGTAAGCTCCTGTACAACCAGAGCATTGAAGGCACGGCACGTGATTTTTATCTGTGCATGTGATTATTAGCTGCTGTGGGTGAGATAACATGGGTGAGATAACATAGGTGAGATAAGATTTGAAGACACAGGAGAAATATGCGGATAACCTTATCTGGTGTGCAAGAAAAATGTTTCCAAGGTCTAAAAGCAGATACGTATAATAATTAGTTGTTAAGGGTCTTTGGCCCTTAATAGGAGCATCAATATCCTGTGCTTGGTCAGTTCACAGACTGGTTTGAGTATTTGCTGTAAGCAGGCACATTAACCCTTTTTAGACCAGATGCCCGTTATAGAGACGTATGCAAACAGTGCAGACCCAGTTGGGACACAGCAAAATGCAGCCTCTGGTCAGCGTCTACACTGTTTGTCTTTGCTTCCAGGAATTCATATGCAAAATACAATAAAAGTGAAAATATTCACCGGAATCCCTAAAGCTACAAATGGACTCATCCAAATGATATAGATAGACAAGTCAGCTGGTAAAAAAGGATTAACTCTTTAAACTCCCAGTGACGCAATTAGCAAAATTTTTAAACAGCGTAGATCCTGATGAGGCGGCTCATAATGAGCCGCCTCATCTAGATCTACACTGTTTGCCCTCTAGTCTTTGAATTCTCAATATAAAAAGTCTTGGACAAGGCATTTTTTAAATTTTTGCAGACGTAAATTTTGTCGTCTGCTTTTTGGTAGTGAAAGAGTTAATTGTATGTTAAGCACCTTCTTTGTATAATGCGGCTCATCTCAGGATAGATGAAAAGTATTGGGCAGTCATGCCATGTGTTCTTTATTTTGTAGGCGTGAAACCAAGAGAAACTGGTTGTCTGAGTTATGGGTGAAATTTGCCTATCTGAGATGCAGAGACCCAACTGCTGGTGAGTTGTATACAGAGCTATGGATATCGTTCTTACCCCACATAAGAGCATACCAGCTCTTCTTTTACTGAAGGTGCATGGGAACACTACCATGTGTCTCCATGTGTTTCTACCATTTTTACAAAGAAAAAAAACTTTTATGATTTCCTGTTTCTTTCCCTGGGTGACTCCTGTTTGTTTGCCTGAAGATGAAGTTTTTCTAAAATGAGGCATGTTTTTAAAGGAAAGAAGTTCACTCTTATTGAAAAGGGAGGCAAAATAAAAAAGGCAGAATTGTTTTCCATGAAAGTGTGTCCAAAGAGTAAGGGGACATGGCTTCGCACACTTTTATGACTTCAGCAGCATTTGCTGACAAAGCTTCTAACACAACGCCTGTTCCGTCATATTATAACATACCTTGACCCTTTCAGGACATTACACATGAAAATATTTATTCTCAGGCTCTGACATCATCTGTCACACGTGCAGTAATATGCACTGCCGTTCTATGTAATATTTTGGGTAAATGAGGACATGGCTTCGCACACCCCTTTTGGAAGGAAGTAGAAGCTTTCTAGATGATTTCAAATGTTCTGTCATACATCTTAGGGCCAGTAAATGACAATCATAAAACTACTTCTAATACACTATTATTATTTATAGTTTGTAAGGTAAAAGTATATTTTCAATGCTTCTTTCATTTATGAAAATACAAAAATCAGCAATTTTCAGCTTTTTATTAGCTCACCTGTTAAGGTGAGCTTATAGTATAGACTTGGTCCGTCGTCCGTCGTCGGCGTTCACACTTTTAAACATCTTCTTCTCAGAAACCACTGGTTGGATTGAAGCCAAATTTCATATGGAGCCTTAACAGGATGGGGGAACGAAAGTTTATATATTTCGTCCAGGTCACATGACCAAGATGGCCGCCACACCCATATATGGTAAAAACCCTTCAAAAATCTTCTTCTCCAGAACCAAAAGGCCTATAACCTTGAAACTTGGTATGTAGCATCGGGCATGCAGGCCCATCATAATTTATATAAATCATGACCTAGTGATGACCTTGACCTAATTTATGACATCGTCAACTTTGGTACGTTAGGCTTTTATATGGGAAAATGCTTAAACAGTGGATTTCTCAGAAACTATTTAAGTATTAGGTATAATACTTTTAAGTATTAGGTATAATACTTGGTATACATGGTCGATTAAATGACCAGATGAAGATATTATGTCACTAAAGGTCAAGGTCATTCCGTCAGACCATCCGTCGTCAAGATTTTCTAACATCTTCTCCTCTGAAACCACTTGGCCGATTGAAGCCAAATTTCATATGGAGTCTCAGTGGGATGAGAGAACAAAAGTTTATACCCGGGGTCTGGGTCACATTACCAAGATGGCCGCCATGCCCATATATGGTAAAAACCATTCAAAAATTTTCTTCTCCAGAACCAAAAGGCCTATGACCTTGAAACTTGGTGTGTATCATTGGGCATGCGGGCCCATCAAAGTTTATACAAATTATGACCTTGCGTTGACCTTGACCTAATTTACGGCATGGTCAACTTTGGTACATTAGGCTTTTATATTGGAAAACGCTTAAACAGTGGATTTCTCAGAAACTATTTAAGTCTAAGGTACAATACTTGGTATACATGGTCGACTATATGACCAGATAAAGATATTATGTCACTAAAGGTCAAGGTCATTCCGTCGGACCATCCGTCGTCAAGATTTTCTAACATCTTCTCCTCTGAAACCACTAGGCCGATTGAAGCCAAATTTCATATGGAGTCTCAGTGGGATGAGAGAACAAAAGTTTATACCCGGGGTCTGGGTCACATGACCAAGATGCCCGCCATGCCCATATATGGTAAAAACCCTTCAAAAATCTTCTTCTCCAGAACCAAAAGGCCTATGACCTTGAAACTTGGTATGTAGCATTGGGCATGCGGGCCCATCGTAATTTATACACATCATGACCTTGCTTTAACCTTGACCTAATTTACGACATGGTCAACTTTGGTATGTTAGGCTTTCATATGGGAAAACGCTTAAACAGTGGATTTCTCAGAAACTATTTAAGTCTAAGGTACAATACTTGGTATACATGGTCGACTAAATGACCAGATGAAGATATTATGTCACTGAAGGTCAAGGTCATTCCGTCAGACCATCCGTCGTCAAGATTTTCAAACATCTTGTCCTCTGAAACCACTGGGCCGATGTAAGCCAAATTTCATATGGAGTCTCAGTGGGATAGGGAAACGAAATTTTATACCCGGGGTCTGGGTCACATGACCAAGATGGCCGTCATGCCCATATATGGTAAAAACCCTTCAAAAAACTTCTTCTCCAGAACCAAAAGGCCTATGACCTTGAAACTTGGTATGTAGCATTGGGCATGCGGGCCCATCATATTTTATACAAATCATGACCTTGCATTGACCTTGATTTAATTTATGACATTGTCAACTTTGGTATGTTAGGCTTTTATATGGGAAAATGCTTAAACAGTGGATTTCTCAGAAACTATTTAAGTATTAGGTACAATACTTGGTATACATGGTCGACTAAATGACGTGATGAAGATATTATGTCACTAAAGGTCAAGGTCATTCGGTCTGTCCATCCGTCCTCAAGATTTTCAAACATCTTCTCCTCTGAAACCACTGGGCCGATTGAAGCTAAATTTCATATGGAGTCTCAGTGGGATGGGGTAACGAAAGTTTATACCCGGGGTCTGGGTCACATGACCAAGATGGCCACCATGCCCATATATGGTAAAAACCCTTTGAAAATCTTCTTCTCTAGAATCAAATGGCCTATGACCTTGAAACTTGGTATGTAGCATCGGGCATACTGGCCCATCATAGTTTATACAAATGATGACCATGTGTTGACCCTGAATTTATTGATGACATGGTCAACTTTGGTATGTTAGGCTTTTATATGGGAAAACGCTTATACAGTGGATTTCTCAGAAACTATTTAAGTCTTACCGTATTTACCCTAAATTTTCAGACACCGTAAATTTTCGGACACCCTATATTTTCCCAAAACGCCACCTATATTATGTACCCTATATTTCCGGACACGTACTAACCAGGGTATTTTTGTTGTCCGTAAATGTTCGGACACAAAAAAACGTCTTTTGTTCTCTCATAAAATTTTCATGTATAAGCTATCAGTTTTGTCTGTTTGCTATGTTTACCTTTGCCTTCGGCTAGATGAGGTACCGTAATTCTTCGGCTATAAGGCGAGTCGTTTATAAGAGGGGGGGGGGGGGTGTAGTTTTTGGACTGTCTGGGCAAGTATTTAGCTAAGCCTCGCCTATAAGACGGACCTATCTTTTTGCCAATTCCCCAAAGGTCATCACCAGTCGCCGATGTCTACGTATATTTAAAACTGGTTATGCAGTTACCGTAATATGCATAAATATCTTGGATTACATACCACATTATGTACCGTATGTATATTTCCATAAGTTATCCACATCCTAACTCCGATGTACACAACTGGAGAAAATATATTCGTGACATATTCCAATTTGCAATTTGAAGATGAAAGAATCCATACTAAACAAAAAATTTTCCACAGGCCAAATATTTAGCGTAAATACTGTATCCAAACTACTAGCACGTGGTCAGTCTAGCACACCAGTACTTCAACAAACAAATTGTGTCACCTCAAGGTCATTGACCGCTTTGATCTTTTTGTGTACTCTAGTCCAATACCGCATCTCAAATTACATAATTCAGCCAGACAGGTTTACCGGTAAGTAAAGAGAAAAAGTGCCTTATTTGTTTACATCTAGGTTGCAGGAAACTACCTGAGAATGTTAACTTGAGGAAATAAAAATAAAAGGATGATATTGTTACACATTGTTAGCGGATGTGGAATTGAAAAGAAGAGTTTAATGGGTTTGCCAGATGCAATCACTGTTCGCATAAGGTATTATTTCATGTGATCGGTACCTGATGTATTGTTTATGTCTCACTTGGGAGGGGGAATAGACTTAAGGTTACGCATTGGACAGTGACCACTTTGTGGAAAATAGCCACGGTGTCCAAAGCCTCTTCTATAAGATGGGTACAAATTTTGGGGGTCATTTCATGGTTCAACACCTACCAGCTAGACAATACCAGAAGCCATTATGAAGTTTATTTTCTCATATAATCTAATTGATTAAACAATACATTAGTTAAATTGTTTACTGTCACACCTATCGGTACTTTATACGAAAAAGATACCGTATATATGCCGGTGCATACCCTTGATAATTGGTTATTATTCGGCGTTCGTAAATATTCGGACACTTAAAAAAATTATAATTTTTGCCAAATTAAATGTTCGGACCGTAAAAAAAATAATTATTTTAATCCGTCCGAATAATTAGGGTAAATACGGTAGGTACAATACATGGTATATATGGTCAACTAAATGACCAGATGAAGATATTATCAAGGTCAAGGTCATTTTGTTGGTCTGTCCGTCATCAAGATTTTCAAAACATCTACTCCTCTGAAACCACTGGTCTGATTGAAGCGAAATTTCATATGGAGTCTAAGTGTGATCAGGGAATAAAAGTTTGTTCTCAGGGTCTTGACCAAGATGGCCGCCATGCCCGTATATGGTAAAAACCCTTCAAAATCTTCTTCTCCAGAACCAAAAGGTGTATAACCTTGAAACTTGGTATGTAGCCTTGGGCACTCAAGCCCATCATAGTTTATACAAATGATCGTGCGTTGACCTTGACCTAATTTATGACGCTGTCAACTTTGGTACATTATGTCGGCTTTCATATGGGAAAATGCTTAAACGGTGGATTTTTCAGAAACTATTTAAGGTGGACGATCCCGGAAGAACTCTGTTCTTGCTTGTTTAAAAAACAAACAGAGTTATTGTTCATCATCAAATCGACTAACTGTGGAGTAAATACAGTTATAATATACACTTACAATATCTACCGTTAAGATCCTAAGTTTTCGGGCACATAGGTCTGTACAAACAGTGAAAACTGAGATCAGACTGTTCCTTAGGAACCAGAATGATCAAGATCTTCACAGTTTCCATTCAATCTGCGCATTTTTGTCGACATTACTCTATGGTAGCACCGAATAACAGGAAAATAAATAATAGGGCAAGGACCGGCTGTGCTTGCAGCAGGTGCAGAATTTGGGCAGTCTGTTTTGGGGATATTTTGAACTTAAACATTGTTTTTCTAGGAAACGAAACGGTGAAATGTTTGTTTTTTTGTTTTATTCTGTAACATACGACGTAAGTTTTACTAAAATAATACGCATAAGCATGCCCCATCGATTGATAATATTTTTCATGACGTTTTTCATGAAATTCAATTTTCTTGCATTTTTTCAAAGAATGTAAAAATATACTTATTAACAAGAAAACTGCAATTTTTTGTTATCAGTTTGTTTCAAATATCATATATTACAGATTATATGATTTGCTGGAATGAAAGTGCATTCATGTGCTAGAGATATGAATTTTAATGGAAAATGTTTAAAAATAATATGTAGAAATACAAAATATTGTTTTTTAGGAAAAACAAAACGGTGAGAATTGTTTTTTTCTTACCCAAATGTTTTATAGCTCTTTGGGTTATTTAGATGGTATAATGGTTTGAATGCCCCGCCAATATTTCTATTCAGTATTCGTCTACCTTAAGTCTGAGGTGCAATATTTGGTATATATGGTTGACTAAATGACCAGATGAAGATATTTTGTCGTTAAAGGTCAAGGTCATTCTTTGACTTTTGTACAAGGTCATTGAGATTCTGTCAGCTGTCAACATTTTCAAACATCTTCTCAGTGGCCACTAGGGTCAATTGAAGCCATATTTCATATGGAGCTTCACCGGCTTAAAGGAACCATAGTTTGTTCAGATGGTCTTGGTCACTTGACCAAGATGGCCACCATGCCCATAAATGGTAAAAACTCTTCAAACGTCTTTTTCTCGAGAACCGAAAGGCCTATAATCTTGAAACTTGGTACCGGTATGTAGCATTGGGCACTCAGGCCCATCATAGTTTATACAAATGATTACTGTGTTTCATATATTATGGAGCTTTAATACTGGGTCAAAGGAATCAAAGTTTGTTCAGATGGTCATGGTCGTATGAACATGGTGGCCGCCACACCCATTTATGATATAAATCCTTCAGAAATCTTTGTCCAGAAACAAAGGCCTAGTGACCTTGTGGCTTGGTATATAAAATTGGGACTCAGCATTAATCCCCAAGGGAGGGGGGTTATCTGCCCCTGCCCTGGTGCTATATACATATATAAAAGCATTAAAATATATACCAGGACCAAGTGTCAGGTGAGCTACAGGACCATTGGTCCTCTTGTTTGATTTTTAAACACTGCTTAAAAAGTGACTGATAAATTCTTGTTGAAATCATCACATCTCGACTGTGTAATCTTACAGTGGACTTACAACTAGATAGGATGACAGCTAAATATAATATGCCGACTTTTCTTATAAAAGTGGGGGACATTATTCACACCCTGTGGCATGTACAATCTTTTATGTTCACATAACCGGCATAGTGTATGAAGATTGTCTACTTTGTATACTTAAGCAAGCAAAGCATAATTTCATTAACATTTCAGGAGCCGGTTCTTCAAAGCGCTATCATGATATTGTTTGTTATAAAAATGTTCGACTTTTTCGACTTTGATCTGAATGTCACTTCAGATTTTGGCGCCAAAATGCACATGGTGCACTGCACGTGTAACTGATGTCATAAAACTTACTTCTTTAACTTTGTAATGTTTGCAAATTATATTGATGTTAAGACAACTGATTACTGACATATACTAAGAAATCTCGGAGATGTGTGAAGCCATGCCCTGTGCGAAGCTATGTCCCCCTTACTCTACACCGTAAACAACAAGCAGCATACATGTACATATCAGTTTTTCTTTTACATGTACTTTGAATTCCAAATTTGTTAGCATATAAGCTGTAAGTTGTTTTCAGCTATTTGCATAGGGGCTAGATGCAAACAGCTCTTCTGTTATTTTGTAATCAAGTTGACTGGAAAAATGTTAATATGCCAAATCCAGGTGATTGTAATGTTCATTTAATTTTCAGTGAGTGTGAACTGCTATGCACTGGACAGGAAGATATCCCCAACCTCCAACCAGCTGGCCAGGGCAGCCAACGTTATATACCATGTTGTCAAGTAAGTCTCATACTTGCCTTGCGGTTAATAGGTTAACCTCCCTTTTTTTTTTCTGCATTGTTCAAAGGGAGACAACTTTTGTGATTTACGCTTTGCTTCCCTAGATGCATTGATTGAACCCTTCCAGAAAGGGGTCTACTCTAAAAGGAAAGAATTTGCTCCTATAGGAGCAAATTCTTTTCTTTAAGAGTTGACCCCAAATCAGAAGGGAGGCAAAAATGAAAATGGCACAGTTGCTGCCCCTACATGTGCATCAGTACACCTTAAATATTGGGACTGTGTATCCAGTTTGCAATATCATAACATTTGGATTATGAACAAGTTAATTTCACAGAACATACATGTATGTGCCTTTTTGAGTGCTGAATGGTAAAAACTGATAAATTTTAAGAATGTGGGACCTTATTATCTTGCATGCTTGAAGCAGAAAGCTAGAAAAACATAATGAGCAAGTTTTGTTGCATGCTTAAAGCAGAAAGCTAGACGTCTGTTGACATCTGCCTCAACTCTTGTCCTTTACAAAATGATGTAATATACTTGCATTTTCATCTGGTTGGTTGGTTGATTTGATGCTTAACGTCCACGGTAAACAACTAAGGTCATGTTGGGACGGTCAGTTAACCTAACCACACTATTCCTGGGCAGGCTTAGACCTTCTAAGCAGTTAACCAGTACTAAGTGCACATACTTTCGCCAGTAACTGACAACTGCCCTTCTTGAATCAGCAGAAGGAGAAACGAAAGTATGTGGCCAGACCGGGATTCAAACCCAGGACCTCTGACTTACGAGTCAGGTGCCCTACCGATTGCGCTACCCGGCCCGGCCATTTTCATCTATATAATATTAGAATCAAAGTAATTTTTCCTTACCCTTGACTTATCGCTGATTGACACATGTTGCTTCGCGGTAATGAATAAATATTTCGTGATCTACCCTCCAACAATCTGTGTTTATCAGCGATAATTCATGGGTAAGGAAAAGATTTCTTAATTACATTATGAAAAAGTGGTATCATTGTAATTTTTCAAGAAAGTTGATATTAAAGTAAAAAAATAGTAGATTTTTTCCATATAGCCTTGTAGCCATAGGGGCAGTAGATGTTCGCGGTCAACTGTATCTTAGACACCATATATAAAAGTAGTACAAAATAGGTGTAGCTCTTCGGGTAAGCTTTATAATCCTCTGACAATTCTTGCTGTTCCAGGTACTACATTGACCTCCAGGATGAAAGTGTGATGCCTCAGTATATGAATGATCTTATACCAATCTCTATGGATGGATTCAGGTATTGTTACAGGCTGTCTTATACCACCCCTGGTTAACTATGTATTTACAAGGGCTGTTACCAAATGAAAAAGAGCTGTTATGAATTGAAAAAGAGTTGTTTGAGAACAATGAACCGTTTTGTTTCCTAAAAGCCCTTTTTCATTTTGTAACATCCTTGAAAACATATTCAACCAGCCGCTGAGGTTATAACACTTTTTTCATGCTCAACTTAGCTGAGCATGAAATTTTACCGGCTAATAAATAGCAAATTACTGACAAATACAGTTGCTTTCTTGCTCAGTTCAGGTGAGAATGAAATTTTCTCTGCTTATGAATATTAAAATGCCAACATTAGTTGGCATTTTCATATTTATCAGCAGAGAAAATTTCATGCTTAGCTGAGTTTGCACGAAAAAAGTTTTATAACCTCAAGGCCAGGTGTGTATACCAGGCCCCAGTTGTTCAAAGCATCATAAGCTAACAAAGTCTTCAGTCAAGATTTGGTACATCTTCTAATAAATGTTAAATTAACTAGGCTTCTAGCTTTTGCTGAAAAAAAATGTGAGTAGTTAGTGTTTTACCTGCAGAATAAATAAGATTGTTAACTAACAATATAGTTTTGAACAGCTCACGCTAGCGCTCTAAATAAGGTGCCATTTTGACTTCAAGTCTTAAACAATTTAGCCGCAACACGACAAAACCAACAAAGTGGCATGTGCACCCAGGGAAGACTCAGATCAGCCTGTGCATCTGCCCAGTCTGATCAGAGTCTTTGCTGTCTGCATGTAACTAGCTTAGAACCTTAGCCACCCTTTAAGTGCACAACCAAGACTCTGCTTATACTGGGCTGCTGCCAATCTGAGTCTTTGCTTGGCTCACATTCCACTTTGTTGGTTTTGTTGTGTCAAGGCTGTGTTGTCATGGTTAATTCAGGTTTTTCACTCAGGCCATATGTTTATCTTTCCGTCATGTTTAGATGTATGGCTACAACTCCAGTGTTGGTTGCCATATTTACAAGGGGGACAAGTTTATCCGAATGATAATTAGTCCAAGGGAGTGCTACTCTTAAAAGAAAGAATTTCCTCTCTTTGAGAGGGAATTCTTTCCTATAAGAATTACCCATAAGAGCAGGGAGGGAGCAAATTCTGTTATATGTTAGTAGCCCCAATGAGCAAAGAGGGAGCAAATTCTTACCAATGAAAGTAGCTCATAGGAATAGGGAAGAAAATATTTCCATGACAGAGTGATCTAGCCTGAATGTGCATTCTAATACCCAGAGCTCCAGATAAGAGGGGGTATTGAGGATAATTCAAAGATAATTTTTCTTATTTCTCAACGAAAACATATGTTGTGACCCCTCATTAGAACCGTCTCGACGAGACGGTTCTAATGATGGGTCACAAAATATGTTTTTGTGGAGAAATATAAATAATTATCCTAAAATTATCTCTGTTACCCCTTCTTATCTGTAGCACTGAATACCACAACAAAACAAGTTTGTTGCCTTACAGTTGCAGAGCTTGTCTAACTTCAGAGTGTGAAAGATTGACTATGTCTCTGTGTGGTATTACCTCACACATAATTTCACAGAGTGGATGGATGGATGATATGGGGATTTACAACCCTTTCAGTAGTATTCAGTCATATCGGCAGGTGGGCAATGGGTGGATGATGAAGAGGATAAAATAATCCAGAGGCCAGAGCAAAATTTTGACTTGAATCGAACCAAGGACCTCTGATTTATGGATCCAGAGTGATCTGAAGTCATGGTAGAATGGGACAATTCAGCATCTTATATAGCAGAATATGAGCCAGTTCAATATAGTATACTGGGCCTTTTAATGAAATTGAAAAGATACTGGATACTTCAAGACAGTAGGTACAGACCTACCAATTAATCATGCTAGAGGTATGGTCATAAAAAGTAAAGCAAGATTTATGACTTGATATCATAGGATTTCTAGGATAAATTTTGTCTGGGCTGAATGAGAAAGACTTAGGAAGCTTTTTTGTAGTTTCAAGAGATTGATTATATATGAGCCATGACACGAAAAAACAAAACAAAGTGACATGTGTGACAAGCAAAAAACTCAGATCAGCCTGGGTCTTCACTGTCAGCATGGAGGTAGTTTAGACTCTTAGCTACCATTTAAGCGCATAGGAAAGACTCTGGTCAGATTGAGCGAGTGCTAAGGCAGATCTGAGTCTGCTGGACACACTACCACTTTGTTGGTTTTGTTGTGGTATATTGTGGTGTATGAATACACCAACATGGTCAGGTCTCCATTTTTTTAGGGGAGACAACTTTAGATGAACAGTACTGTAATGTGCCTTAAGTTTTGGACACCGGAAAATTAATCATTTTATGTATCCCAATACTTGGCACATTACAGGTATTTTGCATCCCTTGAAGCTGAATCTCTAAAAGAATGAACTTGCTCTCCAAGTACCGTATTCTACCTAATTAGCGCACATGCCTCTATAAGCGCAGGCCGTGGCAATTCGTGAGGCATAGGACTATTAATGCACATATTTTTACTGGTTTATCCCTTTGCTTTCTCGGTTACAAGAGCTGAAAATGCAATAGAATATTTAAGTTTTTACTTCTAAATCTTCTCTATCCTTCTACATGTATATCCATACGAATTTAAAGGTTAAGCATCAGAGAAAAGCTGCTTATAAGCAGCTTTTCTCTGATGCTTTACCTTTAAATTCGTTCCCTTCAATATATAATAACCTATTAAAATGTGCGCTTATATGAAAGAAAGTTTACTACAAGTATTTGTCGCCATTTTGAAAAAGTTAAGCGCACAGAGCGCTAATAAGGTTGATTACGGTATAGTGAATTTTGGGCTTTAGTAGTAGCCATATTGGAGGAGGGAGACAAATCTTTCATGTCAGAGAGAGCTCCCTTGCAGCTGTATCCATATACCTTTAGATAATGTATATTGGTACCACTCTATGTTTTTTCTGCCCTTTTTAAAAAGGAAAAACACATTTTGTGACTGCATGTCTACTTTCCTGGGTCAAAAAAAAAATAATTTTAAAGAAAAAGAATTTGCTTCTAGGGGAGCAAATTCTTTCCTTTAAAGTCAATGAGTACATTTTCAAAGTAAGCAACTCAGTCATTTCCAGTTTGCTGCCCTTCCCAAACGTTAAAGGAAAAATGCTCCCTGAGGAGCAAATTCTTTCCTTTAAAAGTAGACTCTATTTGGGAGTCAACTGATAAAGGAAAAAATTGCTCCCTGAGGAGAAAATTCTGTTCTTTAAAAGTAGACCCCATTTTAGAAGGGCTGTGTCATCCATGGAAACAAACTGGAAGTCACAATACCTGTTTTCCTTTGAAACAGTGGTGGATTATCATGGCATTAAGAGTAATTGAGAAGTGAGACAAATATGAAAATGTCAAAGTCACTTCCCCTGAAAGTGAATCCATTTGCTTTTACCTTTTTAAGACTGGAAACCTGATTAGGGTCAACACTATTTACTTACAGAAATTTCTATGAATAATACAATAAATGTGAAACATTCTCCATAAACTCTAAAACTAGAAATGGATTCACTTAAATGATAAGCATGGACATGTCCACTAGTCAACAAAGGAATAGATAATACATGTAAACAGAGATCCTTCTTTTTCACAGGCATACGTACAGCACTACTCGTATTCCTCAGAAGGGACTGGATGAAATTCGGGTATGGAAGGATCAGAAACATATTGTTGTATTCAGAAAAGGCGTATATTTCAAACTGGACGTGTTCAAGGAAGATAGTGATGGTGTTGAAGTGCAGGTCTCCATACCAGAATTGTACGCACAGTTGCTGCAGATTGTTGAGTTGGCTGAAGGTTAGTAATAACTGAGTTGCAACACGACAAAACCAACAAAGTGGCATGTGGGCCCAGTCTGATCAAAGTCTTTGCTGTCCACATGGAGCTAGCTAGCTTACAGCATTAGTAGCTGCCTTCTAAGCGCAAAGTGAAGATTCTGATCAGACTGGGTGGCTGCCCAGGCTGATCAAATCTTAGCTGGCGCACATGCCACTTTGTTAGTTTTGTCGTGTTGGGGCTGATATATGTAGAGGATATTTTATTCTTTTTCAGTGTAAACTAGAATTTGTTTCACAGAATGAACGCTAAAAGTAGCAGTTTCATGAGTGACATAGCCATGAATAAAATATCACCTTTGGTGTTCATGAGTCATGCTACTTTTATTTTTGACACAGTAGAAGTTTAGGGAATGCTTCACGCCTTGTGTGATTTGTTTAAGTCAACACAAAGGCGCTTGGTTTGAGATGATACTGCTATGGATTTGGACATATTGAGACTATAATTTTGATATGTTTTTCTGGATCGGATTGCCAGACTCATAACTGGTGAAAGGGGGTTCATTTATTAGGTATATAATCAACTGATTGATCCTGCATAATATTTTTTTCAGATTCTAAAGATTATTGCCCTGTTGGGGTGTTCACATCTATGAACAGAGATAAATGGACAGAGGTAAATATATTCACATGCACTTAACTTGCAGTAGTTATACATAAGAGATGTCACTGAAGCCTCAAAATCATTTGTCACCTTTAAAGCACGAAAACAGTAAAGATATCGAATTTTTAATAATGCCTCTACAATGAAATGCCCCACTCACTTTTTCTATCAAAAGGTGGCCAGGTTATTAGATTTTTTCTCAAGAATGCCATTTATCAGAGCTATGAATTGCAACCTTTTCGGGTTTAATTTTAATTTGTAACAGTTTTAAGAGCATTGCATTAAGTGAGTGAGTGAACTCTGGTTTAACGTCCCACCAACATATAGGTCATACGTAGCCAGGATCTCGGTTCAAAGTCATCTGAAAGACAGAAATGAGGATTGAAACTGTGACCCCTGGATTGGTAGTCTTGTGCCTTATCCACTACACTACGGCTGCTCATAAGAGAATTGCATGTCAGGAAAATTAAATTTTGGCACTTTCTCCAAACATTTGTTTTACAGCTTTAATTGCATTTCCCTTTTCAGATTCACGAGAGGCTATGTTCTACTGATACCAACAGAGAAAGTCTGGAATGTCTTAACAGTTCTATAGCTTTCTTTGTTCTCGAGGAAGATGCAGCAAAGGTAATTTACTTCACATACCATAAAAATTCAAAAAAATTGGAACACCTAAAATAATAAATGTCCTAAAAATGGAACAGCTTTTTTTTTACAATGTAGAAATCAGAGCTCCAGATAAGAGTGGGTATTGAGGATAATTCAAAGATAATTTTTCTTATTTCTCAACGAAAACATATGTTGTGACCCCTCATTAGAACCGTCTCGACGAGACGGTTCTAATTATGGGTCACAAAATATGTTTTTGTGGAGAAATAATGATAATTATCCCTAAATTATCTCTGTTACCCCTTCTTATCTGGAGCACTGGAAATGCGTCGAAAAGATGAATATGGAATAGTAAGCAATGTAGACCCTGATCAGACTGCTCCAGGTCTGCACTGAACTATCTGTCCCAATACTTAGAATTTTTATGGTAACAGGAAAATTTACATTCTTAAAAAAATGTAAAATACGAGTAGTAAAGAAAAAAGAGTAGAACTTTATTGGCTCGAACAGGCTTGGGACCATGAAAATTAGTTCCAGCTAAAAGTAGTTCTAGCCTTCCAGGGTCAGTTTGTATATAAACTGACCTCTAGGGACCCAGGAATGAGTTCTAGTCAGGTAGAAGTAACAAGCCATCAGGGTTTGAGCCATTAAAGTTCTACTGAGTATATCTTTGCAGTAGCCACAATTTGGAAGCTACTCTTTGTTACAAGTATTGTTATTGCCACTGTACAGTCTCTTTATAAAGCTGTGTTTTAGGTTGGTCAAAAGGCATGGGTTTATTGTCTTGCCTGAGACTAGTGGATGCAAGGTTTTGGTGTTACTTTTCTGGTGTCTTCATCGTTGGCATCAAAAATTCACTTGAATATTTGTATCATGACACTTTATTTCCGTCAGGTAACGTCATGATGTGGTCTGTGAAAACATGATGCTTCCTTTTGAAAAAGAGTCACTTTTTCAGGCGATAAACTATCATGTAAAACAGTCATAATTATGATAAATTGAATCATACACTCACGATCATTCTATGTGAAATTTTTTAAACTTGCCTAAGGCTTGTTACATAATTCTCATAGGGGAGAGTCAGGTAACTTCGGACAGGCGGGTAACTTCGGACATACCACTGCAAACAGTAAAAATCCAGATGAGACGGCTCATAATGAGCCGTCTCATCAGGATTCTCACTGTTTGGCCATTGCTTTTTGTTTTAGTTCCAAATAACTGATTTATAAAGGAAACAATGTCACTGTCTGAATTTACCCGTCTGTCCGAAGTTACCCAACTTTCCCCTATGAAATGACCTCTCATGTAGGACAGTCTTTGAAATATATTTGAGCCGCGACGCGAGAAAACCAACAATGTGGTTGGGCGCCCAGCGCAGACTCAGATCAGCCTGGGCATCCGCCCAGTCTGATCAGAATCTTCGCTAAGCGCTTAAAGGGTAGCTAAGGGACTAAGCTACCTTCATGCGGACAGCGAAGATTCTGATCAGACTGGGCGGATGCCCAGGCTGATCTGAGTCTGCGCTGGGCGCACAACCACATTGTTGGTTTTGTCGCGTAGCGGCTCATATATTTTGTTCTGCTTGCTATATTTCAGAATCTGACAGAAGAAGCTACAATGACAATGACAGGCAATGGCACAAACAGGTTAGTATTTCAGCTAAAACAGGTTAAGGTGAATGGGTACACTTTCAGGGGAAGCAACTCTGCCATTATCATTTTTGCCTCATTTCCTAGTTGGAGTCAACTCTTTAAGGGAAGAATTTGCTTCCGTAGGAGCAAATTCTTTCTTTAAAGAGTAGACTATATTTTTTGAAGGCTTTTTCATCTAGGGAGGCAAACAGGAACTCCCAAAAGTTGTTTCCCTTTGTAAAAATGTTGAAAAAAATATGGATGTGTACCCATACATCATAATATTTCAGATATTAAGGCCAACGTGGAAGTGGGTGAGCTGATCATAAAAATGAAAAAGTTTAAAGGCTGGAGAAAAATCTGTGGAGAAAAATCTGGTCTGAGCCAGACTTGAACCCACATACTGGCTTTTGAGTCTACTAGATATTATTAACCCCACCACTTCCCTTGTTGCTGACCTTAGAGAAAAGGAAATTGGAAAACATTCATTTCAGTTCACCAATATGCACTTGAGGCATATGAAATTCTGTGGTACTAAAGATACGTGATTTCTACTTCAGTACATACTACATATAAGCAGCATCATATGAAGAGGAACCTTAAGCCATGTGCCTACCATAAACACTCAAATCAGACTGCACAGCTGCACAAACTGACCAGAATCTTCAGTTTTCACCTTTTAGATCTCTAGCATCCATAAATTGTTCATGTCATCAGGAAAGACTGATCAGACTGCACAGATGCACAAGCTGATCTGAGTCATATCTGTTCGCACATACATTGGGTACCATTACAAGTGATGTTAGTCATATAATTTTTTGTGTTCTAGGTTCTTTGATAAGTGCCTTCAGTACATAATCTACTCCAATGGTAGAATGGGTGTAAATGCTGAACATGCTTCTAGTGATGCCACGGTAAGTTCATTTATCCAATTTTATTAGTTAACAGAGTATGGGTACACCATCATATTTTTCCACCATTTTTACAGTGGGAAATAACTTTAGTGACTTCCTGTTTGCTTCCCTGACAAAGAAATCCTTCCAAAAATGGATCTACTCTTAAATGAAAGAATTTGCTTTCGTTTTCATTTGAAATTCTTTCATTCAAGAGTAGATCCAAATTGAGAAGGGGGGTGGGGGGAGGAGGGGGAGGGCAAAAAAGAAAATGGCAGAGTTGCTTACCATAAAAGTGTATGCATTACCCTTAATCATTTCAAAAGAATCCACTGTAATAATCTTGTCCAGGGATATACTTTTTCTTCAGAACAGTTCCAGAGCAGTTGCATTGGAAATGTCTGATTATTGACTTACATTTAGAATGATCCTTTGAACAAGATCATTGATATATTTTTCCTTTGTTGTAGAGACTGTTCCAGAACTGTAACCTGTAGACATTTAGAAGTCAAATATATTGTTGTATACTGTTTTGGTAGAGTTGATATATTGTCCTGTTGTAAATTGCTGGGCTTGTAATTCAGGGGTCAAGAGTCTACAATGGACTACCAATGTGTATTGGCACACAGCCATGTTTTTCCACCATTTTCTAAAGGGAGACATTTTTTTGTGAATTCCTGTTTGCTACCTAGGACAACAAAACCTTTCCAAGAGGGATCTACTCATAAAGGAAAGAATTCACTTGAATCAGTATGTTTTTTTTTTTTTTTGCAGATTCCTGGTCGTATCTGGGAGTACTGTTTAGCAAAGGAAAAGTACAATGAGGATGGAGGGGTGGCTAAGGCTCCTGACGCACAGCTGAGAAAACTTACACCACCTGTAAAGTAAGTTTGTTAGAGCTCCAGATAAGAAGGGGTAACATGGATAATTCATTGATAATTTTTCTTATTTCTCAACGAAACACATGTTGTGACCCCTCATTAGAACCATGTCAGGGAGAAAGTTCTAATGAGGGGTCACAATGTGTATTTTTATATTGGACAAATAAGGAAAATTGTCCCTGTTACCCCTTCTTATCTGCAGCTCTGGTTTATATATGATTGTCAGAAAAAGAGGATTATCTGATGATTGATCTGGGATGATTTCTGTTAATTCTCATAATAAACATATGTTGTGACCCTGATTATTGGTATGTGAAAGCTATCTGAACTAATTACTTCCTTAACCCTTTTCTGACTGGAAACCTGTTTTGATGACATATGCAAACAGTTCAGACCCAGTTCAGATGTCGTCAAGTGCGGCATCTGATTAGGGTCAACACTGATTTCTTACAGGAATCTCTATGCAAAATATGATAAAAGTGAAAAGATTTACCAGACACCCCATGAGCAGAGATTTTAAGGATGGATTCTTTGAAGTTTTATTATTGTGTTATAGATTGGAGTGGGAGATGGACAGTTTTGAATCTGATGTTCAGGAGGCTCTCACAAGTTACAAGAAATTGGTAAGCCATTCACTATTATTGTTTCACCGTAAGTTAATTACATTTAATGTGACAAAAGCTGTCATTGAGGACAGATTCAACAGCTTAGATACAGATGCCAAATCTCAAGCACTGATGTTTGAAAGTACTCTTTTGTATTACAGTAAATGAATGGAAAGTTTGGACAAGTTCTGTTGATTCTTTATTTTTCAACTCCTGTTATCTCAGCTGACATCTCAAAGTAAAATTTTCGGGTCTCTTGGACTTTGAAATAATGGGAGTCCACTGTATATTGGCCAGTCTGAGTTTCCACTGATTGGACGTAGTTACATCACTTTTCCTCACGACTTCGCTGAAATATGCATGTATTTCAAAATAGTTCAAAACTCCTTTTTATATATATCAAAAACAGCACCATAGAATTCACTTTTTAGTCCATTTCTCAGGGTTTAGGTGAATGGTTATAATTTCAGGGCAAGCAACTCTGTCATTTTCATTTTTGCCTCCCTTTGCAATTACAGTCTACTCTTAAAGGAGTCCTTCAAAAGCTCCTGTGGTTAAAAAGCTCGTTTAGAGTATATGTTGATTTGTTGTAAACTTTCTTACTTTAAATAAATCTTATCTTATCTTAAAGGAAAGAATTTGCTCCTCTAGGAGCATATTCTTTCTTTTAAGATTTGGTTGGTTGATTTGATGCTTAACGTCCAAGGTAAACAACTAAGGTGATGTCGGGACTGTCAGTTAACCTAACCACACTATTCCTGGGCAGGCTTAGACCTCCTAAGCGGTTAACCAGTACTAAGTGCACATACTTTCACCAGTAACTGACAACTGCCCTTCTTGAATCAGCGGATGGAGAAATGAAAGTATGTGGCCAGACCGGGATTCGAACCCAGGACCTCTGACTTACGAGTCATGTGCCCTACCGATTGCGCTACCCGGCCCGGCTTTCTTTTAAGAGTAGACCCCATTTTGAAAGGGTTTTGTTGTCTGTGGAAGCAAACAACAAGTCACAAAAGTTGTATATCTTTGAAAAAATGGCATAAGAACATGGCTGTATACCCATTTTACCTTAATGAAATGCTTTACTTCAATGTTTGATGCTGATGCTATGACTACGTATTTATGATTTTCAGGCTGATAATTTTGATCTGAATATTTTCTTCACTGACTATGGTAAAGGATGGATAAAGACTAAAAGACTCAGTCCAGATGGTTTTATACAGGTAAATCTATGATTCTCTTTGATATATATTTGTGACTTATTACCATTCATAGCAGAGAAATGGTGTATAAGCACTAGTGGACATTCTTAGGTTATTGAATTTAAACTGTGACATATTCAGCACAAGTTCTTGGTTCAAAAGATAGTTTATAAACTATAAATTACATACATATACTGTAATACAATGTCATAGGTAATATAGGATTTGACAGTAAGCAAAATGCTGATGTATTAAGTCATCAACTCATTTTCTCTGTACATAAAGTCATTTCCACAAGTACGCACAAGCTTGTGAGTGTATCTCTGCCGTTTGAATGAGTGCCGACTATCTCACAGTGTAAGTTCAATAACCTTTATATAATATACAGAGCTCTAGATAAGAGGGCGTATTTGATGATAATTAAGGATAATTTTTCTTATTTCTCATCGAAACCATATGTTGCGACCCCTCATCTGAACCGTCTCGTCGAGGGGTCACAACATATGTTTTTATGAGGCATTAACAAAAATTATCCCTAATTATCACCAAATATGCCCTCTTATCTAGAGCTCTGATATACTTTTGATACTAAAGTGACTGGGTATGCAATCATATTAGAAAAATTTTACTTTCTCTTTAAATCATTTGTAACAGTAGCATCAAGTTATGCCACCACCATAAATCTGATCACTAGTGAATAATCTTTTAAGGAAACAGGTGTTTTTCACTTGCTGGTAATTATTTATTTCCCTCCAGAAATTCTTGACAGTTGTTTTGATTTTGATAATTTGTTAAGGGTATGAGTCTGGTGAAATTTATACCCCAATCTTAATCATATTTTTGTATACTTGAAAATTAGAAATATTAATCCTAAAAAAAAGATAAAAATTTACAGACCTTGCAGCTTTAAAACTGTCAAATGAGATAAAACAGAATGTCAGTTAATCAATCTGCAAACGGATTTAAATTTGAAATTATATTAGCCGTTACATGTATGTGTCTTCCTACACCCTCAAAACCACACCTAACAGCTGGAAAGTGATAATGATATATCCACAATGGGACATGATGTCAGTAAACATACATGATGTCAGTAAACATACATAGACGTTAACAAGAAGTGAGGAGTCACAACTTAGGTTTTCATGGAGAAGTAAGAAAAATTATCTCAAAATTATCTGCAAAGCCCCACTTTATCTGGAGCTCTGTGATAGGACAGACAGACTTGTCCAAATAGGTAAGGGGGCAGAGTAGGATAAGATTGTCATAATATACACTGCCATTATAGTGAGTCACTTAGATGTTTGTAGGGTAAAAGTTTATTGATCTGTGGTGTTATTGAAATGGAGGTCCAGCTCTCTGATACTTGAATTTTATTCATAGATGGCAATACAGCTGGCATACTACAGAATGTACCAGAAATGTGTGAAGACATATGAATCTGCATCAACCAGGTACATTTTAATTGTAGCTTAACAAGTGATAAGTTAAACATGCACACATGTTTCACAGGACTATGAGTATCTTGCAGTTGATGAAAAGGGTAAAATAAATGATTGTAATGGTTACAGGATCCATGACATTTCATCTAAAGACATTTCATCTAAAAGACATTTCGTCTAAACGACATTACGTCTAAAAGACATTACGTCTAAATGACATTTCGTGTAAATGACAACTCGTCTAATGCGACGTTTCGTCTAAATTTCGTCTAAAATTTGTCTAAAATTTGTCTAATTTTCATCTAAATTTCACCTGAGTTCATGATGCACATAGCATATTATTATATATTCTTAGGTGGGTCAGGCGTGCGATTGTGGTCTTTCCTGCGTAACTTCATCTGATAAAAATATTGGTAGTTAAACCAAGGAGCGAATCAGGCCTGTAAACAAAATAGTACCTTCATTGTTGTAACCCACATAGTCAACTGTTGTCAAGCGACCTGTGCAGCTCTGATCTGTATATCTCCAGTAGGTTTTTTTCTTGATACAGCCTGTCCTTCGCATAATCGAAACCTTTATAAGCAAATTTCATTTGCCCCCTGTTGCTCTTATAAAACTGAGGAGCTTCCATTATAGCTACTTACCAAAATAAGTCCAACAAATCAACCAGGATGTAAAATGAAAACTAACAATGGTCACCATTTGTTACTTTATCACTAACGGTACAAGAACAATTCAATGCATTATACCTTGAATACACGGTGGGTAGGCACAACGGAATCTGGTTGTCCAGAAACGACGTTTCTTGATTCTGGTTGTCCTTGTACTGGATTTTGGTCGTCCTTTCAAATGCAATTACTTGTATGCTTAGGACACATGGTATATCTGCCCGTTATAAGTTCCGAGGTCAGGTACGACACTTTGTCTAAATATTTTCCATAAAATATTTAGACGAAATGTCGCACCCTAAGAATTTTTAGACCAAATGTCGCATTCGGCAATTTGTCCATTAGACGAAATGTCCTTTAGACTAAATGGCATTTCGACGAAATGTCTTTAGACGAAATGTCATGCACCCATGGTTACAAACCTATTTAATATGAAAAAGTAAAACTGTATTTTAACTCATGGTGCCAGTGAGGCAATGGAAAGTGGAAATGCTTTTTTTTTTGTTACATGTGAGGCTAATTGATGAGGTTGCCTAGAATTTATGACATCAGACCATGTTTTCTTTGTTTTACGAGGCTATTTCTGTTTGTTTAGAGAAAACATGGAAAAGAAATGCATATATGTGTGTTACAGTTAGCACATTGTTTAAATAATAAGTTGCATGTTAGAAGAATAGTTGGGAGAAATGAAGGCTAAACTTGTATGTTTTTGTAGTCTAAGTGTCCACAGTTGCAGACAAAATAAGATGAAGGGGTACACTTCCAAGGGGAGTAACTGTGTTATTTTAATTTTTTGCCTCCCTTCCCAAGGGGTCAACTCTTAAAGGAAAGAATTTGCTCCACTAGGAGCAAATTTTTTCCTTTAAGGGAAGACCCCATTTTGGAAGGGCTTCATTGTGCAGGGAAGCAAACAGGAAGTCACAAAAGTTGTTTTCCTTTGAAAAAATGGAGGAAACACATGGTGGTGTACCTATATACCATAAGGCAGGTGTTTTCATAGTGTTGCTAATAAAATGGAAACATATATTGTAGAATGTTTGCTGAGGCAAGAACCGAGACCATCCGTCCAGTAACAGAGTCATCAGTACAGTGGGTAAAAGCCATGACCTGCATTCCAACAACCCGTGAACATAAAATCCTTCTGTTGAAGAAAGCCATCTCAGTTCAGACGAGGTTAAAGAATGAGGCTGTTGTTGGACAGGGCTGGGACAGACATTTGTTTGGTCTCTATGTTGTCAGCAAAGAGTTGGGCATAGAGCCACCTGCTTTGTTCCAAAATAAGGTTTGTTTATTTTTAGCTCACCTGAGCACGAAGTCTTTGTCCGTCGTCCGTCGTCAGGTTGTGCGTCCGGCGTCAACTTTTGCTTTAAACGACTTCTTCTCCAAAACTCCTGGACGGATTTTGAAATATTTTCACAGAAATGTTCCTTGGGAGGCCCTTTACCAAAATTGCTCAAACGGTTCCGCTCCACTGAACAATATGGCCGCCAGAGCTAAAAATAGAAAAACATTTAAACGACTTCTCCTCCAAAACTGCTGGGTAGATTTTGAAATAATTTCACAGAAATATCCTTAGGAGGCCCTTTACCAAAATTGCTCAAACAGTTCCGCTCCGCTGAACAATATGGCCGCCAGAGCTAAAAATAGAAAAACCTTTATACGACTTCTCCTCCAAAACTGCTGGGCAGATTTTGAAATAATTTCACAGAAATGTTTCTTAGGAGACCCTCTACCAAAATTGCTAAAATGGTTCCGCTCCGCTGAACAAAATGGCCGCCAGAGCTAAAAATAGAAAAATCTTTAAACGACTTCGCCTCCAAAACTACTGGGCAGATTTTGAATTAATTTCACAGAAATGTTCCTTAAGAGGCCCTTTACCAAAATTGCTCAAACGGTTCCGCTCCGCTGAACAATATGGCCGCCAGAGCTAAAAATAGAAAAACCTTTAAACGTCTTGTCCTCCAAAACTGCTGGGCGGATTTTTAAATAATTTCACAGAAATGTTTCTAAGGAGACCTTCTACCAAAATTGCTAAAATGGTTCCGCTCTGCTGAACAAAATGGCCGCCAGAGCTAAAAATAGAAAAAACCTTTGAACGACTTTGCCTCCCAAACTGCTGGGCAAATTTTAAAATAATTTTACAGAAATGTTCCTAAGGAGCTCTGCTTCCAAAATTGCTTTTCCGGTTCCGCTCCGCTGAACAATATGGCCGCCAGACCTAAAAATAGAAAAACCTTTAAACGACTTCACCTCCAAAACTGCTGGGAAGATTTTGAAATAATTTCACAGAAATGTTCCTTAGGAGACCCTCTACCAAAATTGCTGAAATGGTTCAGCTCTGCTGAACAAAATGGCCACCAGAGCAAAATATAGAAAAACCTTTAAACGACATCATCACTGAAGCCAATGGCTCGATTTCAAAATAATTTCACGGAAGTGTTTGACTCATGGTTCTAAACAAAAATTGCTGAAACGGTTCCACTCCGCTGTACAAAATGGCCGCCAGAGCTAAAAATAGAAATAAATCTTAGAATGACTCAGAGGGCACAGTTACGATCCAATCATCATGAAACTTGGTCAGAATGTTTATCTTAATGAAATCTAGACCAACTTTGATACTCGGTCATGTGGGGTCAAAAACTAGGTCATTAGGTCAAATCTTAGAAAAACGTTGTTTATACTCTTGAGGGCACAGTTATGATATAATCTACATGAAACTTTGTCAGAATGTTTATTTTTATGAAATCTAGACCTGATTTGAAACTGGGCGATGTCAGGTCAAAAACTAGGTCACTAGGTCAGTTCTTAGAAAAACCATGTGAACACTTTAGAGGACACAGTTTTGTTCTAATCTTCATGAGACTTTGTCAAAATGTTTATCTCCTACAAATCTGGACCAAGGGTGCAACTTGGTTATGTCGGGTCAAAAACTAGGTCAAACCTTAGAAAAACATTGTTTACGCTGTAGAGGGCACAGTTTTGATCGGATATTCATGAAACTTTGTCAGAATGTTTATATCCAAGAAATCCAGACCAGGTTTGAAACGGGGTCATGTGGGGTCAAAAACAAGGTCATTAGGTTAAATCTTATAAAAACCTAAGGTACACAATAAAGGGTTCATTTTCCATTGAATCTTTGTGAAACTCTGTCTGTTGGACGTATGGATGTTTCTGAGGTTAAGTTCACAGGATACTCAGGTGAGCGATCCAGGGCCATCATGGCCCTCTTGTTTATCTCTCTCGTTAAGCGCATGGAATTAATATCTTGTAGAAATCAAAAGCAACACACAAAAAGTGTGTCAATCAATACTCAACTGCAAAGTCTCAGTCAGGCCTGAATCATCTGCGTGGCCAAGTCATTAGGGCTTCCAACTTTGACTCACAGGGTCACACCATTTTTACAAAGGGAAACATTTGTGACCTCCGGTTTGCTTCCTTGAATGACAAAGCACTTCCAAAATGAAGTCTGGTCTTGAAGGAAAGAATTTTCTTTATGAGGAGCAAATTGCAAATTCTTTCCTTTAGAGTTGACCTCAGTTGAAAAGGGAGGCAAAAAAAGGAAAAGGCAGAGTTGCATCCCCTGAATGTGAAAGATTTCTGCTGGATGGACCTGAATGTAAAATTTGAAAAATTGGTTTGTGATTTTTTTGCTTTCTTGTAAAGTTCCATGTAGTGCAAGCCATACCCTCATAGTGAAGGTTTCAGATTTAGTTTCACACTGGTTTTGTATACATGCAAATCTATAATTTCTTTGTAAAACAGACATTCCTTAAAGAGTAAATGTACTTGTCTTAAGTGGTAAATGTACATGTCTAGCTCTGTATTCAGATAGGCTTAAAGTGACTGAATTTTTGCCTTATTGTCTTACAGTATGTTTGGATGCCTGATACACTGAGTACATCACAGACCCCACCCAAGTTTACAGATCTGTGGAAGCTAGACTGTTCATGTCTGGGAGGTGGATTTTCTAATATTTCTCCAGATGGATACGGAGTCTCATATATCATTGTTGGAGAGGATCTCCGTAAGTATTCTAAACTTACCATTGGAAGACTGGGAGGGGCTGTTAGGCGCTTGCCATTCAATTTCAAAACTGAGCAGTCCACATGAAAAATCGGTAAAGTAGCTTGCCCATGAGTTGTTATGCATAATTTTGAGATTAAAACTGCCTGGTAAACGCTATCGGTGATCACAAATGATGTGACAGTTCATTCTGGCATGCTAGGTTGAAACAACGTTGATGCAACATTATGATGCTTTATTGACGTATATAAAAGGTGGTTCTGACATTATACAATGTAATGTTGCATCAACGTTGTCAAAAATTTGTTTAGACAATGTCCTTATGTTGGGTTGAAAGAAGAAATCAGACGATTGTTGTGCAATATCCGATCATTCATGCATCCCTTTTATAAAGGTGAGCTTTGTTCTACACGAGTGAGCATAAAATCATTACCACATTACACCTTTTTAGAAAATGTACTGGTCAAAGGTAATGCCAGAAATAAGCCCTGCCCAGTCAAGGAAAGGAAATCGAGGAATACCATACCTTAATTTTCAAAAAATTTGGATATCTTAAATAATTACAGTAATTGTCCTAAAAATGGATTTATTGTTTTTTGAGTGTTGGTCCCAGTCCCAGTAAACAATATTTCAATCATGTTGAGGCATTGCCTCTGAATTTGTAGGAGTTTTACCTGACCTGAGATAAATGACACTCAGGTCCTGCCATAGCTACTAGCTGGTCTGCCACAGAGGTACCAGGGGCCGTATTCATAAAATGACTTAAGTGGTTGCTATGCTGTTGCTAAGGTTAAATTTCTTTGAAGGAGATTCCCTACAACTATGAAATTTGGTCTGGAGGAACAGTCTTTGTAAGACTGTTCCTCCAGACCAAATTTCATAGTTGTAGTGTAAGACTGTTCCTCCAGACCAAATTTCATAGTTGTAGGGAATCTCCTTTATAGATATTTAGCCTTAGCAACCGCATAGCAACGACTTAAGTGGCTTTATAAATACGGCCCCAGGCAGTTATTTCTCTGTTCCTGATGGGGGAGACTTAAAAATGGAACAGTTTGGTGGTACATTGCAGTAATGGTTCCAAAGATCAGATGAAATAGCAAACAGTGGAGACCCTAATCAGACTGCTCCTAGGAGCAGTCTGATTAGGGTCTGCACTGATTGCTCTAACTTACCTGTCCCAATTCTTAGAATTTTTAAGGGTGTTTGAATATCAGGAAAACTTAACCAATTATCCTAGGTAAAGTGAAATTTGAAAAATTTCTGTTTGAATCTTTGCTTTCATAAAGCCACACCTTCAAAGCTTAAAGGCAAGGTCACAAAATTAGAATTATGCCATTGCGGTGGGCCCCCACCAGTTTGGGTGAGCTTTGCTGTCTGGCAAATGCTCTTGTTCTTATTTAATAAATCTGGTCATTTGCACTAGACAATTGCCAATTACTCTGCTCAGGAATGGGTCTTTGCTCAGGAATGGGTCTTAGAACAGTTGATTTTATATGTTTTAATGATCACTATTGTTGTTTTCTCTGTTATTCTTAACTACTGGATTTAATATAACCCCTGAAACTACTTTCTTCAGTTACTCCTGGGACAAAGCAAAGAACACCATTTTCGTATCTTTAATAATATAGTTGTACATTGGAACTTTGGTAATTCAGAGTTATAGGGATTAGCTGTTTTTGTTTAAGTAATCAAGACTGAATTATTTGGGGACAAATTGAATGATGCAGAGTTCGAAATGAGAGCTGGAATCATCAAGATTCTACTGTATAGTATGAATTTGTATAATAACAAGAGAAGTAATTTGGTGTAAACATATTTTATTTCAATTTCATACAAGTTATGTACAGGTTACAAATAGTATACAATAGTAAAAGGATCTATAGCAAAAGCCTGAGGCTTATTTAGTTCATCTCCTTTTTATTTAGTTCATCTCCTTTAATAATGAGAGAGAAGTAATTTCTTCATGTCTATAACATTTCATCTCAAGATGTGTAAAATATGTATAATTCATTTCTACTCATGAAATCTACATGTTAATCACATCATGAGATCTCAAAAATCTGAATATTCTTTATTTATTTAAGCTGTGTGGGCACACCTGCATGTTTTTCTGCCATTTTGCAAAGGGGAACAACTTTTGTGAGTTCCAGTATTCTTTTCTGGATCACAAAGCTCTTGCGAAATTGGGGTGAACTCTTTGAGGAAAGAATTTGCTCCTAGGGGAGCAAATTCTTTCCACAAAGAGTTAACCCCCTTTAAAAGAGAGGCAAAATTAAATTTGCATAGTTGCTTCCTCAGAAAGAGTACACATTTACCTTAACTATTCAATTTTTTGTGTTCCTTTTTCAGTTGTGATACATGTCAGTAGTAGTAGGAACACGACTACTACATCATCAGAGAAGTTTGGAAATGCCATCTTGGACGCTCTGGCAGAAATGAAGAATCTATTGGAGTAAAGGGACCTTTGTGATCTATTGTGATAAGAGGGACTTGTACCGAAGAAAACAAACAAACAAAAACCAAATACGCTTGACTTGCAAACCTCTGAATTGCTAAATTGTTTGAATGGCAAAACTGCTAAAAACACATCAGTGATCTGGATTCAGGATTGTCCGAATCAGTTAAGGTTATATTAAACCTATCATCTCTAAATGTCTGGGCTCAGCTGGTCAAAAGATCATTAGCTGAAGGAAGTTCATTTTTTTTTCAGCAAAAAAATGGCAGTTTTTATGTACAATGCATTTGAAAATGTCTCATTAAGTTTTTGACAGAGAATTAAATTATTTGAGAATGAATTATAGGTTCGAGAAAACCACACTTCCATTGTAAGAATTTCAGGTAGCATCTCACTGTAATTTGAGAGGAGCATGGCATACTCTGTATGCCGTGCTCCTGTTGAATTATAAATGAGATGACACCATAGATCTGTTACCATAGCAACTATGAAAATACCAGCTGTTCTACATAGTACTTGTCAGAATAACATTTCGCTAATGTCACTTTGACGTCTATATGAACTCTTTAGTTGCTAAGATATACGACATCATGGGTTCCAGAGCATGGCGAACAGTGTATGCCATGCTCTGCCAAAATTTCAATGACATTACAGACTGAAATTCTTCCAACAGAAACTTCAAATTTTCTCAAACAAATAATTATTATCAAGTCATTTAATTCCGTGTTATTAATATGTTAGACAGCATTGTTATTTGGAACAACTGGGCTCAGAACTCGATTCTTCCTGCTATAAGTTTTAGATGTCCATATAAGAAAAAGGGTTTATTGGACAAACAATTAAAGCTGGAATGGCAAACAGGATAGATTAGATGAGATGGCTCGTTACGTGGCACCTCATCTGGATTTGCTCTGATTGCCACTACGTCTGAACTGATTTGTTGGGTTGAAAAGGTTATAAGGTTATGGTCAGGTAATTTGATTTATACTGTATCTTTCCATGTGTAAATTGATGTTATAACTTGGATAAGGTAATATGATACAACTTGGCTAAGGTGGTATGTTACAGTTTGGGTAGCTTGATAAGTTTTAGCTTAGGTTAAGTTGTAACATGATGTCAAGTTACAGCTTTTATAGCTTTACAAGTTGCTGCTTGGATAGCTGGGTTAGTCACAGCTTCTGCAGCTTGATAGGTTTACAGCATAACTTGATAAATTACAGCTTTTGTAACCTGATGTTACATTTTGTGCAGCTTGACAAGTTACAGCTGTGGTAACTTGGTATGTATCAGCTTTGGGAACCTGATAAGTTACATCTTGTGCAACTTGACAAGTATTTTAACAAGTTACTATGTGGGTAATTTGATAAGTTACAGCTTGTGTAAGGTAAGAAGTTAAAACTGGGATAAATTGATAAAAGTTACACTTGGGTAACTTGATAAATTATAGTTTTCTTACATAACTTTGAAAGCTATAGCTTAGGTAACTTGACAGTTACAGCTTGGGTGACTTAATAAATTACAGTTGGCATAACTTGACAAGTTACAGATTGGGTAACTTGATACATGTAAGCTACAGCAGTGTTAACTTGATAAGTTACAGATTAAGTGCTTCTTAGATATTCTGTGTTTGATAAGGTGCAGATAAAGTGCTATTTTATACTTATTCTCTGTTATAGTGGGAGCAGTTATACAGTTTGAAAGACTTTATTTAAGATTTTGTTTAAGTGGCTTTGCTGTAATCTGAGCCTGATGTGATGGAAGAATTTAAAGGTTTTAAATGGGTGTAAGGGGTACACTGCCATGTTTTTTGCCAAATTTTCAAAGGGAGACAACTTCTGTGACTTCCTAATTGCTTCCCTGTGTAAAATACATGTACACCTTTCAAAATTGGGTCTCCTATTAAAGGAAAGAATTTGCTCCTGGGGAGCAAATTCTTTCCTTTAAGAGTTGACCCCATCAAGAAAGGAGGCAAAAATGAAAATGGCAGAGTTGCTTCCTCTGAAAGTGTATTGATTTACCTTAAGGAAAAAAAACTATCTAAAGCAGTTTAAAATAAATAGAATCATCGCAGAATGGCAAAGATTTACCGGGTATGTCCTCTGACTGTATCTTCTATCATTTTATATTGCCTTAGTCTATGCTTGTACTCAGATAAAAATGTTCAGAAGATTTCATCAAGACCGAAAATTGATATTAAGGAAACCCTTGGGATTCACCATATTTTATATCTTTTATTATGGTGTTCAGATTTGTTTTACTACCTCTCCTCATGTAACTACTTTGTGATAAACTAAACTTGTTTTCACTTAAGATTAAAGTTTTTTTTGTTTTGTTTTTTAACACAGAAATATTGAAGAAATGTTTAAGTAAAAATGGAGAGAAAAAAAACCTGTTAGTTTTTTCAGCATCGCTTCAAACCTTTCACATTTTGCATTGTGTTTATAGGTGTATGGATACAGCTTGGAGTTTGGCAGCCATGTTTACAAGGGCCTGGGCATCCAGTCTGATCAGTCTTTGCTGTCCACATGGAGCTAGCTTGGACCTGTAGCTGCTGTTTAAGCTCTACGCAGACTCCGATCAGACTGGGTGAATGCCAACGCTGATCTGAGTCTTCGCATAGTGCTCATGCCTCTTTGTTGGTTTTACCATGTCTTTGCTCATATATTTTAATTGGCCAAGTCCTTGGTTATGGCAAAGCATTGATAATCATAATCAAATGCCTTAACTGTTGTAGGAGAGCTTTTATAGAGGAGGAATAAGCGAATATATCTTGCATGCTTGCATTTGGTTTCATGTTCATTTATAGTGTGTGTGAGAAAGGTGAATGGATATACTTTCCTCATATAATATGAATGGATATACTTTACCCATATATGGTGAATGAATATACTTTCCTCATATATGGTGAATGAATATACTTTCCTCATATATGGTGAATGGATATACTTTCCTCATATATGGTGAATGGATATACCTTCCTTATATATATGGTGAATGGATATACTTTCCTCATATATGATGAATGGATATACTTTCCTCATCTATGGTGAATGGATATACTTTCCTCATATATGATGAATCGATATACTTTCCTCAGCCATAGTACTGTTTGACTCTCTTCTCAATAGGGGTTAGAAGAGCAAATTTCATTAAGAGTAGAACCCTATAACTGTGTAAATTTTGATAAGCAGTTTACAGTTTGAAGGTGTAAGGGTACACCTCCATGTTTATATCTGTTTTTACAAAGGGGAACAACACTTGCAACTTCCTATTTGCTTCTCCTGGACAATAGAGCCTTCCAAAATGGAGTCTGCTCTTAAAGAATTTTCTCCTAGAGGGAACAAATTTTTTCCTTAAACAGTTGACCCCTTTTGAGCAAGGCGAGAATGAAAGTGGCAGAATTAGTGTACCCATTCACCATAATGTATGAACTTGTGATATTCTTATGCACAAATGAGCTGCGACATGACAAAACCAACAATGTGGCTGTGCACCCAGCGCAGACACAGATCAGACTGGGCATCCGCCCAGTCTGACCAGAGTCTTCGCTGTCTGTATGGAGGTAGCTTAGACCCTAAGCTACCCTTTGAGCACTTAACGAAGAATCTGATCAAATTGGGCAGATGCCTAGGCTGATCTGAGTCTGCGCTGGGCACACAACCACATTGTTGGTTTTCTCATGCCGCGGCACAAATAATGCCGTACTGTATTTACCTTATATATATGAACAGGAAGATGGCAAGTTCAAAACAGAGGATGCAGGGTTGCCACGTTCTGAGAAAAACATCTGGAAAATGATTAAATGATTTTGTTTTCCAGATCAGGGAAAAGTCAGGGAATTTTGTGGTTGGTCAGGGAAATCTTGAAAGGACTTGGAAAGTCAGGGAATTTGAAAATGGCTACTGCAGTCTTCAGAAATTATACTTAATCTGTTCAAGAGGAAAGGATGTATTTTCTAGCAAGCTAGTCCAGGCACATTTCTCTCTTCATGGGGGGCTACTCTTAGGGAAACAAATTCTTTCCTTTAAGAGTAGCTCCCAATTTCCAAGCAGTATAATTAGCACTGTTGAAGTAAAGAGTAAAATTAACTTTTGGATCTGTAAAAAGGTTATGGGAAACTGTAAAATGTCAGGGAAAATTAGGGAAAAGTCAGGGCATTTTGAAGTGGAGTTTAAGTGGCAACCCTGAGGTATGATAGTAAGCCGCGACAAGAGAAAACCAACAAAGTGGTTGTGCACACAGCGCAGACTAAGATCAGCCTGGACTTCCGCCCAGTCTGATGAGAGTCTTTGCAGTGCACTTAAAGGGTACCCAAGTGTCTAAGCTACCTCCATGCAGACAGCGAAGACTCTGATCAGGCTGGGCGGATGCCCAGGCTGATCTGAGTCTGCACTTGGCGCACAACCACTTTGTTGGTTTTCTCTTGTTGTGGCTCATATGTTTGCATACATACAGTAAATATGGTGTGATTTAAATTCACTATGATTTGTCATGTTTTAAGGAACATTCATTGTATTGTTTTGACCGGTGGTATCTAATAAGCACATCTTGTTTTCTAGTTCCTCTAGTTCTCCTACTGTTTTGACAAATATATTGCATTTTGTAATCTAGGTCAGCCTCAGAATTTGACTTAACAAACCGTAGATATGCCCATTATGTAATTATACCCCCGGTATACGAAGTATATAGGGGGTATATAGTTTTTGGTTTTTCCGTTAATATGTTTGTGTGTATGTTAACATTTTTTCTGTCACAGATTTCTCAGGAACCACTACAGCTAGGATTTTGAAATTTGGTACTAACGTTGGGTATGACTAGTTGTGCCGTGTAAGAGAGAATCAGCCTCCTGCTGCTTATCATTCCCTTTATTTGTCCATTTTTTCTTTCTCTCCAATTAATTTTCTGTCAAAGATATCTCAAAAACTTCTACAGGAAGGGTATCTGAAATTGGTAGAAACGTTTGGTATGACTAGTTGTACCGTGTAAGAGAGAATGGGCCTGATCCAGCTTATCATTCCCTTTGTTTGTCCAGTTTTTCTTTCTCTCCAATTTCTCTCCAATTAAATTTTTGTCAAAGATTTCTCAGGAACCACTACAGCTAGAATTTTGAAATTTGGTACAAACATTGAGTATGACTAGTTGTACCGTGTAAGAGAGAATCAGCCTGCTGCTGCTTATCATTCCCTTTATTTGTCCATTTTTTCTTTCTCTCCAATTAATTTTCTGTCAAAGATATCTCAAAAACTTCTACAGTAAGGGTACCTGAAATTTGGTAGAAACGTTGGGTATGACTCGTTGTACTGTGTAAGAGAGTATCAGCCTGCTCCAGCTTGTCATTCCCTTTGTTTGTCCAGTTTTTCTTTCCAATTTCTCTCCCAATTAAATTTTTGTCAAAGATTTCTCAGGAACCACTACAGCTAGAATTTTGAAATTTGGTACAAACGTTAAGTATGATTAGTTGCACAGTGTAAGATAGAATCGGCCTTCTGCTGCTTATCATTCCCTTCATTTGTTCATTTTTCTTTCTCTCCAATTAAATTTCTGTCAGAGATTTCTCAGGAATTAGTAAGGGTATTTGAAATTTAGTACAAACTTGGTAATGACTAGTTGTAATGTGTATGAAAACATCAGCCTCTTCCTGCTTATTGTTCCTTTTGTTTGGGTGTGACTAGTTGTATTGTGTAAGAGAGTATCAGCCTCCATATATGTATCATTCCCTCTTTTGTTCATTTTTTTTCTTTCTTTCCAATTTAATTTTTGTCACAGATGTCTCAGGAATCACTATTGCTGGTATTTTGATATTTAGGCCAAACATTGGGTATGACTAGTTGTATCAAGTAAGAGAGTATCTGAGCCTCCTTCTGCTTATCATTCATTATCATTTATTTTAAAGTTTTGTATCAAGTGTGGCAGTGTTTCTTTTAGGCGGTGGTGCTGGCCGGGGGTATACGTGAGCCCCTGCTCACATGCTCTAGTCTGAATTCAGTTATCAGTACTGTACAGAGCTTCAGACAAAAGGGACTGCAGATAAGGGTTTGATGACGTCTTAATACTGTAAATGAGCTGCGACACGAGAAAACCAACAATGTGGTTGTGCGGCCGGTCTCAGATCAGCCTGGGCATCCTCTCAGTCTGATCAGACTCTTCGCTTAGGGCTTGAAGGGTAGCTATGGGTCTGATCTACCGCCATGGGGACTGCGAAGACTCTGATCAGACTGGGCGGATGCCCAGGCTGATCTGAGTCTGTGCTGGGTGCACAACCACATTGTTGGTTTTCTCGTGTTGCGACTCAAATTATTAAATATTTGCTAGAGTTTACTACTGTAAATCACTTTATTTTCATGTGTTCTTTCTTTTGTGATTTTCTGATTATAAAATTTTTGTGAATTTATGCCTGCAAAATTTCATGAAAAGTATTCTGTAAAGACAGGACTTCTCTGCCGGGGGTCTGGTTCCCAGCACATAACTGTCTTACCTGTACAGTTAATGGTGTGTAAATTCATTCAACCAATCAGTGAACCAGAATTCCCCAACATGATACATGTAATTTCATTGGCTGATTGGAGGTGCTGACACAGTGAGATCAAGAGACAAATGACATTTTGGAAGATAATTCTCCTTATATAATGCCATTCATGTCTTTAGGCAATTTCCTTAAAGAGTTGACCCGACAAGAAGGGAGACAATAATGAAATTGGCAGAATATGGATACATCAATTGGTCAAAGTATCCCAGTATTGAGGATAAGTATAGTACTTGAAAAGAAATCAGACATCTCAATACTGGCATTGCAGTATCACATTCCCATATGTTCTCTTGAATAAGTCTTTCCAAATCAATAAACTGAAAACTGTAATATGCTCAAGTATTGGGACGCTTAAAAATAATTTTTCCATTTGTCTCAAATGGAAAACCATTTACTTTTAAGTGTCCCAAAATTTAAGCACATTGAGCTATGTTTTTATACCATATATGGCTGCTCCGAGCATACGTTAACTGCCCAATTATGGTCGCTCCTTGGATGCTCGCTATTGACGAAATTGCAGTTGACGAAATTGCATTTTAGAGCAAGAGTTCCTGTATATTGTCAACACTTGTATAGTCTAGCAGTGTATAATCTGTGACACTAACTTAAAATATACTTATATTGCATTCGGGGAAGCCCAGCACACATGCACAATCCTAGTTCTATATACTTGGAGCAATGGTTGCTCCGCGCACCGTTTTGTATTTTTTTGCGAGCATGCACGTATTTTTCTATTTACTTTCCAGTTTATGTGGTTCCCGAGCATGATCTAGAAAAATGCTCGCAAGCATGGTTTAGAAAAATGCTAGGAGAACCCTGAAGCATGCTCTGGGTGACCAAAACTGGATTGTTAATGCATGCTCGGAGCAGACAAATGTGGTAAAAAAACATACCTGGCACATTACAGTAGTTTAACAAAAAATTGCATTGAATTTTGAATGCATATAACTATGTACTCGTAATTTACATGCTCATAGGAGTCTTAACATGCATATGTGTGACAGTCAAAATTGAATCCAGCCAACAAAATGGCTTTTATCATAAAATGGCTTTTATTTATGTTGTTGAGTAATTATTGCTATATCAGAGGACCAGAAAGCTTTGGAATTTTAATGAATCGCGTTTTACCTCATATTGTAATTTACACTTCATAATAATTTATTTGCTGCAAACATGTATTGTGCTTTTATATATATTTTAACTATCATGTGTTACAAGAGATTTACATCTTAGATATTGTTTCATTCTTGTTTGCCGCTTTGTTTCTTTTTAAATATACATGTAGGCAAATAAATGTATTTACATATATAACCAGCTGTTGTTGTATTGATCACCCTTGGGATAGAGTTTCCAATTACAGACTGGACTGGCATGGTCATGCACAGTAACCTGTATCAGACAGAGCAACTGGGATCAGACTTTTCCTCTTACTAGTATCAGGGCTCAGTTGTTCAAAGCATTGTTAGCTTTAGCTTAATGAAGTCATTAGTCAAGATTTGTTAAGTCTTCTAATCAAGAGCTACCTTTTGCATTGCAAAGCCCCTCACATATTTTATCCAAATATTGGCATAGTTTTGGGTTACAATATGTTTGAATATTTAACTTTTTAATGTGTAGTTAACTGATGTCGTTTTGAACAACTGAGCCCAGGGCCTAGTTGTTCAAATTATCGTTAGCTTAACAAAGCCATTAGTCGTGGATTTATTAAGTCTCACAGTTCTCACAAAATCAATTGCGGTAATATTTTTTGCTGAAAAGTTGTGAGGAACTTTTGCAAGGCAAAAGTTCCTCACTTTTTCCGGCAAAAAATGGTAGTTTGCTAACTATATCGTTATTTTTGAACAACCGGGCCCAGATAGGTAGAATAGTAGTAGTCTGATTGTGGTCTGTACACTATGCCATTCAGCCATCGGTTTTTGTTGCACCTGCTTTAGCAAGGTCCCCTATAGGTTATCCAGCTTTCCATCCAACCGTCAGTCTGGCAGTCATTCCCTTTATCCAGCTTTATGTCCACACTTTACGTTGACCCTGGCATTTACTCCATCCCTGTCCTGAAACAATGGATGGGTTTTGATCAAACTTGCCTGGATAAATCAAGAGTTTAATGATTCTTGGTTACCTTGACCCCATTTTCAAGGTCACAGGAGAACTTAGCATGTTAAGTACTCTTATGAGAGATTCTGTACTAAATGATGGATTATATAACTAGGAAGAATTACTATGTTGATTTCAAGATCATCATACCACCATACCAAGTTTTGTTTTTCAAGAAAAAGACAATGTGATGAATAGACTGTCATTCTTTCCTTCAATCCACACTTGAAGTTGAGTACTCTTAATATTTGTGCAAGGCAGGCAAAGCAGCCTTTCATGGAATTCTACTGACAAAAGCACAGACTTGTTCAATTTGAAGATGGAAAAATCCACTTCAGAAATAAGAGGACAACAAAATCATGATCAGGTGATTCTAAACATGAATAATAATAGTTACAAAGAAAATAAACTCGATGCCTTCAGAGAATTAGTGAGAATTAGTTGTTTCATACGTCTTGGCCAATTCTAGTCTAGTCCACATACACCACAGGAGTATCCTTTTATCTGCAGAAAATGTCAGCAAAAATAAGACAGTGGCCCGAATACTTTGTAACAGTTATCTTGCAGAGAAAGTCACCGTTTCAAAGTGTTGTGGCAACTGAATTTCCTAAAAAGATGGTGTTTCCCAAAGCCTAGTGGGAGTAGCGGCAGTGGGAGTCAGAGGCCCACTGTATCTTGGTCACAGTATAGCCCATCACTCTCCTTTCGCTGCCTTAACCTTTCCTGATTAGAAAAAGGTACCCATTTATGGCTGGGTTGACAAAGAGTTCCAGTCTTTTGCTGGCCAAACCTGTGACCTGTACCATGACCAAACGTCTCTAACCACTTGACCATGGCGCCTCTCTATTCACTGATAGGAACATAAAATTACCAATGACTAGCCAGTTGCAACATAGCATAACTCTGGTAAGTTCTTTGAAATTTCCTAGAATCCATGTGATTTATGTTAAAATGGCTGGTTTTGGGGCCAACGCTATCAGCTGGATCAACGCTGTTACGAAATTTAACTTTTTTCATCCTTGTCCCTGTATGGGGTATGGGTATACCTCCATATTTTTCTGCAATTTTTACAAAGACAGGGAACCAAACAGGGAACCAAACATCATACAGGGAACCAAACAGGAAGTTGAGAGTCATTTCGACTCTCAACTTCCTGTTTGGTTCCCTGTATGATGTAGCCGCTTCCAAAATAGGATCAACTCTTAAAGGAAAGAATTTGCTCCTAAAAGTTAACCCCAAATGAGAAGGGGGGCAAAAATAACAAGAGCTGTCGCCTGACAGCATAGCTCGCCTGAATTGGTGCTTGCCCATCACATAGCCACTATGGTGGTGTGGACTGCTATGAATAAAACTTCAGGCAAGCATGTCCAAAATAAAAACACATTTATAAACAAAAGCTATCTCAGAAATAAGTCTTAAAATAAAATTAACATAAAAAAAAAAATGAAATAAAATTTCAAAGTCCATGAGCTTGAGGTAAAAAAAAATGAGGGGGGTGTGTTGGGAGGCTAGGATGTACCATGAACCATTATCTAACATCAGTCCAAGTATTAGTATCAACTGAGTCCATCATCTTGGCACTGTGAAATTATGTCTTCATAAATATAAAACTTTAACCAAAATCTTTAAGACAAACTTCTAAGCCGATGATCTTGACTTCAAGGTCATCCAGTGGCGTAAGTATAAGGTATTTTGTAAAAACTCAAAAAAGTGTCTAACATCAGTTCAAATATAAACTAAATCTCTGCAAAGCATTATGAATTAGTATGCAATTACAAAACTTTAATAAAGACCAAAATTTCCTAAGTCCCTGACCTTGACATCAAGGTCACTGAGCGGGGTTGGGGTAGAACTCTGTAGCTCTAACTACAGTGCAAATATAAAAAGAATTCATCTATGGGTTCAAGAGATATGTGTCTTTAAAAAACTTTAACCAAAACATCCAATCAATAAAAAGACAATTTTCTAAGTCCATGACCTTGACATCAAGGTCACTGAGGGGGGTGGGGGTAGTACCTTGGAAAACTTTGGACCAATATCTAACTTCAGTGCAACTATCAAAGAAATCCATCCATGGGTTAAGGAGATATTGGGCTTTATAAAACTTTAACCAAAACATCCAGTCCAAAAAAACTCCCAATTTTCTAAGTCCATGACCTTGACATCAAGGTCACTGAGTGGGGTGGGGGTGGTACCCTGATAAACTTTGGACCAATATCTACCTACAGTGCAAGTATCAAAAGAATCCATCCATGGGTTAAGGAGATATAGGTCTTTAAAAAACTTTAACCAAAACATCCAATTCGAACGCCGACGCGGACGCTGACGCCGACGCCGTGGTGACAACAATAGCTCTTCCTGAACTTTCGTTCAGGCGAGCTAAAAATGGCAGAGCTGCTTCTCCTGCAAGTGTACAGTGTTCTCTTCACTTTACCCAGAGCTCTAGATAAGAGGGGTAGTCAATGATAATTGAGGGATAATTTTTTTTTATTTTTCATTGAAACCATATGTTGTGACCCCTCATCTGAGCCATCTCGTCGAGACGGTTTAGATGAGGGGTCACAACATATGTTTCTATGTAGAAATAAAAATTATCCTTAATTATCATCAAATACCCCATCTTATCTAGGACACTGACTTTACCTTTTAATGACCTCCCAAGTCTTCATAGGAACAAAATACTTTGAAAACAAGCCAAACTGTCTAGAATTTTTTGCTGATCTAGTAGTAAGGGAGTGAACTCTGACGCATGAACAGAAAGATGAAAACTATAAACTCCTTGATTGTGTTTGTATGTCTAGGGGTTGTAATAATATGGAGCACTACAAAATTCATTTCAGATCATTTTTATTCATGTATGTCAAATTTAACATAATTGGTCACAGTACACAGACTTAAGAACTACAATCATGCCATACCTTCGCAGTAACTCTGAATTCTCCACAAAAAACATATGTTGTGGGTTTTAATTGAAATGCTTAAGTGAATTCTGTGAATGGAAATTGTGTGCATTTCCTTTTTTCTCTCCTACGAAAATGACAGGTACTCTACAGTCAAAAAGTTCAGATTCAGATGAAAGCCTGTGATTACAGAGCTGTAAATAACAAGGACTTTCTAAAGTTATTCTGAGAAAATTTCAGCTCTTAACAAACTGACAGGTACATTGCAGTCAGAAAGTTAGGCTCAGATGAAAACCCATGATTTCAGAACAGTATATAATGAGGGGTTTTGAAAATTATTCGGAGAAATTTCAACTCATGCTGACTCCTCAATAGAACCTACCAACTGGGCAAAACTTTGAATCAACATTGATTCAACACCGATTCAACGTCATTACATTGAATCAATGTTGGTTTAATATTGATTCAATGTTGTGTGCCTGTTGGGCTGTGAGGGTGGATCTGAAGGGCGACGACTTAGGAAGTTCAGAAGAAAATTATCTCAGAATTATCCAAAATATCCCCCTTATCTTACACTCTGGATTTGCCTTAAATATCAATAAAATAAGCGGTGTATTGCAAAAAGATTGCTAAATCTGTCTGCAAACAGTGGGCACTCAAACCAGCCTGAATCCATACAGCCTAGCTAGGGCCTATGTTAATGCCGACAGCTGAACACTACTCCAAAAGCCAAGATTTTAAGATGAAACCTCAGCTTGCCTTTTATTTCTGTCACAAAATAAATCTTGTGGGACCTGAGCTCCATACAAGGAGAGAATCTGATAACAATTCCTCAATTATTTTCTTTTTTCTTACATTAAGGTGTCTGGGTGAAGTGTCATGTTTTTCCACCATTTCTTTAAAAGGAGACATTTTTGTGTTACTTCCTGTTTGCTTTCCTGGTCAAGAAAGCTTTCCAAACTGGGGTCTACTCTTAAAAGCAAAGAATTTGCTCCTACTGGAACAAATTTCTAGGGGAGCAAATTTCTGCCTTTAAGAATTGGCTCCTATTGACAAGGGAGACAAAAATGGTAAAGTTCTTTCTATTAAAGAGTATTCTAATGCACTTACGAATGTAACGCGACGTCTGATTGGATTATGTCAAAAATTTGCAACAGTATATTCTGCGATTTACTGGCGCAAACCCGACGTCATTAAGTAACGTCGCTTCTCATTGGCTGACGTTTGGTTTTACGTTGCTGACAGCGCTTGAAACGGGTGCAAAATAGTACATTCTGAAAGGTGAAAATGTAGCAAAGTGCATTAGAATGGGGATAACTGTATTGAAAATTGTCATTGAAAATCATCGGTTTTATGGTGGCAAATTGTGTTTTACGGCTCCGCTGGCGCGTCACCGTAAAACCAAATTTCCGACCATAAAACCGCTGATTAACCTCCCCAAATGACAATTTTCAAGACAGTTATCCCCTAATTCCTACATCTTAAACATGAAGTACTTCTAACTGTCGGAGATGGACAAATCTAAAGTTATGCCACATCGTCAAAGAAAGAAACTAGTCGTGATTAACTACTTGCTCATCAAAGAATCCCACGGGGGTTATACCAATTTTCCTATCTGTGCTGTCAATCGAGCTAGTCAAGTACCATACATGCAAAAGTGGCTGACGACTGAGACAATCAACAGCAGTATCAGCTGGGCTGATAGCCATTAATAATACTATCAGTTACCATTATTGGTAATACTTATGACCGAATTCTCCGTCGATAACCACTCTGTAAAGAACCTCCTCAGTTGACAGCCAAGGTAGCTAAAATGGTGTTACCACTGTGGCAGTTACATACTTTCATCAAACAAGAGATAAGTCCATCCACTGTCCCAGCCTTTTGCCTTCTTTGAACACGTTTCCACTCAAAGAAACACCTGAACCTTAATAGGTCACTGATGTCCATGCCTACATGTGTACCAATGTGCACTACCGATGCGTATGCCTGCATATCTGTGTAAGTATGTGAGAATGTCTGCATATACCTCTAGCCATGTAGATTCAGGGGCATAATGGATTATCTAGAACATCAGGGGCCGTATTCATAAAACAACTTAAGTGGTTGCTATGCTGTTGCTAAGGCTAAATTCCTTTGAAGGAGATTCCCTACAACTATGAAATTTGCTCTGGAGGAACAGTCTTACAAAGACTGTTCCTCCAGACCAAATTTCATAGTTGTAGGGAATCTCCTTTATAGATATTTAGCCTTAGCAACCGCATAGCAACAACTTAAGTGGCTTTATGAATACGGCCCCAGGATTAAGCTTTCAGTTCACCATTTTCCTCGTTTACTCCAGTCTTTAGGTTGCCAATGTAAACTTTTAGGGTCTATTCTAACTTTACGTTTTGACATAGCTCTATAATGGGAGTCCAACATATCTTTAGCCAATGATATAACATACTGTCCTTTATAATAATTGATAAGATTAAGATGTTGTAAGGTTGAGATCACATCCTCCTTCTTGATACTGGTTAACTCTGATATCTCACTGAAATAGAAACAATATTCAAAATTACATTTTTTAATATGCATACTTAAATTAACTTTATCATATGACGTTGCATCTGAAAGTGTAATAAAGCCATGCATTTTAAAGGAAAATCAACTAGTATTAAATATGAAAATTACTTCATAACTTTATACATTGATTTCCATAAAATCGCCGCGTTTCCTAATGGCAAAATCGTGACATTTTAGTGCAAAATTTGCTGCTAAAATGTGATTTTAGTGTCATATGATAAATAGAAGGCGACGGCTAGTGACAACCGGTTGTCAGTAGCCTCATATGCTAGAGACAACCGGTTGTCAGTAGCCTCACAGGCTAGAGACAACCGGTTGTCACTAGCCTGTGAGGCTGCTGACAACCAGCTAATAAATTAATATGCATTTTAAAGGACAGGAAGCACTGGTTCATTGTAAAAACATCACAAGTAATTCTCAATAGGTTTATGCTTTAAATCAAGGTACATATGAATCACAATAACAAAATATCTGCAAATAAAAAAGCAAAAATGTGGAGAAGAGATGCCTTCTAAAAATAGATTTTCCAAGGGAAGTAACTCAAATCATACTTTGTAAGGGAACTAACTCAAAATACCACTTACAAATTTTCTCTGAATGTTTATGTGCTAATTCTGTTTGCACAATTGCCTCCATGATCATAGTAGTTATACTTGTATACTTATTATAAATTTGTAGTTTAGTTTTCCTAGTAGATAGAATCAGTAAATAAACAAATTTGCTTGACTGAACAGCAAGAATATAACTGTAGGGAAGATCATGTAATGGTAACAGGAAAATTATGTAAAACCTTTTTTCCATCAAGGTAAATGTATAATTTGTGTGCATGTGATGCATAAATTCTTTTAGCTATTTGTATGAATAACCCAATGACTTCCAGACAATACTAATGTAGATAATAAAAAAAACAACACAGAAATGTACATCTGATTCATTTAATAGTTTCTTGCTTTCTATAGATCTTCTATGAATTTTAAAAACTGTTTACACTTTCTAGTTCAGTGGTGGTAGGGTTTATTCATTGAATAAGGGATGTCACACCTGTAAGATTTAGCATACTATGCATGTGCAATCAGTGCACTGTTCAAAGTCTTTCACCTGGCTAGTTTTGCGTAAATACATGCTTAGAAGTATCCCTATGTCTCCTTAAAATAAAAGCATCGAAAAGGTCAAATTTTAGACTTCCGCTGATTCGAATGCTTAGACTCTGTAACAAAAAACTAAAAACTTGCGGAAACTGGACCTAAAAACTAAAGAATTGGGGAAACTGCTATTTACATGTAGACGGCATAAGGTCTTGAGCAACAGGTTTGAAACTATAAGAACTTGTTGACCGGTTTTCACCAAGACAGTTTTAGGCTATCCAGATATATACCCCTTGGCATAGACATAATATGACATCTTTCCCTCTTCATTTTATTCATTTTACTGTATATCCTGTTCAAGCATATACTTGGATGTTCACTCCAGAGATATAATACAAACAAAGGTGCGAATTTGGTCTAACAAGCACATAAATGTTCTAAAATGGTCTTCAAAAGTTGTAACACCTCACTAAATATTGGGGCAGTAATGTCTGAGCAAACACTGTTGACCAAGGTCAGACTGTTCAGAGACTGTAGTAGTATTTCCCATTCTGTCAGCACTTAAAATTTGTGTCAAATTGATAATTGTCAGTTAAATCAGTGAAAGTCCAATCAGCTTAGTTTCGGTTAACAATCGTATCTGCTGCAAGAGATAGCTTTAATATGTTAAATTAAAGCTGTCATGGTAAGGTGTTATATCAGTAAGCAGTCAGCTGTAGCAGAAAAGGCTTAAATTGTGCTAAAATGGGCCGTCAACCTTAGCAAAAAGTGGACTTGGCCGTTACTGTTCAGACCTGTTCTTAAAATTTGTATAAGACCTATACAATCAACTTAAAACTTGATCAGAGTGGAAACAAATATCAACAAATATCATGATATAATAGTAATACCATGGAACTAATAAACTAAAAATATATTGAGTTTTATTATTTGAAAACAATAGGATTTATAGTAACTGGTTGTCACTAGCCTGTGAGGCTAGTGACAACCGGTTGTCAGCAGCCTGTGAGGCTAGTGACAACCGGTTGTCAATAGCCACTTCCTAAATAGAATCTTGCATTTGTGCTCCTGTATTATTGAACTTATTAAACTTGTTAAGGAAAAAAGATAAGATGCTCGGCATAGCCTCGCATTTTATCTTTTTCCTCAACTCATTTAATAAATTCAATAAAACATGAGCTCGTGTAAGATCCTCTATGTGTGCATTTTAACACCTTTGTCTCTATCCTGATATTTTCTCATATTTAAAGCAGGCATTCTCCTGACAGTGTAGCCTGATGGAAACTTTGGAACAAATCAAGACCTAAAGACACTTCAGGCAAGCACCATTGAAAGTGTCTGTAATGTAGTGTTCCAGTCTGTCTATAGTATACCACATTTCAACTGCTACTTTAGGAACAATCTGAACTTGATCTATACTTTTTGTTCTGGTATTTCTGCTTTGAATATTTATGATATTTTTTTTAATGAATTTCTAGTTTTATAGTCCTCTGTAATTCACCCTGCAGAAAAGTAAATTGCAGTAACTAAGTTTTGTAGGCAGTGATCTGAAATGAAGAAGTGTATGTTTTGTTAAAGTTTGTTATGGCTGGTTCCATGAATGTAGAGGTACCATTATATGAGCCGTGACATGACAAAACCAGCTAAGTACAGGGCTCGGGAAAACCGGATTTTTTCGGTCCCAGACCGAAATTCAGAAATTCGGACCGATTGGAAACAGCCCAAAGCCCCAAAAAATCGGTCCCATATTGGCCCAATACTTAGGATATTTTCTTTGATTCTTTGTCGCGGATGTTTCGGCTATTTTCGTCGATGTTTACGGCACTGCATTAAAAGTTAATTGGGTTGTTTACTATCAATTTAATCAACAACGTGTCAAAAGTTATCACAGATAATCACAGAGCTCTCCGATTGTCTTGCCAAGGTGTGAACATGTTTTTAGAAGACTTCGATAATTAGCGCATGTCACGTGTCACCAATCTCAGGTCACCGCATATACACAATACACAGGCCGACGCTCGGGGAAACAAGGCTGTGTAAAGTAGTCAGTGATTACTTCTAAAGAAAGCATTATAAAAGACGTTTACATGCGAAAAAAAACAACAACAACAAAGCTTAAACCTGATTTGATTATCTGTAGGCTTGTTATTGTTTTTAGGCGACGTCAGTACTCGCGCAAATAAGTATTTTTTTATTCGTCCGAAGGTACCTTTTTGAAAGAAAAAACATATTTCACGGGCAAGGGAATTAACTCGAATGAAAACTCGAATACAAATATTGTTTACCAGCTCAATAGTTTTTGACCCATACGAACCGGCGGCAAGACGAATCATACGGTTCCGGCATGGCTACTTTCGCTTTCTTTTTCTGTATTTTAAAGCACATGTTTCACAATAAGTTAGATTGCTACTTCAGCGCTGATTTTCTTTGTGTCAGGTAAGCAGCAAACATGTCTATCTAGGGCTAAACAAGCGCTACGAACATGTAAACATGGGTTTTTTCATGAGTGGGTGGGGGTTTTTCAGCGAAGATCGTTGCACCCGCATAGTGAAGTTAGGTGATGACGTCATCGGCCGGACCGATTCAATTTTCAATATTTCCCGAGCCCTGGCTAAGTAGCATGTGCACCAAGCGAAAGCTTAGATCAGCCTAGATAACCATCAATTCTGATCAAAGTCTTTGCTTAGCTTAAAGGGAGGCTAAGGGGTTTAAGCTAGCTCCATGCAGACAGCAAAGATTCTGATCAGACTGGGCGGATGCCCAGGTTGATCTGAGTCTTCGCTGGGCACACATGCAACTTTCTTGGTTTTGTCATGTAGTGGCTGCTATAGCTTTGAAAAGAATATTAAAGATTGAAACAAGATCTGACCACATACATGATTACATGATATCTGGCCTGACAGCGTCTTGTCCATCACATAAATTTTACCCAAAACTTTAACAAAGTGGGACTCCAGCACAGAAGCCATAGTGAGTGCAACAGCTCTTTCTGTACTTTCGTACAAGCGACCTAATACTTTAAGAAAAACACTCAATTCAACTCATTTTTCATCTAAATTCCTGACTTACTTTATAGTTATAATGGGTCTATCAGCCCCTTCTGACGGTTTAAGTTCTAGAAGGATTTCAACTATAGTCTGAGACCAGTAACTTCTGTAGGATAATAAGCCGAGATCTGATAATGGTTTTTCTGGGGAACCAGTTTTACCTTCACATTTTGATAACTCATAACCTGAAACAGAAATTGTGTGTCTAGAATAATATACACTTACAGTTGACTCTCCTTATCTCAAACACTGATATCTCAAAGTACATATGAGCCACAACACGACAAAACCAACAATGTGGTTGTGCACCCAGCGCATACTCAGATCAGCCTGGGTATCTGCCTAGTTTGATCAGACTCTTCGTTAAGGGCTCAAAGGGTAGCTAAGGGTCTAAGCTACCTTCATGCGGACAGCGAAGACTCTGATCAGACTGGGCGGATGCCCAGGCTGATCTGAGTCTGCGCTGGGCGCACAACCACATTGTTGGTTTTCTCGTGTTGCGGCTCATATATCCTCTTATATCAAAGAACATAGGTTTGGACACATTTCCTATTTTTTCTTTACATTTCAACTTCTCGTATCTCAAACTACTTGTATCTCAAAGTAAATTTTCTGGTCCCAGAAAATTTACTTTGAAATACAAGTAGTTTGAGATTAACTTCGACTTTGAGATACCACGAATCGACTGTATTTACTCTAGGTATTTAGACCAGTGTGACAGAAATGAGGCTGAATGGATAACCAAGCAGTATTATTGCCTTTTCACACAGTATTTCAGTCATATCAGGAAAATGGGAGGGTGATTATGAAAGGCTCTGTGAAATGAAGCATCCTTTAGGTTTTGACAAAACCAGATAGATACCAATCAACCACAGCACCTCTCTTATGAGACCTTGACCTTTTATAAAAATTCTAAGTATAGGTATGATCAAATAGTGCAGACCCAGATCAGACTGCTCCAAGGAGTAGTCTGATCAGGGTCTTCACTGTTTGCCATTCCATCTGCATCATCTGGACGTATTACTGCACTGTCATGTCCAACTGTTTCATTTTTGGACAATTATGGTAGTTATTTTTATGGTAAAACACATACTACACTGTCGGCAAACAGTACAGATCCTGTTCAACAGCTCTTTGGGTCAACACATTTACTATGTACAACTATTCAGGTGTATACCATAGAGAAACATGTATCATTATAACACATCAACACTAGTACTCTGATAAATTGATGTCAAATAAATTGAGGAATTGTTGAAAAAATTGTTTCTATAATATCATTCCCACACAATTTGTTGTTTGTTTCAGCAATTCCTATCAGCATACATTCATCTCTCATATTAGTTGACGTTGTTTACTGATATTTAATATATGATCAGTGGTAACCCTATTGCACTCAGAACAGCCAAAACTCAATAGAGTTTTACTGTTCTGAGTGCAGTAGGGCTGAAGTCTTTCTTATTCACTATCTCTCTTCAATATTTGTCTGTCAAAACATGTCTGTTCATCAAAATATCTGCTTTGTAGAGCTTCTCTTACATACTGCCATATAACAAATAAGAGTAACATTATACAGAGTCGATCCTCCTCATAACACATTACTATAACAGTAAAATTCCTTAGAATGCCTATTTTGCTGGCTTATTAGTATATTACTTTTCTGATACTAGAATTTTAAATATCAGCAATATCAGTTTTACAGCAAAATCTTTGAGAACAAATGCTGTCCTTATAAAGAGGGTCAACTGTATCATCACTCCTTTAACCCTATTACACTCAGAACGACAAAACTCTAAGGAGTTTTGGCCGTTCTGTGTGCAATAGGGTGAAAACCACTGAACAAACTTACTAAATTCAATTAATAATTTTCCGTAGCCTTTCTTTTGGAATGGAGGTAGCGTAAGTATACAGGCCACATTGTAATCTTCTGTGGACTCCTTTTCCTACAACACAACAATATAACAGTTTAATACAGTGGTGGGGTAAGGGCTGATGGGAGCGGGTGGGGGAGATGAGCGGGTGTCTCTAAGGTAAGTCAGTGATACATTTTGTATTTCTCCATATAACATGCGCTCATAATATGGGGCCAAATGTATTGAACAGAAATGATCTCAAAATTTCATTAAACAATCTTCTTACATGTATCTGTGGTTTATCAATGCCCCAGATAAGAAAGGGTAAAAGGGAAAATTTAGGGATAATATTCCCTATTTCTCCATATAAACCTATGCTGTGACCCCTCATTAGCACTGTTTCTAATAAGTGGCAACAACAACAGTTTTCACTGAGATATAAAAAAAATTATCTCTGAAATATCCTCAAAATCTCACCTTATCTGGAGCTCTGATGTACTAATAGCTTGGTCATATACTGCTAAGTATGATTAACTATGTACACTATGGGTTAAACTAAATGGAGAATTCAGAGATAAAATCCAGGAATTTGCATGAGAATATACATGTATATATTTAAGGGAAAAAAAATTCTTCCATACAGTGGTAATTTCTCCTAGTAGCCAAACAACAGAGGGTATCATTTTTACGGGACTTTCGTGGTGAAATTGTATATCAAAGAGTTTAGATTTATGACAAGTGGTATCTCTGTCCCAATAATTACAGTGATTATCAGTGCTCCAGATAAGAAGGGGTAACAAGAATATTTCTCCATAAAAACTTAAGTTGTGACCCTTCACTAAAAACATCTCGCTGAGACAGTTCTAAAGAGGGGTCACAGCATATGTTTTGATAAGAAATAAAAAAAATTATCTCAGAATTATCCTCAAAATTCCACCTTATCTGGAGCTCTGGATTACTGTATTTACTTATTACCTTTGAAAAGTATCCCACTAAATGGTAGCCTTTAGAGTCCACCTCACACATCACATAAAACAGGAATGGATCAGTATCATAATATAAGGTTTTGTGGTCGAGAAATAACTTCGCCAATAAACATAAATTCTGAGCATATTGCTGAAACAGAAAATGTCTAGATTAAAATTTATACCTTTTATGTTACTGTAATCACTGTATTAAGAGAATATGCTCTATAAAGGTGAATGGGTATACTATTAGGGGCAGCAACTCAACCATTTTCTTTTTTGTCTCCCTTTTTTTAATAGAGGTCAACTCTTAAAGGAAAGAATGTCCTCCTCAAGAAGCAATTTCTTGCCTTTAACAGTAAACCTAATTCTGTGAAAGGACTGTTGTCAACCCCATTGCTTGTCACTTATAGCAATAAAATATGCTTAAACTAAAGGACTGTTGTCTAAAGAAGCAAACAAGAAGTCATGAAAGCTGTTCCCCCTTGTGAAAATGGCAGAAAAACTTGTACACATTCCGGTCTGACATATATATTTGTGGTCCTTACATTTCTGTGCTATTCCAAAAATAGCTTTTCCAGACCCAGCGTGACATACCTCTGACGTCATACTTACAGTTTTGACAGATGGTAAATCCCAGCACAATTTTATCTACAGTGAGTTAGTGAGTGAACTTGGGTTAAGTGTCCAACCAACACATACCGGTATGTCATACATAGATAGGATCACAGTTTAAAGTATTATCCAAAGAAACATATTTATAACAAACTGCTTTGCAAGTTTGCAACCGAACATGCCACAACTAGAAATGTTTTTTGACAAAAACAGATGTCCCCCCACCTGCGCTTTCCCAGCAGTATAATTTTCCCTGAATATGCTGTCAAGTTAAGACCTCCTTGAAATAGGGTCAAGGTCACCAAAATTTAATCACTTCTTTTCGATCTCCCAGTGATGTATCTGTGACAGTTTGGTTCAAATCCAACCATCCATTCAGGAGAAATGGTGCAGACAAGGCATTTTTCAACACTCTTTGACCTCCTGTGACCTTGAAAACGGGGTCAAAGTCACTAAAATCTAATCACTTCTTTGCCATCTCCCAGTGATGTATCTATGACAGTTTGATTCAAATCCATCCATCCATTCAGGAGATATGGTGCAGATAAGGCATTTTTCAACACTCTTTGACCTCCTGTGACCTTGAAAATGAGGTCAAGGTCAGCAAAATCTAATCAATTCTTTAACATCTCCCAGTGATATATCTGTGCCAGTTGGGTAAAAATCCATCAATTCTTTCAGGAGATATGGTGCAGACATGGGATTTTTCAACACTCTTTGACCTCCTGTGACTTTGAAAATTGAGGTCAGGGTCAGCAAAATCTAATCAGTTCTTTGCCATCTCCCAGTGATATATCTGTGCCAGTTTGGTAAAAATTCATTAATTCCTACAGGAGATATGGTGCAGACAAGGCATTTTTCAACACTCTTTGACCTCTGTGACCTTGGAAATGAGGTCAAGGTCACCAAAATCTAATCAATTCTTTGCAATCTCCCAGTGATATATCTGTGCCAGTTTGGTAAAAATCCATCAATTCCTTCAGGAGATATGGTGCAGACAAGCTATTTTTCACCCTTCTTTGACCTCCTGTGACCTTGAAAATAAGGTAAAGGTCTCCAAAATCTAATCAGTTTTTCCCCCTCCCAGTAATGTATCTAAGCCAGTTTGGTCAAAATCCATGCATCCTTTCAGGAGATAGAGTGCAGACAAGAAGTTACGCCGACGGAATCCACACCGAAAGCAATATGTCCTCCCCCCCTCCCCTCCATCCATGGTGGGCGACATAATTTTACAATTTTCATGTAGTCATGTCAATTTTAATCTGTTTTCACTAACGCACCAATCTTTAAATGCCCAAAATATGAAAATACAAAACAGAACCTTCAGTACAGTCATCATGTCTGATGAAGTCTATTTATAGTAACAAAATCTGATAATGTGTAAGGCAACTCTCCCGCCAATCGTTCTCTACATTGGCATAAATGTGTAAAGTCTTCCATACTTTTGCAGAAGTGTGGAATATGCCAAAATGGACATTAAAATCCCATCTCCAGCAAAATGTACAGGTATGCATGCTGATTATGATGACTGATAAGTTTCCGTATGAGTAGGACAGGTTTGGTAACAATACTGGTAAATGATTCACAAAGGAGAACTTCATCAACTTGAAAGAATATTTCATATAATAATCAAGCAGAAAATGTACATTGTTTTCCAAAACTGACAAAATAAATGCGAAACAACTCACTTTATTTTTCCTTCCATCTATTTCAAAGACAGATAAATTAGCTTTTCTGTAGATTTCATTACCAGGAGGATGCCGTAATAAACATTTAGCCTGTAGAGAAAAAAAATCTTCTGGGTTATTGCTATTCAGTTGTTACTTCTCCAACAACTTTAGGGCCTGGTTGTGCAAAATTAACATTGATAGTTAATGAGATGATGCATTGTCGAACATACTGCACACAAAAACACACCATTTTTGATAAGGAAAATGTCCAGAGCTTTTGCAGGGCAAAAGTTTCTCACATATTTTTTCAGCACGCTTGATTTTATTGTTTCCAGAAAACTTTGAGCTAACGATGCTTTGAACAACCAAGCCAAAGTATATTGGTTTAAATGATAATTTAGTGATGCATTAAGTTTATTCTGCATAAAAATATATGCTAGGACCCCTCATAAGATCCTCCTCAAGCTTGTCAAGGTAGCTCTTATGAGGTGCAACAAAGAATGCATCTACGATGAAATAAGATCTGAAACTTATAATCAAAATGCACCATTAAACAACAATAAACATATAATTATCAAGTAGACTGACAAATGAAATTTCATTTACCCTAATGTGCTTAAGCATTAGGACACTTAAAACCATTAATTTTCCATTTTGGACAAATGGAAAATTAATGGTTTTAAGTGTCCTAATACTTGTGCTTAATGTGCTTAACTATTAGGACACTTAAAACCATTAATTTTCCATTTGTCCCAAATGGAAAATTATTGGTTTTTAGGTGCCCCAATATTTAAGCACATTAGGGTAATATAGACTACAGTAAGTACATGTAGCGCATAATTACATTCAAATGCTTACATCTAGATATGAAAGCTCTTTACATGTATCTCTGTTGAATCAAACATTTCAATTAACAAAAGAGTAGAGATCTTTTAAATTATAAACAAGGTTCCACAGCAGGAAAACTTCATTATCACCCTTCAAGCAGCGTGATGAGATTAAAATACTGTTTATCTCTGTTGCATCTTACATTTCAATTAACAAGTGAGCAATTATGGTGGATCAGAGAAGCAGAAGCTTATAGAGGATCTTTACAACAGAAAGAAACATCACAAATTCATGGAGCCCCAGTAGCTCAGTGGGTTGCCAGCCTGCTAAGCCAGAGGTCCAGGTTTGATTCCCCCTAGAGGCGGAAAATTTTTAAACCGTAAACAAGATTTCATTGCACACAGCCTTCATTATACCCTTCAAGCAGCTCGATATGACTGAAATACTGTTGCAAGGTCTGTAAAACCACAAGTCATCTAGCCATCAAAAAAATTTAGAAGGTAAGAAAATGGCAAATTATTTGGTATTCATTAGACATCATATATATCCTAAATATTTAGATACCTTGTCTGAGCAAAGAGTGTAGACCCAGATCAGACTGCTCCACTGCAGCAGTCTGATAGGAGTCTACAGTGTCTGCTCACCATTTTATAAAACATTTCTTGACAGAGCAAACAAGCATGCTAAAATCTGAAAACAGATTTTTTCAGATATAGATGTCCTAAATATTAACAGGAAATTAAGCATTATGATCAATAGGTATGTTTACTTACTATATGTCTTTCCAAACATTTATTACTTTTTACATATTTTAGGCAGAATTCACAGATGTATATCATGTTGAGAGAGGTTAATTCCTGAAACACAGAACATCAGCTTTAATTTTCCGTAACATTTGTGTAATGGTGCTGTAAGATTGGGTTTTTCCATTCTAAAACAATCCCAAAAGCCTAGATCTGTCTTATATGATGGATCTAGATTTTTTGGGATGTTCTGGAGGGATAACCCCAATCTTCTAATTGAATAACCCATTCCATTCAGGGTATGGGCAAACAGTTTGGATCTTGGATCCAAGATCCAAACTGTTTGGTTTAAACAATATTTTATTCAAGGATTTTATACATACATATGAATAATAGAGTGAAGCAATACAGGATCTGACAGTAAGCGTAACGCTTCTATGTAAGTCATCTCCTGCTTATATGTAAGTCATCTCCTGCGTATATCTAAGTCATCTCCTGCTTATATGTAAGTCATCTCCTCATCCAAACTGTTTGCTGCCTAGATATCATTTCTACAAGAGTTGGTTAGACCAGTATTGTCAAAATATTTTTGAATTTTGATGCAGACGACAATTTCAGCAGACGGCAAAAAATACCCAGAATGCAATGGGTTAAATACAGTATTTTGTTACTTATAGGATCCTGTGGTACATGTACACTCAATGTGGAAATTCATTAAAGTACATGTTCATGAATTATAACCACAACAAATGGCCTACTGACTCAATATTGGACTACATAAACTCTATTTATTACAACAAAGAGCAGCTTATTCATATTTAATTGAGAGTTCGTGATTTGTCTCATCAAGAAGGCTGAATGATAGATACATGTAAAACATACATTTCATGATACACGAGTGGAATCTCTGCTAGGTAAGAATGTATGTAAGTGATGCTTTCTGCTTTACTCTAGATCTAGCTATTCTCATGTAATATAAATCGATCTTCAAAAGCTTACGAATACCAGACCCCATTAGAATTTGAGACATTTAATGCATACAATTTACATGACAGCATGAAAACATCAAATATGCAGAGAGTCTATTTAATCAACCGAATTTGATAAAATATTATGAACATATTAATAGTATTCAAGTTAAAAAGCAGGCAAGCTCCTGTCAAAGAATGATCTGATGCAAGACTCGAAACTACAATATGTTTTTTGTTATAAGTCAGAGTTTTTTTTCTTTCCAAAACAATCCCAAAAATCTAGATCCATCCAAAACAATCCCAAAAATCTAGATTCATCCAAAACAATCCCAAAAATCTAGATCCATCCAAAACAATCTCAAAAATCTAGATCCATCCAAAACAATCTCAAAAATCTAGATCCATCCAAAACAATCCCAAAAATCTAGATCCATCCAAAACAATCTCAAAAATCTAGATCCATCCAAAACAATCCGAAAAATCTAGATCCATCATAAGATGGATCTAGATTTTTGGGGTAATTTTGGAAGGAAAGAAGAAAAAAACATCTTATAGCAGTATTTCATAGGACTTATTTAGATATTTGGGGTCATCTAAATAGTGGAAGATCCATTTTTAAAGCCTTATAAGTACATTTTATTCCTTATTGTTTATGTGCTATATCAGTCAGTAGATAAAGCACAGCTCAACTTTTGTTATAGGCCTAAATAACCTCTCATTTCACATACAACCTATAAAGTTTAACTGCAATATGTGAGATCTGATGAGTTTTAAAGTGAGATTTTCACAAACAGTTCTTCCAAGTTACTTTATACAGGATTATAATATTTGAATTGGTGTCTTCATGCAAGATACAAATGCATTAGTTCTTCAGTTCTTAAGTTCTTCCTACAATATAATACTGGATGGAATATTCATTTTGTACTTTAAGAAAACTAACAAAAATGCCAAACTAAAAAATAAACAAGATAAACAAATCTTACTACAAATTGATGTTTTATCTCTCTAAGTGTATAAAATTTTATCAATTTCATACCTGTGGATATGGTGAAAAATACCATGGCTTTATTCTGTAACGACCAAGTTCTATAAGTTCAATATTTTTCATTCTCGTTACAGCATCATCGTGGTGGGCAACCATACTCCCTGTCTGTCTGGGAGCTGCCGGTAGACCATCTAATGAGGCTTCCTGTTGAGAAAATAATCATATGACTCATATGAGCAATCTCCTGACTCAGTGCTCCAACTAAAAAATGGTATCAGATCGGGGATAATTAAGGGATAATTTTCCAAATTTCTGCATAAAAAATGTTATGAACACCTCATTACAACCATCTCTGCATAATGGAGAATAAATGTCTTACAATACTGCAAATGTAAGATGTTATGAACAACCCAGCATTGAAAGAAAAATAAAATTCTCAACACAATATATCCATGCTGTTGTACAATAAATAGAGACTATTACATGGGTTTTTCGTTATCACCCTATTTATCAGCCCGAGACTCCAATATCGCTTTTCCAAGAATTGATATTGGTCCTAGGCTGATAAATTGGGGGAGAACGAAGAACCCATGTTATGATCTGTCTGTCATATATATTCTCCTTAAGACAGATCTACAGAAATAGTTGCTGCAGTAGAAAGCCTATATACTATCAACATTTTTGAAGTGGCATAAACGGCTACCACTGCTGAAAACTATTACATGTAATAGGGAATCTAGCAAACACTTTAGCAGGGACAACCGAGTAGGGCCTACAACTGTAATATTTGATTGTACAACAAAACGAAGCAGGCATCTTAGGAATGGATAAGAGTGTTAGTAAAATCATATAGCAACACTGCGCCAGCTGAAATGTTTCCCAGCCACCTAGTTTTATAGCGCTTGCCGTTTTGTAGTGAAACAAAAAGTCTGAAATTTCATATTTATTTTGACACTGTGATTCTTTTGCTCTAGTTAAGAAAATGAGTGGTCACACTTTATGTCTATGATGGATAATAAGAGAGATATTAGCTCAGAAAGGATGGGAAATTTCTGTTTTGCAATACAGCACTTGCCATTTTAATGTCAAAGTATCCCATGCGATGTCGTTGACGTTAGTTACAGACTGCCGGGCTGATAAATCCTTTTTCAGCCCAGGGAAATCATTTATCTGACCGGCGGGCAGAATAAAGATTTTGAAGACCCAGCTTTATCAAACAACATGCAGATTGCTTCTTAGGCAGTCCAAAATCCTGTACCTATATAATAATTAGTCTTATAACAAGAAATCTGCTGAAGGCGCCATCTTGCCTGTCTGCGCACTGTCTTTAAACAGGGCTAACACAGAATAGAATAGACACTGACACTAGAAAAGTAATAGCTATGTCTTGCATTCTGCTGGTTTCAGGCAAGACAACAGGACCTGTCCACATACAGGATAGATTGCCTGACAGCTCCTCACCCATCACATAAAAAAATTGCCATAAAACTTTGAAGTGTGATGGCATGTCAACGCAAACTTCGGGGTAACAACAATAGCTCCTTGAACTTTCGATCAGGCAGGCTAAAATGGATTGAAACTTTGCAAATTTTGCAATATATGATACAAGGTTCCAAAATCTCTCTCATCCTTCTAGCCAGGTACTATCCTGAGCATTTTAAAAATTCTAGCCCTTTCAACAAGCAATCTGTTTAATCCAATTTTGCATTAACTTACAGAGTTCACATGAGGTATACTGGGTGTAGGTGTCCTACTGCTAGCTGGAGTTTCCATACCCTGTAACAGGAAAACAGCCATTTGAATTTAGTCAATTAAGCAGAGCTCTAGATAAGAGGGCATTTTTTATGATAATTAAGGATATTTTTTTTTTTATTTCTCATCGAAACCATATGTTGTGACCCCTCATCTGAACCGTCTCGTCGAGACGGTTCAGATGAGGGGTCACAACATATGTTTTTATGCAGAATTAAGTAAAATTATCCCTAATTATCACCAAATACTCCCTCTTATCTAGAGCTCTGTTAAACACTTTATCATCAAATATACAGTGCTTCAGATAAGATGGGGTTTCCAGGATAATTCCAAGTTGATTTTCTTATTTCTCGACAAAAAACATATGAGCCGCGACACGAGAAAACCAACAATGTAGTTGTGCGCCCAGCGCAGACTCAGATCAGCCTGGGCATTCACCCAGTCTGATCAGACTCTTTGCTAAGCACTTAAAGGGTAGCTGAGGGACTAAGCTACCTTCATGCGGAAAGCGAAGACTCTGATCAGACTGGGCGGATGCCCAGGCTGATCTGAGTCTGCGCTTGACGCACGACCACATTGTTGGTTTTGTCACGCCGCAGCTCATATGTTGTAACCACTCAAAAGAACTGTCTCTGCAAGACGATTCTACTGAGGGTCACAACATATGTTTTTATGGAGAAATATGGAAAATTATTCCTAAATTATCCCCTTTACCCTTTCTCATCTGAAGCATTAAAATATACACACTTATTGGCCAGACATCTTTAGAAACTAGTAAAGTATTAATGATTCTAATGTCAAGATATACAGAGTTATATCAGTAATTTATATATTTTCATGCCTTTCATTATCTAGACTTCTTTATCTGCAGCTTAGTTTAGGGAGGCAACACAAATAAACAACAATAATCATACAGATGTTTCATGCTTGTGAAATGGTAATGACGACCAAAATATACCCAACTTTCTTTAAACACTAAGTACAAAATTTAGACCAAATCCACCACATGCAATTTATTGTGAGATATGCTGTTTTTGTGGTTTGTTTTCATAAAATTTTTTAGTGATTCTAGATAACGGAAGGGGTCATTTTGAGGAGAAATGTAGTTTTAAAAGCTGCAGCTCTATATGTTACTTGACAAGTACTATACTTTATTCTAAAATATCTATGTTCATAAGTCATTGTTGCTTCCATGCGGAAGATATCACTGATGTACAGTCTGATTGGACATGGCTCTTTGGCTATGCCTTACAGTGCATTTCTCCACATGTCAAGCCTATGAAGGGTCTTATCATCCGAGCTAAGACATAAAGATAAGTTCCTAATCTTTTTGCTGCAGGATTGTAAGACTCTGGCCAATTTGAGTTGCAAAATAGTCTCTTGATCATACAAAAGATCTAAAACAAAGTTTTGCAAGCATTTTATTGTCATGATATGCTTTGCTTGCAAAGTTAAATCTATTATAGGCTGTTTGCAAAAATGTGGAGGGCAAAAAATCGATCTTATATCATTACTTCTGAATAAATTTTCATGAAACTTTGCCTATCTTAATCTGTTACCTATACAAACTCATGCAAGGAAATTCAGAATATTTTTTTACTTTTAATTAAAACAAGACCTGTTCCCGTACAGGATAGCTCGCCTGATGTACCTGGCCCATCACACAAAAAAAAATTTAACGTAAAACTTTAAAGTGTGACGCCCACGCCGATGCCGAAGCCCAAGTGACAACAATAACTCTCTGTACTTTTGTACAGGCGAACTAAAAAGTTACTTTATTAATTGCTATCATTTTTCTTCCCTATTTTATGCCATTCTTACATGGGAGGTAACCATTAAGGTACAACAGCCATTGTTGCTTCTGTAGTTACTTTAACTATACTAATACGTGCAAAAGCAACGCGCGTGAGCTTTGCTCACGCGCGGATGCGCGAAGCGCGTCCGTGCTGTTTGCACGCCTATAGATAACATGCATCATTAAAAAAAAAGCTACTTCCACAAAGAGCAAATCCAACACCTTCCATCTCAAACATTTTGGTCAAATATGGCGGCGCCGTTAGGCTGTTTACGTCGGATTTTTCCCGTTTCTTTTATGCAAAGTAACACTGGGCCGAAATCCATCCTCGATCACATGACCTTCCTTGACGAAGTCCCGCTTCTGAGAGAGTGACCAAAGAAAGTTTTCTTCAACATTTATTTCTTTTTGTTCTATTTTTAAGGGCGGTCAATCCAATTTAGAAGTCCAAGTAAGTAAACGGTAACTGATTTAGCTGTGTATCAGCAAAAAGATAAATAAATAAACAAACAATACGTCATATAAAATCACTTGTCATTTATCTCGTGCGTCGATTCGATTAGATAAGATATCCGCCATTGTAAGATTCAACGTCGATATTTCGGAAAAGCGACTATTTTAAAGACAGCATGGTCGATGTAGAATGCGAAGGGGATGACAATTTGTGAACAGAAACCAAATACCTCGATTTGATGTGCAATGACTTCCATGCTTAGCCATTCAAATGTCATCCAGTTGTTGTAAATTATCCAGAGCTTGGTATCGATGCATTTTCCTTTAAAAAACTTGCTTCATTTCCCTTTGGCATCGTCAAAGTATGTTTACAAACAACAGTGACCTTTGTTTTGAAGTGCTTCACGACCAGCTGGTCGTCATGATGACGTCATAAGACAACGCAGGCAGCGCACCATCAATATCTTAAGACTTTTCATAGAACTTGTGACCCGATTTGACAATCTGTTGGCCGAAACAGTCTTGGATTTCTGGGAGCCTATACATCGGGCTATTGACGTTGAACGAACGTTGATTAAACACTAAGTCAACGTTTGTGTGCCTATAGGGTATGTACCGCTTTGTATGCATGTCGTCCCCATCCTAGGAGCCCACAAATCGGACCAACAACGTTGAATCAACGTTGTGTGCCTGTTAGGTATGTAGCCATTTGTATGCCTGACATCCATATTTCGGGAGTCTACATATCGGCAATACAACGTTGAACAGCATATGTATGCCTGAAGGAAATCTACACTGTGTAAGTGATCCCCATTCTGGGAGTCTACACAATTGGGTACATTGAATCAACGTTATGGGCCTGCAGGATAGGCACCCCCTCACATGCATGACATTCCCATTCTGGAAGCCAACACATCCGACACACAATGTTGAAAAAACGACGTGTGCCTGCAGGGTATACGTACCCCCTTTGTCCCGGCCCCTTTGTATGCACGACATCCCATTTCGGTACCTACACGTAGGGCACTCAATGATGAATCAACATTGTGTACCTGCAGAGTATGTGGCTCTTTGTATGCGTGTCACTTCCATTCTGGGAGCCTACACACCGGACACACAACGTTGGATCATCGAAATGTGCCTGCAAGATATGTCTCCTTTGTAAGATGACATTCCAATTTTAGGAGCTCGAACATCATTAACTTGTGACGGTTAATGAGCGTTTAATACAACCAGACTTCATGCCGTCATTAACTAATTTGTCGTTAGGGCTTTATGATCCATCCATCCATCCATCCATCCATCCATCCATCCATCCATCCATCTATCTATCTATCTGTCTGTCTGTCTGTCTGTCTATCTATCTATCTATTTCGTTTCACCCCCAGTAGGGCACCTGACTCATAAGTCAGAGGTCCTGGGTTTGAAACCCGGTCTGGCTACATACTTTCGTTTCTCCTTCCGATTCAAGAAGGGCAGTTGTCAGTTACTGGCGAAAGTATGTGCACTTAGTACTGGTTAATCGCTTAGGAGGTCTAAGCCTGCCCAGGCCCAGGAATAGTGTGGTTAGGGTAACTGACCGTCCCGACATGACCATAGCTGTTTATCGAGGATGTTAAGCATCAAATCAATCAATCAATCAATCAATCTTAGCCCCCGAGGGGACATAGACGGTGTACTTTTGTACACTCCGGTGTTGCAGGATGAAGGGATCTTTAACCTGCACAGGGGATGACTCTCCCTGCACAGGGCACCTCCAGTTAATGTGCCAATCCAAAGGACGGCACACTTGTTAACACCATCCCTGCAAATGATGCTAGAAAAACGCGTTCGGATATAGGAAGACTTCACCTCGGGTGAGGATCGAACCCACGACCTCTGGCTTCAGAGTCAAGTGCACTGACCACTGAGCCACAGCGCTTCTCGGCTTCAGAGTCAAGTGCACTGACCACTGAGCCACCGCGCTTCTCAGCTTTGTAAAAGAAAAAAAACTGCTTTTGCACGCATTTAGGTAACACCTATTTCATATTACTATTATTCATTCACAAATTACCATGTGGTCAGAAATGTGTTCACTAACTACTTAGTAAACAAGAGGCTTTAGTAATAATGATCCAAGCACTTGAAAAGGATTTTCTAATATGTTTTTCCTTAATAGGGAGTAAATGACCACATAAGGAATGCATATTAATAGTCTGTACAAGACTGGCCGTTCCAAAAACTGCACCAATCAAGTGTAAGACTTCAAAGATTAGAGTCCTTTTCTATCATGTAGTTGATCTGACAACTCTTTATCTAATGATAAAAAATTCTGAATTTCCTTGCATGAGTTCGTATAGGTAATAGATTAAGGTATGCAAAGTTTCATGAAAATTTATCGCAAACAACCTATAAGATGTACTGATGTGTATATGCATATACCTGCTCATGTGATCATCCCTATTAACAGGGCTCTAGATAAGAGGGAGTATTTGATGATAATTAAGGATAATTTTTCTTATTTCTCATTCAAACCATATGTTGTGACCCCTCATCTGAACCGTCTCATCGAGACGGTTCAGATGAGGGGTCACAACATATGTTTTTATGCAGGAATAACAAAAATTATCCTTAATTATCACCAAATACTCCCTCTTATCTAGAGCCCTGTTTTAAGGGTTCAACTGTCATGATCAGTCTCCATTTTGTGGTCCCTTAAACCAAATTTCAGTGCAAATGACAATATATTAAGGGGGCACATGTCTTAAGCAGCTATCTTTAAGTTCCCCTTTAATGTGATCCCTTAACACAGGTTTGGTTGTATACAGTAGGCAGCAATCAGTAAGGCTGTGTAGAGAGTAGGGCTTCTACGTTTACACGGATAAACGGTAACAGTTCGTGTATATGTTCTAAACGTTTACAAAATTCACACATCGTTTAACCGAACCTGAACACCCGGTAAACCACCAACAAATTATATCTTACACAGTCCTCAGAAGTCAATCTTAATGTACTTGACGGTGTCCTCCGAAATGTCTATTAAAATCTTTATTTTCTAACTTCTGTGTACCTTACGCAAAGCATGACATGTACACGTTTTGCCAGAAAATTGTTACGTCATAATCGGCAGCTAATTTCATAAGATACAGATCAAAGGCAAGGTAATGTCTGCCGACAACACGTGTTGTGCAATAAAAAAATTAGGACTACCTCAGAACCTGTGTTTCTAAGCTTACCGCGAAGGTGAGATAATTGCAGCTTGTAACTTTGACAGTAATTATCAATTAACAGGATAATTAAGTCCGATGTTTTATGAATCGAATCCATGTAATTATCAAATACGGTCAAAATAATTGCTGTCATCGGAAATTGGTGAATAGTAACTACGTTTTTTTTTCATACAGTCGGTTACTGTAAACTTCGAGTTGACCCCCGAAAATGAAAGCGCATTATTGGATGACACAGTTTGGTAACATAATTATAATTATAAAGGTATGGGGGGCGTCTCATAGATGTCCGATACTAAGAATAAGATTTCAACGGTAATGGTCGTTTAAACAGAATCGTTTCATTTTCTAGCGCTCGTGTAAACGTTTACAATATTTTGTAAACGTAGAAGCCCTACTACAGGCATTGTGGATAAGCAGGGTGGTCATAATCCTACCATTTGTCAGTTTATGGTTTTCACTACCTATGTTCAGATGCTTAGAAACAAAACAAAACCACAGCACTTGACTTACCAAGCTAGCAGAGGCAGGAAAATTAGGAGTAGCAGGCAAAGAAATAGGATCAATTATCTGTAAGAAAACCAAACACAACATGCAACACTTCACAACACCCTCTAACAAACATATTTCATTCATCTCACAAGGTGTTCCAAATGACATGCAACACGATGATCTGACATGACACTATCAAACATAGATTTTCACAGAGCTCTAGTTAAGAGAGAGTATTTGGTGATAATTAAGGATAATTTTTGTTATTTCTGTATAAAAACATATGTTGTGACCCCTCATCTGAACCGTCTCGATGAGACGGTTCAGATGAGGGGTCACAACATATGGTTTCAATGAGAATTGAGAAAAATGATCCCTCAATTATCATCAAATAATACCCCTCTTATCTACAGCTCTGTTTTCATGTATAAACAATCACAGAAAGCCAACAGGAAGTCATACAAGTTGTCTGTCATCCTTTGAAAACTAGTAATGTGTTCATAGAAGACAAATGCCCCCGCCTAGTGCCTTGAGTAAGATGGCACCTTGATTAAAGTACTGGAACTTGCAAGATAACAATGTTCATAGAGGCAGACTTGTATAATACAAAAAATCATAGGCCAAGTGTCGCAGGACGTTTGAAATGAAACAAACTGCAGCCCTTTACACAGTGTCTGAGCCACTATATGGCCAAAAAGAAAATATTGTGTATTACAGAACCTATACAGTGGACCATGATATATGAATCTTCATGACCTGATTCTTGTATATTCCTGTTGTACTTATAGATTTAATTCTCATACAAAATTTCCAAGTCACTACAATAATAGGTACCCTGAAATCTACCTCTTACAAAACTCTTAACCTTGCAAAATTAGCCTAAGTCCAAATGCAGTGGACTGTGACATAAGAATCTTCAATTCCTGATTCTTGTATATATTCCTGTTGAACTTATACATGTAGATATTTATCCTCATACAAAATTACAACAATCTTAACCCAAGTCTAACAGGATCACATACGTACATATGGATGGGTGTACAAACATATTAATGTACACATGTACACACGTATGCACAACAGAAACACTATATGCCCCCGGCATCAAATGATGCGGGGGCATAAAAAAGATGGAAATACATGTACTCATACAACTTGTAATCACACTTAAGGATGAATGCACTTTCCCAATAGTTTGGGTAGTTATGTCAAATGAAGAAGGATTAAGAAAGCTGAAGACAGCAAAGCAGCAAATTTAAGGAAAGAAACTGTGCTTTTACTGTATTTTAAGGTGTATAGACACACATCTTCACGGAAGATAACTCTGATTCGGAAGTGTTTGCCTCCCTTTTCACAGGGGCTACTCTTACAAGAAAGAATCCTTCTACATGTAACAATGTTGACTGCAACAAGTGTTTATGCATTTGAGTCGCAACACGAAAAAACCAACAGTGTGGTTGTGCGCAAAGCCCAGACTCAAATTAGCCTGGCCATCTGCCCAATTTGCCCAGACCCTTCGTTAAGTGCTCACAGGGTACATAAAGGTCTAAGCTACCTCCATGCGGACAGCGAAGACTCTGATCAGACTGGGCGGATGCCCAGGCTGATCTGAGTCTTCGCTGGGCGCACAACCACATTGTTGGTTTTCTCGTGTCGCGGCTCATTTATTTTCAAGGTTTTTTGTCTAAGGTCAGAGAAATGAGTTGTTTGTGTTGACGGCTACATTAGCAATCCATGTCACATGGGACGAAGCAGTGTTTTGTTGCAGAATTAATCACTGTCTTTTTTCATTACCTCCATAGGCCTGTTGTGTTAGAAGGCTATTATAGTGCAACTGTAGATATGCACTAAAAAATCTGAGTCTCTGATATTAGCAATGTCCTAGAGGACCCTATACGCCAGCGACAGTTCAGTTGAAAGCAAGCAAAATTAGGGCAACTGAATACCTCTGAACACAAACAAGCTTCCAACCAAAAGCCAGAGCTCCAGATAAGTAGGGGTAACAGGGCTTAATTATGGATAATCTTCAATATTTCTCGATAAAAATATATGATCTGACCCTTCATTAGAACTGTCTCACCGAGCCAGTTCAAATGAGGTGTCACAACATCTCTTTCCAATGAGAAATAAGACATATAATCTAAGAACTACCTGCAAAACTCCCCCTTACCTGGGACTCTGCAAAGCACAATTAAAACCACGAAGCCATCTCAACCTAATGTAAAATATACATATTGGCATAAGCTGTTGTTTTGGTGCTAATGGCAACAAAGATGAAATCTCTAAACCAAACGTGTTTTCAATGCATGAACATAGCTAGGCATATCCCTTAAGACCTTTGACCCAATAACAGCAAATTTTGGCAATTTGGTAAAATACCACCAGGTAGGTGGGTGTTAACCCATTAATGCCAAGTGTCCCTTAAAAGGGACACTGACAAACAGTGTAGCCAAGATCAGATGCCACAGAAAGTGGCATCTGATCAGAGTCTACACTGTTTGCCCTGCAGTTTTTGTACAAACTAATAAAAGTAAAGTTAACCTAATACCTGTTAAATTGGAAATGGACCTTTCAAAAACAGCAAAAAATGGGTTTTTAAATGAAACTGGCAATGCAGAATAGTCTGTCTGTCTGTATTTACTGATTTGCCTATGTTTGCTAGTTTGGGTCTAAACCTTAAATTATGAATGCCACAGCTCTAGATGAGAGGGGGTGTTAGATGACAAAAGGAAAATTTTTCTTTCCTCTTCTCTAAAATATATGTTGTGACCCCTTATCTGAATCCCCATGTCAAAGGGGTTCAGATGAGGGATCACAACATATGTTTCTATGAGGCAGTTCCAATGAAGGGTCACAAGATATGTTTCTATGCATATTTATAAAACATATTTCTTATTAGCATCAAATACTCCCTCCAAGCTAGAGCACTAAAACTTAGAAAGCGTTTCTAATGTGGTGCATATTTTTATGGACAAAAAAAATTTCAAAGCATTTTTTTCCTCATAAACTCTCCTCCTGGAATTCTCCAAGTTTACAAAGCATAGTTGACTGTACTTACGTCTTCATCTAGTTTGCGTTTTCTACCACCAAATGGCTGTTTCTTCACCACCGGAGCTGAACCATTCTGAAAAATAGCCATCAGAGGAGATGGCAAATCCCCCGACCGAAGACCCCCAAGGGCCTTGGTAAAAATGGTGCACTTCAAAACACATATTAGTAATATATTGTCGTTCTTTTATGCTTCTGATTGACATTAACTGTTAACAGATGCATGATTATCTAACACTCAGACTTAAACAGTATGCTTGACTGCTAAAAAGAGGTAATATCTCAAACAGCCACCATAAAAACAAATGTATAGCACACGATACATTCAACTTTCAAAATGTGTAAATAACTTCTAAAGTACAAGTCCTACAAACCTAATTTTGAGCTCTCTAGTAAGTGAATTTGGACAAAGAATCCAAATCTGGAAAAAAAAAAATTTTTTTTTTGGGGGGGGGGGGGGGGGGGGGGGTGCGGGAGGGGACATGGAAATGTGGAGGGGTCGGAGAGAGTTAGGAACACTGATAAGATATCACAGCATGCTCATCAATATTCTAAAAGGTACACGGTTATTCAAATTCTGCAGCTGCCAGGGTTATACAGTTACGGAGCAGAGACTCAAACAGCAGCTCAAACTACCAAAGGGAAATAACTCACAAAGTATAAAAGCAAGAGTTATCATTCATGTATGAGACAAATTATCATGACCCGTTCTGCATATCTGTGAAGTATCATGAAAATATTTCAAAAGGTATTCAAGCTATGGAGCGGACACCTAAAATCATCAAAGGGAAATAACACCAAAAATAAACAAGCAAGAGTTATCATTCATGTTCGCGACACATCATCATGAACTGTTCTACATATCTGTGAAGTATCATGAAAATATTCCAAAAGGTATTCAAGTTATAGAGCGTACACGAAATCACACCTAAAACCATCAAGGGGAAATAACTCAAAAAGTAAGAAAGCAAGAGTTGTCATTCTTGTTCGCAACACATCGTCATGACCTGTTCTACATATCTGTGAAGTATCATGAAAATATTCCAAAAGGTATTCAAGTTATAGAGCGGACATGAAATCATACCTAAAGTGATCAAGGGGAAATAACTCAAAAAGTATGAAAGCAAGAGTTGTCATTCTTGTTCGCGACACACCGCCATGACCTGTTCTACATATCTGTGAAGTATCATGAGAATATTCCAAAGGGTATTCAAGTTATAGAGCGGACACGAATCTGCCAAAAAAATCACACCTAAAACTATCAAGGGGAAATAACTCGAAAAGTAAGAGAGCAAGAGTTGTCATACTTGTTCGCGACACATCGTCATGACCTGTTCTACATTTCTGTGAAGTATCATGAAAATATTCCAAAGGGTATTCCAGTTACAGAGCGGACACGAATCTGCCAAAAAAATCACCAAAGGGGAGATAATTCAAAAAGTACAATTGCAAGAGTTACCATTCTTGAACGCGACACATTGTCATGACATGTTTTACATAACTGTGAAGTATCATGAAAATATTCCAAAGGGTATTCAAGATATAGAGCGGACAAGAAAATGTTTACAGACGGACGGACGGACGCATGAGGGTGTTGTTGTAGGTTGCACCCCAGACTTGGGGGTTATCTTTTATGGACAGAATCGTACAAAGTGCACTTGCGGGTTGATCACAGCTCACACGTGCCCTCTGTACACATGAACCCACAAATTTTGTCCAATTTGGACAAAACTTGTGAAAACAAATGATTTTAAATGACCCATCTACCCCTCATCATCACACAGAAGGTGTCAGAAAACTTCGACTAATGAGGTGCACCACAAAAGTCGAATTCACCCCACAAATGGGGTTTGTACTCACAGCTCAGCCCACAAATACCCTCTCATGAGAGCGGACAGACGGACGGACGGACGCCAGGCTCATCGCTATATCCCCCGAACCTTTTGGTCGGGTCTGCCAAAAAAATCACCAAAGGGGAGATAATTCAAAAAGTACAATTGCAAGAGTTACCATTCTTGTACGCGACACATCGTCATGACCTGTTCTACATAACTGTGAAGTATCATGAAAATATTCCAAAGGGTATTCAAGATATAGAGCGGACAAGAAAATGTTTACGGACGGACGGACGGCGGACGGACGGACGGACGCCAGGCTCATCGCTATATCCCCGAACCTTTCGGTCGGGGGATAACGCTATATCCCCCGAACCTTTCGGTCGGGGGATAAAAATGACAACATAACACCTGTAATAACAACTTAGTCTCAATGATGTGTATATCGGGATCAACAGCAGCTATATGAGACAATTCTGACCAAATTCATCTGTGTTTACGAGAAGGAAAATATACTTGTATGTATGGTGAAATAAGACTTAGTACTCGCCTGAACTTGCGCTTCTAGCATAAATATAAAAGTTAAACAGAGCTCTAGATAAGAGGAAGTATTTTGTGATAATTAGGGATAATTTTTGCAAAATCGGCATAAAAACATATGTTGTGACCCCTCATCTGAACCGTCTCGACGAGACGGTTCAGATGAGGGGTCACAACATATGGTTTGAATGAGAAATAAGAAAAATTATCCCTAATTATCATCAAATACGCCCTCTTATCTAGAGCTCTTGTTTAACATTAAGGACACTGACAGGACTGGGAAGAGTAGTAAACAGAGCCTTTTCTGTACTTCTGTATTGGCTTATTACAGGGCGAATGATAGATCACCTGTTTTCTATGTATTTTGAATGAGAAATCCTGGAAAAATCTTCTAATTTCAATTGTTGTTTCTGCATGCAATCTTATGAAATACATAGTAGAAGAGGGTCCTTTTTAGGATACTTCTGATTTTATTGAGGGTTTTATGGTTTTCTCCTCTCCCAACAACTGAAACTGACAGCAGGCATTGGTGTTCTAGATCTCCGTGTTGCTTCGAAAGATGTTCAGATGAGGGGTCATAACTATAGTTTCAATGGGACACAAGAAAAATGATCCCTCAATTATCATTAAATACTCCCTCTTATCTAGAGCTGTGTCAAAGGAAAGAATTTGGTCCCAGTCAGTGAAATTCTTTCCTTTGAGAGCAGCCTACAGAAAGGGAGACAAAAACTTACAGATTAATGATCTCCCTTGGATGGGTATATCAATACACTTTAAAAATGAGAGTGACATATGGGTATAAAAAAGTCACGGGTTGTTCTGTCATTCTTTTTTCAACTACAGACAATTACTATGACTTTTGGTTTACTTTCCTGGCCAATAAAATCCTTACAACAAGAGTTGTCAGAAGACAACAAAGCGCACCTCATGGGTGCCTGAAACTCACAGTTACAAAGACCTTCAAATATATAAGGTCTTCTGCAGTGTCAGACTAAACCATTATTCCAGATATATGATAAATACCTACTAAATAGCAGTCAAAATATGAAGCAAAATCACTGAACTATGAAATGTATGTCAAAAGGTAAGACTAACCAATTTTGCTAAGTAGGGTGTTAATCTATTACACAATGTTGGCAATACAAGACAAAATCACTGAGCCATGAAATATTGGTCACAGTGACCTACAAATAATATGTAGTCGTATGCACAGTCAGACTAACAAATTATTCCAGTTATGATGGCTATCTGCTGAATAGTGTTCAAGATATGTCAAAATCAATAATGCTATATGCGTACTCGGGGTACAGCATAAGCCCTTTGCTTTGCAAAGACACACTAATGTGTCTTCTCTTAAGAGAAACAGCTTGCTTCTAGACGAGCAAGAGTTCTTTCTTTAAGAGTTCAACCCCGTTGAGCAGGAATGCAAAAATTAAAACAGCAGAGTTGTCAGACCTGAGTTCAACCCCGTTCGGTAGGGCACCTGACTCGTAAGTCAGAGGTCCTGGGTTCAAAACCCGGTCTGGCCACATACTTTTGTTTCTCCTTCTGCTGATTCAAGAAGGGCAGTTGTCAGTTACTGGCGAAAGTATGTGCACTTAGTACTGGTTAACCGCTTAGGAGGTCTAAGCCTGTCCAGGAATAGTGTGGTAAGGTTAACCGATCGTCCCAACATGACCATTGCTGTTTACCGTGGACCTTAAGCAACAAATCCATCAATCAATCAACCCTGTTGAGAAGGAATGCAAAAATTAAAACAGCAGAGTCGCCAGACCTGATTTCCAATTAAAAGTAAGGCTCATACTAGCATGTTTAGCTACATACCACTAGAGTTAGCTCTCTTTCTGGACTACAAGGACGAGAGCCACCGGACCCTAATTTGCCAGCTTCTTTCTTTGGTGTCTTCTGATCTTTTCTCGCCAATTCCATTTTGGTAGCATCCATCCTCTCCTCTGGGACCCACTCATCCAATCGTTTGTTAACTGTAACAGATTAAATGCTGCACAATGCTCCAGGTAAGAGGGAGTAACAGGGATATTTTACGGATAATTTTCCATATTTCTCCATAAAAACATGTTGTGACCTCTCATCATAACCGTCTGGCCGAGACGGTTCTGATGAGGGGTCACAATGTATGTTTTTGTTGAGAAATAAGAAAATTATGTCAGAATCGTCCTCAAAAAATCCTTATCTGAAGCTCTGATGCAACTTCTAACTGATGCACAGCAGGGATTTCGCTAAGGACTGAATGACTGGTGGTCCATAGGACCAACTTATCCACATTTTAAGCACTCCTCCCGATGTTTCGGCTATTCTTTATCATATGTTTTCATTAATTTCAAAATCAGTTGGTCTGCAGGACCAGCTACCAAAGACATCAACTGGTCATGCCCAAAAATCACTGGTCCAGGACCAACGGACTTATGGGTAATAAAACCCCTGCACAAAGCACTCAGTAAATGAGTAAACACTTAAAAATATTCCTTAGATTTCCATATATTTCTGAAATACCCAAGATCCTGACATTTGGGAGTGTTTGGTGATAACCAGAGACATAGTTCAGTTAAACTGCCATAAAAACGTACATATTGAGACTCCTTATTAGAACTGTTTTGCTGAGACAGTTCTAATGGGGGTTCACATCTTATTATGTTTCAGATGAGAAATAAGTAAAATTATCCTCAAATTATCACCAGATACTCTCTTAATCCAGACCAATGAAATACTATATGTCATAATTGTCTATAATTACTGTTCAGGTAAGAATTTGTCAGTGGAGATTTTACCATTATTGTCTATCATAAATGCATTTTTAGAACTGTTTTGCTGAGACAGTTCTAATGGGGGCTCACACCTTATCATAATGTTTCAGATGAGAAATAAGAAAAATTATCCTCAAATTATCACCAGATACTCTCTTAAAATCCAGAGCAATGGAATACTATATGTCATAACTGTCTATAATTACTGTTCAGGTAAGAATTTTTCGGTGGAGATTTTACCATTATTGTCTATCATAAATGCATTTAATTAAAGAATATTTCTGGAATAAATGACATAACCAGTTCAGCTACCGTAGCCCTTTAACATAAAAAAAATAGGTACACTGTCTCAGAAGCAATGCCTGCATTTTTGTGAACTTTAAGAGGAGATCCTGTTTAGGAAGGAAGCAAACGGGAAGTCACAAAAAATAATTCCCTTCATAACAAGAATTCTGCAGAAAGTGGCGTCTACGTGTCAGAGCTAAACCAGAAAACTCTAGGCAAATGTCACCACCATGAAGAACACCAAAAAGTGATACATACCATATTTATCCCATTAAACGCCCTGGGGTGTTGCATTTTACGAAACAGGCATTATTTAGAGCCTAATAAAAGCCCCTGCCAAAATATCTCTAGTAAACAGTACTACGGTGAATGGGTTTACTTTCAGAGGTAGCAACTCTACTATATTTGCATCCCTTCTCAGTTGGGGTCAACTCTTAAAGAAAAGAATTTGCTCCTCTAGGAGCAAATTCTTTCCTCTAAAGTAGATGGCATTTCAAAGAGCTACCTCATCCACCAAAGCAAACAGAAGTTCATGCAAGTAAATATAACAATATTTTCGGAAAAAGGACAGGGGGCATTTATTAGAGCAGGGGCATTTATTAGGTTTAATATCATATGGTATGTCTTGTTTTTGACAGTCACAAGCACGGTAATAAAGTAGCTGGAAGGTAATACTCAGTTGATAGTTTATGCAGTATGAAGAGACAGACAGACAGAACTTTTTTAATTTCATACTTACAATCTTCATAGTGAACATAATATAGGTGTTTTCCATTGACCTCCTTCTTGCCCAGGACTTCAGCCATATCTACAAATATATACGGACAACTACATGTCATACAGAAGATCATTACTGCTATATTTAGCAATTTGTGGGATGGTATTGGATGGGATGGGACAGGATGGAATAGAATCACTGCCTGCTGCAGGGAGAACACTGTATTCTGCAGAGAGAACACTATATTCTGTAGGGAAATCAGCTAGCTAGTTCAAGTAACTTGCAAGTAGATTAGCTAGCTAGACAGCTAGAGAATAGATAGGATATAACACCAAAATATGGTTATAAGGTGAAGCCTTTTCTGTTCTTTGAAAAACTAAGAATCAGAATTGTTTACTGTTGACACGTCCATGGACAATCATCAGGGCTCTTGATGTTTGAAATTTAGGGCCAAAATTAGGCCCCATTCCCAATGCCAAAAAGTGTCTTTTTCTCCAATTTCAAATAAAAAATTTCCCACTCTGACCTGATATCACTGCAAAGTTTAAATGTCATGGGTCATAATGAAACTTTTCTGCACAGGTAAGCATCTGCATTCAGGGCTCTCACACCCCTTTTTGGGAATGGGGCCAGGGCCTTTAGAATTGGGAAAAATAGTGTCGTTTTGTCTTAAATTGGGAAATTTTCATTGTTTTATGTGTGAAGTTTTCATTGTCAGACCAACACAACTTACATATGGTTATTGTTATATTTTCAGAGGAATCCAGTCAATAAGCAGACATAGATCTAGCAGATTTATAGTGAATCATAATAAACTTTATCAAATAGTTGGGATATTAGATAATAACAAAACTGTTTGTGTGTGTTGAGTTTTTCTTTCTTTTCTTTGAACTGGCAACTTCCCAATCTTGCCACTCTCAAATTGGAGACAAGACTGGGACCTAGAAAAAAGTGTTTCAGTATAACAACAGTATAACACTCTAGGTTTGAAGCATCTGTGAACTAAGCATAGTGAAATTGAGAGAAAGTGGATTGTCACAATGCAAAACATGACAAAACTTTCAGTCCTGCAAGTATAAAACATCCACGGTATGTCACTATCACTATACTAACCCTTGGATGTCCCGGTAATCCTGTTTATGATTTTGGATATGGCCGAAAATGTATGTGAAAATCGATTCAGGTGCGAAACGCAAAAACAGCAGAATCATCCACCATAGATGAAAACACCTGTCAAAATTTAGCATTGGAATGCTTTGAATTAAAGAATAAGTCAAAATATTGTTCACCATATTGGCCCTTGAACCAAAGAAAATATTAACATATTGCAGCGAAACTCGCTAGGCCATTCGCCCTCTAATGAAAGGGAAGTAACTCTAACAGGGGTGTACCTAAAAACAGTAAAGTAGCGTAAAGTGGCTTAAAGTAGCGTAAAGTAGATAAAATATGGAGTCAAGTAGTAAAAGCTGGAAAATTAAGTCTATAAGACACAGATGATGCCCCTGTGCTATACTTGTTTCCCCCCGCCCCAATCCCCCACCCTACCCCAACCCATGTTTACCTCTTTACCTCCCTCTCTTCAAAAACAGATAAAAAATCAAATGCATGTTTTAATTATGTCTGTGAGAGCTGGTGGGAAAAAAAGCATTGATTGCTTTAGTAGGAGGAGTTGATGATACAAACTTGCCATCCAGGGCTCGGGAAATATTGAAAAATGAATCGGTCCAGCCGATGACGTCATCACCTAACTACCCGGGAGTGCCGTTACAACGCGGGTGCCGGGAGACATAAAATTATAAGTGATCTCGCGGTATAACGATCTTCGCTGAATACCCCCACCCACTAATGAAAAACCCCATGTTTACATGTTCGTAGCTCTAACCAGATAGATTAGACATGTTTACTGCTTACCTGACACAATGAAAATAAGCGCTGAATAGCCACTTTGTCCCAATGTTCTTACTTATTATGAAACATGCGAAATGAAAGTGAAAGTAGCCATGCCGGAAACACATGATTCGTCTTGCTGCCGGTTCGCATGGGCCAATAAATTATTGAGCGGGTAACCAACATTTTTATTCGAGTTAATTCCCTTGCCCGCGCAATTTTTGTGTTTTACTTTCGGACGATTAAAAAATATACTTATTTGCGCGAGTACTGACGTCGCCTAAAACAATAACAAGCCTACAGATAATCAAATCAGGTTTAAGCTTTGTTTTTGTGCGCATGTAAAAGTATTTTATAATGCTTTCTTTGGAAGTATACACAGCCTTTTTCCCCGAGCGTCGGCCTGTGTACTGTGTATACGATGTGACCTGAGATTGGTGACACGTGACATGCGCTAATTATCGAAGTCTTCTGAAAACCTCTGTTCACACCTTGGCAAGACAATCGGCGCTTTGATTATCTGTGATAACTTTTGACACCTTGTTGATTAAATTTATGTAAACAACCCAATTAACTTTTAATGCAATGTCGTAAACACCGACGAAAATATACTTATTTGCGAAACATCCGCGACAAAAAAATATCTGACAGAATCGGAGAAAGTATTGGGCCAATATGGGACCGATTTTTTGGGGCTTTGGGCTGTTTCCAATCGGTCCCAATTTCTGAATTTCGGTCTGGGACCAAAAGAAATCCGGTTTTCCCGAGCCCTGTTGCCATCCTATTTTAGCCATATCTCGTAAAAATTTTAAGTTTGAAAAGGCTAAATTTGTAGATTGATTGTCTTGGGTATAATGGCTCTTTCAGTCTATACCGAGGCGTCCCCCAGAGAGATTGAGAAAGAAAAGAGATATGATAGGCGAGCGGAACGTATCCAAACAACCCCCACCCGCACCTACTGCAAACACAGCGGGCCATTGTCCTACTTTATTCACATTAGTAGGAACCTGTAAAGTTTTCGGGGTAATTTTTTCAAAAATATTTTTTCACTTTAAAAAGTCAAATGCACATCGTCAGTACATTTGACAGACAACAAACTGTCATTGACATTGATTGTAATCTGACCCTTCTCTGATTATTCACTTTTTATGTAATGTTTCAGTATTGTGACGATAGAAGGTCACAGATATAAATAGATATGCAAATTACAAACTCGGTAGTTTGTGGTCGAGTAAATGTTGGGGTATATAAGCAAATAAACCGCCCTTGGTGGGTGAGCATGCTTTTCCACTGACGGGGTTTGTTTGCAGGTCAGCCCACGTTACATTTGGTGGCAGCAGTGGGATAATGACAACTGCCAGACCGGAGTTGCCTTACCCATGTAATTCCCAGGCCAAGTCTCGGGACGAGACTTCTCGGAGGGGAAAGTAATGTGACGGTAGAAGGTCACAGATATAAATAGATATGCAAATTACAAACTCGGTAGTTTGTGGTTGAGTAAATGTTGGGGTATATAAGCAAATAAACCGCCCTTGGTGGGTGAGCATGCTTTTCCACTGACGGGGTTTGTTTGCAGGTCGGCCCACGTTACAGTATATATCTGGGCAAAATTGTGTTATCTTTCTTTTGAAATAAGATTAAACTGAGTGAAACAACGTAATATCATGCCAACAACACCTGAGATCCTTGAAATCCTATGTTGGAATTGAGGGAGGGTGGAGGGGCGGCTCTGTGCTAATATCCTACGACGCTAACAGCCGCCGACCAGAACATATTTTTGTAGGTCAGAGACGGTTTGGAGTACATAGATTGTATTTTTTTTTCCTCCAACCCTCACAGACATAATTAAAACATGCATTTGATTTTTTATCTGTTTTTGAAGAGAGGGAGGTAAAGAGGTAAACATGGGTTGGGATAGGGTGGGGGATTGGGGCGGGGGGAAACAAGTATAGCACAGGGGCATCATCTGTGTCTTATAGACTTAATTTTCCAGCTTTTACTACTTCACTCCATATTTTATCTACTTTACGCCTCTTTACGCTCCTTTACGCCACTTTACGCTACTTTACTGTTTTTAGGTACACCGCTCTAACAGTACAGATAAAACCCGGTACCACTTTCCAGTAACAAAACATGACGATCGTGACGCTTCCCGATTTTTAAAGTTATAAATTATGTTAACATTTTTAGTTTTATGTGTTTTTTTTTAATATATTTTGCATTGATGCAACTGCAGTATTCTTGGACCAAACAGGCTTAGTCAGATTGGGAATTTTTCATCTGGAATTGGGAAAAAAAACATACTTTTTGGCATTGGGAATGGGGCCGAATTTCGGCCCCAAATTTCGGTGATCGAGAGCCCTGGCATTACGGATTGCTTTAAACTATCCTGCAGACTGTTTTGAATTATGTGTTTCTACGCTTCTAGTTAGGCTAGTTTCAGATGCCTTCTTTTTGGAAGACAGCTTCATAAAACTCGGTTATGATATTTCCCAATTTCAGAGAAAGTGTTGATAATTTTTCCAAATCTAAAGACCCCGGCCCCAGATGTGAGAGCCCTGATCATTCACCAGGACCAGTGATCAGGGAAGCTAGTCTCTATCCCATACAAGAGAAGTAAACTTAGTAACTGAATCGTCTGCACACTCAGCAGCAGAAATAAGGGAAACTGTAGGGAGTTCTAAACTCTGACGGTCTGGGGCAAGAAACTGGACTTTTCTTTCCCCCTTTACCTGAAGGCTGTATGAAATTTAAATAAAATTGGCCCACTAGTTTCAGAGGAGAAGTCCTTTGAAAATGTTGAAAAAGGATGGACAATTGACCTTCGGTCAAGGTCACTAAATGACCTTGACCTTTAAAATTCAGGAGTTGAATTTTGCTGCATTTCCATATCACAATGTACAACGACAACAGAAAATTGCACCTTTTCAGCTTTTCCCATTCAAAAGCCTAAGGGATCAATTTTGACCCTGTCATAAAATAGGTCAAGGTCAACCCAGGTTCATCATTTATATATACTTTGTAGTATTAGAGTCCCAGATGCTACATGCCAAGTTTCAAGGCAATCGGCTCAGTGGTTCTGGAGAAGAAGATTTTTTAAGGTTTTTACCATATATGGGCATGGTGGCCATCTTGGTCACGTGACCTAGACCAAATATATAAAATTTTCGTTCCTCCATCCTGTAAATGCTCCATATGAAATTTGACTTCAATTGGCCTAGTGGTTTCTGAGAAGAAGATGTTTAAAGAGTGTGGACAAAGATGACGGAGGCCTTCCTATACTATAAGCTCACTTTTGAGCCTTCGGCTAAGGTGAGCTAAAAAAATAATGCTATTATCAAAGATTCATTAAAATGCTGCTCAGTAATGTTTGTTACTACAGAATCTTAGATAAGGTTGGTATCTGCTTACTTATGCAATTAAAATGTCTGAAAAAGCTATCAAAATCAATTTGTAATGTACAGAAACGCAAACGAAATCTCCGGTACGCAATAGGGCCATCCTTAGAAATATTCTTGTTTCCCCTTACCCGACCCTTTATCTCAATGGTGGGTAGGTCGGTCGGAATTTAATTTTTTTCCCGGAAAATTAATCTTTACAAGCAGGGACATGCTAACGCCTCACTCGAGCCGCTTCATCTGATAGTTTTTCCATCCCAAATTAAGACGTAGGAGTATTTTCAAAAGTACTTGCATATAAGTCCTATAAAAATAGAGGACGCAGTTTTTATAATTAAATAGGGACGGGCGAATGGCGTCCCGTTACTGCGACTACGGATACGTTCCGCTGAGGTGCGTGGGGCATAGAAATATAAGACACACAAGTACAAAACACGCACACACTCATAATTAAATTCAAGTGTGAACGTGTCATATCGGGGACATGTGTAATGCGCATTCTGATCATGGTCTATTCTGGTTACTTATGTATTTGTTTAATCAAGCAGTGTAGATATGAGGTGACAGTCCAAACTGGTACACAGATTTTTTATAGTCCGTCGCATTCCTTCTTTAATGTTGGCCATATAGCCAAGAACAGTATATAACACGTTCATTCAAGTTTTACAATAAGAACAGTGTGACCCCGACGAGGCTGCATTGTTAGCAAATATGGGATCGGATGCACCGGAGATAAACACATTCTTGTCGCATCGTCGTCTATAGATACACTTTTGTCACATACCCTGTTTTAGATAATATGAAGAACTATCTCCGTAAGATGTGTTTATTAGGGTGAACGGGTCAGTCTGTATCAAAACAACATGCAAACATTAATTATGGTCATTGCGAGTAACGCATTCTCATCAGGGAATACGCTATAACGGAGTGTAAAGACGGTAGTAAGTTTTTTTAAATATGGTAACCACCTGCACATGGTTATGTTGATCAGACATCAAAGAACGCCGCATTGAACTGGACACGTGTCGTATAAAACCGTGAGACAGGGAAAGGTACCTTATACCAGATGCCCCGATCAGCCTGCGCAGTAATGCAATGCGACTGGTGTTTCCTATTCACAACTTTGATCTTAGGATTATGAGAGTAAACTTTACCATGAATTAGAAAAGCGAATATTTTCTGCGCGTTCGCGTTCCGTTGGACACATTTGGCACATTATCTGTCTGCTCACTGGAGACGTTTTGATTAGCGTCGGCAAAATGAGATTTCAGCCATGTGCATTTCCTAATAATTGAAATAGTTTTCAACCTAATACTAGATGAATTGTTTGTCCAGACAGAGATGACTCTGATCAGACTTAGCCAATACACATGCTTATCAGCGTTTTCCCTATATGCACATGTCGTAAAGTACCCTAAAAATGTAGCCTTTAAAGCATAATTTCATGCGAGTTTAGCTAGTCTAATAACTTCAAATCCGATTTTACTGTTTTGAACAGTCTCCGTGTATTTCAGAAAAAGACAAATCGAAAATAACAATACCCGGAATGCAATTTCGTTGCTCAACAATTTTTGCATGCCGCTCTGTATCAAAGAATGACCCTTTGTTTTTGCCCGACACCGAAATTTTCAGCTCCAGGTTACTCTACATAAAACCTGTGGGCACGTGCGTTGAGCGGCAGCCAGTGACTTCAAAAGATGACTGAAATCCTTTGATCTTTTGCCAGTCTTATCTAAGGCGGTTGAGCGCATTTCTGTTTGGCTATTCCGGACTGCTTCTTTTGTCTCCAAACATAGTTAAAAAGACGATGCCGTTCGTTTTTATGATGGATAATCCTGTTTTAGTGGGAGTAGTCCATTCTTGACTCATTAGTTTGGGACTGCAAGCGTTTTTCGTTAGAAACCCCTTTATCTAGAGCTCTGAAGACCCAGATTTTTGGTACTCGGCACAAAGGTAGAAAAAAAAAATTTTTTGAAATCGGAAAAAAATATTTCCGGTCGCTACGATTTTTTACGGTCGGTCGCGTAAGGGGAAACATTAAATATTTTATTTTTGGCCTAGGCTGATTTGCTGGAGCGTTAATATTTATCCCACGAGACAGGAACTGATTACACAGCATGAAATTACTACGACTTTGCGCTGATTCTCCTCAGCAATCGCAATGAACAATGTCTGTGATATCTTACGAGAACCAGTTGGTGTGTAAACACATTAGATGATGGCATGAGCGTCAATACAAGAAAAAGGGCAGAAAAAAAGCGACTTGTGAAGCAGTACAACTAAAATAGTTTCGAAAAGGCTGGCAGCTATATCATTAAAAAAAACTAATCTGAAAGGTTTGGATACCCAATTCACTATCCCTTCAAAATTTCAAATACCCAATTCAAAACTGAAATACCCGATTGGATGAAAAGTGAGTGGGTAATTACCCAACTGGTTCAAAACCTTATCTAAGGTACTGTTAATACTAAATTGTTTGTTTTGTATCTCAGATACTCACTCAGTACTTTCCAATTTCAGGGGACTATGTTCTGCACAGTGCTTTTACTAATTTCCAGAATCACATATGTGCGTGAATTCTGATGACTTCGCACACAAATAATATATATTTTGGGTATCCCGAAAAGAGATGGCTTTTGGAGAAGACATTTCTCACGTGAAACCTGAAACTTTCGCTAAATAAGAAGTGATATCACCACGTTAAATGATGAGAAGATAAGTGTTGATACAATTTTATCCATTCTTTCTCTATATACTGCCATTTTAATTTGTTTGGGCTATTCGTTTTTCTATCTTCTGTGCGTGAAAACCCAAGTTGCCAGGAAAAATATTAAACTAGTTCTGTGCTTAGCTGGCATATTGATTCTGTATTCTTCAAATGTTCTAGAAAAATAATTCAACAGAATTCCCAGAAAACACCAAATTTAATTTCCTCTGCTTTTTAAAAAGCCCTTACTTGTTTGCTACCGATGTAATGTGTTTCCGCGACTAAATACTTACGCCAGCCTTCGCCGCTTGTGAGGAGCACTGGCAGCCTACAGCCTTCATCGAGCTCAACCTGTAATAAGAATAAAGTATAATAAAGGTCAGGAGCTAAAAAATTACCAAGAATTCAGTCAAGAATCATGCTTAATTGACAAAAATAATCTAAAAAATGTTACCTCTGTGTCCGCCATTATCGTCATTGTGTTTGCATGAAAGAACAGCAACGACGAAAACTAACCGGAACGTTGAAAAAGAAAACGGTGCGACGGATTTCCGAACCAATACTATGAGGACAGGTACGTACAACACGACTGTCATAAACTGTGAAGTAAACAACGACTTTTAAAAATGAAACACGTCATTAAAACAATGACAGTAACTTGGTGAGCTATTAATGGATACAGCAAACGCACAAATACAGGGCATTAAGGACATTTGCTAGGAAATACTTCCTACACTGGAACCTGTCTAAGACTCTGTGTATGTTCTATTTCATATATAGGCTCACCAATGATGAAATAAAAAATAGACATCATCGTGCGAAATCTTAGGCAATCTGAAATGGAAAGATAACCCCTAGACTGTTCTTCCGAAAATATCCCTAAACAATCCAAGAGGTAAATATCAGTTCCAAAATAAATTATATATTACTCGGTCATGTCAGTATGATATAGGAAAAGATACTCCTGTCCATCAAAGGCTTAATTACCACACTGGTACAAGATGCTTTAAAATCAATTTTTATTACGATCCGATAAATCCTCAAAAATAATTGCCTTTCTGCAATATTTTTGACCATACAGAAAAATGCTACACTGCAATTTTAATGAAAAAAGTTTATTTTGAAAGCAAAACTATTCAGCAAACAGAAAATTAAAGGAAAAGCAGAGGTCATCGAGCTTATTTCTTCTTTGCGTGACAAACTCTACCCCTACCCCAACATAAATCATATGGAAAAATTTACATTAAAAAAACGTAAAAAAAAAAATTTTGTACAGACGTATCTGCCCGAAAACTTAGGATCTTTATGGTAGACATTGTAAGTGTGTATATATTCCATAGTTGAATGATTTCACCATGAACAATAACTCTGTTATGTGTTTTAACAAGTCAATACAGAGTTATTGTGTATCTAAATACCTTAACAATAAAGAAGATTGATTGGTTCCATCAACAACACCATATTTACTTCCTAACTATCATACTTGAGCTGCGTCATGACAAATCCAACAAAGTGGCATGTGCACCCAGTGCAGACTCAGATCAGCACGGGCTTCCGCCCAGTCTAATCAGAGTCTGTGCTGTCGGCATGGAGGTAGCTTAGACCCTTGGCTACCCTTCAAGAGCTCAACATAGACTCTGATCAGACTGGACAGATGCACAGGATGACCTGAGGGTGCGCTGGGCGCACATGCCACTTTTTTGGTATGTTATGTCGCGGCACATACATTGATTGTGCCTAGATGGTTTGGCAAATGTGGAGACCCAGATCAGCTGAGCATTTGCGCAGTCTTATTTGCGCTCTCGTTAATTTCTCAAGATCGACAGAATAGTGGTTATACGAACAAGGAAGACACTGATCAGACTGCAAGGTTGTGTCCTCGTTGTTCTCATATGCACTCGAGTACAGACAGAGATGGTACTATATAAGGAGGATTAACTTCCACAGTGTCATTTTGGACGGACACTTGGCGCCGTGTGTGTGCAACTATGGTTACGTACCGCTGAGCCACCTGGGCAACGTCGTTAGGAGATTTGCACTGAACTGAACTGAACACAGTTGATCACACAGTGTCAACAGTTCAGTTCAGTTCACTTCAATTCTCCTAACGACGTTCCTCAAGTGGCTGAGCAGTACGGAACCATAGTTGTACACACCTGGCGCCAAGTGTCCATCCAATACAGTGTCAACACCTCCAGTCAGCCAATTAAATCATCCGAACTGTTAATTCTGGTCCACTGATTGGTTGACTAAATTTTCACACCTTTACCTGTACAGGTTGTTGGTTGGTTGGTTGATTTGATGCTTAACGTCCACGGTAAACAACTAAGGTCATGTCGGGACGGTCAGTTGACCTAACCACACTATTCCTGGGCAGGCTTAGACCTCCTAAGCGGTTAACCAGTACTAAGTGCACACATTTTCGCCGGTAACTGACAACTGCCCTTCTTGAATCAGCGGAAGGAGAAACGAAAGTATGTGGCCAGACCGGGATTCGAACCCAGGACCTCTGACTTACGAGTCAGGTGCCCTACCGATTGCGCTACCCGGCCCGGCACCTGTACAGGTAACATTGCTATGTGCTGGGAATCAGAACTCCCGGCAGAGAAGTCCTGTCTTTAATTCGTGCTTCCTTATATGTTGGAAATACACACATGTACTGAAATATTAAAACGGTCAACCGGTACGGGCCAGAGTGTGGGTGCGGGGGCGTGGGGGTGGGGGGCGTGGTATGTGGATTTTTGTCAGAATGAAAATGTACAGTCGACACCGCGAGCTTTTTTTTTCTTCAAACATCACATTTATCAAAATTAATATGTCATAAAAATGGCAACATCTGATTGAACACGAATAAATAAAACTTGTTCATTATCAGAAACCACATCTTTGTCGAGATTATTGAAAGTGAAATTGGTATATATTTCTCGGTGAATGGGTACACTTTCAGGGGAATATAATCTAGCATTATATATATTTTTGGTCTTCGCCGAATGGGGCATATAACGTTGAAATAACATTAAATCGGCCTTGATTCAACGTCATATGACGTTGAATCAAGGTTGATTCAATGTTGATTCAACGCTGTGTACCTTCTGGGCCTTTTCATGTGAAGAATACGCTTCTTTAGGAGCAATGTTTTCCTTTTCAGAGTAGGTCACTGTTTGGGAGGGTTTCGTCGGCTGTGGAAGCAGTCACAAAATTTGTCTCCCTTTGCAGAGGTGTACCCGCACACCTTAAGTTGATAAATAAGAAAATATTTATACGTCCCTATACTATACTCTAAGGGCGTTAATTGCTGAGACGAAACTGCCTGCAAAGACAGTGCAGCTCGTGATCAGAAGCAGTCTGATCAGATCTGCACTTTTTGCAGCTTTGGGTGCAATATATGTCACTTTGCTGGATATTAAAAATCAACAGCGGGTTCAGTTTTTAGATTATTTTTCGTTGTTGGGTAAAGTGTGTCGCAATATTTTTGACAATTGCAGATGCGGTAATTTATGACAATATTTTCAATGAACCCCCAAAAGTATCTCATTTCGCATAAGATGAGTTATTCTGCACAATGGTATTTTATTTTGCATTATGTCAATTGTAATTATGTTCTACAATATGTATGTCTTCCAACATGACATCTCTATCTTCGTGATGTATTTTTACCTGGAGTAAAGAACAGGCAGCAATAAATACGAAAATTTTTACCAAAAATTGAGCCGCGACACGAGGAAACCAACAAAGTGGTTGTGCGCCCAGCGCAGACTAAGATCACCCAGTCTGACCAGACTCTTTGCTAAGCGCTTAAAGGGTAGCTAAGGGTCTAAGCTAGCTTCATGAAGACAGCGAAGACTCTGATCAGACTTGGCGAATGCCCATGCTGATCTGAGTCTTCGCTGAGCGAACAACCATTTTGTTTTTTTCGTGTCGCGGCTCAAATATATTCAACGGACAACATCTTGTCATCACTCCGGATTAACATTTTGTATTTGTTGTGAGCAGCACTCTGGATATATTCGTAAGTTTTTAGAATAGAAGCTAAACTCATGAAATGAGCTATATTGTTTTTTCAAAAGGACATGAATAGGCCATGTATGACAACACAAACGCAGATAAGTTTGCGCACGTATGCAAAAATGAAATAGAAAAAAAAAACTCAATGGATTTCCCAGGATCCTTTTGTTTTTTGCGAACACGGTAATCTCTGGAAGAGCTCTGTACGTCATCTGGATAAGTTCGGCAGCTATTCTTTCAAGCTCTATATAAATCTGGATAATACCAATTAGTTCATGCGCCTAATTAGACTGATTTTAGTCGAAGATGTTAAAAATTCTCTTAACCCTTTATTCATATTTTTACAAATTTGACTTCTCTCTAAAGTCTTTAGTATGTGTTATGCTCCTGGCACCAACATCTTGAAGATGTTGAATCAGATACAAAAGTATGAGAGCAGGGCAAGTAAAACAAGAAATATCTTTTAAAAAAAGATAAGCGGCTTAGATTAAATAGATGTGTGTATTGTTAAACAGATGTGTGTATTGTAATATGCATGAGTCAGGTACATGAAAGATATCGAATGTGCTGATCAGATTGTACGGATGCGCATGTTGATATGCATATTTGTTGTTGGTGTTGAGGTTTCGATTTCGGAAATGCTATTGAATTTTGATTGGGGTCTATCTGTGTTGCACATAACAATGAGGATTGGTAGTCTGACCGCCCCACATATTTAAAAGTGTCGCAGTTCCAACACAACATCAACAACTAAGCCAGCAATAATTACTTAATTTCGTCTTCGATTTCTGTGTCAGGTTATTTTGTTGGATTTGCATTTACATGAACGACATAACAGGCGAAATGTTCTTTGTCTAAAAGTGTTTTGGACCGAAATATCTAGATTCATCACGATACGGTTTATAGGCCAAGCAGGGGCGGATCCAGGAATTTTGGATAGGGGGTTCAAATTAGCTGAGATGGTTCGATTTATGCAGTGTGACCAATTTTCTCCTGAAATTCCCCATGAAAATAAGATAATTTGGGCTGAGAAGGGGGTTCGTTTGAACCCCCCGAAGCCCTTCTGGATCCGCCACTGCCAAGTCAAATGAAACTGAAAGTAGAGTAAGCTATTTACATCAAAATTTCCCAGTATATTTATATTGGCCAATGAAATACTTGAAATGTAGGTCAATACTAAAGTTATACGGTTAAAGCCGAAAAATTCTAACATATTCGGCTGACAAAAGTCTAGCGCCTAATATTTCATAACTTTATATATATATATATGTATATATGTCATAACTTCTCGCGATGGAACCGATGTTTTTTTTCTGATTCTTGCTCGTAATTGTAGCGTCATATAAAGCAGATTAATTCTATCCGATGAGGCAATTTTACTGCAATTTTGAGCGTTCTTTGTGATTCTACGACAGTCATTTTGTTTCTTTGTTTAAATGCTATACTTGAACAGTATTTGTTTCCAAATCATTTGTCAAATGTCTAGCAGTTTATGTATAAACAAAATGATTTTATAAACAAGGGAGTAAGTCTTAAAATGTCTAAAATATTTTCAGATAGGGCATGTTAACGGTGATTTTAATGGTGATTTCAACATCAAATACCATGGCAACAATTTTGGATCCTGGGACAAATCGAGTGGACGTCCGAGAAGATTTTTTGCATCAGTTTGACATAGTTTCATCGTTTTCTATTCCTTTTGGTGGGACTAGCTACGACCTGGCATATGTAAGTTATTATCAGCACCACAGTGACACATGTTGCATGATACACTGTGTCACCGTGTATACTCCCTAAAACATAAATGGGACACAGGTAAACAGTGCAGACCCAGATCAGACGCCACATAGCGCGGCGTCTGATCAGGGTCGCCACTGTTTGCTTAAGATTTAAACATTTCTGTAAAAGAATCTAAAGTGAAAATTTACCAGACACCCCTAAAATGGTGATTGTACTCGTCCATTTCATAAGGGTGGAAGAATCCATTCGTCATTAATCGGTTAAAGGTGGGTTTACACAGACTACAACAGATTTTATGTCATGAAACATACGTTTTGGGGGTGTTTACACGGTGACATACGTTATCTGACACATGTGTCTTGCACCAATCAGAAGATTCAGTTGTCCCACACTTCGCATAATTGTTCAAAAATACGGAGGAATTGGTTAAATCTTTACCATCTCCTCTTTTTTGGTAACTGTTCACGCTAAACACGATATTTTTTTCTATCGACAAGGGTACTTGTTATGCGTAAAATGTTTTGTTACGGATAATTTAATTGGATGCAATGGAAGCTGCTCGCATCCGGTGAAATGGAGCATTGGAAAATTGAATTTACGAATAGGCCGTCGGCCAAGGGTACGTAGTAGACCTAGTGCCCTTGGCTTTGGCACTGGACTTATCCTTGGCTTGCGAAGATGACTTTTATACTAGAAATTCAACATTTCTCCATGGATTTTCATGCATTCTTAAGGCAGATAATCACATACATACATACGAACGATCGAAGCTTACAAGAAGACGTACAATCGCGCAGACGAAAGCGCATTTTGTCTAGTCGTGCTTGTGGTGCCACAGGTCCTGAGAAAGCTACCATAACATAGAGGATCTTACATGAGTGCTCATGTATTATTGAATTTATTAAACGAGTTGGGAAAATGATAAGATGCGAGGCTTTGCCGAGCATCTTATCATTTTCACCAACGAGTTTAATAAATTCAATAATACAGGAGCACGAATGCAAGATTCTGTTTATCATATGACACTAAAAATTGCATTTTATAAGCAAATATTGCACTAAAACGTCACGATTTCGCCATTAGAAAACGCGACGTTTTATGGACGTCAACGCATAACGTTACGACGTAATTTGCATATTTAATCCACTAGTGGATTATCGATTTTAATGCATGGCTTTTTACACTCTCAGATGCGACGTCATATGATAAAGACACATAACCGCGTCGTTTTGTATGATGCTGACACCACTGTCGAACGGTTCAGTGACACTGCGTCACCGACCACTTATTCCAGCTCAGTACACACAAGGTGCAGATTTTCGGGTTTATTGGACTGAAAATAATAAGTGAGCATATAACGCATGCATAGATGAACGCTTGCACAAATACACAATTATCATATACAAAAGTATAAGCACAACCACTTACATATATACTCTTTCTTAACGGACACTGAAAGACAAAATGCCAGACTGTTTTCCCCAATACAAAAATAAAACAAATTGATGGACACTTGCACGCGGTTCTAGCATCTATCGTTCGGTGGTGTTACTCCGACATTCGGACATATTAGTCACACTTCTGTTAAAGACTTGAACCTCACTATTATAAGAGGTGAGGAACATTTTTCACTGCAACCGTATTACCAGGGGGGAAACCGACTATAGACCGGAAAACGGCTATGCAAAAACACGTACACATGTGAGTAGATTTCCCCTGGAAGCATTGGCTATATTAGTCATATTAGCCATTTATTGATGGGAAAGCACTATGAAAAATATAGCTATTTTTCCGGGGGCATCTACTAGGGAAAAGCCACTTTCTGACAGTCTTAGATGATTGCCAAAGCCGACGGTTCTCTCAAGGATTGCACAAGCCAGTGTCTCTCTAAAAAGGTGAAGCCAGTTTGGAGAGATAACAATATGTCTCTTGGATTAAAGGTGAATTGATGCGCTAACTTGTCTCGTTCATATTTCTGTATGCCTATGAATCGTGGACCTTGGCAGCAGAGTTCAAAAACAGAATGCAGGAACTACCGAAGGTTACTAAAATTTTGTGTAAACACCATGTAACTGTCGCTTAAAGGTTCAAGCAGGTACTTGAGAACATGCCGGTTAAGACACAGAAACAGAGATGGTTTGGCCACAGCCTTTTTAAAGGTCTTCTGGCTTAGCAAAGGTGATTTTATAGGGCATAGTGGAAGGAAAACAAGAAAAAAGCGGTACCGTGGTTCTAAGATCTTCATGGCCCAAAGGGCCATATTATTTTTCACAGAAAAGTTTAGAAGCGGCGGAATATCTTAATTTTGTAATGCATTTTGTATTTTTAGCTCACCTGAGCACGAAGTGTTCAAGGTGAGCTATTATGATCGATATTTGTCCGTCGTCCGCCCGTCCGTCTGTCTGTTCGTCCGTCCGTCGTCAACAATTTATTCAAACCACATCTCCTCCTAGACCAGTCAGCCAATTTCAAAATTATTTCACACAAATGTTTTTGTTATAGCCCTGAACCAAAATTGCTAAAATGGTTCCGCTCCGCTGAACAAAATGGCCGCCAGAGCTAAAAATAGAAAAACCTTTAAACGACATCTCCTCTGAAGCCAATGGCGCGATTCCAAATTAATTTCACAGACATATTTGACCTATGACCCTGAACAAAAATTACTAAAATGGTTCCACTCCCGCTGAACAAAATGGCCACCAGAGCTAAAAATAGAAATAAATCTTAGAATGACACAGAGGGCACACTTCTGATCTAATCATCATGAAACTTTGTCAGAATGTTTATCTTTATAGAATCTAGACAAAGTATGAGACTGAGTCATATGAGGTCAAAAACTAGGTCACTAGGTCAAATCTTAGAAAAACCTTGTGTTTACTATAGAGGGCACAGTTGTAATCCAATCTTCATGAAACTTTGTCAGAATTGTTATCTTTATAAAGTCTAGGATAAGAATGAAACTAATTTATGTGGGGTCAAAAACTAGGTCACTAGGTCAAATCTTAGAAAAACCTTGTGTGCACTTTAGAGGGCACAGTAATGACCTGATCTTCATAAAAAATTGTCAGAATGCTTAGTTTTATAAAATCTAGATCAAATTTGAAACTGGGTTATGTCAGGTCAAAAACTAGGTCACTAGGTCAGATTTTAGAAAAATCATGTGAACTCTCTAGAGGGCACAGTTTTGTTCCAATCTTCATGAAACGTTGTCAAAATGTTTATCTCAAACAAATCTAGACCAAGGGTGCAACTGGGTCATGTTGGATCAAAAACTAGGTCAAACCCTAGAAAAACATTGTGCACACTCTAGAGGGCACAGTTTTGGTCAGATATTCATGAAACTTCAGAATGTTTATATCCAAGAAATCCAAGAAACCTAGATCAGGTTTGAAACTGGGTCAATTTGGCTCAATAACTAGGTCATTATGGTAAATCTTAGAAACACTTTAGGTACACAAATAAAGGGTTCATTTTCCATTGAATCTTTGTGAAACTGTGTCTGTCATATGTATGGATGTCTCTGAGGTTAAGTTCACAGGATACTCGGGTGAGCGATCCAGGGCCATCATGTCCCTCTTGTCAGGTGGTTTTATTTGTCTTAGATTCGGAACAAATTGTAGATGGAATGGCAAACAGAGTAGAGCACGACGGAACTGATTTTAAAGGCGCATCTTATCATTTTGCTCAGGCCTTTTACAGTATTTCTATACCAACTCATAATGTCACTGAATAGGTTTCAGATAATGGGGTTATTACTTTTGACAACAGCTTTAAAGGAGATGGAATAGAAAAATACCAGTATAACATACCCTGGATTGCTCCATACGGCGCCGACATTGGTAAATATAGAATAGTTTCTTCTTTCACCATTTGACATACTTTGATAGAAAAATGCACATGACTAATAATAATAAAATAGTGATGATGATCCATCCATCCATCCATCCATCCAAGAGGCCATAGACAGGCGGACATTGCAGTTTTATAGAGTTTCCAAAGTAAACTAGGCACACACTGTACAAAATGTGCGAACCATATTTAATTAGGGTGGGGCATAAAGTAGGTTCAGGGGTACTCACAATGCCATTTTTTTTCTGCAGTCACTAATCGCTTTACTATAGTCGACGTCAGAAATAACAACGTAATGTTGGCGTAAAATCTTAGTGTCACTAGTATCATGGTGAATTGTGTTTCAGCTTCACTGTTCAAAATGTAAATTGCAACTCTATCGATTCCTGGCTAAAGCCGGAAAGAAGCGTAATTATTTAGAACACGTAAAAACGAAGACGGTATTCTGTTATACAGTCAAATTGTTGGTACATATATTCCGGTGGATACTGATTGTGCTCCTCTTATACATGTAGCTGATTTGTTTTTGTTTTGTTATGAAAGAGATTTCATTGCTTCTCCTATAGTTACAAACAAGCTTAACTTACCGAAGCATTTAACTCTACATCTAAATATGTAGACGATCTTTAAATATTGACAGTCCTTACTTTGAAGGGATTTATCCACCTGGGGCCGTATTCATAAAGCCACTTAAGTCGTTGCTATGCGGTTGCTAGGGCTAATTATCTATAAAGGAGATTCCCTACAACTATGAAATTTGCTCTGGAGGAACAGCCTTACAAAGACTGTTCCTCCAGACCAAATTTCATAGTTGTAGGGAATCTCCTTTATAGAAATTTAGCCATAGCAACAGCATAGCAACGACTTAAGTGGCTTTATGAATACGGCCCCTGAACTGCAGTTAAACAAAGCTCATGCATCCTATACCGAAGTCACGCCTACGTGTATTTTAAACGGATTTGTTTCATCCAAAATTAAGATAAACGCAGTGATTTTGATTTTGACATAGTATTTTCTTCTTTTTTTGGATGGTGGGCTGAGATGGCTCGGTGGGGGACGCCTGCGCCCGCGGATTAATACGTAGGCGTCTTTTATCTGATGTCTGCAGCTAATGTGTCCCACGGAATGCGACAGTAAGTGTGGCTCGGAGAGGGATGCTCGTTGCCCGCCGAGACCTGCCATCATATCTTTTCTGTCAAACTTTTTGGGGATTAGCGACACTGAAGAAGTTAAATACAGAAACGCGCGTCTGTCGCACTAAATTAGGTATGAATACGTTTATATTTTCAACTTATTCGGTTTGTTATTGTGTCTAGTCATGTGTCTGACTTCAATGCCCGTAATAAAACTTTAACTGCATAACTTCTCCAACAGGGCTATCGGCATTAAAGATTCGTAAGCTTTTCAAAATTTCATCCCCGAGACCATGAACTGGTTTCTAAATTGAAGGTCGAATTAAAAATCTTGCAGCAGGGCCTATTGGAACCAGAATTTTATGGTCAAAAGTAATGTCATGATCCAGATATAAAAACTATCTGACCAATAGATATGAGCAGTCACCAAAACACGAAAGGATGAACGTACACAAAGACCAAAAAAAAAAATATCCCCCCCTCTTACATGCTTCGTACGTCGGAGGTATACAAAAGTGTCAACCCGTCTCTCTGTTCGATTTGGAAAGGCTACGGACAGACTTGGTGCTTGAGCCTCCTTGGGAACAGCGCCATGAGTACTGGACGAAATATGGTTGTACATATTGAGATTTTCTTATATTCTTGACGTTCTTGCCTAAAAAGCATTGAGTACACTCATGGGATGAAGTATTTTCAAGCATAAAGGCATCGGCCCCATGACGGTCGATAATGTTCAAAATCGGCTGAGAAGCTGAAGGTACAACTAGAGATGCAGCAAAAAAATAATAATGATAATGATAATAAAAATAAATAACAAGACAGTAGAAAAGTCGACGCATAATAAACTCTTAAAGGCTTTAACACATATATAACATTAACAGAGGAGGATAAAACAAGGTTTTGAAAATTCATATTCACAATCAGGTCTCGATCTAAAAGTCAAAGTTAATATCAAACTACTGATATACATGGGGAAATTCTCTCTCTCTCTCTCTCTCTCTCTCTCTCTCTCTCTCTTTCGGTTAATTAGATCCACATTTAGATTTAACATGCATGTTAGCCAGCCTTATTTTCTTGTATTGCCATTCACTGCTACTTGTCTTGCAGGAGATGATTGTAAACGTTATCATGCGTTTTATCAAAACCTGTTAACTATTTTGTACTACGTAAATGTTATGCATGTATTTTAAATGAAATAAATACTGTTTAAACAATATCACAAAGAAAATTTTCTGGTCCCAGAAAATTTACTTTGATATACCGGTAGTTTGATATATAATCGGAGTTGAAATGTAAAGAAAATGGGTTATGTGTTCAAACTTTATTCTTTGATATAAAAAGATACATTGAGAGATACATAAATATCAATAGAAATAAAGAGAGTCAGCAGAGGGTTGAAACTCTGAGATTCAACTGAATATTTCTATAGGAGAAATCAGTTCCAGCGATTTGTACTACTACACCGTGTATGGGCGCAATATTCCGTCAAGGGTTACAGAAATCATACAGTCTGAGTACCCGGACTCATCTGCATTTATACCATCTCTGGTGCTGGTTGCGACATGGCAAAATGTTCGGCAATATCCAGCGTTGGAAGATAACCCGGTAAGAAAGTTCATGTTTTATTACCATTTATGAGCCGCGACACGACAAAACCAACCAAGTTGCATGTAGGCCCAAAAACTCATATCAGCCTGGGCATCCGCCCATTTTGATCAGAGTCTTCGCTATGTGCTTAAGTGTACTTAAGGGTCTAAGCTACAGCCATGCCGACAGCGAAGACTCTGATCAGACTGGGTGGATGCCCGGGCTGATCTGAGTCTTCGCTGTTACTTTGTTGGTTTTGTCGTGTCGCGGCCTGAGTTTCGTTTCTCGTTTCCAGGAGGGTGAAGTCTTTCCAAGTGAGGCTGTACTGTTAAAGGAGATTATTTGCTTCTAGAGTCACCACCCCATTGAGGAGGTGGGGGGTGGGGGGGGGGGGGGCAGAAATCGATTCTATTCTTCAAAGTGTGCAACCATTTATCTAAGGTTATTATCCTCCACCTTTTCGAAGAAAAGCGAGCGGTCATAGTATTCGGCTTTCCGTAGTACCGTTTCTCCATATGGTTCCGGGCTCCTGTCTGCATTGAAACAAGTTATTCTATTCTATTCTATCCCGTGACCTTACTGGGTCGTTGGGGCACCACAGTTGACTTCAAAACAATCCCTTTCCACCTTTGCTCTGTCTTCAGCTACCCTAGCTGAGCTGGCTAAATCCATTCCTGTCCACTCCTTGATATTGTCTTCCCACCTCTTTTTCTGTCTACCTCTTCTTTTTCCTTTCACTGTGCCCTGAAGAATTGTCTTTACTAAACCAGACGACCTTGAGACGTGACCAAACCACCTTAATTTCCGTTTCTTGACCAGCGTCAGTTCATCATATTCTCCAATGGCTGCTTGGATCTTCCTGCGAACCTCCTCATTGGTGATATGGTCCTTGTACGAAATGTTCAGTAACCTTCGGTAGCATCTCATCTCAAAGGCCTGCGTTCTTTTCTCTTAACTCTGCCGCCAAGGCCCAAGATTCACAGGCATACAGAAATATGGAAATGACAAGGGAGCGCATAAGTTTCACCTTTGATCCAAGAGATATGTTGTTATCTCTCCAAATTGGTTTCAGCTTGGTAAGAGCTGAAGTGGCTTATGCAATCCTTGAGAGAACCTCCTGTTTTGAGCCATCATCTGAGACAACTGCTCCAAGGTATTTGAAGCTGCTTACGGTACCTAGCTTCTGCCCTTTTACCTTGATCTTCCTCTGGATGCCATCTGCGCTGTTCGTCATCAGTTTGGTCTCCTCAGCACTGATCTCCATCTTATACCTTGTGCCGGTTTGGTCGAGACTTTCAACTAGAGCTTCTAGCTCCTGCTCTTCCTTAGCTAGAGCGTCTATGTCGTCGGCAAACCGCTTATTGGTAATGTTTCTGCCGCCTATGCTAACCTTTCCGTCATGTTCTTCCAGAGCATCAGACATGACCCGTCGAGAAAAATGTTGAAGGGGGTGGGTGACAGAAGGCATCTTTGTCTTACTCCAGCTGTTTTTCTTAACCATTCTCCTGTGCTGCCGTTTATCAGGACTGCACTTGTAGCCTTGTCGTATAGCTGCTCAATGGTGCGAATTAGATTTGCACTGATATTGTACTTCCGCATGGTTTTCAGCTTGTGGTTTAAGCCTGTTCAAGATGACTTTCAGCATGACTTTGCTTGAATGACTGATGAGGCTGATGGTTCTGTAGTTCTGGCAGAGCTGTAGGTTGCCTTTTTTAGGGAGCGTAATAATCAGCGACTGAGTCCATGGGGTAGGCCATTATCCTGTTCTCCAGACCCTGTTACAGATATCTGTTAAAATATCAATCATGGTCTTCCCGCCAGCTTGAACAAGTTCTGCTGGTATATTATCAACTCCGGCAGATTTCCCCTTTTTATGCCCCCGAAGGAACTTCGGGTGGCATATTAAAATCGCACCGTCCGTCTGTCCGTCCGTGCGTCCGTAACAAATCATGTCTCGGCGATAACTTAAAAACTACTGAAGCAAATTTGATGAACTTTCACAGAAAGATAGAGCACAATGAGACGGTGTGTTGCGCACAAGAGTTTGGTTCCCATACCCAAGGTCAAGGTCACAATTGGGTCAAAGGTCAAACCATGTCTTAAATCATCTCAGCTATAACTTATAAACTACTGAAGCAAAATTGATGAAACTTCACAGAAAGATAAAGCATAATCAGAAGGTGTGTCGCATACAAGATTTTGGTTCCCATGTCAAAGGTCAAGGTCACGGTCGGGGGTTAGAGGTCAAATAATGTCTCTGCGGATTACTTTAAAACTGCATAACTGAATTTCATCAAATTTCACAGAAATGTAAAGAGTAATGAGAAGATTTGTCACATATAATATTTATATTCCCAAACTCAAGGTCAAGGTCACTGTTGGGGGTTAGAGGTCAAAAGTGTCTCTGTGATTACTTTAAAACTACATTACTGAATTGCATCAAATTTCACAGAAATACAAAGCATAATGAGAAGGTCTATTACATGTAATATTTATATTCCTAGACCCAAGGTCAAGGTCACAATCTGGGGTCAGATGTCAGATCATGTCTCAGCAATTGCTCAGAAATATACCAAAGCAAATTTCCTTAAACTTCACAGAAAGCTGAAGCTTAATGAGAAGGTAAGCCACAGAAACAATTTAGGCTGGCTTTCACACCCAAGTTCAAGGTCACACTCTGAGGTCGAAAGTCAAGTTGTTTTAAAAAGACTTCTCAAGCAAACTGTATTAAACTTCCTGAACTGGTAAAACATAATGAGATGGTATGTCACAAACAAAATTTAGGTTCCCATTCCCAAGGCCAGGGTCCCAGTCAGGGCTCATAGGTCAGATTATATCTCCAAACTGACTTGAGACTGCTGAAGTGAATTTCATCAAACTTCACAGAAAGGCATGATAAAAAGTTATCTCACTCGCAAGATTTGGGATTCCTTGGCCAAGTACAAGGTCACAGTCGGGGTCAGAGGTCAGTTTAAGGGCCTTCGAGGGCAGGTGTTACATACTGTAACATTTCTTGTTTAGTGCTGCTACTGCAATCTCAACTTCCTCACGAAGAATCGGTTGTTGATCTTCCTCTGGGGGGCTGATTGCAGCCCGGAACCGCATTGTCACCGTAAGTCTCATTGTTGTATAGTTCTGAGTTATATTCTGTCCATCTGCTGAGAATATCTTGTTCCTCTGTAAGGCATTTCCCAGACTTGTCCTCGATAGTTGTGGATCTACCCGGTTTCTCTGAAGTTATATCCTTCACCAGCTGGTATGCTTTCTTGCTATTGTTTTTGTTCAAGCAAGTTTCAATCGCCTCGCACTGACTAGCTATCCAGTCCTCCTTCGTTTTCTTCACTGCCTTTTGAATCCTCTTGTTTGCTTCCCTGTATTCTTCTGCTCCTCCTGCTTCATAACTCTTCTTCTTCAAATTTCTCCTCTCATCACAGAGGTCGAGAACATCTCTAGTGACCCAGGGCTTTTTCCTGCGACGTTCCTTCCCAAGTATCTCACTGGCTGCCTCGGTCACTTCTGTATTGTAGGTGGTAATAATGGTATCTATGTCCATGTCATCATCCCTCAGACCAGTGAGTGGTTCAGATTTCCCACCTTATTGTCTAGGTTGTCAAGAATGATGTTTCTAGGGCAGAGTTTAGCCTGACGGAGCCCATCCTTCTCCAGGCTATATATGTTGACCACAGCCGAAATCCACGATTATTGTATGGCTCGCCTTGGTCACGAACACATGGCCGTTGACTCAAAGAGTTCTTCCGCCCTGACCGTTGACTTCTTCTTGGAAGACTTCCGCCCAGTGATGTATTAATACCACCCCTTGTTGATTCATAGTGTTGGGAGACTCATGGAGGTGGAAGCGTCTTATTTCCTCCCATCAAGCCATTGACTTGCCCATTGCCTATAATATAACCAACCGGACTCAAAGAGCCAAAGTGACGGGGGCATATGCCAACCTAAAATGACCCCCTTAATCTAGCTATTTGCTTCTTTAAAAATAATCCAAAGGAAAGGTCTGCTGTGCCATGTAACGCATAGGTACTGACTTGTCATTCTAATGAGATGTAATAAACAATAATATACCTTACCATTCGACAAGTAAAGCTTCACTGAAAGCTTGGGATGCTTTAAGGAATGAAAATAGTTGATGCCTATTTAAAATCCATAATAACCACAAAATCTAGAACAAAACTTTTGTTTATATCTCAAAAGGCGTCACGAAAGTCTCCAGTAGTATGCTTCAAGCACAGGCGCGGGTGCGGGTAGTGGCGACCAACCTACGCTTATAATTGAATCATTGACTGATTGACTACATTCAGCAGACTGCAGTCATTAGATTAAACTCTATTCTGATTTTAAATGTCACTATAGTATAAAATTTAATTAGATTGACAACAGTCCAGCAGAACAACTCTCATCTTCAAACTGGCGAGGACACGGACAGTCTCGGTGCGAGGGGGTGAGAGTTACGGATTCATTCCCTTGTTCTTCCTGGAGTCCTGGAGTCATCATTCTGAGAATTGGACGAAATAACGCAGTCAACGCGCTCCTTTGGAGAAGCTAAATTGTAAGGCTACTGTCCTTTATCGATATGTATATTTGTGGTTGCCCGTTGCGAAGAGCACTTCTCGGCAAAAAGGTTTAAGTGTGTCAATCATGAAAACGCTTTCATCACCGATCACGCCTGCTTATCTCCTGAAGCACAACACCCCTCAATATTTTTTTCTATTCAGAAGACGGTGTTGTGCTTCAGGAGATAAGCGGGAGCGCTGATGCACTGGAAATATGGGTCACAACAACGAACGGTTACTGAGTACACTATCAGGACAAGCAGCGCTGTCGTCTCCTTCTGAATAGTGGTTAGTTCTCAAAGAAGCGAATTTGCTTATAGAGCAGCAAATTCTTAACCGAGAGAGTAGACACCATTTTGGAAGGGCTTTGTTGTCCAGGAATACTAGGTTACCGTTTGGAATGTGTTGATATGTAGATGAGGTTGAAATGGTGTGTGTCATATAAGAACGGCTGCTCCCCGTTACTTATTTTTGGGTTACGTCCCTCTGATTAGTTCTTAAACTATTTTGTGCATGCCATTTTTACTTGGTCATCGTTATGAATATTTTGATGTCACTTTTATAGGAACGTGCATCAGCTGGAGCATATTTGGGTCGACTATGGGAATGGTTGCTTCCCCTTTCTTAATTTTGGAGTTACATCTCCTTGTTTAGTATATACAGGCTATTCTTGTGCACACATTAGTAACGTTACCTGTTTGTGGCTGATTGTCAGGGCTATATATCCGCCCAAGGTACCGGGGCTGAAACTTACACCGAAACGAGCATATATATTGCGCCGCTTGCGATGCTCTTGTAATGGTGTTTTGGCCTTGAAAATGAGTCATTTCATTTCCATGACAACACATGCAAATTTTACGGAACCCCGGAAGGGAAAGGTGCAGTATTTTTGGACTCGAGGCCACGACTTATTATGTCGTTCCCACGATTTAATAAAAGAAGTCGTTCCCTCAGCTAAATATGTCGTTCCCTCGACTTTATATGTCGTTACCACGACTGAGTAAGTCTTTATTTTGTAGACAAATACTTTCCAAGCTGTTATAGCTACTGATGGTGTGACAAAGACTTTCGTCATTTTCCTGTATGAAAAACTTCAGTGGGGACCAGCTGTGGTAATGTTATTTTTGTCGGGTAAATTCGGACAACAGGTAAATTTGGACAGTGACATTCTTTCATTTATATGTCAATTTTTTTTTGGAATTCAAACAAAATTAACAGAGGGCAAACAGTGAAAATCCTGATGAGACGGTCATTAGGAGCTGCCGCATCTGGATTTTCACTGCTTGCAATGGCATGTCCGAAATTACCCGCTGTCCGAATTTACTCGACTTTACCCTACATGGCTAGCGTCCCATAGAAAGGACACAGGCACACAGTGCGGACCAAGAGCTCGGTGTCTGATCAGGTTCTACGCCGTTTGTATTAAATTCACAACAATTTCTATAGAAAAGAAGAAACAAACCACAGAAATGGGCCATATATAAAATTATGACAATGTTCTATTTTAATATACGCAGATGTATACGGTGTAGTCATCTTAGGTACCCTAATTTGGATTTTTTCGGCGTGTTGCTGCAAACAAGAACTGATCGTTGAGGCATTGAGCCGCGACACGAGAAAACCAACAATGTGGTTGTGCGCCCAGAGCAGGCTCAAAACAGACTGAACATCCGCCCAGTCTGATCAAACTCTTTGCTAAGCGCTTAAGGGGTACCTACGGGTCAAATCTAGCTCCATGCGGACAGCAAAGACTCTGATCAGACTGGGCGGATACCTAGGCTGATCTCAGTCTGCGCTGGGCGCACAGCCACTTTGTTGGTTTTGTCGTGTCGCGGCACAAAATTTTATAGCACACTGTAACGATCAATTCTCATCCCTGAAAATTCTAGCTTGGGAGACCTTAAACGACTACACCCTGATTGTCCTAAAATGTGGAAGTTTGATTTAGCAGTGCAGTAATGCCTCTAAGAAATGCAGATTAAATAGCAAACAGTGTATATTATTGAGGATCAGTCTAATCTGGGCTTGCAATGTTTGCTCATATTTATTTATTCCAACACTTCCCAGCAGACACAATCGCTGAATCAACATTGAATCAATGTTGATTCAATAGCATATCATTAAGCTGAAAACCAACGCTGGTCAATGTTGATTCAATCTCATATCATTATGCCAATCTGGGCTTGCAATGTTTGCTCAGATTTATTTATTCCAACACTTCCCAGCAGGCACAAACGCTGAAACAACATTGAATCAATGTTGATTCAATCTCATATCATGATGCTGAAAACCAATGTTGATCCATTGTTTAAACAACGTTGTGTGCCCAGTGGGTTAGAACGTTTATGGCATTGTTAGCCCGCGCAATTACGTGGGTGACGTAATAACTCCGATGGACTGGAATGGCGATAAAATGAAAATGGATGGATGAATGGATGGATTGATGGATGGATGGATGGATGGATGGATGGATGAGCGGTTTTAGATTCATTTCACAACTATTTCATTCATATCAGGACGATGGGGTGATTAGGTCATTATGAAGCGCTCTTTGAAATAAAGTCCTGGTTATGTTCGAAATATAAATTTTCTCCAACAAACGATGTCTCTTCAAGTAATTTGATTCATTATAACCAGTGCAATAATGCAGTTCTGAGCGATGCAGTTTTGGGTGATAATGCAATGTCGGGCGATAAAGTAGTTTTGCATTTTTCACAGGCTGGAATTAGTTCAGGCAATGAAGCAAATAAGTTCTTCATCTGTGGCAGTCGAACAGGCGTTGTTAAAAGTCTCACTGCTAAGAGCCAGAAAGATTGTAATGATCCCGGTCAGTTTGTATTCCGGGTTGACAGCTCTACTTGGACAACAGGTAAGAATAAGACAGCATTGCTGCAACGTCATACATGGGCTGTTTAGTTTTTTTTTTCTCTCTTTTTTTCTTTTAAAACCTGCCACCTTGTACAGTTTTCCTAATGGGGGCTAATACTAGAAGATATATGAAACAGCACAACTGCAAATAGTTAGCCCTTAAAGGTTGAAAAATAATAATTTAAATTTAAAAGCTGACTATACAAAATTAACGCATGCAAAAATTAAAAAGAAAAAGAAAAGAAAGGCTTCGTCCTGAGAATTCAAAGACTAGATGACAACTAGTGTAGAACCAGGGGCCGTATTCATAAAACGACTTAAGTGGTTGCTATGCTGTTGCTAAGGCTAAAATTCTTTAAAGGAGATTCCCTACGACTATGAAATTAGCTCTGGAGGAACAGTCTTACAAAGACTGTTCCTCCAGACCAAATTTCATAGTTGTAGGGAATCTCCTTTATAGATATTTAGCCTTAGCAACCGCATAGCAACGACTTAAGTGGCTTTATGAATACGGCCCCAGATGAGGCGGTTTGTGATGAGCCGCCTAATCTGGATTAACGCTGTTAACTACTATTTTCATGTATAGCGCTTTCATTTTCACACACAAAAAAGGAAGAAAAACATTTGTACAAATAGTGCTACTTTTACAAACCGAAACTGCTATTTTCACTTTTCAAACGGTGTCAGTTACTTTCAACGGGTCAGTGGTCACATGGGTCAGCTCTTTTGAACCAGTATAACTGTATGGGTACATCTCAATACTTTCCATTATTTTTACAAAGGAAACAACTGCCATGACAGTAGTAAAGGGTGTCAGAGTGACACCCTTTACTACACATGACTTCCTGCTTACATGTCCATCTGTAAAGTACGAAGCCTGGGTCCGAGGTTATAAAACTTGAGTACATTTCAAACTCAAGATAAAGCACACTGATTGGCAGCTTCCGAGCATGTGCTCGGAAGTAGCCAATCCGTGTGCTTTATTTTGACTTTGAGAATGTACTGAAGTTTTATAACCCCGGGACCAGTTGCTCCTGAAGAAGCAAATTGTTTCCTTTCAGAATTGAGCAACATTGACAAAGGATGTACACATGTAAATGGCAGAGTTGCTTCCCCTGAAAGTGTACCCATTCACCTTAAATATAATCAGATCAGGTGAAATTGTTTCGAAGCATAGACATACACAGCTGTCGCACTAAATTTAGTAGAGAACATTCTCATATTTGGAAACAATTATTCACAAAAGAAAAATAGGAATACACTTAAAGAGAAATAACCCACTGGGCACACAATATTGAATCAACATTGAATCAACGTTGATTCAACGTAACATTTCAACAAATGCTGATTCAATGTTGTGTACCTGCTGGGAAGTTCTGAAATATCATTTCAGCCGGCTATACCTGTACACAGATTTTCACACCGCGAAACTGTTCAATACCAGGTAAGACATCGAGCATTTTTACTCTTTAAGCACCAAAAAGCAGACAATAAAATTTACGTCTGCAAAAAATTTAAAAAATGCCTTGTCCAAGACATTTTTATTGAGAATAGGCTAGAGGACAAACAGTGTAGATCTAAATGAGGCGGCTCATGATGAGCCGCCTCATCAGGATCTACGCTGTTTGCAAATTATGCTATTTTCGTCACTGGTGCTTAAAGTGTTAACTATTAAAGCTAAAAAAAGTAGAGAGCAAATTTACGTCAGCAAAATTAAAAAAAATGTTTTGACTTAGCTACATGATACTGAGATTTCAAAAATATCCGTGAGCAAACAGTCTAGTCAGTGGCTTAATCTGAACAAGCTAAGCTGGATCCGTGCTATTTGGAAGTATAACAATTCAAAGGAACCGCGACACGACAAAACAAAGTGACATGTGCGCCCAGCTAAGTCTCAGATCAGCGTTGGCATCCGCCCAGTCTGATCAGAGTATTTGTCGTGCGCTTATATGGAAGCTAAGGATCAAAGCTGGCTCCATGCAAACAGCCAAGACTTTAATCAGACTGGCTGATCTGAGTCTTCGCCTTGCGCACATATAATTTTCTTGGTTTTGTCGTATTGCGGCTCATCAATAGTCTATTTATTTCTGGCCCTTTAAGTGTTAAATAGGGAAGTGCCGGAAGAACTAATGTCTGATTAATTCATTTTGCTTATTAAGCTAGGAGAATTGAACTGAAAAATTTAAGTTACGTACCGCTGAGCCACTTGGGGAACGTCGTTAGGAGAATTGAACTGAACTGAACTGAACTGAAATTTAAGTCATGAATAACAACCCAACTTTTAGCCTAGTTCGTTCGTTTAAGCAAAATTCTTACCTCTGCATTGTTGTGTTTTCTGTTTTGTACCCTTTCGTAATGTCTGAATTATTATACATTAAAATGCAGATTTTGAGACTTTACTGAGATTTTAAGAGTTTTTTTTTAGTTTTGTTTTATTTGCGCTTATAGCTGAAACTTTCTGGTATATACGTGTATTCCTTTCTATTACTTTCTTCGTACCACAGGACAGAAAATGAAATGCCTTTATTCATTTACACCCTTTTTCATAAAAATTCCCTTTGAGAGAGAGAGAGAGAGAGAGAGAGAGAGAGAGAGAGAGAGAGAGAGAGTTTGCTATAAAGGCCACTTTCTTATTTTCCTTTCGTCAAATTCTCATTACGATGTTCCCCAGGAGATTCAAGGGAACGAAAGCATAATTCCATCTCCTGGTACCGAGTCTGTCTGTGTCCTCTGTAATTCGAAGACGACAGGACATCCCAGTTTTTCATTAGGGTCATTTTCTCAAGTACCTTATTAATCATAATAAACGCCCTGCTCTAATAAACGCCCACCGTCTCTTTTCTGAAAATAATTTCATATAAACTTGCATGAATTCAGGTTTGCTCGTTTGGATGAGGAAGCTCCTTGAAAGGAGCAAATTCTTTTCTATAAGAGTTGACCCCTACTGAGAAGGGAGGCAGACATTGTAGAGTACCCATTCACCTTAATACTGTCCCATTATCGTTAAATGCAACGCGCCCGGGGCGTTAAATAGGATATATATGGTATTTTGAAAAATAGCGTTTAGTTTAAACTAGTTTCTTACTATAGCTACAAAGCAATGTTCTTTTATCTCTGTGTTTTTCAGCATCTAACCCTGCAGCTAGAAATCGACGTTGTGGAGCAAAATGATACCAAAAAAAAAAAAAACGAATCATCAACTGACAAAAAAGCCAAATCAATCTGAAAATGAAGCCTTATATATGTCATTCCATTGCATGGACGTCAGTATAACGTCATTACGACGTCATGTGCCTGGTGGGACTCTTGCTACACATGGACCACTACGCTTTCCACAGGGAGATCATTTTACATGACTTGAGTCACCAAGGAAGATCTGTAAGCTTAAAAACGAAGTAAAATATGTTTCTCGATTGGTCTGGACAACATTAAACCCCTGGAACGACTGAAATGGCGTTTCCATTCGGGCTGTACCATTACTTGTTTCTCAGAAATATTGATCAGTATACCAAAGAAACACAGAGAATTAGTTGCCCAGCAGAGTTAATCGGTCAGGAGAATGTCGGGTAGAATATGATCCACTCTGAATGAAATGAAATTTACAGAAACATTTTGACCATTGGGACAGATAGGTCTGAACAATTAATGCAGACTCAGATCAGACTTATCAGGGTCTACACTGTTTGCCAGTCCATCTACATCTTTTGACCGAACACTGCATTGTTAGACTGGACTGTTCCATTTTAGGACACTTAAGGTAATTATTTTAGGTGTCCCAATTTTTAGAAATGTTGCACTGACAGGGGCGTAGCTAGGGCCACTTACACAGTACGCACAATCATGTTTTATACTCTTTGAGGGCAATAATAGAGGTCTGTTGGCAGTTAGTATTTAAATTATGCCCAATTAACAACATTTCAGCATGAAAATACGCAGGTGTGTGTTGAAATTTTGTCAATTTGACAAAATTTCAATACGCACCTGCGTATTTGCGTAATGGTAGCTACGCCCTTGACTGAGTTATTCAATTCAATTGTGTATCGCACAGAGACTTTACGAAATGTAATTCAGCTTTTGCTGGTTCTTATGAAGAAAGAAAAATACAAATATATAGATCAAGGAGAATTAGTTTCATTTTTCATCTACTGAACTGGTCCATTTTACCCAAAGTTTTGGGGGTAAAATGGACCACCTTATTGGTGTAGACTATCTTATTTAATCTCTACGAACCCCAGGTTTTCTGTCTCTTAATGTCTGTTAGGTATATGTATATACCTGTTTGTGAAAATCATTGAAACAATTCAATTACCTTACATGTAACACAGAAATGTCAAAAACGTATTTGCTTATAATACATGTATCATGAATTTGTCTGGTATGTATTTGAAGAAAATAAAGACGACAATAGGAAGACTATGTTGTATATGGTAAAAGAGGATAATTTATGGCATAGTTAGTAAGTGGTCTCTACAAAATATACAGCAACAAAAAAAAGCAACCACGCCACGTCAGTTCGACTCGTGCCGCTGCATGCAATGTCGAAATGACGTATCAACGCCTGTTCGATGTAATAACGTCGTGCCGCTATTGACACGACGCCATTTCGCCATTAGGTGGCTGGTGAATTACTGTGCTCGCTTTGATGTATTTTGGCTCTTTGCAGCTTGGTAAATCTTGCTTTGTCACATGACGTCGCTATTATTCAGTGGATAACGTTGTGTAATAAAAATCGTATGCCCACACGTCTAATAATACTTTAGCGCGTACACGTAACGTCATTGACAACGCCTGTGTCAACAATGCTTTTTCTTGAGATAATGTTCATTTTGAAGGCGATAAAATCCCATTTTCAAAGAGAGTCATATGATAAACAGAATCTTACACTCGTGGTCATTTCATATAAAATTTATGAAACTCGCCCGCAAGCTCGGTTCATAAATTTCATATGAAATGACCACTCTTGTAAGATCCTCTATTTATGACATCTTCTACTTCGCCAAACACTCTTGAAAGTTTTAGTTTTAGCCCTGAATAGGGTGGACAACTTACGTCGTGACCACGTGATTTCAGCAGTTGGTCCTACGAAGCTAGTTTTAAATGTTTATGTTATGTTATGTTATTTAAAAATGTCGAAATGTGCATCTACTCCGCACCATTGTCTTTTGTCCGCGGCAATTGTCATTAATTTTTATGAAAGCTTGCCACTTACCAGGAAAATCCACAACAAAGATCACTGCCAGGTACACTTTATGGCCGCGGTTAAAATCTGAAATATAACCCGGTCGAGATCGTTTTCTTTCAATATCATTGGAATTTACCATAAAAGATCAGGTGATTGTGACCACACTTGATTCACAATGTTTTCAAGGATGTTACGAAACGAAAAAGAGCTGTTACGAACTGATAAAGAGTTGTAGTTACCAAACGACCCGGTCGTTTGGTAACTATGACTCTTTTTTTTGTTTCAAAACAGCTCTTTTACGAAACGAAAAAGAGCTGTTACGAACTGATAAAGAGTTGTAGTTACCAAACGACCTGGTCGTTTGGTAACTATGACTCTTTTTTTTTTTGTTTCGAAACAGCTCTTTTTCGTTTCGTAACAGCCCTTTGTACAATGTATATACATAGTTAACCAGGGGAGGTGGCGTAGGTTTTCTACCGTGTTATAGGCCTATATAATGAATTTGAAAAACGAATTAGAAGTTTATTCATGATTTGGGAAGAGGACAGAGCTTCAAATGTGACGTCTGAACAGCTTAACGAATTTCTGTAAAAAACCTAAATATTTGGACAGACAATTCTGAGCAAATAGTACAGGCTCAGATAAGACTGCTCCTTAAGGAGCAGTCTGATCAGGGTCTACACTGTTCGCCATTCCATCTGCATTTATGGACGTATTACTACATTGAAAAAATTCAAACTGTTCCATTTTAAGCACTGTTACGGTAATTATTTTAGGTGTCCAAACGTTTAGAATATATACGGTAGCTCTGGCGTTATATTTTAGGTTAAATCTGAGATTCGGTAAAATGTCCGTTGTCTTCATCTTGAGCAGTTTTGCTGGTAACCGGCTCAGCTACTTTCATGTCTGCTGCAATGACGGTAACATCTGTGTCTATCACTGTGTCGTCTGCTGCTGGTGGCGATCTATACAATTTACTGGCCAGCAGAAACATTATGGCACTGAACATCTTCACGGCTATCCACCAAACAAACAGACGCCAGCTCATTTCAAATCGGTCGTAGAACCAGCAGGAACCACGTGACCCGCACAGATCTTGCCATAACGCGCATGCGCTGTCTATCACGACTCCCGTCAATACTGGTCCTGGAATGGTTCCTGGCAAAATAGTAAAATGTGGATTTTTTTGGCTGGTTTGGCTTTGGTACAGTTATATTGCAACTGAATGCTAAGCAGTTATATACTGTTTAGAATTCAGTTGCGATGTGTAATGCATTACTCAACAAATAGCTTTATCGAGATTTTCGACCAGCTTGGGAAATAAAGCCAACTGCAAAGGTCGACGTCCATAGTTGCACCAAAAACTCATCCGTGATATTTGATGCAGTACTGTTTCATATATACGATTCGTTTTTTTTACATCTAGCTTTGTAGTAGCTTTTCAGTAGTACCAAACCAGAACATTTTAAAACAGGCCATATAATAAATAAAAATGAAATTACCGTAACAACTATGGCAAAAAGAAACTTAATAACTGTAGAAATAGACGAACCTAGAAGACGTAGACACACCCATTGTAGACCCAGTCCCAGAGCTTTGAGATCATCTGGCACACACCTGTAATGTTTTTATTTAACTTTGATCAGAACCACTGACAGGATATATAAGCGACAAGACAAAACCAACAAAGTAGCATGTGCGCCCAGCGAAGATTTAGATTAGCCTGGGCATCAGCCCAGTCTGATCAGAGTCTTTGCTGTGCGATCAAATGGTAGCTAAGGGTCTAAGCTACCTCCATGCAGACAGCGAAGACTCTGATCACACTGGGCGGATGCCCAGGCTGATCTGAGTCTTCGCTGGGCGCACACTGATATCGGTTCCTTACCAAATTGATTCAGCTTCTTTAAGGGAAACATTATCGCAGCATTTCAATCTTTACTCCCAACCAGAACTCCAAAACGTTACTCTAGCTCATCAGATGCAGTAAATGGAATTTCGAATTCAAACATTTACCTGAAGAAATGTAGGGTACGGTCTTGTTTAGAGTATTTGTGTTCAGTTTTGTAACTCTTTCAACAGTGCTTTACTTCACATGAATGTGGAAAATACTGAAAACTGTCCAGAGGCTTGAGAAGAAATACGACATTTACGACTTTTAATGACGTCGAAATAAACCCTGGCTCTCTACAATCTCATTGGACGTCGGCGAGGTAATGACGTCATTGACGCTATTCCGCAGAGAGCAGAAAAAACTGCGTGTTAATGTTTTATCGCTTCAATTTTAGCGCTTATATAAGATTATTCATCAAGATTTTGATTGAAACGGCTGTAAATGTAAGCAGTCAGCTTAATTTTTTCTGATGTTTATCGAAGTGTAAACTAGATTCGGTCACTACCACAGTTTACATGACCCCCGAAGGGGTTCATATTCACTTTGAAGGCAAACTAATGTAAAGTACATTGGGTCACTAGCAAAGTTTACATGATCCCAGAAGGGTTTAATTCACTTTGCACGCGATCCAATGTAGTTTACACTTCGGGTTCATGTAAACTTTGCTAGTGACCCAGTATAGTTTACACTTCGATAAACCTCACTGAAAAAAATGAAATTCATACCTGAAATAACTTCGATAAACCTAAAAAATGAAATTCACTCCTTAAATAACATAATGGTTTATGTGCCGGGCCGCGTAGCGCAATCGGTAGGGCACCAGACTCATAAGTCAGAGGTCCTGGGTTCGAAACCTGGTCTCGCCACATACTTTCGTTTCTCCTTCCGCTGATTCAGGAAGGGCAGTTGTCAGTTACTGGCGAAAGTAAGTGCACTTAGTACTGGTTAACCGCTTAGGAGGTCTAAGCCTGCCCAGGAATAGTGTGGTTAGGTTAACCACAGGCGCTTGAAGTTCTATGCTATGAAACATATTTCAATGTCGCTAAACATCTAGGCTATGAGCCATTTTGAAATGACCTATTGACTGCGTCAAGTATAAAGGGTTTTGAGGGTTTTTGAGCAGAGAACTTCAAGCGCCTGTGGGTTAACTGACCGTCCCGGCGTGACCATAGCTGTTTACCGTGGACGTAAAGCAATAAATAAATCAATCAATGGTTTATGTCCCTGTTTATCCGCCATTTCTGCTAGGGACAAACTATTTTCTTAAAGGGAAAAATCTTTCGGAAAAGGGACAACTCTTAAAGAAAGAATTTTTCTCCTAGAGGAGCTCTCGGGGCTAATTTTTTCCTTTCACAGATGACCCAATTGAAAAAAGGGGGGGGGGGCAAATGAAAATGGTAACAGTGTTTCCCCTTAATGTTTCAAATATGCACCAACATTTTCTGTTCTATGAGCTTTAACATAAAGGTTTATACAAATAATGATATAGGAAGCAAAAGAAAACTATCTTTCTCGTACCTAAGTATAGCCATTGACGCTGGCGTCACAGTGGTAAACGTCAGTAGCATTCCAAGAAAGAGTAGGATAATAAACAAATACATGACGTCACATGAACTGGCGCATTTGCCCGTCCTTGCGGTTCCTTCCACCATACTTCCAGAACTCAGGTATTGTAAACTCTCTGTCACACATGTGCAGTTATTGTATATCTGTCATTAGAGAACATGAAGCATATCATTCCATAATAATATAACAAGACTGCAAATAAATCTAACACAACCTTTTCAATTGTTTAATAAAAGGATAGGCCTACAAATAGACTTTCTTCTGTAACTTTTTTGTTTACCGGTATACAAAGGAAAAAAAACAACTCTCTTTATCTTACATACAAAAGAAAAATCACAAAGTTTTATTTCTTGTTTTTTGATACAGATATACTTTCTTCTGAACTCAATTTTGAACGTCGATGTAATTTTGTAATACCCCCTTCACACCAAACTCGTTCTCACTACGTTCTGGAAAATTTTGCCAAACGGGCTCAAACTGTGTGCGAACGGAGTGGACGTAGTAGCAACGTTTTAAGGTCTGCTTACGAACCTCATGGACGGACTCGGACGGGTTCGGACGGAAGGGTGCTCCAGAACGTCGAGCATGTTTAAAATTTTCTGGCGACATTAGACGGAGTGGCAATGTTCTTAAAACGAGATGGACATGCTACGAACGGAATTGCCATACTTCGATCCTACTAGGCACTATTGGTAGTACGTGTGCACGCTGACCTGTCTGTTGTAGCTCGTTCTTCCGATTCGCAGACGAAACAAACTCGACGAGGGTATGCAGCACTCTTCTTCCCTTGACTCCCAGACTCAGGAAAAGGCAGAGGAGACTCTGCAACTTGAGGATGAGCTGAATGAGCTTCAGATGAGACGCAGCTTTGGGATCTAAGAGTAGCTGCTTTAGTATGGCCCGTCTGTCTAGCTCCGCTCTTGTTTGGAGGCATGGTACTCACAAGGATGCAATGCTCTGCACAGCTCGAAATGACGAACGCGAATGAGAACTGGGTAGAAAGCAGTGTTTTTGTAGCTGACGGATCAGAACGTGATTGCAATTACATTTTGCACGCACTGGGGACGAGATGAGGACGTAGTCTGAACGAGAAGATTTGCTTTCGAACGAGGTAGTTGAGGTACGAACTAGTTTGGACGTATTGGGGACTAAGTAGAAAAAGGTACGAACGGGGTTGAACTGACCACGGACGTGTTTGGCTTGCTTGGAAACGGTCTCTGCACGAGGGGGAATCTGACCCGATATGAACTTAATACGAACGGACTGCGGACGGGATATAGACGAGATATCGTTTTTTTCCATATACTTTAAGCGCAAGTGACAGAGCATGGTTCGTCCACCTGAACACAGAGATTATCGAGCGTACAGATGGACGAATGCTGCTTTATCTTAGCATATAGCGTGATAAGCTGCAAAGTCTGTATCTGGAGTAAATGGGGATCGAGATTTAGCCTTTTAAGCACCAAAAAGCAGACGACAAAAGCAGCCGCCTCATCAAGATCTACGCGGATTTTCGTCTCTAGCATTCAAAGTGTTAAGGAAATTATACTGCGGGCTTTCTTATGGAAAATGTATCATGTCATTCATATCAACATTAATAATACTTTCAGATGACAATCGTATGTCACCGAGGTATGAAATTAACTTTCGCTGCACAGCTGCATATTCCTACAGTATCTGTCTGTTGTAATCCACCGTTAAATTATGGTAATAAGTTTAGCTTGTTATCATCAAACTTATCTAACAACTGACAAGTATCAATCAAAACTTCTTAAACGGGTAGTCAACTTCATTTCAACGTCTTGATGAAGCAATTTGTTGGCTGGCTTATAATTCAAACAGAAAATTCATGGTTTTGACACAGATATGGAGCATACTGCACGGTTAGTAGAATGACAACAGAACCATTGTAGACGACATAAAATATGCAACCATCATTCTAATGGCAACGCTTTTCGATAAAAAAAAACTTTGTGACTAGTGGTATACATCTGAGCCGCTATACACAATTTTTGTGACCTCCCATTTGCTTCTTTCCTAGTAGGCACATGACGTCAAAATAAAGTTTTGACGCCAGTGCGCCCTGATAACGTCGCACCGACGTCAGTACAACGTCATTTCGACGTCATGTGTTCGCTGGGTTTAATCACGAAGCCGTTCCCAAATGGTGTCTACTCTTATAGAACAGGGGCCGTAATTATAAAACGACTTAAGTGGTTGCTATGCTGTTGCTAAGGCTAAATTTCTTTGAAGGAGATTCCCAGCAACTATGAAATTTGCTCTGGAGGAACAGTCTTTCAAAGACTGTTCCTCCAGACCAAATTTCATAGTTGTAGGGAATCTCCTTTATAGATATTTAGCCTTAGCAACAGCATAGCAACGACTTAAGTGGCTTTATGAATACGGCCCCAGAATTTGCTCCAAATGCTTTTCTTTAGCAGTTGACCCTAATTGAAGAAGGAGGCAAAATAGAAGAGTTTGTTTCCCCGAAAATTTACCATTTCAGGTTAGAAACAAAGAAAGATTAAGAAAAAAACGTTGTTTGTCTCACTTAAAATTAAGAACCTTCTAAAAGCTAACCTTGTTGAGATGAGGAGAATCTATGATGTAGTCGTAACTGCAGCCAGCATGACACGGTGTGAAGTACATGACACTGTCGCTGCCACAAACAGGCTCGAACTGTTGGGTATCACATTGACAACCGTTGTTACACGGTGACTGTAGGTCAGCAGGGGCTCTTTCCATACTGACAAACAAAGAAGGAGAAAATACGTTTAACTACACCACAATATGAAGCGTTAGTGAAAATGTTCATCGATGGCCCCTTTTTTCCGAACCAGTTTGAAGCTGAAAACATCAGCTAAATGAGGTTTTAGTTAATAAAGATATTACATTCAATAAGTTTGAGTTAAGTTAGCTGTTGAGCCGTAAAAGGTCAGTTCAAAACCTTTTGAATTTATATTTTCAAGCACACTTTCAAACATATCTATGAAACATTGACTTTCTCGTTTTTATCAAGCAGGTGAAAATATCCTCGTTCTTCGCCATCGTGAAGTAATGCGTCGCATATGCCCTCAAACTTCATGCGTTAATCATTATAGTTAATTGGATGAATTGATTTTTTTTTTCTAAATTATTCCCTTTGACGTATAAAATTTTAAAAGTTTGGTCTTCTTTATACGAATAATTCAGAGAAAAAAAGACAGAAGAAAAACTTAAACATGTTACAATGCATTACTTTGTTCTATAACTTGTAGTAACTCCAGCAAAGTCTATATCCGGGCAACTGATGAAAAATCCTCCTCCCACCACTATTGCCAATAAAGACATAAGAACACATAGTCGTACCATACCAATCACCCCGAATTTAAATTTCCGTATTAATATACCACCTAATACCATACCACCAGCTCCTCCCAGAAGTGTAACTGCACCTGAACCAAATAAAGCATAGCAATCAAATGAAAAGTCTTAAAAACTGATAGTTTCGACAGTAACAGCTTCATGTATACGGATATCACCTGAAGACGTTAGAAATTTTCTTAGCCATACTTATAATTTTTTTCCTCCCCCTTAAAATCTTTTTATTATATGTCTGTCTTTAGACATTCTCTTGATGTTGAGTCAGATATGAAATTATCAGAGACACTAAGCTAGTAAAATTAAAAAGAGTGAATTTCTAACATCTTCGGCTGACATAAAGATTAAGTGATTAATTAAAGACGATGTCAAATTGGCTTTAATAACTAGTTTCAGAACTTATTTAATAACTACGTGTATGGACAGATATTTGTTACCTAAAGAACTTTTGAAAAGTTTAAAAGCCCAGCACTTTTTGGGGTAGATAGCATAAAAAGCTATTTCTCTACGCTTTATACGACAATTCCACATGCCAAATTAAAATCTAAATTAAAAGAAATTGTAAACAATTGATTCTTTCACAAAAACGGAAATCGTCGGTACAAATACGTTGTTCTTGTGTATCTGGACACATACTTTGTTAAGGACCACTCTGATGTTCGTACAAAATATTGTGAGGATGATGTCATTACAATGCTGGAATTTTTTATCGACAATATTTACGTGGAGTTTAGCGGACAGATTTTACAACAGACTGTTGGCATTCCAATGGGCACTAACTGCGCCCCCTTACTTGCCGATTTGTTTCTTTACCGGTGTAAGGCGGAGTCTATACAAGGGCTCTTAAAAGAGGGTAATAAACACCTTGCACAGAAATTCAACTTCACCTACAGGTACATAGATGGTGTTCTGTCTCTGAATAATTCATAGATTTCGGAGTTTATTGACCTCATCTATCCATGTGAACTTGAAATTAAAGACACCACAGAGTCCAGTTCATCTGCCTCATACTAAAATTGTTATCTCCACAGGGTATAATCGATTCCGCTAATTTTCGCTTCCTGCAGAGACTGTACATCATATTTGGCTTCCGCCGAGACTGTCCGCGAACTCTTGCTTCCTGCCGAGACTTCTGTACATGATAAATGGCTTCCTGCAGAGACTGTCCGCGTGATTCTGCTTCCTGCCGAGAGACTCGGCAGGAAGCAGAATCACGCGGACAGTCTCGGCAGGAAGCTATTTTTCGAGGACAGTAGTCTCTGCAGGAAGCAAGAGTTCGCGGACAGTCTCGGCGGAAGCCAAATATGATGTACAGTCTCTGCAGGAAGCGAAAATTGGCGGAATAGATTATACCCTGTGATCTCTATATTGACAATGGGAAGCTTGTTACTAGGCTGTATGACAAGAGGGACGACTTCAATTTTCCCATAGTTAACTTTCTGTTGTTGAGTAGAAACATCCCTTCGGCACCTGCATACAGAGTTTATGTTTCTTAGCTAGTCCGCTATGCTAGAGCCTGTTTCAAATATCAAGACTTTGTTGAAAGAGGGAAGCTGCTCACCAATAAACTGTTGACACAGGGTTGTCAGAAAGTAAAGCTTGTGTCGACTGTTAAAAAGTTTTATGGGAGACATCATGACCTCGTTGATCCCTACAATGTGGCCGTTTCTAAACTAATTTCCGATTTGATGGCCTTAGTCGAAGCTTAGTTAAGCTTTCAAATACCGGACTTTCTTTTTCCCACTGACACATATATATGGCGGGTGTATTATAATAGGCAGGTGATGCTTACTACTCCGGAGCACCTGATCAAACCTCTATTTTGGGGTCCATATCTGTGTATCTAAAATGTCCCGGAACTGTCTATGTTAAAATGACTTGCGAGTTCGGACTTATGATTTGAGTACTTTGACCACTTTCATTTACCATAATGCGAGGGGCATTTCAGAAATAGTGTAAATGAGTCTGCCATTCCTTGGAATGTTGATCGATTTTTAAACTTTATGTCTTAACTTTTAGGTTTACATATCACCCAATGACCTTCCTTGGAATGTTGATCGATTTTTAAACTTTATGTCTTAACTTTTAGGTTTACATATCACCCAATGACCTTCACTCAAAAATTTTGAGTCACTGTGATTTTCTTCAAAATATGCCTTGGCAATTGTTTTAAGGGTAAAGACACTGAGTAGAAACGGAAGAAATATTTATGTGAAAACAAATTCATATTATCTTAACAGCTCTGGATTCATACCTATATTATCTGTAATACTGAAAATATTCCAGTATAAAAAAATGTATCAGCTTTGTTGTTTTAACAAAGGACGTAAAAAGGCCCTGTATGACAATACATACGCAGATAAGTTTGCGCACGTATGCAAAAATGAAATAGAAAAAAAACTTAATGGATTTCCCAGGATCCTTTTGTTTTTTGCGAACACGGTAATCTCTGGAAGAGCTCTGTACGTCATCTGGATAAGTTCGGCAGCTATTCTTTCAAGCTCTATATAAATCTGGATAATACCAATTAGTTCATGCGCCTAATTAGACTGATTTTAGTCGAAGATGTTAAAAATTCTCTTAACCCTTTATTCATATTTTTACAAATTTGACTTCTCTCTAAAGTCTTTAGCATGTGTTATGCTCCTGGCACCAACATCTTGAAGATGTTGAATCAGATACAAAAGTATGAGAGCAGGGCAAGTAAAACAAGAAATATCTTTAAATAAAGATAAGCGGCTTAGATTAAATAGATGTGTGTATTGTAATATGCATGAGTCAGGTACATGAAAGATATCGAATGTGCTGATCAGATTGTACGGATGCGCATGTTGATATGCATATTTGTTGTTGGTGTTGAGGTTTCGATTTCGGAAATGCTATTGAATTTTGATTGGGGTCTATCTGTGTTGCACATAACAATGAGGATTGGTAGTCTGACCGCCCCACATATTTAAAAGTGTCGCAGTTCCAACACAACATCAACAACTAAGCCAGCAATAATTACTTAATTTCGTCTTCGATTTCTGTGTCAGGTTATTTTGTTGGATTTGCATTTATATGAACGACATAACAGGCGAAATGTTCTTTGTCTAAAAGTGTTTTGGACCGAAATATCTAGATTCATCACGATACGGTTTATAGGCCAAGCAGGGGCGGATCCAGGAATTTTGGTTAGGGGGTTCAAATTAGCTGAGGGGGTTCGATTTATGCAGTGTGACCAATTTTCTCCTGAAATTCCCCATGAAAATAAAATAATTTGGGCTGAGAAGGGGGTTCGTTTGAACCCCCCGAACCCCTTCTGGATCCGCCACTGCCAAGTCAAATGAAACTGAAAGTAGAGTAAGCTATTTACATCAAAATTTCCCAGTATATTTATATTGGCCAATGAAATACTTGAAATGTAGGTCAATACTAAAGTTATACGGTTAAAGCCGAAAAATTCTAACATATTCGGCTGACAAAAGTCTAGCGCCTAATATGTCATAACTTTATATATATATATATGTATATATGTCATAACTTCTCGCGATGGAACCGATGTTTTTTTTCTGATTCTTGCTCGTAATTGTAGCGTCATATAAAGCAGATTAGTTCTATCCGATGAGGCAATTTTACTGCAATTTTGAGCGTTCTTTGTGATTCTACGACAGTCATTTTGTTTCTTTGTTTAAATGCTATACTTGAACAGTATTTGTTTCCAAATCATTTGTCAAATGTCTAGCAGTTTATGTATAAACAAAATGATTTTATGAACAAGGGAGTAAGTCTTAAAATGTCTAAAATATTTTCAGATAGGGCATGTTAACGGTGATTTTAATGGTGATTTCAACATCAAATACCATGGCAACAATTTTGGATTCTGGGACAAATCGAGTGGACGTCCGAGAAGATTTTTTGCATCAGTTTGACATAGTTTCATCGTTTTCTATTCCTTTTGGTGGGACTAGCTACGACCTGGCATATGTAAGTTATTATCAGCACCACAGTGACACATGTTGCATGATACACTGTGTCACCGTGTATACTCCCTAAAACATAAATGGGACACAGGTAAACAGTGCAGACCCAGATCAGACGCCACATAGCGCGGCATCTGATCAGGGTCGCCACTGTTTGCTTAAAATTTAAGCATTTCTATAAAAGAATCTAAAGTGAAAATTTACCAGACACCCCTAAAATGGTGATTGTACTCGTCCATTTCATAAGGGTGGAAGAATCCATTCGTCAGTAATCGGTTAAAGGTGGGTTTACACAGACTACAACAGATTTTATGTCATGAAACATACGTTTGGGGGTGTTTACACGGTGACATACGTTATCTGACACATGTGTCTTGCACCAATCAGAAGATTCAGTTGTCCCACACTTCGCATAATTGTTCAAAAATACGGAGGAATTGGTTAAATCTTTACCATCTCCTCTTTTTTGGTAACTGTTCACGCTAAACACGATATTTTTTCTATCGACAAGGGTACTTGTTATGCGTAAAATGTTTTGTTACGGATAATTTAATTGGATGCAATGGAAGCTGCTCGCATCCGGTGAAATGGAGCATTGGAAAATTGAATTTACGAATAGGCCGTCGGCCAAGGGTACGTAGTAGACCTAGTGCCCTTGGCTTTGGCACTGGACTAAGTACCCTTGGCTTGCGAAGATGACTAGAAATTCAACATTTTCAGTCACGGTGAGTTTTCTCCATGGTTATTCATGCATACTTAAAGGTAGGTTCCTGTACTTTGGAATGCATCATAATTTTGATGATCTTTCATCCAAGTTGTTGGAAAGCACTTATAAAAGGGAATGAATAAGTTTCACTAAAAAGTGTAAATCAAAAAAAATATTAGAAAAGTTGTTTTGCCAGGGATTTCCTAACTCTGCTTCGCACACCAGTTAGCGCTATTTTTAGTTTGCGCCAAAAATAGATAACGCAGCTGACGTCATGCTGCATTGCATTTTGTGATAGTTTTAACTCATCCGCCATGCCAGGACATTTAGGAGAGCTCACGGCAAGGGAAAATTGACCTTTGGAAAATGGCATCAGAAATTGCGCACGTATAGACATAATAAACATAGTTATTTTTAGAACTGGAATTCCAACGAAAGAAAATAAACCAAAGGGGACAACGACTATTTTCTTCAACATCTGACGAGTTTCTCAGTAGCAACAAATTCAGAAAAATAAGAGAATTCAATACTGCTCAGAAAAAAGACGAAATTATTTTGTGGACATAACTGTTATCGGTAGTCCAGGAACCTAACTTTAATTCAGATAATCACATAGGCCTACATATATGTAACAGTGCCTGCGATTTTGAGCCTTGTGGAGGTGCGACGTTGACGTCACGAAACGTGAAATGAAAGTGACGTCATAAAAATTGCACGTTAAGTTAATTGTATTTCCGCGCACAGACTAATAAATTTCAAAGCGTGTCCTGAAAACAGTCATTCAACATTTCTATCTGCGTGTTTAATTTTCTTCATCTACACTCTTTTAAGAATGTTCGCACAATAGATCTTTGAAAAGAGATGTTACAAACCAGAGTTATAAAGGTTTAGTCAGCTAGTATGTAAATTGTATCCAATCAGTGAAACAAAAACAAAAAGTCGGGTGGGTGTGAATTTCGTTTGCTTTTGCAGTAAACCTTAGCGCTATTTCTTTGTGCTTCTCAAAATCTATTCTGGAAGCACTAATAAATATGAAAATGTTAAAAACAAAATTTCCGATTTTCGCTCCATAAGGTTCAAAATGCCAGACACTGTCACATATACGAACGAAACTTACAGGAAGATGTACAAGTGCGCAGACAAACGCGCGTTTTGTAAAGTCGTGCTTGTTTTAGGGTGCCACAGTTCAAGGGAAAGATGCCATATCAGACACATAATCGCGATGTTTATTCTGTTTTGTATGCACATGCACAGTTTTGCTGGTTTGTTAAGGCTGACGCCACCGCCGAACGGTTTAATAGCGACACTGCATTGCCGATCACTTATTCCAGCTCAGGACGCACATAAAGCGGAACTAATAATTGAGCATGTGGCGCATGCAGAGATGAACGCTTGCACGGATTTACAATTATATTCAAAAGTAGTATGAAATAGGCGCCACCTATATTGCAACCAACCAACATTATGACTCAAAAAAAAAAAAAAAGAAAGAAAAAGAAAAAATAACAGAAACAAGAAAATTGTAGCACAGCTGCACTGATAACTCCTTTTTTAGTAGTTTTATGCAACTCCGTTCTACAGCACAGAAATCCTGGAAAACTTTTTATAAGTAGTAAAACAAAACAAAACAAAACAAAAAAACATAGGACTGCTCAAAATACAATTACGACGCCCCGCAAAGGAAGCAGACGGGATTAAATATTTTCCCTTTCATTGTAACAGTGCCTCTATCGTCCCTACTATACCTATACTCGGGGTATATAGCTTGTGTCGTCTGATATGAGTATTCCTTATTCAGATTCATATATGATCAATTAAATCTGGAGAATCTAAAAACTAAAAGTAAAGATTCTTGACTAATTTGCTGAAATGCGCAGGCTGATTCTAGTATTTGATTTATTCATGAACATGGCTTAAGGACCCATTTCAGGCGACGCCAATCACAGAGAGAGAGAGAGAGAGAGAGAGAGAGAGAATGGTATTATTGGCAACCGTAAAACCCTGCACAGTATCGGCAGCCAAATAGCCTGTGTCACCCCTGGCAGTTCTTTTGGTAGAACCGATGGCGCCTATGGCAACATTGCGGAGCCAATATTTTTCTGTGCTTAGAAATTTCAGTTTTTCTAATTTTCTTTCATTATGGTGGGGAAAAATTCTACTGTATCAGCTCGAGTGTTTATGATGGGTTCAGTAAATTGCCATATTGAATGACGCAAATTACCCGACATGGTAATTTTTCCCATGTTAATTCAAAATGTTTCTCTTGTTTGTAAATGTACAATGGATTTTATCGAAAACAGATATTCAAGACTTTTTTTTTTCAGTGTTGATCTAATTTCGATTTCTACTTTCGGTTTGATACACACAACAAATATTGCATCATGTTGGTAACTGTTTGAGAATCAGGTCAATCTAGGGACTGACCGCGGTTCATTTTGGAATTCCAAACTAGACAGCTCAATCTTGAGATAGATCATTGTCGCTACCCAGCGTCAAAATTACGGTTGAGGGTGCCTACCGACATAGCTCCCTTGAATCATATTCATGAAAGTTTGTGTCAGCTCTTCGTCTAGAGACATATTACATAACTCACTTCCATTTAATCTGCACCAATTATCCTCTTTTTTTTTTTTTTTTTTTTTTTAAAGATTTTTCTTGTTTAAGCTTCATTCTTTTTCAACTACGTCACAGAAAAGATTAGAAGCGGGTGAAATTCAAAAGATAGATATCTTTTTTTTTGTAATGCATTTTGTATTTTCAGCTGGTAGCATTTGCCCTAGATTTACAACATTTTGGGTTTAAACTGCAGAATTTAAAGACGCATCTTATCTTTTTGCTCAGGCCTGTCCGTCCCAATATTTAGAATTTTTACAGTACTAGTTTTTCTGTAGCAACTTCTTGATTTAACTGCTTACTCACTCATAATGTCACTGAATAGGTTTCAGACAATGGGGTTATCACTTTTGACACCAGTTTTAAAGGAGGTGGAATAGAGGACAACCAGTATAACATACCCTGGATTGCTCCATACGGCGCTGACATTGGTAAATATAAAATAGTTTCTACTTTCACCATTTGACATACATTGGATGATGATTCATCCATCCATCCATCCATCCATCCATCCATCCAGGAGACCATACACAGGTAGACATTGCAGTTTTTTTTATAGTTTACAAAATAACTAGGCACACCCAGTACAAAATGTGCAAACGTTTAGTTAGGGTGGGGCATAAAGTAAGTTCATGGGTACTCACAATGTCAAATATATATTTTTTATGCAGACAAACATCTACATGTATGTAACTCGCAAATGTAATCTTTATACCAAGTAGCTCCAGTCTCCCCTATTCAACACCGCTTTACTATAGTCGACGTCAGAAGTAAAAACGTAATGCTGGCGTAAAATCTTAGTGTCACTGGTATCATGGTGGATTGTGTTTCAGCTTCACTGAAATGTAAATTGCAACTCTATTGATTCCTGGCTGAAGCCTGAACGAAGAGTAAACATTTAAAACATGTAAAAAAACCCCCGAAAACTGTTGATATTCTTGGTATTAAGTTATACAGTCAAGTTGTTGGTACATGTATTCCGGTGGGTACTGATTGCGCTCCTCTTGTTTTTGGTTTGATTTTGTTTCGCCATGAAAGAGATTTCTTGGCTTCTCTTTCTAGTTACAAACAAGCTAAACTTACTGAAGCATTAAATTCTAGATATCTAGATGATCATTTAAATATTGACAGTCCTTACTTTGAAGGCGTAATGAATCGAATTTATCCATTTCAGCTGCAGTTAAACAAAGGTAATGCTTCCGATACCGAAGCCCCGCTTTTGGATTTACATTTAGATATATCCATTTCAAACGGATTTTTATGATAAACGCGATGATTTTGATAGAGTAAATTTTCCTTTTTTGGCTGGTGATGTTCCCCGTCTACTCTTAAAGAATTGCCATTTCTCATCTTATTCGGTTTGCTGTTGTGTCTTGTCATGTGACTGACTTCAATGCCCGTAATAAAACTTTAACTGCAAAACTTCTTCAAAAGGGCTATCGGTATAATAAATTTCGAAAGCTTTTTCAAAATTTTATCCCCGACACCATGAATTGGTTTCTAAATTGAAGGTCGAATTAAAAATTCTTACAACAGAGCGCATGAATTTTATGGTCAAAGGTAATGTCATGATCCAGATATGAAAACCATCTGACCAATGGATATGAGCAGTCACCAAAACACGAAAAATTGAACGTGCAGAAAGACAAAAAACTATATTCCCTCTGACATACTTCGTACTTCGGAGGTATACTAAAGTGTCAACCCGTCTCTCTGTTTCGAGTTGGAACGGATACGGCAGACTTGGTGCTTGAGCCTCCTTGGGAACAGCGCCATGAGTAACGGACGAAATATTGTTGTACTTATTTGAAATTTGCTTATTGTCTTGACGTCCTTACCTAAGATGCACCGAGTACACTCATGGGATTAAGTATTTTCAAGCATAAATGAATCGGCCCCAAAACGGTCGATAATGTTCAAAATCAGCTGAGAAGCTAGGGGTACCACTAGAGATGCAGCCAAAAAAAAAAAGAATAATAAAAAATTATATATATGACAAGACAGGAGAAAGTTGACTCATAATAAATGGTTAAAGGTTTTAATACATATATAATATTAACAGAGAAGAATAAAAACAAGGTTTTGAAAATTCATATTCACAATCAGGTCTCGATATCTAAAAGTCAAAGTTAATATCAAACTACTGATCTCTCTCTCTCTCTCTCTCTCTCTCTCTCTCTCTCTCTATTTCGGTCAGTTAGATTCACATTTAGATTTCACTTGCATTTTAGCCAGTCTTATTTTCTTGTATGCACTATTGCTACTTGTCTTGCATGAAATAATTATAAAAGTTATCATGCTTGTTTCAAAACCTGTTAACCATTTTGTACTATGTAAATGTTATGCATGTAATTTAAATGAAATAAACAGTTTAAACCAAACCTGGTATCCCAAAGAAAAGTTTCTGGTCCCAGAAAATTTACTTTGATATACCAGTAGTTTGATATCCGGAGTTGAAATGTAAAATAGGAAATGTGTTCAAACTATATTCTTTGATAAAGATAGAGTCAGCTGAGGTTTGAAACTCTGAGATTGAACTGAATATTTCTATAGGAGAAATCAGTTCCAGCGATTTGTACTACTACACCGTGTATGGGGGCAATATTCCGTCAAGGGTTACGGAAATCATACAGTCTGAGTACCCGGACTCATCTGCATTTATACCAGCTCTGATGCTGGTGGCGACATGGCAAAATGTTCGGCAATATCCAGCGTTGGAAGATAACCCGGTAAGTAAGTTGTATGGCAATAGCTTCATCAGTTCATGGTTTATTGCCATTTATGAGCCGCGACATGACAAAAGCAACAAAGTGGCATGTAGGCCCAAAAGACTCAGATCAGCCTGGGCATCCGCCCAGTCTGATCAGAGTCTTGGCTATACGCTTAAGTGTACTTAAAGGCCTGGATTTTTGTCATTAGTAAGTTATGTAATCCTTATCTAATCCAATAAACAGTCTCCTCAGGCGAGCCTGTTTTCCCTAGACCAGTGTCCGAGCAGTCTCTTTCAGAGGCCCAAAATGGGGGAAATCAATAACAGAGATACCTTGATTTAATTACTGGCTTTAGTATTTATCAAGGTTTGGATATAGAAAATTTTTTAGATACATATATTCTGGTAATGTCTACAAAATCTTAAGTTCACATCTACCCATTTTCACAATGATCAAAATTCATTATTAAAGAAGCCAAAATAGAATAATATACTCTGTGGAAACAAAATATTGTTAATACTGAATGAACTTTGACCAATTCACAGTTTTCAAAAGGTGTCAAAACCATGTTTAATGTCACCAAACTGCTCAAAACACAGGTTTCACAATCTAATTAAATTGAAGTCTTTTGGGTCTCTAAAGTGATCCTTGAAACAAAATTTCATCTTCAAATCTTGCATATTTTTTCTTCTTGAGATTTTTATAATGGCTAATGTATTAAATTACGGAGCATTTGGTTTACTTCATTCACTAAAATAAAATAAAATAAAAATAAATAAAAAATGAATAAATAAAAAATAATAGAAATTATAAAAATAAAACTTAAAATTATATAAAAAAGGTATAGTAGTTAGTGATAATACAAGAAAATATTTGTAAAATATATTTGATTATTTTTTTTCTAGCTTCCTTTTCTTTTTTATTATTTATTTATTTATTTTTATCATTTTTCTTTTTACTTTTTTTTTAATTCCTGTTTGAGTATTCTTTGACTGCTTATCAGCAAATTATATTTTACAAATTATAGAATATATTGTTCTGATCTCTTACATTTTGACTGATGCACGAATTTTTCCCATTGGGGCCCCACAGGCAGGCAGTGGTTTCAGCACTGCATTGTTTTATGACCCTAATGATGAGGTGATTAACCTTTGATTTTCTTATCACTTGATTAGATTGGGGGTGGGGGGGGGTCAAAATGATAGAACAAAATCCAGGCCTTTAAGGGTCTAAGCTACCTCCGTGCTGACAGCGAAGACTCTGATCAAACTGGGTGGATGACCAGGCTGATCTAAGTCTTCGCTGGGCGTACATATTACTTTGTTGGTTTTGTCGTGCCGCGGCCTATTTTTCGGTTCTCCTTCCGTTTATTTTAGAAGGGCAGTTGTTAGTTACTGGCGAAAGAATGTGCACTTAGTACTGGTTAACCGCTTAGGAGGTCTAAGCCTGCCCAGGAGTAGTGTGGTTAAGTTAACCGACCGTCCCGAAATGTCAATAGCTGTTTACTGTGGACGTAAAGCAACAAAAACATCAGCAACAATAACCATGGAGAACATCTTTTCATGACTTTATAATTGAGCCGCGACACGAGAAAAACAACAGTGTGGTTGTGCGACCAGCGCAGACTCAGATCAGCCTGGGCATCCGCCCAGTCTGATCAGAGCCTTCGCAGTCCGCATGGAGGTAGATTAGACCCTTAGCTACCCTCTGAGCACTTAACAAAGAGTCTGGTTAAACTTGGAGGATGCCCAGGCTGATCTGAGTCTGCGCTGGGCGCACAGCCACATTGTTGGTTTTCTCGTGTCGCGGCTCATATTTGCTTTTCTGGAGGCGGAAGCTCTTCCAGGTGAGGCTGTACTGTTAAAGGAGATTATTTCATTCTAGTGTTGTCACCCCCATTGAGAAGGGAGGCAGAAATGGAATTCATTCTACAAAGTGTGCACCCATTCATCTAAGTTATAATCCCCCGCCTTTTCGAAATTATCGCTGATAGGTAGCATTAGAATACTTCGAAGAATATGACACGCGTAAGGCTATGCCTTTACAATTATTTTCTGAATCATTTTGAAATTTTGCAGGCTTCTTAATGGCCTGTAGATGTGCATGTGGGGATATGGTCAAAGTCGCTTTGTGAACTATCATTTTTGGACAGAACGATTGTGCCGTCTGAGCAGACTGAGATCAGTCTGGGCTTCTGCCCGATCTGATCAGAGTCTTCGCTGTTCGCATGGATGTAACTTAGACCGTTAACTACTCTTTGAGCGATTTAAACCCGTTCCCTCAGATTATTATGTTGTTCCCTCGACTTTCTATGTCATTACTACTACTATATGTATGCCGTGCCCACGACTTAGTGCGTCGTGCCCACGACTTATAGTGGAGCAAATATGTTGGGCTATCTTTCAAGGGGGTGGTCTACGGAGTGTAACATTTGTTTTTGTATATCAAAATGATCGCTTGGGTCTGTAGTTATCAAATTTAGCGTTTGCCACTTTGGCAAACCTTGCATAACTCTGCAGTGGCCAGTTATGTACGTTACCCTGTTAGATTTTAAATATCAAACATATTTATTGAAGTCAATAAGAAATGTATTCAAACAATATAAATGTATCAAATATTACTGTTTTCTGCAAGAATGATTAATATGCTATAAATAAGGCTGCTTAGAAAACAATTCAGAGCTTCTGCGCTGTTGTTTTCGTTACAATATATTATGTACCCCTCGAAAATTTAAAATGTAACTGAGGTTGTTGCATTTACAAACAATTTGTGATAAAATAGCCCAAAGTGTTTCAGTTTTCTAATTGTCCCGTTTAACACCTTTCTAACAAAACAAATTTGAGATCTCTAGCTTCTACACTTTGTCAAATAGATACTGTTGAATATGAATACTCCTATTCCCTGTTGGAGGCTGCAAAGTCATTTTCTCACAATTGTTCGTATGAAAGATGGCTAATAAGTTATTTAAACTGACAAATTGGCCCTGTTACAATAGGATCTTGTAATATATGATATAAGACAACAGTTCACATTTTTGTTTTGACCTTACAATACATATTTGAACCATAGTAACGTACTTTACAGATTAAAATGTTTGAGTAAAGCATAGATCATTCCCACCACGAATATACCTTTCTGAAATTCTGACTTTTAAACAACACAGTTGTGATGACAATAGTTGTTATTTATTGTAAAATGAGAGTTTAATCGCCTACTTAGACAGAAAACAGTGTTATTTACATGACTTGCAAAGCTGAGATTGTCCTGATGTTCAAATGAAGCATTTGTGAATTAATCTGTACATGGAATATATATATATGTTTTATAGATAGCCAAAATTACTTTCAAACAAAACCAAAAGTGTCAAACTAGCTAATCATAACTTACAGTTTTGTACTCAGAAAGGTAACGTTAATAACCTCTATTTCCAAACAGTCTCTGAGATTAAATAGTACTACTTTTAAATATGCGTAAGCTTTATTATCCTGAGCTGAAATAAAACATTTTAAAGGCACATTACTCATTAGACTGGTGTAAGGCTCCCCAATGTAACTCATTATTGACAGCTCAAAGCCGGAGCATCAGTTGTGGTGTATCGATGTTATAGTTTGTGTTGTCCTCTTATCTGTAAATCTTCAAAAATCAGTTTATTTCATTGGCATATTTGCCATCATTCTGCCATATATAGTATATATAGAAAAAGACAGAAACGGATGAATATAGGCAATTGTGTGACTAATTATATTTAGTTAAGGCTAGCTTTGTGATCATTTGCATGGAATGGATTGGATGTTTATTTGGCTAGTATCGTCTGTCTACTTGTCGTATAACTTTATGCTCTATTTTCAATTTGATATCGCGAGCGGATGGTTTCACAGCATGAATCAATCCCTGATTGCTGCCCCTTTACACTTCTTTCTCTGTTTTGACGTTTTCCTATTAAAAGCAATATATAAAACCGACGGTTATTTTTTTGTTGTTGCCTAAAAGCATACATTTTCAACAAAGTAACGTAAATAACCGAGTAAAAAAGTATTAGTTATTTTATTCTACTGCAGCAAGTGTAAAGTTTCGTGTGCTTGCCTTGAAAAGTTCCGTCGTACCTCATCTTATTGAAAATTATGTTTGGAATAATCTAGGCTCATTCTGAGTCAGTTTGAAAAAAAAATAAGCTGAAGCTGGTGCTAGTGGGCTATTGCTGGGCACACGCACAAAATCAGCTTAACCAAGGTTGCTAATTTTGTTTTCTTTGATGCATTTCTTGTTTCTATAGAATCTTCCTTCAGACCTTTGTTAAGCTTTTGTCATTCCAGCAGACTTTAAGGTGAATAGATATTGTATGAAATGAAATAGCTATGAATTAATTTCTTGGCCTTCCTGTCTAACGGGGGTAACCGTTTTACTTTGAAATCATCATCAAATGACATTTAATGCGAGTGAATGATAGTTCACTAACTTCGACTCCTTGGTTAGGTGGTCAAAAGGTAACATATACAGCGTACAGCAGTAAACAAGTTGTCAGATTACCCTTTTACTGTTGAGAAGTTTTCATATTGATGCAAGAGTAACAAGGTGCAGAAAGTAACCGCCCTCAAGCATAACGCAAATGTTGAAAGCAAGCATTGAGATGCCAAAGGTTAACCTAACAGCAGTATGGCCATACATCTCTGAAGGGATTTAAATATTGATACACTTGTTTTAAATAAGTATAGTCCCAAAGAAAGGGCTAAGACAGTAACATAATTACCCACAAAATTTTTCTATATATTGCATAGTTTGTATTAGTATTATGTCTGTTTTAGATGTTTTACTTAACGGCGGTTATTATCTGCACCTGGTAGCCCAAGCATCAATATGAAACTTGTTTACAGTAAACGGGTCCGTCCCAAGAACTGATAAACGTTTAATGCTACATCTTACTGCATCTCATCAAACAGATGATGCCATAAAGAATCATAATTCTAATCTGACAAATCATTTACATTCGAATGTTGTATACGTTACCGTTTAAATACTAAAACTAGGACTCAAAGTAAGTAAATCATCACTGACTCAATTAAAAGGTCATTTTGATAATGATATTAAAATAGTAACAATACGTCATAATCAGATTATCCGTGTCAGATCTTGAAAGGAATCAATTAACCGAGTCGGCTATGTACTTTCTCCTGTGTGTTCCTTGCTTCCACATGGTCTTCTAGTCTATTTTGGAAATAATACTGTATAATTGTGAATGGACACACCTCAGTGTTTTACTACAATTTGTTTTGCTCCCGTAGCTGCTTCCTATTTACTTCTGTGGATGATATAACCCTTCCAAAATTGTCTACTCATAAAGGAAACACTTTTCTCCTACAGTAGCCAATTCTTTCCTTTTAGAGTTTACATGTACTCCCACAAAGATAAAGGTTAAAGTAAAATTTGCAGAATTATTTCACGTAATAGTGTATCCAGGCACCTTAAACTCTTGGACTGATAATTTAAATTAAGAAAGAAAGATTTCCTGGAAACAAAGAATGGATAAAAATATAAATAAATAAATGATATAAAAGAAAATAAATAAAACAAAACAACAACCTCGGTTTAACTAAGTTTATGCCCAGGAATGTAATGTTGCAGCACTTCCAATGCAATCTAGCACCAGCTTCAGCTAAATCCTTTTTTTTTCAAGTCGACTCAGAATGAGTCCAGATTATCCCAAATGACCAGATAATACTTAATTTCAATTTAACAGAAGTACAAGGAAGCGTTTCACGGTGGCCACATGACAATTTACACTAGGTGGACTAAAATAACTCTTACTTTTTAACCTGTTATATACGTTACTTTTGTTTACATATATGCTGTAGAGCCAAAATATTTTAACTACAGTTTTATATATTGCTTTTATAGAAAACGATCAAAACTGGTAAACAATGTTAAAGGTCTCCGATCAGGAATTGATTCAACTAGTGCCACGATTCTCCCACAACACCAAACTGAAAATAGTAACATAAATTAAGACATGTACTCAAGCGGAAAATAACGGGTGGCCAAATAGAAATCAAGTCCATTCCATGCAGATGACCACAAAGCTAGCCTATATCAAACATACTTTGCAACACAAATTGTCTATTTTCACCAATTTTCTTTTGTTTCTATATACCTCAGACGGACGGTCAATAAACAGACAAAACAAATCAATTTTTGAAGGCTACTGGTAAGTGAACAACACAAACTATAACATCAGTAGACGAATACTGGTGCACCGCCGTGGAAATATCGCTGATAAATTACATGTGATGGGTTTAAACCAGTCGTACCTGCAGTTTTGAAAATATTTTAAGTCAAACTAATAAGGCTTAGGCACATTTGGCTGTAGCAACAGTTAATCTCAGGGATCGTTTTCAAATAACGGTTACAAACGTTACCTTTTTTGAATACGGAACTGTAGGTAATGATCAGTTATTTTGCTATAATGGATGTTTTAAACGTGTTTCGGGTATAAATGGAAAAACATAATAATGTTCTATGTACAGGTTAACTCAAGAAGGCTTATTTCTAATTGTAGGACAATCTCACCTTCGCATGTCATGTAAACAACGCTCATCTGTTTGCTGCCCAAGTAGCCAACTTTACGACGCAAAAATTTTATTTAACGATAAATACACATAGTTATCACAACTGGGCTGTTTAAAGGTCAGAATTTCAAAAGAGTGTTTTCCTGGCCGGAATGATTGACCCTTTACGCAAACATTAACAGTCTGTTAAGTATGTTACTTTGCTTAGAATGTGTGTTGTAAGGTCAAAAATATTTTTTAAACATTTGCTTTATATCATATTTAACATGATCTTATTGCAAAGGACCCAATTTGTCAATTTCAAATAGTTTGAAATAGCTTATTAGCCACCTTTTGCACGAATAATTGTGTGAAAATGACTTTTCAGCCTCCATTAGGGAATAGGTGTTACCATGTTCTACAGTACATGGGCGACAAAGTATAAAAGCTAGAGGTCTCAACTTTGTCTTGCTAGAAACGTATTGAAAATTGCTAGTTGGACAAGTAGAACAACTGAACAGTTTCGGCTATTTTGTCACAAAAGTTTCGTAAAATGCAACGATTTAAGTTAGTATTTTAAATTTTCAAGGGGTACATTATATATTATCACGAAAATAATAGCATAAAAGTTCTAAATTGTTTCCAAAGTAGGCTTAACTTATAGTACATTTATTATTCCTTCCAAAAATATGGACATTTGATACATTTATAATGTTTAAGCATACTTCCTATTGACTTCAATAAATATTTTTGATATTCAAAATTTAATGGGGTAACGTAAATAACTAGCCACTACAGAGTTATGCAAAGTTTGCCAAGGTGGCAAACGCTGAATTCTAAAACTACAGTCCAAGGCGATCATTTTGATATATGAAAACAAATGTTACACTCCGTAGACCACTATCTCCCTTTTCTAGGCCACTTTCGCAATTATATTTGCTCCACTATTATGATGTCGTTCCCATAAAAGTTTTGTATATTTTTCTAGTTTTGTCTTTATTTATAGACAAATACTTTCCAAGCTGTTATAGCTACTGATGGTGTGGCAAAGACTTTCGTCATTTTCCTGTATGAAAAACTTCAGTGGGGACCAGCTGTGGTAATGTTATTTTTGAGATTGTAATTTATTACTTGTTAAGTGAGAGTGATTTCGGGTTTAACATAGGTCATACGGAGACCGTGATTGTTGCGTGGAATCTTATTATCTTACCCATAGGGTCAAGTCGGGTAAATTCAGACAGCAGATAAATTCGGACAGTGACATTGTTTCCTTTATATGTCAGTTGTTTGGAATTAAAACAAAATTAACTGGGCAAACAGTGAAAATTCTGATGAGACGGCTCATTAGGAGCTGTCTCATCTGTTTTTTCACTGCTTGCAATCGTATGTCCGAATTTACCCGCTGTCCGAATTTACACGACTTTACCCAACATGGCTAGCGTCCCATAAAAAGGACATAGGCAAACAGTGCAGACCCAGAACGCGGTATCTGGTCAGGGTCTACGCTGTTTGCATAAAATTCCAAGCAGTTTCTATAAAAAGGAAGAAACAAACGTTTGCAACAACATCTAAATTGGGAGACCTAAAATGACTATAAATAACTGACTTTTGGTTTTGCAATGCAGTAAGGACCTATGACCGTATCAATGCATATTTGCCTATTTTTCGACAAATTATTGCACCTTCCTCGGGCTGCAAAAGTTGAAATATTTGGCATTAGTATGTAGACTTGTGTACTGTGAAGACATTTTAACAGTGATTTTGAAAAATTATCATGCCTGTAGACTAACTTAAACCGATTTTATCAAGAGGGGTACATGGATTTTTCAGTCTCTGAATTTATGTCATTTTTTTTTGGTTTTCTTATATATCGAAATTTTAATTGATAACTATGCTTAAACTGACGTACACACTACTATTACTGATATTAAGCAATATCTATAATACTAAATAAACGAAGTAACGCATAAACTGCACAATTGGTGGCATTTTCAAGCGTAATTTCTATACTGGTTCTTTCGGATATTGCTATCATTGATAATTTCGGTTAGCGTGTGTTTTATTTTCACGTAGATTTAAAGAATTTGGGAATAAGATTCGTCTTTCATTTTAAATTCTCTCAAGTATTTTTCTAGAAACTTCGATTTTTTTTGTCAACAATGGGTGCGTTCGAGTGAAATTATCGTGTACTCGAATACACGTTTTAAATTAATCCGGTCGTTTCGGTTCTGCGTCGTTATGTCGGCGCGCTGCTTAGAAAGTCCAAATTTAGCAGGTTCTAGTGCAAAAATCCGACCCATGAACGTACTTCATTTCCCATAAATAACGATTTATTTTTGTATTTTTGCTCATATGTCTAAACGGATGAAGAACTAAATGGTCATAGTCCCGACGGCCCTGGCTCGAAACGACCCATTTTCTTCCAGAACGATGGTCAATACGAGTAGCCAATCGAACTCGCCCATTGAAGAATAAAGCTCAACGCCGGTCCGTGGACTCGACTTGAACACCCTAAACCACCCCAAAACATCCCAAACCACCCGAAACCACTTTCATACCACCCCAAATGGTCGCCCCCACCCTGCTTGACATAAATAAACGTACATAATAATTTAATTATACTGAGATTATTATTTTTTCGTTAATATTTAAACCCGAAGTTATTAAAAGAGATACATATACTGTACATACTCATCATGGGCAAACGTGCACTTAGTGAAATGTTCTTTTTATTTTGAATCTATATAGATACTGTTTGGGGTGGATGAGAGCGGTGTTGGTTTATGTGTGGAGGGGACAAGGGGTGCTGTGAATCTGTGGAGGCTGGGTTGGGGTGGTTTGATAGAGGTTTGGGGTGGTTTGTGGTGTTTCCACGGACCCAGCTCAACGCACATGGTCTTTCGAAAAGTTGGACGGACACACGGCGCCAAGTGTGTACGGCTATGGTTACGTACCGCTGAGCCACTTGGGGAACGTCATTAGGAGAATTCAAACTGAACTGAACTCTCGAAAAGACAAAAATTAAAAATGTCTAAGGTTAACACACATGCGCCAGGTAAGAAAGGGCATTTTTTTCTAGCGAAGCAGACAAATCAATTTCAATGATTCAGCGAAGCTAAATAAGCCTTTAGTCTTCAGAGGGCTTGAATATTTTCCCCCAAAACGTTCCAGGACCCAATTTTTCCAGAAAAAAAATACCCAGGACAGGTCACATAACCAAGATGGCAAACATTTATTATGGTAAAAAAAATTCAAAAATCTTCTCCCCCAGAACCACGCCGGGCCGCGTAGCGCAATCGGTAGGGCACCTGACTCATAAGTCAGAGGTCCTGAGTTCGGAACCCGGTCTGGCCACATACTTTCATTTCTCCTTCCGCTGATTCAAGAAGGGCAGTTGTCAGTTACTGGCGAAAGTATGTGCACTTAGTACTGGTTAACCGCTAAGGAGGTCTAAGCCTGCCCAGGAATAGTGTGGTTAGGTTAATTGACCGTCCCGACATGACCTTAGCTGTTTACCGTGGACGTTAAGCATCAAATCAACCAATTCTCCCCCAGAACCACATATCCTATGATCTTGAAACTTAGCATGTCGCATCAAGGACTCAAAAGCTCAACAAAATTTATATAAATGATGACCCTGGGATGACCTTGATCTGTTTTACGGCAAGGTCAACTTTTGAGTCACTTAGGTTTTTCTCTAGGAAAAAGTGAAAAAAGTTGATTTTTTTTAGAAACAATGCAGTCTGCTACCTGAAAGTTTGTAGATGCAGACAACTTATAAGGTAAATGAAGCTTTAGTGAGTATTCATGGTAAAGGTCATATCTTCACCTGGGCATAAGGCCATTTACATTGAAAAATTAAAACTCGCTTTTTATACCCCGCCACACTTTAGTGGCGGGGTATTATGTTATACCTTTCGGTGTCCGTCCGTCCGTCCGTCCGTCTGTCCGTCCGTCCGTCCGTGCTCACCATTTCCGATCGATAACTTGAGTATTTATTCACGGAATTTTTTCAAATTTTGCATACATATTGTTATCGGCGATGAGTGGTATGGGATTGTTAATGGGCAAAATCCGTTTATTTTTAACGGAGTTACTGCCCTTTTTCGTATTGGAAAAATGGTTTCTGGCCTGTTATTCCTTTACTGTTCATGATATCTGAATGAAACTTCACAGATATGTTGCACATCAAAGGTTACATATTGTGACTAAGGACCGTCACTCTGGCCTTCCCAGTTTGTGAGTTATCCGCCCTTGATAGGTCTGAAAAAAGGTTTTTGACCTATTGTTCCTTTACTATATGGAATATCTGAATATAACTTCACAGATATGTTTCACATCAAAGGTAAGATATTGTGACTAAGAACCGTCACTCTTACCTTTCCCGTTTGTGAGTTATCCGCCCTTGATTGAATTAAAAAATGTTTTTTACCTGTAGTTCCTTTACTATGTGGAATATTTAAATGAAACTTTACAGATATGTTTCACATCAAAGGTTACATACTGTGACAAAGAACCATCACTCTTACCTTTCCAGTTCATGAGTTATCTGCCCTTGATAGGTCTGAAAAATGGTTTTTGACCTGTAGTTCCCTTTCTATATGGAATATCTGAATAAAACTTCACAGATATGTTTCACATCAAAGGCTTCATATAGTGACTAGGAACTGTCACTCTGATCTTTCCGGTTTGTGAGTTATCCGCCCTTGATTGATCTGAAAAACGTTTTTTTATCTGTAGTTCCTTTACTATATGGAATATCTGAACGAAACTTCCTAGGTATGTTTCACATCAAAGGTTACATATTGTGACAAAGAACCATCACTCTTACCTTTCCAGTTAATGAGTATTCCCCCTTGATATATCTGAAAAATGTTTTTTGACTTGTAGTTCCTATACTATATGGAATATCTGAATGAAACTTCACTGATATGTTTAACACCATAGAATAGGAAACAGAGTCTCTCAGCTCAAAGAAATGCTTTACAGCCTGATCTAAATCTACACTGGTCAGAATGCTCCACGTTGTTGGGTGGTTTATATTAATATTTATTTACAGTAAGGACATCATATCTCTGTCTATCTCAGTTCTGTGGCTCTTTAGCTATTATATATCTCAAAAAATAAGTTAGGATGCACAGCAGTGGCGGGGTATCATGCAGTGCCTGCGGTGCTTTTATTTTATATAAACCTGACCATCATGAAATATTTCCGCGCTTGCGCGGGCTCTTTTCTAGTCTTTTCAATAACTAGGACTTTAGCCTATTTTTATATATAAAGGGTGTAAGTACCCGACCCACTTTAGCAGTTTTTCAGCTGTAGACTATCATCTTCCCCACCGTGCCTCAGCAAGCCACTCACATATAATGTGTACTATGACAGTACACACATACATGGGAAGTGGCTAGCTGAGGCACGGGGGGGGGGGGGGGGGGAAGTATCTTTAAAAACTTTTCCTGTTTAACGTTTAGTTATAAAATTTGGCTTTTTCCATCAAAAATTGAAGTTTATGTGCTAAAAAATCAGAAATTAAATTCATAGCCAGTTAGGGGAAGTTCAGAACAATAAATTTCAAGAGAAATTCTTAGGTATATCAAAAATTTAATTTTGACTAATTTTATGGGCAAATTAACAGTACAACCGTCAGAGGTCCTTCCTCTAGATGCAGATGGAATGGCATACAGTGTATATCCTTGAGGAGAAGTCTATTTTGGGTCTGCAATGTCTGCTAAGACCTGTCTGTTTCAGTACTTAAGAACTTTTACGGCGTTGTTAGCCCGGGCAGAAATAGGTGACGTTATGGCTCTGTTACCATAATTAGGAAGGCCAGCCAATGGCATACCGGAATGGCAACGTAAAATTACTGAATGGATAGATGGTTTGGCCGTTTTACGTCCATTTCAAAAGCATTTCATCCATATCAGGACGACGGGAGGATAATTTGGTCATTATGAAGGGCTCCGAAAAGGTGGGCAATTGAGCCCTGTTAAAACTTGGAAACATTTTTTTTTCAATTAACAAATGATGTCTCTTCCGTTAAGTTGACTCATTATAACCAAAGCAAGCATTGCAGTTTTGTGCAATTTTTCACAGGTTGGAATTAGTTCTGGCAATGAAACCAATAAGTTCTTCATCTGTGGCAGTCGAACAGGCGTTGTTAAAAGTCTCACTGCTAAGAGCCAGAAAGATTGTAATGATCCCGGTCAGTTTGTATTCCGGGTTGACAGCTCTACTTGGACAACAGGTAAGAATAAGTCATACGTGGGCTGTTTAGTTATATCTCTCTTTTTAAACCCCGCCACTGACGTGTGGCAGGGTTTAAAAAGAGAGATAAAACTAAACAGCCCACGTTAGTGGCGGGGTATTATGTTTTCACGTTGGCCGTCCGTGTGTCTGTCCGTCCGTCTGTCCGTCCCTAGTACGTCCGTCCGTCCGCACTTCGTTTCCGTTCGATAACTTAAGTATTTGTCAACGGATTTCGTTCAGATTTTGCATATATATGCATTTGTACTAAGAATGTCTCGCTTGGGATTGTTAAAGGGCAAATTTCGATCATTTCTGACAGAGTGATGGCACTTGTCAATGTACAAAAAATGGTTTCTGGTCTCTAGTTCCTTTACTACTTGGAGTATCATGATGAAACTTCACAAACATGATCAAAGTAACAAAAGCTTTGCACGAGCACAGAAATTTTGTCATCGGGGGCTATCTGCCCCTGCCTGGGCTATATACATGTATAAAATCATGAAAAAAATCTATATAAGATTAGAGTTTGAAGCAACAATTTTTCTGAAACATACAGCAAATAATTAAAGTTATGAAAGCCTCCAGTGATGCTCAAATTTACCCCCATGGGAGATATCGCCCCCCCCCCCCCCCACCCGTCCCGGTCTATATATACATGTATGCATAAAATGATGATAAAATCAATATCAATTCATATGAAACTCATTTTTCAGAAATTTACAACTGATGATAGAAGAAATAAAATGCTTCATGTGGTGATTAAAATTTGACCCATAAGAGGTTATCTGCCCCTGCCCCGTGGCCACATACATGTTTAAAATCACTAAAATTGTATTTTATTAGAGCGGAGAGTTATTTATCAGAGGCTTATAGTAAGTGATCAGAGTAATGAAGTGTCCTGTCATGACAAAAACTTTTTTCCATGTTCCATGGGGACTGGCTGCCCCTGCCATGGGGTAGTACAGAGAAAATATAATTCTCGAAAAATCGGCACATGAAAAGGGTTTGCAGTGGCGGGGTATCACGCAGTCGTTTGCGATGCTTTTATTTTCATTCTTGTAAACTTTCGCGGCCTGCCACCTTGTACAGTTTTCCTAATGGGGGTTAATACTAGAAGACATGTGAAACAGCACAATTGCAAATAGTTAGCCCTTAAAGGTTAAAAAATGATAATAAAACAATAAAAAGCAGACTTTAAAATTTACGCGCGCAAAATTAAAAAAAAAGTTTCATCCAGAGAATTCAAAGACTGCATGACAAACAGCGTAGAACCAGATGAGGCGGCTCAATCTGGATTAACACTGTTTACTGTTTTAACTATTTTCGTGTATAGCGCTTTGATAATTTAAGAAACAAAAAAAGTACAAAAAGTGCTACTTTTCTAAACCGAAATTGCTATATTTTCACTCTTTAAACGATGTCAACTACTCTCAATGGCTCAGTGGTCAGCTCTTTTGAACCTGTTATGTGAACATTTTCCTATTTTCCGCTATTTTTACATAGGGAACAACTTTCGTCACTTCCTGCTTACGTCTGTAGACTACGAAGCCCTTTCAAAAGATGTCTACTCTCAAAGGAAACAAGTTGCTCTGTGAAAAGCAAAATATTTCCTTTAAACAGCTGACCAACATTGAGAAAGGAGGCAAAAATGTAAATGGCCGAGTTGCATCCCCTGAAAGTGTAACCATTTACTTTAAATATACTGTAATAGGTCAGATGATATTTTTTGGAAACACAGAAATACACATCTGTCAGAATACATTTTTTTTATTTGAAAACAGTTGTTCTCAAAGAAAAAGAATACACTGAAAGAGAAATAACCCACTGGGCACACAAGACTGAATCAACGTTGAATCAAAATTCAACAAAATGACGTTGAATCAACGCTGAATCAGTGTTGATTCAACGTTGTGTTCTATTATACAATTATTGACCTTTATTGAGGTGAATATGCAGTTTTATCATATACTTTCACTAGTAATGCCCTTGATACTAGATATTTGGCCCACCCATTATAGCCCTGTCAGAAAGCGCTGTCCAGCCCTGTTGTCCAAAAGTCAGGTGTAGGGCCGAGATCACCCCACGTGCAGGGCGGGACAGAAATATCTCAGCCCTTGTATCGGCCCTCAATTTTGGCGCTAACGTCAAGTATTGCCGCTGACGTCATCAAAACAATTCAGCGAGCTAAAAGACGTCTGCCGCCATGTTTTATTGCCGCGTCGACTGGCTGAAAGTGGACACGCAGAGGCTTCGTAGTTTGTTCTAAAACCAGAAAACCATTCTCGGTAAGTTTTATTTTGTAATCTGAGCCATTTACGATTAAAATACCAAACAATTATGATGTGTTTTCTTCATTTTGTGCTCAGTTGTACTTCCAGCTGAAAGAAAAATGGCGGCACGGCTCACCATCCATGATCTTCCGACTCAAACATCAGTTTTTTTTCAGCCAATAAAAAGAAGAAAAAAAAAACAGACAAATTTTAATGGAACAAAAATGTTGCAGTATTTCTAACAAAAGTTCAATTTCTATAAGAAAGTATATGATAAAAAGATCATCACACGGTTGTTTTGATCCCATCCCTGATCTCAGCCCTCGGACCGTATCAGCCCTCGCCCTTCGGGCTCGGGCCGATACGGTCAACTCGGGCTGAGATCAGGGCTGGGATCAAAACAACCGTGTAATAATCTCTATTTATTGACCTGCAAACATCATACTGACCGACGCGAAGCGGAGGTCAATATGTTATTTTTGCAGGTCAGTAAAACTACATATTCACCGAAATAAAGGTCAACAATTGTGTTATTATATGAGCCCGTCCAGATAGAAATCGACCTTATGACATAAAAATTCGATTTTTAGCTCACCTGAGCCGAAGGCTCACAGGTGAGCTTATAGTATAGGCAGGCATCCGTCGTCCGTCGTCCGTCGTCCGTCGTACGTCGTCCGTCGTCCGTCCGTCCGTCAACATTTTCAAACGACATCTCCTCTGAAACTACAAGGCCCGTTGTAACTAAATTTCATATATAGCATCTATAGGCAGGGGGAACCACTAATACTGTTTTTTATCCAAATTGCTTTGGAACTTTGGTTGCTATGGCAACTTAAAGTTTCCATTGACTTGTATGGGAAAAATTGAAAATTTGCATTTATTGCTATGTCACTGCAGATATTTTGACAAAACTTTTACAGAAATGTTCCTTGAGTAGTCCTCCATCAACCACATGAAATTTTTGTCAATTTCACAATTTGGCTGGTTGCCATGGCAACCGAATGGTTAAAAATAGAAAAAATATTCAAAAATCATCTCCTCAGAAACTATGCAACCAATAAAGCTCAAACTTCACAGAAAGGATCTTGGCACTGCCCTCTATAAAAGTACTGTTTTTCTTGGCAATTGCTCTAGCAGTTTGGTTGCTATGGGAACTTAAAGTTGCCATTGACTTATAATGGCAAAATAGAAAATTGGCATTTATTGCTATGCCACTGCAGATATTTTGACAAAACTTTTATAGAAATGTACCTGGAGTAGTCTTTAACCAGCCTTGTTAAATTTATACAAAATGGGCTATTTTTCTGGTTGCCATTGCAACCGAATAGTTAAAAATGAAAAATATTAAAAAATCATCTCTGCATAAACTGTGTGGCCAATAAAGCTCAAACTTTACAGAAAGAATCTTAGTACTAGCCTCTATAGAATTACTGTTTTTCATGGCAATTACTCCAGCAGTTTGGTTGCTATGACAACTAAGAGTTTCCATTGACTAATAATGGGGAAAATGGAAATTGTCAATTTTTGCTGTCTCACGGCTTTTATTTAGATTTTCTTTCTACAGAAATGTTTCTTGAATAGTCCTCTATATTTCATATGAATTTTCTCCAAATCACTGAATTTGATTGGTTGCCATGGCAAAATATAGGGTAAATTTTCGAAAAAAAAAGAAGAAAAAATGAAAAAATCTTCTGCTCAGAAGCCATATGGGGGATGAAGCTGATATTGTGCAAACATGTTGATGACAGAAGCCTCTACATGAATTTTGTTTTTTCTTCCAACCCAATAAGAACTTTGGTTGCTATGTCAACTTATAGTTTCCATTGACTACTAATGGGGAAAGTGAAGCCATGAGGAGGATGAAGCTGATACTTTGCATACATATTAATAACATTAGCCTCTACCTAAAGTATATTTCATATTATCATTGCCCATGTGAATTGGTTGCTATGGCAACTTAAAGTTTCCATAGACTTACAATGGGGAAAGTGGACATTTGGTATTTATTTCTGTGTTACGGCAGATATTTTGACAAAAGCTTTACAGAAATGTTCCTAGAGTAGTCCTCTATCAGCTATAAGAATTTTGCCCAAAGACCTGATTTTGATTGGTTGCCGTTGCAATTGAAGTGCCAAATTTTCAATTTTTTATTTTTTTTTTTTTTTTGCCAAAGATCTTCTTCTCAGAAGCCATTAAGGGGGGATAAAGCTTATTTTTTGCATAAATGTTTGTGATATTATCCTCTACATAAATGGTGTGTTTTATTGCTGTTGTGCATGTTGTTTTATTGCTGTGGCAACTTAGTTTTTCCAACATAACCTCAGTGCTCAGGTGAGCGATATAGGGCCATTGGCCCTCTGGTTAGGTTTTCTGTTATCTGAATGCGCATGCCATTATAGAACAAAAAGGTAAAAACCGTTTGAAATTATCTACATTATTAAGGATGTTATGGCAGTTTTAAACACACTGAGTATCTAATGAAATTTGCCAGAATCTATAACGTTACGTGACGTCACGTTACATTGTTATGGATAACGCCATTATCAATGTTTTCCCTTGAAATGCATATCATTATTATTAACGTTAACACAGAAAACGCATGAAATTAGTATGAGTAAATTTTCCCGTAACAAAGCTCTAGACTTTGGTCCCACCCTGGGACATGCCTTTTTGGATATGTAGAAAAGATGGAAAGGCTTTGATCCAGGTAAATGCCATAACAAGTATGATCCCTTTACCTCGAACGGTAATCAAACAATATTTTTTCCGGAGAGCAGCTATAACAAGAAGTAAACTTTATATCCGGACAGACCGACATGCTTAAGTACTGCCGTTCGCACGTACTGACGATCCGGAAACTTCATACCTCCGGTGCTCCTTTGGCTTCGAGTGCATAAAGCAAAAAATAAACAAAACATACCTTTAGATATTTTGAAATACTTCAACTGTTTCTAAAGATGAGTAAGCAATTAAGTTTAAGTTTGTCATTTCTTTTTAATAAAGCAAAGAATTTGTTTCTGTGCAAGAGTCCTTCAGCAGCAATTTATCTTTAAGAGTAGATCGCATTTTTGAAGAGCTACGTCCGAGGAGCATAAAAAAGTCACAAAAGTTGTTTCCCTTTGTAAAAGTGGTGGATATGCCACGTCACAAGAAATATCACTTCTGCTTTAAAGCATCTATTCACCATACAATTTACCAGGCCCAAAGGCCTAGTGGACTCAAAGACACTGATGCAAAGGCTGAGTTTATTTGAGCCGCGACACGAGAAAACCAACAAAGTGGTTGTGCGCCCAGTGTAGACTCAGATCAGCCTGAGCATCCATCATGTCTGATCAGACCCTTCACTAAGCGCTTAAAGGGTAGCTAAGGGTCTAAGCTACCTCCATGCGGACAGCGAAGACTCTGATCCGCCCAGGCTGATCTGAGTCTGCGCTGGGCGCAAAACCACTTTGTTGGTTTTGTCACCTCATGGCTCATTAGCATACAAATACAAATAATTGCATGCATGTTCTATTAAAGTCTCCATATTCCTATCAATTGTAAAATTGCCTAAACAAAAATCGTTTTGAAAAGCAGCTCAACCTTCATGACTGGTGACAAAATGTGGGTTGATAAGCATATACTGTGCCAGATAACTGGCAAAAAGTAGAGAACATAATTTTGAAAAACTGTCTAACTGCTCAGCAAAACACAATTTCTTGTTCTAGTCTCCCGCCCAGCAATGCAATATAAACAAAGGTAAGACAATAAATGGGGTTCCAGGCTTGTACGTTGTATTTTTACCATTCTGTTCAAGCAAAAAAAAAACTCACTCGAAAGGAGGTAATTTTAGTTGCCAACTTAAAAAACTCTTTTTTTTTTAATGTAGAAATCAGTTACGTTTTATTACGAGTTCCTCCCCTCCCGCTTTTCCACATCGCTACCTATGCCAGCTTTTGGTTAAAAGGGATTTCTTGATCATATAGGCGTCTCTTTATAGAAAGGGGGTGTAATCTTATGTTTTCTGTGTCCGTAACAAAAGTAAAATCGTCACTATGATATCAGTATGGACTTTGAGTTACCAAATCGCGGAAAAGCAAACAAATCACAATTTTAAACGAAAGCAAAACATCTTGCACTGTAAAAAAATACTGTAGATTTTACGGTAGAATAACTGGAAACCGGCTGCCAGTCCTTTTCCCGTATTTTTTACGGGTTTTTGCCTGTAAGACATTGTTGGAAATCACGAAATGGAAGTTTTATGTTAACTTGGCGCACTCGAAAATAACTTTGTATTGTTGAGGGGCTATCTAACCAAAACGACATCTGCTCTTTTCTGTCCCACTCTGCTTGATGATTCCTGCAATTTTTACGGGCGCCCGTAAAAATAACGGTAAAAGGACTGTCAGCTGGTTGCCAGTTATTTTACCGTAAAATCTACCGTTTATTTTTGCAGTGTGTGTGCTTTTTTGTGTGTGTTTTTTTTTTTTTAATTTGTTAATTTAATTTACAAATGTAATCCACCAACCACCAGCAATATAAAAGGTTTCCCATAGCCTAATAGCCGTAGGGGCAGTGGGGGTTAGAGACCCACTGTATCTTGGGCACAGCTGATGAAAGACGGAGCCCATCTCTCTCCTTTCGCTGCCTTATCCAGCAATATAAACAGGGGAAAAAGAAATAAAAAATTAATACTATATAAGCTTAAGGAAAAAACACACAAAACAACCAGACGGACTTTTGACTTAAACTCGCAATTTTCATCTCATTGGACAGGGAATTGTAAGTAGATCAAAATGGTTTAGGATCTCCGAAAACTGTATTAAAATTGGAAAGCGTTTTGTCTTCCAGCATTTAGAGACATTAAGGTTCAGAGACGCTTCTTTATGCCGCCCTTTGCCGTTTGTCACCCGGCATTCGTCAGCGCTGACAGGCACGAGAGGATCGACTGATTGATTGTTTTGGGTTTACTGGCCCTTTAAGACAGTATTTCAGTCTATATCGGGCAGTCTCCCAGAGAGAGGGAGAAAGAAGAGAAATGATAGACCAGAGAAAAAATAGCCAAACAACGCTCACCCGCACCTACTGCAGGCACAGTAGGCCCTTGCCCTGCAATATTCCACCCCGGCACTGGAGGAGAGGAAAAAATCGTATTGCAAATTTACCTTCGATCTGGCAGTCTGTGATATAGAAAACAAGCAATGCATGAAAACTTCAAATTGCTTTTACACAACATTTTATCTACATTTTGTTTGCTGTCTTGCAGTTTAAACTGAAAAATTGTAAACAATGCCAGTGAATGCATGAAAATGCTGACGCTGTTTGTATACATGTACCTACACAAAGCTATAGGTTTGGATTTTTTTTTCGATTCGGAATTTTACTTTTGATATTGATAATATAGTTATTATTATTATCATTATTATTGTTGTTGTTGTCCGAGACTGAAAATTATTTTCGCTAGATCAAAGCTGAAAATTTATGAACATGAACTAAAACGGGACCAGAACTGCCGCCAGTATCAAGCTTTTTTACGCATCTGCGAATAAAATATTTTTTCAATTTATTAAATTCGGTAATAAACGCAAACTGCAATTTCGGTGAAGTATAAGGCTCCAAAAAATCATATTTCTGGATCCCTGGCAACAAATATGCAGCTACGGTGGTTTCCCACACTTTAATATTCATATTAAAGTTGAATCATATGCCGTGTAAAACAGCGGGAAAATCGTCTGACGTAACGTCAAACTTTGACGTCACTTATCTCAGTTTCACGTCGCGTGTCATAAGGTCGATTTCTATCTGGACGGGCTCATATGATAATTCTAAATTTAGTTTCTTTAGATATTTAGGGTGGTACTACATGGTATTATCTCGCGACGTTACGCCATTAATATTAACGTAAATCAGACGTTGCGTCACGAAAATACAATGACGTCAGCGTAAAAGTAATATTCACTGACAGGCCGGTGAATATCACATAATATTGACCGGCACGTGACGTCAAAACAGCCAATGAAATTAGGTGTTACATCTTGGTCATATAATAAAATATCTTTTCAGCCGGCTATACCTGTACACAGATTTTCACTCCGCGAGATTGTTCTATACCAGGTAAAATATTGAACCTTTTATCCTTAAACATGTTAAAGTGTCCAAAAGCAGACTGCAAACGTACGTCTCTAAAATTTTAAAGAAAAATATTTTGACTAAGCTATATTATACTGAGGATTCAAAGAATTCGGAGGGCAAACAGTTTAAATCCAAACGAGGCGGCTCAATCTGAACTAGTTCATTTGAATCTGTGCTTTTTGGAAATTTAACAATGCAATTCAATTGAGCCGCAACACAAAACAAACTGAGAAAAATGTGCGCCCAGCGAAGTCTCAGATCAGCCTTGGCATCTGCCAAGTCTGATCAGTGCCTTTGCTGTGCGCTTATAGGGTAGCTAAGGGTCAAAGCTGGCTGCATGCGGACAGCGAAGACTCTGATCAACTGATCAGACTGGGAGGATGCCCAGACTGATCTGAGTCTTCGCTAGGCGCACATGTGACTTGATGGTTTTATGTCACGGGTCAAATAATTTATTTTTTATTTCTAGCCATTTAAGTGTTAGATAGGGAAGTGCCGGAAGCATGGCCGGAAGAACTAGTGCCTGATTAATAGCTCTGATTAATTCATTTTGCGTATGTTTGTTTTAAAGGCCGTTTTTTTTTCTTCTTCATGTAATTCTCAGGAGATTCAATGAAACAAAAGCATAATTCGCACCTGCTGGTACAGAGTCTGTCCGTGTCCTCGAAGACGAGAGGGCATCCCAGTTTTCAGTTAGGTCATTTTCTTAAGTACCGTATTAATCCTAACCACAGGCATTTGACGTTTTGGGGGCCTCAGGAATACACAGTAACCTCGAATATGGCCAGAAATCGCATCTTCTATAATGAGATACGAAGTATCGAAAAGGATGGAAACACCCCATCCGCTTTTTGTAGATACCCCCTCACATATTTCGGGTTCGCAAAGTATTCTAAATGCAAGTATCAGACGGAAAAAGATAATTGTCACCTTTTGGACAGTCTTACCTGTCAATCTGTCTCAGTTACTGTTTCAAAGACTGTTGCAGTATTTATTAATAGCGCAATATTCATTCAGTTTTCTGCTTCCAGCAGCTACTTTCGGTTCTGTCTGATTACCAAGTAGTGACGTCCACATACGCTCGCGGAGGAAAGTTTGGTCAGTTTGAACGTGACCTCTTGTCCGATCTATCTTTTCTGAATTAATACAGTGAAGGGTATGTGTAATGACCACCTGTTTATTTGGTTCACCGTATGTGTCTGTAATATATGTATCTACTTCTTTCCCTCTTGGTTTTAAATCTGATGCTATTAGTTCCTTTATACGGTTATAGAGGGGCTGATCTATGCAAACTATATTTTCCGACTGGAAATAGATCTATTCACAAATGGAAAAAAAATGCAGCTGATTCATTCTTGTCACGGGATGCCATTTCTAGCGACGTTTCATTGATGGGAATCTAACTTACATTGAAAGTGCATTCTTGTTCAATATGATATTAAAGGGCCACGGGGGATATATCAGAATGGAACATATTTGATTGTATCAGTAGTGCACATTGGTTCATAAACGGGCTTTTCAATCTGGAATAAGATGTTTTAACATGTTTAAGGTAACAGACATTCCCCTGCTATTTATCGTTTCAAAAATTTCGAATGAAAAGGCGGGAAAATTAGGGCGGGGTAGAAATGGCCGGAAAATTCTGATGATTTCGAATGGCTAGCCCTCCGAAAAACAAGGTTCAAAAATAGCGACGAATGAAGAAATGGTGGGAAATGATTTCGAATCCGGGTGTAGACTGAAAGAAACAGCGAGGATTGACTGACTTAACAGATAAAACGGCAGGAAGTTTTTGTGTGTTTTTTTGGGGGGGGGAGGGGGGGGGGCAGAAAAACTGGAAATTTCGGCAAGAAAAATAGCAAGAATTCAAGGAAAGAATTAGAGGGAAACTTTGGACGGGAGTAGAAAACGGTGGTATTTTAACTGGAAAACTAAAGAATTTGCAGGAAATTTTGAAATAGTTTTTGGCGGGATTTGGGTGGCAAAGCCGAAAATGGCAGATATTCCGCTCATCGAAAAAATAGGGTTGGCAAAAATATTATGGTTGGTCAGGATACCGGGAACACATTTTTTAATCTTGTATAATGGCCTATATTTTTCCTTTGATGTTTGGTGTGCAATATTTGAATAACCACCAGACACCAGCATCTTATCAAGTAGGCGGAGCTTTAGATTCCCATTCAGTTACACTGAGATTAATTCAAAGCAGTGCTATGACTATAGTGGGTATTTAAAATACCACACAGTTCATACAGTTCATGCTACTAAAGACAAAAGAAGCTGTCAAAAGTGAATTAATTTTCAGACACCTGATGTTAAATAGCTAGGAAAAAAAGAAACTTACTTGGGTAAAAGAGTTTTATTCACCATTTAAACAATGCACAGTCAGGAATTATTCTGTACAGTGTTTAAGCACAGTGACTTAGAATTCATCATTTAATACAAACTTGCAAACAAAGTAGACTAATGCGTCAAACCATTATATTTGAAATTCAAAATTTCCTGCAATTTTTGGATGAGGTAATTAGCTTATCAGCCAAGTCAAAAAGTGGGCCACAAAAGCATAACTTATATGCCATATTTGATTATAGGAGCTAATTTAAACAATGTCACCTGCAGCAATACATATTCTGAAAGGGACAGCCATGGAAGAAAAATCTGGTTTCTGATTGGACCATGATACAAAACATTTAGAAAATTGACTGTACTTGTAATCGAAGGTTATATCAGTTACTCGTAAAGTTCAATTCTCTAAATATTACTTGGCTATAAATCAGGAACAAAGCCTTAAATGCATGTTAATGATTTTACATTTTTATTCAGGGTTAATTCTAGCTATGAATTTTATGAGAGAAACACCTGATTTAGCAAAAGTTTTGACAAATTCTCCATTTTATATGAGATCTTTATTAAACTGCGTTTTCCTCAAAATTCGACAGAAAATAATGAGCAAATCTTTCAAAGTCTTGCCATACTATTATCCCTATCTAACTGTCTTGTTCAGTTCAATTGTTATTGCAAAAGATTGCTTGGATCAGGCTAATCCAGATGATCAGAAGTGCTGTAATGTTTTCATTCCGTTCTGATGGCCATAAATTACTATTGATTAAAATACTTTTTGTTTTCCTTTTCATGATAGAAATAATAAAATGTTGACCTTTTTAGCTAGTATGAACGATTTTTGCAGACATTACGGAATGTGTAGGGACCCTACTAGTATCTTGTTAAAAACTTGGATTCTTTAGCCTGTTTAAGTTGTATAAAAATGGACATAACCATTAATGAATAGCGGAGAGCTGAGCACTGTAGTTACAATTACATGTACCCTAGTTGAACAAAATTTAACTTTATCGTCTTAAATGATGAAAATTGGGTCAAGACAAAAAAATTTGAACATCAGTCTCCACCTTACAGAAAATATTAGTAACATTAATGGACGGACCTTTTACCTGGCTAAACTTATCATCTAAGTTTCCAGAACTTACATAGAATCAAGAATTAATATAAAGAAAATATGTATATATTCATTGGAAGATAGACAAAATCAGCTATCCTCGCCTATTCAGCACAGAGGAAAGTAGCTGGTGCATGCGTGGAGGCTCCATAAACATCATGAGACAACTTTTATCGGTTGATCCGGGTGTGCCGAAAAGTTAACGGCGGGACTCTATGAAACAAAAACAACAACATGGCGGACCTTGAGATATGAAAATGAACAGTAGAATCCAGAGAGTTGTGGTTGATGGAAGCTCCACAGGATTTAAACCAGTGTTTTCGGGAATACCTCAAGGTAGTTGTTTGGGACCTCTTCTTTTTGTCATTTTTATCAATGATCTGCCAGAAGTAGTTCAAGCGAGCATCAAACTGTTTGCGGATGACTCAAAAATATTCAGTAGATTTGCTAATATCGAACGTGTCAGTCATCTACAGAGTAGTTTTTATAATGCTTGGCTTGGGCCGAAAAGTGGAAAATGTTCTTTAATCTTACGAAATGCCATCATTTACATATCGCGAAAAAATTAATCAACCAAAATTATAATATGAAAACAGCCGAGGGTACAGTTACCATTGAGACAAGGAAAAAGACCTAGGAGTCATCATCGACAAGTCTCTGAACTTCATAGATCACAAAAACAGCAAAGTCTCTAAAGCCAACCAACTGTTAGAACTCATTTTTAAAACATTCACGTTTATGGACAAAGAGATGATTCTGAACCTGTACAAATCCTTAGTCCGTCCACACTTAGAATATGCCACTTGCATATGGTCTCCTCTCTATAAATAGGATGCAATATCTACAGTAACGGTACTAAGAGATCTAAATTATTCTGAAAGACTCAAAGCATTAGGTCTGCCTACTTTGCAGTACAGAAGAGATAGAGCGGACATGGTACAGGTACACAAAATACTAAATGATATAGATGTAGTTGACAAGCAGAAATTATTTACAATGTCCACCTATACTGCAACTAGAGGCCATTCTCTAAAAATACTTAAAAAGATCAAGCTTAAAATTGAGAAGTAACTTCTTCAGCAATAGGATTGACCAAACTTGGAAGGACCTTCCAGAATATGTAATAATGGCACCCTCTCTGAACAGTTTCAAGAAGTGGCTAAATAGTTCATGGTACGGGCACCCATATAAATTTAATACTTTGTGTTTCACCACAGGCAGGAGGATTAGAACACCTATTCAGATGTGTCAACAGTGGTTGCAGAGCCTAATCTGACATCGACTATGTAAAAAATGTACAAAAAAATGTCAAAATTTTAAAACGCCACATTAGGCAATATCCTGTTATTTGGCCCGGATGGAATAAACTGCATGTAAAGGGAGGTAATTAAATATGCAAATTAGGTTTATAATATACAAATTCGCTACATTCCGTAAGTAAAATTCTATATCTCAGTGACCTATAAATACAGTGACTCGCGTCTTCACCTTTCCGTCCAAAGAGGCGTGTCGCGCATGCGACTGTGGCGCCTCGGTGAGTCTAAACACCCCACGACACCCCATGACACCCCACGACATCCCAAGACACCCCACGAAAGTATATGTATATTTTCATTAAAAAGTAGATGTTAAGAACAATAGCATTAGTTATTCCTTATATTTTTGATAAATACTCTCTCTTTTTTAAAGACATCCTGACTGTAAGGTGAAATAATCACCACCTACTAAATTCAGTGCTGAAATTTTGTACCAGTATACTATATACAAATCTGAGTCGAATAGTAATGTTATATTTCGGCTATCCATTTACTAAAGCATATATTTTTTTTTTAAATTGCAGCTGGGAATGGAACTGCATGTTTATTAGCTAGGCATGTCTTACACTCATTGAGTCTGAAAAAAGTTCATACTGCTCCTATTATGGTAATGTGTTGCACATAATTATGAAAGTATTCAAACAAACATCGGATAAACTAGTGGTAATGATATATGCTTATCCCGGCGTCCCAGTAGGGTGGTGTGATCTCAAACTGTGCAGAACCAGACCAGGCCTGATAGGATGAGATGAGTAGCAATTGTAAAACGAAATATTCTGATAGGGTGTTCATTTTACTTTCAGTGATCTGATTTGAACAAAAGAGATAATTCTGTTTTGTGGTCTTATCAAAACTGATCATACTGATCTCGTTATGAAAAGACAGATACAAAATAACTCAGTACTAGCACAGCTAGCATAAAAAGATCGCAAGGACGTCATTCCTGAGTTCATATTTGGTTATTCATTCATTCGTTGCGCGGATCTATCATGGGAGACTCATGTGAACATTGACTACTATGATCAGACAGTGTTTATGTTTTCAATTTTGACTCAACATACATGTATTTAACATTTAATGATTTCTCCGGGCTGTCTGATCAGAATCTACTCTCAGAGTTGGACTATATAATCCACAAAGCGAATAAGAATCTTGGAGGACTAAAGACGACCTGCGTGTATTTCTTGATTGTTGCTAAATATCACACCTAACATAATCGCTTATATCAACAATCGATGCCGCGTGCCGCTGATTAATCGGCAGGCATGTGTTTATTGATTATTGTTAAATGCTAACGTAATCGCCCATATCAATAATCGATGGCGCGTGTCAATAATTAATCGAATCCGTGCATACTGTACGAGAAAAAATTAATTTCATTAGAGTTTACTTATCTCAAACACATTTTATCTAAAAAAACTGTTTTATTTATTCCTTGGTAGCACAAAACAAACGAGTCCTAAAATCTGTGGGGTGCCGTTTTACTATTTATTCCCTATAACTTGATATACATAATTCGAATTATGGATATCCATTCTTCGAATTATTGATATCTGTAATTTATAGATATCCATAATTATTTATTGATATCCATAATTCGAATTATGGATTTCTATATTTCGAATTATGGATATCCATAAATCGAATTATGGAAAAGGCATTCCATAAAAGTCCATGATAGATGAGAGAAAAATGTCCAAACAACCCCCACCGGTGCCTACTGCTAGCACAGTAGGCCCTTGTCCTACTGTTATCAGTAGGACGCCCTGGCACTGTAAGTTGTACCCAGCACCATCGCACCACCCAACCACCCCTCTGATGGTTTGAGTTTAACCCTATTTGAGAGTATTTCAATAATATATACTGAACCGTTTTCCAAGACATATACAAATCGCATCCCGCACCTACTGCAAGCACAGCTGGCCCCTGTCCTCCCTATCCAAATTAGTAGCATTGAAAGTTACCCCGCACCATCCCCCGACCCGACCACCCCGTGAAATAATTGGAATGTCTATGTAAAACATACTATATTTTAGTAACTAATATAAAAAATAATGTTTAAGACCTTTTTATGGAAGATATTTATCAATAAATTGGTGCCGTGGGGTGTCGTGGGGTGTCATGGGGTGTCTTGGGGTGTCGTGGGGTGATTAAATGACCGACCGTGGCGCCTCCTACCGGAGCGCCATTTTTAATACAAGCTGAATAAGCTTGAAATTCTGTCAAAAGTTAACGGCGTGTATCGCCCATTTTATCGGTGTTTTCATAGTGAAATTATTATGCAACGATAAGGTAAGCTTTGAATTTTATAATGATGTATTAGAATATAAGTTTTGTGAAGATTTTGCATGGTTTTGGAGTTCATTTTTAACGATGAAAATTGAGAAATTTTGGTCACTCGAAAGAAAATGGCGACGCCGCCGTTAAAACCATCACTTCTTTTACGATGTGCTCCGTCGTTAATAAGGGTTGAGGTATTATTTAAGCATTAGAAAACGAAAGGAGAAGGACCAAAATGTTGTTTAATATCATTTTCATGACAATTATTTACTATTTTGATGGTCTTATGACAGTATAGAAATAGGCTTATTTATGAAAGTAGCGAAAACCGGCAAATCAGGGTGTTCAAACCCCCATTCCCCCGTTTTTGAATAAGGCTCCCAAAATAACAATTTTTGAGCCTCGCAATGATATTTTTCATAAAGTTGAATGCCTCATAAATTGTTTGAGTGCTATTTTATGCAATTTCGTGGCGATTTAATGGGTCAAAATAATCTTTAAATAAAACTTGTTTTTCACAGTTTTCGCCATACAACAATGAGTTCAGAGGGTTGATTAGTTATGCATTGAAGAATTTGTGAGGGACCAAAGTTTCTAATTTCACATCAATAAAGATTAACCCCAAAACCAAGCAAAATAATCACAAAACTTACTATTCTAATACATCATCATAAAATTCAAAGCTTACCTTACGTTGAATAATAATTTGATTACGTAAACATTAATGAAATGGGCGATTCACTTCGATAACTTCTGATAGAAATTCCAACCCACTCAGCTTAATTAAAACCTATGTCACCTATTTACTTCAAGTTTCAATGCATGCTAAGTAAAAGAGAGAGCCAAGATCAAAATCCTCAGCCAAATGCATGTTAAAATAAAAGTTTCCCGTATTTATATTGAAAAGCTCTCCAGCCCGTTTTTTTTAACTACGTCAAGTAAAACTACCGTATAAAAACTTGGCAAGTTTGGTATCAAAATTTCGGAAATTAAGTTCACAATTTAATGCAGACGTTTGTAAGAATACATTATATATACAGATAAAATAAAACAATGATAATATTAAAATATTTCTAGATGCCAAATAAGCGGTCGATAGAATTATCGACTTTTTCAGCCACCCACCTGTCCAGCGGCGCGACATGCGTCTATTGGAAAAATACCTATATTTAACTGGAGATGCTAGTCACTCTATATATAGGTCACTGTATATCTATAAGTCAAACAAACGTAGAGGGTGGGTATGGTGGGAGGAGGCGGACATATAGGCGAGTCAAATAACAGGATTATGCCCTACATTACAGTTATTCAACATTATTTAAGTGAAGTAGTTGCATGTACAGTTTGATAAATGTTTATCCATGATACTTCTGTGATATCCATTCAGTAAACAGTATCCCACTGAGTGTGTAAGTTGGGTTTTCATTGAAAATTTTCACTATAGGAATGAACCAGTGGCAATAAGACGTAAAGGAGACCAGTCTATAGTCTTATCAAGTCGCAATAAAAGCTCTACAGAGCTTATGTTAGATGTTAATAAAAATAAGCGACTATAAATAAAGATTATTATTATTATTATTATTATTATTATTATTAGTCTAAAAGTCTAAAAATTAAAATCAAAGTTACGTCAATTTATTAGCCTAGTTTACGACTAGAAGTCACCGTCATGAAATTTCATACATTAGTCCGTACACATTCGCCAAAGCTACCAAAAATAGAATCGACTAGAGGTCAGATTCAAACTGACCGAATTGCGCTCTGAGGAACGTGCACATGTGACGTCACTGCTTGGTGATGAGACAGAACCGAAAGTAGCTGCTGGAAGCAGAAAACGGAATGAAAATTGTGCTATTAATAAGTACTGTAACAGTCTTCGAAACAGAAACTTAGACAGATAGACAGGCAAGACTGTCCAATAGGTGACGGTTATCTTTTTCCCTCTGATACTTGCATTTAGAATACTTTGCGATCCCAAAATATGTGAGGGGGTATCTACAAAAAGCGGGTGGGGTGTTTCCATCCTTTTCGATACTTCGTATCTCATTATAGAAGATGCGATTTCTGGCCATATTCGAGGTTACTGTGTATTCCTGAGACCCCAAGAACGTCAAATGCTTGTGTCCTAATAAACGCCCCTGCTCTAATAAACGCCCACCGCCCCTTTTCCAAAAAAATTAGAGGTATTTTTGCAGTGGCTGATTTACCACACATTAGGCGCTCTCATAACGCGCCCGCCCTCACTTTTCGTAAAATGCAACGCCTCCAGGGTGTTTCATAGTATATGATACGGTAATTAGGAAGTGGCGTTTAGTTTAATCTAGTTTCTAACTGTGGTCACGGAGCAATGTTTTTTTTTATATATGTGTATTTCAGCATCTAACCCTGCAGCTAGAAATCGACGTTGTGGAGCCAGATGATCACGGAAAATGAATTATCAAATAACAAAATGCAAACACAATCTTAAAATGACGCTTTACATGCAGAAAGCATTAGACTTTCTAAACAAAGATCACTAATACAAGGAAAGCACCACTCCTAGCGCGCACAGGACGTCAGAAATTGCGTCGTATTGACGTCGATGCGACTTCATTGCGCCATTGCATGGCAAACAGTGCAAGCTATACTCCACCATTTTTCAAAGGCATTAAAACTGGGATTCTTTCACCAGAAACGTCAGATTTTCTCAAACAAATAATCATTTTCAAATCATTTTAATCCGTGTCTGAAGTGGTGTATTTTACCCAAAGTTTTGGAGGTAATATGGACCACCTTATTGGTGCAGATGGCAAAATTAATCTCTAGAAACCGCAGGGTGAGAAGAAATATTTTCTATCTCACAATGCCTGTTAGGTATTTGTACGAGAAATTACCAAAACAATTCCATAACATCAATGTCGCCAGGATATTCTATCACCCTTTACACGAAAATGTATCTAAGGTGACGAGATCAAGTCAAAAACATATTTGCTTATAATACATGTGTCATGACTTTGTATTTGAAGAAAATAAAGACGACAATAGAAAGACGATGTAGTATAGGAAAGAGAATAATTTATAGCATATATAGTAACTGGTGTCTACAAAATATACAAATATACAGCAAAAAAGAAGAAAAAAACAAACAAAAAAAAAACAGCCACGCCAATTCGAAATGACGTCTCAACGTCGGTGTGACGTCAGTTCGGGTCGTGCCGCTGCATGCAATGTCGAAATGACGTTGTATCAACGTCTATTCGACGTAATAACGTCGTCCCGATATTGACACTACGCCATTTCGCAATTACGTGGCTGGTGAATTACTCTGTACTTTATTTCTATGTTTTAACCATCTACTCGCTTCGGTGTATTTTGGCTCTGGTGTATTTTGGCTCTTTGCGTAAAAAGTCATTAAAGCTTGGTAAATCTTGCTTTATGACATCTTCAAGTTCGCCAAGCACTCTTCAAAGTTTCGGTTCTAGCCGTGAACAGAGTACCGTTACGTCACGACCACGCGATTTCAGCAGTTGAAAAACAGTCAAGTCTTAGGTCCTACGAAGCTTGTTAAATGTCGAAATGTGCATTTACTAAGTACCATAGTCGTTTCTCCGCGGCAAATGTCATTAATTTTTATGAAATGGTGCCACTTCCCAGGAAAATTCACAACAAAGATCACCGCCAGGTGCACTTTATGACATTAAAATCTGAAATATAACTGCTTTTCTTAACCCGGTCGAGATTTTTTTCTTTCAATATACCTGGAATTTACCATAAAAATCATGTGATTGTGACTACACCCGGGTAACTACGTTTTCAAGGATGTTACGAAACGAAAAAGAGCTGTTATGAAACGAGAAAGAGTCATAGTTACCAAACGACTCTTTTTCGTTTCGAAACAGCTCTTTTTTGTTGCGTTACAACCCCTGTATATACAAAATTAACCAGGGGTGGTGACGTACGTTTTCTATCGTGAAGGCCTATACAAATGAATTTGTAATACGAATAAGTTTATCTCAAGTTTGGAAGAGGACAGGGCTTCAAATGTGACGTCTGAACAGCTTACGAAAATCCGTAAAGATTCTAAATATTTAGACAGATATAACTGAGCAAACCGTGCAGGCCCAGATCAGACTGCTCCTTAAAAGAGCAGTCTGATCAGGGTCTACACAGTTTGCCATTCCACCTGCATCTTATTGTTGTATTACTATATTGAAAAATCCATTTTAAGCACAGTTATGGAAATAATTTGAGGTGTTCCAACGATTAGAATATTTACGGTAGCTCTGGCATAATATTTTAGCTTAAATCTGAGATTCGGTAAAATGCCCGTTGTCCTCATCTTGAGCAGTTTTGCTGGTAACCGGCTCTGCTGCTTTCATGTCTGCTGCAATGACGGTAACATCAGTGTCTATCACTGTGTCGTCTGCTGCTGGTGGCGATCTATACAATTTACTGGACAGCAGAAACATTATGGCACTGAACATCTTCACGGCTATCCACCAGACAAACAGACGCCAGCTCATTTCAAATCGGTCGTAGAACCAGCAGGAACCACGTGACCAGCACAGATCTTGCCATAACGCGCATGCGCTGTCTATCACGACTCCCGTCAATACTGGTCCTGGAATGGTTCCTGGCAAAATAGTAAAATGTGGATTATTTTGGCTGGTTTGGCTTTGGTACAGTTATATTGCAACTGAATGCTAAGCAGTTATATACTGTTTAGAATTCAGTTGCGATGTAATGCATTACTCAACAAATAGCTTTATCGAGATTTTCGACCAGCTTGGGAAATAAAGCCAACTGCAAAGGTCGACGTCCATAGTTGCACCAAAAACTCATCCGTGATATTTGATGCAGTACTATTCCATATATACGATTCGTTTTTTTTTACATCTAGCTTTGTAGTAGCTTTTCAGTAGTACCAAACCAGAACATTTTAAAACAGGCCATATAATAAATAAAAATGAAATTACCGTAACAACTATGGCAAAAAGAAACTTAATAACTGTAGAAATAGACGAACCTAGAAGACGTAGACACACCCATTGTAGACCCAGTCCCAGAGCTTTGAGATCATCTGGCACACACCTGTAATGTTTTTATTTAACTTTGATCAGAACCACTGACAGGATATATAAGCGACAAGACAAAACCAACAAAGTAGCATGTGCGCCCAGCGAAGATTTAGATTAGCCTGGGCATCAGCCCAGTCTGATCAGAGTCTTTGCTGTGCGATCAAATGGTAGCTAAGGGTCTAAGCTACCTCCATGCAGACAGCGAAGACTCTGATCACACTGGGCGGATGCCCAGGCTGATCTGAGTCTTCGCTGGGCGCACACTGATATCGGTTCCTTACCAAATTGATTCAGCTTCTTTAAGGGAAACATTATCGCAGCATTTCAATCTTTACTCCCAACCAGAACTCCAAAACGTTACTCTAGCTCATCAGATGCAGTAAATGGAATTTCGAATTCAAACATTTACCTGAAGAAATGTAGGGTACGGTCTTGTTTAGAGTATTTGTGCTCAGTTTTGTAACTCTTTCAACAGTGCTTTACTTCACATGAATGTGGAAAATACTGAAAACAGTCCAGAGGCTTGAGAAGAAATACGACATTTACGACTTTAAATGACGTCGAAGTAAACCCTGGCTCTCTACAATCTCATTGGACGTCGGCGAGGTAATGACGTCATTGACGCTATTTCGCAGAGAGCAGAAAAAAACTGCGTGTTTAATGTTTTATCGCTTCAATTTTAGCTCTTATATAAGATTATTCATCAAGATTTTGATTGAAACGGCTGTAAATGTAAGCAGTCAGCTTAATTTTTTCTGATGTTTATCGAAGTGTAAACTAGATTCGGTCACTACCACAGTTTACATGACCCCCGAAGGGGTTCATATTCACTTTGAAGGCAAACTAATGTAAAGTACATTGGGTCACTAGCAAAGTTTACATGATCCCAGAAGGGTTTATATTCACTTTGCACGCGATCCAATGTAGTTTACACTTCGGGTTCATGTAAACTTTGCTAGTGACCCAGTATAGTTTACACTTCGATAAACCTCAATGAAAAAAATTAAATTCATACCTGAAATAACTTCGATAAACCTAAAAAATGAAATTCACTCCTTAAATAACATAATGGTTTATGTGCCGGGCCGCGTAGCGCAATCGGTAGGGCACCAGACTCATAAGTCAGAGGTCCTGGGTTCGAAACCTGGTCTCGCCACATACTTTCGTTTTTCCTTCCGCTGATTCAGGAAGGGCAGTTGTCAGTTACTGGCGAAAGTAAGTGCACTTAGTACTGGTTAACCGCTTAGGAGGTCTAAGCCTGCCCAGGAATAGTGTGGTTAGGTTAACCACAGGCGCTTGAAGTTCTATGCTATGAAACATATTTCAATGTCGCTAAACATCTAGGCTATGAGCCATTTTGAAATGACCTATTGACTGCGTCAAGTATAAAGGGTTTTGAGGGTTTTTTGAGCATAGAACTTCAAGCGCCTGTGGGTTAACTGACCGTCTCGGCATGACCATAGCTGTTTACCGTGGACGTAAAGCAATAAATAAATCAATCAATGGTTTATGTCCCTGTTTATCCGCCATTTCTGCTAGGGACAAACTATTTTCTTAAAGGGAAAAATCTTTCGGAAAAGGGACAACTCTTAAAGAAAGAATTTTTCTCCTAGAGGAGCTCTCGGGGCTAATTTTTTCCTTTCACAGATGACCCAATTGAAAAGGGGGGGGGGGGCAAATGAAAATGGTAACAGTGTTTCCCCTTAATGTTTCAAATATGCACCAACATTTTCTGCTCTATGAGCTTTAACATAAAGGTTTATACAAATAATAATATAGGAAGCAAAAGAAAACTATCTTTCTCGTACCTAAGTATAGCCATTGACGCTGGCGTCACAGTGGTAAACGTCAGTAGCATTCCAAGAAAGAGTAGGATAATAAACAAATACATGACGTCACATGAGCTGGCGCATTTGCCCGTCCTTGCGGTTCCTTCCACCATACTTCCAGAACTCAGGTATTGTAAACTCTCTGTCACACATGTGCAGTTATTGTATATCTGTCATTAGAGAACATGAAGCATATCATTCCATAATAATATAACAAGACTGCAAATAAATCTAACACAACCTTTTCAATTGTTTAATAAAAGGATAGGCCTACAAATAGACTTTCTTCTGTAACTTTTTTGTTTACCGGTATACAAAGGAAAAAAAAAACTCTCTTTATCTTATATACAAAAGAAAAATCACAAAGTTTTATTTCTTGTTTTTTGATACAGATATACTTTCTTCTGAACTCAATTTTGAACGTCGATGTAATTTTGTAATACCCCCTTCACACCAAACTCGTTCTCACTACGTTCTGGAAAATTTTGCCAAACGGGCTCAAACTGTGTGCGAACGGAGTGGACGTAGTAGCAACGTTTTAAGGTCTGTTTACGAACCTCATGGACGGACTCGGACGGGTTCGGACGGAAGGGTGCTCCAGAACGTCGAGCATGTTTAAAATTTTCTGGCGACATTAGACGGAGTGGCAATGTTCTTAAAACGAGATGGACGTGCTACGAACGGAATTGCCATACTTCGATCCTACTAGGCACTATTGGTAGTACGTGTGCACGCTGACCTGTCTGTTGTAGCTCGTTCTTCCGATTCGCAGACGAAACAAACTCGACGAGGGTATGCAGCACTCTTCTTTCCTTGACTCCCAGACTCAGGAAAAGGCAGAGGAGACTCTGCAACTAGAGGATGAGCTGAATGAGCTTCAGATGAGACGCAGCTTTGGGATCTAACAGTAGCTGCTTTAGTATGGCCCGTCTGTCTAGCTCCGCTCTTGTTTGGAGGCATGGCACTCACAAGGATGCAATGCTCTGCACAGCTCGAAATGACGAACGCGAATGAGAACTGGGTAGAAAGCAGTGTTTTTGTAGCTGACGGATCAGAACGTGATTGCAATTACATTTTGCACGCACTGGGGACGAGATGAGGACGTAGTCTGAACGAGAAGATTTGCTTTCGAACGAGGTAGTTGAGGTACGAACTAGTTTTAACGTATTAGGGACTAAGTAGAAAAAGGTACGAACGGGGTTGAACTGACCACGGACGTGCATGACCTGCTTGAAAACGGTCTCTGCACGAGGGGGAATCTGACCCGATATGAACTTAATACGAACGGACTGTGGACGGGATATAGACGAGATATCGTTTTTTTTCCATATACTTTAAGCGCAAGTGACAGAGCATGGTTCGTCCACCTGAACACAGAGATTATCGAGCGTACAGATGGACGAATGCTGCTTTATCTTAGCATATAGCGTGATAAGCTGCAAAGTCTGTATCTGGAGTAAATGGGGATCGAGATTTAGCCTTTTAAGCACCAAAAAGCAGACGACAAAAGCAGCCGCCTCATCAAGATCTACGCGGATTTTCGTCTCTAGCATTCAAAGTGTTAAGGAAATTATACTGTGGGCTTTCTTATGGAAAATGTATCATGTCATTCATATCAACATTAATAATACTTTCAGATGACAATCGTATGTCACTTTCGCTGCACAGCTGCATATTCCTACAGTATCTGTCTGTTGTAATCCACCGTTAAATTATGGTAATAAGTTTAGCTTGTTATCATCAAACTTATCTAACAACTGACAAGTATTAATCAAAACTTCTTAAACGGGTAGTCAACTTCATTTCAACGTCTTGATGAAGCAATTTGTTGGCTGGCTTATAATTCAAACAGAAAATTCATGGTTTTGACACAGATATGGAGCATACTGCACGGTTAGTAGAATGACAACAGAACCATTGTAGACGACATAAAATATGCAACCATCATTCTAATGGCAACGCTTTTCGATAAAAAAAACCTTTGTGACTAGTAGTATACATCTGAGCCGCTATACACAATTTTTGTGACTTCCCACTTGCTTCCTTACTAGTAGGCACATGACGTCAAAATAAAGTTTTGACGCCAGTGCGCCCTGATAACGTCGCACCGACGTCAGTACAACGTCATTTCGACGTCATGTGTTCGCTGGGTTTAATCACGAAGCCGTTCCCAAATGGTGTCTACTCTTATAGAACAGGGGCCGTAATTATAAAACGACTTAAGTGGTTGCTATGCTGTTGCTAAGGCTAAATTTCTTTGAAGGAGATTCCCAGCAACTATGAAATTTGCTCTGGAGGAACAGTCTTTCAAAGACTGTTCCTCCAGACCAAATTTCATAGTTGTAGGGAATCTCCTTTATAGATATTTAGCCTTAGCAACAGCATAGCAACGACTTAAGTGGCTTTATGAATACGGCCCCAGAATTTGCTCCAAATGCTTTTCTTTAGCAGTTGACCCTAATTGAAGAAGGAGGCAAAATAGAAGAGTTTGTTTCCCCGAAAATTTACTATTTCAGGTTAGAAACAAAGAAAGATTAAGAAAAAAACGTTGTTTGTCTCACTTAAAATTAAGAACCTTCTAAAAGCTAACCTTGTTGAGATGAGGAGAATCTATGATGTAGTCGTAACTGCAGCCAGCATGACACGGTGTGAAGTACATGACACTGTCGCTGCCACAAACAGGCTCGAACTGTTGGGTATCACACTGACAACCGTTGTTACACGGTGACTGTAGGTCAGCAGAGGCTCTTTCCATACTGACAAAGAAGGAGAAAATACGTTTAACTACACCACAATATGAAGCGTTAGTGAAAATGTTCATCAATGGCCCCTTTTTTCCGAACCAGTTTGAAGCTGAAAACATCAGCTAAATGAGGTTTTAGTTAATAAAGATATTACATTCAATAAGTTTGAGTTAAGTTAGCTGTTGAGCCGTAAAAGGTCAGTTCAAAACCTTTTGAATTTATATTTTCAAGCACACTTTCAAACATATCTATGAAACATTGACTTTCTCGTTTTTATCAAGCAGGTGAAAATATCCTCGTTCTTCGCCATCGTGAAGTAATGCGTCGCATATGCCCTCAAACTTCATGCGTTAATCATTATAGTTAATTGGATGAATTGATTTTTTTTTTTCTAAATTATTCCCTTTGACGTATAAAATTTTAAAAGTTTGGTCTTCTTTATACGAATAATTCAGAGAGAAAAAAGACAGAAGAAAAAACTTAAACATGTTACAATGCATTACTTTGTTCTATAACTTGTAGTAACTCCAGCAAAGTCTATATCCGGGCAACTGATGAAAAATCCTCCTCCCACCACTATTGCCAATAAAGACATAAGAACACATAGTCGTACCATACCAATCACCCCGAATTTAAATTTCCGTATTAATATACCACCTAATACCATACCACCAGCTCCTCCCAGAAGTGTAACTGCACCTGAACCAAATAAAGCATAGCAATCAAATGAAAAGTCTTAAAAACTGAAAGTTTCGACAGTAACAGCTTCATGTATACGGATATCACCTGAAGACGTCAGAAATTTTCTTAGCCATACTTATAATTTTTTTCCTCCCCCTTAAAATCTTTTTATTATATGTCTGTCTTTAGACATTCTCTTGATGTTGAGTCAGATATGAAATTATCAGAGACATTAAGCTAGTAAAATTAAAAAGAGTGAATTTCTAACATCTTCGGCTGACATAAAGATTAAGTGATTAATTAAAGACGATGTCAAATTGGCTTTAATAACTAGTTTCAGAACTTATTTAATAACTACATGTATGGACAGATATTTGTTACCTAAAGAACTTTTGAAAAGTTTAAAAGCCCAGCACTTTTTGGGGTAGATAGCATAAAAACCTATTTCTCTACGCTTTATACGACAATTCCACATGGCAAATTAAAATCTAAATTAAAAGAAATTGTAAACAATTGATTCTTTCACAAAAACGGAAATCGTCGGTACAAATACGTTGTTCTTGTGTATCTGGACACATACTTTGTTAACGACCACTCTGATGTTCGTACAAAATATTGTGAGGATGATGTCATTACAATGCTGGAATTTTTTATCGACAATATTTACGTGGAGTTTAGCGGACAGATTTTACAACAGACTGTTGGCATTCCAATGGGCACTAACTGCGCCCCCTTACTTGCCGATTTGTTTCTTTACCGGTGTAAGGCGGAGTCTATACAAGGGCTCTTAAAAGAGGGTAATAAACACCTTGCACAGAAATTCAACTTCACCTACAGGTACATAGATGGTGTTCTGTCTCTGAATAATTCATAGATTTCGGAGTTTATTGACCTCATCTATCCATGTGAACTTGAAATTAAAGACACCACAGAGTCCAGTTCATCTGCCTCATACTAAGATTGTTATCTCCACAGGGTATAATCGATTCCGCTAATTTTCGCTTCCTGCAGAGACTGTACATCATATTTGGCTTCCGCCGAGACTGTCCGCGAACTCTTGCTTCCTGCCGAGACTTCTGTACATGATAAATGGCTTCCTGCAGAGACTGTCCGCGTGATTCTGCTTCCTGCCGAGAGCCTCGGCATAAAGCAGAATCACGCGGACAGTCTCGGCAGGAAGCTATTTTTCGAGGACAGTAGTCTCTGCAGGAAGCAAGAGTTCGCGGACAGTCTCGGCGGAAGCCAAATATGATGTACAGTCTCTGCAGGAAGCGAAAATTGGCGGAATAGATAATACCCTGTGATCTCTATATTGACAATGGAAAGCTTGTTACTAGACTGTATGACAAGAAGGACGACTTCAATTTTCCCATTGTAAACTTTCTGTTTTTGAGTAGAAACATCCCTTCGGCACATGCATACAGAGTTTATGTTTCTTAGCTAGTCCGCTATGCTAGAGCCTGTTTCAAATATCAAGACTTTGTTGAAAGAGAGAAGCTGCTCAACCATACACTGTTGACATAGGGTTGTCAGAAAGTAAAGCTTGTGTCGACTGTTAAAAAGTTTTATGGGAGACATCCTGACCTCGTTGATCCCTACAATGTGGCCGTTTCTAAACTAATTTCCGATTTGATGGCCTTAGCCGAAGCTAAGTTAAGCTTTCAAATACCGGACTTTCTTTTTCACTGACTTTTTCCACTGATACATAGATATGGCGGGCGTATTATAATAGGCAGGTGATGCTTACTACTCGCGAGCACCTGATCACACCTCTGTTTTGGGGTCCATATCTGTGTATCTAAAATATTCCGGAATTGTCTATGTTAAGATGACTTGCGTGTTCGGACTTATGATTTGGGTACTTTGATCACTTTCATTTACTATAACACACGCACGCACGCCATGATGGCCTCGCTTAACATGGATACTAACTGGTGTAAACCTTGTGAGAAATGAACATATACGAAGAGAAAAATATCAGATTCCACATTTATACTCATGTGTTTGATTACCAGACTAATTAATTTCAGTCACTGGATATATAGCAGACAACTCAAACACAAATAAACTTTACGTTTCAAAAACTGTCCGTACTATAGCGGCATACGTTTTATAATGTTTGGATAAAAGGAAGGCTATCTTTTTCATTACATGTATAATGCAGCTAATCAGCCGCAAGAAAAATCGTTATATCAGAAGTAAAATTATAAAACCGTACCCATGATAAAGCCAGAGTCAGAGGGGAGGATATCAAACTTTTCTTCCAAAATTTTTGGAGCAAAGGCAGCAAGCCCGCCGATAATAAGAGTTTCTGCACATGCGCCGAATACAATGAGTGAATATGTTGGTATTTTTATCTGAAGTAAGTAAAATACATATTAGTTTTGGCAAATTAGGGCTAAATAAAGTCAAAGTCTTTAATTAAAGAATCTGACAAGGATATATTTAGCCAATAAGCCTAAAAATGACAGTGATATTTGAAAACATAATGTGAGAAGCGATTTGGAGGGATGTTTTACGTTGCAACAAAAAGGTTCGTTTTCGATTAAAAGGGAAAAGGAGGGGTGTCTATAAGGCTGTTTTCATGGCCACAGCCGATTTTCTTTATACGTTGTAAACTCAGACTACTATGTGTTGGCTGTAATGTCATGCAATATTAAATCAATTGGTGAAGGTTTCTTTGGTGTGTACAAGAAGAAAGTGGGTGGGGTAATTGTGACACGAAGATGGTTCTGTTAAGAAAATGCTTATATTTTTATTGCTGCATAGAACTGGAAGTTTACAATTTCATGAATCCTTATGCAATGCCAGATATAACAAATGATTATAGTACTTTTGTAAAATTTCTACATGAAGTGCGTTTATACTCACTTGTATGACATACCTAAACTTTAGCCTTTTTTATACTCCTACTTTACGCAAAACCACAACAGCTTTTTACACTCAAAGCTATTCCAATAATATTTTGCATTTATTCAGTATATTAGATTGTCATTCCAAAATTATGCCGATAATTTTCTACAATGAATATATTCTGAGTTATCTTCCCTTAAAATTGCTTTTTTAAATTTTATTCTAATTTTTACTCAGACTTTATACCCCGCCACACATAAGTGGCAGGATGTGATGTTTCCAAGCTGGTTGTCCATGTAGCTGTCCATCTGATCGTCTGTCTCTCTGACTAGCTGCCTGTCTGTCCATCTGTCTGTCTGTTCTTTCATCCATGAACACTTCGATTCTTTTCGATAACATGAGTATTTTAATGTGTTTTTTTTTTGTTAAACTTGGCATGTGCATTGGTATTGGGAACAGCTAGCTTGGAATCGGGCGAATTCCGTTATCTCCTGACAGAATTATTGCCCTTGTCAATGTCTAAAACATGGTCTGTAATTCCTTTACACTTTGAAATATTTTGATGAAATTTCACGGAAATGATTGAAGTAATATATCCTTTCTGTAAAAAGCAAAACTTTGTCTACCAGGATAATCTGCCACTGCCTTGGGGATATATACATGTATAAAATCATGAAAATGTTTACAAAATCAGGTTTGAGTGTGATTTTCCTGAAACTTGTAACAACTTATCTAAACAGTACTCGCTTCCTGTCAAGATCAAAATTTTGACCCCAGCGGTTATTTGCCCTTCGCATAGGGCCTTTTACATGCATAGAGTCATGCAAAAACTATATAAAATCAGATTTTTGGTACATCTTTTTGAAATTTCACAGAAATGATATAATTAACATTAGCTTTCTTTGACAACCAGAATTTAGTTAAATAGTGTTATCTGCTCCTGCCTCTGGGATGTACACATTCATACGATCATGAAGAAATCTATATAAAATCAGCGTTGAAGAGATTTTCCTGAAACTTGCAGCAAATTATCGAAGTAATATAAGCTTCCTTTTAGGATCAAATGTTTTCTCGAGGAATTATCTACTTCTGGCACGGTGCTATATACAATGTACTTGTATCAAATAATGAAAAAAAAATCTATATAAAATCAGAACCGAAAAGGATTATCATAAAGTATATGAAAAACTGTCAAAACAATAATAGCTTCTAGGGATGGTTATATTTATATCACAAGGTGGTTATCTGCCCAAGTCCCGGAGTTATATACATGTATGAAATCATGAAAAACAGTTGTTAAAGGTTTGCAGTGGCGGGGTTTACGCAGTCATTTACAATACATTTAATTAGTTCATATTTCTCCAAATTTGGTCAATTTTAAACAAAGCTTAAGAGTAACTACACGTCAGGAACTGACTGAATCAGATCCCAAACCCTATCCCCAACATCAAAGGGAAAGATTGACAAAGACATTCCAACAAACAATAAATTACAAGTGATAAGCCGAGTCAGCTGGTCTTTCCAAAATCACGTAGGTGGCAACTCAGGTATCTTTATTGAACTAAATAATTTAGACCAACAGAAGGGTTACAACAGACTATGCAAATTATACGAAAAACATTTAACAATTATTTTTACCTATTTTCTATTTTATTATAGAAGGGTTAAAGGCCCTATTGCTCTATCAGTGATGAAAATTTTATCGTGAGGTTTCGCGGCAAGCTTCCTACTACAGTTTCGTCATACATTGTAGTAAACGACCGTGATTAGCATGCTCTAATTAAATATAATATCCTTGTGATTCACAAAAAGGGGTTTTGAATTCTGATTTGGGTCATTTTAGTTGCCAACCAATATGACCTACTTTCGATTTCGTAAACATGATTAAAATGGTAAAAATACAACGTACAGGCGTGGAGACTAATTCACTATGCCGCATACAGCTATGGAACATTATCAAACGGGAAACCAGAAGAGGGCAACTTATTTTGTGGAGTGATTTGTCATTTTCAAAAAACTATTCCTTCTACTTTTTGCTATGTTTTTGACTCAATAAATGCATAGCAAGCCTCATTTTATCACCGTCCGTGTAGGATGAACCGCTTGTCGTAAGGATTTGCGTTTACTCGTTTTTACCACCGATAGGCCTATGGAGACTTTAAAATGAGAACACAATAAATTAAACAGTACCGAACATAAAACAAATGCAACCGCAACGAAAGTAACTACTGGGGGGCGGGGGGGGGGGGTTAAACCGGTTTTACTGGGCCCAAACCTTCACCCTCACCCTCCGCCGCGGTGCAATTAGTTGGTAGTTCGGTTCGTATGGAGGTCCCCTAACTCATCAGAGAGTCATCACGGTCAACAATTAAGATCAAGAAAAACCGTGATGAAGCAAGGATGAAGACTCGACAGCCAAAACGTGTTGACACACCTGGAGACCCCTAGGGCGTCAGCAATACCACTGGAGCAAAAGAAGACCACCAGTTGAACCCCGGCCAAGAAACAGACAAACATCCGGCCCTAACCAACTAATATATAGCTTTATGTAGGGGCTATCATAGAGTCTGTACCCTGACCCACCGGCGTGCAATTAAAGAGGACAGCAAAGTTGTCAACCGTTATTGGGTTAACCACTAAGCATGCAGACTGTCGCATTACATCTATGTTATAGCCAATGCGTTTAAATCGTATGATAATTTTCTTAAATTGATCAGGAAATTCTGTTTTCCCTATGATTTTGCGTAATTTATATACTAAGTCACAATAAAATTCAGGTTCCGATAGGCCTTGTTGCAAAAGTCATAGTTAACATATTTGAAAATAACAAGTACTCTTTAAAAATTAATCATATAATTTTATTTTATGATTATGTTACTTTACTCTCAACCGACTTTATCACTTATCATTTTCAGACCATTGCTCTTATTGTTAGTTCTCCTCTTCTCTTCACTTCTATGCCTGGAATTTAAATGCAGAAAGGACATAAACTTGTACCCTTTGAGGCCTTGTTTCAAACGGCAGAGAATCAAATAACCCATTTCAGAGCATTTGCAAATTTTGCATGGAATGAGTTCCCTGCTTTAAGAACGTCATCATCTTTAGACTCTATATTTTATACAGACAATTTTCTTAAAAATGTTCATCTATTCGAGTATGCTTGTTTTAGCTGATAAAACTAATGCCCACTGTCAAATGTATTTGCTTATTGTCTCAGAATTGTATCATATTCTTTCCCGTGTCTCTTTTTATTACACATACTCAAAGTAACGTATTTTGCACCTTGTAAAGACCCAAGACAAGAGCACATGCCAAGTTTGAAGAAAATCCATTAAAAATAAGTTATCGAAAGGAAACGAAGTCTCACGGATAGACAGACTGACATACGGTCAAAAAGACAGGCAGATAAACAGCTTAACAGAAAGACAAACAGCATAAAACAAACTAGAGCAAGTGAGTAGGGGCTCACGTATACCCCACGACCAGTGCCACTGCTTAAAGAAAGCAAACTTTTAACACAAAAGTTAAATGCAAATGTTAAACAAACTAATTCAAAGTCTGTGACCTTGACCTTAGATCAGCAGCAGCATCCATGTAAAGTAAACTAGTATAAGATAAAATTAGTCATGTATCACTAGACTCCCTTTAAATATATATCAGAACAAGCAAAAAATACAACAATTGGCTGAGTCCTAGTAATTGACCCCAGGCCCCACCCATGAGCCTGACCCTGAAGTCCCTATCAAAATCAGTGCTATAGAGATAACATGACTAAAATATGGAAGAAATCTGCAACGCATTTACAGAGATGTATGCAAACAAAAAGATTTAACCCAAAACTTTGACATAATGAAAATGCCCAAGTCCTAATTATTGACCATAGGCCCCACCCAGGGGCCTGATCCACGAGCAAAGACTCTTCACATCAAAGGTAATGCTCAAGACATATCATGAGCCAAATATGAAAAGAATCTGACAGATGGTTACGGAAATATGAACAATTAAAAAACACTGACATAATGAAAATGCCTAAGTCATAATCATTGACCCCTGACCTCCCCCAGGGGCCTGACCCAGGTGCCTTGATATTTGAGATCAAAGGTAAAGTTGTAGAGGTATAATAAAATAAATATGAAAAGAATCTGATATAAGGTTACAGAAATATGAGTAATCACAAAAGGTTTAATGCAAAACTTTGACGTAAAGTTGACGAACGGACGGACAACCAGACTGACGGGTGGACGATCGGACGAACAGACGGAATGACAAAAACTTTATAACCCCTGACATACTTCGTATGCCGGTGATATAAATATCCCGCCACTAACATGTGGCTGGGTATAAAATCTGAGTTATATTTTTTTTAAAAAAAGAAACGGTTTTAAGGGGAGATAACTCAGAAAATATTCATTGTAGAAAATTATCGGCATAATTTTGGAATGACAATCTAATATACTGTATATATGCAAAATATCATTGGAATAGCTTTGAGTGTAAAAAGCTGTTGTGGGTTTGCGTAAAGTTGGAGGATAAAAAAGGCTAAAATTTAGGTATGTCATACAAGTGAGTATAATCGCACTGCATCTGGAAATTTTACAAAATTATTGTAATCATTTGTTATATCTGGCATTGCATAAGGAGTCATGAAATTGTAGACTTTCAGTTCTAAGCAACAATAAAGATATTAGCATTTCCTTAACAGAACCCTCTTCGGGTCAGAATTACCCTACCCACTTTCATCTTGTTCACACCAAAGAAACCTTCACCAATCGATTTAATATTGCATGACATTACAGCCAACACATATTACTTTAAGTCTACAAAGATTAAAGAAAATCGGTTGTGGCCATGAAAACAGCCTTATAGACACCCCTCCTTTATTTTACTGTTGTTTGGTATGACTTAAGACAAGGTAACTTGACAGCCACTTGCAGGAGGATGCTTTGTAAAATTTCTACCGAACAATTTATTGTCTATTCGAAACTGTAAAGGCTAGTCTTGACTGATCAAAGGTAATTTTGTCATAGCAGATCCCCCCCCCCATCCCCCCCAAAAAAAAGGTAGGCTTGGATTACCGTTAGAGTTTAAAATGATTTAGTTAAAGTTTAAAATGATCTAGCTCTTCAAACAGACATGTACAGATTCTGGAACATTAAATGAAAATTTCAACATCACAAAAGGTGCTAACAAGGGATCAAAATTTTTCAATATTTACTAAACGTATGATAGCCTTTGGGAAATCTAAGATCCTGTCGCATAATGACCTTCCATCATCGTCACGCTTGGTACTCTTTTCTGCTTTTGATGCTTCACGCGCTGCTCTAATGCTGCTAGTGCCTACAACAAAACGACAAAATGTAGCTACATGTATATAAACGAACAACAGACGCAAGTAAAAGCAGTATGTTGCGTTTTGCAACAAAATTATATATATCACGTCAGAAATTATATTCTAGCAACATAACATTAGTGGCTGATGGTGTGTCATTTTTCTACTGTTTATTGTTTGCAAAACCCTCAAACCATCTCCTACCCCCTCACCCCCAAAACACAAACACACATCTACACACACATGAACGCACGCACGCAATATGTTTTTCCTAGATGAACGTCTAAGATGCATGTTTTAATAATCTGTAAATAAAACTATGTTATTCAAATGTTTTTGTTTGGCACACTGTTTTCAATAACTTCAAACATTTCATAATTATAACATTTTTTTTTCAAATTCAGACTCAAATGTCCTGCATTATTTAAAAATTCCATCAGGTCGGGCAATTACATGCATAATAAGTATGCCAGGCTGTCACAGAACTATTACCATGTGATTACTGCTGTCTTAAGCTCTTACAGAATTTGTCAACCCTTATTGTATGCATAAAAATCGACTTCCGTCTTCAACACGGGACAACAAAGCTCCAACTATTGCCTGATCTATATCTATAAATTTTTTCAATAAAAAAAGTTTATTTTATATTGGGCATCTATTTACCTGGCAAGTTTTTCGGGAATCCACTGAGCGGTATGGCGCACAAGAAGAAGAAAATAGCTGTAATGATGAACCCAACCCACCATGCACCAACCCATCTGGGATCAGTGGGAGTTATATCAACACTGAAATATAACAAATATGAATATCTGACCATTCGTGTTGTATTAAATTCTCCAAGTTTTAATTATGTTAGAGTCCACTTACTGTCATCAAATTGCCTTAATTGTCTTCTTAAGTTAAATATTATAAATGAATTTCAACTTTTTTGCAAGATTTAGAGTAGTGAAATGTCTGGCTGCCAACCTGCTCAGCTTTGCCAACAGAATTGCATAAGGATCCGATATGAAAGAATTTGCGCCTAATTATAAGGTAAAGTGGGAAAGCGTTTGTGGACCCCACCGCAGTGTTGAGACGAATGAGAGAGGTATCAGACTTCCAGAGTTTGCAACCGTTAACAACCCAGTACTGACAAAAGCCTTGGCCCTCACAAACGATCCAAAAGATGGACGTAGCACAGCACAGGTGGGAATACCACAATAAGATTGATAACATCTTAGCGGGGAAGTGCTTCTGATCAGGAGTTAACATCCATAGGACAAGGACAAGAATGCTTTCGTTGAGAAGACATAGTAAGTGGCCATGGCCTAGTGATGTGACTTTCCGAGTGCGTCTGCAGAAGGCGAGAAAGCCAACCCAGCAAAAGACTGAAGTTGATCTTCAGAAGTTAAGGGACCCAGAGGTGGCATGCACTGTTCAAGCAATCATAGGTGGGAAGTCTGCACCACTCTTTGGTCTGATGGATGATGACATAAATACCATGATTATAACCAACAATACAGCAATGACTGATGCAGCCAGTGAGATACTTGGGAAGGAACGTCGCAGGAAAGAGCCCTGTGTCACAGAGATGTTCTCGACATCTGTGATGAGTCGGAGAGATTTGAAGAATAGGCGGTATGAAGCAGAAGGCGCAAAAATACAAGGAAGCTAACGAGGATTCAGAAGACAGTTAAGAAAGCTAAGGAGGACTGGATAGGTATTCTGTGCGGCGAAATTGAAACGTGCCTGAACAAGACAGCATAACAGCTGGTGAAGGATCTTACTTCAGAGAAACAAGGTAGGTCCACAACTATCCAGGACAGGTCTGGGAAATGTCTTACAGAGGAATAAGAGATTCTCAGCAGACGGACAGAATATTGCTCAGAACTAAATAACCATGGGACTTGTGATAACAATGCAGTTCTGGACTGCATTCAGCCCCCAGTAGAAGATCTACAACCCAACCGATTCTTCTTAAGGACGTTGAGATTGCAGTAGCAGCACTGAAGAAGGGGAAATCTGCCGCAGTTGATAATATACCAGCAGAACTTGTCCAAGCCGGTGAGGAGACCATGACTGCTGTTTAACAGAGTTCTATAACAGGAACTGGAGAACATGCAAATGGCCTACCCCATAGACTCAGTCACTGATTATTAACTACCTTAAAAGGGCAATCTAGAGCTCTACCAGAACTACAGAACCATCAGCCTCATCATTCATTCAAGCAAAGTAATGCTGAAAGTCATTTTGAACAGGCTTGAACTCCAAGCCGAAGATATGAGCCGCGACACAAGAAAACCAACAATGTGGTTGTGCGCCCAGCGCAGACTCAGATCAGCCAGGGCATCCGCCCAGCCTCATCAGAGTCTTCGCTGTCCGCATGGAGGTAGCTTAGACCCTTAGCTACCCTCTAAGCGCTTAGCGAAGATTCTGATCCGACTTGGTTGCTGCCCAGGCTGATCTGAGTCTGTGCAGGCCGCACAACCACATTGTTGGTTTTCTCGCGTCGCGGCTCATATAATTGCAGAAGTGCAGGCTGGGTTCAGAACCGGAAGGAGCACCAAAGAAGAAATCTTCAACCTTAGAATCCTATGTGAAAAGTATCTCCAGCAAAATCTTTATATGTCTTCATTGATTTCAAAAAACGTCTTTGACAGGGTATGCATTCAACCTTATGAGCCACTATGCGGAAGTACAATATCAGTGCAAATCTAATTCGCACCATTGAGCAGCTGTACGACAAGGCTACAAGTACAGTCCTGATGAATTGCATAGCAAGAGAATAGTTCAGAACAACAGTTGGAGTATGGCAGGGATGTCTTCTGTCACCCACTCTCTTCAACATTTTTCTCGAACGGGTCATGTCTGATGCTCTGGAAGAATATGACGGAAAGGTTAACATAGGCGACAGATATATTATCAATCAGCGGTTTGCCGATGACAAAAGGAAGAGCAGAAACTAGAAACCCTACTGGAAAGTCTCGACAAAACCCGCATGAGGTATAAGATGGAGATCAGCGCTGACAAACAGTGACAATGGCATCCAGAGGGAAATCAAGGTAAATGGACAGAAGCTGGGTACTGTAACAAGTTTCAAATACCTTGGAGCAGTTGTCTCATTTGATGGCTCTAAACAGGAGGTTCTCTTAAGGATTGCACAAGCCACTGCTGCTCTTACCAAGATGAAACCAGTTTGGAGAGATAACAACATATCTCTTGGATTAAAAATGAAACTTATGCGCTCCCTTGTCATTTCCATATTTCTGTATGACTGTGAATCGTGGACCTTGACAGCAGAATTAAAGAAAAGAACGAAGGTCTTTGAGATGAGATACTTCCGAAGGTCGCTTATCATTTCGTACAAGGACATATTACCAATGAGGAGGCTCGCAGAAAGATCCAAACAGCCATAGGAGAATAAGATGATCTTCTGACACTGGTCAAGAAATGGAAACTAAGGTGGTTTGGCCACGTCTCAAGGTCTTCTGATTAAGCAAAGACGATTCCATACGGCACAGTGAAAGGAAAATGACGAGGTAGACAGAAGAAGAGGTGGGAAGACAAGCTTTCTGCCCTTTTAAGGGTGGACCAAATAGGAGTTTACCAAGTAAGGCAGCTGAAAACAAGACAAGGTGGAAAGGGATCGTTTCAAAGTCATCTGTGGTGCCCAAGGACCTTGCCTAGTAAGCTTATATGATAGAGTAGAATAGAATAGAACAGAATTATAAGGCAGCAACATCGACCAATTCACAAGCGGTTGCAAAAAAGGCAAAACAGACTAAAGTTTTAAAATACGCAATGAATTTCTGAAAACACTTTGAAAATTGGAAATGTTCATTGGTCCAGCGGATGTTGCTTGGGCTTTTCACGTACTTTTCCTATTATAATTACCTGTCATCTATGTTGAAATCAACGTATAAAGCTAGAAACTGTCCTCCACCTATGTAACCCCCTCCAACACCCAAAGCAGTTATTGCATAAATGAGACCTGAAAATATACATTTAGTACAGTATAACCATTCAATGATATCAGTGGATTTTAAAACTGGTCAATGACACTTTTTACGTTGGGTCATTATTTCATTTTGACTTCCGCCATTTTCACCCATGATTCAGTTCGTTTTTATTCTTCTTGGTTAAAATCAATAATGTTTCAGGTCTAGATTTTAACTGTGACCGACTCCATTTTATTTTCATCTTCCCCTTCTGGATTTTCGTTTAGAGTACGTTTCATTTCTAGATTATCATTTTATTATCCTTGCACTTTATAATGTTTCACAAAATAAGACAATGCTATAACAACCAGTGTAGATCAAGATGAGACGCAAAAAATCTATTTATGGAAAATAGGTACAGTTACAAAGGAACCAACTGTGTAATTTTCATTTTGTCTCCCTTCTCATTGGTATTAACTTGCTGAAGAGGAAACTCTTTCTTTCAATGACATATCTCATTTCAGAATGTTGCCCGGGCAAGCAAACAGGAGTATTTCTGTGGCAAAATGATAGAAAAACATGGATATGTACCCATATGTCTTATACAGACTTACCTAAATAAACCGCAGTGGACTCCGTTTTGGCGTTATCATCAACAAAGGCTGTACCAAGAGTAAACATTGGTGTAAATCCTATTCCGTGAATGGCCTGTCCCAGCATGAACACGTACAGATACACACCCGCAGAGCCGTCCTGAACACAGGTACTCTCGCGGTCAGGGTCACAGACATAGCTCACATTAGAAGTCTCACCTGCAAGCGAGTATAACTCATACTCTTAATAACATATGATATTCATGCAAATATATGCTCTAACATTGTATAGAAAAGTAAGTAGGAAAATTCTGAGGAACTGACACAATTCAATCCCAGATCCCACCGAAGACACCATGTGGGAAAATGACATCAACAGCGGCAGCCATGTGAACAGCCATTTCCCATGTAGGTGGTAACCGGGCTAGCCATAACATCATAAACAGACATAGCAACAAACAACACATTGAGCAAGAAAGTGCCGCCTTGGGATGGCCAGTAATGAAATTACTGCAGGCTAAACCGGTTTGTGGTCGACCAACCCTGACCCTTAGTTCAGCTTTGGTTCATCAGATACATAGCAGTTCAACCAAACCAAAACAAGCACAACCCACACAACAGACCACCGAAAGCACCAATCCTACGCTCCATAAACGAGCAAATACTTTGATATTAGCTGGTTACAAAAAGAAACATTCTTATCCACGACTGAATCATTATCACACAGCACAGCCTACCGAATGTGATAAAGAACTCGTAATGATGTGAAATTGACCGACACAAAACTATACTGCACAAGCACAACAACGAAACAATTGAGCAAAAAAGAAAGCAACCAGTAAAATGAAATGCATCAATACAAAGAGGTTCTGAATTATATTAAAGAGAAACTATAACAGAACAACGAAGAGATGAAACAGAACAAAGTGAATACGCATCAGAAAAGAAAATATTAAAAGAACAAAGAGAAAATGCCACAGAACAAAGAGAGGCTGGAACAGAAGAAAGAGAAAACACAACAAAACAGTTGTATACATTTCTGGATTTTATGGCCCTTTCAAGAATATTTCTCTTATGTCGAGCCGATCGTTAAACAAAAGTAAGCGAAAACCGGAGCTCCCGGGGGAAAATACCTGACCTTCCGTAAACAACAAAACAAAGAAAGCTGCAACAAAACAAAGAAACTATAAGAAAATATGCAATAGAACCAAGAAGAGATGAAACACTACAAAGTGAAAATGCGACATACCACAGCAGACCTGCAAAAAAAACAAACAAAGAAATAAATTGAATGCAACAGAACAAAGAAAAACTGACTCTGAACTAAGAGAAACTGTAAAAGAACAAAGAAAGGCTGTTATAGAATAAAAGAAAACTGTAACAGAAAAAACAAGTTGTAAATGAATTAAGGGAAAATGCAAGAGAACAAAGAAAAGGTGACTCAGAGCTAAGAGAATATGTAAAAGAACACCAATAACAAAAAGCTGAATATAATTAAGAGAATATGCAACAGAAGAAGGAAAAGATGAATCCAAACAATAAAAAATGCAACAAAACAAAGAAAGCTGTGACAGAACAGAGAAAAATGGAATAAAACAAAAATCTGTAAATAGCCAAGAAAAATACTACAGAAGAAAGAAGCAAAAGCTGCAATTAAACTAAAAGAAAAAGCAACAAAGAAAAGCTACGAGAGAACATAGAGAAACTGTAAATAAACAAATAAAGACACTGTTAGAACATACAGAAAATGCAACATACCAATACAATAAAAGGAAAATTCGATAGAACAAAGAAACTCTGCAATAGATCAAAAAAAGGAAGAGCGGAAACAAAATAAAAGCCAATGCAACAATGCAAGGAAATGCTGAAACGGAATAAAGCGAAACTGCAAGAGAACACAAAAAGTGCTACAGAACAAACAGTGAATGCATAAAAACAAAGAGGAGCTCAAATAGAACAAAGAAATAATTAAACAGAATAAAGAGAGAGAGAAAAAACATTTAATAGAGCAAAATGAAAATTCAGTAGGACAAATAAAAGTGAAAACAAAATATACAGAAAATGCAATAGAACAAAAACGAAGTGAAAGAGGACAAATAGAAAATGCAACGTAATAAGGAAAAGCTGAAAAAAGAACAAAGAGATAATACAACTGAACATAGGGAACTTTATGCTTCAATACGGCGGAAATTACCGATAGCGACTTACGGGTTTATCCGAGAGGTTACCTGTTGAAATTCTGTCCAGTGCTATATGCAATTACATAGAAATACAATGTAAAATGTTAAATTAAATACATTTATGATAGTACGACAATTTTTTATAAGTTATGAACATTAACTTCAGTCTTTGTCCGTTAATATGGTGTAAAAATATATAAAATAACTTCATGTTTTGATTCTTCCATCGGCTTTTGAAGTTTGAAGCTTCAATCACTTGAAATTATATACGAATCATGTCGAAAATGCCGCAGAGGCTATGTTCAGCCTAAAATTTGAAAATGATCGAATTTTCTATAAAACTTTTATAAGTTATCACCATCGAGAGATTTTTATAAGGTTTACATTGATGTAATTCTTTATAAAATAAGTACACTATAAGTATCTTCCATTGATCTCTAAACATACAAAAAGTCGTGTTTCGATAAAACCTCGCTCATAATTATGTCTCAAATAGTCTAAGTCCAAATCCGCCTATATTGCGTAAAGGCTAACACCACATCCTTTCTTGGTATTCGTGTTTTGTTTATATATTTCGTGTGTGCTTTTTATGATCTACATGTAATTAAGAAAGGAACAATATTTATATAATCTGATTTAGAAAGAAAGAAAGATCGAATGAAAGAAAAGAGAAAGAAGTCAATAAACTCTTAAACGTGACAATCAAACGTGAAAAAACAAAAACAAAAACAAAATAAAACGGTTAATCGGCTAATTGTAGTTTTTTTTTTGTTTTTTTTTTTTAAATTCTTAAGAAGCTACAAAAATCAACTATGAAAACAAATTATTACATATCTTATGGTAATGTTAATTTAATCTATTAGTTATCAGTTATTATATAATTTCTAGTGTTTGTTCTAACAGTTTTGATTGAAATTTATTCGAGTGTGGTGGGGCGTATTTATCAACTACAACTACAAATGGTTTATTCAGGCTCAAACAACAAAGTGCTTCTCGCCCTACAATACCATTCAATGGCGGTACGAGAAGAGCATGACAGATATACATTGATATATATAAGACTCACAAACATTTCATTTAAGTTTCCCTAATACAGTATCTTATAAACATTGACGCACAAAATGTACACAATTTTTACAGACTAAATGACCAAGAACTACATATTAACATCGTTAAGTAACGACAAACGTTTCTCGGTTGCAATATAAACAAACTTAGCTAATTTTTTCAAAACACTAACCTGATTTTCATTTAGTAACTTGATGAATTTGTTTTTAGACGGCCATCTACAATAAAATCTAGGCAAATAAGTTTTACGGATTTCTCTATACATAGGACAAACTAAAAGAAAGTGATATTCGTCTTCCACGACGTTCATAGTACATAACGGACATATCAAAGAAACCGAAATATGTTTTGTCTATCACAGGGTAGGATATTAGAAGATTTTGATTGACTAGCTAACTGGCAGATTTGCTCATTTATTATTAGGAGAAATGTATTGCTCTCTTTAGATATTACAGTATTGTCGAAAAACTGTTGACTGTAAGAAACTAAATCATGATGAAGATATCCTCGTAGCGTTGTGTAAGGACCGCTTACTATAGCATAGTACGCATGGCTAAGGAAAAATGCTATGAAACATTTTTCTTGCAAGGCTATAGTAACATTTTTTTATGTTTCACTATATAAGTAATATTTCTTTTCATAATGAAACTTTGTCCCTTTAATATATGACTGTTTTAAGTGAAGCTAGAAAGGATTATTTAAAAGAAAAAAAATGTGCTATTTTTGGTATTTCTGCTAAAATGAGTACTTACGTAATAAGCCTGTGCATCTGCGCAATGTTATCAGCGTCTGATATGTGCAAAATGATAAGACCAAACAGAGTCTGAACGTTTTGCGCAAGCTGATCGGAATACGTTGATAATACGCTATGTATACATGATTATTACGCTTGCATTAATCGATTATCGATCATAAAATCCGATATTTCCTCCTATCAGTTACAGTAATTGTTATCTCATTAAAGTTTGAAATGAACTCATCATGAAATAACTAAACCTAAATGCTAAGAAATATAAAGTTGCAACATTCAATTTATGGAATTAGTTGTTCACAGTTTCGGGCATGACTTACAATATATATTTAAGTTTAAACAATATAGATTGATCAATATGCAAACTGACTCACACCAGCTTATGCACTTGCGAAGCACTGGTCTGAGTTTATGATCAGTTAGTAATTTTTGTTTTTGTCAATTTAGTATTAGTTTGTATAACCTAACCAGTTTCTGCACACACCGAACTGATCCGAATTTCTGATCAAATATTTTAAACATGTGTGATCAAATCAGGCTGTGCCTGTACGCAAACCATTTAAAATTGGCAAGCTGATCCCATGTTGTAATTAAATTTAGTCCGGTCATTTTTCATAATTTTCCTCATACGAGCCGCGACACGATAAACAGCAAAGTGGAATGTGCACCCAGCGAAGACGCAGATCAGCCTAAGCAGCCACCCAGTCTTTGCTGTGCGATTCTTAGCTACCTCCATGCCGATATTGATGCCTCTGATTAGATTAGGCGGATACCCAGGCTGATCTGAGTATTCGCAGGGCGCACATGCAGCTGTGTTTTGTCATGTCACGGCTCATTTAATTGTTTGCTAAAGTCAACGACTGAGAAGCCTACTGAGCCGCTGTTGTCGATACGCCATCTGTCTGAAGGTGTGAAATTGGGTCACATGTCTTGTCAAAACAATGCAATTTCAAAATTAACACTCGCTAACGGCAATGAACGTCAGAAATCGATTTTCAGTCCGATATATATTAAAGATTTTTTAACCGTATAAAAATAGTAATTTAAGCAGCGTCGCAACAAAACGAACACAATCCCATAGCGCCCTGCGAAGTCTTAGATCAGCCTGGGCAGGATAACCAATGGGCTAAGCTATCTCTTCGCGGACAGAGAAGAATCTGATCAGACTGGGCAGATTCCCACGCTGATCTGAGTGTTCGCAGGGCGCACATGCCATTTTGTTTGTTTTGTCGTGTCGAGACTCTTTTATTTATTTTTGTTTTGTTTTGTTCGCAGAAAAAGGCAACTTTTAAATACTAATCGTTAATGTTTAGCAGCTTAGCAGATAGCCGAAAGACGGCATTTGCATAAAACTTGAAAAGTTTTGTCAAAACAGAAAGTCAAAAGAAAAAAAGTTGTCGTTGCTGTTGAGTGGTGGTTTAACGTCCCAGAAAATAATATTTTAGTCATGTCGAGATAATGCCACTGAATTTGTAGGACTGCTAGAATAACTCGGCCTGCTTATAAATGACACTCAGGTCTAGCAGCCGCCGCCGCAGAAGCATCAGGCCGCCAATATATATTTCGCAAGCCCCAGTGGGCGGGGCAAAAGAAAGAAAAATGATAAGAAAAAGAAAACAAAGAAAAAAACGTGGGTGAATGGGTGTCTGTATCAGGCTTAATCTTTCCATTAAGCTGAGAACGTCAAAGAGGGATCGAAATATCATAATTTATTATAAGTATTATTGTTTTATATTTTTGTTGTCAGAAACTAAAACGACAAATAATCAGATCTATTTTTCTCGCCAATCCTTACGAAATTGACCTAAATATGTGAAAAAAGAGACTTATTACAACAAAAGTGAGCAAGTAAGAAAAATCAATTGATTTGATATGAGAACAAGAACACCCATATTGTTAAAAAATTAAAATGTTTCCATCAGCTCCTTCGTATTGTTATTATGCTGATAAAATACCAAACACAGTGATGACAAAAAACCGGCTTCAGAGAAGTTCAACACCTGTACAGATCCGGGGATATGGACATCGATATGACATTCCTAATATCGATTAATACCTATCGCTTCGCGGGTCTAAGGGAAATAACTGCATTCACACTTAAACTCGCTCCAGGTAACAGGTAACCGATTACACTACTTAGCGTGCCTTGGAGACTTAAGTGTCAGATGCGACTATATGCTGAAACAGAACAAAGAAAAAATGCAACAGAGTAAAAAAGAGACAAGGAGATAATGCAACAGATCAAAACAGTAAATGCAATATAATAAAATTGCCAAATCAGATTTAAGAGAAAATGCAACAGAACAGATAAACTACAACAGAATAAAGAGTAAATGCAACAGAACAGAATAGTGCTGAAACTGATCAAAGAACAAAGGAAAATGCAACAGAATAAAAACTGCAACAGGACAAAGAGTAAATGCAGCTGCAACACTACAAAGGAAGTTTGCGACAGAACAATAGCAGCTTCAGCGAACCAGTTCAGTATTTGACGGCTAGCCATTATCATTGATTGTGATGTGTTTTTTTTTAAATTTGTATTTCGCTACTTTTATGATAAACCATCAGTTATTCGTCTTCGTATTTTTCTTTCAATAAATAGAGAGACGCGGGAAAATATGGCTGAACTGTATACTTGTATTCCTAATCTTCACTGATGTGGAAAGGAAATGACGGTTTATCGCCACAAAGTTAACAACGATATTCGTATTTTAAAACAAAAACAAAACAAAAAAAGGGTAATAATAATAAGCATGTTATATAGAGGTTCTCTCCACGCCACCTTTGAGCCTCTACTTTATGGATAGAATATAAGTGCAATTCTAAGTCACTTCTTGTAAGCTATCTTCAGCACTGTTTGAAAACTACCCGCGTATCGTCATAGTTTGAAGTCTTGGCTAGCCAGTCTTTACAGGACTGCTAACCGAAGATAAACACATTATAAATGTGTTAAAATTTAAGGCTAATATGAAAACAGTCATACCTACTGCTCTGTAGTCATATGGTTCTGCGACGATATGGGGTAACAAAAAGACGACTGAACCAACTCCCATAATAGCAGACCCGAGAGCAATCCATTTCGGCCTGTGACCTTTACTGCCAGCATAACTCACGAACAACACAAACGTTATTGCACCTAGAAATATACGGACAATATACAGGTTGTTTCTTTTATTTATTTTATTCATTTATTTATTTGTTAAGTAAGTAAGTTATTTTATTTTTTCGAATTGGTTGAAATAATGGAAATAAAATCTATTGACATTGTCATTTTACCATCAGAAGTTGTAAGAAGGCGGCTAAAGTATTAACTGAAAATACACACACACACACACACACACACGCACGTGCGCACCATACATAAAAATGGTGTGCTCATGCTGTTTTCGGCGTTCGTCGCTTTATGGTGAAGGTCTAACAAAGAAAGTCATTCATTATGTTCTTTAAGGCACTCTAATAATTTAATACCGTATCCAGTATCACGTTTATGAAGAAAAAATGGGTGAATAAAACGTTCTCAAAGATAAGTTTAATATACTAGCTCTATTCTGAGTTTATTGACCAGAAGAGTTTGTACGTGTTACAAAGTCAGCTTTGTCACTAAGGTTCGATTTGGGTCCGAGGTTATAAAACTTGAGTATAATCTCAAACTCAAAATAAAGTACACTGGTTGGCTGCTTCCGAGCATGTGCTCGGAAGCAGCCAATCAGTGTGCTTTATTTTGAGTTTGAGAATGTACTCAAGTTTTATAACCTCGGGTCCCGGAATACAAGTTATCCGGATAAACACCCTGCACATATACTCGTATGATACTTATATCAATTCCTTACATTTATTGGGCTAAATCTGAATTAAACAGTTTTTATTATGTAGAGCATTTACCGGCTTGAAGACACCTTTCTGTTCATAGCCTCAAAAAGCTATGAAGTTTTCTAGAAGAACACTTAAAAAGCATTTACAAAGATATCTTAACCAAGAAATTTATTTGAATATAATCTTGTAGAATTAATTTTTCATCACCGATTTTCATATCTCAAAATAATTGATGCTAAAAACATGGCTTAATTTCAAAATGATATTTTTTAAACAAAATCGTCGATTCTTTTAGAATATTTCCGATAAAAAAAATCACTAATTAATCCTTCATTACCAATATCCGTGGCACTGACAATAAGACCGGACTGTGAGCTGGGCAGAGAGAACCTGGTTTCCAGCGTGGTCAAAATGATGTTGACAATCCCGTTCACTGCAGCGCCCTCTATGAAACCAAACAAGCAGAGCCAGACGACAAACCAACGAATACTGTTGAACTTCTGGAGAAATCTGGTAATAAAGTCAGTTTTAAATGTGAAAAACATTTGAGTCGAAAGGTAATTTGAGTTCGGATTTTTTCAACCGCAGAAGAATCGTATCAGGTTCATAAATAGAGATATCTGCATTTCAAATACGGATATCTATATTTAAATTAGAGATATCTGTATTTTCTATAAATACAGATATCTGTATTCGAAATACAGATATCTACATTAGAAATACAGATACCTCCATTTGAATCGCAGATATTCTAATTTGAATGATAATCATAGATATCTGTATTTCAAATAAAGATATCTGCATTTCAATTAGAGATATCTGTTTTTCAAATACAGATATCTGAGTTTCTAAAAACTACTGACATCTCTGATTTAAATACAGAAACCTGCATTTAAAATGCTGATATCAGTAATTTAAATACAGATATCTCTAATTCAAATTCAGATATGTCTAGTTAATATCCAAATATAGATATCTGCATTTCAAATACAGATATCTGTATTTGAAATACAGATATTTTCATTTAAATGTTGATATCTGTATTAAAATGCAGGTATCTACATTTCAAATGTAGATATCTGTATCAAATGGATATAAACCCAAATGGGCCGCCATAGAATCACCTCATCTGAAAACAATCGGATACAATTAAGATCGGATTCCACAATATTATTTTAGATGAAAAGAAAAATGTCGACTATTTTCTACGTCAAATTTGAGGACACAAGTCTTTCTATGAGTTTAAAGCCACCCTGTTATTACAGTTTAGTCACCTTGACCATGCTGACCTGACATTTCTGTGGTTAAGACCGTTATATCACTATGCTGTTAAGATAAATGAGCAAATACTCGTATAGTGGACAATCAACTGCAAATATAGAGAATGGCAATAAACATAAAATTTTTGTTCGTGAATGACCTTAATCTTGAGAAAACCTGCCTTTTGTGTATGAAGCGCATGCCTGAAACAACATGTATAAATGTGAGGGCATGCGCAGGGCCTCAGAACAAACTTATATAAAACGTGAAGGTTTCCTGTAGCTTAGTTGGCAGTGGGAATTAGACGTCCATATTACTTTTGGCACAGCATATGAAAGGCGAAATCCATTCCTCTCCTTTCGCTGCTTTATCCTTTTCTGATTCGAAAAAGGTACCCTGCTGAGTTGACAGAGTTTCCGAGTCACTGGCTGGCCGAAGGGCAATTCGAACCCACGACCTTCTGTCCCATAACAAAGCTCTCGGTTCAGTTCAGTTCAATTCTCCCAGCGACGTTCCCCAAATGGCTCAACGGTACGTAACCATGGTTGCACACACTTGGCGCAGTGTGTCCGTCCAATAACCAAGCTCTCTAAGTTATTTAGGCTTATTATAATTTATCTGCTTTGTTTCTTTATTATTTTTAGTGTGTTCGCCATAAAAGGTATAATTTCCTAAGTAGTCTTCTGAGACTTGAGCCCCAGTCTCACTGTCACGTATTGAGGGCTAGTTTTGAATACGGTGTTAACCTTCGGCGAGAGTTTCATAAATTTCATATGACAGGACCACGAGTGTAAGATTCTGTTTATCATATGACCCTTTAAAATGGGATTTTAACGCCTTCAAACTGAACATTATTTCTATCAAAAAACGCATTGTTGACCTGGACTGTGTCAATGACGTGACGTGTACGCGCCAAAGTGTTATTACACGTGTGGTCATACGATTTTTATTACGACGTTATCCACTGAATAACAGCGACGTCATATGACAAGGCTATATACGGCTCTATACCGTTTGAATGTTCAGCCCAAACGTGGCATATCGATATAAGTCGCGCATACCTAATAAAGTGTAGCAAAACGAAGACTAACCGTTCTAAACCGTAGACGAAATGCATTAAATACGTACAAAGATGTTTTTTTTTAAACGCAACTAAACGGCAATATACGTAGTAAAACGCATTGAATACGTGTTACATACGGCTATATACAGCTAAAAACGTGGCCCAGCTATATTTGAGTTGGAATTTCAACTCAAACGTATCTCAGCCACGTACTAATGGTAGCATGTCGATATACATGTATGTAGTGTATACGTAATAAAACATTGTGACACGTAGTCTAAACGTATTGAAACGTAGACGAATCGTTTTAAACACGTAGCAATACCCGGAGGTCTTCTACGTAGTACTATGCATTATCTAAGCTTTCCTGCGTCTTACTACGTTTTGCTAGGTTTTATTCTACGATCTAGCAAGTTTCGAAAGATTTTGCAAAAAAAGTCACTTCGCCCATATTATCCCGGACACTACAGGTTACATGTCGTAATCCCTAGTAAAACGTACTGAATCGTAGCAGGCTAGTAAACTGTTCTCTTCCCTACTGAAAGCTTGCCACGAAGCCGTTTGATAACCAGGTAATACGATGTAAATCGTATTCAAACGTAATGGAAACGTAGTGAAACATTAATCCACACAAAACGGGACAATTTTTCTGGCCAAACGTAGGGGCGGGAAACCTAGTAAAACCTAGCCTTCAATACCTGACAGTGCGACTGGGCCTTTACTTACTTATTAGTCACTGGGCCCCAGCCATATAAGTTCTGCATGCCATCATCCTCTGATTCCTATGAGGGTAAAATAAAGCATTAAAAAGTATGTCAAACAGGGGACAAAATAAGGCAAGATTGAATTGAAGCTATTTAAAGGGTTTCGGCGTATCCAGAGATTAAGTAAACAAAACTTGAAGATTTTTTTAAAGGGCTTTGAACACATTCAAAACAAGCAAGTCTGCCATTTTCATTTTGCAGGATCTTCTCAATGAGAATCAACTCTTAAAGGAAAGTATTTGCTCCACTAGGGGCAAATTCTTTCCTATAAGAGTAGACTCCGTTATGGAAAGGACTTGGTCGTCCAAGGAAGCAAACAGGAAGTCACGAAAGTTGTTCTGAAAAACTTGCTTCGGCATCACCACATTATGATGATATATATTTATAGGCTATTGGCAGTCTATAAAACAAGACTTTTTTTTAGATTTTCTCATTTTTTACTGAGGACAAAAATGATTTTTTTCTCCGCTGGTATTTTCTAATTATTATTACTTTTTTTTTTTGCTTTTGTCTATTAAATCTAATACAAAGTTTTAGGCTTAAGTGAAAGGGAAGTGCAGTTGTTTAATGAAATGGCCATAACTCATGTCCATTTATGCATCACAACCAAGGAGCTTAACAGTATGTGCACTACTGAAGCCAGTCTAATGAAACTTCACAGACTAACGGAAAGACGGAGTACGGACGGACACGGACTATACAATATCCCTCCGCCTTCGGCGGGGGCTAATGACCGCAATATGTATTAGTCTTTTGTTATCAGCTATTTTCCGAGCCTGTGATATCTGCATTCAACCGGAAGCTTTGCAAATATCATTGTCCTATCTATGCCGCAATTCGTCCGTCGCGTTTATGATATTTAAACCAGAAAACAAAGCATTGTAATAATCTAACCTGAAGTTATTATTAAAAACCTTTGTATTTTATTTGTTTGTTCGAGGGAGCTTGTTTGTTTAAACATATTTATTTTAAAAATCGACATACATGTACAAGGTATACAAAATGATACAAATAATGGGATTAGAACAAAAGCAACAGCTTATTTAGTTCTTCTCCCATGGAGCTTGTTGTGGCCCCTCATGACTTACCTTCACCGTGAATCCATTGTCCATCACCTCGGACTGTTTCCTGTCAACGCTGTTGTCCTGCGAAATAACCATATATGTGTAGCATGCTTAAGCGCCCACGAAAATGGTGCTCGAGGACATGTTCAAACATTGGAGATCATATCATCCTGCATCCTCTCAGAGTTTGATCAGAGAATTGCCTGTTTGCATTAGTAAATTGAGTATCCTAATAGACGGCGAAGTCTACAGACTATAAGCATGATCGCAGATGGGCAGGCTTTACCCAGCACAGCCCTGAAACAATTTTTCTCGAAACGCGACTGCGGAATACGTTGCAACAGTGTTGAATCCGTTGGCTGTAAATTGTTCTTGACCGATCATTTCGTTTTATTGCAATTTTTATGTCAGTTTGTGTAGTGCTTTATTGTGTTCATCTTAAATTGTCGCTTGAGAAGCGTCAATAAATGCACATTTCATGTGGCAAAGACAATGTTTACAACCAACCCAATGGACACCCAATGTTGAATCAACATTGAATCGACGTTGATTCAACGTCATGACGTTGAATCAACGTTAATTCAATGTTGTGTCAACGTTGTGTTCCTGCTGGGATGTTTCAAATCCAGCACATGCAAAATGAAACATTGGCATGATGGCGGCTGATCTCTGAAAATTCAAATGAGGGAATGCACTTGCAAAAGGTAGACCCTTTTCAACTGAATTTCTATGGAGAGGGGGTGTGCAAATGAATAAAACGAGGTGAATAATAGTAATAATAATGATAGTAGTAAATGAATAAATAAAACCGCTTTGTTACTGAGAAGAAAGAACCTGGTCTGCGTTTCACTAAACTTCTCAAGAATACCACAATGGAAATTTTACAGCTGTTACCAGTTTCATTTTATTCTCGAATATCGGAGTTTTTGTTAAATATGGTAAGACTATTCAAAACGGAACTCAGGAAAAACCTGTCAAAGTTAAGCGAAACGTAGCCCTTATCTTTTGACATATCTTTCGTTTGACAGCAAAGTCAGTATGTTTCGATGTTGGTTTAGAAGAAAAGATGTATAGATTAATGACTTGTGATTTAACATGCTTTTCAACAGTATTTCAGTCATATCAGAACGACGGGTGGGTTATAATGAAAGGCTGTGTGCAATGGAATCCCGTTTACTATTGAAAAGATTCCCGCCTACAGCCGGGCTCGAACCCGAGACCTCTAGATCAGCAGGTCAGCACTTAACCACTGGGCTAACGGGGCTTCTTAGAGGAAAGGAAACTGCACTTTGCAACTGTATTTTCCCTTTTGTTCACATGTTTTCAAAAACATGACGTTTAATGTTATAGAGCCTAATAAGAGCAACAATGCCATTGCAAAGCGTGTGAGTAGCATTATGTGAAGGGCACATACAAAGGAGTGTGCCCCGTTCTGTTAATACCGTAAAAATAAAAAGATAAAAAAAAAAAAAAAAACACAGCAACAGCTAAATAAATTACCGTAATTCTTTCAATTAAGAGTTGATCCCTACTGGCAAGGGAGGGAAAATGAAAAAAAAATAATTGAGCTGCGACACGACAAAACTACAAAGTGGTTGTGCGCCCAGCGTAGACTCAGATCAGCCTGGGCATCTGATCAGAGACTTCGCTGTCCGCATGAAGGTAGCTTAGACCCTTAGCTGCCCTTTCAGCGCTTAGCGAAGAGTCTGATCAGACTGGGCGGATGTCCAGGCTGATCTGAGTCTGCGCTGGGCGCACCGAACCACATTGTTGGTTTTCTCGTGTCGCGGCTCATTAATGTAAATAGCGGAGTTGCATCTACTGGAAGTGCACTCATTCGTCTTAAATCTAAGGATATTTTCAGATCCAATTTATATTTACTGCACTTTAATTAAGGAATAAATTTCATTTTTCTGATGTTTATCGAGGTGTATACTACATTGGGCCGCGTGCAAAGTAAGTGAACCCCGAAGGGGATCATGTCAAGTTTGCCAGAGACCCAATGTAGTTCATACTACGATAATCTCTAGAAAAATTAAGTTCATTGCTTATATTTACATTCTTTTCTATTTATTATTATTTATAGGGGCTCGGCTGAAGACGAAAAACATTTATACGCAGTTTTTCTGCTAATATCGGAACAGAGTCAACGACGTCATATTGCAGCCTACATCCAATCAGATGTAGAGAACTACGACTTATTTTGACGTCAACTTCATTACGTTCTAATGGTTAACCAGAGGGCTTTTCAATAAGTGCACTGAAAATGTAAATACTTTGTTATGTACGCTTGGCGCCTTACCTCCCTTGTCGACTGCCACTTGGTTTTATGCATTGTTTAGCACTGCTTGCAGTTTTATCATTGAAACAGAATATGAGCCGCGACACGACAAAACCAACAATGTGGTTCTGCGCCCAGTGCAGACTCAAGTAAGCCTGGGCATCTACTCAGTCCGATCAGACTCTTCGCTAAGCGCTTAAAGGGTAGCTAAGGGTCTAAGCCACCTCCATGCGGACAGCGAAGACTCTGATCAGACTGGGCGGATGCCCAGGCTGATCTGAGTCTGCGCTGGGCGCACAACCACATTGTTGGTTTTGTCGTGTCGCGGCTCAATTTGGCATCTGGATAGGCATTGATTGCAATTTGAAAATATCCAATCTGAAACTAACTCACTCCTGTGTTTGATTAACAAAATGTAATCTTAGCACCAGCGGGACGGCTTTTTTGACATTTACAAAATGCAGATAGTAAATCTTATCTCAGACTTTCCTTGCCATTTACAATAATTTTTGTGAAGAAATAAATCGAATGAAAACAATAGTAATAATAACAATAATTTAACTTTAGGTTTACAAACGTACTTACATTAACGCCGTTTACTGGGTAAATTTTTGTAGTTGCCATTCTGCTATGATCTGTTTACTTCAAAGCATTAAAAGAAAATTCGGGTAAGCGGCGTCATAAATAAGTCCCACTAATTGATACACTTATGGTTTTGTTATTACCCTAATATTAAGACACATCACCATATGAGCCGCGACACGACAAAACCAACAATGTGATTGTGCGCCCAGCGCAGACTCAGATCAGCCTAGGCATCCACCCAGTTTAGCTAGACTCTTCTTTAAGTGCTCAAAGGGTAGCGAAGGGTCTAAGCTACCTCCATGCGGACAGCGAAGACTCTGATCAGACTGGGCGGATGCCCAGGCTGATCTGAGTCTGCGCTGGGCGCACAACCACATTGTTGGTTTTCTCGTGTCGCGGCTCATATAACTATATGTATCCTAAAATGTTATAGGCCCATATTACATCCCGGCGATGTGTCAAAAATGATCTTATGGGGCAGTCTTGTCAGGGTCTGCATTGTTTGAAAACAATGCAGACCCTGATCAGACTTCCTCATAGGAGTCTCTGGAACAACTTGCTGTCACTCAGAAAGCATTGTCTAAATACTTTGGGTTATTATATAATTATATTATACAGATATCAAGTATACATTGTAAAATCATGTTATATTGCTAGAATTCGGATTGTTAAACCGATCTTCAACACTTCTATTGACTGATATCATGGTGAAATTAAGCGTCTTCACGTTTTTCCTCCAGTTTTACAGATGAAAACATTTTCGTGACTTCTATCTGCTTCCTTGAACGACTGTGCGTCGGCGGATTCTAGTCGACCGACGATATTTTTGTCTGTCAACATATACATATATTTATAGTAACATGTAAGATTGCCAGGATTTCAGGACACTACAATGCGTGTATCATATAAAATAATTGCATGTAGTTATGATCATACGTTTAAAACAGACAAAAAACTTCCTGAACTGAGTATTTCTGAAAACTAAGTACTCAATAGATAAATAAGTTATCAAACTTGAATAAAACATAGATTGCAAGCCTTGTTTGATTTCATGCGAAGCCTTCTAGAACCAGAAGCAAATGACCAAAAACGGAAAGTGCGTTGATGTTCTTTTGTTACCCTGGAACCATATCAAAAGCATTTTTTATTTCTTTTTTGTATCTATTATAATTATTATTATTATTATTATTATTATTAAATACATAAAATAATCGTTTTTAACACAAATTGTTATTATTGAAAAGTCATGAATTTTCTTGTTTTCCTCACCCCTTGTTCGAAACAGTGGGCTTGCCCAATTAGGAGCAGCTGTAGTGAAGTGGATAACCCACAGGACTACCAATCCAGGGATCGAAAGATCGACACCCCACGCTTCTCCGGTCTTTCGGATGAGACTTTGAAAATCGAGGTTCCGTCTCCGTATGGCCTAGTTGTGTTGGTGGGACGTTAAACTCGAGTTCACTCACTCACTCACTTGTCCAGTTTTACCGCCGGTCTCGCTTACACCTTTGCATTCAAAAATCTACTCTGACTCCCACTCCCACTCCATATGGGCCGCGACACGAGAAAACCAACAATGTGGTTGTGCAGCCAGCGCAGACTCGGATCAGCCTTGGCATCCGCCCAGTTTGACCAGACTCTTCGTAAAGTGCTCAAATGGTAGCTAAGGGTCTAAGCTACCTCCATGCGGACAGTGAAGACTCTGATCAGACTGTGCGGATGCCCAGGCTGATCTGAGTCTGTGCTGACCGCACAACCACATTGTTGGTTTTGTTGTGTCGCGGCTCATATGATGTTTACCCTATTTATGTATACCATGTGCAAAGTGTTTAATTGCCCTTGGTTTATATATACATAAAAAAACGTGACAGCCTTTTCAGGGCTCTTGGATGGCCTCGCATGTATGAAATATATATTATGTTTGTCGGTGTTTATGCTGATGCATTCAGTGGGCACTAATAACGTCACTACATCGTCTCTTGATTAAAAAGAAAAGTGGCTCTTCATAAAGTGAGTAAAATGCAAGTGAAATACTCAGTTCAAATTACTCAACATATTAACAGCACAAAAATGAAAATAACAACACACTTAACAAATTCTAGATATGATTTTAAAATATTATTTCGAATATACATGAATACCGCTGAAGTGCCATGAAAGCACACAGCAACATTTAGTCCACCCAGATGAGGGGGATTTTTGTGATTCTTCCTCGTTGCTGGTGAACTTGGGTACTGATGCTTGAACAAAACAGAAAGCAATTAGAAAGGGTGATTTTTAGCTGGGCAGAGCGCAGCGTTGACATCTTCTAAGGTCAGAGAAATGGAATTTTGGTGGGGAAAGGATAAGTTTCACAACTCTGATGAAAACGCTGCGATAAGAGTTAATATTTCAAACTGGGTTTCATTGTTCGGTAATCATAGTCATTTTTCATATCTGCATTTAGAGCTTCCTTTAGCTGCAAGGAGCCAGAGTAGCTCAGTTAATTAGGCGCTGGCCTGCTGATCTAGCGGTTCCTGGTTCGAGCCCTGCTGTAGGCAGGGATCTTTTCAATCGTAAACGGGGTTCCATTGCACACAGCCTTTCATTATCACCTACCCATCGTTATTTTTTTACTTTGACCCAGGACTCTCATATTTTGACAATTTCAAACATCTCCTCAAAAGCCACTGAGCCAATTGTTCAGGAGAGCAATTCAGGGCCTCATGATCCTCTTGTTAAAGGAACTTAGTGTAAAGCAATCAATATTGATATTTAGCGTGTGTTTCGCATTTTTTGTTCAAACATCGGTACCAAGCTCAAGCTGACCAGGAAGCGAAGTGTACACGATGTCCGATATGTCAAGACTTGTTACTCTAGCAAACGAACTCATGGCACATAAAGTATAGTCAACTCTCGATATTTCGAACACTGATATCTCAAAGTACCCTCTTATATCGATGTTTATAGTTTAACACATTTCCTCGTTACATTAACATTTCAATCCAGTCCTATCTCGAAGGACCCTCTTATATCAAAGAATATAGTTTGAAACACTTTTGGCTTACATTTACGTTTCGATTCCTGTTATCTGAAACTACTGATATCTCAAAGTAAATTTTCTGGGACCAGAAAATTTACTTTGAGATATCAGTAGTTTGTAACGATTTTCAAGTTTGAGATATCGAGAGTTGACAGTAAGTATACTTCACTAAATGCAAGACAAAGGGCAATATCAACAAGACATGTGCAAACAGAACAGTGTGATCAGTATCTTCCCTGTTCATATAATCGAGGTATAACGTCACAGGAAAAAATCCGACATTGTATCAAAAAGAGTCAACTTTCTTAAATGAGCCGCGACACGAGAAAACCAACAATGTGGTTGTGTGCCCAGCGCAGACTCAGATCAGCCTGGGCATCCGCCCAGTCTGATCAGAGTCTTCTCTGTCCGCATGGAGGTAGCTTAGATATTTATCTACCCTTTAAGCGCTTAGCGAAGAGTCTGATTAGACTGGGTGGATGCACAGGCTGATCTGAGTCTGCGCTGGGCGCACAACCACATTGTTGCTTTTCTCGCGTCGCGGCTCAAATATTCCTGTTTGCTTAAATGGGCAAAAAAGCCCTTTCCAAAAAGCGGCCTATAAGAAAACGAAAGTAGCAGAGTTGCTTCCCCTGGAAGTGTATCCCTTAACTTCAAAACCTAACACTCTCATCAGATCACATGAATGCGCAGGCTAATCGGAGTCTATGCTGTTTGCACCGTCCTTAAGATACATTTTCTCGTGTTGCAGCCTACTGACAGCCACTGAGACCATCATATTCTCTTCCACATCCCCGCCCAGTTTACCAAGAAAGGATAAGGGAAATAAATATTGTGAAACGGGAGGCAATTCAGTTGCCTCCCTTCGCAAAATATTTAATACCCTGAGTTTAGTAAGGGTGATACCCCGCTTATAACTCCGCCTTTAATGTCAAGGTCGTTATTTAACACAGGATATAATCGATTCCGCTAATTTTCGCTTCCTGCAGAGACTGTGCATCATATTTGGCTTCCGCCGAGACTGTCCGCGATTTCTTGCTTCCTGCCGAGACTTCTGTACATGATAAATGGCTTCCTGCAGAGACTGTCCGCGTGATTCTGCTTCCTGCCGAGGCTCTCGGCAGGAAGCAGAGTCACGCGGACAGTCTCGGCAGGAAGCCAATTTTCGAGGACAGTAGTCTGCAGGAAGCAAGAGTTCGCGGACAGTCTCGGCGGAAGCCAAATATGATGTACAGTCTCTGCAGGAAGCGAAAAATAGCGGAATCGATTACACCCTGTGTTTAAGCAGCACACACGACACTAAGTCTTCATTTCTTCAAGGTAAATGACCTCTTTGCGCCACGGCTGGCAAAGATCAAGGCAAATATGAAGAAACAAGAGGTCACACAGGTCAATATGACCCACCATAACATCACATTCATTGAAAGATCCCTTTTATTGTACAGCATACACACGCCGTCCCCTCCACAGGCATCTCCCTGCCATAGTTCACAAGCTCTGTCAATAACAGCCCCAACGAATACGGGGCCAGGTATTGAACCTGTTAAGCAGAAATGAATTACATGTATATTAATGAAAAATGAAACACTCAATAAGCATTTTGTCAGCATTTTAAATAGTTCAATGATAAATATCTAATTTGGTTTAAAAACCATGGGCCGTATTCATAAAGCCACTTAAGTCGTTGCTATGCTGTTGCTAAGGCTAAATATCTATAAGGGAGATTCCCTATAACTATGAAATTTGCTCTGGAGGAACAGTCTTACAAAGACTGTTCCTCCAGAGCAAATTTCATAGTTGTAGGGAATCTCCTTCAAAGAAATTTAGCCTTAGCAACAGCATAGCAACCACTTAAGTCGTTTTATGAATACGGCCCCATATCGCCATCAGAGCCTATTGAAATCTAAATTATATGGAGACTAATGTTTCACGTTTACGAACAGTTTGGCAAAACTGCCATTTTGGAACGGTTAAGGTGGTGATAATCACTGATTTGGGGCAAAGACAAAAATCTGCATAAAACACTCAAAATACCACTGATCTTTCCAAAACTTAGCATATGCCTTCTTTATGTTGTTTCTGACAATTCAGATTCCCAAAATGCAGCATTTGTTAATGTGAAAAAGTTTTTTTATAAGGAAAGATCAAAGGGTAATTTTGTGCGCAAAAATCTGAAAAAATAATATTGTTTTTGAAAATATACTTAGTGCTGAGAGTTCCTTGTTGCATAATGGAGAGCAAGCTAGCAATTATTTTTTCAAACTCTTTCACACATTATGAGGCTGAGCAGATGAAAAAAAAGATGCGGTCTGTGTCCAAATTGTTTTGTCAAAACACACAGGTGAGACAGGTGAGACTATTTTAACAAGGTTGAACAATTTCATCTACACACCAGTGATCATGTAAGTAATGTATTATTTATACTGTAGGTGTTACATAGGTATGCTTGCCTACCCTATATTTAATAAATGCATCCAGTGTACATTACCTTGTACATGGTTGAAGATTTGAGAAAAAGCTACCGTTTTCATCTGGTCTACATTACAATTTGAGAAAGAGTTGGAATAAATAATTGCTAGTACGCTCTTCATTATGCAATAACGCACCTTCAGTACTACGTAAATTTTCAATAACGATGTTAATTATTTTTATTTATTGCGCAGAAAACTACCCTTTGATCTTTCCTTATAAAAACGCTTTTAAGCTCGCCTGAACGAAAGTTCAGGAAGAGCTATTGTTGTCACCACGGCGTCGGCGTCCGCGTCCGCGTCCGCGTCAGCGTCCGCGTCGGCGTTCGGATTGGATGTTTTAGTTAAAGTTTTTTAAAGACCTATATCTCCTTAACCCATGGATGGATTCTTTTGATACTTGCACTGTAGTTAGATATTGGTCTAAGGTTTAACAGGGTACCACCCCCACCCCACTCCGTGACCTTGATGTCAAGTTCATGGACTTTGAAAATTTGTATTTTTTTTTGACTGGATGTTTTGGTTAAAGTTTTATAAAGCCCAATATCTCCTTAACCCATGGATGGATTCCTTTGATACTTACACTAAAGTTAGATATTGGTCTAAAGTTTTCAAAGGTACTACCCCCACCCCCCTCTGTGACCTTGATGTCAAGGTCAAGGACTTAGAATATTGTCTTTTTATTGATTGGATGTTTTGGTTAAAGTTTTTTAAAGACACATATCTCCTGAACCCATAGATGAATTCTTTTTATATTTGCACTGTAGTTAGATCTACAGAGTACTCCCCCAACCCCGCTCAGTGATCTTGAGTCAAGGTCAGGGACTTAGGAAATTTTTGTCTTTTTTAAAGTTTTGTGATTGCAAACTGATTCATAATGCTTTGCAGAGATTTAGTTTATACTTGAAGTGATGTTAGACTCTTTTTTGAGTTTTTACAGAACACCTTATACTTACCCCACTGGATGACCTTGAAGTCAAGGTCATCGACTTAGAATTTTGTCTTAAAGATTTTGGTTAAAGTTTTATATTTATGAAGACATAATTTCACAGTGCCACGATGATGGACTCAGTTGATACTAATACTTGGACTGATGTTAGATAATGGTTCAAGGTTTTGATACATCCCCCCCCAACCCCCTCCCCCTACCCGTCAGTTTTTTTTACCTCAAGCTTATGGACTTTAAAATTTCATTTCATTTTTTTTTATTTTGATTTTATTTTAAGACTTACATGTATTTCTGAGATAGCTCATGGACTTTGAAATTTCATTTCATTTTATTTATTTTAATTTTATTTTAAGACATATTTCTGAGATAGCTTTTGTTTATAAATGTGTTTTCATTATGGACATGCTTGCATGAAGTTTTATGCATAGCAGTCCACACCACCATAGCGGCTGTGTGATGAGCAAGCACCAATTCAGGCGAGCTATGCTGTCAGGCGACAGCTCTTGTTTAAGCAGCACGTATGTCTATTTTGTATTATAAACTGTAAAGAACAACAAAAATAAGAAGTCTGCTAACTTTCAGGGAGATACCTTACTTTTTTATGGTTTTATGCAGATTTTTACATTTACCATAAATCACCACCTTAAGAGAACTACAACTGAATACATACATTGCATGGAAGTTATCCCGCATATCCATCATGGATAACCCGCCCAATTACAGTTGACTATGTTGTTTCCCTCTTTGGCTGCTCGACCACAGCTCGGACTTCAGACTAAATGATGAGCATTGACCACTCAAGCAAAATCTATTTCTAAAGATTACCGGCCGACTATCCGTGCTCTTGACCAGGCCCAGACTATCCGTGCTTTTGACCAGGCCCATGCCAAGAAGTGTTGCCATTTACTCTGCCATTATCCACAACCACTTCGTTTTGTTATAGATATTTTCATGTTTTTATGTGTTTCTGTATATAAGAAGCAGCTGCTGATATTTTTTGACCGCACTTACCTAGTAATCTAAAAAGCACCCATCCAACACCGAGAGCAAATGGTTTAATATCCTCCTCTACACATCTGAATAAAAGAAATTTTGCAAACCATATCTGGGTAAAAATTAAAAAGATTCATGTAATTACCGAGGATTTGCATGGATTTGGGTAATTACCGAGGATTTGGTTATTTTATTTCTACCCGTCAAATATGGACTATTAAAGCTCTCAAGGGCAAGTAACCCTAAGGCGAAATTAAGAATGTGGCCGAATTTCTAACTCGACCAAAACTTAATGCCTGCCCAGGTTATCAGCAAGTTTGATCAAGTTCCAGTTTGAAATTAAGTCGCTATACCAGAAATTGTTAACATTTTTCTTCTTTTAAAGGCGAGTAACTCTGATGTGAATACTCTAATCTGTCCCAAATTCATACTCATCCGAAATTTTATGCCTGTCCTGGTCATCCGCAAGTTTTATAAAAATCAAACTAAAAAATGGGCTGTGACAGAGACAAGGTCAAACACGGGCTATTTTACCATTCAAGGGCAAGTAACTAATGCAAAGTGTACATTATGGCCAAATTTTGAATTCCTCAGATTTTATGCCTGTCCTGGTCAAGCAGCAGAACAAGCACGTATTGTACCAGTGGCGACCTTTACAATTGTCAAGTGCAGTGACTAGTGAATTTTACAAATCTTTTTGTAATTTTATTGCAAGACTACGGTCTGTGACACGTTTTGACATAGCACGTTCTGCATAAAACCACGAGTGACCTAACTATGAGTGTCGTGGTCCCCAGGGCGTGAAATGATTTAAGTATTACGGTAGCAAGGGAAATTGTTTACCAATTGCCTCCTTTACCATGATTACTACGATTTGTGCTTATCCTTTTTATGATTTGCTTACAAAATTTCTGAAATATATGATGCAATAAATACTTGACTGCACGCGAAAACGAAAATGGTCGACACTGGTACGCAACCGCCACTGGTCTCAGGCCGATACCTCCCTTGGGCGTGTTTCCATTTAGGGTAAAGTCGGGTAACTTCGGACAGCGGGAAAATTCGGACAAACCATTGCAAACAGTGAAAAATAATGAGCTGTCTCACCAGGATTTTCACTGTTTGCCCAGTTAATTTTGTTTTAAATCTAAACAACTGACATATGAGCCGCGACACAAGAAAACCAACAAAGTGGTAGTGCGTCCAGCGCAGACAGATCAGCCTGGGCATCCGCTCAGTCTGATCAGAGCCTTCGCTGTCCGCATGGGGGTAGCTTAGACCCTTAGCCACCCTTTTAGCATCCATCGAAGAGTCTGATCAGACTGGGTGAACGCCCAGGCTGATTTGAGTCTGAGCTGGACGCACAACCACATTGTTGGTTTTCTCGTGTCGCGGCACAATTATAAAGGCAACGATGTCACTGTCCGAATTTACCCGCTGTCCGAATTACCCAACTTTTAGGATAAGAACTCGATTAGCTTTAGCTTCCGTTCTGGGCCCAGGTTCACAATCATTCCTTAAACTTAAGGACAACCTTAAAGTTAAGGTCTAAAATTTCATTTGTAAATAAAAGCTTCCAAACACTAAATATATTTGATTTTTCTTTGGTATTACATTTCTATGAGAATTGTGAGAAGGATCACCCCAAAACTGCGATTTTCAATAGGATCTGAATGTGGATTTTATAGGGGCGAAATTTTCCACCTTAACTATAAGGTGGTCCTTAACTTTAAGAATGATTGTGAACCTGGGCTCTGATCCTTTAAATGTTCTCATGTTATGTAAATACATGTGGTATTGTGATGTTATGAAATAAAATTACCCGACTTTACCCTACCATAAATGCGTGGTGTACATGTTGCGTCACAATGATAAAATACGCTGACCTTGTTGAAATAACGAGATAGAATTAAGATAAAAAGATCACCCAGCAGGCAAACAACATTGAATCAACCTTTAATCAACCGTGATTCAACATCATGACGTTGAATCTAGGTTGTTTCCAGGTTGAGATGACGGAGAATCAAGCTTGGTTCAAGGTTGTGTGCCCAGTGGGCAGTGACTTACCTTAAAGTTGCCATGGACTGAGGCGTGGTCACTGTCAGAACAGCGATCATTGCAATAAACAAACAAGGCAAGAGGATATCAAAGGATGTACATCCGTCGGGACAACGTCCGGCGTTGGCTGTAGCATTACCATCCGGTGGTATACCTAACCCAGCTGCTATACAACTGCAATTCGAATGTGCACCCTAGACAGTGAGAGAAGAAATATTATGACTATAAGAAAGTTGTTCTCACCCAGCAAAGACAAAACGAAGTAAAAACTCTCTACAAATGAACATCAACACAATGGAGATAATAACCACCATCATATTTGATTTTTATCCTGACTTCGCGAATGGAACCGTTAACGACACCCTCATACCAGCCGACCTCACGCAACGACGTCACATTAACACCGCTTAATTCAGACTCAAATTCAGATTTTGTAAAACAAAATCAAACTAATACTGAAATCATTCAAATGTCAGCATTATTTATTGAGTCAGTGGTTAGGCAATTTTGAAAAACACATGGATTTTGAAAGCTGCATGCAATTTAGTGCAATATGCTGTATAACATATATTATAAATTTATTGACCTTTTTGTATCCATCACTTTTCTTTTCAGCAAAAATGTATGTAATTAAATGATTTACGACGCCCGTGGCACCGTCGCACATAGTGAAACGTAACAACATGGTCAGAAATCTACCGAACACCCTAAAAATCGAGGTACCAGAGGTGCGTCTACGTATGTTTTAGTCATTTTCAAGAAGAGGAAAAACTTTGTGACTTCTTGTTTGCTTCCTAGGATGATGTGGCCAGTCTAAAATGGGTTCTACTCTTAGAGGAGAAAATTTGCCCCAAGTGGAGCAAGTTCTTTCCTTTAAGAGTTGACCCCTATTGAAAAGAAAGACAAAATGAAAATGCTTGAGTTGCTTCCCATGATGATGTACCGTTCACCATAAGCTGGCCCCTTCAAGGACAAAACATTTGAGCTGCGACACGACAAAACTAACAAAGTGGCATGTGCGCCAAGCGAAGACGCAGATCAGCCTGGGCATACGCCCAGTCTGACTAGGGTCTTCGCTGTGAGTGAGCTTAAAAGGTAGCTAAGGGTCTAAACTAACTCCACGTGGACAACAATTACTCTTATTTGACTGGGCGGATACCCAGGGTGATCTGAGTCTTCGCTGGTCGCACATGCCACTTTGTTGGGCTAGTGTCGCGGCTCATTCAGCAGCGTCCGAAAACAAAATCGCTTGTCTGATGTAAATACCTCTTATTTCCATTCCTTTAAGGTGGTGATAATCACTGATTTGGGACGAAGTACAAAAATCTGCATAAAATGCTGAAAATATAACAGATCTTCCCCAAAATTGGCAGATGCCTTCTTTATGTTGTTTCTCACGATTTAGAATCCAAAAATACAGGATTTGTTGAAGTTAAAAAGGGTTTATATAAGAAAATTTCAAAGGGTAATTTTGTGCGCAAAAATCTGAAAAATAACCATCGTTATTAAAAATGTAATAGGGTCTGAAGGTTCTTTAATACATTATGGAGAGCGTCCTAGCAATTATTTTTTCCATTTTTTCACACATTTTCAGGCTGGGCAGATAAAAAATGGTCTTCTCTGTCTCCAAATATTTGCAAAAATACACAGTAGAGTCCATTTTCAAGGTCGAACAATTTCATATACACACCTGTGTCTTGGTGGTAAAAATTCTAAATATTGGGACACTGAATATAATTACCATAACTGTCCTAAAATTGGAACAGTTTGGTTTAACAGTGCAGTAATGAGCCCCAAAAATGCAAATGGGATGGCAAATAGTGTAGACCCTGATCAGACTGCTCCTGTCTGATCTGGGTTTGCACTATTTGCTCAGACCTAACTGTCCCAATATATAGGATTTTTATGGTATACTGTGAGTATGATAAAGGTATAACTGCTCTACCTGTATTTAATTAATGCATGCAGTGTACATGCATCATACATGGTCAGACATTTGAGAAAAAGTGACTGTTTTCATCTGGTCTACCTTACAAATTTGAGAAAGAGTTGCAACAAATAATGGCTAGGATGCCCTTTTTAATGCATTAAAGAAACTTCAGAGCTAAGTCTATTTTCAAGAATGAAGTTAATTTTCTAGATTTATTCGCACAAAATTACCCTTTGATTTTTTCCATATAAAACACTTTTTTTAACAGCAAATCCCTCTTTACTGTATTCTAAACTGTAGGAAACAACAAAAATAAGAAGTCAGCAAACTTTCAGGGAGGTACGTTGATTTTTTATGGTTTTATGCAGATTTTCGTATTTACCACAAATCACCACCTTAAATAATTCCAGATATTTACATACACTGAGCGTTGTCGTCGCACAACACTCCAATGGCTCGAGAAGCATCGCACATGTATTCACCTTTACCCACTTTGTATTATTTAAGAATTGAAATTTGATTTTTCAGCGTTCATTGTGTGATGATTCCAGTGGTGCGGAGAGAAAATTCCATGAAGCGCGAAACCCTTCTCGTAGAATTTTAGCGATGAACGCTGAAAAATCAAATTTTCATTCTTATATTAATTCTTTATTTTTGCGCAAAATATGGGTCGCTTGAAGTTTAGTTATTAACGACGTGTTCGGTCAATACGTTAAATAGCCGTCGCAATGACGTGGCATCAATTGAACGTTAATTGGACCTATTAAAAACAACGTTCGTTTACTTAAGACGTCGCTTGACGACAACGTCAACTGATCAGTTGCCCTTCATCGGCGTGTGAACACCTTTGGGAAGTCAGTGGCAAGTGTAAAATATTCATCTTTAAAATGCAAATCTTATCAATGTGGATGGCACATCATGACGATCCATTGGCACTGATGCGAGGTTGTTTCAGTGCCCTCGAGAAGAAAGTATGTCAGTAATAATATAATGTCTGGAATATCTTCCATAAAAAACATAAACTGTTCTAGAGATACTAACCATGGGTGCATCTGGCGGTACAGTACATCCGGCATGGCAAGCCGAGTAATAAACTATGCCATCACCACACACAGGGTTAAAACCAACATCCTCACATGAGCAATTAGAACGGCAACTGGCGGAATAACCGTCTATCAAACTGTAAAACAAATAAACTATAACGTTACAAAATGTCTAACGGCTTATTTTAACGTCGCATCCTCTGACCAGTTTCATACTGTTGCATTTATGGATTCCTAAAGACATTGCCGAGCCGCGCAATAGGTAGCGCGTCTGACTCAAGAGCCAGTTGTCCTGGGTTTGATACCCGGTCCGGCCACTTACTTTCGTTTCCCCTTCCGCTAGAAGGGCAGTTGTCAGTTACTGGCGAAAGTAAGTGATATTAATACTGGTTAACCGCTTAAAAAGGAGGTCTAAGCCTGCCCAGGAATAGTGTGGTTAGGTTAACTGACCGTCCCGACATGACCAAAGCTGTTTACCGTGGACGTAAAACAATAACACAACATCAAGACATTAACATGAATGGCTACACTTTCAGGGAAAGCAACTTTGTTATTTTCATTTTGCCTCCGTTTCCCAGTTTGTGTGTCGACTCTTGCTCTTATTTCCTTTAAGAGTATCTCCCATTAGGCACACAAGGTTGAGTCAATACTGATTCAACCTTGTGTGCCAGCTGGGGAACCTCTTTTGGAAGAATTTCGGTGTCCAGGTAAGCGAAAAGGTTTCCTCTGACGTTGTCCAGGGAAGCGAACAGGAAGTCAAATATGTTGGTCCGGGGGCCTTGGAAAAATGGTACAAAACGTGGAAGTGTACCTATACACCTTAACAAGTATGATAGGGGAAAATACTTTCAAATCAGCGTCATCTCAGCAGAGATGACGCTGATTTGAAAGTATTTTCCCCTATCAATGCATACAATACAATACAATACAATACAAATAGCTTATTTCATAAATAAAGCCCCTACACCCCCCCTCCCCACCCATAATAAATATCCATTTTATGCAAACAAGGAGTGACATATGATACTATAGAATATTTATAACATATGATCTTATAAAATTTCTTTACACTATACGTCTCTAGATGCACGAATTAGGTAATAATATATTAGTAATAAAATGCTAACTATAAATGCGCAAAGGCAGAAATAAAAAATATGTTTATATTCTAATAAAGCGGTCACGGCTGCCAGTACTTTATCCCGTAAAAATGGTACCCAAAACCTTAGAAGCTTATCCATTCCCCTTCATTAGACTTTGCAGAATTAAAAAGTGAAGTAAGCATGCCTTGACCAGATTGTGAATGTCTCTGAACGCATATATCCTAACCATTAATGCATAGCGTCCCATATTTTTTACAGTTGCAAACAACACATATACTAAACAAAAATAAACTAGAGAGTCACTATCTTCATGATACGATTGTCGGAAAAGGGTCAGATATGAAAAGCGGTTTAATTCATCAAAACAATAACCATTTTCTTCTATTACAGACACACAAAATTCAAATGTCTATTGAGGCTATTTTAAATGTCAGCGTGGTTCTCTTTCTGTTTTTTATGCAAAAAATGAACCTAATAAAATCTGAGTAAATGATGAAAATTCTATTGGCAATGCCTTTACATTATTTTAACCACGTCATTTGACTTTCAACAATGTGGCAATTTTGTCACGTGATATTCAGGTCATCCCTCTGTTCCACACAGGGTAATCAGAGACACCACTATTGGCTCAGTGGCTTGGGTCACTTCCATAGGTGGTCGATGTGGCAAGCAAAGGCTCTGATCAGACTGCACTTACTTGCAGTCTGATCAGAGCCTTTGCTTGTCACCAGTGCCACATTGTTGGAAATCACATGAGCGGCTCAAATTCAATCTGTAGGACCTCGTTTGCTAAACTTATGCTGAAGGAAGGAAAACTACATGAAAATAATCTAATACTGGTGACACGGAGCCTGTAAGACAATCAACCTGAACCCGAAAAACTTTGACAGAAAGACAACTTGAACAGAAGCTATGGCATCTAAAAATCTCTGTATTTTTTATTAAAATGGAGACAATTTAAAAGTTTCGAAAACTGAAACTTTATGTTACAGTGTATGATTTCAATTAATTTAAGATTTTACAGCGTTTAGGTGGATATTGTAACTAATGTTTATTTTGCTTAAGAATTTTTCTTCTGCGCAATTGCAAGCGCAAATCCGAAGGCCAAGAAGGACCACACCACATGCAAAGAAAAAAAATATCGGACAGCGGGTAAATTCGGACATACCAATACAACATGATAAGATCAGGATTTTCACTGTTTGCCCAGTTAGTATTTTTTTAATTCCAAACAACTAACATATAAAGGAAACTATGACACTGTCCGAATTTACCCGCTGTCCGAATTTACCCGACTTTATCCTAATACCCTATGTTTAGCCTTGTAACTAGCAGCGCACATGCAACAAACCATATACCTGAATAAAGTGTAATCTGATATACCTGTTTGTATTACGAGCCGTTGAATGTTGATAAGGCAATGCCGGCCGGTCTGAGATTTCGCTAATTCGCTGGCTTGTGACCGAAAATAAAACGAACATTCTGCAGACCGTATCTAGATATGCACAATCATCACAGGTTGTTTGCTTAGTCCCGGTAGGAGGTGGTTTTCTTTCTGACAAATTGTCAACGGTTGTTCTGACAATGGTCCCGGATGTTTTCCAGTTTATCATTTTTTCTCTGTGTCGTCATAAGTTATCATAACAGGAAGTTGATGTAGAAAAATGGTACGTTCAGTCGATTAAATACTTCTCTTTATAAAATTTAGGCATATTGTAGGCAGAATATGTGCCGTCTACCCTCCATTGTGTCCTTTCTATTTATCTTGTACTGCCTGATATCACATGAGTCAGTATAATGAACAGGGCATGGTAGACTGTGAACAGCACACAGTAGACAGTACACGATCAGCATAAGCGCATGTATTTGAGCATGCGCAAATATCATTACTGCAGCAGGCATACTTCTCTCTCTCTCTCTCCCTCCTTATCTCACTCTTCCATCGAACCAGTAGAACCACGAATTCAATGCCAGTACTACAATCAGAAGTGAATTCAAAATAACCACAATTTACATGCAACAACATATATTTTACTTACTGTAAGTCATGGATGTATTCACTTTCTCATAAAATTACAAAATCTTTGGCCATGCTTAAGATCAATAGAACCAATAGGCCAAATTTTAGACTGAACAGCAGTATGGAATTGTCAGAATTAATAAAAAAGGATACGGGGGGGGGGGGGGGGGGGGGGCATTGATCCGAACTTAGTTGTAGAAAATATCTTTTGATATTTTGCAACATTTTTTTTCTCGGTTTTCAGATTGTCAGAGAAAAAATCCTCCTACTGCGACCAAACAACCATGCTGTGACCATGTCCAATTTGCAATGCAAAACTTTAATATACAAATACGCAGGTGTGTATTATTTTTTTTTATCTTACACATAGAATTTCAAATCCCAATAGCAAATTTCCGTATACAAGAAGGCAGCTAGGCCCTTGCTCTGGAAATCATTAACACAGTTGAATATTGCACCATTATCTTTTATACACGCTTCAATTTGCACCACTGGTCCAAAGTTTGGCCCTTATTGTGAAAATCTATATATAGGCTGCGATGCCAAGTTCAAGATATGCAAGATCAGCCTGCACACACAGGAGCAGTCTAGTTATACTAGTGAAGTTTGCTTGTGACATCTTCATTATCTGATTTATTGTCTTGTGAATATTACGAATGCCTTCTGACTAGACTGCGCAGGTATACAGGTCTTGGTCATGTCAAAACATGTCTTAAGCCTTAACATATATTTTAGATAATATTTATATTAGATTTGGCACTAAGTTATACAGAGAAATTACTTGTATTCCGATCGAGACTGGTGGTACTCCTCTTGTAGCTGATTTTTTTTGTTTTGTTATGAAAAAGATTTCAAGCCTTCTCTTTCAAATGATAAACAGGCTGAAATTATTGAAGGATTAAAGTCAACATCTCGATCTCTAGTCGATCTTTTAAATATTGACAATCCTTACTTTGACGGCATGGTGAATTGAGTTTATCCATCAGAGCTACAGTTAAACAAAGCTAAGGCCTCCGATACCGAAGTCCCATTTTTGGATTTACATTTATCTATTTTGAACGGATTTATTTCTTCCAAAATTTATGATAAACGCGATGACTTTGATTTCTCTATCGTAAATTTTCCCCTTTTTTTGATGTCAGTAATAGATTTCTGTAGGGGTAGGGCGGAGAGGGGGGCTACTTAAACTAGTTTTACGGGCTCCATTCATGCTACAGTCTGCATGCTTAATGGTTAGTTCACCGTTCTACCTCTGAAAGGGTTTACATTTCTAAGCTTTTTTTTCAAGACTGTCTATTCGTATGACTGACTTGAATGCTCGTAATAAAATTTTAATTACTACCCTATCCAACAGGCTATCGGTATACCAACTTCGAATTTATTGCCGGCACTATGACTTGGTCTCTAAATTCAAAGTCGAACAGTAAACTCTTTTGCAGCAGCGCCTATCGGAACCAAAATTTTATGGTGACTTTGTCTATAAATTCAAAGAAAAAATTTGTAAGTATAACTGATTTTTCTGAACAGTTTAGAAACGTTATTATACGTTACAAACTTATTGGATATTAAATGAATACATGTATCATGCTATGTACAGTCTGCATGCTTAATGGTTAATCCAATGGTGGGTGACAACTTTGTGCTTCCCTCTTTAACTGCACGCCGGTGGGTTGAGCATCAGACTCACTGATTGACCCGACATGAAGCTATTTGTTATTTTAATTGGTTGGGACTGGAGCTTTTCTTGTCCGTTGCTTTAACCATTCTGGGCTAAAATGATGGTTTTCTTTTGCTTTTGCATTTCAGTGGTGTTGTTTGACACCCCATGGGTCTCCTGGTGTCGCAATACGTTGTTTCTGTCGAGCTCTCATCTTTGATTTATCATAGGTTTTATCCACGACTTGTTAGTTTCCTTTGATGATTCATTGACGGGTTATGAAACTTTCATGCGGACCAAACAGCTAACTAAATGCTCCGACACACTGCAGAAGCTGAGGGCGGGGGTTTGGAGCCCGTAAAACTAGTTTAAGTAACACCCCTCTCCGCCTTACCCATAAAAAATCTATTACTGACAGTTGAAATGTTGTGTATTCTTTATGTCCAAGTGGTCTTCTAACAATAAGGTCACCTGTATAGCTGCCCATGGTTTTGTAATTTAAAAAAGAAAATACGAAAAAAATATAGATCTTGTTGTGGTTTTCATTTGGGGTAGCCGAATGACCACCTGTCTGGGAAAGAGCTGTTCATTCAATACCTGCCTTTCGTAAACTGTTGTCAATTTATGTATATACTTCCGGGGCCGTATTTATAAAACGACTTAAGTGGTTGCTATGCGGTTGCTAAGGCTGAATATCTATGAAGGAGATTTCCTACAACTATGAAATTTGCTCTGGAGGAACAGTCTTTTTAAGACTGTTCCTCCAGAGCAAATTTCATAGTGGTAGGGAATCTCCTTCATAGATATTCAGCTTGAGTTGGTTACTTACCCGATTGAAACAAAGGTGGCGAAGTGTAAGGATTAATATTTTCCATGATTTATATAATCAGACGTTCGTCCAACCCGAAATACTCTATATTTGCGTTAAATATTCGCTAGGTTGACCAGAAATATGAAATTAAATCTTGTTATGTTTTTATTTTTTAGTACATTCTGTTTAATACCATATTGAAAATGATAGTGGTCTAATTTCGTAACCCTTAAAGCGCCAAAAAGTAGACAACAAAATTTACGTCTTCAAATTTTCAAAAAGCGTTTCGTCAAAGCTCAATCATACTGGGAATTCAAAGACTATAGGACAAACGGTACATATCCAGATGAAGCGGCTCACTATGAACCGCCTCATCTGGATCCACGCTGCTTGCAAATTCAACTATTTTTATTTTGATGGCTTTAATTGTGAAGATGGCAAAATTTTGTCAACAGCATCATACCTCTCTCCGGGATAAGAAACTCGCAAGCCAGCCAGATTTGTTTCTGGGCATTTCGCAAGGAAAGATATTCCAAGTAGAGCAGCAAGCAGTGTCACCCCGATATTCAGTCGAATCATACCTAACAATTCCAGCTTAAACACCCGGATAAGAAATCCTCCCAAGAGATTTCCAATGGACCCTACGAGAATGAGGCCACCTGCAAAGAATAAGGAAAGAAATAGGCAGGAGTTCAGAGAATGTGAGAGACTGAAGATAATTGAGCCGCAACAAGAGAAAACCAACAAAATGGTTGTTCGCCCAGCGCAGACTAAGATCAGCCTGGGCATCCGCCCAGTCTGATCAGAGTCTTCGCTGCCCGCATGGTGACAGCTTAGACTCTCAGCTATCCTTTAAGCCCTAAGCGAAGAGTCTGATCTGCCTGGCGGAGACGATCAAGACTGTTGAAATAATGACCTCGTGTTGACCTTGGCCTTTTTATGGCAACGTCAAATATTGGAAAATTCCAGAACATCAGATTTCATGGAAAGTTTTGAAGATACTGGCTTAAAAATTGTATATGCAGTCATCTTAATAAGTACATGAAGACTTGTGAGTACAAGAGGTCAAGGTCATTCTTTGATCTTTGACCCATGTCTATCATATTTCGTCAGTTTCAAGCATCTCAAACGCCACTGTGCCAATTGTAACCAGATTTACTATAGAGCCTCCAGGGGCTGACGGAATGAAAATTTGTTCAAAATGGTCCAGGTCACATGACCAATATGGCCACCATGCTCATATATGTAAAAAAGAAACTGAAAAAAAAATCATCTTCTCCAGAACCAGTCAGGTACTCAACTACTACCAGGATTGTTAATATGATGAACTTGGGTTGACCTTGACCTTTTTACACAGAAAGGTCAAATACTCGGGTGAGAGTTCAGGGCCTCATGACTTTCTTGTTTCTTTTATGAAGAACTAGAAATGTGTCCATAGGACACGGATGCCCCCGCTTTGTGCCCTAAGTAAGATGGCGCCTTATTTAAGGTACTGGCACTTGTAGCATAACTAGGTTCACAAAGGCAGACTTCTGTGGTACATGTTTTATTGGTTTCCTTGGGCAGATGTATTTTGCTTCTTGGATCAAGAGAAGTGTGTGTGGGGGGGAGGGGGGGCTTGAAGAGGTGGGGGAGGGGTGTCATGACTGTGATATGTGATAACATTCTGTATCTAATCACAGAAATGGATGCCATGCAGCTTTCCAAAAGAAATAGCCCCGAAACAAGTAACTTTTCAAAAACTAACAAACGGAACGTTATTGTATGAAATAAAGTCGAAAAAGCGCCATAGCTCCCACAATAATTGACGGATTTTACCAAACATCGAATTTGACCTGTATTTTATGATTATATACCTGTGTATAGAGAGGCGCCGTAGTCGAGTGGTTAGAGTGGCTCGGCTATTGTGCAGAAAGTCACCGTAAGGTCGTGAGTTCGCGGTTCACTGTCGCCATACGATGACTGGAAAACTCTCTCTGTCAACCCAACAGTAAATGGGTACCTCTTTCGAATCAGGGAAGGATAAGGTAGCGAAAGGAGAGGGATGGGCTCCGCCTTTCATCAGCTGTGCCCAAGATACAGTGGGTCTCTAACCCCCACTGCCTCTAAGGCTATTAGGCTATGGGAAACCTTTATCTTTTTACCTGTGTATAAAATATGAATTCAATACACCAATGCTTTCAAAAGATAATGAATGGAAACCAGTTTTTTCTACAAAATGAAGTAGAAAAAGGGCCATAACTCCCAAAATAATCGACAGATTTTGCCCCAAAACAAACTTGACCTGAATTTTATGATTATATACCCGGGTATAAAATATGAACTCAATACACCAATGTTTTCATAAGATATCAAACGGAAACCATTTTTTCATACAAAATAAAGTCGAAAAGGGCCATAATTCCAACAATAATCGACGGATTTTGCCCAATATCAAATCTGACCTGTATTTTATGATTATATACCTGTGTATAAAATATGAATTCAATACACCAATGCTTTCAAAAGATATCGAACGGAAACCATTTTTTTTTCATGCAAAATAAAAACGAAAAAGGGCCATAACTCCAACAATAACCGACGGATTTTGCCCAACATCGAACTTGACCTGTATTTTATGATTATATACCTGTGTATAAAATATGAATTCAATACACCAATGCTTTCAAACGATATCGAACGGAAACCATTTTTTCATACAAAATGAAGTCGAAAAAGGGCCATTACTCCCATAATAATCGACGGATTTTACCCAACATCGAACTTGACCTGTATTTTATGATTATATAGCTGTGTATTAAATATGAATTCAATACACCAATGCTTTCAAAATATATTGAACGGAAACCAGTTCGTACATACGTACGCTACCTACGTACGTACGTTCGCTACGCTACGTACGTACGTACGGACGGACGGGGTGATACTATATGCCCCCCCCCCCACCATTTTTAATGGCAGGGGCATAACTAAACATTTTTAAGTGATAGCTTCTCATATTAATAATCGAACTGTTGCATTAAACTAACAGTGGTTATTTTTCTGGGGACTTCGAATCATGCTCCTTCTCAAAGCTGTTCAAGTTTTCTAGGAAACAAATAGAGAATGGCTGGAAGTGATTGTCTATGACTGGAAAATTGAAGAGGAGGACTATAATGATCCATTTTCATTTCCCTCAGAACCCAGCATAAAATGGATACTACTTAGTATCCATTTTATGCTGGATTCTGAAGGAAATGAAATTTCAAAGCAATTAAGGCTGGGGTAAAGAATATAATGCGTTTGGAAACCTGACTGCAGGGACAGTGTTCTGCAGTAAGCATTCATTACTTCGAATACTTGTGAAAATAATTAGAAAATCTCTTTCAATTCTAATTTAACTCATTACTTTCTTCTGATTTAATGCATACGATCCGACCTATAAAATATAACATGATTCTTGAATTATAACGACAAATGGAACAGTCAGTAATAGATAATTGAGGAGGGGGGGGTGGTGGTTGGAAGGAGGCTTAAACTAGTTTTACTGGATCCAAACTCAGAAACAGGGGTCCTCTAACTCACACTGCCCCTACGGTCACTAGACATTGGGAGACCTTTTACCATTTTAAACCTTCGTCCTCAGTTTCTGCAATGGTTCGAAACATTAGTTAGCTATTCGGTCTGAGTGCATTTAAAGAGTAACTACACTTCAGGAACTGACTGAATCAGACCCTATCCCCAGCATCAAAGGGAAAGATTGGCAAAGACATCCCAACAAACAATAAATTACAAGTGATAAGCCGAGTCAGCAGCTCTTTCCCAAATAGGTGGCAACTCAGCTATCTTTATTGAACTTAATAATTTAGACCAACAGAAGGGTTACAACAGACTAAGCAAATTATACGAAAAACATTTAACAACTATTTTTACCTATTTTCTATTTTTATTATAGAAGGGTTAAAATGAGAACACAATAAATAAAACAGCACCGAACATAACAAATGCAACCGCAACGAAAGTACCGCCTTGGGAAGGTCAGTAATAACTACTGGGGGGGGGGGGAGGGGGGGGGGTTTAAACCGGTTTTTCTGGACCCAAATCTTCACCCTCACCCCTCGCCGCGGTGCACACAATTAGAAGTCCGCATTCATAAGTGTTTTCTATTTTGTGTATCTTTCTGCATATATAACACCCAAACACCTCTCCCAACCCCAATTAATACTACCAACCGCTTGATTTTGGACGTGAATACTGAATATTAAACAGAATACTGAATACTCTTTACTGCACACCGTATCTCAGCCTACAATTGGCCTGAGATCTTCAAATTATTATTTTTTTCACACAATTCTAGATATGCAGGATTTCTCACAACGCAACTTGTATCAGTAAAAATGTTACCTATACCAAAATCAATTTAGGCCATAGACCGTCATGTACGCACCAAGATAGTTTCCTGCCTGGTCGAACGGTAGACTAAACATCTCTATCAGATACTTGAACGAAAAAGCACTAATGCCAAATATAATCATAAGTTCTGTACACCCTCCCAGCGTCAGAAAGACATATGTCGGGTTCTTAATCTGTCACAAAATATGAAAGAAAATGACAAAAAATATTTAAAAAATATTCATGATCCTGAGCAATTAAATTTATAACAAATTATCATGTTTATGTAGACGAAGAGTGCAATCCTAAAATAGCCGTTCATATACGTTCTTCTGGTTTCATTGTCAACGGATGTCTTTCGGTCTATCAAATGCTTCTGCTACATTTCAGCGGCTGGTAGACAAATGCGTGCAAGATTAAGATATACAGGATTGTCTAATTTACCTTGATACATAGCAATATTGAATCAACTTTGAGTTGCATATTAGCTAGATCAATCATAACTTACAATATATGAATCGAAATTTCTCATTTCTAAAGTCCGCGGTAAACTACTAGAACTTTAGGGATATTGTGTCAGAGGGGAGTAAAATGATAGGGAATTATCAGGAAAACACAATCAAATTCCACATCCCACCCTCAAAAACAAAAGGGAAAGAAGGGCACACAAATTGATAAACGTTCACGAAAGACACGCACAGTAAACCGAATGAACAGCTCTTTCCAGAACAACTACCCTAATTAGAAACAGCAGCATCTATGTTTACCTATTTTCTATATTTAATGTACAAAGCTAGACAAAACCGGAAGTAAAATGGGCAGCTATTCAGGTGGCCATATTGCTCAAGACCATAGACACGCGGACATAACAACAAGTAACATGGAGGAAACACAACAGAAAAACCGCCGTTGAAAGGTCAGTAACAGATTACTGGGATGGGGTGGGGTTGGAGGGGGGGGGGGGGGGCTTAACCTAGTTTGCCCTCTGCTTTTGCAGTGGTTCGAAACATTTAGTTAGCTGTTTGGTCTGCATGAAGGTTTCCTAATCCATCAATGAATCATCATAAAAAGCAACCAAATCATGGTTTAGGCCTATAATGTATGAGAGATGAGGACTCAACAGAAACAACGTATTGTGACACCTGCAGATTTGTGGGGTGTCAAATACCTCTGAAATATCGGAGCAAAGGAAAGCCACCAGTTGAACCCCGAATGACAAAACAACAGACAAGCTAAGGTCCGGCCCGAACTAACTACTATCAATAGCTTTTGTCGGGTCCATCATTGAGTCTGATGCACGACCAACCGGCGTGCAATTATAGAGGAAAGCAAAGTTATTAACCATGATTGGGTTAACCACTAAACATGCAGACTGCAGCATTTCATTTACGCTATATTTGATCATAAGGATATAGAAAACAAATCGACTCCCTGAAACCTTTGGCTAAACAAAGAATATAGAAGAACGAGATAACATGGAGTAAAGCACAAGAAGCAAGGCAATACGACTTGATAGCAAAAATAAACAGCGCTCTCCCAAGTTGGTGGTCACAAAGCTAGCCTTGACAAAATATAAATAGAAATAACTAGAGAAGGCAACCAAGAAAACACAACCGCCCAAGACACCGAAAGTAGACGGGGAAAGGGTAGAAACGCAAACAAACGAAAAAATGGAACCTTACATTATGCAATAATAGATATACAAGTCAAAGAGAGGAGCGGCTGTAGCGTAGTGGATAACACTCCAGACTACCAATCCAGGGATCGCAGGTTCGATCCCCTGCTTCTCCGGTCTTTCGGATGAGACTTTAAACCGAGGTCCCGTCTCCATATGACCTCGTTGTTGGCGGGACGTTAAACCCGAGTTCACTCACTCACTCACTCACTCACAAGTCAAAGACAGAGGAACTGTATATAAACACAATGACACCAAAAAGACAAAGTACATAAAGCATACAAAACATCCGTTTTTACCTGCATTCTGTTCAAACCACACAACAAAACGGGAAGCAAAGCGAACAGTTACAAAGGAGACCACATGGCGATGCATACAGCAAATGGGGTCCGCATCAGAAGTTTCTGCCTCGTAACGGACAGTAGCTTTAACTACTTGGGACTCGAACTAGTGGAAGCAACTGCGGGCTATCACATAAATACAGCCAACACCCTAAACATCCGTCTTCCCTATTTTCAATTTTTATACACGTAAAACACATATCAGAATTGCGTTAATAGTTTTAGTCGTCTGGGATATTTGAACTCATTCAGAAAATCTGAAAGAAGGAACAGTTTCGCATTTCTGTATATTATGATAACATGCCAAATAGACTCTCAAGTTTTCAGAGTGTTTTTTTTAAAGTTCCTAAAATTCAATGCTCCGCTGAAGACCGAACCGCCGACGTCTCGCTCTCATTCGAACACTCTACCACGTCTTTATAGATCTTACATAAAAGGAAGCAGTTAAGTGTTTTATATGATTCCTTAAACCTATGCAAAGTATGGCCCGTATATACATACCAGTCGCAGGAACGCTTTCAAGAATGACACGATATATTCTTTAATGAGTTTACCAATAGAAACATCAGTCTCACTCCTGAGCAACCTCTCCTGCTCTTCTGCCTTCTGGTTGCCTTTGCAAATATAAGAAACATTCCAAACGTTAAAAACATTTCCGATTTGCAACGTTAAATTCTAACACTGGTCGCCTATTTAGCCTGTGCTAAAATCTAGTGATATATTGCGTAACAAATCACTGGGCGGATTCGCGTGACGTTATTTAGCGCCGTTCGGACGTAATTTTTATTCGTTTGGTGACGTCAATTTTCATTTCCATGAAGATAGACGGTGTAACGTCGTTTTCTCGCATCAAAAATTTACAAAATACATGTGAACGCCTCTGTTACAGTCAAAGTTTTTGGCTGGATTTCTTCATGTAATCGTGGCGGAAATGCCGGGCGGCGTAGCGCAATCGGTAGGGCACCTGACTCATAAGTCAGAGGTCCTGGGTTCGAAACCCGGTCTGGCCACATACTTTCGTTTCTCCTTCCGCTGATTCAAGAAGGGCAGTTGTCAGTTAATGGCGAAAGTATGTGCACTTAGTACTGGTTAACCGCTAAGGAGGTCTAAGCCTGCCCAGGAATAGTGTGGTTAGGTTAACTGACCGTCCTGACATGACCATAGCTGTTTACCGAGGACGTTAAGCATCAAATCAATCATCCAATCAATCAATCAATCATGGCGGAAAACTGGAAAAATCTGAAGGAAACATATGCGTTTTTATCGTTTCTGGCGTGTTAGAATCGAAATAGAATCTTGCTAACAAGTGATTTGTTGCCCAATATATCACTGGTTGTCGGTCAGTCGTCAGTGGCTATATCACTTTACGACTGACCTCCAACCAGTGATATATTGTCGGTCAGTCGTCAGTGACTGTATCACTCGCGCTTCGCGCTCGTGACATATAACTTTACGACTGACCTCCAACCAGTGATATATTGGGCAACAAATCGCTGTAAGCAAGAATCTATTTCTTAAACAAAGAATAGCTAGATGCAATATAACAATACTTGAGGATTGAACACGTTTAAGTGAGAATTCAAGTTTTTGGCGCATGTTACAGAATTGTCAGAACCAAAAGAGTATCTCTTATAGACAGAACATCAGATTCGAGAAGAAAGTTGTTTGTCTCATTTCTTAATCTTAAGTGTGTGCACTAAATAGTGCTTAAGTCGTTCCTTTGACGGCTAATTAGCCCCATGTTTTCTCCAAATTGTCTGTTACAATTAATGCATAACAATACTGAAGATGGAATCTCTGTAAGTGATGCATGACCTTTTCCACTGGATACACGACGTTGAATAAACCTTGAATCCACGATGATTCAACGTCACGACGTTGAATCAAAGTTGATTCAACGTTGTGTGTCTGCTGGGCTGGCTTTCCCCAGTATCAAACAAGAACTTTTACCTGGAAAGTATTTTGGATAACCGAAGATCGGAATGGAGACAAGAACAAAACCCACAGCCGTGAAGACAAACCCAAACCACCATGCTCCAACCCATCTTGTGTCCATAGCATCAAACCCTAAACTGAAACAATTGCAAACTGTGTATACTCGGATCAATCTGCGTCCACTCGCAGTAAGCTGATGAAATTATTAGACCTTACGTCTTTAAAGATGTATGAACAATTAAAAAAGAAAAAAAAAAAAGAAAAAGAAAAGTAAATAATAAAGAGAATAGCGCATATTCACTGAGTAGACTGTTTTGGGTGTACGTGCCGATATCGCTGTTTCCATGTGACCACAATGCTTCTTTTGATCACAGCTTGAAATTATTGAATTTTTTAAGCCACTAAATCTTTACCTTCATATCTAAACTGTATTTGGCTCAGTCAGATAAAACAAGAAAACCAATCAAAAGTGTATATTTCAGCAGCTACCTCGAATGAAGGCATAAATAGTGTACAGATTTTTACGAAACGGATTAATTAAAGGTTCGTAATTACAACTCTTATAAACATCATTAAATGTCTCCGTACGTCATTATGTTTGATTTTATCGGAATAGTGAGCCAGTTTTGAATAATTCTGGAAAAGGGTGTGAGCAGCGTTGTATACATTATTTCTTCCAATAAACGTGAAGGCCGTTGTGATTCACCAGTCTTATGAATGTCATTCTGGAGACCAAATGTGGGCGGTGAATAATACAGTTTAGTGGTCTGAAGCCAATCTTGGTGGGGGCGTTTATTAGAGAGGGAGCGTCTATTAGAAGAAATACCGTGTTACATGACAACACGAGCGCTTGGCAGGTGTTTGATGAATTGGTTCCAGGTTGTAGCTACACACAGTTCACTGAGCGCCCGGCAAGCGCCCCTTTGTATCGCATCCCTTAGGTTAAAAGATCGCAAATAACGGATATAAAACTAAATAAGTAATCCTATTTTTTCTTTGTACAATTCTGTCTTCGACATCTTAGTTGGCAACAAAAATGACCTATTTTCGATATCATTAACTTGAATAAACTGGTAAAAATACAGGCGTGGATCCCATCCATAGTCCCGCTCTTGTTACTATTCCTACACTGTCCACAGACTCAATAAAATGCTGCAAATTTCGTTTCTTTGGTGTGTCCCTTACTACAAAGGGAACATGTTTTAAGAATTTGTAAAACCAGAAGCTAACTCACGTATCTTGATCCATCCTATCAAACTCCACAAAGTAGTTTTGCAATATCTCACCCCCGGAGAAGAAGCCTGAAGCAACACCAACCGCTGCTGCAGCGTAAGACAGGCCTGCAGAAGAAAAATCCGTGTTTATTCGATCATAAGACGGAGGTCTATCCTTCCAAAACAATCCCAAAATCTAGATCCGTCTTACAAGACGGATCTAGATTTTGGGAATTGTTTTGGAAGATAAAAACCTATCTAATAGCCAAATTACACAAGACTGATTATACATTGTGAGTACTTCGGAAAGAGAAAACCCGTCTTATAGCTGAATAAATATGGTGCCCAGTGGGCACACTAAGTTAAAACAATGTTTGTAGCATTGTTGATTTAGAGTTAGTTACGGTGGTATAGGACAAAATTAAAAAAATCAGTTTTCCGGTGAAACAATATATCATTAAAAGTTTGGTGAATCACTAAAGGACTTTCTTTTGCGAATGGAACAAATATTTCCTATTTCAACGAAGTTATGAAATTTGATGGTATGATTTTGTTATGCGTAAAAAAATAGCTCCAAGCTCTTCTTGTAAATCGACACTGTTTTGCAGTTGTTAAGGGTTTGAAACAAAGGCATTGAAACAAATGCTATACCAAAGTACGAGTATGTGTCGTCAAGAGGTCTAAAAGCTGTGCTATAATTTTGGCCAGTCTCTACGAGTTAGGCCTACATGTGAACTAAAGCAAACATTACTTTTCATTTGCCGTTGAAATTTTTCATTTCACAAGTTTTCACGTTAAAATGAAACAGACAAATAAGTTGAAAAATATGTCAAAAGGGGAAAGGGAGCGTGGGATGCGGGGGGGGGGGGGGATAAGGCTTAAGGCCTTTTTCTGTCCAACAGTAAAATGTTTGCAAAGGCACTCGCTTTTACCTATGTACAGAGCTCCATTATTGCCGCCACAATTTTCATCTAAATACACAATTCCCAGGGTGAACATCGGTGTGAACCCTATTCCGTGAATGATCTGTGCCAGCATAAAGACGCCAACATATTTCTCGCCTTCACTATCACATGGTGGCCCACCAGGACCCCCGCCCCCTGTACACGGATTTCCTGGTCCAGAGCCGGCCTCTCCTTAAATAAGAAGGAAGTACTGTTGGCAGCTGCTTGTCACAAGCCAGTCGCCAAGTTATAACAACAAAGTTTATGTAAAGCATTTTGTAAGTTATTTTACCAGGGCTGAAACGATTTCGCTTTCAAACAAGCATGCAACTGAAAACAAGTTGGTTGGGTGAAAAGGAATTTTCAAAAGGAAGAGTTGAGCTCAGATTAGCTTGCGCTTCCACGTACACTGTCATCTCTGTTATTATTAACAAACACTCCGGACTACCAATCCAGGGGTCGCAAGATCGATCTCCCGCTTCTCCGGTCTTTCGGATGAGACTTTAAACCGAGGTCCCGACTCCATATGACCTTGTTGTTGGTGGGATGCTAAACCCTAGTTCACTCACTCACTCACTATTATAAACAAGTTATGAGCCTTGGGTAATCAAATGAGTACTCAGAAAAAATCTTATCCGGGCAGCTGATAAAAACACACACTCACACAAAGATTGTATAGTGTCATCTGTGGTGCCCCAACGGCAATACAAGGTTTGGGATAGACTAAATTAAACTCCAGCCGTTAGTGCCTGAAGTCAGTGAAGATATGTCTGGTTTAATTTGTGATATTTTTTTTTTTTCGAAATTTCCTGTGTAGTTAATTCAAACAGTGTGGGCTTCTGATCTGGGTCTACACTATTTGCAAAGATCGTATTTATCGGACGCCGGTAATTGCCTTGTTAGCATAAAGCCTTTTGGGATTTATTTAGCCGGAATTTTATTATGTTGTTCCGTCTCCGGATGCCCTGTGTGTTGATTGGATGTTAAACCAATCTATATTGTTTATGTTACCCCAGCAAATCACTCGCAACATGACATAGGGCTTTATTAAACTGAACCAACAAAGTGGCATGTGCGGCCAGCATTGACTTAGATCAGCCTGGATATCCACCCGGTCTGATCAGAGTCTTCGCTGTCCGCATGGAGGTAGGTAAGATCCAAAGCACCCTTTAAACGAAGACTCCGGGCTGCTCTGAGTCTTCGGTGGGCACAACTGCCACTTTGTCGATAAACTTTTTTTTAAAGAAAAAAAACCAACAACAAACTTATTACAATAGTAAAAGAAATTTATCTATCTTCATGTACCTTCCCACCGGTATTTTTCTGCAATATGTGGAATAATGAAAAAGAATGAGCCAACAGCCATAATGAGGGACCCACAGGCTATCCACACTGCCTTATTGTAGCGTCCACCAATATAACTGACAAACAAGACTAGAATCAGCGCCCCGATATCCTGGGCGGCGGGTATGAGGGAGGACTTCGAACTTGTCAGCTTGAATTGACGTTCTATGGCCGGTAAGGCTGCGTTGGCGATACCATTGACTGCAAAACCTTCCAGCCAGTTGAGGATGAAGACCCAGATGGCAAATATCCACATTCTGTTAAGGAATTGAAACGCCCTGCAATAATGAAAATAAATTGTATATGACGTTTAGCATGTGAGGGAATACAGCTAGGCAGGCACATGACGTCGAAAAGGAAACTATGGGTCAGTCGCAACGCGTCAGTCAAAATGTGCATTGGCGAGTAAAATAAAGTATAAAATTTTCGAACAAACAAATGCATATGTGTTTTTCTGACAACACTTTCTTTTGTAAAATATACCCGGACACATTCGATAAATGGATAAATGACTTGCAATTTACGTCATTTTAACAGTATTTCAGTCATATCAGGACGATGTGTGGGTGATAATGAAAGACTGTGTGCAGTGGAACCCCGTTTACGGTTGGGAAGATTCCCGCCTCCAGCGGGGCTCGAACCCGGGACGTTAGAACAGCAGGCCAGCGTTTTACGTTCTGAGCTACCGGGGCTAAGCACACTCGCGAAAGGAATATTTAAACGACATACTTATTGAAACCGGTAAAAATGACAGTTTGAGCCTAGACAGATCTCGACGGGTATGAAAAGCAATGTTCAAGTTTGTAATAGTTATATTGCTTATGTGCAATTTGGATTTAGACATTTCTAATGTGTCAAGCGCCTGTTGATGACTGACAATTTCGCAGACTGCCAAAAATAGACAAAATATATCCTAGATCAAGAGTGGCAAACACAATCTATTTGAAAATGTCAACGTCGTCAATCATCGTCATACCGGTTTTAAGATAAATAGAATTTTCAAGGGAAGCAACTCCGACATTTTCATTTTTGCCTCCCTTCTGAATTGGACCCTACGATAAAAGGAAAAAAATGCTCCTCTAGGAGCAAATTCTTTCCTTTAAACGAAGACCCCTTTTTGGAAGCTTCTTTTTAGCTCAGGGAAGAAAACAAGAACTCACAAAAGTTATCTCCCTCTGAAAACTGGCAGAAAGCATGGTGTTGTACCCGGACATCTTTAAAAGAAGTTTGTAGCGACAGGTTATGATTATGTGTTGGTGGCTCGCCGGTCAAGCGATGTTGGACATGGCAACACAACGAAACCAGGAAAGTGGAATTTGCGCCCAGCGAAGACTCGGATCAGCCTGGGCATCCATCCAGTCTGATCGAGGTCTTTGCTGTCCGCATGGAGCTATTTTTGAACGTTAGCTACCCTTTTAGCGCAGAGCGAAGACTTAAAATCAGACTAAGCGGATGTCCTGGCTGATCTTTCTTTGCTAGGGGTACATGCCACTTTACTGGTTTTTCCGTGTTGCGGCTCAAATGTGCTAAGTTGCATTTATCCATTTGTGGTGGGTCTTACTCTATGCTGTCTATGGTAAAACAACGGCTGGAATCTCTATTCACAAATGAAATTTCAAAGGAATGTCTTAGGAAATGTTAAAACCTGGTAAAGACTTTCTCACTTCGCATCAACCTTTGGCCTTACTTTGGTTTACATGGTCCATATCCAAATCTTCTGTCTATTACTATCTGATCTGCCAGCTTTTGCGGAACCTGGAACATATGATTTGTTCTTCATCATACTGCATTCAATAAACAACTGGGAAACAGATCTGACCAACAGCCGGTTCTATTTCATAACTTCTCGTTTTCCGTCTTAAATATTTCTGTCTTGATTTCAAAGTGTTATCAGTGATTGTTTCACCACGCTCTCCCAAACCGCATGGCATAGCAGATTTATACTTAATTTCTTTGCAAGCCCGTCGGAGCAAACAAGTTATTATCTACAAAGTATATCTGGAGCTTGAGGATATGGACATAAAGAAGTTCATGGACATAAAGAAATTCCACAGGAGTTTCTACCCTACATACACCCAACAATACCCAAACCAAGCCCCATCCTTACGCCTACCTCCTCTATACGCACCAATATCTCAACCTCTTTCCCTACCCCTACCCTTCTCTATCCTACTATTCATTATGCTAACACCTATGCCTACGCCCACACATATTCAACCCAATGCTTCCACCTACCCTTACAATCCCACAACAAACCCTAATCCATCCCAATCCCACCCAGTCCTCTTCGATCCCAATCCCACCCAGTCCTCTTCCCATATCCCGTCCTACCCTACATTACCATACCCAAATGCTCCAAGCCTTACCCAGATATCCACCCCACCATTTGTTCTTCCCCATGCCATGCAATCCAAACCCCTTCACATACCTTACCTTACCTACTCTTCCCCTCCTCACTCCACCCCGTTTACGCCCGTCCCACCCAAACCCTCTTATACCATATCCTATCATACACTACACGATCTTACGAACATGCTCTCGGCTCCACCCTAATCCCAATGTCAACACTTGTTCTTTCCCACACCGTGCCATCCAAACCTCTTCACTCACCCTACCCTACTTACCACACCCCCAGTCTATAACTACCACAACCAAACCCCTACTCTTGATGGTTACCCGCCCGTTACCACTCCCATCCAGATCCCTATTCCCGCCACTAACGGTTCTATACACAACACCAGCCAAACTCATTCACCTATCCTTCCGAAGTTTACACACTCACCACTACCCCACCACCACTCCTTCCTCACAGCCATTCTTACCCCTCTCACTACCCATATCTTTCCTTACCCTATCCTGTTTACCCTACCCACTTTATCCCCACAACTCCAAGCATACACTCTACCCATCCCAAACAACCCCAGCCCATTCTCCTACCCTACCTTCCCACTCATTCATGCCACAAATTTTCCACATCCTCGCCCCTGCCCTATGTATGATTTAGAATACCATGACTCCTATCCCCTTCCCCCTCCCCCCAACGCTAATCTACCGTGTAATACACAAGCAACGACAGGCATGCACGCAGACCGGAAGATAAATAGACGGATTTCGGGAGGAACTAGAAAATGTAATTATGAAACACTATGCCCCTTATGCTTGCCTCTAAAAAGGGTTCGCTTTGCAGAAAGGGGTATTAACCGGTTCGTTTACATCTTAGTCGGATATTTTGTTCGCAAGCACGGCTTATTTTTCATGAATATGCCACACATAGAATTTCAAGTTCCTTTCTCTAATAGTTCTTGACTGTATGTAAGGGTACTTTTGTACCATAGGCTTCAATGCACTAAGTCGAAAAAGGGACCTTACTCGATCAAACTTAACATTTTTCTGTTTCAAAAGTAAATCATCTACACCTTGGACAATGTCTTCCTCCACAAAATCATGATCCTAACATCAGGGGCTCTCGAGATATTTTGTCAACAAGGTTCCATAGACTTAAATGCACTAATTTGAAAAAGGACATAACTCAGTCAAAAATTCATAATTTTTTTTTCTGGTCATCTACACCTTGGGCAATGTCTTCCTGCAAAAAATCATGATCCTAGCATCAGGGGTTCTCGATTATCTAGTTATGGCGCGCACAAGACTTGTAGGGAAAAATGATCAAACGGGCATGACTTGGAAACTAAGGAAGGGGGAGCAACCATTCTTCTTATACGCGACTATACAAACTGTCCCAACCTAATACATATTCCTACCATATTTCACGAAGATATCCCGAACGATTTCTGAGTTATTGCGCGCACAAGAATGTTTACGGACGGACGGACGGACAGACAGGCGGACGGACAGTGCCATGACATAATACGTCCGTTTTTTTTTTCAAAACGGGCATGTAAAAACTAGGGATGATGATAAAGAATAAGTTTTTTTAGGAATTTTGCCTTTTAGAGTGTTTATTTTGACACAATGGGTTTGTTGTCTCCCATAAGCTAGTGACTCTTTTCTAATTCAGTTTTAGTGGAAACATTTACTTAGTAATGCGGCAGCTCAATAATACATGTATGTGAATGCTTGTATAGCATTTTTGTAAATGTATGCACATGCCGGCCTGCTGTTGTAAAACAATTGTAGTTAATATCAAAGCCCCCCCCCCCCCCCCAGAAGACAGCCACATTTTAAAAACGCTCCCCCCCCCCCCCCCCAGAAGACAGCCACATTTTAAAAACGCAATTCAAATGGAATTAACTGCAGACTATTTTGTTTTTGTTTTGGAAAGTTTGGGTGGAGCCAGATTATTTAATTTTTCACTTATTTTTGAGGCAAGAATATTTATTTAAATCCCCTCCACTGGGTGGTTGCTTAGTCCCGGTAGGCGGTGATTTTTTCTGACAACCGTCAACGATTTTTTCTGACAATTTATGTGTCATAAGCGTGACGTGACGGAGCAATAAAGTAAGTAAACAAACTTGTTTTCAATACCTTTCTTGGGATCTTTCGCAATCAGGCTGTTTGCTTGAGCATTTTATAGGCGTATTTAGTCGTTTGTCATATTTTTCTTTGTGAAATAGCCTCGGCAAACCAAGGACGAAAATTACTGCAAATGTCAATGATTTTTTCCTACAACGGCTTTAGTGTCCCGGATTTTTTCCTACAGTGTCCCGGATTTTTTCCTACCACTTATACTGCATTTTAGAGTCTAAATCTAGCAGTATAATAACAGCAATTAGATTTTTTTCAGTGTGGGAACTAATTTTACTTCACCGAATGAACGTCAAAAGCATGTCTGCCTTGTATGCCTTATCATGATGATGAAATCGAAAATATGGACCCTTTAGAAGCAAGGAATACGTAAAAAACATAACATCAGAAGTCTTTGTTTGCTTGAGTCCTCTTTTCAAGTGCAGACTCAATAAACAGAGTCTGCTTTTTTCATTCTTTCGGACCATTTTTTGCTTCCAAAAACTCTTAATTTCAAACCTTAGTTAACTTCACAGGATGCTGGAGGTGCTGTGCGGCGGCCGTTAAGTCTCCACGTACTCCATCATAGTGCAGGTTATATAATTTCTAGTCCTTTCGAATCAATGATTTCATTTCGAGTCATTCTGAAAATAGAGTAGCCCGGTTGCTGCTAGGGGCATGGCTGGGTTTGCACATTTTATTGAAACTTCACTGAAACTGGTGTTAGGTACCGTGTGACGGCCCTTAATCGTGCCTAGGTATTCAGTCATAGTGTAGAGTGTATAAGTTCTGGTCCTTTACATGTAGAATCACTTATTTCATTTCGATTCATTTTTAATGATACAGTAGCCGCTGCTAGGGGCATGGACAGAGTTGCGTATTTCATGACTGGTCATCAACAACCGCAGTTAAACCGAGTCTGCTATTTTCATTTCTTTGGTGCTTTCCTTGCTTTCAAAGGATCTGACTTTTTAAAACTTTTTCTATTCGAGTTTTGCAGTGCAGTATACAAAACTGTACAGGCCCTCAAGAGAAGTATATGTACTTGCTTGATGGATGGATGACTTGCGATTTTACGTCCGTTTCAACAGTATTTCAGTCATATCAGGACGATAGGAGGGTGATAATGAAAGGCTGTGTGCAATGAAACCCCGTTTACGTTTGAAAAGATTCTCACCTCAAGCGGGGATCGAACCCGGGACCGCTAGATCAGCAAGCCAGCGTTTAACCTACTGAGCATCAGTGCTCCAGCACCGGCTGGAAATGTGAACTGCTTTCAGAATTATCAAGTCTAATATAAACTACGCTCTAGTGAGGAACAGGTAGCTGTTGTTCACCAAGGATAGTACAAATGGAAAGATTGGTGCTAAAATGGAGTCACACGCACACACACACACACACACACACACACACACACACACAGAGGCACGCACGCAGGCACGCACACAGGCACAATTTTGAAGAAAACATGTAACTAAAATGTAACGCGGCGGAACTCGTTTCTTAACCTTCTCGGTACCACTGAGTAAAAAGTTAGGCAATGATCAGAACAGCTCTGCAAACTGAGCTATCCTGGCATTGGACGACCATGTGGCCACGTCGTTCAGTTGGTAGAGTTAGTACAGCAGTCTCGCCTGCATTGGGAAGGCCACTAAAATTGTTTAAATCTCACTAAGGTCACTCAGGTCTTTACTACATGATATTCCATTGTACATTTTTATATATGGTAGCGAGAGAATGGTCTGTATATAATAAAAAGGCTTGTCCTTTAATGACCAACAAGTATTTCGTCTTCCATTTATGCACAGCAATAAAAGTTTGGGAAAGGCTTAAATCTTGCTATTCAATCTGTAAACAATAAAGTATCATACTGACTACTCATTTTGTAGTTTGCGTTGTCAGAAAAAATCAGGGGCTAAAAATCTATTGTAGGAGCAAATCCGGGACTTGTAGGAAAAAATCCGGGACATATGAAAAATTAAAACCAGCTGACAGACCCATTTATATTATTGTAAAGTGTCAAAAAGTAATATAATATGTTTCCCAACACCGATTTATGATTAAAAATAGCTTTTTCCTATGGTAAACTTCGAAGACATAGACATAGCAGACAGTTCATCGAGCTGTACCCTAAATGAAAATTTCCGGGTTTAATTTGTCTGTTGACAACGTTAAACTTTGTATTGTATCTAATCTGCTTAAGATATATCAGGAATACGCTTACGATTTGTAACTAAATGGTTTAATCTACAAAATTCACCATTTTGCCGCATCAGTTTTCTATTATGACGTCACGGAGAAAAAGTCATTGACAATTTGGAAAAAATCTGGGACCATTGTCAGAAAAAAATCGTTGACGGTTGTCAGAAAAAATCACCGCCTACCGGGACTAAGCAACCACCCAGTGCCCTCATGAACCAATTTATTGTTTCTTGCACATCCATAGACAGAGATTTTTTTTTGCAAAATATACCAGCACCCCCCCCTCCCCCTCGGAATATTAAATGGTCGGTCCCTAAATGTTTTACTTCTCTTTTTTTCTTTTTGTTTTATTATAACCCCACCCCCCCCCCCCCCCTCGGAATATCAAATGGTTGGTCCCTAAATGTTTACTTCTCTTTTTTTATTTTATTATTTGTCAGACTTCATACTCTAACATCTTCGTTTGGGGGTTTTAGCGAGGTATAAAGGGATCAGAGAGGCAAGTGAGATTTAATGTGAATTTCTAACATCTTGGGCTGACAAAAGTCTACCCATACCAATGTCAAAGGTCGACCAAGTGGCTCGGTAGCTCAGTTGGCAGAGTGCTCGCACGGTAAGCGAGAGGCCCTGGGTTCGAGTCCCGGTCGGGCCACGATTTTTTCCTCCCCTGTGACATTAACCCCTATACTTACCGTACACTTTCTACCATTCCTATGTCATCCCCAAAACTCCCAGCATATACTCCACCCATCCCAATCAACCCCAGCCCATTCTCCTACCCTTCTTACCCACTCATTCACACCACAAAACCCCGCGTCCTAGCCCCTGCCCTATGTATTACTTAGCATACCCTGACGCCCTTAGCTACTGTTTAATACACGAGCAACGGCACACAGAAAGATGAATGGATTGATCTCGGGAAGAATAAAAAAAAAGTGATGAGCTGACAGACAAATGGCCAATCAGATGGATGCGCATATGCACGGATGGACAGCTGGACTGGCAGACATACACACACACATATACTGACAGGCAAATCGGCGATCGGAAAGATGCATGGATAGACCTACAGAAATACACGCACATATATAAACATATGGACAGACGGACAGACGCATGTATGCCCTTGCACTGCACCAAAACCCCGAATGATTGACGGGCGGATGGATGGAATGCTGGACGGACGACATTCAAACACTATTATATTGTCTAGTGAATATTCCGTGTAGGTACTGTACTACCGGACGCCCTAACAGTTACCGGGTTTCTGGTACAGGGTTTTATCGATTTCTGGTACAGGGTTTTATCAAGGCGACAACATAACGTTTTAACACAACAACATATAATGATGACTTAACAGCAGGTTAAGATAAGTTGAAATGATACTCTATGAATGATTCTTTAACTTTACATAACGGCAAGTTAATGCAAAAAATCAGCCAGTTAACAAGACAACATGACAGATTGACAAAACATGATGATTTTCTGACAAAACATAATAGAGAGTAACAGCATCAAATAACAAACAAAAAAGACAGTACAAAAAGCGACTAGATGAAATTGGGTTCTGAAAATACATAATGAAAACGAACAGCCTACAGCTGCACGTTGAAAAGACCGAATGACAAACTGATGAAGCACGATGGTTTCTGACAAGGCATAATGGTCTCCCAACAAGACATAATGGTTTTCTGACAGTACATACCAGAAGAGAACAGCATATACTAACGAGTCAACCAGACTACATGTCATGGTGGCAAGACATTATGGTTTTCTGACAAGCCATTATGAAAATCAGCAGTATACAATAGCGAGTTAACCCGACAGCATATCAAACTGACAAGAGATCACAGCTTTCAGACAAAACTTTATAGAAATGAACAATATAGAAGTGTTTATCAAAAGAACGTAATGGCATGTCCGAATGTAAGATAGTTGCGGCGTTCCATACTCTAGTGAGGAACAGGTAGCTGTTGTTCACCAAGGATAGTACAAATGGAAAGATTGGTGCTAAAATGGAGTCACACGCACACACACACACACACACACACACACACACACAGAGGTACGCACGCAGGCACGCACACAGGCACAATTTTGAAGAAAACATGTAACTAAAATGTAACGTGGCGGAACTCGTTTCTTAACCTTCTCGGTACCACTGAGTAAAAAGTTAGGCAATGATCAGAACAGCTCTGCAAACTGAGCTATCCTGGCATTGGACGACCATGTGGCCACGTCGTTCAGTTGGTAGAGTTAGTACAGCAGTCTCGCCTGCATTGGGAAGGCCACTAAAATTGTTTAAATCTCACTAAGGTCACTCAGGTCTTTACTACATGATATTCCATTGTACATTTTTATATATGGTAGCGAGAGAATGGTCTGTATATAATAAAAAGGCTTGTCCTTTAATGACCAACAAGTATTTCGTCTTCCATTTATGCACAGCAATAAAAGTTTGGGAAAGGCTTAAATCTTGCTATTCAATCTGTAAACAATAAAGTATCATACTGACTACTCATTTTGTAGTTTGCGTTGTCAGAAAAAATCAGGGGCTAAAAATCTATTGTAGGAGCAAATCCGGGACTTGTAGGAAAAAATCCGGGACATATGAAAAATTAAAACCAGCTGACAGACCCATTTATATTATTGTAAAGTGTCAAAAAGTAATATAATATGTTTCCCAACACCGATTTATGATTAAAAATAGCTTTTTCCTATGGTAAACTTCGAAGACATAGACATAGCAGACAGTTCATCGAGCTGTACCCTAAATGAAAATTTCCGGGTTTAATTTGTCTGTTGACAACGTTAAACTTTGTATTGTATCTAATCTGCTTAAGATATATCAGGAATACGCTTACGATTTGTAACTAAATGGTTTAATCTACAAAATTCACCATTTTGCCGCATCAGTTTTCTATTATGACGTCACGGAGAAAAAGTCATTGACAATTTGGAAAAAATCCGGGACCATTGTCAGAAAAAATCGTTGACGGTTGTCAGAAAAAATCACCGCCTACCGGGACTAAGCAACCACCCAGTGCCCTCATGAACCAATTTATTTTTTCTTGCACATCCATAGACAGAGATTTTTTTTTGCAAAATATACCAGCACCCCCCCCTCCCCCTCGGAATATTAAATGGTCGGTCCCTAAATGTTTTACTTCTCTTTTTTTCTTTTTGTTTTATTATAACCCCCCCCCCCTCGGAATATCAAATGGTTGGTCCCTAAATGTTTACTTCTCTTTTTTTATTTTATTATTTGTCAGACTTCATACTCTAACATCTTCGTTTGGGGGTTTTAGCGAGGTATAAAGGGATCAGAGAGGCAAGTGAGATTTAATGTGAATTTCTAACATCTTGGGCTGACAAAAGTCTACCCATACCAATGTCAAAGGTCGACCAAGTGGCTCGGTAGCTCAGTTGGCAGAGTGCTCGCACGGTAAGCGAGAGGCCCTGGGTTCGAGTCCCGGTCGGGCCACGATTTTTTCCTCCCCTGTGACATTAACCCCTATACTTACCGTACACTTTCTACCATTCCTATGTCATCCCCAAAACTCCCAGCATATACTCCACCCATCCCAATCAACCCCAGCCCATTCTCCTACCCTTCTTACCCACTCATTCACACCACAAAACCCCGCGTCCTAGCCCCTGCCCTATGTATTACTTAGCATACCCTGATTCGAAATGCTCCCGCCCTTAGCTACTGTTTAATACACGAGCAACGGCACACAGAAAGATGAATGGATTGATCTCGGGAAGAATAAAAAAAAAGTGATGAGCTGACAGACAAATGGCCAATCAGATGGATGCGCATATGCACGGATGGACAGCTGGACTGGCAGACATACACACACACATATACTGACAGGCAAATCGGCGATCGGAAAGATGCATGGATAGACCTACAGAAATACACGCACATATATAAACATATGGACAGACGGACAGACGCATGTATGCCCTTGCACTGCACCAAAACCCCGAATGATTGACGGGCGGATGGATGGAATGCTGGACGGACGACATTCAAACACTATTATATTGTCTAGTGAATATTCCGTGTAGGTACTGTACTACCGGACGCCCTAACAGTTACCGGGTTTCTGGTACAGGGTTTTATCGATTTATGGTACAGGGTTTTATCAAGGCGACAACATAACGTTTTAACACAACAACATATAATGATGACTTAACAGCAGGTTAAGATAAGTTGAAATGATACTCTATGAATGAACTATGTTGATTTAATCGCATAGAATGATTCTTTAACTTTACATAACGGCAAGTTAATGCAAAAAATCAGCCAGTTAACAAGACAACATGACAAATTGACAAAACATGATGATTTTCTGACAAAACATAATAGAGAGTAACAGCATCAAATAACAAACAAAAAAGACAGTACAAAAAGCGACTAGATGAAATTGGGTTCTGAAAATACATAATGAAAACGAACAGCCTACAGCTGCACGTTGAAAAGACCGAATGACAAACTGATGAAGCACGATGGTTTCTGACAAGGCATAATGGTCTCCCAACAAGACATAATGGTTTTCTGACAGTACATACCAGAAGAGAACAGCATATACTTACGAGTCAACCAGACTACATGTCATGGTGGCAAGACATTATGGTTTTCTGACAAGCCATTATGAAAATCAGCAGTATACAATAGCGAGTTAACCCGACAGCATATCAAACTGACAAGAGATCACAGCTTTCAGACAAAACTTTATAGAAATGAACAATATAGTAGTGTTTGTCAAAAGAACGTAATGGCATGTCCGAATGTAAGATAGTTGCGGCGTTCCATAGATATATGTGCAAATTGTCTGATGCCGTGACACTTTATTTTCTTATCTCCTACTTTCTTTACTCTTTTCTTCTCTTAACAACTTTCTTTTCTATTTGTATGAACCTACACAATATGGATATTCTGATCTAATTACATCTGATAATTTGTTAGATCATTTAGCTTCCATAATATTCATTATACTGCATAGTTAGAAAATAATTCAAAGTCAACCTAAAGTAAAAATGACTGATTGACGTCGCATGGGGTATCTCGTGGTGTGTGCACATTTGTGAGGACTCGGATCAGCTTGCGCGTGAGCGCAGTCTGGTTGGAGTCTTCCCCTTTCGCATACATTGTCTATGAATCCTAGGAAATCTAAAGTGAAAGTAGGAACTCTAGCCGGCCTGTGCGGATGTGGAGGCTGCTTTGGGTGTTTCCTAAGTGCACCTATCTTGAGCTCCCCTTTCATGCGATGCCATTCAAATTCATGGTTTGGGTTTGGTTGATCTGATGCTTAACGTCCACGGTAAACAGCTAAGGTCATGTCGGGACGGTCAGTTAACCTAACCACACTATTCCTGGGCAGGCTTAGACCTCCTAAGCGGTTAACCAGTACTAAGTGCACATACTTTCGCCAGTAACTGACAACTGCCCTTCTTGAATCAGCGGAAGGAGAAACGAAAGTATGTGGCCAGACCGGGTTTCGAACCCAGGACCTCTGACTCGTGGTTTGGGAGACAGATTCTAAATAAGTCAACGACTACCTTCTGTATCCTTTTCATGCTGTATGTTTGTATGTTATAAAAAGATTGCTATATGTATGCACATATATGTACAGTATATTGAATAAAATATTGTTTAAACCAAAGTTAACAAGGCACTTCACAGTTATTGGAAGAAGTGTATTGTAAGTCGTGCAGCTGTATACAGTACATTGACATTTTTAAATTGTAAGAAGTATCAAACAGGTGTTTTACATCCCTTGTTACAAATTGAGCCAAATTCAACAAGAGACATTTCTCGAATCTCAACTAAACTTAAGTTGTTATGCGGAGTCTATATACTACAGTCTACAAGAGCAGCATTTAATCAGAATGAAGTAAACCCAACATGTCAGTTATGTTGCATGAAACCAGAAACTTTGGATCACTTTATATTAAACTGCCAAGTGTTTTCAACAATCAGAGATCCAATTATTAACGATACTACCTATGAATTTCACAAGCTGAAAGGTGATACTAACTTTTTGGACTTGGATATAAATTACCAGTTGAATATTATTCTAGACTGTACATTTTTATTGGATTATGAACGCTCTACAGATGCCCTTAATCTTCAATCATTGGAAATTCAGAACAGAAGATTACTGCATAATTTACACTGTGCTAGATACAGAATGTGAAGGGAAATCCCCACTAGACAGAGATAGGGTCTTGATACCAACTGTACATACTGTATAAATCCTAGTTAGTTGGCAAGTTGTGGTGGAGGTGAATACGAGACGAAATAAAACATCACCTACGTAGAATTCTACGGTTGTCCTATGAAGGATGTAAATCGCAACAGATGTTACGGCCCAGGATCATTACTGAAACAAGTACAGCGGAACAAAATTTCGAAAACCTCGGATATTAGCAAAGTTGAAAAATAAAGATAAAACTATTGACAGACGGACGATGGACGACGGATGCCTGCCTATTCTATAAGCTCACCTGTGAGCCTTTGGCTCAGGTGAGCTAAAAATAAATGAATAGATAATTGATTAAATAGATAAATAAATGTTATTGACGCATGAGTATCATATCGCTCACTCATGAGGCCCTCCGAGGAGTTTTGGGGAGCTGGGGAGAATGGCCATTTATTTTCATTGAGCTGTGGAGCACTAGCAATTATTTTCAGGGAGCAAGGGAACAAGCTCTTAATTTTGGGAGCTGGGGAGCACTGTCAGAATGTGATTTCCTAACTTGTTTCTGGGTTCTGGGGGCGCAGCCCCCCCCCCCCACCCCGATTTATACATATCAATAATACCATTATGAGCTAATATGACTTCTGATGGCCATTCAGACTTGCAAATGCGAGTATTTCGGGTTCGATTGTGGCAGGAGACAGCAATTACTTCCAAATAATTTTAGGGAGCAGGCTTGAATATTTTAGGGAGCTGATTAATTACTTTTTAGGGATTTGGGAAGCAGTAGCAAAATAATTTTTAGGGAGCGCGAGAAAATATTTTAAGGGAGCTGGGGAGATTTGGGCATTATTTTCAGGGAACAAGGGAGCACTGACCCCCACCCCCGGGAGGGCCTCACTCATGGTGAATGAGTACATTTTCAGGGAAAGCAACTTCACCATTGTCATATTTGCCTCCCTTCTAAATAAAAATGAGCCGCGACACGACAAAACCAACAATGTGGTTGTGCGCCCAGCACAGACTCAGATAAGCCTGGGAATCCACCCATATTAATCAGAGTCTTTGCTTTGCGCTTAAAAGGTAGCAAAGGGTCTGTGCTACCTCCATGCGGACAGCGAAGACTCTGATCAGACTGGGCGGATGCCCAGGCTGATCTGAGTCTGCGCTGGGCGCACAACCACATTGTTGGTTTTGTCATGTCGCGGCTCAAAAGTCTTCTCCATCATTTACTCACCGTGTCTACTACGGCGTTGCCTGGTGCTGGTGTGACCTCATCTTTGACAGCAAGGTTGTCAAATTCAAGGGACTTATTCTGTAATGATATTTACATGGACGTAAAGCAGCGACATAGAGCGTGTTTTATTCTGCAACAATTCACTGTTTGGAAGCGCTAGATTCTAACTGCTGACGTCATTGTCATTTACTGACGTATTTTGTGACGTTTTAATGACGTTCCTGGACGTTCTACTTTATAACGTCTGTTTTGTTTTTTCCCTCTAAAATCTCTCTCTAAAATCTCCCTAAAATGTACGCTTATCCATGGTACAGTTAAAATATTGGCGGGATCACGAGCGCGCCTGCGGGAAGGTTTGGGGAATTTGAATGAAGAGAAAACTTTTTCAGCGTTTTTGAATGTTAGAATTGAAATAGTTCAGCTCTAGCATTGAATTATTGAGTAATAGATCTAACTGACTGTCGGTCAGTTGTAAGTAGATATATCACTTGCGCCTGCGCTCTTGATATGATCTACTTTACAACTGACCTTCAAACAGTGAACTATTTTTCAACAATTCACTGCTGATCTTTTTCTGCAGCAAAACTGTTTGTTTGCAATTACTACAACGGCATGCTCTTTGCTTTTTCAGACAGCTTCAGTTTTGACCCAATATACATACAAATGTCTTTGGTGCCGTCTTTTTGTGGTCTGTATATCTTTTGTATTCTTCTTCCGCCGTGGCCATATATGTAGGTCCTATACTCCCTTCTTAAGCTTGTTAAAAGTGATCCAATATATCTTCTGCACTGTTTGTGAGCCTATAATTGAGCTGCGACACGACAAACCCAACAAAGTGGCATAAGCCGCTCGCGAAGACTCAAATCAGCCTGTGCACCCGCCCAGTCTGACCAGAGTCTTCGCTGTACGCTTAAAGGGTAGCTTAGGGTCTAAGTTATCTTCATGCCAACAGCGAAGACTGATCAACCTAAGTGGATGCCCAGGCTGACCTGAGTCTTCGCTCGGCGCACATGGCACTTTGTTGGTTTTGTCGTGTCGCGGCTCTTATATCTTTGATATTCTTCTTCTGTTGTGACCATATGCATCTTCGGTTCTATATATGAGAAGAGCTCCAGGTGTGATGGTGTTTCGAGTGCATGTGTCTTAATTTTGAGACATTTATTTCTTATTTCTCAACGAAAACATACGGTGTGACCCCTCATTAGAATCGTCTCGTATGTTGTGACCCGTCATTATTGAGACGGTTCTAATGAGGGGTCACAAAAGACGGTTCTAGTCAGGGATCACAACATTTTTGTAAACAGAAATACGGGAACTTATCCCTAAATTATCCCTATTAGCCCTACTTACATTGTATCTGAAGCAGCGGACTACATGAGGTGACTTAAATGTGTTCCATATTTATTTTCAACTAGGACCAGCATACATTCCGAAAATTATACATTCCGAAAATTATACAGAGTAGCTATAAAAAAAATAAAAGGAAAATAGCAATATCTAGTCAGTATTTTTAGTAAGTAGCAGATTCAGTTTCAAATGATCACTCTTGTTTGAACAAATAAAAGAACATCTGTGTGAGTGCGCCGCACCATTATTATGCAAGCACAGCACTGAATTACCATGTTTCAATTTTACGTTCAACTTACAATGTATCCAATAATTGCAGATACAAGTAATGATTAGCAATTAAAGTGGATGAGTGCACTTTCAGGGGAAGCAACTCCTGCCATTTTGTTCTTTGTCTCTCTTGCCACTGGGTATCAAACAACTATTAAATGAAATAATTTGCTCCTCAAGGAGAAAATTCATTCCTTCAAGAGCAGAACGATGGTAGCAAACAAGATGTCAAATTTGTAAAAAATGATTGAAAACATAAAAATGTACCTATACACCTTAAAGAGTCCTCCACTACACAGCGTTGAATCTACACTACAAGGCGTTGAATCTCCACGACACAGCGGTAAATCAACACTACACAGCGTTGAATCTACACTACACAGCGTTGAATCTACACTACACAGCGTTGAATCTACACTACACAGCGGTAAATCTACACTACACAGCGTTGAATCTACACTACACTGCGTTGAATCTACACTACACAGCGTTGAATCTACACTACACAGCGGTGAATCTACACTACACAGCGGTGAATCTACAATACACAGCGTTGAATCTACACTACACAGCGTTGAAACTAAAACACAGCGTTAAATCTATACTACGCAGTGTTGAATCAACATTGAATAAACGTTGATTCAACGTAGTAACGTTGAATCAACGGGGTTTTTTCAAAGTTGATTCAACGTTGTATGCCTGCAGGGCCAGGTTGAGGTTGACCAGGCTATTTTATATGCAGTACAAAATGATATGTGGGAACCGGCCATTTCTGCTGTTCCCTTCTGGATGGGAGTCAACTCAAAAGAAAAAAAAAATGAAATGAATTTGCTCATCTGCAAATGTATGTTAGTGTAGACATATTTTATTTCATTTTTATACAAGTTATGTACAGGTTACAAATCGTGTACAATAACATAAGGATCTGGACGGGAGCCAAAGGCTCATTTAATTCATTAGTATAATCTGCCCTTGACAAATCTGTTTTTGTTTTTTTATTGTTGCTAGGGACCTTGGTAATTTTGTGGAAAGTGCTTATCATCGCGATTGTTCACGCACTGCAGAGTATTCTGAATGGCTTGATAATCCCCGAATGATCAGAAGTACATTTTAATTCATTAAAACTTTGCCTATCGCTTGTGATAAAAGCTGCAGGAAGCGATAAAAAAGGGGGAAAAGAAAAGAACTTGAACAGATAAAAAAACAACAACACGATTTGCAACATAACGATGCTATGCAAAACTCTCAGCAGGCACACAACGTCGAACCAACACTGAATCAACCTTGATTCAACATCAAATGAATCAACACTGAATCTACCTTGATTCAGCGTCATATGAATCAACACCGAATCGACATTGATTCCACGTCATTTGAATCAACACTGAATCAACCTTGATTCAACGTCATGACGTTGAATGAAAATTGATTCAATGTTGATTCAATGTTGTCAAGTGGGAATAATGCATTGCAAAACGATATACATGTACGAAGTAATGCCGAAATAGAAAATAGATTACCTTTTCAGTTTCTTCCTCCATCTCGATTCAAATGATTTATGTCTTATACGCAGTAAAAAGTTGTAGTAAAAAATAAAAAAAGAAACTGTGACCTGGGAAACGGTACCTTATTGCGAATAAGGTTGTAGCTAGAGACATTTATCATCATATTTATCATCCCTACCCATATAATGAAAGTATAAGTTCGGATGTAATATCTTGTCTCATTATAAAACTAATAATATGCAAATACTGCAGATGCTTGTTGAAATTTTGTCATGCTGACAAGATTTCAACACGCGCCTGCGTTGCGTATAGGTCCAGTCAAACAGCGAGTACACTATTTCTGAATTCTAAGACTGTATGCTTTTCACTTTTGTTAATAGATTCCCCAGGAGTCATAAATTGTAAATGCGGAGAGGCAAGACTTTTATAAGACTCAACAACGGTCCAGTCTGTTTCGCTGATGCTGTCAGGCACATTTTTCTATGAAGCGGCACAAAATGATGTGTTCTACTATTTCATTCACATTTATTTTTCGGTTGAATTACAAATTTAACCTTAAAATCATTTAACTTGACACAGATCTACTATGAAGGTCGCATAAAAAATGTTAGAATACCCCAGTGATACGGTTCAAAGATATCACATCATACTGACCAAAAGCGTCATTTTTACATTTGAGTCGCGACACGACAAAACCAACAATGTGGTTGTGCACCAGCGCAGAGTCAGATCAGCCTGGGCATCCGCCCAGTCTGATCAGAGTCTTCGCTGTCCGCATGGAGGTAGCTTAGAGCCTTAGCTACCCTATGAGCACTTAATGAAGAGTCTGATCAAACGGGGCGCTCGCCCAGGCTGATCTGAGTCTTCGCTGGGCGGAAAACCACATTGTTAGTTTTGTCGTGTCGCGGCTCATTTCAATTTTTGTATTACCCTATAACATATGTTAGTCAGGAGTTTGTTTGCAAATGCGATTGTAAATCGACGGCACTGTTGAAAATATAAACTCTTCAATTAGACTTTGCGGATGATACTTCTATTATTCCAAGCTGCATATAATTGAAATCCGATCTTTTTAAAAGACACAGGTATATGGTACTCGCAAAGTTTTCTTAATTCTAAATGGCTCGTTAACGCAGCAAAACAAAAGATAAAAGATATATGTTTGCAAAGTTGGTATTCCACAGTAAGTATCTCTTCAGGATGCAACAATTATAAATTATTCGAAGATAAATTTGAAAAGAGTCCTTACTTAGATTTATTACCACAGTACTTAGGTTTCCTATTGAGACAGGTCGATGGAGTGGGCAGTCAGTGACGAATCGAAAATGTGTCTTTTATATTCGCGATATAGGAGATTAATATCATTATTTACTTACTTGTGAAAAATTTAAAGAAGACCCAAAAGCGTACCTACACCCGTACTACTATGTCCGCCCAATGTTCTTAAATAAACTAATTTAATGATTACGAAACATGAACCCCACTTAAAAAGGTTAGGCCAGTTTGTCGATATAATTCTGAAAATGCGGAATAATAACAGCTATTTTTTTTTTACAAATGATATATACATTGCCTATGCCATCAGCATTTCACAATTCAAACTAAAAATGTGTTTATGAAACACTATGCCCCCGACCGTATGCTTGCCTCTACAGAAGGTTCATCCCATAATGTTTCAGTCAGAAAGGGGTTTAATCGGTTCATTTACATCTCAGCCTGTAACTGTATGCCGAATATAAGGAACATAGCTTAGCGGTTCTTCAGATATTTTGTTCTCAAAGTTAAATAGCTTCTGCGTATACAAAATGCCTATGTCTGAAAACGGAGAAAAAAATCTACCAGAAACTTATGAAAAAGGCTCTCAAAGGTTAATCAGTTCATCTACACCTTGGTCCAAACATATATGCCATATATAAGGATCCTAGCTTATGCCGTTCTTCAGATATTTTGTTCACAAGCTTGTTCCTATAGTAGGGGAGACCGGGGATAGTTGATGCACTTTTCAGACTTTTTGATATATCTCGTGACTGGACTGGCCAATTTTGATCATCTTTGCATATACTAAAAGATCTACATTTTCTACATTTAAAATCAAATAGTAATCTTTGAATTTTGGTATATTTTCCCTCCGTTTTAGTAGATTTCTTTGGCAAGTCGAATGCATCAACTTGCCCCAGTAGTGGGGCATGTTGATGCAATGCTTGGGGCAAGTTGATACATACATTGTTTCTTGCCTTTACAAGCCCATGCAACGGATACTACAGGAACTTGACCGTTTCTATGGACTAATGGGGATATTCCTGCTTTCTTTGTAGTTAGATGCCGCGATTTATCAAAATTATTTTAGACATTGAAGTCATCTCAAGCGAAATATCTCTAGAAGGGATGTTTGTATATGAATTATTGAACTATAAAATATCAAAATATTCTATACTTTTATTTATGAGACTTATGAACATTTTAAACAGGAAAATATCATTTCATTGTAATAGTTGCTATATTAAATGAGCCGGGCTCCACGCAATTCGTACAATTTACAGTGTGCGTCCAGCGAAGACTCAGACCAGCCTGTGATCAGCACAGTCGGATCAGAGTCTTCGCTTGCCATACAAAAAGGTATGGGACCTTAGATATCCATAGAGCGCACAGCAAAGACTCTGATCAGACTGCGCTGATGCGCAGGCTGTATTGAGTGTTCACTGTGCGCACATGTAAATTGCTGGCATTGCTGTGACATGGCCGGAATGCTATTGTATGTATTTTTGAATATAATAAAAGAGATACTACTGCAAATCTGAAATGCTTAATAGTCCTACATCAGTTAGAGAACAAGCCCATCCAAATATTGTGAACAGCTCATGCAGTCCAATAGGGTTTTATGGTGCATCAACTTGCCCCATTCTCATTGCATCAACTTGCCCCAACCATACCCCACGTGACATTCAGCAAGGTAGACAACTATTACACAATGTTTTCCTTCAGAAGAGTGTGTGATTTTGAAGATTAAATATTTGTCTACCTGTGTGCATAAATGAATTATGAACAACCAGAAACAAATGTGCGCTAAACGAAAAATTGCGAAATACCTGTAAATTACTTAGATGTGTCAAAAATGAACTTTTCTTCACCAAATTCTCATTTATCGTCCAAATTCCACAAAACTTCAGGAAAAGATGGCGGCAGTCAATTACTATCTTAATTCGTCATTTCTGACGCTTATAATGACGTCATTGTCCTTTTATTGCCACTGCATCAACTTGCCCCGTGCATCAACTATCCCCGGTCTCCCCTATATGCATATATTCGATAAAAGGCAATAATTTAACTAAAAATTTACGAAATATCCTCGAAAAGTAATCAGGTCATCTATACCTTGGTCTGGAGGTGTATGTCAAGTATCAGGATCTTCGCATATGCGGTTCTTCAGATATTTTGTTCACAAGGTTGTACCTAAATTAAATGACAAACTCAGAATCGGGCATAAATTCTGAATGTCGAGACCGGCAGAGGGAAAATATACTTCGGGTTCACTTATTTTTCATGTTCATGCAGCATATAAAATTTCAAGTTCCTATCTCTTACAGATCTTGACAGTATGTATGGGAACCTTTATACCATAGGCTTCAATGCACTAAATTGAAAAAGGGCATAACTCAGTCAAAAATACACCATTGTTTTTCAAAACTTAAACAGATCATCTACACCTTAGCGCAAGGGTACCACCATCGGACACCTAAAATTGCTTTTTCAAATGAATTTTTAAATTGTTACATCAAAAGTCTAACGACTTTATGTGACTTGCAAAATATATACCTCATATATTGATTCGGTAAACATAAGCTGTAGTATGACGTCATACGGAGGAATCGGGGAGCATTCATTATTTCACAGGTAACGGGCGTAAAATCTTGGTTAGGGGTACCCCCATCGGACACCTTTATTTTCTACACATGTAAACTAATTATGCATATACAAATTTAATGTAACATTGTAAAGACATACCCTTGTTTAAGATAAATGGGCAAGAATCGATTCAGAACTTTAAGTTTGACATGAAAGGTAAAATAATATGTGCTCCCTCAGAATGATGACGTTTGTTTACATTGAACTATTTATATAGATTTTAGCCAGTGTCGAGAGGCAAACAAGTGTGCATTTTCTCTAATTTCTCTAAAACTAGAACGAACTGGAATATAATCCTTATATTATTGAACTGCATTTAGGTACGACGAAATCATGGTGTAACCATTCACTGAAATGTTTCTGACTTGTACCCTTGTCCGGTAAATACCGTCTGTGAAAATTACGTTAACGCTCCCGAGACGAGAAAGGCGCGCAAAAGTGTCGAGGAAAAGACCACAAAACATTATAAAACTTGGTATTAAATTGGACGAGGTGCTACTCATTTTAAACGAGAACAGATCGTAAAGGTGTCCGATGGGGGTACCCTGTCCGATTGGGGTACCCTCACTCTAGGCAAAAAAATCATGATCCTAGCATTCTTTCCCCAGACCATCAGGGACTGGAATGACCTCCCTGATTCCCTGATTTCCTCTGCTGAAATGTCAGATGATTGTGTGTCAAAGTTCTCATCTCTCGTGAGAGCTAGGGACTAATTTTCCTCCAGTCACGCCCCCCTGGTGAAAGATTGTCAATTTTGGCGTATCACCAGTAAACAATTCAGATTCAAATTCAGATTCAGATTCAGGGGTTCGCAAGTTATGTTCACAAGGTTTCATAGGCTTACAATGCACTAAGTCGAAAAAGGGGGCATAACTCGATCAAAAATTCACTTTTTTTTTTTTTTTTCAAAAGTTAATCAGGTCTTCTACACCTTGGGCAATGTCTTCCTGCCAAAAAACATGAACCTAGCATCAGTGGTTCCCGAGATATTATGTTCAAAAGGTTACATAGGTTTACATTTGCACTATGTCGAAAAAGGGGCATAACTCGGTCAAAAATTCACGATTTTTTAAAAAAAAATCAGGTCATCTATATTGTGGGCAATGTCTTCCTGCAAAAAACACGATCCTAGCATCAGGGGTTCTTGAGATATTTTGTTCACAAGGTCCCATACGCTTACAATGCAGCAAGTTCAAAAAGAGGTATAACTCGATAAAAAATTCTATTTTTTTTTTCAAAAGTTAATTAGGTCATCTACACCTTGGGCAATGTTTTCCTGCAAAAACACGATCCTAGCGTCAGGGGTTCTTGAGATATTTTGTTCACATGGTCCCATACGCTTACAATGCAGCAAGTCCATAAAGGAGAGGCATAACTCGATAAAAAATTCACTTTTTTTTTCAAAAGTTAATCAAGCCATCTACACCTTGGGAAATGTCTTCCTGCAGAAAACACGATCCTAGCATCAGGAGTTCTTGAGATATTTTGTTCACAAAGTTCCATACGCTTACAATGCAACAAGTCCAACAAGAGCTTCGCAAGCGGCGCATAATACGCCCGTTTCATTGTCATGAAGGAGTTACAGAATGAACAAGATTGTTTATAGAAGGATGGACAGGCAGACATAATAGGGGAAACAACTCTGTAATTAATGACTGCAATGTTATCAAAACAACACATCACATACTATTAGTACACCAAAAATCAGGTTCCAGGGTGAAGCAGCTCAGAAGTTGTGAAACGCCAAAGTTAAACAAGGGAGATAATTCATAAACTCTTAGTCGCAATACTTTCCCTTGACAATATACGCATCAGCATAATTAAAGTTTTGTTTAAATTATTTCCAACGGTTAAGGAGATACAGAGTAAAACGGAAATTGATGCAAGGGCACATAATTCAGGAAGCCAGAGTTGTGGTTCATGCACATGATACATTATCCCCATTATTAAACACATCCCTGCAAAGTTTCATTGAAATATTTCAAAGGGTTAAGGAGTTATAGGGGAATGGGTTAGCCTAAAAAACTAATCAAAGGGAGGTTACTCCAAAATTAAGAAAGGGGGAACAACCATTCTTATATGTGACACACTGTCTTGTGATCATGCACATTGCTATAAAGTTTCATCAAGATATACCAAATGGTTACTTATTTATTGAATGCACAAGATTAGTATACACAAAAATACCCTAAAATCTAATCAAGGGATGCAACTCCAAATCGAAGAAGGGGAGAGCAACCATTGTTATACGCGACAGATCATCAGACCCTCATACACATTGCTTTGAAGTTTCATCAAGATATCCCAAACGGTTATCTAGTTATGGCGCGCACAAGACTAGTAGGGAAAAAATAATCAAAGGGGCATAACTTTGAAACTAAGAAAGGGGAAGCAACCATTACTATACGCGACACTTTGCCCCATCCTAATATATATGCCTACAAAATTTCATGAAGATATCTCAAACGGTTTGTGAGATATGGTGCGCACAAGAATGTTGATGGACGGACGAACGGACAGACGGACGGACGGACAGCGCCATGCCATAATATGTCAGTTTTTTTTCCAAACGGGCGTATAAAAAGAGGCATAACTGATAAAAAAATTCACATTTTTTTCAAAAGTTAATCAGTTCATCTGAACCTTGGGCAATGTCTTCCTGCAATAAAAAACATGATCCTAGCATCAGTGATTCGCGAGACATTTTTTTCACAAGGTTCCATAGGTTTACAATGTACTATGTCGAAAAAAGGGGCATAACTCAGTAAAAAAAATCAGGACTATTTTTCAAAAGTAAATCAGGTCATTTACACATTGGGCAATGCCTTCCTGCAAAAAACATGATCCTAGCAGCAGGGGTTCTTGAGATATTTTGTTCACAAGGTTCCATAGACTTAGTCCAAAACGGGGCATAACTCTGAAAATACGTGACGGGCGGAAAAAAGAAAAAATATGGATGTGCTTAATTTTCATAAACATGTCCCATATAAAAAAAATCAAGAAACCAGCATAACCTGTTTTTTGAGTTTCCCAGCTGCCAAAAAGCGTTTCGGGCAGACGGACGGACAGACAGACGGACGGACGGACGGACGGACGGACGGACAGGCTCAAACCAATATGCCCCCTCAACTTCTCCGAAGCTGGGGTCATAAAGATGGTTTAGAGTATAGTAAATATTAAGATATATGTACATGTGTAGCGATATGGCCCAATCAGGTGCAGGTCCTCAACATGTGACTACATGTTTAATGATCGGTTCCTTTTCTAAGACATACACATATGTTATAAAATGTCCTTCAAGTTATACGCAAAAAATAAGGATAACAAACATTAATTGATAAGACTTGTAGATGCAAGCGTTGAAAGCAGTCTAGTTAAGGGATATGACCCCAAGTAGTAAAGGGTGTCACTCTGGGGACGCCGTCCGGAGACTAAGTCAGCAGCCTTGGGGGAGTCTCCGGCCGGGCGTCCCCAGAGATGACACCGCTTTAGTAAGCTTGAAAAGGCTAGTTTGAAATAGTCTTTTTCAGGGGAAAGTCTATGTAATATGGCATAGGAGATGTCGTAAGAGGCTATACAGCAATATCACGCCTGGTAAACTATCACAGGTACCTCCGCGGAGATGCCGATAAAATGTTGTGACAGGCATCCGGAGCTACCTGTGACGGACCAAATATAAACAAAAAACGGTAGATATTCGTCTTTTTTGATAAAATACATTAAAACCAGGGGGTTTATTGAAAATCAAAGAATGCTATTCGACCCTTATATACATTAAGTTTTGTCACACAGTATATCCCCGGAAACTTTACATATATACAGAAGATATGACTTTTGAAGTGGCTTTAAGGGCAGGCGAAACTGCTCAAAACAAGAACAAATCGGTTGTTTTAGGTCCTAAATGCACTTTTCTTGCATAAGAATCTGTTGATCTAGATACACTGACGTAAAGTAAACCTCCTTGCCCAAATATAAATGCCGATAAACTCCAAATAAGGCTGGATCGGTAAAAAAAAACAACTGGAGGTGCCTGTGACGGAATGGAGGTGCCTGTGATGTAAGAAAATATAGCGAAAATCTGAAGATTTATAGCGGTTGCAAACATTGATATTCTTCATCTCTAGACCACTGCCTTGAAAGAATCGTTCATTCAACGTCGCAATTTAATCTATCATAATGCGAATATCAAGCACATTTTTGTTAAAACGACAGACAATGATCATGAACTTATACAATCAGATTCTACATCCTGCTCTCAAAACCAAGATGGAAGTAGGTATACGTTGACAATAGTTCATAAAAGACACGCATGGTAAACCGAATAAAGAGCTCTTTCCCAGACAGGTGGAAATTCACCTACCCCAAATGAAAACAACGCTAACTTCTGTTTTACCTATTTTATATTTTAAATTACAAAAGTAACCAGAAAGCAAAGTGGGCAGCTGTACAGGACCTTACTGCCAGAAGACTACAGACAAGCGGACATAAGAACACGTAACATTGATGAAATCCAAAATCCAAAGCAGATCATCTCAAAGAGTTATTGTCCGTTTAGTTTCCGTATCTGTTAGTCAAACATTGACGAGTTGTACGTAGCTGTTGAAAATTTACTGCCTAATTCAGTGGTAGAATAATTATGAAATGCGCTTAAATATGAGGCAGCGTTTTTGTGAATGGTGATGACTGCCTGTTAGTCATTCCAAATCGTTAGAAATTGTCGAGGTCACACGCCATGCTAACTACTCGAAACGTTTGCAAAAACAACGTTTCAGAAGATGACTTTTATATAGTAAAAGTGCTATTTTGTTACCAAATTTGATGCAGTGGCTCTTCGGAGACTTTGAATTACACGTTATTTACAGTAAGATTCCGATCACTTCAATATACTAAACGGTGTAATATTGAGAACATGTCACCTGCCGATGATGTAATCTGTAGGCCTTACGGATGTATTTGGATTCTAGCGCCAACAATTCAAAACTACCCAGACTGAATCACTTGTAGCACCTATCACTCCAGTTACCACGAAGTTAACACATACAGCGAGCGTCATACGACACATGCGAGCGACACATGTGAGGTACCAAAAGGATCAACACTATAGATACCTGTACGTGTATGCCTGTTGACGGGTATCGGCAATTTTGACAATTTGACACACCATACGTGTAGCTGGCATGACGTGTGACCTCGACAATTTCTGACCAGTTGGAACGACTCATAGCCAACACATCCCGATCACAGTCATCACCAGTCACAAAATGTTGACTCTTATTTAAGCGCACATTTCATAACGATTCTAACACTGTATTAGGCAGTTATTTTCAGCAACTTTGTGAAATTCGTCCATGTTTGACTAACAGAAGCGGAAACAAATTGGGAAATAACTCATTGAGATGGTGTTTTAGAAATTTTAACATGGAATTTCATGATATAAGCATTATGATAGCTTAATGGGATATTGAATGAATGATTCTTTCCAGGCAGTTGTTTAGAGAAGATGTCAATATTTCCAGCTGCAATAACTATTCAGATTTTCACTATATTTGCTTACATCACAGGCACCTCCACACCATTGTAGGCACCTCCAGCTGTTGTTTTGAAAAAATCAAGCCTTATTTGTAGTCAATCGACATTTACATTTGAGCAAGGAGGTTACCTTAACACCAGTGTGCCGAGAAAAACAGATTCGTATGCAAGATCACTGCGTTTAAGACCAAAAACGGCCGAATTCTTTATGTTTTGAGTACTGTGGGCTGTCATCAAAGCCACTTCAAAGGTTGTATCTTTGGTTAATATGGAAAGTTCAGGGGGATATAATGTGTGACAAAACTTTATGTCTATAAGGGTCGAATAGCACTTTTTGATTTTTAATAAACTCCCTGGTTATTTTATATTTTGTCAAAAAAGAGGAAAACCTACCGTTTGTTGTCATTTTTTGGACAGTAACAGGCAGCTCCAGGTGCCTGTCACAATTTTTATCGGTACCTCCGCGGGAGGTACCTGTGATAGTTTACCAGGCGTGAATATGCGTCTGCTATGAGTCTCTTGGCCCTGTATCTCAAGATCTCACTATACCAGAGGCATAACTCTGTAGCGTCAGTTGATGGTGTGAGTTGCTGTGGCATACTCTTGTTCATTCTGTTCAATTTCTGAGGCTTTACAGTAATATGCGTCTGCTATCAGTCTCTTGGTCCAGTATCTCAGGGCCTCACTATACCAGAGGCATAACTCTATAGCGTCAGTACTTGTTGCTTGGGATTAATAAAATCTTGTATCTCAAGATTTTAATGTTCTGGACTGAAATTATTTCTTACTAGCCTTCTGAAGCCTGACTACTACATTTGATGACGAAATCTTTACTCCAAGTGTGATTGAACTTGTGGGTATCTAGTGGAAGGCCCACATATCCACATTGAAATTGTGGAGCTGATGTGGATGTCAAGTGGAAGGTCCATATATCCACATTGAAATTGTGGAGCTGATGTGGATGTCAAGTGGAAGGTCCACATATCCACATTGAAATTGTGGAGCTGATGTGGATGATGTGGACTTGATGTGTATGCAATGTGGAGGTTATGTGGATGATGTGGATCCACAATGTGGAGTTTCCACATGTCCACATCTACACATTAGACAAATCGGCTTACCCTGTCCCATTTCTGACAGACTGACACAAAGCATCTCAAAACCTCACTGTTACAATAAGAAGAACTAGGAAGAAAAAAACACACAAATAACAACAGATTAAATGCAGAACAGATTTATTTGTCTCGCTCATCTATTCATTACGAAAGACAGAGGATTAGGACCGTCCCTTTGTCTTCGTTTACATATTGATCATTAGTCTTTTATAGTAAATAAAACTCGTTTGATAGGTCCCATTGCAGTTCTACTATTATCTAAATGATCTCAATGCTTTGCCATCGCTGAAATGGTTTATTTTAAAGTCATATCAAGAATCAACGTCATTGGGTTTCCTCTTCAACAGTTAAAGTTGGTCTTTCATATTCGTCAGGTTTTCGTTCAAGTAGATATCTTCTTTTTTTCACTGCATACTGCATCGCCTCTTCTTCATCATAGTCTTCATCTTCTTTCAATCTGTGAGCTGTTGATATTACTTTCTTATGGATCGGATCTTTTCTCAAAGCAGACCCGAGTGCCACGAGGTCTTGATACTTGGTAACCAGCGTTGATCTGTATTTTGGTTTCAGTTCTTCATATGCCATTTCCTCAGCTGATTCAACATCGATGTTAGGTGTCTCCTGCATGGTATTTTCCACGGTTTCATCGAACTGATCTTAATTGTCTCTGTAAGTGCTTCTCATTAGTCTTTCCCAAGGACTTGTCTTTTGAATTTTCCTGCGTTTGGCTTTCTGTTTTTCCTCTTTACTAGCAGACTCACTGTCTGCCTCGACTTCTGACGGTTCTGTATCTGGATCGTCTGAGAGTCTACTATAATCATGTTCTCCAAAGATATCATGTCCTTTCAGTCCCTTTAAATATTTTCTGTTTGTAGTTACATCTGATGCTTCTGAGATAGTACTTTCTTCGCTGTCAGACATAGTTGTAGTTGCTTTACAAACACCGCTGGACATATGTCTTCTCAGGCTGTCTGATCGAGCAAATTCACGGAAGCACTGGTTCGACTGGTTGAAGAATGAAGTTATATCCTTTGACTCTTTCTTTTTATAGTCTGCAATAGATATTGAAGAAGTTGTGCTTGTGCTAAATTTGGTAAATCACTGCAATTCTTACATTTTTATCAGTTGCATGCACTTTTGTGAACTAAATGATGTAGAAAATTGTGGAAAAAATGTGTATAATTTAAAATCAGTTTTATTAATTCTGTCAATAATTTAAATACCAACTGAATTCTAACAAACCTACATTTAGAAAACTGATACAAGTTTCCAATGTTACTCAATCGTTATAGCATTAAAAAAGTGACTAACACTTTATTTCATTGTTTTTGGCAGGACAGGGAGCACCTGTCAGTGGCCCGTTGTATCTGTTGAGTCCTCGTCTTTGCTTCTTCATGGTGTTGAAATTTGATTTATGTGTTTACCGTGATGATTCATTGACGAGTTAGAGGGTTATCATGCGAACCGAACAACCAATTAAATGTTTTGTACCACTTCAGATACTGAGGGTGAGGTTGGGCCTGTAAAATCGATTTAAGCCCCCCAGTAATTCATTACTGACCGTTCCAAGGCGGTAGTTCTATTTTACTTTATGTATGTTCTTATTATTTTTGGTTCGGTTTGAGTTGCTGAGTGGCCACCTTTTGGGAACAAGCTGCTCACTCGGTTGGCCATATGTTCTCTGTATCTTGATTATTTGTAATCTTAGTTGTTTCCAACTATGGTTTGAGGGCTTGATTTGGATTTTGTTTGTTTCAGTTCCTGGTCTTTGCATACTTTTTACTTTTTTTAACTCCAGCTTGTTCCCTGCCTGTCTGTTGATATTTTCTTTAGCTTCACTGCGATTATCTCGTCTATGACATTTCTGACCTCCCAGAATCATTCTTTGTCCGTCTGAAACGTCTTAAATGTTTATTCTTCTTGTGTATGTATCCTTTGAGTTTGTGTTGTTTTTCTTTCTCCTCACGACATAATGAACGAATTTCTGCTCTGCATAGTCGGCAATACTTTAAAGGTCTACCCTCTCTGAGCCTTTTGTCTAAAGCAGCTGACAATCATTTCATGAGGTATCGAATCTGTCCTAAGGTAGAAGGATTTCTTTTTCTGTTTTGAACAACAGGAATGACAGGCAAGCCTGAAGATTCAGAAGTTAGCCCACAGTGTGCTTTTGTTAGGTTATTGGAACTACCAGACATTCTGCTTTCTCTCAAGATTTTACTTGAAATTGTGACGTTTGTAACAGTATGTTGTATTTATACTCATTCTGTGTTTCTTTTTTTTTTTTATTTAATTCGCCGCCTGAAATGTTACTTAATTAAAGTCTTTCCAGAGCTGAACTGAATATTTTTACCGGTATCACCTTTGATATAGATATGAACTTGATCAATATAAGATTTTCCTACTGGAACGTAATGTATGTTGACAAATTCTTTGTGTGACTGCTGAGAGCGTTTTGAATTCTCAAATGGTACAACTCTCAAAATAGGTGCCGTCACGTCACCAAGGTATGTATAATCAACTACATCTGAGTACACGTACAAGCGATTATGCAATATATTTAGGTCTACTCCATATTTGAAAGCATATGATTCGTTTCCAATGGGGTTTTCTGACATATCCGGATTAATTCCAAGAGCTTGTCCAAGTGAAGCTGGAAAGCGAATCCTGACCTGGTTTGGATTTTGTGCAACAACTTTTAGACGATTTGTGCTTTTAACATAAGTAATGCTGATAGAAGCATTTATTTGTTTCATTAGATCCATGTTTTGTATCTATTACAGATTGCATCTCATCCACCAAATGCTGTGGAGAGTTGTAATTTCCTTCAGGAAGAAATAATTTATATTCATGACAGCCCTCTCCACTCCACTAGCACATAAATCCTTTGTCGTATCTATTCCTTTAGCATTTAATACCGCTTGGTCCAAAAATGACAAAAAGAAAAAGTTATTGTTTTCTGAAATATTATTGACTCGAGATGATGTAATCAATTCCACCAAAGCAACTTCCCACTTTTCGCTTTCGATATTTATCGGGTGATCTAGTCTCACAGTAAAAGAGCTTTGTGTGTTTTGAGGAAAAGTTTTCTGAGAACCATCACTCAGAAGTGTTAGATAGAAGTCCTTCATGATCAGGAGATGAATTATAACTCATCAAATATCTTTAACTGCTTTGATTTTTTTTTCTCTTGCTTCTTACTTCTCTCTGTTCAAAACTAGAATGAATTCATATCTGAACATCACACTTATATACCGGTTAGCATTTTGAGTTTCATATATTATTTCACACAATTCTCATCAAGATTATAGTGCCACAAAAAATGCAATATTTATTTCTTGCATGCCAGTAAAGACAAAAATAAAATATGCACTAAAAAAATTAGCAAGAAGAGAGTGCTGTTCAGCACTTGTCTTCCCCGGTCGGTTACCCTGTACCTGGGAAGCCCTGGCGATTTGAAACGCTATCTACATGATCACAAGCCCTGAATGTCGCTATGGACCAGAGACCTGCCAGCGGAGGTATCTTTTACGGAACCACGGCGTTCCGACCCCTTAAGCCATAGGCTTCTACTGTTTCACATGTAATCGATAGACTTCGCATCTGCGGGCCCAGGCGGAATAACCGTTGTGCACACCAGTTCCAGTCCAGTGGTGACCGGCAAACCAGCAATATTTATATGCGAGTTTCCAATATATATACCTAAACATAAACCAGTTTACTTGAAACAAGATTGAAAATTGGCATAGCTTGTATATCTTATTTTAATAAGGTCATGTTACTATTTATAGAAACATATTTAAAAATATAAAAATTATTTAGAGAATAATAAAATCTACATTTTGGTGTTTATTACATCAAAATCGGCCGAAAAATAACAAAGTTACTCAATTTTTTCATATTGAGCGCGGAATTTGGAGGGTAAGAAACTGTAATAACTCCATATTGCCTGGATGGATTTTCATAATTCTGTTTTTAATGGAAAGAACAAGTCAACACCTACCAAACGAAATTAAAATAAATTGTCAAACTGCGCATGCGCGGGATATAGAGGGTAAGAAAACTGTAATAACTCCAAATTGCCTCAATGGATTTTCAAAATTTTTCTTTTATTGGAAAAAACAAGTCAATACCTACCAAATTTTGTTTCAAAATAATAAACCACAATATGCATGCACAGAATACAAGGTAGGAATCAGATATAACTCAGAATTAGGATATATGAGGAACAAGTGAACCTCTGGGCAGTTGGTATTGTAACAGTGAGGTTTTGAGATGCATTGTGTCAGTCTGTCAGAAATGGGACAGGGTAAGCCGATTTGTCTAATGTGTAGATGTGGACATGTGGAAACTCCACATTGTGGATCCACATCATCTACATAACCTCCACATTGCATACACATCAAGTCCACATCATCCACATCAGCTCCACAATTTCAATGTGGATATATGGACCTTCCACTTGACATCCACATCAGCTCCACAATTTCAATGTGGATATGTGGACCTTCCACTTGACATCCACATCAGCTCCACAATTTCAATGTGGATATGTGGGCCTTCCACTAGATACCCACAAGTTCAATCACACTGGGAGTATAGATTTCGTCATCAAATGTAGTAGTCAGGCTTCAGAAGGCTAGTAAGAAATAATTTCAGTCCAGAACATTAAAATCTTGAGATACAAGATTTTATTAATCCCAAGCAACAAGTACTGACGCTATAGAGTTATGCCTCTGGTATAGTGAGGCCCTGAGATACAGGACCAAGAGACTGATAGCAGACGCATATTACTGTAAAACCTTAGAAATTGAACAGAATGAACAAGAGTATGCCACAGCAACTCACACCATCAACTGACGCTATAGAGTTATGCCTCTGGTATAGTGAGGTCTTGAGATACAGGGCCAAGAGACTCATAGCAGACGCATATTGCTGTATAGCCTCTTACGACATCTCCTATGCCATATTACATAGACTTTCCCCTGAAAAAGACTATTTCAAACTAGCCTGATCAAGCTTACTAAAGCGGTGTCATCTCTAGGGACGCCCGGCCGGAGACTCCCCAGGCTGCGGACTTAGTCTCCGGACGGCGTCCCCAGAGTGACCCCCTTCACTACTACCCCATCAGCTGTTAGTCCTCAGCATGCATTTACAAGACTTCTAAAGATTCCCTAAAGTGCAATAGACATGATGTATATCAAATCTGGTCAAATTTGGAAAGATTTATGGGACGACCTCTCCACTCTGGACATACATTACGTCAATTTAAAAGCTGACAACTAAAAATGAAATAATAACAATAATAAAAAAAAATCAAAAATCTATGACAATCACAAATCTATAATACTAAATAAACGAAGTAACGCATAACCTGCAAAATTGGTGGCATTTTCAAGTGTAATTTCTATACTGGTTCTTTCGCATATTGCTATCATTGATAATTTCGGTTAGCGTGTGTTTTAGTTTCACGTAGATTTAAAGATATGGGAATTAAATTCGTCTTTCATTTTAAATTCTCCCAAGTATTTTTCGATAAACTTCGACTATTCGTCAACAATGGGTGCATTCGAGTGAAATTATCGTGTACTCGAATACACGTTTTAAATTTATCCGGTCGTTTCGGTTCTGCGTCGTTATATCTGCGCTCTGCTTAGCAAGTCCAAAGGACGGGTTACACTTTGGCCGTTTTTGTGCCCACGACCGATCTTGATAAAATTTATGTTTATAAAAGCTTGGCATTTGGCAATTTATATAAGCACATTTTTAAGTTTGCGGTTTCATTAAAAATCACATGACTTCCGGTTTATTGCATATGGGGTGCAGAAGGGGTACCCTAACTACCTGCGGTTTTTCGATGTAATCAGCAATTCCGTTGACATATCAGCCCTCCAAACTGACAGATGTAATACTTTTGGTTCTTATCCACAGTCTAAAAGAGATATTTTCGCTCAAAACATCTAGTAAGGGGAAATTTTATTAGAATTTTTACTAAACCTCAGAACAATAGATTTTACAAGTGTTTATCAACACAATAATAAGCATGTAAAGCATTTGCTTTTGTGAAAATAATGAAACAAATGAACAGGAAGTCGATTATAACCAACCGATATTGTTAAGCAAATGTATTCTTGGCGAAACGCTTTGCACGCTTGTGCTCTGGCAAGTGCGTGAAAAGGTCATCAACCTTCCTCTTTTCCTAAGCATTATTCACTAACTTATACATATAATGAAATCTTCATCATATCAAATATTAATAAATACGTATGAATTATTACGTATTTATGGATGCTACACAGGTACAGATGTTTAAAATATTAGACAAAATCAGTGAACCAAGAAATATAGGTCACAGGGACCTACATGTAGTACCAAATGAGATGCAGCGCTGAAGCGACTTACTATTTCAAGTCCGAGGAAGATTCAATTAAATGTAACAGTAAGTTCGAAATAAAACATTTATTCAATGGATCCTGAAATACAATTCACAATGACCTACAAATAGTATGACGTCATTTGCAATGTCTGACTGAATCATTGTCTTTAGTATGATGCATATATAATGTTGAATATATAAGAAAAGAACAGTGAACTTTTAAATATATGTCACAGTAACCTATAAATAGTATGAGGATTTGTTTTACTTTTTTGCATCGTTTGACTGACCAATTATTTGTAATTATGTTGCGAGTCCAAAAACCGTGTTAAGAAATAAGTGAATATCCTGGTCCATGCATAAAGTTTAAAGTCTCCGTGTGCATGGATGCTTTGCAGTTCCTACTTTTAATGGATATGATCTGATCAAATATCAGCAATCTTACCCCAAAATATCAAAAGAGGTAAGGAAAAAGCTCAACCAAGTAACTTTTCATACAAAGTTAGAGGACCAAAGTTCAAGGTCACAGAATTTTACAATGCATCGGCTTCAGGCAGAGGAATACATCATCTTACCACGTCGCAACATTATAACATCAGAGGGAGGTTATATCACAGCATGATGATGGAGGACATTCAGTCTAATGCCTTACATGCGCATATTACGCCATACCGATACGCATGCCCAGCGCTGCGCCCCCCCCCCCCCCCTACACACACATACACACAACACGGATTCATTGGTGGGGGCATTAGGAACACATAATGCCTCTATTTTCTATCAGTAGCAAAATATACTGCTTCGATTTTGATATAAATCCTCTAGTTCTAGTGTTGGATACATGAAAATTTACCCAAGAAGTTTATTTTTCGTTTACTCCTACCCTCGTTGGTTGGTTGATTTGATGCTTAACGTCCACGGTAAACAACTAAGGTCATGTCGGGACGGTCAGTTAACCTAACCACACTATTCCTGGGCAGGCTTAGACCTCCTAAGCGGTTAACCAGTACTAAGTGCACATACTTTCGCCAGTAACTGACAACTGCCCATTCTTGAATCAGCGGAAGGAGAAACGAAAGTATGTGGCCAGACCGGGATTCGAACCCAGGACCTCTGACTTACGAGTCAGGTGCCCTACCGATTGCGCTACCCGGCCCGGCTCCTACCCTCGTAACCACTGTAATATAACCCGATTTTGATAAATATGTATGTGAGGAATAAAATTTATATAAAAATTGTAGTGGTTACGAAGGTAGGATGAAGTGAAATTTGGATGCATAGTGGACGTTGGTAGTTCAAATTCCCATAGGCTCAATGTTAAATGCTGCAGACAGTACATGTATTTAACTGCAAAAGTAACCTAAAAGGCATTTGCATACGAGAAAATGAAATCGTACAGAACAAACTAGAAACATAAAGCTAACATTTCTGCATGTTTTTGTGGTTATCTGCCTATCTTCGAAAATCGGCCTTTTCAGTGGGCACATTGCAATAGTAAAGTGTAACTCGTCCTTTAGCAGGTTCTAATGCAAAAATCCGACCCATGAATGTACGTCCTTCCCCATAAATAACGATTTATTTTTGTATTTTTGCTCATATGTCTAAACGGATGAATGGTCATAGTCCCGACGGCCCTGGCTCGAAACGACCCATTTTCTTCCAGAACGATAGTCAATACGAGTAGCCAATCGAACTCGCCCATTGAAGGATAAAGCTCAACCCACATGGTCTTTCGAAAAGTTGGACGGACACACGGCGCCAAGTGTGTGAGGCTATGGTTACGTGCCGCTGAGCCACTTGGGGAATGTCGTTAGAATTCAAACTGAACTGAACTTTCGAAAAGACAAAATTAAAAATGTCTAAGGTTAACACACATGCGCTAGGTAAGAAAGGGCATTTTTTCGAGCGAAGCAGACAAATCAATTTCAATGATTCAACGAAGCTAAATATGCCTTCAGTCTTCTGAGGGCTTGAATATTTTCCCCCAAAACGTTCCAGGACCCAATTTTTCCAGAAAAAAAAATACCCAGGACAGGTCACATAACCAAGATGGCAACCATTTATTATGGTGAAAAATTTCAAAAATCTTCTCCCCCAGAACCACAAATCCTATGATTTTGAAACTTAGCATGTCGCATCAAGGACTCAAAAGCTCAACAAAATTTTTATAAATGATGACACTGGGATGACCTTGATCTATTTTACGGCAAGGTCAACCTTTGAGTCACTTAGGTTTTTCTATAGGAAAAAGTGAAAAAAGTTGAATTTTTTAGAAACAATGCAGTCTGCTACCTGAAGTTTGTAGATGCAGACGACTAATCAGGTAAATGAAGCTTTAGTGAGTATTCATGGTAAAGGTCATATCCTCACCTGGGCCTAAGGCCATTTACATTGAAAAATTAAAACTCGCTTTTTTATATAAACTTGACCATCATGAAATATTTCCGCGCTTGCGCGGGCTCTTGTCTAGTATATATATAAGTATATCTATTGTATAGTCCGGCCGCGATAAGTTGGCAATGTTATTATTTTGTGTTTATTTTGATTTGGTGACTGATTGGCTAAATAGCAGAGTTCAGCTTATCCAACTCACGGGCATGAAAGAATAAAGGACCTCTGACAGTTGTATTGTAGAGTTGCCTATAAAAATGGGGGAAAATGAACTTTCTATATACTTCAAATTTTTTATTGAAATGTGTTGCTCTGAACTCCCTTTAACTGGCACAAAAATAATTTTTCAATTATATCAGTAGTAAAGGGTGTCACTACGGGGACAGCCGTCCGGAGACTAAGTCCGCAACCTGGGGCAGTCTCGGGCCGGGCTGTCCCCGTAGATGACACCGCTTTAGTAAGCTTGAAAAGGCTAGTTTGAAATAACTTAGTCTTTTTCAGGGTAAAAGTCTATGTTAAGTGGCATAGGAGATGTCTTAAGAGGCTATACAGTAATATGCGTCTGCTATGAGTCTCCTGGCCCTGTATCTCAAGACCTCACTATACCAGAGGCATAACTCTATAGCGTCAGTTGATGGTGTGAGTTGCTGTGGCATACTCTTGTTCATTCTGTTCAATTTCTGAGGCTTTACAGTAATATGCGTCTGCTATCAGTCTCTTGGTCCTGTATCTCAGGGCCTCACCATACCAGAGGCATAACTCTATAGCGTCAGTACTTGTTCCTGGGGATTAATAAAATCTTTTATCTCAAGATTTTAATGTTCTGGACTGAAATTATTTCTTACTAGCCTTCTTAAGCCTGACTACTACATTTGATGACGAGAAGATCTCTGCCCCCAGTGTGATTGAACTTGTGGGTATCTAGTGGAAGGTCCACATATCCACATTGAAATTGTGGAGCTGATGTGGATGTCAAGTGGAAGGTCCACATTGAAATTGTGGAGCTGATGTGGATGTCAAGTGGAAGGTCCACATATCCACATTGAAATTGTGGAGCTGATGTGGATGATGTGGACTTGATGTGTATGCAATGTGGAGGTTATGTGGATGATGTTGATCCACAATGTGGAGTTTCCACATGTCCACATCTACACATTAGACAAATCGGCTTACCCTGTCCCATTTCTGACAGACTGACACAATGCATCTCAAAACCTCACTGTTACAATGCCAACTGCCCAGGGGTTCACTTGTTCCTCATACATCCTAATTCTGAGTTATATCAGATTCCTACCTTCTATTCTGTACATGCATATTGTGGTTTATTATTTTGAAACAAAATTTGGTAGGTGTTGACTTGTTCTTTCTAATAAAAGAAAAAAATTGAAAATCCATTGAGGCAATTTGGAGTTATTACAGGTTTCTTACCCTCCATATTCCGCGCATGCGCAGTGTGGCAATTTATTTTAAAAGTATTTGGTACGTTTTGACTTGCTCTTTCCAATAAAAAAAAGAATTATGAAAATCCATCAAGGCAATCTGGAGTTATTACAGTTTTCTTACCCTCCAAATTCCGCGCATGCGCAGTGCATGCCCGACATGTTTTGTTGTTTTCAGGTTTTTATAGTTTATTAGTAAACATATAATATACTCATAACAGAAGTGATACATACATACACGTATTCACTTTTCATTTGTATCGTTTTTCTGAAAGCTATTACTTGTATAATCTATTTATAGAATTAACAGTCGATACAGATTTACCTCCCTTGTAATAACACCATTATATGAAAAAGTTGAATAACTTCGTTATTTTTTGGCCGATTTTGATAAAATAAACACCAAAATGTAAATTTTTTTATTATTCTCTACTTATTTTTTATATTTTAAAATGTGTTACTATAAATACTAACATGACCTTATTCAAATAACATATACATGATATGCAAATTTTTAACTTGTTTCCAGTTAACTGGGTTTATGTTTAGGTATATATATTGGAAACTAACATATTAATATTGCTGGTTTGCCGGTCACCACTGTACTGGAACTGGTGTGCACAACGGTTATACCGCCTGGGCCCGCAGATGCGAAGTCTATCGATTACATGTGAAACAGTAGAAGCCTATGGCTTAAGGGGTCGGAACATCCATGGTTCCGTAAAAGGTACCTCCGCTGGCAGGTCTCTGGTCCATAGCGACATTCAGGACTTGTGATCATGTAGATATGGCTTCAAATCGCCAGGGCTTCCCAGGCATAGGGTAACCGACCGGGGAAGAAATAGTGTTGTACAGCACACTCTTCTTGCTAAATTTTTAAGTGCATATTTTTGTCTTTACTGGCATGCAAGAAATAAAGATTGCATTTTTTGTGGCACTATAATCTTGATGAGAATTGTGTGAAATAATATATGAAACTCAAAATACTATCCGGTATATAAGTGTGATGTTCAGATATGAATTCATTCTAGTTTTGAACAGAGAGAAGTAAGAAGCAAGAGAAAAAAAACAAAGCAGTTAAAGATATTTGATGAGCTATAATTCATCTCCTGATCATGAAGGACTTCTATCTAACACTTCTGAGCGATGGTTCTCTGAAAACTTTCCCTCAAAACACACAAAGCTCTTTTACTGTGAGACTAGATCACCCGATAAATATCGAAAGCGAAAAGTGGGAAGTTGCTTTGGTGGAATTAATTACACCATCTCGAGTCAATAATATTTCAGAAAACAATAACTTTTTCTTTTTGTCATTTTTGGACCAAGCGGTATTAAATGCTCAAGGAATAGATACGACAAAGGATTTGTGTGCTAGTGGAGAGGGCTGTCATGAATATAAATTATTTCTTCCTGAAGGAAATTACAACTCTCCACAGCATTTGGTGGATGAGATGCAATCTTTAATAGATACAAAACATGGATCTTTAATGAAACAAATAAATGCTTCTATCAGCATTACTTATGTTAAAAGCACAAATCGTCTAAAAGTTGTTGCACAAAATCCAAACCAGGTCAGGATTCGCTTTCCAGCTTCACTTGGACAAGCTCTTGGAGTTAATCCGGATATGTCAGAAAACCCCATTGGAAACGAATCATATGCTTTCAAATATGGAGTAGACCTAAATATATTGCATAATCGCTTGTACGTGTACTCAGATGTAGTTGATTATACATACCTTGGTGACGTGACGGCCCCTATTTTGAGAGTTGTACCATTTGAGAATTCAAAACGCTCTCAGCAGTCACACAAAGAATTTGTCAACATGCACTACATTCCAGTAGGAAAATCTTATATTGATCAAGTTCATATCAGTATCAAAGGTGATACCGGTAAAAATATTCAGTTCAGCTCTGGAAAGACTTTAATTAAGTTACATTTCAGGCGGCGAATTAAATAAAAAAAGAAACACAAAATAAGTATAAATACAACACACTGTTACAAACGTCACCATTTCAAGTAAAATCTTGAGAGAAAGCAGAATGTCTGGTAGTTCCAATAACTTAACAAAAGCACACTGTGGGCTAACTTGTGATTCTTCAGGCTTGCCTGTCATTCCTGTTGTACAAAAAAGAAAAAGAAATCCTTCTACCTTTGGACAGATTCGATACCTCATGAAACGATTGTCAACTGCTTTGGACAAAAGGCTCAGAGAGGGTAGACCTTTAAAGTATTGCCGACTATGCAGAGCAGAAATTCGTTCATTATGTCGTGAGGAGAAAGAAAAGCAACACAAACTCAAAGGATACATACACAAGAAGAATAAACAGTTAAGACGTTCCAGGCGGACAAAGAATGATTCTGGGGGTCAGAAATGTCATAGACGTAGTGAAGCTAAAGAAGATATCAACAGACAGACAGGGAACAAGCTGGAGTTAAAAACAATGAAATAAAGTGTTAGTCACTTTTTTAATGCTATGATGATTGAGTAATATTGGAAACTTGTATCAGTTTACTAAATGTAGGTTTGTTAAAATTCAGTTGGTATTTAGACTATTGACAGAATTAATAAAACTGATATTAAATTATACACATTTTTTCACAATTTTCTACATCATTTAGTTCACAAAAGTGCATGCAATTGGTAAAAATGTACCAAATTTAGCACAAGTTCTTCAATATATATTGCAGACTATAAAAGGGGGAGTCAAAGGATATAACTTCATTCTTCAACCACTCGTTAATGGGTCGATACCAGTGCAAGCAGTGCTTCCGTGAATTTGCTCGATCAGACAGCCTGAGAAGACATATGTCCAGTGGTGTTTGTAAAGCAACTACAACTATGTCTGACAGCGAAGAAAGTACTATCTCAGAAGCATCGGATGTAACAACAAACAGAAAATATTTGAAGGGAATGAAAGGACATGATATCTTTGGAGAATATGATTATAGTAAACTCTCAGACGATCCAGATACAGAACCGTCAGAAGTCGAGACAGACAGTGAGTCTGCTAGTAAAGAGGAAAAACAGAAAGCCAAACGCAGGAAAATTCAAAAGACAAGTCCTTGGGGTAGACTAATGAGAAGCACTAACAGAGACAATCAAGATCAGTTCGATGAAACAGTGGAAAATACCATGCAGGAGACACCTAACATCGATGTTGAATCAGCTGAGGAAATGGCATATGAAGAACTGAAACCAAAATACAGATCAACGCTGGTTACCAAGTATCAGGACCTCGTGGCACTCGGGTCTGCTTTGAGAAAAGATCCTATCCACAAGAAAGTAATATCAACAGCTCACAGATTGAAAGAAGATGAAGACTATGATGAAGAAGAGGCGATGCAGTATGCAGTGAAAAAAAGAAGATATCTACTTGAACGAAAACTTGACGAATATGAAAGACCAACTTTAACTGTTGAAGAGGAAACCCAGTGACATTGATTCTTGATAGGTCACTGAAATTAACCATTTCAGCGATGGCAAAGCATTGAGATCATTTAAATAATAGTAGACCTGCAGTGGAACCTATCAAAAGAGTTTTATTTACTATAAAAGACTAATGATCATTGTGTAAACGAAGGCAGAGGGACGGTCCTAATCCTCTGTCTGTCGTAATGAATAGGTGAGCGGGACAAATAAAGTTGTTCTGAATTTAAACTGTTGTTAATTGTTCTTTTCTTCCTAGTTCTTATTATTGTAACAGTGAGGTTTTGAGATGCATTGTGTCAGTCTGTCAGAAATGGGACAGGGTAAGCCGATTGGTCTAATGTGTAGATGTGGACATGTGGAAACTCCACATTGTGGATCCACATCATCCACATAACCTCAACATTGCATACACATCAAGTCCACATCATCCACATCAGCTCCACAATTTCAATGTGGATATGTGGACCTTCCACTTGACATCCACATCAGCTCCACAATTTCAATGTGGACCTTCCACTTGACATCCACATCAGCTCCACAATTTCAATGTGGATATGTGGACCTTCCACTAGATACCCACAAGTTCAATCACACTGGGAGTAGAGATCTTCTCGTCATCAAATGTAGTAGTCAGGCTTAAGAAGGCTAGTAAGAAATAATTTCAGTCCAGAACATTAAAATCTTGAGATAAAAGATTTTATTAATCCCCAGGAACAAGTACTGACGCTATAGAGTTATGCCTCTGGTATGGTGAGGCCCTGAGATACAGGACCAAGAGACTGATAGCAGACGCATATTACTGTAAAGCCTCAGAAATTGAACAGAATGAAAAAGAGTATGCCACAGCAACTCACACCATCAACTGACGCTTTAGAGTTATGCCTCTGGTATAGTGAGGTCTTGAGATACAGGGCCAAGAGACTCATAGCAGACGCATATTACTGTATAGCCTCTTAAGACATCTCCTATGCCACTTAACATAGACTTTTACCCTGAAAAAGACTAAGTTATTTCAAACTAGCCTTTTCAAGCTTACTAAAGCGGTGTCATCTACGGGGACAGCCCGGCCCGAGACTGCCCCAGGTTGCGGACTTAGTCTCCGGACGGCTGTCCCCGTAGTGACCTATAGTAACTTCGAACTGGAGTTCTGGCGATAGTACAAAATTTAAACTTGTACATTCCAGTACATCGTCCTCCCACAAGCCATAATTCATAAGCCAAAAGTCAGTTAGCCATATAATCTGACGATTGAAACTTGAAGCACTTTCATCCACTTTCCACATAAGTTACTTTCAGCCGAATACATGATGAATATGTCTTGTTCACCACTATGCATATGCCGTGTCTTGTATATGCTTTATTTACTGCTCCGTTTGTTGTTTACATATTGTAAACCTAAGTGTTGTAAAGAATTTGAATTACTGGCTTATTGAATTTAACCCGTCATAATCAGAGTCTGTCATTTGTTTTTTCAAGGAAACGTATTCTTATAATCTTAATGGGACACCAACCTATTCATGAAGTTAATTTTCCTAAACAGTTAGGTATCATATATTCTAGCGACTGCGCATGGCACGATCATTTATAGAAAACATGTATTCAAAAGCATAGACTCGCATAAACGTTCAAGGGAAATCAAAATTTAAACCCGATAGGCCACATAAGGTGTATTATTGAGCCGCGACTTAAGAAAACCAACAATGTGGTTGTGCGCCCAACGCAGACTCAGGTCAGCCTGGGCATCCGCCCAGTCTGATCAGAGTCTTCGCTGTCCGAGTAGAGGTCGCTTAGACCCTTAGCTACCCTGTGGGCACTTACCGAATAGTCTGGTCAAAATGTGCGGATGCCCAGGCTGATATGAGTCGGCCCTGGGCGCACCACTTTGTTGGTTTTGTCGTGTCGCGGCTCATTTGAAAAGGTTTCTTGACGCAGTCTTTCCTTGAGTATGCTGATGTTGTATGGAACAATTGTATCCATTATGAGGTAAGTGAACTTGAAAGAAAAATTAAAATGAAAATTAAAATTTTTTTACGGTACGGGCTTCTTCATTTGAGCCGCGACACGACAAAACCAACAATGTGGTTGTGCGCCCAGTGCAAACTCAGATCAGCCTGGGCATCCGCCCAGTTTGATCAGACATTTCGCTTAGCGCTCAAAGGGTATCTAAGGGTCTTAGGTACCTCCATGCGGACAGCAAAGACTCTGATCAGACTGGGCGCACAACCACTTTGTTGGTTTTGTCGTGTCGCGGCTCAAATGAAGAAGCCCGTACCGTAAAAAAAATAGTCTCAATCAATTTTCTTATTCATGAGGCTGGTTTTGAAACTGTCAAATCACAGAAAAAGGGTAAACGTCTATTGTTTTAAAAATGCAAATATAGAATATCTTCTTTCTGTCTTCTCTTGTACCACCGACTATTGGAATCGTCACTAATTATCCGTAACGGAACTCTTCAGATCTACTTACTGTGCACGCAAGCTCTCAACTTTATCATAACTCTCTTCTACTGTCTGTAATAAGAGAATGGAAAGAGCTCCCAGAAGTTGTACGTAATTTACCAAGCACAGATGCCTTTAAGCACGAGTAAAATTCAGATACAAATACCATCTTTCTCTTTTGACGGAGTGAGACTTTGGCAGATTTTATCATACAAGGTTTACTGGTAGTTCTCTCAATCATCATCTTTTTTTTACAAATAGACAGTCCGTTCGTGTCTGTCAAGCGGCATACTGTAAAATATGGTATGGTATGATGGATTGGTATGTGGTATGGTATGAAAATCCTATACCATACCATATACCATACCAAACGACCATACCAAAAGTATTATTTGGGCTTTATACCCATCATTATCAAATGCATGACAACAATGTTAACAAGATCACCATTGGGTGATCTTGTTAACATTGTTGTCAAGCATTTGATAATGATGGGTGCACGGGTAATGCATATATATATTGAGGTGATCCTGTTTACATTGTTGTCATACATTTGATATTGATGGGTATAATGCCTTTATCAAGGTCAGACTGCTATTGACTTTCAGAGACTACAGATCTAGATTAAACTACAGGTCAATAATACTTTTGGTATGGCCGTTTGGTATGGTATGTGGTATGGTATGGGATTTTCATACCATACCAAATACCAGTCCATCATACCATACCATATTTTACAGCATGCCCTGTCAAGCAGCTGAAGATATGAATCATTTTTTGTTCAACTGTGAACTCTTTTATAATCTCAGGCAATAAGTTAATCCTATTTCCTATGTCAGCCTACTTTAAATATGCTTCTTTTCGGCAGTAAACAACTGACTGATATAAAGAGCCGACAAGTATTCATAGCTATAAAAGAGTTTTTGATAAAATGTAAACGATTTGAAATTGCAGAATGCTTATTCATTTGTGTGTTGGCCAAATTACATGAAAAACTCTTCTTTGCGACTTTGTCCTATCTTTACAGGCAAAGCAAAATATGTGATTGTACTTTATTCTCCATTCCCAGTGAAGCTTGTCAGAAACAAGACTTTGAGTTTCCGAGAATAGGAGCCCAGCGGGCATATGACGTCAAAATGACGTCACACTAACGTCGATGCGACGTCATTACGTCGCATCGACGTCAGTACGACGTCATTTCAACGTCATGTGCCTGCTGGGAGGTGGTACCAATGAGATGTTAACTCAATAATAGTACGTCTACTTTTTCGGAAATGTTTTCATTTAGGTATTAGTTTCTCAATTTTCTTAAGCTTTCTGAATTATTATACTAGTATTTGAAACATTACAATGGAAAAAGTATGCTTTAAAACACTTGTTATACATAACATTATATACAGCAATAGTGGAATACAGACTATATAAGCCGTAAAACTTTCTTCTGAATCCCTTTCAAGCCAATATATAGAGTTATATTCTTATAAGATTGAATTGTTTCATTTTGTTTACACTAATCGACGGCTTCGTGATTCGGCTAATTTTTCGACGAACGGTTTCAAAGTGGTGTTCAAGGTAGATACCATGTGCGTTTTGTTTTCCATTTTACATGAGTAATATGAATAAAGATCTTCATCAGACACTATGCAAATATATCTTCTTGCGTGGACCTAGGGTCTGAGAGTATCTCAAATAACTGTACAAATATAAAGAATACTAATTTACAATAAGATAACCTTTTTACAGTAGCTTGAAAGGGATTCAGAAGACGTGTATAATATGTATCCCATTGTTACTGTAAATAAAGTTCTATATAATAAGTGATTTGAAATACATATATCATTTCCACTTTCAAATTTGAAACTGCTTTACCAAACACTAGTATAAAAATCGGAGAACCTTATGGGAATTGAAAGTCTGACCACAAATACCAATATAGGGTAAGGTGGGGCAAAACGCCCATGCCTTTTATATCAATATCCATCATAGGGAACTTACTGCTTCAAAATGGCGGAAACTGCCGATAGCGACTTACGGGTTTATCCGAGAGCTTACCTGTTCAACTCCTGTCGAGTGTTATATGCAATTACATTGGAATATAATGTAAAATGTGAAATTAAATACATATATGATATTACGACAATTTTTTTTATAAGTTATCATCATAAACTTCAGTCTTTGTCCGTTAATATGGTATAAATATATACAAATTAAATTCATGTTTGATTCTTCCATCGTCTTTTGAAGTTTGAAGCTTCAATCACATAAGTTATATAAGAATAATGTCCAAAATGGTTTAGTTAGAAAATTGTTATTGAAACAAACATGTCAGAGTGTAGGACTCCTTATCATTAGACACTTCGAAGACGCGCATAAAATTAAAGCTTTTTATCACGATTTTAAACATTTTGTGCAGTTATCTGTAAATCGGGCTGACTGAATATTTTCTTGCAATTCATCTTGCTGAGAGCTCTTAATACTTTGCGACAGTCTGTTTGCAAGATAAAGTCTAAGAGATGTTTACTTAGTCGCAAAATCTTATTATTTGCATTTGCTAAAAATCTATTTACAGACTACTCTCTTGTTGAGGCACTCCAGCAAGTGGTTTTTAGTGAAACTTTTTTCTTTAAAGATGCTAAAATATCAAAATTTTAGGTTTAACATACCCAAAATCATTTCTCGTAGCTAAATACTGACTTGCAGCAAATTGCATGACCTCTTTTGTCTATTTTTATCATTTTTTGTTTTTAGGTGGGTTTTCCAATAGTCAAAATATTCCTTCTGGTTTCCAGCCTTTGATGAGGTTTATTTTAATTTTAATTAAGCTGGGAACCACCCATTGTGACATCACAACAGAAATGATGTCATCACTAATCACCTGATCTGTTTTGGAATATGATCATTTCAGCAAAGGGTTGCTTGCAGTGTCAGCCATACTTATGCATCATTTTGTTTTCCAAAAAGATATTACTTATGAAAATAACTGCTATAAGGCATAAGCATAAATTCTTCTGAACTGATTTCATGTTAATTTTATATGAAATGGTAATTTTCAAGAATTTGTTTGAAACACGCCACCCCTACAGCAATAATGGTTATCTTGAGGCGGCCATTATGAAACTGAAAAAAATACATTGCAAGAGATTACTTTCCAAGCTTGAGAGTATGCCAATGAATTTCAAAAACTCTGCTGGACAAATCTGACTACGAGAAATGGTAGTAAACTGAACCATGTAAGTGGAATTTGCTGTTTCTTTATCCTTTAAGTATAAACTTCGAAAAACCACTTGCTGGAGTGCCTCAACAAGAGAGTAGCAAATTATGCCCATATGGAAGAAAACGTCTACGAATTTGTATAACTCATCCGTTTAAGTCTTAAATCGATATCTTCAACTGCAGTCTTGCCGCTCGTTTCTGTACTGACGGAGTATTGCCCTGCAACACGAAAAGTTGCTTAGGTGGTCATTATCGGCGCGTGAAAACCCACGTTATTACATGGTTTTGTGTTCGTTATAACATGCCTATTAATAGCGTATGACACCGATATTTATGCAATAATATAAGTCAAGTGTTCACTACCGTTAAGAAGTATGTTAGAAGTAGACTGGCAAATAGGAGTAATTAGGTCAACGAGGACCTGTCTTAGATTATAAAACCGATGGCAGTTAATAAGTAGAAAATGCGGATTGGACTCCTCAACTGCTCGGCAGACACATAATGGACTGTCTATTATATTTTTGGAAAAGAGATGCTGATTTAAGAGAACTGCAGTTTGTTCTTAATTGAACATGATAATCTGCCCAACTATATTTCAATAAAAAAACTAATTATATTAATTCATATAGTTAAGCGAATAACTGCTCTCTCTGTGAACTCTGTGTAACGCCAAAGAGAGTACTTCGTTTTTCTCACCCGATCTCAAAGCAACACAACTGATGTAATCAAATAATATAATCTCATGTACCGCATATTTTTTTGAAATATTGTATGTCGTGACCAAGTTTCAAGTTTTTGTAGGACTATATCTTCCTGGTACATGAGGGCGTCTCAAAAAGTCAGATCACGATTTTCCAATTTTCTAGAAGCCCAGTACATGTATTTAAGAATAAATGAGCCGCAACACGACAAAACAAACAAAGTGGCATGTGCGCCCAGTGAAAACTCAAATCAGCCTAGGCATCCGCCTAGTCTTATCAGAGTCTTTGCTGTCTGCATGGACGTAGCATAAACCTATAGCTACCCTTTAAGCGCACAGCAAAGACTCTGATCAGACTGGGCGGATGCCCAGGCTGATCTGAGTCTTTGCTGGGTGAACATGACACTTTGTTGGTTGTGTCGTGTTGCGGCTAATATAACAAATTGTACATGTATCAGTGTGACTTTATTCATTGGTAAACATGACCAGTGATACAAAGGCTTGCATTCCATCTGAACTGGAGCACCGGGCCATAATATCTCCATCAGTAAACTTGTCCATCATTAGCCTTTAGATTTGTCCAATTTCAGTGTGAGGAATTTCTAGCGGATGTTTTCATTTTTATTCCATTTTGAATAGAAATTCTTAAACGTAAACAAAGTTGACCCTGGTCAGACGCCACGTTCTGAACTGGGTTGTCACTGTTTGCATATGCTGCCAAAACGGGGTTCCAGTCTAAAATGGGTTAACAGGGGAAAGCAGACAAGGAAATACATAAGAGATGAGCAAATGGCAACTACAGCAATAGCAAGCAGTGGGCTGTTGAAGCAGCAGAGGGCTCGACCTTATAAATTTCATTTTCATGCTCAGCTGAGACTGTGCTAACATTCAAATTTAAAGACATGCAAAATGCTAAGTTAGGTTTGTTTTGAGTATCTGTATCAGACAAATTATGCGAAAAGCAGACACTAAAACAATTTAATAGAATATCTTAAAAGTGCATGGGATTTATTTAGTACGAGTTTGATTTTTTTTCCTTTTCAGCCTAGCTGAGCATGAGTAAAAATTATTCCGCGTCTTATAATTGTCGATCAGACCTGGGTAACAAAGGTTGAAGTCGTCACGGGTGGGTATAACCCGTGGCGTCGAGGTTCTAAATATTTGAAATTGATAAATAATTTTTAATCTTAAATTTCTGTTTATTCCATAGTCCTTAGTTAAACAAACAAGTTGCAATTGGACAACTTATTCAATACCTGAATGTCAAAGTAAAATATAATACAAGCCTTAAACATAAAATTAAAATATTATATGAGACTAAAAACGAAATAAACTTTATATACAAACATGTAAAAAATGAAATAAAATTATGTAAAGGTAATTTCTCTAAATTGTAAGTATATGTATCACATTCAATAAAACCTATTAAAAGACCACCAGTTGATGACCATTTCAAAGATTTCCAGATAAGAAGATGTATAAAATAAGAAGATATCACGATCATACAATTTTATTTTCTTCTTTTCTAACGGTTTGACTGTTGTCAATACAGATCCTGATAATTTGTATTGATGACAGTGAAACCGGTAGAAAATAAAATAAAGTTGTATTATTGTGAGATAGGACGTTTTATTTTACAAATAGACTTTCCTCATAGGTGTTTCTTTTACACTGGATATTGTAACACGTCAAGAAGTACACTGGTATTCAGCAAATACTCCACTTTAAGGCAAATTGTGACACTTTCAAAGAAAGAAACTCTGCCAGTTGGATTTTTGTCTCTCTTCTCAAAGGGGCTCTATATATTTTTTTCATAATTTGACCAGTTTTTTGTGCAGCCCTAGGCTTAGCTAACCAAGAGCCATGAAGAGTTTTATCTCGTTTCCACGCAGTCAGATCAACTAATGTAGGCATGTTTTGCTGGCAGTCACCGTAAACAATAGCAACGTCGTATTCTTGCATAGCATAAGAGCTTTTTAGTTGAAATTCATGCAAATATGGCTTTAGTCAGCTATGCATATAGTTTACGCATAGCTGAATGAAGCCATATTTGAATGATTTTTTTAGTTGAAATTCAAGCAAATATGGCTTCAGTCAGCTATTCGTATAGTATACGCATAGCTGACTGAGGCCATATTTGATCTTTTTAGTTGAAATGCATGCAAATTTGGCTTCAGTCAGCTATGCGTATTGTATGCGCATAGTTGACTGAAGCCATATTTGAATGATTTCTTTTCAGTTGAAATTCATGCAAATATGGCTTCAGTCAGCTATGCATATAGTATATGCATAGCTGACTGAAGCCATATTTGCATCAATTTCAACTTAAGAGCTCTTGGGCTGTATGATCATCGTTTTAGTCCTGCTTATATATACTCCGAGCCATATTTTGTTTACATGATGTTACATGACGTTACTAGCCTCGTGAGACAAGCATTTATGCTTTTACTTTTATAAGCGTTTCTGTTTGTCATGTCAAGATAGACATGACTCTATGAACGATGACTTGTATGGTTTTTCAGGTATTTTTGATGAGTTTTTTATAATGGAATCATATCATGAATTGCAAAAAAGTGACCATGTCGAAAGAAGTTTGAATACTCAGTGTAAACGCCTTGTTTTCCAACAATTACCTCATAAACCGTCATATGTCACTGAAAGAAAACATGTTTGCTCCCTAGACCAATATAGTAATCATACATGTTTTCATGGTTTTTTGTGTGTGTGTGGTTTTTTTTGTATGTTTTTTTCATGCATTAACATTTGGTGGGTCCCGAGGAAAGTGTTTGGACACCAGGCTTCAGCATAGTGTTCAAAATTCTTCCGAGGGACCCGGCAAATGTAAACTTATTACTGCATTTTATTGCATGATTCGATCGAAAAACTCGAAAATGTCTAGAAAATCTTTAAAACGTCATTTATATCATAAGATACTGTGTATCTTGACATCAAAAAAGACGTTGCCGCTTATAATAGTAAAACATGCGTATTCAAAGCAGCAATGTAACGTCAGTTAACGTAATTCTCTACGCTTTTGAGTGTTGATAACCTAGTCATTGACTCATACATGGAAGCACAGCCATTACTACATGTAACCCACAATGCAGCTTGCCAGCTTCAGGGCAGCCTGAACTAATTGTTTCTCCTATAGACTTCTATAGTGACCCCTACTGCCTGTGACAGTGTGCCTCCCTTTATACACTGTTACTTCACTGTCCAGATTTGCTCTAATTTCTAGCTAAAATGTTGATAAATAAGATAAAATAGGAGCAACACCACCTTACCCTGCACTTTCTAGCTCTACAGGATGTTGATAGCCAGCAAACACCTATCCCGCAGAAAAGCGCAGAAGATTTGCTAAAAGTCACCAGTCATTAATTTTGGCTCCACAGACCAAATCAAAAGTATTTATTTCTTTACAATATCCATAATATCAAACAAAACAGATTTCAACATGTCACTTAAACATCACTTTCAACCTCATCAGCATTATTAACCAATCAAAGAGCACCTTGTGAATATAATAGTCCCCAGCTTCCCCGCACCTTTTGGAATTTCGCGGTTTCCTGAAGGAATTGGTTCCCGGTGCCCTTCACCTTTATGCTGCGATCAAAAGCGACCTAATATGACCTTTTCATGTGTAACCTTATTGCCTTCATATTTTAGAGAGCTTCAATGAAAAAGAAGCTATCCGCATAGATGTCGTGAGCACTCACATGAAAAATCGCAGAGCTGCATAGGGTATTATATTAGTTACTGGCCGCCTTAGTTTAAACCACATAAAGCATGCTAAACCCTTTCGAAAATTTCCGGGATCATCATTTGTTGACATCAAAAGATCCTTTTCCTCCCCGTCCAGCGAAGATTGAAGCTATGAAGAAGAGGATAGAGGTGACTGCTGAGACGAGGACCCACCATAACATCACACCCAAAGAGAGGTCATTTTTATTATATAACATACACACGCCTGACCCTCCACACGTCGACCCTTGCCAAAGTTCACAGGCACCGTCTATTACACTACCTATTAGCACTGGTCCGGGAATAGAACCTACAAAAAAGAAGAAAAAGTAACTGTTAAGTCTATTAAACAGTGGTTTTGGTCCATTCACCTAATACTTAAACAGAAATTGTCAGTGCAGAGTAATAATAGAGAAATAATAAACGAGTCGAGTATCTATGGTTTCCCCTAAAGAGTTATAGCAGGGTGCTGCACCTGTAACGAAGTTGCGGCTATAGTATAGCCAGATCTGATATCGAGAGTTCCTCCCCTTTGTTTATTTACAAACCTCGCAAGAAGACATTCCCCTTCCATGCCTCTATAAAGCCTTCTCGTCCATTTTGGTTAGTATCTGCAGTCACTCATCAACATTAGTCCATTTTAAGAAGATTATTATAAAGGCGTATAATATCAGAAATAAGTTTTAGGTTCGAGAAACGCCATTCATTGATCAATGTAGGTTATGCAGAGCACAACTATTATTTAATCATCATCCGATAGACACTTGTTAATTCAGCAGAACAATTAAGACGCTTATGAGATTAAACTTATAATTTTCGTTCAGTTCCGTCATAGTCCGTAGAGAAGTCGGAACCCGCTAGAGGGCACTCCAGAAATGCCTATATAAGCGGCAGATTGTCCGTTTGCAGTCAGTTGTCTGGTTAGGATCAGAGCGTTAACATCGCAATTCAAAGGGCAATTGGTGCAAAGCGAGAGCCTATTGAGTGTAACTGATCAGGGACTTTGAGCCAAAATAACAGCAACTCCCTTCTCGTGTTTTCTTGTAAAGCATAGCTTTAAAGAAAGAGACTGGAGTAGTCTGTTAAGCGTTCGGGTCGCTGATAAGTTTTCTCTCATATAAGCTGGAACTCGTCTGGTCAGCTGAAACTGTCAGCTGGAACTGAACAGCTGGAACTCATAAGCTCAGCTAAGCAGTTGAACGCATTAGCTGGAACTCACAGTTCATACATTATTAGACAGAAGCGTCTTTTTAGGTTTACATGTAACACAGCTAGACAGCTAGAGCTAAGTAGCTCATACTCTAAAGTCAAAGCATTATTTTGTCATTCTTCAACATAATTACATTTTGATTCTACCGTCTTATATATGCAATCATTGTCAATCATTGGTAACTAATCATCAGGCAAAGTAGCCCAAAGTAAAATTCATAATATACTTTTATATTTCTGTCATATAAAACATTTTTTAGCTCGATACACGTTACAATTTGGTGGCAGCGGTGGGATAAGAGGTAAACTTACATTATCTCTATGGATAGTAGTATAGAAAGAGCCGGTGACGGCACCATGCCACAACTGGAGCGTATGCAAACACTTGATCAAATAAGTCAGCTCCAGACAGAAATTTCTTTGCTGGAACAGCAGATTGCTCAGCTTGAAACCGTTACACCAGTAACGGCACAAGTAAGGTCTAACGTTACTCAAACTATGAACGTCAGGTCTTCTGCCACACAAACGGTTGCTGATGGCACTGTAAGTCATGAAGCTTCACAGGTAAGTTTCTCAATACCACCTGATATTAGAGCAGAAATGAATAGTCCTGACCTGAGTATACAAACAAAAGCTAAGGATAATGTTGTCACTGACGGTAAAATGCCTAGGTTACCTATGACATCAACACCGAAAGTCGAGAGTAAATCTAGCCAAGCTACAAACCTGCATGCACTTGCAAAGCCAGTCATTCTAGACACTGATAGTTCTGAAACTGCTGAGAAGAAACCTGTCTGCACGAAGATCAAACCAGCTACGTTTGATGGCTCGGGCAATTGGCTGGACTACAAAGCACACTTTGAGGTGTGTGCACAGCTGAATGGATGGACAGACCAAGAGAAGGGCCTTTATTTGGCGGTATCGCTGCGTGGGCAAGCTCAAGGTGTATTTGGTAACATAGCAAACAGATCGCATGATTATACAAAGCTGATAAAAGCTTTGGAAGAACGTTTTGCTCCACCAAACCAGACCGAGCTTTATCGGGTCCAGCTGCGTGAGCGAAGACAGAAAGCATCAGAGACTTTGTCTGAACTTGGGCAAGATATCAGAAGACTCACAAATCTAGCATATCCAACAGCACCCTCAGACTTGACAGAGACATTGTCTAAAGAGCAATTCATAGATGCACTCATAAGCTCAGACATGAGGATAAGGATAAAACAAGCACGTCCTGAAAATTTAAACGATGCTGTACGGCATGCGGTTGAACTTGAGGCTTTTAATCGAGCTGAAAGAAAACATCTGGAGGGTCAAGGCTACATGCGAAATACATCTGAGAAGGTGACAGAACCCCGAAGTACTTTGGAAGAAGATATGAAAAGCCTACAGAAGACAGTGGCCGAGCTTCATAGATCATTTGAGTCATGGAAAAAGGAGAAACAGCAACCATACAATAGGTATTCAGCTCCTAGAAATAGAAATATGCCCCGTCAGCAGCAGCAGCAACAGCAGTCAAAACGAAAATGCTTCACATGCGGTTCAGAAGAACATCTTCAACCTAAGTGTCCTTTGAATAAAGGGAAAGAACAAAGCAAAACTGCTACCAAAGAAACTGCAACCCATCAAACCAAATATGTGGCCAACAAGAGTTCTGGTCTCTATGTTGATTGCAAAATTAATAACATTCCAACAGAGTGTTTAGTTGATACTGGGGCGACACTATCAATAATATCCATTAAAGCTTGGGATATTATTAGTCAGAGTAGTGCCATGACTCTCAAATCTTTCAAAACTGAAATATATACGGCCTCTGGAAATCCAATAGATATAAAAGGTAAAATGTCAGTAATGATTGAAGTAGGTGGTGTAAAATGTATAAATGATATGGTTGTGGCGGATATTGACATAGACGCAATACTTGGCCTGGACTTTCTTAAAACCAACAATTGTAAGTTGAACATAGAAGATGATACATTGGAAATTAAGGGTAAAACTTGTAAATTAAATGTAGCTGGCAGAATAGGTTGTTATAGAGTGACTGTCGCAGAGGATGTTGAACTGCCATCAAGAGCAGAAATTATAATAGAAGGAAATGTCCATATGCCAATATTGAAGAAAAATGAGCTGGCCATCATCGAACCGACACAACGCTCCTTTATAACAGGAAAAGGGATTGTAGCAAAAGCTTTGGTTCATATAAGAAATAAAGTTCCTTTGAGACTGGTTAATTTTGGCCAAGAAACTGAGAAGCTGTATACAGGTACACATGTAGCAGATCTAAGTTTCGTCTCAAGTGTTCACAACTTAGAAAAGAAAGAACCAAGAAGTTCAACTCTGGCAAATGTACCAGATCATCTGAAAGAGCTATATGGTCGAGCAATTAAAGATCTTACACCTGAACAATGTAAGCAGGTAGCAAAGCTTTTGACAAAACATGAGTCAACTTTTTCCGAATCTGACGCTGATATAGGAAGAACTGGCATTATCAGACATCGTATAATTACCAAAGAAGATCGTCCAATTTAGCAGCCGCTCAGACGATTGCCAGTACACATGAACCAAGAAGCTGATAAACAGATTGACGAAATGTTGAAAAAGGATGTTATTCAACCATCAGCGAGTCCCTGGGCAAGCGGGATAGTAATGGTAAAACAGAAAGATGGTTCAAAGCGTTTCTGTGTAGATTATAGGAAGCTTAATGATATAACAATAAAGGATGCTTACCCGCTTCCAAGAATTGATGATTCACTTGACCAGCTGTCGGGAGCAGAATGGTTTTCATGTCTCGACTTAAACTCTGGCTACTGGCAAGTCGAGGTTGAAGAGTCAGACAGAGCAAAAACAGCTTTCATATCTAGACAAGGTTTATTTGAATTTAAGGTTATGCCCTTTGGTTTGTGTAACGCCCCGGCGACCTTTGAGAGGTTAATGGAGACAGTTCTTGCGGGGCTGAATTGGCAAATATGCCTCATATATTTGGACGATATCATAGTCATAGGAAAAGACTTCGAAGATATGATCAAAAATTTAGATGAAGTATTACAAAAGCTACATGGTGCTGGACTTAAATTAAAACCAAGAAAATGTCAGTTATTTGCAAAGCAAGTTGAATTTCTAGGCCATGTTATATCAAAGACAGGAGTTCAAACTGACCCAAAGAAGATACAAGTTGTCAATGATTGGCCAAAGCCTGAGACACTCCATGATGTACGTTCATTTTTAGGTTTCTGTAGCTACTATAGGCGGTTTATAGCAAAGTTCGCAGAAATTGCCAGACCACTGCATAAGCTGTCTGAAAAGGGCCAGCAGTTTTTGTGGACAGATGAATGTAACAAAGCCTTTGAAATCTTGAAATGCAGATTGGTTGAATCCCCTATTTTAGCCCATCCTGACTTTACAAAGCCGTTTATTCTTGATTCAGATGCTAGTGACCAGGCCATAGGTGCAGTTCTTTCTCAATGTATTGACGGACATGAACGTGTGATAGCATATGCCAGCAGACGTTTAACGAGATCAGAACGACGATACTGTGTTACAAGGAAGGAGTTGTTAGCATTAGTGCATTTCGTGAAGTATTTTCGCCACTACTTATATGGGAAACGCTTCACGGTCAGAACAGACCATGGATCCCTTCGATGGTTGATGCAGTTCAAGAATCCGGAAGGTCAAATAGCCAGGTGGCTTGAGATACCTTCATCATATGACATGAAAATAGAACACAGAGCCGGGAGACTCCATAAAAATGCAGACGGGCTAAGTAGGATTCCCTGTAAACAGTGTGGAATGAAAAGTTCAGAAGATGGTGAAGACTTTCCAACAGCAGTGAACAGCCTTGCAACTCCAAACGAAGATGATAAAGAAATAGACATAAAAAGCTTACAGAAGGAAAATGCTGATATATTGCAGGTAAAGGCGTGGATCAAAGCAGGAGATAGACCAGAGCATAAACAAATAGCAGATGGTAGCGCTTTCTTGAAGTCTCTTTGGAATCAGTGGCCAAGAATTCAGCTTGAGAATGATGTTGTGGTTCGAAAGTGGGAAGAATTGGGAACAGATATAGTATATTTGCAAGCAATTGTGCCTTTGACACACAGGCGTGTCATATTGAAATACGCTCATGATATAAAGGCGTCAGGACACCTCGGTGTCAGGAAAACATTAAGCAAAATAAGACGGAGATATTACTGGCCAGGTTTGCAAAACGACGTCAGAACTTACATTGCTGGGTGTGAAAAGTGCAGTAAACAAAAGGGTCCTATACCAACCAAAGCTGCTCCAATGCAAATAGTTCGCAGTGGTTACCCTATGGAGCGTATAGCTGTTGATATACTTGGAGAATTTCCTGTCACAGAAAGAGGGAACAAATATGTTCTAGTAATAGGAGACTATTTTACCAAATGGGTAGAGTGCTTCGCTATGCAAAACATGGAAGCTAGTACAGTTGCAAAACTAATGGTGAATGAAGTCATTGCAAGGTATGGGATACCAGATAAAATACACTCAGATCAAGGCAAACAGTTCGAGAGTAAATTGTTCAAAGAGATGTGTAGGTTGCTACAAATAGAGAAAACACGAACCACAGCTTATCATCCACAGTCTGATGGGATGGTGGAAAGGTTCAATCGAACGCTTGCCTCAATGATTAGCATGTTTGTGAATGAGAACCATACAGACTGGGACGAACTTCTTCCATATGTAACCATGGCATATAGAGCTTCAGAGCATGAAACAACGGGTCTCTCTCCAAACTTATTAATGCTAGGTCGCGAAACGACAACACCCTTAGATATAGCACTAGAAATGCCTCCTTCAATAAAGCCTATCCCTGCCAACCAGTGGGTATGGGAACTACAAGAAAGGTTGGAATCGGCTCATAAGATAGTAAGAGAGCATACAGGTAAACTAATAAAAAGGCAGAAACGGTACCATGACCGAAAACTATCATATGATAGCTTAACGCCTGGAGATTATGTGTACGTATTTTTTCCCGTTAGAAAAAGTGGATGTTCATCCAAGTTGACATCCTATTGGCGAGGGCCATTTGAGGTAAGAAAGAAATTGTCAGATGTACTATTCGAGTTGAACTGTGGAAGACTTGGAGCTACTCAAGTAATTCATTTGGATCGATTAAGAAAGGCAAAAGACCAAACTTTGGCAGGTGAAGATAGAGGTCAGTATGAACTTGTTTCGAATAGTGAACTACCGACTTTAGAGCAGAATGATGATGTAGAAGATTCGTATGTTCCAGAAGAGACAGGTAGGCCTAAGAGAAATATTCGGAAACCTGCATGGTTAGATGACTATGTCTCATCTATTTTCAGGTCAGATATGCCCAAGACTAAAGTTACGCCCAGGAAGGCATCTGCGCCTGGATTAGTTTGTCCTGTGTGTAAGGAGGTGCTAGCAGATCGTGAAGAATTTTCAGAGCATGTGTTTCGTTGTGCGTCGTCACGTCACAGATGTGAAACCTGCGGTAAAACATTCAAGAAACTAGCTTATTTCAGACAGCATGAAAAGCGCCAGCATGGATCTGGAAAGAAGATTGAAGAAGTTGTTGATAATGTTCCTGAAAGCAAAAGTGGTGAATCTGACTCTGAAAGCTCGACTAGTGACTGGGATAAGGATCCCCAGATTGACTTTGAGGAAGATTCACAGCAAAAAGATGATGAGCGAAAAGTGAATGACATTTCTACAGGGAGAATTATTAGAAAGAGGACGAGTCCTCTACCTGTCTCGGCTCCGGTAAAGAAAGTCTCAGTGATTGACAGTACCCCAAAAGCTAGTACAAGTACAAGTATGATTGAAACAGACAAAACATTAAAGACTGAAAGTCGTCAAAGTACCCCTCAAGTACTAAATGATCAACTGATTGATGATCAAGATATTAATAATAAAGGTCAGAAAGATGAGACAGTTAAGAAAGAGTTAAGCGTTAAGTTTAGTGTGAGATCAGATGAAAATGTAAAAACAAAGCAAACTTTGAAAGTGCAGTTAGATGAAGAAGAATTGATGTCCTCAACATTCCTTAATAGCGGCAAAGGGAAGCTTTCAGAAATGGATCTAAACCTTGGTGACTTTCTTCAAACCAAACCCATCAATCCAGAGGACATTTCACTGAGAATGAAAGAAGGAGAATTAAGTATCAGGTTCAAAAGTCAGCAATAGACTGACATTAGCATACAAATCAGAATCTTAGCTATAGGTTAGGAAGTCTCAGCATAAGGAAATGCAAAAATTGAACATTTAAGTTAATACTTAAAGTAAAGGATAGGCAACCTTATAATTTTTGATATTTCTAAGCTTTTTCGCTTTATTTAACTTAAAACTATAGTTCAGATAGGACTATGCAATACATAGCGATACAGTTAGATAAAACTGTGAGACACTTGCCATATATTTCATATGGTATGACTATTTAGGGAAGAACAATGAGAAAATAAGAGCTAAAAAAAAACTTGTACATCATAAATTGAAATACAATAATGATGGTGAAGTTTTTGTTTACGATTATTTATAATTTTACATTTCATGCGGGACGCATGTACCCGGAGGCGTGGGTAGTGTAACGAAGTTGCGGCTATAGTATAGCCAGATCTGATATCGAGAGTTCCTCCCCTTTGTTTATTTACAAACCTCGCAAGAAGACATTTCCCATCCACGCCTCTATAAAGCCTTCTCGTCCATTTTGGTTAGTATCTGCAGTCACTCATCAACATTAGTCCATTTTAAGAAGATTATAATAAAGGCGTATAATATCAGAAATAAGTTTTAGGTTCGAGAAACGCCATTCATTGATCAATGTAGGTTATGCAGAGCACAACTATTATTTAATCATCATCCGATAGACACTTGTTAATTCAGCAGAACAATTAAGACGCTTATGAGATTAAACTTATAATTTTCGTTCAGTTCCGTCATAGTCCGTAGAGAAGTCGGAACCCGCTAGAGGGCACTCCAGAAATGCCTATATAAGCGGCAGATTGTCCGTTTGCAGTCAGTTGTCTGGTTAGGATCAGAGCGTTAACATCGCAATTCAAAGGGCAATTGGTGCAAAGCGAGAGCCTATTGAGTGTAACTGATCAGGGACTTTGAGCCAAAATAACAGCAACTCCCTTCTCGTGTTTTCTTGTAAAGCATAGCTTTAAAGAAAGAGACTGGAGTAGTCTGTTAAGCGTTCGGGTCGCTGATAAGTTTTCTCTCATATAAGCTGGAACTCGTCTGGTCAGCTGAAACTGTCAGCTGGAACTGAACAGCTGGAACTCATAAGCTCAGCTAAGCAGTTGAACGCATTAGCTGGAACTCACAGTTCATACATTATTAGACAGAAGCGTCTTTTTAGGTTTACATGTAACACAGCTAGACAGCTAGAGCTAAGTAGCTCATACTCTAAAGTCAAAGCATTATTTTGTCATTCTTCAACATAATTACATTTTGATTCTACCGTCTTATATATGCAATCATTGTCAATCATTGGTAACTAATCATCAGGCAAAGTAGCCCAAAGTAAAATTCATAATATACTTTTATATTTCTGTCATATAAAACATTTTTTAGCTCGATACACGTTACACACCCTTCTGCCTCAAAATCCCCACCCTGCTACCCTAAAGACCCACCCTTTTGCTCCTCCTTTTTCTAAGATCATTTCAATGATTTTTAAGTTAAAATTATGTGTGTTTTCTTTGTGAAGGCTCTTTTCACATCAATTTGAAAACAATGGTGTCCTTTCTGGCCAGCACCTTACCCTTTTTCAGGATGGGTAGAAACACTAGTATCAAGCAAAACGCATGCTCAATACATCTGACGCTTTTAATCTTAAGGTTTGGGTATTACCTGAAAAAAAACAGCGCTTTTTCCAGACAGGATTAAGGATGTGCAAAGTCTCATCTGCGCATCATCTGTTAGAGTCGTAAGGAAAACCTTACCCAGTTGTTCTTTTAATTCTCTGACGACATTGGTGCCTGTCTATTTTTTATCTTCACGCTTCTTACCTAGTAACCGAAGTAACATCCATGATACTCCAAGAGCAAATGGTCTTATATCTTCATCAACACATCTGAAAACAAATGAAATAAAAATGTAAGCCCAGCGGAATTTGGTCAACGCGCAAAAGCGCAGGCTGATTTGAATAGTACCGTGATTGGACATCTGTTAACTCTGGAGTCCCTCAAGGCTCTATTCTTGCCCCTCCCCCACCCTGCTTTTTCTTTTATATATTAATGATATTGTAGAAAATGTTAACTCATCTATAAGTTTGTTGGCTGATGACACAAGTCTGTATATTATAAGTTATTGCTGATGATCCTGTTGAAGCTGCAAACCAGTTAAATTCTGATCTATAAAAAATTCATCAATGGGCAACCAATTGTTAGTAAAATTTAATCCAGTAAAATCCGACTCAGTAATTTTTTCCAGAAAGCACATCAAACCCCACCATCCCCCTGTTATGTTAAATCAAGAACAAGTAACTGAAGTTAGTTCACATAAACATTTGAGCCACGACGCGACAAAGCCAACAATGTGGTTGTGCGCCCAGCGCAGACTCAGATCAGCCTGGGCATCCGCCCAGTCTGATCAGAGTCTTCGCTGTCCGCATGGATGTAGCTTATACCCTTAACTACCCTTTGGACACTTAACGAAGAGTCTGGTCAAACAGGGCGGATGACCAGGCTGATCTGAGTCTAAGCTGGGCGCACAACCACATTGTTGGTTTTCTCGTGTCGCGGCTCATTTAGGATTAGCATTCTCAAATGATTGCTCATGGCATGAACACTTAGATTACATTAAAGCAAAAGCTCGGAGTCGTGTAAATATTATGCGTTAGTTAAAATTTAAATTAGACAGGCAATCTCTTCAGACTATCTATTTCTCTTTTATACGCCCCTTCTGGAATATGCTAATGTTGTATGGGACAACTGTACACAATATTAAGTGAACGATCTTGAGAAAATTCAGAACGAAGCAGCTCGTATAGTTTCAGGTACCACTATCTCTATCAATTCTCTATTACTAGAAACTGGTTGGGAAACCCTTTCGTCTCGAAGAAAAAAAACATAAACTCCAACTACTTTATAAGATGCAAAATAATCTATCTCCTGACTACTTATCTTCTTTAGTACCACCAACAGTCGGAAGTAATTCAACATACACACTACGTAACTCAACAAACGTAAATACTATACGTACTAAGTCACAACTCTACTTTAACTCATTCTTACCGTCTGCTATTCGTGACTGGAATGAACTAGGGGAAAGTCGGGTAACGTCGTACAGGCGGGTAAATTCGGACATACAGTTGCAAACAGTGAAAATCCAGCTGAGACGGTCTCATCAGGATTTTCTCTGTTTGGCCTGTTAATTTTTTTTTAGTTCCAAACAACTGACATATAAATGAAACACTGCCTGTGTCCGAAATTACCCGCTGTCCGAAGTTACCCGAATCTCCCCTACCAGAAGAAATACGCTCCTCTCCTAGCCTTAGTGCCTTTAAGTATAAATTAAGCAGGGGAATAAGGGTGCCTCCGAAATATTACTAAACTGGTAAACGGCTCGACCAGATATATCATTCGAGGCTAAGAACTAGCTGTAGTTCTCTTAATCTGCATCTGTTTTCTGAAAATTTAACTGATAGTCCTCTTTGCATTTGTGGTTCAGTCGAAAACACATATCATTATTTATGTGTATGCAATCGTTTCAGTAATTTCAGACAAGAATTATTTAACACATTTTCGATGATTTGTAGACAAACTGTAAATGTATTACTCTTTGGCTCTGACGAACTCTCCATGGAACAAAACAAAAATATTTTTATAGCTGTTCAAAACTTTGTGATAAAGACGAAGCGTTTTCAAATAAACTGAGTGTGCATTTCACCATCCTGTGTGTTTAAAACGCAATATTAGATAGTTATTTTCAGCTGTAAATAAATCAGTTATCATCTTATTTCATAGGAGTTTTTCACCAGTCTAACTTTTTGTTTTTAAGAGTACAAACCAAATAAACGTCAACAAATATGTAGTAATTATAAAGCTGTTATATTTATAAACTCATTTGCCTTCTTTTATCATATCTAATGACGACCTGTTGATACAGCTCATTACATCTTATTCATTTATTTAGACTTGATTCAGTTTTGTACCGTCTCAATTTTGTATGTTATTCTTATTTTTCTTACCTTGACGACTTGTACTTTCAAACTCAAAATGGTTTGAGGGTGTAGATGACCACTGAACTAAAATAATATAGTCTCCTATTTCCGTGGAGCCGAAGATTAATGCGAAATGGAAATGTTTCTTTTGAAATGCATATCACATAATAGGAAAACCATTAGATTTTTCATGCTTTTATCAACTTTGTATATTGTATATAATTTCAAATCACTTGTTATATGTTTTAGAAGTATCATATTGATAGCAATATTGAGATACAGATTTGAAAAAAGTCGTTAGACTTTCTTCTGAATCCCATTTGCATAAAATATTATGTTTAGAAATATGTGTATATGTATAAATGTTTATGCAGATAAAATTAAGTTTAAACCAATAGTAACGTGACCGCAATCAAATGAAGATGGACCAGAAGACTGGTAAACTGTATACTTTCACAAGACTTAAACACTTTAAAAAAGCGCCATAGACAAAAAAAGTTGAATTTGCAAAAAGCAAAGATCCGGATTTAGAAGGCGGGTTTATTCCGAAAATACAACGGAACAAGCAAATTCGACGAATTTATGTCCCCCGCCTTGGAAACTCCCGGCCTTGGAAACTAAGTTGCCACTGTATATACACATAGTGTTTGAGCTGGGAAAGCGGCTAAGTTAAAAATGTGAAAAAAAGTAATAAAAAAAATAATGTGAGGATTATATCCAAGCCACATGCATATCTTCAGACCATGATCAAAACACCTGTGAAGTTTCAAAGCAATGGGCATAAAACTGTAGGAGGAGTTGAACACACAAGGTACCCACTATCTATTCACTTTGATAGTAAAAATGTATGAAAAATGGCTAAGTTCAATTTGCGAAAAAAGTGATGAAAAATAACGTGAGGATTATATCCAAACCACATGCATATTTTCAGACCATGACCAAAATACCTGTGAAGTTTCAAAGGAATCGGCATAAAACTGTAGGAGGAGTTGTGCACACAAGGTACCCACTATCTAGTCACTCTGATAGTAAAAACGCCTAAAAATGACTAAGTTCAACTTGTGGAAAAAGTGACAAAAAATAATGTGAGGATTATATCCTAACCACATGCATATTTTCAGACCATGACCAAAACACCTGTGAAGTTTCAAAGGCATCAGCATAAAATTGTAGGAGGAGTTGCGCACACAACGTACCCACTAGCTAGTCACTATGATAGTAAAAACGCCTAAAAAATGACTAAGTTCAACTTGTGGAAAAAGTGACAAAAAACAATCTCAGGATTACATCCAAACCACATGCGTATTTTCAGACCATGACAAAAACATCTGTAAAGTTTCGAAAGAATCGGCATAAAACTGTAGGAGGAGTTGCGCACACAAGGTACCTACTACTTTAGGGGGACGGAAGGACGGACGGACGGACGGACGGAAGGACGGAATGCCGAAAACTATGTCCCTCCGCTCTTCTTCGAAAAGGCAGGGGACAATAAGCGATGTAATGTGGAGAAAACGTGAACACTATTTCTTGCACACCGGATAGAAACTGCCATCCTTTTCACCTGGGATAGAAAATCTTTTCTCCCAACTTTGCATATATAAGATAGGCCCTCAGCTCATATAAGAAACTTCTTTCTCCTACCTTTGCATATATAAGATAGGCTCTCAGCTCATATAAAAAACTTCTTTCTCCCACCTTTGCATATATAAGATAGGCCCTCAGCTCATATAAGAAACTTCTATCTTACACCAGGCAACATCTTTCTTATATTAGCAACCAGACTTTTCAATTTTGTCTAATATTTTGATTTCAAATAAACAAAACGGACACGTAAGCATGTCGGATGACGTTTGATAGCAAATCATACGTTTGTAACGTACTCAGTTTTAACTACGTCACTAAAACCGGTTATAGACATCGCTAGCAAACCTGACGCGCGTGACGTGACATGCTAAGTTGCATTTTGTTTTCGCCCTCTGGAAGATAAAATAGTCCACATATCGTGTTTCCGTCTCTTTTTAAAGTGCAAACAATATTTCACCCATTTTAGGACCCGATACCCACGCTGGGCTACTCAAAATTTACTTCAGATCAATGGTTAAAAAGTTAAAATTTTCCTGTTCTGAAGCCTAATCCGACTTGTGGTTTAAAATCCGCTAAGAGTAGGAGAAAAATAATCCATCATGAGCCAGTCCATGTAGGATAGGTAAATCTCACCCTCGGGGTCGGAATTTCAACCAGGGACTCGGCAAGCCTCGTCCCTGGTTTAAATTCCGAGCCGTCGGGTGAGGTTTCCCTATCCTACATGGACACTCATGATGGGTTGTTATAATCTTACACCTGGAAACGTCTTTCTTATATTAGCAACCAGATTTTTTTCAATTTTGAACTAATATTTTAATTTTAAATGAACAAAATGGACACGCAAGCATGTCAGATGACGTTTGATAGCAAATCATACGTTTGTGACGTCACCCATTTTAATGACGTCACTAAAACCGGTTAAAAACGTCGCTAGCAAACTTGACGCGCGTGACGTGAGAGGCTAAGGTTGCATTCCACCATTAATTTTCCATAGACGACAATGTTAACATCTGGTCATTTTATTACAAAACTGTACATACAAAGTTTTCCAAACCTGTCTTGCTTTAAAGTGTCATCCTAGCCTATCAATTTGAGTTGAAAACATCCACTGCCTTCCCATCTCAGTGAGCCGCTAAGCTAGGCTGAGTATGGCAACCACCGATTCGTACCAAAAAAAAAGAGCATACTTTTTTCCTAGGGGATCAGTTACCAAAATCAACCCCATCTCCATCTGGTAAAATATTTCTCAATTAAATATGCCCTTTTGTAACTATCATTTGTTGGTCTTTTTTTACACTGCAAGAAATCTAACATGCATGATTGACAGATGACGTCATCTCTCGTACAATGTAAACCTAATGCTCTCCCCGAAATAGGCGGGGCAAGTCCTCATGAATATTTAGTGGACTGTACCCTAAACCAAACTAACTTTTTGCAATATGCCATGAACTGAACAGTTTGAATGTTAGTTTGATACATTTTCATTGTGATCTCCAAGTTTCAAATGAATCCGTAAAGAAATGTACTATTTAGGACAGTTTCACTATGTCGGCTGAGGTTTCTGTAGCGAAATGACTGAAACCGATGATTTTAAAGATTAATGAAAATTAATAATGATTTTGTTGCTATTCTTTTATATCTATGGAAACATTTATCTTTTCATAGGAGCCTTAATACTTCTCTTAATAATAAAAACAAGAAAATGTGGTTGAATCTGTTATACATAAGCATTTATTGGCAATTTTCTATATATACCCCCTCAATTTGGTTAAAATCTTGGTTTTTGGAGGCTGTTTAAGCCATAAATGCAGTAAAACTGGTTTAATAGTCCAAATCTGCACACCAAAAGAAGCAGAGAAACAAGGTTGATATAAATTTAAGGTAAATGTTTGGTTAAAATCATATTTTTCCTCAAAAAATACTTATTTACATGCGAAAGTCTCCGAAAAGTGACGCTTTCTGTATTTCGCAGAATCGCATATATCATGCTTTTATGGGCTTTTAAATGTTTCCAGGTGTTCCAGATCCTTTTTCTCTAACCGCGTAATGTGAAATTGGACTAATGTGAAATAATTTACCATCAAAACTTATAGTACAATAATACAGTAGTATCCCCTCCCCCCGTGGATTCTACAAGGAGAAAAATGTTGTTTTCAATTTTGCTGATGATCCTAGGCCTAAAGCATCAAATCATCAATTACAACAACAATCTCACTATGGATAGCACATAGAAGAATGTATTTTTAATGGTCAAAGGGACACATATCTCTAGATATGCATCTAAAGTGAAAAGTAAGAAACAAGGCCAATGTCAATCTTACTTAATGCGCTTTAGGTTGCATTCCACCATTAATTTTCCATAGACGACAATGTTAACATCTGGTCATTTTATTACAAAACTGTACATACAAAGTTTTCCAAACCTGTCTTGCTTTAAAGTGTCATCCTAGCCTATCAATTTGAGTTGAAAACATCCACTGCCTTCCCATCTCAGTGAGCCGCTAAGCTAGGCAGAGTATGGCAACCACCGATTCGTACCAAAAAAAGAGCATACTTTTTTCCTAGGGGATCAGTTACCAAAATCAATCCCATCTCCATCTGGTAAAATATTTCTCAATTAAATATGCCTTTTTGTAACTATCATTTGTTGGTCTTTTTTATACTGCAAGAAATCTAACATGCATGATTGACAGATGACGTCATCTCTCGTACAATGTAAACCTAATGCTCTCCCCGAAATAGGCGGGGCAAGTCCTCATGAATATTTAGTGGACTGTACCCCTAAGTTGCATTTTGTTTTCGCCTTCATGAAGATAAAATAGTCCATATATCGTGTTTTCCGTCTATTTTTGAGGTGCAAACCATGTTTACACACATTTTAGGACCTGATACCCACGCTGGGCTGCTCCAAATTTACTTCAGATCACAGGTTAAAAAGTTCAAATTTTCCTGTCCTGAGGCCTAATCCGACTTGAAGTTTAAAATCCGCTAACAGTGGGAGAAAAATAATCCATCATGAGCCAGTCCATGTAGGATAGGTAAATCTCACCCTCGGGGTCGGAATTTCAACCAGAAACTCGGCAAGCCTCGTTCCTAGTTGAAATTCCGAGCCGTCGGGTGAGATTTCCCTATCCTATATGGACACTCATGATGGATTGTTATAATCTGACACCTGGCAACATCTTTCTTATATTAGCAACCAGACTTTTTCAATTTTTCAAGACACGCAAGCATCTCGGATGACGTTTGAAAGTAGATCATAGGTTTGTGACGTCACTCAATTTTAATGACGTCACTAAAACCGGTCTTAAACGTCGGAAGCAAACTTGACGCACGTGACGTGTGAGGCTAAGTTGCATTTTGATTCTGCTCTCTGAAAGAAAAAATAGTCCACATATCGTCTTTTCCGTCTATTTTTTAGGTGCAAACACAGTTTCAATATACTTAGTACCCGATAAACACTCTTGACTGCTAAAAATTTACTTCAGATCACTGGTTAAAAAGTTCAAATTTTCCTGTTCTGAAGGCTAATCCGACTTGAGGTTTAAAAAATCCGCTAAGAGTGGGAGAAAAATAATCCATCATAAGCAAGTCCATGTAGGATAGGTAAATCTCACCCTCGGGGTTGGAATTTCAACCAGGGACTCGGCAAGCTTCGTCCCTGGTTGAAATTCCGACCCCTCGGGCGAGATTCCCTATCCTACATGGACACTCATTATGGATTGTTAAAATCTTACACCTGGCAACGTCTTTCTTATGTTAGCAACCAGACTTTTTCAATTCTTCACTAATATTTTAATTTTAAATGAACAAAACGGACATGCAAGCATGTCGGATGACGTTTGATAGCAGATCATAGGTTTGTAACGTCACTATATCTTAATAATAAAACGTCGCTAGTTAACTTGACGCGCGTGATGTGACACCAAGTTGCATTTTATTTCCCCCCTCTGAAAGATAAAATGGTCCACATATCGTGTTTTCCGTCTATTTTTAAGGTGCAAACTGTGTTTTAACCCATTTAAGGGCCCGAAAAACACATTGGGCTGCTCCAAATTTACTTCAGATCACTGGTTAAAAAGTTCAAATTTTCCTGTCGTGAAGCCTTTTCCGGCCTGAGGTTTAAAATCCGCTAACAGTGGGAGAAAAATAATTCATCGTGAGTCTGTCCATGTAGGATAAGGAAGTCTCACCCTCGGGGCCGGAATTTCAACCAGCGACTCGGCAAGCCTCATCCCTGGTTGAAATTCCGAGCCGTCGGGTGAGATTTCCCTATCCTACATGGACACTCATGATGGATTGTAATAATCTTACCCAGGTGTTCTTACCCAGGACCGGATAAAAATCACGAGCATTGGTTGTAATGGAGGTCACGTATCTGCGTCGTCAAGTGACTTTGGCGTTTAAGATGATTACGTCACGAAGTTGGCAAAAATGACGTCAGTTTATGCACGCCAGACGTTGACGAAAAGAACTGAGAGCCTCGTGATGCCGAACGGAAACCCTAGTGGCTGATTTTTCTATCCACACCTCATACCCATGAAAGATACTTTAAGTCTGCAAGAGTTGCTCAGAACAATACTGTGAAACACTTATTTTTGGCGGTTACTGTATTTTGGCGATACTTGTAGTTAAGGCAAAGAGCGCTAAAATATGAGTCTGTCAGTATTTCGTTTCAATACGCACAACATAAAATATGCTTAGATAAAAAGGAGTGCCTACTGAGTATTTGAGATATTTTCTATACCGGGCCATTAAACTATACATTGTGGCATCCAAATAAAATTGCCTCGATGAGGCGTTCTAACAGATGCCACCATGTATAGTTTAATAGGAAAGTAAGAAAAATTGTTAAATTTACATCCGTTTTATTATTATTATTATTATATTTTAGCCATGGTATTTGAACATCGTGATCGCCAAAATTAATCTGCGCCAAAATGCCATTCCCATTAAACCGCGAAATTTTGAGACCAAAGATATTTCATGTTTTACAGTATTCAGTTTTAAAGTATGAGGACATAAAGCTAAAAGGCAGAAGGCTGAATTAATAAGTCACTAAACCAGTATACACCAGAAGTGAATGGTCTACGAGGGGCGTTCGAAAAGTTTGCAAATGACCGTATAACTTTGGTTACTAGTGCCAAGTGCTATGCATGTATTAGAAGCACTATATTTTGACTTTATAATGATACCAAACACTATACAAAGACACTTTTCTGTATTTAGTAACAATGCATTTTATTAGACCCCAGTCATAGTACTGAGCCGATTTCATATATTAATTTTTAAATTGTGAGTTATTCAAGTCAAAAATCTTTATAAATGCAAAATAAATCTTTGTCAGCTGTTTGTCAATCGTTAACTACAATATCCATTCAAAAGTTAATAGGATGGCAACTGTTATCGAATCATTTCTTGCAAAGCAATGCGCAGTACTTATTGTAATCGACGTCAACGTCATTTTCCAAAGGTTGTAGCGGCTTCGTTTTTTAAGTAACTTTAATCTCTTGACAGATTTCAATTGGCAAATGCAAAGGCTCCTCCTTACAAGATTTCGAATGTTAAGACACTTGTTTTTGTTACACAATTATTAAAACTTTAGTAGAAAGAAAGAATTGGCTTCTACATAAAATGCAGATAAACTAAATTCACAGGACAGCAAGGTACCTAGACTAAATATAATTTCCATGATATTTAAAGGACATTATTGCCTGGAAATTGTCTTTAACTAGAAATGATAAAAAAATCAAGGCCTGCTCGTGTATTAATTATGGCCTTCTAAAGTAAAAGTCTGCAGTGCCTTTTGGGTATACCTCTTCCAAAGAAGTTAAAATGTGTCATTTAAGCAAATTACTCTGCGTTTGCAACTTTGTCTAGGCATATCATAGCGTTATGATTTTTTGCTATCAGAAGTTCTGTCTTTATGGTGGTAACCAAGCTATTACGTCACTTGCAAAACTTTTCGAACGTCCCTCGTATCTTGAACTCCGAATGACAAAAATGTTAACCGAATTTCAAAAGTTAAATTCAAAGATTTAAGGTGAATGGGTACACCTCCGGGATTTCCGCTATATTTTACAAAGGGGAACAACTTCCTGTTTCTTTCCCTGCACGACGTAGCATATCCAACATGAGACCAACATACAAAGGAAATGATTTGCTCATAGAGGAGCATTTTTTTCTCTTGAAAGTTGATTCCCAAATATGAAGGGATGCTAAAATAAAAATGGCAGAGCTGCTTTCCCTGAAAGTGTATCCATCCACCTTAAATTCCTACCTCAAGGTAGCCATGGATCCTGGCGTTGTTGCTGTTAAAACTGAGATCATCATAATAAATAAACACGGAGCGAGTATATTAATGTTGGTACACCCATCAGGGCAGCGGCCGGTGCTGGCTGTGGCGTTGGCTCCTATGGACACATTCAGGCTATCAGCTATGCAACTACAATTTGAATAGGATCCCTGAAATAAATGTACCTGTTCTGATGAAGCAAAAAGATAAGCAATGATCAGGAACTTACACAATCAGATCCCATATTCCGCCTTCAACAGAAGCATATACACGAACTGACAGGGGTTCATGAAATACACACATGGTAGATCATGGTAAACCGAACGAATGGCTCTTTCGCAGGTATGTGGTCAGTCAGCTCCCTTTACAAAGAAAATGCCACGCACACAAAAGATAAAAAAATGTTGATATGGGCAACAAGAATAAGTAGCACCGAGGAACACAACAGAAGTACCGCCTTGGAACGCTCAGTGATAGATTACAACATACGTGCAACTGTTTCACAACAATTTATCATATGACGTCGCATCTGAGAGTGCAATAAAGATATGCATTAAAACGAGAATCAACTTGTGGATAAATATGCAAATTACATCGTAACTTTATGTGTTGACGTCCATTAAATCGTCGCGTTTTCTAATGACGAAATCGTGACGTTTCAGTGCAAATTTTGCTTATAAAATGTGATTTTAGTGTCATACATGATAAAAAGAATCTGGCACTCGTGCTCCTGTATTATTGAATTTATTAAACTCGTCGAGAAAACCGATAAGATGCTCGGCATAGCCTCGCATCTTATCTTTACTTTTCAATGAATTATAGAGATTTCTCGGTGAAATCGAAACTGGTAATCTCACTGTTTCAAATAATAAAATGATCACTTTTGATTTCAGTTTCAAACAATAGGATTTTCGCAAAGCAGTCTCATTGATTTGTTGATTAATTGGCTAGACCTTATCTAGCTTGATATCAATTCCGTCATACATGTTTGCATGTCATCACGACGTTAGCTTCGCTACTCGTGAAAATACTACTTTTGGTGTTCATTCGGTGAAATAAAAATCGATCTTACGCTGAAAAAGTCAAATATCCCTATAACATGTATTTAACAAAATGAAACATAAGAATATGTCCCACTTTCGCACATGCAAGACTGCGCGTCCTACAAAAGTTGATAAATCTTGAGCAATCGCATTGTGTAGTTTCTTTTGAGACGTGTCAAGTTTGCTTGCCATATCCTCAGCACATAGCAGGCATAAACTGGCCCGGGGGTTATAAAACTTGAGTACATTCTCAAACTCAAAATAAAGCACACTGATTGGCTGCTTCAGAGCACATGCTCGGAAGCAGCCAATCAGTGTGCTTTATTTTTAGTTTGAGATTATTCTCAAGTTTTATAACCTCGAATCCTGGACATTCCCCAGGATCATTCAAACTGCCAGGATGAGTATTGAACTATAAAGAACGCGTTTATTTAACAATGTAGGAGATGTTGTATCTATGTAGGGAGTTTTATTTGTGTAAATTTCGGCCACTGGATGAATCGGTTATGTGGCTAATCACATTGCAAAATACTTATGACATGCTGTCTTAACAAAACAGCTGTTTTGATTCAAAGATTCAAAAATATGCTTTGAGTTACTCATGAAGCTGTCCTCATGATGCAAGATTTCTAGATCGATTAAATCATTAGAGGGGACATTGATTTATTTTTCCTCGGTCAAAATACCCCTGACTCATTTGCGATAGAGGTAGACAAAACTGAATCAATATTTAATCAACTTTGAGTCAATCGTGTATCAATGTTGTGTGCCTGCTGGGTCGCTAATTGTGAAATACAAACCATTGGAGAACCCGGAGGTACAGTACAGCCAGCATGACAAGCGGAGTAATACACAACATCATCACCACCACAAACAGGGTTAAATCCCATCCCTTCACAAGAGCAGGAAGAATGGCAATTGGATGTAAAGCCAGTTATTAAACTGTCGGAAAAAGAAATGATTGCCTTTACAAAATTGAATATCATGTATACGATATTTTATTGAACGAAATGCTGGCAAAATAAAAAATGTTTTGTTGGCACAAAATTACATACCGTGCAAACGGAATTTTATTGAACGAAAACCTGGCAAAATAAAGAATGTTTTGTTGGCACTTTAGTTAAGGTTCTGAAATTATTACGAAATATTCCGTTATATATTGTCCAAATGCAATGGAAACTTTCCATAGCATTTGGGTAATATGTAACGGAATTTTTAGCTTCAACAAAAGTGATGCTTACATATTAGCCCCGGCAGCTGGTGACCACTGTTTAAAGCCGTCAGTTTTATTTTTTTATTCAACTTAGAAATGATTTATGTTAACATGACGATGCAGCCTATAAATCACAGTAACAGTTCAAACTGGTGTACTCTTATGCTGCCGTCTCAGTCCATAAAGGCACGGAAAGCTGGAGTTAATAAAAGTTTTAGTTTATTTAAGAACCTCAGTTGACTCGGAGAAATATCGACGTCATGACAAAGTCGGAAGAAATAAATTTACATGCGAGGTTCGAGTTAAAGTACTCGTCGGTCAAAGAAATACACAATTTATTTAACCAGTTACTTACTATAGTGAAGAAATAAAATTTCAAACACTCGCAGACTCAAATATGACTGCGTAAGATGTAAAGTCCACCAAACCTGCTCTCTCTTATGTTTGTATTTCCTTCTATAATATATACTCTCAAAAGGTAATCTAAATTTGAAAAAAAAAAAACTTTGTAGAATTCCAGCAATACGGGGAATAACCCGACACAGCTTTACAATGACTTATCCACCGGTACCATAATCCCAGGAATCGCGATGACTTACCTATCGCCCGGATAAGTCACTCGATGGCCAGCAAGATTCACTTCTGGACACTTGGCCAGATAGGCTATTCCTAGAACGGCGGATAACAGTGTTGCTCCTACGTTAAGCCGCAGCATACCCACTATCTCCAGTTTAAATACCCGTATAAGGACTCCTCCAAGGAACATCCCCAAGGAACCGACTAGAATTAACCCTCCTAGATAAACAAAATTTAGTAAACGACAAATACTTACTGGGCACACAACGCTGAATCAACATAGAATCAACCGTGATTCAACGTCATGACATTAATTCAGTGTTGATTAGTGTTGATTCAACGTTGTGTGCATGCTGAGTACGTATTCGGTAGTTTAATTATGTAGCAACATCCATCTATGTTGATGCTAACTCATTCTTAATGTTCTCTATAACTTCCGAACGCAAATTATGTATTCTGTAAAGTCAAGTAGGATACCGCATAAGCGGTATTAGCCTTATTCTGACAAGTATTTCGTAATAATTAGCCTATTTAAAGTTTGTTTTGCGCCAAAAGCTTCGCGAAAACAAACGAGATTATTTATACATGTACATAACCTAACCAAATTAAGTGCGACAGATACGCAATTCTGTATTTAATTTCTCCCTCTCCGAGGACACTTTCTGACGTAATCCGCGAGACAGGGCAGCTGCAGACATCAGGTAAGACATGCCTGCAAGGTTGTTGCTATGGCAACAAACCCTACATCCCGAACAACAACGACATATAAGGCCATGTGGAGAAAAAATACGTTTGAAGCAGCGAGCAATTTAAACTGGGCGCTTCGTGCTTCACGATTCTTAGCATGAAGCACTTTTTCTACAGAAAAAATGCTTCATGCTAAGAATCCTTAACACGAAACTTTTCGTGCTTCAAGAATCTTCAAGCAGAAAATTAAAGTGCTTCTGTAGAAAAAGAACTTTACATTAAGCACTAAGAATCGTAAAACACAAATTGCCCAGTAGAATACACCCATAAAATCTGAAAAGACTACTAAATTAGTTATCCAGCAGGCACATACGAGGGTCATCCACGAAGTCTTGCAAACGCCGTCATTACTACTTTATCAATTGAGGTAGGGTAATCAAATTATACCATAAACAGCTTACATATATAATACTCATATGTGCTAAAAATCCTATATGTGACATTCCTTTCTTAGAAATGGGAGGGTTTTAAATACAAAGGTGTAAGGGATACCGGCGGTGAAATTGCACAAACACGCCGTCTTTTACAAGAGGTGAGGGTAAGAAAATTCCTGCATAAATGTTTATAATTCTTTCAAATTTCAAGAATTCATGTTTAAAAGTAATCGCCTTATATTTAAGAACTCAGATAAAAGACAGTTATTATTTCACATGTCCAAACAAATGTGGTCGCTAGGCGACAAGAGAATATTACAGAATTTTAGCAAAATTCTAATTTTTGACGTTTGCCTCTGGTTTCTAAAGGCTACAAACGATATTAAAAAAGGCTCGAAGCTTATATTTTTTTTTAAAATCTACATTTCAGCATCTTGGGACTATTATTTGATAACAAATTAATGGGAGTTTAGGAAACACTTTATCTGCTGTGAAAGCCACTTCTTCATGTGTACTCATTTTATATGATATTTTAGCTGCCCGAAAAACATGGTGATCTTCCATTGAACAATAATTATATCTTGACTGACGGCAATATCTAAACCTTGGTACCGTGTACATACTTCAGTATCATTTTCCTTAACTACCAGCAATTTTCAGAAACTTACAAGCTTCTGAACTCAGATAATAGATCTTAAACAGACAACTAGAAGCCACCGCCGCACCCATTATGGTAGTATTGTTCAGGTGCCTAGCAAAGCCATTTGCAAGATCAGGACGATTCTGGAATTCGTTGAATGGAAAGAAGGGAAGATGTAATGTAGGAAAGTGAACTACCTGACTCGTTTTTAATTACTATTTGTCCGAAACCTGGCCGTTTGCAGGACTTATTGGATGACCCTCGTAACGTCAAAATGACGTCGTACTGACGTCGATGCGACGTAATGACGTCGCATTAACGTCAGTTCGGTGTCAATTTGATGTCAAGTACCCACTGGGATAATGATTCACTGCAACTTACCAAGGAGATAACCGGCCTGATCAAACGGTAGACTATACATCTCCAGTAAGTATTTAAATGAAAAGGCGCTCACTCCAAATATAATTAACGATTCTGTACAGCCTCCCAAAGAAACAAATATGAATGTTGGATTTTTAATCTGCAACGACAAAACAAATACTTCAGTGACTGTAAAACATTTCATCTTATTTATTAGAGACCTTACAGTGAAAATCACAAAGTTACTGTTCTAAAAAGAAGTTGCCGCCTTCACAGCATGAAACTGTGTTATGATTTTGCAATATGGTTGATATTGCCATCAATCTGCATGCATCGGTTTTTCATTAATATTCAGCTAAAAATATACAAATAATCAGCTATACGATTGCGTTGGTTTTTGGTCATTGCCTTCTCGTGCGAATATCGAAATTATGTGTGTCATGTACATATATTGAAGGAGAAATGTGTAACCTGGAATACTGTCTTTGTCATAAACACGATTCAATATAGTAATTTAGTACGACCTAGTGATCCTTCTACAGTTTATAGCCCCTGTCCCTGTGTGCATATTACAATGGGCATATTTAAAACATGCCTAATCTTGCCTTTCTCGAGAATTTGCGACAAAATCACTAGCATCTTTGATTACAGTAATTTGGATATAACAAAAACAACAAAAACAACAACAACAAAAAAAAAACAGTCTATCACGTTCAAAGTCCGGGCTAATGGATATGTGATTTTCAGGCTTTTCCTGTAAAAGAAAGAAATGGTGACCATCTTGAACAGAGCTAGGATTGCAACTTTTCTTTAAAAAAAATGTTTTCAAATGCTTGGATGCTCAACATAAAATCAACCCTTTTTACAACGTATACCTGTTTTATATGCAAACAGTGCAAACCCAGTTCAGACGCCGCAAAACGCAAACAGTGCAGACCCAGTTCAGACGCCGCAAAACGCAAACAGTGCAGACCCAGTTCAGACGCCGCAAAACGCAAACAATGCAGACCCAGTTCAGACGCCGCAAAACGCAAACAATGCAGACCCAGTTCAGACGCCGCAAAACGCAAACAGTGCAGACCCAGTTCAGACGCCGCAAAACGCAAACAGTGCAGACCCAGTTCAGACGCCGCAAAACGCAAACAATGCAGACCCAGTTCAGACGCCGCAAAACGCAAACAGTGCAGACCCAGTTCAGACGCCGCAAAACGCAAACAATGCAGACCCAGTTCAGACGCCGCAAAACGCAAACAGTGCAGACCCAGTTCAGACGCCGCAAAACGCAAACAATGCAGACCCAGTTCAGACGCCGCAAAACGCAAACAGTGCAGACCCAGTTCAGACGCAGCAAAACGCGGCGTCTGATCAGGGACTACACTGTTTGTTTACAGGAAATTCTATGCAAATTACAGCAAAAGTGAAAACATTCACCAAACACCCCTAAACTATTAAAGGACTCATCCAAATGATAAGGATGAACAAGTCAACTGGTCAAAAAAGGATTAAATCAACCTAACAATCTGACAGAAGACATTTTTGTTCACCACAAAAGTCGACAGTGGAGTACTCTCAATCATTGGAGCATAGTGGCAGAGACTCTTTGGGTCAAGAGAGCTGTAACGGTGATGTATCACCAATAAATGATTATCCACCCTGCTGCATACTCACCAGTCTTAAGAAAGCTTTAAAGAAAGACACTGTGACATCTTTTACGAGTTTACCACAAGTGACGTCAGTCTCACTCCTCAATTTCTCTTCCGTTTCTTCTGCCTTTTCATTACCTAGAAAATGAAACATACGTACTTGGTATAGCTTTGTACACACGAAGATCAGTGAAAATAATATTAGAACTAAATGCCTTCCGTAATATGGAAGGCATTTAATTCTAATATGAATAGAAGCCCCGTAGCTAAGTCGGTGAAGCGCTGGCCTGCTGATCTAGTGGTCCCGGTTTCGAGCCCCGCTTTAGGCGGGAATTTTTTCAATCGTAAACGGGGTTTCATTGCACACAGCCTTTTATTATCACCTACCCATTGTCCTGATATGACTGAAATACTGTTAAAAAGGACGCAAAATCCCAAGTCATTCATCCATCCATCATCTAATATTAATTCGTGGTGTAATTCTAATAATTATCTTCATTGGTGTCATGAAGTTACAAATTATGATTTACTGATCATTTCCAGCTACCAAAAGCATCTGTTCAATTTAAGGTGAGGTGGGAGTAATTGACAAAACACATGATTTTATTCATACTTCCTTATATTGTACATTTTCAGTCCCTCTTTCAGAAAATGTAATAAAAAAGTGGGGTCGCTGATGTCGTTTTTAAGATATCTGACCTCGAAAACATCAAATTTTCCACTTTTCGAGCCGACGTTATAATGGCGTTCTATGGAAAACGCACTTTTTTGCTCGTCACTCTCGGATAAAAACCTGTATTCTGAGAAAACAAAACACATTTTTTCTTCAAAAACTAACACAGTATGGCCCGATGATGTAAGTTTACATTAAAGCAATAAAAACAGTAGGTCGCCGACTTAACTTTCGAGCTAATGTGCATAAAATGCCCGGCTTGCCGTCTCTTTAGACTGAAATCTTAACGTTGCGCACAGTGACGTTAACGTAACTTAACTTTTCGCGCCACATATCAACTATCGCTTTTTTAGGCTACTGGCAAATTTGTCTCGGACTTTCATCACACATGATTGTCATCGTCGGGAAAGTGCAAGATGAAGGCAGATGTAATACTTTTCTCTCAATCTCTGCATAAGCCGTCTTAACCAACTACCCTTAAATTAAAAAAAAAATCGAAAACATTGCCATTATGCCCTCCCATATACAGCTGACGCGCACCCGAGTTGACAAACTCTCAAAAACGACGGCTTTAGGACAGGCTTCCGCGTGTTGTGACATTTGAACAATTCCCTTGTCCATTTGTCGTTTGTACAGTGTAAGCGAGTCAAGTTTTCCAGTTCCTGACCCGACCCAAGAAAGGACCTATTATATTTTGCACACTGTAAAAAATACTGTAGATTTTACGGTAGAATAAACTGGAAACCGGCTGCCAGTCCTTTTCCCGTTGTTTTTACGGGTTTTTGCCTGTAAGACATTGTTTGAAATCACGAAATGGAAGTTTTATGTTAACTTGGCGCACTCGAAAATAACTATGTATTGTTGAGGGACTATCTAACCAAAACGACATCTGCTTTTTTCTGTCCCACTCTGCTTGACGATTCCTGCAATTTTTACGGGCGCCCGTAAAAATAACGGTAAAAGGACTGGCAGCTGGTTGCCAGTTATTTTACCGTAAAATATACCGTTTGTTTTTGCAGTGCACAATAACTTAGCGCTCCAACGACTGGACTTTGGCGACCCTCTCACTGTAAAAATAATAGGCAGCTTGGATTCACTTTAGTGTCTAGGAGAAATAATAAAACGACTCTTTTATATACACTTGAAACAGAAAGAATAAGTGAAAGACAGAAAAGTGAAAGAAAGGCAAGGAAAAAGAAACGCCACATTGTCTTTAGCTTTTTGACAAAACAGATCCTTGAATTATCGTATAAAAGTCGATAAAAGATTCTGACGACATTGCATCGGCGTTGATACGGCTGTCTGGCGTTGTTCAAAGCTAGGGACAGTCTTAGAATTTTTAATATAATTGAAAGTTGGCATAACTTTTGCTGATTAGTATTTTAAGTGTGGGTGGTATGAAAACAACTGTCTATGGCTGCTACCATGTTAACTGTAAAGTGCGTGGTCGAAGTGTAGACAGTGATCTGACTACTCATTGTTCGATTCTGGATTCAATTTCACGAGGCTTTGTTGTCGTATGAAATTTGTTATAGAATAATAGCAACTAAACAGCTGCGAACTCAGTCTAACAAACTGATGAGAAACTGTCAGAAAACAGCTTCCTCCCCACGGAAAACTAGCTTAAATCTTTTTTAGTTTCTTCACTACGGCACTTTCTAGTCGTATGAAATTTGTAATAAAATTATTGCAACTCAACAGCTGCAAACTCCGTCTTATAAACCGATAAGAAACTGTCAGCTATCCCGCAAGTAGTCTTCCGCACGGAAAACTAACTTTATTTTTTTCAGTTTCTTCTCCACGGCACTTTCTATTTCCTTTAAATTTCATCCAGCGCTCAGCCTCCTTGAATTTTGTGAGCAGACCATGTAGTGATCACAGAAGCGACTAACGTTGACGCCATCTTGTTTTTATCAAATGGAACGTTTGTCGTCATTACGTAACGTTGCGACAGAAACTGCCGCACCGCGGCGCTGAATTACTCCCACCTCACCTTAAGTACGTAACGAGGTGGGAGTAATTCAGCGCCGCGGTGCGGCAGTTTCTGTCGCAACGTTACGTAATGACGTCAAACGTTCCGTCTGAGAAAAACAAAATGGCGTCAACATTATCCGCTTCTGTGATTACATGTACTATCTGGTCTGATTACAAAATGCAAAGAGGCTGAGCACTGGGTGAAACTAAAAGGAAATAGAAAGTGTCGTAGAGAAGAAACTGCAAAAAATATAGCTAGTTACTACAAGCGGGCAAGCTTTTTTCTGGCGATTTCTCATCAGTTTGTTAGATGGAGTTCGCAACTGCTGTTGCAATAACTTTATTACAAATTTCATACGACACAGCCTCATGAAACTGAAATGAGAAGTCAGATCACTGTCTACACTTCGACCACGCATGTTAGATTTCCACCTCCAGCGGTTCTCGAATCCGGGACCGCTAGATCAGCAGGCCAGCGCTTAACCTACTGAGCTACCGGGGCTCCTCAGGTGTTATCGGATAGATAGATGGATGGAGATTTTACGTCCTTTTTAACAGTTATTCAGTGATATCAGGACCATGGTAAAATGATAATGAAAGGCTGTGTGCAATGAGGTGTTATTATACCACCCACACTTAAAATACATGTACTAATCAGTTAGAATAAGGCCACATTGCAGTGATATTAAAAATTCTTAGACTGTCCCTAGCGTTTGAACAACGCCAGACAGCCGTATCAATGTTGGTGCAATATCAGCAGGACCTTTTATCAACGTTGATACGATAATTCAACGCTCTGTTCTGTCAATAAGCTAAAAGAAATGCGGCGTTTCTTTTTCCTTGCCTTTCTTTCATTTTTCTGTCTTTCATTTCTTCATTTTTTTTCAAGTGTATATCAAAAATTGAATCTCCTAGACACTAAATTGAATTCAAGCTGCATTTTCTCAGTCATTTTCAGAGAGAGAGAGATAGAGAGTCGCTAATGTCCAGTCGCAATGCAAAGTTGTTCTTTCTTGGGTCGGGTCTTGTACTGGAAAACTTGACTCGCTTATACTGTACAAACAACAAGGGAATTGTTCAAATGGCATAACACGTGGTAGCCAAGACGGCTAATGCAGTGAGAGAAAATGTACTATATCTGCTTTCCCGAGGATGACAATCATGAGTTACGAAAATCCTAGACAAATTTTTGCAGGGATCCTACAATAAGCGGCGGTTGAAACGTGTCGCGAAAAGTAAAGTAACGTTAACGTCACCATGCGCGACGTTAACATTCAGTCTAAAGAGACAGAACGCAGTGCATTTTATGCACTTTAGCTCGAAAGTTAAGTCGGCGACCTACTATTGTTATTGCTTAAATGTAAACTTCTATCATTTTGCCATACTGTGTTAGTTTTTAAAGAAAAAAATGTGTTTTGTTTTCTCAGAATGAAGGTTTTTATCCAAGGGAGACGCGCAAAAAAAGTGCGTTTTGCATAGAACGCCATTATAATGTCGGGTCGAAAACGAGGAAGAATTGACGTTTTCGAGGTCAAATATCTTGAAAACGACAACGGCGACACCCCCTTTTTATTACATTTTCGCAAAGAGGGACTGAAAATGCTTAATATAGGGAAGTATGAATAAAATCATGTGTTTTGTCAATTACTCCCACCTCACCTTAAACAATTTTATATGTATTATACAATAACAGCAAACGGTATTTTGCAGTTATTATGCATCCTGAAATCGAAGCTCTTTATATACCTTCTGAAGTCTTAAAATACAATGTGAAAAAAACAAGACAAGACCTGTACTTCATACAGACTGCAGACTGCACTGGGCAAGATTTTGTTTGTAACTGCAAACAGTCATGACCACATGAAAAACTCTTATTTTTTGCCCTCTTGGAGTATAAAACATGCTAGTGCATTACATGCAATGACCCCTACTCATGCCCCTGTCAGATGCAGAGGAGATGTGCAAGAGGCCTACTGCGGAAAACGCAAATTTTGAAAGCTTTACAGTTTTAGTTTTCAGTCTTCTATTAGTTTTAAAGTATTTGATAAGAAAGAAAAATCTGAAAATTTGAATAAAATATCTTGGGTTTGGGAGATATGGCTGTTTTACTTTCGACAATTCCAAATATGGTCATTTGATAGAAAACCTTTGATATTTTCATAAACAAATTCAGTAATTTCAAATCATAAATATTAATTTTTTTGGTGTGTGTGTGTGTGTGTGTGTGTGTGTGTGTGTGGTGAGAGGAGGGTGGGCATTTTGCAGAGTTTTACCAAAGGCCTGCCTAGATGTAATTCATAATCTCTGCATTAAAGAACAAGTAAATTGTTTGCGGATTGACAATACAAAAATACAAGTGGGAACCATGCGTGTTTTTTTCTATATTTGTTTTAATACCTGGCATATATTTAGGGTATCCAAAAATAGGAATAGCAATAATAACAAAGGCAATAGTAGTCACCACAAATCCTATCCACCACGCACCAACCCATCTTGTGTCTCGTGCATCGAACCCCAATCTGAAATGAAAAGGTTATCCAAACACTGTGTTTCAAGCCATCTACCAATTTGATAAATCACTTCCAAAAGTAAGAAACAATATGAACTAAGTTCCAATTCCGTGTCGTTCTTGTGGTTGTAACTGAGCCGCGACATGACAAAACCAACAAAATGGCATATTCGCCAAACAAAGACTCAGATCAGCCTGTGCAGCCGCCAAGTCTAATAAAGAGTCTTCGCTGTGCGCTTAAGGTGTACCCAAGGGTCTACTAAGGTACCTCCATGCCGACAGCTAAGAACTTTATCAGACTGGGCGGATGTCCAGGCTTACCTGAGTCTTTGCTGGGAGCATGCCACTTTGTCGGTTTTGTCGTGTCACGGTTCATTTGTTTTAAAATTCCGTACACCTACACCGTATCACTCACAACACCATGGAAAGAGATCTGTTTTTTTTTCGGGCCCCAGTTGTTCAAAGCATCGCTAGTTTAACAAAGTCGATGGCCAAGGTTAACTATTCTAGTATATACAAAAATCAAGTGTGCAAATATTTTTGCTGAAAAAGTTAGAGGAGCTTTTGCACTGTAATTCTTATCTATGAAAGTGATTTAACGTACAATACTTTCGAAAATTTGACATCTCGTTAACAAACAACGTCGTTAGGTTTGAACAAACTGGGCCCAGTTTTTTTCCTGAAAACACTTGGAGGAATTAAAAGCAATCCCTGAGGTTTGTCATTATGGATAAAGTTTGTCGCCAATTGCCTCCAGTTTCTGGGAATGAGGAAACGAGATGCTGTTAGATGTGTCTTTTGCATTTATTTGCTTATTTAATATTTTTTCTACATGCCATTTATTGTATTTATTTAAGTTCAAATGGAAACGAAAATTTCGTTTTCCTTTGAACTTAAATTGATAAGGTGAATGGAATATTAGTATTTTGTCGAAAATTAATAATTATAACTGCATTTGCGTACTTTTGGGCTTGAATTCAACATGGAATGCAAGGGCGTAGCTACCTATACGCAAATACGCAGGTGCGTATTGAAATTTTGTCAAATTGACAAAATTTCAACACACACCTGCGTATTTTCATGCTGAAATGTTGTTAACTGGGCATAATTGTAATACTAACTGCCAACAAACACGAAAAATTGAAATATCTTAGGGGCTTAACCCCATATTATTGCCCTTAATGAGAATGAAACATAATTGTGCGTACTGTGTAATTTCCCCTAGCTACGCCCCTGGAATGGCTCATCAGTTTTGGTGATATCTTTGTTGTATTAGATTATGGGAAATACAATGTTTACAGTAATAATAAGGACGCACAGAAATGAGAAGATGCAATTTTCCCACTCGCGGACAATAAATCCGACTTTGTTGATTTCTATGCGAAATGCACATGGCTTGATCAGAATGTGCATATGCACAGGCTTATCTGGACATGCGCAGTTCTCGGCGAGTTTTTCTCCATGAGGCAGCATAAACGATATCTTACGTATCTTGGTCTACTCTGTCAAACTCGACAAAGAGTTTTTCTGTAAACTGACCACCAGCAAAGAAACCAGAGGCCACACCAATCGCAGTCGCAGCATAACAAATGCCTGAATAGAAAAAGAAACAGTTTAACAACAGAACTGTACCCTATGTATCCAATGCTCAGATTCATCCATATTTTCGTAAAATAAAGGCATCAAAATCTTTGTCAAAGAAATAATTCTTATCTATCAACTGGTTAATAAAATTCATAATCTTGGAACTCGAAAGATAAGCTTATTTGTAAAATGAAACGAATTATATTTTCTATATGCCAAATCTTAAATTTGTTAGGCCTTCATTGGATTATGAAAAAAATGAGGCATATTGTAGCTTCATTAACAACCACTCGATTTGGTATCTAACATCGTTTTATTAAAGTGTGTATGAGACATGACTTAATGTTCGGATGTAAAGCCATTCCACGCTTACTTAAAGCAAGTCACTGTGTCTAGAAATCTCAACAATACTGTTTCATTTTACAGTCCAGTATTCAATATCAGAGAGAGGCCGTAGTTAAGTGTTTGGAGGCGTTGGCTATGGCGCAAACCGTCGTGGGTTCGAATCCTAATAGGGCCAACGATTTAGCAGTAAATGGGTAACTGTATCGAATCAGGAAAGGGCTTCCTCTGTCACCCGCTGCCCCTACGACCACAAGGCTACGGGAAATCATTAGCCTTCATTCAGTACCAAATTTAACCTTAGAGTCAAGATTTACCCCAGCGAGCGCGCAACGTTGTTTCAGCGTCGCTGCAACGTCTTACGGTGATCGACGTTGCTACGACGTTGTTTCAAGATGGGTTACAGAGACGTTCTCAGTTAAGCTGGGCCATTCGCGGACAAAAATGGCCATTTATACAACCATGCCAGAATTGAAGAAAAAATAACGACCATAATGCTCATTATATCTGCTTCAAAGCTTTAAAATATTTTCAGATAATAGTTGTAGATTATGGAATACCAACTATGTTTAGAGACATACCCTAACAATTAAAAATGGCGTATTTTATGACATTATTTAGATACGTTGAAGAACGATGTAGCATACGATTTTTTTGACATGCGTAGCATTGCACATTTACTAAACTACTGACATTTGATTATTTTGTCTGATTTCAATTTAAAATGTTTTTCTTTGCTTTTTGGGAAGAAAGGGGTTTTCTATGAAGCGATGCTTAATCAAATGACGTCAACGCTTTCAGAACATGGTCTTAGTGACGTTGTGACGTAGGTTATGTGTGACGTAGGTTAAAGTACACACTTTTTAACGTTTTTATACCATTTTATGTTTGAGTGCATGAAATCTAAGCACATCATCTTGCAGCTGTCACTAAGCAGGATTTTGCACATGAGTTTCAGAGCGATTGCTTTGCTCAGTTTAAAAAAAGCCCGTGACGTAAGGTTACATTCTTACAGAAAAACGCTGGGGTAATGTATTTTGAAATCGAGTAAAATATACACAATGGAGCAAATTTGCACAAATAATATAAACTATTGAGAAACACATATTTCTTCGTGTGATCTTGTAAGTTTTATGATGCTGGGCCGTTTTAGTTAATACATGTATCATGATTTTACCGCTGTGACGTAGGTAACATAAAATTTGCGACATTAGTTCCCAGTCTCATTTCGTAGCAAAAACTACCCTTTAGATATTATTTAAGCGGGGAAATGTGTAAAAAATCACCTGAATTTAATAATGGAACTCGATTTTAAGCAGTGATTTATCTTTTTTAGCCGTGCGGCGTTCATACCTATGCAACGGCAATATTGCGACATTTAAAAACGTCGCCTTTTAAACCAGGGTATCATTATTTATGGTGGCTGGTTTGTGCCATTTCGTCTTTTCGTCTTTTCCGCGAAAAGACGCCGCGAAAAGACGCCACGCGAAAAGACGAAAAGACGAAAAGACGCCATGCGAAAAGACGAAAAGACGAAAAAACGCCAGGCGAAAAGACGAAAAGACGAAATAACGCCAGGCGAAAAGACGAAAAGACGAAACCCGCCACGCGAAAAGACGAAATTGCAGCGCGAAAAGACGAAAAATCGCCATGCGAAAAGACGCCATTTGAAACTCTTATATTGTCGTCTTTTCGCGTGGCGTCTTTTCGTCATTTCGTCTTTTCGCGTGGCGTCTTTTCGTCTTTTCGTCTTTTCGCATGGCGTTATTTCGTCTTTTCGCATGGCGTTATTTCGTCTTTTCGTCTTTTCGCGTGGCGTTATTTCGTCTTTTCGTCTTTTCGTGTGGCGTTATTTCGTCTTTTCGCATGGCGTCTTTTCGTCTTTTCGCGCCGAAAAGACGAAAAGACGCCATGCGAAAAGACGAAAAGACGAAATAACGCCACGCGAAAAGACGAAATAACGCCATGCGAAAAGACGAAAAGACGCCAGGCGAAAAGACGAAAAGACGAAATAACGACACACAAATACCCTTTCATTGATAACTGTATTGACTCCTAATACTAAGACAGATTTGTCTGAGTAAACAATATAGACTCATATCAGACTACTGCAAACGCAGCTACAGAAGCAGTCTGATCACAGAATTTGCCACTGAAATGCTTTTTTATATATCTTTTTTGACAGCTAAAAATTGTAAGGATAGACTATAAAATTAACGTGGGATCGGCAACATTTTGGGTCACTATGGTACCGTTTAGATTCAATAACAAATTTGAGCCTTGTTGACTGAGATCAAACACAGATTTAATCAAGATAATCAGTATCTGGCAGCAGTCTTATGAAAATTAGGATGGATTTATTTTATCCGACAGAAAAATAAAAGTTGTTAAAAGTGAAAAGGATAGCTAAAAGTATTAGTATGGGGTCGGCAATAATTACAGTTATTGATTAAAATAATCTGGGCCATGTTGACTTAAAAATTAGCAGACGCAAATTTTACTCATTCAGGAGCGTAGGCAGACCTATTACGTTGTTGTAGCAAGCATTTTTGAGAAATACAGTCAAACCTGTCTTAAGGGGCCACCCAAGGGAAGGACAAAAAGTGGCTACTTAAGACAGATGACCCCATAATACATTTCATTTACACTGTATTTTGGTTCAAAGGACCAAGGTGGCTGCTCAAGACAGGTGATCCCTTAATAGAGGTGACCACATAAGCAGGTTTGACTGTATAGCTGAATGAATGTATACACCTCCAAGAAAGATCTCTCTAATACTGAACATTCTGTCCCCTTCTGTCATATTTACAAAGGGGGTCAACTTTTGTGACCTTCTATTTGCTTTCCAAGATAGGGAAGTGAAGCAAACAGAAAAAATAGATTCTTAAATAGGTCTACTTTTAAAGGAAAGAATTTGCTCCTAGAGGACCAAATTCTACTTTCAAGAGCTGACCCTCCTTAAGAAAGGATGCAAAAATGCAAAATTGCTTCCCCTGAGAGTGGTCCCGTTCACCTATGTTGAAACCTGTGTCTCCATGCATCCTACGTAAAAATAACCGTTTTTTTTTTTTATTAAGTTTGAACAAGTAGATTTTCATATCTCGAGCTGTATCATAACATACGCAGAATGGTTACCAATGCAGAGCCTGACCAGACCACTCTTTTCCCAGGACACATATGTCCTAGGATTTAGGATCATAATGGTAACATGGTCCAAATTTATTACTTAATGCTAGCACCTAATCTACTATTTGCTTGTAATGTATTTTTTTTAGTAAACTGTGTTACAATATTAATGTTCAAACTGAGAGATCGAGAGAATTGGGCAAAACGTCCCACCAATGCTAAGGTCATATGAAGACAGGACCACGCGGTTTAGAGTCACATCTGAAGGACCACTGAGGCGAGGGTGTGTGTGTGTGTGTGGAGGGGTCGGGGGGGGGGGGGGGGGGGGGGCGGTCGAACTGACTGCAACCGCTGGTCTAGTCTAGCCTATCCCATAATCTTGTGCGGTCGTTGGGGCACCACAGATGTCTCTAAAACACTCCTTTTCCACCTAGTCCTGTCTTCAGCTGCCCTATTTGAGCTAGCAAAATCCATCCCTGCCGTTTAAAGAAGACTTGGAGAGGAAGTAACAGTAGTTGTGCCCCTTTGTAAAAATGGCGGAAGGGGCACATTTTCAATTTAAAATGGATCTCTCACAGAGGTGCATTCAGATTAAAAATACTTCCTATAAGAAAGTGTTATAGCTTGAGCTGCAGCTAAATGATACCATAATATTCTTAAATATTGGGACACATAAGCCAAAGAGAAGTCTAATCAGGCTCTGCTCTGTCTGCGATTGGCACGTCTTTAGAAAACTATAAACTTGTCCAAATTTTGGGTTAGTTGCAGTTTAATGTATGTCAAATTAGGGAAAGTACCGTATCATTATTTTTTCATACAGCGAAGTACAACAATGTTTCAATGTTTGTATTCCATAACATGGTCAACAAGTGGTTAATCTTTTAGGCAGTTTAAGATCAAAATTAAGATAGGATGAAATTTGTTTGGAGTGTTTTACTCCAAAACATTAGGACGGCTCATTTTCTTTTCTGTCCGTTCAGTAGAAATACCATAATGACTTCTTTCCTCATATTTTTGGTAATGTTTTTAAAAGAACAGTTTAGCGGCAAAAGCTGCAAACCGTGATTAGTACACTTCTTTACAGATTGCATTCTGATCAGGGTCTACACAGTTTAAAAAAGAAACACCTGTCTAAGTATTCAGAGTATTAACTGCATTTAGAATAGGATATATTGATATATCTTAATGCAAAACACGTGATGCGAAAAGACGAAAAGACGAAAAGACGCCATGCGAAAAGACGAAAAGACGAAATAACGCCACGCGAAAAGACGAAAAGACGAAATAACGCCACGCGAAAAGACGAAAAGACGAAATAACGCCATGCGAAAAGACGAAAAGACGAAAAGACGCCAGGCGAAAAGACGAAATGACGAAAAGACGCCACGCGAAAAGACGACAATTTAAGAGTTTCAAATGGCGTCTTTTCGCGTGGCGTTTTTTCGTCTTTTCGCGCTGCAATTTCGTCTTTTCGCGTGGCGGGTTTCGTCTTTTCGCCTGGCGTTTTCGTCTTTTCGCCTGGCGTTTTTTCGTCTTTTCGTCTTTTCGCATGGCGTCTTTTCGTCTTTTCGCGTGGCGTCTTTTCGCGGCGAAAAGACGAAAAGACGAAATGGCACAAACCAGCCACCATAATTATTCGAACCAGTGTTAAAATGTCTAACAAAACGCACGCATGTCTTGGTACTTTTATCTACTTCTTTAGACAGAGGGCTACTTGTCAGAGGGTAAACAGGATCGTTATTTTGTATTTCAAAGAAAGGTAATAAGAAGGACAAAAATGATAGCTAATGGCCCAGCTTAACTGAGAACGTCTCTACAGCGACGTTGATACAACGTTGTTTGGCTACATAATTTAGTTTTGTTCTAAAATAAGGTGAATGAAAATCAGAGATCTTACCAACATACAACGCTGCTGTATTAGGATTGCTGTTTTCGTCCAAGTAGACTGTTCCGAGGGTAAACATTGGTGTGAAGCCTATACCATGAATAATCTGTGCCAACATAAATACACCCACATATTTCTGCCCATCGCTATCACATGGTGGCCCAGATGGTCCTCCTGAGGAGTTGGAACATGGATTTTGCGGTCCAAAAGGGCCTCCTGAAAGCACAGAAGTGCCTCTAGCAACGTCAAACTGGTATTTTGATTAAACAAAAAAACAACACAGAAATGGCCTCTAAAAGTTTCAAATAATTAAAAACAGTAATAAAACGTTAGTTTGGTATTATTTTACAAGTTTTCAAGGGGGGGGGGGGGGACTTTCCTTTTCGTTCAGCTCAACGCATTTATATTCATTAGCGTTTTTAGGACATCACAAAGAAAAAGTTTTCATTGAACTTTGGAAGTAAATGTTTCACATGTTTCTTTCATTATCTAATTTTTTTTACATTGTTTATGCTAACTCCAAGCATGCAGGTGCAAAAGCTGAAGGTTATTTCAAGATACCAAGATCATAGATAATGCCTATGTAGAGTGACATGAGTTCACCACCTGAGATAATTCAAATTATCATGCTCATGTGCAGTTGCGTACTGATAAAATGCCTTGTTTACACAAAACGCAAAACGCAATATCAAGTCTGTATATTCTTTATCACACTGAATTTGAACTTGCATTTAGTAACAATATTGGTCAAAAATAATGAGAAAGAAGTACTTAGCAAACAGCTTGGAACTAAATCTGAGTGCCAGAAAGCAGCTCTCTGGTCTTGTCAGTTTTTTTTTTTTTTTTTCCCTTTTTTTTTTTGGCGAACAGAAACCGCATGCCTAGCGTCTCAAAAATGTGACATAGGCAAATAGTGCAGACCCAGATCAGACCCGCAAAACACGGCGTCTTTTTTGCATAAGACAAATAGTTAATTTTCCTCAAAATAAAACAAAATTTCTAAAAATAAACAAAACTAACACCCCTTAAATTACACATGGACTCACCCAATATATACAGCTAGAAGAGTCCACTGGGCATTAATGGGTTAATAAAACAGTCGGTAAAAAGTCGTCTAAATCCTAATAAGGAATAGTCCATTAGAGAAATGAGCCACGACACGAGAAAACCATGCAACAAGGTGGCATGTGCGCCCAGCGAAGACCCAGTTCAGCCTGGGCATCCACCCAGTCTGATTAGACTGAGTCTTCGCTGTCGGCATGGACGTAGCTTTGACCAGGCTGATGGCCAGGCTGATCTAAGTCTGCGCTAGGCACACCTGCCACTTTGTTGGTTTTCTCGTGTCGCGGCTCAATTATGCTTACCTTCGCCCTCATACTGATACTGTTCTGCAATGTGTGGTATCACAAAAACAAACGACCCCACGGCCATTATCAAGGATCCAGTAGCAATCCATACAGTTTTATTGTAACGCCCACCAATAAAACTGACAAACAATATCAGAATCAGCGCCCCGATATCCTGAGCGGCGGGGATCAATGAGGATTTGGAGCTTGTGAGCTGAAACTGACGTTCAATTGCGGGTAAACCAGCGTTGGCGATACCATTGATGGCAAAACCTTCTAGGAAACAGAAGATGACGAGCCAGATTACCAAAACCCAGGTCCTGTTCAGGAACTGGATGACCCTACAAGAGATGAGGAAGAAATAGAAGAATAAGGACACACTACCATAATCATATTAAACTCAGGAATGCATAATGGACTGCATTCTTGAGTTACGGTTATGACAGTCGCAATAGACAACTACGCGCTGTACTCAAGTTCAATTTCAATTTGATAGGAATATTCTCTAGAATGTCCTATCAGTACTTCACCTTCCCCAGCAAACAGCTGTTAAAATCTGATAAGCACACATATCAAATACACATAATTACTTCCACGATTTGGAAGTAAATAAAGGGGAAAGTGATAGACTGCTATAACCTACCTTTAGTATATCTGGATATCCATTAAAGATTTACTTTAGTACATTATTATTATTATTATTATCAAAGCCGACTCAAATTCTTCAGTGGCAGGGATGAAACAAACATATTTAATGTGACGTTATTGAAACGTTTAGTACATCTTAAAAATGCAGTAAATTTACCAACCTTGCTGTGTATAACAATATGACTAGCCTTTGCAACAAATTCAAATGTAATTGTAAAATGGCTAACTAGCACCCATCTCTCTCTCTCTCTCTCTCTCTCTCTCTCTCTCTCTCTCTGTCTCTCTTTCTCTCTCTCTCTCTCCCTCTCTGGTCAGGCATGGAATATCTTCTTTTTTCGTACTAGATTGTTTCACTGCTATGTCTGTAAAGTATTTTTGTACAAGAAACTATCGACTTTGATATTTTTACCGTTTATACCGAATTATAGTAAACAGGGGGACATCTCAACCAGTTATCACCAGAATTGCTGATAAAGCAAACAATGCATAGCCACGGACCGTCTACTTTTGGCCTAAGGACAGCAACCTAAATGTACCAATTTTAGGGGCCATTATGGTAGATATCTTACTTTGGTTTGCATGACCCATATCCAAATCTTCTGTCTATCACAACTGTACTCCCTTTCTTCTCTGGAAGCTACAATAAAATTCATATGATCATAATTGAGTCACGACACGCTAAAATGTGGCTTAACGTATCTGTGAACAGCGAAAATCCCAAACCTTCTGTGATTCTGTGGTTGAGAACTTTCATTTCGTACCTTCAGATCCGGTCCATATCTTCTGGGTCAATCGGAGCACGCTCGGCCGATTCCGTGATTCACGGAATTGGCCGAGCGGTGTTCCGATTGCTTCTGGTGTGTAGCATAATGGCTCTGTCCAGACTGCGCGTTCGAGACTTTGTTAGTGGCAGATGCATCATGGTGAATGGGTGCAGCTTCAGGGGAGGCAACTCTGCCAGTTTTATTTTTGTCTCCCTTCTCAATGGGGATCAACTCTTATTTTGCTCCCCTACAAGAAATTCTTTCCTTTAAGAGTACATCTCAATTTGGAGATTGGGACATCTCAATTTGTCAATCAGGGAAGCAAACAAGAAGTGGCAAAAGTTGTTCCCCTTTGTAAAAATTGTGGAAAAACAAGGAAGTGTACCTAAACATGTTAAGTCCCTTTCTGTGTGTCGTAACTCGAATTATGAAAGCATACCTTTTGGGAGTGCATAAATGTCGTGCTGTACTTTCTTTACCGAGTATCTTTGAACGTGGTCTTTTACTCTAAATATCTAGCATTCAGTCATTTGAGCCGCGACGCGAGAAAACCAACAAAGTGGTTGTGCGCCCAGCGCAGACTCAGATCAGCCTGGGCATCCGCCCAGTCTGATCAGAGTCTTCGCTGTCCGCATGGAGGTAGCTGAGACACTTAGCTACCATTTAAGCGCTTAGCAAAAAGTCTGAGCGGACCAGACGAATGCCCAGACTGATCTGAGTCTGCGCTGGGCGCACGACCACATTGTTGGTTTTCTCGTGTCGTGGCTCATTTATTGTATTACTTGGTTGTACATTTCGCATGTTTATTTTGCAGCACTATAACTATAAATCAAAGCAAGCAGTCTTTTGCTGTTTTGTTACTCCAAATAATCGCTTAGTTCAATTCATGTGTTTATATAGGTTCAACAGAGCCGTGCAACTCTCAAACTTCTGATAAGGGCGCGTTTACACGAGCAAAGTTTCTATGTCACAGAAACTTTAACAAAGAAAGTATGACAAACATTTTGCGTTTACACGGAGCAAATTATTTGTTAAAGAAAATGTGCCATAGAATCTTTTGTCACATAAACTTTGGCAATGAAATATTTGCTGCAGTGTTCACACGACCAAATATTAGTCGTCAAAGTTACCGGCAGCGATGAAACAAAATCTTTGTCACATTTTCCACGTTTGTAGCAATGTTCTTTGTTACATAATCTTTAGCAAAGTTCTCCGTTTACACGGACAAATTTAATTTATCGAAGTAACTGTACCATATATATTTGTCAAAGAAACATTGTCATATTTTGGCATTTACACGAGCAATTTTTTCTGTGACAAACCTACTTTGTCATAGAAACTTTGGTCGTGTAAACGCGCCCTAACTCTACACTATAAGATTCCAGAGAAATCAGTGATGTGTGGTCAGCCACTCGACAGCCAGCACAACTGCACAGGCTGACCGGAGTCTCTGCTTTGCACAAATCTACTAATGCTCATTTGCGTCCATTTTTCAATGCTGTTCAGAATATATTCCACTGTATTTAATATTTAACTGGATTGATGCCATATACCGCGTCAGTTTAAACAGCAGGCACACAGGGTTGATTCAACCTTATGTGCCCAGTGGGAATTTCTCCTCATAAAAATCAAAATTAATGTAAAGTAATGTATTCCTCTTTTGCATTTTCTTTTCTTTTCCTTCGTTTTCCTTTTCTTTTTTCTTAGTAAAGTTTTATCAAATAAAGAAAAACGGTTTTGTTATTGATGATTCTTGGACGAATGTTGTTCAATTTCCATCGGGCACGTCCATGTATTGTGGTCTGGGAAAGGCGGTTCAAATGATGGGGAAACGAGAATCAGAAAAGAAAAGTTCGAGCCTTATACTCAACTGATAGATCGCTGTAACAGTTAAATAAGATTTAAATGTAAGAAATTACAAGCTTTGTTCTGCTGAGTGGCTTAACTGTACTCAAAATTGTCATTTGGGGAGGTAAATCGTCGGTTTTATGGTCGGAAATTTCGTTTTACGGCGACGCGCCAGCGCAGCCGTAAAACGCAATTTGCGACCATAAAATCGACGATTTACCTCCCCAAATGACAATTTTCAATACAAATATCCCCATTCTAATGCACTTTTCATATTTTCACATTTAAAAAGGTGCTACTTTGCACCCATATCAAACACTTTCAGCGACGTATAACCAGACGTCAGCCAATAAGAAGCGACGTTACGTAATGGTGTCGGGTTTCCGACAGTATATCGCAGGATATGCTGTCGCAAATTTCTGACGTTATTCAATCAGACGTCGCATTACATACACACGCTATAGGACCCTGACCTTATACAATGTATTTTTCGAGCAAACAAAATGGCCGACGCGAGAATAACAGATGATGGCACTGGAGATTCTACCGGTGTAAGTTGCGTTTATTCTCACGTAGGACCAAGTAAAATGCATTTTAAGCTCAGTCTGTGTCTAGACCTTGTAAGTGCATGCAATTTTCGTTCAGTCGACTGGTATGTGCAACATAATTAACCCAGAAAGGTGATCGCGTGGCTCTGCTCACATATTCTGCATTTACTTGGTCATCTTTAAAGAGCAAAAAAATGTCTTCAAAAGTTAAATTTCGCACGTATTCTTTGTCAATAAACGTCTATTTGATTTTACTAAGTCAAATGAAACAGAAGTAAATTATACCTTGTAGAAGATTTGGAAAAAATCACTGATTTTGTTCACTGTACACATACTTAAAGTTCCAAAACCGCGTGCAAAACAGCTCAGTTTTTTCGAGCAGTACTGGACGGGTATTTTGAGCGCATAATTTGCATTGAGCGGGTACTCTGAGTCAAATACTGTACGGGTATTTCGAGTAAATGAGGTTATAAACCCAATTAAAAATATAAAATAACTACCGTTCTGGTGCAAAAAGTCGCCAATAAATGGAAAATATTTGATCTTTGTATGAAATATAATCAAAATTTACCTAAATTGAGCAGAAAAACTCGACCTACTACTGTAAATAAGCATTTTTCGAATTTGGTCACGTGACTTTCAAAATGGCGGCCGCCATAGGTAACCATTTTGAAATGTTCAGAAGGCCATATTTCTTAAACTGCTGGACCGATTTTCATGAAAATTGTTGCAAAATGTTCAGCTCTCCAAGACCTTTCTTTTGAAGTGCCTGTCGATGTTTGTGTGCGCTTCCTTTTAACTAGAACAAGAAAATCGAGACCAGTACATTAATGCCTCCGTACTCATACAGTTTTCACAATAGCCCAGATTATATAACAAGGGAGCACCATTAACTCAGTTGGTAGAGTGCTGGACTCTTGATCGCAAGGTCGCGGGTTCGATTCTCACCAGGGACGACGATGTTGTGTCTTTGAGCAAGTCACTTCACCCTCATTGCTAATAGGCTACTGGTTCAACCAAGAAAACGTCCCGACATGACTGAAAATTTGTTTTAATACTGGGACGTAAAGCCTCAACCTAAACAAACAAACAAGATTATAAGAAAGCACCTATTCTAAAATGTTATTTTGACTGACCAGTGAGCTGACGCGTCCTACACAATTAACAAAGTACCAAAGTATTGAAGAGATTTTACCTGTCCTGTACAGTGTCTTCTTGTTCGAACAATATAATATTGGTAAGACAACTCGTGCAAATGCTGCAACTGCGATTGAAGTATGAGGTAGCACTCTAAAAGCCGGTACCAAAGCCTACATAGAAGGTATTTTGGTACCATAACTAACAAGGCGTCCAATCTTCACACCTTTTATCCCAATAGAGAAAATCAAAAGCATAAGCATAGAGCGAAAGAGAGAGAGAGAGAGAGAGGCATTAAGCAGAAGGCTTGCTCAAAGCTTGACAGGTTATATTTTTATAACAGCAGAAGTTGTAAACAGGGGTTGCGATTAGCAATTTATCATATTTTTTACAGTTTTTTGGTAGAACACGTTTCTTGTGAGTTAGCTCCCGATATAGTTTCGCTTAGTGATGTTCTTATTTTTTTGCTAAAAGAATGTGCATTCTCTCCGATTGCCCTCGCTCGGAATACCCGTTCAAAATTTTCATCATAAAATCACTCCTTTATTACTCAGAATACCCGTTCAATGGAATGTGACCATGCTCGAAATTACTGACCAGGGCTGGGGAACATTTTGATTGCGTACAGTGGACTAAAATGTTGTTTTTCTCGTAAGTAAACATCTCTTTTCGACCAAATTTAAAGAAAACATCTTTTGTCTTGAATATCTTATTAGCCCATGCAATGAATAACATGATCAATATTTTTAGTTCGTTGTTTTTATGTTTTTCATAAAATATGCCGTCGATAAAAATGGTGAGCAAAGCACATGTTTATGCAACTCGAAACTAAAATGCAACAATTTAGCCAGTATTTGTTAAAGCAAGACGTCAGATAGGAAAAATAACTTATTTCTTAAAGCCTAAATGAGTATGACTATCTAAATAAGACATAAAAGCTTCTAAATTTACCTTCGTTCGGAGAGGCCACTCCCGGCGTGTTGACAGTGTCCGCCATGTTTGCTCGAAAAATACATTGCATAAGGTCAGGGTCCCATAGCGTGATACATAAGTGCATTAGAATTGTAGATTAAAGTTGAAATCGCGTTCTAGCCATTAAGGCTGAGATAGATCTGAACAATCCACTCAAAATATGCATATACTCTAAAACTGAACATCTGAAACTTACGTCATGATAACTACAACTTTAAAGCCTATGTATAAATGTTTTATACTAGTGCTCTGGTTATTTCGTTACACGTTTAGAGCGACACCAGGCCCCGAGGTTGTAAAACTTTTTTCATGTTCAACTCAGCTGAGCATGAAATTTTCTCTGCTGGTAAATATGAAAATGCCAACTAATGTTGGCATTTTCATATTCATATGCAGAGAAAATTTCATACTCTGCTAAACTCAGCAAGAAAACAACTGTACTTAGCAGTGATTTGCTATTTATTAGCAAAGTAAAATTTCATGCTCAGCTGAGTTTAGCATGAAGAAAGTTTTATAACCTCGGGGCCAGTAGGAACATGATGTCGTAGTGACGTTGACGCGACATAAGGACGTAGCATCGTCGTCAGTACGACGTCATGTGCCCGCTGGGACCTATGAATAAAGCCTCAAGACTTAACTTGTCTTACCTTTTTTATACCGAGTGAACAAACACTTACCGAATCTGAGACAACAACGTCAGGCGTCGGAACAACGCGAACGTCGACGTCATCTGTAGAAGCGGTATAGCCAACATTGTCAACTCCATTCGTTTCTCCAACACCATTCTGCAGAATAAATGTAACTTTGAGAACCAGACGCGTACAGAACCACTCGGTTCTTCTTCGTGCAGCTTTTGAAGACTGGGACCCCCTAGATGGTTGAAAACGCGAAAAATTTGGCGTCTAATGAAAATGAACCTTACGGCTTGCGCAAACAGTAAATATAGATCAGTCTGCGCAACTGCGCAGTCTGATCATTATAATATGGGGTTGTTTGTTTGTTTTTTTGTTGTTGTTGTTTTTTGTGTGTGTGTGTGTGTGTGTGTGTCTGTGTGTGTCTGTGTGTGTAGTTCTAGTTTTTTGGAGGACTTGTCATAATAACTGTACATATTTGGACAAACCCTGATTGTACTTCACAAATTTTTGGGAGCAGTCTGATCAGGCTCTGCAGTGTTTGTTCTGCCATATTTGTATCAATACTTACAGTTTTATAGTGTTATTTTCAGTAAATGTGTGAGTGTTACAGATCTGTAGAAAATGTGAGATTGCTGTAAAAAGTGTACATTATTTGGCCATTTCTGTGAGCTTACTGTAATAAGTGTTCATTGTTGGGACACTTCTGTTCAACTGGACTGCTATTTTTGAATTTTGTGTAGTCCTTTTTCCAATTGGGAGAATTCTTATCCAGTTTTTACTGGGAAGTATCTGGTGCAGACCTTGATTGCAAAGTTTGGTGTAGGCGATGTAATGTGGGCCTGTGGTATTTATGTTGGTAGTTCTGTCCTGATACTTGCAATTTTTGCAGTAAGAAACTGACAGGGTGGATGTGTGTGTTCTTGAAATATGACATGCTGCATGCTTTTTTCTGTTTGTTTTTTTTCTGTCACGTTGCGACTGCATTTAAGAGAGGGCCACACCCACACGGAAGATTAGTGTTTAACTAAATTTGTATTTCCCTCTGTAAATAAAGTCTTTTATGATTATTACTTTAGTATTAGCATTACGCACATGGCGTAAATTCCTTTTCAGCTCGACTCAACGTGGTGACGAAGGGGCTTCTGACGGTATGGCATGTAACCATTGTTGTTGTTGCGTTGTTGTACGTCCACGGTAAGCAGCTATGGTAATGTCGGGGCTGTAAGTTAACCTAGCCACACTATTCACCTTCCAAGCGGTGAACCAGTACTAAATGCACATACTTTCGCAAGTAACTAACAATTGCCCTTCTTGAATCAACGGGAGGAAAAACGAAAGTATGTGGCCGGACCGGGTTTAGACGCGCTACCGCCTGCGCTACGCGGCCTGGAACATGTGACCACTGTCATGAGAGAACAACAGCCCATACCATCCCAGTAGGCATTGGTCCTAACATAGGACTTGTATCGATCGGGGAGCGGCTGTAGTGTAGTGGATAACACTCCGGACTACCAATCCAGGGGTCGCAAGTTCGATCCCCCGCTTCTCCGGTCTTTCGGATGAGACTTTAAAGCGAGGTCCCGTCTCCATATAACCTCACTCACTCACTCACTGTATCGATCGGATCTGTTTATTTCTAATGTGCATGATGTTAAAGCGTCATCCTATTCCATTTCCTAGGAGCCCGAGTTATGCGCTGGCCTGCTAAGCTAGCGGTCCGGGTTCGAATTCCGCGGACTTCTTTCTTCCCGTAAACTGGGTTCCATTGAACATAGCGTACAACCTTTGATTATCACCATTTTAGCGGCTCGATATAACTGAATTACTCTTGAAAGGGTCACGTCATTCATCTGTATCCCCATTCTAAAGCAATGAATGTCGTGTAATCATTCTTACGAATCAATTAAATTTATGTATGCGGTGTAATTAAGTTTTTTATATGCTCCGCTTGGTGTGTGTATTTTTAAATAAAGACATTGACAAACATGACAGTGAATAAATTTAAAAAAGATGTGTACATGTTTTTTTTTTTTTTTTTTTTTTTCAGATTTTTGTTAAAACAATGGGAAGAAAATAGTATGCTATTTCATTCGCACACCTACCGCTGGTGTGACATACCTTGACAGCTACTATGAGAATCGTTGACAGATCAGCCTACGCATTTCACGGTCTGCTTTCGTGCCTGATTCTGGAAGTTACCTGTATGGACAGTCCAGACCAGTCTGCGCATCCGCGCAGTCTTGTCAGAATCTTTGTTGTTCCAATACATGAAGACTGATTCACAGACCTCGGACGGCGAGTATATTCGGACATACCATTGCAAACAGTGAAAATCCAGCTGAGAATGAGCCGTCTCATTAGGATTTCCACTGTTTGCCCAGTAATTTTTGTGTTAATTCCAAACAACTGACATATAAAGGAAACAATGTCACTGTCCGAATTTACCTGTTGTCCGAATTTACCTGACTTGACCTTAGAGCATGATAAGGTGAAAGCGCACCTTATGACATGTGTAAACGGGGAATACCAATATCAGCCTGTGCATCTGCGTAGTCTGATCAGAGTGTTCCCTTTTCTCAGGACTGAACAGTTTACAATTAAAGCTGATCAGTTTAATGTGACGCGTATGTTAATTTAAGTTTTTTATATAGTAAGGCACATGGCTAAATATTAAGTCAATACGGAATATAATTTTTAACATCTTACCTTGTATTTTTCTTCTGTCATCCTTTGTCGTTTTTAAACATATACAAAAATTTGGTTGGTTCAATAAATCAACCAAAAAAAGCCGAAGCGTTTGTAAATAAAAAGTGAAAGTAAATAAACTGTCACTCAACAGGCTAACTTAACTGGAAATGAAGTGTTTGCCTTCTCCGTTTATTTTTTTACCTTTTCCATTCAGGTGTGTGTACTTCATAGTTTACATTCGGTTTACCGTAAAAAAAATAAACATGGGGACAGATAGGTCTGAGCAAACAGTGCAGACCCAGATCAGAGTCAGATCAGGGTTTACCATCTTAGCCATTCCATCTGCATCTTTTATTCGCACTGAAAAAAAAAAAAAAAAAAAAAAAAAAAAGAATTCAGTTTAAGGACATTTATGGTAATTATTTTTATGTGTCCCAGTTTTTAAGGTATTCTATTATAGAAACCATTGTCATTTTGACATGCGACAAGAGAAATGGACATCAAACCATGTACGAGAACAGCGATTAAGAGCAGCTTGCGCAGCAATGGGGAAATCGTTGAAAAGTGCCATTGTTCCTTAAAGTCCCTAAGTACTGAAAGAAATCCTTTTTTGCGAACAGTCAGGACTTTTATCAGCTTGCGCATGCGCAAACTGATTAGAGCCTTCGCTTCAACGATCCCTTTTGTCGTGTAAAGGGCCGGGTCAAAGGAACATTGATGAAGACCCACTCTTAGTCACCCTCCAACGACTCGTGTGTTAATTTATTGAAAAGATGGAAATCGTAGATATAGGTAGAAAACCATAAAATTCAAGGCCTTTTATTAAAAAATCGTAAAATCCCCGTTGAACTTTAAATTATGGTTTAACCTTGTTTCTGTGTTCCCCCTCGTACTGGAGCCCCGGTAGCTCAGTGGGTTAAGCGCTGGCCTACTGATCTAGCGGTCGCGGGTTCGAGCCCCGCTGGAGGCGGAGTTCTTTCCATCGTAAACGGGGTTCCATTGCACACAGCCTTTCATTATCACAAGCCCATCGTCCTGATATGACTGAAATACTGTTGAAAAGGACGTAAAATCGCAAGTCATCCATCCATCCACCCCCCTCGTACTGGTAGCACCACTCGTCGAGTGTGCCATAAAAAATTTAAAAATTGGGACATCTAAAATATTTACCGTAATTGCAATGCAGTTAACTCTTTCGGCGCCAAAGTCGCAAAAATGCGACTTTGCAAACAGCGTATATCCAGATCAGCCGGCTCTTAAAAGAGCCGTCTGATCAGGATCTACGCTGTTTGCCATTCAAATATGAACTTAAAAAGCCTGATTTTATGAAAAATGTCTTTAGATTGTTAAAATTTCCAATTACAAATCTGTCGTCTGATGATTTGAGCAGACGAAAATTTGTCGTCTGAAAAATTTGGCGCCGAAAGAATTAAACGTCCAAAAGATGAAGATCGAATGGTAAACATTGTAAATCTTGCTCAGACTGCTCAGGAACAGCCTGATCTGTGTCTGCACTATTTGCCGTGACCTATTTGTCCCAATTTTACGTTACTGGGAAGGAACATCGCAGTAAAAAGCCATGGGTCATCAGAAATGTTCTTAACCTCTATGAGGAGAGGAGGAATTTGAAGAAGAGGAGGTATGAGAGAATACAGGGAAGCTAACAAGAAATAAAGAAGGTCTTGAACAAAGATGGTTTGATTGAAACTTGCCTGAAGAAAATCAATAGCAAGACAGAATATCAGCTGGTGAAGGCTCTTAACCACAACTATCCAGGACACGTCTGGAAAATGTCCAAAAGGAACAATGCAGTTCTGGACTGCAATCAGCACGCAGAAAAAGATCTATATACAATCCTTCGTGCAGAAGTTAAGATTCCAGTAGCAACACCTAAAAAGAGGAAGTCCGCATAAGATATTGTTCAGGCAAGCGCGGAGACCATGACTGCTGTTGATGTTTTAACAAAGATCTGGAAAAAAAGATCTACATACAATCATTCGTGAAGAAGTTGACATTACAGTTGCTGCACTGAAAAAGATGAAGTTCGCAGAAGAACTTAATCAGGCAGGTTGGGAAACCATGAGTGGTGGTTTGATGTTTTCAAACAGATATAAAACAAAATCCGGAGAGCAAGGGAATGGCGTACCCCGAAGACTCAGTCTATGACTATTGCACTCTCTAAAAAGGACAGCATACAGCTCTGCTAGATCTACAAACCGTCAGCCTCATCAGTCATCTGAAAAAAGTAAGTCATCTTAAACAGACTTTTATCTCAACCTGAAGAGGTGATCGCCAAACAGCAGGCTGGAAGGAGCACCATAGAAAAGATCTTCAACCTCAGAATCATGTGCGAGAAATACCTTCAGCAGCACCAAAATCTATACCATGTCTTTATAGATTACGAAACAGCCCTTGACAGGATATGACATGCGGCCTAAAAGACCACCATGCGGAAGTATGATACAAATGCCAACCTTGTTGGTGCCAAAAGGAACATCTACGACAAAGCTACAAGTACGGTCCAGTTGAATGACAGCACGGGAGAATGGCCCACAACAGGGATACCTGTTTTACTCACCCTCTTCAACAGAGTTATCGAAAGGATCGTGTCTAGTGCTCTGAAAGAACACGATCGGAAGGTTAGCATAGGCAGCAGAACTACATATATTATCAGTCTGCAGTTTGTCTATGACTTTGCTGCTCCGGCGGAGGTTGTGGGGATGGGGTTGTAGAGCAGAAACTTGAAGCCCTATGCTACTGGAAAGTATACGACTAAAGCTGTACAAGGTATAAAATGGGGATAAATGCTCTGAGGCCAAACTGATGACATGGCTCCAAAGGTATCCAAAGGGAGATCAAGGTGTAAATACAAAAGTTGGGAACTGCGACAAATACCTTTGCATTTATCTTAGATAATGGCTTCAAATCTGAGACGTAAAGCAATAAAACAACAACACTTCTCTCAAGGACTGCACAAACCACCGCAACTCTAACAAAGTTGAAGCCAATTCGTAGGTATGATAGCATATCTCTTGAATCAAAGGGAAATCTAATGCGCTATCTTGACATATCCATCATTCTGTACTGCCTGTGAAACCTGGACCTTGACAGAAGAATCATAGAAAAGAACAAAGGCTTTTGAGATGAGATGCTACCGAGTGTTACTGAGCGCCTGGTACAAGGGGCATGTAACCCATGAGGGTGTTCGCCGAAAAATTCAGACATTGCAGAACATGACGAAATCATGACCCTGGTTAAGAAACGAAACTAAGGCGGTTTTTTTTTTTTTTTTTTTTTTTTTTTTTGCCGTATGTGAGTGTTTTCTGGGCTAGCAGAGACGATCTTACAGAGCGCAATGAAAGGGAAAACAAGGAGAGGCAGTCAAAAGAAGATGTGAGGCGACAATATTAACGCGAAGACAGGATGGACTTTGCCAGCACAGCTAGGGCAGCTGAAAGCTAGACCAGATAGAAAAGATTGTTTCAATGTCATCTGTGGTAAACTGGCCTCTAAAATATCTGAGATATATGGCTTGTGCGTGTAAGTAACTGAGAGTTACATTTAAGTAACTGAGATTTAATGCTTAAGATCGAAGCTGGCCGATAGTTACCCAACTCAGTTTTGTCATTCGTTTTGAAAAGAGGAACGACTCTTACTGATTTTAATTTGTCATGTGATAGACGAATTGAAAGAACGCGAAAGACGGCAAACTATTATCGATGCAATATCACCCACAAACCAAGAGGGTATGCCATCAAGCCCGGTAGCTTTCTTCGAAATGACAATTTATTGCGACAAAACTTTTCGACGAACTTTCTTTCACATCTGTTAACACTTTTGGGAAGTTTCTCAAAAAGATTAGATGCAACTGTCGTATAGCATGCACTGATTTTTTTCTGCTTAAAACACTAAATATTAAAACTAAAGCTTGAAGTGATATGCGCGGATCAATTACAGGCCCGGATCCAGACCAATATATACTGGTGGGGCTCTGGATAACTGATGGGGCTGGGAGGCGCCGAGATGTGTGTGTGTGTGTGTGTGTGTGTGTGTGTGTGTGTGTGTGTGTGTGTGTGTGTGTGATGGGGGTGGGGGCTTGAAAATACGACATGATTAGGGATCAATTTGATGAGAATATTTGCTATTGTCTTTTTTGCCTTGAGATATATGTTGTGATATCTCATTAGAATCGCTTCGCCGAAGTGATTGTAAAGAAATGCCGCAACAACGTTTTAGTCATGTCCAGGTGGCGGGCCTCAAGCCCCAAAGCCCATCCCCTGGATCCGGGGTTGAAGTACCCGATTGAAGAAGCGAAAAATGCGACAGATTGGTGTGGAAGTGTTGATTGTTGGCAACAATGCCTACTCACCGTCAATTTTGAAGCCAGTAGTGCATGCTGATTTTTTTTTTACCTTTCTTGGATGGCATTCTCGGATCTTTAAGAGAACGCCAAAGTCATGAAAGTGGTGTCACTTTCAAATTTAGTCTTAAAATAGTTATCCTTATCTCTAAAGAGCAAATTCTGTGGTTTATTCCGAAATCGTTCGTTTAAATATTCAAACTCTGGTCTGACTAACCGTTTTAAATAATTCTAAAGCTTTCTTCCACTCAATTGTAGTGTAACGTGGGCCGACCTGCAAACAAACCCCGTCAGTGGAAAAGCATGCTCACCCACCAAGGGCGGTTTATTTGCTTATATACCCCAACATTTACTCGACCACAAACTACCGAGTTTGTAATTTGCATATCTATTTATATCTGTGACCTTCTACCGTCACATTACTTTCCCCTCCGAGAAGTCTCGTCCCGAGACTTGGCCTGGGAATTACATGGGTAAGGCAACTCCGGTCTGGCAGTTGTCATTATCCCACCGCTACCACCAAATGTAACGTGGGCCGACCTGCAAACAAACCCCGTCAGTGGAAAAGCATGCTCACCCACCAAGGGCGGTTTATTTGCTTATATACCCCAACATTTACTCGACCACAAACTACCGAGTTTGTAATTTGCATATCTATTTATATCTGTGACCTTCTACCGTCACAGTAGAGTGCAGTATTTCATTATTGACCCAAAGCTCTGTCCTAATTATTTTAATGATTGCCCTCGCGTGATGTAGATATAACTAAGTTAACAATGAGGAAGAAAAACTGAATAGTACACATGTAAGTAACTGTTTTTAGCCTCTTCTGTAACATAAGTTTTAGCTTTTTATTTTTTTTTTTTTTTACCTTGTTTTCTTGACGCAACGCCTCCGCGCCCTTGTCCGAAATTCCTCACGGGGTTGATGCAGGATCTCTACATATAGAAGTAGGTCCAATAATTTCAAAGTATGGGTCCCCCGGAAGCCAAAGCATTTTTACTGATCGCAGAGAATTTATATACCTTATGTATCACACAAAAATGATTAAATAGGCCTATACGCCATAAACGAAAAAAAATGGGTCCATGTGCCACAAACGCCAAAGCATTCTTTGTAAAAGCTGATACTTGTATTAGAATTGCTAGTGTGCCGCCTACGCTAATTGGATTTGCAGGGGAGCTAACTACGCAATTCTACTCATTGTATAGCAAGCGCTTTATTTTGCATTACGCTTTTCATCAACTTACATGATAAGCGTTTACATGACTTACAAAAAATGAATTATTCATAAAATTTGCAAAAATATCGATTCAGACAAAATGATTTCCTGTCTCGTATAAACAGAAAATGGAAAGGAATACTGAGACCAGAACTCGGGTACCTCTTCCAGGTTTATGTAACAGTGGCTAAAGTTTTAAAGTGAATTGCCAGTTTCGACAGTCTTTGACCAGTTCAGCAGTTGCAACAGTAAAGATGCCTGTTTCACCCAATTCCAGTCCTTCACATTTCAGACGTGCTAATGTGGCATGCCTGTCGTTTCTTGACTCAATACAGTCATATCTCGTTGAAGTTGCATATTTTGTATTTTTCCTGGCACGACATATGTCCCTGCCGCTATTCCAAGAATATGTCCAAGAACAAGTTCATAAACAACATAATATGAGTATGGCCAATCTAGATCCAGACTCTTTGAATGAGGAGCAGACCAGAATACATCATGAAGCTCAGCAAGAGAGCACCTACGATGTTCTTAGCCTTCAAATTTCGGAGGGTTTACCAGCTGTTATTTCAGTGCTCATTCTGGGAGCAGTTAGTGATAGGACTGGTAGGAGAAAGATCATGTTATGGCTGCCTGCTCTTGGCAGTATCTTATATTCTCTTATTTTCATTCTGATCATGTACACAGGCTGGTCCTTGGATGGGCTGTTCATGGCATCTGCTATAAGAGGCATCAGCGGCAGTATGACAGCATTTCTAGCAGGAGGCTCTTACTATGCCATCAACACGGTAAAACCGCACCAGCGATCAAGCCGTTTAGCTTTGCAAGAGTTACTTAATGGAGCTGCATATGCCATTGGCAACCTAATGGTTGGATTTTGGGTCAAAGCCAATGGCTTTCTGCAACCTTTCTGGTTTACATTTATCTGCAGTTTAATAGCATTTTTAATTTCCTTTTTCCTTGTTCAAGAACTGAAGCCAGAAACTGAGAGACCCCCAAGGAGGTTGACTGGAAATTGTTGCATTGATACTTTTAGTCCAATGGCTAAGTTTTTTAAGTGTAAAGATAATTTGAATCTAGTCCGGATGTGGTTAGCTATATTAGCTTTCCAAACCTATGCCATAGTACATATTGGACAAATAAATACTTTAGTATTGTACTTACTTGGTGCCCCAATGGCATGGCAGTCCACCAAGATAGGAGTGTTTCTTTCGGTTGCAATGGTATGTGCTGCCATCAGTACCGGTATGGTGCCTCCATTCCTGCGGAACTATTTAACAGACACCCACATTGCCTTTGCTGGGTTCCTGTCAAAAGGAGTTGGGACCTTGTGGATTGCTGTCGTGCAAAATGAAACAGTTATTTATTTCAGTAGGTATTTTCAATAAATATTCAGTTAGTGGTGTTAGTTTTTCTCATATTACTAATTAGACCATATGTTTGTTTAACTTTGTTTAAGAGCCAGATATTTATGTTTGTTTAACAGCCAGAAATAGATCTACACTAAAACTAAGCTATTTAATATGGCATTTTATACCAATTCTTCATCATTGTGAGACTGACTAGTATGTGACATGAGAGACTGTTTATGAACATTGCATGAATCTTGCATCCATAAATGCTGTTAAAAAATGTTATCAGTTGTTATTGCCATGAAACTGTATTTTGCTGAAACTGATTCTGATTACAACACATACAGCAGAAAGATACTGCTTGAATCTAAGGCCCTGGCATATATATAGTGTCTTGCAAACATTATGTTCAAGTTCCACAAATTAAGGCTGTTTGACTGATAATTGATCCCTTCAAATAAGTCGGCCTTAATTTCTTTCTTAAAGCAACTCAGTACATTTCCCTTATTTTTCCATGATTTTTACGAAGGGAAACAACTTAGGAGCTTTCTATTTGTTTCCCACAAAGCAAACTTCTAAAATGGGTCTGCATTCTTTTAAAAGTTTAAATTTGGGCCGATGTCTTTCCTCAAAGAGGTGAACCCCATTTAGGAGAGAAGCAAAATAGAAAATGGTTGAGTTGCTTCCCCTGAAAGTTTTGCCTATTTACCTGTAATGACATTATGGTATTTGTATTTCAGGTATATTATTGTTGGTGTTGGAGTTACTACCATTTCCAATGATGAGAGCTATTGTTGCAAAAGGAATAGAGCCAGCTGATCAGGGTATTTAACTATATGTGCCATAACACGACAAAACCAACAAAGTGGCATGTGTGCCCAGCCAAGACTCATATCAGCCTGGGCATCCGCCCAGTCTGATCAGAGTATTTGCTGTCCGCATGCAGCTAGCTTAGACTCTAAGCTACTTTTTAAGGGCACAGCAAAGACTTTGGTCACACTGGGTGGATGCACAGGCTGATCTGAGTCATTGCTGGGCACATGTCACATTGTTTGTTTTGTCATGTCACATCTCAAATGCCAGATTCTTTCTTCACCACACACATGCCCAAATAAGCATACATGTACAATATGAGGCATTATGAGGCATTTTCATGTCCAATTAATTTGCATTTTTCTCATGCTAATGTTCCCTAATTCGCTGTTGTAACTAATAGGAATAAAGAAAGGAATTTGCCTGAGTTTTCATTACAACTGATGAGAGAAAAAAGATGAGTTGCATTAAAATAAAGTGTTGTTTTACAGGACATCTAATATAGATCTGTTACTTCCGAAAACATACCTGCTATTTTTAAACTTTTCAGTTTGCTCTTATTTCATAAACTGTAGGAATCTGTATAATGATACTGTTTATCATGTGCTTGGGACTATAATAGCCTCAGTCCTCATGCATCAACACTTATAACCATCACAGATACAGTGTATGATGCTATATTTTTGTCATTTTAGGAATGATAAAACCTTGAAGTTTCAATGAGAAAATTTGTAATTACATGTATATGCAAATGACATTTTTTATTTTGACTTGTATAATAAACCGAACTTTGAATCATGCTCTTGTATTATTGAATTTATTAAACTCACTGGGGAAAATGATCAGATGCTTGGCAAAGCCACGCTGATAATCTATTTGCCTTACTAATTTGTTCCTTACTGAAGACATGATTACGTTAATTTTCTTTCAGGTTCACTATTTGCCTTAATGCATTCTGGGGAGAGTATATCGTATTTTCTGGCACCGCTGATGTTTCAGGCTATTTATGCAAGTACACTGCATTATTATGCTGGATTCGTGTTTGTAATCTCAGTCATCATGCTTGTCATACCAGTTGGTTTCACCATGTAAGTACATGAAGTTTTACAGAGCTCCTGGTAAGAGGGGATATTGAGGATAATTCAAAGATAATTTTTCTTATTTTTCAACCGTCTCGGTGAGATGGCCCTGATGAGGGGTCACAGCATATGATTTTATGGAGAAAAATGGAAAATTATCCCTGAATTAATCCTGTTACCCCTTATCTGAAGCACTGCTTTATTCAGTTTCTATGGTTCTTTGATGAAAATATTGTAAATCTGCCATAAGTTTTCATGTAAGAATCTGATATTCTTAGAACATATGCAGTCATGCTCAAGATATGAATTGGTTAACGGGAATAATATAGGGACAGTTTACTATGTTTTTACACTGAAACATTATGTTGTGACTGCAGTTCACTTGAGATTGAGCGGTCACAACATAATGTTTATATCGAAATATGAAAAAATGAAAAATTATCACTGAATTATCCCCAAAGCTCCACCTTATCTGGAGCTACATGTATTATGTAGATGAGGAAGGATGGAGAACAGTGGAAAGGTGCTAACAACGATTCCGAGACAAATGTAATGGTACCTCATTAGAAGGCACTGAAATTGAGGCCACGAGGTGAGCTTTGACATGCAAAAATGGAAAGATGGATGGATAACTTGCAATTTTAGGTCCTTTTTAACAGTATTTCAGTCATATTAGGGGGATGGGAGGTTGATAATGAAAGGCTGTGTGCAATGGAACAGAGAAAATGGAAAGAAAACAATAGAAAACAACTGAAAATCATCAGATGCCCATTTCCACCATTATCTTCCAAAATACTTAGTAACCAAATTTTGATGATTGCATATGGTAAGGACAAGCAGACTTCAAGCCAAAATCTAGTTGTGCACTTTATGAAAGAAAATTTGTTAGCAGACAAAATATTCTGTGCACATTGTGACATAATTCACACACTACAGCAAATAATGGAATACAATGGGGTACTATAGCACTTTTATTTGATATAGCTTGTGTTTACAAAAGAGCTGTTATGTTTCTGCATTTGTTTACCTCATATGTTAACATGACCAGGTTTCATATTTATTCTGTGTTTTGAGGTAAATTCTGAAATGAACCCAAACACAACAAAACCAACACAGTGGCATGTGGGCCCAGTGTAGACTCAAATCAGCCTGGGCATCTGCCCAGTCTGATCAGAGTCTTTGCTATGTACTTAGAGGGTCCTCTAAGCAGACAGCAAAGACTCTGAACTGACTGGGCAGATGCATAGGCTGATTTGAGTCTTTTAAGGGCACTCATGACACTTTGTCCATTTTGTCTTGTTGCAGCTCAGTTGTATCCTGCCTAAATTCAAAATGGTCTTGTCTGTCTGAAAGTGAATGGGTTCTCTGCCTTTTTTGTTTTCACCATTCTTTTGAAGGAATACAACTTATGGGACTGTCTCTTTTCACCCCTGGGCAACAAAACCCTTCAAAAAAGTGGTTAATCTTTAAAGGAAAGAGTTAGCTCCTTGAGGAACAATTTCTTACTTTTAAGGGTTGACCCCTTAAGGGAGGTATAAATGAAAGTTTCGTGTTGCTTCCCCTGAAAGTGGACATAGTCACTTAAAGATTTGTACAAGTCCATTTGTTCGACCTTGATCAGATTGCTAGTTTAACAGCAGTCTGGTCTTTGTTTACACTGCCCATTCTTGTCAATGTCTATGTACTTTTATGGTAGTTTCTTGTTCCTTTCTTTAGAGGCATACGTTACATTGACCTAAGAGAGCCAGCACCCTATGTTGAAATGCCCAGAGAAACAGAAGGAGCACTGGTTCCCAATGAAATGACCAGCATGAATGGTACTACTGATACCCAGCATCATGGCTCTATACAGGCCCCAGGGGAACCAGCAGCACAGAATGGTAGTATACCAAACTCTGGCTCTGAAGCTGAGAACCAGTCTAGAACAGTCAGCAGGGGACCAGTTGATGTTTGAAAACAGGAAACCAGACATTATACTTAGCAATGCAAAACCAAATTTATCTGTCTTTGATGTCATTTCTAGATGAGCCATGGTTAAGGCAAATGGATACATCTCTAAGTTCACTGCCATTTATTCATAGGGAAATAGCTACAAACACAGAATTAAATGATTTGAGAATAATTGTTGTTGTTTTTTTGAGAAAATCTGAAGTTTCTGTTGAAAGAATTTGAGTTTGTAATGTCATTGAAAAATTATGCTTTGATACCAATGACGTCATATATCTGTACCATAGCAACTTAGAGTTCATATTGATGTGTAAGTGATGTCATCGAGACATCATTCTGCCAAGGTGGTAAGCTTAACAGTTGGTAAATTTATAGTTGCTGTGGTAACAAATCTGTGGCATCAACTCACTTGTAATTTGAGAAGGAGCATGGCATACAGTGTATGCCATGCTCCTTTTGGATTATAAGTGAGATGCTACCTGAAATTCTCACAATGGAAAAGTGTGATTTTCTCAAACCTATGATTTTTTCTCAAATAATTCAGTTCTCTATTATTAGTGGTTAAGTATTGGCTGCCATTTAAGTAGAGCTCTCCCTGTAAAGGAGTCTACCCTTAAAGGAAAGGATTTGCTTCTGGTGGTGAAATTTCTTTTCTTTAACTACCATTGAGTAGGGAGGAAAAACTTAAAAGGCTGAGTTGCTTCCCCTGAAAGTGTAGCCATTGTGTAGCAAATTCTTTCCTTTAAGAGTAAACCCCAGTTTGGAGGGACTGCGTCATCAAGAGAAATGAACAGAAAGTCACATAAGTTGTTTTCCTTTGTAAAAATGGCAGAATAAGAAGATGTTTCCATTTACCTTAATAGCCAGACTGCTTGAGGTAGAGTATAAGTGTTTAGCATTCAATGTTTTATGTAATGCTTTACATGATATTTCAACATTGTAAACAGCTGAGTTTAAATTCGTCAAGTGTCCGTGCAATATGACAGATATGAATCATATGTGTGATAAGAAAATAATATTACCACTCACACTGGCCATCGAATATGTGTGATACAATTTCTACATGTAAAGGATAAGTCGGTGAAAAATTCTGCTTTTAAAGGGTTACTCAATGGCTGTTTTCTTTAATCTTAAGATTATGCATGTACTAGTGTACTGAACTTTTAATAATATAAAAAATTTATAAATGTTGACTAAATGATTCATTTGTCTGTTTTATGCCTAATGCCAAATAAGTAAATAGATGTACATGTATGTTGTTTAAAACTAATAGAATAACTGGTGCTTTTAATTGTTAGTGTGTATTTCAAATGATTTTTAAGATTATCTCACTGTTTTCTTGTCTGACAGGAGTCTTTTAATCTATGGTGAGACGGCTTATGTACATGTATATCTTAAAGTTACATAATTTTTAATACATGTTGACAGCATATGTGTCCTTGTTGACAGAATCTGTGTTCTTGTTGACAGAATCTGTGTTCTTGTTGACAGAATCTGTATCCTTGTTGGCAGAATCTGTATTCTTTTTGACAGAATCTGTTTTCTTGCTGACAGTATCTGTGTACATGGTAATAGGATCTGAGTTCTTGTTGACAGAATCTTTGTATGTGTTGACAGAATGGTTGACAGAATCTTTGTATGTGTTGACAGAATCTGAGTTCTTGTTGACAGAATCTGTGCTCTTCTTGACAGAATCTGTGTATGTGTTGACAGGATCTGTGTTCCTGTTGACAGAATCTGTGTTCTTGTTGACAGAATCTGTGTATGTGTTGACGTGATCTGTGTTCTTGTTGACAGAACCTGTGGCATTGTGGACAGAATCTGTGTTCTTGTTGACAGTATCTGTGACCTTGTTAACAGAATCTTTGTTCATAGTTAGAGAATGTTGCGGTAAGCTTCAATGTGCCAAAAATGCAAATGATAAAGTTCACATCTGCAAAATTCAAAAAATGTTATGTCCAAGCACACAACTAGAGGACAAGCAATGTAGATTTAGATGAGGTAGCTGATTATCAATAGTCTCAACTGGATCTACCTCGTGCAACTTCAGCTATTTTCATTTTTGGCACTTTTTAAAAGTGTTAGAGTGGAGTCGGGTAATATCGGACAGCGGGTAAATTCGGACATACTGTTGCAAACAGTGAAAATCCAGATGAGATGGCTCATAATGAGCTGTCTCATCAGGATTTTCACTGTTTGCCAAGTTAATTTTGTTTAGATTCCAAACAACTGACATATAAAGGAAACAATGTCACTGTCCGAATTTACCCGCTGTCTGAATTTACCCGACTTTCCTATAAATGGATGTACTTACAAATGAACTGAGTGTACTTACAAATGAACTGAGTGTACTTACAAACACAATGAGTGTCCATTACTATAGAATGGTCAGTGATATACAAACAGAACCAGTAGCGGTAAGTAAAAATATTTTGTACTTGTAGACAGTTAATACAAGTACTTGTAGACAAAAGTGATGTCCATAATTACAGAATATGAACACATAAAGACAGAATTATGTCTATGGCCGTAGAATATTTAAAACTTGTAGAAGTAATTAATTTAAAATTTTGTAGAAATAATCAGTTTAAAACTTGTACAAATGATCAATTTAAAACTTGTAGAAATAATTAGTTTAAAACTTGTAGCAATTATTAATTTTAAACTTGTAGAAATAATCAATTTAAAACTTGTAGAAATAATTTAGAACTTATAGAAATAATTAATTTAAAACTTGTAGAAATAATCAATTTAAAACTTGTAGAAATAATAAATTTAAAACTTGTAGAAATAATAAATTTAAAACTTGTAGAAACAATTTAGAACTTGTAGAAATAATTAGTTTAAAACATGTAGAAATAATCAGTGCTCATGCACATGTGCCTTTATAGTTTCTATTTATCATAGTGACTGCTGATTCATGTTTGCATAACAGTGAACACTTAAACTGCCAATATTGTTTATTTTTGAAGTTGCAAACAGTATAGATCCAAATGACGCTGCTCATTATGAGCCACCTCATCTGGATCTACACTGTTTGCCAGCCAGTTTTTTAACTGTCAGTATGATATACTTTGGATGAAATATTTGTTGAAATTTTGCGGACAAAAATTGTTGCCTGCTTTTTAGCTCACCTGGCCCGAAGGGCCACAGTGAGCTATTGTCATACCAATGCGTCCGGATTGCGTCGTGCGTAGTCACGGAATTTGTCCGTCAACACCTAAAAACAAATATTCAAACATCTTCTTCTGTAAAACTACTGGTCCCATGGTTCTCAAATTTCACATGGAGCATGACCTCACTCCAGGGTCTTAAAATTGGAAAATTGGGTCAGGTTGAAAATCCAAGATGGCCACCGTTACTGAAAATAGCAAAAACAACAAAATAAACTTCTTCTCCAGAACCACTGGGTATATTTGTCTGAATTTTGGCATGGAACATCAGTGAAACATTGGTATTCAAAATTGTAAAAATGAAAAAAATCTGTAGCGGAGTTTTGTCACAGTGACCTACTTTCTGTTTACATGTGTAATTTTGCTCAAATGCCAATGTCAAAAAATGACCTTTTTAAACAACTTCAAACAACTTTTTCTCTAAAACCACTGAGCCCATGGATCTCAAATTTCACATGGAGCATGACCAGACTGCAGGGTTTCAAAATTGTAAAATTGGGTCAGGTCAAGAATCCAAGATGGCTGCTGTTACTAAAAATAGCAAAAACAACAAAATCAACTTCTTCTCCAGAACCAGTTGGTATATTTGGTTGAAAAATTGCATGGAACATAAGTGGGACCTTGGTATTGAAAATTGTAAAAATAAAAAAATTCTTTAGCGGAATTAGGTCACAGTGACCTACTTAGCGTTTACAAGGCCGATTTTGCTCAAATGTCAATATCTAAAGAAAATGCAACCAATTCTGACCAGATTTGGTCAGAATTGGTTCTTGAATGGAATTATTTCAATTTTGTGCCAGTTGACTATCCAAGATGGCCACCATAGGGACTGTTACTAAAAATAGCACAAACATAAAAATGACAATTACTCAAGAACCCTTGAATGGAATTGGACCAATTTTGTGTCAGAATGTTCCTTGCATGAAGCCGTTTCGATTAATTGCAATTTGGCAGTCCAAGATGGCCGCCATCTGGTGTTACTAAAAATAGCACAAACATAAAAATGACAATTACTCAAGAACCCTTGAATGGAATTGGACCAATTTTGTGTCAGAATGTTCCTTGCATGAAGTCGTTTTGATTAATTGCAATTTGGCATTCCAAGATGGCCGCCATCTGCCGTTACTAAAAATAGCACAAAACTTGAAAATGACAATGTCTCAGTAACCGCTGAATGGATTTTGACGAAATTTGTGTCAAAATGATACTTGCATTGAGATGTTTCAAAAATATCTAACTGTAGACCATTCATGTTGGCCTCTGTTACTAAAAATAGAAAAATGTGAAAATTAGAAAATCTCAATGGAGTTGGATTAATTTTGTGTCAGAATGGTCCTTTCATTTAGCTTTTTCGATTTTTTTGCATTTTGGCATTCCAAGATGGCCGCCATTTGCCGTTACTAAAAATAGCACAAAACAAGAAAATGACAATATCTCAGTAACCGCTGAATGGATTTTGACGAAATTTGTGTCAAAATGATCTTGCATTGAGATGTTTCAAAAATATCTAACTGTAAGACCAGTCATATTGGCCTCTGTTACTAAAAATAGAAAAATGTGAAAATCAGAAAATCTCAATGGAATTGGACCAAATTTGTGTGAAAATGGTCCTTGCATGAAGGCTTTTCGATTTTTTGCATTTTAGCAATCCAAGATGGCCGCCATCTGCCGTTACTAAAAATAGCACAAAACATGAAACTGGCAATATCTCAGTAACCCCTGAATGGATTTTGATGAAATTTGTGGCAAAATGATTCTTGCATTGAGGTGTTTCAAAAGTAAATATATAAAGACCAGGCAAGTTGGCCTCTGTTACTAAAAGTAGCAAAATGTGAACATGAGAAATTTTCAGTGGAATTGGACCAATTTGTATCAGAATGGTTCCGTTGCACAATAGCCAGGTGAGCGATATCAGGCCCATTTGGGCATTTTGTTTTTTGCGTATCAAGGGTTACAGTGTATGGGTACATCTCTCTGTGTTTTTGCCATCTTTACCAAGGAGAACAACTTTTGATACTTCTTGTTTGCTTCCCTGGAGTGGAGGGCAAGCCCCCCTCCCCCACCCAGATTTGCTCCTAGAGGAGCATATTCTTTAATTAAGAGTTTACCCCTATTGAGAAGGTCCGAAAAATAAAAAAGGTAAAGTTGCTTCTCCTAAAAGTGGACACACTCAACTTAAGAAAAATATGGTACCAATGTTTTACCACCAAATTTTTGTGGGGCTCTTTGGTGCTGTCCATGAATTTCAAAATACAACTTTAACCATCATGTCTGAAAATTTTCATAATATGATATTATACTGTTTCTTATATTTTATTGTCATATAGTTATTGTAACTCTGTTCATTCCTAACACTTCTATTTTCCATTACCAAAGAGTATTACCACAGCCTCTACATTCAAATGTTTACAGATCTGATAACCTTGATAGTCACTTTTACAGTGTGGATGATTACGTTTTTATGCCCCCAACTTCGAAGAAGTTGAGGGGGCATATTGGTTTGGGCCTGACTGTCCATCCGTCCGTCCGTCTGTACGTTTCATTTTAGGGGTGGTCTATTATTCAAGAACCGTAACTCCTAGGCCCTCGATATTTTATGGGTGAGTAGACCATTAAAAATTAGCAGACCCGTATTTTTTTTCTTGTCCTTCGGCCTTGTACTTACAGAGTAATGCCCTTTTTATGAAAAATTAAATGAAAGTTTGTTCCCAAAATCCTGGGAGAACCGTTGGAGCTAGGATACTCATATTTGGCATACAGCTATGGGCTAAGGTGTAGATCACCTGATCAACTTATGGGCTGATTTCGTAAATATTTGACTGAATTATGCCCCTTTGTTAACTTTGGCATTTTTCCAACTTTTGAACTGTTTGACCTAGAGACCTGATTTTTGGTATACAGATAGTATTTGATGTGTCGATCATTCTGATGATGGCTACGTTATGTTGTATTCATTATTGACAGAGTTATGCCCCTTTTCTTATTTGTACAAAACATTTTAGGGGTGGTCTATTATTCAAGAACCATAACTCCTAGACCAATGATGTGTTATGGGTGGGTAGACCATTAAAAATTAGCAGACCCGTATTTTTTTTCTTGTCCGTCGGCCTTGTACTTACAGAGTTATGCCCCTTTTTCAAAAAATTAAATGAAAGTTTGTTCCCAAAATCCTGGGAGAGCCATTGGAGCTAGGATACTCATATTTAGCATACAGCTAGAGGCTAAGGTGTAGATCACCTTATTAACTTTTGGGCCGATTTCGTAAATATTTGACTGAATTATGCCCCTTTGTTAACTTTGGCATTTTTCCAACTTTTGAACCGTTTGACCTAGAGACCTGATTTTTGGTATACAGATAGTATTTGATGTGTCGATCATTCTGATGATGGTTACGCTATGTTGTATTCATTATTGACAGAGTTATGCCCCTTTCCAATGTTTGAACCTTTTGAGCTAGAGACCTCATCTATGGTGTACTTAAAGTATTTGATGTGTTAATCATTCTGATGAAGGTAAGGTTATGTATACATTTTAACTGACCTTGTTAGGGTCAAGCATATAGTTGGGGCATAGTGTTTTACAAACACATTTTCTAGTTTACGTTATTTTCTTATGTCATTTCAACGAGGAAAACACCTAGAATTCTTCAAGATTTACTCAATAAATTCATTGTTTCTATATTCATTCTTTCAAAATGAAGCAAGAGAATGTGTAATCAAGAGTATTTTCAGGTGATATTAGCAGTTTTATCTCGAGTTTAATATTTTTTATATTTAATCGTCTCCCAATATCCGAAACTGGAAGTAGGTGCTGGTGTCCTAGGTCTCTATGAATGTTGTTGTTGCTACGAAACTGGAGGAGGTTTAAACATGAAAACTTGTAAGCTCTCAGTAAAGTTTGAAGTACTTACAAGTATGAAGTATGCATTCTCTGCACTATATTCTATGGCATCATTTGGAAATGAAGAAGATGCTGTGAAAAAAAAAAAAGAAACCACGAAGCAGATCGTTGTACTACAATTCCCTTATTTTGTGACGTAATTACCATGTGATCATCCACCCTGGTTTAGGAACATATTTTTTTGTGACCAGGCTCACCCAGAGTGTATTAATGATTGTTCTTAGTACAGGCTGGTGTGAGTAGTAATAAGGTGATCAGGTACACAGTCAGGGAAAGCAACTATTTATTTTCATTTTTGCCTCCCTGCTCAATGTGGATCTGCTTTAAAAGGAAAGAATTTGCTCCTGGATGAGCAAATTCTTTCCTTTAAGAGTAGACTCCATTTTGGTTTAAACGACCATTAATTCAAGATCTTTTGGAATGATATATATACATAGTATTACAACAAATAGATCAGACTCTGATCTGATCAGTAAGCTTTTGATTTATATATATATCATCTCCTGGACTCCATTTCAGAAGAGTTTTATCATCCTGGGAAACAAACAGGACATTACTAATGTTGTTCCCCTTTGTAAAAATGGTGGAAAAACATAGAGATATACCTAGTCACCTGAAGACTGATAAGGATTGGATCTGTTTTCATTGATATGCACAGGCTGTTAGGGGTAGTTTGTTGGAGATGTATATATCTTTGCAGTTATGCCCATATTAAAGTCTTTGTATGACTGGCCTTGAGTGAAAAAGGACCTTATGACGTGCATTTTTAATACTAAAGTCAGACTGTGCATCAGTTCAGACTCATCACAGTCCTCATTTTTTCCACTTTAGATTCAATATGATTTGTAGATTGTATATGTGAATTGGGAAGACTCTGATCAGACTGCATGGTTGCACTGGCTGCTCTGAGACTTTCTGTTCACATATGTTGTATGATACCTTTTCAAGTGATATCTGTCATATAATTTCTTTGCAAAGATTCATTATTAATTTCATGCCTGTAGATTTCGTAGGGGCCATACATGATGTGTAGGGACAGCAGAGCTCCAGATAAAAAGGGATATTGAGGATTATTCAAAGATAATTTTTCTTATTTCTCCACAAAAAATACATTGTGACCCCTCATCAGAATCAGCTCGGCGAGACGGTTCTAATGATGGGTCACAACATACATGTATGTTACTATGGAAAAATATGGACCATTATCCTTGAATTATCTCTATTACCCCTTCTTATCTGGAAAAGGGGGACAGTACTGGCCGTGGCCAGATTGCATGATTGTGCAGGTTGGTTTGGGTCTTTGTTGGTCAGCAACAGGTTTGTGTGTCACATCTGCAATGATTCCACCAAAGAAACGTTTTAGCAGAGAAAAGGACATATTTCAAACTTTTGACTGTCAAAGGGATAGTCATTCAGGCATAAGTAGAGTAAGTATGGAAGATTTACTAGATTAATATAATTATATTTCTTTTCGTGGAGACTGAAGCTCATGGTTTAGCAATACTAGCGAAGTTTGTTGTATAAATGTTTGCGCATTCGTTGTTTTACACTGTTAATTCTTTGGAAAAAGTGTGTATGTATGGGGATTTTAGTTCACTCAAACTCACTGAGTGTGTAATTCCCAATCATTAATAGAATGACAGTATTCCTTTCCGCGAACTACATGTACTGGGTAGAAATATATTCAACTAATGTTTTACCACATAACAGCTGTTTATGTATATAGTCATCTAGCCATTCCATAATTTTCAATTTCCACACAGCGACCATACCTCTTATAAGTAGATCCTTTCTTGTATGTTTATAAAGTCCATTCCTTTTGTTTTATTATGGGTATTTCTATAACCATTATGCCATTATGAAGTTTTGCTTGTTATTTATTTGTAATAATGCAACGATATACTCAAGTAATATATTTTATTATTTATCACAGTTGATTGAAATCATAATTTTGTATCTGTGATGTATACTGAAAGAGTCATGATTGTTACATAACCTATTTTACAGTGAATGGATACACCTGCATGTTTCTCTGACATTTTTACGAAGGGCAACAACTTCTGTGACTTCCTGTTTACTTTCCTGGGCTATGAGATCCATCAAAATAGGGGGTTTACTCTTTGAAGGAGCAAATTCTTTCTTGAAGAGTAAACCCCATTGAGGAAAGGGGCAAAAATGAAAAAGGCAGAGTTGCTTTCCCTGAAAGTGTATCCATTCACATTAAATATCTTATAATCTAGATATCTGAGCCATTTCTGAACATGACTCTTTCAAAATCTTGTCTTCTAACATTGTAGGCAGTTGATGTAGACCCTGATGAGACTGCTGCTAAGAAACAGTCTGGTCTTGATCTACACTGATTGCTGAGATAGCCTGTCAAAATATTTAGGGGAAAAGCTGTACGTTTTCTTTGTTATAACTTTTTGCTTGTTGCATGTATTTAATATTATAATGATAACACCGACAGAGAAAGGTTTTTTAAATGAGTTTTTAACTCTTGAATTTTTATGTTAGAACACAGTGTTTCAGACCTAGATGTCTCTTAAACCTGTCATTATAATAAGACCTACGGTACTTACTAGCTCACTAGCTCACTTACTAACAAACTTTTCATTATGATAAGACCGGCTCACTTCATATAAAACAAGCTTTGAAGTAAACTTTCCATTATTATGAAACGTGTTATCAGGGTTTCTAAATTGTTTCTTCAGAAAGTATGACTTAGATTGTGACAGGTTTTCTTTCATTACCATTTATACTTTTGGAACCAATTTTTTGAGCCTGTCTCATTAGCCTTTGAAAATCAGGGCCCTCTTGTTCAAAACTAACATCGCTAGTTAACGAGATGTTAAATTTACATATTGTAAGCAAAACGCTGCCATTTTATGCAGGAAAAATGTGAGGAGCTTTTTCAGCAAAATATTACTGCATTTAATTTTTTGAGTTCTGTAAGACTATACGATTTTGCGACTAATAACCTTGTTGGGCTAACTACCTTGTTAGGCAAACGACACTTTTAACAACCGGGCTCTGGTGGTCAAAGATGAGTAGCATTTCAGACCTATATCAGACTGGTGCTATGCAGCAGTCTGTTCTGTGTGTACTTTATCAATTTTTTTTTCATATGAAACACCTTGTTGAAATGATAAAATTAATCAGTTAAATTCAAAGGCTGAAGGAGCAGTCCAGAATCAGTCTGATATTAGAATATGCTGTATCTTTAAGACTAAGTGAAAGGGAAGTTTGATATAGCATCTAATTGACTGTTTTGGTCAAATTTAAGTAAACCTTCATGTAAACCTTCAGGTTTTCTGCCATTTTTACAAAGGGGAACAACTCTTGTGCCTTTTGCCTCCCTGATCCTAGAATATGAAAAGAGAGGCAAAATGAATCCAGTGGGCACATGACGTCAAAATGACGTCGAACTGACGTCGATGCGACGTCGTTACGTCGCATCGACGTCAGTTCGACGTCATTTCAACGTCATGTGCCTGCTGGGAAAATGGTAGCGATGCTTCCCGTGAAAGTGTACCCATTCCATTCATCTTAAGGCTATGGAAGTTGCAAACACAGTACAAAGAAGCATCTCTACCATTTTTATTTTACCTCTTTTTTCATATTTGCTCCCCTATGCCCAAAGGAGCACATTCTTTCCTTGAAGAATGGACCCCATTTTGGAAGGGCTCAATTGGTAGTCCAGGGAAGCAAAAGGCACAAGCGTTGTTCCCCTTTCTTTGACCTTTGACCAAGGCCTCTCATATTTCATGTCCTCAAAACATACTGGGCCAGTTGTAACCAAACATATAGAGCCTCCAGGTAAAATTTGCTTCCTTGTGCTTTTATATGGAAAACCCCTATAGAACATAAGAGTTCATTGAACATGTAGATTTTGATGCAAAGTTGGCTTAGTCAACGAAATGAGTTCATGAACATTTTTGAGTAATAGAGGTTAAGGTCATTCTTTGACCTATGGCCAATGTCTCTCATATATTGACAGTTTCAAACATCGTCTCAAAAGCCATTGGGCGAATTGTAACCAAATTTCATACAGTACATCCAGGGGTTGAGGGAGAGGGAACAAAAGTTTATTCAAATGGTCTGGGTCATATGACCTACCTTGCTGTTATTTCCATACGTGGCAAAAACCTTTAAAAATCTTCTCCAGAACAAGTAAACCGATGGCCTTGAAACGTGGTATGTAGCATCGGGTACTCAAGTACTACCAATATTGTCCAAATGATGACCATGGGTTGATGTTGACCTCTTTTATAGCAAGGTCCAATTTGCTTTCTGGTGCTTTTATTTGGGATAAAGGCTGGGCTATTAAGAGTTCATGGAAATTAACCTTTAAAAATCTCCACTGGGGCCTAAAAAGATGGCCTTGAAATCTTGTACATGTATATAGCATTGGGCATTGGAGTTCTAGCAAATTTATTCAAATGATGACCTCGGATTTACCTTGACCTTTTTACGGGAAGGTCAAATTTGCTTCCTGGAGTGGTTATATGAGAAAATGCGATGATATTATGTTTGAAGACTTCGTTATAACCAGTCAACAAATGAGTACTTGTAGATTTCTGAGTACCAGAGGTGGAGGTTATTCTTTGGTCTTTGATCACGGTCACTCATATTTGAGCCGCGACACGACAAAACCAACAATGTGGTTGTGCGCCCAGCGAAGACTCAGATCAGCCTGGGCAGCCGCCTAGTTTTATCAGACTCTATGTTAAGTGCTCGAACGTTAGCTAAGGGTCTAAGCTACCTTCATGCGGACAGCGAAGACTCTGATCAGACTGGGCGGATGCCCAGGCTGATCTGAGTCTGCGCTGGGCGCACAACCACATTGTTGGTTTTGTCGTGTCGCGGCTCATTTCAACAGCTTCAGACGTCATGGCCAGATGAAGACAATGAGCTGATTGAAGCAAAATGTCATATGGAACCTCCATGAGACAGGGGAAATAACAGTTTGTTTGAATGCTTCTGGTCACAAAACCAAGATATCCATCATGCCCATTTATGGTAAAACCTTTAATTATCTTCTGATGACAAATGGCTCATGACATTGAAACTGATGTGCACCGTTTTGGATTCATATACTAAATCACGTTTGTTCAAATGACGACCCTAGTTTGACCTTTGACCTTTTTACTCAGGTGAGCGTTTCAGGGCCTCATGGTCCTCCTGTTCTATTTCATTACTCACAAGTATTAAAATATGTATACGCAGCGTTCATAAGTGTGATAATGTATCTGTGTTGTGGCAAATTGTTATACCATAAATATTATAATTTTTTGCTTGTTAATGGCTCACTTTTATTAAAAGATTATTGCTTAATATGATTCTGTCTTTTAATTTATCACCAAACCACTTGAATTCAGTCACAGAACAAATTTAAAGAGTAACTACACTTCAGGAACTGACTGAATCAGATCCCAAACATCAAATGGAAAGATTGACAAAGACATCCCAACAAACAATAGATGTCAAGTGATAAGCCGAGTCAGCAGCTCTTTCCCAATTAGGTGGCAACTCAGCTATCTTTATTGAACTAAATAATTAAGACTAACAGAAGGGTTACAACAGACTAAGCAAATTATACGAAAAACTGAAGTTTGTTAATTGTCATTTTCCCCAAACAATGCCTCCATCCTAAAATTGAACAAAAACATAAAATCTAACTTAGAGCTGGACTGCATGACATGCTAAGGTTCTATCCTTAATTTCAACAGAATATTGGTTGAGTCTTTCCTTTGTCCGTATAAACAAACGCCATGCACCTTACATGCAGACATGACATGGCTGCAACTAATACAATAAAATACATAATTAGATTTTGTTTCCTTACACAGCGGGCGAGGATATCCCTTTCTGGAGATCTCGGAGATGTTTCTGCCGTGGTCTGATGTCTGAATCTGTCCCAGCCTGCCAATTGTTGCATAGCGCCTCCCAGTGTTTGCTACTCGACATATAAATTGGGTGTAGATGATGACATTGACAGTCAGGCAGTGCTGTGCATGGTTTCTGAATAGCTTCCAGTTATATAAAATGTATGCACAAGAGGAAAAGAGAACAGGGGCCGTATTCATAAAACGACTTAAGTGGTTGCTATGCTGTTGCTAAGACAGAATTTCTATGAAGGAGATTCCCTAAAACTATGAAATTAGCTCTGGAGGAACAGTCTTTTCAGACTGTTCCTCCAGAACAAATTTCATAGTTTCAGGGAATCTCTAACATAGAAATTTAACCTTAGCAACAGCATAGCAACGACTTAAGTGGTTTTATAAATACGCCCCAGAACTGTACAGAAAATAAGCATAAAGTATACTGAAACTCCAAAATGACGCACCACTTTTATAGTGTATTTATATTTCTTTAATATACTTCTATTCTATTCATTTAGCCATATTTTGTAAGGCCAGTGTACGTCATGCACAATGTAAATGAAAAGTAATAGAAATTCGGTCATGCGAGAAATGTAATAGGAAAAACTGGTCAAACAAGATTTCAGCTCGTGCTGCACGAATGCCTTCCGTTATAAAGTTCATGTCAATTACGAAGACCTGTATAAAAATGTCAAAACATTCATTTGATCAAATGTGTTTCAGAAGTTACATTTAAACGTGTCTTAAAGGCCACCTCTATTAAGCAAACCCTGTCTTAGGAGGCCGAAAGTAGGGTTTTCGGTATTAACTGACCTGTATTGAGCAAGCACATGCCTTAAAACAAGCATTTTTGTCCTTTCCTTGTGTGCTTTCTTACGGCAGGTTTGACCGTACATAGCACACAGACTTCCAAGAAAAAAATCGTATGCTGCATGACGCCATGGACAGACGCACGTGCCTTGGAATAGTGCATCACTGACATTGGAAGCATCGTAATTCATCAGAAAAAATGCTCCAACGGTGTTGCTGCAAATGCAGATCATATAAGTTTTCCATAGTTTGAGATTTTGCTTTTCGAGGGTACATATTTTTTGCGTCCTCTTCACGCTTGGTTTAGTAATTCAATTCAGTGAAACTAAATGTCATAGAAGATATATATTAATATGTATACCTTAAAACTGAAATTTGTAACAATAACTGGTTTGTTATTGCTGAGGTTCAGTTTATATATACTTAGTAAAACAATTGGAGGATATTCAAATATGATTCATTTTTACTTTTAACACAATATTTAAAAAATTTGATATACATGCATGCAATAGTTCTGGGCATTTACAGCTGTACAGCTGGTCTAATTAAAGTCACGCTTCAGTGGTTACAGTACACTACTGCTCCAAAAGTCATAACCCCCACAACATAAATTCACAAACATGTATTTATCATTATATTGTTATTAATAATCGTTTAAAGGAGTTGAATGGTTGGGAGGCCGCAATACTCCTGAAAGCATTAGTAGTACAATAAATGCATTAGATAAATCTACAAAGGTGACCCATCAAGACTACCCCTGCTCGCTTACCTGGATGTTCCTTGTTTTATCCTTAATCAGCAGCAAAATAGTCGGCATCAGAATATTATAAGTGGCATCCAAATAATCAGGCAATCTTCTGTTTGGTATTACATGCTAAAAAGGGCCATAAACTCAATTTTAACTGTCTGTGAAATTTTGCAGTACATTTGTAGTGGTACTGTTGTGTGACGTACATTAAACTTTCCTTTTTATATACATACGCCCGGTACCTTTATAGACATGTATATTTAATTTGGTACATATTTTGTTGGGCATCACAAACATGATAGATTTTTTTTATATCCTTCAATTGTTTTTTAGTATAGTTTCTAGTCTTACGATTTTGATAAGTAATTCCGTTTTATTAAATATAACGGGTGAGAGTAATAATGAGTGATGACTTTGAGACCTTGACAAGGAAATCTCAGACTCGTTTTCAGATTATTTAAGTCACACGCTCATCAAGCTTCACATGAGACTAAATAATCTGAAAAGTAGCATGAGATTTTTTTGTCTCAACCTCAACACCATCATATATTCCGTTAGTCACTTTGTTGTTTAATTACCTTATTGCGACGAAAAACTTCACCCTGTATGTATGCCTCTTGTTTTAAATGCTGTAAGCAAGTAACTCATTCTATTATTTTTTGTAATTGTGAGTAAATATTCAATCTGACCGTGGTAAAATTTAGGAAAAGAAACAAACAATAAGATTTACAGATTTAATGGATGGTTTAGATTATTTCCTGGGATCTCATATGAATCCGGTTTTTTTTATTTGCATCGTTGTCACTAACATGCACAATCACGTTTTCAGCTTTTAAAAGCAGAAGTAATGATTATAGAAGGTCTATACGGGCTCACGTCTTTTACGCATATAAGAGGTAAACTCTAGGCATACGACATACAGCATTTGTACCCTCAGAATTTCCATCATCGGAGTCAGTCGGCTTACGTTATGACTTTCTATAACGAGTGAGATAACACTCACATGACCTTCATAGGTACTATTAAACTGTTTAGAAAATATTTCTTTCCAAGAGATCTTGGAGTCTTTCTCTCTTGGTCTGCTATCTGAAGCATAAAGGCTGAGAAATCTGCCGCAGTCTGCCAGTCGTTGCATAACGCATCCCAATCTTTAAATACTAGACATGTAAATTGGGTGCAGACGATGAAATTGGCAGCCAGCTAGTGCATGAAATATCGCTTTAGGTTCTTTAGTAGCTTATGTGAAATGTATGCACAATGTTGAATTAAGAGCACAAAACTGTTTACAGAAAATAAGCTTGAACAACATAGTTCAAACGCTATAATTCAACAAGTAATACTGTTTTATTGTCCCGCGCATTTTCGAAGAAAAGCGAGAGGACAATTATAGTATTCGGTTTTCCGTGGTTCCATAGTTCCGTCTCCGCTTAAGAGAATGTACCCTGTGTGCGCAACTCCTCCTACAGTTTTTCATGAATCATTCTGAAACTTTGCAAACTTCTGTTTCATGGTCTGTAGATGTGCATGTGTTTTAGTGGGTACGGTCGAGTAAAATTTACCACTTTTTTACCTTTATGAACTTAGTCATTTTTCCTCATCAGAAGACCTATTGGGTGTATATACCTTGTGTGCAAAACTTCTGCAGTTTTTCATGAAGCATTTTGAAACTTCACAGGCTTCTTCTTCATTGTCTTTAGATGTGCACGTGACTTTAAGATGTATAGACTCTGGAAACCTTGTGTGTACAGCTCCTCATAGGATTTTGAACCAATCTTTTTGTAAATTGTGCAAGTGCTTTTCACATGGTCTCAGAGCTTGCATATTTTTTTTCGTAGAATTTCCAGATACTTTTTTCTTACTTTTCATGCATTTCGAATTTAGGCATATTTTTAGCTCAAATACTATCAAATTGCATTGACAGGTTCCTCGTGTGTATGTCCTCATATTGTTTTGGACATTGTACATTTTAGGATTGTGCATCCTCCCTTCTTTTTTTCCAAGGGCGGGTGACATAAATTCATCGAATATATGCTTGTTAAATATAGTGGGTAAGGAAAATAAATAGTGATTACGTTGAGACCTTGACAAGGAAATCTCAAGCCCGTTTTCAGATTATTTAAGTCTCATGCATGGCAAGCTTCATTTGAGACTAAATAATCTGAAAACTACCCTAAGATTTTCTCGTCTCGGCCTCAACCCCATTTTAGATTCTATTAATCACTTTATAGTATATTTCCCTTATTGCAATGACAAACTTTAATGTATGATTGCCTCCCTTGTTTTGAATGTCGTAAGCAGGTAACTCATTTCAATATATTTTGTAATGGCATGTTAATTTTCAACCTGACAGTGGTAAAATTTAGAGAAAGAAAGGAACAATTAACAATAAGATTTATAGATTTAATGAATGGTTTAGATTCTTTTCTGGTATTTTATATGAACCAACTTTGTTTTGCATCGTTGTCACTTACACGCATAATCATAATTACAGCTTTTAAAAGCACATACAGTGATCACAGGACATATATAGAGCTCTAGTGCCTTGTACACATATTTGAGGTGGACTAATTGATAGCATGGGACGTACACTGAGTCGTCTCACTTTGTGACTTCCTCCAACGAGTGAAATAACACTCAAATGGACTTCATAGGTACTAACAGTTTTTTTACTATGCAAAAAAGAAATAAACTGGTAATTTCTGGTTCTTCAGATATCTTCCAGTTTGGACCATATTCATCTCATTTGATGCTCTGTGCACTAACAATTTAGGCCTTCTGTCTAAGCTCAAACACCTAAAGCCTCCGTCTTTCAAAAATTATCTGTAGCAGCTTGAAACCAGGCCCCGAGGTTATAAAACTTTTTTCGTGCTCAACTCAGCTGGGCATGAAATTTTCTCTGCTGATAAATATGAAAATGCCAACTAATGTTGGCATTTTCATATTTATAAGCAGAGAAAATGTCATACTCAGCCTGACTGAGCAGGAAATCAACTGTACTTATCAACAATTTGTTAATTATAACCAGGTAAAATTTCATGCTCAACTCAGCTGAGCATGAAAAAAGTTTTATAACCTCGGGGCCAGTCATCCTCGGTTCAAACTCATCAGAGCTTGCCAACTCAAAATATGCATTGACTTGTCTATATCATTAATAACAGAAACATTATTAAACAACATATCACAGTAAATGGAACAAGAGAATGCTTCTGCTAAAAGTTTAAAACCTAGCATATAAAAACAAGACTGTTCACTTCTTCAGAAGCTCTATGTAATAATGTATTGTGCAAAACACAAATAATGCCCTCCGTGACCTGTGTCTGTTACAACCACACCTTTGTCTCCCAACGCCTCCCTACGCACATCCACCACATTTTGATCTTCAAAAATCATTACACGCATTTTCAATATAATTGTAATGCATGCTTGCTCAATATATTGTGCTCATACTGTATTTTCTAAGTTCAAACCTCCATAATTTTCCATATATATATTTTTTTATTTCAAATGTGCACAATCAAACATGTTTTAACCTCTTATCCGCGGTTGGGGAATAAAAAATCTAGATCTGATTGTGCAGTCATATATGTATATCACAAAAACACATGGTCCAGCATCAGAAATCCATTCCCTTCGTTTTTGTCAGCTGGCTCTCACGCCCCTGATACCATCGTTCACAGTATTCCACCAAGAGCGTATTATATTAATAATCTTTTAATATCAAATAGGACACAAATCTCTTTAACTCGCATAGGGGTTATATAATTACATGGTCACCTTCGTCTTCGTTTTTGTCAGCTGACTCTGCGAATACTGCAGATATTGAGTTTACGCCTCTGATGCCATTGCCTACAGTATTCTACCAAGAACATACAGTCCTTTTATATGTTTCATATAATATCCAGTTAAATAACCAGGTACCGTTTCCACCAATATTCCTCAAGACCTCCGTACTTTTGACCGCCATTTTTAACTAGGTAAATAACTTTTTCAGAATTTTATATCCAAACCCCTTCTAAAGAAAGAAGTTACTCTTAAAGAGAAACAAGCAAATTCCTTTCTATAAGAGCAGGGGCCGTATTCATAAAACGACTTAAGCCGTTGCTATAATGTTGCTAAGGCTGAATTTCTATAAAGGAGATTCCCTACAACTATGAAATTTGCTCTGGAGGAACAGTCTTTGTAAGACTGTTCCTCCAGAGCAAATTTCATCGACTGTTCCTCCAGAGCAAATTTCATCGTTGTAGGGAATCTCCAACATATAAATTTACCCTTAGCAACAGCACAGCAACGACTTAAGTTGTTTTATGAATACGGCCCCGAGCTTTATAAAAAAAAACTAACTTTCTATTTGAACAGTAATTGACAAGTTTAGAAGCAATGAGCCTGGATTAATTAAGTAGCACATCCTAGTTTTCTACTTGTGAAACATCACCTGTCTACTGAATTGCACAAGTTTTGGAATAGTTTTGTGTAACTGATGGAGGCAAATTTGTCTTTCGTCGAGCTGACAACTTATTTAATATCTGAAAAAACAAGAAAGAGAACTGTAAGTACAGTTAAAGAACTAGCAAGTTAGTCACAGATCAGTATAACGATGAGGTATGTATTATAGTTTTAGATCTAAATGTTACTATAGTGATTGAAATGCAAATAAATACAAAAATAAGATTGCAAGAAAAAAATCTAATAGTTCCAAATTAAACGGATTGTTAATGACCTTAGTATCATGTGTGATAAATGATTTCCTTTTTTTATTAAAAAATTTAGAACTTTAAATAGAATAATTAATTAAAATCAGCGTTTGTCAAATAAATCATGATCAAAATCTATTACGGACTTCCTAAACAAAAGGACTTTGATTGCTTCAAGCAGGGCAGGCTCTTTTACTACAGGTTCAGATTCATATACACCAAATGAATCGTCCACATGACTGAGTGGCTAGCGCTCCCGACTTCGTATCATGAGGTCGCTGGTTTGAGTCCCGCTGGAGGCGAGATTAACAGCGCGTCATTGCACAGAGCTATACTGAGCCGTGACACGAGAAAACCAACAAAGTGGTTGTGCGCCCAGCGCAGACTGAGTATTCGCCCAGTCTAACCAGAGTCTTCGCTGTCAGCATGGAGCTAGATTAGACTCTTAGCTACCATTTAAGCGCAAAAAAAGACTGATCAGACCGGGCGGATGTCCGGGCTGATCTGAGTCTGCGCTGGGCACACAACCTCTTGTTTTAGTTTTTTTTTTAGTTCTGATGTGACAGAACTACCGTTGAAAAAGACTTTAAACCTCTAGGTCATCCAAGCATCCATCCCTACACCAAATGCTGAAACGGTTGCTTACTTACTAAAGATTTCCTTCAAAGCAGGTTTGATTTTACTCACCACTAATACTTCATAGAAGTCTACAGTATTGCTATTATCTGTATCAAGTTCGTTAAAGATCTCGTCCACTTGTTTAGGTGTAAACATAGTAACTGTCTCAGTTAACACCTTGTCTAGTTCTTCTTTGTCGATGTTCTGGAGAAAAAAAAAAAGAAATCCTTCGTGAGCAGTGTCATCAGAAAAAAAGTGTAATTCAGGTTTGGGATCTGACTGTCAGTTCCTGAAGTGTAGTTACTCTTTAAATTTGTCTGAAGTTTAATGCGCACAGAGATCTGGAAGAAATTATAGCTCAGCTTAACAAACGTCATGACGGCGCACACTTTTTGGAATTTAATGGATCGCAAGACAAAGTCGAAAAAATAAGGTATACATAATTATGTATTTGCACGAAATACGTCTAACTACCACATTTGCACGGCGTCATAGAAGAAGGAACTATTTTTATCACACTCGAAAGAAAGTTACTAACATAGCCAAACATTTTGAGTATGCATTGTTTGACCATTTTTCATTTCTCATATTCCGCCTAAACTTTAATATATGTTCAGTTGATACATCAATAAGCCAATACTACTTACCTCCAGTCATTGTCAGTAGTGAACAAACATAAAAGGTTAACATAATCTTAAGTCTGTTTCTTAAAAGGACATTCAAAGCTCCCCCGCACCCCACCCCCTCCACCCCCCACACACACACGCCAAAAGAGAGAGAGAGACAGAGAGCTGATTTGCTGAAATATCAACTACAGTACACAGAATGTCACACCGTGGGTTTTAATTGTCCGCTTTTCTTAGAATCCGTTTAAGTGTTAGAGATAACATTGCATATAAGGGGACAGTTCATGTGACTGTGCAGCAATAGAGCTGATATCGAACAGACTGCATACCAAAAAGAAAGAAAGAACCGCAGTGGTAAAGAATGCGACCAAGAAATACAAGAAATAATCTGACGTAGCGTACATGTATTACTACAACAGGGGTGCAAGTATACTCAGAGGCAAAAGAATACACAGTTTTTGCATGCCCATATTTTACTTATTTTTCACTGCTCCGGTCTGAAATTCAGCATGGTTTACTTTTACTCAAGGTGGATCCATGTAAAGTAGTAGAATTACAGATTGAAACGCTTGACTAGCGGCACTATATGTATGCCTACATGCCGGCTTTGCACGTTTTCCACGTGCAGCAAAATGGACAATAAGAGTTTGCTGTAAATCTGCATTTGAAATTTTGGGAGCTGTTCTAAGCAAACCACAACGTTTGCACAACGTTTGCGTTTCATTTGCACAATGAAAAAAGCTTTCTGTGGCAGGCAAAAAGCGCACTCGCATTCGCATATAGGCAAACGAACGTATACTTTTTTAAATGCCCGTAGGAGCGGCTGTACGTAGTGGATAACACTCCAGACTACCAACCCAGGGGTCGCAAGATCGACCCCCGCTTCTCCGGTCTTGTCTTTCGGATGAGACTTTAAACCGAGGTCCCGTCTCCATATGACCTCGTTGTTGGTGGGATGTTAAACCCGAGTTCACTCACTCTCTCGCTATAATGCCCGTATATTTCTTATTTTTCATTGCTAAGGTCTGAAATTCTGCATGATATATGTTTTCACAAAGTACAATAATGTGGTATTGTAAGATTACTAAAAGACTTGCTTGACTAACGACACTATACGTACATGTTGCTTTTGCCCTTTTTGCACGTGCATCATGTTAAACAATTCGATTTTGCGGCAAAATCAGTATTTGCATTTTCGGTTGATTTTACAAACCAGAATGTATGCGTTTCATTTACATGAAAACAATGCCTTTAGTGCAGACAGAAGTCGTTATAGGCTGACCGCTCAAAGCGGTTTGTGACTGAATTAATGAAATACACTGAGTCACGACTGATTGGCGATATAGTGTATATTTTCTTTTGACCCTTGACTACTTTTTCCTCTGCGTGTATGATTTTCTCTGCCACAGAGAGCCTTGTCAATGAAATGCAAACATTGTGGTTTATTTAGAACAACTACAAAAATTTCTTATATAGATTTACAGCAATTGCGTTTTGTTCATTTTGCTGTACGTGGAAAACACGCAACCCCGGCACGTCCTTTCGGTGTCGCTAATCAAGCTTTGCTATAAGTAGTTTTATTGTACCACATTAATGTATCTTGAGCACAAATAACTCATTCAAAATTTCAGATCTGCGCCATGAGAAATGAGTAAAATATATGCATTCAAAAAATATATACTTTCTTTTGCCTCTCATTTTGCCGTTTAATGTACCGATAAAGAAAGCCAGAAATAGACCACATTCCTTCCAGTCTTTTCTTATAAATGAAGCAAAAGTGATAGGTACAAACTACTTCTGGCATTTTGTCAGTATGCTTTCTGATAAAATACTACTGACCCCCTCCTTTGTCGTAGTGAATAGTGTCAGATTTTATTTATACTGTATATCTTTCCGAATTCTATGTCGCTGCATTTCTTTCTGTCTGTTATGCAGCCTGTACGGCATCAGCTGTAATACTGTAAAGCTCTAATACTGTAATGTCACATTAACTATCCTCTTATTCGAGATATTTAGTGTAAAATTCTGTTTATGCAATATTATCTTTAATACCAAGTGGATTAAACGAAATATATGGACTATTTCAGCCCACGGTGTGACATTCTATTGACTGTGGTCGATAAGTCAGCAAATCTGTTTTACTTTAATGTTCTTTAAACTGATTAAGAACGACAGATAAATGGTGTTTAAGCCGTTACTGCATGTAAGTGAGGGTGGCATAGGACAAAATGAAAACAAAATCAGTTTTCTGGTAAAATAAGTAAATAAATGAATGAATGTCTAATCCAAACGACCAGTCTTTAGTAACTCAGTAAATGACTTTCTTTTAATGATGAAACAAATTGTTCCGGTTAACAATGTAATAATTTGGCTTTTATTATGCAAAATAATGGTGCCTTGATACCCTTATTCTCGATTTTGGTCTGCTGTCAGTAACGGTATTGAAATATATCCAGTACCAAAGTATGTACTGTCAAGATATTTATTCTCTCATGATGAAAAACGAAATACCAATATTCCATTCGTTCGTCTAGTGAAAAAGCTTCAATTATTTTGACTAGTATATTATTCCAAAAATAACCTATAAACATCTTTCATTACCACTCTCAAAATCTGAGACATATATTTATGAAGATGACTCTTTCCCTTTTTATTGCCCTTGCAAAATAGCTATTTTCAACAGCAAATGAAAACATCACGCAACGTCAAAAAGATTTGGGAAAAGTAATATAAAAAGATTTGGGAAAAGTAACAGATAAAAACCATTTGCTGGCACGTAATTCTGTAGAAATTTTACTTCCTTAATAAACGGACAGCAAAACTATGTATACTGAACGCCAAAAGAAACGCCCACAAAGGCACGATAAATTTGCCAAAGAATGCAGCTGTTACTATTTTTTGTCCTGTTAATTTGACGAGTTCATGCGTTTTTGAGAAATAGGATGTCTAAAACACACCACATCTCTTAAACTGTAACTGTGAGAACAAACACTTGCAGTATGGGGTAAAATCAAAAGTTACAAAAGACAAGCAATGTTGAATTGGCCACATTTTCAAACGCAGAATGTTTTTGGAATCACGATTTACCAGCGATTGTGTACCTGTTTATCAGAAAAAAAAGCTACAGTTAATTTTTTTCTCGGGCTGTCTTTAATTCTTGAAAAACAAGGCAACCAAAGCTAGGTATCCAGAAAGTGTAAGCAGACATTTCATTTTAACATAGGATTTTCTACTGAACATTTCAACTCTGATTTGCTCAAACAGAATTGGGAAAATCCTTGAATCCATGAAACGCAACGCCTAGTTATTCACAAAAGAAACTGCAAGGTAAATGTATAAATGAAGACGTAATCGGTTTTCAAAAAATATTCTTTGTATAATTTGAAAACTCGCTGACGCTTAGTAAATAACAAAACATTCATATGAATTTAACGATTTTCTGAAGTTTGCATATCAGACACCATTACTGAACACAATATGCTTGATTAGAAAAGGAAAACTGCTACAATGGACTTTATATTATTGTTTTTCGAGAAAGTAAAATAACTCTTTTATCTACGGGTTTTTTTTTTTCACGATATCCTCACCGTGCACTGTGTCGGATGTACCTAATAATCTATGTAATGACCAGTCTGGACTTGCCTCGAGATAGGGTCGTGAAAAAAACATAAACTTGTGGGCGTTTCTTTTGGCGTTTAGTATATATCTTAGCATTGTGTAGTTTGCGTATAACGACGCCATTGAAAAAAGTATTTGTTTTCTGTGATTCAGAAAAGGCTGAACGTTTTGATCGCTCTTTCTACACCTTAAATGAAAAAAAATGTATTTTATTTTCTTTCCCAGCCGGGTGGTTAGAGCGGCTCGGTTATTGTGCAGAAAGTTGCCGGAATGTCGTGAGTTCGCGGCTCACCGTCGCCTTCCGACGACTGGAAAACTCTGTCAACCTACCCAAGATATAGTAAATGGGTACCTTTTTCGAATAAGGGAAGGATAAGGCAGCGAAAGGAGAGAGATAGGCTCCGCCTTTCATCAGCTGTGCCCAAGATATAGTGGGTCTCTAACCCCCACTGTCCCTACGGCTATTAGGCTATGGGAAACCTTTTATATATATTATCACTATGTACTTTGCATATTACCGTCACAGTTTCACGATGCCATTGAATTAAGTATTTGTTTTCTGTGACTCAGAAAAGGCTGAATTTTTTTGTCAATCTTTTCACACCTTAAATCAAAAAATATATATTTATGTTAATATATATGTTTTTGCCAAAATACACAAGTACAGACGTAGCATTGGCGTTATTTGGAACCATCCCTCTAGAATCTGAAATTGATTATAGGAAACTCGTATTTTTGGGTCAGCTTTGTCGCCTATCAAGTGATCACAGAATTAAACAAATATACACTATCATGAGTGTCCTGCGAAAAAGTTAGGTTTTTTCCCTGATATTTACCGTATTAACTCCTGACGCTGGTCAAGAAACGGAAACTAAGGTGGTTTGGTCACGTCTCAAGGTCTTCTGGTTTAGCAAAGACAATTCTTCAGGGCACAGTGAAAGGAAAAAGAAGAAGAGGTAGACAGAAGAGGAGGTGGGAAGACAATATCAAGGAGTGGACTGGAATGGATTTTGCCAGCTCAACTAGGGCAGCTGAAGACAGGACAAGGTGGAAAGGGATTGTTTTGAAGTCAGCTGTGGTGCCCAAACGACCTAGTAAGGTTATGGGATAGAATAGAATAGAATAGATTTACCGTATCTATAATACTAAATAAACGAAGTAACGCATAAACTGCAAAATTGGTGGCATTTTCAAGCGTAATTTCTATACTGGTTCTTTCGCATATTGCTATCATTGATAATTTCGGTTAGCATGTGTTTTAGTTTCACGTAGATTTAAAGAATTTGGGAATTAAATTCGTCTTTCATTTTAAATTCTCCCAAGTATTTTTCTAGAAACTTCGATGTCAACAATGGGTGCGTTCGAGTGAAATTATCGTGTACTCGAATACACGTTTTAATTTAATCCGGTCGTTTCGGTTCTGCGTCGTTATATCGGCGCGCTGCTTAGCAAGTCCAAATTTAGCAGGTTCTAATGCAAAAATTCGACCCATGAACGTACGTCATTCCCTATAAATAACGATTTACTTTTGTATTTTTGCTCATACGTCTAAACGGATGAAGAACTAAATGGCCATAGTCCCGACGGCCCTGGCTCGAAACGACCCGTTTTCTTCCAGAACGATAGTCAATACGAGTAGCCAATCGAACTCGCCCATTGAAGAATAAAGCTCAACGCACATGGTCTTTCGAAAAGTTGGACGGACACACGGCGCCAAGTGTGTGCGGCTATGGTTACGTACCGCTGAGCCACTTGGGGAACGTCGTTAGGAGAATTCAAACTGAACTGAACTTTCGAAAAGACAAAAATTAAAAATGTCTAAGGTTAACACACATGCGCCAGGTAAGAAAGGGCATTTTTTCAGCGAAGCAGACAAATCAATTTCAATGAATCATCGAAGCTAAATAAGCCTTTAGTCTTCAGAGGGCTTGAATATTTTCCCCCAAAACGTTCCAGGACCCAATTTTTCCAGAAAAAAAAATACCCAGGACAGGTCACATAACCAAGATGGCAAACATTTATTATGGTAAAAAAATTCAAAAATCTCTTCCCCCAGAACCACGCCGGGCCGCGTAGCGCAATCGGTAGGGCACCTGACTCATAAGTCAGAGGTCCTGGGTTCGAAACCCGGACTGGCCACATACTTTTGTTTCTCCTTCCGCTGATTCAAGAAGGGCAGTTGTCAGTTACTGACGAAAGTATGTGCACTTAGTACTGGTTAACCGCTTAGGAGGTCTAAGCCTGCCCAGGAATAGTATGGTTAGGTTAACTGACCGTCCCAACATGACCTTAGCTGTTTACCATGGACGTTAAGCATCAAATCAACCAATTCTCCCCCAGAACCACAAATCCTATGATCTTGAAACTTAGCATGTTGCATCAAGGACTCAAAAGCTCAACAAAATTTATATAAATGATGACCCTGGGATGACCTTGAAGGTCAACTTTTGAGTCACTTAGGTTTTTCTATAGGAAAAAGTGAAAATAGTTTTTTTTTTTTTTTAGAAACAATGCAGTCTGCTACCTGAAAGTTTGTAGATGCAGATGACTAATTAGGTAAATGAAGCTTTAGTGAGTATTCATGGTAAAGGTCATATCTTCACCTGGGCCTAAGGCCATTTACATTGAAAAATTAAAACTCGCTTTTTTTTTATATAAACTTGACCATCATGAAATATTTCCGCGCTTGCGCGGGCTCTTTTCTAGTACTAAATAAATATGCTGTTACGGAGTATTTGTCTCAATATCTTGAAAATGGTTTGTTTTTATGTAAAACATCGTGGAATAAGTTGGCTCGAGTTAAAATAAATGATTTTTTCAGGAATGAATTGTCCATGAGAATAACTACATCGGAATCACTGTGTCGATTAACCAATATACATGTTGTGTTACATGAGCCCCATATCCTGTGGCATCTGTGTCGAAATTGTCCACGCTTTAAGAGCTATGTGCATATGGCCATGCGCTTGATGGGTATGTTATTCTGTGGAAAGTGGCTTCCAATTTGTCAAAATTGCGGCGAAAAATCATTTCCTCTTACAGAACACATATTACTGTATTGCCCAAGTGCTAATACTTTTAGGTCCCTGTTATGGCGCAGGTTGTTTCTTCGCTTTGGTCTTGATTTTTACAAGCGATTTATTGCATTAACAACGTCTGATCAAGTGGATGCTTTGTTTTCAGGGTTTTATATGTTGTTGCAAGATGAATATGATAGATTAGAGGCACTGAAAATTGTGCTGAAGGGACTTAAATTATTGCAGTGGCAGTTGCCAATTAGTTTGTAACCTAGTCACGAGCAGCTGAGTTTCAGCGTCGGCTCAACGTTGAAATGGTGCATATCGCAGTTGGCTCACAGTGTCGAATAGACGCTGAATCTGCGTTGATTGAACGTCATGACGTTGAATCAGCGTTGATTCAGTGTTGGTTCGTCTTTGTGTGCCTGCTGCGATATTATCAGGATTCTAGTAGAGAATTCTAGGATTCTAGTGTGTGTATATATTGTATATGTTGTATTCCAAAATTGTTGTTGGTATATATTCATGTTGTATGTGTTTTTGTGCTCTTCATTTTTGGAGGAAAATAAAGTATCTATCTATTTTCTTTCCAGTCTTAACCGGTTAAGTAGGCTATGAAGAATTTACCCCGCTACTGTCTGAATCCGCTTTGATGAATTTTCTTTCTGCATCTAGAATTTGGAACATTGGCAGTGCAGGAAACTGTTCCGCTACTTTCTGAAATAACACAAGTAGACACTTATTAGATGATAAGGTTATTATCAAGAGCTGACACAATCGATTGCATGACAAAGAATAAGAGGGAGTATATGATAATAATAACGGATAGTTTTTGTTAATTCTGCATAAAAACATATGTTGTGACCCCTCATCTGAACCATCTCGACTCGACGAGACGGTTCAGATGAGGGGTCACAACATATGGTTTCAATGAAAAATCAGAAAAATATCCAACAATAATTGTCTTATCTAGAGCTCTGTTCCACATCCTGTACTAAACGCCAAGCGAGAAAAGAAAACAATGAAACACTTACACACAAAAAGACAAGCGAATGTCATTGAATGAGCCAAAGTCATTGAAAGCCGACAATGACATAATAATAAACCAAACACGTGCGTAGCCCTCGCTTTGGGTTCTATTGTGATTCATGAAATATAAAAGTTATTCGAAGCACGTGAAGCATCTGTTTCACCTATTGTTTTATTTTATTATTTTATTGCCATAAACTATTATCTTCTTAATGATTTGCTTCAAGAGGAGAGAACACATTCAAAAGAAGGAACATGCCGGGCCATTCTTCGAAGTTTCGGCTATTCAAGCCTCAACAGTGACCCTGACATATTCTGGTGACGAAAGCCAGAGAAAAGCATACTGTAAGGACCTCTGACAGTATCAATGCATATTTGCCCATTTTTCGACAAATTACTGCACCTTCCTCGGGCAGCAAAAGTTGAAATATTTGGCATTAATATGTAGCCTTGTGTACTATAAAGACATTTTAACAGTGATTTTGAAAAATTATCATGCCTCTAGACTAACATAGACCAATTTTATCAAGAGGGGTATGTGAATTTTTCAGTCTCTGAAAATAAGTCCATTTATTTGGTTTTCTAAGATATCAAAATCTTAATTGATAACTATGCTAAAACTGACGTACACATTACTGTTACTGATATTATGCAATATTTTTTCAGTACTAAGGACTTTAGCCTATTTTTAGATATAAAGGGTGTAAGTACCCCACCCACTTTTTCAGTTTTTCAGCTGTAGACTATCTTTTCCCCCCGTGCATCAGCAAGCCACTCACATATAATGTGTATTATGATAGTACACACATACATGCAAAGTGGCTAGCTGAGGCACGGGGGGAAAAGTATCTTTAAAAAACTTTTCCTGTTTCCATTACGTTTAATTACAAAATTTGGCTTTTTCCACCAAAAATTGAAGTCTATGTGCAAAGTAATCAGAAATTAAATTCATGACCAGTTAGGGGAAGTTGAGAGCAACAAATTTCAAGAGAAATTCTTTGGCATATCAAAAATTTAATTTTGACTATTTTTATAGGCAAGTTAACATTACAACCGTCAGAGGTCCTTTCTAATGTTCATAAAGCAGTCAAAAATATAATCTGCACTATGAATGATGAACGTGGAGTGTTGGCCGCACAAAGCACAACATCAGCTGCAGTGATTTCAAACTATAATCTTCCAGTTGGGAGAATTCTTATCCAGTTTTTACTGGTTAGCCTCTGGTGCAGACCTTGATTGCAAAGTTTGGTGTAGGCGTTGTAATTTGGGCCTTTGGTATTTGTGTTGGTAGTTCTGTCCTGATACTTGCAATTTTTGCAGTAAGAAACTGACAGGTTGGATGTGTGTGTTCTTGAAATATGGCATGCTGCATGCTTTTTTCTGTTTCTTTTTTGTCTGCCACATTGCGACTGCATTTAAGAGAGGGCCACATGGAAGATTAGTGTTTAACTAAATGTGTATTTCCCTCTGTAAATAAAGTCTATTATTATTATTATTATTTAAAGAGTTCCTTCAAGAGCAGAAAATCCATTCAAAAGAAGGAACATGGGCCATACTTCGAAGTTTCGGCAATTCAAGCCTCATCAATGACCCTTACATATTCTGGTGACGAAAGCCATGGAAAAGCATACTGTTATTACAAAACAAAACAGAAAACACAGTGGGCAATTTCATATTTTAACCTGTATTCTGAAAATAAGAATTAAGAATTTTAACAGAGGAGACGATGTTTATAAGCTATGCAGATTGTTATCGAATCCTTTCTTTAGATTGCTGTAAAACCTGATTGCATATGTTTATATGGTGAATGAAATACTGTTTAAACTAAAAATTTAAAGATCAAATATGCTGCTTTTATTTTGTTTGGTTGTTATACGTTCATATTCTCTCGGTGTCTTCTTTGTGAGGTAACTTCAAAGAACTAAATCACTGCGTGGTTGCTGAGATTACAGTATCTGCTAGTCATGTATTACTGGTTTTAATGTTTTAGTTCATTTTCTAGGTTTAAGTATCATAACATGAGAGAGCACAGCATTTCACCAATACAGCTAAAGGTTCAATGATATCTTATTGAACGTCTCCCCCGCCCCGCCTCACCCCTTCACCCGTTCTATTCTGTTTCAATGCTCGTAACAACGTTCCCCAAGTCCGGTTCCTCTTCTTATATCCTAGAGGCCAGTGGATGTGCAAACTAGGTATACTTGGAATAGTTTTTGCACTTTTAATAACAGTAGTAATACTGTCAGTTATTTTACATGCTGTATATAATATGGGGCCCGACACGACAAAACCATCAAAGTGGCATGTGCGCCCAGTGAAAAATCAGATCAGCCTTGGCATTCGCCAAGTCTGATCAAAGTCTTCGCTGTGCGCTTAAAGGGTAGTTAAGGGTCTAAGTTAGTTCCCTGCTGACAGCAAAGACTCTGATCAGGCTGAGCGGACGCCAAGGCTGATCTGAGTCTTCGCTAGGCGCACGTGACTTTGTCGGTTTTGTCGTGTCGCTGCTAATATTTATGTTGACTTCTAGGAGACGAGACGTTTCTTGCTTATTGTCAGATCCTGATACTTTAAGCCGCAACACGGAAACCCAATAGGTGGCATTTGCTCCCAGGGAAGACTCAGATCAGCCAGGGCATCTGCCCAGTCTGGTCAGTCTTTTTTGCTGTGCGCTTAAAGAGTAGCAGAGGGCCTAAGCTTGCTTCATGCGAACAGCAAAGACTCTGATCAGACTGGGCGGGGATGCCCAGGCTGATCTGACGGTCTTCGCTGGGCGCACATGCCACTTTATTGGTTTTGTCGTGTCGCGGCTCACTTTATAATTTCACATGTGAACTGATTAATGAAATATTGTTGAACCAAAGCAATGATACTCATCAGTGGATGTCATTTTTTTGAGCTTTGGCTCTTCACTTGTTGCAAGAAAACAACGGGGATACCTCGAACCCAGTCCGATTTATATTAATATATATTTTACTTTTCGGCCACTACCTTACCCAGTAATATTCTTCTGTATTTGAACACGGCTCAATGCTGGCAATCGGTGGGTGATAGACACCATCTGTTCGCAAGGAGGTTGCTGTATTTGTGCGTGCTGAACTGCTCTTCGCTAAACTGGCAGTACTGGCTTTTAACCCACCATTTGTTGAATTGGTAGTACCGGCTTTTAAACCACCATTTTGTGTAGTTGCCTTCTTCGTTGTTGTTTTCTTCGGGTCTGGCTTCTTTGTTTTTGATTTTGTTGACTCTTCGTCCTTGAGTTTCTAAAGGAAAATATATCAACAATTTAACTTTGTCAGACAAGGGGTGAGAAATCAGCGTAAACAGTGTACATTCAGATGAGATTGCTCCTAATGCAGAATAGGACAAAATAATTTTAAAAAAATAGTTTATGAGTATGAAAGAAGTTTTTTCTTTCCGTGTATTCTCTAAGTTTTTTTGAAGTTTTATGTAAACACAGAAACTTTCAACAGCAAATACGAAGTCCTGTTTGCGTCAATCAACAATATCACATCTTAAAGTCCTCTTTGGTAAAGGCCCTGTCACACTACAACGTTTCAGACAACGTATGCCAACGTATGAAAAATTTATCCAATACGCTGGCATTCGCTGGAGATAAATTAAAACATCAAACAGCAGCCGGTTTTGGAACGCACACATAGCGTACTGAAACGTATAAATAACTTATTCACAACTTATCCCTAGCGTATGCATAAATTATACAAGCGTATAACAGCGTGTTCCCAGCGTATCTGTAGCGTTCTTGTCTTATGCCGAACGCATGCACAACGTTAGTCTAACTTACGCTGAACTTATGTATAGCGTGTTGGAGCGTGCTTTGACGATCAGATGTAAAGCGACGGCTCTCTACAACACTTTTTATTGTAGTGGACGTTGATCGATGGACATGCCTAAAGAACGAAAATTAGAGAACTTTGCATGTAGTAGCTGACCACCTGCATGCCTACCGTCGTCCCAATCAGCACCGGACTGCCGTGCCTACGATGGTAGCCAACCTCCCTCTCGCGCAGACTCCAGTGCCTTTTAGTGGTATCTGTGGTGGCACCTGTACCAGGTGTGGTGGCATCTGAAGTATTAACCCCCTCTCAAGCCTCAAAACGACAAGCAGAAGCGGTCCAAGAAGATTCCTTATTTAAAAGTGATGAATTGCTGATCTGTATCCAATATATATAGCTGAAGCCCACGTCGATGGCGGATATGTTACCTAAATACGCCCAGTGCGTTCGTGATACGCTGAATAAGTTCTAAGGTCGTCAGGCATAGGTTGGATACGTTCTGGATACGTTCGGTATAAGTTACAGGTAAGTTACCTATAAGTTAGAAATAAGTTACGCGTACGCTCCACAATGGACCTGCTGGCTGCCGACGTATGTCAACGTATGATTAACTTACAAGTTACGTGCATGAACGTACGCATAACTTACCTGTTGCGTACACCAAACTTATGACTAACTTATAAACAATACGTCGGCGTACGCTGAAAATTTTATGCATGCACAAAATTTTGGGCCGCATTCGACGTACAACAACTTATACCAACATATTTGAGCGTACTCGTAACTTGTTCATAACGTACCCCTAACTTATTCAACGTACACCAGCGTGTTTACTGAATTTCTCATACGTCGGCATACGCTGATGCTATACGTCACTGTGTGACAGCCACATAAACGGTATAATTTAGTTCAATACCTTAAACGGTATAATTTAGTTCAATACCTTAAACGGTATAATTTAGTTCAATACCTTAACGGACAGCACATCAAAGCCGAAGATAGAACTATTTATTTCTTTAATTAGCCAACGTATTTGGTTATGACGTTCAACAGCCGTCACTATATATGACATGACGTATATATACGAACGTTACGTCGGTCATCGATTGAACAACTACCTCTGTCAAGAGACTATAGCTCTCCAACACCGACTGTCCCGGTGGCCACAAGGCTGCAGGAAACCTTAACCTTTTTATTACAAATTTAAGAGCAGGATATAAGGAAATTATGGTATATATAGGATAATCAAAAAACTTTTGATATACCGTAAACGACCTAAAATTGTGACACCTAAGTCAGTTACCATTATTGTCCGCAAAATAGAACAATTTGGTTTTTCAATGCAATAATGCATCCAAAAGATGATGCTGGAATGGCAAACCGTGTAGACCCGGATCAGACTGCTCATGAGCAGTCTGATCTGGGTCTGCACTGTTTGCTTAGACTTATCTGTCCCAACAGGAGTAGTCTGATCCGGGTCTGCACTGTTCGCTCACACCTATCTGTCCCAATTTTTAGACGTTTTACTGTAATTTTCAAGTGCTTTGCAGTCAAGCCTTGATGTTTTTCGACCATAAAAGACACCTTTTGAACAAACAACGTGAGAACTGTGGACAAACAAAGGTAAATATGCTATATATTTGAAGAATCATTTACGCTACAATATAAAATTTAAGTACTGGTCAAATTATTGACATGAAACGTGAAAATATTTTCATCACTGATAAAAAGGCACTTAGGCAAGTAATTGTACTAACATCAATAAGTTTCACACTATGGTTGGAAGATTACGGGTTAATGATGTCAAACTGCATAATATAATCCCATATGATACATGATTAATATGAACCGTCTCGGCTTGTCTGCTTTTCTGTCTGCCTGAATGTGTCTCTGAGATATTTTCATATGCTTTTCATTGCTCAGGTTTGATGTACCAGGCAAAAGGTTTTAGTCTGATTCCCGGCATTAGGGATATTTCATCCTCAACAGCTTGTCGCCATTTCTCCCTATCGATCCAAACCAAAATGAAAACTGTTGGTATGGGCGCAAAATTCAATTCCATCTATATTCGTTCTGGGTTAGACATTTGCCGAGTTAGCTAATTCAAAGCATCAATTATGCAACATGTTAAGTTCAGCTCAAGTTTAACCGTAGCTAGGTTCATAGGAACAAGACATAGATGTCTACAAGTACCAGCAACATTGGTTTCCGTATTCCAATTTCCAATAAGAGTTAAAATTAGTCTTTTCAATATTAAGGTTTTTTTATGAACTTCGGAAGAGCCGCATCTCGCGAGTAAACTTTTCTCAAAGTACATCGCCATGTTAACCACCACATTTTTCAAAGGGCGAACACTTTTTTGTAGCTTCCTGTTTGCTGTCCTGGACCAGAAAATCCAAACGGTGTCTACGTTTAAAAGCTGACCCTTGCTGAGAAGGGCGGAAAAAATGAAATTTTCAGATTTATTTCCTCGGAAAGTGTATCCATACAGGTTAAGACACATGTGAACTGCCAGCGCCTAGATCAGCCTGCTACACACGCTTGCCGTCTAATGAGGCCATCCTCAGTTCGTTTTCCTTCATTCTCGCGTGAGGTAAACGATAGCTTGTCATGAAGTCTCATATTTGGCGCATGGAATAATGGGTAATATCCAGTTTTGGGTAAAGATGGCGGATGAAGCTTGAAAGAATATCTGAATCAAAATATCCAAACTCTACCCGCGAGAAATGCAACAGATCGGTGCGGAAAGTGCCGACTGTTTGCAACAATGGTTTTCCCCTTCATTGGCCAAGATGCAGCTTCTTTCTGAACGACCTGCGCATACCTTGTCCATGCATGCGCAGGCTGGACTGGGCGTGCGCAGCTCGTAACGCGATTTCTTTACCTTTTCTAAGTCTTCTATTCTCTGTAGTGCATCATAAAGTTTGGACTGTGTAGCAGATAGCTCATCTTGAGCCTTCTTCATCTCCTCTTTAGCGGCATCTCGTTCTTTCACGTACTGAACGATACCTGGGCTCACTTCCACCTGGGTCTCCATGTCGGATAATTTGCTTAAAATGACCTGAAAAATGTTTGAAATTTTAGGTCACTCGTATGATGAGGCTGTCACGGAATTTCATTTGAATTTGGCACAGTTCTAAAGTTTCTTACGCCATTTTATAAATGATTGAAGAAATGAGCCGCGACACGACAAAACCAACAATGCGGTTGTGCGCCCAGCGCAGACTCAGATCAGCCTGGGCATCCGCCCAGTCTGATCAGAGTCTTCGCTGTCCGCATGGAGGAAGCTTAGACTCTTAGCTGTCCTATGAGCTCTTAACGAAGAGCCTGATCAAACTGAGCTGATGTCCAGGTTGATCTGAGTCTGCACTGGGCGCACAACCACTTTGTTGGTTTTCTCGTGTCGCGGCTCAAATCAAGAACAAAAAAAAATCTCACGTCAAAACCAAACTGTAGGGAGTTCTTTGTTGACGGGTATAGTTCAGTCATTTTGCTTTCTGGGCGGTATCTTGCAATTGCGTTTCATTCGCAAATATCCATCGGTACGCAGAACTTAATGGATACACAGGCGTAGGAACAGAGGCAACAAAGGCGGCGGCTTCCGCCGCATAATTTCAGCAATTACATGTACATGGTTCTTTTGTTTCATACATTACAAATGCGAGAAAGAAAGAAAATGAAAGGGATACTGTTTCACACCTGTTAGCGACTGAAACTGGCAGTAGTGATTGGTATTGCACAAACTGCAAGGCTGATTGCCGTCTGTGCATTCGTGCCATTCTCAACGGCCATAAGGCTGTTAAATGCGATGGTTGCGAACTGTGGATTAACAATGAATGGTCATTCATTTCTGAGGCTGGTTATGGCTTGGTTTTCCAGTCTGCCCGCATGTTTAACGTCTAAAAAGCAACCGTTTTGTGTTATCACCACTGCAAATAGACAGTATCTATTAGTTTTGAATATCAGGATTACCTTATGAGGTGTGTAGCCAGTGATTTTCCAGTTAGCAAACAATGGAGAATTTGCAAAAGTTTCCAATTTTGACGTCACATCCTTAATGTCGTCTGCTTGGTTTACGCTTTTGGAATCTTCAGTCTGGTCTCTGATGTCCGTAGAAGTTCTCCTGTTTTGTCTGACGTAGTCGTTCAGTACAGACGAGAACCCATTTCGCTGGTAAGCCAATTGTCTATCACGGTTTCGAGTCAGAAAATCTCTCGAAATTCTTGGAAATCCGAAGCCGTGACGTAGTGTACTATGGACGTCTCCTTGCTTAAAACTGGTTTGTCTAAAATAAAATTGATATATAATTTGATAGCATATTTATCTTAACTTTGACTCTAGTTAAATGTCTTTTTACATGCTTTGCTTTGAATCCAGTAGGCTGCTACAGGTAGGCCTACAGACCGGGCAACTGGATGCCAGGCCCTTTACCGTGACTTTTTTTAAAAGATGGAAAATGACTGTTTTGTGTATGAACCTAGTGTTAATTCAGCATTCAATTTTTTATTGATCACTGATTTACAAAGAAATTAAATTCGGGTTAAAAGCAAGGCTTTTATATGAGGCAGTCGATTTCTATTGAAAACTAACGGCACTATCCCGTACTTCTGACTGTAAAGGGCCTTGCAGCCAGTTGCCAGGTGTTGCACCGTAAAACCTACGGGATATTTTACAATGTACAGCTTCAGGGGAAGCTAGTCGGCGATTTTATGTTTGCTCTTTCTTAAAAGGGATCAACTCGTAAAGGAAAGAATTTTCTCCCCAGGAGCAAATTCTTTCCTTTAAGGGTAGACGCCTTTTCGAAAGGTTTGTCGCCTATGGACGGAAACAGGAAATCACAAAAGTTGTTTCATTTTGTTAACGTGGAGGGAAAAAATGGAGTGTACCAACACAACTTAAACAGTCGTCCTACCTTGAGCCCAGGGCTCACGGTGTCAATGAGATAACTGTTCTCGTGGCAACAAGGAATTAAATGACTTAAGAATAAATATTTCTTTTAGAACAATTTCTGTTGAAAGAATTTGTGTGCATGTCGTTGAAAAATTGGCGGAGCATGACAAATCAATGACGTCATATAGGTGTTACCATAGCAACTAAGAGTTAATATTTCATTCTTAGTGACGTCATCGAGACTCTATTCTGCCAGCGCAACAGTTGGTGATTCCATAGTTGCTATGGTAACAGATCTATGGCATCATCTCACTTATTATTCGAGAAGAACATGGCACACTTTGTATGCCATGCTCCTCTCAAATTATAAGGGAGATGCTACCTGAAATTCATACAAACGAAAAATCAGATTTTCTCAAATAAATAATTATTCTCAAGTCATATAATTCCGTGTTTGGCATGTCATCCGAACAGGCTACATGAATTAATTAAAGTTTAATCAACACTTTTAACTAATAAAAAAACACGTTTTGATTGTTCAAATTTTTATTGTTGAAACATACTCAAAAACGCTTGGTTCCGAGGTTGCTCAACGCATCAGTATTTGCTTTTTGCAGATCTTCTTTTATTTGGATGCTGAAAGCACGCCTTGTTTAGTGTTTTGAAATTTATTAAATACCAAAAATTTGTGCGAAATCTCGGTCAAGCATGAACCTCGGAGTCAGGTCGCGTAGTAAACTATGCATATTGAATAATGTAATGTCTCAGTCACTGGAAACACTTAATTAGTGTTTGTGTTTTAATGTAACAGACTCAGTCTTTTCGCTCCAAAATAATCAGTTTTATTTGAAAAAGATTTGATAAACACGAGTTAAAATGTAGAAATAACAAACAAGATTTTTTTTCTTTGAATATGAATATGAAATTGTCTAGTAAAAATTAAGTAAATACTCGATCTCGATCTTTGAAAATAACTTACCATGCAAAAAATACTAATTCACTAATTTCTTAGAATGCTAAAAACAATAACCTCTTGCGCTTTCACAATAAAGATTTGATAAACACGAGTTAAAATGTAAAAATAACAGACAAGATTTTTTTTCTTTGAATATGAATATGAAATTGTCTAGTAAAAATTAAGTAAATACTCGACCTTTGAAAATAACTTACCATGCAAAAAATACTAATTCACTAATTTCTTAGAAGGCTAAAAAACAATAACCTCTTGCGCTTTCACAATAAGTGTCATGAACTTAACAACATCTCATTCTTAAAATGTGTCTTATCTCCCAATACGTTTTATGGATTATGATATAAATACCAAAATGGCCCCAATTATTGCCACCTATATCGTCAAGCAAACAGTGTAAACCCAAATCAGACTGCTCATATGAGCAGTCTGATTTGGGTCTAAGCTGTTTGCTATTCTGCATAGAGTATTTCTGAGACTTCCCAGATCAGATAATAATAGTACCGTGTTCAAATTTTAGGAAAAATACAATAATTTGTTAAGGTGGACCAATATTTAGGGTAATACCGGTATCCTGTATTAAAGCGTCCTATATGATATTCCAATTTTCAAATGGTTAAAATATAATTATTTGTAATATATCCGTGTACCTATAATTCCATATATAATCAGTCTTTTGTATAGCTAAAGGCTGCCTATGTAAAGGAGCTATGAACTTTAATGAATAATATTTTGTTATGATTTACGCTTCTCTCATTATTTTTCTTCGGCACTAAGAAACTCAGATTTCACAAAGCTGTCGTTATCAATGTTATCTTTATGCTGTGCGACTTAATTTTTAATGAAACATATTTAACCTGGTTCTCAACGACGCACCATGACTTATGGATGTCGATACCTTGACTTTTCCAACAACTTTATTAAATTTTACAGTTAAACCGCGTTGCGGTAATCCCAGAGTACAGAAATGTTTATTAGCACTGGAGCTCACTGTGTGAAGCTTATATGGCGCCCGACTAACTGATCTGCAATTCCAAATATCAGGCCTGAGGTGCCCGACTAGCTTATCTGGAATTCCGTGGGTCAAGCCTCTGTTGCCCGACTAGCTGATCTGGAATTCCGTGGGTCAAGCCTCTGTTGCCCGACTAGCTGATCTGGAATTCCGTGGGTCAAGCCTCTGTTGCCCGACTAGCTTATCTGGAATTCCGTGGGTCAAGCCTCTGTTGCCCGACTAGCTGATCTGGAATTCCGTGGGTCAAGCCTCTGTTGCCCGACTAGCTGATCTGGAATTCCGTGGGTCAAGCCTCTGTTGCCCGACTAGCTGATCTGGAATTCCGTGGGTCAAGCTTCTGTTGCCCGACTAGCTTATCTCGTGGGTCAAGCCTCTGTTGCCCGACTAGCTTATCTGGAATTCCGTGGGTCAAGCCTGTGTTGCCCGACTAGCTGATCTGCAATTCCAAATATCAGGCCTGAGGTGCCCGACTAGCTTATCTAGAATTCTTTGGGTCAAGTCTCTGTCGCTCGAATGGATGATCTGAAACTTCCTGAGGCAAGCCTCAGGTGCCCGACTAGCTGATCTGAAATCCGTGTGCCAAACCTCTGGTGCTCGATCGGCTGGTCTGGAATTCCACACTGTAATAAAAAAAATCCCTAGATTTTACTGTAGAACAACTTGCAGCCAGCTGCCAGTCCATTTTCCGTTATTTTTACGGGCGTATGCCTGTAGGACGTTTTCGGAAATCACGATATGGTAGTGCCATTTTAACTGGCCGCACTCGAAAATAACTTTATAGTGTTGAAGGGCTATATGACTAAAACAACACCTGCTATAATCTATCCTACTCTGCGTGATTCTTCTGCAATCTTTACAGGCTCCCGTAAAAATAACGGGAAATAGACTGGCGGCTGTTTTCCAGTTTTTTTACCTTAAAATCTACGGATTTTTTTACAGTGCATGTGCAAGGTTCTGATGTTCGACTAGCTGATCTGCGAATTCCTCGTGTCAAACTTCTGGGGTCCGACCAGCTAATCTGGAACTCGATGTTTCAAGCTTCAAGGGGGGTGGGGGCAATTAGGTGATCTTGGATTCCCTAAGTCAAGTTTTTGCTGCCCTAGCTACTAGCTGATGTGAAATCACCTATACCAGGTGTCTGGTATATGACTTGTTGATATGGAATTTCCTGTGTTAAGCATCTGGTGCGCCCTGCTGGGAGTTCCATTTTTTACAGACCAATCAATAGAACAGTGACAGTGAGAACAATTATGACCCACATTCTCTTCAGTTTGACAGTAAGTTTGTGTTGCTGAATTTCAAAGGTCACAATCCAAATTTGTTCAACAAGCTAGCTGAAATGATCTAGTTTCTTTCGGCCTACTGGCTGATGTGAAATTCCCCGTGTCAAGCCCCTGGTGCCCGACTGGCTCATGTGGGATTCCACGTGTCAAGCCTCTGGTGCCCGAGTGCATGATGTGGAATTCCACGTGTCAAGCCTCTGGTGCATGGCTGGCTCATGTGGAATTCCACGTGTCAAGCCTCTGGTGCATGACTGGCTCATGTGGGATTCCACGTGTTAAGCCTCTGGTTCATGACTGGCTGATGTGGAATTCCACGTGTCAAGCCTCTGGTGCATGACTGGCTGATGTGGAATTCCATGTGTCAAGCCTCTGCTGCCCGACTAGCTGATCTTGAATACAGTGTGTCAAGCCTCCGGTGCCCGACTAGCTGATCTGGATTGCAGCGTGTCAAGCCTCTGGTGCCCGACTAGCTGATCTTGAATGCAGCGTGTCAAGTCTCTGGTGCCCGACTAGCTGATCTTGATTTCCACGTGTCAAGCCTCTAGTGCCCGACCAGCTGATCTTGAATTCCACGTGTCAAGCCTCTGGTGCCCGACTAGCTGATATTGAATGCAGCGCGTCATGCCTCTGGTGCCCGACTAGTTGTTCTTGAATTCCACGTGTCAAGCCTCTGGTGCCCGACTAGCTGATAAGAAATTACATGCCTCAAGCCTCTGGAGTTCGATTAGTTTATTCTGAATTTCATGTACATGTGTCAAGCCTCAGACCCCCAAATGGCTAATAATGATTTCTCCTGGATACTCCCCTTTGTGACACTCGACTTACTGACTGCACATGTCTGCAGGTCGCCACACAGCACTATAAATTAAAGAAATGTAAATGTTCTCAAATGGAAACGATTCAGTTTGATATTTTATCAATGCAGCGTGATTTAGTAAAATTTGATTCATGGTGAGTTTGACTTGAAAACAACATCAACAAAATAGAGGTTACAGTGAAAATAACCACAAAAACAAATTGCCAAAAAAATCTTTGCCTCAATTGTAAAGTTTTACAATGGTTATAGATTCAAGATTTTATTTTTTAATATCTACGAAGGCCAGCTTTGAAAGAGATGGCTCTTGAACATATTAAAGCTTATTAAACCTATTAAAATACAGCTCTTGACTTAGTATGAAAGGGCAGAGAAAAATGGTGAAAATTTGTATTCACTGGAGAATAATTTGGCATTATTTATTGTGAAAGGTGATCTATTCAAGTGTTATGTACGACTGATCCGGTTAAAATATAAAGTTACTGATTTATTTTCTCGTGCTTTTAGAAAATCCTTTACAAAAACATATTTTGCTTCTACAAGCGTTTGTCAAAATTAAGTGGGGAAATACGTATCAACTGTGTCACCCAAATATGAAATTTTCGGGCTTTGCCAACATCAACAGCTAAGATCCACCTGCAGCCTTGTCAGAGTATGCACAGGTTGCCCTGATATTCTGATAAAACGAATACACTTTCAGGGGAAGCAACTCTGTCATTTTTTGCCTCCCTTTTCAATGGGGTTCAACTCTTAAAGGAAAGAATTTTCTCCTGAGAAGAAAATTCATCCCTTTCAGAGTAGACTCATTTTTTAGGGCTTAGTGAGAGGCTTGCAGCGATGCTTCATGATAAAACTTTTCATGCTGATACAGCAATGGGGCCTTTAAGGCGACATATAAAGCAAAACAAGACAAGCGAAAAAAACAGGAGGTCTGCTCTTTCCCACCATCACTCCGCAAATAACAATAAAATAAATGTCTATTAGGAATTCTTTTGGGACGTCCTCAATTTCAGGCAAGGATTCTTCTTGAAATCGAAACCAAATACAAGCATTTGATCATTGACTATTGACCATTCTAATCGACTTTCTCCATGCTATATATCACCGCACATACCCTAGATACTAGGGCACTTTAATTAAATATTGTAATAATCCTAATATTTTAACAAGATGTGTTTCTTCTCTGTTAGGAAATTTGCCAAAAAATTGTTGATGGACTGGCAAACAGTGTAGACCTTGATCAGACCGCTCCTGTGGAGCAGTCTGATCTGGGTCTACAATGTTTGTTTAAAGACTTCTTTCCAAACTCTTTGGTTTAAAGGTTACGTAGAAATTGATTTGTACATTTTAAATGTATTTACAGTCGTATATTCAGGTTTTGTTTTCACTTTGTAGCACAATTTTCAGGAACAGCACACAAAAAGGCTGCTTAATAGATCATAGAACACTGCAGTCTCAATTAAGTCTGTACACCCGTGCAGCTTAGTTACAGTATTCTGTTTTCGCCAGTAGAGTCTTCAGATTCCACAGATGTTTTGTGTACATAGTAAAGGCTCTGATTAGACCCCGTGGAGGCCTTTACTGTTCGCACGTCAAACTCATCTTTTTGCGTTTCATGGAACGGTAGAACGGTACATTACAAGAATCGATAAAGGCAAATAAATGGACTTAAAATAAGGTTAATGTGTAAACAAACCGAAAACAATGCTTGGAATAAATTTATCGTTACCCCAGTAATAAAGATCATTAAGGTTATCAAGGTGGTTAATTTACATCATATAGTAACTGCATTGTACAACATTAAGTATATTATTTACAGTCAAACGGTCAAGAGTAAAATAAACAATTTACAGTAATATACGTTATTTAGCTGCATCAATAAATATATACACACTTTGCATTTGGTATAGGTAAAGTGATTTCATGTTACATATTTAGATATATATCATTGTTTATGCCGACTGAAAATTCGAACAAAACATACAAGTTCCAAATTTACAAGGATCGTAAAAATGCATTTACTCGCATGTCATCTGTTACTAAATTCATTAAATTTTGGAAGAAGCTAGTGACAGACGTCTGTCACTAGCCAATATTCGTTATATTTGCTACTGCCAGTCGTCTGTCACAAGCCAGTTATCGCTAAATTTGCTACTTACAGACGTCTGGCACTAGCCAATATTCGTTGAATTTGCTGGTGACAGACACCTGTAAAATTAGCAAGTATTTGTGGTTTCAGTATATTTTGAAAAGTTATGGTTATTATCATGAGCCATCTAAGTTTAAACCTCATTGGACGAAGGAACATTGCTCATGGGTCCAGTGTCGTGGGTTTGGGGCTGATATAGGCCGTGACTTTTGTTTAATATATGAAATATTTCACCCACATAATTATTGGTCTGAAATAACTGAACACACTTGAAAAGACCGTTAAACAAAATTTGGAAAGCCAATGAACAGACAATCGGAAAACAATGATGAAATCGTTTTGCGGAGTCTAAAGTCTCGGGGACTTAACACTAGAGGAATACCGCATTGCCTTGTCCTTGCTCTTACGCGAGTATGCTCTGGACTCATATCTTAAAAAAGCAGGATAACAAATTGTTCTGAAAGTTGAAGTCAGATCCACAGGTATAACAGACCATGCAAAAACCGTCCCGTTTAAATTATTGTTAGAAAATCAAATCTCCAGATTTTATACCGTCACTTGACTTCGTCAGAAACAGCCTATAATGCGTATTCGTGTTCGTAGGAACTAGGAACTACATTCACTTATGAGGGAAAAAATGGTTGGTAATTTGGAAGAATATGGACCACTTAAGCATTCTGGTTATTATTCTGACCTCATTTTCCAGTTTGGATTATTTTGTTGTTTATTGACAGAAAGAAGTATATCTAAGGAGCATTATGATTATACAAAATATTTTTTGAGCATTGGTTTGCAAATATTTCCAACAAACAAGATATTATAGACACATCTGATAAGTTCCAGGTGTAATGCCATGGCGGACCATATTACACCAAATGTATTATTTTCACATTGTAATTGTGGGTCGACCATATTACCTCAAACAGGCCACTGTACTGTGACATGAAAAAAAAAAAGAAATTTCAAGTTTCTTTTGAAACTAATGATTGCTTCTTACAGCTTGGAGATGGAATTTTGTTGAATATTAGATACAGTCCCGCGAAAATCTTGACAGCTACATGGAATTGGCTCAGTCAATCTGAAACTAATTTTTGTACATCGGTATAATTTTGACCGAAAAAAGCAGGTAGGGTTCTCACTTTTTTAAAAGCATCTAAAATATTATCTTTGAGATATATTTCAAAATTTGTGTTGGTACGCGAAAGTTGTGGTATTTGAATAATTCCGTATGGATACGGTTTGAAGTTAGTATCCTTTGGGCATTAAATTTATTCGATTTATTCCGGGTGGACCATATTCCCCAATGGACCATATTCCCCCAAATCCGTCTTTGAATACATGCACTTGATTTGAAACCAGCCAACAAAAATATATCTGTCCTTAGCAAAGCTTATTTTTTTTTATATCAATGGACGTCTGTCACTAGCAAATTCAACGAAACCTGGCTGGTGACAGACGTCTGTAAACTAGTAAATTCTTCGAATATTGGCTACTGACAGTCGTCTGTCACTAGCCACTCCGTTAAATTTTAGTTTCAGTGAAATTAAAATGAACAAAAGGCTCTGCCCATGAATACATGTATTTTGAAATCAACTGGTTTCGATATTACTACATGTAAAATTATCATAGAAAGAAAACAAGATAATGTAAGCAATTATAGAAACAAAGCGGCATTCAATATACGGTAACGTAGCTTACAAAAACATTAACACATTAAACTTGTACTTGAAATTTTGCATGTTTGAATGAAATAAGTATTAAGGACCTTCAACAAGCTAGTTTCAGTTTTAATTGTGATCTACAACACGCGCATAACCATGTTTCCATGATGTTTCCATATATCTACGAATGTCAGTCATAGTTTCGAGCGCTAGAAATGTTTTAATTCTCTGAGAGAAGCTTGATCAGCTATGCATTATTTACATACATATTCTGGAATTTTTGTCAGAAAGCTACCGTCATAGTAACGGAGAGCTGCATTACTGCTTCGTAACTATATCTGTGATGATCTGTTTATTATTAGATTATTATATTTGTAATAGCGAATGTCCAATATGAGTAACTGAGTGAAGTTGGTTAGCTTCGTTACCATGATATATACTTTTCACAAATTTACGGCCCTTGAAAGCTATTGGATCATACGGCCATACACATCGGACATATGTCAAAACGAAGGCCGGGAACTGCATAAAAGCTTATTTGAGCCGCGACACGAGAAAACCAACAATGTGGTTGTGCGCCCAGCGCAGACTCAGATCAGCCTGGGCATCCGCCCAGCCTGGTCAGAGTCTTCGCTGTCCGCATGAAGATAGTGTAGTACCTTAGCTACCTTTTAAGCGCTTAGCGAAGAGTCTGATCAGCCTGGGTGGATGCCCAGGCTGATCTGAGTCTGCGCTGGGCGCACAACCACATTGTTGGTTTTGTCGCGTCGCGGCTCATTTTATATTGCAACAATTGCATTTCTGGTACTTCCATAACGTACCGGTAACGTAGTCAACATCAGACCTATCTGGCATTATAGTAATCGTCACTCGTATGATTTCTGAAATCCACGCTTACCGATTGATTATTGGAAATACCTGTTTTTCTTCGACTATTCCTGTATGTTTTCTTCTTCTATTCCTGTATGTTTTCTTCTACTATTCCTGTATGTTTTCTTCTACTATTCCTGTATGTTTTCTTCTACTATTCCTGTATGTTTTCTTCTACTATTCCTGTATGTTTTTCTTCTACGTATGTTTTTCTTCTACTATTCCTGTATGTTTTCTTCTACTATTCCTGTACAGTGGTATGTTTTTCTTCTACTATTCCTGTATGTTTTCTTCTACTATTCCTGTACAGTGGTATGTTTTTCTTCTACTATTCCTGTATGTTTTCTTCTACTATTCCTGTATGTTTTCTTCTACTATTCCCACTTTTCTTGTTGGGTTTCTTATTTTCCTAACCTGTTAATATTCTTCTATCCCCGTTAGTTTCTTATTTAAGCTTTTCCTGTTGTTTTTCTCATTATTTCAAACATTCTTGTTAAACTATATGATTAATAAGAATTTTCGCAAAATTCCTAATAAGAGAAAACACAGAATCAAATAAAGTTTTCTTTTAACACACCACTTTTACAAATATTGGAATAGCGAATATTTGTATTATGTAGCTGAAAAGATTGCCATATCGTATATTGTAACCATAAAATATTGTTAATTCATTACCTTCAAAATGAGCTACGTTACGAGAAAACTAAATTTAAGGTATATGGGTACACGTCCATGTTTTTCTACCATCTCGCAAAGGGGAACATCTTTTGTGATTTCCTGTTCGCTTCCATGGACACATAAATCAGTTCCGAAATGGGATCTACTCTTAAAGGAAATAATTTGCTCCGAGGGGAGCAAATTCTTTCCTTTAAGAGTTGACCCCTATTGCGATGGGAGGCAAAATTGAAAATGACAGAGTTGCTTCCCCTGAACGTGTTCCCATATCCTTTAAGTTGGATGCAACTGCACATGCCCAAACCAGATTGCGCTTGTTCGCACACTGGGTGGGCCTAGGGGGTGCATAGATCGCAGAAATGATTGGACATTTTAGATTTTGAAAGGCAACTGCGCAGTCTGGTTAAGACGTGCACAATTTGCACTCGTCCTGAGACCGGTCTACACTTGACAGATCTCATTAAGTGTATATATACTATTTGAACCGCGACACGAGAAAACCAACAATGTGACTGTGCGCAAAGCGCAGACTCAGATCAGCCTGGGCATCCGCCCAGTCTGATCAGAGTCTTCGCTTTGCGCTTAAATGGTAGCTAAGGATCTAAGCTAGGTCCATGCGGACAGCGAAGACTCTGATCAGAATGGGCTGATGCCCAGGCTGATCTCAGTCTGACCTGGGCGCACAACCACATTGTTGGTTTTCTCGTGTCGCGGCTCATTTATGGATAGGCTCAATAAATTCATAGGTCTTAATAATATGCAAATAGTTCTATAAATATTCAGTAAATAATTACGATTTCATGTCATGTGCCTCCCTTTGTTATGCCAATAGCCATTATACTGAATAATTTCAGCGGAATTTCGATATTTTTTTCTTTTGTGTGTGTGTGTGTGTGTGTCCTTACTGTTATGGTGTATATCTATGAACTATAAATGAAAACATAAAACTCAATGAACCATGAAGTATAGATCACAGACTTATATAAAGGGAATAAGGTCAGTCAATGTGTGTCTCAGGATTGTATTGTGCAATTCCACGAAAGAGTGTTGAGAATCTTATTTATTAGTTATGATTAGCAACTGGCCGTCAAAATATAATTCTCAACACATTTGAATCGGTAAAGCATAAAGCTTATCATGAAAAATGAAGGCTCTGTGTTGGTCACAAATTCTGTGGAGAGTATCGCTTTTGAAATAGAGTCTTTGCGAAAATCTAAAATAAATAAAAATAAATAAATAAATACCGTATAAATCCTATTTAAAGCCCCAGGGTCGTTGCATTTTGCGAAACGGGGCGTTATTTAGAGCCTAAAATGTAGTAAATCACTTAAAATCAGCCACTGCCAAATACCTCCAATAAGCAAAATAAGGGGGATGGATATACTTTCAGAGGAAGCAACTCTACTATTTTTGTCTCCCATCTCAGTAGGGGTCAACTCTAAAAGGAAAGAATTTGCTCCTCTAAAATCGAAAACATTTTTGATAGGGGCGTTTATTAGGATTAATACGGTAAATATCGTTGAAATCTCGGATGATGGTTTAGTTTTTCAACCGTTTACCACATAACCAAAGCTTGCAACATGGTTGTAATTCGCATCCAAGCGAGCACACAACGGCCAAATGACGTGAAGTCGACGTCACTTGACGTCATGACATCGCACCGACGCTAATACCACGTAATTTTGATCATATGTGTCGCCTGGGATATGTACATTTAATATGCATAGTGAATTAATGTAACTTTTCGTGCGACACCATTCAATGTTTACCTGTTTTCTGTTCTAGGCGTTGCCAAGTGCTTGGTGGCCCCTCCTTCCTTCACAATGCTAGAATGTTTTAGCTTCGTTTTGTGACGTGCTCTCTTCATGATACAGTAGCCACACTCATCCCCCTGTAATTTCGTCATTTGTCGTTGTTGAGAAATCTTGCCGTTTATAGAGTTTTAAAACATTGGATGGAAAAAGTCACTGCAGAAATAAATAAGGAGCTCAACTAATACAATGCGCCCGTGAGTGCACATTTATACATTTTGGTTTGCAGTATTTTGATTCATTTGAAGGTTTTTTCAGTTTGAAGCATCTTCTTCTTTTTTTTCCGTTGCTGTTTTTTTTTTTTTTTTTTTTTTTTTTTTTCTTTCGTATAAAGAGATATTTAATAAAGCGCAAACACCGATGAAAATTATGATAGTAATATCTTAGAATACGGTATGGTTTGATTGAATAGCAGCTTTATACGGCAACTTTAGTTTGGCTGTTCTATTTCACTGGCTTCAGTAAATCAGTAAACACGGCTTCTTTCTTGAAAGCCGGACCAGGTAGCGCAATCGGTAGGGCACCTGACTCGTAAGTCAGAGGTCCTGGGTTCGAATCCCGGTCTGGCCACATACTTTCGTTTCTCCTTCCGCTGATTCAAGAAGGGCAGTTGTCAGTTACTGGCGAAAGTATGTGCACTTAGTACTGGTTAACCGCTTAGGAGGTCTAAGACTGCCCAGGAATAGTGTGGTTAGGTTAACTGACCGTCCCGACATGACCTTAGTTGTTTACCGTGGACGTTAAGCTTCAAATCAACCAACCAACCAAAAATCTTTCTTGAAAAAAGAAATGATTTTGTAATACACTGCTGAAAATATTTGAAGGAGCAGCTGATATTATTTTCCATAGACATTACTACAACATATGCCAAGTTCAACGGCCCATAATTTCTACCGCCAGTTGCCAAGAATTTTCCACTCTTTTGCAATATTTGAAGAGGGATTGAACTTTAAGACAACAAGAATTTCAATAGAACTGATGTCACCTCCTCATTTCCGTGGAACGAGTTTTTCTAAATTTCTGAAACTGAGGCATCCCTCTGGAGTCTATAAACTCTCATAGACTTGAGTTCATAGTGATCCTTTCAAATGGGCATCTCGCAAGACTCAGTTTTGAAGACAAAATAGTCGTTTTGATTGAAATTTTCATGCTTTCACTTGTCCCGAAAAAGCTGCATTTTTTACCCAAATTCCAATGTTTCAAAAATCAGTCTATGGGCATGGCCAGGACAAATATTTGACTGTTTTAAAATGTGGCAAAATAACTAGAAGTTCCATATCTTTGTCAGTCGAAAGTAAATGACCTCAAAGTGAGGATGCCTTGTACTGTTGTCAATGGAAATATATTAGGTGCTTCTTTAAATATTTTGAGCAGTGTATTATCTTATTGTTATGTTTTTATATTGTTTTTATCTTATTTTTTCAGAATTGGGCGTATCGCCGTGGACTGGTTACCAAAACTTGTAAATCAATATGTATGCATTTTGCTTTTTGAACACAACATCGTCAAAACAAAGTATAATTTCAGTTAAATTCTGTTTAAAACTGACTAAGTGGTTTTTAACGTTACCAAGCAGCACAGGCACGTAGAAGCAACGCCATTTTATCTAAAAGTAACACATTTTCCTTTTACAAACAAGTTTTAATTCCAGGTTTCACGTGCACAAAAAATAAAATACCACCTTTTTTAGTCAATGCAACAAGTTAGGTTGCAACAACACAAACTTCATTAGCTATGTAATTCCCTTGGAGACTATTAAATCAACATTTGGTGTTGATTTCATTTGTAGAGACGTCATAAAGCAGACTTTTTTAGTTTCTCCAATACAGCGAATTCCATGTGGCTGTGACTTGGTACACTTTCACAGGAAGCAACTGAGCCTTTTTCGTGTTTGCTTCCCTTCTCGATGAGGGATTTTACGTCCCTTTTAACAGTATTTCAGTCATATCAGGACGATGGGTGGGTGATAATGAAAGGTTGTGTGCAATGGAATCCCGTTTACGATTGAAGTGATTCCCGCCTACAGCTGGGCTCGAACCCGGGACCGCTAGATCAGCAGGCCAGCGCTTAATCTACTGAGCTACCGGGGCTCCATTCTCGACGAGGGACTACTCTTAACTCTTTCGGCGCCAAATTTTTCAGACGACGAAAATCTGCTCAAATTTTGTAATTAGAAATTTTAACTATCTAAAGACATTTTTCATAAAATCAGGCTTTTTAAGTTCATATTTGAATGGCAAACAGTGTAGATCCTGATCAGACGGCTCTTTTAAGAGCCGGCTGATCTGGATATACGCTGTTTGCAAAGTCGCATTTTTGCGACTTTGGCGCCGAAAGAGTTAAAGAGAAGAACTAATTCTTTACTGCACCAGCTTTTTTGACAGGATAGCAAACAGGGAGACATAAAATCTGTTTTCCCCATTGCGGAAAGACATTGCGATGTACCCAAGCTACTTAAAAATTACAAGAAAATGTTGGCCTAGTACATTATCCTGTATTTTTGCCCAAGGAAACAGTGGAGACTCTGGTCAGACTGCTCCTAAAGACTGCTTCTTAAATACACTCTGATCAGAGACTACCCTATCATTCCGCCAGCAATTCTAGACAAAATGAGTTGTTTACATTTTAACCCCCCAGAAAGGACATAGGCAAATAGTGCAGGCTCAGATCAGACGCCGCGTTTTGCAACGCACTTCTCTACTTGGTCTTCACTTTTTGCATAAGATAAGTAGGTATTGTTCCTTCAAATGAAATAGAAACTAAACCAGACATCCCTCAATGGACAAATGGACTCGTCCATTTGTAAAGGATAGAACATTCCACTGGGCACAAATGGGTTAAAAATTTACGGTAAAATGCTATTTGAGCTTTTTATGTTTGCAGTGGATGCGGTACGTAATACTGGTGCTACTTAGAAAAAAGAAAGTACATGTAATTTGTGAATTATGTATGGCTTCTGATCTTATCAAAGGTTTTGCAGTTAAGATGTAGTTAGTTCCAGTTTGGATTTTTTTCTCTAGAACTTTTATAAATAGTTATACCATGAAAATTTTAGTATTGGCTCAGTTTAGACGGTTGCTAAAAGAGCAGACTGACCAGGGTCAGCATTGTTTTTTATTCAATCAAAGGTTTCAGAATAAAGACCAAAAGCAGACTAAGACATCGACTCCGCTACCCATATCACAATCACGGAAGGCTGTAGAGTTCCGGTTTTGGTCTAAAGCATATATGCTCCTTGCTTATGTGGTCAACCCTTCTAAGGGATCGTCTGTCTTCAGCAGCTATCTATCTGTTGTTATGGGTCTCTGAAACCCTTCAACCAAATTAAAGAGCAAATGATCTTAAAGTACCGTAACACCTGTTTTGTGCAGCCAGTTTTCATATCTACCCTATATTTAAGGTGAGTGACTTTGAGGGGATGGGGTGGGGTATATATTGGTTTCAGTGCCGATCCCGTTGCTGTCGACATCGACGTGACATTTTGTACCCGCCGTAGTGGGTGTAATTTCACCAATCTTGCACGGATACATTATTAAGACAAGCTGAGGAACTGTTTAGGTTTTGGTGACTTCGAACCCATTTTCAAGGTCAGAGGAGGTCTTACGCTGTTGGTTTCGGTGACCATTACCCATTTTTTGAGGTTATAGTCTTGTACTGAGGATATTTTTAAGCTAGAAAACGGATTTTCTCCAAACTTGCTTGGCTATATGATTAAGGCATGCTTAAGAGCTGATTAGATACTGATGACATTGATTCCATTTTCAAGGTCACAGCAGCACTTGAGAATACATTTTTAAACCATTGGGTAGAATGTTTGCAATAAATATCATATTTTTATTAATTGGGGCACCTAAATTAATTATTGTAAATGCCTTAACGATCCAATAATTTGTTTTTACAATGCAATAATGCGTCCAATAGATCAGATGGAATGACAGTACAGACCCTGATCAGATTGCTCATTAGGAGCTGTCAGATCTAGGGTAAAATATGACACTGTGTTTATGAAGTCTAGTAGTTATTACAAATAAGTTCAAAAACGCATTGCACGGGTCATGTGATGAACAGGATGATGAACTGATGGTATTTGTAAACTGAGCCGCAACACGACAAAACCAACAGAGTGGCATGTGTGCCCAGCGAAGACTCAGATCAGCCTGGGCAGCCGCCCAGTCTAATCAGAGCCTTTGCTGTGCGCTTAATGAATAGCTAAGGCTTTAAGCTAGCGTTATGCGTACAGCGATGACTCTGATTAGACTGGGCGGATGCCTAGGCTGATCTGAGTCTTTGCTGGGCGCACATGCCACTTTGCTGGTTGTGTCGTGTCATGGCTCAATTTCTTTCTGACGCCAACAAAGTGTTAGGAACACACCTATACCATCACATTATTAATTATGAAAATAAAAGCAATTAAGGCAAGAAATATATGCATGGCGCCACCCGAACAGAACTGACCAAATAGTCATTGAATCTTCATGAAAATAAATCATAACAAGTGTACCAAGCGGGCATGTACACTGTACGTCATGACTGTCTGAAAGAGGACGCATATAGCATGTTGCTTTGGTATTGTTCGTACATACAAACGTCATCTTGTCTTTGAATTCTCTGCTTCACGAACGAATCCCCCTTTTTAGCTCACCTAAGCCAGCTGCTCCGGGGGAGGTTATAGGATTGTAAGGTTCCGACGTCCGTCGTCGTCCGACCGTCCACAATTTCAAACGACTTCTCCTGTAACCAAATTTCATATGTAGCCTCTATGGGACTTAGGAACGAAAAGTTGTTCAAACGGTCCTGGTTATATGACCAACATGGCCGCCTCGCCCATATATATATTGTAAAAACCTAGAAAAACTTCTTCTCCAGAACCAATAGGCCAATGGCCTTAAAACTTGGTGCCGGGCCGCGTAGCGCAATCGGTAGGGCACCTGACTCATAAGTCAGAGGTCCTGGGTTCGAAACCCGGTCTGGCCACACGCTTTTGTTTCTCCTTCCGCTGATTTAAGAAGGGCAGTTGTCAGTTACTGGCGAAAGTATGTGCACTTAGTACTGGTTAACCGCTTAGGAGGTCAAAGCCTGCCCAGGAATAGTGTGGTTAGGTTAACTGACCGTCCCGACATAACCATGTTTACCGTGGACGTTAAGCAACAAATCAATCAATCAATCAATTAAAACTTGGTATGTAGCATCGGGTACGCGCGTACTACCAAGATTGTTCAAATTATGACCTTGGTTTGACCTTGACCTTTTTTACGATAAGGTCAAATTTGCATTCTGTAGCTTTTATATGGGAAAATGCTAGAACATAAAATTTCTTGGAAACTGTTGAAGATTTTGTCCTGAAAATTGGTATATGCAGTCATCTGAATGAGTACATGAAAATTTATGCGTACAAGCGGTCAAGTTCATTCTTTGACCTTTGACCCTGGTCTCTCATATGAAAATTTCACATATCTCCTCGAAAGCCACTGGGCCAATTGTAACCAAATTTCATATAGAGCCTCTAGGAGCTGAGGAACAAGAATCTGTTCAAACGGTCCTAGTCACATGGCCATCATGGCCGCCATGCCCATATATGGTAAAAACAATTAAAAATCTTCTTCTCCAGAACCAATTGGCCGAGGGCCTTAAAACATGGAATCTAGCATTGAGTACGCGAGTACTACCAAGATTATCAAATTATGACCTTGTGTTGACCTTGACCTTTTTCACGGTATGATCAAATTTGCTTTCTGCAGCCTTTATATGGGAAAATGCTAGAACATAAGATTTCTTGGACTGTTGAAGATTTTGACCTGAAAATTGATGTATATACAGTCATCTTAACGAGTACATGAAAATTTATGCGTACAAGAGGTCAAGGACATTGTTTGACCTTTGACCCTGGTCTTTCATATTTTGACAATTTCTCCCATCTCCTCAAAAGCCACTTAGCCAGTTGTAACCAAATTTCATAGAGCCTCTAGGGACTGAGGAAACGAAAATTTGTTTAAACGGTCCTAGTCACATGACCAACGTTGCCGCCGCCCCCATATATGGCAAAAACCTAGAAAAATCTTCTTCTCCAGAACCAATACGCCGATGGCCTTGAAACTTGGTATCTAGCGTCGGGTACGCTAGTATTACCAAGATTAATAAATTATGACCTTGGGTTGACCTTGATCTTTTTCACGGTAAGGTCAAGCTTTCTGTAGCTTTTATATGGGAAAATGCTAGAACATAAGATTTCTTAGAAACTGTTGAAAAATTTGACCTGGAAATTGCTATATCCAGTCATTTTAATGAGAACACGAAAATTTATATGTACCAGAGGTCAAAGTCATTCTTTGACCTTTGACCCTGGTCTATCATATTATGACAATTTCACACATCTGCTAAAAAGCCACTAAGCCAATTGTAACCAAACTTCACACAGAGACTCTAGGGGCTGAGGGAACGAAAATTTGTTCAAACGGTTTCGGCCACATTACCAACATGGCCGTCATGCCCATATATGACAAAAACCTTTACAAAGCTGCTTCTCAAGAACCTAACGATCGATGACCTTGAAACTTGGTGTATAGCATCAGGTACTTGAGTACTATCAAGATCGTTAAAATGATGACCCTGGGCCGACCTCGACCTTTTTTAAGGCAAGGGTAAGTATGGGAAAATGGTAGAACATAATATTTCATGGCAAGTTTAGAAGATTTTGGCCTAAACATGGTATATACAGTCGTCTTAGTCAGTACATGGAAGATCTGCGGGTACAAGAGGTCAAGGTCATACTTTGACCTCTGACCCATGTCTCTCATATTTTGAGACATCTCCTCAAAAGCCACTGGCACTGGGCTAATTGTAATCAAATATCATACACAGCCTCCAGGGTCTGATGAAACGAAACTTTATCAAGCGGTCTAGGTCACATGACCTACATGGCCACCATACTCAGGTGAGCGATTCAGGGCCTCATGGCCCTCTTGCTTATAGTTTTGCAGAGGTAATTTTTGTCGTCTGCTTCGTAGCCATTCGTCCACTGACCCTGTTGACCGAAAAGTTATGTCCTGAATCTACCTCAAACTAACACCAAAATGTCCGTTCACATCAAATTTCTAGGGTGTGATCTTGTTTGTTTCGTGCGAGGTTTATTGTTCAGAATTACTGAAGGCGTCAGACACACCTTAACAGTTTTACCGAGAAATTTCATATTACCAGTCCAGCCGTCTGTCTTTCCAAAAAAAAAAAATGAACGGACTCGCACGAAAAGGGATTTTAAGCAAATGTAAACAGATGTACTCAAATTAGCCTGTGCATATGCACAAACTTATCGGAACCCTAAAGTTGTATGTTCCGAAGGGTTCGTAGATTGCATGAGTCAACAACCTCCAAACAAACTCCAATCAGCCGGCGCAGGTGCGCATGCTGAAATGAGGTTTGTATGTTTGCAAACGTATCGCTGTACATTTCTACGCGACTCTTCCCAGCCTATATAACTGGCTACCTTTTGGCTTTTTGAGACACAGAGTTTTAGAACCGTACAGCCGAAACATCAAACTGAGAAGAATGGGTGAGTAGGAATTTTAGAATTGTTTCCCTACTAGAGCTCCAGATAAGAAAGAGTAACATGTATAATTCTCCCGTGATATTTCTTTATGAAACATACGTTGCGACCCTCATTAGAACCGTCTCGGGGAGACGGTTCTAATGAGGGTCGCAACGTATGTTTTCGTTGAGATATACCAAACAAAAAAAGAAACGCACAAGTAAAATTTTCCCGTTTAATTTAGCTTTTAAAGCATGATTAGAAAATGTCTAAAAATCCGCATTTTTCATCAAATCTTGCTCAAACTTTATCATGTCATAGACGAGTATCTTAACCTTCCATATGCATGAAAAATACGCATTAATAAAAGGAAAGGTCTAGTGCCAGTCGACTGGCAATAGCCATTTTACGTTAAAATCGCTATTGCCAGTCGACTGGCAATAGCGATTTCACGTCAAAATGGCTATTACCAGTCGACTGGCAATAGCCATTTTACATAAAAATCGCTATTACCAGTCGACTGGCAATAGCGATTTTACGTGAAATCGCTATTGCCAGTTTTTTTTTTTTTTTTTTTTTTTTTTAGTTTTTCTTAATAATTAATTTGATGCTGAAGAAGTTGCATGCCATTTTAAGTTTATAGCTGCTTAGTTAGTGTGCCTTACTTCACAGATATTTTACTTCTGCGAAATAACCAACTTATTTTATTTCATTTTTGCTTAGTAAGGAATTGTGGCATTATGCTTATTAAGGAGCTCCGGTAGCTAAATGTTTTAAGCACTGGCCTGCTACGGTAGCGGTCTGGGTTGAATCCCGATAGAGGGAGAGTTCTTTTAACCATCAAAGAAGTTCCTTAGAAGACAGCATTTTATTACACCTGCTTTCTGCTCGATATAACTCAAATATTGTTGAAGGGGGTGTAAAACTGCAAGTGATACGTCAGTCTTGAGCCTCGAAAACTCAGTGGGTTAAGGTGTAAACGGGGTTCCACTGCACACAGCCTTTCATTATCACACTCTCATTGTCTTGATATGACTGAAATACTGTTGAAAAGGACGGAAAGTCGCAAGTCATCTATCCATCCTTCTATGACTGAAATACTATTGAAAATGATAACTGAAAATATAATTGCAGTGACCGTATCATCGTCCGAAATTTGCCTATATCGTTTAGTTCATTTTTGTAATATTAGTAGACCCATTTTACAGTGCAGTACGATCCGACTCCACCTGGTCATGTTCTCAGCGTACCTAGCTGTAGAGGCTGTTCCAGTTATCTGTTCGCCTATCTGTCTACTTCCGACGGTCGTAATAATGACCCCCCCCCCCCCCCCCCCAACATACACACACCTTTTTTATGAAATAGCAGCCACTCATTCAATTTGAAATTCGATGTGTCGTGAAAAAAAAATAATAAAATAAAAAATGTAAATACAATATCATAACCAGACGGAGAAAAAAGATAATTTTCCTTTCCACATCATTAGACCGTCCTCACAATAATATGGTCACCCTTATATTTCTCTCATAATGTCCTCATAACCACGGTTATAAGGTAAGACAGAGAGAGAGAGAGAGAGAGAGAGAGAGAGAGAGAGAGAGAGAATCTGTATTCTTGGTGAGCCACATACTCGTACACGCTGCTGCATTAATGAGGGTGCAACAATAAATACAAAGTAGAAACAATCACAAGCATTGCTTGCTGATAAGTAGTGTTTGCCCTATTTGGACCAAAACTTAAATTAACTGCCAATAGCAATTTTACATTAAAACCGCTGCTGCCAGTCGACTGGTAATAGCGATTTTACGTTGTAATCGCTATTACCAGTCAACTGGCAATAGCGATTTTACGTTAAAATCGCTATTGCCAGTCGACTGGCAATAGCCACTCCGTTAATAAAATCATTGACAATGGCCTCTTATTGAAAGCTGTGACATTGAAAACTGACCCCTGCCTTGTTCAGAGATGCGTCACAAAGTACTGAATTGACAAAATTAAATGAAACTTTCGGATTTAATTGTCCGATTGTCTACCTCTAACACTGTATGAGTTTTTGTTTTTAATTGTTTCTAATTTCCAAGAAAATACCAAATTAGTACTGTGTGCGTTTCTTTTTTTTTTTTTTTTTTGTTTGGTATATAAGGAAAATTATTGCTGAGTTATCCTCAATGCTCCACTTTATCTGGAGTTCTGCTTTACATAATTTTTTACAGTCGTTGATATGACTTTGTTTAGAGGACTACTCATATATAACAAGAATTGTCAGAAGACAATAAACGCGACTTTGCGAGAGCTTGACTTTAAAGGTAGGTTCCTGAACTAAGGATACCAATTCTGTTCACAAAATAATTTTGTCTTTTTCTGTATGGTATTGAATACTTTTATTTTTCTGAAACTGTTGCTGCTGAGAAAACCGTTGGATTTTGTTGAAAATTGTCGTTTTTTTCTGGTTTACTTTCTTTGGTTTAAGCAATGCCTTGGAATTCCAGTTCTAAAAATAATTTTGTCATATGCCTAGAAGTGAGTAATTTCTAGCGTCATTCTCCAAAAGGTCAGATTTTCTCATGTTGTGAGTTCTCCTAGAGGTCCTGGCATGGCGAATGGTTTAATACTAGCCCAAAATGCAATGCAGCATGGTGTAAGCCGCGTTGTCTATTTCAGCATGATCTAAAAATAGCGCTTACTGGTGTGCGAAGCAGAGTTAGGGAACCCCTTGCAAAACGACTTATCAAATACTTTTGGCTTTACACTTTTTAGTGAAACTTATTTATTTCCTTGTTATAAGTGCTTTCCGATAATTTAGAAAAAATCATGAAAATTATGATGCATTCCATACTCCAGGAACCAACCTTTAACAAGCGCAAGTTTAATATGGACAATGTCGGCCAACTGAAATGAGACAAATTACCGTGTCAGAATAAATAGTTCTCCTAAGCTCGAAATTATTGCCAGGGATATGACTGTATCCAAACTTACCAATTTCAAACGATATGCAAGGGCAAGTTACCTGTAAGTCGTACAGGTAAAAACACCTGTCTGAAGTAATCGCAGTTGTATCCCTTAGATATAAAGGTACTGCGCCAGTCTCGACTGGACATATAATTTTCTTCGTTTGAAGTATGAATAAGAAGAAAATTTGTTTCCCTTGAATGGGATGTCGTCTCCGCTAGGTGTAGCGGTTTTGTTGCACGAGGTTTTCGAGATATTGAGTGAAATCGTCATTCAGCCTTGGGACGCCGACAAGTTTACAGCAAAATTTTTATATTCTATGTTGGTGTTATTCTAAAGACGTATTTTGCATAATTTCTAAAGTTAATCAGTTATTCCAGGATGTTAGCCTTTGCAGCACTGATGTAGTATGATTATTAAGTGATGGTATTGTGCAAAGTGCAATGTAAAGATTATTGTTATGTCACCCTGCCAGTCAGTCGGCAACCCAAGTGCTTCAGGCCAAATTATATGATGTGCTTTTCCAGTTATGTAGTTTGTTGTTTTTCGTCATAGAGACGGTAAGGTAGATCAGATAATCTATACAGTATCGGATACGAAGCAACAGTGTGGACTTTATCAGTCCAGGGGCCGTATTCATAAAACGACTTAAGTGGTTGCTATGCTGTTGCTAAGGCTAAATTTCTTTGAAGGAGATTCCCTACAAGTATGAAATTTGGTCTGGAGGAACAGTCCCTCCAGACCAAATTTCATAGTTGTAGGGAATCTCCTTTATAGATATTTAGCCTTAGCAACCGCATAGCAACGACTTAAGTGGCTTTATGAATACGGCCCCTGAAAAGCTTCAGTCTATTAGTTAGCATCAGCCTTTCTTTCTCGCACCTTTTATTTATTCACATATTGTTTTATTCTTTAAAATTAATTATTTTCTTTAATATATACTATTTAGTATGATTAAATAGTTATTGTGTACAGTAGTTTTAATTTTAAGTTATCTTTGCGGTATATATATTATTAAACTAATCTCTTCATTTGTATCGACGATATCCGCAATGAACGGTGAAATATAGGTCGTGGTGACCTAAAAGTAATATTATGTCAATCACTGTATCTGAATGTACCATTACAACAAGAATAATACAAGTCAATGAAATATCTTTAGATATATTGGCTTAAAACACTAGAAATATAGGTCACACTGACCCACAATTAGTATGAGGTATCTCACAGTGTCAGCCCGCATCCATAACCTAAGTATAATGTAATCCATGTACACAGGGTATAATCAATTCCGCTAATTTTCGCTTCCTGCAGAGACTGTACATCATAGTTGGCTTCCGCCGAGACTGTCCGCGATCTCTTGCTTCCAGCCGGGACGTCTGTACATGATAAATGGATTCCTGCAGAGACTGTCCGCGTGATTTTGCTTCCTGCCGAGGCTCTCGGCAGGAAGCAGAGTCACGCGGACAGTCTCGGCAGGAAGCCATTTTTCGAGAACAGTAGTCCCTGCAGGAAGCAAGAGTTCGCGGACAGTCTCGGTGGAAGCCAAATATGACGGACAGTCTCTGCAGGAAGTGAAAATTGGCGGACTGGTTTATACACTGTGATGTAAAAGTGTTAGGAATATAATGGAAAATCACTGAACCTTGCAATATAGGCCACGCTGACCTTAAAATAAGATGATATTATTCATAGTCTCAGCCCAAACCACTTAACCAAGTATGATGCAAATCCATAAAATAATGATAGAAATATAGGCCAAAATCAATTTGGCGATGAACTAGGGGTCACAGTGACCTACAATCTGTATAAGGTCGCTCATAGTGTTAGCCAAAACCATTAACCGAAGTGTAAGGTGAATCTATGAATGGGTGTTAGTCTGTTAGAAAAATTAGGTTAGAGTGAGTCATTTTCCCAGGCAATCATGTGCTTACAGACAATAGCCTTCATGATATAAGGCAACATCACTTAACCATGAAATGTAGGTTCCTGTGACCAACTCTTAGTTTGAGTTCTAATATTGGGTCATACTGAGTCGTTATCTCAAAAAAACATGTCCGCACATAAATGATCTTAAAGATATATGGCAAAATCACTGAACCATGAAATATTGGTCACTGTGACAAACTGCTAGTTTGAGGTCTTACTTCGGGTCATATACTGAGTCATTATCCCAAGCAGTCATGTTCGTACATCAAATGGGGGTGGTCGGATGGTGCGATGGTGCTGTGCATAACTTCCAGTGCCGGAGCGTCCTATTGATTTGTAACATACGTAATAGGTGAATATTTTTTCTATGCATTACCCAAAATCACACGAAAATTTGTTTTTGAAGATTCATTAACCATGAAGTTTACTCAAATTGACAAGAATTGAGCCACAACACGAGAAAACCAACAATGTGGTCATTCGCCCAGCGCAGACTCAGAGCAGCCTTGGCATCCGCCCAGTCTGATCAGAGTCTTCGCTGTCCGCACGAAGATAGCTTGGACATTAAATTACCCTTTAAGCGCTTAGCGTAGAGTCTGATCAGACTGGGCGGATGCCCAGGCTGATTTGAGTCTGCGCTGGGCGCACAACCACTTTGTTGGTTTTTCTCGTGTTGCGGCTCAGATAGTGGTTTGCGAGGCGTAGGGCTATTGGTATTTTGCGGAACGGAACTGAAAGGAAGATCCACTAAACACCTCCTTCCCCGTGGCAGCATAGAAAACAGATTCTTTCAGTCAAACGCGTATCTTTACATTCTGAAATAATCAGCTACTGTAATTTGAACAAGCTGACAGTATAGGAATTCCAAATGCTGTATATAGTCCATTTGCTCCCAAGTGCAAACCGGGTTTTGCTTATTTTCTCGAAAACGGTGAAAGTTCAATCAAATGTTGTAATGTCCTAATGATTCCTATAGCTATACATAACAGAATACGGAAAGTCCAAATTTTTGGATGCTTTTGTAAAACGTTTTCCATTGACAGTAATGCAAAAACTGGACAGTTTTACAAAAGGGCGTCGTATGCTTGTTAGAACAGCCAAAATATTGTTTTGTAGTCGTTGTAAATACACATTGAACTATTATAATATATTTCAATAAATTACGTTTCAACGTTGACGTCACGACTTATTAATTTCACTTGCGCGATAAACAGGTGCCCGCGTTTTTGTCAATCGTTTCAGGCTTTATTGTTGGGGGATTTTATTCCCGCCCGCCTGTCAAATATTTGACGTAAATAAAGTTGCGTCCCTTGGAAGAGTATTTAAGTTTTGATGCCGCGAAAATATGAGTCGAACAACAACTTCATTCAAATTTCCTTTCCGATACTTGTTTCCTAAGCTTAGAAGATGGCGATAAAGAGACCCTAGATTTAGCTAATGATAGGGGAAGGAGGAAGAGAAAAATATCATAAAAAGGAAAGATGTACAGTGTGTTCGTAGCTATATGTTTTAAATTTCTGCCCATTGTGTCATGTGGTAAGGTAGCCGAGCGGTTTCGTCCGCTGAGCTGTTGACATAAGAGTTGTCCCGTGTAAGTTCGAATCTCATTTTTTTTTTCTTTCTTTTTTTTCTTTTCTTCAAACTATTAGAAATCCTAATCCTGTATCAGCTAATTTGTATATTTATATGGCCCGAACAACTTTATTTGTACGAGTTTAATGCTGCATAGGATGACCATAATATATTGCGCGTCTGTTTATTGCCATCACCTGGGGTAGAACTTGGTTTATTTCATGTAAAGGGAAACAACTTTAGTGGCTCCCCCATTTATGGCTTCCTGTTAGTTTCCCGTGGCGGCGATGCCTGGTCTACTCGGACTTCCTCTTGGAGGGAGGAACAATGTACAGTACTGAAATTAATAGTACGTTACTACAATTAACAGCTTACTATACGGCATTGTGATGCACTGCACTGCCCGCCTAGAGTAGAGTAAAGAAGAGTAGAGCAGAGAAAAGTAGAATAGAGAAGATAAGTGAGTCTAACTTCCGAAGGTGGAATGATTAGATACCTACACACATCGCCTACCCTATACAAATCGATCTACCAAATCCTGGTTACCAGAGCACTGCCAACCAAGCCTCATCTCGCCCAAGAAACATACAAGGACTCAAAAGGAACAAACACCAAGCCAATATTTCACACTCCCCTCAATCATAACCTATCAATCTAAGCACAACAGATCCCCTTAATCACAAAATTCAACAAAATGCCCATTTTCTTGGCAACGAATAGTAACAGAATATCGTTCGGTCGTAAGGCACATTAACATTAATGGTGATGGATGGAATCATTTACGCTCGACAACATCAGAAATCTGTATCCAATTTGTTCGCATTCCGTCAAAATGGCATAATATTCACTACCCTTGCTCCAGGACAAAACGGATTTCTGCTGTTAAACATAAAATCTGGTTTCAAATTCGATTTACACCTATAGGAGAATGAATAGAGTGTTGCTTTCATGACAATCTCCGATTTTTGAGACTTGACATTGGAAAAGAATAAATCTCGGTTCAACTGGTTCACTAACCTTTGTGTCATCCATGTTTCTAGTCCCCTCCGGCGCAACCGGACATCCCCTCAATATTTTCTATTCACAACACGCTATTGTGATTCAGGAGATAATAAGCAGGCGTGAATTGGTCCATTTTTTGCTTTCCATTTTTTTTTTTCATTGAAATTTGGACGGATTTCATGTAAAAAAAAAAAAAAAAAAAAGGAAGAAAATATTGCGAGGACCCTGTTGACAAGGTTGTGTAATGAACACCATGGAAAAACCCAACTTTGTAGAGGGAAAAGTGGAGCATTGTTCGAGTTCGCAAAAAAGGTTTAGAATTCAGTGTCTAACCAACACTGGTAAATGATGTTGTGCGCGTGAAATTTTAGAATATTTTTGCCAAGGAAGTTTACAAGACTCTGTCAGACTGTCCTACACGTTTCTTGAACACGGCATTATTTTACTTAGGCCCCTATTTAGTCTCAAAACATAGATGGTTACTACTCATTAAAACCGCCTCATCGCCGATTGAGGCGGTTCTATCCAGCAATTGCATTCTTTTTGGACAAAAAAACGGAAAATACCATCAGTTACCATTACCTTGTAAAAAATCCGAAGATTTTTACGGTAAAATAACCGGAAACCAGTTGCCAGTCCATTTCCCGTTATTTTTACGGGCGCCCGTAAAAATTGCAGAAACCATCACGCATAGTTGGATAGAATAACAACAAAGTGGCATGTGCGCCCAGCGAAGACTCAGATCAGCCTGGGCGTTATCAATCGTCGACGACGCAATCAACAGCATGAAGGTAGCTTAGACCCTTTGTCATTCTTTACGCGCACAGCCAAGCTTCTGATCAGACTTGGCAGATGTCCAGGCTGATCTGAGTCTTCGTGTGGCTCAAATACCACTGTTTTGGTTTTGTCGCGTCGCGCCACATATATGTGCATGTCAATTGATAATACATCAAAATGCTTATTTGTTTAATTTGATGCCAGTGGGTGATCTCTTTGTCATACCTGCAGGAAGAAAATCCCGAGAAGCATGGTTCGGAATATTTATTCAGCGAGCAAAGCTTCCAAGGACGGCGCACAAAACAAATATTTACTTTATCTATCAGTTACAAGTTCTGATTGATTTTATTTTGCGACGTCACCACAACGTCATCAAAACATTTGTGACGATTCATGACGGTACCTACGTTCTGCAGACAATTTGAGCCCCAAAATGGCCAAGAGCCACCAAAATTTGGATATTTTCCGAATCCTCTTAGATTTGCTTATTCACAGAGACATTAAACTAAATTTCGCTATAGGACACCCAACTCGCCCCTTTTTGCGCGACGGGTCACATATTATTTTGCGAGTAAATATAATATATGGGTGAAACAAAAAGTAGAAAAAAATGGATTTAGAATAAAATTTCAATTAATTACGCAAATTTTGTTCTAGGGATAGCATACATTGGTCACATGCTCTAACACGTAAAACTAAACGGAAATTCCAGCAGCCAACTTTTACTGCCTTGTAATTAAGAGGTAAAAATGACATATTTTAGGTCCTGTTTCTGTATAGAAACTTTTTTATGCAAAACCTCACATTTCTGCAAAATCATGATTTTGTTATGTATAGGATGAAAATTAAGAATAAGCAAGGCGAAAATCCTCTACTTCTCACCAATTTTGAGAAAATATTGGGGATGCCGTTTGCATTTGGGAGCAAACGGACTATACAAAGTTACAACGTAATTGGTAATTTAGTTCTGGAGAACAAGACTTTTAAAGGTTTTTACCATATGTGACAGTGTCTGACATTTTGAGCCTTGTGAAGCAGAAAATCGGATTTTTTTTTTTTTTTTTTTTTTTTTTTTTGATTTTTTTTTACATTTTCCAATTAGTGCTTTCAGAATAGATTTCGAGAAACACAAAGAACTAGCGCTAAGGTTTACGGCAAAAGCAAACGAAATTCTCACCAACCCGATGTTTTGTTTGCACTTCACTAATTGGATACAATTTACATACTTGCTGGGTAAACTTTTATAACTCTGGTTCGTGACATCGCTTTTCAAATATTTAAAATGAAAACATTCTTAAAAGAGTGCAGATGAAAAACATCAAAGAAGCCGATAGAGATGTTGAATTATTCTTTTCAGGTGATACTTTGAAATTTATTAGTCAGTGCGCGGATATTATTAATTTTACGTTAAAAAATTATGACGTTACTTTCATTTCACGGTTCGTGACGTCAATGTCGCACCTCCAAAAGGCTCAAAATGTCAGACACTGTGACATATATGGACATGACGGCCATCTCGGTCATGCGATCACATCATTTCTCCGACTCATGGAAGCCATGTGAAATTTTGCTTCTATCAGCCTTTGAAGGAGATGTCTGAAGTTGTTATAATATGAGAGATCTTGGCCAAAGGTCAAAGAAATAACTTAGTAGCCTACTATATGCCACATACCAAGTTTCAAGGCTATCGGTCTTTGGATTCTGAAAAAGAATGTTTTTAAAGTTTTTTTACCATATATGGGCGTGGCGGCCATGTTAGTCATGTGCCCGGGCCTTATGAACGAAGTTTCTTTTCCCCGAACGACCCTGGAGGCTACATATGAAATTTGGTTCCAATCGGCCAAACGGTTTCAGAGGAAAGGTCGTTCGGATCATCCTGCCTGAATGCGCAGTTTGATCAGAATATATTGATGTACGCATCCGTAATAAATAATACGTGTACCTTCAAATTGTAAGTATTGGACAGATAGCCCGAAGCAAACAGTGCAGACCGGCCAAGATCTTTATTGTGAGCCGCGACCTGAGAAAACCAACAAAGTGGTTGTGTACCTAGCGCAGACTCAGATACGCCTGGGCATCCGTCCAGTCTGATCAGACTCTGCGCTACGCGCTTAAAGGATAGGTAAGGGTCTAAGCTACCTCCATATGGACAGCGAAGAGTCTGATCAGACTGGTCTGATGTGAGTCTGCGCTTTGCGCAGTCACTTTGTTAGTTTGCTCGTGTCGCGGCTCATATTATAAATGATAACTTTTCCAGTTAATGACAGTTACGGTAATGGTTTCATGTGTCTCATTTTAAAATGTTTTACGGTGTACGAGTGCACGGACAACCCGAGTTTTCACTTTCGGCATTCGCTCTTATGCATCTTTTTCTCGTAGCGTCTCATATCCCTTCTCAAATTGTTATTCATTTATTTATTTACAGTCAACCCTCGGTATCTCAAAGTCGAGATTCATTCCAAACTACTGATATTTTAAACTACTTATATCTCAAAGTAAATTTTCTGGGACCAGAAAATTTACTTTGAGATATAAGTAGTTTAAGGCAAAATGAACTGAAATGTAAATAAAAACAGGAACCATGTCCCAACTATATTCTTTGATATAAGAGGGTACTTCGAGATACCAGTATTCGAAATACCGAGTTGACGTTATTTAATTTAGTTTAATTTAATTAATTTATTTGTTTTCAGAATTTACCACCGTCACGACGAACAGCACGGGATTCACAAACACATCCGAGGTAGCTCAGGCTGCTGTCCGAGTCCCACAGATAGCAGTGTTAGTTTACAACATTTACCTCATGATCACAATGGCGCTCGGTCTACCAGGAAACTTTCTGGTTCTTTTCGTGTACTCTAGGACTGAAACGAGGACCAGCACAGACTGGTTTATCATTTTTATCACCATCTACGATTTCCTTTCATCCTTCCTCAACGTTCCAGTCTATCTGACATTCACAACCGGTTTATGGCCTCGATTTGGAAACGACATTATCTGCAAGGCCCACATGGTTATCAGTCAGACCGTTGTATTCTCGTCGGCCTTTCTAATCGGCTGCCTTGCACTGGAACGATTCAACAGGGTTTGTCGATCTACTGAGAAACAAGTAACGGACACTGCGTCAAGGAATATTTGCTTATCAGTGTCGGTAGCAGCCTTCTTTATCTCCTTGCCTTGTGTGATTTTCTATGATAACAGTTTGGGTTCTTGTAACACAGTCCAGGATAAACTGATAAGAACGCTTCTGATAGGCTACTATATGATAGCCCTACTCACTTTCATTGCAGTGTTTGTAATTTTAGTTTTCAGCTACTGCAAAATTGGCATCGCAGTTGCAAAGAGCACGGCAAAGGTTGACAGGTATAAACAGCCAGAATCTGGAGAAAGTCATAAAGAAAAAACTAACACCGGTAAAGTCGAAGCTCCCCCGATTGGTGAAGATATAGACATTGATGGTCTGTCAGTTATTAAGTCAAAAAGATTCCTTTGTGGTCGTCATGGTCCTTTTGCAGATATTGAAGATACAGAAAGCGTTGAAGATAGCGGTTACATGGGCGAAAATGATGCAAAGTCCAAGACCACACGCATGTCTGGATCGGACACGCCGACTAAATCTGCGGCTGGTATGAATTTGCCTCAGCCAAGACTTTCTGTCGTCGACCAGGACGAAAATCATGGTGCTGGCATGCACGCAGTACCAACTACATCCGACAGTTCTGAAAATATCTGCAGAACTGTTGAAGTGTCTTACACTGTGAACGGGCCATCATCAACTCAACAAGATTTGTCATGTGGTAATGCACGGGCAATATTTAAGGCGAAAAAAGTCCTGATGGATGATTGCGAACCAAAATTTGTACAGGCCATGAACAGGCGTAACAAGAAGAGCAAGAATTTACGAATTACGCGAATCACATTTCTGATCTGTCTGATTTTCGCCATAACATGGCTACCGCCATGGATAAGCTTTGTCATATACATTTTCATTACACCAAGAGTGGCCCAGCATCCAACTTTTCTCGCAGTCAACTTGTTTCTACCGGACACCTACCTTATAAACACGTTCACAAATCCAATTCTGTATACTGTACTGAACAGAAGATTTCGACACAAACTGAAGAAATTGTTTTGCTGAATACCGATCGACTTTCGGGGGTAACAACCTACGTCATATCAAAGATATCTGAACTTTTGTGACTTCATGTTTGCCGCTTTCAAAGTTAGGTCCAGTCTTAAATGAGAGAGTTCGCTTCTACAGGCGCATTTTCCTTGAACGGTTCGCCTCTATTGAGAGAGAGTGGGGGCGGGAGCAAAATGACTGTTCCCATCTATCTGAATTGATTTCATTTATAGATCTATTGAAAATTTTAAACGTCAAGACAGCAAATGTCATACAAGTAAACAGCCTTTGTGAGGAGGCGAGGAGTAGAACTGTTTATAATTTCTGCAGATACAATTATGTTACCGTTGAAATAGTCGTTTCATTTTCAGGTCACAAAATACTGGTTTGGATTTCATGATGAGATGCAGTATCTGCATGTTTCTATGGATTTCATGTTGTTCCACTAATATGTTATTGATATTCTGCCTATATCTGACAGTAAGATTTGTGTTGCTTCTACTGTGGGAGTGCAAATTATCTGTTGTATTTAAAGAACACCTTCTCCATGAACTTACCATCTGAAACTGTTGAACCAATTTTGTATCAGCAATGTCTTACAAAATGCAGTATATTATGCCAGTTTATTTAGTTTTGCACTCAGTAATTTAACTGCACATTTTCTATAGTTTACACTGTCATATGCCATCATGTATGATATAATGTATCCTCACGGGCTTTTTTAACCTTTTGGAATTTGAAAATAAACTCTGTATCTGTATGTAAAAGCCAGAAGACTGTTTAAAACAATAAGAATGATTCCAGATTGAGTGAGTTATACTCTTAGGGCGGTATTTCATAACAGCCGATACCACTTTTGAGGAAGATGATGAATATATACTCCTCGCCAAAAGTTTAGCATATTTCAGCTCTATGGTACCTTTGTTACAAATTCTGCTGAAAATTAGCAAACTATAAAACAACGATATAATTTATGGATATGGAAAGATAGAATACTTTAGCATATGCCTCATGACATGTTTGTCCAAAATTATCAGGTAAAATAATTTTGGCGGGTTGACATTTTTGTATAAAATAATAGTTTTTTATCTTTTATTTTCTGCATATAAAAAGGTCGTGCCAGGAAAAAAATGTCGCACGTCAGACAGGAGACCACGGAAAAATTAAGTTACACATAAAATTTGAAGTGCCGGTATCAAAGACCGACAGTTTTTCAGGAAGACAAAAATGATAAGAATTCATAGGAAAAATGCATTGTTAATGATTAAGAATACAAGTACTGACAAGAGTTTCTTTTATGTCTGATTTAGAAATGTCTGAGACACAATCAATGTAGCAAGTTACGATTTAACATGTCGTCTACAGACTATGGTAATTTGATGTGTGAAAAATAAAACTGATGATGTTTAAGGCACCCTTTTAAAAAGTGTCAAAAATTGTACTTTAATTACAGTGGTCCTAACTTCTGTCTCTGTGTATCCAAACAGCTGCAGGGTTTCAAAAATCCAGTGTGTAGGTGTTTTCATTGTACATTACTGCTTCGGGTAGGATTCATAACCACACATTTTTTTTACTTATAAGAAGTCCCCTTTATCAGTTATTTCTGCTGCTAACTTCACAAATAAATATGCTAAACTTTTTGCGAGGAGTATAATAACATACAGAAGAAAATGGAGGATAGTGACGCCGACAGAATTAATATTGTGTTTTAGTTTTTCCTGTTTTTTGATATTACAGAATTGTTGGGCTTTTTGTGGTGAATATATATGCAGTTAAGTGACCTGTAAACTACATACTGACAGACGCAGTTTTTTTTTTGTTTTGTTTTTTTTAACAAAAGGGGCGGAAAAACCTGGCGTTTTACCAATACCTCTTGTGCTGACGGCCGTGTAGGTTTTAAAGGGGAAAAAATTACGACTATTAGGGACTTTTTTATTTTATTACATTATAATAAAAGACCTCTGACAGTTATACTGTAAAACTTTTAGACATAGTTAAACTTTCGGTATAAACTTTTCCTTTCAACTCAATATAATTGGTGTAAAAATCTATCTATTATAATGACGGCTGTTTGCTAAAAAAAAAACTTGAAAATAAGTGATGTTTTTAGCATAGAGGTATTTTCAACAGAATGTTTATTTGCTTTTTTTATAAATAAAAGGTTATAAAAAAAGAGAAAATGTTTTCTAATGATATGTCCCTCAGACTGTGCCTCTGCACGCCATTTCGTAGATATATGCATGTATTTGGTTTAAACTTTATTTTATTTGCATGAACACTTATACATTTATATACATTTCAAAACATAGTATTTTATGCAAATGGGATTCAGAAGAAAGTCAAACGACATTTTTTTCAAATCTGTATCCCAAATATATGCATGTATTTATCAGCATATGCATTAACATAATGGAAAGTGGGCAATCTAGTCCACATTATGTTAACTAAAGTCCTGGTGGAGTATCTAAACCTTCAAAAAAATCATTATTATTTGAACAATATTGCATATTGTATAGTGGATATGTCTGATCTCTGAGCTCTGAACAGGTGACACGAGGCAGTGAACGAAAAGGGGAAAAAAGTATATAAAAACTACATTATGGATGTAGTTTGGACTTTCAGCTACCTAATATTTTACACACCCCTTTAAGTATGTTGGATTAAGAGTGTGCTTCAGGGGCCGTATTCATAAAGCCACTTAAGTTGTTGCTATGCTGTTGCTAAGGCTAAATGTCTATAAAGGAGATTCCCTACAACTATGAAATTTGGTCTGGAGGAACAGTCTTTGTAAGACTGTTCCTCCAGAGCAAATTTCATAGTTGTAGGGAATCTCCTTCAAAGAGATCAAGCCTTAGTAACAGCATAGCAACCACTTAAGTCGTTTTATGAATACGGCCCCTGACAGCATTTTTCCCATAAGATACCATTAAAATCTCTTTACATTGCAAAAGTCTACATTTTAATAAATATCATAATAACCAGCATTTGCTTCTGAAGAAAGCTTAAAATATTAAAAGAAAACAGGAAGTTTGTATTGATACTGTCAGAGGTCCTTTAGGATAAACTTTAATACATGCTAGCATTTTACTGTGAACGTTGTATATAAAGTACAAACACTATTGTATTGTACAGACTTTAGAATAATCCTTTTGAATTTTTTCTGGCAGCTTGTTCTCCCTTCGTTGTACCAATGTATCAACCATCTGAAATGATGAAATGGTGGTAAAAGTAAAGGTTATGGTTTTGCCGTAGCCTGGTGGCCGCCGCACTAGAGGCCCGCTGTATCTTGGTCACAGCATATGAAAGACACAGCCCATACCTATCCTGTCGCTGCCTTATCCTTCCCTGATTCGGAAAAGGTACCCATTTACTGCTTGGTTGACACCCAGCAGGCACATGACGTCAAAATGACATCGTACTAACGTCAATGCGACGTCATTACGTCGCATCGACGTTAGTACGACGTCATTTCAACGTCATGTGCCTGCTGGGCAGAGTTTTCCGGTTTTCCATTTTTGTTTCTTGCGCTTTAATGGTAAGGCATAACACAAAACTTTCACAACTGTAAATCCACTCAGTACTTCGGATCGGAAGACCAGATTGTTATAGGTGCGACACGAGAAAACCAACAATGTGGCAAGTGCTCCCACCGAAGACTCAGATAAACCTAGGCATTCTCCAGTCTGATCAGAATCTTCGCTGTCGAAATGAAGGTATCTTAGACCCTTAGCTACCCTTTAAGCATACAGCAAAGACTCTAATCAGACGCGGCTGATGCCCAGGCTGATCTGTGTCTTTGCTGGGCGCACATGCCACTTTGTTGTTGTTGTTTTTTTTTGCGTCACGGCTCCACACTTTTTGTTCGGCTTATTGGAAACACTGATGCGATTCGTGAAAAAAATTAATACTAGAAAAACAAATAATTCCATCTTGGCATGAAGTACCGAGCGTAATCATGGTAATCCGGCTTTAAAACTTATGATGTCTTTTGGGGCGATTATTAGAAAAAGTGAGCAAATCAAAATCTTCATAATATGCAGGGGCGTAGCTAGGGGCAATTGCACAGTACGCACAATCAAGTTTTATACTCATTAAGGGCAATAATAGAGGGTTAAGCCGCTAAGATATTTCAAATTTTCGTGTCTGTTGGCAGCTAGCATTAAAATCAGGCCCAATAAACAACATTTCAGCCTGAAAATACGCAGGTGTGTGTTGAAATTTTGTCAATTTGACAAAATTTCAATACGCATCTGCGTATTTGCGTATAGGTAGCTACGCCCTTGATATGCAGTCATAGGAGAAAGCAAACATCAAAACAACGTCCTTAGAACGTCGACTTAGTTTGTTAGTTGCAGGATTTAAGGTGCATGGGAACACCTTCAGGGGAGGCAACTCTTCCGTTTTCATTTTTAACTCCCTTCTCCATCGGGTTACAGGAAAGAATTTGCTCCTAGAATTTGCTCCTCTAGGAGCAAATTCTTTCCTTTAAGAGTAGATCCCATTTGGAACTAAAATGTCCAGGAAAGCGAACAGGAAAGTCACTCATAACGTCGTCCAATGAAGCAGTCAGGAAGTCATAAAAAATATTTCTCTTTGTAAAAATGGAGGAAAATATGATAGTGTATCATACACCTTAAATAATCATGTGGACACATTTTGGGGTACGCCTGTTCTAACGACCACGAAAAACAAGGCGCAAATGCAAAATAGTCTTAAAGACTGGCTTTTGGAACTAGTATGACAAAACCTACCGTAAAATTTAAAAAATTGGGACACCTAAGCTAATTACCGTAACTGCTCTAAACATGGAACAGTTTGGTTTAACAATGCATTTAAGCGCCCAAAACATACATTTGGAATGGCAAGCAGTGTGGACTGTGATCAGACTGCTCCTTATGGGAGCAGTCTGATCTGGGTCTGCACTGTTTGCTCAGACCTATCTGTCCCAATACTTAGAATTTTTACCGTGTGCTCATAAAGTATACCTACGCTCAATACTTCTCCGAAATCAATGGATCCGCTTTCGTCTGTGTCAATTTCTTTAAAGGTGCGTTCGACCAGTCTATCTGAGACAGGACCCATACTGCTTTGAAGAAGTTTTTTCAGTTCTGCTATCTCTATCAGCTGAAAAGAACCAGAAGTTCTGTGGCGTACTCGCTGATCACCTGAAAGTTGCCAAACCGAAATTTTGGTTTGACCACTCTCAGGAGTTTTGTGTGAACTCTACCAGTTAATCTTTTTATATTTTGCGAAGTTGATTTTGCCGTATTCAAATGGGTCGTATATATGATTATTTAAATTGAGCCGCGACATCACAAAACCAGCAAAGTGGCATGTGCCCATAAGGAAGATTCTGGTCAGACTGGGCACCCGCCCAGTCTGAGCAGAGTCTTCGCAGTGCGCTTAAAGCGTAGCTAAGGGTATAAGCTACCTCTATGCCAACAGCGAAGACTCTGATCTGGCTGATACCCAGGCTGATCTGAGTCTTCGCTGGGCGCACTTGCCACTTTGCTGGTTTTCTCGTGTCCAGGATCAGAATTTGGCTATCCATTTGCAGAAGCCCGAACTTTTAATTTTAATGTGGGAATGGAATTTTGCGTTTAACAGTTTTTCATGCGTGCAATTGGATGCTCTTTTGAAAGCAACTACATGTTTATTATTTTTTTTTGTCGTGTGTGATTGTGTGTGTGGTGGTGGTGGCGGGGAGGGGGGATGGGGGTAGTCGTCTTTTGTATAAACCGAGTGGGACGAAATTTGATATAATAATGGAAGGGTCACTTTAAGATATTTATGGAGGAAAGGGTTAAAACAAATAAATTAGCATGTACATAAAAAGTAGTAAATGGGTTATGACATAAGCCAATAGCAGAAGTGAACATCGAAAAGTGAAATTCTCTTGTTGAGGCACTCCAGCAAGTGGTTTTTCGAAGTTTATACTTAAAAGATAAAGAAACAGCAAATTCCACTTACATGGTTCAGTTTACTACCATTTCTCGTAGTCAGATTTGTCCAGTAGAGTTTTTGAAATTCATTGGCATGCTCTCAAGCTTGGAAAGTAATCTCTTGCAATGTATTTTTTTCAGTTTCATAATGGCCGCCTCAAGATAACCATTATTGCTGTAGGGGTGGCATGTTTCAAGCACATTCTTGAAAATTACCATTTCATACAAAATTAACATGAAATCATTTCAGAAGAATTTATGCTTATATCTTATAGCAGTTATTTTCATAAGTAATATCTTTTTGGAAAACAAAAAGATGCATAAGTGTAGCTGACACTGCAAACAACCCTTTGCTGAAATGGTCATATTCCAAAACAGATCAGGTGATTAGTGATGACATCATTTCTGTTGTGATGTCACAATGGGTGGTTCCCAGCTTTATCAAAATTAAAATGAACCTCATCAAAGGCTGGAAACCAGAAGGAATATTTTTACTATTGGAAAACCCACCTCAAAACAAAAAATGATAAAAATAGACAAAAGAGGTCATGCAATATGCTGCAAGTCAGTATTTAGCTACGAGAAATGGTTTTGGGTATGTTAAACCTAAAATTTTGATATTTAAGCATCTTTAAAGAAAAAAGTTCCACTAAAAACCACTTGCTGGAGTGCCTCAACAAGAGAGTAGTCTGCGCATCCGCACAGTCTAATCAAAGTCTTTCCTCTTTGCATCAGCAATCAATGGATCCTAAGTAACTATGATCAGACTGTGCGTATGTGAAAACCAATCTGAAGTTTTAATTCGCGTAGAGAGCGTCCTTCCACTGGGCACACAACATTGAATCAACGTTGATTCAACGTTATATTAATTCAAAGCTGATTCCCGTGTGGCAGTCTATTATATAACAGTCTTACCCCGCTTTCGTCCGAATCAGCTTTCTTGAACCCTATTTCAGTTGTGAGAACTCTATATAAGGTCATGTAGGGAAATTTTTCTGCTATTTGCTGAAAGTAGATAACATTCTTGTTAATAATGTTCAGTGTTTTGATTCATACTAACGTGTTAGTCCGCCGAATCTCAGTTATTCTCACAGCTTCGCAAGTCAAGGGTATTAAGTACACTTTGTTTCTTACTTGCGAAGCCAAGGGTACTATGTCCACTTTGTTTCTTACGTACGTAAGGAACAAAGTGGGCTAAGTACCCTTGGCTTGCGAACGGATACGAAATACTGATAGAGTCTACTTCGCTGAAGAAGCAGTGGAAGGAAAGAAATGTTAGTGAGTCTTACCGGTTTAGGGCAAATCCGCGCAAAAAAGGCTATTTCGCGCCGAAGAAAGGAAATGAAAATGGGTATACCATCATGTTTTTTCGCCATTTTAAAAGGAGACAAGTTGTGTTTATTTTGTTGTTGTTGCTGTTGCTTTGCGTCCATGATAAACATGGTCATGTCGGGACGGTCAGTTAACCTAACCACACTATTCCTGCCATGCTTTGGACCTCCTAAACGTTAAACCAGTACTAACTGCACATACTTTCGCCAGTAACTGACAACTGTCCTTCTTGAATCAGCGGAAGGAGAAACAAAAGTATGTGGGCGGACCGGGTATCGAAGCCGGGACCTCTGACTCTTGAGTCAGACACGCTACCGACTGTGCTATGCGGCCCGGCTGTGCTATGCGGCCCGGCTGTGCTTACCAATATTTGCTTCAGCGGACGACAAAGCCCCTTCAAGATTGAGGTTTCTCCTTAACCCATTTATGCCCAGTGGAATGTTCTATCCAAATCAAATTGATGAGTCCATTTGTCATTTAAGGGGTATCTGGTTTAGCGTTTTTAATGGTTTTTTTTCTATTTTACATTACGCAGAGATACCGATTTGCATATGTCCAATTTATGGGATGCTAGGCTGAAAATATCTTACCCAGTAGTAGATGCACCGTTTGCCGTGTGGAGGCTCGAAATCTGGTATTGGCGGATGGTTCATCCCGCATACGCACGTATCCCAGTCATACACGAATTCTTCCACCTCTATTTGTTCTTCTTTACCAGTTTTCTTATTTATCTTTTTCTTCTTCTTCTTTTTTGTAGCTGGCCTTTTCTTGCCTTTCTGAAATAACAATTAATATTAAAAGCTTTAAACAAGTGTAACAAAGAGACATCTATGTGTATATTTTGTTTCTGCTTTTTTTTTTTTGCAGGGGGGTGGGGTTGAGGACCGGGACGGGACGGGGAAATACTAAAATTGGAGCCTCGTCATAAGATACCGTCTTAACGTGTATGTGTACTTTCATGTTTTTCCTGACATTTTATCAAAGGCAAACAGCTTTTGTGACTTCCTATTTGGGATGACGCTGCCCGTGCAAACCGATATCTACTCTCAAACGACAGAAGTTGCTCCTAGCCGAGCAAATTTTTCCCTTAAGGCAAAAGGCAAAAGAAAACCTAGGGCCGTATTCATGAAGCCACTTAAGTCGTTGCTATGCGGTTGCTAAGGCTAAATATCTATAAAGGAGATTCCCTACAACTACGAAATTTGGTCTGGAGGAACAGTCTTTGTAAGACTGTTCCTCCAGAGCAATTTTCATAGTTGTAGGGAATCTCCTTCAAAGAAATTTAGCCTTAGCAACAGCATAGCAACCACATAAGTCGTTTCATGAATACGGCCCCTGGCTAGCGCTGCTTCCCTGAGAGTGCACCGAGTGGCCTTAAGATATAAGTGCATCGTAAAAAATAATACGTTGATTTTACGGTAGAATACTAGTAACTGGAAACCAGCTGCCAGACCATTTGCCGTTATTTTTACGGGCGCCCATATAAATTGCAGGAAGTATCAAGCAGAGTAGGATAGAAATGAACAGGTATTGTTTTGGTAAAATTGCCCTCAACACTATGAATTTTCGAGTGCGGCCAGTAAACTTAACACTGCCATATCGTACTTTCCAACAATGTTCTACAGGCAAACGCCCGTAAAAATAACGGAAAATGCACTGACAACTGGTTGCCAGTTATTCTGCCGTAAAATCTACTGATTTTTTTTACAGTGTGCGAACACAGCACACTGGACCAGCAAACGCACATACATCCTCTTATGATCAGTCGGTTGTTCTCATTGACTATCACACCCGCGTTCACATACAAAAATAACAAAACGGACAAATGAATACTGTGGTAATTTACAATCTATTTATATAAAAAGACTAATTTTAGCTTTTTACTTACATAAGTAGACATGGTAAAACTTCATTTCAAATTCAACATAAAAGAACTCTATATAGCCCAACGGCATTCTCGGATAAGTGGATAATCATGTTTTGCAAGCAGATGAAGTTTATTAGCAGACTGGGAAGGGCAAAAAGAAACAGCGAAATTAGTTAACGGCTGATATGACATTGAATATGACGATATTCCTAGATAGTCCCGCTTATATGAAAGATAATCCACGAGCTTTAGCGAGTGTATTACCGACCGTACAGAAGGACAAAGTTTAGTATAACTATTTTATACAATACTTTGCACTTTACGAAATATTTCATACTAAAGTTTGCATTTTCTAGAGGATGAGGTATAATTTCAGTACAGAAAAAGGTCTCGTTTGAGTATAAATATGCAACCAATAAAGCTTCCTGTCGAGACTGTCCGTTATTTCGGCTTCCGCCGAAAGATCTTGCTTCCTTCCAAAACTACAATCCGCGAAAATAATGGTTACATGCAGAGACTGCCCGTGAGAATCACGCAGACAGTCTCGGCAGGAAGGCATTTATCATGCACAGCTGTCTCGGCAAAAAGCAAGAGATCGCGGACGGTCTCGCCAGACTAGTTTATACCCTGTGTACACACAACTCACCGGTTTATCAACTTCTTTTCCATAGATAGCCTTCAGTGCTGTCATTGCATGTCCTAGTTCGCTTTCTTCCGTGGCAATCGACTCCTTCCTTTGCGCCGATAACCTTCTAGTATTGGCTGTCATCTTTTAGATCCTGAAAACAGTACACTTTCAGGGGAAGCAACTCTGCCATTTTCAATTTTGCCTTCCATCTTAATGAGATCAACTTCTTAAGACCTTAAGAGTTAACTATACTTTAAAGGTCCTATTGCTCTATAAACATGAGAAATTTTAGCACGAGGTATCGCTCCAAGCTTCTCACCATTTTTTGGTCATTGCAAATGACCGCGATCAGCAAGCTTAAAACAAATAAAACATCCAGAGTTTCACATAAAAAGGGTTTGAAAATATATTGGAGTCATTTTTGTTGACAACTAAAATGACCTTCTTTCGATTTCATGTCCTTCAATAAAATGGTAAAAATACAAAAAAAAAAGGTGAAAGGGTGTGGTCCCGTTCGCTGTCGCGCTTTTGTTTATATGCATCACTCAACCGGAAACCAGAAAAGGAAAACGTGGTTGTTGAGCGATTTGTAGTTTTTCAACAAAAACTGTTTTCCATACTTTTTGCCAGCTATTTGGATCAGTTAATGCTCATCAACCAACATTTTGTTATCAAGCGTGAATGTTAATGATTTACGTTAAGACGTTTTTAACACCGATAGGACTATGGAGACTTTAAAAACTGAATCCCATGTAGACGAGAGGCAAAACTGAAATGACAGATTTGCTTCCCCTGATAGTGTCTCCAGTCACGGCTTTATAGTATTAGGGTAGAGTCGGGTGACTCCGGACATGGGGGTAAATTCGGACATACCATTGCAAACAGTAAAAATCCAGATGAGCCGTCTCATCAGGATTTTAACTGTTTGGCCAGTTATCCTTTTTTTTAGTTCCAAACAATTGTCAAATAAAGGAAACAACGTCACTGTCCGAGTTTACTCGCTGTCCGAAGTTACCCGACTATCCCCGCGATATGTCTGATAGCCTCGAGGGAGTTATGGCTCTTTTACCAATTCACAGAACATATCTAACCTCGCCTGGCGCTTTGATGATGGATATAGATAAATGACTTGAGATTTTTTTTTGTCCTTTTCAACAATATTTCAGTCATATAAGGACGACAGGAGGGTGCTAATAAATTTTGTGTGCAATGGAACTCCGTTTACGATTGAAAAGATTTCCCACCTCCAGCAGGAGTCGAACCCGGACCGGTAGCTCAGAAGGCCAGCGCCTAGCCCACTGAGCTGCCGGACTCCTCTTGGCACCTTAAAAAACTCAAACTCATTACATACCTTTGTTTTAGGTTTACTATTGAATCATTTAAGTCCATGTTTTATACAAGGTGTTGGATTTAAGCAAGGTAATCTGAGGTCAACGTATCCAAGCCATAATCCAGAAATCATAATTCAGAAAGGTAGACGAACTCAGCAGACATAGTTTCTTGTCATAGAGGGTTGGTCACGGGTCGGGCGATAATACAGTGCAACTTTCAATGCCGTTGCAAGGACCTGCTGTGATTGCAGCAGGTACGGGATGTGGTTGTTTGGATATCTTTCAGTCTCATCTATTGTATCTATTACTTTCCTGTCTCCTTCTCTCGGGGAGACGGCTGGTTGGTTTTTCGGTTGGTTTTTTTGGGTTTAACGGCTCTATGAGACAGTATTTCAGTCTATATCAAGCTGTCTCTCAGAGAGAGGGAAAAAGAAGAGATAATAAGCGATTGAAAAAAGATCCAAACAACCCCACCCGCACCTACTGCAAGCACAGTGGGTCCTTGCCATACTATTATCCAAAGTAGGACGCCACGTCACTTTATTAAATTACCTAGCATAATTGCCCGACCGCAACCGTTGTGGAGACGGTTCGATATTAACTGAAATACTGTCTCGAAGAGCCGTTAACCTACCCCCTTCTCCTCCTCCCCCCCCCCCCCCCCCAAAAAAAAAAAGGCCGTTAACGTCGTTTGGTAACTATGACTCTTTTTCATGTCGTAACAGCTCTTTTCGTTTTATAACATCCTTGAAAACATAGTTAACCAGGTGTGATTTCGGTTGAGCAGGAATACACACCCCCATGTTCTTACCCGCCATTTTTTAACATTTGTGACTGCGTGACGACAAAGTGAGGTCTATTCTTAAAGGAAAGAATTTGGCCCTACCATATCATTTTTCTTTCCTTTAAAGTTGACGCCACGGATGGATGGATGACTTACGATTTTACGTCCTTTTCAACAGGATTTCAGTCATATCAGGACGATGGGTGGGTGATAATGAACGGCTGTGTGCAATGGAACCCCTTTTACGGTGGAAAGAACTCCGCCGCAGGTGAGGCTCGAACCCGCGACCGCTAGATCAGTAGGCCAGCGGACCCCACTGAGAAGGGAGGCAAAAATGAAAATAACAGTGTCCTTCCCCTGAAAGTGTACCCTTTCAGGGGTGAGAATGAAACAATGAAAAGCAACCAGTGTCTTATTTTTACATGGAATTCAGTGTACCTATATTTATTTCAAATAAATATTTCAAAACACAGTACTTCGGAGAGTTATATCTATACAAAGGGAAATAAATCCAGCAGGTATATTCATGGGTAATTTTTTGAGTGACATTGCACTCACAGACTGCCACCATGATACGATTTTCTCCAGCTCAGGGCGCGGAGTTTCTGTTCTTTTGGACGAAGAAAATGATCGGACATGTGCCGAGACGAACGCATGACCGCTCTCATGATGTGAACGGATGAACACCCTATTCACTTAAGGCCAGTGTAGGCATATAACAATATACAGACTGGCGTGGACTTCACTGTTCCCAAATTTCATTATCATCTTTTCCACTCCAGTCTTAAATTCGGCTCTACTTTTAGCTAATCACGGCTATGTATCATCTGCAATTAGAACCCAAAAATGAGAAAATTCTTACCTTAAATTTCGTCTTTAATCTACCATTCTGAAGGTCTAGAGGGAGGTCGACCCTACATTGGCACCATGGTGACGAAACTGACGTGACGTGACGTTACGTCGCGAACTGTACTTCAGCCAAGCAGACAACCTTTGACGTTACGAAATCCACAGAAAATACAAAGAATGTAATCCCTTAATTCAATATTAAGGTATATGGGCACGTCACAGAGGTTTATTCTTACCCGATGGGTTAAAATGAACAGTATGTGAAGATGCAGGCTGCCCTGAGACTGACAGTTTGCATTTACATTCAACACTCGATATCTCAAACTAGAAGCTCATTTCAAACACTGATATCTCGAAGTAAACTTTCTGGTCCCAGAAAATTTGAGATAGCATTTGTTTGAGATATCCGGAGTTAAAATGTTAAGAAAAAATAGGAAATATGTCCAAACTGGCTTCTTTGACAAAAAGGGTATTTTGAGATGTTGACGTGTTTGAGATATCGAGAGTCAACCGTGTAAAACACTTTTCTTTTGGAGCAGCTCACTAAAATGTATGGTCACACCTTCAAGGGAAATCAGTTTGAATTGCTGTATTTGTCTCCCTTGTAACAAGAGGATGCCCTTACAGGAAATTGAACCGCGACGGGCAAACAAGGGTACTTCAAGCATACGTAACAGCCTTCTCAGAGCTATTGCTACTCGCACACATCGAGTATGGACCGTAAGACATCAAGACATCTTGAGACACAAAAGACACAAAACGAATGCCGTAGGTTTCATAGACTAGTTGGAGTCGCAAATACGCCCCCCCCCCTCCACTCCCGCTTTTTTTTGCGCGACGCGACAGTTTGCTCTCTTACAAGCGTAGCTGCTCTAATGGTCGGAATGAGTGAACTCGGGTTTAACGTCCTATCAACAACTAGCATACGGAGACGGGTCCTGGGTTTAAAGTTTCATCCGAAAGACCAGAGAAGCGGGGAATCGATCTTGCGACCCCTGGATGGGTAGTCCAGCGTGCTATTCACTACACTACCGATGCTCCTCTAATGGTCGAAGAAATGATATGAGCCGCGACGTGACAAAACCAACAATGTGGTTGTGCGCCCAGCGCAGACTCAGATCAGCCTGGGCATCCGCCCAGTCTGATCAGAGTCTTCGCTGTCCGCATGGAGGTAGCTTAGACCCTTAGCTACACTTTAAGAGCTTAGGGAAGACTCTGATCAGACTGGGTGGATGCCCAGGCTGGTCTGAGACTGCGCTGGGCGCACGACCATTTTGTTGGTTTTCTCGTGTCGCGGCTCATATGATGGCAAAAATGTCTGAGACTTTGCTATCTCAGCCTGCTTTTTGAAAGCTGTCCAAGTCTGTCAATGAGCCCTATCATGTTAAATAGTGCACTTGCTTCCTGTCATGTGAATTGTATGCAGAATACGAAACTGATAATCAGTGCTGTGCATCAGTTACCATGTAGATCTCTGTTAGGTGCCAGTCGTGGGTGAGAAAAATAACAAATCCTTGATAAGGAAATCTCAGGCTCGTAAATTTTTAAGTCTCATGATACTGAATAACCTTTAAAGCAGTCTGAGATTTCCTTGTCTCGGCATCAATCTTTGACGTCATTTATCTCAGTTTCACGTCGCGTGTCATAAGGTCGATTTCTATCTGGACGGGCTCATTTATTGTTCCCGCAGCATCTGCTACCTACGAGGCGTCTTCGTTGATATGTGACATGCAGAACTCTAAAGAGTCAAACACCGGAATGCCTTTAATACGACCCGCGTACGTAGAACAAGGAACAGTATAGTCAACCACGCCTGTAGTGGCATGCTGCTACCAGAACAGGCACTGAAAAGAGGTATGTCAGTGCACATGATGGTCTGGGCTACACGTCATTGCTGTATGTCACTTGACATTTAATACGAGTTGCAACACGGGAAAACCGGCAAAGTGGCCTGTGCGCCCGGCACAGACTCTGATCAGCATGAGCATCCGCCCAGTCTGCTCAGAGTCTTCGCTATCTGCATGGAGCTAGCTTAGACCCTAAGCTACCCTTTAAACGCAAAGCAAAGTCACTGTTCAGACTGGGCAGATGCCCAGGCTGATCTGAGACGCGCTGGGCGCACATGCCACTTTGTTTGTTTTCTCGTGTCGTTGCTCACATGTATTTCATATCGAAAAGGGGCCCAAAGGGACATTCTGAATAGACTGGGCATCAGTTATCCGCATTCGCTGCCTAGATTCACCGACTTCCATGCATGCATCGTTCATACGAATAGGTCTTACTACGCAGAGACGCAGGTTATCAGAATTTGCTTCTCACCAATGACCTAAAGTATTTGCTTCTCACCAATGACCTAAAGTATAGTTTCATGTGAAGAGCGTCAAATTATGGTTTTCATCTTGAAACACGTTTTCGTTCAATTATAGTTTATTGATTGGCTGTTTTTCAAACTTCAAAATGCTGTAACACATTTTCACTCAATCATAGATAAGAATAAGTAATAAGAATGCTCGTAAAAAGCAAAAATCTGAAGTTGCTACGTTGTCAATGTAACAGATGTCAAGGGGGGAAAAGAAGGCAATATAGCCATAAGTGCTTGAAAATGATGAAAATTTTGAGCCGCGACACGACAAAACCAACAAAGTGGTCGGGCGCCCAGCGCAGACAGATCAGCCTGGGCATCCGCCCAGTCTGATCAGGGTCTTCGCTGTCCGCATGGAGCTACTTTAGACCCTTAGCTACTCTTTAAGCGCTTAGCGAAAAGAGTCTGATCAGACTGGTTTGATGCCAAGGCTGATCTGAGTCTGCACTGGGCACACAACCGCATTGTTGGTTTTGTCGTGTCACGGCTCAAATGGCTCACGTCTGACTATAAAGATGCATGACCGGGACCAAACTTCAGTGTCTTCAGCATTCGAAACATCGCTCGGCCAGTTCTGTGAATCTCGGAATTGGACGACGGTGTTCCGATTCTATCTTCGGAATTGTTTTGTGGTCATTTTTACAGGGGAGGCAACTTAAGCAGAATACCTGCTTTCTCTTTTTGGATGAATGGGTGGATGACTTGAGATTTTACGTCCTTTTTAACAGTATTTTAGTCACATCAGATTTTCTTTTTTTTTTTTTTTTTTTTTTTTTTTGCTTTCCAGGCGGAAACAGTGTGCTCTGGTCAGATGCTGTTGTGTTCTGCTATATCTGATCTGATTCTACATAGACTGCCGAGACCTCCTTTGCGAAAAGCCCGGTATCAACCTGTTTCTTATAGGCCTATGTGTCAGAGCTCCAGATATAGGATGGAGTTGAGGATAATTTTGTGATATTTTTTCTCATTTCTCAACGAAAGCATCTGCTACACGGTTCTACAGGAGTGTAACAACTGATGCTTTTAGGCGAAAATAAGGAAAATTATCCCTAAGTTATCCCTGTAATCCCTTCTTTTTATCTTGAGCACTGTGCAATGGAAAACAAATCCAATTTACCTGTATTATCCTTTGTGCGGTATTGCGACAACCACACACACTGTCCAGGGGAAGCAACTTTTCCATTTTAATTTTTGCCTCCTTTTCAATGGGGTTAATTCTAAAGGATAGAGTTTTCTCCTTTAGGAGCAAGAGTAGAACCCAATATAGAAGGGCTTCACTGTTGAGGGAAGCAAACAGGAAGTCACAAATGTTGTTCCCCTTTGTAAAAATGGCGAAAAAACATGATGGTATACTGGTACACCTAAATTATATCTATGTTCAGAAAAACAAACCCAAATTTCAGTTATATGTGCAGTAAAAGAACATAATTTAAATGTGTGGTAAGTGAAAACAAGCCCATTTTTAATATGTAGCAAGAGACAACAAACCCAGTTCAATTTCAACATTGCTGGTCCTTCCCCATTTCAATCTCTATACAAACAATTCTAATGCATAGGCATAGGAAGAGGGGGGGGGGGGGGGCTAGTGCCCCGCCCCATCCAACAATTTTGAAATGCATGGTGCTCCCCCCACCACCCACCAACACACAAACAAATATTTATCTAAGATTTGCACCCCCTCACCCACCCCACCACTCTGACCACAACCACCACTACCAAATATTAAGAACCTTTCTACGCTACGCTAATTTGAAGAAATGTCAAATGACATTCAATCTTTTGCAGAGGCTCAAGGTATTTAATAATAATACAGTATTTATTAATAATAATGGGATAATTTTCCTTATTTCTCCATTAAAACATATGAGCCGCGACGCGACAAAACCAACAATGTGGTAGTGCGCCCAGCAAAGACTCAGATCGGCCTGGGCATCCGCCCAGTCTGATCAGAGCCTTTGCTGTCCGCATGTTGGTAGCTTAGACCCTTAGCTATCCTTTGAACACTTAACAAAGAGTCAGGTCAAACTAGGCGGATGCCCAGGCTGATCTGAGTCTGCGCTGGGCGCACAACCACATTGTTGGTTTTCTCGTGTCGCGGCTCATATGTTCTGACCCTTCCTAGAACTGTCTTGATAAGACAGTTCTAATGAGAGGTCACAACTTTTTTTATGCAGAATAAATAAAATAAGAAATATTCTGAGAATCACCTTGTCTGGGCCTTTGCTTTTGTGAAGTAATCTGAGACTTATTCCTTGACTGCTCATTAAGTTAGACCGATACTGAATAAAAATATTGGTGGGGCATTCATTTCAGTATTCCAGCTGAATAACCCAAAGGGCTATAAAATATTTGGATAAGGAAAAAAAAATTCACCGTTTTGTTTTCCTTAAAAAAAAAAAAGAATTGTATTTGTATATACATTATTACACATTTTCCGTTTGAATCCATGTCTCTAGCACATGGATGCACTTTCATTTCTGCAAATCATATAATCTATAATATAGGATATTTGAAACAAACTGGTAAGAAAAATTGCAATTATCTTGATAATAAGTATATTTTTACATCTTTTAAAGGCCCCATTGCTCTATCAGCATGAAATATTTTATCGTGAGGTATCGCTGCAAACTTCTCACTGCACTTTCGCCATTGATTATTATCGTGATTGGTCGGCTTTGAAAAATCAAAACGTCATTGAGTTTACCATAAAATAGATTTGAAAAAATAACTAGGTCATTTTAGTTGCCAACCAAAATGACCTACTTTCGATTTCACAAGCTTTATTTCACGATAAAAATACAAAGTACAGGCGGTAAAAATATAAGGTACAGGCGTTTAACAGGTGATAAAAATACAATGTACAAAAAAATTAAGCAAGGATCCCATTGATTGTGCCGCTGTTGCATTATTGCATTGCTTAACGGGGAACCAGAGACGAAACACGTATTTTTATGGAGAGACTTATTATTTTTTTAAAATACCTTGTCCCTTCTTTTTTACCAGTTATATGCTACAAAAAAAAGCACATCAGCCGACATATTTTCATCAATTCTGAAGGCTGTACAGGTTTCATAATGATTTGTATTTTGACGGTTTTTACCTTTGATAGGACTATGGAGACTTTAACAAAAAAAAGCAAGAAAACTGAATTTAATGAAAAACGTCATGAAAAATATATTCAATCGATGGGGCATGCTTATGCATTTTGTTTTAGTAAAACTTACATTGTATGATACAGAACAAGAGGACCAGTGGTCCTGTAGCTCACCTGACACTTGGTCCTGATATATATTTTAATGTTTATGATGGGCTTGAGTGCCCAAAGCTACATACCAAGTTTCAAGGTCGTACACCTTTTGGTTCTGGAGAAGAAGATTTTGAAGGGTTTTTACCATATACGGCATGGCGGCCATCTTGGTCAAGACCCTGAGAACAAACTTTTATTCCCTGATCACACTTAGACTCCATATGAAATTTCGCTTCAATCAGACCAGTGGTTTCAGAGGAGTAGATGTTTTGAAAATCTTGATGACGGACAGACCGACAAAATGACCTTGACCTTTCAGTGACATAATATCTTCATCTGGTCATTTAGTTGACCATATATACCATGTATTGTACCTAAGACTAAAATAGTTTCTGAGAAATCCACTGTATAAGCGTTTTCCCATATAAAAGCCTAACATACCAAAGTTGACCATGTCGTCAATTAATTCAAGGTCAACACATGGTCATCATTTGTATAAACTATGATAGGCCAGCATGCCCGATGCTACATACCAAGTTTCAAGGTCATAGGCCTTTTGGTTCTAGAGAAGAAGATTTTTGAAGGGTTTTTACCATATATGGGCATGGTGGCCATCTTGGTCATGTGACCCAGACCCCGCGTATAAACTTTCGTTCCCCAATCCCACTGAGACTCCATATGAAATTTGGCTTCAATCGGCCCAGTGGTTTCAGAGGAGAAGATGTTTGAAAATCTTGACGACGGATGGTCCGACGGAATGACCTTGACATTTAGTGACATAATATCTTCATCTGGTCATTTAGTCGACCATGTATACCAAGTATTGTACCTTAGACTTAAATAGTTTCTGAGAAATCCACTGTTTAAGCGTTTTCCCATATAAAAGCCTAACATACCAAAGTTGACCATCCCGTAAATTAGGTCAAGGTCAACGCAAGATCATGATTTGTATAAAATATGATGGGCCCGCATGCCCAATGCTACATACCAAGTTTCAAGGTCATAGGCCTTTTGGTTCTGGAAAAGAAGATTTTCGAAGGGTTTTTACCATATATGGGCATGGCGGCCAACTTGGTCATGTGACCTGGACCAAATATATAAACTTTCATTCCCCCATCCCACTGAGACTCCATATGAAATTTGGCTTCAATCGGCCTAGTGGTTTCAGAGGAGAAGATGTTTGAAAAGCTTGACGAAGGATGGTCCGACGGAATGACCTTGACCTTTAGTGACATAATATCTTCATCTGGTCATTTAGTCAACCATGTATACCAAGTATTGTACCTTAGACTTAAATAGTTTCTGAGAAATCCACCGTTTAAGCGTTTTCCCATATAAAAGCCTAACGTACCAAAGTTGACCATGTCATAAATTAGGTCAAGGTCATCACAAGGTCACGATTTATATAAATTATGATGGGCCCGCATGCCCGATGCTACATACCAAGTTTCAAGGTCATAGGCCTTTTGGTTCTGGAGAAGAAGATTTTTGAAGGGTTTTTACCATATATGGGCGTGGCGGCCATCTTGGTCATGTGACCTGGACCAAATATATAAACTTTCGTTCCCCCATCCTGTTAAGGCTCCATATGAAATTTGGCTTCAATCCACCCAGTGGTTTCTGAGAAGAAGATGTTTAAAATTATGGACGCCGACGACGACGACGCCGACGACGACGACGGACGACGGACTTAGTCTATACTATAAGCTCACCACAGGTGAGCTAATAAAACAAGAAAACAAACATCTCACCGTTTTGTTTCCTAGAAAAACAATGTTTAAGTTCAAAAATATCCCCAAAAAAGACTGCCCGAATTCTGCACCTGCTGCAAGCACAGCCGGTCCTTGTCCTGTTATTTATTTTCCTGTTGTGCCGGGTCTACCATAGAGTAATGCCTCAAAAATGCGCAGATGGAGTTGAAATTGTAAAGACCTTGATCATTCTGGTTCCTAAGAAACAGTCTGATCTCGGTCTCCATGGTTTGTACAGACCTATCTGCCCGAAAACTTAAAATCTTTATGGTAGACATTGTAAGTGTATAAATACTCCATAGTTGATCTATTTCACCAGGAACAATAACTCTGTTTTGTGTTTTAACAAGTCACTACAGAGTTATTCTGTATCTGAAGACCTTAAATACTGGAAGCTAGAACAGAACAAATAACCTCCTTGTATATATATTTATTCCAAAATATATATATCTATATAAATAGACGAAATCAATGACTTGTATATTTTCATATTTTTTAGCAATCACCATATTCACACGGAGGAATTGATGGTCGCCCAGAATTCAGTGAACGCGCAGCCAATCAGTGAACGCGCAGTAAAAATGTTTTAATTTTATGTGCGTGGTCAGCTTCTGCGCGGATTTTCGTGTTTATATAAGATGTTCTGAAAATACATCTACACATACTTTACTTTGCTGTAATGGCATGTTTCATATGATGATAATAAACCTTTGCGAATATCTCATGGAATAGGGTAAAACCCATTTTATTATGTTTATTATCTTAAAAGCGTAGAAAATAACAAGGTTTTCTTCTTTTTAGCATAATACGCTATATTCTGTTACATGTTTTCTGCAAGGAGAAGTAGGAGCAAGTAAATAGCTGCGAATACATTAAATTTCGCCAATGTCTGTCGGTTAGTTTATGAGATATTCTGTATTATATGATTGTACCCTGAAAATCAATGAACGAGTGATTTGTATCAGTGAACGCGACACTGTGAACGAAGTAAACGTGTAAGCCACCAATTGTAGTGTACCCAGTGAACGCTAATATTGCACCCAGTGAATGCGTGATATGTACCCAGTGAGTGCGCAAGTTTTGTATTATCTGTCTTGAAGTACATAAAATTTGTCAGTGGGTTTTCTACTAGGTGTTAAGCATTCTTCTGCGTTTTTCAGAGGTACGAGATAGCGAATACCCTTGAGTACAGGTGCTATATAGCTGCTCGTTTTATGGAGACTTCCAGAATTTCATGGAACACTCTTACTCTCACCCTGAAAATGTACTAAAATGCCAGAGACGTTTAATCCACCCTGATAAACCCACATTTGTATATCAAACAAAAGATTTTCGGATAATACCCAAAGAAGTTATTGAATCGAGAAAAAAAAAATGTTCGATTCAGTACAAGAAAAAGTTGTTATTAAAGCGGATCCGGACTGTAGTTCACTACATAAGCATTTCAAAGAAAAAGGCTGAAATTTTGTCAAGAATCAAACAAAATATTTTTGGATCCTAGGATCGTCTTAATAGCATATAGACGGCTATTTTGTTCTTGACCTGAAGATTATACAATTTTAATTTTCAGCAACTGAAAACTAACCAAATATTGAGTCTCAATTTACTGCTGAATTTATTTTACTTGATACAAATGATAATTTTAAACAAACTGTCACAACTGACAAAATAGTCCAGTCTAAATATGCTCATTTAGCTCCCTAATCTGGCTCTGTACTGTTTGCCATTAAATATGTAGGTTCCATATGGTAGAATTTGCTGCAATAAGAGAAATTGCTTCTTTACTGGACGGGTTATTTATTATCGCGTGTGTGGATCATACGAAAACACACATACCTGATAATAAATGACTCGTCCCTAATCTCAGACGGTCTTATTCTTTCTTTGAATGAAATTACACAGAGCTCCGCTCAGCACCATGGATCGTCAGGCAAGTGCGAACTGTGAAAGCTTGGATCAGTCTGCAGTCTGATAAGAGAATTCGATGTTGTTTGCATACGCACTTAGACCGTTTTTGCCGCACCTGCGCTGCTTTAGCAAGGTGCGATATAGGAGTTCACTTTTCCGTCCGTCCGTCCGTCCGCCCGTCAGTCATTCTGTCCGTCCGTACGTCCGTCCGTCCACAATTAACTCGACCCTAGCGTTTAAGTCCATTTCTCCCAAACTATAATACCTACAATCATCAAACTTGGTATACAGTTTCTTCTTGGAATGTTATCGAGGAATGTTGCACATTTTTCTACCCTTGACCTGTATTTCGCGCTCTGCTGACTTTGTAAAATTTCACGTCCAAAATACCTCGACCCTAGTGTTTAAGTTCATTTCTCTAAAACTATGATACCTACAATCATCAAACTTGGTGTAAAGATTCTTCTTAGAATGTTCTCGAGGCATGTTGCACATTTTTCTACCCTTGACCTATATTTTACACTCTGCTGACTTTGTTAAATTTCACTTCCAAAATTACCTCGACCTGGTGTTTAAGTTCATTTCTCTCGAACTATGATACCTAAAATCATCAAACTTGGTACAAAGTTTCTTCTTAAAATGATGTTGAGGCATGTTGCACATTTCTTTAACCCTTGACCTATATTTTAAGCTCTGCTGACTTTGTTAAATTTCACGTTCAAAATTACCTTGACCCTAGTGTTTAAGTCCATTTCTAACAAACTATGATACCTACAATCATCAAACTTGGTACAAAGTTTCTTCTAAGAATGCTCTTCAGGCATGTTGCACAGTTTTCTACCCTTGATCAATAATTTATGCTCTGCTGACTTTGTAAAATTCCGCATCCAAAATTACATTGACCCTAGCTTTTAAGTCCATTTCTCTCTGACTATGATACCATTTGCGTTTAGAATACATTGAGTATAATCAACAAACCTGGGATGAAGGGCCTTCTTAGAATGGCCTTCTGGGATGTGGCTATCATTTGAATGCTTGACCTATATCTCATGCTCTGTTGGCATTGGAATTGTTTACATCAGCATGGCATCCACATTTGCATTTACTCTAGTTTGTAATTACATTTCTGACCAAGTAACCTACATACAATCATCAGACATGGCATAAAATGTTTTCTCAAACTGGCCTTATGGATTATTTAACTAATTTATACTTTTAACCATTATTTCATACTCTGTTGACTGTTGAAGATTGTGTCCAAAATTACATCCTTCTTAGCTTGTAAGTCCAATTCGCTCAACTCCTCTTTCATAAATTCATGAAACCTAATCTAACCATGATCTCTTCTGCAATGGAAGGCAGGTGCTACATAGCATTCTGCGGAATTCTTGTTGTCAATCAAACTGGCAGACTTGTGCAGTATAAAACTAAGATATCCGCACAGATATTCCGGCACACTTCATTGTAAAATGAAAGTAGTTTAGCTCCGACTAGAGCTCTAACTCAGTATTTTCTAACAGTGCAAATTAAATAAAATGTTGCTGAACGGGTTACTTCAAAGGAAAACAAGCAAATTCGACGAATTTATGTCCCCCGCCTTGGAAACTAGAGCATGTGAGCAGGGGCTCACGTATACCCCCGGCCAGCACCACCGCAAAATAAAAACATTTTATACAAGCAAATGTTAACTAACAGACAGACAGACAGATTGACAATCTATTACACATCCAGTGAAAGGCCTATAAACAAATACCAAAAGGTTCCATTAAAATAAATGCAAATTATGTTATTAAAATTTCAACGTAAGTTTACATAAACTTCTATGTCTGCGACCTTGACCTAAAGTCAGCAGCAGCACCCAAATGATGTCAACTAATCAGTTTAAAGCTAGATGTAAACCTAATAACATAGCAATCTAAGAAATTTTTGACATAAATTTTCCCATTTATTGCATTGGAGTGAAAGATGTGAAAACGAAAAAAGAAAAAGAAGGCCAAAAGAAATCTTAGCATCTTGATTTTCTTTCCACCAATATGTATGGCCATTCTCAAGATGTATACAAAATTTGAAGACTGTGGATTCATGAGAACAGAGAAATCTGTGACAAAAATCAGAGAGAAAGAAAAAAAGGACAAAGGGAATGAAAAGCAGGAGGAGGCTGATTCTCTCTTACACAGTACAACTTGTCATACACAATGTTTGAACCAAATTTCAAAATCCAAGCTAAAGTGGTTCCTAAGAAATCTTTGACAGAAATTTTATTGGAGAGAAAGAAAAAATGGAGAAACAAAGAGAATGATAAGCAGGAAGGGGCTGGTTCTCTCTTACATGATACAGCTATTCAGACCCAACATTTGTACCGAATTTCAAATTCCTAGCTGTAGTAGTGCCATAGAAATCTGTGACAAAAATTTAATTGGAGAGAAAGAAAAAATGGACAAACAAAGGGACTGATAAGCAGGAAGAGGCTGATTCTCTCTTAGACGGTACAACTGGTCATACCCAAGGTTTGTATCATATTTCAAAGTCCTAGCTGTAGTGGTTCCTGAGAAGTCTGTGACAAAAATTTAATTGGAGAGAAAGAAAAAATGAACAAACAAAGGGACTGATAAGCAGGAGAAGGCTGATTTTCTCTTACACGGTACCACTAGTCATACCCAACGATGTACCAAATTTCAAAGTCCTAGCTGTAGTGGTTCCTGAGAAATCTGTGACAAAAAATTAATTGGAGAGAAAGAAAAAATGGACAAACAAAGGGACTGATAAGCAGGAGAAGGCTGATTCTCTCTTACACTGTACAACTAGTCATACCCAACGTTTGTACCAAATTTCAAAGTCCTAAATGTAGTGGTTGCTTAGAAGTCTGTGACAAAAATTTAATTGGAGAGAAAGAAAAAATGGACAAACAAAGGGACTGATAAGCAGGAGAAAGCTGATTCTCTCTCACACAGTACAACTAGTCATACCCAACATTTGTACCAAATTTCAAAGTCCTGGCTATAGAGGTTCCTGAGAAATCTGTGACAAAAATTTAATTGGAGAGAAAGAAAAAATGGACAAACAAAGGGACTGATAAGCAGGAGAAGGCTAATATTCTCTTACGCCGTACAACTAGTCATACCAACCTTTGTACCAAATTTCAAAGTCCTAGCTATAGCGGTTCCTGAGAAATCTGTGACAAAAAATTAATTGGAGAAAAAAAGAAAAAATGGTCAAACAAACGGAATGATAAGCCAGAGTAAGCTGATTCTCTCTTACACGGTACAACTAGTCATACCCAATGTTTGTACCAAATTTCAAAGTCCTAGCTTTAGTGGTTCCTGAGAAATCTGTGACAGAAAAAATGTTAACATACACACAAACAAACATATTAACGGAAAGACCAAAAACTATATAACCCCTATATACTTCGTATACCGGGGGTATAACTAGGTCTCCACTGTATATACACTTAGTGTTTGAGCTGGAAAAGCGGCTAAGTTAAACATGTGAAAAAAAGTAATAAAAAAATGAGAGGATTATATCCAAATCACATTCATATCTCCAGACCATGATTAAAACACCTGTGAAGTTTCAAAGGAATCGGCGTAGAACTGTAGGAGGAGTTGCACACACAAGGTTCCCACTATCTATTCACTTTGATAGTAAAAATGTATAAAAAATGGCTAAGTTCAATTTGCGAACAAAGTGATAAAAAATAATGTGAGGATTATATCCAAACCACATGCATATCTTCAGACCATGACCAAAATACCTGTGAAGTTTCGAAGGAATCGGCATAAAACTGTAGGAGGAGTTGCGCACACAAGGTACCCACTATCTAGTCACTATGATAGTAAAAACGCCTAAAAAATGACTAAGTTCAACTTGTGGAAAAAGTGACAAAAAATAATCTCAGGATTATATCCAAACCACATGCGTATCTTCAGACCATGACAAAAACAGCTGTAAAGTTTCGAAAGAATAGGCATAAAACTGTAGGAGGAGTTGCGCACACAAGGTACCTACTACTTTAGGGGGACGGAAGGACGGAAATAAGGACGGAAGGACGGACGGACGGAAGGACGGAATGCCGAAACTGTGTCCCTCCGCTTTTCTTCGAAAAGGCGGGGGACAATAAAGTAGGTCATGACACAAGATGGGATTATTGGTAATCAATTTAGATGATTTGAGGTTGTAATTTTAAGCTAAATGTAGCTCGGGCTTTAATGGCGATCTTTCCGACGCGTTCAATGGGTACACTTTTTCCCTTTCACTTCGTACAACGCAGCGCGTTTGCTTCGTACACACCGATTATTGTGCTACTCGTTCACTGATACAGTTTGCGCGTTCACTGATTTAGAGCGTACATTGCTAAAATGGGTTGAATCTCCTAAATGCCTGCATCTTATGGCACGAAACTTTTATAGTTTCAGGATTACCTTCCGTCGTAACCACTTACAACAGCAAATTTACATCATGAGCTTTTTTTTTATGGAAAAAAGCCACCGTTCAGAAAATTTATGACACGAAATCACCTTGCAAGCCAATCGGTTCCTTATATTATTTCTTATAACTTGTTTTGACAAAATTTATTTCAAAATAGCAGAAGATTATTCCAATTAGCTTTGGATAAAGGGCAATTGAAGTGGTTATAACACAAATAATAACACCATTTACCACTTTAAGAAGCAGTACCCCGCTCCAAAAAACTAAAATAAACTGCGCGTTCACTGATTGGCTGCGCGTTCGCTGAATTCTGGGCGACCATCGATTCTTCAGTGTGATATTACTAAATTACATTTTAAAAAATAGCCATCAGAGGAGATGGCAAATCCCCCGACCGAAGACCCCCATGGGCCTTGGTAAAAAGGGTGCACTTCAAAACACATATTAGTAATATATTGTCGTTCTTTTATGCTTCTGATTGACATTAACTGTTAACAGATGCATGATTATATAACACTCAAGACTAAAACAGTATGCTTGACTGCTAAAAAGAGGTAATATCTCAAACAGCCACCATATACACAAATGTATAGCATACGATACATTCAACTTTCAAAATGTGTGAATAACTTCTAAAGTACAAGCCCTACAAATCTTATTTTGAGTTCTCTAGTAAGTGAATTTGGACAAAGAATCCAAATCTGGAAAAAAAAATTTTTTTTTGGGGGGGGGGGGGGGGGGATGCAGGAGGGGCCCGGGAATGTGGAGGGGTAAGAGAGAGTTAGGAACACTGATAAGATATCACAGCATGATCATCAATATTCTAAAAGGTACATGGCTATTCAAATTCTGGAGCTGGCCAGGGTTATACAGTTATGGAGAAGAGACACAAACAGCAGCTCAAACTACCAAAGGGAAATAATTCACTGAGTCTAAAAGCAAGAGTTATCATTCATGTATGAGACAAATTGTCATGACCTGTTCTGCATATCTGTGAAGTATCATGAAAATATTTCAAAAGGTATTCAAGCTATGGAGCTGACACCTAAAATCATCAAAGGGAATTAACTCAAAAAGTAAGAAAGCAAGAGTTGTCATTCTTATTCGCGACACATCATCATGACCTGTTCAACATATCTGTGAAGTATCATGAAAATATTCCAAAAGGTATTCAAGTTACAGAGCGGACACGAAATCAGACCTAAAAACATCAAGGGGAAATAACTCAAAAAGAAAGCAGGAGTTGTCATTCTTGTTCGCAACACATCGTCATGACCTGTTCTACATATCTGTGAAGTATCATGAAAATATTCCAAAAGGTATTCAAGTTATAGAGCGGACATGAAATCATACCTAAAATGATCAAGGGGAAATAACTCAAAAAGTAAGAAAGCTAGAGTTGTCATTCTTTTTCGCGACACACCGTCATGACCTGTTCTACACATCTGTGAAGTATCATGAGAATATTCCAAAGGGTATTCTAGTTATAGAGCGGACAAGAATCTGCCAAAAAATCACACCTAAAACTATCAAGGGGAAATAACTCAAAAAGTAAGAAAGCAAGAGTTGTCATTCTTGTTCGCGACACATCGTCATGACCTGTTCTACATTTCTGTGAAGTATCATGAAAATATTCCAAAGGGTATTCAAGTTACAGAGCGGACACGAATCTGCCAAAAAATCACCAAAGGGGAGATAATTCAAAAATTACAAAAGCAAGAGTTACCATTCTTGTATGCGACACATCGTCATGACCTGTTCTACATAACTGTGAAGTATCATGAAAATATTCCAAAGGGTATTCAAGATATAGAGCGGACAAGAAAGTGTTTACGGACGGACGGACAGACGGACGGACGGACGGACGGACGGACGGACGCCAGGCTCATCGCTATATCCCCCGAACCTTTCGGTCGGGGGATAACGCTATATCCCCCGAACCTTTCGGTCGGGGGATAAAAATACATTCAGGCTTTCCATAGCAGTCACCTATGTACACGAGTCAACATTCTATGCCTTCTCAAGGCAATTTGTAATACATGTACATATGATATATTCAGATAATTCCTATGACAAGTTGGAAGTCAAAAATGAGAAGTAGGAAGGTAGAAGTAGGAAATCACAATCAGTCTTTCATTGTTGTTGTGTTATTGTTTAATGTCCACGGTAAGCAGCTATGGTCATGTCGGGACAGTCAGTTAACCCAAACACACTATTCCTGGGCAGGCTTAGACCTCCTAAGCGGTTACAGAGTACTAAGTGCAATTACTTTCACCAGTAACTGACAACTGCCCTTCTTGAATCAGCGGACGGGGAAATGAAAGTGGCTGGACCAGGTATCGAACCCTGGACCTCTGGCTTAAAAGTAAGGTGCTCTACCGACTGCACTTCGCGGCCCGGCAGTCTGCAAAAGATTACTTCTCACTTCTCACTGCAGAATTCCCACTTCTCACTTTCTAGTCCTTCCTTACTCAGAGCTCTAGATATTAAGAGGGAGTATTTGATGATAATTAAGGATAATTTTTTTTATTTCTCATCGAAACCATATGTTGTGAACCCTCATCTGAACCATCTCATCGAGACGGTTCAGATGAGGGGTCAGAGTCAACATATGTTTTTTTTGCAGAATTAACTAAAATTATCCCTAATTATCACCAAATACTCCCTCTTATCTAGAGCTCTGTTACTACTATAACATATTAAAACTAAGAACAAGAAAGTGTGAAGTAGGAAGTCACCAATGTTCTGTTGTGACATATTCATCCAAATAGGAACAACATGTGTACACTATATACCGTATTAATCAAACTAAACACTTCTGTTCTAATAAACACCCCCTGCATCTTTCCAGAACATAATGCTGTATTAACTTGCATGAATTTCTGTTTGCTCCCCTGATTCAGGTAGCTCTTTGAAATGGGGTTTACTCTTAATCTTTCCTTTAAAAGTTGACTCCTACTACAAACTGTGCAAAGGGAGGCAAAAATATGAAAGCTGTCCTATAGTATATCCATTCACCTTAATACTGTTACTCTCTGATCTGGGGCCGTATTCATAAAACGACTTAAGTGGTTGCTATGGTGTTGCTAAGGCTAAATTTCTTTGAAGGAGATTCCCTACAACTATGAAATTTGCTCTGGAGGAACAGTCTTACAAAGACTGTTCCTTCAGACCAAATTTCATAGTTGTAGGGAATCTCCTTTACAGATATTTAGCCTTAGCAACCGCATAGCAACGACTTAAGTGGCTTTATGAATACGGCCCCAGGCTGCTCCTTTAAGAGTCTACACTGCTTGCTTAGACCTATCTGTCCCTATGCTTACAAATGTATGGTATGTCATACCAGTGAGTCCTAAATCACTGAATATTGCAAACCATCCAACAGCTCCACATGAGAAGGGTTGTTGGTTGATTTGATGCTTAACGTCCACGGTAAACAACTAAGGTCATGTCGGGATGGTCAGTTAACCTAACATCACTATTCCTGGGCAGGCTTAGACCTCCTAAGCAGTTAACCAGTACTAAGTGCACATACTTTCACCAGTAACTGACAACTACCCTTCTTGAATCAGCGGAAGGAGAAACGAAAGTATGTGGCCAGACCGGGATTCGAACCCAGGACCTCTGACTTACGAGTCAGGTGCCCTATCGATTGCGCTACCCGGCCCGGCACATGAGAAGGGGTTTTTAGGATAAGTCTAATATAATTTTTCTCATTTCTCAACAAAAACATGTTCTGATCCCTCATTAAAACCGTCTTGGTGAGACAGTTCTAATGATGGATCACATCAAATGTTTTTATGCCGCAATATGGAAAATTACCCCTAATTTATTCCTGTCACTCCTTCTTATCCGAAGCACCATGATGATGATGACTTTCATTTCTCATATGACTCACCTATTGGCATGGAGAAAAGAAATACCACAAAGATTGTCTTTTATAAGCTCACTGGTGGTACACTATTTTTGTTTTCTTAAGAACAAATACAGTTTTAAGATTTGATCTTTGGTTAAGCACACTGCTGCGGTGTGATGATAAAACAACAGAAATCAACGAAAACTACATGTAATCAACTTATCTACGAATAAATCAAAAATCATCTCTGCAGTCAGCGCATGTACAATGTCTTTCTAAAGTAAATTCTTACACAATCTTTTTATTCACGTTCAGTTATTTTGTCTTCTGAATATTAAGCTTGGAAATGTGAAAACCACTGCAAATATCCTGAAAATGATTGTGACCCATCAAAGCTCAAACTGATACCAGAGCTCTAGATAAGAGAGGTATTGGATGATAAATGAAGGATAATTTTCTTTATTTCTCATTGAAACCATATGTTGTGAGACGGTTCAGATGAGGGGTCACAACATATGTTTTTATCCAGAAATAACAAAAATTATCCCTAATTATCACCAAATACGCAGGCCCGCACTCTTATCTAGGGCTCTGTGATACACTATATTAATCAGTGATAGAAATTACCCGAAAGGGTTTTACTAGTAAAAATAAATGCGGGCTAGTTAAAATTAGCCAGATTATATAGGTGGACTAGTGGAAAAAATGACTTTTTTAGTGAGCGGGTGATAAAATTTCATAATTTCGGTGACTGCTTTTGTCTTTCATGAAGTATTTTCAGACCTTGCAGTGGGTCTTCAGTGCAGGAACATAAAGGAAAATTTATTAAATAGTAGGTTTGGCAGTAAGCATGAACCCCTCCACCCCACTACCCTTTCACTCTCCCAACTCCACCTGAAAACAATGATTTATATTTCTAACATGTCTAAAGAAAGACACACTTTAACAGTGTTTTGTCATCATGTATTTACCCTAAATGTTTTGACAGAGACCTCTCTGTAGCGCCACAGATTCCAACCTACGTCTTGAAAACCACAACCTCACTATACTCTTGGCAGCAAAATAATTAAAGCCAATGCAGTAAATAATTGCATATATAACTAAAAAAAATGTTCAGACATAACCATGCCATTGTACCTGACATTGTACATGTTGTGTCAGTAAACACTACAGTAAACACTAAATATTTGCATTATACTTAAAGTGTTCTTGAAAATATAATTCATAAAAAATATTTTTCATTCCGAAAAAATACATGTTTTCTGTTACTGAACACATCTTGTCAAATATGGGTGTAGATGACAATGTATTGAATAAAATCTTGTTGGATCCTCTGCTTGTGAATATCCTTTTATATCTACAACATTGGTCCTAGTATTATCTTCATAATAGCTAAATGTTATTTGCTTCTTAATGTCAGTTAATTTGATCTGTCCTAAGCCTTCCAGATGAGAATGAAACTCTCTTATCACAGTGAGCTCTTTGTGCAATAGATATTCTATTATGTACCCTATTGTGCAGTCATCAGGTAACCGAATTTGTTCTCCGGCCGTCATGAATTTTCCACCACCTGCATATGGAATCATTTTAAATGCTAATGCTTGACTTATACAAAATCCTGCCCCACCAGTTGCAAACCAGAAAGCGATTCTCTGTCCAGGGTTATCTCTGTCTTCAATTTCTATTGGATGTTTCAAACTAGGTTTTCCCAGATACCAGTCAGAAGTATGGTTGTACTTCCGAAGCACCTCCACCAGGGTTGGCACATTTAAATATGTGTCATCATCAACATGGCAAAACCAGCGTTTGTTTGTATTCATGTAAATATCGTACTCTAATGCCATTTTACAACATAATGCTGTTCTGGAATGTCTGCTTGAGCAGTTTGTATTTATCACATGACCTTTTGGGAAGACGGAATTGAGATCAGGATCTTCAGAATCAGTGAACACATATGTCTGATTTATTGCAAGCTGTACCCAAGTATCAAGGAGCAGTTTTAATCTCGTCTTATGATTTTTATTTGTAGTTTTTATGCTGATGAAGATATCATTTAGGTTAGTCATATGCCACTTCGGCTTATCCTTTAATTTTACAGTTTTATTTTTGTGCATCACCTGTATTTCATCCTTATTTGTTTGCTTTAAGTTCACTGTCTCTTCTCGATGAGACCGATGGATGACTTTGTTGTTGATGAAACTGTTGTCATAACTGGCCTTTGTGACATCTTCGTTTGAGGGATCGCTGCCAGACAATAGCTTCAGCGAAATGATAAAATTTGTCAAGAAAATGCTGACTGCCAACGCTGTAACTATAGTTCGTTGTTGCACACAACGCATCATAAATGCCGAGTTTACTTTCATGCATATTGCTTCAATATCCTCTGTTTCATCAACTTTTCACCAAAGTTTGCAAAGTTTTTGTTTTGCACACATTTTATCACTTGTTGACTCTTTATTTCCGGGATAAAAGTCAGCACCAAACTTGCAGGAGTACTGCTCCGGAAAAAGACGAAGCACCAAACTTGCAGGAGTACTGCTCCGGAAAAAGACGAATAATTACGATTACCTTCGCTCTTTGTTCCCCTGAAATAAAATTGTTTTCTCCAAAATTATTTTAAGCCTATCTAGTTCCCTTGCTCCCCCAAAATAATAGTTTGTGTTGCCTTGTTCCCTCCACCCCGCCCCCGTCCCACCAATAAAAAAACATCCCTTTTTATCATGGGACTGGGAAAACTGTCTAGATGTCTACCAGATGTAACACATGATCTATTCTGAAAATCTTATACTAAACTCAACATGCCATGCAATAGGTACTCTTTATCTCTTCTGTACCACTTTTGAATGAGACCCTTAGCAACAATATAAGATACCCCCCCCCCCCACAAACACACACACACACACACGCCGACAACCACACCTATTCAAGGGAGTTTTAATGGACGCAATCTTGAAGTGTGCAAATAATCAATTAGGCCTATATGTATTGAGTAATATACCAAGGATAAAAAATAATTCGTTAATAAAGTTCAGTTAAATGAATGGGATTCAAAAATCAAAAAAGAGAAAGTAACATATTATCATCTTTTAAGCACTTGGCGAATATTTGGAAAAAGAGAGCGGCTGGAGTTGTCAGAGGATCTGAAGGCCTGCTATTGCTCAGAGTAGAAGACAGATTAACTGAACATTTGAGATAAATAAAAAAAAATGTCAAAATATTAAAATACAAACCACATCAATATATTTATTCAAGGAAGAAAACACCTGCAATTTTTCAAAACAGACAAGATTCTAAGAAGTGTAGCGCACATAACTTGTGACGATAAACCCACTGTTTATACACTTTGACAGCACTGCGTGCCAAAAGCACTAAGTGTGCAAAACAAAGGAAATACTAGAAATGTTTTTCAGAGAAAAAACTGATGTCCCCCCCCCCCCCATCCCCCCACCAGCCCATTTCCTATCCCCTCTAACGAATAAAAAGCCTGTACAAGTAAAATATCTAGGCAAGTTTGGAGAAAATCCATCCACTGGTTCTAAAGATATCCTACATAGATAACTATGTCCTTTAAAAATGGGTCAAGGTCACCAGATTCTAAACATGTCTTAAACATGTCACACGATTTATTCATACAAGTCTGATGAATAGCTGTCAATTGGTCCAAGGTGTATCTAAATTTAAGAGAAAAATAAGCATTTTTAAGTTAGCTTTTGACCGTTGAAAATGGGGCCAAGGTAATCAAAACACAGCAAACTCTTGATATTGTCCCAAAGGTAATCTATGAAAGTAAAGTGGAAATCAAGCCAAAGGCTACTGAGATATATTAACTTCAGTGAAATTTTCACATACCGTATCTAAGTCCACCTGTGACCTTGAAAATGAGGTAAATGTCACCAAAATCTGATCAGCTCTTAAGCTAGTCCCAGTGATGTATATATGCAAGTTTGGTGAAATTCTATCTATTGGTTCATGAGATATAGGTACAAGAAATTGCCATCTAAGTCCTCCAGTGACCTTGAAAATGAGGTCAAGGTCACCAAAATCTAATAAGCTCTTAAGCTAATCCCAGTAATGTATCCAAGCAAGTTTGGTGAAATTCCATCCATTGGTTCATGAGATATTGTGGTATTAGGAAATTGTCATCTCAGTCCTCCAGTGACCTTGAAAATGAGGTCAAGGTCATCAAAATTAAATCAGCTTGTAAACTTATCCAAATGATGTATCCATGCAAGTTTGGTCGAATTCCATCCATTGGTTCAAGAGATATCATGGGTACAAGAAATTGCCATCTAATATGTTCTATAAAAGGGTTATCCTTTGGAAGCAAGGATCACACCAAAGAACTGAAAACTGTCGAGTGTACAAGTTTTCTGGGCCAATCTAGCTAGTTTCAGCCAATTAGGCCTCATCAGTGACCCTCAAATATTTTTAAAGTTCTACAATGGAATCAATGATCCCAAAGGACTAGAAAATAAAATCTGCACTATGATGAAGGGCAGGGAGACTTTTTACGGTGACCACAAAGTCCCAATCACCAGCTGTAGTGAAGTTCAATATGTTCTATGAAAGGGTTATCCTTTGGAAGCAAGGATCACACCAAAGAATTGAAAACTGTCGAGTGTACAAGTTTTCTGGGCCAGACTAGCTAGTTTCGGCCAATTAGGCCTCATCAGTGACCCTCAAATATTTTAAAGTTCTACAACGGAATCAATGATCCCAAAGGACTAGAAAATAAAATTTACGCTATGATGAAGGGCAGGGAGACTTTTTATGGTGACCACACAGTCCCAATCACCAGCTGTAGTGAAGTACTAAGTCCTCCAGTGACCTTAAAAATGAGGTCAAGGTCACCAAAATCTAATCAGCTCTTAAACTTGTCCAAATTATATATCCATGCAAGTTTGGTGAAAATCCACCGACTGGTTCAATGGATATCGCGAAACTTTTGAATATCTGCGTCTGTTTTCGATGAAATTTCTATTGTAAATTTACAAACAAGAGAATATCTGACAGAGTGCTAGTATCCAAGCAGTGCAGTACGACGGAAACAAAACGAAAATTTTAAAAATAGTCATTGACCTTTGATATTATTGGCTAAATTTTGACATACGCGTTATTTGACTAATGAAATCTTGAGAATGAAATTATACGCGGCTGTGGCGCGAACCCCCCCCCCCCCCCCCCCCACCCCTAATCCAAAGTTCCTATGGAATAACGTTAATTAACAATAGTAGGTACATATTTCCATATAAAACACGGTTAAAACAACAATGTATTATAAACGGGCGATGTTACACAGTTGCTTTTGTTGTTGTTGTTGTTGTTGTTTGGTTGTTTGTTTTTGTTCAACAACGTTCACTGATAAATGCGCACCAGTTAAGGTGTAAAAAAATCCCGTAGCTTTTTAATTCGGTAGAGTAACTGGCAATTAGCTGCCTGTCCATTTCCCGTTATGTTTTACGGGCGCCCGTAAAAATTGCAAGAATTATCAAGCAGACTAGGATAGAATAGAACGGGTGTTGTTTTGGTCGTATTGACCACCAACACTATAAATTAAGGTATTTACGAGTGCGGCCAGTAAACATATCACTACCGTATCGTAATTTCCAACAATGTTCTTCAGGCAGACCCACCATAGCAGACTGGTTGCCACTTACTCTACCGTAAAATCTACGGAAAATTTTGTTATGAATTCTCTTTTCGCAATTTTACGAAGGGAAACAACTTTTGTGACATCCTGTTTGCTGCCCTGGAAAATTGAGTCCTTCCAAAATGGGGTCAACACTCAAAGGAAAGAAGGGAGCAAATTCTTTCCTGTAAGATTTGACCAACAAATCTTAGGAGGAAAGGAGGAAAAAAATTGAGTTGCTTCTCTTTGCAGTTTACCCATTCCCATGAGCGAAAATTTAATCCATTCCGTTTTTGTAAATATAAATACCTCTGAAACAGCATCCAGGCTCTTCTTGGTATCAAACTGTCACTAACTTAGTCAGTGCGTTTAAGAATATGAACAGCCCGGCACAAACAGGGCACTGTAATATATACGAGCCGCGACACGAGAAAACTAACAAAGTGGCATGTGCGCCCCGTGCAGTCTCAGATCAGCCTGGGCATCCGCCCAGTCTGATCAGAATCTGCGCTCTCCGATTATAAGCGCAAAGCGAAGGCCTTGATCAGACTGGGCGGATGCCCAGGCTGATCCGAGTCTGCGCTTTGCGTACAACCACTTTGTTGGTTGTCTCGTGTCGCTGCTCATATACTGAGCGTTACAGCTATATCAATAATCACAACTTCAATCGGATCGAACATTTTCACAGCAATGATCCTATATAAGCATGATAAATATCACTCGTTTTCTCTTTTCATGATATAAATGCGTGGCGTGTACGTGTGCGTGGTGTGCATACGTGTTTGGTCATTGGCTTGCTGGAGATGTCCTGCAACAGGCACTGAAAACAGAAATTAACTGGAATATATCCAAATTCGTGCTTCAAAAAGGGCGGGGGAGAGAGAGAGAGAGAGAGAGAGAGAGAGAGAGAGAGAGAGAGAGAGAGAAGATACAGTGTGTAACAAATCTCCAAAAGAAGCGTGGTAGCCCAGTGGTTAGCGCACTTGCCTCTGATGCTAAAGGTCCCGAGTTCGAACCCGGGTAACGGCGTTTGAATTTCTGTGTCCGAACACGCTTCCTTAATGTCATTTGCAGGGATGACATTAATAAAAGTGCGCCGTCCTTCGGATCGGGACGTTAACTGGAGGCCCCCTGTGCAGGGAGAGACATCCCCTGTGCAGGTTAAAGATCCCTTCTGTAGTTATATGGCTACAAGGAGGTTCATCCTGCAAAACTGGAGTGTACATCGTACACCTGCTCATAATCCTCGAGAGAGGGTGTAGCAGTATATGAAGAAAGAAAGAAAAAGAAAAAAAAGAAAAGATTTCTTATGATCGACCGTTTGTCCAAGATTGTGATATTGGGCTTGGGAACCAAAATTTTGTGCATGGCACTTCTTCATATTATGTTTTACCTTTTTGTATAAAGTTTGGTCGAATTTGCAAGACTGACCAAGTTTAAAAATATTGGAAACCTTGGTGAATATAAGGCGCTTGCAAAATTGGTTTAACTCCCCCACCTCCCCCCCCCCACCATCTGGTAGTTTACACTACAGGCTGCCCCTCCTCCCCCCCCCCCCCCCCCCCCCCCCCCCCCCCCCCCCCCCCCCCCCCCCCCATCTGGTAGTTTACACTACAGGCTGTTCAGAGGACGCGATTCGTTTTCCGTATCCCGTGACCATATATAAACTTTGTGCATTGAAAATGTTTTCTGTGTCTACGGTTTTATTCTTTCTTGTGGGGCCAGCGGACTTGGCGGTCTCCAACAGACCGGGTAAGTTCGGCCAATTCCGTGCTAAGTTGTCTTTTGCTTGGTACTGGTTTTTATTTTCAAGGCAGGTAACTCTTTTAAAAAATCGGAATATCTCGGAGGGTTTCGTAATGTTACATGAAAACGAGGCATTCTTAGTAATTTTTGCAAGATCAATGTTTCAGTTTCATTTTTAAGATAAATCAAGACAATGATGAACTAGATGAAACTAATTTTATCCTTCTGACGCTCAGGTAAAGGTCCTTGAAAATTTTGTGTTAGTATTTTATGCCCTTGCCCTGTTAAAATGCGGAAACAGCTGACCTTCAAAAGACGCATTTTCCCTTTCAGTGGATTTTCCCAATTATTATGGTTTTCCGAACTGTTAGTTGGAAGCAGAAACTGTCATCCACAAAATGGCTTTGCTGACATTGCAAAGATGTACCTTTCCTTTTCTTTCCTCGTATACTGCTACACCCTCTCTCGAGGATTATGAGCAGGTGTACGATGTACACTCCAGTTTTGCAGGATGAACCTTCTTGTAGCCATGTGGCTATAGAAGGGATCTTTAACCTGCACAGGGGATGTCTCTCCCTGCACAGGGGGCCTCCAGTTAACGTCCCGATCCAAAGGACGGCACACTTTTTTAATGTCATCCCTGCAAATGGCATTAAGGAAGCGTGTTCGGACACCGAAATTCAAACGCCGTTACCCGGGTTCGAGCTACCACGCTTCATCACCTTTTGTGATGAAAAGAGGATCCCATTGGAAATAAGCCTACGGGCTTTCATGGGTTATCCTAGGTTTCTTCAACAAACAATATTGGACAAAGCATTACCAAGTATGATAAGGCCAAATAAAAAATAAGGCCAAATAAAAAAATATGCGTGTTTCGGGTTTCCCGACCCTACCTAAAAATCGGCAGCGACCCTAAAGATTTTTTTGACTTCCTGAAAAAAAAATTGATTTCGGTACATTCGGCTAGTTTCCGGCCGTTTTTTCTTTACTCGGCGATCAATGTCTTGCAGGCGCTCGGGAGTAAAATCAATACGGGTAAAAGCTAATGATTTAAAGCGTCTGTTTAACGCTGGAGTCTTCGTAAGCATGGCGTATTCGGGCGCTTCCGTTTTGAACATTTCAAAGGAAAAATGCGTCCATGGTCCTGCCGAGAGACAGTTCAACGTCGTGGCTCACGAAAATACGTTTGAAAAATTTGAATGCAATTACCGGTGCACGATAAACAGCATGAACAGTGTTTTCATGTCAGAAAACACTAATGGGCCGTGGACGGAGCTCTCGGACAGTATGTTCACAAACACTTCTAAGCATTTTGTTTCTTTTATTGCCCTCAAGAAATACATTTACATAACTTATTATATTAAAGGCATAGGTAAATATCGACATATTATATATATTAAAAAAATAAAAAAAAAAATAAAAAATCCCTACCTACCCTACCTACAGAATTTCAGACTGAAACCCTAAACACACATATTTTTTTATTTGGCCTATGTGTAGTATGGCTTGTAGAGCATATCTGAAAGCAATGGTGCCAATCAATATTCAGTCGGGATTTCGAAAAACAGGGATTTTTCCATTTTTAAAGGATGCTGTTGACAAGGAAAAACTATTTCCTAGTGAATGCTTTCGTGAAGATCAGCCGTTGCAAAAAGTTAAAGCAATAAAGTCAGGGAAAGAAGCTGTGGATGAATTCCTAAAATTAAAGACAGAAAAGTTGCAACCTGTGTCAAAATGTCAAGAATGTGAGAAAAGTAAGAAAACCAAATCTGAAACAAGTTTGATGAAACCTAATCCTGGAGGAACAGCCATCACAGAAACTGTCTTTACTGAGCAGCTGAAAATATATGAAGATAAAAGGGAAGAGCAAAAATCATCAGGCAAAAGAAAATGCTCAAAGAAACAAACACAAAACAGAAAAAAGCTGCAAAAATCTCCTACCTATAGTCCAAAGCCTTCTACAAGTGGTCTAAATATGAATGCTAATGAAGCCAAGACAAATGATTCAGCCGATTCTGAAAATTCTAGTGATGAAGATAGCACTGATTACTGCTGTGTCTGTAAAAGAACCCCCCCCACCTGAATTAATGGCACTTTCCTACCTTAAAATAGTCAACTGGGCTAAGTGTGATAGATGTGATCATTGGGTTCACTTGGCATTCTGTACAAAAGTGCATGTTGTTAGAAGGCACTGTGAGTTCCTGTGCCCTCACTGTGATCAATAAATACCCTTAACCATTGAAAAATTAATCATTTGTAAATAAGTTAATACTAATTTTAAGGCATTGATTTGTTCATTAGAAAAATAATCATTTTAGAGAACAATTGTAGTTTGTTTGTTTAACATTAAGAATGAGTTTTTTGAAATTATTTTAGAGTCCTGAAATTCTTATTTTAAAAAAATGCTGCTATGACACAGATAATATTCAAATATTTGTTGAAACTGCACAAGGACATTTTCAACTTATGGGAAGTATAGGAAAAACGAGCGATGGTCAAAGGGAAGTAGTCAAAATTGACTTTTAAGCAAAGGGCACGAACTCCATGGAAAGCCTCCAGATGATACTGATCATCACGGTTGACTTGATACGGTAAGATATTTTTAGAAACTGTTCAACTTTTGTTTTTTTTTGTTGTTTGGACCATAAAACAATAGGTATGAGTTAAACTAAATGCAATTAAATTTTATTTTATTCCGCTGATGATACTCATGCGTAAACTTTAATATTAAGGGGCACGAATCCATGGAAAATCGGCATACTCACCATTCACATTCATTGGTCCACCATCTGCTCTGGGAGCACTGTTCCTCGAGAGATGGGGGTGGCTTGTGGAGAAGCCTCGCTGACGGTAACACTCCGGTGCCAGATCCATTGATGAGTAAGTACTGTCTATGATGACTCACTGGATTTTTCCCATGGTCCGCGAGTGTGTGTGGTGAAAGTTATTTTCAATATGTTTGAAGTCACCAAAATTTAACTTTTTATTAAAATCTATTCTTTATCTGAAGAGATAATCGCTGAGGAACAGGCTGGGTTCCGAGCAGGAAGGAGCACCACAGAACGGATCTTCAACCTTAGAATCCTGTGTGAAAAGTATCTCCAACATCAGCAGAATCTGTACCATGTATTCATTGATTTCAAAAAAGCCTTTGACAGGGTATGGCATGCAGCCTTATGGGCCACCATGAGGAAGTACAATATCAATGCAAACCTAGTTCGCACCATTGAGCAGCTATACGACAAGGCTACAAGTGCGGTCCTGATAAATGGCAGCACAGGAGAATGGTTCAGAACAACAGTTGGAGTAAGACAAGGATGTCTTCTGTCACCCACCCTCTTCAACATTTTTCTCGAACGGATCATGTCTGATGCTCTGGAAGAACATGACGGAAAGGTTAGCATAGGTGGCAGAAATATTACCAACCTGCGGTTTGCCGATGACATAGACGCTCTTGCTGAGGAAGAGCAGGAACTAGAAGCTCTAGTTGAAAGTCTCAACCAGACCTGCACAAGGTATAAGATGGAGATCAGTGCTGAGAAGACCAAACTGATAACAAACAGCGCAGATGGCATCCAGAGGGAGATCAAGGTAAAGGGGCAGAAGCTGGGTACTGTAAGCAGCTTCAAATACCTTGGAGCAGTTGTCTCAGATGATGGCTCAAAACAGGAGGTTTTCTCAAGGATAGCACAAGCCACTTCAGCTCTTGCCAAGCTGAAACCAATTTGGAGAGATAACAACATATCTCTTGGATCAAAGGTGACACTTATGCGCTCCCTTGTCATTTCCATATTTCTGTATGCCTGTGAATCATGGACTTTGACAGCAGAGTTAGAGAAAAGAACGCAGGCCTTTGAGATGAGATGCTACCGAAGGTTACTGAACATTTCGTACAAGGACCATATAACCAATGAGGAGGTTCGCAGGAAGATCCAAGCAGCCATTGGAGAATATGATGAACTCCTGACGCTGGTCAAGAAACGGAAACTAAGGTGGTTTGGCCACGTCTCAAGGTCTTCTGGTTTAGCAAAGACAATTCTTCAGGGCACAGTGAAAGGAAAAAGAAGAGGTAGACAGAAGAAGAGGTGGGAAGACAATATCAAGGAGTGGACTGGAATGGATTATGCCAGCTCAACTAGGGCAGCTGAAGACAGGACAAGGTGGAAAGGGATTGTTTTGAAGCCAGCTGTGGTGCCCCAACGACCTAGTAAGGTTATGGGATAGAATAGAATAGAATTCTTTATACGAGGGTTGTTCAGAAAGTTCTGATTCTCGCCGAATAACTTTCTTTAGCGGCATGCTGGGGGCAATTGCTTTACATGTATTAAAAGCACTACATTTTGCCTTTACAGTGATACCAAACACTATACAAAGATACATTTTCTTATTGAGGTACAGCGCGTTTTATTAGGCCCCAGTCATACCATTGGGTTAAAGTCATATGTGAATTTATTTTCAGTGTGTCATTCAAGTAAAAAATCACCGTAAATACAAATGATATTTTGTCAGTTGTTTGTCAGTCGTTGCCGTCATTATCCATTTAAAAATTAGAGGGGTAGCGAACGTTTCCAATTCATTCCTTGCAAAGCAATGCGCAGTTCCAATGACATTATTTAAACTGACGTCAACGTCATTTTCTAAGGCTGTGACAACTTCGTTTTTTTACATTAATTTTAATTATTTGACAATTTCGAATTGGGCCATGCAAAATGTTTTCCTGGCAAGATTTTTTAAAAATGTTAAGGCATTTGTTTTCGTTTAAAAAAATGATGACTTTAGCAGACAGGGGGAATTTGCTACCACATAAAATGTAGATAATCCAAATTCAAGGGGCAGCATGGAACTTAGATTAAATATAATTTCTGCGATATTTACAGGACACGGTTGCCTAGGGTTTGTGTTTAGAAAGCCATGACAAAAAAAAAATTAAAGACTGCTTATATATGAACTATGACCTTCTAAAGTAAAAATTCGCAGTGGCTGTAGAGTATACCTCTTTCAAAGACGTTCGAAAATATGTCCTTTACCAAATATACACTGCGTTTGCACAGTAGTCCTGACATATTACAGCTTTATAAAGTTTCGCTATCAGAAGTTCTGTATTCATGATGCTTATCAAAATATGACATCACAATCAGAACTTTCTGAACATCCCCTTGTATGTAACTCCAGTGCTGGAAACTCGCAAGATTTAAGCTTCACAGGCCTCACTGTCAATGGCCCAAATTATCCACTAACTAAAGTTCTCATTCATATAGTATTGCCAGAAAGATAATTTGGGCCACTGAAGGTCATATTTTGCAGAAACTCGATTGGGCTATATAGCTCGATCGGGCTATATAGCTCCATATGAGCTTCTCCCTAACCTGGCATAAAGTTACAGATTTTTTTGCCAGGTGATGCATGATAGTCATGAGTCCCAGCATATGCCTATTTTAAGTAATATCATACATATTATAACTATAGTAGTCTTGTAGGTAGCAGCCTTTGTGTATTAACACTGACATGTGCAGCCCAGGCCTGTCAGTTAAAATAGTGACAGTATTTTTAGTGTCACAGGGTTTTCGTAATTAGGTATCACTTATACTGCCTTGCGGTACAAGCTTGGCTTTGTAGTGACGTGTTAGAGTGCTTGGTTGAAGGGTCCGCGGTTCAATTCTCTGTTGAGGCCTGAGATTTTTAAGAGTCCGTGACAAATGTCGTCCAATGTAAAATCCAGCCTAATCCCTGTGCAGTAATTCCTCAAGCCTATTTGTATATGCAGTTCTTTAGCCATGAACTTTGGGAACGAAGTCCAGTTTGGTGGGGGTATTGGTAATTAAGTATATCATACACTTGTACTGCCTTGCCGGCTTTTATAGCAACATTGACCTGGTAGAGTGCTCAACTTTAGATTGAAGGTTCATTCCCCAGCTGGGGCCTGATATTTTTTAAGAGTTCATGACATTAGCTTCATCCTTGATTCCAGTTGTTAATCAGAGAGTGTAGGTAAAATGTGTAACCCACACACCAAAAACATATGTAGCAGCAAAATAAATGCCTTAGAAGGATTAATTACTTACATGTAAGACTTGATATTTTAAACCAACTCAGAAAATAGGTAAATTAAGTCAAATTGGGATTATGAACACATGCAGTTGTAGAAGTCAGTTCAAATATTTTTACAACTGCTTTGGCATTTCAGTGATTTTAAGTCCCAAAGTGAGTTATTCTGTTGCTGGTGCGACCATGCTGGTTACACATTTTGCCCAGTTTGAGGTGGACTTTTTGTGTTGATAATCCCTTTAATATTCAGTTTACATATTTTTTGAATTGATTTGAACTTTAAAGATTTACTCCCTTTATAATAATAACAAAAAATGATTCGATGAAATATTTCATGCAATACCTCAGACATGGTCTAACTATACATTTGAAATAGAGTTTAGATAATGATATTTGATAAAAGTGACTTTAAACAAAAAATAAGATATATTTTTATACAATCACGGACGGTGGTTGAAATCACATTATTGGACAAAAATAATTTATTCATACGTCACAATCACGTGCACGAATAAGAAAAATACCTCTACATGATCACATGACACACGTGGTCAAAATCGATATTCTTATAGGCCGTGAGGAAGGGGGTTGGTTGGTTGGTTGATTTGATGCTTAACGTCCACGGTAAACAACAAAGGTCATGTCGGGACGGTCAGTTAAAGGTATGTTCCTGTACTTTGGAATGCATCATAATTTTGATTATCTTTCATCAAAGTTGTTGGAAAGCACTTATAAAAGGGAATGAATAAGTTTCACTAAAAAGTGTAAACCAAAAAAATATTGGAAAAGTTATTTTGCAAGGGATTTCCTAACTCTGCTTCGCACACCAGTTAGCCCTATTTTTAGTTCGCGCCAAAAATAGATAACGCAGCTGAGGTCATGCTGCATTGCATTTTGGGATAGTTTTAACCCATCCACCATGCCAGGACCTCTAGGAGAGCTCACGACAAGGGAAAATTGACCGTTGGAGAATGGCATCAGAAATCGCGCACTTATAGACATAATAAACATAGTTATTTTTAGAACTGGAATTCCAACGAAAGAAAATAAACCAAAAGGGAAAACGACTATTTTCTTCAACATCTGACGAGTTTCTCAGTAGCAACAAATTCAGAAAAATAAGAGAATTCAATACTGCTTTGAAAAAGACGAAATTATTTTGTGGACATAATTGTTATCGCTAGTACAGGAACCTACCTTTAACCTAACCACACTATTCCTGGGCAGGCTTAGACCTCCTAAGCGGTTAACCAGTACTAAGTGCACATACTTTCGCCAGTAACTGACAACTGCCCTTCTTGAATCAGCGGAAGGAGAAACGAAAGTATGTGGCCAGACCGGGATTCGAACCCAGGACCTCTGACTTACGAGTCAGGTGCCCTACAGATTGCGCTACCCGGCCCGAGGAAATAGGTAATTTGCATTTTAATTTGAAGATTATTTTTCATTCCACATTTATCCAATATACCTGCATTTTCTCAAAACTTTTACGGCTAATTATGAGACTATTACATATTGTCTAACGAAATTTTATTAAACTATTTGTTTCTGAAAACATGAAATAAACGAGGGAGACAATCTTTAAGTCTTATATCTAAGTATTTCACTGCCAGGGCTCAGCTTAGAGGGCAATTTGGGAGAAATAGTCTCCCTAAGCTGATTGACTTCTCCCTATTTTAAGCTGAGGGAGAAGTGAAAATGCACAGAACATATAGGGAAGTCCAAAATTTAGGCCAAAACTTCTTCCCAAAGTCCTTAAGTGTTGCAAAACTTCTCTCTGTCTGAAAGCTCAAGGGTGATCTCTGTGCTGCTTTTACTATTATCATTTTGCTGATACAGAAGCTTTTCGGTGAATCATAAAATTCCAGCGTTGGTATTCTAACTTGGGTGTGGGTTACACATTTTTACCCATTCTCCCAATAAGAGGTGCTCAGCTGTCAGCACTATTTATTTATGATAAACACGCAGCATCATGATTGAAATAAGGGATGTTAAACTCTGATAAGGATGGAATCCGATTGATATTATCTTTTTCTTGCTTTTTATGTCCTTTCATACTCTGATTCCATCATATCTGATCATTATATCAGAGGAATGTTCTGTGGTCACTGGTGTATAATGTGATAATTTTAGAACAATACACCTTGAATTGGACATTCAAATATTCTGCCTGTAATTAACAATTTTTATATGTTCAGGAGAGGAACTATATAAGTATTCTTGCTTCTGTTCTGATCCTGTTAATTGTAGATAACAAATGTATGTATATGTTGTCATGCTAACTTATGGAATAAATATGTTTAAACCAAAGGGAACAAGAAGTAGTAGTATAAGCTTTGAATCTCACAAGGTATCACATTTTTGGATGTACATGTAACTATTGGTCTTGCTAGCATTTTGTAAGACCAACACTCTTAATTTTCTGACACCTCATTCTGGGACATCAAATGTTGTCCTGCAGGGAGTCCCTTACATCACTTTTAAAAAGCGATGTTTATAGTACATAAATTTAGATTTCTATTGTATGGGTGTGAAAAAAATATATATTTCTTTGTAAGGAGCCAGTTTCTTTGTATTTTCCAGGAATTTCCTGCTCTAATAAACACCCCCCGTTTCTTTTCTGAAATAATGTTAATTAACTTGTTATTATTTTGCATAAATTCCTGTTTGCTTCTCTCTGAAATGGAGTCTACTCCTAAAGGAAAGAATTTGCTCCTAGAGGAGCAAATTCCTTCCTTTAAGGGTTGACTCCTACTGAGAAGGGAGGCAAAGATGATAAAATTGCTTCCTCTGAAAGTATACCCATCACCTTCATATTGCTTATTAGAGCTACATGTATTTTGATAGTGGCTGATTTACTTCACTGTGGGTTCTAAATACCAACCCCCTTTTGCAAAATGCAACACCCCCGGGTAGAATAAAATTTGTTACGGTAGGTATCTCCTGGCTTTTTGCCAACCTTGCTGCAGGGAAGAAAACTAGGATTTTGTTTTGTAAAAGTGGCAGAAGAACATAGAGGTGTATGTATTCACCTTAAATTATTATTTCTTTTCAGGTCTGTGTAGAAGAAGCTTATTAGCCTAAGGGGCCTGTCCTCTGAGGGCAAACATGGCTGACGTGGACCCAGAAACATTGCTGGAATGGCTGCAGATGGGCCAGGGAGACGAGAGAGACATGCAGTTAATTGCCTTGGAACAACTCTGCATGTTGCTGTTGATGTCAGACAATGTGGATAGGGTCTTTGAAAGGTATGTATGTGTATTTAACCCTATTGCACTCAGAAAGGCCAAAACTCTGTAAATTATCTGAATACTTAAAATTTGTATATATTGGGACAGTTAGGTCTGAGTAAACAGTGCAGACCCAGATCAGACTGCTCCTGATGGAGCAATCTGTTCAGGGTCTTCCCTGTTTTTCGTTCCATTTGCATCCTTTTGACACATTACTATAATGAAAAAAACAAAACACACACAAAATATTCAATATTGAGGACAGTCATGGTAATTATTTCTTTAGCATCCCAATTTCTAGAATTTTTATGATAACATTTCGCAGTGAGTGCAAGTTGGTTGTCATGTGCCCACTTGGTACATGCAGTTATCAGTCTATATTTGGCACTTGTCTCTTTTTCTGTAGATGCCAATTTCATACTGTATCTCAGCTTCTCTGGCCAAGGCCCCTGGAGGAGTGGACATTGTTGAAGGGTTTCTTTGACGTGCGAAGAAACTATTACTTCCTTTTGTAAAAATGGTGGGGAAAAAAACATGGGCAGTGTACTTATTAACCTATGAATTTTAAGTTCTATGATACTTTATATGGTCCAAATACATGTACAATTATTCCACATTTTAATTCAAGACCAAGTTGTATGAATAAAATTTCATGGAACAGGAAAAAAACAAACAATATGTTGGTTTTTATTATACCCCGCCACACGTTAGTGGCGGGGTATTATGTTTTCACGTTGGCCGTCCGTGTGTCTGTCCGTCCGTAGTACGTACGTCCGTCCGTCCGCACTTCGTTTCCGTTCGATAACTTAAGTATTTATCAACGGATTTTCTTCAAATTTTGCATATGCATTTGTGCCAAGAATGTCTCGCTTGGGATTGTTAATGGGCAAATTTCGTTAATTTCTGACAGAGTTATGGCACTTGTCAATGTACGAAAAATGGTTTTTGGCCTCTAGTTCCTTTAATACTTGGAGTATCATGATGAAACTTCACAAACATGATCGAAGTAACAAAAGCTTTTTATGAGCTCAGAAATTTTATCATCGGGGGTTATCTGCCCCTGCCCTGGGACTATATACATGTATAAGATCATGAAAAATTCCATATAAAATCAGAGTTCGAAGCAATTTTTCCGAAACTTTCAGCAAATGATCAGAGTGATGAAAGCCTCCAGTGATGCTCAAATTTACCCCTTTCTGACAGAGTTATGGCACTTGTCAATGTACGAAAAATGATTTTTGGTCTCTAGTTCTTTTACTACTTGGAGTATCATGATGAAACTTCACAAACATGATCGAAGTAACACAAGCTTTTAATAAGCACAGAAATTTTATCATCGGGGGTTATCTGCCCCTGCCCTGGGACTATATACATGTGTAAAATCATGAAAAATTCCATATAAAATCAGAGTTTGAAGCAAATTTTTTGAAACTTTCAGCAAGTGATCAGAGTGATGAAAGCCTCCAGTGATGCGCAAATTTACCCCATGGGAGTTATTTCCCCGTGCCCCCAGGCTATATACATGCATAAATCTGGAAAAATCGGTGTGTGAAAAAGGTTTGCAGTGGCGGGGTATCACGCAGTCGTTTGCGATGCTTTTATTTCAGTTTATGAAATTTTTCGTATATATAATTTAATTTCTATACATGTACATGTACCTTTTTTAAAATTATTTTTCTATCTCGTTCACAGTTGTCCCCCAAGAACTTTTCTGCCAGCCTTATGTAGAATCTTTTTAGATGAGAGTGCTCCCGACAATGTGTTGGAGGTGACAGCCAGGGCTATCACATACTACCTTGACGTTTCAGCAGAGTGCACACGTCGTATTGTGGCAGTTGATGGTGCTGTGAAGGCCCTGTGTAATCGACTCGTGTTGGTGGAAATGTCATCAAGGACAAGCAAAGATTTGGCAGAACAGTGTATCAAGGTATCATACAAAGTTCCTATAAGGCAACTTTAGCATTTTTCTTATATCACAGTCGGTATTAGGAGTTTTTCAGGGGTAACAGGGATCATATTTTTTCACAAAAACATTTGTTGTGATCCCTCATTTAAACTGTCTAACCAAGATTAGATGGTTCTTATGTGGGGTCACAACATATGTTTTCATTGGAAAAATAACTAAAATTATAAGAAAAACACTAAAATTATAGAAAAACTGTCTCGGAATTTCTTCAAAATCCTACCTTATCTGGAGCTCTTGTTATGTGTTTTGACCCATCAACAAAACTGCCTCTACATGAAAACTTATTTATAGATTCTTTATGGTCACCAGTTTGCAGACACAATCGCATAGTGCTAGTCAATTCTGATAATATCACCATTTAGCCAAATGTAAATTACAGCTGTTGCTGTTGGATAGTAAATGCAGCATTTTCAATGCATCTTGGCCATTTATCTTTGCATTTTCGCAGCCAGTTCAGTATGAGTTTGAATAAGAATTCTGACTGATTCTATATTGAAAATGACAGTGTATTACTTATTTTGGAGATCTTAAAAAAGGGAAAACAAATAAAATCTTACAACTAGTGTGGGGTATTGTACATGTAGTCTCAGATTAAGGTGTTTGGGTATACCTCCATGGTTTTCTGCCATAGTGGCAAAGGGGAACAACTTTCTTGACTTCTTACTTGCTTCCGTGGACAATGAAGCCTATCTAAGCAAGAGTCTAATCTGAAAGAAAACAGTGTGCCCCTAGGAGCAAATTCCTTGCTTTAAGAGTTGACCCCCATTGAGAAGGGAGGCAGAAAAGAAGATGGTGGAGTTGCCTCTTATGAAATCGTACCCATTAACCTTAAACTTCAGTTTCTGTTCATTTCAGGTCCTAGAACTGGTCTGCACACGAGAGCCAGGTGCAGTATTTGAAGCAGGGGGACTTAATTGTGTACTACAGTTTATTTGTGAGCATGGCTCCCAGGTGCACAAAGACACGCTTCACTCCTGTATGGCCGTGGTGTCGAGACTGTGTGGTAAAATGGAGCCCCAAGATTCATCACTACAGGCATGTGTGGTGTCCCTGTCAACTCTGCTACAACATGATGATCCGTTTGTAAGTATTAGTCTTAGAGCGTTAGAATAGGGGAGAAATTGATGATTGGAGCTCTAGAGGGCTGGGTGTATTTGGTGATCATAGGTATAATTGTTGATTTAAATACATTTAGTACAAACTACATGGTAACAAAACAGTACAATATACAATTTGGTACAGAATCTGATGGTAAGCGAAACACTTATATGAAAGTCATTTCCTGAGGTATAATTGTTGTAAGCACGTACTGAGCTTTTCTTATACTCTACATTTGCTTTGGTTGTCAGCCATGCCGACTGAAATGTGTTAGTCGTAATTATCAGAAAGTTTGGTCCATAGCCCAATTTCTGTTATTCCAAAAATTTAAATCTACATGTAGTTGATTGTGCATATGTATATTGTATATATGTGCATGCAGCAAAAAGTCTTTTGCAAAATTACAAACATTCCAGGGCGTAGCTACCCTTATGCAAATACACTGGTGCATATTGAAATTTTGTCAAATTGACAAAATTTCATCACCCACCTGCATATTTGCATGCTGAAATTTTGTAAATTTAACAAAATTTCACAACCAAAATGTCAACAGACATGATAAGATAAATACCTTAGGGACTAAATGCCTAGAATTCCCCACAAAGAGTATAAAACATGATTGTGTGTATCTTGTAATTGCCTTTAGCTATGCCCCTGACATTGCAAACCACTCTTTCATAATCACACTTACCTGAGTAGGCAGGGATTGCTAAGGCACTGCTAACCTAACATTTAACATTATCATCATGTGCATCTGTCCATCCGTTGGTGAGCACTTTGTGTCTGTTCCACAACTTGAGTATTTATTAACGGATTTTCTTCAATTTTTGCATGTGCATTGGTTTGGGAATATCTCAGTTGGGATCGTTAATGGGCAAATTTCGATATCTCCTGATGGAGTTATTCCCTTGTCAAGGTCTTGATAATAGCTTTTGGTGTGTGGTTCCTTTTCTGTTACGAAGGTAAAAAAAGTATAAAAACAGAGTTGAAAGGGATTTTTTTGAAACTTGCAGCACATCATCATACTGATGTAAGCTTTCTGTCATGCTCAAAATTTTGTCCCCCAATGGTTATCTGCACCTGACACAAGCCATATACAAATCATGAAAATATCAGACTTTTGGTATATCGTGATGAAATTTCACAAACATGATTGAAATACATGTAACTGAAACTTCCTGTTACAAGCAGAATTTAGTCCACCTAGGTTATCTGCCCCTGCCTTAGGGCTACGTACATGTATAAAATTATGGAGGAAAATTGTATATAAAGATAAACGGGATTTTCCTAGAACTTGCAACACATTATCTAGGTAATATGAGCTTCATGTCATAATCAAAATTCTGTCCCCAGAGGTTATCTGCCCCTGCCCAGGGGCTTTATACATGTATAAAATGATAACAAAAATGTATGTAAAATACCAGTTAAAAGGGATTTTTCTGAAACTCACAACAAATCATGAAGGTAAATTGAGCTTCCTGTCAAGATCAAAGTTTTGTACCCAGAGGTAATCTGCCCATGCCACAGGGCTATATACACATGTATAGATTTATAATAAAATCTATATAAAATCAGGGTTGAAAGGGATTTTTCTGAAACTTACAACAGATAGTCAAAGCAATAAAACCTCCCTACAGGGCTTATCAGAGGTTATCTGCCCCAGGAAAATGTGTAAAATCGTGTAAGAAAAAATGTATAAACGGTAAAAGAAAAGGTATCGGTTTGCAGTGGCGGGGTATTACGCTTTCATTTACAATGCTTTTATTACAGGTTGCAGATGGTGCCCTTAGGTGCTTCGCTTCCCTTGCTGACCGCTTCACAAGACGTGGTGTAGACCCTGCGCCGCTAGCTCAGAATGGACTAATAGAGGTTCTACTTCAGCGACTGCAGCACGCAGGTGACCCAGGGCCCAACACCTCATTGTCAAGCACACCTGGTAAAGTGACCATGACCCCTGAGGTGAAGTCTAATGCCAGTATATCCACAGTGATAAGTTTGTTGTCGACATTGTGTCGTGGGTCGCCGGCAATAACACATGACCTCCTGAGGTCAGAACTACCAGATGCTGTTGAGATGGGATTGAAAGGAGACGAGAGGTAGGCTGTTGTTTGTTGATGAATAAATTCACCCATTACTGTATTTACTCTCTGCTGCAACAGTGCAGACCCTAATCAGACATCAGACTGCTCTAAAGAGCAGTCTGATCAGGATCTACACGGTTTGCCAGGCGAGTCACCACCTTCTGCAGAATTCTTGTTTAAATTTTGGCAAACAATGTAGACCTGAATCACCTTGTTTTGTAGGAGCCGCAGCATACAACATTTGAGCCGCGACACCAGAAAACTAACAAAGTGGTTTTGCGCCCAGCGCAGACTCAGATCAGCCTGGGCATCCACCCAGACTGATCAGACACTTCGCTGAGCGCTTAAAGGCTAGCTAAGGGTCCAAGATAACTTCATGCGGACAGCGAAGACTCTGATCAGACTGGGCGGATGCCCAGGCTGATCTGAGTCTGCGCTGGACGCACAACCACATTGTTGGTTTTCTCGTGTTGCGGCTCATTTTGTGGCTTGTCAGTAGACCCATCTCACATTGTATATTGCAGCCATGACATACATTATATAACTAGAAATAAATACTCCCTTACTAAGTTGTTTAAAGCATTGCTAGCTGAACAAGTCATCAGTCAAGGATTCATTAATTAAGTTTTCGAGCACACATAAAATGAAGTGTGCTGATGGTGTTTGATGAAAAGTTTCGTACAAAAGCTCCTCACATTTTTTTTTTGTTTTTGCAAAAATGGCTGTGTTTTTTTTTTTTGCGAAAAATAAATTTGAAATATTCACTAACGATACCATTAGTATATCAGGCCTCATACTTTTCAGGCTTTTGCAGGATTTCAGGCTTTCATTTCTTGAATTTTACTTGATTTCAGGCTTTGATTTTTAAGTTTTCAGTGTTTTTTCTGCTTAAAAAGGGCTATTCTAGGCTGCGAAAGCAGACATTTCAGGCTTGGAAAAGCTTTGTCAGTATGAGGCCTGTATATGTATTTAAAAAACTTTTTTATCTTTTCTTGTAGGTGCTGTTTAGATACAATGAGATTAGTTGATTTGCTGCTAGTCCTATTGTTTGAGGGCAGAAAGGCCCTTCCCAAGGCAGGAGTATCAACAATATCTGGTCGGCTTCCAGGCTTGAGGAGGATGGACAGCAGTGGAGAAAGGTCACATAGGCAACTCATTGACTGTATCAGAAGCAAGGACACTGATGCTCTCATTGATGCTGTTGATAATGGTATGGAAAAAATGAGCCTTGACAGGACAAACCCAACAAAGTGGTTGTGCACCCAGTAAAGACTCAGATAAGCCTGGGCATCTGCCCAGTCTGATCAGAGTCTTTGCCGTTTGCTTGGAGGAAGCATAGAGCCTCAGGTACCCTTTAAACGTGCAGCGAATGCTTGATCTGATTGGATGGATGCTCAGGTTGATCTGACTCAGATCAGCCTGGGGGCATCTGCGTAGTCTGATCATCAGTGTCTTCGCTGTCTGCATGGAGGCAGCTTAGAGCCTTAGGTACCCTTTAAGCATGCAGAGAATGCTCTGGCCTAATTAGGTGGTTGCCCAGGCTGATCTATGTCTTTGCATGGCGAATATGCCATTTTGTTGGTTTTTGTTGTGTCCCGGCTCATTTTTGTTTTAATTGAGCTTCAGATAAAGGTTGGGTTTGATGACCGTTCTCAGATATTTTTCTTTGTTTTCCATTAATATGCATGTTATGGTCCCTTATCAGAGCAAATTAAATGAGGCTTTTATGGAGAATTTCAGGCATTGTCTCCGAATTAAAACCCAACTATATCTCTGATGGCACTGATATTTGTAACTGTATCTTAAATACTTTTAAGAAATTGTGCTGTCTCAAAATCTTCCCAGAAATGCTTTGAATGGCAACAAAATGTTGGCTAATAAAAACGGCAGTCACTGTGGCTCTGTTAAGTTGCTGCATTTGCTTTGTATGATCAGAGGTTATTTGATTGGTGGTCTAGAGTGTAAATAAAGGAATAGTAAAGGTCTGTATAAGTCACAGATACTTGTGCCCAGCACTGGTGGGGTGACAAAAACTGGAAACAAAAAATGCACAGCTTAACTGTTTTCATGCTTCTTCACGTAAGTTTCTTTTGACAGAGCTCTAGATAAGAGGGAGTATTTGGTGATAATTAGGGATAATTTTTGTTATTTCTGCATAAAAACATATGTTGTGACCCCTCATCTGAACCGTCTCAATGAGACGGTTCAGATGAGGGGTCACAACATATGGTTTGAATGAGAAATAAAAAAAATTATCCTTCAATTATCATCAAATACGCCCTCTTATCTAGAGCTTTGTTTTGATTGCAGGTTTTGAAGTGAATTTCATGGATGATGTGGGTCAAACACTTCTGAACTGGGCTTCAGCATTTGGAACACAGGAAATGGTAATATTTTGTTGTTCATTCTTTTCATTTGATGCATTTCTCCATAAAAACTGCCTCAGTTAGGAAGCGTAATGTCAGAGGGGACACAGAAAACGATGCCCTCAAAATAGTTTCAGCTCATTGTTTTCTCTATGTATTTTGTTCAAATTTGTGAGCAAGTTCTAACTTGCCCATCCAAAATTATTACTTGTCAGGGGTAATAGATTTGTCAGGCCCTGCGATTTGTCAGGCCCTGCAGTTCCTTTGAGAGTAGACCCCTTTGGAAGGCTTTGCTAATAGGGAAACAGAATGCTTTTGTAAAAGTTGCAGAAGGTGTATTCTTTTTACCTGAAAGCTGCAAGTGCTACTTTTTAATTAAAATGCACAAATATAATGTAAAATACACAGAGCTCTAGATAAGAGGGAGTATTTGGTGATAATTAGGGATAATTTTTGTAATTCTGCATAAAAACATATATTGTGACCCCTCATCTGAACCATCTCGACAAGACGGTTCAGATGAGTGGTCACAACATATGGTTTCAATGAGAAATAAGAAAAATTATCCTTAATTATCATCAAATACTCCCTCTTATCTACAGCTCTGATACATATACATTCCCACACAGCTAAGTATCTGTTCATTGTGATTAATGAATGTTTACAAGAAGTATATGAGCTGCGACACGACAAAACCAACAAAGTGGTTGTGCGCCCAGCGCAGACTTAGATTAGCCTGGGCATCCGCCCAGTCTGATCAGAGTCTTCACTGTCCGCATGGAGGTAGCTTAGACCCTTAGCTACCATTTGAGCACTCGACAAAGGGTCTGATCAAACTGGTCAGATGCCCCGGCTGATCTGAGTCTGCGCTGAGCGCATAACCACATTGTTGGTTTTCTCGTGTCGCGGCTCATATTTGTTTTGTTGATTTCAGGTGGAATTTCTATGTGACCGAGGGGCAGATGTAAACAGAGGTCTTAGATCATCCTCCCTTCATTATGCTGCATGTTTTGGAAGGCCACAAATTGTGAAGGTAATGAAGTGATTTGTTTAAGAAGGAATTTATATACATGTATATTACACCCTAAAAGAGCCCTAGTATAAAGTTTTATTGAAAGATGATTCTGAAATAAGATCTGTTGTCACTACTTAAAAGACTTATGTCATGCTGCTTCCCTGCCTCAGTTCAGATGAGGGATGGCAACATAGGCTTTTGTGGAGAAATATAAAAAAAAACATTGCTTACACTGTTGCTTTATTTTGGAGCAACTTCCCTTTGATTAGTTTTTTAGGGTATCATCATTCACTTCATAACTCCTTAACCCTTTCAAATATTTTAATGAAACTTAGTAGGAATGTTTATAATAATGGGGCAATGTATCATGAGAAAGAACCAGAACTCTTTCTTACTTCCTGAACTATCTACCCTTTCATGAATTTCCCGTTCACTTCGTAACTCCTTAACCATTTTAAATATTTTAACGAAACTTAATGATGATGTGTATATTGTCAAGGGAATGGATAAGGACCAAGAATGGTAACTCTGGTTTCTTATTTTATGAATTATCTCCATGAATTACTTTTGCATTTTTTTTCTAAGACACTTCACCTTGGAAGCTCATTTTTGGTACACACATAGAGTTTCATGTGTTAAATGTTTAAATAAAGATTAAATGAAGGTGAAATAATTAATAACAGATTTGTTGGTCCTATTTGTCTGCCTGTCCATCCTTCTGTAAACAACCTTGTCCACTCTGTAACTCCTTAACTGTTTTAAATACTTAAATGAAACATTTTAGAAATGTGTATACTATTTGGGTGGTGTATGATTAGGAAGAACCACTTTCCTGGCTTACTTCCTTTTTGAATAAACTGCCCTTTCATAAATTTCCTGCTCACTCTATGACGCTAAAACGCGTATTGTGGGCTGCCTGCAAAGCTCTTGCTGGTCTTTGACTTGAAACTTACTTACTTGCCATTTCTGAAGATGTTATATGAGCCACGACACGAGAAAACCAACAAAGTGGTTGTGCGCCCAGCAAAGACTCAGGTCAGCCTGGGCATCCGCCCAGTCTGATCAGTGTCTTCGCTGTCCGCATGAAGGTAGCCTAAACCCTCAGCTACCCTTTGAGCACTAAGTGAAGAGTCTGATCAAACTGCGTGAATGCCCAGGCTGATCTGAGTCTGTGCTGGGCGCAGAATCACTTTGTTGGTTTTCTCATGTAGTGGCTCATATAAACTGGTGGTGGAATGGCAAACAGTGTAGGCCCTTAACTGATACTTCTCTTCTGGGAAAAGTCTGATAAATGTCTTCCATGATTCACACCATTTTTACAAAGGGGAACAACTTTTATGAAATCCTGTTTGCTGCCCAGGAGGAGGAAGTCCTTCCAAAAGTAGGTCTACTCTTGAAGAAAAGAATTTGCTCCTAGAGGAGCAAATTCTTCCCTTTAAGAGTTGACTCCCATTGATAAGGGAGGCAAAAATGAAAACGGAATAGTTGCTTCCCCTTATAGTGTACACATTCACCTTAAATTTGCTCGAGCATGCCTGTCCAATGAGAGTTTTATGGTACTCAGTTATTTGGGTTTGAACAGAATTAATATGAAATGCATGTATAGTTAAGCACAAAATTCAAAGGGTGAAATATGAGACCAGGCCCCATGGTTATAAAACTTTTTCCGTGCTTTGATCAGCTAAGCATGAAATTTTACCTGCTAGTACAAAGCAAATTACTGATAAGTTCAGTCGTTTTCTTGCTCAGTTTATCTGAGTATGAAATTTTCTGTACTTTTGAACATGAAAATGCCAACATTAGTTGGAATTTTCATATTCATCAGCTGTGAAAATTTCATAGAGTTGAGCATGAAAAAAGCTTTATAACCTCGGGGCCAGGTGCTCCAGAGAGCAAAGTTTAAAATGATTTAGTTAGAATGTATCATACCAATAATTTGCTTATATTTTCAGACGTTACTGAGGTATGGTGCAAATCCTGACTTACGAGACGAGGATGGTAAAACTCCATTAGATAAGGCTAGAGAAAGAGGAGATGAGGGCCATAGGGAAGTGATACAGATATTACAGTCACCAGGTATCTTAAAATGAACTATATCTATGGTTTTTAATTTTTGCAGAATTTAGCACTTAGTCTGGCATTTTTAGCTTCAAGACGAAGTATCACAGTTTGCATACAACATTGAAATAATGTTAATCTGACAACAGGGGCCGTATTCATAAAGCCACTTAAGTCGTTGCTATGCTGTTGCTAAGACGAAATATCTATAAAGGAGATTCCCTACAACTATGAAATTTGCTCTGGAGGAACAGTGTTTTCAGACTGTTCCTCCAGAGCAAATTTCATAGTTGTAGGAAATCTCCTTCATAGAAATTTGGCCTTAGCAACAGCATAGCAACAACTTAAGTGTCTTTATGAATACGACCCCAGAAAACTTAAAAATGGAAATGTTTTCCTTGTCTGAGAAAAATAAGTTTCAATACAATTGTTCATCTTTGCTTTTTAGAGCAGTTGTTCTCACAAGAGGTACACACAGAGCTCTAGATAAGAGGGCGTATTTGGATATAATTAGGGATAATTTTTGTTAATTCTGCATAAAAACATATGTTGTGCCCCCTCATCTGAACCATCTCGACGAGACGGTTCAGATGAGGGGTCTCAACATATGGTTTCGATGAGAAATAAGAAAAATTATCCTTAATTATCATGAAATACGCCGTCTTATCTAGAGCTCTGTACACAACCATGGTTTTACACATTTGAGCTGCAACACGACAAAGACAACATAGTGGCATGTGTGCCTGCGAAGACTCAGATCAGCCAGGCATCCACCCAGTCTGATCAGACTTTTCACTGAGCGCTTAACGAGTAGACAAGGGTTGAAGCTAGCTCCATGCGGACAGCGACGACTCTGATCAAACTAGGCACACACCCAGGTTGATCTGAGACTTTGCTGAATGAATATGCCACTTTGATGGTATTGTCGTGGCTCATTTTTACACAGGAGAACAAATTTTGTTATTATGATTCCAAGATAAGAGATTTGCAACATAAAGATCAAAATAAAGTGATTTACAGTAGTATAAATACATCATTTAGATGTAGCTTTATAAAAATACATTTTAATGTTTTAATAATGCTAGGTTACTTTGTCTAATTCTACGCATTTTTAGCTCGCCTGAAGGAAGTTCAGGAAGAGCTATTGTACTACCGATGGCGTTAGCGGCAGCGGCATTAGCAAAATGTTAAAGTTTTACGTTAAAGTTTTTAAGATGATGGGCAAGGCGCTGTCAGGCAAGCTATCCTGTCCTGCTGACAGGTCTTGTTGAAGCACTCCTTTCCTATTTTGGAGTTTGTTTATAATGAAAGAGTCAGATCCATATATTTCAGAGTTAAATGATCCTTACACGTTGCATATTTTGGTGAGGTAGATAAGGTGGGGTTATGAGGATAATGCAGGAATAAGTTGTCATCTATAAATTTTCTTACCTGTCTTCCAAAACATATGTTATGACCCCTCATTAAAACCATTTGTTGTGACCCCTCATTTGAACCACCTCAGTGAGGTGGTTCTATTGAGGAGTCACAACATATGTTTTTTTATGGATTAAGAATGGAAATCATCCAATAATTATCCTGAAAACTCGTCCTTGGATCTCTGATACGTGTTTATAGGGGAATGGATGGTTCCTGTGAACAGAGAAAGTACCCCAACATCTTTAGAGTCAGAGAAAGACAAGAAGGAAGAAGTCCCTGTGGAGGTTGATGACCCTTCAGAACCCAAAGGGGACCCTGAAGTGGCCCCACAGTATATACAACAATTACTGCCAGTATTCACTCATGTCTTTCAAAGTTCCATGTTACAATCTATACGGTAAGTTGTAAGCATCGGTATGTTGTGGGTCTTGAAATACCATAATGTGCTTAAGAATTGGGACACCTAAAATAATTAATTTTCCATTTGTCCCAAATGGAAAATTAATTAGTCTAGGTGTCCCAAAATTTAGGCACATTACAGTAGTTATCATGTCAGTGTGTCTGTAAGAGGTGATTTTCGGAGAGGCAAAACAACACAAACTGCAAACGTTTTGCAGATGATTATACATGTGTTGAAGAATTTGATCTAAAAACAAAAAATTAGTCAAACAGATTTTAATTTGCAGTTATCATAATGGTGCATTGGTAAAGGCAGAGACGATGTTGGTATAGTTCTATTTTGGCAAAACCTTGCATTTTGGAAATTTCACGAAATAAAAACAAAACAAAACAAATGACAGCAATGGCAAACATATCCCAGTTTTCAGTATTACTTTGAGCAAGGAGGTCTCTGTTGTATTGAGATATCACTGTAATATGGCTGAAATACCATTAATAAATGTGGGGTAGAGCAGAGCTCTAGATAAAAGGGGTATTTGATGATAACTGAGGGATAATTTTCTTTATTTCTCATTGAAACCATATGTTGTGACCCCACATCTGAACCGTCTCGTTGAGACGGTTCAGATGAGGGGTCACAACATACGTTTTTATCCAGAATTAACAAAAATTATCCTCAATTATCACCAAATACTCCCTCTTATCTAGGGCTCTGGGTAGAGCATAAAACAACAATAACAAATTACATGTAGTTAATGTATTTTAGAACTGCGTTGTTAGTATTTTAATGATTTTGAAGAATGAGATGATTTGTTAAAGAAATTGCATTTCATTTCAGAAAATCAAGTCTGTCACTAATCAAGAAGATGATTCATTATATACCTAGTCCACTGTTAGAAGATATCTGTAATCAAAGTGGTGCTTCATCAGGCGTCAGTTTTGCCAGTTCACTCACAGAAGTCTTAGCCACTGTTTTAGATCATGAGGTAAACTCACCGTAGAAGTTTTTTGCCATCACTTGTAAAAATGCTTTTGCCAGTTCTCTAACAAACATTTGAAAATAGTTGTTGTTTTTTCATTCAATAGACAATTTAAAATCATTTGAGGTTGATCAAGCTTTGCAGGGATGGATTTTTTTTTATAAAACTTACTTCTAGACCAGGTCCTGAAATTCATATTGTTGATATATAATTTCTTTGCTAAAGTTTGACAATAATAAAAGTCCGAAACAATCAAAGTGCACAGACTTTTGCATTATTCTTTGCTGAGCTGGCAGTGATTTCTAGATTTCAAAAGCCTATGGAATTTTCTTTTTAATGCAGGATGATGATGATGGCCATCTGACAGTATTACAAGTTGTTCAGGAAGTGATGAATAAAGGGGGATCACTCTTTCTAGACCACTTTGCTAGGCTTGGATTATTTGGTAAAGTTCTGAACCTGGCTGGACCCTTAGATGAAGATGAAGGGGCAGCTGCTAAAGATGACAAGGTATTTTTTTTTAACCAGGCCCTTTGAACCTAAGTTACTGTAAAGTGCCTAAATTATAGGACAACTAAAATGATTGATTTTCTATTTGGGACAAATAGAAAATTAGTTATTTTAGGTGTCCCAATACTTAAGCACATAATGGGCACTTGTACATACAAGAATATGGGGATGTGTAACTCCATTTGATCCACCTGGAAAAGCCACTTATTAAGTAGTGACTAGAAAAAATCTTTCCAAGGGTAAATCTTGTTCAGGAAGTGGTGGGTTAGTTACTCCAAAAGATTTTTGTGTCAGCAAATAAAGACACTTTATCAACTAAATTCCAGTTACATATCTTATGCAAAAATTGACATATAACAAAGTTGTTTGTAATTATTGTTGTGGTGAGGGGATGGACACAAACGTGGCATTGAAAATGATCACTCAGTACTGGTAGAGATATGACTGATGAAAAATCTCAAAATAAGTATTTTGGTTCAGTGAGGCAGGTTGTATTGGAGGAGTTGAGACTCCTGCAGTATATTTACTCATGAAGAAATAATCAATTTTATTCCTAAATTTTGTCCTGTCTGGATCTTTGAATGTATTTTAATTTCCATTCTTAATGTAGGATGAAGAAGAGCATCTGACAGAAGATGCGGGAGAAATTGCTCAGGGACAGCCATACCACTGGAAGGACTGGTGTCTCGTCAGAGGGCGAGACTGCCTCTACATCTGGAGTGAGGCTGCTGCCTTGGAGCTCTCAAATGGCAGCAATGGCTGGTTCAGGTTTATCCTAGACAGCAAGTTGGCGACAATGTACTCTAGTGGAAGTCCAGAAGGAGGATCTGACAGCTCCGAAAATCGTGGTGAATTTCTTGAAAAGTTGCAGCGAGCAAAAGGTCTAGTGAAGCCAGGGACCCCTAGTCAGCCAATCATGTCACATCCGTCTGCAGCCAGAATTGTGGTTGGAAACTGGGCCATTACTTGTAAAAAAGAGGGAGAAGTTCAGATACATAATTCTGATGGACAACATGTGAGTAAAATGTTTATATAATATGCAATGTTGACATAAGTGTACTTTTAGAGTTCCATATTTAATTTGTTATAAGACAGGGTTCTACTCCAAAACAACCCCAAAAATCTAGATCCATCTTATGAGACAGATCTAAATATTGGGGGTTGTTTTGGAATGGAAATCCCATCTTATAACAAAATTACTCAAGATAAATTTAGGTATTTGGGGTAATTATAGAGGAGGATAAGCCCCATCTTATAGCTAAATTATTGCAGTAAGAGTTAGAATTATGTGAGAAATACAATACACAGTTCCGAGACACACCCAGAATGTCACTCAAAATCTCATGATAGTGTATACCTGGCCAATGCAACGACAACTTAGCACGTTACATAGTCTCACAAACAAATCACACGTGGCCAATATCCAACATAAGTCTGTGATTTTACCTTACAGTTAATGAAGGGATGTATACCTGTTTAAAGAAAACAAACTAATGCCACTTTTAATAAACTTGCCCTGCTTTGCAAGAACAGAACGCATCAGAAATGCATGATGCGCCAACTGCCATTTGTAGGTCATGAGGAGGTTGATTCTTCACCATAGATCGCCAACATTTAGCAGACACTTGCATTTGTCATTTGTTTTTCCGCCATCTTTGTGTAAGCTTGTGAGACGTAGTAACAGTAACTAAGCTGGCGGAGCTTAGCTGCTATTATCGGAACTGTGTATTGAAATGATGAATTAAGCATTATTTTAAGGCTGAGACTTTTAGCATTAATAACATGTAAGAATTATAATGGCGATGCCATAATTGATATTGTTGCTTGATATTGATTATAAGACAAAGGGAAAAGAAAAAGGCTTGTAGTTTATGTATGTCTACCAGTCTGATCCACAGGAACCAGTTCAGTTTTACAGTATACTATAATAGTAACCCCCTAACCCCATCAGATCTATCTGTCCAGTTTTACAGGATGCCATACAAAGGGAGGAGTTGTGACAAAGTGTTTAGAATACATTATACTTGCTCTAGAGCAGAAGGCCTAGACACCTTAAGGAGCAGTCTGAAATGGGTTCTTTGTGGATAACATTGGATCGAAACAGTGCAGATTTGATTGCTTGCGTGTCTGTCAATGTCAGGATACCAACAGATGCTCTTTCTGTACTTCTGTCAGGGGAGCAAATTATGCAGTATTTACAGGCACTTGGGGTCAATACAGTAGTTTTAACCCATTTATGCCTAGTGAGCTAGTCTACCTTACAAATCTGACAGGTCCATAACAATATAAGGGTGTCAGTTTTGATTTAAATAATCTTCTTTTTCAAAAATTAATGCTTTCAATGCAAACAGTGTAAGCCCAGATCAGATGCCACATTATGTGGCATCTGATCCAGGTCTACACTGTTTGCAGAGATACATTTTATGGAACACAAGGCATGATTTCATTATAATTTCAGCAAGCCACTATACTGAAGGAAGAGTTACCAGGGTTTGTGTTTGAGTCTAACCGAGGAACCAAACATTCTTTCACTGCTGAGACAACTCTGGGGCCAGAGTTCAGTGCTGGCTGGAGTGGCAAGAAGAGCAAGAAATTTAGGTCAAAGGTTGATGCTATTCGAACAAAGGTGAGTTACTTTGAAGATGCATACATATGTAGCCTTTCCAGTGTCCTTGGAAAAGACTATTGTATGGTTAAAATGTAAAAAGTTTCATTTGACTAACGTTAGAGTTTTCATAAACTTTTCACCACTAAACTATACCGAACCAAACTGTAATTGTACATATTATCTGCTGGGTTAAACATTTGTAATTTAATAATTTTAGTAGAGATTGTAGGTACAAAGGTTTGTGCTTTTTTCCTATCAGTGTCTTTTAAAAAGCATCAGAACTTGTGGAGATTTAAGCATGTACAAATTTGCAGAGCATGAAAATTGCAAGCATAATGTACACCGCAAACATAAATTTAGTTCGTATAGCTTTATACTAAATATGGTTGTGCACAAGTGGAGTGCATCTGATTTGAGAGTATTGAATATTTTATGATTTTTCCTGTAAATAAGGTAGTAAGCTGACTTCAATTTTTTTTGTCCATAAATAAATGTTTTGAAGCAAAGAAAGCAGAATGCAACCTGAAAACAGACATAAACATTTTCTATGAAAAGCCTAGTCATTGGGTCAAAATGTGTAGGTCCAGGTCACTGTTTGATCGTAGTCAACAGTTTTATAAAGCATCCGTTGATAAGACCATTAGTTGAATTTATCATAGAAATAAGGGTATATATTGTTCTCCCATTGCAGGTGAAGAGCCAGGCAAGAGAGATATATGAACAGTATTTTAGAACAGCAGAGGCCATGCCTAGGAGTGTGGTGTATAAAATGAAGAAAATAGTTCAACAGTTAGAGGCAGCATGTGCTAAACAGATTACACAAGTCAAGGTAGGTTTCAGAGTTATATTGCTGTTTCTAATTTAGATGAGAGGATATTTATACTGCAAGCGCTGTCTAGTTTCGCACTAGAGAAGGATGCCACAGCTCCAATAAGAAGAAGAATGTGTCGGTTATTTTTACATTTCATTAGAACCATCACACTGAGTTGGTCTTGTTTTCTCACAAAACTATGTTTTCATTAATAGAGTATACTCGCTCATTAAGGCAATTTCATTGAGTTGCCAAAGCATGTTTAAATAGAAAAATGAAAAATGTCAGAATTATCATGAAAGACTCCTATTATCTGTAAACCTGTATATATGAAAATGTTTATTACATAGGTCCAGATAAATTGTGATTGTGATGAACATTCTATCATTTCCTTTTATTCTCTTTGAAAACATATGTTCTTGTCTGTCAAAAGATCCACCTCACTTCACTGAGCTGGTTTTGGTGATAGGCAACAAAATACCCCAAATGTGCTTAAATACTGGAACACCATAATTTTTTTTTCCATTTGGGACAAATGGAAAATTAATGGTTTTAGGTGTTCCAATACTTAAGCACATTAGTGTAATTTGTTGCAAAGCATACCCTATACAATTATAATTAAAATTAACATTGTTCAGAGCCGTGATTAATGCAGTTTCTGATATATTTCAGTCCAACAATGGCCAAGTAAATTGGAAGGAAGAAATGCGGACAGCACTAGAACAGTTGGTTGGATTGCTAGAAGATGAACACACTGTGTCCGCCTTTGAACTCTACTCCAGTAATCTAGTCCAGACACTACTAAATGTTCTCAGCAATGTAAGCTATACTTCATTCAGTCAGTTTGATTAAGGTGTATGGGAATGCTTACAGCAGTGCTGCAGATATTAAGGGGTAACAGGGAAAATTTAGGGACAATTGTCCATGTTTCTGCAAATCAAAACATACATTATGACCCCTCATTAGAACTGTCTCACCAAGACAGTTCTAATGAGAGGTCACAATGTATGTTTTCATTTAGAAATAAGAAACAGTATCTCAAAATACCACTTTATCTCAAGCTCTGCTTACAGGGGAGGTAATTCTTGCCAAGAAAAAGATGCCTCCCATTTCATTTTGGGCATCTTTCACAGGAAAGAATTTGTTCATATGGAGAGCAAATTCATTTCCTTAGGAAGAGATGCCATTTCGGAAGGGCTTTGTCATTCAGTGAAGCCAACAAGAAGTTTGAGAAATTGCTTCCCTATATAAAAATGTGAGAAAAATATGAAGATGTATCCATTCACCTATAATACTTGTCGATCTGTGTTCGTGTTAACAATATTCTGTGATCATGCAACGGAATTTTATAAGTATCTTTCATGGCTGTGAGGTGTGGATAGAAAAATCTGTCACGAGGGTCACTGTTCGGCATCACGAGGCTTGCAGAGTGATGCCGAACAGTGATTCTGAGTGACAGATTTTTCTATCCACACCTCACATTCATGAAAGATACTTTTTCTTGCACACCATGTTTTGTTTTAAAGGCCCCATTGCTCTATCAGCATGAAAAAATTTATCATGAGATATCGCTTCAAGCTTCTCACTATAGCTTCGTCATTGTAAATGACTGTGATTCGCTAGCTTTAAACAAATAAAACATCCTCGAGTTTTGCATAAAAGCATTTATAAATCTTATTTGGGTCATTTTAGTTGGCAACTGAAATGACCTACTTTCGATTTCATTAGGTTATATAAAATGGTAAAAATACAACGTACAGGAGTGGAATCCCAATCACTATCCCGTCTTTGTTTATATAGCATTGCTAGACGGGAAACCAGAGCAAGAAATTCTATTTTGTAGAGCGATTTTTTATTTTTCAAAAACTTGTTTTCTCTCCTTTTTGCCAGTTATATGACTCAATATATGCACATCAACTCACATTTTATTACCAAAAGTGAATGTTGAACCGCTTTTTACAATGATTTGAATTTAGACGTTTTTACCACTTATAGGATTATGGAGACTTTAACTTCAGAACTTGTTAAAATGCGTAATTTTAGTGCTTGAGAGGTTTCTATTTGATTTTGAAAGAAGGCGCCGCTTTCAACGACTGCCATTCGGTTCGTTACGTCAACGATCGGCATGCATAAACTGACGTTGTTTTTGCCGTCTTTTTGACATCATCATCTGAAACACCAACGTCGCTTAACGACGCTGATGCGTGACCTCCAGTACAACCAATGCATTGAATGCTCGTGATTTTTATTCGGTCCTGGGTGAGTTAACATGGGTGAGATAAGATTTGTAGGTACAGGGGAAACATGAGGATATCCTAATCCGGTGTGCAAGAAATTGTTATGCAGCTACAAGACCTCAGAGAAAGACAGAAATTGAATATAAAAGAACCAGTTTAGTGATATATTGTGAATAAAAAACTGCTATAGTAATGTCTGCTAGAAGAATTTGATAACATCCATGAGTAACAAAACCAGTTTGATAACATCTGAGCAAAAGTACCATTTTGATAATATGAATGAGTAAAAAGAACCAGTTGGATAACAGTTGTGTGTAAAAGAGACAATTTGATAATATCTGTTAGTACAAGAACCAATATGATGATATCCATGTGTTAAAAAAAAGTTTGATAATACCTATATCTTTGAATAAAAGAACAACTTGTAATATCTGTGAGTAAAAGAGCCAGTTTAATAATATCTTTGCTAAAAGAACCAAGTAAATAATATCTGAGTAAAGGTTGATTGATTGTTTTGGGTTTAGAGACAGTATTTTGGTCTATATTGAGCCTTCTGATTGATAATACATGTATCTGTAAAGGACATTGTAATATTGTAATATGTTTGGATACTTACTCAAATGTCTTTTGTTTTCACCAGAATGTTGAGGAGCCTAACAGTAAAGGCAGCCAGAAGAGAACTAAAGAAAGAATAAACATTTTCAAACTGGTCTTTAGAGATAAAGATAGGTATGCAACACTTGATTTTACAAAGTATATATTATCATTTGCTTATTTGAAGCAAATGCAATATTGAGTGCATGCAAGATACAAAGAGGGCATCTGTGGTCAGGGAAAAACATCAGGAAAATAATTTTTTCCAGGACAGGAAAAAGTCAGGAAATCTGGTGATTGGTGAGAGACATTTAGAAAGGATTTGAAATGTTTCAGAAAATTTGATAAGTCATTGCTACATAGCTGTCTTCAGAAAATATTCTGCTGAAGGAGAAAGGATATACTTTCGGGAAAGATAATTCATGCACAGAGTTATCGCCTCCAAATTTTCAAGTTACGAGGGTTGTTCAGAAAGTTCTGATTCTCGCCGAATAACTTTGTTTAGCGGCATGCTGGTGGCAATCACTTTGCATTTATTGAAAGCACTACATTTTGCCTTTACAGTGATACCAAACACTATACAAAGATACATTTTCTTATTGAGGTACAGCGCGTTTTATTAGGCCCCAGTCATACCACTGGCTTAAAGTCGTATGTGAATTTATTTTCAGTGTGTCATTCAAGTCGTTGCCGTCAATGTCCTTTAAAAATTAGAGGGGTAGCGAACGTTTCCAGTTCATTCCTTGCAAATGCAATGCGCAGTTCTAATAGCTTTATTGGAATCGACGTCAACGTCATTTTCTAAAGCTGTGACAACTTTGTTTTTTACATTAATTTTAATTATTCGACAATTTCGAATTGGGCCATGCAAAAGGTTTTCCTGACAAGATTTTGAATGCTAAGGCATTTGTTTTCGATTCAAAAAATGATGAGTTTAGCAGACAGGGGGAACTTGCTACCACATAAAAGGCAGATAATCCAAATTCAAGGGGCAGTATGGAACATAGATTAAATATAATTTCTGTGATATTTACAGGACACGGTTCCCTAGGGTTTGTGTTTAGGTAGCCATGACGAAAAACAATTAAAGACTGCTTATATGTGAACTATGACCTTCTAAAGTAAAAATTCGCAGTGGCTGTAGGGTATACCTCTTTCAAAGACGTTCAAAAATATGTCCTTTAGAAAAAATACCCTGCGTTTGCACAGTTGTCCTGACATATTACAGCTTTATAAAGTTTCGCTATCAGAAGTTCTGTATTTATGATGCTAATCAAAATATGACATCACGATCAGAAAAGATTAGAACTTTCTGAACATCCCTCGTATATCTTTAGGACTGTAAAAGTAAATTAGTCAACTTCTGGGTCCATAAAAATATATGGAAAGTTTTAAAATGTCTGGGGTAAAAAGCAGTGAAAGTGGGGAATTTTAAAGAAGAGGAAATGTCGCAACCACGTATGAAGGTGTATGTGCTTTATTAGTTGCCACTACTGTAGATCACTTTGACCCAGCATGTATTCTTGTGACAATGATGGCATAAGACTTGGTATTCTCAAATGATAAAGTTTTAGTGTTGTAAGATGAAAGGCCTGTCTTGGTCTTGTTTGTCATTTAGTTTCTTCTAAACAGAATGGTTTAACAGTTGATATGGTTTCATTTGTTTTCCCAGTTCTATATTACCTGCTGTGGCCCTGGTCAGGAAGCTGATTGCAGTGTTTGAGTCAATAGAGAAACTACCAGTGTATAGCTACGACCTTAACGGAGCTGGGTATGGTCTGCAGGTCAAGTATCAGAAAATGGTAATATTACTAACATTGTTATTGCATGCTTGTTGGTGTTGTAAGTACAAAGATTTCCTGGGCCCAGTTGTTCAAAGCATCGTAAGCCTAACAAGCTCGTTAAGGGGTCAACTCGCTAAGTGTTTTGCGACTTTATAGCCAAATACACTGATGTTTTTTGTTGAAAATATGTTAGAAGCTTTTCACATTTTTTTCAACTGAAAATATTGGCCTATTTGTGATACTAACGTTTGAAATTTTAACATCTCGTTAACTAACAAAGTCATTAGTGTTGAACAAATGGGCCCTGTTGTTTTGCATGGCACAGTAAGAGTTGATAAGACAAGCATCAGAAAAAGGTATGATTAAGATGTATGGGTACACCTACATGTTTTCCAACCATCTTTACAAAAGGGAACAACTTTTGTGTCTTTCTGTTTGCTTCCCCATACCATGTAACCTTTAATGAATGGGGGTCTTCTCTTCAAAGGAAAGAAATTGCTTAAAGTGGAGCAAATTCTTTCCTCAAAGAGTTGACCTTCATTGAGAAAGAAGGCAAATATGAAAGTAGCAGAGTTGCTTCCCCTGAAATAAAGGTCACCCTGACCTACAATTAGTATGACCTATACATCTTAGGGTGTTTGTATACAATGCCATTATTCCCCTGATGATCTTATACAGTGAAATGCATAGGGAAAATTAAATTATTTACAGACGTTCCATGATGTTAGTTTGATTTTTCATATACAGAGTTCTGGTTCCGGACATTATTTTTGTATTTTTACCTATATATATATATATATATATATATATATATATATATATATATAGGTAAAAATACAAAAATAATGTCCGGAACCAGAACTATATATATATATATATATATATATATATATATATATATATATATATATATATAGGTAAAAATACAAAAATAATGTCCGGAACCAGAACTCTGTATATGAAAAATCAATATATATATATATATATATATATATGAGCCAGTCTCTGTGAAAACCGGGCTTAATGACATACAAATAAAAAATTAATTAACTGCATCACTGAAAAGTATTAGCTTTTCTAAACATTTCCTGAAAATTTGAGATGGTTACCATTATTTATTACTGAGGTATAGACTTTAGAAGCACACAGGTAGTGCAGTTTCTTTAAATGACGTTATGAACGTCATGCAAGTATGTTTTGACGTCAACGTCATTACGTTTGTTTGAACGCACTTTCTGTGCTTGTTACACAAAATAACTCGGAAAAAAGTGAGTTTGCTCATTTTCAATGTGTATTTCATAGCATACACATGCCAATTTGCATGATTTAACATTCTTTCTCAAACAATAGGCATTTTTGAAGGTATACCATCTGTTTTCAAGGCTTTGGGGTAACCTAGGAATAAGCGTTGTCATGGCAACAGATGTCATATTTATGACTGGATTTTGTCTGAATTCATAGGCTTTCTGTTTTATCTCAGCGCTTAAGGTGTTTTCATGGAAATAAAAGGAGGTCCGAAAAATCATAAATTTTTGCGTTTTTCATCCGTTCACGACGTAATTATTACGTAATGTCATTAAGCCCGGTTTTCACAGAGAACGGCTCATATATATATCTCAAACGGAGCTCACTGTTACATAGACATTTATAGATTAGATACAACATTATCAGAGGTGGGTGTGATATGCAGATCAAGTAGCAGAAAGTATTGATATTGTTAACAGTGTTTTTGCATGCATATTGGTTTTGCAAGTATAAACGTGGTGAAAAAAGCATCTCGAGATCAGTTTGTAGCAGAACCAAATGTCATTGTCTTATGAAACTAAGCAGCTACCAGAATACTTGAAGACAGTGATTTATCGTCCGTAAAGTTCACAATTTTGAAGTGTTCTTGTAATTTGCATGATTTCAGAAAACTATGACATTGCTGCAGACAAAGGCCATTACTACAGGCTATGTGTGCTTTACGAGATTAAAACTGGCTTTGTAAGACCTTAGATATCACTTATTTTCTTACCAGTATCAAGATTTCAATTTTTCCCCGTTTCTATGTTAAAAACTGATCATGACATTCTTTGTCTACAATGATAAAGTTTTCATACATAGTATGGGACCAGAGGAGTTCAGAAGCCAAGTTTGAATTAATGGTACATTAGTTACACAGTTATTCAGAGTTCCAGAGAAGGGGTGTGTGTGTGTGTGTGGGGGGGGGGGTTGATAATAATTCTAGGAGATAGCCATGAGAACACTGGCTGTGGAATTAAAGTTTTCTCAGTTTTGTGAATAATGAACAAAAGTTATCTCAGAAATATCATCAGATTTTGGCTTTATGGGGAGGTTTATTATTGCATGCTGTTTGGTTCTGTTAAGTCGTTTGTGATCCCTTTCTGGAAAAGCAATTCTACCATTTTCATTTTTGTCTCAATGGGGGTCAGCTTCAGGAGGAGATGACTTTAATATAAATGTTTCACTAAACGTCAGGGTTCGAGGTTATAAAACTTGAGAATAATCTCAAACTCAAAATAAAGCACACTGATGTGCTCGGAAGCAGCCAAACAGTGTGCTTTATTTTGAGTTTGAGAATGTACTCAAGTTTTATAACCTCCGGGCCTGATCCTGTACCTTGTTTTTCTTTTCATGTATCTGTGTAACTTAAGATTTGATAAAATATTGTTAAAACCATTGGGGTCAGCTTCTGAAAGGAAAGAATTTGCTCCTCTGGAAGGAGGTTTTTTAGCTCGCCTGAACGAAAGTTCAGGAAGAGCTATTGTTGTCACCACGGCGTCCGCGTCCGCGTCAGCGTCCGCGTCAGCGTCGGCGTCCGGATTGGATGTTTTGGTTAAAGTTTTTTAAAGACCTATATCTCCCTAACCCATGGATGGATTCTTTTGATACTCGCACTGTAGTTAGATATTGGTCCAAAGTTTAACATGGTACCACCCCCACCCCACTCCTTGACCTTGATGTCAAGGTCATGGACTTAGAAAATTGGGAGTTTTTTGGGACTGGATGTTTTGGTTAAAGTGGATGGATTCCTTTGATACTTGCACTGTAGTTAGATATTGGTCTAAAGTTTTCCAAGGTACTACCCCCACCCCCCTCAGTGACCTTGATGTTAAGGTCATGGACTTAGAAAATTGTCTTTTTATTGATTGGATGTTTTGGTTAAAGTTTTTTAATGACACATATCTCCTGAAACCATAGATGAATTCTTTTTATATTTGCACTGTAGTTAGATATTAGTCCAAACTTTTACAGAGTACTACCCCAGCCCTGCTCGGTGACCTTGATGTCAAGGTCAGGGACTTAGGAAATTTGGTCTTTATTAAAGTTTTCTAATTGCGTACTGATTCATAATGCTTGGCAGAGATTTAGTTTACACTTGAACTGATGTTAGACACTTTTTTGAGTTTTTACAAAACACTATATACTTACCCGACTGGATGACCTTGATGTCAAGGTTGAGTTTTGTCTTAAAGATTTTGATTAGTTTTATATTAATGAAGATATAATTTCACAGTGCCACAATGGACTCAGTTGATACTTATACTTGGACTGATGTTAGATAACGGTTAAAGGCTTTGATACATCCTAGCCCTGCCCTCCTCCCCCCTACCCTTTAGTTCTTTGACCTAAAGCTCATGGACTTTGAAATTTCGTGTGGATTTTTTTTTATTTTAAGACATTTCTGAGATAGCTTTTGTTTATAAATGTGTTGTCATTATGGACATGCTTGCCTGAAGTTTTATACATCGCAGTCCACACCACCAGAGCGACTGTGTGATGGGCTAGCACCTATTCAGGCGAGCTATGCTGTCAGGCGACAGCTCTTGTTAGGATTTTGATGTACAGGGAAATGAACAGGAGGTCACAAAAGTTGTGTCTCCTTAAAACATGACGGAAAAACACGGTGCTAAGCACCTGACTATGTGTACCTTAAATTGACTTTGCCATTATGTTTTATGAGAAATGGGAGTAATTCATGAGGATCATTCTGAAATTTGGTCACATCTGTAGTTTCATGTTACTGCTGCTGTATTCATGAATATTTTGTTACATTTTCTGACATATTCAACAAGCTGAAAGTAAAATTTGATTACCTTACTTCTCAATGAGGGATCAGCTGTTAAAGGAAAGAATTTTTCCTGTAGGAGCAGTTCTTTCCGTAGAGTAGACCGCATTCTTGAAGGGTTTCTTTGTCCAGGGAAGCAAACAGAAAGTCACAAAAGTTGTTTCCTTTGTATAACTGGTGGAAAAATATTGAGGAGTATCCCATTTTGCAAGGGCTTTTAAAAGAGGAAGACTTAAAATTTGTTTCCCTTTGCAGAAGTTGCAAAAAAAAACCCCAAAAACACGTAGGTGTATCCATACACATTAAAACAACAACTTTCTTGTGTCATTACAGATCTTCACACGCAAGATACGCTTCCAGCTAGAAAGAGCGCCTGGGGAGACTGGTCTTATCGACCGCTCAGGTCGCAACCTAAAGATGGAGCCACTGACTACTGTCACTGCTCTCGAACGCTATCTACTCAAGATGGTGGCCAAACAGTGGTATGACTACGATAGGTCGTCATTTAATTTTGTGAAGAAGTTAAAAGAGGGACAGACCATTACTTTCACCCACCAGCATGATTTTGATGACAACGGACTGATCTATTGGATTGGATCTAATGCAAAGTAAATATACAGCATTTTCAATACATTTACCATAAAAAGTCTAAATATTGAGACAGATAGGTCTGAGCAAACAGTGCAGACCCAGGTCAGACTGCTCCCAATGGAGCAGTCTGATCAGGATCTACACTGTTTAATATTTCATCTGCATATTTCACACTTATTACTATATTGTGAGCACAAACTGTTCTATTTTTAGGACCATTCCTATATTGGGGCGTTCATTAGACAATCTGACAATTAGACAGGCTGAGACAATCCTAATTAGGAAAAAACCATGTGTGGGTTAGAGTCCTATTGTATCTTGGGAACAGCATAATGAAATGCCCATATCTTCCTTTCGCTGCCTTACCCTTCCCTGTTTCAAAACAGGTACCCAATTACCTTGTGGTTGACAATTTTCCAGTCACCTGGTGGCCCAACCCGGATTTGAACCCACCATCTTCCGGCGACCTCCTGCACTATAACCGAGTTGCTCTAACCACTCGATCATGACGCCTGTCTTGACAGAGACTTTTTCTAATGTGAAGCTACAAAATACATTTTAATTGGAAATAAACATCAAAGAATGTCTCAAAATTATGTCCTCCATGAGAAAAGAGTGCGTTTGTGAACATGTGAACAATAAAGACACATAATATTATATGAATTTAGGGGTCAGCTATTATAGGCTGCTGAGTGAATGTGATTAAGGTGAACTGGTTCACTTTCATGGGAAGCATCTCTGTTGTTTACATTTTTTCCCCACTCACCCTTTCAATGAAGGTCAAATTGTGAAAGAATTTGCACCCCAAGGAGCAAACTCTTCCCTTCAAGAGTAGACTCCATTTGGGAAAAGTTTCATTGTCTAGGGAAGCAAAGAGAAATTTACAGAATTTGTTTCACTGTGTAAAAATGACAAAAATGTGTGTGTGTGTGTTTGGTGGTGGGGGGGGGGGGTCCATTTACCATAAAGATACAATATATTAGTGTGAAATTTAACCCTTAAGATTGCTGCGATAACAAGAAATTTTATACCGTAATGTGCGTATATATTGGGACACCTTAAAAAAATAAATTTTCCATTTGAAAAATTTATTATTTTAGGTGTCCCAATACTTAAGCACATTAGGGTATTTCACAAAATGTAAATAATGCAATTCTTGTATCAATGAACAATTTTACATTTTCAAGAACTAAATAATGAGATCCTGCTACTTCAAAAGAAACAACACTTGAGTTCATTATAATGAAAGGTTTTACATTATGCATGACTTTAATATGTTCTGTTACAGGTCAGCCATAGAGTGGATAAACCCAGCTCAGTACAACCTGGTGGTTGTGACATCATCTGAGGGGAGAAACTTACCCTATGGTAAACTGGAGGATATCCTCAACAGAGATAGTGGTGCTCTCAACTGCCATACTAATGATGATAAGTGAGTTGTCTTTTCTTACTCTTTGGTAGCATGTCAGATACTCAGTGGACAGTATCGTAGCTGAGTCTGCATGGAAAGAATAAATTCTCTCTATTGCTAATAAAATCAGTTACGTCTCTGATCTGATAAGGCTGAAAAGTACAAGTACACCATTTACATTAATGACCTTTGCTGCTGACTGAAACCATTTATCAGAACACTTTGAAGCCCCAAACTTTCTCAGACTATTATATGGCTGTTTTGAAGTATCTGGATAAGTAGCTAGTTTCATGGCTTGACTTCTCTTTCTACAGACAGAAATTATATGAAATCTATCACTAAATACCATCCCAACAAAGAATCAAGCCACGACATGCAGAAAAGCTACTTAAAGTGAATGGATGCATTGTAAGAGAGCAACTATAGTAGTCTTTTTGCCTCACTTCTGAGTGGGAGTTAATTGTCAAAGGAAAGAATTTCTCCTGTACAAGCAGATTCTGCTTTTGGAGCAAATGTTTTTCCTTCAAGACCCCCTTTTTATCTCGCCTGAACGAAGTTCAGGAAGAGCTATTGTAATACCCCTGGCGTTGGCGGGGGCGTCAGCGTTAGCAAAATGTTAAAGTTTTACATTAAAGTTTTTAGGTGATGGGCAAGGAGCTGTCAGGCAAGCTACCCTGTCTTGGTGACAGGTCTTGTTGAATCTAAGGAAGCAAACGGGAAGTCAGAAAAATTGTTCTTTTCTCTTTGAGAAAAGGGTGGAAAAAACATGGTAGTGTTCGCATACACCTTAATGCATGTACTTAAAGCAGTCTACAAGTTTGTGAATTCTAGTCATTTTGCATATGTGTATATATACTGGTCAGCTGACCATACTGGTCAGCCTAGTATTATGATATTTATCAATAGTACTTCCCCCTGTCAGTTCTAAATTGACAGGGAAAGGTATTATTATGGCAACTGAAAAACTAGACTTTACTTAGTCGCTCTGGCCAAACAGTGTAGATGTGCAGGCTTGTCTGAGCCTTTGCTGGTCATAGATGTATTAAGCACCTGTTTGCACATTACAAAATAATCTTCTATTTTCAGGAAAGCTTTCTTTGCCATAGATCTGGGTGTATGGATATTACCAACCTGCTACACATTGCGGCATGCCAGAGGTTATGGGAGGTCAGCGCTCCGGAACTGGCAGTTTCAGGTGTCTAAGGATGGTCAGACCTGGACTACACTATTCACGCATAAAGATGATCAGACTCTTATGGAACCAGGGTAATTATAATATATATATATGAGCCAGTCTCTGTGAAAACCTGGCTTAATGACACAGAAGTTAAAAATTAGATAAATGCATCAGTGCAAAGTAACAGCTTTCCTAAACATTTCCAGAAAATTTGAGAAGGTTACCATTATTATACCCCCAGTATACGAAGTATATAGGGGGTATATAGTTTTTAGCTCGCCTGAACGAAAGTTCAGGAAGAGCTGTTGTTGTCACCACGGCGTCGACCTATATCTCCTTAACCCATGGATGGATTCTTTTGATACTTGCACTGTAGTTAGATATTGGTCTAAAGTTTAACAGGGTACCACCCCCACCCCACTCAGTGACCTTCATGTCAAGGTCATGGACTTAGAAAATTGGGAGTTTTTTTGGACTGGATGTTCTGGTTAAAGTTTTATGAAGCCCAATATCTCTTTAACCCATGAATGGATTCCTTTGATACTTACACTGAAGTTAGATATTGGTCTAAAGTTTTCGAAGGTACTACCCCCATCCCCCTCAGTGACCTTGATGTCAAGATCATGGACTTAGAAAATTGTCTTTTTATTGATTGGATGTTTTGGTTAAAGTTTTTTAAAGACACATATCTCCTGAACCCATAGATGAATTCTTTTCATATTTGCACTTCAGTTAGATCTACAGAGTACTACCCCAACCCCGCTCAGTGACCTTGATGTCAAAGTCAGGGACTTAGGAAAATTTGGTCTTTATTAAAGTTTTGTAATTGCATACTGATTCATAATGCTTTGCAGAGATTTAGTTTATACTTAAACTGATGTTAGACACTTTTTTGAGTTTTTACAAAACTCCTTATACATACCCCAACTGGATGACCTTGAAGTCAAGGTCATCGACTTAGAATTTTGTCTTAAAGATTTTGGTTAAAGTTTTATATTAATGAAGACATAATTTCACAGTGCCACGATGATGGACTCAGTTGATACTAATACTTGGACTGATACTGATGTTAGATAATGGTTCAGGGTTTTGATACATCCTAGCCCCCCACCCCTCAGTTTTTTTTACCTCAAGCTCATGGACTTTGAAATTTCATTTCATTTTTTTTATTATTTTGATATTATTTTAAGACTTATTTCTGAGATAGCTTTTGTTTATAAATGTGTTTTCATTATGGACATGCTTGCCTGAAGTTTTATGCATAGCAGTCCACACCACCATAGCGGCTGTGTGATGGGCAAGCACCAATTCAGGCGAGCAATGCTGTCAGGCGACAGCTCTTGTTGGTTTTTCCGTTAATATGTTTGTGTGTGTGTGTGTATGTTAACATTTTTTCTGTCACAGATTTCTCAGGAACCACAATAGCATTGATTTTGAAATTTGGTACAAACGTTGGGTATGATTAGTTGTACCGTGTAAGAGACAATCAGGCTTCTCCTGCTTATCATTCCCTTTGTTTGTCCATTTTTTCTTTCTCTCCAATTAAATTTCTGTCACAGATTTCTCAGGATTTTTTCTGTCACAGATTTCTCAGGAACCACAATAGCTAGGATTTTGAAATATGGTACAAACGTTGGGTATGATTAGTTGTACCGTGTAAGAGACAATCAGGCTTCTCCTGCTTATCATTCCCTTTGTTTATCCATTTTTTCTTTCTCTCCAATTAAATTTCTGTCACAGATTTCTCAGGAATCACAATAGCTAGGATTAGGAAATTTGGTACAAACGTTGGGTATGACTAGTTGTACCGTGTAAGAGACAATCAGCCTTCTTCTGCTTATCATTCCCTTTGTTTGTCCATTTTTAGCTCGCCTGAACAAAAGTTCAGGAAGAGCTATTGTTTTCACCACGGCGTCCGCGTCGGCGTCGGCGTCCGGATAGATGTTTTGGTTAAAGTTTTTTAAAGACCTATATCTCCCTAACCCATGGATGGATTCTTTTGATACTTGCACTGTAGTTAGATATTGGTCCAAAGTTTAACATGGTACCACCCCCACCCCACTCCTTGACCTTGATGTCCGTGTAAGAGGCAATCAGGCTTCTCCTGCTTATCATTCCCATTGTTTGTCCATTTTTCTTTCTCTCTAATTAAATTTCTGTCAAAGATTTCTCAGGAACTGCTTCAGCTAGAATTTTGATGTTTAGTACAAACATTGGGTAAGAATAGTTGTATCATGTAAGAGAGCAGCAGCCTTCTGCTGCTTATCAGTCTCTTTGTTTGTCCATTTTTCTTTCTCTCCAATTAAATTTCTGTCAACTTTTGCTTTAAACGACTTCTTCTCCAAAAGTGCTGGACGGATTTTGAAATAATTTCTCAAAAATGTTCCTTGGGGGACTCTTTACCAAAATTGCTAAAACGGTTCCGCTCCACTAAACAATATGGCCGCCAGAGCTAAAAATAGAAAAACCTTTAAACGACTTCTCCTCAAAAACTGCTGGGCAGATTTTGAAATAATTTCACAGAAATGTTCCTTAGGAGGCCTTTTACCAAAATTGCTCAAACGATTCCGCTCCGCTGAACAAAATGGCCGCCAGAGCTAAAAATAGAAAAACCTTTAAACGACTTCTCCTCCAAAACTGCTAGTCAGATTTTGATGTATTTTCACAGAAATGTTTCTTAGGAGACCCTCTACCAAATTTGCTAAAACGGTTCCGCGCTGCTGAACAAATGGCCGCCAGAGCTTAAAATAGAAAAACCTTTAAAAGACTTCGCCTCCAAAAGTGCTGGACGGATTTTGAAATAATTTCACAGAAATGTTCCTTAGGAGGCCCTTAACCAAAATTGCTAAAACGGTTCCGCTCCGCTAAACAATATGGCCGCCAGAGCTAAAAATAGAAAAACCTTTAAACGACTTCTCCTCCAAAATTGCTGGGTAGATTTTGAAATAATTTCACAGAAATGTTTCTTAGGAGACCCTCTACCAAAATTGCTAAAAGGAGTGAGCTCGGCTGAACAAAATGGCCGCCAGTGCTAAAAATAGAAAAACCTTTAAACGACTTCGCCTCCAAAACTGCTTGGCAGATTTTGAAATAATTTCACAGAAATGTTTCTACGGAGGCCCTTAACCAAAATTTCTCAAATGGTTCCGCTCCGCTGAACAATATGGCCGCCAGAGCTAAAAATAGAAAAACCTTTAAACAACTTCTCCTCCAAAACTACTGGGCAGATTTTAAAATAATTTCTCAGAAATGTTTCTTAGACACCCTCTACCAAAATTGCTAAAACGGTTCCACTTCACTGAACAAAATGGCCACCAGAGCTAAAAATAGAAAAACCTTTAAACGACTTCTCCTGCAAAACTGCTGGGCAGATTTTGCAATAATTTCACAGAAATGTTCCTTAAGACACCCTCTACTGAAATTCCTAAAACGGTTTTGCTCCGCTGAATAAAATGGCCGCCAGAGCTAAAAATAGAAAAACCTTGAAACGACTTCGCCTCCAAAACTGCTGGGTAGATTTTGAAATAATTTCACAGAAATGTTCCATAGGAATCCTGCTACCAAAATTGCTCTACCGGTTCCCCTAGGCTGAACAATATGGCCGCCAGAGCTAAAAATAGAAAAACCTTTAAACGACTTCTCCTCCAAAACTGCTGGGAAGATTTTGAAATAATTTCACAGAAATGTTCCTTAGGAGACCCTCTACCAAAATTGCTAAAATGGTTCAACTCTGCTGAACAAAATGGCCACCAGAGCTAAATATAGAAAAACCTTTAAACGACACCTCCTCTAAAGCCAATGGCTCGATTTCAAAATAGTTTCACAGAAGTGTTTGACTCATGGTTCTAAACAAAAATTGCTGAAACGGTTCCACTCTGCTGTACAAAATGGCCGCCAGAGCTAAAAATAGAAATAAATCTTAGAATGAATCAGAGGGCACAGTTACGATCCAATCATCATGAAACATGGTCAGAAAGTTTAGCTGAATGAAATCTAGACCAAGTTTGATATGGGGTCATGTGGGGTCAAAAACTAGATCACTAGGTCAAATCTTAGAAAAACGTTGTGTACACTCTTTAGGGCACAGTTATGATATAATCTGCATGAAACTTTGTCAGAATGTTTATTTTTATGAAATCTAGACCTGATTTGAAACTGGGCCATGACAGATCAAAAACTAGGTCACTAGGTCAGTTCTTAGAAAAACCATGTGAATGCTTTAGAGGACACAGTTTTGTTCTAATCTTCATGAGACTTAGTCAAAATGTTTTTCTCCTACAAATCTGGACCAAGGGTGCAACTTGGTCATGTCGGGTCAAAAACTAGGTCAAACCTTAGAAAAGCATTGTTTACGCTCTAGAGGGCACATTTTTGATCTGATATTCATGAACTTTTGCTGAATGTTTATATCCAAGAAATCTAGACCAGGTTTGAAACTGGGTCATGTGGGGTCAAAAACAAGGTCATTAGGTTAAATCTTATAAAAACCTAAGGTACACAATAAAGGGTTCATTTTCCATTGAATCTTTGTGAAACTCTGTCTGTTGGACGTATGGATGTTTCTGAGGTTAAGTTCACAGGATACTCAGGTGAGCGATCCAGGGCCATCATGGCCCTCTTGTTTTCTTTTTCCCATCTCTCACTCAAGTGTAATAAATGAGAAATTTATGTCAAAGGTTTATCAGATTACTATGTTATTAGGTTTATGTCTATGTTAAAACTGATTAGTTGACATCATTTGGATGCCGCTGTTGACTTTAGGTCAAGGTCACAGACAAAGAAGTTTCTGTAACTTATGTTTGAATTTTGTGTTAAATTTGTATACTCTTTTGATTACATAATTTGCATTTATTTTAATGAAACCTTTTGGTATTTGTCTTTAGGCCTTTCACGGGATTTGTAATAGATTGTCCATCTGTCTGTCTGCTAGATAACATTTGCTTGTATTAAATGTGTTTTTTTAGGCGTTGGCACTGGCCGGGGGTGTACGTGAGCCCCTGCTCACATGCTCTAGTTTATTACAAAGATATGTGCTTTAGAATCAAACAGGTACAGCAGTTTCTTTATATGACGTCATTAACTTCGCGCAAATATGTTTTGACGTCAGCGTTATAACGGTCGTTCGTATGAGCTTTTAGTACGTGCTAGGCAAAAATAACTCAGACAAAATGTGTGTATGCTCATGTTCAATGTGAATGTGATAGCAGACACATGATAATTTGTATGATTCAACGTTATTTCACAAATTACAGGTCTTTATTATGGTATACCAATCTGTTTTCAAGGCTTCGGGGTTACCACAGATTAAGCATTGCCATGGCAACATACGTCATATTTATAACTGAGTTTTGTCTGAATTCAAAGGTGTTATGATATATTCCAACGACTAAGGTATTTTCATTGAAATAAAGAGAGGTCAGAAAAATGAATAATTTTGGCGTTTTTCAAACGTAAACAAGGTAATTATTACGTAATGTCATTAAGTTTGGTTTTCACAGAGAACGTCCCATATATATTGTAACCTTATCTATACAACCATTCACAGCAGGTCTCCTTGGTCTTGTGGTTAAAGCACTGACCATTGATCACTTGACCCATGATGTATGGCTTATGCATACAAAAGAGTGGCACCAGTAAACTTGTGTTTTAAAAGGAAGCCGTAGAGCACATGGAATATTTCTCAGTAGGCAGTCAAAACTACCAGATGAACTGTTCATTATGTTCGAGTTTCTGTCCATTTCAAAAGCAGACAAGTTATTGTCATTATTCTTCTAGGCATGAATAATCACACAGATTTCACTGTAACTTGATTCTATATCTTTTTTCCAGGGGCCGTATTTATAAAACGACTTAAGTGGTTGCTATGCTGTTGCTAGGGCTGAAATTCTATGAAGGAGATTTCCCACAACTATGAACTTTTCTCTGGAGGAACAGTCTCTTTCAGACTGTTCCTCCAGAGCAAATTTCATAGTTGTAGGGAATCTCCTTCATAGAAAATTAGCCATAGCAACGACTTAAGTCGTTTTATAAATACGACCCCAGTACTCTTCTTCTGATAAATAGACAGGGCACATCTGACTCCAAGGAAATGTCTATGACAATGTCAAAAAAATTTACAAAAAAAAAAAAAATAGATTGAGGCAAACTTCAGACCAGTATGTGAAATAGATTTCAGTGATGAAAGAAATATTTTCCTGGCAAAAATGAATTTCTTTCACCATGAAAAATAGCTAATTCATCATTAAAAATACAACTTAAGTGTATTACCATACAGTCCGTCAAATTTCCAGATCCACTGGCTCATGGCCTTTGGACCCCTCTAAGGATGAGACCCAAGGCTGGAGACATGTAAAGATACAGCAGACAGGCAAGAACGCTAGCGGACAGACACACTACTTATCACTGTCAGGGTTTGAGATCTACGGTACTGTGACAGGAGTCTGTGATGATCTGGGTAAGTGAAGGTCTAGTTTCCTACCTGAAAAATACTAAAAATTGGAACACCTAAAATAATTACTGTTATTATCCTACAAGTGGAATAGTTTGGTTTTACTATGCTGCAATGCTTCCAAGAATGCAGATGGAATGATAAACAGTGTTGACCCTGTTCATGCTGCTCCTAAAGGAGCAGTCTGACTTGGGTCTGCACTGTTTGCTCAGGTCTATTTGTCTCAATACTTAGAATTTTTATGATAGTATAATTAGGAAAGAATTCCAGCAGACAGATACACTATCACTGTTGGTAGGGGTTTGAGGTTTATGGTACTGTTATATAAGTCTATGATATCTGGGTGAGTGAAGGTTTTTGTTACCTACGGTAGATTAGCAAGAATGCTAGCAGACAGACATACTACCTGTCACTGCAAGGGTTTAAGATCTAAGAGAAAACCCCATCTAATAGGTGAACAACACAAGAATGATTTACATACCATATACAAGGTAATTTTTGCAGTGTTTCATTTTTTGCAGTATTTTGCGGTCACTTAGAAACCGCGAATATTAAAATCGCGAAAAAGTTCCTGTTTCTGACAAAGTGTTTTCTGTAGACACAGTGTTCATATATTTTGTTTGTGTTTGCTTCGGTAGTTGCTGCTACTTTTCACTTGAGCCAGTTCTTTCATTAACCTGAGGCGACCCTGCCGCAGGTTAATGAAAGAACTGGCTCAAGAAAAATAGAAATTGCATCGAATTGCGCGAAAATGAAAAATCACGAAAAGTTAATATTTACGTTTTTGACCCTTCACTGCGAAAATTTGAACCCGCGAAAATTACCACATATACGGTATTTGGGACAATTTTGGAAGGGGAAACCCCCATCTTATAGCCAAATAAATATGAGCCGCAACACGAGAAAACCAACAAAGTGGTTGTGCGCCCAGCGCAGACTCAGATCAGCCTGGGCATCTGCCCAGTCTGATCAGACTCTCCGCTTGGCACTCAAAGGGTAGCTAAGGGTCTTAAGCTACCTTCATGCAGACAGCCAAGATTCTGATCAGACTGGGCGGATGCCCAGGCTGATCTGAGTCTGCGCTGGGCGCACAACCACATTGTTGGTTTTGTTGTGTCGTGGCTCATATGGCGATATAGAGATTGATTCTACTTTGTAGGTAAAGCAGCAAAGGAAGCAGAGGCCATGTTAAGAAAACAAAGAAGATTTATACGCACCAATGTTCTAAGACAGATGGTCCCTGGAGCCAGGGTTGTGAGGGGCATGGACTGGAAGTGGAGGGATCAGGACGGGAGCCCTCCTGGTGAAGGGACAGTCTCGGGAGAACTTCACAATGGTAAATGCCTAATCTTGCGCGTACAAGATGGCTTATGGTTAATAACTATATAACTTTGTATTTTGCACTCATCAAAGGATAAATATACTATAAAATTACGGATATACAAGGTTTTAAGATTGAGTTATATTTTGCCATTTCTAAAACTACAGATGTTGGAAGTTCATTATACAACATGAATGGATGCAATTTAAAGGAAAACAGAGTTCTTGGTATATGAAAGATTATATGGAACTTAAAACCCCAGTAAATTATGCCTTTGCCAAGTCTTGTGGTTAATGATTCCTTAGTGCTAACCCACTTGAGTCACGACACCAGAAACCCAACAAAGTGGTTGTGCACCCAGCGCAGACTCAGATCAGCCTTGGCATCTGTCATCTGATCAGAGTCTTTGCTGTCCGCATAGAGGTAGCTTAGACCCTTAGCTACCCTTTACCAAGGGAAGAGTCTGATCAGACTGGGCAGATGCCCAGGCTGATCTGAGTCTGCAGCTTGGGGACAACCACTTTGTTGGTTTTCACGTGTCGTGGCTTATTTATGTGTATGCATCCTTGTGATTAGGAGTTTCACTTGTGTTAAGGTCAGTTTCTCAGTAACCTCATGAAGGAGACTCATGATTTCACAACACACAGTTCTGGTGAAGGATATTCAAATGTATTGAAGCATATCTGACCAATTCTGACTAGATTTTTACTGACAAAGTTAAGGGCAAGTTTCTATTAAATACATTTTTCAGCATTTAAAAATAGATATTGATGTAGCAGTTCTGAATTTCGTGCTTGCTGGACACATTGTCAGAAATTCACGATCATTACAATACATTACAGGATGGATTGATGTTACTTGGGACTCTGGAGGTTCAAATTCATATAGAATGGGAGCCGAAGGAAAATATGACCTTCAACTTTCAGCTTCTCATGATGCTGAGAAATTGAAGCCACCCCCTAAGGTGGAGCAAGGCGCTGTGGGAGGAGTCAAACTGAAGCAAGTGGGTGTGTCCACTGAAAAGTCCAAAGTGAGTAGAAATGTAGACACATCCACAGAAAAGTATAACACTATAAGAAATATGCCTCTAGACAAAACTGACTGATAAGTTATGCTGTAAGAAAACAAAAGCAGGCTAAAATATAATTCTTTAAGGTGTAAAAGTACACCTCCCTGTTACTCCACTACTTTCTACAAGCGGAACAACTTTTGTGACTTCCATAATTGCCTCCCACTACAATGAAACTTCTAAAATGGAGTCTGTTCATATAGGAAAGAATTTGCTACTAAGGAAGCACTCTTTCCTTTAAGTGTTCAGAGTTGATCCCCTTAAGAAGGTATGCACAAATGAAAATATCAGAAGTAGAAATAGTAGAGTTGCTTCCCCTGAAAATGAACCCATTCACTTTAATCATAGGTTTCTGCTCCTGTAATTATCCTAAATAGTGGAGTGTAACTATTTACCTTTACTGACTTAAAAATGTTACAACTTGATTACAACATCTGCTGATATCTCAAAGCTTATTCTTATGCACCTACGAATTTAACGTGGTGTCGGATTGGATAATGTCAAAAATTTGCGACAGTATATCCTATGATATGCTGTAAGAAAACAAAAGGAGTTTGACTCCACCGATATACTGTCGCAAACCCGACATCATTATAAAACGTTGCCTCTGATTGGCTGATGTCTGGTTTTACTTTGCTGAAAGCACCGTGACTTGCGATGGGTGCAAAGTAATGGAATGTAAAAAAGTGCATTAGAATGGAGATAACTGTATTGAAAATTGTCATTTGGGGAGGGGAGGTGACAATGTGAAAAAGTGCATTAGACTGGAGATAACTGTATTGAAAATTGTCATTTGTGGAGGTAAATCATTGGTTTTATGGTCACAAAATGCATTTTACCGCCCAGCTGGCGCGTTGCGGTAAAACGAAATTTCCGACCATAAAACTGATGATTTACCTCCCCAAATGACAATTTTGAGTACAGTTATCCCCTAACTGGTAGAATGGCAGAGCAGTCTTCAGGGATGTCCAGGCCGCTTCAAGTCTACATTGTTCCTAATATATTTTTTCCCATATATCCAGTCAAGTCACAATTTCTCCATATCCAATCAGATAGATGTTATCCCATACTAGCTAAGTCTATGTTTTCCTATATCCAGTCAAGTCTCTGCATTTTATGGCTCAGTAGTTTATCTTTTGCTCACTAAACATTGCAGGTTAGTGTGTTGACAAGCAGAAAAAGTAGTTCTACACCAAGTCTCAATGAAGTGAATGACAACAAGCCATCGGTGGCATGTACAGAACAGGCAGCCTCGGCAGACAATCTCACTTCTACTGTTAAATCTGTAAGTGAATTTTGTAAACATAAACACAGTATAAAATACTTTTGTCTTGACTTATTGAGGATCTTAAAGAAGTGGGCATTTGACATGAAATTGATGAAACAAGCCTGAGGCAAGTCTTATAATTTTCATTTCACCTGATTCTGTAATTTTCAAGACCAATTGTCAAAATTTTTTAGGCATAAACTATTGACATACATTTGACAGCCATGTAACATTGTGCACCTGAGCTATGTGATATGTAATGTGTGATAATAATCAAAATGTGAAATACACCACCTTAGCTGTAACTAATGAGGAGAATCACAGAAAGATCCAGCAGCTATTGGAGAATGTGATACCCCCCCCCCCCCAAGCATGTCAAGAAATGGAAAATAAGATGGTTTGGCCACATCCCAAGGTCTTCTGGCCTAGCAAGGACGATTCTACAGGGCACAGTGAACCAAAACATATTAAGTGGCAGACTGAGGAAGAGGTGGGAAGATGATATTAAGGAGTGGACAGGGATGGGTTTGCCAGCACAACTAGGGCAGCTGAAGACAGGACAAGATTGCAGCTGAAAACAGGACAAGGCAGAAAGGGATAAGTACGAAGTCATCTGTGGTGCCCTAACAATCTTCCCTGTACATGGGATAGAATAGAATATCCAGTTCTTAAACTGTGTTCATTTAAGATATCTAGTACTTGTTATTAATACAAATGTGTGTGCTGTTTTGCTGTCAGATTTTACTTTCTTCCATCAGGTGGCAGAAAATTTGGCTGAGAGCATGATGAACTTGGCAACATCAGATATGGGCCTGGCAAGCCCTCCAGTGGTACTAGAGCTCAGTAATAGTAACCTACCCACAGAGCCGGTGGTCCTTGTGAGAAAGGTCAGTGATGATACCTCTGGGGACAATGAGGACCTGGGCCCTAATGAGGAGAACAAAGGTCAGTGCATTTTGTAATCATATATGTTGGGCATTGAGGGGCTTTAAGGATTTGAGAAATTGAGAAAAGTCTGTTTACTGTCAGTCCAAGACTGAAAGTAAACCTCAGTATTAATGTAATGCACACAGTGAAGACTAAGCCAGTCCTGAAAATTTCTTTGATTCCGTTCTCGATAGATGTGCTGACTGTTCTAAGTCCGAATTTGAACTTTGCATTTGTACTACTGACACTTGAGCTGCATTGTACGAAAATGTGCTTTACATATTTGCAAACAGCAAAGACTGGAACCAGTCTGTGAATCTTTGAAGTCTAGCTAGCATCCTCATATTGTACCTGTAGGTTCAGTATAGTTCTTACATGTACTTGAAGTGTGTGAACAGTAAAAGCAGTCATCAGACTGGGCAGATGCACAGACTGGTCTGAGCCTTTACTGATCCCACATGCCTAAAGCACCATTTTAGCATGTTGCGACTCACATTTAGCATGTTGTATCACAAAATTAGTTATATATGCCATTGCTAAGACATTTTGATATGGTATTTGGTTGCACACAAAACGGATTGTTGGAGAGGCATTTGATATCTTGAGAAAAAAGAATGGGCTCTATTCTTGGAGGTTTCACTTTGTCTGCTAAAGGAAAAAAATGTTATGACAAGAGTGCTTGTTACGTAGGCTACATACTGAAAATCAGGAAAGTTGAGTAAAAATCATTTGTAATGTTGAAACTGGTTTCAAATTTGAAATAAACAAACACTATTCATATGTGCATTGCAGGGATGTAGGATTCCTGTACCTTAAAATGCTTAATATCAAGATTGATACGGGTAGGACTTTGACAAGATGGAGTTGTGCAAAACCAAAATTTGATGTCTCTGTTGCAAATGAATCAAAATGAAACCTTTGAAATGACAGTGGAACTCGATAAAGATAAATCTGTTGAATTTTGCTTCCAATTAAGCAAAGAGGCTCAGTGATTCATATTTTCAATTATTCAGGTGCAACAGGGGGTGTGAAGAAAGAACCTGACAATAAAGAGAAACATGTACGCCTTGATTCAGTCAAGGGTGACTCACATACTCGTAACTCGCCAACCAACCCCATGTCGTACAGTGTACCCAACTTACCCGCTAGCATGGACAATCTACTAGAGACGTTTGCAGCTGTTGCTAGGAGAAATGCTGGTAACAACATGTTGAGGAGTGCTAATGCTGTCAGTCTAGCTAGGCTGCTACCACCAAACTCATCAAGTAAGTATAATTTATGAAAAAGTTTATTTTGCAAAACTTAGCAAATAGCAAACTGTGAACTGTGAACTGATTTTAGCTTTATGGGAGCATACAATTGTTAAAGGGGTTAATTAATCAAAGCTATACAGCAAATATTTCTGTTAACTGTAATTCATGAAAATTGTTGCATGTGAAAACTTCCTTGTTTATAGTGGTCAGTGCAACACCTGGTGATCTTTTGAATTTCAAGCAAATAAGTTCAAATAGTACAAATAAGCATAGTTGTAAACTGTTTGGATTAAATTAGGACAAATTGTAGATGTAGAATAGTAACAGAGTTCTTGAAATCTGGGATTCAGAATTTGCCTAGGAGATATAGCATATGGAAGTCTTTTTCATCAACCTTTATGTGTGCAAGTTTTTTTTTTTTTTTCAGATACTCTGTTATCAGCAGCCCAGAGCTTTCCTAATCTAACTACCTCACTTGCCAACACATCAAACACCTTGACAACAACACAAACCATGGCCAATGTCACCTCACTGAGCCAGGCCCTGACTCGCAGTCTCGCCTCCACTTCAAGCGAGAGTGACAACGAATTCATGGAGAGTTGTCGGCCAAAATCGTTACTTGAAGACCTGGAGGATGATGATGAATTACCCGACCCTGATGATGACGACGATGACGAAAATGAAGATGAAAATGAGGATGATGATCTCTATGATGATGTTCTTGTTGTAAGTACTTGAGTGCTTCAGTGAAGAACAGCTTACGGGGATAGTTCTGAGATCATTTTTTCATTTCTCAACAAAATCATATGTTGTGACCCCTCATTAGAACCATCTCAGTGAGACGGTTTTAATGAGGGGTCACAACATATGTTTTTGTTGAGAAATACGAAAAATAATCTCAGACTTATCCTCAAGCATTAAAATAGCCTATGAGTACAATAGTAAGTGTATATGATGACAATGATGAAAATAAGGATGATGATCTCTATGATGATGTTCTTGTTGTAAGTAGTGGTGCTTCAGATAAGGGATACAGGGATAATTCTTGAGATATGTCCTTTATTTCTTGATGAAAACATATGTTAAGACCCCTCATTAGAACTGTCTCGCTGAGACGGTTCTAATGAGGGGTCACAATGTATGTTTTTTTTGAGAAGTAAGAAAAATAATCTCAGACTTATCCTCAAGCATTAAAATAGCCTATGAGTACAATAGTAAGTGTATATGATGACAATGATGAAAATAAGGATGATGATCTCTATGATGATGTTCTTGTTGTAAGTAGTGGTGCTTCAGAGGGATTCAGGGATAATTCTGATAATTCTAAGATAATTTTTTTATTTCTCAATAAGAACATATGTTGTGACCCCTCATGATGGACTGCTGCTTTGATCAATTTACATTTTTTTGTACAGGAGGAAGAGTTAGAGACCCGAGGTGAGAGGAGAAAGACCTGGGATGATGAGTATGTTCTCAAGAGACAGTTCTCTGCTCTGATTCCTGCATTTGATCCTAGGCCAGGGAGATCTAATGTCCCACAGACACAGGACTTTGAGATACCAGCACCAGGTGAGATTGTCTTATTGAAAGAGAAGTTTTATCAGTGCAATCTGATCAGAGGCAGTATAAGTTGTAACATAACCTGTCCTTGAGCATAGCCCAATTGATGTTCCACATTTTTGTATCAAGCAAGTCCTGTTATATTCTGTAGAACTTTGCTTGGTTTGACTGGATTATACAAGTGCATTGGGCACGAGACCACAATTAGTTTTACTATACAGTTTAATTATCCATCATCCCGCGAAACTTTTTTCAGAACACTCTAGGCACTTTGAACTCTCTTTTCCTCAAGTCTCTGAGGCATGACAAACCATTTTCAAACCGTTTCAACTGGGAAAAACCTGCTACTTTTATCGCTGTTTCTCAGGTAAACAATGATGCGTCAACTAATGAGACAATCTGCCATTGTAGGGGCACCTATGAAGGGTGTCATTCGGTTCCTCTAGTTACCACCAGTGCTGGAGATTCTGAATTAATTATACATTTTCAAGAAGCATATCTAAGGCTCTTTGCAGTTTGCTATAGCAAGAAGGATATTTGGTCAAACTGGCCTTCTTAGAAACCGATGAACCAGGGAAGTATTTGTGTGAAAGTATATCCTGAAAGTATTCAACCAATCAAGGGAAATATTTGTGGACTGATTCCATTGTCTTGTCTGAGCTTGCTCAATTTACATATGCAATAAGATCAGGCTAGAAAGAGTTTGTTGGAAGGGCTCAGTCATCCAGGGAAGGAAACAGGAAGTCATGAAAGTTGTTTCTCTTTGTGAAAATGGCAGAAAAGATGGAGGTGTACCCATGCACCTTAAATGTTGTTTTCAACTTGTTTTAGGCTCAGAAGAGGAAACAGAAACAAGACGGGAAGAACAACATTCACAGCCAAGATTAGTTCTCTTCTTGAAAGCACCATCATTACCAGGGGTAAGAAATATAAAGTAAAAATTCTAAAAATTGGAACACTAGAAATAATTACTGTAATTGTCTTAAAAATGGAACAGTTTGGTTCTACATTGCAGTACTGCATCCAAAAGATGCAGATGGAATGGCAAACAGTGTAGACCCTGATCAGACTGCTCCTTTTAGGAGCAGTCTGATCTGGGTCTGCACTGTTTGCTCATACTGCTCTGTCCTATTTCGTAGAATATTTACATTACAATGAAAAGGGCCTAGTTTTTCTACTCTTCTGTCTTCAGGATATTCACATAACATGTTGCAAGTTATTTGCAAACTGCAGATAAAAAGGAAGTATTTGTTGATAATTTCAAGATAGTATTTATTTCTAGGACAAAGGATATACATGTATTGGAATTATGTCTCCCCCCTTCAGGGTCGGGAGACATATTGTTTTTCCCCGGGCGTCTGTCCGTCCGTCTGTCCGTCTGTCTGTCTGTCCGTCTGTCTGTCACAAATCGTGTCCGTTCTATAACATGAAAACCGCTCAAGTTATATTCGCGAAACTTCATATAAATATCAATCAACATGAGACGACGTGCAGAGTGCAAGAATGGTAACTCTGGCATTTATACTTTTTGAGTTATTTCCCTTGGAACTTAGTCCATCACAAAATTGTGTTTCAATCGTGTCCGTTCTATAACTTGAAAACCGCTCAAGCTATATTCGCGAAACTTCATATAAATATCAATCAACATGAGACGACGTGCAGAGTGCAAGAATGGTAACTCTGGCATTTATACTTTTTGAGTTATTTCCCTTGGAACTTAGTCCATCACAAAATTGTGTTTCAATCGTGTCCGTTCTATAACTTGAAAACCGCTCAAGCTATATTCGCGAAACTTCATATAAATATCAATCAACATGAGACGACGTGCAGAGTGCAAGAATGGTAACTCTGGCATTTATACTTTTTGAGTTATTTTCCTTGGAACTTAGTCCATCACAAAATTGTGTTTCAATCGTGTCCGTTCTATAACTTGAAAACCGCTCAAGCTATATTCGCGAAACTTCAAATAAATATCAATCAACATGAGGCGATGTGCAGAGTGCACAAATGGTAACTCTGGCATTTATACTTTTTGAGTTATTTCCCTTGGAACGTTGTCCATCACAAAATTGCATTTCAGTCGAGTCCGTCTATAACTTTAAAACCATTCAAGCTATATTCATGAAAGTTCATACAAATATCAGTCAACATCAGACGATGTGCAGAATGCACTCTGGCGTTTATACTTTTTTAGTTATTTCCCTTGGAACTTTGTCCATCACAAAATTGCGTCTCAGTCGAGTCCGTCTATAACTTTAAAACCATTCAAGCTATATTCATGAAAGTTCATACAAATATCAATCAACATCAGACGACGTGCAGAATGCAAGAATCATAACTTTAGCATTTATACTATTTGAGTTATTTCCCTTAGAACTTTGTCAGTCACAAAATCGTGTCTCAGTTGTGTCTGCTCTATAACTTGAAATCATTCAAGCTATATTCACGAAACTTCATACAAATATCAATCAACATTAGAAGAATTGCATAGTGCAAGAACCATAACTCTTGCATTTATACTTCTTGAGTTATTTCCCTTGGACCTTTGTCAGTCACAAAATCGTGTCTTAATCGCTTTATTACTTGAAAACCGGACAAGCTATATTCACGAAACTTCATACAAATGTCAGTCAACACTAGACAACTGCAGAGCACAGCATTTATACTATTTGAGTTATTTCCCTTGGAACTTTGTCATTCACAAAATCGTGTCTCAATCGTCTAAGCTCTATAACTTGAAAACCGTTTAAGCTATATTCATGAAACTTCATACAAATATCAGTCAACATATAAATAGACGACGTGCAGAGCACTGTAACTCTTGCATTTATATTTTTTGACAAAAACTAAATATGAATATCAGTCAGCATTACATGACATGCAGAGCATAACAACTATAACTCTTGCATTTATACTTTTTACTTATTATGAATCCCTGCTTCAGGGTAGGGAAACATATTGTTTTTCCCTTGGCGTCTTAATGACTAATCCTTTTGACATCAAAAAGGGGGGAGACATCTGTCTTTTCGTAGGAAAACACTTCTAGTTATTACCTGATTTTTGTCTTGCATTATCGGCGTCTGATGTGGGTCTGCACTGTTAGCCTGTGTCCCATTTATTGGAAGCTAGGCATGAATGGGTTAATTTTGGCACATATTCAAATGCAGAGTGATTTTAATATATATCGTAGGTGGCAGATGAAGATGTTTGTTTGGTAGAAGAGAACGCCTGTATCTTCAAGTATTTACAACAGCTGCTGGTACTTGGCTCCTCAGCTAACAGACAAGAGAGGCTGAAGAGAGTCTGGGAACCAACTTACACGTAAGTCTGTAATTTGTACAGTGATCATTTCAGAATGTAAAAGTTCAGTTGATGTTTCAATTATAGCATATGACGACTCAGGAAAGCCTCTACTTTAGTATGTGAGTATGTATATATAAAAATATATACATATTTTATAAGGAAGTTGTTTATTATAGGCCATTTGCTGTCTATAAAACAGGTCATTTTGCAGATTTTCTTTTTTATTACTGGTGATAAAATTGATTATTTTTCTCCACTAGTATTGTTTAACTAATACATAACTGGAAACTGACTTTCAGAATTTTATCTTGTCAATTTTTTGCTTTTGTCTATTCAATCCTTTACAAACAATAACAAAATTTTCAGCTAAAGTAAAGGGGAGTACAATAATTTAATGTGATAGCTATAAGAAATGCCCATATATGCATCACAAACAAGAAATATTTCTATAGATAAATTAATTCTATTCATCACCAATCAATTCTCTTCCAACGAATAAATAAGTGACCTTCATTTTTACTCAGATGAAAAGATTAACAGGTATACAGGTGTCATTGAGTAACTCTGTACAATTAACCAACAATTGACATAGGTAGATATTGACCAGTCTAAGGCTGTTACATAAATAAACTTACTCCCTTGTAAAATACAGGTAAAATATCTTCTAAAAATGGGCAGTTTTCAAAAGAAACTTTTTAGTTTCAAAATATAATTTTGAGGAAAATTATAGATTGGTTATGTATAAGATAGACATTAAAGATGCGCTTTACTTCACAGTGATAGCTGTGGTAGTTTTAGAGATATTTAGCAAAACGACCTGTTTTATAGACAGCAAATGGCCTATACCTTCAAGTGAGAGGAGATTTACTGTTAAAGTTCTAAAAATTGGGACACCAAAAATTATTACCATAATTGTGATAAAATTGGAACAGTTAAGTTTCGCAGTGCAGTAATGCGTGCAAAAGATGCAGATGGAAAGGAAAACAGTGTAGACCCTGATCAGACTGCAGTCTGATCTGGGCCTGCCCTGTTTACGCGCACCTAACTGTCCCAATATTTAGAATTTTTACAGTAGTTGATATTCTTCTTCGTTTTCTATTGAAACATTTATTGTGTCATCTCAACATATGTTCAAATATGGACATCAAGGTCACATTTAGCAAATGAGTCTTCAAGCATGTATGCATAGCAATGGCTCAAATCAGCCTGCGCTTCTGCTCAGCTTTATCAGAGCCTTGCTGTGTGCTCTATGGATAACCAAGGATCCACAACTTCTTTATGTTGACAGGAAGATGTTAATTAGGCTTGACTCTTTCCTTGATGCACATGTCAAAGACGCATTTTGGCTTGGAGCAGCCCTCATAATAAGAATTACCCATCATAACTTCTGTTTATCTGAAGTTCTGAAATCTGAAATTGATTCAAACTTCAAATAGAAATGCTTTCTCTTAAAGGGACACAGATTTTCATCTGATAGATGGCTGTATTACTTGCGATTTTATGCCCTTTCCAACAGTATTTATATCAAGACGATGGGAGGGTGATAATGAAAGGCTGTGTGCAATGGCACCCTGGGTACGGTCGGAAAGATATTCCCCTCCAGCGGGGCTTGAACCTGGTCTGCTAGATCAGAAGGCCAGCACTTAACCTGCTGAGCTATCCGGGCTCCTGATTTTCATCTGAACAAAAATTAAAATAATTACAAACATGTCCAAAAAAATGTATAGAATCCTGCAAAATTATTATCTATCATATGGCTTGCAGTTGTTGATCAGTATTGAGTCAGATTTTTTTCTGTTTCTGTACAAAAGATTTCAACTTTCAACTACAGGATAATGTACAGAGAACTCAAAGATGGTGAGACGAAGGCAGACCATGCCAAGATAAGAGAGTCTCCGAGCAGCAGTAGTATACAGATTCTCAGTGAGTGGGAGATGCCCCGCAGTAATGACCCTACAGCATGCTCTGTCGACCATGTGCTTCAGCTGTTACAGAGACTGTATGCCATAGCAATGGAACAAGATACATCAAACAATAAATTTGGTAAGAATAAATGACGGCATGTTTTAGAATATTTTAGCAGGCCGGGGCCAGTTGTTCAAAGCATTGTTACCTTAACAATGTCCTTACATGTAGTCAAGGATTCGTTAAATCTTCTAGTACATATAAAATTAAGAGTTTTAATATTTTTCGGCAAAAGTAGCAGTTTTTCTGCACACAATATGCTTGAAAATATAATGTGAGCCGCGACACGACAAAACCAACAATGTGGTTGTGCGCCCAGCGCAGACTCAGATCAGCCTGGGCATCCGCCCAGTCTGATCAGTCTTCGCTGCCCGCACACCCTTAGCTACCCTTTGAGTCTTTTACGAAGAGTTTTATCAGACTGGGCGGATGCCCAGGCTGATCAGAGTCTGCGCTGGGCGCATAACCACATTGTTGGTTTTGTCGTGTGGCGACTCATGTCTTCTATGATTTTCTGATGCTTTTATTGTGAAAAAGAAATTTTACTTCATCTAACGTCAAGAGGAAGGTCATTATTTGTAATTTACAATGATGTTAGCAATTAGACATGTACTCTGAAACTATGAATTGTTGTAGAATAAAACACACAAAAATTTCCATTGGTGTAAAAAGAGATGTTACGCCATCTAACATCAAGAGAAAGGTCATTATCTGTTATTGCCAATGATGTCAGCAATTAGACATATACTTTGAAACTGTGGATTGTTGCAGAATAAAATACCAACATTCTTTTATTGTTTTTATAGGCATACTGTGTTAAAATGAAGTGTAGGGGTTTAATAACTTGTAGTAAAGTGTTATGTTGCATATGGCAGTTGGCTGAATTTGGTTATTTCTGTTTTCAGATAACATGGATTTGCAATTAAATGTGAGTGTGGATGAATTTGTCAGCAAAAAGGCCACCAATAAACTAGAGCAACAGACAAAGGTAATGATGCTTATTGTATTTAGTCAAAGTATTAGGGTAATTGTTGCAGTTTTCAAATTTTTCAGAGTTTTCTATATTTTAAGTATTTGGAACTTTAATAGTGGAACTTTTTGGGGGAAAATGGAAGACTTGCAACTGAAAAATTTTGGAAGGGGAAGCCTATGTCTTAATCAAACAAAACTTTAACAAATCTTAATGTATGCCATTTGCTGCAAACAACATACATTAAGATTTGTTAAAGTTTTGTTTGATTAAGACATAGGCTTCCCCTTCCAAAATTACCCCAAAGATGTAAGTTAGCTTTGTGTAATTCAGCTATAAGATGGGTTTATCCCCCCCACTCCCCCCCCCCCCCCCCCCAAAAAAAAAAGGTCTAGATTTGTAAGATGGATTTAGATTTTTGGGGATTGTTTTAGAAGAAAAAAATCAAATAGAGATGGTAAGTATGGATGTAATATAATTAATGAAGCAAAATTGTCAGTTGCGACTCAAGTTAACTATCTGTATGTTTGACATGTAGCATTGCATATTTCCAGGATCCACTAGTATTAGCGAGCAACTCTCTACCAGACTGGTGTGAAAGTATCACCAAATGGTGTCCTATGTTGTTCCCATTTGAGAGTAGGAAACTTTACTTCACTTGTACTGCCTTTGGTACATCTAGGTGAGTATAACAAATAGAATGCCTTTGGTACATCTAGGTGAGTATAACTGTACTGCCTTTGGTACATCTAGGTGAGTATAACAAATAGAATGCCTTTGGTACATCTAGGTGAGTATAACAAATAGAGTGCCTTTGGTACATCTAGGTGAGTATAACAAATAGAGTGCCTTTGGTACATCTAGGTGAGTATAACAAATAGAGTGCCTTTGGTACATCTAGGTGAGTATAACAAATAGAGTGCAGTTGTAAAGCATCATTAGCTTATAATATAAGTCTTATAGTACGATCAAGTGTTCTGGTATTTTTTGCCAAAAAATGTGAGGAGCTTTTGCACTACAAAAGCTCCTCACATTTTTTGCCAAAAAATGGCTGAATACAAGTACATGTATTACACATGTATATGATCTGTACTGACTTACTAATTTGGCAAAGGGAATAAAATTTATGCAGAATGGGGATTTTTCCTTTCAAGATCATCAGTTTACATTGGCAGCATTTAATTTGGCCATTTTCTGCTTGTCTGCCAATATTGCCAAAATAAAATGACTCCCAACTGTGTTTTTACAGTATCCCAAAGTAATCATCAAAACAGTATCTCAGGTGTTACCTTTTATAATACTTGTTCATGTTTGAAATGACCACTGCAGAGCTGCAAAGATGGAAGTTGGGTTCCAGGCATTTCCGGGCATTTTCAGTCCTTGTTTACCAGCCAGAATCTGTGTTCACACCTTCGTCTGTTTATTCCAGAGCAATTGTGTGGCTTCAAAGTAAACGTGATGCTCACCTGGAGAGACACAGAGGTTCTGCCCCACGGAGAGAAGATGGTGGTGAATACAGGGTGGGACGGTTAAAACATGAGAGGGTGAAGATACCCAGGGGAGAAAGGCTTCTAGAATGGGCCATGCAGGTAAGAAAATATGGCAGGGAATTCTTATTAGGTTTGTTGTTGCAGCCTATATTGCTGTACCAGAGCTCCAATTAAGAAGAGATAACAAGGATAATTGAGGGATAAATTTCCATATTTCTCCATAAAAACATATGTTTTTATTAGAATCATCTCTGAGAGCAGTCAAGTTTTTATGCAGATAACAAAGATTAACCCAAAATTATCCCTGTTGCCTTCTTATCTGCAGCACTGCAATTTACAGTTCATTCTGTTGGCATATACTAAGGATATATATTGTTTATTTTACAAGCTGGAAGATGTATAGGAAGAAAACTAGTATACACAGTAGTTAGATTGCTTATCAACAGAAAAGGGGTGGCAGGGTTACATTTACGTGTTGCTATGTTGTGTGCTTTTATGTACCTTTTCACTTATTTAGGGCTAACCTCTGATTTGTCTTTTGAAAGAGCTGACCACATGCCAAAATAGTTTCCTAATATATCCAATTCATTTCCAGGTATTAAAGTATCATGCTAAAAGGAAGTCTGTATTAGAGATAGAGTTTGATGGGGAGGAGGGGACAGGTCTGGGTCCTACTCTGGAGTTTTACGCTCTTGTGGCAGCTGAGCTACAGATGAGAAGTATTGGTATGTGGATCTCAGATGATCATTTTACAGACCAGCTCGAGAGAGAGGTAAGTTTTAATGTATAAACTTTCACGGATTATTCTGATCTAAAACCATTTCTTAAGACTTGACAAAAATTGTGAGTTTTGCAATAAGATAGTGGTAATTTTATTCCAAGACCTGGGAGCTTAAAATTTAGGGTCATGGGTAACTCTGCTCCTGTTGGTCTCATCTGATGATAATTTGGGGCTACTTTTTCTTATTTCTCAACAGAAAATATAGGTAGTGTCCCTTCAATAGTGGAGACAAATCTAATGTCTATTGAGACATTCTAATGAGAGGTCACATTGTAGGTTTTGATGGAGAATTAACAAAAATTACTGCATAATTATCGGTGTCGGACACTATTAACAGGCATGTTTTAACAAATATAAAACCATGTATTAATAAGACAATTTGTATCCTGAAAATGACTAGCTTTGCGACTTTTCATATGCAAGATTAAGGGCAGTACTCAGTCAATACAGAAGCAAGCAGGTAGTCTGCAGTTGTAGATGTCGATGAAAAAATTGTATGCAAGAGATATACAGAGTTGGATATTTTAAAAATGGAAGAGCAGGCGGCAGCGTGCAAAAATTTTAGTAATTATGATTTTGACTTGTGAACTGCTGCTAAAGGTCGGACAAAATTTACGATAGCTGACCCTGGCCTGAAACAAGGCTTTTATAGAAGTGCATAGTGTATGTAGGTATCCACTGGGTAATGGTGATGAGGCCGAAAAATATTGCTTAAACATATTTGTTATTCTTATGTTGTGTTTGAATTTATGCAATAATAACAAACAAACATGTTTTATTTTCATTGCCAGGTCCCAAGGGGGCTTTTTAGCTCACCAGAACGAAGTTCAGGAAGAGCTATTGTACTACCCCTGGCATCGGCGTTGGCGTTAGCGGTGGTGGCGTCGGCGTTAGCAAAATACAAAAGTTTTTCGTTAAAGTTTTTTAGGTGATGGGCAAGGCGCTGTCAGGCGAGCTATCCTGTCCCACTGACAGGTCTTGTTTTGCCAGGTCCGAAGGGGGGCTTTTGAAAACTGAGGCCAAAGGCCTCGGTTTTCAACAGCTCCTGCAGGACCTGGCAAATGTTAATTCATGAAAAATCGTGTTTGATCCCTATATAATGTCTGTGTTAATTTCAGGTGGATATTGGTCATGGAACCAAACCTCCAGGGTTCTATATCCAAAGAAGTGGTGGCTTGTTCCCGGCCCCCTGGCCGCAGGATAGTTCCGACTTGGACAGAATTGAAAGACTGTTTTGTTTCCTTGGTACTCTGCTCGCCAAGTCTATTCAGGACAATCGTCTAATAGACCTTCCCCTGTCTGTGCCATTCTTAAAACTAATGTGTATGGGTGAGGTCGGACATCACATTACAAAACAATACACAATGTCATTGGACAAAGCATCTAGTAATATGACAGAGTCTGTTACTAGTGAAGGTAGTGATATTTTCTCAGGTGGGGAAGAGATTGAAAAAGAACTGATTCTGGACCCGCCCAAATTAAAGGGCCCAGTTGCTCCCCCATGGTATTCTGGGATACTGGCTGAGGAGGACCTAGACTTTATTGACCCCCACAGGTCATCGTTTCTTAAACAGCTGCGCGAATTGTCGGCCAAGAAACAGAAGATTTTGAAAGATAAATGGATGTCGGAAGATCAGAAAAATATAGCACTACAAGAACTGGCTCTACCGAATCCTACTATTCCCTCTGCCGGGGTGTTTCTGGAAGATCTTGGGTAAGATATAAGCTGATTCATGCAAAAAGGTTGCTTAATCCTTAAAGCCCCAAATATGAAAACAGTTGAATTTGCAAACAGTGTAGATCCAGATGAGGCAGCTCATAATGAGCTGCCTCATCTTGATCTACACTGTTTCCCCACTATCTTCAAATTCTCAGTATAACACGAATCAGTTGTTTTAAATTTTGCAGACAAATTTGTAGTCTGTGCTTTAAGAGTTAATTTATCAGTGAATAGTGAAGTCTAAACCAGTCAGTGACTGTGTGAAGTCTGCTACAACCTTTGTTTTCATGTTTAAATAACTCGGGGTTTATACATGTGATCAGGTAGCACAGGCTGTGACCAGACAGCTCAGAAGCTTAGGTTGGTCTGAGCCTCTGTTCACAGTAGCACCCTTGTGCACATTCCATTTCATATCCATGATTTAATTGCTCTATCCAAGAAATATATAGAGCATAATTTTTTATATGCTAAATGTATATTCTTTAGTAAGTGAATTGTTTGACGTGCATACATCCAAATTACTGGATGTCAATTTAAAGTGTGCTTGTAAGTGTGGTTCAAATAAACCGAAGCATAGTCTAGTACATACTGTTTATTATTAGTATGCTCAGATATATAAAGAGTTGTGCATTGCAAAAATAAGCAGTACTCCAAATAAGCTAGGGTTTTAAAACAGCAGATGACAGGATTTATGTCTGCTAAATTGAAAAAAAAAATGTCTTGTCTAAGCTGTCATATTTTAGCATTCAAAGGCTAGTGGACAAACAGTGTAAATCCAGATGAGGTGGCTCATTAGCCCCCTCATCTGAATCTACACTGTTTGCAAATTCAACTTTTGGTGCTTTAAGAATTTTTGTTCATTCTTTAACAAGGTGGTTCTAATGAAGGGCCACAACATGTTTTCATGGAGCAATAAGAAAAACTGTCCGGAATTACATTTGTATCATTTGGCCCCCCATTTATCTGGAGCTCTGAGTAAGTCAGTTGGTTTGCATAAATTTTTCATTTTACAGTTGTCAGATTTTAATTGCATGCTTAATATATATATATGCATGCAAATTATTGACACTAAAATTTGACCAGTTTATTTTTCAATTCCATAGGTTAACATTCCAGTTCAACCCTTCATCAAGAGTGTATGGGTTCTCTGTTATAGACTTGAAACCTGATGGAGAGGATGAGGTAACTGTTAAAACTTTATATCATTATTCTTTGTGAATAGTGTACAATACTATATGTATTTACATCCCAAGATGTGTTTTTTGTTTCGCTTGTGACTAACAAAAGCCAAACATAAGTTAGTATAATCAGAGCTCTAGATAAGAGGGAGTACTTGGTGATAATTTTGGATAATTTTTGTTAATTCTGCATAAAAACATATATTGTGACCACTCATCTGAACCGTCTCGACGAGACGGTTCAGATGAGGGGTCACAATATATGGTTTTGATGAGAAATAAGAAAAATTATCCTTAATTATCATCAAATACTCCCTCTTATCTAGAGCTCTGTATAATTTTTCTGGTGTCAGCAGCAGCATAAGCTTTTGTCACATTTTCTGATTTAGCTCTGATTTGTGACATTGTCTGACAGGGAAACACCACATTCTGCTGAATTGTTGATACGGAAAAATAAATAACTTATCTTGTATAGCTCAAATTGCTACTTCTAAATTAGTACTGACTATTTTGAAATGATTTCCATAATGGAGACTCTGAGTTTGCAGGAGCATTAGCAAATTGAGTATCAAAAGTGATCCGGCTTCAGCTGAAATATTTTTTAATTTGGGTTATAACCATGGAGCATATCAACATGCATGTTATGTCTGTTTTCTAGGAGGTGACCTTACAGAATGTAGAAGAGTATGTTGATCTGGTATATGATCTTTGTCTCAACTCGGGCATTAGAAGACAGATGGATGCTTTCAGAGGTAACTTAATTTGGTTTCTAAGTAATTCATAATGAAATTATGTTTGTCAGATATTTTAACCTCATTTATACAATCTAATGAAATGCTTAAAATGCTTCTCAGATTATAGCTGTCTGTTTTTACATATACACAGAGATTAGATGGGATTTCATGACAACTTGGAGATACATAAAAATTCTAAGGATTGAGACAGCCAAGTCTGAGCAAATGGTGCAGAAATAGATCCTATTTTTAACTTTTACAACGTCAGTTCAGTATCCATAAAAATAGTCTCTGAAAACTGTGTAGGAGGGCAGATCTAATGAGTGGCCAAAACTTACATTTTTATGGAGAAGAAGAAATAAGGTATACTTTCAAGGGAAGTAACTCTCCCATTTTCGTTTTTGCCTCCCTTCTCAATAGAAGTTAACTCCTCGAGAGAATTTGTTCCCCTAGGAGCAGATTCTTTGTTTTTAGAGTAGATTCCTATGTAGAAGGGCTACGTCATCCAGGGAAGCAAACAGAAGTCACAAAAATTGTCCCCCTTTGAAAAAAATGGCAGAAACAGTGATTGTATACCCATGGACCTTAAAACGCTACATAGTCATGAGCTCTGTTAACACTATTGCACTTAGAACAGCCGAAACTCGATAGAGTTTTGGCTGTTCTGAGTACAATAGGGTTAAGTTCATTTAGGATTCATATACCAACAACAAGGGATTTACAGCTATGGGAGAGCCATTCATGTCCATACTTTTAAGAATTAGAAGATTTCTTTCATTCAAGTTGGTATAATTGCATAATTCTGTTTTCTAAATTTGTTGTGGTGTCTTGTTACAGATGGTTTCAATCTTGTGTTACCAATGGAGAAACTCCATGCCTTTTCCCCTGCTGAGCTGAGAACCATCCTGTGTGGAGACCAGGCTCCTAATTGGACAAAAGAAGACATCCTTAATTACACAGAACCAAAGCTTGGATACACTAAAGAAAGGTAGTTGACTCTTTCTTGAGACTTTTCTTTCCACAAAACAAATCAGTCTTTTCAGCCACTTCAATCTAGTGAACTTGTCTTATCTGGGTAAAGTTTATAAACTGTTGGCAGTTTTATAAGCTATACCAAGCTAAGACAAATACACCCTCCACTTACACACACACACACATGCATGCACTCTCTATAAAAATTTCTCTCCAACTGTTTAATGCTTTTGTGTAAAAATGCCTATTCACAAATTGATGAAAGGCTCAGACGAGCTTTTGCATCCATGCTGCAGTGTGATAAGAACCTCTGCTGTTGGCACACCATGTAAATGAAATAAAACAGAGCTCCAGATAAGCATGGGTAAGAAGGATGATTTTGGGGTAATTTTCCTTATTTCTACATAAAAATATATGTTGTTACCCCTCATTAGAACCGTCTCACAGAGAGAATTCTAATGAGGGGTCACAACATGTGTTTTCTTATATGGAGTTCTGATAAAACTTAACAGCTTCACAGAAGCTTGACTTTACAGAGTCATAGACTGGTTTGGGTATTTGCTGTTTAAGATACCATATTTCTTCGTTTTTAAGCTGGGGTTTTCCCTGTCCATACAATCCCAAAAATAAGACAGATCTAGATTCTTTAGAAATGTGTCCGCAGGCAAAACCCCATTTGATAGCAGAATTTCATAATCAAAATCTTAAAGAGTTCCTACAAGAGCAGAGAACACATTCCAAAGAAGACACTGAAATAGGTCCTCAGGGTCACCCTAGAAAGTGAAAACTCCTGTTTTATAGGTATTTGGGTGTCATTGTAGAGAGGGAAAACGCCGGTTTTAAAAACTGTTTGTAAAGCAACCTTTATATGATGTGTGACTCTTATTTTTCAGCCCATGTTTCCAGAAGCTGGTCAACGTATTACTTGATTTATCACCAGATGAGCGCAAGTCTTTCTTACAGTTCACAACTGGATGTTCTTCATTGCCACCAGGTGGCCTCGCAAACCTCCACCCGCGATTAACTATAGTGCGTAAAGTTGACGGAGATGACAAAAGTTTCCCGTCAGTGAACACCTGTGTACATTACTTAAAACTGCCAGAATATTCAACGGAAGATATTCTAAAAGAGAGACTTTTAGCTGCTACGAAAGAAAAGGGCTTTCATCTGAACTAGTGCACTGATTGTTACATTATAGTGTACATGTATATTTACACCTTCATGTTTTGTCGCAATTTGTTTCCAAGGGAAACACGTTTTGTGACTTTCTGTTTGCTTCCCTGCATGAAGAATCCATTGGAAAATGGAGTCTACTCTTAAAGGAAAAAGCTTGCTCTCTTTAAGGGTTGACCGCCATGAGAAGCAGGCAAAAATTATTTATGCCTTATATTTCCTATGAAAATAAATATATTTCACCTTAATTCATGTAATTAGGACCCCTTACACATACTCTAATCTACCATCTCCCAATTAAGTGCATGGCCAATATTGGCATAGTCACACTGTGGTGCGACTAGGCCAATATTGGCCATGCACATTCGATTACAAAAAGCACTAATAATGGTTTTTGTAATGGAATATTCCAATTACATTTTTGGACTGATATGTTTGTCTGGTTAGGGGTTGGTTTGCAAAACTGTTGTCTAATGACAAACTGTGTGGGTCCTAACAAGGCTGCTAGACTGGCATTTTGTCTCAGTAATTACTGTTTAAGGTGAATAGGTACACTTTCAGGGGAAGAAACAATGAAATTTACATTTTTGCCTATCTTCCCACTGGGAGTCAACATTTAAAGGAAAAGAATTTGCTCTCATAGGAGCACATTCTTTTAAGAGTAGAACCCCATTTTTAGCTCGCCTGAACAAAGTTCAGGAAGAGCTATTGCACTACCCTCGGCATCAGCATCAGCAGCGGTGTCGGCAGCGGCAGCGTTAGCAAAATGTTAAGTTTTTTATGTGATGGGCCAGGCACTGCAGGCGAGCTATCCTGTACGGGGACAGGTCTTGTGGAACAGACACATCGTCCAGGACTTCAAACTTTAAAGTCACAAAAGTTGTTTCCCTTTGTATAACTGGCAGAGAAATGGAGAGATAACCAAATACCTTAACATTTCTTCAAGGTTTTATGCCTGTAATCACAAATGCAAGCCAGTCAACACATGATGCCAAACATGGTCAGTCATCCATAAACATCACATTATGCCGTTACCAGCTTCATTTTAGATCAGGAGTGGTGTTAAACCAAGTAGGAAATAGAAGAATACAGTGTTTACGGATTTTGCTTGGTGTTTAAAATAGCAATGGCAGAATACCAATGTTTGTTGGAGTTTGGCAGTATTTATTACCAATTTATCTATTTGGCAATGTGGGTCTAAAGCCTGAACATCTACTTGCATACGAGATTAAACTAGATTGACATATTAGATGTAAATTTTTATAAGTATAAATATAGGTGTAAATGATTTGCATAATTTGCAAAAACATGACAAAGAGGCTGCAGAGAGCCCAGATAAGCTACCCTGTAAGTGCACAATGAAGACTGAACAGACTGGGCAGATGTCTAGGCTGATCTGAGTTTTCACTGAGCGCATGTGCCACTTTGTTGGTTTTTTCGTGTTGTGGTTAATATGTTTCTGTAGAAATGAGACCTCTTTAAAGCATATGGGTACACTCAATGTTCTGCCATTTTTGAAAAGGGGAACAATTTTTGTCACTTCCTCTTTGCTTCACTAGATGATGGACCTCCAAACTGGGGTTTACTTAAAAAAAGAATTTGCCCCTAGGAGTAAATTCTTTCCCTTAAGAGTTGATCTCCCATTTAGAAGGGAGGCAAAAATGAAAATGGGCAGAGTTGCCTCCCCTGAAAGAATACCCATCTTTGGCTTAGCAGCCATTATGCATAGTAATCATGTGCCTAAAACAAAAAGTCTGGGAAAATGTACCTCGGAAAAGGCTCAGAATGCAGGCATTCTGAAATTGTGAAAAAAGGGAGTAGCCTGGCTTCACCCCTGCCCATTCACCTTTTCTAAAAATTGTTGGTGATCTGCAGCTCTTTGCTTAACACAGCTTTTGTACAGAGATCCTTTGTAAATATATGTATATGGTGATCCAGCGCTGGTATTCCTGAAGCAAGCAAAATGGACCCGAGGATATTCTTATGATATACACTTCAGCCAATCTGCATATCCATACAGTCAGATTATTCTCCAGTGTCGAGGATGAAGACAACAATGGCTGTTAGGCTATTTTAATACCCAGGCTGACCAGTGTGTTTTCTGGTAGCATATATTCTGTTCCATTTGTTGGTTGCCAGTTATTTTAATATGTCATTTGAGTGTTTCAGTTTGAAACAATCAGGTATGTGCTTTGTTGTTTACTAGGTTATTATTATGGCTATACCTCGGTAGCTTAGCCACCAATTTTTACAAGTGAGACAACTTAACAGAAAGGTATCCAGAGCTTCAGATAAGAAGGGGTTTTGAGGATAATTCCGAGATAATTTTTCTTATTTGGAGATAATTTTTATTATTTGTCAATGAAAACATGTTGTGACCCCTCATTAGAACCGTCTCACCGAGACGGTTCTAATGAGGGGTCACAACTTATGTTTTAAACGAGAAATTTGGAAAATTATCCCTAAATTATCTGTTACTCTTTATCTGGAGCACTGCAATCTGATTCGCTAGAAAATCATTATATACTCCTCGCCAAAAATTTAGCATATTTTATGACGAACTTAGCAGCAGATATAACTGTTCCATAGGACCTCTGATATGTCAAAAAGTTTGTCATCATTTGTCTTATCTGATGTCATAAAGTAAACAGAAGATGCTGAGGCCCTTGAATTTTGGAACTCAGCAGTTGTTTGGTTCCACTATTCCAAAGTTAAGACCCCCGTATTTCACTGACAACTTTCAACCCTTTTCAAAATTATGTCCAAAACATCACCAAATTTAACTTCATCTTCACTAGACAAGCATAGTCTATAGTAAAAATGTTTAATTGTAATGTGCTACATTATTCGTGGTCATGCCATTTCAAATTGGAACATAAGAGGCAAACTTGTCAAAACTTGTTTCCTAAATGATGGACAGTGCAATTTTACTACAGATTCTTATCATTTTTGTCTTACAAAAAATCGGTAGTCTTGGATACTGGAACTTCAAACTTTTTTATAAAACACATCAGTTACGCGGTCTCTAATCTGACCTAACACGAATTTTTTAATGTGCAACTTTTGAGGGTTCAGAAAATTAGAATTTCAAAAATAATGTTTTACTAGAAAATGCATTACAATTACACACGCCAAAATTTTTATAAATGATTTGTGTGGACCAAAATGTCAGCTGGCATATGCCTATGTATACTGTCTTTTAAAGTCAATAATTTTTATCGTTGTTTGGTATTTTGCAATTATTCTGCAGGATGTATAACAGAACCACCAGAAAACTGAAATATGCTAAACTTTTGTCGCGGTGTATATTAATGGGGGCTGCTCTGATTACAGTGGTCTCCCTTGGACATGTATTTCTACACCTTAAGGTAAATGGGTACACCTCAAGGGTAGCAGATCTTGCCTCCCTTCTCAGGAGGGATCAGCTCTTAGTAGAAAGAGCAAATAATTTCCTTTTAGACCCTTTTTTGTAAGGGCTACATCATTCAGGAAAGCAAACAGGGTGCTACAAAAGTTGTTCCCCTTTCAAAACATGGAAGAAAAAAACTGGAAGGGTACCCATTCACTTTCCTTAATGCACTTGTTTAAGTTCTGTTGATGTGCAATACTTTCAACATACATGTAATTTGTAGATAATAGTTACTAAATCATGCAAGAACAATGCTTCAACATTTTCTTTCATTAATCATGTTTTAAATTCATTCGTCAAAGTATATCATGTAGGTTATAATCAAATGAGGAATCTATTCCATACTGATAACCCATCTAGGTTTATTAGCATAATGAGAATGAAAATCGGTCTTGCACAGCAACTAGATGCTACATGTAGTTGAAGCATTCCAGCCGCCTCTGCAGAATCTGAGGTACAATTTTTCACTGTCGCACACAAGGCACGAGTTTCCTTATTAGGTGTTGCTGGAAAGAAATCTGGCATAAGATCATTTTGCTTTCGTCTTAGGTGTCTCGTTAACCAATTTATGCCTAGTGGCCACAAAGGGCATTAGCAAACAGTGCAGACCCAGATCAGATGCTGCTTTATGTGGCGTCTAATCAGGGTCTACACTATTTGCATAATACAAATGGATATTTCTACTGAAAATAGAAATGATAAAAATAAACTAAACAGGTCACCTCTTAATTGACAACTGGACTAATCCAATTTATAAATATAGAAGTCTGCTGGGCATAAATGGGTTGATCCCAGATGGGTTTTAAGTCATGGGATAGACTGATAAAATAGCTGTGTGAAATAGGACCTTAGGCATTTGTGAAGGACAGATTCCCAAATCAAGTCTCAAAATACTCCTCACAATTCCTTTGGCTGGGGCTATGAAGACCTTTTAAAATCATCATCTGTGCGTGGACTTCATATCCATTAGATCTTCCCAAATATCCCCCAGGATAATTTTTCGTCGGGGACATATGTCCTCCAGAATTTTATTCTGAGGGAAACCACTGCATAGCATCATGTATAAGTTTGATATTGGTAGCTCTTCAAATCATTTTTTTTTTTCAATTTGTGCTTAAAAGAACACTTGTGATAATAAAATACTTTTTGATAATGGTTTCTTGTATTTTGCATACCTGTCCACCATTTAGACAATCTTGTATTGAGGATGTATTGAAAATTTTCTATATATTGGGACAGATAGGTCTGAGCAAACAAATGCAGACCCAGCTCAGAGTGTTCCAGAAGGAGCAGTCTGATCAGTGTCTACTGTGTTTGCCATTCTGTCAGCTTTTTACACTGTCAGGTGTGGTTTATAAATCATCCAACTAAACACCAAACAGTGGAGATCCTGAGCAGACTGAGTGTCTAAGTCTGATCTGCATAACATAATTTGTGCAGCAAACAAAAACTGGTAATCTTCTGAGATAGATAGAAAGGAAAAACAAAGTCCGATAAGCATTTATTTAACAATATAACAAAAAATGCAACTGAATAAGGCTACAATATCTACCGTAAAATTCTAAAAATGGGACACCCAGATTGATTACCATAATTCTCTTAAATATAGAACTCTTTGGTTTTACAATGCAGTAATGCATCCAAAAGATGGTAATGGAATGACAAACAGTGTAGACAGATCTAGGCCTGCACTGTTTGCTCAGACCTATCTGTCCCAATACTCAGAATATTTACGGTACATGGAACTTCATGCCAAATATATCAAAACCTGGATATTTTTTGCACGACAAAAAGTTGAAAAAGCACTAACTCAAAAAAGTAATTGTGTATATTTAGGCCAAATATCATTGATATAATGAATGATAAAAATGCCAACAACCGTAATGTGCGTATATATTGGGACACCTAAAAATAATGAATTTTCCATATGGGACAAATGGAAAATTTATTATTTTAGATGTCCCAATACTTAAGCACATCAGGGGTATGTATGTCAGGGACATACTGGAAATCATGAATTGCTAGGGGTAAATTTTCTATCAGTAATTTGAAAGGTGTCTCATCTATTTGATGGATAGATGACTTGAAATTTTACGTCCTTTTCAACAGTAATTTAGTCATATATGGATGATGAGATGGTGATAATGAAAGGCTGTAAGCAATGGAACCCCATTTATGGTTGAAAAGGTTTTAGCCCCTAGCATGAATCATACCTGAAACGCTAGCTTAGCTGGCCAGCACTTAACCCACTGAGCTACCAGTGCTCCTAACTGCCATCTAAATTTCACCAATGAGTATAATAATTTATCATATGACGTCGCTGTTATTCAGTGGATAACGTCGTGTCATACAAATCGTATGACCACACAATAACACTTTGGCGCAGACAGGTAACATCATTGACAACATCCATGTCAACCATGTGTTTTCTTATTGAAATAATGTTCAGTTTGAAGGCGTTAAAATCCCATTTTGTGGGGTCATATGATAAACTCTTACACTCATGGTCATTTCATACCAAATTTATGAAACTCGCCAAAGGCTCGTTTCATAAATTTGGTATGAAATGACCACGAGTGTAAAATCCTCTATTTACATAATATCACTGTAGAATCAGAATGCTGCATCATTTAAAACTCTGCCAAGTGCAAGCTTGAATTGTACAACAGAAATGAGATATATGTACCAAGTAAAGCTTTTGTTACTGTATTAACACCATATGGCAGACATTTGTTTGAAAAGGTGCCTTACTGCATTTGCCAACAGGGAAGACCCAGATCAGCCTGCACATTTGTGTGCAGTCTGATAAGTCTTCCCCTCGCATAAATCCTGTAGAATCTAGGAAAAGAGAAGTGAAGATTCTGAAGAGCTGCTCACATGCTTACTTAGCCAATCTAAAATACTTGGACACCTGCATCTTTCCTGTAATGGACTCTTCCAACTTTGAATTTGGAAAAATCCATTTGTCCTGCAGGGGGATATTTAACTAGAAAATGTGTTTATGAAACACTATGCCCCCAACCATATGCTTGCCTCTAAAGAAGGTTCATCCAATAATGCTTGTACCTTTGTACCATAGGCCTCAATGCACTACGTCGAAAAAGGGGCTTAACTCAGTCAAAAATTCACAATTTTTTTTCGAAAGTTAATCAGTCATCTACACCTTGGGCAATATCTTCCTGCAAAAAATCATGACCCTAGCATCAGGGGTTCTCCAGATATTTTGTTCACAAGGTTCTATAGGCTAACAATGCATTAAGTTGAAAAAGGGGCATAACTCAATCATAAATTCACAATTTTTTTTCAAAAGTTAATCAGGTCACCTACACCATAGGCAGTATCTTTCTGCAAAAAATCATGCTCCTAGCATCAGGGGTTCTTGAGATATTTTGTTCACAAGGTTCCATAGGCTTACAATGCACTAAGTCAAAAACGGGCATAACTCGGTCAAAAATTCACGATTTTTTTTTTCAAAAGTTAATCAGGTCATCTACATCTTGGGCAATGTCTTCCTGCAAAATTACATGATCCTAGCATCTGGGGTTCTTGAGATATTTTGTTCACAAGGTTCCATAGACTATGTTGAAAAAGGGGCATAACTCTGTAAATACATGACCGGCGAAAAAAAGAAAAAATACGGGTCTGCTCATTTTTCATGTACATGCCACATATGAAATTTCAAGATCCTAGCATAAGCGGTTCTTGAGTTTCCCACCTGCCAAAAAGCGTTACGGATGGACGGACGGACTCACGGACGGACGGACGGACAGGCCCAAACCAATATGCCCCCTCAACTTCTCCGAAGTTGGGGGCATAATAAAACCATTGCCAGGAGGTCTAAGTATACACAATTTGCTAAAGCATGTCCAGTGCACCTGATAAGAAAGGGGAACAGGGATAATTTGGAGACAGTTTTCAGTATTTCTACAGTCAAACATACTTTGTGTCCCCTCATTAGAATCATCTCACCGAGATGATTCTAATGAGGGCCACAATGTGTGTTTTCATTGAGAAATAAGAAAATATATCTAAGAACTATCCTCCTAACCCCATCTTATGACGTCTGTCAACTTGGGGAAAATACAGAGCATGTACATCTATGTATAAAAGAATCATGATATACGAGTGTGAATTCAAAGTTAAGCAAATGAGACAATATACATGTACTTGCTGCCTTCAATGTGATCACTCATAAATGAGGCAGTAAATAAAAGCCTCATTTAGTTCCTTTAACTTTTTAAGCATATTTCCCAGCAGGCACACACACTGAAACTACACAGTATCAATGTCCAACAACATCATATCAAGGCTGCAGGGACATCATGACTTTTCATTGTTGTTGTGTTGTGTGCCTTGTAGAAACATGTTAAAATATTTTAAAATTCAACTAGGCAATTCTTTTTCAGTTTAGTATATAATCTGTGAATTTATAGATATATCTTAGACCTTGATCAGGCAGCTGTTGGATGAGCTGAAATATTTTTTTCTGGACAAGCTTCTACAATAGTCCTTTATGTTGGCTTTAAGTCTCAGAATATACACATCCTGATATATATCAAGTGTAATTTGTCAGCTACAGTAAATCACTTAAAGGAAAACACTCAAATATAAACAGAGTATATTTTAAAGTGGATGAGCAATTAAATTTGGTAAAAGTTTCGTGAAAATCTGACTTAAGAAGAAAAGATATAAAGGTTTGAAAAATGTAAAAAGGCTGTCTTGAAGGCCACCATTTTGGAAGTTTCTGTCATGTGATAAAAATTTTAATATTGAATAAGTGCAAAAATTGCTTACTTTTACTGTCTTATTTGGCTCAAAGTGTTTCTTTATGAAATGAAAAATAGATTAATGCATTTTATTTACCTGAAATATGTTTCAAATGAAAGTTATTTAGGATTTTCATATTTCACTGAGTTTTTGACATTTACTCATAGATTTGCTGGTTCCCAGCTTAATATTTTAGTATAAACTTTCATATCTTCCTTAATTTAAGTCCAATTTCCATGAAATTATCGGCACACTTTATGTTTTATTAAACTCTTCAATTTTAGCCCAATTTGCATTTCTTTGAGTGTTTCCCTTTAATTTTCATGTTCTATATTGCATGATATTTTAGTATTGGAATTACTGGAAAGTTCTTAAACTCATGCAAATAAGTTTCAATAGGGCCTATTTGTAAATATAGGCAAGAATCTTGAATTTGCGAGCCAGTAAATCCAGGAATATTAGCAAAACTAAAGCTTGTGTGAATATAAAGGTGTACTGGCACACTTTCATGTATTTCTAACATTTTTGTGAAGGGGAAGAACTTTTGCAATTTTCTGCTTGCTTCCCTGGATGAGGAAATCTTCCAAACAGGGATTAGGAGCAATTCTTTCCTGAGATGACCCTTCCTCCATATTGAGAATAGAGGCAAAAATTAAAATGACATTTGCTTCCCCTGAAAGTGTACCCATTCTTCTAAAACTATTGGCAGTCAGTGCAGTCCCTTAACAAACTGAAGCAGTCTGATCTGGGACAACACTGCTTGCTGAGACATTTCGGTCCAAATATATTTTATATTTCTGTCTAAATATATAAGATAAAATGTTAAGGTGTATGGGTACATCCCCATGTTTTCTGCCATATTCTACAAAGGGAAACAACTTCTGTGACTTCCTGTTTGCTTCCCTGGAAAACGAAGCCCTTCCAAAATGGGGTCAACTCTTAAAAAAAAAGAATTTCTCCATTAAGAGTTGACCCACATTTAGAACAGATAAAATGAAAATGGCAGAGTTGCTTCCCCTGAAAGTGTACCCATTAACCTAAAATAACATGAAACCAATTGAATATGTACAAAGTAAGAAACAATGGTGATTAGTTTTTTATGAAGTGCACGTGTATATGGAATACATCTCGTGCTGTTGGCGGATGGGATAACATTTGCACTCATAATGAATACATTGAGAGTTTAATTCTTGAAAAGTCTGCACATTTCACACATTCCTCCACTAGCCTAATATAACTGAAATACTGTTAAGAGGACCTTCATATGAACCCCCTAATCATCCATCCATCCATAATGGAATGTGTTTAAATGCTGCAAATTACTGTAAATTGGAGTATAGGCAAACGTGTATGGGATGATAAAACTTTGGCAAAGTGGTTACAGTTTGTCATCGCCTAGAACTGCCATAAGAGTGGCTTATTCAAATATGTGATAAGAATACGCAAAAAAATTCTCATTGCAAACACAATTGCAAATTCAAAACTTTTAATCTATGATGTTAAGCAGATGCAAAAAATCCAACATGTTTTTGTAAATGTAAACCGATTTTGCTATTTTGTCCATGACCTATGTTTCCTTTGTGATACTTTCCCATGTTAAACTATAATATACACACTACTATAAACAGCTCTCTATAGTGAAAGCTATATGATCAAAAGTAAATCTATTAGCACTTTCAAACTGACAGACCAGACCAGATGTTGGAGCAAGCCACTTCCCAACTGGCAAATGAGGCTAGCTACTACTGAACAATGAAAATAAATCTGCCATTTACATAGATATATGTAGACCTTGCTTTACTGAAAAAATCGGGACGGATTTAAGAGTATGGGACATTTTAGGATTAACAATACTAAAAGTCTCCGTTATTTCTCGTAAATGTCTTTTAAGGTCATTTCAAAAGAAGTTTAGCAAGTTAGTCACAAAAAAATAATGTCAACAGTCAATAGAAACATCATACATGGCCAATAAGTTTGTACACTCACACGGTACTTTGCATGTGAAGCACTATATAAAGGAATGAATTCCACATACATATTTATCTAAAATACAGTCAACTTTCGATATCTCGAACACTGATATCTAAAAGTACTTTCTTATATCATAGCATACAGTTTAGACTAATTTCCGATTTTTATCAACATTGCCACTCCTTTTATTTAAAAATACAAATATCTCAAAGTATATTTTCTAAATTTACTTTTAGATATTCCTCGATTTCCTTTCGTTGACTGGGCGGTGCTTATTTCTGACCTTACCTTCGACAAGTATATTTTCTAAAAAGGTATGATGCGGTAATGATTTTTATGCTCACTCGCGCAGAACAAAGCTCACCTTTGCAAAAGGCACGGAATGATCGGAGATCGCACAACAATATTCTTTTTTTTTCTTTCAACCCAGCATACAGACAGCGTCTAAACAACGTTGTCACGGCGTCGATGCAACGTTATGACATCGGAACAACCTTGTATACACGTCAGTAAAGCGTCATAACGTTGCATCGACGGTGCTCCGACGTCGTTTCGACGTAGTGTGCCTGTATGGAAACTGTTTATCATTTGAGATGACCGATAGCGTTTACCGGGCATTTTTAATCTGCCAATTATGTGTAACAACTCATGAGCATGGTACTTTACCGATTTTTCATGTGGACTGCTCGATTTTGACATTGAATGGCAAGCCTCTAACAGCACCGCCCAGTCAACGAAAGGAAATCGAGGAATACCAGCAGTTGGTGATGAGCTTTGACTTTGCGATATCGAGAGTTGACTGTATCATACTACATGTATTTAAAAATTTACAAAAAATGGAATGTTATTACCATAATCACAGTGAACATATTAATTAGAAAGAATGGCAACTTGATAAATGAGCTTGCTTATGAGAAAAGGTACCTAAAACCGTGAATCACAGTAAAGCCTCAAATCAGCCTACACATCCATGCAGTCTGATTAATGTCTTCTTTGCTTACATCAACAGTCAAAGACTCTTGAATAGTCTAGACACAACAACTAACAATGCATAGTCTGTCAGCACAGATATGCCACAACATCAGAAAACGAAGTGACATGTGCACCCAGCGAAGACTCAGATCAACCTGGGCAGCTGCTCAGTCTGATCAAAGTCTTTGCTATCCACATGTAGCTTACTTAAACAATTAGCTTCCCTTTTTGCATACAGTGAAGACTCTGATCAGACTTGGTGCACATGCCACTGTTGGTTTTGTCATGTCACAGCTCATATGCATGCTAATCTGAGTCTTGCTATAAGATACCTTTTCTAATGAGATGAGGCAAAGTTTTTTCAAATCAATGAAATTCTGATGAAATACAGCTAGAACAAATCTATATTGCACCCTTTAACCTGATGATTATTCATAAATGCATCTTTTGCCTTGGAATCTGGGTTCGAGGTTATGAAACTTGAGAATAATCTCAAACTCAAAATAAAGCACACTGATTGGCTGCTTCTGAGCATGTGCAGCCAATCAGTGTGCTTTATTTGGAGTGAGATTATTCTCAAGTTTTATAACCTCTAGGCCATGATTACGCTATATTACAAGAAAAAAGATCAGAAGTATATACAATGTACAGTAGTCCTTCTCAGGCAGGGTACTCCAATGACACAAAATTGTTCAGGAACTTTCATTTCAAACAGAAGCAAAAAACTGCTGATCCAAATAAGTAGTAATATGAAGCACATGAAAACTACTAGAGAAGTGTTGGTGCAACTGCTTTGGGGGGGGGGGGGGGGGGGGGGGGGGGAGGGGATAACAGCACATGTGAAACCACTTTGGACTGGATAACAGCACATGTGAAACCACTTTGGACTAGATAACAGCACATGTGAAACCACTTTGGACTGCCTTCAACAGGTGCTTCTAAAGAGAATCTGCAACATGTTTTGTGCTGAAATAAAGTTATTTCAGTATCGACATTGAAACCCCTTTTCTGGATCTATGTAGGGGCCATCACGGATGAAAGCAAATTTAGTTTGTACACAGTCACCACATTTTCATTCTTAAGGTATACTACTCTGTGAGACAGACCAAGCCCAGAGGTTATATTCTCAAACTCAAAATAAAGCACACTGATTGGCTGCTTCCGAGCACAAGCTCGGAAGCAGCCAATCAATGAGCTTTATTTTGAGTTTGAGATTATTCTCAAGTTTTATAAACTCGAACCCAGTTCAGGCTTGAATGGCAAACATTGTAGACCCTGATCAGACTGCTCTTAGGAGCAATCTGACCTGGGCCTTCACTGTTTGCTCAGACCTATTTGTTCCGATACTTAGAAAATTTACTGGTATGTTGAGGTCCTTAGGGAATATAAGTATCTACCATGGGTGTGAGGTGTGAATAGAAAAATCCATCACAAGGGTCACTGTTTGGCATCACGAGGCTTGCCAAGTGATCCTGAATGACGGATTTTTCTATCCACACCTCACACCCATGATAGATATTTTTTCTTGCACATCACGTTTTGTTTTAACTTCAGAACTTGTTAAAATGCGTAATTCTAGTGCCTGAGTGGTTTCAATTTGATTTTGAAAGAAGGGCCGCTTTCAGCAACCACCATTCGGCTCTTTACCTCAATGACTGGCATGCATAAACTGACGTCACTTTTGCTGTCTTCATGAAATCATCATCTAAAATGCCAACGTCACTTGACGACGCAGATACGGGACCTCCATAACAACCAATGCATTGAAAGCTCTTGATTTTTATCCGGTCCTGGGTAAGAACACCTGGGTAAGATAATATTTTCTATCCCAGATGATAAGAATGGCATTTTCTATCTGTTGTTCAAGGAAGTTATATCCACTACAAGGCACAACTAAAAGCAAAAATATGCCAATGATTATGTACAACTAACATAAATATTACAAAACATATATTACATAAACGATACACTAGGCCTATATCTTGGGCAGCATACCTTATAAATGCACAAAGCAACTGTTTTCTCATCCATTGGACTAATAGAATCTATGATAGGGTTGAGGCCAAGACAAGGAAATCTCAGGCTAGTTTTCAGATTATTTAGTCTTATGTGAGGCTTGGCAAGCATAAGACTTGAATAATCTGAAAACGAGCCTGAGATTTCCTTGTCAAGGCCTCTACCCCATCACTGATTATTTTTCTCACCCATTATATTTTATAGAACAGACTATTCATTGAATACCGTAACTTCTTATTGAAGCCATTCCTAAGCTATTTTTGCATTGAAGCAATTTTTCTATAAATAGTTTGACATGTGTGTTAATTTCACCTTGTACATGCTTTTTTTCATGACTGACAGCTAATCAGAAATCTACAGTGACACTGCCTGTGCATCGCTGAGTGTCAATTTCATATTCTGCATGCAATTTACATGACAAGTAGTAAGTTGATTTGTTGAATTAAAGTGTGTTATTAATTGGGCCGTACCATATAGCAATGATTGGCATTCTGAGACAGCTTTCTGAGCCTAGGCTGAGATAGCAGGCCGAGATAGAAAAATCTCAGACACCTCTAGAAAGGGATATTCTTGTCCCATGGGTGAGAAAAGAATATCACTTTCTAGAGGTGTCTGAGATTTTAATGAGTGGTCACAATGTATGTTTTAATGGAAGAATAAGGAAAATTATCCCATAATTATCCCTGTTACCCCCTCTTATCTGGAGCTCTGTATGTCTTGATTCAGCTAATCACGGTCAGGAAAATAACTTTGGCCAAAAAACATTTTGAGTAACTGTAAAATCTTAACCGTATATATGTAATTACAGAAATAATGCCATACATCAAAAGCGATCCGATGTGACCCATCATAAACTGAGTATCTGAGTAATAAAGGAAATGAGACCTTCCATGAACACTTATTCTCACAATGCTTCTGATATAATCTACCGTAAAAAATTCTTAATATTGGGAAACATAGGTTCTCCGAAACAGTACAGAAAGTCCAAAAAGAGCAATCTGATCAGGGTCTATACTGTTTGCCATTATATGTGAATGTTTCGCATGCATAACAGACTGTGATGCCCAGCTGTTCATTTTTTAGGACATTTACATTCATAACTTTAGGTGTGCCAATGTTTAGAATTCTTACAGTACATGTATATGAGCCGTGACACGAGAAAACCAACAAAGTGGTTGTGCACCCAGCACAGACTCAGATCAGCCTGGGCATCCGCCCAGTCTGATCAGAGTCTTCACTGTCCACTTGAATGTAGCTTAGGCTCTTTCAGTTGCCCTTTAAGCGCTTAGCAAAGAGTCTGATCAGACTGGGCAGATGCCCAGGCTGATCTGATTCTGCGCTGGGCTCACAATCACTTTGTTGGTTTTCTCATGTTGCGGCTCAATGTTTTGTTTCTAAGAAATACTAAGTGACTGCAAATGCAATTTGTAACAATTATCTGATTGTCTCCCTTAACCAAGACAGGTAAAGTGAGAAACCATTTTCCAAAGGGAAGCAACCAATTATGTCCCTTTGCAAAATATTTACTTCCCTTACTTATATTAATTAACCCTTAATGCGCCAAAAGGCAGACAACAAAATTTACGTCTGCAGAATTTCAAAAAATTGTCTCGTCCAACCAATATCATATTGAGAATTCGTACACTAGAGGGCAAACAGTGTAGATTCAGATGAGGTGGCTCATTATGGCAAATTCAACAATTTTGATTTTTGGCGATTTAAGGGTGAAGGCAGGTAGGTAATCCAGCATGTCAGTCTTGAAAACAAATACCATATATCCAGTAATTTTTGTGGCCCTCCAGTGTCTGAGGAATAAAAGGTTCACTATAAAACCATTAGAATTCTAAATTGAAAACTGTGATATCTTTTTTGATTTCCAATAAAGTCTCCTCTGCAGACATGACCAGACACAAAGTTCATATATGAGTCGCCACACGACAAAACCAACAAAGTGGCATGTGCACCCAGCAAAGACTCAGATCAGTCTGGGCATCCACCCAGTCTGATCAGAGTCTTCGCTTTGCCCTTTAAGTGTGGCTAAGGGTTTAAGTAACCTTCATGCAGACGGCAAAGACTCTGATCAGACCGGGTGGATGAGATCTTAAAACTTTGAAAACTTTAACAAGAAATTTTTATGTCCATGACCTTGACCGATAGGTTATGACCAGGGGTGGGGATGGTGCTGAACAAAATTTCTAACCAATATCTACTATCATGCCAAATACAATTCAGATCGATCAAAGACTTTAGAAACTATGAGATCTTAAATAAAATTTTGGACCCATATCCATTATCATACCAAATACACATGTATTTCAAATCGATCAAAGGGGTTAGATAATGTGAGATCTTAAAAACTTTAACGTAAACCTGTAACGTTTTGCTAATGCTCCATGAGCAGTATACAGTCAACTCTCGATATCGCAAACTAATTGCAAATTCAACAATTTTAATTTTTGGTGCTTTAATGGTTAAGGCAGGTAATCCAGTTAGTCAGTCTTGAAACAAAATACCATATACACAGTGATTTTTGTGGCCTTCCAGTGTCTAGGGTATTACAGGTTCACTATTAAACCATAAAAATTGAAAACTGTTACATCTTTTCTGATTTCCAATAAAGTATCCTCTGCAGACATGACCAAACACAAAGTCCATAAATGAGCCGCGACATGAGAAAACCAACAAAGTGGTTGTGTGCCCAGCGTAGACTCAGATCAGTCTGGGCATCTGCCTCTGATCAGACTGGCTGGATGAGATCTTAAAACTTTAAAATAAAATTTTAACATGAAATTTTTATGTCCACGACCTTGACCTATAGGTCATGACCAGGAGTGGGGATGTTGCTGAACAAAATTTCTAACTAATATCTACTATCATGCCATATACAATTCAAATCGATCAAAGAGTTTAGAAACTATGAGATGTTAAATAAAATTTTGGACCAATATCTATCATCATACCAAATACAGTCGAACTTCACTGGCTCGAACTCGGAAGGCTCGAACACCATGTTTCGGTCGAACTGACTTTCCAGTCCCGGCAAAATCCCTATTCATTTTAACTAAACATGCCACACTTGGCTCGAACAACGATGGCTCGAACGCTCGAACCCCAAGTCTGGTCCCTAGAAACCACTTTCTATGTAAAAAAACACCGATGGCTCGCACCTATTTCCTTGTAAAACATTTCCAAGTTTAATGACCGGACTAAATGTAGATCCTACCGATTACAAGTATTGGTCATCAGGTTTGCTACGTCCATACTTGTCTTGATCTTTATATATTGTAATCAAAATTCTGTGCTGTTTTGTTTTATCTACCTGAAAGTGCAATGGTTCAAAGAGTGACCAATCAAAATACAGGAAGTTGCCGTAGTTATTATAGAAAAATATAGTACATAAAGACTTTAAGTTGGATCATGTTGAGCTGGTCTTCAATGGCTCGCACTACCGATCGGTCGAACTTTTTTCGGTGGTCCTGGCGAGTTCGAGCCATCGAAGTTCGACTGTACATTCAAATCGATCAAAGGGGTTAGAAAATATCAGATCTTAAAAACTTTAATGTAAAACCTGTAACATTTTGCTAACGCCACCTCTGACACCAGGGTTGTGCAACAGCTCTTCCTGAACTTCGTTCAGGCCAGCTAAAACTCACAGAAATTCATGTTTATGTTTTTGACCCAAAACCACAAAAGTTTGAACCCACAAAAATTATTGTGTATACGGAAGCATCATACACAAAATTACACTTCAATGTCTTATGATTCTAATCCTTTTCTTCACAGGAGTACATTTAATAAATAAAGCTTATTTACTACACATAGCATCACACATTACATTTAGCACCAAGTATGCAGTCAACTGAAAGTTCTCTCTGCAGACCACAGTCAATGGATATTTCATAATTCTAATCCTTTTCTTGACAGATGTAAATTTAATGCATAAAGCTTATTTACTACACAGCATCACACATTACATTTAGCACCAATTACGCAGTCATCAAAAGTTCTCCCCGCAGACCACAGTCAACGTAAATGGATATTTTCCCTTGATCTATGTATCACACTTGATCCTCTCTGTCATCTACATAAGTTCACAAGTCCAGAAAAGGTGGGCTGGAGGATAGTCAAGGGATAATCAGTGTTCCAAGTAAGAAGGGGTAATGACTAAATCAAGGATAACTTTTCATATTTCTCCATAAAACATGCTGTTATCCCTAATTAGAACCACGGAGACCGTCTAATTAGGGGTCACAAAATATGTATTTCGTCAAAAATGTCGCCATATATTTCGCTAACATACCTTTTCCTTTTTTTTTTTTAAACAATAGGATCAAGTCAGGTAAATTCGGTTAGCAGGTTAATTCAGACAGTGACATTGTTTCCTTTATATGTCAGTTGTTTGGAATTAAAACAAAACAAACTGAGCACACAGTGAAAATCCCGATGAGATGGCTCATTATGAGCCATCTTATCTGGATTTTCACTGTTTGCAATATTATGTCCAAATTTACCGGCAGTCCAAGTTACCCCACTCGATCCTATTTCATTCAAGTAAATTAATATAAATTTAGTAACATAATGGACATCAGCTGGATTAGATAACAAGCTTTGCAACTTAAAGACATTTTCTCCCGGTAACATATCTTGTGACTCCCTCTTAGAACCTCCACCTCCTGACAATTGTAATGAGGGACCATAACATGTTTTGGGTGAGGAACAAGAAAAGTTATCCCTGAAAATCATCAAAAGCCCATCTTATCTGGGGCTCTGTTAGAGTCAAGGTGACTGGGTATTTGCTTGATCCCTGTATCACACATAATCCTCTCCACCAGTTTCTAGGCACATATTTATCATGTTTTTAAGTCTTCAGTATACCTAAAGGTACAGTTTACTCAGGAACCTAATTATCAGGGCCCAGCAACACAAATGTTACACTATCAAATGTGTTGTGAACAGTGCCATTTTGATAATAGATATTAGCACACTTGATTTTGCATGTACATGTATCAGAGATTAACAAATTCTTGACTAACACTCTGCTAGTTTGTTTCTAGGGTTCTTATAAGCATTAAACTGTTTTCTGTGGGGCCAATGCCTATGTTTCATAAATAATGCCTTTGTTCCATAATATATTTAATTATGTTGTGACCAATTATTAGAGCTTCCTCAGTGAGGCAGTTCAAATGAGGGGCCATTTGCAATTTTTACAGAGAAATTGGAAAAATTATCCCGGCATTATTGTCCTTCAAATCTGCAGCTTCACACCTAGAAGGTCTTCCTTTTATCTGCTTCCTCAAGACCTGCAACTCCAACGTCACTTTCGTGTTCTGGAGAAGACTGAACTTTATTATTACGTTTTAACTTTGAGCGTTTTTTCCTTCGCTTTACTCGCTCTGGCGGATCTGGATTAGATTCTTCTTCGGTTCTTTCAGGTTTATATGGAATATTTTCTTGGTTTGAAAGGTGCTTTTCTTGTTCTACATAGCTGTGATCTTGATTATAAGACAGTCTTTCCTGTTTTGTGGGATCTTCAGTTTGTACAGGGGGAATGTTAGAGTAATCGACATAATCATTTGGTTTAGCATGATTAACTTGAGTCACACTATTTTGTGGAGCGCCGTGTACACTTATCTGATGATTTTCCATTGAACCATCATATTGGTCTGGATGTACTAATATGCACTCTTGATTTTCGTAGGATGAGTAATTTCCTTTTTCATCGGTATGATTAATCTCGATTATTTCCTTTTTAGAATTTTTAGAACTATAGCGTCTAAAATATTTACCACTAAATTTAGCCGACATCATACGGGTCCATGCACCGGTACAACATTGGCATCTGCCCCTCAGGAAATATCTGAAAATAAAGTATAAAAGATTCATACATCTTAATTTATATGGGTACAGCTCCATATTTTTCAAGCATTTTTACAAAGGGGAACTACTCTTTCAATTTCCTGTTTGGTTCCCTGGATGAGGTAGCCCTTCAAAAATGGGGTCTACTCTTAAAGGAAAGAATTTGCTCCCATAGGAGCAAATTCTTTCCTTTAAGAGTTTACCCATTGAGAAGGGAGGCATAAATGAAAATGGCCAGAGTTGTTTCCCCTAAAAGTGTACACATTCATCTTAAACAACCAGAAGATTATGCCCTGTAAGATACGAATGATGCAGGGCCTGTCACATGGCTGTGTACATTACTATACAGCTCATTATCAACAAAAACTATTTCAATAAGCTATCCTGTTGGCCTGACTCTTTAATGCTGGCTTTAAAGCAAAATTCATTTTATCTCTACAGAAATTTACATGCACAAAAACTTTGTTTCTATAAACTTATCCAATGTGGTTGTGGAATCCTTACGACTGTGTGGGACCCTATCAAGATTTGCATTCTGGTACTGCTTGGGCTCTGCTGCAATGGTAATGGGATCTGGAGTTTTGCCCCTCTAACTTATTCTTTAGCTTCTTTCTCCCTCTCTGAGAGAAGGCTCAGTAGTCTGAAATACTGAATGTTGGGCTATTAGACCCCAACACATACTCACTATAAATATATTTCTGAACCTATAACTGATAGTATAATTATATTTTATAGTAACAGGAGGCAAACTTTTGTTTATGTAGTACATTAAGCTTAAGCTAAAATTTTCAAAAGAAGCAAAAGTTAGTAAAGCTTGTGACATAACAAACCAATAATTTCCATTTAACTTTCTAATGCTAATCTAGCACAATTAGGGCAAACAGAAATTGGCATTAATCTTCGATAAATCCCCTGAACCAGAAATCTGAAACTACTTGGAACTACTTTCTTTGGAGCATTTTCCATGATACTCAGTGTTACTGATAATTCTGAGATGAAGATGACTGAGTTGGAATCTTTTAAAGGAATAGATTTGATTTTTGTGGATTTTATGGATGTCTAAATGCCAGCGAATCACTTACAAACTCAACATAAAGACATCTGTCAGATAGTGAGTGATTTGCTGGGGTTAACACATCAATAAAATCCATCAAAATGATTTTTTTTTCTAGAATGAAGCAAGAAGAAAAAAAGATTTATAAAAATATCAAATAATACAAGGCATGTCTTTTACATTTTCAATGACAAACAAGATTAACATGCCTTACAATCACTGACAAAATCGAGTAAAACAAACCATTTAAATTCAAGACTTGGTGAACATTAATACCGTACAGGTGACCACAACATTACTCAAGAAACCAACAAAGAACAAAACATAAACAACAAATGTAAACCAGTCAATTAGAATTATGCAAATTTAGAAGGTACTGTTATGACCCTAAAATTTCGGACACCCAAAAGTAGGACATTATTGTTAAAAAATTCTTAGAAATTGGATTCTACACATGTTAATTCCATCCAAATGATGTTTAGTGAATGGCAAACGTTGTAGACCCTGATCAAACTGCTCCTTAAGGAGCAGTTTGATATGTGTCTACAATGTTTGTTCAGACCTGTCTGTCCAAATATTTAGGGTCATTACGGTATACCTCCATGTTTTTCTGCTGTATTTCCTGTGGGAGACAACTCTTGTAACTTCCTGTTTGCTTCCCTGGACAACAAAACCCTTCCAAAAAGAAGTCCACTCTTTAAAAAAAAGAATTTGCTCCTATATTTCCAGAAATAGTTGACTTCCATTGAGAAGAGAAGTTGAAATGAAAACGGTAGAGTTGCTTCCCCTGAAAGTTTAGCCATTCATCTTAAAGACTATTTCTCGCCTGGTACAGCTCAAATCACCAACCATACTGTAAGCAGGAATGAGGAACTTCATATGAGATGGTGTTACCCTATTTATTTGGCTATATGACAGGGTTTTTTTCCTCCACTAACCTGCCCTACCCCCCCCCCCCCCCCCCCCCCCCCCCCCCCCCACACAAAGAAAAAATAGGTCATTCTAGATTTTTGAGGTTGTTTTGGAAGGAAAACCCCCATCTTATAGCAGAATTAATCCCGACTGATGAAACCCCTTGTCTTACTGCATACTGTAATGGGTGTATATATTGGGACACCTAAAAATAATGAATTTTTCATTTGGGACAAATGGAAAATTTATTATTTTAGGTGTCCCAATACTTAAGCACATTAAGGTAACTGGTAAGTAAAATTAAAATACAATTTTAAGTAAAAAGAAAACACAAAATGCAAGAAAATAAATGACAAATGAAATAATTTTGGATTCGCATACATGCATGAAACTAGAACAAAAATGTTAATTACTACTTAGAATTTGCTACTGTTTTCCACTTGGTACAGCACGAGTCCTAAATTAGAAAAACAAAAAAAACAGCAGCCAATTAGCATTAGCAAAGAAATACAGAAACTGAAACATACTTAAGATAATTATTTAAATTAACAAAAGTATTATACCCCTAATGTGCTTAAGTATTGGGACACCTAAAATAATAAATTTTCCATATGTCCCAAATGGAAAATTCATTATTTTTAGGTGTCCCAATTTATATGCACATTACGGTAGTGTTCACCTTATAGGCAAACAGTTTCTACAACTAAGTTAAAAGGCATAACCATCAGACAGAAGCCAAGAGCTGTCACTGGGCAGCTTAGCTGGCCTAATGATGCTGTATCAAAAACATGAATCAAAAAACCAAAATGCAGCCCAATCAAAATGTAGGCTCTAAAGTTGATGCCCTGGTGACAACAATTGCTGTTTCTTCCTGATGAGAAACAGAACTGATGTAATTACAGTCAAACCTATGTTCTATTAAGGGGTCACCTGTCTGTAGCAGCCACCTTATTTGGGTCTGTTGAATCAAATACAGTGCAAACAAATCTGCATTTAGGGGTCACCTGTCTTAAGCAAATGATCTTTGTATGTCTCCTATGACAAGTTAGACTATATAAAGGCTTTCAATACAGGCCAGCTATTAATTAACATTATTTAACAAGTGTCATCTGTAACTGCTGGAAGTACAACAGGGCTCAGTTGTTCAAAGCATCTTAGGCTAACGAGTTCATTAAAAGAGGTCAACTCGTTAACGGTTTTATGACTTTATAGCCAAATACACTGATATTTTTTGTTGAAAAAATGTGAGAAGCTCTTGCATTGCAAAAGCTTCTCACATTTTTTTCAACAAAAAATATTGGCATATTTGAGATATCAACATTTGAAAGTTTAATGTCTCATTAACTAACGCCATCAATAGTTTTGAAAAACTTGGCCCAGGGCTTTTTCTACTGGTAAAATGTCATCATCGTCAGTTGCTCTACTTACTGTATTTCTTCACTTATAAGATGGTGGTTTTTCCTTTCAAAACAATCCCAAAAATCTATAGCCATCTTACAAGATGGAACTAGATGTTTGGGATTGTTTTGGAAGGGTAAAACCCATTTTATAGAAGAATTACATGACAGATTTAGATATCTGGGGTCTGGAGAGGGAAAAAACCCATTTTATAGCTGAAAAAATAACAGTAACCACTACAGACCAATAAAGAGAGTAAAATGTAATAGGGCTACATGAACAAGATTAACTTCAGGCACATATGTTTAGATGTTGCATACTGATAAAGATTTGCACATTGTAGAGAGCCTTAAACTGTTCATAATTTTGCCCAGCTGTCTACATTTAAAATCATCCTGTCTTCAGAACCAGTTGCTCCTCAAGTCTTGGCATCTGCAGCCCCGCTTCCAGTTTCCTTCCCCCTGGTCTTTAACATTGTCTTTATTCCCATCGCTGGTAGGAGCAGCAGTAGTGTAATGGATAACATGCTAGATTACCGGTACCAATCAAGGGGTGGCAGGTTTGATCCTCAGTTTCTCCAGTCCTTCGAATGAGACTTTAAACTGAGCTCTCGTCTCTGTGTGACGTATGTGTTGATGGCACAAAGTTCAGTCACTGACTCACTGCATCGTTGGTAGGAGTGGTGGTAGTACAGTGGATAACATGCTGGACTACAAATCCAGGGGTCCCCAGTGTGATCTCCCCGCTTCTCTGGTCTTTCAGATGTGACTTTAAGCTGAAATCACATCTCTGTATGACCTACGTGTTGGTGGGATGTTAAACTCAAGTTCACTCACTCACTTCATCGCAGGTCATAATATTTCTGGTGCAAGTGTTTGTTTTGAGACTCCACTCCAGTCTTACAATATGTCATAACAGCGCTTTTGGCTTCAGAATTTGCTGGTACCATATTTGTTTGGCTATAAAACGGTGGTTTCCCTTCTCTAGAAAGACCAAAAATATATAATTCAGTCATATGAAATTCTGTTATGGATCTAGATTTTTGAGATTGTTTTGAAAGGGATGGTATTTTCCTTCCAAAACAATCACAGAAATCTAGATCCATCTTACAAGATGGATCTAGATTTTTTAGATTGTTTTGAAAAGGAAAAACCTTTGTCTTATAACTGAAGAAATATGGCATACTGTAAAACCAGACTGGCCACTGATCCCTCTCCACTATCACTAACATACTGTCACAGAAATTAGGCTCAAGACAAGGGTATTCTTGTGATAAATCTGGAAAAAGTGTTCTTACAAGCTATGAGGTATAAAAGCTTTATATATTATGACTACATGGCATTATATATTATGACTATATTATGGCTACATGGCAATAGACAAAATTGTCTATTGCCATGTAGCCATACAAGTCCCATCATATTTCGAGAAACCCAGGAGATATACTCGCCACATGCACCCTCTTTCATTCTGACAAATACATACAACTGCTAGCTATTATCAGCAATCTTTTTATCCAGCCACTATTGTACTTTGGAATAGACTTCCATCAGATATTGTTCTTCAGACTGATCTTGACACCTTCAGGGAAGGGGTCTGTAAGATCAATCACCGGCTCCCTTTAGTTCCAAACACTGTTTTTAACCTGTTTTCTGCACTAACACTATATCTTTTATCACGTCTCACTTTTGCACTTTTAAGTCTTCTCAAATCTTACTTTTATCCTCGCACTGACAGCGCAACTGCACATAATACTCAAAGAGGGTGCTGCAGTATAAAAAGATAGATAGATAGACTAAAAAAACAAGAGAGGTAGATAGATAGACTAAAAAAACAAGACCTGTCTGCATACAGGATAGCTCGCCTGACAGCACCTTGCCTATCACATAAAAAAATTTAATCAAAAACACTGATGCTGAGAATATAAATTCTCCTCTGCCATGTATTCATTTGTAGTATGTTTCAATGGCAGCCATGACATGACAGCATTATACAAAATAGTGTTATAAGTACAAATAATGTTACAATGAGGTTCCACAACTTCCACTGTATTACCATTAAAACCAACTCAGAGCTCTGATAGGAGGGAGTATTTGATGATAATTAAGGATAATTTTTTTATTACTCATCGAAACCATATATTATGACCCCTCATCTGAACCGTCTCGACGCGACGGTTCAGATGAGGGGTCACAACATATGTTTTTATTCAGAATTAACGAAAATTATCCCTAATTATCACCGAATACTCCCTCTTATCTAGAGCTCTGCAACTGATATCTTGAGTTCTGAGCAATGATCCTGTAAAATTAGGATGGCCAAGCTATTGCCGTAATTCTACAACAAATAGAAGCAGCATTATGAAAGCACATGTTGGCTGGATGATGCTAAAGGAGTTACTATGAAAGCAATTTAACTCAGTATTATTATTATGCAAAGGCATATAAGCCATAAGACAAGAAGCAGAGCCATTTTGAAACTAATATTTTTCACACATTGCAAAACAGATATATTATTACAATTTGCTTATTTTGTTCTGACAGTGAAAATTCAAGTCAGCCTGTGCATCTTGGCTGTCAGTTCAGTCTTCCCCGTTCTCAGGAAGGCAAAGATTTGAATCTTGACCATTTTAGTTCTTTCATCATCTTCCAAAGCCAAGGGTAATAAGTCCACTTTGCTCCGTATGCACCCTTGGCTGGCAGCCTATTTTCCAACAGGATTTCCTGCCGCGCTGCCTTTTGATTGCATGCAGCAAATTGTTCCTCTTGGCATGTCAGTTTTGACCAATCAGATGATCTGTTACAACACACAATTGGCAGACTACAAAAACAACCAGAGCACACATATGGCGATTCACCATCACAATGTGGAATGTGTCTTCGCATAGTTGTTCAAAAACACTGAATACATGTAACTGGTTTAATGTTGACCATCTACTCTTTTTTGGTAATTGCTCATGGCAATCAATTTTTCTATCCACAAGGGCGTCGGCATCTTTGTTCCTGTTATACATAAAATTTTTCATTACAGACAATTTCATAGATACAATGAAAATGGTTGTATCAAATGAAATGGTGCAGCAGGAAATTTGACTTACGAATAGGCCGTAAGGAAGGAAGTGGACTTAGTACCCTTGGTTTGCGCAAATGATCTTTCATAAGCAAACAGATAGTGATGTAATCAAAACATTCTATGCATTTAAATGTGTCAAAGAGTGAAAGTGTGTGTATTAAGGAAAAACCTAAAGTTACTGTAAGCTCGACTGATGAAATCAAAAGCTGATAAGTGATGCCCACACACATTAGATAATTATTTAACCCTTAAAGTGCTAAAATTTAAAATTGTTGAATTGGCAAACAGTGTAGATCCAGATGAGGTGGCTCATAATGAGCCACCTCATCTGAACCTACACTGTTTGCCCTCTAGTGTTCAAATTCTCAATATGATATCACTTGGACGAGACATTTTTCGAAATTCTGCAGACATAAATTTTGTCGTCCGTTTTTTCGGCGCATTAAGGGTTAATACATAATAGCTTGATCATGATATTTTTGCAAAGATACAATATATACTTATCAAGAAACAGAATGCAGCAATTCAGTTATTTCAAAATTTATATTAGGATATTCCTTGTAGAACAAGGTACTCGTATCATTATTAATTTTGAAGCTGTGCCGAACACATGACGATGCATCAACATATATATGAGCTGCGACACGATTTTTGGTTGGTTGGTTGATTTGATGCTTAACGTCCACGGTAAACAACTAAGGTCATGTCAGTACGGTCAGTTAACCTAACCACACTATTCCTGGGCAGGCTTAGACCTCCTAAGCGGTTAACCAGTAATAAGTGCACATACTTTCGCCAGTAACTGACAACTGCCCTTCTTGAATCAGCGGAAGGAGAAACGAAAGTATGTGGCAAGACCGGAATTCGAACCCAGGACCTCTGACTTACGAGTCAGGTGCCCTACCGATTGCGCTACCGGCCCGGCGCTGCGACACGACAAAACCAACAATGTGGTTGTGCGACCAGCACAGGCTCAGATCAGCCTGGGCTTCCGCCCAGTCTGATCAGAGTCTTTCTGACCGCATGGAAGTAGCTTACACCCTTAGCTACGCTTTAAGTATTTAGCGAAGTGTCTAATCAGACTGGCCGGATGCCCAGGCTGGTCTGAGTCTGCGCTAGATGCAAAGCCACATTGTTGGTTTTCTTGTGTCGCGGCTCATATATATGACATATACACTATACACTTCCAAATAAGTGCTTTTTATACACAGCTGTACATCAAGAACAGTATAATATATCAACACTTTGCCAAAATACTGCAGATGTATACTACAAACTTTTTGTCCTACAAAGGTTAAAGTTCCCATCTTTTTAGAAGGTAAGATATTATATTTATGTTTCCAGTTAATTTTCCCAAGTGTATGATTAAGGAAGATGGTTAAATCACACAACATACGTCATAAAATAAATAGGTTCCTGTATAGTCTGATCTCCTTTCTAACTGCATATAATCAGGGTGGTTTCTGCAAAATGTGCATGTACAAATGAATAAGCAAACAAACAAAGGTCAGTGCTGATAGGCTAAACAAAAGGCTGCGCCTAAACAAACTACATGTAGGTTCACACTACTTTTGAGATCGGACATTGCCAAACAATCGTATTTTCAGATGAAGAGTTCAATATAACTAATTGTGCTTGAATATTGGGACACCTAAAAACCACTAATTAGTGGAGTTGCTTATGTCACAAAAATATGCTCCCGTGTCCACTTTTTGTTAATCAGGGTTTATATACATCAAAATGTTTGTCAACCTAAGTAAAGTCAGAAAATGGTTCCTGCGAATTTTTTCATGACCTTTATAAGGTCAAGGTCAAGGTCAAATGCACGGCACTATAATTTTTCACCTTTAATTCATTTCTCTCCATTTTAAGACATTAATGTCGTGTTTCAAAGGCGTAAATGAATTAAGTTTTATGAAAATTGTCATTTGATGGACGAAATCAGGAAAACGATAAGAAAAATTGATTTTGGAGAGCTTTAGCGAGTATTTTACGGGTATTTGCAGTACTTTTTCCACATAAATACAATGAAAATAGAGCTTTATATAGACAGGGTTCAAAAAACATTTAGTTACAGACTTCGTATGGTATTATATAGCAATCCCTCCCTTAAATTATGAAAAATAGGGTTGGGTCCTAACGAATACAGTTGTTGCCATGGCAACCAGTATTTTCGGCCAGCAAACCTTATATCGAATCGGATTTTTATATTCGCGATGCACTAGCTGATTCTTTTTATGGTCAACCGTTCGAGATGGAGAAATAATATGCAGAATGCCCATAGGCTGGTAACACTAAACACCTTATTTTTGTAGGTAAGTGGAAGTACCGTAAGTCGAATGGTCACACTAAACACCGTATAAACTGACATCGTAGGTGTGAGATTTCGGAGAAAGTCTAGGGTACATGAAAGCTTGCTGTACATTTCTGTTTTCTGTTTTAAAGCAATACTAGTGTAGTGTAAGAGATTTAAAAGCAGGTAAATATAAGAAACGAGGACTGAGCTTGCACAGAAATCATCTTGCCGACTAGGAAACAGCTTTTATAGCCCTAGTCGAGAATACCAAGTAATCGAATATGACTAAGATATCTGCCATGCTATTATATTAAGTAGCCTAAAATGTTAAAGGAAATAATATCAAAAGTACAAAAAGGATCGGGTCTCTGTATCGTGCCATGCGCAATACTGCAGGGAATGCTGGTTTGTGTTCATTATAAATATGAGTCAAGAAGCAAATGAGAGACATAATTTTACATGAAAATGTAAAACCTGTCATTACTATACCAGTGTTCTAGAGAACATGTGCAGCATTGCCGAATATTTCCGTACCTAACCTAAAGATTCTGAGTTCTAACAAACGAACGCGAACATTTTTCTGACTGAATGAAATAATTTATACATTATATACCTAATCTTCTATTCTACCAGCAGACTGTTTCAGTTTTAGGGTTTATTTCTTCAATCTGTAATAGCTGTATTGTCAATGTTCAGATCCCCGACATGTTGGTATAAAATGATAACAGATAAAGACATATTATCCTGCCAGTAATTGTTTCCAAATTATTAGCAAGGTGCACTAATTTAATTTCTCTATGGAGATATTATATATAAATTCCTGCAATTTAAATTTCTAAAAGAGAACGTTTTGAATATATACTAATGTCTACGCTTAATACATAATGAGTTGTGAACTTATAAGCATCGAAGTCGCGAAATTAAAAATAAGGAGTATGATGACATGGAGGATACTAGAATTACGTGTACTGCTCCTACATAATTAACTGCCCTGATATCAGACATATCGGTATGGTGTGATGTGATATATTGTAAGGTTTAGAAAAGCCTCGAAAACTTGTGCCAGATCACACAAAACCCACGATAAATCTATATGGAAGCTATGATATAGGCTGTTTATCTCTATATAAGAAAGACTCAAGAAGCGGACAAAAAGTGAGAAAAAATCTGATTTGGAAAGCTCATGCTGACAAAAGAGTTAAACATGCATTACGCTCTATGCAGTTCAGGATCACATTCATTATCAAGAGAAATGTGTCGAACCCCCACCAACTGTCCCACAAAATATATTCTGTTTGAAATTCAGTTAAGATTTGAGCGCTGTTTAAAGTTAGTCGCTTAAGGGCGCGTTTACACGAGCGAAGTTTCTATGTCACAGAAACTTTAACAAAGAAAGTATAACAAACATTTTGCGTTTACACGGAGCAAATTATTTGTTAAAGAAAATGTGCCATAGAATCTTTGTCACATAAACTTTGGCAATGAAATATTTGCTGCAGTGTTCACACGACCAAATATTATTCGTCAAAGTTACCTGCAGCAATGAAACAAAATCTTCGTCACATTTTCCACGCTTGTAGCAATGTTCTTTGTTACATAATCTTTAGCAAAGTTCTCCGTTTACAGGGACAAAGTTAATTGATCGAAGTAACTGTACCATATATATTTGTCAAAGAAACATTGTCATATTTTGGCATTTACACGAGCAAATTTTTCTGTGACAAACCTACTTTGTCATAGAAACTTTGGTCGTGTAAACGCGCCCTAAGGCACATATTGGAAGCTGTGGGCGGATATATAGAGGTTTTCAAGGTATTTTTTAAACTCTTGCTAAGGACACATTTATCAACAGATTGTAGAATTCCGACAGTTTCTTACAACACTGTCTTCATACTTAGTTTCATCTAGAATATATTCCGGATGGATTTCAGTAAACAGTTTCGAATTCGCTAAGAGTTAGTTGCTAAGACTGGTTGCTAAGGGTGCTAAGGATAAATGTATACATAATAGTTGGAAGTGGTTGGGTGGTGAGATGGTGCTGTGTATAACTTCCAGTACCTGGGCGTCCTACTGATTTGGAACATTGTAGGGCAAGGGCCTACTGTGCTTGCAGTAGGTGCGGATGGGGGTGTTTGGACATTTAATCTCTCGTCTATTATTTACCTTCTTTCTCCCTCTCTCTGGGAGACGGCCCGATATAGACTGAAATACTGTCTCAAAGGGCCGTTAAACCCAAAACAACCAACCAACCAAAATAAATAATTGTTCTAGAACAAGTGTATATTTAATAGGTTTTTTTTCAACAAATTGTTTAAGTCCAATACTATATACAACAGCTAATATGATACATTGTAAATAGAAGATTAATTGTTTGGAATTCTCTCAATAGCTCTAAATTTGTTGGAAGATGGTTGTTAAGTGCTTAAATCGGTCGCTAAGGACATATATATACACATATTGTTTCAATGAATTTTCAAAGTCAGCCGGCAATGCTTCAAATTGTCTTCAAAGTTTGTTGCGCATAAAAGATATCCCTTATGAAGTTCAGTACAATGTCTAAAATTTGTTAAGAACAAGGTTGCTAAGTGCTAAGGGTCGTTGCTATGGACAAAATATACGCCTCTTTTTCAACAATTTGTTATAGTCTGTAACTGGTTTGATAAACATAACTTACAGTTATCTACGTAAAACTTGATTATAGAAGATATTTCATTTCGAATAAACTAAAAAAATCCAAATTTGTTACAAGGTGGTTGCTATGGGCCCAAACTCGTTGCTAAGGACATAAAGATATCCATATGTTTCAACAGATTTTCAAAGTCAGACAGCTGTGCTTTAAATATTACATCCAATTGTCTTCGTAGTTTGTTGCTCATAACAGATATCCAGAATGAAAATAAATCAAAAGTCTATAATCTGTTGATAGGGAGTTGCTAAGGACTAAAATTGGTTGCTAAGGACAAATGTATACACTGGTTTGTCAACAGTTTGTTAAAATCCATTACTTGTTTGTTAAATACAACTAATAATTGTCTGCATAATACATTGATTATAGAAGATATCTCATTTGGAAATAAGTAAAAATAATCCAAATTTATTAAACGGTGGTTGCTATGGGCTCACACTGGTTGCTAAGGACAAATAGATACCTATATGTTTCAACAGATTTTCAAAGTCAGACAGCTGTTCTTTAAATATTACTTTCAATTGTCTTCATAGTTTGTTGCTCATAACAGATATCCAGAATGAAAGTCAATCTAAAGTCTAGAATCTGTTGATTGAAAGTTGCTAAGGACTGAAACTGGTTGCTAAGGACAGACGTATACGCAGGTTTTTCAACACTTTGTTAATTTTCATAACTTGTTTGTTAAATATTACTTACAATTGTCTGCATAACACATTGCAAATAGAAGATATCTCATTTGGAATTCAGTCAAAAGTTCCAAATTTGTTACAAAAGATGGTTGCTATGGGCTGAAACTGGTTGCTAAGACAAATAAAAATTCATCTTTTCACACAACTGAAAATATATCAGCTGTCCTTTAAATATTTACAACAGTTATTATCATGGTTTATTACACATAATAGCTATTCTTCGTGGAATGAAGTCAAAGGTTTCAAATCTGTTAAAGGTTGGTTGCTAATGGCTGAAACTGGTTGCTAAGAACAAAGATATACACATTTCCTTCTTAAAAAATTACAGGAGTCATACATCTATGCTCAAAACAAACCGTTTCGCATATAACAATCAAGATTTACTGCCATAAAACCCATCAGGTTTGCACAACAAACTCAAATGCTTATCTTTAAAATGCCTAGTTTTCAGATATATGCTAGCATAAATCTGATGCCATGGCAACGGATTTGATAATTAAGATATAATCTTGAATGTAATGGCATGCTAAACTATTTTAACCGTAAGAATGATCTGAGAAATGCCATATCCAATTCGCATTTAACGAAACAATAATCATAGTGTTTTTATCTATATATTTTCTTTTGACCTTTCATGAAATGACCTTGACCTTGCCACACTAGCGGTCAAAATCAATTGTAAAATGATTTTTTAATTACTATCATTTATTTTCTTTCGATAATACCAAGATTTAGTCCCATATCTTACACTGTGCCCACCATAAATCACGACTTTTAAAGTTTTCCTTTCTAGTTTGAAGCGTTGACCTTTGACCTTTGACCTTGACCTTGAAAAGTGATAGAAAAAATTCGCAGGAACCGTTTTTGAAAACTACTTGTCAAAACAAACATTTTGGTATATAACATTCCTGATTAACAAAAAGTGGACACGGGATTACATAAGCAACTCCACTAAATTTTCCATTTGTTCCAAATGGAAAATTAATGGTTAGGGTATCTTATAGTATAAAATAAAAGGTCAAAGACCAAACATGCTCCAACATATCAGTATTATAATAGTGATAAGCCAACAGGCAGATCAAGGACCATATAACTCTGGAAAAATGCTTGTGATCATGATGAAGAATTCACAATGATGAGATCAATTAAATGAAAATTTCATGAAAATCATTGTAGAATGATCAAGGGCTGTAACTCTGGCAGAGAAGGCGCAGTCAAAACTTTGAAGACATACAATCCAATGCAGATGATTTTAACAATATTTTTAAAGGTTCCTGAAAATCAGCTGAAACTGGAGGAACTGTCCCCCTAAGCTTTGTCATAATGGACTAATCAAGGACTGTATCTCTGCCAAGAAGTATTTGACCATGACCTGGATAGATTATGATCTACTTCAGAAGGTGGTTATAATAACTTAAAAGTTTTATGAAAATCAGATGGAAAAATAGAGGAGTTGTGGCCACAAAAGTTGTACCACTGAACAGACTAAAGCTTGTAACTGTGACACATTATAAGGGTCTAACCACAACCCTGATACAATATGATCAACTTCAAATGGTGATAATAATATTGTGAAAGTCTTATGAAAATTGTTTGATAACAGATAGAAGTTATGGTCACAAGGTTTGCCTGAAGATGGACAGATCCAGCAGAAAGAGTCCAATCTTGACACTGGCAAAATATAAGCCATGTCAGGTGATGGTAAAAACATCCTAAAAGTTTATGAAAATTGGATGAAACTTGCAGTAGCTGCTGCACAAGAGTTCCCTGAGGATGGATGGAATGTATATTTATACCATACTTTCTATAGTCCCCTTCGACTACGACAGGGACGAAAATCTACAACTAGCAAAAATATCTGCATCACTATCTACATTGTGTATTTCTAATTACTAAATGGCAAATTGATAATCTGAGACAAAACAACTGAAATAAAATATTTTTTAATTATTTTCATCTAAGAAAAAGTTTGCATTCACGAATTGTATAACTCAGCATATAAAGCATAGTGACAAATGAGCCGCGACACGACAAAACCAACAATGTGGTTGTGCGCCCAGCGCAGACTCAGATCAGCCTGGGCATCCGCCCAGTCTGATCAGAGTCTTCGCTGTCCGCATGGAGGTAGCTTGGACCCTTAGCTACCCTTTGAGCACTCAACTAAGAGTCTGGTCAAATTGGGCGGATGCCCAGGCTGATCTGAGTCTGCGCTGGGCACACAACCACATTGTTGGTTTTCTCATGTCGCAGCTCAAATGTTTATGTCTGTTTCTGTGCAAGTAGGAATATCTGGTGCTAACGTAAGTGAACCTGTGAAGTAATTATAAACAAAGGAAACAAAAGGACTATATGGGCCTGAACTGCTCTCCAAGCCAAGGAGGAGATTGGTATCCCGCAAGAGGATAACAATAAAACAATGTACGGCAAACTAAGGTACACTGAAGGTAAAAAAAAAATAATAGTACTGTACTGACTCTTAATATTGGAACATAAATGCCAGGGCAAACGGTGTAGACCCAGGATCTGCACTGTTGGCCATTCCAAGTCTTTGACACACAGCCAGATTGTAAAATAACTTGTTTACCATCTTGAAAGACGGATCTAGACCTTTGGGATTGTTTTTGAAGATAAAAACCCATTTCATGGCTGAAGTACACATTACTGATTTACATGTTGCGGTAATTTGTAAGGACAAGGACCCATCTTATAACAGATTATACACAATAAATTTTAGTTTAATTATAGTGTTGTGAGTACAGAGCTCTAGATAAGAGGGAGTATTTGATGATAATTAAGGATAATTTTTCTTGTTTCTCATTGAAACCACATGTTGTGACCCCTTATCTGAACAGTCTCGTCGAGACAGTTCAGATGAGGGGTCACAACATATGTTTTTATTCAGAATTAACAAAAATTATCCCTTATTATCACCAAATACTCCCTCTTATCTAGAGCTCTGTGAGTAACTTCACATAAATTCCAGGTTTTATTTTTGTTAAGCTTCTTATTCTTGTAGGTTTCTTTGTAAATATATTTCCACTTGAAATATAAAATCTCCAGATAAATCTCCTGAATACAGTATTTATCCTAATACACGTCCCCAATTTAATAAACACCCCCTCACTACAAGAATTCCATGGAACATATTCTCTCACATGCCTGCGCATTATACAAAACAGAGCTATAGCAGAAAACTCTATGAAATTTACACCATCAATGCTGACCATGACTACGGATACCAATACAAGAAAAGCAATGCTTATGTCTCACTTCTGCAAGTCGCGTGGGAGACAACAAAAATAATTTACAGTATCAATGGTAACTGGTCAAGGTGTCCCAATATTAAGTGTGAGTACAGTACGTTGTCACTACAACTAACCCTTAAAGCACCAAGAAAATTAATGTCTGCAAAATTTTAAAAAAAATGTTTCATTCCAGCTACATCTTATTGCGAATTCAACGACTAGGTGGCAAACAGCTTCATCCAGATGAGGCGGCTCACTGCCTCATCTGGAGGCAAATTCAACTTGTTTGCAAATTCAACTTTTTTTTTTTTTTTTCATTTTTGGCGCTTTAAGTAATAACTGGTGCTAGTGGGAAGGAGGATATTGGAAGCTATTACTTTTACATCTTGGTCTTGTATACATCCATGCCGAGACTGTCAAAACATATTGGTGTTTAAGTTTATATCAAAGCAAATCATTCAACATGTAAAACACTTCACTAGACAGGGGATCATTTTCACTTTGTCTCACCATGGTAACACTTTCTGCTGCAAAACTGGATTTGATCAAAATGTTCATAACATACAGAGTGGGTTTTTTGTTTCTTTTTGTTTTTTGTTTTGCTTGTTTTTTATCATCATTATTCATTCTATTATCATTTTTGTTAAGGTGTTTGGGTACATATCCATGTTTTCTGCCATTTCACCAAGGGAAGCAATTTTTGTGACATCCTCTTTGCTTTCCTTGGGGATGTGGTCCTTCAAAAATGGATCTACTCTTAAGTGAAAGAATTTGCTCCTAGGGGAGCAGATTCTTTCCCTTAAGTGTTGACCCCAATTGGTAACCGTAAGAGCAGCAAAAATGAAAATGGCAGAGTTGCTCCCCTTGAACATGTATCCATACAGCTTAAAGGACATTTCAAATAGAGTTCCTATAATCACTGTTATATCAATTCATGCAAATACAAATACATGTACCACAAAGACACTACCAGCAAAAAGACACAACAGCCAAAGGCTTTCTGACTATTATAGTTTTGTTAGCTTCCAATCACCTTGAGGCATAAATCTCCAAACGACAAAGAGTATAGACCAAGCTCGGATTCTTTATTGTGCACGGGCTATTCTACAAGGAGAGTCTCCTTATCTGGGCAAACAGTTCCCTTGAACACACAAATTACAAAGTCTTGCATGTGCAAGGTGGTTACTACCAATATCTCTACATGTGCTGTCGACTGAGACTTTCAATTACCATAAATGCAAAAAGTGGCTGTTATTCCAGACAACTGACAGCAGTATTAGCTTGGTCAACAGCCACTAACAATTGTCTCATCTTCTGTTATTGGTAATGCTTATGACCATATTCTAGGTCGACAGCCATTTTGTAAAGTACCAGATCGGATGACAGCACAGGCAGGCGAATTGGTATTACCCTAATGATAAGGCTGTATTAGCATCCTTGTCTGTATATGCCATTTTTTTTAAATTTCCTTCCAATTAGGCCATCAGAGTCTTTTGAGAAGTTATAATTATGGCCATTATCTATAGCAGAACCATATCATAGAAAAAACATGCATTTATGAGCTCAGTTGCTTCTCACGTAGTTGTTTCTAAAAAATGGAGACTGTTCTTAAAGGAAAGAATTTTCTCATCAAGGGAAGAACTGCCTCCCCTGAAAGTGTTTCCTTACACTTTCGTAGCTAAGAACAGTTAGTGAAACTCAAATATCTATGCAAGTTTAGATTCTTATTTTTTTAGGAGAAACAAATGTGTGTCATTGCAAGTCAGCCTTACATGCAATCAGTACATTTTTGTCATGCAAAGCTTATCATACAAAAACATCCATCAATCTAAAATTAAACCTGGTTATGTAAAAACATCTTCAGCTTCCTACATTAGGCATGTTGGCCTTTCCCTGCCGTGCTACTATATGTAAATAATATATAACCTACATCTACATTGTACCTGCCATGTTTCTTCTTGTAATAAACAACAAATGCAATTACAAGGCCAGCAAGTACCAACACCAATAGTAACACAATCAGCACTGTAGTGACACTTGCACTGGAAACTGAAAAAAAAACAGAGTGAGTCAAAATTGATGTAAAGTTTTCATGACAACAAATACCATGTTCATTTAAGAAATAAATTTCATTGTTTGATATTCATGGAAGTAACACAATGGGTCATGTGCAAAGTAAGTGACGTTCACGTTAACTTTGCACATGACCCATTGTGTTCATACTTCCATGAACATCAGAAAACTGAAATGTATCTCTTATAATTACATTTAATTTTAATTTGGTTTGAGCATCATTTTCGATTTTTAAGAGCAAAATTTGTAAAATTTACTACGAAAAGCTGGCACTAGCCAACAGGTAAGCCGCTTATGTTACACGACCGTCACCATAACTTAATGTTAAATAGAACGCTACAATGGCCAATGGTGTCGTCTGTTTACATATGAAACTGCGTATCACAACATTGCGTGACCGACTGTTGTTCATGGAAGTATGAACAATGTTTCTCTGAAATAGGTTCATCTAAGGAAGATCAAAAGGAATGTAATTATATGGTTATAAAACTTGAGTTTTTCCCCTCCAATCTAAAGCCATTCTATAAGATGGATCTAGATTTTTGTGACTGATTTGGAAGAAAAATCTTACAGCAGAATTAATAATTAAGCCACAACACAACAAAACCAACAAAGTGGCATGTGTGCCATGTGAAGACTCAGATCAGCCTGGGCATCTGCCCAGTCTGATCAAAATCTTCGCTTGTGCTTAAAATAGGACTTAAAGGGTAGCTAGGAGTCTAAGCTACCTCCATGCCATCAGCAAAGACTCTGATCAGACTGGGCAGATGCCCAGTCTGATCTGAGTCTTCACTGGGAGCACAAGCCAGTTTTTTTGTGTTTTTTTTCATGTCACTGTTCATAAGAGTGAGTTTCATATCTGGGGTCATTTTGAAGCGGTAAACCTCCACCTTATAGCAAAATGAATATGGGAAATGCATGGTTATGAATTTAGCCCAAGTTCATACTTTTCTGCCACTTCAGCCAGGGATTATCCATTTTTAGAACTCTCTTCTCAGTGAAATGTTTAAGTGATAGCAAACAGTGCAGACTCTAATCAGACTTCCCAAGGAGCCGTCTGACCTGGAACTTCACTGTTTGCTCAGACAAACTGTCCAACTTTCAAGGCAAATGAGGTAAAGCATTCAGACTGCTCCTAAAGTAGACCTCCCAGATATTCACACTTTCCAAACCTAAATCATAATTGAGCAGCGACACGACAAAACCAACAAAATGACATGTGCACCCAGCGAAGACTCAAATCAGCCTGGGCATCCATCCAGTCTGATCAGAGTCTTTACTGTTGGCATGGAGCTAGCTTAGACTCTTTGCTACCCTTTTAGCACAGAGCAAAGACTCTGATCAGACTGGGCGGATGCCCAGGCTGATCTGAGTCTTTGCTGTGTGCACAAGTCACTTTGCTAGTTTTGTGGTGTTGCGGCTCAATCTATAAATCCACTTTCATTTTCATCATTACCTGCTATGCTGCTTATGCACCAGTCATTTGTAACTATGGTCTCCCCAAACAAACCCTCCCTTACAGGTACAGCAGGGAACACCAGGGGAAAGGTGCACGACAGTGACATTCAATTGCCCCAAAAGCGCAGGGGAAGAGTCAGGGTTGTAATTTTGTTAAAAGCAGATGCAATTTTACAGGATAAGACAAGGAAAATGAAGTTCAGCTTGTTTCCATTAAGCAGGGCTTTAAGCAGGGCTATGCTGGATGAAGCAGTCCCCATTAATCCCTGAGGGTTGGGGGCACAGTTTCAAATGACTGGTGCATTAAAATGCAAAGTGACAAGAATTTATTTTTCCTCCAATAAATATGCCAGGCATTGATAACTGGGTTATAGTGGACCCTTACTATAGTCAACTTTGGTTAATTCTGTATGCTGTTGTAAGGTCTTAAGATGAATGGGTACACTTTCAGAGGAGCAAATTTAAAGAGTAACTACACTTCAGGAACTGACTGAATCAGATCCCAAACCCTATCCCCAACATCAACTGGAAAGATTGACAAAGACATCCCAACAAACAGTAAATTACAAGTGATAAGCCGAGTCAGCAGCTCTTTCCCAAATAGGTGGCAACTCAGCTATCTTTACTGAACTAAATAATTTAGACCAACAGAAGGGTTACAACAGACTAAGCAAATTATACGAAAAACATTTAACAACTATTTTTACCTATATTTTATTATAGAAGGGTTAAAATGAGAACACAATAAATTAAACAATTAAACAACTCTACCATTTCATTTCTGTCTCCTTTTCTCAATGAAATTCTGCTTTTAAAGAAAAGACTTTGCTCCTGTTGGAGCAAATTCTTTCCTTTAAGAGCAGATTTCTTTTCAGAAAAATTCTGTGATCCAGGAAAGCAAACAGGAAGTCATAAAAGTTGTCTGCCTTTGACAAAATGGCAGAACAACAAGAAGGTGTACCAATACACCTTTAATGTCAGTTTCCATATAGGTTTAATCCTATCTTCTGTATTATTTAAAGGAAATAAATGTTAGGTATTTATTATCACCACAATGCTGACAGGGATGTTCACACCAACAGAATCTGCACTGAACCAATATGTCCCCCACCTCACTTTTGGTGGTGGGGACATAGCAATTACTACTGGCCAATGAAATGGATGAGATGATGAGGATGAAATATATAAAAGGCTGTCAAAATTCACAACCTGAGTCAGATTCAAATCAAAGGCTTTTGCACTCCTTGTCCAATACCTTAAGGTGTATGGGTATACATCCATCTTTTTCTGCCATTTTTACAAAGGGGAACAAATTTCCTGACTTCCTGTTTGCTTCCCTGGATGACAAAGCCCTCCCAAAATGGGGTCTACTCTTAAAGGACACAATTTACTCAAGGGGAGCAATTTTTCCCTTCAAGAGTTGACCCTAATTCACATTTCCAAAATCACGCCTACTTTAAGGTGGTGATAATCAATGATTTGGGACAAAGACAAAAATCTGCATAAAATACTCAAAATAACACTGATCTTTCCAAAACTTAGCAGATGCCTACTTTATGTTGTTTCTCATAATTTAGAATCCCAAAATGCAGCATTTGTTAATGTTAAAAAGTGTTTTTATAAGGAAAGATCAAAAAATAATATGTCAAAACACACAGGTGAGACAGGTAAGACTATTTTAACAAGGTTGAACAATTTCATCTACACACCACTGATCATGTCAGTAATGTATTATTTATACTGTAGGTGTTAACATAGGTATGCTTGCCTACCCTATATTTAATAAATGCGTCCAGTGTACATTTACTTTGTACATGGTTGAACATTTGAGAAAAAGCTACCGTTTTCATCTGGTCTACATTACAATTTGAGAAAGAGTTGGAATAAATAATTGCTAGGACGCTCTTCATTATGCAATAGTGCACCTTCAGCACTTCGTAAATTTTCAATAACGATATTATTTTTTCAGATTTATTCGCAGAAAATTACTCTTTGATCTTTCCTCATAAAAACACTTTTTTAAGCAGCATGTACGTCTATTTTGTATTCTAAACTGTAAAGAACACCAAAAATAAGAAGTCTGCTAACTTTCAGGGAGATACATTACTTTTTTTATGGTTTTATGGAGATTTTTACATTTACCATGAATCACCACCTTAAACATATATACATCCCTCCATTAACTGTAAGATGAAATCACTGACTTATTGTGGGACATTGTGCAATTTTGTTTGTGGGACTATGTCACATGCTATCATGTTGCTGCATTGGCCAATCATACACCATCAGATGACTTTTGCGTGACATTCTGGGTGTGGCTTGGAAAGGTGAATTGAAACATGAGGAAAACAAGAAACAAGAGGACCATTGGTCCTGTAGCTCACCTGGGTCCATTCAGCCTCAGTACTCTAGGGTTAGTTACTCTAAGGCCATCAGTCAATTGGTTTTGGTGAAAAAGATTTTTAAAGGTTTTAACCATATATGGGCATGGAGGACATGTTGGTCATGTGACCTGGATGTTTGAAAAAATTTTCATTCCCTTAACCCCTGGAGGCTCTATATGAAATTTGGTTTCAAAATTGGCCCAGGGGCTTTTGAGGAGATGGTTTGATATTGTCAAAATGACAGAGTTCTGGGTCAAAAGTCAAAGAATGACCTTGACCTCTTGTACTCATGAATCTTCATGTACTCATTAACATGACTGTATATACCGATTTTTAGGCATATATCTTCAAAACTTTCCATGAAATCTTATGTTCTAGCATTTTCCCACATTTGACCTTGCAGTAAAATAGTCAAGGTTAACCCAAGGTCATTATTTTGAACAATCTTGATAGTACTGGAATTCCCAATGCTACATACCAAGCTTCAAAGTCATCGGTCAATTGGTTCTGGAGAAGAAGATTTTTAAAGGTTTTAACCATATATGGTCCTGGCGGCCATGTTGGTCATGTGACCTGGACTGTTTGAACAAATTTTCATTCCCTCAATCCCTGGAGGCTTTATATGAAATTTCGTTACAAATGGCTCAGTTTTTTTTAGGGGATTGTTTGATATTGTCAAAATATGAGAGTTCTGGGTCAAAGGTCAAAGAATGACCTTGACCTCTTGTACTCACAAATCTTCATGTACTCATTAAGATAACTGTATATACCAATTCTAAGGCATATCTCTTCAAAACTTTCCATGAAATCTTATGTTCTAGCATTTTCCCATATTTGACCTTGCCGTAAAAAAGGTCAAGGTCAACCCATGGTCATAATTTGAACAATCTTGACAGTACTCAAGTACCCAAAGCTACATACCAAGTTTCAAGGCCATCGGACAATCGGTTCTTGAGAAGAAGATTTTTTCAGGTTTTCACCATATATGGGCTTGGCGGCCATGTTGGTCATGTGACCTGGACCGTATGAAAAAGTTTTTGTTCCCTCAACTCCTGGAGGCTCTATATGAAATTTGGTTTCAATTGGCCCAGGGGCTTTTGAGGAGATTGTTTGGAATTGTCAAAATATGAGAGTTCTGGGTCAAAGGTCAAAGAATGACCTTGACCTCTTGTACTCATAAATATTCATGTACTCATTAAGATGACTGTAGATACCAATTTTTATCCCAAAATCTTCAACAGTTTCCAAGATATCTTATGTTCTAGCATTTTGCCATATAAAAGCACAAGGAAGCAAATTTGACCTTACCGTAAAAAAGGTCAAGGTCAACCCAAGGTCATAATTTGAACAATCTTGGTAGTTCTCCCGTACCCGATGCTACATACCAAGTTTCAAGGCCATCAACCTACTGGTTCTGGAGAAGAAGATTTTTTTAGGTTTTTACCATATATGGGCATGGCGGCCATGTTGGTCATGTGACCAGGACCGTTTGAACAACTTTTTGTTCCTAAGGTCCCAGGAGGCTCTATATGAAATTTGGTTACAATCGGCCCAGCGGTTTCAGAGAAGAAGTCGTTTGAAATTGTGGACGGACGGACGACGGACGGACGGACGGATGGACGACGGACGGACAGACGGACGGAGGAGCCTGACCATACTATAAGCTCCCCCGGAGCCTCTGGCTCAGGTGAGCTAAAAAAGTTGAGTTGCTTCCCCTGAAAATATACTAATACACCTTAAACCACATCTAGATTTAGTCATGCAACTTTTACGTTACATGCACTGAGTTTGAATATGCAAACTTCTCTAGTATGGATGGAAGATATGGGTTTCATGACCCCTTTCAATAGCATGAATGGATGATCCAGAATTTTAGGACTTTACAAGAGTATTATTAAGGTGGTGATTTATGGTAAATGTAAAAATAGCCATCAGAGGAGATGGCAAATCCCCCGACCGAAGACCCCCATAGGCCTTGGTAAAAATAGCCATCAGAGGAGATGGCAAATCCCCCGACCAAAGACCCCCATGGGCCTTGGTAAAAAGGGTGCACTTCAAAACACATATTAGTAATATATTGTCATTCTTTTATGCTTCTGATTGACATTAACTGTTACCAGATGCATGATTATCTAACACTCAGACTAAAACAGTATGCTTGACTGCTAAAAAGAGGTAATATCTCAAACAGCCACCATATACACAAATGTATAGCATACGATACATCGATACATTCAACTTTCCAAATGTGTAAATAACTTCTAAAGTACAAGCCCTACAAACCTAATTTTGAGCTCTCTAGTAAGTGAATTTGGACAAAGAATCCAAATCTGGAAAAAAAAAAATTTTTTTTTTTTTGGGGGGGGGTGGGGGGGGGGGGGGGGGGTTCGGGAATGTGGAGGGGTCAGAGAGAGTTAGGAACACTGATAAGATATCACAGCATGATCATCAATATTCTAAACGGTACACGGTTATTCAAATTCTGGAGCTGGCCAGGGTTATACAGATATGGAGCAGAGACTCAAACAGTAGCTCAAACTACCAAAGGGAAATAACTCTCAGAGTATAAAAGCAAGAGTTATCATTCATGTGTGAGACAAATTGTCATGACCTGTTCTGCATATCTGTGAAGTATCATGAAAATATTTCAAAAGGTATTCAAGCTATGGAGCGGACATCTAAAATCATCAAAAGGAAATAACTCCAAAAGTAAGAAAGCAAGAGTTGTCATTCTTGTTCGCGACACATCATCATGACCTGTTCTACATATCTGTGAAGTATCATGAAAATATTCCAAAAGGTATTCAAGTTATAGAGCGGACACGAAATCACACCTAAAACCAACAAGGGGAAATAACTCAAAAAGTAAGAAAGCAGGAGTTGTCATTCTTGTTCGCGGCACATCGTCATGACCTGTTCTACATATCTGTGAAGTATCATGAAAATATTTCAAAAGGTATTCAAGTTATAGAGCGGACACGAAATCATACCTAAAATGATCAAGGGGAAATAACTCAAAAAGTAAGAAAGCAAGAGTTGTCATTCTTGTTCGCGACACACCATCATGACCTGTTCTACATATCTGTGAAGTATCATGAGAATATTCCAAAGGGTATTCTAGTTATAGAGCGGACACGAATCTGCCAAAATATCACACCTAAAACTATCAAGGGGAAATAACTCAAAAAGTAAGAAAGCAAGAGTTGTCATTCTTGTTCGCGACACATCGTCATGACCTGTTCTACATTTCTGTGAAGTATCATGAAAATATTCCAAAGGGTATTCAAGTTACAGAGCGGACACGAATCTGCCAAAAAATCACCAAAGGGGAGATAATTCAAAAAGTACAATAGCAAGAGTTACCATTCTTCTACGCGACACATCGTCATGACCTGTTCTACATAACTGTGAAGTATCATGAAAATATTCCAAAGGGTATTCAAGATATAGAGCGGACAAGAAAAATGTTTACGGACGGACGGACAGACGGACGGACGGACGGACGGACGGACGGACGGACGGACGGACGCCAGGCTCATCGCTATATCCCCCGAACCTTTCGGTCGGGGGATAAAAAGGGTACACTTCGAAACACATATTAGTAATATATTGTCGTTCTTTTATGCTTCTGATTGACATTAACTGTTAACAGATGCATGATTATCTAACACTCAGACTAAAACAGTATGCTTGACTGCTAAAAAGAGGTAATATCTCAAACAGCCACCATATACACAAATGTATAGCATACGATACATTCAACTTTCAAAATGTGTGAATAACTTCTAAAGTACAAGCCCTACAAACCTAATTTTGAGCTCTCTAGTAAGTGAATTTGGACAAAGAATCCAAATCTGGAAAAAAAAAATTTTTTTTTTTTTGGGGGGGGGGGGTGCGGGAGGGGGCACGGGAATGTGGAGGGGTAAGAGAGAGTTAGGAACACTGATAAGATATCACAGCATGATCATCAATATTCTAAAAGGTTCACGGTTATTCAAATTCTGGAGCTGGCCAGGGTATACAGTTATGGAGCAGAGACTCAAACAGCAGCTCAAACTACCAAAGGGAAATAATTCACTAGGTCTAAATACAAGAGTTATCATTCATGTATGAGACAAATTGTCATGACCTGTTCTGCATATCTGTGAAGTATCATGAAAATATTTCAAAAGGTATTCAAGCTATGGAGCGGACACTTAAAATCATCAAAGGGAAATAACTCCAAAAGTAAGAAAGCAAGAGTTGTCATTCTTGTTCGCGACACATCATCATGACCTGTTCTGCATATCTGTGAAGTATCATGAAAATATTCCAAAAGGTATTCAAGTTATAGAGCGGACACAAAATCACACCTAAAACCATCAAGGGGTTATAACTCAAAAAGTAAGAAAGCAGGAGTTGTCATTCTTGTTCGCGACACATCGTCATGACCTGTTCTACATATCTGTAAAGTATCATGAAAATATTCTAAAAGGTATTCAAGTTATAGAGCGGACACGAAATCATACCTAAAATGATCAAGGGGAAATAACTCAAAAAGTAAGAAAGCAAGAGTTGTCATTCTTGTTCGCGACACACCGTCATGACCTGTTCTACATATCTGTGAAGTATCATGAGAATATTCCAAAGGGTATTCTAGTTATAGAGTGGACACGAATCTGCCAAAAAATCACACCTAAAACTATCAAGGGGAAATAACTCAAAAAGTAAGAAAGCAAGAGTTGTCATTCTTGTTTGCGACACATTGTCATGACCTGTTCTACATTTCTGTGAAGTATCATGAAAATATTCCAAAGGGTATTCAAGTTACAGAGCGGACACGAATTTGCCAAAAAATCACCAAAGGGGAGATAATTCAAAAAGTACAATAGCAAGAGTTACCACTCTTGTACGCGACACATCGTCATGACCTGTTCTACATAACTGTGAAGTATCATGAAAATATTCCAAAGGGTATTCAAGATATAGAGCGGACAAGAAAGTGTTTACGGACGGACGGACGGACGGACAGACGGACGGACGGACGGACGCCAGGCTCATCGCTATATCCCCCGAACCTTTCGGTCGGGGGATAAAAATCTGCATAAAACCATAAAAAAGGAACGTATCTCCCTGAAAGTTAGCAGACTTCTTATTTTCGTTGTTCTTTACAGTTTAATGCTGCTTAAAAAAGTCTTTTTATAAGGAAAGATCGAAGGGTAATTTTCTGCGAATAAATCTGAAAAAATAATATCATTATTGAAAATTTACGTAGTGCTGAAGGTGCATTATTGCATAATGAAGAGCGTCCTAGCAATTATATATTCCAACTCTTTCTCAAATTGTAATGTAGACCAGATGAAAACGGTAGCTTTTTCTCAATGTTCAGCCATATACAAAGTCAATGTACACTGGACGCATTTATTAAATATAGGGTAGGCAAGCATACCTATGTTAACACCTACAAAATAAATAATACATTACTGACATGATCAGTGGTGTGTAGATGAAATTGTTCAACCTTGTTAAAATAGTCTCACCTGTCTCACCTGTGTGTTTTGACAAAAAAAATTGGACACAGACTGCATCTTTTTTCAACTGCTCAGCCTGAAAATGTGTGAAAGAGATGGAAAAATAGCCATCAGAGGAGATGGCAAATCCCCCGACCGAAGACCCCCATGGGCCTTTGTAAAAAGGTTGCACTTCAAAACAAATATTAGTAATATATTGTCATTCTTTTATGCTTCTAATTGACATTAACTGTTAACAGATGCATGATTATCTAACACTCAGACTAAAACAGTATGCTTGACTGCTAAAACGAGGTAATATCTCAAACAGACACCATATACACAAATGTATAGCATACGATACATTCATTTTTCAAAATGTGTGAATAACTTCTTAAGTACAAGCCCTACAAACCTAATTTTGAGCTCTCTAGTAAGTGAATTTGGACAAAGAATCCAAATCTGGATTTTTTTTATTTTTTTTTTGGGGGGGGGGGGGGGGGGGGGGGGGGTGGGCACGGGAATGTGGAGGGGTCAGAGAGAGTTAGGGAGTTAGGAACACAGATAAGATATCACAGCATGGTCATCAATATTCTAACAGGTACACGGTTATTCAAATTCTGGAGCTGGCCAGGGTTATACAGATATGGAGCAGAGACTCAAACAGCAGCTCAAACTACCAAAGGGAAATAATTCACTAGGTCTAAATACAAGAGTTATCATTCATGTATGAGACAAATTGTCATGACCTGTTCTGCATATCTGTGAAGTATCATGAAAATATTTCAAAAGGTATTCAAGCTATGGAGCGGACACTTAAAATCATCAAAGGGAAATAACTCCAAAAGTAAGAAAGCAAGAGTTGTCATTCTTGTTCGCGACACATCATCATGACCTGTTCTGCATATCTGTGAAGTATCATGAAAATATTCCAAAAGGTATTCAAGTTATAGAGCGGACACAAAATCACACCTAAAACCATCAAGGGGTTATAACTCAAAAAGTAAGAAAGCAGGAGTTGTCATTCTTGTTCGCGACACATCGTCATGACCTGTTCTACATATCTGTAAAGTATCATGAAAATATTCTAAAAGGTATTCAAGTTATAGAGCGGACACGAAATCATACCTAAAATGATCAAGGGGAAATAACTCAAAAAGTAAGAAAGCAAGAGTTGTCATTCTTGTTCGCGACACACCGTCATGACCTGTTCTACATATCTGTGAAGTATCATGAGAATATTCCAAAGGGTATTAAAGTTATAGAGCGGACACGAATCTGCCAAAAAATCACACCTAAAACTATCAAGGGGAGATAACTCAAAAAGTAAGAAAGCAAGAGTTGTCATTCTTGTTCGCGACACATCGTCATGACCTATTCTACATTTCTGTGAAGTATCATGAAAATATTCCAAAGGGTATTCAAGTTACAGAGCGGACACGAATCTGCCAAAAAAATCACCAAAGGGGAGATAATTCAAAAAGTACAAAAGCAAGAGTTACCATTCTTGTACGCGACACATCGTCATGACCTGTTCTACATAACTGTGAAGTATCATGAAAATATTCCAAAGGGTATTCAAGATATAGAGCGGACAAGAAAGTGTTTACGGACGGACAGACGGACGGACGGACGGACGCCAGGCTCATCGCTATATCCCCCGAACCTTTCGGTCGGGGGATAAGAAAGGTTCGGGGGATAAAAAATAATTGCTAGGACTCTCTCCATTATGAAACAAGGTACTCTAAGCACTAAGTATATTTTCAATATATTTTTTTCAGATTTATTCGCAGAAAATTACCCTTTGATCTTCTCTTATAAAAACACTTTTTAACATTAACAAATGCTGCATTTTCGGATTCTAAATTATGAGAAACAACATAAAGAAGGCATCTGCTATGTTTTGGAAAGATCAGTGTTATTTTGAGTATTTTATGCAGATTTTTGTCTTTGTCCCAAATCAGTGATTATCACCACCTTAAGTCATTTTGGACTGATAGAGGAATGGGAGAGATGAAAAGGGGTGTTAATCCATCAGCCAACACAGGCAGGTAAGAATATTAGATTATTTAAAGACAAGATTGTTAGGCTATACATGTATACATAATGCAGTGTTCATTCTTGAAGTTCTTTAAATGGTCCCCGAGAAAAAAAATGGGGTCATGCCAGAGAACATGGGCTATACAAACTGTCATGACTCATCGTGCTAATGTTTTCTTCTGTGCTGCTGTATTACATAATACAAAGTACCATAATGACCATAAAATTTCAGACACCCATAAGTTGGATAAATAGTGTTTGAAAAATCTTAGAAAATGGATTCTACGCACCTTAATGCATACAAATGATGCTTAGTGACTGGCAAACATTGTAGACCCTGATCAAACTGCTCCTTCAGGTCTACAATGTTTGTGCAGACCTGTCTGTCCGAATATTTAGGGTCATTACAGTAGTTTTTATGCTGTTTCTACTGGAAATGCATGTTGTCACCTGCTTTGAGTCTGCTTAGAAGACAAACTCGGAAATGTTGCCTTGCCATTTCAGATGCTGTTTCACTTGAAACAGATATGTCAGATGCTTCCTGATTTAAATCACAGCTTGAGATTTTTAGGAAATAAGTAAAATCATTGGCACATGCTTGTATTATTGCTTTCTGATTGGTTTCTTTTTTGGCTTGTTTCAAGACAAAATGGTGATAGAAAGATTCAGTGAGAAATTTGATTGCTCAAGAAAAGCAAAGGGCATGCAGTGTATGACTGATAATGACAGAATGATTGAACAGGCCAACACAAGAAGTTTAAGCTGCAGCTTTCACTGTCCAGGTGGGCAAAGACAGAAATAAATGCTCTGGAACTGGGATTTTTTGACCCCATACAGCCCACGAGGTAACTTTCCGTGCCAAAATGATAAAAAATGATTCATTGGTGGTCTGGAATGAACACTGTACAGTATTAGGTTTGACTATGCAGACTTCCATTATTAAAAACATGTCAAACAGCTAGAGTATCAATACATTACACAACAAACTAAAATACACTTCAACTTGATCTGAGTCTACAATGTAAAGTCTTTGCTTTTTGCACGTACAATCTGCATATCCTGGGGAATCTAAGAAATCACAACTGAAGGCACTGACCAGTCTGTGCGATTGCCCACTTGATTTAAGTGTTAATAGTAAGGTCCATTTTTAAGTGACTCCAATCCTATCATTTTTACAGCAGTTTTTCCTGCCATGAGCCGAAAATGCTGTGACCCTAAACTCCTGTTTAAAAAAAAATCAACATGTCAGCTGTAACAGGCCAGAGATGAGTTGTTCAAAGCACTGTTAGCAAAACAATGCTGTTAGTCAAGAAATTCTCATCTGGTACACATAAAACCAAGCAAGCAAACCTTTTTTGGGGGGCTGAAAATGTGTGAGGAGCTTTTACACTGCTTCTTTAGCAGTAATGCTCCTCTTAATTTTCAGCAAAAAGGGGTAATGTTTTTGCAAACAACACATTTGAAATGTACTGTCTTAACTAATGACATCATAACTTTTGAACAACCAGGCCCTGGTGTAAATCATAAAGAACTAGAGTGCCAAACAGATGGGTTACTTTGATGAGGATTCTGGGATAACTGTTCTTATTTTATTCTCTGTTAAAACATGATTATATTGCCCCTCACCAGAACCCCTCCAAAATCATGGTTTTCAATAAACCTTATTTATTCAACTACATGGCAGATTTTTGGCCTCCCCTAGAATGACCCTAAATATCTAAATCAGTCTTATTAAATTCTACTATTATACGTTTTGCTTATTTCCCTTCCAAATGAATTCTAAAGACAAGATCTAGATTTTTGGGATTATTTTTTAAATGAAAAAATCTGTCTTATAACCGAAGAAATACAGCTAAACATTACCTCAGAATCATCATCAAATACCTCACATTATTTGAAGCTCTGAGGGATCAGGAGTGGTAATTCAGGTATAATTTTCTGCATTTTGCCATTTTAACATATCTCCACTTTCATAACATTTAACAAAACAAAGACAAAGGCGCGATTTCAGGTCGAGCTTAGTGCACTGATTAGCATTCCGCACACCGGAATTTTACAATGTGCCTTACAGTAAAATAAACCACGGACTAGTTAAAATGAGTTCTAACCAGAAATGGCAGACTAAATCAGCCAACTTACATTTGTTTTCGGAAGTGATAGATTAAATGTCAACTTACATTTGTTTTCAAATTACATTTGTTTTCAGAAGTGGTAGATTAAATGTCAACTTACATTAATTTTTGTTTTCTAAAATGGCAAACTAAATCAGTCACCTTACATTTGCCTTCCAAATGGGCAATATAATTCAATCTCATATGTTAATGTGTGCTTAGAGGGTAGCTAAGGATCTAAGCTACCTCCATGTGGACAGCAAAGATTCTTCGCTGGTCACACATGCCACTTTGTTGGTTTAATCGTGTGGCAGTTCCAATATGGTAATACTCATTTTTTTCATGATGATTGTAGAGATTAGCAGACATGAAAATGTTGTGGTCCTCTCATCAGAGCAGCTTCATTGAGGTGGTTCTAATGATGGGTAACAGAGGCATCTAGATTAACATCAAAATCTTAACTGTTCCAATTACAGTCAACTCTCGATATCTCGAATACTGGTATCTCAAATTCCCTCTTATATCAAAGATTATTGATTGGAATCATTTCCTGTTTTTATTTAAAGTTCAACTCTGGTTATCTCAAACTGGGACCAGAAAATTGTCTTTGAAATATCAGAAGTTTGAGATGAATTTGGACTTTGATATCGTAGTTGACTGTAAGTTCATAAGAATTCAGGAATTACTAACAGAGAATATTAAGAAACATACTTTGCAAGTTAAGGAATGCCACATTAATCTATTTACATATATGTATTTCTGGTGGACATTTTTGTATAATTTTTATGCATTGATAAGACACCTTTGACAATGCATGGATACTGATACCCTTTGACAATGCATGGATACTGATACCCTTTGACAATGCATGGATACTGATACCCTTTGACAATGCATGGATACTGATACATCATTATTTCGAGGTGTTTGGTTATTCCACCATGTATTTCCCCTATTTTTACAAAGGGGGACAATTTTTGTGATTTCCTGTTTGCTTCCCTGGACAATGAAGCCCTTCATAACAAGGTCTACTCTTACATAAGGTAACAGTATGACTCAAGAAATTTAAGAATAACTAACATGCGGCATTTCTTTTCTTGCGAAGTCTATATATAAATGAACAGACAAAGGTCATAATAATAGCATTGCAAAGAACGCAACACAATACCTTCCTGTATGGCCTCTGGATGTTTGGGTGTGGTAACAGGTGCAGTAAAAGCTGTTTACAAGTACAATAAAAGTACAAACAAATGTCTCTAAAAGACACCAAACCAGCAAAACAGTATTGGCCTCCATGCATTACTGGCCTTCAAGCATTAAGTATATCTTTTACGAAACTGAAATTTGGTACTAATGCAAGTAAATGCATATGAGTTGAAAAGCATTGCTATGTTTCTTCTATCCATTTGCAGAGACTAAATTCATTAACCCATTAATGCCCAGTGGACTCATACTATCTGTATCTATTGGATGTGCCCATTTGTCATTTAAGGGGTGTCAGTTTTGTTTATATTTAGAATTTTTGCTTTATTTTGAGGAAAAATAACCATTTGTATTATGCAAAAAGTGCAGACCCTGATCAAACCCCGCATTTTGCGTTAATGGGTTAATTTCCAGGAGAAAATGAAACTGTATGTACAAGGTGAGTTATGTGAAGTCCTCTTTAAATATGCCATATAACACTGCTGTAACTGCCTGCAATACTCTCTTTTCCTGGGCCCAGTTGTTTAAAACTAACGATGTTGTTAGTGAACGTGACATTAAAATTTCAAGCTTTAACATCTCAAATATGCCAATATTTTTCGTTGTAAAAATGTGAGAAGCTTTTGCATTGCACATATTTTCAACAAAAAATATCAGTGTATTTGGCTATAAAGTCACAAATCACTTAACAAGTTGACCTCTTAACGAGCTTGTTACGCTAACAATGCTTTGAACAACTGGGCCCTGGTGTTTTAAATTTAACCAAAGCAGTTATTGCCACATTTGAACTAAACACCAAAAAAGCAGTTTTAACATTATGCTCTGAAGTTTATTAATTTTACAATTAAAAATAATTCTATTTCAAAAACAAAAGTAGATTTATCTTCAAAAATACATACAGTTCAAATAGCTAATTCAGGGAGATGATTTCTCTGAGTGGCAAAACTTAATATCTAATCCTGTTGTATATTTATTGTTTTGTTACATTTGTACTGACTTATCTGAATATCATATTGTTTAAACTGACTAGTTCACTAACACATGCACAGAGTTTTTCAAAGTACTGATAACTGACAACTGTTCTTTAACAGAGGCTTGTCATAAGTCAATAATACAAGGTAATTCTAATCATACCCCACAACATATATTTTTAAGGTGAATGGGAACACTTTCAAAAGAAGTAACTCTGCCATTTTCATTTTTGCCTCCTTTCTCAATGTGGGTCAACTCTTTATGAAAAGAATTTGCTCCTACAGGAGCAAATTCTTTCCTTTAAGAGCAAACCCAATTTTTGAAAGATTTTATAATCCACAGAAGCAAACAGGAAATCACAAAAGTTGCCCTTCTTTGAAAAAATGGCAGAAAAACATGGAGTATGTACCCATACACCTTTAAGAAATATGATGCTGAGCTCAAGTTTAAGCCCTAAAGGCTTGTACGGAGCACCAGCTTACCTGTTGGTGTGCTGGGTCCCACTGTTGGGTCATATGGTAACACTATATGGCCAGGACATAAACCTGAAAAGTGAACAAACCATTTTCCTGAATAAAGAGCAAAGCTCTTGTTTTAGAATATTGTATTGGTGATAATAAGGGATAATTCATGTTAACCCATTCCATGCTGGATTCTGGGCAAACAGTTTGGATCCAGATCAGGCCCCACAAACGTGGGGCCTGATCTGAGATCCAAACTGTTTGCTGCCAAGACATCATTTCTACAAGAGTTAGACAAATATTGTCAAAATATTCTTGATTTTTGATGCAGACGACAATTTCAGCAGACGACAAAAAATACCCAGAATGCAATGGGTTAAACATGCATGAGAAACATGATTTGACCATTCATCTGAACTGCCTTATCAAGGCTGTTCTACCAAGGCTGTTCTACTGAGGGGTCATAACATGTTTGTTTTTTAAAGAAATAAGTAAAGTTATCCAGCAACGAAAAACCTCTATGTCAATCTACCAGTAAATGAATACCTTTTTCCAGTTAGGAAAAGTTAAAGGCAATTAAAGGCAACTAGAAACACGGTAACTAATAGGGCCCCGCCTTTGTGGGACTGTTGATCACATTTAAGTCACGTTCCCAACCAGAAATAACAATAACCGCTTTCTATTATCATGTCATTCCTTCTTATCAAATATGTACAGTTTGGAACTAGGCATCTGGTAGAGTCATTAAGATATAGGCAAAATACAAAGTCATGACTGATTAAAACAAGGGCAGCAACTCTGTGAAGCAGGGAGCTGAAGTGACCATTCTTGCACTTGCACACCTTCAGATCCTCTGTCAGAATTCAGATGATGCTTTATATATGTACTGAGTTTTGTGAAAATATCTTTAAAGGCTTTAAAGTTATGGAGCGGACAAGATCTCCATACCTAAAATTACAAAAGGACACAATTCTGTTCAATATAAAGTTTAAGTTATGGTTCTAATCCTCTCATATTGTCTGATAAAGCTTTTTATTTGTACCAAAAAATGTGAAAAAAAATGGTTTTAAATGGTTTTAAAGCTATAGAGCAAAAACTATTTCTATAGGGACAATTAGAAAGGGTATAATTCTGTAAAAACTATAGGTGAAGTTGTGTTTCCTATTTTCTGCACATCCTCTGATAAGGCTTTATATTTGTACCGAGTTTCGTGAAAATATCTTAGCGGTGTCTGAGTTATGGAGCAGACACAATGTCCATATTAAAATTTACAAAGGGGCATAATTCCATACAAAAATTAGGTGGAGTTATGGTTCTTCCTGTACCAAATTTCGTGGAAATATCTTGAACGGTCATGGCGAGGAGACAATTTCAATATTGAAAATTACAAAGGGACATAATTACGCACAAAATGTAAATGGAATACGGTTCTTATTCTGAGCAAATAGTCTGATCATGCTTTATATTTGTACCAAGTTTCATGAAAATATCGCAATGGTGGAGATGACTTGTTTTCCATACCAACAAGAGGCCCAAATGGGCCTGATATTGTTCACCTGGCTTTTGTGCAATGGGACCATTCTGATACAAAATTGGTCCCATTCCAATGAGATTTTCTCATTTTCAAATTTTGCTACTTTAAGTAACAGAGGCCAACTTCTCTGGTCTTTATATATTTACTTTTGAAACATCTCAATGCAAGAATCGTTTTGCCACAAATTTCATCAAAATCCATTAAGGGGTTACTGAGATATTGTCAGTTTCATGTTTGTGCAATTTTTAGTAATGGCAGATGGTGGCCATCTTGGATTGCCAAAATGCAAAAAATCGAAAAACTTTCATGCAAGGACCATTTTGACATACAATTGGTCCAGTTCCATATTTTCTAATTTTCATATTTTGCTATTTTAAGTTAGAGAGGCCAACTTGACGCATCTATATTTGTTAATTTTTTAAACAACTCAAAGCAAGAATCATTTTGCCACAAATTTCATCTAAATCGATTCAGTGGTTAATGAAATATTGCCATTTTCATGTTTTGTGCTATTTTAGTAACGGCAGGTGGTGGCTATACTAGAATGCCAAAATGCAAAAAATCGAAAAAGCTTAATGAAAGGACCATTCTGACACAGAATTAGTCCAATTCCATTGAGATTTTCTAATTTTCACATTTTTCTATTTTAAGTAACAGTGGCCAATATGACTGGTCTACAGGTAGTTATTTTTGAAACATGTCAATGCAAGAATCATTTTGACACAAATTTCGTCAAAATCCATTCAGCGATTACTGATATATTGTCATTTTCATGTTTTGTGCTATTTTTAGTAACAGCAGATGGCGGCCATCTTGGAATGCCAAAATGCAAAAAATCGCAAAAACTGAATGAAAGGACCATTCTGATAAAAAATTAGTCCAATTCCATTCAGATTTTCTAATTTTCACATTTTTGTATTTTTAGTAACAGTGGCCAACATGACTGGTCTATAATTAGTTATTTTTTAAAACAACTCAATGCAAGAGTCATTTTGACACAAATTTCGTCAAAATCCGTTCAGCGGTTACTGAGATATTGTCATTTTCATGTTTTGTGCTATTTTTTAGTAACGGTAGATGGCGGCCATCTTGGAATGCCAAATTGCAATTAATCAAAACGGCTTCATGTAAGGACCATTCTGACACAAAATTGGTCCAATTCCATTCAAGGGCTCTTGAGTAATTGTCATTTTTATGTTTGTGCTATTTTTAGTAACGGCCCCCATGGTGGCCATCTTGGATAGTCAACTGGCACAAAATTGAAATAATTCCATTCAAGGACCATTTCTGACCAAATCTGACCAGAATTGATTGTGTTTTCTTGAGATAATGACATTTGAGCAAATTCGGTCTTGTAAGCGCTAAGTAGGTCACTGTGACCTAATTCCGCTATAGATTTTTTTCATTTTTACAATTTTCAATCCAAAGGTCCCATTCATCTTCCATGCAAACTTTCAACCAAATATGTCAACTGGATCTGGAGAAGAAGTTGACTTTGTTGTTTTTGCTATTTTTAGTAATGGTGGCCATCTTGGATTCTTGACCTGACCCAATTTTATAATTTTGAAGCCCTGCAGTCTGGTCATGCTCCATGTGAAATTTGAGACCTATGGGTCCAGTGGTTTTACAGAAGAGTTGTTTGAAGTTGTTTGAATAAGTCGATTTTTTGACATTGGCATTTGAGCAAAATTACACTCGTAAACAGAAAGTAGGTCACTGTGACAAAACTCCGCTATAGATTTGTTTCATTTTTAAGATTTTGAATACAAGGTTTCACTGATGTTCCATGCCAAAATTCAGACAAAGATACTCAGTGGTTCTGGAGAAGATGTTTATTTTGTTGTTTTTGCTATTTTTAGTATCAGCGGCCACCTTGGATTTTCAACCTGACCCAATTTTACAATTCTGAGACCCTGGTGTCAGGTCATGCTCCATGTGAAATTTGAGAACCATGGGACCAGTAGTTTTACAGAAGAAGATGTCTGAAATTTTGTTTTTAGGTGTTGACGGACAACGCACGCCGGACGCATTGGTATGACAATAGCAATAATAAAAATTACAAAGGAGCATAATTCAGCAAAAAAATGTAGGTGGGGTTATGGTTCTCTGCACAGCGTCTGATGTTGCTTCATATTTGTATTAAGTTTCATGAAAATATCTCAAACTGTGTCAGAGCTATGGACCAGACATGAAATGCAGATGGACGGACAGATGGATGGAAGGACAGATGGACGGACAAGGTGATTACTATAGGGCCTCCGCAGACTTCGTCTGGCGGGGCCCTAATGACGTGTCAAAAGATGCCACAGGCCTCTCACACCCACTGCTCTTATAGCCACAAGGCAACCGCAGACATTAATCTTCCATTTTACCTTAAGAAAAAATATTTCTTCATCAATACAAGAATCAAAACACCAACAACAACATTATCCACAAACCCATTCTGGAGTTCTATGTGACAGAAAGAAGAATCAAACGTTCCAACTCAATGGACCTCTACTCACTTGCATATTCATCTATGGCATCACTAACTGTTTTATTCTGCAACAATTCTGTCCATGCATTCTTCCAGGACACATTTTGGAACATGTGGGCTGTCGGGATGGGTGGGGGTCTATAAAATTCACACCAGCACGGTGAACAAATCTGAGAATCTGTAGCCTCCTGAAACGTGATTTGCCAAAATTACCGTACAAACTCTATATCGGGACAGTTATGTCTGAGCAAATAGTGCAAACCCAGATCAGACTGCTCCTTGAGGAGCAGTCTGATCAGGGTTTACACTATTTGCCACCCCATTTGAATGTTTTGGACACATTACTGCACTGTAAAACCAAACTGTTTCAATTTTAGGACAATTATGGTACTTATTTTTGGTGTCCCAATATTTAGAATTTTTACGGTACTCTAGATCTTATTCATGAGAATATAATACAGCTTTTTTCCCTCCCAAGACAACCCAGAAAATCTAGATCCGTTTTACAAGACAATTTCAGATTTTTATGATTGTTTTGGAAGAGAAAAGCACTTATAGAAGAATATGACCTATTTACAAATTTTGGGTCATTAATTGAGCTAGGGCACAACAAAACCAGTAAAGAGGTATGAGCACCAAGCAAAGACTCAGATCAGCCTGGGTATCTGCCCAGTCTGATCAGACTCTTCAGTGCATGCCTAAAGGGTAGCTAAGGGTCTAAACTAGCTCTATGCAGACAGCAAAGACTCTGATCAGCCTAGGCTGAGTCTTGGCTGGGTGCACATGCCATTTTGTTGGTGTTGTCGAGTCGGGGCTCAATTTTGGATGAGGAAAACACCCATGTCTTGTAACCTAATAAATATAGTATATTTTGATACAGGCCCACTAATCTAACAGTGTAGATTGTGATCAGACTGTCTACACTGTTTGCCATTTTGCTGACAATAGTAAAATTTACTTTCATGCCGGATTTGAAGTCAAACTTAGTACAGGAATTAGCATTCAGAAGAAAATTTTTTTACATTGTCCCTTTAATATGGTAAACAGACCACAGACTAGTATAACTGTGACTTGAAATAGGACCTTAGAATTATAACAGTACTCAGTTCAGGTCAAGGGGTACACTTTCATGGGAAGCAACTCTGCCACATTCATTTTTGCCTCCCGCCTAAATAAGGGTCAACTCTTAAAGGAAAGAATTTGCTCCCTTAAGAGCAAATTCTTTCCTTTAAGAGTAGACCAAATTTTAAGTGGCTTCGTCACCCAAGGACGCAAACAGTAACTTATAAAAGTTGTTTACAAATCAAATATATTTGTTGTCTCAAACACCTTAACAACGGTGCATGACAAAACATACAAATTAGCATAAACACAGCAAGACCAAGTCATACAACAGTTTTATGCGATCCTCCTATGAATTGGCTTGGTTGTTTTTGATGGCAGACAAACATAGAGGTGTACCCATGGAACCTAAGGCTAAGGTATCCCAATTATATAGAGCTACCGTAATCGACCCATTTACCGCACATGCCCCTATAACCGCACACCAAGGCCATTTCTGGACAAACTGCACAAGCGCACACTGCTTTTTTTTTTAAACTCTCACAAAACCCAATAATTAACAGGGAACTCATGAAAAGTATAAACACAAAGTATTTCCGGTCCTACCCATGTTGCCTCTTTCCAGTCACCCTGCATTTCATTGTTCTGAGTGTGCGGTTATTAAATACATTTTAACCACATCTTTTTGTTGCAATTTCGAAAAAGTTAAGCGCACGGTGCGGTAAATGGGTCGATTACGGTATATTGTATTATGGCAATTTTGATACACACCCAGCTCTAACTGACAACGACAGTCCATAGACAGACTTACACTTATCCCATCAGTGGAGGCCAATTTCTTTTCAACATGAACAGCCTTTCATTATCACCCTTAAATTGGCTTAATATGACTGAAATAATGTTGAAAGAGCGGTAATCCTTCTACACATTAGTAAGCACGGCTGAAAAGTTCTCTTTTTACCTTCATAACTAGCCTGTATAAAGCAATCTTCAGTCAAAATCCAAAACATTAAACAATAGCTTTCATAGAATCAATCAAAACTTATAAATCAATATTTCCGCAATCATCCTATAAATTCAGACTGAAATGTCATACCAAACAGTGGAGACCCAGATCAGACTGCTCCTTAGGAGCAGTGTGATCAGGGTCTGCACTGTTTGCCAAAAATTGTATAAAACATTGCTGAACATAACAAATGGATCTTTCTATGAACAATGATGGACACAGTCACCGAGAGGAATTCTTAGGTTGCCGCGAAAATTATCGACAAATATGGTATTCATTATTTAAGGAGGATTGTTTAACAATAAGGAAGGGACTGGTGTTCCTTCCTTGGTATAGTTATGAGGAAGTCAAAACTTGAAATATTCACATTATTCACATGAACATGCACTGAATGTGAAAAAGGTCTTGGGAGGGGATTAACACTTTCCGTTTTCGAATAACTAGATCAAGATGAGGTTGTAAAGCATCAGAGTCTTATTGGTCTATAAGCATCCTAATTTAATCTCAGTAGGAACTTAAAATCATAAGGACATTAAATTTGCATAATGAGGTGATTTAACATCAGAAACTAAAGGCAAAAGTAACAATTTGCAAATGCACATGAAAATCAATGCAATGTATAACTGTAAACCATGATGAGAACATGAGCACCAAAATATGTAAAAGATTCAGATCAGCCTGTGCAGCCTGATCAGCCTTCATTGTTCAGTATAAAACAAGCCTTCATTGTTCTGTACAAAACACTGCTCAGACAATGCAGATGTGTAGGCTGATCCATGTGTTCCCTATTTGCATATCTGGTTCCCTAATGCATCATTTCTCACATTGTGCTCAATTAATGTAAATGAGTTTCAAGTAAAAACAATTAAGCTTTATACTAATTATCACTTGAGAGATAGAGCAGGGGTGCACATATGCCCCCAACCTGTGCAACTGCCTAATTAAACCAAACTTATGTGACCGTTAATAGACAGATGTACAAACAGACAGAAAGACGAACATTATCTACCCTTTGACATACTTGACATTTGTGGGGTACAATAATAAGCATTGATTGCCATTTTTGGCAACATTTTCTTTTGAATCACCTTGCTCAAATGAGCCGCGACACAAGAAAACCAACAATGTGGTTGTGCGACCAACACAGACTCCGATCAGCCTTGACATCCACCCAGTCTGATCAGACTCTTCGTTAAAGGCTCAATGGGGAGTAAGGGTCTAAGCGACCTCCATGCGGACAGCGAAGACTCTGATCAGACTGGGCGGATGCACAGGCTGATCTGAGTCTGCGCTGTTGGCACAACCACTTTGTTGGTTTTGTCATGTCGCGGCTCAAATGTTAGGCAAAGTATAGCAACTACTGTAATTAAAGTGTTCAAACACTTAGGGTCAATTTGGTTGATCAATCCTATACACACAGCTAGCACCAATCAGTGCCCGTATTCATAAAACGACTTAAGTGGTTGCTATGCTATTGCTAGGGCTAAAACTGTATGAAGGAGATTCCCTACAACTATGAAATTTGCTCTGGAGGAACAGTCTTCTTAAAAGACTGTTCCTCCAGAACAAATTTCATAGTTGTAGGGAATCTCCTTCAAAGTTTAAGACTGTTCCTCCAGAGCAAATTTCATAGTTGTAGGGAATCTCCTTCAAAGAAATTTAGCCTTAGCAACAGCATAGCAACGACTTAAGAGGCTTTATGAATACCGCCCCTGGCTGACAACAGATGTAACAGAATGGAATGGATCATCCTTTTGTATAGTTTGATGAAATTCACGTGGGGTATGTGTTCCTGGTTAAATCTTATTTCAACAGGTTAGATCACCCTTTGCACTCCACTCAAATGCCTGTATCAATTGGGGCCCAGTTGATCAAAGCTAATGATGACATAAATTAATGAGAAGTCACATTCATGTGTATATTGTATGTAAAAACAGTGCAAAAGTTCCTCACATTTTTTCAGCAAAAACATTATCACACCTGATTTTATGGGTACTAGAAGACTTACTTCGTGAAGCTAACAATGCTCCGAACAAACCAAACACCAGTAATAATAGAATGCACTGGATCATGCTTAAAACTTTGTTTGTACTTATAAAATCTGAGAACAAATTCTGGTATCCTAGATGTGAATCCCTTCTGCATCAACACTGTAACAGTATTGTTTGTTTTTTTCTGCCTACATAAATATAGACTCCAAGGCTGCTTTGTTACCTGTCTATCTGAAACAACTTTAGCTCACTTTTCTCCAAACTCTTCCCAATTCATGTTCTAATTGGTATTAGCAGCTTTAGTTAGGCTACTGGTGGACACACAATATTGAAACAACACTGATTCAATGTTGTTTCAATGTAGAGTGCCGACTAATGTGCAGATCCAATACCGTATTAATCCTAATCAACCCCTCTGCTCAATTCAATGCCCCCTGCCTCTTTTTCAGAAAATAATGTTGTTGTTTTTTAACTTGCACCACTTCTTGTTTGCTTCTCTGGATGTCTAGGGGCCTACTCTTAAGAAAGAATTTGCTCCTAGAGGAGCAAATCCTTTCTTAAGAGTTGACCCCAACTCAGAAGGGAGGCAAAAATAGAGAGTTGCTTCCTCTGAAAGCATATCTATCACCTTTATATTGTTGAGATATCTTGGCATTGGCTGAGGCTGAGTTACTACACTCTAGGCTCTAAATAATGCCCCATTTTTGCAAAATGCAACACCCCCTCGGTGTTTAAAAAGATTAATACGGTATTTAAAGCAAACTTACCCCTGACATTGTCATAGTTGTTTACTGTTGTTGCTGATACATTTGTTAATCACATTTTCACAAGCATTCTGAAAAATTCAGATCATACCTTGGTGAATTTGTCTATAAATAACAGTAAATACTACTTCTAACAAGAGAATTGGTTTTTCTTGAAATGCATGTTCAATCTCCAACTCAACCAGTCTTTCGAACAAGACTTAACCTGAAGTTCCCATGTCTGTATGACTCTAATGCTGGTGGGTATCTACTTTTTAAAATGCTTTCAAAATTCTATATATGAGCCGCAACACAACAAAACCAACAAACTGGCATGTGCGCCCAAAGAAGGCTCAGACCAGCCTAGGCAGCTACCCAGTCGAATCAGAGTCTTAACTGTGTACTAAAGGGCAGCTAAGGGTCTACCCTAACGATATGCAGACAGTGAAGACTCTGATCAGACTGGGGGAAGCCCAGGCTGATCTGAGTCTTCTCTGGGTGCACATGCCACTTTGGTGGTTTTGTCATGTTGTGGCTCATAAGGATTATGAACACACTTGTCATGTACAGGAAAAAAATCTATAATCAGGTTATGTATATAGACTTGATATGTTCAGGATTCTTTTTTAAAATTCTATATATTGGCCAGGCCACGTAGTACAGTTGGTGGTGTGTCTGACTCAAGAGCCAGAGATCGTGGGTTCAACTTCCGGTCTGGCCACTTACTTTTGTTTCTCATTCTGCTGATTCAAGAAGGGCAGTTGTCAGTTACTGGCAAAATTATGTGCACTTAGTACTGGTAAACTGATTGGAGGTCTTAGCCTGCCCAGGAATAGAGTCCTGACATGACCATTGCTGTTTACTGTGGACCTAAAGCAATGGGAGGCAGTTAGGCAGTTCTATTGATGAGGCAAAGTCAGGGATTCTATTGAGAAATAAAATATTCTAGACTCACCAGCAAATAAACTTTCATTATCTTTAGCTGTGTCCACCTACTTCATATAACACTGAAAAAAGATAAAACAATTTCAGCAACCTAACCTCCTTAACCCTATTGCACTCAGAACGGTCAAAACTACATGGAGTTTTGGCCGTTCTGAGTGCAAAAGGGTTAAGGAACTTATTATTTGAGATCTGCACCACCTTAAGGGACATATCAATCTCCTTAATATAATATTTCATGTAAAAAAATATGGAGTAAACAGTAACCACAATTATCCTAAATACTGGCAAACTAAAACAATAATCCAAATAATAGCTAGTTGTGTGATTTGCCCAGGACTTCTGTCCCAACACTTCGGATCAATATGGTAAATTACACACACAGCCAATTGAAGTCACTCAGAAAACACTTGAAAATTTCAACACAAATATTTATTATTAGCATTTTTGGTGTATGAGCACACCTCCATGTTTTCTCTCCATTTTTATGAAGGGGGGGCAACTTTTGTGACTTCCTCTTCGCTTCCCTGGATGATGAAGCCCTTCCAAAAGGTCTACTCTTAAGATAAGAATTTGCTCCTTGGGGAGCAAATTCTTTCCTTTCAGAGTAGACCTCCAATGCAACCAAAGGCCACAATGAAAATGGCAGAGTTGCTCCCCATGAAAGTGTGCCCATTCACCTTAAACAGTATTTCAGGTACAGAAATTGATGAGATGATGAAGATAATGAAATAATCCACAAGCTGAGAAGAATCACGTGCTGTGAACCACTCTGATCAGGGTTTTCCCTGTCTTTCCTGTATCAAATGATGAATAAAACAGCACAGAAATTCTTTACCAAAGATTTCTTTGCATCAAAAACACAACCTAAGACTTACCCTCAACCCAATCAGTGACTTAAAAGCATGAACTATAAATACTTTAATTAGCTTTTTCCTTGTTTCGTACTTAATCCAGCCAATGACGACCTAAATACCCGGTGAATCATTTTCCTTTTTTTTTTCCTTCTTTCATACAAATCCACGCCTACCAATCGCTCTCATGCGAAACCACGGTTCAGAACGCCAATCCATGAGAGGAGTTCCCGGTTTTGCAGGAGAGGAGCCAAAATCGTAAACAAATTTGACATCGGCACAAGGTTTGAGGTATTTATTTTCTCTGAAAACTATTTATGCAAAATATAAGAATGCTATTTTGTCACATATAGATTGTTTCTTCGGCACATGAAAGGATTAGGCACATGGTCTTGCATTTTTCCAGATATACATTTAGTACGGCGGAGCATGTGTTCAAAGTCAGTCTCGGCGATATATACATGTAGGGAAAAGTTGCATTTTCTTGCTTGATTTTGAGTCTCTGACCTTGACAGTCGCAAAGAAGTGAACAGAACTACTGTATGGGTGAATCCAAAGGTTGGAAGTAAGCTTTCCGTGATGGACAGTTTAGAATTTAGAAAATATACGCAAAAACTTGGCATCGTCTGCCCGGTTCCGCATGAGATAATAGAATATATAACGAATTTTTATCAAACACAAAAACAGCTTCTGAACAATAATTGGATCAAATCTAATATGAACTCTGTGATAAATCGTTATTTTATACATTGCAGATGACTTTCTGTCTGTTTTTATTCCCCGTTTGTCTTTTAAGGCCTTTTGCAAACCCTCTTTCAAACCCTCTTTGCATGCCTCAGAAACAGACAAACGGGGAATAAAAACAGCCAGAAAGTCATCTGCAATGTATAAAATAATGATATATCACAAAAGTCATGTTAGTTTTGATCCAATTATTGTTCAAGAGCTGTTTTTGTGTTTGATAAAAATTCCTTATATTTTCTATTATCTCATGCGGAACCGGGCTGACGATGCCAAGGTTTTGCGTATATTTTCTAAATTCTAAACTGTCCATCACGGAAAACTTAATTCCAACGTTTGGATTCACGTATACAGTAGCTCTGTTCACTTCTTTGCGACTGCCAAGGTCAGAGACTCAAAATCAAGCAAGAAAATGCGACTTTTCCCTACATGTATATATCGCCGAGACTGACCTTGAATACATGCTCCGCCGTACTAAATGCATATCTGGAATAATGCATGACCATGTGCCTAATCCTTTCATGTGCGGAAGAAACAATCTATATGTGACAAAATAGCATTCTTATATTTTGCATAAATAGTTTTCAGAGAAAAAAAATACCTCAAACCTTGTGCCGATGTCAAATTTGTTTACGATTTCGGCTCCTCTCCTGCAAAACCGGGAACTCCTCTCATGGATTGGCGTTCTGAACCGCGGTTTCGCATGAGAGCGATTGGTAGGCGTGAAATCTATGCACTGTTTCCTGCGATTTTACCCAATTATGGATTAAATTGAATCCAATTAGTATATTTATCCTAATGTTTGGACACACTGTCACAGCAATCCAACAGACTGCTCCTTGAAGCAGCCTGTTCAAGGTCTGCTAGGTTTGCAAATTTGGTCATAGTAAATCCCCTGAGATGCTCAAATTCCAAGCTGGACATGTTCTTTACAGGAAAGGTTGAAGTAGGCCAATACTTACTGTGAATGTGGTATCAAGCCAGGCAGGAGGCCAGAACAGCCTCTGGTTGAACTTTCCTATATACTTGTAATTAAGCAAATTAGGGACCGACCATTTGATATTCTGGGGGGGGCCTGGTATTCTTGATGGAGACATAACATTTTATTTCACTGGCCTCTGGAAACAATTTCTTTTTTTTTCACCTTGTGGGAGCTAATTTATTTTCTTTACAAACTAACTCAAACAGGTTTTTTTTTTTTAACTTTATAGCTGAACTATCAGATCCTTGTTTACTTGACCTTAATATCCTTTTATTTTACCCACATCAGTATTTTTACACCTTTTTTTGTCACAAAAAGAACATGGTGCTGTCTTTAACCAGGCCAAGGGCATGGCTTTGCTTGCTTTTGCAAAACCAGTGCCTGGAGCATGTTACTCTTTTCATCTAAGGTACAGATACAAACATCCCTGTATGAGTTTGGGAAAAATTAGGCCTTAAATTAGGGATACTTTGGCCAAAATTTAGGGCTATTTTGGCAAAGTTTTAGGGCTAACATTAGGAATTTAAGGGTTTTTTTCTATCCCAATATATGCCCAAACATGCTTTTATTAGTACTTTAGAAAGTTCGATAAATACTTACTGATAGAGTCACATTATACATGAATGGCAATTAATAAAATGGCTGAAAGTTATGTGCTAAGAAGGTAACAAAGGGGGGTCTGGGGGGCTATGCCCCCCAGAAGCTGAAGCAATTTCCCAATTTCAATGGCAATTTTAAGACTGGAAACAATAGAGAAAAACTAGGAATGATGATAAAAATTAGGGTTTTTATATTAGGACTTTTGCCTTTTAGAGGGTTTATTTTGCCATAATGGTTTTGTCTCCCATAAGCTAGTGACTCTTTTGCAATTCAGTTTTAGTGGAAACATTTACTTAGTAATGTGGCAGATCAATAATACATGTATGTGAATGTTGTATAGGATGTTTTTGTAAATGTATGTACATGCGGCCCCGCTGGTGTAAACCAACTGTAGATAATATTAAAATATTACTATGAATATGGAGGTCTGGGGGGCGCAGCCCCCCAGAAGCCAGAGACATTATAAAAACTCAATTCCAGTGGAATTATCTGGAGACTATATTTTTTTTTTTGAAATTTTGGGTGGAGACAGGTTATTTTTTTCTCTTACTTTTGAAGCCAGATTATTTTTTTGAACCCCCTTATGAGCCAGGTTATTTTTTTCTTGCATATCCAAAGACAGGGAATTTTTTTGATAAATATACCAGCCCGCCCCCCCCCCCCCCCCCCGCCCCCAGAATATCAAATGGTCGGTCCCTTACTGCATACCATGTTCCCCCACCTTTATTTTAACCCTTAATGAGCCAAAACAGCAGATGACAAAATTTGCATCCGCAAAATTTACACAAAATGTTTGTTCAAGGTTTATCATATTGAGAGTACAAAGACTAAAGAGCAAACAGTGTAGCTCTAGATGAGGTGGCTCATTATGAGCCACCTCATCTAGATCTACGCTGTTTGCAAATTCAACTATTTTCCTAGGCAAAGTATGGAATCTGTCACAGAGCTGCAACTTGGCTAAAACTTGGGAGTGAAAACAGAATCCAACTTCAAAGACAGAGGATAAAGATTCAGATGCCCTTATATGTAGGTTTATTAATATTCTGTCAATAAATATGATTAATTATCATTTAATGTGATCAGTAATACAGATCTTCTCTTGTTTTCCCTTGTAAGTGCATAAGCCTAAGATTTCCTTCCTTATGCAAATAGACTGCTCAATCTTAAGATGACAGGAGTCAACCAAAAAGAAAAGGAGCTTAACCCTTTTTTAGACTAGTGGACTTGTCCATCCTTATCATTTGAATAAGTCCATTTCAAGTTTTAGGGGTTTCTGGTGAATGTTTTCATTTTTAATGTCTTTTGCATAGAAATTCCTGTAAGTAAACAGTGTAGACCCTGATCACATCCCCCATTTTGCAGCTTCTTAATTTGGTCTGTATTGCTTGCATATGCCCCAAAAACAGGTTTTCAGTCTTGAAAAGGTTATTGCATGTGAAAATGGAAAACTGGATGGATAGACGGATGATTTGCGTGTTCTTTTCAACAGTATTTCAGTCATAACAGGATGATGGAAGGGTGATAATGAAAGGCTGTGTACAACTAGACCCCATTTATGGTTGCAAAGATTTCAGCATCCAGCCGGAATTGAACCTGAACTGCTAACTTAGAAGGCCAGCATTCAACCGCTTAACTCAGATCCAACAGCACATATGTGCAGACTGATCTGAGTCTGACAACAATCTATGAACCCTGAGGAATCAATGTTGTGAGAAATGATACAGGGCTGCACTGATAAGCACATCTTCTGATGATGCAGCTAAATTGAGCTGTCAAGCCAAATGTTTCTGCGAACATCAAAAGACTCAAACCTGTCTGTGATGCCATTCAGTTTAGCTAGAACTTTGTTCATGCCTGTAGATGCTACATGTAAGAGCAAAGTCTCTGATCAGATTGTGCAGCTGGGCAGACTGTTCTGAACCTTTGCCCTCTGCACACGCTATAAGCACCCTTTTTGCATGTCAAAGTTCATAACAGTCTCTATAAAAGAGTATACAATACCGTAATGACCCTAAAATTTCAGACACCCGGAAGTCGGACAATTATTGGTTGAAAATTCTTAGAAAGTGGATTTTACACACATAAATGCATCCAAAATGATGCTTAGTGAATGGCAAACATTGTAGATCCTGATCAAAATGCTCCTTCAGGAGCAGTTTGATCTGGGTCTACAATGTTTGCTCAGACCTGTCTGTCCGAATATTTAGGACAATTACTGTAGTCTATCAGTCATATGATATAATAATGATACTATGTCCAGTACTGTTTTAAACTATCTTGAAGATGCACAAATTCCATCTAATAGTTTTCATACCACCAGTACAAATTACAAGTTATTTAATCTTCCCATTATTACAAGTGCTACAATTTGGGGTTTAAAGGGTACCCTATTCATTCATTTATAAGATGGCATTTTTCCTTCCCAAACAATCCCAAAAATCTAGATCCATCTTATGAGATGGATCTAAATTGTCGGGATTGTTTTTGGAAGAAAAAACCTATTCTATGGCAGAATTTCATAAGACTGATTCACGATATTTGTTGTCTTTCTAGAAAGGGGATAAACCCATTTTATAGCCAAATTATTATGGTACATAATATTACAAGCATCTCTATTCTGCAGGACGATTTGGATTTTAATACTGTTTCAATGTGTTCAGCATTAAAGTTTGTGGTATGACAGGGCACTGGATGAGATAATGTTCAGAATGAAATGAGCTGTGACACAAGAAAACCAACAAAGTGACATATGCACCCTGAGAGGACTCGGATCAGCCTGGGCAGCAGCCACCCAGTCTGATCAGTCTTCACTGTCCACACAGAGCTAGGATAGACCTTACCTACCCTGTAAGAATACAGCGAAGACTTTGATCAGACTGGGTGAATGCCCTGGCTGATCTGAGTCTTCGCTGTGTGCACATGGCACTTTGTTGGGTTTTTTCGTGTTGCTGCTCATTTCATTTGGAACATCATCTCACCTAGTGCCTCATCATACCCCAAAAATTAATACTGAACACACTGACAGGGTACTAAAATCGCAGCTCAAATAATCTAAACACTCAAGAACTAGGCCCCAAACTGGGGCTGCTTCAAACAAAACATAATCACAAACTGTTGTTTTAACTTTTTCTCCAAGTTGGCTATTAGAGCTTATTGTACAAATGACCATAAGTATTTATAATATTATAAAACTTGAGACAGCTTGATGGCTGTCAGGATTCTACATACCAAGTCTGGTCAAAATCTATTTACAAGAACAAGTTATTTACAGTATGTGTCACTTTGTATAAAACTGAGTGTGTTTGACTTCAGGAGCTTTTGGGTTAGGTTTGGTTAACCCTTATGGCGCCAAAAAAGCAGATGAGAAAATTCATATCTGCTGAATTTAAAAGAATGTTTCCTCTAAGCTTTATCATATCCTTGTGGGCCAACAGTATAGATCCCAATGAGGAGGCTCTTTATGAGCCGCCGCATCTGGATCTACACTGTTTGCAATATAAGTGTACTGTTATCGTTTTTAGCACTTAATTATTAAAACCCATTCATTCATGTGAAAATTTATTTAATGGTTTTCTCACAGCTACTATAACACAGGAGCAGACCTGGAAAGGGTTGATGTCAGGATCTTTCAGACCAAGCCCAGAGGTTATAAAACTTTAGTACATTCTCAAACTCAAAACAAAGCAAACTGATTGGCTGTTTCCGAGCATGCTGTGCTCGGAAGCAGCCAATCAGTGTGCTTTATTTTGAGTTTGAGATTATTCTCAAGTTTTATAAACTCAAACCCAAATTTTGTCACAAGCTATTTACCCATGAGAAAGCTTTCTCCACGTCAATCAGTATAAATAACTTATGCAGCTGTGGGTATCTTTTCCACTATTTGGGAAAAAAGCGATAATTATATTTTCTATACCCAAATTGAGGTTTGAAAGGGGTGGGGTTACAACAGTAACTGCACCATGATATTCAGTCTTACACACCATTTTCAGGGAGGATACAGAGGTTGTTACGTACACATTTTATTGACTTGTTCAGAAAAACTCTTGTCAAAATTTATGAAATACTGGCATCCATTTCAATTTATCCCTCTATCAACATCAACCCCATCTCAACCACCTTACCCCTATTGCACTCAGAACCGCCAAAACCCTATGAGGTTTTGGCTGTTCTGAGTGCAATAGGGTTAAACCATGTAAACCAACATTACGACCAAACTGTACCTTTTAATCATATGGCATAATTCTTTTGACTGGATTAGGCTTTTATCCCCAAATCACTGAGTGGATATTGACAGGATTAAGCTTTTATCCCCAAATCACTGAGTGGTCAGCATCTGCAAAATACATAGATACTTTATTTATGCATTGGGCCATTATAGCCCATGAGCATTTATACATATAACATACAATATACATATACAGGATAGGTAGCGATATATAAGTGTACTTTTGAAACCATCCCTTTCTGAAGGCGTACGTCAACAGTTTTAGTGTTTTAGTGAGACCATGACAAGCCTGCATGGCAAGCTGTGCAGACTGGTCAGGGTCTCACTATCAGTGCTATGACAGAAGCAATCATCCGTCATCATAACAATTCAACTGAGATATATACAACACGTCTGAAGGCGTACGTCAACAGTTCCGGTGAGACCATGTCCAACCGGCACAGCTATGCAGACTGCACTATGACCATAGTAATATCATCGTAAAGTTTGCCTGGGATAAACTTAACATCTAAACGCGTAAGTCCGCAATTCCTGTGAGACCATAACAGCATGCACAGCTATGCAGGCTGGTCAAGATCTCACTAACAGTACTATGGTTATAGCAATCACCATCGTAACGATTCCACTGCAAACATCAGATATATATTATACAAACAAATCAAAAATAGATATTGTAAGATACTATAACTGCAGTCTTTCCTGTGGATGTGGCGGAACTTACCCAGCGTCCAAAGAATCTTGGCATAAATTATGAAAATTAGACAACCAACGTCGCGGAGCCGGGTTCAGGGTTCATGTGGCGGAACCAATGTCCAGACATCATTTCCCCGAACCCGGCTCACCGTCATCGTTTAGAGACCCCATAACACTTTTCAAAATACAGCTGGGTACAGTTCGCCTCATGCACTTTATTTTACATTTCTTACAACCTTGATAGGCAATAACCAATAATGAATGAATGAATATCCGTCATTATGTTTAACTCTTATTTCGTTAGTGTATCTTAACCAGCGTCAAACGGGTTCAAATATGTACTCTGTAAGATCCTAAACAGCAGACAGGGGACGGGGCCAGGTTTAGGGAATATGTGGCGGAACCAATGTCCAAACAGCATTTCCCCGCACCGGGCCCACCGCCACTAATCGCAAAATCCGGGACATATGGGAAAGCATTGATATAACTCTAAATATGACAGGAGAGTAACCAAGCTATACCGACATAATCTCTTGTCTCAATTTAAATGCTTTTTGAATATAAACACTTAATTTTTGTAATTGTTTTGTATTCTCCGTAGAAAAAAGTTCGATTAATTTTATCATACTAGGCCTTTTCCAGTAATACTTAGGTATATAGATTTTCCTCAATTCTAGATATAAAGTACATTCGAAAACGAAATGGTATTCATCATCTAGTATGCCACATGATTTACATTTTCTATCCCCTAATGGTGTTTTCGTCGGTTTTGTCCATCGCCCTGTTTCAATTTCCAGTCTATGGGAAGACAGCCTTAATGGACATAAGCTTTTACGAAATTTATCCGCTTGCAGTTTGTCTAAATATATTTGATACTTGAAACTTGAAATTTGATTATAGAATCTAGCTCTTGAAGATTCTTCCAACCTGGCATGCCATTCTTGTGAAAAAATGTCCTTAACTCTTAGCTTAAATACGTTTAGAAAAATCGCAATACTTCCCACCCCTTGTGCTAACCATACATCCATGAACCCTAAACGACACAAGAGTTGTCTAACTAAAGACGCCCAATTTTCCTTATCTGGTTGAAAATCTAAATCACGTAACATGACATTATAGATTCTGTAGATATATTTTTTCTCATCACTATATAGAATTTTAAACCAGTATTTGATAATATTAACATAGCGTCGTGACTGGAAATCTTCCCTACCTAGTTCACCATAAATGAAATCATTCTGTGTGGATTGTTTGACTCCTAAAAGCTTCTTACAAAAGTGTAAGTGTACCGTTTCAACATCTTTTGACTTATAAAACCCCCACACTTCACTGCCATAATTTAAAATAGGAGAAATGAGTTTGTCAAATAATTCCAGGACATGTGATATTCGTAACGTTGTAAAATTGTAGAGGTACTTATTCAGGCAGAATATTGCCTTTATTGCTTGTCCCGCCAAAGTTTTCTGTGTTTCGAAACACGACCCCCCTGAGGTAAATACGACTCCTAGATATGTAAACTTATTTACTATTTCTAACGCTAGCCCTTTATATGTAAATTTCAAATCGTTTGATAATCTACCGCCTTTCCTAAATATTACAACTTTAGTTTTCTTGCAATTTACTGTTAGTTTCCACCTATCGCAGTACATTCCTAATACATCTATTGACCTCTGTAAATCTTCAGCAGTTTCAGCAAAGAGCAGAATGTCATCTGCGTAAAACAAAGATAATAACTGGAGTAAATCTATGATAACTCCGTTTACCCCGCTATTTTTCAAAGTATCTTCCAAATCATTAAGGCACATAGAAAATAAGAATGGCGAGAGACACTCACCTTGTCTTACACCAATGTTGCATGTAAAAGTACCACTTAGCATGTTATTGTATTTAACTTGAGACTTAACGACTTAATGTACATTAAAACCCCTTCCGATCCAAATTTTATAAACTCATTGAGAATGACGTCCGGTCCTGCTCTTTTACCGTTTTTTAATTGACCTATTGCCACTCGCAGTTCTTCGATCGTGATTTCGCTATTTAGTTCGTCAAATACAATTTGCAGACCATCGCTCTCGTATTGCTGATTATAGTTACAAAAGCAATGCCATTGTCAGCTTAATCAGAGATCAGATGATTTTTAAGCGATAATTTTCTTATTTGCTCATAACATATGACATGGCAATATTACTGTTATGACCCTAAAATTTCGGAGACCTGAAAGTCTAACAATAATTGCTTGAAAATTCTTAGAAAGTGGATTTTACACAGGTTAATGCATCCAAATGAGGCTTAGTGAATGGCAAATGTTGTAGACTCTGATCAAACTGCTCCTTCAGGAGCAGTTTGATCTGGGTCTACAATGTTTGCTCAGACATGCCTGTTTGAATATTTGAAGTCATTATGGTAGAGTAACCTTGTCAAGGCCATTCTCATACACTTATGCTTCCAGCTGACAGTGACTGCACAGCCCACAATGCCCTGATGTACATGCTAGCCTACTACTTCACATGCACACAGGGGTCATTTTGGAGCAAAGTTTTAAATGAAATCCTTTAAGAATTTGTCAAATGGAATTAAGAGTATCTTCCATCTTAGTGTCAGAGCATTTTGTCAGAAATGTGACCTGCCCAGTTTCTGACAGAAATAATCTGATCCCATGACTTCCTTGTCTAATGCTAATACAAATTGGGATACTTTTTTTCGCTCACATCTATGGATTTTTTTACCGAATTTGAAAATTACCTGTTGCACTCTGAAAATGTTGCTTAAAATAAATTTTCAAACCTGATGAGCTGCTCTGGGAGCTCATCAGCTGTTCATTTTCACCTGAAAATAAGCTTTAACCTTATTGCACTCAGAACGGTCAAAACACCATGGAGTTTTGGCTGTTCTGAGTGCAATAGGGTTAAAGGGCATTTTCACTGACAGGTTTTGTTTTCGAGGAAAGAAGTTTGCTTCAGAGACTACCAAGTTTGATAATGTCACACAGTTCATGACATCACTTTGTAGTATTCCTCGATTTCCTTTCGTTGACTGGGCGGTGCTTATTTCTGACCTTACCTTCGGCGAGTATATTTTCTAAAAAGGTATAATGTGGTAATGATTTTTATGCTCACTCGAGCAAAACAAAGCTCACTTTTACAAAAGGAACGGAATGATCGGAGATCGCACAACAATATTCTTTTTTTTCTTTCAATCCAGCATACAGACAGCGTCTAAACAACGTTGTGACGACGTCGATGCAACGTTATGACATCCGAACAACCTTGTATGCAGTACACGTCAATAAAGCGTCATAACGTTGCATCGACGTTCCTCCGACGTCGTTTCGACGTAGTGTGCCTGTATGGAAACTGTATATCAATTGCAATGACCGATAGCGTTTACCTCGCATTTTTAATCTGCCAATTATGCGTAACAACTCATGAGCATGCTACTTTACCGATTTTTCATGTGGACTGCCTGATTTTGACATTGAATGGCAAGCCTCTAACAGCACCGCCCTGTCAACAAAAGGAAATTGAGGAATACTTGGTGACATCAACAGTCATAATGATGAAATTGAAACTGATGCTAATCAGCAACTTTTCCACAAATGAAAATATTTAAGAAAAGGTCATAAGACGCGGAACAACAGGTAATGACGTGCGAGACACGACAATTCAACAAGATTATTTTTTTACTGACTGGCAAAACAAGTGGATGAGAAAAAATTCCACTCCAAAAATGTTTAAAAAAAAGTTAGAGTTCTCTTGGATCAAAGGTGAAACTTATGCTCTCCCTTGTCATTTCCATATTTCTGTATGCCTGTGAATCGTGGACCTTGACAGCAGTTTTAGAGAAAAGAACACAGGCCTTTGAGATAAGATGCTACCGAAGGTTACTGAACATTTCGTACAAGGACCATATAACCAATGAGGAAGTTCGCAGGAAGATCCAAGCAGCCATTGGAGAATATGATGAACTCCTGACGCTGGTCAAGAAACGAAAACTAAGGTGGTTTGGCCACGTTTCAAGGTCTTCTGGTTTAGCAAAGACAATTCTTCAGGGCACAGTGGAAGGAAAAAGAAGAAGAGGTAGACAGAAGAAGAGGTGGGAAGACAATATCAAGGAGTGGACAGGAATGGATTTTGCCAGCTCAACTAGGGCAGCTGAAGACAGGACAAGGTGGAAAGGGATTGTTTTGAAATCATCTGTGGTGCCCCAATGACCTAGTAAGGTTATGGGAAAGAATAGAATAGAATAGAGTTCAAAATGTTAATCTCTCTTTGGTATGTATAATTTCTAAAACTCAAGATTATATGTATGAGCCAGAATAACCAGTGTCCAGATGATACTTTATGATGTCCTTTTACACAGACTCAGTCATGTAAAGATGTAGGAACGAAATAACTACGAGAATGCTGCACTTAAAATGAACAAACAGGGTGTGGTTGTTCAAAACTAGCAACCCTAGTTAACGTTTTGTTAAAAATTCAAACCTTGATATCTCAATTACACCAATATTTTTTTTTTTTAAAAATAGAAGCTTTTGCACTGCAAAAGCTTCTCACATCTTTCAACAACAACAAACAAGAGGGCCATGAGGCCCTGAATCGCTCACCTGAATAATTGGCAAGGTGGCTTTTACTTATCATGTCTGAAATTGTCAAAATATGAGTTTGGGGTCAAAAGTCAAAGAATGACCATGACCACTTGTACTCATAAATCTTCATGTACTCATTAAGACAACCATATATACCATTTTTAGGCCAAAATCTTCAAAACTTTCCATGAAATCTTATGTTCTAGAATTTTTCCCATATTTGACCATGCCGCAAAAAAGGTCAAGGTAAACCCAAGGTCACCATTTGAACAGTCTTGGTGGTACTCTAGTACTCCATGCTATTTACCAAGTTTCAAGGCCATAGGTGTATTGGTTCTGGAGAAGAAAAATATTAAAGATTTATACCATAAGTGGTAATGGCGGCCAAGTTGGTCATGTGACCTGGACCGTTTGAACAAATTTTTCATTCAGTCAACCCCTGGAGGCTCTATATGAAATGTGTTCACAATTGGCCCTTTGGCTTTTGAGGAAATGGTTGAAAATGTCAAAATATGAGCGATCTGGATCGAAGGTAAAAAAATGACCTTGACCTCTTGTACTCATAATTCTTCATGAACTCATTAAGACAACTGTATATACCAATATTTTAGGCCGAAATCTTCAAAACTTGCCATGAAATCTTATGTTCTACCATTTTCCCATATTTGACCTTGCTGTAAAAGGTCAAGGTCAACACAAGGTCATAATTTGAACAATCTTGATAGTACTCAAGTACCCAATGCTACATACAAAGTCACAAGGCCATCGGTCAATTGGTTCTGGAGAAGAAGATTTATAAAGGTATTTACCATATATGGGCATGGCGGCCATGTTGGTCATGTGTCCAGGAGCGTTAGAAAAATTTTTCATTCCCTTAACCCCTCGAGGCTCTATAGGAAATTTGGTTTCAATTGGCCCAGTGGTTTTAGAGCAGATTCTTTGAAATTGTCAAAATTTGAGATTTCTGGGTCAAAGGTCAAAGAATGACCTTGACCTCTTGTACTCACATATCTTCATGTACTCATTAAGATGACTGTATATACCAATTTTTAGGCCAAAATCTTCAAAACTTACCATGAAATCTCATGTGCTAGCATTTTCCGATATTTGACCTTGCCGTAAAAAAGGGCAAGGTCAACCCAGGGTCATAATTTCAACAATCTTGATAGTACTTGAGTACCCAATGCTACATACCAAGTTTCAAGGCCATCGGTCTACTGGTTCTGGAGAAGAAGATTTTTAAAGGTTTTTACCATATATGGGCGTGGTGGCCATGTTGGTCATGTGACCTGGACCGTACTAACAAATTTTCATTCCCTCAACCCCTGGAGGATCTATATGTAATTTAATTACAATTGGCCTAGTTGTTTTTGAGGAGATTGTTTGATATTGTCAAAATATGAGAGTTCTGGGTCAAAGGTCAAAGAATGACCTTGACCTCTTGAACTCATAAATCTTCATGTACTCATTAAGATGACTGTATGTACCAATTTTTAGGCCAAAATATTCAACAGTTTCCAAGATATCTTATGTTGCAGCATTTTGCCATATAAAAGCATAAGGAAGCAAATTTGACCTTACCGTAAAAAAGGTCAAGGTCAACCCAAGGTCATAATTTGAACAATCTTGGTAGTACTCGTGTACCCAATGCTACATACCAAGTTTCAAGGCCATCGCCCTATTGGTTCTGGAGAAGAAGATTTTTTTCAGGTTTTTACCATCTATGGGCATGGCGGCCATGTTGGTCATGTGACCAGGACCGTTTGAACAATTTTTCGTTCCTAAGGTCCCAGGAGGCTCTATATGAAATTTGGTTACCATCGGCCCAGCGGTTTCAGAGGAGAAGTTGTTTGAAAGTGTGGACGGACGACGGACGGACGACGGACGACGGACAACGGAGCCTTACCATCCTATAAGCTCCCCCGGAGCCGCTGGCTCAGGTGAGCTAAAAAAAACATTGTATTTGGTTATTAACTTGTAAAGTATTTAACGAGTTGACCTCTTAAAGAGTTTGTTACGCTAATGATGCTTTGATCATCTGGGCTGAGATGAATACCATTCCCATATGAAATGTATGGTATGAATGAAATGAGACACTTTTCTTTGCAGAAAACTAATTGGAGCCAAACCACACCCTTCTAATGTATCCACTTATACTGAACATTGTAAATCCATAAATTTAATTTTGATAAAGGCAAAAAAAAAGTAAAATTAAAAACATTTTTTTCTCTCACTTATCAGTTGTCTCACCTGAAATTTCAAATCCCTTCCCTAATCCTTTATTCATAATGTAATCAACAGTTCCAGGTAAAAATATTTTGAAACCAAACACATGGCATTTAGATATGCAAATGCCGTTTAAACAGTCTGTTGTTAAAACAGTCTGTCGCTAGAAACTGATCAATACTTGAACAGAATATATTGAGAAACAACATATCACCTTAGTCAGTCTCCCACTCATTATTACTATGACTTATCAATGCCTAGCATCCGATAAAAGCGGTATTGTCAAACAGTGTAGACTCAGATCAAATTCTGATCAGGACTACCCTCTTTGCATTCATTGCATTATCAAAATCAAATCAGACAGCCCTCATCTGGTGCTACTGTGCACTAGGCACCTACATGCAGAATGGCCCCAAATAGCTGCATCAATCTTGTGTATCTATGCTACAAAATAGACTGTTCCCCTTCCAAAAAGACATCTAGTTTTTTTTTATTCTTTTGGAAGAGAAAGAACACAGAATTATGGATGGATGTATGGATGACTTGTGATTTACGTCTTTTTTAGCAGTATTTCAGTCATATCAGGACCATGAGAGGGTGATAATGAAAGGCTGTGTGAAATGAAACCCTGTTTATGTTTAAAAAAATAAAAGCATCGTAAAGGACTGCGTAATACCCCGCCACTGTGAACCAATACCCCTTATTTTACCTTTTTGTACATTTGTTACACGATTTTTATTATCATTTTATACATGAATATAGCCCCGGGGCAGGGGCAGATAACCTCTGGGGACAAAATTTTGATCATGACATGAAGCTCATATTACCTAGATAATGTGTTGCAAGTTTCAGGAAAATCCCATTCATCTTTGATTTACAGATTTTTTTCATAATTTTATACATGTATATAGCCCTGGGGGCTGGGGCAGGGGCAGGTAACCCAGGTGGACTAAATTCTGCTTGTAACAGAAAGCTTATGTCATTTCAATCATTTCTGTGAAATTTCATCAAGATATACCAAAAGTCTGATTTTATATAGTTTTTTTTTCATGATTTCATACAGGTATATAGCTTGTGTCAGGGGCAGGTAACCATTGGGGAAGAATTGTTTTTATCCAGACAGAAAGCTTATATTAATATGACAATTTGTTACAAGTTCCAGAAAAATCCCTTTCAACTCTAATTTTATACAATTTTTTTTTTGTTATTTAATACATGTATATAGCCCCAGGGCAGGGGCAGATAACCCAGGTGGACAAAACTCTGCTTGTAACAGAAAGCTTATGTTAACTGAATCATTTCTGTGAAATTTTATCAAGATATTTGAAAGTGTAAAGGAACTACAGACCAAAACCTTTTTTTAAGACCTTGACAAGGGCAATAACTCCATCAGAAGAATCAAAATTTGCCCGTTAACAATCCCAACTGAGATATTCTCAAGACCAAAGCACATGCCAAGTTTGAAGAAAATTTGTTAATAAATGCTAAAGTTATCGAACGGAAACAAAGTGCTCACGGATGGACGAACGGACAGAAGTATGTACGACGGACGGACACACAGACAGCCAGCAGGAAAACATAATACCCCGCCACTAACGTGTGGCGGGGTATAAAAAGAAGGAAGTGGCTATTGACAACCGGTTGTCACTAGCCTCACAGGCTGCTGACAACCGGTTGTCACTAGCCTCACAGGCTAGTGACAACCAGTTACTATAAATCCTATTGTTTTCAAATAATAAAACTCAAGATATTTTTAGAATATTAGTTTCATGGTATTACTATTATATCATGATATTTGTTGATATTTGTTTCCACTCTGATCAAGTTTTAAGTTGATTGTATAGGTCTTATAAATACAAATTCTAAGAACAGGTCTGAACCATAATGGCCAAGTCCACTTTTCGCTAAGGTTGACTGCCCATTTTAGCACAATTTAAGCCTTTTCTGCTACAGCTGACTGCTTACTGATATAACACCTTACCATGACAGCTTTAATTTAACATATTAAAGCTATCTCTTGCAGCAGATGCAATTGTAAACCGAAACTAAGCTGATTTGACTTTCACTGATTTAACTGACAATTATTAATTTGACACAAAAGTGCTGACAGAATGGGAAATACTACTGCAGTCTCTGAACAGTCTGACCTTGGTCTACAGTATTTGCTCAGACATTACTGCCCCAATATTTAGTGAGGTGGTACAACTTTTGAAGACCATTTTAGAACATTGATGTGCTTGTTAGACCAAATTGCCACCTTTGTTTGTATTATATCTCTGGAGTGAAAATCCAAGTATATGCTTGTACAGGATATACAGTAAAATGAATAAAATGAAGAGGGAAAGATGTCATATTATGTCTATGCCGAGAGGTACATCTGGATAGCCTAAAACTGTCTTGGTGAAAACCGGTCAACAAGTTATAGTTTCAAACCTGTTGCACAAGACCTTGTATTGCCTTATGCCATTTATTCAAGGCCTTCTAAATAGCAGTTTCCCCAAATCTTTAGTTTTTAGTTCCAGTTTCTGCAAATTTTTAGTTTTTGTTTAGAGACAAGTTCAAATATTTCAACAGCATAGTCTAAGCATTCGAATCAGGCTTTTATTTTAAGGAGACATAGGGATGACTTCTAACAATGTATTTACGCAAAACTAGCCAGGTGAAAGGCTTTGAACAGTGCACTGATTGCACATGCATAGTATGCTAAATCTTACAGGTGTGACATCCCTTATTCAGTGAATAAACCCTACCACCACTGAACTAGAGAGTGTAAACAGTTTTAAAATTCATAGAAGATCTATAGAAAGCAAGAAACTATTAAAAGAATCAGATGTACATTTCTGTGTTTTTTTTATTATCTACATTATTATTGTCTGGAAGTCATTGGGTTATTCATACAAATAGCTAAAAGAATTTAAGCATCACATGCACACAAATTATACATTTACCTTGATGGAAAAAAGGTTTTACATAAATTTTCCAGTTACCATTACATGATCTTCCCTATAGTTATATTCTTGCTGTTCAGTCAAGCAAATTTGTTTATTTACTGATTCTATCCACTAGGAAAAATAAACTACAAATTTATAATATGAATTCAAGTATAACTACTATGATCATGGAGGCAATTGTGCAAACAGAATTAGCACATAAACATTCAGAGAAAATTTGTGAGTGGTATTTTGAGTTAGTTCCCTTACAAAGTATGATTTGAGTTACTTCCCTTGGAAAATCTATTTTTAGAAGATATCTCTTCTCCATTTTTTTGCTGTTTTATTTGCAGATATTTTGTTGCTGTGATTCATATGTAGCTTGATTTGAATCATAAACCTATTGAGAATTACTTGTGATGTTTTTACAATGAACCAATGCTTCCTGTCCTTTAAAATGCATATTAATTTATTAGCTGGTTGTCTCTAGCCTGTGAGGCTACTGACAACCGGTTGTCTCTAGCCTGTGAGGCTACTGACAACCGGTTGTCACTAGCCGTCGCCTAAAAAGAAAAGCCAGAGAAAGGAGAGAGATGAGCTTTGTCTTTCATAATCATATGCTGAGCCCAAGGTATCCCAAATTACTTTCACTGCAATTTAGTAATAAAGATGGCCCTGCCTCAAGTGCTGTACATAACATTTCTATGATGAATACAGAAAAAGCTTGCAGATGAGGCACACAAAAAATGTGACCCTTGTCCCATATTATAAGATATTTGAGCTGTTCCATGAGGACAGCGAAGACTCTCATCAGGCTGTGCAGATGCCCAGGCTGATCTGAATCTTCCCTGGGTGCACATGCCACTTTGTTGGTTTTGTTGTATCGACACTCATTAATATGATGCTTGTCTCATATCAAAAATTAAATATTATACATCCTGCCCCTTTAAGATAAATGGGTACACTTTCAGGGGCAGCAACTATCCTGTTTTCTTTCCCTGCCCCCTTCTAATCTTAATCAGGATCAACTCTGAAAATAAAAAAATTGCTCCTCTAGAAGCTAATTCTTTCCTTTAGAGCAAACCCCATCTTGAAAGGATCTAATTGCCTAGGGAAGCAATAGGAAGTCACAAAAATTGTTCCACTTTGTAAAAATATCGTAAAACATGTAGGTGTACCCATTCAGAAAAGTCTGATCTGGGTCTACAATATTTGCCCAGGCACCTCTGTCTCTGTAATCAGGATCACTGCAGTAACACAAAACCATCTATTATTGATAAATACCTGATTAAAATGGTGATTCATGATGGAATACAAAATCAGATTTCCTGAGCACAGGTAAATATATCGACAAATTGCCTTCAACCGATCAATAAAATCTGTTGCTGGGGAAACCACAGTCGCCTTTCCAAGAATTTCAATGAAAAAAAAAATTCATGATCAATGCTCAGTGATATACAATTTTAGCTCTCAAGGGCTCACTGCATACTACCTAGACAGATACCTTAAACATGTGCTTGTGCTAGACATACCAAATTTCTTCGGTTATACAACAGAGTTTTTCTCTTCCAAAAAAAAAATCCCAAAGATCTAGATCCATCTTGTAAGATGGATCAAGATCTTTAAGATTGTTTTGGAAGTGAAAAAACATTTTACAGCTGAATTACACAAGGTTGATTTACATATTTGTGGTAATTTTGGAAGGATAAACTCCCATCTGGTACCAAATAAATATTATTCTTTTTCCTTTTCAGTCAATTTAAATTCAAAAGGTGAATATTTTGACCATCCAGGTCTCTTAAAAGCCTTTATAATTATTATAGTGATTTTACAAGATGATTTCATATTGCATTTAAGAAATAGATAAGCTCCAGCAGTGAATTGTGGAGTAACAATTCACTGTTTGGAGGTCAGTTGTAAAGCAGATCATATCATGAGCACGGAGCGCGAGTGATATATCTACTTACAACTGACCGACAAACAGTCAGGGCCTGACAAATCCATTGTCCGGCTGCCAGGGACAAGTCAAATTTTTTGCTGGGCTGGTAAAATATTTTTTTACTTGCCCAGAAAAATGTATAAGCTACATAGGGAAAACTGAAGAATTTCAGCATTTTTGGAGCAGAAGCTCTGCAACGGACAAGTAGATCAAACTTTGATTTGTCAAGCCCTGTAAACAGTGAATTATTACTCAACAATTCAATGCTAGTGCTGAACTATTTCGATTCTAACACTCAAAAATGCCGAGAAACTATTCTTTTCATTCAAACTCTCCCAACCATCCTGTCAGCGCATTCATGCTCCCACCAATATTCTTAAGTGTATCTAAGACAAATGTGCGTTTTTATGGCGATTTTAGAAATAAAAAGAGATGTTACACCATCTAACCTCTCAAAACGTCACAAAATTACGTCAGTTGCAGTGACGTCAGCAATTAGACTCACAAGCTCCAAGACAGTGTATTGTTGCAGAATAAAACACGGTAACTTTCCATTGCTTCTATAGGCGCACCGTGTTAGAATTTTCATTAATACACCTTTTCACACTGTTTCTGCGCATACGTGTACTGCTCAGGTGATGCATTATTTCTCAAGCTACATGTATACCCTCAGACAATATGCATTCTGCACATTCTCATTGCAAGTCTGTTTTCTTCAGTGTCAAGACATAAACTGTAACTAAGTAACGATTTCCCAAGAAGTAACTTCAAAACATCACTATAGTCTTACATGTATTTATAGAAATGTCAAGGGGATATTGCATATCTCCCTTTCTTTTAACAGATTGTCTGTATCATTGTCTGTTATTTATGCTATAAAATCTAAATATTCTGAAAACACAAATTAGTTTTGAATTCATAAAATGATTGAAATACAAATGACATGATGAAATTAATTCAACGGAATGATATAAAATTGTATTTCATGAGCAAGTCTACATTATGAATTCTCCCTCCGGTTCCTGTCCATTCTGTTAAGTATTTTCCGGCTCTGTCTGTATTGAGTATCACTTGTGTTGCAAGTATTCAATCTATCCTCCTTTCTATCTTTCAGGGGTTTCATCTGTTCTATTTTATACCTGTATCTTTTTTCTTAATTTTCAATATTGCATACATGTACTTTCCAGCTTCCACAATATAGTTCTCTTTTTTTCTATGTCCATTATTTCTGCATTTAATGTATACTTTTTATCTCCATTATTCTTCTGTCTCAGGTTTTCTTCCTATCCGATGCAATGCACAAATTGCTCCTCTGCATCATGGTTGCCTCTTGGTATCTTTTTAGCCCTTAATGCGCCAAAAAGCAGAAGACAAAATTTACGTCTGCAGAAATTTGAAAAAATGTTTTGTCCAAGCTATATCATATTAAGAATTCAAAGACTATAGGGCAAACAGTGTAGATCCAGATGAGGTGGCTCATGATGAGCCACCTCATCTGGATCTACACTGTTTGCAAATTCAACAATTTTTCATTTTTGGTGCTTTAAGGGTTAATTAAGCCTTGACATTTTTCCTGACTGACTTGCTCGTTTGAAGTATGTTTCAGTTTTTCTCTTTCTCCCTTCATTTCTGTCTGCACTACTTCTGTTTGTGTCTGCTTCTCTATTCTTTTACTCCTCCTATATTCACTACTTCTGTTTGTGCCTGCTTCTCTATTCTTTTACTCCTCCTATATTCACTACTTCTGTTTGTGTCTGTTTGTGCCTGCTTCTCTATTCTTTTACTCCTCCTATATTCACTACTTCTGTTTGTGTCTGTTTGTGCCTGCTCCTCTATTCTTTTACTCCTCCTATATTCACTACTTCTGTTTGTGTCTGCTTCTCTATTCTTTTACTCCTCCTATATTCACTACTTCTGTTTGTGCCTGCTTCTCTATTCTTTTACTCCTATATTCACTACTTCTGTTTCTGCCTGCTTCTCTATTCTTTTACTCCTCTTAGGTTTAGTCTTCTTTGTTCCTCTGTTTCTCATTGATTCCGATTCTCTTTTTTTCATCTTGATTTTCTCTCCTTGCTTCTGCTTCTGTATACAGCAATACAGGTATGCTTCGCTTTCTCCCATAAGGCCAATATAAAAAATACCTGTGTTTCTGATGTCGGATGACCTGACCGGCCCTTATGTTTTCCCGCTGACCCTAAAACTTTTTTCTAGTTGTAGCTATTAATCCTTTGGGGAAACACAGAGCTCACAAAAGTCTGTGAGAATTACAGGACCGAATCTGGTAAAATGATTAAAATGTACTTGAAAATTCACAATATTTTTACCAGACCGAATGAATTTTTACCAGACATGTCCGGTGATCAGACGGAATTCTGTGAAGACTGGAAACACTCTTGCAGGCAGATAAAGAGGCTAAAGAGTAATCTGGGTTTGGGTATCAGTAGACTGTTAATTTGCAATATGCCAATGCAATGAAATAATAAAGCATGCACTTGTATGTAAGATATTGATGATTGTATTTAAAATGAAGTGTCACTACATTATTTTGTAATATAGATAATAAAATGATCTCCATCTACAGGTGAAGTGTCACTTTATAAACTTTATCTGTATCTGGTACAAGTCAATATTTCAGTTTTCAGGTTCAAGTCACATACACATGTATGTAGAGATTGTCCCTCTACTAATAAAATCACGCACAATGTCATATGCATTTCATGTTTCTTGCCTGAAAACACTGCATATCACATTGAGTACACACACAATAAATGGTTGACTTAACTAAAACTAATCTAATCTAAGCTATGTCATCAATAAGGGTGGGGTGGGAGGGAAACATGAATTTCCAAAGACTGCTTTTTGCATCAGAGAAAATGTCTGCTGCATGCTGCTGTTGCTTGCTGTTTGCTTTGCTTCATAATTGAAAACTAAAGGAAGGGTAGAATTTCAAATTTTCCACACTTAACACCAGGAAAATGATTGGTTAAAAGTGGAACTGACCATCATGTGGCATGTGCCATAAAAAGGACTCAACCTGTCTTACAAAGAAAACCACTTAAGTTACTGTCATGATAAAGATGCTAGGTGGGCACAAAGCCCCTAGGAAGCTTAAATGCAACCCCACCAATTAATAATAGATTAAATCAATTATTCTCCTCGAAAAACGTAATCAGTTGTGGTTTATTATGGCCGATTTGGTCTTTTTCGGTATTGCTCCAGGGCTTCTACGTTTACAAAATATTCTAAACGTTCGCAGGAGCGAAACGATGTCGTTTCAACGACCATTACCGTTGCAATTTTATTCTTAGTATCAGACATCTATGAGACGCCCCCATACCTTTATATGTTACCACAACCTGTAATCCAATCAAGCATTTTCTGGGGTCAACTCAAAGTTAAAAGTAATCGAGAGTATTAAAAAAAAAAGTATAATTTACCATTGACCAATTTCTGATGACATTAATTATTTTCGGACTGTCTGATAATTACATAGATTAGATTCATATTGGACATTATCATCCTGTTAATTGATAATAGCTGTCAATGTTACAAACTGCAATCATCTCCCCTTCCCGGTAAGCTTATCCTGCGAAAAACAGGTAGTCCTAATTTTTCAATTGCACAACATCTGTTGTTGACAAAGATTGCTTTGCCTTTGAACTGCACCTTATAAAAGTAGCTGCCGATTATGACTTAACAGTTTTCTGGCATAACATGTACGTCATTGGTTCGCATAGAGTACACAGAATTTAGAAAATAAAGATGTAGATGTTTCCGAGGACGTCGTCAATTACGTTTGACTACTGACAACTGTGTAAGATAGATCTATTATAACTTTTTGGTGGTCTACAGTGCAGTGCCGGTCGGTTCTACCCAAAATAAATATACAGAAAGAAATACAGAACATCATACTTTCTTCTTTTAAATTATCGAGGTAAACTTAAATTCCTAATGTTTCCTTTTCAAATTATCTATTATTTCCATCAAGATTATGTCATCAGCTAAAGGACATGTTCGACAGGAACCGTAGGTAAAACCCCGTACCGCACCGCCTAAACTGGAAACACACAACACTGCACCTCAGTTAGACTGTTGCAGGAACAGATATCCTCTATGTACCAAACTTTGGTACCTAAGGTCATAAACGGATTTCAGTAATAGACAATATGGCAGCTGCAATTTAATCCACCATTACTTGATGAATTAACCCCTCTTGCAACATTCATGATGAAAATAATGGCTCTGCGATACCAAGTTCTGTTGTTTTCAATGCTTTGACAAGCATGTGTCCGCCAGCTTGAAACTTTCTTGAGGCTCATTCGCTAATATTTATGCTAATTAGTCAGGCTTAAATTAGCCCAAGGTTACTAAGCTTTCATTTTAACAAGTTCCAAATTAATTTAACTACCCAAAACTGATAAGTAGAACTATAAGACATTTTTCCTTAACTCATCATCACATTTCCAAATAAAAAAGTTAACACACTATTTACAAATCTGAATGGGGAGAATTATTCTTCAGGGGAATCATCTTGGCAGTGAAAGAGACTGGTTACTTCCATCCAGCATGTTATCTTTGTCTGCATTACAAGTTTTTTTTCTGTTGTTTGTAAAAGATTTTTTCCATATGAATTAATATACTGCTAAAATATTAACATACCACAGTTCTTATTCAGTCTAATAGGAAGTCATTTTACCATTTTCAGCCTAAGGATGACACATGAAACTACAGATAAAACTGGCTTGGCCAAAAAAAATTTGATGGGTGTTGGATTTTAACCCTCTCTAGAAGTCCACCGAATGATGCAGATGGTAAACATAATGAAATATTATGAAAAATCGGGAAAATTTTAGTATTTTAGCATGGGGCTAAAAATGATTTAGTGAGAATTGTGTTTTTTTAAGCATGTAGATTTTGATTCTTCAATACTTACATGCTTGAAATGCATACTGCATAGGAAAACAGTGGAAGGACTTTGACAGTTCTCGAGCTCAATGTTTACCAACAGACAAACTCAGTCAAATTGACCGGCACAGGAAGAAGATGAAACCTAACGAAGTTTTATGCATAATGAAGTTTGGTACATCAGGGTTCTCCCCAGAAATTTCTGAAGGCATGTTGTTGGAGATGAATTTAATTAAGCGCGCGAATATCGAATTAAGCATTTGTGGATAACATCTATGTGATAAATTCTGATCTTTTCTTTATTCCATGTTTCCATGTAACAAAAGCTATGGGTAGTTTGCTCATAAATGCCAAATCAGCAGTTTAGCATAGGAAGTTCTCTTCTCCCTCACACACACACACACACAGTATTTCTCTTTGTTATTTGTTATAATGGTGGTGAGGTGAGCAAGTGAGGACCATGTGTCTTTTATATGTACACAATACTCAGGTGAGCAAGTTTCTGAGCTCCTGATTTAATATCCAGGTGAGCTAACAAACTCAGTGTCAGTCAGGTGAGCAGACAAGGTCTAAATATGGCTCACATATAAAACAAGGGAGGTAATAAAACTTTTTATAATTTCTAAGAAGTTTTATCACTTATTTTATTTTACTGACATTGTAAAGTTACTTTTTATGTATTTTGCTAAATATTTCAGTTTAAAGTTAATAAATTTTTTATTCATATCTAAGTAACAGCAGCAAAATATTTTTTCTGAAGTATTAATATGACAATAAACTGTCATGGTTCACTCATAAAAATTAATTAATTTATATGCATATATCTCCCCTATGTAGAGCCACTTGGGTTAGGTTGATAAAAGAATTGAACTGAACTGAACTGAATGTTGACATACACATATAAAAGATAACACTGGGTGGGAGCGTACAGTACAAGTGACCGGTTGTCCCGATCTGTATAGTGGACGCATCTTTGTCCCAATATGTTGGGTAAGTTTCAAAATTGTTTATTTTTGTGTTTTAAAATCATTGAGTGTAGGTAGAACAGCTTGCTCGACAAGCCTTAATACAGATCTTTTCGACATGTCACCTTAATTTTCTGTAAATTGTTATGATATGCTTTATTTTTACATTTAATTTGAGAAAATCACTACTCTACTTTTGATTTCGAAATCTGCGCCGGGACCATTTCTTCAAATTTTGCCATCAATTCTATATGAAACAACCGTGTTTTCTTTAGAAATATTTTATGGTGTATTTAGGTTCAGCAAGCATTAATTAATCTTGTTAGATATCATGCTAGGTAAGGGCAATTATTTTCAAAGAAAACAAAAGAGGGGTCAAACACTATTCTGTATCGTGGGTCGTAAAACCGATTGTCAGTGAGACATCCCATACAGTCAGAAAAATTTGGGGATGCTCAGCTTTGCTTGCCTTGTAGATTCGTCCCGTACTTAAAGGATACTTATCATGGGTAAATCTCTTAATAGATCATTAATCTATCTTAAAAAGGGACTAACTAACATTTTTTTCGAATTAAAACGCTAACTCGGCCGATTTTCTGGTTACACGTGACGTGATCTGATTACAAACACCAGTGATTTGCAGATGAAAATACGAATTTAGAGCAAAGAAAGCAACATCTAGCCATCTCCAAAGATGACCATAATGGAAAACATAAATAGAGAAAACACTCTTACCAAGTGGTTTACATCCAAACAATAAAAGGAAACACATTTCACACAAACACACCCTGAAGGTCATAACAACGGACAAAGATTTGCCCACTATACACATCGGACAACGGTGCACATGTACTGTACGCTCCCAACCAGTGGATAAGATACTTCAAAGAAACAGACTGGTGTCCAAACTTAATTGGGACACTAAGCCCAAAGGTGTTATAATCCTAACCCAATAAACTGCAGAAAAGGTGTTATAATCCTTGACTAAACATCTGCTGTGGGGTATTGACGCTTCACCGCACACACTATATGACAATAAATACACACTTAAACCTTTACTGTTATACAATTAAGGGCTGTTGGCAGAGATGAAAAGGATGTTGATATTGATTAAGGCCAAAAATAAAATATTTAATGTTTCCCCTTACGCGACCGACCGTAAAAAATCGTAGCGACCGGAAATATTTTTTTCCGACTTCAAAAAAAAAAAAAAAAATTTCTACCTTTGTGCCGAGTACCGAAAATCTGTGTCTATCTGACGAAAAACGCTTGCAGTCCCAAACTAATGAGTCAAGAATATGCTACTCTCACTAAAACAGGATTATCCGTCATAAAAACGAACGGCATCGTCTTTTTAACTATGTTTGGAGACAAAAGAAGCAGAGCGGAATAGCCAAACAAAAATGCGCTCAACCACCTTAGATAAGACTGGCAAAAGATCAAAGGATTTCAGTCATCTTTTGAAGTCACTGGCTGCCACTCAACGCACGTGCCGATAGGTTTTATGTAGAGTAACCTGGAGCTGAAAATTTCGGTGTCGGGCAAAAACAAAGGGTCATTCTTTGATACAGAGCGGCATGCGAAAATTGTTGAGCAACGAAATTGCATTCCGGGTATTGTTATTTTCAATTTGTCTTTTCCTGAATTTACACGGAGACTGTTCAAAAAAAGTAAAATCGGATTTGAAGTTATTAGACGAGCGAAAATCGCATAAAATTATGCTTTAAAGGCTACATTTTTAGGGTACTTTACGACGTGCGCATATAGGGAAAACGCAGATAAGCATGTGTATTGGCTAAGTCTGATCAGAGCCATCCCTGTCTGGACGTATTAGGTAGAAAACTATTTCGATTATTAGGAAACGCACATGGCTGAAATCTCATTTTGCCGACGCTAATCAAAACGTCTCCAGTGGTGCCAAATGTGTCCAACGGAACGCTAACGCGCAGAAAATATTCGCTTTTCTAATGGTAAAAGTTTTCATAATCCAAAGATCAAAGTTGTGAATAGGAAACACCACTGCGCAGGCTGATCGGGGCATATGGTATAAGGTACCTTTGCCTGTCTCACGGTTTTATATGACGCGTGTCCAGTACAATGCGGCGTTCTTTGATTTCTGATCAACATAACCACGTGCAGGTGGTTACCGTATTTAAAAAAAACTACTACCATCTTTACACTCCGTTATAGCGTGTTCCCTGATGAGAATGCGTAACTCGCAATGACCATAATTAATGTTTGCTTAATGTTGTTTTGATACAGATTGACCCGTTCACCCTAATGTTCTTGGCTATACGGCCAACATTAAAGAAGGAATGCGACGGACTTTATAAAAAATCTGTGTACCAGTTTGGACTGTCACCTCATATCTTCACTGCTTGATTAACCAGAATAGACCATGATCAGAATGCGCATTACACATGTCCCCGATATGGCACGTTCACACTTACATTTAATTATGAGTGTGTGCGTGTTTTGTACGTGTGTGTCTTATACTTCCATGCCCCACGCACCTCAGCGGAACGTATCCGTAGTCGCAGTAACGGGACGCCATTCGCCCGTCCCTATTTAATTATAAAAACTGCGTCGTCTATTTTTATAGGACTTATATGCAAGTACTTTTAAAAAACACTCCTACGTCTTAATTTGGGATGGAAAAACTATCAGATGAAGCAGCTCGAGTGAGACGTCAGCATGTCCCCGCTTATAAAGATTATCTGGAGCTCTGACTTTTCCAGGAAAAAAAAAATAAAATCCCGATCGACCTACCCACCATTGAGAAAAAGGGTCGGGTAAGGGGAAACAAGAATATTTCTAAGGATGGCCTAAGGCATGTCGAAATTACAGACTCTGGTTTAAGCCATGTCGCATGCCACATGCTATATATACCTGGGGAGAACCCTGGTACACCGAGGACAATTATAAGGTGTGAAACTACAGTCACAAACCAAAAATAATTCCACAAATATATTTTTACATAGACTTTAGTGCTTTTACATGTTTACAAGAAATTAATTTTGATAGTTCTTGTAAGCCAAGAATAGAATAATTACTATGATTGAAAAGCTAAATAAATAATGGATTCAATAAGTGTATATAATGTCAGAATCAGAATTGTTTACTGGTGATACGTCCAAGGACAATCATTCACCAGGACCTGTGAATCAGGGAAGCTAGTCCCTAGCCCTTATAAGAGAAGTAAACTTAGTAACTGAATCCTCTGCACCCTCAGCAGCAGAAATAAGTGAATCTTCCAGGGAGTTCCCATCTCTAATAGTCTGGAAGAAGAAACTGGACTTGTAAATGTCAGTCCCAGCCAATGGGGTTTGAAATGTCAGGGAATGATGATTCCTGGTACGCCTATTTGGGGGAACAAGGTCATTTATGGGTATACTGGCTGCACCCCTCAGATCTTTGTAAAGCATTATGAGTCTACTATCTTTCCCTCTCTTTTTTAGGGATTCCCACTTAAGTTTCTCCAGAATGCCAGTCAAACTCCTAGTTTCATATGTGTAATTTCCCATTACAAATCTAGCTGCCCTTTTCTGCACCTTCTCAAGTTCATCTTGTTACGACCTGGCGGAGGTAACAAAAAGATGGAAGTAAACCAGCAACAAGCCTGTTTTAAAATTTAACAAAATTTATTTACATGTACAAAATTAAAACAGTCATTAATCAATCAAGAAAATATGTAATTTACGATACCTTAAATTATCCTGAATCTCCCTCAAAATGTCCTGTTTAAAACACAAGTCCTTTCACAGTTTCTGATCCCAAATATTAAAGTCAGCAGAATATTTCCAATAATCCCAGAATGAAAGTCACAAAAGTAATCCCATATATTTAAATTCCAGTATAACTTATTTAACTATAGACTGGTGAAAGTGTTTACCAAGATGACTAAAGGAAAATGTGTGGTCTTTATATATTAGCTAGGAACATTCAGGAATTAACCAGTGATAGATTTTCCCAGACAGTTCTCAATTCTGACATAATTTTATACCAGAAGATTCTTAATGTTTACAACAGAAATTTCTATTATTTTCTACATTACTAAAATTAGATATTCTAGAAAATTCTCGAAACATCTTGAAAGTTCTCAAAGTTTCCTGAAGCTTCCACAACATTCTTTTGACAATGGGGAGCAAATTCCAGAACTTTCTAGACAATTCTTTCTGTTTAAGGAACATTCTAAAGATTCCCCAATTTTCCAGAATGTTCTAAAGTACAATGTAAACAACTTGTTTATTTCAAACCTAGTAAACATCTAAAAACTGCAAAATCATGGTAAAAGAAAATATTTGCACCAAATTAAACACCATATTCATTACAATCTTGAAGAAGTATACTTTGAGGGTCCCAAACTGAACTGCCATACTCCAGGACTGGACGCACCAGTCCCTTGTATGCTGACTCCTTAACATCTTGTGGACATGCTGCCAAGTTATGTCTGGGGAAGCCGAGGGTTCTATTAGCCTTTGTGTAAATATTACTGACATGAGTGTTCCATTTCAAATTATTGGAAATGGTTATGCCGAGGTACTTGATAGTTTCTACATTACTGAGGACCGTTCCCTCTAAGGTATAGGAAGCATTGATCTTCTTGATCCGTTTCCTTGTAATTTGCATTATACAGTCGAACCTGTGAACAAAGGCCAGCCATCGGAAAAAGCAAAATTGGCCATTGTTTACAGGTGGCCGTTGTTCAAAGATTCAATAATCTTTGATCACTGACAGATTTATAATTTCGTCGGAGAATTTTTTCGCGGGCTTCTGTTTGCAGGCAAGTGTTAATATTTCCCGCGTTTTTTGCACATGCGCGAAATCAATATTAAAGAGCATATGTACAATTAAACTACTCCAGAAAATAAATTTCCGAAATATTATTGTTGCCTTTCAAAATACACACACGTATTGGTAAATGACTGTTGCTTTCAGGGTTGACGGACACGACCTTTAGGCGATACGTTCGATTGACTGATTTAATCAGTTACAGATGATTAATTATTGGTTGACTGAGCATACTGTATAAGACATGATTAGCGGAATAAAACTGACCTTAATTACCTTATAGAAATTAACACTTATCGAATCAAACGCATTATGCGCTATTAAATTGCGTAGAATACACTTTGTTACATAAATTATACTCCACCCGAAAATCAATAACCAGTCTAGTGCTAAAAATAGATTCGGCAATACACAAACACGTGTGTCTGAAAGTGAAACTGTGTTTTGACTCAAGGACTGACCGTTATTCGGAAACATTAGCGCGTCTCGGGATGGATTCGGATGACCGCTGACCGTAGTTCACAGTGGACCGCTATTCCCAGGTAATTTAACCAGGAAATTCGACGGGAGGAATCCGAACCGACCGTTGTTTACAGGAGACCGTTATTCGGAGGTGACCGTAAGCACAGGTTCGACTGTATTGCATTTAACAGGTTGAAATCTCATGCCCCAACTCCTTGCCCAACAACCTAAACGATCTATATCCTCCTGAAGTTTCACCGTGTCTTCAATATCTCTGATTTCACGGTAGCAAACACAGTCGTCAGCAAAAAGTCTTAATTCCGAGTCAATATTTTCTGTTATGTCGTTAATGTATAACGAGAACAACAATGGTCCAAGCACGGTGCCCTGGGGGACACCGACAAAACTGGGACCCAATCCGACTTAACTCCATTAACCACCACACGCTGCTGCCTGTAACAGAGAAAAGAATCTATCCATTTCAGAGTCTTCCCACCAATACCATAGCCATATAGCTTACATTTAAGTAATTCATGAAGGGGAGTGTCAAAAGCTTTCTCGAAGTCCAAGATAAAAGTGTCAACCTGACCGCCCTTATCCAAGATTTTAGCCCAGTCATTTATAACCGTAATCAATTGAGTTTCACAGCTATGTTTCTTACGGAAAGCATGTTGTCTGTCTGACAAAAGTTTATGGTCATCCAAATGTGCCATAATATTAGAGCAGACAATGTGTTCGAGTAACTTGCATGGTACACAAGTTAGAGAAACCGGTCGGTAATTGCAAGCCAAAGACCTATCTCCTTTTTTGAAGAATGATTTAGAACAACTGGTGAATTTCCCGACTCGGGAGAAAAACACATTGGATTTAATTCTCACTTCGCTTCCAGGACAGTTTCAAGAACTACATTCCCCAGACAAACTTAGTGATCATGATGTGATATCAGGAACATTGAAAATTTATGTCCCCCCCTCAAAAAAGAAACCTCGGAGGAAAGTGTTTTTGTACCAAAAGGGAGATTTTGAATCTATGAGGAAAGAAGTGTCAGGCTTAAAATAAAATTTTGTTTGTTTGTCCTCGACCGCCCGACCCACTGTTTACCCCCCGACTCAAAAAATTATATAGCAATTTCCTGAAGAAAAATTATTTTTATCGTTCGCGGCCGTCAGTATACCGGAATCCCGGTTTTTAACAAAGCTTTGCAGGGCTTCCGTTAACGGGCGTATGGCCGTATATTACGCCCAGGATTTGCTCCCTTATGTCGAGAAATTGGACCTCTGGCGTCTGGCATACGCCCGATAATTGTTACATACGGCCGTTTGATCTTGTCCCGACGTATAAAATATCGCCACTGTCTTTAAAATTCTAGCACGTGTCATAATTAATCGGATTAACGCAGGTGTCAGCCAGACGAAAAGACCGCCTACGGGCCAATCGAGATTGTCCGTATGGAGCACTGAACCAGGTAACATATATGTCGGGACCGCCTACCTGTCAAAAACGATTATGAAAATAACGCCCACTCGTAGATTCAACCTCTTACGGCAGTCTGCAAAACAACTTATCAAATCTTTTGGATGAAAAGTGTCCGTCTATTTTTACGATCGCGAGAATGTAACTGACCTGTTTGTGTAAGGCGTATTCCGACTTCAAAAGTTTGTGAATGTATCCATAACACGCGAATACTGAAGCATGTATTGACAAACTCTATCCAAAGTTTTTAAGAACATAACATTCATATTAACGCTTGCCCTTACAACGAAGGTCTTGTCATGATCCATACTGTCGTCAATGGAGTTTTTAGGAATACAAACCTCTTCTGCGAAAAGTGTTGATTCAAAGCGAAGATACACTGTTAATATTATTAGTCGCTATTTCCGACGTGTTATGGTTGTACGCTCTAGTACTATACATTGTTTTGATTAATGGTACTGTTAAAATACGAATACTGAAAAGTCCATTTCGCCGATTTCCTAGTTGTATCGTCATACCGTCATGCAACCCAGTGCGAAAATAATGCCGTACAGTGTGCACAGAAATAGCGCATTCTGATCAAGGTCTACGCTATTATATATACGGTAGCATTGATATACAATTACCTGCACGTTTATGGGTCAAGCACGTTTTCTCTTTGATGTAAAGATCAAAGATGCGGCTGCGAGTATATACGCGTGCCGTACGCAGTGTCATACCGTGAGACAGGTACCTCAGTACACATACCGATAACTAACAATCGTATAAGCCAGCGCAACTAAGCCGTCAGACCGGTCTTTCTTGTTCGCATCTAACATGACTAATAATGAACATCGACCTAGCGACAACCGAGTTCTTCGGTGGAAGCGTGTTTTTAAACATTCCGTAAGTCACCGTATTTCCGACGCGGCCCATTTGGTGGCAACGAAAGGGAATATTATGCAATAGCAGACAGTGCAACGGCGAGTCTTCAGAGGACTTGCGTATTGTTCACTCACAAACAGGAATGACTCTGATTAGACTGCGTTCCGTAAGTCACCGTATTTCCGACGCGGCCCATTTGGCGGCAATGAAAGGGAATATTATGCAATAGCAGACAGTGCAACGGCGAGGACTTGCGTATTGTTCACAAACAAACAGGAATGACTCTGATTAGACTGCGAAAATGCTCAGGCTTCCTTTCGAAGATCAAAAAGGGCACTACAGTAAGGGAGAGAGAGAGAGGGACGTGTAAGGGGGTTGGGGGGGGGGTAAAAATAACCATGTATAAGTCATTCCTAAAAACTTCGGACTTCCAAAAAATTCTCTCAATACGTCCAAATCTGACACCATGGAAGTCTGGGCTTCGAAATTTTGAAAGTTAGTGGAAGCCCTGGCTTTGGGTAGCTCAATGGACCTGCAAATGTGTCATGGTCTGCCAGAAGCTTTGTTGTCTGACAGATTGAATGGGATAGTCAAGCGCTCATAATGCTGCAATAATAATACAAAATATTTTGACATTGGCACCAATATAGCCATTGCTATACTAAAGTACATTTAGTACATGTAGCAGTCTGTGCTAAATCTTGACTATTTGCTCATGCATTGTTCCAGTATTTATGATCTAAGGGTACATCTGTAAGAAGCAGTTGGTAAAGGATAGAGGCACACATACATCTATTCTACTGAGGTGTGGTTAGGTCAGACACTACAGACATACACATGCTGCATATTTATATTAGTAGCTAACACCAGTGCTCACAACGAAAGTGCTAAAGTACTACCATTAGCTTATGTATAAAAAAGGACATGCAAAGCAAGGTTTAAAGTGATTTAAAATAAGCTTTCAGCAATATAAAACAAATACAGGCCAACCTCGATATCTCGAATTCTAAGGGAATGGAAAAAACACTTCGAGGTTTCCGAAGTTCGAGATAAGCAAAAAGTGATGTCTCCCAAATTCATATACTATCGACTATTGTTCGATTGGTTAAAAGTAAAATTCTTTGTCATTCACTTTATTTGACGTTTTTACCAATATGCAAAAGAAAAAAAATGCCTTGCCGTAGAATGTCTGCCAAAATGGTCCGTTTTTGCTCATTCCTTCTTTTCAACGATCATTTTCTGAATACAACTTTTGACTTCGACACAAGCAGTGGTAAAACTAATGGAAAACTTAGTAACGGAAATGAAAATCACTTCGATATAGCCGAGTTTTCGAGATAAGCGAGTTCGACACAAACGAGGTTTACATACAATAAAACATAGGGGGTAATGTTTGGGAATGGAACATCACTTCGACACAGGTGGTGTATTCGAGATAAGCAAGTTTGACATATCGAAGTTGGCCTGTACACTGCAAGCAAAATAAGCTGCAAGCCAAGTGGGCTGAAATAAAATACTTTACACAAATAATTTTTCCGTATTCTACAGAAAGCAAAATATAATATAATAATTTCCCTACCTACCTACCCAAGACTAAAATACTGGGTAGGTACAGGACAAACAAACAATTTTTTAATTTAGGCCTCAGACTTCGCAAATTATAGGTACTTCAATGGTTACTCGGACAATCGCTCAGTTCAGGAAAACTTTGACTTGATAACCTCCTTTATTCAGGAGTCTGCTGAAAAGCATATCCCCTCTAAAACCAGTAGGTCAACCTCTTCTGTTCCTTGGATAACCCCTGAGATAAGAAGAAAGATTCGTAGAAGAAATAAGACACATGCGAAGGCCAAAAAGACTGGCAGTAGCAAACTTAGGTCAAAATTTGAATCTTTGAGAAGGGAAATTAAAGCTGATGTGAAAAAGCAACACGATTTGTATGTCAATAACTTGGTTGGTGACATAAAGGCTAATCCCAGAGACTTCTACAGGTACTTTAATAGTCAAAAGAAAGATACTCAAGGTATCCCACCCCTAAAGAGGAGAAATGGTGGTGGTGTTGCCGAATCAGAGTTGGAACAGGCTGATGAATTTAACGGTCAGTTTTCGGATGTGTTTAACAAAAGTGAGCACACCCAAGTCCCCCTTCCTAATCGCTTGGCTCCTTTCATGGAGGACATTCATGTTTCGGCAGAAGGTGTAACGAAACTTCTTATGGGCTTGAACCCATCAAAAGCTTTAGGACCTGATGAATTGCATCCTAGAGTCTAAAAAGAACTAGCATCTGAATTAGGCCCAATGTTTGTCCCTCTGACTGACTTAACACTGATCCTGACTTATTAAGTCGGTCTGGCCAAGCAATATCTTTGAAGTTGAAATCCCCTAGTACATGTACTGAGGGGTGCTTATTTCCCTTGTGCTTTGTCCTAATATGATCTAACTGATCCCAGAACAGTTGAAATTCCTCACTTGAGCCACCAGGTTGACGATAGCAACTTGCTACATAATGAGAAGTTTTGTTTGCCAAAATTTTAACCCAAACTGATTCTGAGTCGTTTTCTATTTCCGACAAGGGCATGTGCGCAATGTCCTTATGAATGAGAAGCATCACTCCGCCACAGACCTGTTTACTCTCAGACTTCGACATGTGTAGTCAGGAAGGCAGCTAAGCGTATTTTGCAGTACTTCTGTGTAGTCCAGGCATGTGGTAGTTGGATGGGGTGGGGTGTTGAATGGGGGGGGGAGGGGGGGGAGGAGGGGGGGCTTGGAGAGTACGGGCTATTTTGATTTTTTCGAAAAAAAATTGAGACAGTGGTTTCTAGCCAACCCTGTAAATCAGTCTTTAATAGGTATGGGTAAAGCAGAAATGAGGAAAAGAGATGAGGATGGCAACTGATTCATCTTTGGTAGGGGCCTGGGTTCATTCTCTTTTCTATCCTACCTGTCTACTTATTAAGCCCTTTTGGCTTGTTCCTAATAGACTGCAGTGAAATGTTTAGACACACCTCAATAATCTCTGTCAGTAGATGATTTTATCTTCACAGGATAAAATTTTACATCTGTAATGACTAATCTGTTAATTGTTTTATCAACTTTTGATCACGAAAACACATGACAATACAGTGTAGCTGACAAAAACAGTCAGCTATGAAGATATAAAATCAATAGACCATGACTAATATTGCCATTGTTTAACTTTTCTTGATGGTTGTTCAACTTGTTGACTGACAGTTGCAGCCTGACATAATTTGATTGTTTGTTCACGCTGAACCGCACAGCTGAACCGGTAGTAATCTGAGTTGAATAGACGGTTAATTAGGGGCCAAAACGTCCAAATATGGCCCAAAATCACAGGAAAAGGACTAAAAAAACTGGATTGGCAATCTTGCGTAGTTTCAGATGGTCAAAACGTAGAGCGTATTTTTAAGCCAAAAAGCGTAGAAAATATGCCAAAATCGTAGTTGTAAACAGGTCTGCCGCCACCATGAAGGTTTCTGTCCTTCCTGAATACATTGTAGGGGAATGTTTCAGGGAACAATTCCGAAGTTGCAACTGAACTGTCAATTTTTGTTTCCTGAATAGCCACAACATGAGGTTGGTGGACATCAAGGAAAGCTAATAAATCCAATTTCTTACCCCTAATACTGTTTATGTTCAAACTAACAAGTTTCAAACCGCCAAGAGTCTTGCCATTAAAATTTGACTCATTTGAACTGTTTGATGAAAGCTTAACATTCTTATCCTTTGACAGTGGATTAAATCGATTCTCAGTCACTAGATTCAACTGATCATCGAAGAAGGAGTCCGAGAAGTTGAAAAATTCACATTTTGGACAAATCCATGTGCACCCAGAAGTCAAAACATTTTCATAATCAGCATCCGAAATAAAAGAACATTCAAAGTAACTCTGTTTTTGGCTGATTGCTGAAAGGTAGACCTAAAATGTCATGCCCGTTTCTAGGCTGTGCCTAAATGCATATTAAACTTTATGGTATTAAAGGAGAAAAGATACTTGGCCGCTAATTTTGATGCAGATTTAAAGGAGAAGAGATACTTTAAATCTGCATCAAAATTAGCGGCCATCTGTTCTGTTCTGTTGTATCGTTGGAGGTTGTAAATTCGTGGGTGTTGTAAATTCGTGGATCTTACTAATTTGCATAATATTCATGCGCCAAAGCAGTTTCGCCAAGTGTTTATACTTCTATCCTTTACCCAAGCATAAATGTTTTATTTCATCATAAAACAAAATGCTTTAAGTCTAATTAGGGAATAAAACTCTTACAAAATGTTTGACCAGTTACTTTTTACGCCATTTTGCTATTTCTTTTTTGCATAGCTGTACAGCGGCCATTTCGTAACCTCTGACATCACCTTGAGGAAAAACCGCTATGGTTGCTAATTTTATACCTTCTGATGTAGAAATGGCAATAACATGGGTTAAAATATTCAACTGCAAAATTGTTTTCTAATTTGATTTTCATATTTGGGGTCCTTACCTGCTTTTTCTGGAAACAGAAAGTGGCCTCTTTCAAGAGTAGGGATAAATCCATCCTCGTAATTTTTTTCACAGAAAACATTCTGTGTATATTTTTATTCTGTATTCAGGCGGGTATACATACGCCGTTATACCATGAATTTCAACTTTTTCTATACAAGAGCTATGATGCCAGGGCTGAAAATACGTAAGGTGTAGGAAGATCGCTGAACAGTATTATGAATCTTGTTTGAATGGACGGGCCAGCTATATTAATCATCAATATCGGAAGTAAATAGAATTATTTATAATCTGTTTCCATCAAGTTAAGTTACAAAAGCATCAATGCGACAGAAAATAATAAACAACTAACTTGACATGGCTAGATCTGTTTTTTATCTGGCGGAGGAACACATCCACGAATTTACAACCTGGTGTCATTTAGTATCAACAAATCACCAAAATCAACTGCGATTAATTTTTAAGCATTTAAAGAACTTGCTCTGCAACGAAATTTTACCAGATGATTGACTTGGTGTTATTGTCTCAGTAAGTCATAAAGATATAGCAAGAAATAATTTCTTGTGTGGCTGCCATGTGTTTTAGTTCTTATATCCACGAATTTACCACCTTCAAGGATAGAATTTCTGCCAAAGTTGGCACACCTCCAGTCTGTTGGAGTAATCACTTGCACACGGTTAAAATGGTTTTATATCCACCACCCTATTTACACTTTAATCAGTCTCTATATACAGTTTATAAGCTAAAATAGTTCTACAATCGGAGACTAGCCCCTGTCGGGATACTGGTCGGACACAACTACAAGTAGGCGTTAGTAATGAAGTTTTACCTTTCACTAACGGGTGATTAACGCAGTACTGGATGGTCTGCTTATTGCTTGACATTGCTGGATAATTTTGAAGTGTCTAAATCGAGAGCGAATATTGCATTATTTTCCTCTATTTTGATTCAATTTTGACACTGTTCGTTCTTGTACTTCCGCCACGGAAACGATTATTCGGCGGGTGATAATCTCCGGTATTCCCGGTATCCATGTCCCGGTATTCATGGGGGGTACATGGGTTTGACAGGGCATAGATTCAAAATTACTGCACAGAATTTCATAAACTTGGTGTCATTTGAAAGGCAATACACCAATCTATAATATGAAATAAATTTGGTTCATATTTATTTTATTTTCTTCTATTTATTTGCAACTAAAGTCCCGGTATCCGGATTTTGTTGTCCCGGTATCCATGGGGTAGGCATGTTTAACTTCAAATAAAATTCAAACTACAGGACCGAATTTAGCAAATTAAATATCAGATAAAAGATAATGTTTTAGTCTAAACACTACATTTAAATTTTATAAATTAAGCTGTGCTATTTTGCAGAAATAATGTTTCAAAGTCCCGGTATCGGTATTTTTTGTCCCGGTATCCATGTGGTAGCTATTATTTGCCTCATATTAAACATAAACTACTGAACCGAATTTCAAAAGTTAAATATCAATGTACAGACAATGTTTTTATCTTAATGAAACATTAGAATTTTTTAAAATTTACCAGTTTATTTGGTAGCAATAATGCTTCAAAGTCCCGGTATCCGCTCTTTTCATTCCCGGTATCCATTGGTATGCTGTATGTGACGTGAAATAAGATCACAATTTCCGAGTTAAAATTAATTAAAATTGCATTAACAGAACTATTTTGTAATAAATAAAGGTTCAAATAGATTCAACGTGCCTCAGCAGCCGTATACCACCAACATCCTGATATTCGGATAATGGTAAGGCACAGACCGACCGTGCTTGCAGCAGGTGCGGGATGGTGGTTGTTTAGATTTTTTTTTGTTCTCTCATCTATCCGGTTCATTCTTTTTCTTTCTCCCCTGTCTAGGAGACGGTATGATATAGACTGAAAATTGTCTCAAAGAGCCTTTATATCCAAAACAATAATTTATCAACCTCAAGGACAACATACCCCCCCCCCCCACTCCCAACAGCCCTCCCGCCCACACACGAACACATACCCCACTACAACACACACACACACACACACACACACACACACACACACACACAAAAAAAAATCGAACAGGTATATGTTTTCCCTATGAAAGCACACATTCAGGGTAAACGATATATAGTCATCACAGAACTTGGAAATTTTTAGAAAAAAAATTCAAACAAGTTTTTCGGCGTTTTTTAAAACCCAAAGTTCTGACCGTACTTGATCATTTATCTTTTTTGGTAGTTTGGCGGCATACAGCGCTGAATCGACACAAACCTACTGATACTACAAGCAATTTTTGATCCATGGGTCTGTATTATCGTTTTTAATAGATTTAAGATGGTATTACCAAAATTGAGTAGATGAAGAAGAAGAAGAAAAAAACGTTTTCCCATGTCTCTTCATATTAAAGCTGCTCGTTTCACGCCTCGTTAACCATCGGCGTGAGTCGCCATGCCTCATTACATGTATAATTGAGTATTTCACAGTTTTACAACTCCATTTTAAGGCAGTGGAGAAAGAAAAATGAAGACAAATTTTGAATTAGCAAAAAAAACAAAAAAAACATACTAAAAAATATTTTATATAATGTTTTGAAAATAGTCAACGTTTCGGCATCATGTGTATGCCGCAGTTGAATATGTTATGATACTAAATTGGAATAAATTATGATAGTAAAATGTGTTTGAATTTAATGTTGTAAGACTCTCATATAATACTGTAGTATATACCATATTAATTCAGCATGATCGTGACTATATCAATAACAGTATCAAATTATATTCCATTGTTCGATTTTTGTCCATATATTTTATTTACATATTATTTAATTACCGTATAATTTATCTGACAAGTTTTTTTTTATGAACAGCGAATGTCAAGGCGATCAACGTAAATAGTAAGACAAACAGGTCTGGGCTGAACAGTGCAGATCCAGATCAGACTGCTCCTGGAGTCTGACCTGGGTCTACACTGCTTGCCTTTCCACTAGCACTTCATGGGTACTCCATTTGTGGGTAAATTAGGTTCGTTCATCATGTAGGATGCTGTTTTCTTCGTATGTAATATGGATAATTAATATGATATTTTAACATGTTATGTAGTATTTGGGCTGCTTTTACGTTTTGCAGGAATAAAAAAAAAGCCGAACTGCCTACCCTATGAAATTATCCTTGTTCGATAACTGTAAACATAATATTTTTATGCTCTACCTAACATGGATTGCATTAAGATTGGGATTCTGATCAGCTTGCGTATCCACTCGTGCTGGTCAGTTTCTAGGCTTTTGGTTGTCCGGAAAATAGAAGGTTCTCATGAAAACGCTAGCCGATGAAGGTCTCCTGTTCGCAGTTTCCATTCAATATATCCAATGATTACCATTCATGATAAAAGTCATGCCAGTCCATTTGTTGATACACTGTTGAAGCACGTTAAATTGTTTTGGATATAACGGCTCTTTGAGACAATAATCAGTCTATATCATACCGTCTCCTAGACAGAGGGAGAAAGAAAAAGAATGGACCAGATAGATGAGAGTACAAAAAAATCTAAATATCCACCATCCCGCACCTGCTGCAAACACGGTCGGTCCGTGCCCTACCATTATCCGAATATCAGGATGTTGGTGGTATACGGCTGCTGAAGCACGTTGAATCTATCTTAACCTTTATTTATTACAAAATTAGTTCTGTTAATGCAATTTTAATTAATTTTAACTCGGAAATTATGATCTTATTTCACGTCACATACATCATACCAATGGATACCGGGAATGAAAAGAGCGGATACCGGGACTTTGAAGCATTATTGCTACCAAATAAACTGGTAAATTTTGTAAAATTCTAATGTTTCTTTAAGATATAAACATTGCCTGTACACTGATATTCTACTTTTGAAATTCGGTTCAGTAGTTTAGGTTTCATATAAGGCAAATGATAGCTACCACATGGATACCGGGACAAAAAATACCGATACCGGGACTTTGAAACATTATTTCTGCAAAATAACACAGCTAAATTTACAAACTTTAAATGTAGTGTTTAGACTAAAACATTATCTTTTATCTGATATTTACTATGCTAAATTCGGTCCAGAAGTTTGGATTTTATTTGAAGTTAAACATGCCTACCCCATGGATACCGGGACAACAAAATCCGGATACCGGGACTTTAGTTGCAAATAAATAGAAGAAAATAAAATAAATTCGAACAAAGTTTATTTCATATTATAGATTGGTGTATTGCCTTTCAAATGACACCAAATTTATGAAATTCTATGCAGTAGTTTTGAATCTATACCCTGCCAAATCCATGTATCCCCCCATGAATACCGGGACATGGATACCGGGAATACCGGAGATTATCATGCGCCCGATTATTCGCGCGAAGGTCGTGCCAATGGGCATACTAAACACCGTAACAATAGTCGGAATAACCACAATATACGCTTGATGAGGAGTCGTATACACTGAACTTGTACACTACAACCTCGAAGATTCTTGTGAATGGTAAGAATGAGCAGGTTTTTGTGGAGCAGGATCTGCCTGAGATTCATCAACTAGTAAAAGGTGCTAAGTTCGGGGGTAAGGAAATGAACTTGAAAGCTATCAATGAATTATTCATTGAACAGTTGAATAAGTTACTCTCTGGCTCTACAGCAGTAGGTGCTGAATCAGCTGAAATAAAACTCAAAAAGATAAAAGGCCCTGATAAAGAGGGAGATATTCATTGTTTGAAATGTAATAGACCATGCAGAAAGAATGCTACTTTCTGTACCGAAGGGTTGCATTGGATTCACTATTATTGCGAAAAGTTATCAGCAGAAGAAATAAAAGTTATTGAAAATAGCTGCAATACGGACCCAGAGGATAGCTATAAGTGTAAATTATGCGGCATGACGTCCGGTTCAGAGGGGAGGCCAGCCAGTAGGCTGGCTCTTCCAGCCGTGGAATTGAATGGAAACCCGAACTCGGCCAAAAGTATATTGGAAGAAGGGTAACGGGTCGTTTCGGCCCAATTCCCTTTCGGCCCCGGGTCGTTTCGGCCTTATTCCCGTTCGGCCTGGGTCGTTTCGGCCTGGGTCGTTTCGGCCCGATTTCCGGGGTGGGTCGTTTCGGCCCAATTTTAGCGGGTCGTTTCGGCCTGACTTTTTTCCCATAGTTGTTATAGGCATAAAATGTGTCTTTATCCCTACCCTACCCTACCCTACCCTACCCAACATCTTTTGTTTTCCATTATCTATCTATCTATCTATCTATCTATCTATCTATCTATCTATCTATCTATCTATCTATCTATCTATCTACATGCGAGACACACCATTGTAACATCTTTTGTTTTCCATTTAATCTCTAATTTTCCTTTGATGCCTAATTATCTTTATCGGTTGCCAATTAGTAATGTTTGTACTGTCACTGGTTCTTTAATTACATATTTTCAAAATGTTTTAACTAGTACCGTGTTTGCTTATTAATTCAGAGGTGTGAAAATTATTTCATTGTAAACAAGGGCTTCGCAAGCGGCGCATAATACGCCCGAACAAGATTGTTTACAAAAGGACAGACAGGCAGACAAACAGGGGAAACCACACTTCAATTAATGACATCAAACATCAAATACTATTAGTATACCAAAAATCAGCTTCCAAGATGAAGTGGCTCCTACGTTAAGTAATGCCAAAGTCAAACAAGGGAGATAATTCATATACTAAATATACTAGATATACCATTCTTGGTTCTAATACATTCCCTTGACAATATACACATCTCGATAAAGTTGTGTTAAAATATTCTAAATGGTTAAGGAGTTACAGGAAATTTATGCATGGGCAGATAATCCAGTAAGCAAGCCAGAGTCATGGTTCTTGCTCAGGATTCATTGCCCCATTATTACACACATTCCTACACAGTTTCATGAAGATATCCCAAATGGTTAAGGAGATATGGAGTAAATGAAAATGCCTAAAAATAATGATCAAAGGGAGGTTACTCCAAAATTAAGAAAGGGGGAGCAATTATTCTTATATGTGACACATCACCTTGTGATCATGCACAATGCTATAAAGTTTCATCATGATATTCCAAACAGTTACTGAGTCAATGTAAGCACAACATAAGTATACACAAAAACAGCCTAAAAGAATAAAAGGGATGTAACTCAGGAACGAAGAAGGGGAGAGCAACCATTGTTGTACGCAACACATTATTGGGACTTCATACTCATTGCTATGAAGTTTCATGAAGATATCCAAAACGGTTATCTAGTTATGGCGCGCACAAGACCTGCAGGGAAAAAAACAATCAAAGGGGCATAACTTGGAAACTAAGGAAGGGGGAGCAACCATTCTTGTATGTGATACATTCCCCCTACCTACTACATATGCCTACAAAATTTCATGAAGATATCCCAAATGGTTACTGAGTTATGGCCCACACAAGAATGTTGATGGACGGAGGAAAGGGAGTTTACTCCAAAAGTAAGAAAGGGGGAGCAACCATTCTTATATGCGACATATTATCTTGTGATCATGCACATTGCTATAAAGTTTCATCATGATATTCCAAACAGTTACTGAGTTAATGTATGCACAACATAAGTATACACAAAAATAGCAGAAAAGAACTAATAAAAGGGATGTAACTCAGAAAGGAAGAAAGGGAGAGCAACCATTTTTGTACGCGACACATCGTTGGGACTTCATACACATTGCTATGAAGTTTCATGAAGATATTCCAAACAGTTATCTAGTTCTGGCGCGCACAAGACCTGTAGGGTAAAAAACAATCAAAGGGGCATAACTTTGGAAACCAAGGAAGGGGGAGCAACCATTCTTGTACGCGACACGTTCCCCCTACCTAATAAATATGCCTACAAAATTTCATGAAGATATCCCAAACGGTTACTGAGTTATGGCGCGCACAAGAATGTTTACGGACGGACAGACGGACAGACGGACGGACGGACGGACAGCGCCATGACATAATACGTCCGTTTTTTTTCAAAACGGGCGTATAATAAGTTCTTGAAAGGCGGGATTTTAAAGAGAAAAGATTTCTTTAGTTGCCAATTTTGAAAGACAAGAAGAGATCGGATTTTTATTGTTTGAAAGAATTTCTTTTAAGCGCCGACGACGAGGTGCGGAACATTATAACCACAGGACCAAAAGTACAAGACCACATGTGCTATTTTTGTTATGGTTTCTTTAAAAAATGAAAAGAGAAGAAGAAAAAAAAAGATTAAAAAAGAAAAGAAAAGAAAGAAAAGAATGCAACTTCCTTAAAAAAAAGTAATAAAGAAAAGAATACCCCCCCCCACACCCCCCGGAAAAAAAACATAAATAAACAAAAGAAAGAAAAGGGTTGGCAAAAGGATGTCAGTCGGTAATGAGTGACGAGAAATTACCTTATGTTTCACAACCATTTCCGATTCACATCAAGTCCTAGTCACACCTGCACGTGGTGCCAGCTGGAAACATGGTTATAAGTCTACTGTTATTAAACTGTTGGCTTAAAATCATGCTTAACGTGACAGGCCAAATCAAATAAAACAACTTGACTTTGATAACATTATTTCTGTTATTTCAGCGTATTTATTTCTTCCTCTAGTATAAGTAGTTCCTATTTATACTTTAACTAGCCTAGCAACTTGTGCCAGTGAATTTGGTCCCTCTCACGGACAGCAACTTTTTCCATTTTCATTTTGGCCTCCATTCTTAAAAAGGGTGCTAGTTCTTTCATTTAAAGGTAACACTTCTTACAGATTTTCCAGAAATAAATAATTAAGGCCGAAACAACTCACCCATAAAATCGGGCCGAAACGACCCACCATTGAAATTGGGCCGAAACGACCCACCCAATTGGGCCGAAATGACTCATCCCGGAAATCGGGCCGAAACGACCCAGGTCGAAACGACCCAGGCCGAAGGGGAATAAGGCCGAAACCACCCGGATTCGGAAGAAGAAGTGGGAGATGATACCACTTGTCCTGCCTGTGATGAACTTCTTGGGGACTCAGAGTGTACCATTTGTGAAGTGTGCAATTCGACATTTCATTTAGGTTGTGTGGTGGAAACTGAACGTACTGCTATCTGCTTTAGTTGCGAAAGCAGCTCTGAACACTGTAATCAGGCGGAAGTAAAAAGTAGTCAACAACCACAATCTGAAACACAAAAAATTGACCACAGTGCTGTCTCCGGGGAGAATAAAAATACATGTTCGGTGGGTACTTCATGCTCGTTTGAAGACTTATCAGTTAAGATGAGTGAAATTAGATCCAAAGAACAGAAATTGAGGAAATGGGAAGATGAGTTGAAATTGAAGGAAAAAACAGTGTCTGAGGCATCTAGGGAGAAAACAAGACTGAACTCATACATAAAGAAATTAGAAGCAGAAAAAGAGGAGTATCAATTAACTATTCAAACTTTACGTAGTAGGATTGACTCAGTTGAATCTAGAATGGAAAATAAGAAGTTTCCAGTAGAAAAATTAAATAAACAGAATGAACATATGATGCAGTCAGTGCATGACAAGGTTACAAATTATATTTTACGCCAAGTTGATATCCAAATTGCGAAGCTAGATGAGCAAAGCCTGAGCCAGAGTAATAAAACAGTGAGTAGTGAAAATCAACTATTGTTAACAGCCTCCGCTGCTGGGAGCAGTGATCGGGCGATGTACCAGTCGCAGTGTGAGTTGAAAAATCTAGACCCTGTTAATGATGGTGATGTTATTTATGTTAGAAAGGAGCAGATACCACAATCCTTGACTGGCCAAGCTATTCAGTATCTGCCGGTCCCTCTTCACCAACGAACTGACAGTATGTCTCTACCCACCCCTCGGATAGATACGTCTAAGCCTCCACCTACATATCGGTATAGCCAACCATATAGACCTCCGCATCTTAAAAGACAGGCGCAGGTTTCCAGTACAGGCCGGTCACAGCCGGGAAGAGAGGGTAATCAGACTACAGTTACAGGCCAGAGGTATTGGACTCCTAGAGGAGATGACAGGGGGTGTGACTCTCAAGGTAAAGGAGAAACAGGTCCAGGAAATAATGTCGCACTAGATAGAGGCAATCGGGTGTCTGTAAGCTCGGTCAGTGCTACGGTGGTGGATGGTGTACATAACAAAAGTGAATCACAGTCTTTTTTAGGGTGGTTGACAAAACACGGACCGTCACGGACTCACGGACTTACGGACTGGTTACGGACTAATTGACAAAACACGGACTCGTAGACAAAACACGGACCAGCGGACCAATATTCACGGACTGATTAACAAAACACGGACTCATAGACAAAACACGGACCAACGGACCATATTACTTACGGACGGACAGACCAGTTACGGACTTAGATAAGAAATAATGTAACTTAAAATGTTGTCCAGATTGAAACATTTACGGTCCAAAAACGTTTTGAGAACAATAGCGTTATACGCCGAACGTTACGTCGAGACGTCGCCATAGATACCAACGTAGGGGAGACCGAGGATAGTTGATGCACGTGGATAGTTGATGTAGCGATCAAGGATCTGAACAACTGATCAGTGAAGCTATTTGGTTGCTCAGTGTTGACGGAGTTAGCCTTAACCTATCACAGGAGGATAAAAGACGAATAGATGGAAGTTTTGACAATGGGTGGTTTTGACAATGGGTGGCTGAATGACACTATCATGGATGCAAGCCAGGCTGTATACAGGCAGCAGTTTCCCCACGAGCAGGGTATGCAATCTGTGCTTTACGCAGCAAAACCCGAGTTCCAGCCAGTATCTGGAAGATTTGTTCAGCTGGTCAACACCCATCCTAAAGACGGCGGACTACAAATATGGTCAGTATACTTCACGGTCGGATGCCGAACACGGTTTTATGTTAACATGTCCAGTCTGTAAAATTGGTTTCATCCCGGTTGTCAGAATATTACCCAAACTCAAAGGCAAATTCGATCAAGTCAAGTCAAGTCAAGTCAAGTAAAATTTATTTAAAGTCGGTAAGTTTTACAAACAATTTAACACAAGCTCCTAGAAGCTTTTACGACCGACTAACTAACATGCATAAAATATCACAGTACCTATAGCTACATGAATAACAATTTTATAAAAGAGTATCACAGATAATTTACATATTAAAAGTTTAAAAAAAAAAAAAAATGGACGGAGGTGTTTGACCAGCAGACACCCATACGACAAGGTTTGCAGGGATGATGCTAACAAGTGTGCCGTCCTTCGGATCGGGACGTTAACTGGAGGCCCCCTGTGCAGGGATAGTCATCCCCTGTGCAGGTTAAAGATCCCTACTATAGCTACATGGCTATACGTAGGCTTTCATCCTGCAACACCGGAGTGTACATATGTACACCGTCTGTGTCCCCTTCGGGGGTTAAGGCGTAAATGGAAGAAAGAAGAAAGAAAGAAAGAAAGAAAGGTTATAATTTATAATAGGTTAAGAAATTTAAATTTAAGACGACTGATTCCTGATAGATGCACCTCAGCACAACACCTTAGGCCGAAAGTGAAAGAGATAGGTATTGCTGTTGCACACCCCGTGCAGCAACAATCCCTATCACGAAAGACGAAAGGCATCCAAGGCTAAGCACTGAGCTAAGTTATTTTCCTAGCTTCTTCAGGGAGTATGTTCCATAGTTTGGCTGCTTGAAAGCTAAAAGAGTTAGTACCGTACCGTGCACTTCTAACTCTAGGAAGGTTACGAATGTTGGTGTATCGGAAATTGTAACTGGAAGCTTTGAGAGTAATAAATTGTTTTAGATAAACAGGAGAGTTTCCATTTATGATTTTGAAAGATTCGTGAGCAAGACCTCTTAGACGAGACAAGTGCAAGGTTGTAGTACCTGCTCTCGTAATCAGATCTTGGTATGTAGCATCAAAATCCTGGAAAATGAATTTCAGTGCTCTGAAATGAATTCTTTCTAGTTTTTCTGTATTTGTTTTAGAGCAAAAATGCCATACTAGGGGGCAAAAATGGAAGGTTGACATAATAAAAGCATGATAAACGGCTTTACGTGATTCTTCGAAAGTAATAAGATGTTTGGACTGCAGGTTTTAAACGAATTAAACTAATGCATTGTTGTCTTTTTCTCAGACTTTTCATATATGTAAGAGTTTTTCACGGACCACCTTTACAGACCAAAGTCATGGACAGATAACCTGTCAACTTCGAGGACATTTACGGACCAACGTCACGGACCGCTAACCCGTCAACTTTACGGACCATACACAAACTTCATTCACGGACCATTTCTCATATGGAGTTCATTACGGACCAGATACTGACTTATGGCACGGACTCTTTCTCAGCTTACCTCACGGACCATTTACGGACCCGGACAGTCACGGACCTGAACCGTGAATAACGTTGCGTCGAGACGTCGCCATAGATATCAACGTACCAATTTACGGATCATGGACTACACCCACCCCACCTTTCAGCCTCATAATTTGTTCATTGAGATAGCTGACCAATTTACGGACTAATTTAAGGTTAACTAACTTGTCACGGACCAAATTCCATATTAATTTTCTATTGGTCCGTGAGTCCGTGACTGGTCCGTGTTTTGTCAATGGGCCTTTTTTAGAGGGGAGCGAATTAATAATCGATCTGAAATAGCTAGGAAAGAGCTCAAGGTTGCCTCCTTCAACTGTAAAAACATAAAAACTTCTGCGTTGTGTGTTTTCGACTTAATAAATACTCACAGTATAGTGTTACTTCAAGAACATTGGCTTTTCAATTCCAAATACAGTTATTTAATGAGATTGGGAAAAATATATGTTACGCAGCTAAAGGAGTAGATATAAACAACCCTATACAACCGTCACAGGTACCACGAGGCTATGGAGGTGTTGCAGTTTTATGGCACAAAAATGTTGACCATATGATTCGGGAGCTCCCGGACGGTAATGAATGTATGCAATGCATAGAATTGAAAGATAATAGCAGTAAGCCTTTACTAGTTATGTCGGCCTATCTTCCTGCAAGGGGGGGGGGGGGGGCGGGCAGGGATAGTCAACATAGATTCCAGGAGGCCATAGATCAGTTGTATGAAATAGTTCAGAAGTTTCATATTTCTAATGACATTGTCATAGGAGGTGATCTGAATGTTGATTTGTCAAAAGCTGATAAGCTGGATCAAAGGTTTAAGTACATTGAAAGTTTTATTTCAGACTGTAAATTGATTTACACGTGTGATGGAAATACCTACGTTAACCCGAAGGGAGAAGATTGCTCAGAAATAGATTATTTCCTGGTCTCTGAAAATTGTCAGCTAAAGGTCTCAAAGAAATCTTCAGTTAATAACAGTTCGACAAAAGATAATCTGTATAGAAAAATAAAATGGGATAAGGTTAACAAAAATGTCTATTCTTCTCTGGTTGAGGAAGGTCTATCACAACAAGGTATTTCAAGTGAAAATATAATTAGCTCACTGGATGAAATAGAGTCAATGGCTTTGAACGTGTGTACGGTTTTGCGGGAGGCAGCATTGAAATGTGTTCCTGTTAGAAAGAAAAATAATCCTGGACATAAACTCCGTGTTTGGACTACAGAGATCTCTATGTCATTGAAATGTGTTAGAGAAGTTAATAAACAATGGAACGAGGCAGGACGTCCAAATTATCATCAGCATCCTTTAGTTGTTCAGCGGAAACAGTGTAAAAAAGAACTACGAAGTAAAATCAGAACTGAAATTGCCATTAAAGAACATAAAGTAAAGGAAGATATAGTCAGTACTAGGCATTATGATTCAAAGTTATTCCATTCTATAGTAAGAAGGCAAAGACAGAAAGGGAACGACATGATCACAGATCTACATGTTGGAGATCAGTGTTTTACTGGGGAAGAAAATGTAATTAATGGCTTTCAAAGGCATTTTCAAAACTTGGCAAAAGTTACTACTAATCCAAAGTTTGATGCAACATTTGACGAACTGATTCAGTATGAATTCAAGCAGATTACGGAACTAGTAAAGAACAAAGATGTCTCTGTGGTAACAATGGAGGAGCTGAATAGGTCAATTAATTCAATCAACAAGCGGAAGGCAACGGATATTTATGGTTTAATGATTGAGCATGTCGCATATGGAGGCAAGGAGCTAGCATGTTGTATCCTTAGTATCATAAATAATATTTTCAAAAGTGGCACAGTGCCTGATGCCCTTAAAAACGGTCTACTTACACCTATTTTTAAGAACAAAGGATCTAGATTAGATGCTAAATTTTACCGTGGAATAACAGCCCTGCCAGTGCTGTGTAAACTGATGGACTCTATTACTAAAACAAGAATAGTTGACCAGTTGGACTCCACACAGTCATCGCTGCAAAGGGGTTTCACTGCTGGTACATCTCCGTTAAATGCTGCCCTTATTTTGGAAGAAGCTCGTCGTGAGAGTAAAGATCAGAAGAAACCATTTATCCTGGTACTCCTCGATGCAAAGTCTGCCTTTGATGTCGTCAATCATAAAAATATGATGAGAAGATTATACCATTGCGGGATTCAAGATACCCATTGGTCTCTCATTAACAGTTTGCATACAAACGCTACTACTTCTGTCAAGTGGAGAGGGGAAGTGTCAAATCCATACCCGGTCGAACAGGGGATTCGTCAAGGTGGTATAATTAGCACAGATTTGTATAAAGTTTATGTGAACCCTTTGTTACTACGAATCCAGTATTCTGGTATGGGAATGAAAATTGGAGATGTTGAATGTCCAGGTTCAGGATGTGCCGATGACATCGGGGTGCAAGCTAACACACAGGAGGAAGCTCAAGTCCTAATCGACATAGCGAGTGACTTTGCAAGCAAGCAGTTTTATGTGATACAGCCAGACAAAAGTGCAACGGTCATAACACCGCATGGAAGGTCAGCTGATGGTCAGCAGATCAGTATCATAACGGACAATGAGGAAATCCCAGTGGTTAAATCAGCAACCCACCTTGGTTTAAAAAGGTCAAGTGCTTTCAGTGACACTGTAACAGATACTGTCAACCAAAATATAACAAAAGCTAGGAGAACGATGTACAGCATGCTATCTTCGGGTTTACACGGAGAAAATGGTCTTGACGTTGAAACTTCATTATACCTACTGAAGATATTTGTGTTACCAGTCTTGTTGTATGGTCTGGAAATCATTTTACCTAAAAAAACATTTAGATCAGTTGGAACTTTTTCATAAAAAAAAACTCTTGAAGCAAATACTATCAGTGCCGCAGAATACAGCAGACCCAGCAGTATACATTCTATCCGGCTTCCTGCCCATAAAAGAACAAATACATATCAAAGTACTGAACTTCTTTAATAACAACATCTGTCATCAACGAGAATCAAGTGTAGAAAAACGCTTAGCATATCGACAGTTGGCTGTAAAGTCTATGGACAGTGCAAGTTGGTTCGTAGAAGTAAAGAAAATTTTATGGAATTGAAGATATTTTGAATAGTCCAGTCCCAAAATTGCAGTGGAAAAGAACTGTCTTTAAGACCGTTTCGCAAAAAGTTAAACAGAATATGATAGACATTGCTTTTTTATACAAATCTTTAAAGTATCTGAATAAGGAGGAGTATACGCCGGGTAAAATTCACCCAGTCCTTAGAATTCCATTAAGTTCAGTGAGAGAAATAACCAGAGTTCTCTCTTAGATAATATTTACATCAGATTTGGTAATAAGTTATACAGACAAATTGTTGGTATTCCGATGGGTACAAATTGTGCTCCTCTTGTGGCCGATTTGTTTTTATTTTGTTATGAAAGAGATTTCATGACTTCTCTTTCTGTTGATAATCAAGCTGATATCATTGAGGCATTTAACTCAACCTCTAGATATTTAGACGATCTTCTGAATATTGATAATCCTTATTTTGAAAGCATGGTTAACCAAATTTACCCACCTGAACTTAAATTGAATAAAGCTAATACTTCAGATACCGAGGCCCCCTTTTTGGATTCACATCTATCTATTTCCAACGGTTTTGTATCTTCTAAAATTTATGATAAACGTGATGACTTTGACTTTGATATAGTTAATTTTCCACTTTTGGATGGTGACGTTCCACGTCGTCCCTCTTATGGAGTGTATATTTCTCAACTTATAAGATTTGCTAAAGTGTGTAGTCATGTAGATGACTTTAATGCTCGTAATAAATGTTTAACTGCTAAACTTCTTCAACAGGGCTATCGGTATCATAAGCTTAGAAAGGCTTTTTCTAAATTCTACCGCAGACACCATGAATTGGTTTCAAAATTTGATGTCGGATTAAAATTTCTTTTACACCAAGGCCTATCGGAACCAGAATTTTATGGTGACTTAGTATACAACTTTAAAAAGATTAAGGGTAGGACTGATTTTTCTGATCAATTCCGAAAAATAATAATGCGTCACAAACGTATTGGCTATAATTTAAATGTTATGCGACAGTCTGCATGCTTAGTGATTAACCCAATCACGGTTGATAACTTTGCTGCACTCTTTAATTGCACACCGGGGGATCGGTCGTCAGACTCTATGATGGCCCCGACCTAAAGCTATATATTTTAGTTGGTTGGGACCGGAGCCTTTTTGTCTGTTGCTTGGTCCACCGGGGCTCAACTGGTGACCTTCTTTTGCTTCAGATTTCCAGTGGGGTTGTTTGGCAGGACAGGGATCTCCACCTGTCAGACGGCCCGTTGTATCTGTTGAGTCCTCGTCTTTGCTTCTTCATGGTGTTGAAATTTGATTTATGTGTTTACCGTGATGATTCATTGACGAGTTAGAGGGTTATCATGCGAACCGAACAACCAATTAAATGTTTTGTACCACTTCAGAAACTGAGGGTGAGGTTGGGCCTGTAAAATCGATTTAAGCCCCCCAGTAATTCATTACTGACCGTTCCAAGGCGGTAGTTCTGTTGTGGTTCTCTGTTGCCTGTTTTTGGTGTCAGAGTTTCTGTGATGTTTTACCTTATGTATGTTCTTATTATTTTTGGTTCGGTTTGGGTTGCTGAGTGGCCACCTTTTGGGAACAAGCTGCTCACTCGGTTGGCCATATGTTCTCTGTATCTTGATTATTTGTAATCTTAGTTGTTTCCATCTATGGTTTGAGGGCTGGATTTGGATTTTGATTGTTTCAGTTCCTGGTCTTTGCATACTTTTTACTTCCAGTTAAGCTGAAGTTACTGACGGGTTCCTACTTGTTCCAGTCAACGAGATCAGCCTTCAACCAGAATAAGACTGACCCAACGTGTTTTTTGTGTGGATTGGAAAGTGAAGATCTGCCACACTTCATCTTTCGCTGTGATACCCTGAATTCTATTAGAGCCCCGATTCTTGTCGATATAGAGACAGAATATAAACTCATAACTGGTGATGCATTTGATACACAAGACTTAGATTACAAAGTTCATATTTTGCTAGACTGTACTCATATTACACAAGTAAAAGTAAAAATAGCCATCAGAGGAGATGGCAAATCCCCCGACCAAAGGCCCCTGTGCCTTGGTAAACAGGGTGCACTTCAAAACACATATAAGTAGTATACTGTCATTCTTTTATGCTCCTTATTGACATTATCTGCTTAACAGATGCATGATTATCTAACACTCAGACCAAAACAGTATGCCAAACTGTAAAAAGAGGTAAAATCTCAAATAGAAATCATGTAGACAATGTATTGCATATGATACATTCAACATTTCTAAATGTGTGAATAACTTCTAAAGTACAAGCCCTACAAATCTAATTTTGAGCTCTCTAGTAAGTGAATTTGGACAAAGAATCCAATTCTGTACAAAAAAAAAAAAAAAAAAAATATTTCATTTTTTTTTTTTTGGGGGGGGGGGGGTGGGGGGGGGGCCTCGGAAAAGTATGAAAGCAAGAGTTGTCATTCTTGTATGAGACAAACTGTCATGATCTGATCTCCATATCTGTGAAGTATCATAAAAATATTTCAAAGGGTATTCAAGTGATGGAGCAGACACTAAATCACACCTAAAACCATCAAGGGGAAATAACTCAAAAAGTTAGAAAGCAAGAGTTGTCATTCTTGTTCGCGACACATCAGCATGACCTGTTCTACATAACTATGAAGTATCATGAAAATATTCCAAAGGGTATTCAAGTTATGGAGCGGACACAAAATCAAATCTAAAACCATCAAGGGGAAATAACTCAAAAAGTAAGAAAGCAAGAGTTGTCACTCTTATTCGTGACACATCGTCATGACCTGTTCTACATATCTGTGAAGTATCATGAAAATATTTCAAAAGATTTTCAAGTTATGGAGCGGACACGAATTCACACCTAAAACCATCAAGGGGAAATAACTCAAAAAGTAAGAAAGCAAGAGTTGTCATTCTTGTTCGCGACATATGGCCATGACCTGTTCTACATATCTGTGAAGTTTCATGAAAATATTTCAAAGGGTATTCAAGTTATGGAGCGGACACGAAATCACACCTAAAACCATCAAGGGGAAATAACTCAAAAAGTTAGAAAGCAAGAGTTGTCATTCTTGTTCGCGACACATCGTCATGACCTGTTCTACATATCTGTGAAGTATCATGAAAATATTCTGAAGGGTATTCAAGTTACAGAGCGGACACGAATCTGCCAAAAATTCACCAAAGGGGAGATAACTCAAAAATTACAAAAGCAAGAGTTACCATTCTTGCACGCGACACATCGCCATGACCTGTTCTACATAACTTCGAAGTATCATGAAATTATTCCAAACGGTATTCAAGATATAGAGCGGACAAGAAAATGTTTACGGACGGACAGACGGACGGACGGATGGACAGACGGACAGACGGACGGACGGACGGACGCCAGGCTCATCGCTATATCCCCCGAACCTTTCGGTCGGGGGATAAAAAGTATGCAAAGACCAGGAACTGAAACAATCAAAATCCAAATCCAGCCCTCAAACCATAGTTGGAAACAACTAAGATTACAAATAATCAAGATACAGAGAGCATATGGCCAACCAAGTGAGCAGCTTGTTCCCAAAAGGTGGCCACTCAGCAACCCAAACCGAACCAAAAATAATAAGAACATACATAAGATAAAACATCACAGAAACTCTGACACCAAAAACAGGCAACAGAGAACCACAAGAGAACTACCGCCTTGGAACGGTCAGTAATGAATTACTGGGGGGCTTAAATCGATTTTACAGGCCCAACCTCACCCTCAGTATCTGAAGTGGTACAAAACATTTAGTTGGTTGTTCGGTTTGCATGATAACCCTCTAACTCGTCAATGAATCATCACGGTAAACACATAAATCAAATTTCAACACCATGAAGAAGCAAAGACGAGGACTCAACAGATACAACGGGCCGTCTGACAGGTGGAGATCCCTGTCCTGCCAAACAACCCCACTGGAAATCTGAAGCAAAAGAAGGTCACCAGTTGAGCCCCGGTGGACCAAGCAACAGACAAAAAGGCTCCGGTCATCTACAGAAGTTAGAATTTAGAAGTTAGAATTTCAGTGTAAAAGACTAGTTTACTCTCTGGATGCTGCGAGATATAAGATGTTGAGTGCCATAAGACCTAGGAGGCGATAGGGATACTGACAGGGTACCAATCACAGAACTGAGATTTTATCAGATAAGTGTACATATAAAGTGTTATGAACTGTATATAGTAGCACAAACCTTTTGACTTGTGTATCAACATTATTGGTGGACGGATTCTACAACTACTACTACTACTACTACTACTACCTCCTCTCGACAGTGTTCGAGGTTCGCCTTTATAGGCGGTGAAGATTACAGATAACAGATAACAGATAGGGGACCCAGTGTGGATACTTGTGATTCAGTAGAAAGCTACCGGACCATCATAATCAAAAGAGAATAATTGCACCCTCCCCCGTTGAGTAAAAGCCAGTATTGGTTTCTTCGACGCACTACACAGATACAGATACAGTGAAGACTTTGTAGGGCATATCCTGTGGTGGGATGGGAGAAGGGAAGAATTTGTTCCTACTGGAAACTGATTGAAACTGACTGAGGCACAAATTCTCTTGAAAAGAAAAACCGATACAGCAGAGCCTGTAATCAAAGGAAGACATCAGGCCTCTTTGACAAAGAAGAAATAGAGATAGTGTCCATGTTCGCCCAAAAGTTTTATCCTAGTTAAGCATTTTCAATTTTTACTGCCTTTGTGGACCTTACCTAACATTTGGCTGACCTAACCTAACTGACATGTGACTCCTTGCCTAACCTAACTTTTGCTTGAACTAGCAGAACTAACCCATGGTTCCCTCTGGATCCGGCACTGGTTATGTCCTTAAGTTTAACAAGAAACATCTTTAAAAAAGATAATTGTCGAAGATGAAATTCGTTTTCAAAGAACAACTTTTTAGTCAGGTCAGGACGGATCCACCGCTTCCTGGGTATTATCAGTACTGTGTCTTGTTCAAGGACAAAACATGAATTCCCGAGTGAGGATTATCGTGATCAGCCTTGGTCGAGTTCGATTACAACTATTGTCTGACGATATTATGTCATGGAAGAAGCGGGTCAACTAAGCCTGCATCGAAATAATTCCTTATCTAGAAAATTTTATCGCCGATGCAATGAATTGGTTTCAAAACTCAATGTCAGGTTAAAATCACTTTCACATGAAGGCCTATCGGAACCAGAATTTTATGATGACTTAGTATACAAATTCAAAAAGATAAGGGGTATGTCTGATTTTTTGTTCAGCTTCGAAAAGTAGTGTTTTTGTTCTCATTGTATTTTGTTCAGTGCTAGCACTAACCATCAAAACCAGGAAGTCATATGACTTCCAAGGTTTGGCATTTGGAAGTCATGCTGAAGGATAGACTTGGTTTCTTCCAGAATGTCCATATTTATATTGCTTTCTCCTTCATTAATGGGTGAAATACCATTATTACAACAAATTTAACTCATTATTTAAGTCAATACTCACTTTATAAATGGTAGGTTATGATAAAAATTGGAAGTCACTGACTTCCTGGCATTCAGTTTTAGAAGTCACAGACCCCCAGACTGTTTGTTTCCTTGTAATTTTAGTCAGAAATACATCAGTTGTTAAAGAAAACTGATTTCTGGCGCGGCAGATCGGAAGCGCGGTGCGGTTATGGCTTTCATACTAGACCTTTAAATACGCGATTGGAAAACTCGAATGCGCCTGATTTACGGCTGCTCAAACGGGTCATGAAATTACAAATACACTTTTCGTCATTCGTTATTATTGAATAAAACACGTCTATCCGCAAATAACGGCGATTAAATTAAAAAGGAAACGAAGCCAAAATAAAGTTTAAATTCATAAAACGTCATTTTAAAACTGTTTCTTTTCACAAATGGTAGATTGTGTATATAATCCCCCATACAATAAAAACCCGGATGCAGGTCATGCATGCTCTGATATGTCTACGACAAAAAAGCAACTTTTTTAGGAATCAGTTCATTAGATCCATGTAAGCTGGTAATTCTGTATCTTCTTAACCGCCTGTGAAGGAGAACCATGCTTAAATCATGTAAAAGAATGTCACTAAAAGTCTTAGGTACTGTATATTTTAAAGTTCTAAAAGTTCTATAGTCAGAGGCAAAAGAAAGTATACCAAGGGCGTAGCTGCCTATACGCAAATACACAGGTGCGTATGGAAATTTTGTCAAACTGACAAAATTTCAACACACACCTGCGTATTTTAATGCTGAAATGTTGTTAATTGGGCATACTTTTAATACTAACTGCCAAGAGACACGAACATTTGAAATATCTTATCGGCTTAGCCCCCTATTAGTGCCCTCAGTGAGTATCAAACATGATTGTGCGTACTGTGTAATTGCCTCTAGCTACGCCCCTGTATACATTTTTTAATGCTCACATTTTACTTATTTTTCACTGCTCAGGTCTGAAATACTGGATCAATGAAGTGAAATAAAATTACTGATTGAAACGCTTGACTCGCGGCACTGTGCGTATATGCCGGTTTTGCACGTTTTTCACGTGCAGCAAAATGGACAATACGATTTGCTGTTAATCGGCATTTGAAATTTTGGGTGTTGTTCTAAACAATCCACAATGTTTGCGTTTTATTTGCTCGATGAAAATGCTCTATGTGGCTAGCATAACTCATACAGAGGCAAAAGAAAGGGTATATTTTTAAATGCCCGTATTTTTCTTATTGTTCACTGCTCAGTTCTAAAATTCTGATTGATATATCTTTCCTCAAAGTACAAAAATATGGTATTGTAAGACTACTAAATGACTTGCTTGACTAGTGACACTATACGTATATCCTTTTTCCCCCCTTTTTTGCACGTGCATCATATTAAACAATACGATTTTCTTGCAAAATGAGTATTTGCATTTTCGGTTGTTTTTTCTGAACAAAACACAGTATATGTGTTTCAGTTACATGATGACAATGCTTTAAGAGCAGTCAGAAGTCGTAAAAGGCTGATCGTTCAAAGCGGTTCGTAGCTTGCTTAATAAAATACACTACAGTCATTTCTCTCCGCACCCCCGCCCCCCCCCCATGTCCCCCCCCCCACTCCCAACCCACGCCCATACCCCGCACCCGCCTTTTTTTAGCTTTTATTCACCTTACGCCACCCACCTTTTTTCTATATTTTTATTCACCTTATTTATTGCTGTGATTTCTAACTACAGTCAGTTCTCTATATCTCGAAGTCAAAGGTCATCTCAAACTACTGATATCTTGGGGTAAGTTTACTGGGAACCGAAAAATTACTTTGAGATGCCAGTGGTTGGGGATGACAGGATGTAAAGATAAACCGACTTTGGAAGGTTCTTTGAGGTGTCAGTGTTCTTTGAGGTGTCAGTGTTTGAGATAACGAGAGCCAATTTATTTGTTCTTTCTCTTTTCTTTCTGTTTGTACAAATAAATGTCTACTTCATCAACTGAGTGACCTTTCCTTTTTCTTCTTTTTTATGCCTCCCTTAGCCTACTACGGATTAGATCATCGGCACTACGGCAAATAACACAGATGTATCCAAGTGATATTTTTGCATAATTTTCGTTCACTTTCATCTATTTTTTACACTTATTATCTACATGTACCGTTTTACAGTCTAAAACTGAAAAAAATATTATATCATCATCCCCAGAAATACACTCAAATACAACCATATCCGCTTTTCATGACACGATCCAACAGAGGTCCTTTTTTAGAACAATATCTAGTCATACGCTCTATGCCAGTCCGACGATCACAGTCTGAGTAGATGATATATATTCGTCATGGAATTGAGAGTATAAAGAATTGCTCATCAAACAGACTGGCATGGATCGTATTATGACCATGCGAAGCGGACTTTTTTGTCGAAAGGCATTATAAGGTTAGGTTTGACCTAGACCCGGATCTCGATTATGTGTAAGCAAATTTAAACTACATAAAATGTAAGCAAATTTGAACAAGCAAATCTGTCTGTTTTCAGATGATTTGCTATCAAAGTGAATTTAATTTTTACCTCACCGATTTGTTTCTGGTCTAATTATTTTACAGATAAGCCTTTCATTAATGAATAGATAATCTACAAAATAAAACGTGAAAATAAATTTTATGGCTGATAAATACTTCCGTACGGAATCGCTGACTTGTAGGTTTCACTTTTCACAGAAAGCAAAACGACAGCAACAACAACAACATAAAGTTCGAAGATTGTCTTAACAAAATCACACCTGGATGATACCGCAAAGATTCGACTAAAACTCACAATTGTATGCTTCAAAACAACAATACCACATAGGATTTAATACGGGCCGATTGACTGCGCAGACAACTGGACTATAAGAAATTAAAAACGATGCGCTTATGACAAAAACAGACTGCTAGTGTGCAGCCAGGCTGTTATATGTGCATTTAGCTTTTTAATTTCTATAAATTGTAAAATAAATCATAATGTCCTTTTGGGTTTCGTGATCAGACTGTGCATACATAAGAATGAATAAATAAAATGGTAAATAAGTAAATATCCAATAATATTAAAAACAACAAGAACAAAAACGAAGATGTCATTCATCACATTTCATCTACTCATATTACATAATGGTAAGCTCATTAAAGATAATTTTTCTGATCAATGACATAGATATTCAAGTGACAGTTGGATTAACTCCATAAATCCAATCACTGAAATTTAACCGGTTCATGGTTTTAAGAGATCAAAGGCTTGTTTAAGTATTACTTTCAAACTTTCATCTAAAAAGTTGTTTATAACAAAATGAAAAAAAAATGCGTTTTAACAAATTAATTTGTTATACTATGTTAAACTGCAACTTCAGTTTAAAGAAAAAATAATAATCGCACAAACAATAAATAGACGGTAATGATGTGACTGTAATTCATGAGAAAATCAATAATGTCTCATGGCTTCTAATTTTATTTGTCAAATGCAGAAAAAATGGTGAACTCTAATTTGAAAATTGAACTGTTTGATATTATTTTACCCTGAACAACCGGCTTAAGGAAATTAGATGAAGTAGATTCTCTTACAAGTATGTAGACTAAATATGCATGTATACACCGTGTACAAAAACTCGAAGGGAACAGTAACTTATAAATTGATAAAAATAATAAATAAATAAAAGAGAAATAAATGTTGAACTCTAGTCATTATATCAAATCAAACGGGTCTGAGTCGGTCGGTATATGATAGAGTCACGTCAGAAAGTCAAGGAAACTAGCTAAATCTTCCTTTCGTAGGCAAATCTTCCTTTCGGGAAAGGAACTGAATTATTTTATATTTAGCTTAACAAGAGCCTATCACACGTGATGTGCTACTTGCCTTAACTGTTTTATATACAAAACAAGAGGCCCAAATGGGCCTGATATCGCTCATCTTGCATTTGTGCAATGGGACCATCTTGATACAAATTCTGTCCAATTCCACTGAGACTTTCTCATTTTCACTGTTTGCTACTTTTAATATCAGAGGCCAACTTGTCTGGTCTTTATATATTTACTTTTGAAACATCTTAATGCAAGAAACAGTTTGCCACAAATTTCATCAAAATCCATTCAGGGGTTACTGAGATATTATCAGTTTCATGTTTTTGTGTTATTTTAGTAACGGCAGATGGCGACTATCTTAGAATGCCAAAATGCAAAAAAATGAAGACAAGGACCATTTTGACACAAAATTGGTCCAGTTCCATTCTAATTTTCTAATTTCATATTTTGTTATTTTAAGTAACAGAGGCCAACTTGACGGGTCTATATTTGTTAATTTTTGAAACATCTCAAAGCAAGAATCATTTTACCACAAATTTTGTCTAAATCGATTCAGCAGTTAATGAGATATTGTCATTTTCATGTTTTGTGCTATTTTAGTTGATAACATCACTGCCAAGGCCTCTAGAACAGTTGGTTTTCTGCGGCGGAACCTGTACAACTGCACCAAGGATGTACGAGAAACCACCTACCGATCCATAGTTCTTCCCACCTATGAATATGCATCAGCATCCTGGGCCCTTACCAAAGCTCAGATATAAATCGACTGGAGCAGGTTCAGAGGAGAGCAGCAAGATTTGTACACTGCAATTACTGGGACAGGACTCCAGGCTGTGTATCCAGAATGGTGAATGAACTTGGCTGGCAACCATTGGCTGACAGGCGACGTACTCATATGCTCGTCATGCTGTACCAGATTCAATATGGATTGGTAGATGTGGTAGCGTGGTAGCTCAGTGGTTAGCTCACTTGCCTCTGATGCTAAAGGTCCCGAGTTCGAACCCGGGTAACGGCGTTTGAATTTCGGTGTCCGAACACGCTTCTTTAATGTCATTTGCAGGGATGACATTAAAAAAAAGTGTGTCGTCCTTCGGATCGGGACGTTAACTGGAGGCCCCCTGTGCAGGGAGAGACATCCCCTGTGCAGGTTAAAGATCCCTTCTGTAGTTACATGGCTACAAGGAGGTTCATCCTTCAAAACTGGAGTGAACATCGTACACCTGCTCATACTCCTCGAGAGAGGGTGTAGCAGTATAGAAAGAAAGAAAAGAAAGAAATCTACTACAGACAGCCCAACTCTGGGGGAGTTCACTGCCATTCAACATAATGTGGCAGCTGTCTTCGTCGTTCCATAAACAGCCGGTCTCCATGTTTTTAACCTGTACATACAAACTTTTAACTATTTTAATCTGGAAGGAGACGACTGTCCCATCCTCTTTATCAGGTGAACCTTACAGTCTAAGAAGACTTAAGGACTTCTGACCTTTTTCCGGAAGACGAAGACGAAGTTGGGGTGTTTAGGGGTCCGTGGAGTACAGCTTCTTCCCACGTACTATTCCATTGTGGAACTCCCTTCCAGCTTCTTTAGCTGAGGCTCACGACTTGGTATCCTTCAAGCGGGGGCTTTCCACTTTCTCATTTTAAATACAGTTAGGGGCCAACTGCAAGTAGAACCTAGTGATGACTAGAGCTATGCCGGTGGGGCTCTCATACCCCTTAGCGGCTACCGTAGCCGGATTGGTCTAGGTTGAAGGGTCGAAAACGCAGTTGGAAATCTTTTTCATGTTTTTCTGTCTTTCCTATAACTTATTTCTATCTTTCCTGTTTTATATCTCTTTTTCTACCGCCTACAGTATCCTAATGGTCAATGGTGACAGACGATACTTAACTATTAGATGTAGATGTAGATGTAGATGTGGAAACACCCCAAACCACCCCAAACCACCCCAAACCTCTACCAAACCACCCCAAAACAGCATCCCCAGATTTACATCACCCCCTGTCCCCTCCACACATACACCAACACTGCTCCCACCCATCCCAAACAGTATCTATATAAATTCAAAATAAAAAAGAACACTTCAATAAGTGGTTGCCCATGTATCTCTTTTAATAAATTACCGAAAACTTAATAATCTCAGTATAATAAAGTACATAATTTTGTATGTCACGCAGGGTTGAGGTGGGGGGGGGGGGGGGGGGGGGGGGGGGAGAGAGAGAGAGAGAGAGGGGCGACCATTTATACCGACCCAAACCAGCCACCCTGGATACAAACTAGAACCCCATCCCTCGCGCAGTGACACGTTTCTTTTAAGAATGAAGAGGGTGGCTCGAAGGAAAAACTAATACTCGCAAATTGACCTGAAATGTAGGTGTCTTGGTGGGGGGAGGGGATGGGCTTCTAGTTTGTATACAGGGAGGCTGGTTTTGGTGGTATGAAAGTGGTTTGGGATGTTTTGGGGTGGTTTGGGGTGTTTCCACGGACCGGGGTGTTTAGTAGTACCCGACAATCCATAATATTATTCGAGTTATCTACCCCTTACTGAAGGAATCGGGCGCGTCAGCATTTTGAATTTTCACTAAAATTAAGCGAACGCCTATCTTCGACAAGTTCTAAGAATAGCAAGTTTCTGTCTTTGGTATAACTTTTTTTATCGTAACAATGAAAAAATACTCTGTGTTGATAGGATAACTTGATACGATGGTTTAAAACTGAAAGCAGATTATTCCTTCCGTCTACTTTCTGTTTTGTTTCGTTATGCGGGGTGTTATGCGTAGTAGATTGCCCTTCCTGTTATCGATAGATACCTGTTATCCGGCAGTGTTATGTGCTCCACCCAAGCACAGGCACCAGGTTTCAGTAATGCGATATAAAAGGGCAGGTTCATAAGTAACCCGAGTCTTCTCTGGCTGCAAACCCTTATTGGGTCTTGCAGCGAGAGCGATACTGCACTTAAAAACTCTAATTCAGCCGATCCATCGGTGGATCGGCCAAGCAAAATTCTAATTTTGGTTAGTTTTGTAACGTGGGCCGACCTGCAAACAAACCCCGTCAGTGGAAAAGCATGCTCACCCACCAAGGGCGGTTTATTTGCTTATATACCCCAACATTTACTCGACCACAAACTACCGAGTTTGTAATTTGCATATCTATTTATATCTGTGACCTTCTACCGTCACATTACTTGCCCCTCCGAGAAGTCTCGTCCCGAGACTTGGCCTGGGAATTACATGGGGAAGGCAACTCCGGTCTGGCAGTTGTCATCATCCCCCACACTGGCCACCAAATGTAACGTGGGCCGACCTGCAAACAAACCCCGTCAGTGGAAAAGCATGCTCACCCACCAAGGGCGGTTTATTTGCTTATATACCCCAACATTTACTCGACCACAAACTACCGAGTTTGTAATTTGCATATCTATTTATATCTGTGACCTTCTACCGTCACAGTTTTATCAATTACCTGCGCAAAAAGATATACAGTGGCTAATTCCTTATTCATTTTTGCACCATTCTGCAGTGTTTGTCACATTTTATTCCATTTGAACCATAATAATCCTTGATCAAACTTAATGAGGTAAAGAAAAATATTGCTTTTTGTTGATGACCTCGTTTTGATTTGACAGTTCTAACGCGTGCCGGTGTAAAGGTAAAAATATCCATTATTTCAACATCACAAATCCGGATGTTTCGCGCCAGGCCGGGTAGAGCAATCGGTAGGGCACCTGACTCGTAAGTCAGAGGTCCTGGGTTCGAATCCCGGTCTGGCCACATACTTTCGTTTCTTCTTCCGCTGATTCAAGAAGGGCAGTTGTCAGTTACTGGCGAAAGTATGTGCACTTAGTACTGGTTAACCGCTTAGGCGGTCTAAGCCTGCCCAGGAATAGTGTGGTTAGGTTAACTGACCATCCCGACATGACCTTAGTTGTTTACTGTGGACGTTAAGCATCAAATCAACCAACCAACCGGACGTTTCGCGCTTGGACAATTCGCGTTTCGCGCTTGGATAAAAAATTAGTCCCTGGCTCTCAGAGTTGAAAGGAGTAAAACGTCTTTGGTACAAACCAGCGCGTTACGACTAGGACAGAAATGACCTTACCTACGAAACGGATAAAGTGACCGATAGTATTTTTTTAGCTCACCTGAGCCATTGGCTCAGGGTGAGCTATTGTGATCACCCAGTGTCCGTCGTCCGTCGTGCGTCGTCCGTCGTCCGTCGTGCGTCGTCAACAATTTGCTTTAAATGACATCTTCTCTGAAACCGCTAGGCCTAGGGCTTTGATATTTGGTATGAAGCATTGCCTAGTGGTCCTCTACCAAGTTTGTTCAAATGGTGGCCCCAGGGTCCAAAATGGCCCTGGGGCAGGGGGTCTTGGGTTCGAAACTAAAAAATACTTAAAAATCTTCTTCTCCAGAACTGCTTGACTCAGATGCTTGAAATTTGGTATGTAGCATTGCCTAGTGGTCCTCTACCAAGTTTGTTCAAATGGTGGCCCCAGGGTCCAAAATGGCCCTGGGGCAGGGGTCTTGGGTTCGAAACTAAAAAATACTTAAAAATCTTCTTCTCCAGAACTGCTTGGCTCAGATGCTTGAAATTTGGTATGTAGCATTGCCTAGTGGTCCTCTACCAAGTTTGTTCAAATGGTGGCCCCAGTGTTCAAAATGGCCCAGGGGCAGGGGGTCTTGGGTTCGAAACTAACACATACTTAAAAATCTTCTTCTCCAGAACTGCTTGGCTCAGATGCTTGAAATTTGGTATTTAGCATTGCCTAGTGGTCCTCTACCAAGTTTGTTCAAATGGTGGCCCCAGGGTCCAAAATGGCCCTGGGGCAGGGGGTCTTAAGTTCGAAGCTAAAAATACTTAAAAATCTTCTTCACCAGAACTACTTGGCTCAGATGCTTGAAATTTGGTATGTAGCATTGCCTAGTGGTCCTCTACCAAGTTTGTTCAAATGGTGGCCCCAGGGTCCAAAATGGCCCTGGGGCAGGGGGTCTTGGGTTCGAAACTAATAAATACTTAAAAATCTTCTTCACCAGAACTGCCTGCCTCAGATGCTTTAAATTTGGTATGTAACATTGCCTAGTGGTCCTCTACCAAGTTTGTTCAAATGGTGGCTCCAGGGCCAAAATGGCCCAGGGGCAGGGAGTCCCAGGTTTGAACCATAGAAATACATAGAAAAATAATAAAAAAATCTTCTACTTCAGAACCGCAAGGCTCAAATGCTTGAAATTTGTTATGTAGTTACTACTGTATTGCCTTAAAAAGTAGACCTTTACCAAGTTTGTTCAAATGGTGGCTCCAGGGTCCAAAATGGCCCTGGGACCGGGAGTCCTAGGTTTGAACCATAGAAATATATAGAAAAATATTTGAAAAATCTTCTTCTTCAGTACCACTTGGCTCAGATGCTTGAAATTTGGTTTGTACCTTTGCCTAGTAGTCTTTTACGAAGTTTGTTCAAATGATGACCCCAGGGTCTATAAATGGCCCCGCCCCAGGGGGTCCTGGGTTTGAACCATAGAACTACATAGAAAAATATTAAAAAATCTTCTTCAGAACCACTTGGCTCAGATGCTTCAAAATTGGTTTGATGCATTACCTTGTTGCCCTTTATCAAGTTTGTTCAAATGTTGACCCCAGGGTTCAAAATGGCCCTGCGGCAAGGAGTCCTGAGTTTGAGCTATAGAAATACATAGGAAACTATTAAAAAATCTTCTTCTTCAGAACCACTTGGCTCAGATGCTTGAAATTTGATATGATGCGTTGCCTGGTGGACTCCTACAAAGTTTGTGTAAATGGTTGCCCTGGGATCCAAAATGGCCCTGGGGCAGGGAGTTTTGGGGTCGAAATTAAAATGTACTTAAAAACCTTCTACTCCGGAACCCCTTAGTGCAGATGCTTGAAATTTTGTATGATACATTGCCTAGTGGTCCCTTACCAAGTTTGTTCAAATGATGGTGCCAGTGTCAAAAATGGCCCCGCCCCAGGGGGTCCTGGGTTTGAACCATAGAAATACATAGAAAAATATTCAGAAATCTTCTTCTTCAGAACTACTTGGCTCAGAGACATGAAATTTAGCTTTTAGCATTGCCTAGTTGTCCTTTTCCAAGATTATTCAAATAATGGCCCCAGGGTCCAAATGGCCCTGCCCCAGGGGGTCCAGGGTTTGAACCATAGCATTACATAGAAAAACATTCAAAAATCTTCTTCAGAACCATTTGGAAATGGTTGCAAACTATCTGGTTTGTTCAAATTATGACCCTAATTTGACCTTTAACCTTTTTGCTCAGGTGAGCGATTCAGGGCCTCTTGGCCCTCTTGTCTTATAAACACCGGATTGACCTCAAACAATCTGTCAACAAAAACAATAATGGCGGAGATATGTTACAAATCTCGACTCCCTCTAAAAAAAATGTTATTTATCTGCTTTTAGACGGGGTATCACATTGAATTACTGTGCCGAGTCATCAAAAGGTATTTTTTGATAGGATTGCAAAGTTTACATATAACTGCAATATAATACGCAATAGAAATTCAACCAGAAACCAAGGGCATCTGTGGGAAATACAATATTAGAGTTTTCACCACTTTCGTTCCTCTGACGTCAATAAGCCGCCAATCAAAATTATAAATAGGCTTTTTCAGTCAGAGAAGGCTCAGATTAGTTCATAAGGGGTCCTACTAAAGACACAAAAGAACTTTTGCCACCGAAAAAGACCGAAAAGAACTTTTGGGCACCGAAAAGGACTTTTTAAATGTCATTTTATGCTATTAAAACGTTTGACAAAATATAAAGTGTAAAATCTTTTATTATGTCTCCCCCCTTTAGGGTTGGGAGACATATTGTTTTTCCCCGGGCGTCTGTCCGTCTGTCCGTCCGTCCGTCTGTCACAAATCGTGTCCGTTCTATAACTTGAAAACCGCTCAAGCTATATTCGTGAAACTTCATATAAATATCAATCAACATGAAACGACGTGCAGAGTGCAAGAATGGTAACTCTGGCATTTATACTTTTTGAGTTATTTCCCTTGGAACTTAGTCCATCACAAAATTGTGTTTCAATCGTGTCCGTACTATAACTTGAAAACCTCTCAAGCTATATTCGCGAAACTTCATATAAATATCAATCAACATGAGATGACGTGCAGAGTGCAAGAATGGTAACTCTGGCATTTATACTTTTTGAGTTATTTCCCTTGGAACTTAGTCCATCACAAAATTGTGTTTCGATCGTGTCCGTTCTATAACTTGAAAACCGCTCAAGCTATATTCGCGAAACTTCATATAAATATCAATCAACATGAGACAACGTGCAGAGTACAAGAATGGTAACTCTGGCATTTATACTTTTTGAGTTATTTCCCTTGGAACTTAGTCCATCACAAAATTGTGTTTCAATCGTGTCCGTTCTATAACTTGAAAACCGCTCAAGCTATATTCGCGAAACTTCATATAAATATCAATCAACATGAGACGACGTGCAGAGTGCAAGAATGGTAACTCTGGCATTTATACTTTTTGAGTTATTTCCCTTGGAACTAAGTCCATCACAAAATTGTGTTTCAATTTTGTCCGCTCTATAACTTGAAAACTGCTCAAGCTTTATTCACGAAACTTCATACAAATATCAATCAACATGAGGCGATGTGCAGAGTGCACAAATGGTAACTCTGTCATTTATACTTTTTGAGTTATTTCCCTTGGAACTTAGTCCATCACAAAATTGCGTCTCAGTCGAGTCCGTCTATAACTTTAAAACCATTCAAGCTATATTCATGAAAGTTCATACAAATATCAATCAACATCAGACGACGTGCAGAATGCACTCTGGTGTTTATACTTTTTGAGTTATTTCCCTTGGAACTTTGTCCATCACAAAATTGCGTCTCAGTCGAGTCCGTCTATAACTTTAAAACCATTCAAGCTATATTCATGAAAGTTCATACAAATATCAATCAACATCAGACAACATGCAGAATGCAAGAACCATAACTTTAGCATTTATACTATTTGAGTTATTTCCCTTAGAACTTTGTCAGTCACAAAATCGTGTCTCAGTCGTGTCTGCTCTATAACTGGAAAACCATTTAAGCTATATTCACGAAACTTCATACAAATATCAATCAACATTAGAAAAATTGCATAGTGCAAGAACCATAACTCTTGCATTTATACTTCTTGAGTTATTTCCCTTGGACCTTTGTCAGTCACAAAATCGTGTCTCAATCGCTTTATTACTTGAAAACCGGACAAGCTATATTCACGAAACTTCATACAAATGTCAGTCAACACTAGACAACCTGCAGAGCACAGCATTTATACTATTTGAGTTATTTCCCTTGGAACTTTGTCATTCACAAAATCGTGTCTCAATCGTCTAAGCTCTATAACTTGAAAACCGTTTAAGCTATATTCATGAAACTTCATACAAATACAGTACAGCCGTCGACATCTTACTATCAATCGCGCCTCGCCGCGTCTCTCCACGACAAATTCGCGCCGAGAAGCGTGGGAAAATCGAGGGCGCGTCGTGGGTTAAGCGTGGCGCGGCGATGGCGCGGCGCGGCGCGGCGTGGAGCGGTAGATGCCGCGTGATCCTCTACCCGACTGGTAGTGGATCGCGGGAAACCGCGTTAATAGGCGCGAAAAAGATTAACGACTACCTTACACAGAAGCTACAAACTGCAATGCCATTACACAATTCAACAGGTTTGTGTATTGTGTACAGCTGTCAGAATAAGATTCATGTTTCTTTTATTCAGTCTTTTTCGTTAATTATTCGGTACCAAAATATTGCAGTTTTTTGTATGTTTACCTTTTTTTTAATCGGATACTATATGGAAAACCCCTTATGTTAATTGATTTTTTTTTTAAACACGTCCGAGAACTGTATGCACACTGGCCAGGGGTATCATTTTTCACGACGCTATTCCGTCGCAGTACATATACATGCACCATTCAGAACTTATACTTTGATACCTGGTACTGGATAGACGAATTAAATAGTCCCATAACATATTTTCAGGCCAGGCTGTGCACACTGTTGTGCAGGACTCTTATCAAAATGCGCTCTGTAAACCCGAGCAGTGTACATGTAGGTGGGAAGTCGGGGTCAGTTTCCTGATCAGACTGCGCACACAGTCTACGGTGTTCAAATATCAACTGGTTATTAAGCAGACGATCTGCATATCTTCGTAATCAGACCGGACCATCGTTTTCTGGTATCAACTTCTACTTTAGACATTTAAACCTGTTTTTCTCTCTCTCTTTCGCACGCGCAGGCCCTTTCCAGACTGCGCAGACATTTGCCGGTATCAAGTTCAAGGCTTTTCGCTAACACCCTGAACTGCCATTTGCGCAGCTGATATATGCTTGTCTTATTAAGACTGTCCGATAAGACTGCGCAGACGTATTCCGGTAGCAAGAGCTACGCCAGCTTGTACACAGCTTTAAATCGACGTTGATTCAACGTCTTGTGTGTTTATGCCAAGCGCATTCACTTAGCCTCTTATTTCTCTGTTGTGATTAAACCAGCTTTTTTTTTCGGCACTCGGACGATCTCGAACCGGCAGACTTGGCAGACTGTCCCGCAGACTGACTTGAGTCTTCTTGTTCACACATTACGATTTAACATTCAGTGTCAGCTTCAGAACCCCCTCTCTCTTTCTCCCCCATTTACTCTTGAAAAGAAACTTGGAATCTCTTTCATACTCTCCAAACTGCGGAAATCTGCACGTGCTCAAATCGACAGTGAAGATACATAACAGGTAAATGCGCACGATATAAACACACAGAAGTAAACAAATGGAAACGATTCTACATCATGCATCTATAGTAGAAACCAGGACAAGCCAGATCAGCATATATATATATATACATGTATACGTCAATCATTATGATTTTTTTTTCATCAACTATTAAATGTGACGTGCCTTTAGTTGATCCGGACCTTTGCCAATTTATGGGTTTTTAAAAGAGCACCGAGATGGACTAAGACAAACACGCACGAACACGCACACTATTGTCGCCAAGTATTTTGCTACACAAAGTATCTGACTCGCACGTAATTACTCTAAATACTGGGGTAAAAGAGTCTAAGCGAAGAGCGTAGATCCTGATCACACTGCGCCTTAGGCAAGGTGTCATCCCATTTAATCATAAGTGTTCTTCAAGTTAGGACCCATAGAGTAACTGGTTAAATTGTCACAGTATTTAAAATGATTACGGTATAGTACACGGTATAAAAAGAGCTGCCCAGATACAGATTATCATGCGCACATACAAAAAACCCTTTTTTAGTCTTGCTAAATATAAATTCTTCAAGATTTTGTAATTGGCACTTTGGTACGTATAATTCTTATTTGCAGGAAAAGGACGGTGTGTTTGTCGTCTTTTCTTTTTTTCTTACTGCGATTTCTCGGTACTGATGCCTCTTACCAGACCAGCGCTCAGCTCCAGACACATACATGTAGGAGTTATTACATGGGAACTGCAATGAAACTTGCGGTGTAGGTTGGTTGTTATTCTATGGACGAAGTGTGAATGCCAAAACCAGACTGCGCATGAGCGCAATCTACTCTGGGCATGCGCAGTTGTACCCATACCTCGAATTAATCATTATCTGAAAAAGGCATCGTATTACATCTGCGAACCGCAAAGCCTTAGACCAGTCTGCGCACCTAAATAATAATGATTTTGCAAAGTAAGCCTTTTGGTTTATATTCTCTTGACAAACTGTGTATGCTCCAACTAGACTGCACATGAGCGCAATCTACCCTAGGCCCATACGTCGAAAAAAACGGGACAGTGTTCTACATCTGCGAACCACATAATAATCATTGTGAATGTTTGTAAATGCACATGGTATGATAATTGAGCCGCGACACGAGAAAACCAACAAAGTGGTTGTGGGCACAGCGCAGACTCAGATCAGCCTGGGGACCCGCCCAGTCCGATAAGAGTCTTCGCAGTGATCTTAAAGGATAGCCAAGGGTCTAAGGTACCTCCACGCGGGCAGCGAAGACTGATCAGACTAGGCGGATGCCCAGGCTGGTCTGAGTCTGCGCTGGGCACACAACCACATTGTTGGTTTTCTCGTGTCGCGGCTCATATGTATGTTCGCTGATCGGATGTGTTTTAACGTCCATTTGAAACGCGGGCTGATTTATATTACTGCACATGCGAGTAAGGTCGTAAACTCGAAGCATAAATTGAATTGGGAGCTGCGCATGGTCAAATAAGGACTCGTGGCAATTATGCCAGTGGTCGGTCTTAACGCCCCTGCAAACTTTGAATGCACATACCATGCATGTGCATAGGCTGGTTGGTGCTCTGCGTTTGACAGATTTTGTCAGGACGTTTTTCATGTCGTTCCGACAATTTCTTTTTTGCAACCCCGGTTTCTCATCTCCCGTTCATGCATCATTATCAAAAACTTAAAAATAAAAAAAAGGAAAACAGAAAAGAAAGACAGGAAGAAAGAAAGTACACAATACCGCACGCGCTTAAGTGCGCATGCACATTTCCACTAAATAGGGAAAGTAGGCTCGGTTCAACCTGCGCACCCCACATTCTCATAAACTCGATCGTTTTCGGTCATGTAAATATGTACAACTCCTCGGGATCAACAAACAATGCAGATACAGAGGGCGCTGATCAGATTACACAGTGTAGGCTGATCTGGGTCTTCGCTGTTTGCACTCAGTTCAAAGCACCTTTTCCGACTGAACGGCGCGAAATACCGGAAAACAAATACTAAGAGTCGCACGCGCGTTAACGCACGTGCATGCAGATTCCCGCCAAAATAACCACCATTTAGTAGTAATACAGCTGCGGCGGGCCAAAGTCCTAAAGCAGAGATGTTTTGAGAGAGTTCTTAGTCTTGGAAGTTATAATAGTGGAGATAAGTAGAAAAAAACGATGTCCCAAACTTGTGTTTGAAATTATAGAAATTCACTTTCTAAGGGTGCCTAGGCCCTATTTACTTTTATTGCAAAAACTGCCAAAACTTCATAAAGCTTGCATCATTTAAATTGAATGAAAAACAGAGCTTTTATCATTTTCGGGAGAATGGTAACACATCGATCTTCTACAGAAGCACGAAGTTTCTCGCATCTCATCCCGCGTGAGTATTACCGCAAATATCATGCATGAAGCTTGAAACCTTCGCGCGAAACACTCCCAAAACACTTGCAAAAGTCCCATCCCGCGTGAGTATTACCGCAAATATCATGCATGAAGCTTGAAACCTTCGCGCGAAACACTCCCAAAACACTTGCAAAAGTCTCACGCTGAAAAGATGAAAATTTCGGCGTGATGCGAGATCTATCGAACTTTCGCGGCGGGTGTATTTTGTTTTAATATTTTATATATCTACATCATCGGGTAAAACTACACACACGACTTGTGTAAAAGTTGACTACATGTATGACTGCACACATTTCAAACATCGCAAGAGGCGTGGTCGCCAGTCGTCGCGGAGCAATCGCGCCGCGTCTAGGTAGGCGCGAAATATTCCCACGCCGCTCCCACACTGCGCGGCGCGGAGCGAAGCGGGCGTGGAGTGGCGCGGCGAGGCGTGGAAATAGCGCAGGAATATCGAGGGAACAGCGTGGGATTTAATCTTTTTCACGCTCCACTACACGTCACGACGCGTAGCGATTGATAGTAAGATGTCGACGGCTGTACTGTATCAGTCAACATATAAATAGACGACGTGCAGAGCACTGTAACTCCTGCATTTATATTTTTTGACAAAAACTAAATATGAATATCAGTCAACATTACATGACATGCAGAGCATAACAACTATAACTCTTGCATTTATACTTTTTACTTATTATGAATCCCTGCTTCAGGGTAGGGAAACATATTGTTTTTCCCTTGGTGTCTTAATGACTGATCCTTTTGACATCAGCAAGGGGGGAGACATTCTGTTTTTTCGTAGAAAAACAATTCTAGTTTCTAAACTTAATTTTCTACAACATTAAGTGAAAAATGCCCTTTTTGGTGCCCATAAATTCGGCATTTGTGATCTCCTTTTCAGTATATGCATGTGAGTATATGACATTTCTTCACTGACTAGAAGAGGAGTCCTTTTCGGTTCTGTAATATTTTTTGTGAAAATTTAGGATGAAGAAACTACAATTAACAAACTTATTATTAAAGTGCTGATTAATTATAAATATCATGATATTAAAATTCTAAAATGTATGTTTTATATGGCATTTAACGGCAAATTAAAGTCCTTTTGGGTGCCTGAAAGTCCGTTTCGGTGCCTGAAAGTTCTTTTTGGTGGGGTAAGTCCTTTTCTGTCTTTAGAAGGACCGGTTCATAAGTAATAGTCAGGAGAAGAACTAAATAAACAACATACCTGCTTTCGTTCTAATCCTATAAACTTATATGTTGACTATTATCTATGCATGTTGGGCCTAAATTAAGATATTGTTTGTTTGCTGTTTCCTGACTACCCAACAATTTACCCCCCTACCCAAAAATTTTTATAATGTTTTATTTTTCTTTTGCTTTTCATTTCTGCCTACTGAGCAAAATGCCTATATTTTATGTTTCATCTCTAACTCATGTATAAAATTTGACTTCTGCATCTTTTGTCTGACACTATTTGACTAAAAACTATTTTAAAAAAAAGCTTGTAATCTGGGTAATCTAATACAACTTGTTCATTAGCATTATGCATATGCAAAAAAAAAAATGCTACCTACCTACCCAACTCTAAAACCTCCCAGTAGGAAGCGGCAAACCAAATATTTTTTAAGCATGGCCTTGTGAAAAGTGAATTAAATATGTTTAAACCAAGTAATAGTGGCTATATCCTCATTCTTGCCCATTCACGGAATAAATCGCAGGGGAAAGAATGAGGAACAGTATATACACTCTCGCCTTACCTAGTGTATTACTGCCGAAGGCAGTTATGGTTTATTCAGTGAAAGAAGAGAAAGAATGGCGATATAGCCGTAATAGTCACCAGGAATCATCAGACCCTGGCTTTTCGAACCCCACTGACTAATCCAGCTTCTTCCCCCAGATTATTAGAGATTGGAATTCCCTGGAAGATTCCCTTATTTCTCCAGCTGAGGGTGCAAAGGTTTCAATCACTAAGTTTTCTTCTCTTGTAAGGGCTAGGGACTAGCTTCCCTCACAGGCGTTCGGTACATTGGGAGTTAAGGGGAATCAGGACGTAAAGATCAACAGATGTCAGATATCTTTGAAGACAAGGTTGCTAACTCTGCATGGGCCTTTCTAGGGGTTACTGGGTTTAACAAGCTAATTTGGATCTGGATCACTAAATCATTTCAAAAGGTATATGAGTTATGGAGCGGACACGAAACCACACCTAAAATGATCAAGGGGAAATAACTCAAAAAGTAAGAAAGCAAGAGTTGTCACTCTTGACACATCATCATGGCCTGTTCTACATATCTGTGAAGCATCATGAAAATATTCTAAAAGGTATTCAAGTTATAGAGCGGACACGAATCTGCCAAAAAATCACACCTAAAACCATCAAGGAGAAATAAAACTAAAAAAGTAAGAAAGCAAGAGTTGTCATTCTTGTTCGCGACACATGGTCATGACCTGTTCTACATATCTGTGAAGTATCATGAAAATATTCTAAAAGGTATTCAAGTTAGGCCAAAAAAAAAATAGTTGTGTTTCAGGTTCCTTGCCAGAAAAAAACAGGGTCGGTAGGTAGGTTTTACTTTTTTTTTTTTTTTTACTTTTTTTTTCTCGAGCCTATCATTTTTATGCTACAAAACTGTACTTTAGTATTTAAAATAAATGCTGCAAATGATTCTCCTTTTGTATTTTATACGCTTCCTCAAAAAGCCATTTTGCAGTTTTACTCCCAAAGAGGCTCATTTTAGATGGAATTGACAGCCGGTCACCAAAAGGTAACTTGGGGAAAAGGGGCTGGGGAAGGCAACTATGACTCATATTTGGCGAAAGTGCCAGTGTTCATAGTACCACCCTTTTCCATTCCTAACAGAGAATTGAAAGAATACCTACTTGCTAGTTTTGACATCTGGGTACGCCCGACCACCAGCCATAAGAATCTGAAAGGCATTTACAGTCTTTTTGGTGGCCGTTTCCACTGATTCTGCTATAGCTGATTCTAAAGAACTCTTCTTAATTGGCTCACACGTAAACTCGATGCATTTGATGTTGAATTTGTCGACGATTTCTCCGACTGTAAGGAAGTTTTCTACTTCGAATTTTTCATTCGAGTTCAGTTCAGTTTTGCATTCGCATTTGATGGAATAACCTTTCTCAAACGCTTTGTGATTATCTACATTGTGACAGTCTTTAAACACCTCTTCTATCAATTTCGAATTTCTTACAGAAATCATGAAACTTTTGGTCTCAAAGTGATCACATTTGTGTAATTTGATTGCCATCACCACCGACGGCCATCTTTGTTGAATAAACCGAATCGCCGAAAATTAACCGCATCGGAAAAATAAATCCAGCCCGAATCGGGGCACCTCGCATTGGGGATTTTTTTTTTACTGATATTCAAAAAAAAAGTTCAGAGTCGGCCCCGAAAACTTCCGGTCGGTCGGGGAACCGGAAACACAACTATTTTTTTATTTGGCCTTATAGAGCGGACACGAATCTGCCAAAAAATCACACCTAAAACCATCAAGGAGAAATAAATCAAAAAGTAAGAAAGCAAGAGTTGTCATTCTTGTTCGCGACACATGGTCATGACCTGTTCTACATATCTCTGAAGTATCATGAAAATATTCCAAAGGGTATTCAAGTTACAGAGCGGACACGAATCGGCCAAAAAACTCACCAAAGGGGAAATAACTCAAAAAGTACAATAGCAAGAGTTACCATTCTTGCACATGACACTTGGTTATGACCTATTCTACATAACTGTGAAGTATCATGAAAATATTCCAAAGTCCAAAGGGTATTCAAGATATAGAGCGGACAAGAAAATGTTTACGGACAGATGGAAGGATGGACGCCAGGCTCATCGCTATATCCCGGTCGGGGGGATAAAAAGGGATTCATAAAAATGATTGAGTGATCCAGATCCAAATTAGCTTGTTAAACCCAGTAACCCCTAGAAAGGCCCATGCAGAGTTAGTAACCTTGTCTTTATACATCTATCTGTTAATCTTTACGTCCTGACCCCCTCTAACTTCCAATGTACCGAACGCCTGTGGCTTCCCTGACGGCAGTTCGTGGTGAATGATTGTGCCAGTAAACAATTCTGATTCTGAGTCTTGTAAAAGATATTATGGTATCACCTTTTGTCAATATCTTGGGGTCCATAGAATTACCGGAAAGCACCAAAATACCAAAAAGCACCGAAATACCGAAAAGCATAGAATTACCAAAAAGCACTAATATGTCATATTCTTTAGAATATGGGATACAACACGGTCTGGATGTATTATAAAGGGGACAAGTAACTCATGAGATTAATTATATTACCAAAACACCAATATATCATATATTATACCACGATACGATATACAACAGGGGTTTGGTAATGGTATCAAGTAAATCATTAGGTACTTTGTAATGCCCGAAAAACACCTATATGCCATATTCTATGAAAACACCTATATGCCATATTCTATGAGAAATGATAAGTCCCCCCCCCCTCCCGCAAGCTTTCTGGAACTTTTGTCAAAAATACCTCCAGCTCTCCAAATTTGATATCTATGATTTTGTTCCCATCCCCCAAAAAACTTCCCAGGTTCATGGACATACAGCTACTGCGATAAAGGTTTCATGGACATACAGATGGGCTGAAAATAGTCAGAATGTTGTTATACTAATTTTAATTTATTGCTTAATTCAATCTTAAAAGTAAAATCCTCCTCCCTCCATCTGTCTCTCTGTCTCTCTCTCTCTCTGTCTCTCTCTCTCTCTCTCTCTCTGTCTTCCTTATGTTAACTTGTGCATGCATTATCCCCAGGTTTTAGTTATAATAAATACAGCCACACTTGGGCATGTTCAAAAAAATGTGACCAAAGTGTGACATTGGAGGTAAAAAATAAACACTCTGCCATAGGTTTAATTTTTATTCCAGACTTATCTACAATGCTTACAGTTTATAAAACTATATAAATTTTAATAATAGCATTACTAATAAAAATTTTACAACAATCTTTTTGAAGAGATTTACACCAAAAATCTGTTAAAATGACCAAATTTTATAAAAGCTTTGGAAGGCTAAAATCATGATCATATCACTTTAAGTTTTTATTATTTGATGCAAGGCACTTCTAAATTATGTAAATAAGTGTTGTTTTCTATCAGAAACCCCTGAATGAAATAAAAACTTAAATTTTAACTTCATTTTGATACACTTTTTTAGAAGTAGAGTTTTAAAAACTTCCATATCTTCTCTTTACTTGGCTGTACCTCAATAAAATGTACATTGGGACGATGGCATATGAATAGAGAACTAATCTAGAGAATGATTGTTGATATAAAAAACATACTGGTAGTGGTGATGCTATGTCAAAAATGTGCTAAAAGTTTCAAGAAATGTGTTACACTCCTGAGTATTATTTTCAAACTGCTGGAATTAGCATCACAAGAACTTAAATCATTGATTAAGTGTTCTATGCAATAAAGTAACACTGACTACATGTTTTTAACATCATTTTTTTCCAAATTTATTGGCCTTTTTAACAAGAAAACTTGGTCTATTGCTCAGGAGTGTAACACTTTTCAGCCATTTGTTGGTACTGTAAAAAAAGTTGAATATTCTGCCTTTAGATTTCATTATGATGTTGTCTTCACGATAAATGCAACTTGCAGTCATTGCTATAGCATATCTTTCAACTCGATGAACTCATGCTTGGGTGTGCCACAATATATTTGCTATTCCACTGTCTAAATGCATGTACAAATCAAACAAATACTGAATCTAATTAATTTTTTCTTCACTCTTTCTTTTGGACATTGAACAGTTTTCTGTACCTGAATATCATTACCTGTTTACAAAAGAGATTACAGAAATAAAGTTCCATACCAGTTTCAGAAGCTGATCGTCACATTATGAATCAGTAGAAAATGTCCCTTTCTAAAATATCATTAACCTAAAAATCTTATCAAAACAGATGGCACTGCATCAAAAAACATTTTCAGATGTTGGAAACATTATATTTAGCATAAATTAATCCAAATATGTTGATGTAGGGAAAGAAAAAGTGTCCGAAATGGCATTAAACTTAAAGTGCTCAGGAGTGTAACACCTCGAACAATACACGTCATAGCGAAACCCAAATTAAATCACATAATATCATTATCTTGGTCACTTTTATCTTATTATTTTTCACAAAACACTTGATAGCCATGTAAGGATATTATTTGGAATGCCTCATAGTGATAGATATGAAGAAAATGGAATCTCAAAATCTTCAACTTTTGGTCAGTTTCATGGCAGTACAGATTTATTTACCTTTAGAAGTTAAATTTATTTTCCAAAATTGCTTGAGGGGGGCTTGGTCTTTATGTATTTGCCTAATAAATTAAAAGAACACTGCTTGTGGTAAAGAAATAAGCTATTTGTGTCTTTTTTCAAAAAAGTGTTACACTCCTGAGTGGCTTAAATGGTACACAGGAAGAGAATAAGAGCCAAGATGAAGACTTCCTGTGTGCCAATTATCATGATGGGTCAATGGCTTTTCATACATGGCATCAGAGTTGACTAAAGCTACCCCTGGAAAAAGTTATGGGGTTTCAAATGACAAATGTTACACTCCTGAGTTCAAGGGGTACTTGAGAAGAAGTGGTTTACATTCTGAGATGGATGCTGGTACAGCAACTGGAAAATTTGCAATACAATATCAATGTTTCAGACCATGCTACAGAGATTAGAAGCATCAAATATAAAAATGACATTCATTTACATGAGAACCTCTTCTTTTTTGGTGCACCATAAATTCAGCATAGTGCTGTTGAGTTTAGCCTTACTTGTCCCATGGGTGATGATGAAAGGACATAAATCTTACATTTCCATGCAGCTCAAAGGACTGGAAAGTCAAACAGATGGCTAATAGGTATGATAACCGGCAGAGTTTTGTAAAAATGCAAGTAGAAAATTCAGTAATCAAAAAAATGTCACGCAAAAAGCGTTACACTCCTGAGTTTTTTGGCTATATTTTTGACCGTAACTTTTTCATTACTCAAACTATTTCAATGAATTTTGGCAGGTATCTTCAAGGCGACCTGATACATCTTCAGCAACAAAAATAATGTACTATTAAAGCCCTGTTTTCTTTAAAATGCTCAGAAATGCTTCGGTCACATTTTTTTTGAACATGCCCACTTGGAGAACCAAATTAAATACCTATTATCATGATGAATATATGAAAAAAATATTCCTAATGACTGCTTCATTCCTCTACATCTGCAATAGATAAAATATGGCATGTAGACTTAGGTGCTTTGATACTTCTACCGAAACCCTGTTGTATATCATATTCTTGTATAATATATGATACATTGGTGTTTTCTTGTAATAACAATTACCCTTATGAGTTACTTGACCCCTTTATAATACATTCAGACCCATGTATATCTCATATACTTGCAAAAATATAACATAATTGGTGCTTTTCGGTATTACGGTGCTTTTCGGTATTTTGGTGCTTTTTGTCCCCCACCTTTTCGAAGAAAAGCGAAGGGACATAGTTTTCGGCATTCTGTCCTTCCGTCTTTCCGTCCTTATTTCCGGCCTTCTGTCCCCCTAAAGTAGTAGGTACCTTGTGTGCGCAACTCCGCCTACAATTTTATGCCGATTCTTTTGAAACTTTACAGCTGTTTTTGTCATGGTCTGAAGATACGCATTTGGTTTGGATATAATCCTGAGATTATTTTTTGTCACTTTTTCCACAAGTTGAACTTAGTCATTTTTTAGGCATTTTTACTATCAAAGTGACTAGATAGTGGGTACCTTGTGTGCACAATTCCTCCAACAGTTTTATGCCGATGCCTTTGAAACTTCACAGGTATTTTGGTCATGGTCTGAAGATATGCATGTGGTTTGGATATAATCCTCACATTATTTTTCGTCACTTTTTCCACAAGTTGAACTTAGCCATTTTTCATACATTTTTACTATCAAAGTGAATAGATAGTGGGTACCTTGTGTGTGCAACTCCTCCTACAGTTTTATGCCGATTCCTTTGAAACTTCACAGGAGTTTTGATCATGGTCTCTGAAGATATGCATGTGGTTTGGATATAATCCTCACATTATTTTTTTTATTACTTTTTTCACATTTTTAGCTCACCTGAGCCAACGGCTCCGGGGTAGCTTATAGGATGGTAAGGCTCCGTTGTCCGTCGTCCGTCCGTCCACAATTTCAAACGACTTCTCCTCTGAAACCGCTGGGCCAATTGTAACCAAATTTCATATGTAGCCTCTAGGGCACTTAGGAACTAAAAGTTGTTCAAACGGTCCTGGTTACATGACCAATATGGCCGCCACACCCATATATGGTAAAAACCGATAAAAATCTTCTTCTCCAGAACCAATAGGCTGATGGCCCTGAAACTTGGTATGTAGCATCGGGTAAGCGAGTACTACCAAGATTATTCAAATTATGACCTTGGGTTGACCTTGACCTTTTTTACGCTAAGGTCAAATTTGTTTTCTGGTGCTTTTATATGGGAATATGCTAGAACATAAGATTTCTTGGTAACTGTTGAAGATTTTGACCTGAAAATTGATATATACAGTCAGCTCACTGAGTACATGAAAATTTATGCTTACAAGAGGTCAAGGTCATTCTTTGACCTTTGACCCTGGTCTCTTGTATTGCGACAATTTCACACATATCCTCAAAAGCCTCTGGGTCAATTGTGACCAAATTTCATGTAGAAGGCTCTAGGAGGTAAGGGAATGAAAATTTGTTCAAACGGTCCTAGTCACATGACCAACATGGCCGCCATATATGGTAAAAAGCTTTAAAAATCTTCTCCTCATGAACCAATAGGCAGATGGCCTTGAAACTTGGTATGTAGCATTGGGTACACAAGTACTACTAAGATTGTTCAAATTATGACCTTGGGTTGACCTTGACCTTTTTTACGGCAAGGTCAAATTTGCTTTCTGGTGCTTTTATATGGGAAAATGCTAGAACATAAGATTTCGCGGAAACTGTTGAAGATTTCGACCTGAAAATTGGTTTATACAGTCATCTAAATGAGTACATGAAAATTTATGCGTACAAGAGGTCAAGACCATTCTTTGACCCTGGTCTCTCATATTGCGACAATTTCACACATCTCCTCAAAAGCCATAGGGCAAATTGTAAACAAATTTCATGTAGAGGCTCTAGGGGGCAAGGAAACGAAAATTTGTTCAAACGGTCCTAGTCACATGACCAACATGGCCACCATGCCCATATATGGTAATAACTTTTTAAAATCTTCTTCTCCAGAACCAATGGGCCAATGGCCTTGAAACTTGGTATGTAGCATCGGGTACGCAAGTACTACCAAGATTGCTCAAATTATGACCTTGGGTCGACCTTGACCTTTTGTACGGCAAGGTCAGTTTGCTTTCTGGTGCTTTTTGTATGGGTGATTTTCAAAAAAAATGAAGTTTTTTTTTCAATTCAAGCTCAGCTGATAAGCTTTATACTTATTAAGTTTTGTTTGTGCCTAAAATGTGTGTTATATTGATGTAAATCTTGATGCAAAGTTTCATCAAAATTGATACATTAGGTCCGAAGTTATGATACAAAATATACCCAAATTTGTCCCAAGTGAAACAGTTTTTGCGTGACATTTGAAATGTGTCCTTATTTTCAAATGCTTTCCAAAACTTGTATGTTCCATTATATCTAAAACAAATGCATGGATGTCAAATACCATTAAGTAACTCAGAGTTTACAATATAATTTGCATGTATTTTGTTCTGTTTACCTGTTCAAAGACAATAAATTATGATAACACCCCTAATAAAAAAAATACAGTGAAAATAACTTCTTTTGACTTTGCACAAATAATTTTTCTCTTATTATTAGCACTAGATGAATTGCATGTTGTTGATGACAAAGTGTAATGTTGTTGGGTAAATTACCAGCTGTTTAATAGTTTGAACTCTTTGTAACATTTTAGAAAATAGCCCCTTTAATGTGTTACCCAGATTTGTCCCAAGTGCAACATTCTGTAGGTTTTGATCCACCATACAACCAGTTCCTGTATAATATGTTGTTTTGATTTATTTTGAGAAGCAGCAAGTCGGGACAAAACCATCTAAAGCAATTCTTATCATGCAGTGATGCAATGGTTTCCAACAGGCAGCCAAAACTGATGTCCCAAGTGCAACACAGTTTTCCATGTTTAATTAGTGCAATATGATTGCCTAACAATACACTTTACCTTCAATTTTATCATTTATCAGTATTGCTAAAGCATATATATAGACAACTAATGCCTTTCAAATATTGTGATAAGCCATTTTTCTGAAATATTTGAAAATATATGTGTTTTTTTGCTAACTGGAATGTTCAGAAGAGCTTTTTTACAGAATACAAACTTTTTTAGGGCATTTTTCTTTTCTTTATTTATTACTTATTGAGAGCAGATGTGAAATCTTTCAAAAGTTTTAAGTTAAACTGTTTACTTTCGACATAAGCAGTCATTTTTCAACCAACCTTCAGGCGTTGCACTTGGGACACAAAAATCTAAAAATGAATAGTATTACTGCAAGAACTACCTTTTTTCCAGGAATTGAACTGATATAAAGTAAACATGGTTAGACTTGTAAAACTGACAATAAATGACAGCAAGAAACAATTATCTAGCATAACATTTTTTCTTTGAACCCTAACATGTATATCTTATTAAGGTGCTAAAATGTATACAACTATCATTTTGTTTTGAGCTTACATTTGTCTGCTTAGATTCTAATGTTTAAAGTGACTGACTGTTGTTATAAATTATCTCAGTATATGAAATTGGTGTAGAACTTTCAATAATAGAAGAGAAAACACCTTGCTGATTTTGTCCCAAGTGCAACGTTTCACTGTACATTTGTACATCTGATAAAACTTTGTTAGAAACCTCTTTTCTTTAATTCAAAATGATTAAAACTGTATTGTCTTGATTTAAACTTTATGAAACACTGGCCTATATTAAGTATAATGTCCTGTAGCATAAATATTTTTATCCATACTTTAAAATGCATACTGTTTGTTGAAAGAAATCTTTTAATTTTTTTATTTTTATGTTCAGAGCTCATAGTTTTGCATGTTGATAGTTATCTGAAATATAATGGCACAGCAATGCTAAAATAAGCAATATCCTGACTTATTAGATGAAACTAACTGTTTTTGTCCCAAGTGCAACACAGTTTTTGACCACTTTTATAGACCCACTACAACATGAAATAATGCTTTGACTAAAAATAAATTTATAGGGTGTTTCAAGAACGCCTTGAACTATGATAAGAAATAATTTATGAATAAATATTTGAGTAATTTAAGTGAATTTAAAAACTTTTGTTGGTAAAGAAAGCAATTTCAGTGTCAAATTATCAAAAAAAATGGCAAAAAAAATTTATTCACAGAAAGTATTCAAATCAAGGGCATAGAATCATGTCTCGATATATGTCTTGTCAAACTATACCAAAATATTAACTTAGAAATGGCCAAAACAAGTATGGCACTTCTCATATGGGATCTACCTATACCATGTTTTGAAAATACAACAAATATTCTCTGAAACATAGAAATTACAAAAATTTGGATGCTTTCATACAGTATTTAATGTTAATTTCTGACACTTTGACATCCTAGGAAGAAAGTGACATGGAAATTATTCAACTCAAAGGTCATCTAATTTTTTACCTCTATGTCACACTTTGACTTCATTTTTTTGAAAATCACCCGTATGGGAAAATGCTAGAGTATAATGATTTCATGGAAACTGTTGAAGATTTTGACCTGGAAAGTGGTATATACAGTCATCTTAATAAGTACATGAAAATGTACACGTACAACAGGTCAAGGTCATTCTTTGACCTTTGACCCTGGTTTCTCTTATTACCTCTCCTCCAAAGCCACTTGGCAAGTTGTAACCAAATTTCATGTAGAGGCTCTAGGGGGCAAGGGAACGAAAATTTTTTCAAAAGGCCCTAGTCAAACGAAAATTTATTCAAGCGGTCTAGGTCAGATGACCTACATGGCCACCATACTCAGGTGAGCGATTCAGGGCCTCATGGCCCTCTTGTTAATTTAGCTGCTTTTCCAGCTCAAACACTAAGTGTATATACAGTGGAGACCTAGTTTCCAAGGCGGGGGACATATATTCGTCGAATTTGCTTGTTGGTAATTCGATGGACCGAATATCTTGAACCTTGAACTTCTGGGGCTCAAGTGAAGAACAACATTCTATATAGCCCACCTTCTTAAATTTACTCACGTTGCACTGAAGTTATTACTGATATTGTTGTTGTTTATCTAGTTGAAAGGCATTATCTCGCTGCCTATAATCTGATATGATCTGGTTATTCTTGTTGCTAAAATCTTCGTAGATGAATAAATATCCTCTTGAGTAATAACTGGTAAAATATCGTTTTGGGTATATCATTGTGCTTCCAGGTATATCACTGTGAGTCAACTGTTAAAAACTCTGGCTGCCATGTTATACTGTTACTAATACTCATATATGTCAGAATTGTAAAAGGACGAGTTACACTTTACTATTGCAATGTGCCCACTGAAAAGGCCAATTTTCGAAGGTAGGCAGATAACAACAAAAATATGTAGAAATGTTAGCTATATGTTTCTAGTTTATTCTGTACGATTTCATTTCCCCGTATTTTAATGCCCTTTAGGTGAATTTAGCGGCTGAATACATGTACTGTCTGCAACATTTAACATTGAGCCTATGGGAATTTGAACTACCAACATCCACTATGCATCCAAATTTCACTTCATCCTACCCTCGTAACCACTACAATTTTTGTACATAATTATTTCTCATATACATATTCATCATAGTCGGGTTATATTTCAGTGGTTACGAGGGTAGGAGTAAACGAAAAATAAACTTTTGGGGTAAATTTTCATGTATCCAACACTAGGACTGAAGGATTTATATCAAAATCGCATTAGTATGTTTTGTAATTGATAGAAAATAGAGGCATTATTCGACACAACACGTCTTTTTCTATGTAGTATATGTTCCTAATGCTCCCACCAAGGATTCCGTGTGTGTGTGTGTTTGTGGGGGGGGGAGGGGGGGTCGAGAAGGGAGCGCAGCGCTGGGCATGCGTATAGGTATGGTGTTATGTGCGTATGTATCTTGGCGTTCGACTGAAAGTCATCCATTATCATGCTGTGATGACCTCTGATGTTATTATGTTGCGACGTGGTCAGATGATGTATCCCTCTGCTTGAAGCTGATGCATTGTAAAATTCTGTGACCTTGAACTTTGGTCCACTAACTTTGTATGAAAAGTTACTTGGATTAGATTTTTCCTTACCTCTTTTGATATCTTAGGTGTAGGAGTGGTGATATTTGATCAGATCATATCTTTAAAATATATGAACTGCAAAGCATCCATGCACACTGAGTCCTAGAACATTATGCATGGACCAGGATTTTCAATTATCTCTCAACACGGTTTTTGGATTTTTTCAACATAATTAAAAATATATATATGGTAAGTCAAACAATGCCAAAAAGATCCTCATACTATTTATAGGTTACTGTGACATATATTTTAAAGTTCACTGTTCTTTTCCTTATATATTCAACATTATATAAGCACCACACTGAAGTCAGTGGTTCTGATTCAGACTTTGCAAAAGACGTCATACTATTAGTGGGTCATTGTGACTTGTATTTCATGATCCATTGAGTTAATGTTTTAATTTCGAACTAATATTAAATTGAATGTTCATCGGACTCGGAATAGTAAGTCACTCCAGCGCTGGGTCTCATATGGTACTACATGTAGGTCACTGTGATCTATATGTCTTGGTTCACTGATTTTTTCTAATATTTTAAACATCTGTACCTGACCTGTGTAGCATCCATAAATGAGTAATATTTCATACGTGATTAATATTTGATATGATGAAGCTTTCATTATATGTATAAATAGTCAATAATGTTTAAGAAAAGAAGGTTGATGAACTTTTCATGCACTTGCCAGAACACAAGCGTGCAAGAGCGTTTCGCCAAGAATACATTGGCTTAACAATATTGGTCGGTTATAATCGACATCCTGTTCATTTGTTTCATTATTGTCACCAAAGCAAACGCTTTACATGCTTATTATTGTGTTAATAAACACTTGTAAAATTTACTATTCTGAGGTTTCGTAAAAATTCAAATAAAATTTCTCCTTACTAGATGGTTTGAGCGAAAATATCCCTTTTAGACTGTGAATAAGAACCAAAATTATTATATCTGTCAGTTTGAAGGGCTGATATGTGGGACCGTTGGGTCCTTTTACAACCAATAAGGCTGTAATTCAGGTCAAGTCCTTTGCCTTATATTTAGGCTATACAAAGTTTTGAGTCAACGGGGAATTAACTCTGCTTGACCTGGACACATCGATCACCATTAAGGGGTCCTGACTCATTAGCTCATTAACATAGCTAATGAGACGTAAGGTTCAAACTTAATGAACAAGTCTGAAGAGTTCTTTGAAGTTTCCAAATTTAATAAATGTTTCTTCTGAATAAGAATCCAAAGTTTAGTAAACAAATTACTACATAAAAGTTCTTAAATAATATCGTATGATGGTAGTAAATGAATCTCACATAACTCTCTAACTGATCTAGTCAATTGTTTATTAAGCTTAAAATGGTTCTTTCTGAATATTTACAGTTTCTAGATTTCTTTGTTAAATATGTAAAAGTTACTTCTCTTGATTAGATCCTTAAGTTGTGATATTAGTCCTTTATCCTATGGAATAGTACAGTTTACAAGTCCTAGTTTAGTTTCCAGAATATAGTTCCAACATGAAAACACTGGTTCCAAAATGTTCTTTAAGTCGTCATCCCAACATGCAAACGTGTTGAAACGAATGACTGAGTCTGAGACTGTGTTTGCAGTATGAAGTGAAAGACTTGACTAGACTCGACTGATGAAATGAAGTTTCGGTCAACTTTAAATATGATTTTGAATCCAAATGTGTCAAATCACTTGAGGGAAGTCATCAGAGTCAAACCTCTTTGAGAAGAATAAGTTTGCAATGATAGGATGCATATCAGAAATAAAAGTGCCAAGTTTCACTATCTATCAAATCAATCTCTAAATTATGTCAGGAAGTAAAAATGCCAAGTTTCACTATCTATCAAATCAATCTCTGAATTATAACAATTAAGATGGCTAAATCATCCAAGTATAGAATTAGGTCTTAAGATGTCAAAGAGCACTTCCTTTGATCTACTGATTCAGATCAATGTGCCTGAGCAAATAATGATGGCAATGATTACTTAGAAAAAATGACTTTGCAAGCAATAATTTAGAAAAGTTTAAAAAGTATAATGGAAAATATATTTTGCATTTTCAGTATTAGAGTAATTAAAATAGTAATAAATAAACCTGAAATAAAATACATATATGTCATGTATGTGTACCAGTATTTGACTGCATATTATGAATTTACATTACTATTATTTTTATTATCTTTTTATTTTTATTTTTATTATATTTAAGTAAATGGGACAAAATGGTCACTTGGTGACATATGCCAGCGGAATGGCTGATTATATCGAAAAACCGCAGGTACTTAGTGTACCCCGTTCAGAACCCCATATGCAATAAACCGGAAGTCACGTGATTATTTATGAAACCGCAAACTTAAGAATGTGCTTATATAAACTGCCAAATGCCAAGCTTTATAAACATAAATTTTATCAGGATCGGTCGTGGGCACAAAAACGGCCGAAGTGTAACCCGTCCTTTGTCCAGTCTGGATTTGAATGCATTAACAGATGAAGCATTCACAACATTATACCCCCTGACTTTTAACAGGAATCCACTATGCTACAAGTTTACATGAGAGGCTGACTACTCTTTTAATACAAAACAGATGGAATGCTGGGCCATTAGGCTGTGTGCACATGCAGTCAGAATTTTCAGATGCTTCAGAACTGTGTTCTGGAATGGTGCACACTGTCCCAGATTCTGTTTTAGTCCCAGCTATTCAAATGTTAATAAGAGCCGTTATAGATGTTGTCTATATCGATGTATTGATAAAAAATATGCTGTGATATTGAATCAATATGGGAAAAGTAAATGTTGATATAGTTCATGAAAAATATGGAATTTATTCTTACAGGTACCAGTGGTCATTTTCTTGTATGTACATGATTCTGTTGCATAATTTGGGTAAATTCTTATTTATTTAGATCCCTGATCTTGAGTTTGTAGGTAGACGCCATTTGCGAGTCTGTGCCTATGTCTATGTCTCATTCTCATTAGCTGGTCAGGTGGGCGAGGAACCACTTTGGTTTTGCTTTGGAAGTTGGAAAGACAAACAGACTATTGGATTCATTTTTACTCACTAATATACAAAACATGCACAAAAGAAGAGCAAGACCTTGTAAAGCATGCATGTTTTCACAAAGATTTCTACATTTATCAATATCGATTTATATTGATATATCGCGATATTTTCTATTGATATATCGATACGCCAAATGTCCAGTCAATGACATGTCTAATGTTAATAAGCCTCTATAATGCACTTCTCCCTGTCTGAGGCTTACCCCTGGAACAATATATGAGCCGCGACACGACAAAACCAACAATGCGGTTGTGCGCCCAGTGCAGACGCAGATCAGCCTGGGCATACACCCAGTGTGATAGCCTTTTTGCTAAGTGCTTAAAGGGTAGCTGAGGGCCTAAGCTACCTCCATGCAGACAGCGAAGACTCTGATCAGACTGGGCGGATGCCCAGGCTGATCTGAGTCTGCGCTGGCCGCACAACCACTTTGTTGGTTTTCTCGTGTTGTGGCTCATATAATGTTGTTCTATACAGAAAGTTGCAGCTCCATACAGAAAATTAATTAAATGGAACACTGTATCACACATGTATGCATGCATACACACACACTGCATTTATACATACACCAAGGCCTAAATTAAAAAATTGTTTGTTTGCCGTTTCCTACCTACCCAGCAATTTACGCCCTACCCAAAAAAATTTTATGGCCTTAGAATTAGGATTTTTTTTTTGCTTTTCATTTCTGCCTACTGAGCAAAATGCCTAATATTTTATGTTTCATCTCTAACTCTTGTATAAATGATGAGTTCTGCATCTTTTTCTGACACTATTTGACTAAAAACTATTAGAAAAGCTTGTATACTGGGTATCCAATACAACTTGTTCATTAGCATTATGCATATGCAAAAAAAAAAAAAAATGCTACCTACCTACCCAACTCTAAAACTTCCCAGTAGGAAGTGGCAAACCAAATATTTTTTAAGCATGGCCCAAGAATGTTCATTTACACGATATTGAAAGCAAAAGCTTGGCTTGGATTTATGAATCAATAAATATGAGGAGAGTATGCTGTGATTCTTCAAAACAATCCTGTTTCATGGAGATCTTTCTAAAACTGGTGAACTCATGAAAAAGGTTGTTAGTTTATCATGAAAACAGTAAAACCACTGCAATGTTGAAATGGGACAAAACGTCAAATGTATTACTGTGGTGCTCAGCTGTAGTTGTACCTCCCTAATATAAAATGAAAGAAAATACTTACGTGGCAATGAAATTTCTTCAGAATTTCACGTCGTAGCTAAAAGATAGGACTTGTCTATGGTATGGGTTAGGTTACTGTAACAGCATTACCTTTACAGCAGCAGCAAAAGTGGATTAAGTCTACATAATTATTTTCTTTTATCACCTCTTGTATATTTATGCAGGGCCAAGCAAATATTTTTCTCATTCACTTGTCTGGACAGATTACCTATTAGTTCATTTGTACAGAGCCAATTAGCAGTAAGACCGGGAATATTTTCACTTTTCCCTCCAGAAATTTCACTTGCCCTAGGCATGGAACTATCCAGTTTGCTAAGTCCTGTTTTATGTTTGATATTTTGATCAGTGTAAATTTTGATCTGATATTTTGATCAGTATATATTTTGATCAGTATATGAAAGTTCGGTCCTACATGTATGTTATATTCCAGACCTAAAATGCCAGCTCTCTATAACACATGAGTGGTTACTTCATATGAAGTTTATGAAAAGAACCTTTGGCGCATTTCATATGAAATGACCACGAGTGTAAGATTCGTTTATCATATGACCCTTTAAAATGAGATTTATTGTTGTCTTCAAAACTGACATAGTTTCAGTAAGAATACGCATTGCTGACAAGATCATTGTCAATGTTGTAAAATGTAGGTGTCAAAATGTTATTACATGTGTGGTCATATGTTTTATATGACACTATGTTATCCACTGAATAACAGCGCCACCATATGAGCCACGACACGAGAAAACCAACAAAGTGGTTGTGCGCCCAGCACAGACTCAGATCAGCCTAGGCATCCGCCCAGTCTGAACAGAGTCTTTGCTGTTTGCAAGGAGGTAGCTTAGACCCTTAGCTACCCTATAAGCGCTTAACGAAGAGTCTAATCAGATTGGGCGGATGCCCAGGCTGAACTGAGTCTACGCTGGGCACACAACCACTTTGTTGGTTTTCTCGTGTTGCGGCTCATATGATTAATTGTGGTTCTAAATGCAGCTCTAATAATCACCTCAGTTTGTATGGAAGAATAAAAAATGAGCCGCAACACGAGAAAACCAACAATGTGGTTGTGCGCCAAGCGCAGGCTAAGATCAGCCTGGGCATCCGCCCAGTTTGAGCAGACTCTTCGTTAAGTGCTCAAAGGGTAGCTAAGGGTCTAAGCTACCTCCATGCGGACAGCGAAGGCTCTGATCAGACTGGGCGGATGCCCAGGCTTATCGGAGTCTGCGCTGGGCGCACAACCACATTGTTGGTTTTGTTGTGTCGCGGCTCATATATTCTTGAGTTATTATCAAAGAGTCAAAAACATCGTTTATGAAGTGTTCTGTGCCTATTTGTTTCAGTTGATCCAGTAAACTGTAGACTATGTCTTCCACATCTCAGAAACACAAGAACTTTGTTCAAGAACCTATGGGTGATAAGAGAGTTACAGAATTGGCTGGTATTGGGGATGTACTTGGGAAAAGATTGGAGGAAAAAGGCTTTGACAAGGTGAGATAGACAATATGAATAGATACACTTACAAGGGAAGCAACTCTGCCATTTTTAGCTCGCCTGAACGAAAGTTCAGGTAGAGCTATTGTTGTCACCTTGGCGTCAGCGTCGGCGTCCGCGTCAGCATCGGCGTCCGGATTGGATGTTTTGGTTAAAGTTTTTTAAAGACCTGTATCTCCTTAACCCATGGATGGATTCTTCTGATACTTACTCTGTAGTTAGATATTGGTCCAAAGTTTAACAGGGTACCACCCCCACCCCACTCCGTGACCTTGATGTCAAGGTCATGGACTTAGAAAATTGGGATTTTTTTTGGAATGGATGTTTTGGTTAAAGTTTTATAAAGCCCAATATCTCCCTAACCCATGGATGGATTTTTTTGACACTTGCACTGTACTTAGATATTGGTCCAAAGTTTTCCAAGGTACTACCCCCAACCCCCTCAGTGACCTTGATGTTAAGGTCATGAACTTAGACAATTGTCTTTTTATTGACTGGATGTTTTGGTTAAAAAAATTTTAAAGACACATATCTCCTGAATTCACTGATGAATTCTTTTTATATTTGCACTGTAGTTAGATAATAGTCCAAAGTTTTACATAGTACTTCCCCGACCCCCTCTCAGTGACCTTGATGTCAAGGTCAGGGACTTAGGAAATTTGGTCTTTATTAAAGTTTTCTAATTGCATACTGATTCATAATGCTTTGCAGAGATTTAATTTACACTTGAACTGATGTTAGACACTGTTTTGAGTTTTTACAAAACACCATATACTTACCCCACTGGATAACCTTGAAGTCAAGGTCATCAACTTTGAATTTTGACTTAAAGATTTGGTAAAGTTTTATATTTATGAAGACGTAATTTCACAGTGCCAGGATGAACTCAGTTGATACTAATACTTGGACTGATGTTAGATAATGGTTCAAGGTTTTCATACATCCTAGCCCCTGCAGCCCCCACCCCCACCCCTTAGTTCTTTGACCTCAAGCTTATGGACTTTGACATTTCATGTGGATTTTTTTATTTTAATTTTATTTTAAGACTTATTTCTGAGATAGCTTTTGTTTATAAACGTGTTGTCATTATGGACATGCTTGTCTGAAGTTTTATGCTTAGTAGTCCACACTACCATAGCAACTGTGTGATGGGCAAGCACCTATTCAGGCGTGCTATGCTGTCAGGCGACAGCTCTTGTCATTTTTTCGTCCTGTACATATAGGGGTTGACTCTTATAGGAAAGAATTTTCTCCTTTTGGTTTAAGAGTAGACCCCGTTTTGTAAGGGTTTGTCCAGGAAAGCAAACAGGATGTCACAAAAGTTGTTTCCATTTGTTAAAATGGGGGTGGGGGGGGAATGGTGTAAGTATAGCTATACACCTTCAAAGATGAATGGGAACACTTCTGAGGGAGGTAGCTTTGACTTGAAAATACTTGTCCAGGGGTCTAACTAGTCTCGAAATGTAGGGAGGGGTGACTTCTCCCTCCAGTTGAAATAGGGAGAATTGACAGGGAAAGGAGAAGCGGTACATGCTATTACAACAATTTACATTCAATTTTAAATAAAAACAGCTACCATGCATACTAATGACATTAAATAGCTGCAATGGCACTACATTGCCATAACAGCTTGTTTGTGGAATGATTTGATGATTCTAAAAAAAGATTTTTGGGAGACTCCCATTTTTCCCCCCGAGACAATTTCGCGAAAAAATTCCCCAAGCTTGATCCCTGAACTTGTCTCTGGCAAAACTTCATTCCAGATGGGGCAAAGTAAATTCAAGGTAGCTCAGTGATTAGGGCACTTGCATTGGATGTTAAAGGTCACGTTTGATCCTTGGTAGTGGCATCATAGTTTTGGGTTGATTAGCCGTGCTTCGAAGAAGAAGACAAAATTTTTATTAAGATAGCTGTTTGAGGAAGATCACTGATCAAAAGATGGTGATTTATGACTCAATGGGTCACTGTGAGAGCTTAGAATAACAGGAAAATGCATGTATTGTCTTCATATTCTCCCAGTCACTCTAATAACATGTGAATTGTCCTGCCAACACTGCGGCAGGGCTCAGCATAAAGGGCAATTTGGTAGAAATAGTCTCCCTAAGCTTGCTGAATTCTCCCTGTTTTGAGCTGAGGAAGAAGTGGAAATGTATAGAACATATAGGGAAATCTAGGGCCAAAACTTCTCCCCAAAGTCCTGAAAATGTCGCAAAATTCTCCCTGTCTGAAAGCTCTAGGCTGACCCTGTGTACACTAACATCAGTGCTCCAGATAAGAAAGGGTAACAGGGATAATTAAAGATAATTTTTCTTATTTCTCAACAAAAACATATGTTGTGACCCCTCATTAGAACCGTCTCGATGAGACGGTTCTAATGATGGGTCACAAAATATGTTTTTGTGGTGAAAAATGGATAATCATCCCAAAATTATCTCTGTTACCCATTCTTATCTGGAGCACTGTAACATCTGTTTGCATTCCTGTTGATGTTTTACTTCTGAACAATAGACACGGCAACGGCAAAGGTTAGGAAAAAATGGTCTTATGTCAGAAATTTAGGTCATGAGGTCAGCCTTGATGCAACAAAAATGATAAGGATAAGGCAACGAAAGGAGAGGGATGTACTCATCAGCCTTTCATAATGCTGTGCCTAAGATACAGTGGGCCTCTAAACCCCCCACCCCCCTTCCCCCGGACTGCCACTAGGGTATGGAAAACCTTTTGTCTTGTCTCTACATGAGAAGGTTGCCAATCAAACCACATTAATTTTCCATTGCCTCTGTGGGGCCTTGTTAGAATATTACATACTGTCAAATCTGTCTTACGGGGTCACCAAGAGACAAATGTAGCCTCACAGGGTATAAACCAGTTTGCCAATTTTCGCTTCCTGCAGAGACTGTCCGTCATATTTGGCTTCCCCCGAGACTGTCCTCGATCTTTTTCTTCCTGCAGGGACTGCTGTCCTCGAAAAACGGCTTCCTGCCATTGAAGACTGTCCGGGTGACTGCTTCCTGCCGAGAGCCTCTGCAGGAAGCCATTTATCTTGTATATGATGGAATGTATCTGCTGGAAGCGAAAATTGGCGGACTGCTTTATACCCTGTGAACCTTAGTACAGCTTCATTTGCACTGTATTTTGGTTCAAGGGACCCCAAAAAGCCACTGAAGACAGGTGACCCGTTTATTACATGTAACTTAAGAGCCCGGTAGCTCAGTAGGTTAAGGGCTGGCCTGCTTATCTAGTGTTCCTGGGTTCGATCCCCGCATGAGGTATCTTTTCAATTGTAAACGGTTTCATTGCACACAGCCTTTCATTATCAACCTCCCATCATCCCGATATGACTGAAATAGTGTTGAAAAGGACGTAAAATTACAGTCAGCCATCCATATGACTGTAACTTGTTTCAATCTTCTTTCAGGCTTACGTTGTTCTGGGACAGTTCCTTATTTTGCAGAAGGATGAAGAATTGTTCACAGACTGGTTAAGGGAGACAATTCAGGCCAACAGCAAACAACAGAGAGATTGTTATGGTTGTTTAAAAGACTGGTGTGATCAGTTTTTGTAATGATACTGTTGTTTTAATGATGATGCTTTTTTAAAGTCAGTATATTTGAAGCAATTGATCATCAATGGGTAAATGAATGCACAGTCTCTTAGTCTCTTGTTTTTCATCCACCATTTTTTTCAAAGGGGAACAACTTTCTGGGTTTACTTATTTTACAAATGACTTTTGTATAAGAAGGGGTCTACTGTTAAGGGAAAGAATTTGCTCATATGGGAGCAAATTCTTTTTCTTTAAGAGTTGACCCCCATTGTGAAGGGAGGCAAAAATGAAAACGGAAGAGTTGTTTCCCTTAAGTGTATCAATTCACTTTAATCCATCCTTGGACACAACAGATGTAAGTATATGATTTTACTATCTGCGTATATAATGCTTTTTTCTGTAGGCTTCAAGATTTTTTGCTCAAGACAAATTGACTTAGACCTTAGCAAGGTTTGAGTGTCCTTCAGCTGTACTATATTGCTTACAGAAAGAATAGTGCATTGAAGGCAACATTACATAGAATGTAATAAGTAACTATGGTGGTTTTTACTTTTATCGAGTAGGAATTTGGAATGTTTTCAACAGTTTTCTTCTACCACAGTGTTTAATCGGTTTAATAGTAGTCCGAAAGAATCTAAATAAAATGTATTAACATTATGAATTTATGAATTGCGTATTATAATTTTGTTAGCATTTCAGTAGTTATATATGATTAGAAATGTCCGAAATCATGTGTTCACACATTAATTTTGGTATCTGATCTAAAAAAGTATTTACCAGGGGTTATTTAGAAATACCACATAATTGAGCCGCGGCACGTGAAAACCAACAATGTGGTTGTGCGCCCAGCGCAGACTCAGATCAGCCTGGGCATTCACCCAGTCCGATCAGACTCTTCGCTAAGGGCTTAAAGGGTAGCTAAGGGACTAAGCTACCTCTATGCGGACAGCGAAGACTCTGATCAGACTGGGCGGATGCCCAGGCTGATCTGAGTCTGCGCTGGGCGCACAACCACATTGTTGGTTTTGTCGTGTCGCGGCTCAATTATCATTTGAATTGTATGGTATAATACATGTATACTGTTACTGTGTAATATTTTTTGTTAAATCAGAACTTAGCTTTGATTACGGTCTGTTTTGTGTGCTTGTCCAGGTCATGGGAATGTGCTTTGGGACCATCTTTTAAATTAAGGTGTATGAGCACACCTCCATATTTTTCTGCCGTTTTACAAATGGGACCGCTTTCCATGACTTCTGTTTGCTTCCCTGGAGTACGAGGCCTTTTGAAAGAGTCTACACATAAAGCATAGGAGCAAATCCTTTTTTGCGTATATAATGCTCCCCCATTAAGGGTGACAAAAACTCAAAATGGCAGATTTGCTTCCCCTGAAAGTGTACCCATTCACCTTATTTCATATGTATATAATTTTAGCTCACCTGAGCCAAAAGCTCATGGGTGAGCTTATAGTATAGGCAGGCATCCCTTGTCCATCGTCAAAATTTTCAATTGACTTATCCTCTGAAGCCATGAAGCTGTATCTTTCCATATACAGTAGAACTTCATTGGCTCTAACAGGATTGGGACCATGAAAATTAGTTCCAGCCAAGGGTAGTTCTAGCCATCCCAGGTTATTGTCCATATAAAAGGACCTCTAAGGAACAAGAAAAGAGTTATAGCCAGGCAGGGTGAGCGAGCCATCAGGGTTCGAGCCATTGAAGTTTTACTGTAGCACATAAAGCATGCATAGGTGGGGGGGGGGGGGGGGGGGGAACAATTATTATGTTTACTTACATAGTTGACAGCTTTGAAGCTTGACTAACTGGACCTAGGTTACTTTCCTTACACAGACTAAATGGCTTAGTCATTGCTTTTTCTGTTATACAACAAGCACCAGATAAGCTCAAAATGTAAGGATGAAATTTTGACCTTTTCTTTTTATCGTATTACAGTCAATTCTTGATATCTCAAAGTCGAAGTTCATCCCAAACTACCGGTACTGATATTTCAAGTAAATTTTCTGATCCCAGAAAATTTACTTTGAGAAATCAGAAGTTTAAGATAAAAGGAGTTGAAATGAAAAAAACAACAACTGGAAATATGTTCGAATGTTATTCTTTGATAAAAGAGGGTACTTTGAGATATCAGTTTCGAGATATCAAGAGACTGTGCTTCATTACCCACTCAACTTGGCTTATCTCGAGCTTTGGTTATCTTTTGTAGTTCCATGAGATTTTTAATTTGAGCTGCGACACAACAAAAGGAGAAGAGCTATATAAGCTATCAGCTTTCGTTCTGATCCTATTGCTTTGTGTAATTGTGTTATTTGTATGTTATTATGTGCATTTTTGAAAATAAAATATGTTTAAACCAACAAAGTGGCATGTGCACCCAGCGAAGACTCAGATCATCCGGGCATCTGCCCAGTCTGATCAGAGTCTTTGATATTGGCATGAAGGTGACGTAGACCCTTAGCTACCATTTAAGCACACTGCAAAGACTGATCAGACTGGGCGGATGCCCAGGCTGATCTGAGTCTTTGCTGGGAACTGATGCCACTTTGTTGGTTTTGTCATGTTGCGGCACATTTAAACTTGTCACCCTTTAGATTCGAATTTGAACAGATCCTGTCAGCACTAGTCATGATACTATCTTTACCAGTGCTTTTTGTGAGCAGTCCTTTATACATCCATGCCGCCGACTGGCATTGAGACTTTAAAGGATTTCTCTGAAAACAGGATATGCATTGTATCATATCTAACTGGTGAGATGTGTATCTGATTACAGCTAATGTTCAGGGTGTTGATGTACAATGTATAATCACTTATTGCTGATTCTAATGCACTTACAAATATAATAAGACTTCTTACCTGATAATGTCAAAACTTTGGTATATCATGATGCACTGGTGGAAACATGACGTCATTACAACATGGTGCTTCTCACTGGCAGATATTTGGTATTATATTCTATTAATTTATATTGCTGAAAGCACTTTCTTGAGTGCAAAGTTGTACAGTTTGACAGACGAAAATGCTAAAAAGTGCATTAGAATTGGAATAAGTACATGTATCTGAAAATTGTCAGTTTGGGAGGTAAATTGTCATTTTGTGAGGTAAATTGTCATTTTGGGAGGTAAATTGTCATTTTGGGAGGTAAATTGTCAGTTTTATGGTTGCAAAATGTGTTTAAAAGCTCTGCTAACACATTACCATAAAAAATATACCACCATAAAAGTGGCGATTTACCTCTCCTAATGACATTTACATGTATTCCATAATTCATGTACATGTACACGTATATGCTAACTGCTAAAGCCATCAGTATGATAGCTTGTCATTTTAATATAGTAAATAAATGTTGTATGTGTAACTGTATGTACCGTAACTTTTCCATTGAAACCATCTGGAATTTTGAAATGCACTGGGACATCAGAAGTGCCTTTCAGCCCATGAGAATGGTGAACTCATGTTAGCCTGAACAGCTGTGCAGTCTAATCAATCTTCCCACTTCAAATATCTGAGGAAACTGCTGTTAGCTTGTCTGACTCAAAGGCCAGAAGTCCCAGGGGCCGTATTCATAAAGCCACTTAAGTTGTTGCTGTGCGGTTGCTAAGGGAAAATATCTATAAAGGAGATTCCCTACAACTATGAAATTTGGTCTGTAGGAACAGTCTTTGTAACTGTTCCTCCAGAGCAAATTTCATAGTTGTAGGGAATCTCCTTCAAAGAAATTTAGCCTTAGCAACAGCATAGCAACCACTTAAGTCGTTTTATGAATATGGTCCCAGGTTTGATACCTGGGCAGGCCACACTTTCATTTCTCCTTCCGCTGATTCATAAAGAGGGGTTGTCAGTAACTGACAAAAGTTTGTGCACTTAGTACTTGTTTACCACTTAGGTCTAAGCCTGCCCAGGAATAGTGTGGGTAGGGTATCCGACTGTCTGAACATGACCATAGCTGTTTACTGTGGACTTAAAGCAACAAAACAAGGAAACTGCTGATGGATTATGTTAAATTGACATTCGTATCAGTACAGCTGCCTGCAGTTTCAGCCTCCTAGCTCTGTGAAATATATTAGGCAATACTTTTCAGAAAAATTTGGTCCCTATAAGACTGTTTGTGGATTAAAATTACGTTAAGTCTGAAGTTTGCTTCGGGCTTTCTTTTTTTTTTAAACATACTGACTTACCATATAAATCCTATTAAATGCCCTTGCTCTAATAAACACCCCCTGCTTCTTTTACGAAAATAATATTAACTTGAATGAATTCCTGTTTGCTACTCAGGAAGCTCTTTAAATTGGGGTCTACTTCGAAAAGAAAGAATTTGCTCTCTTTCCTCTGAGAATAGACCCCCACCCCTACTGAGAAGGGAGGCAAAATAAGTAGAGTTGCTTCCTCTGAAATTATACCCATTCACCTTTATTCGGTTTGACAGAGGTATTTTGGCAGTGGCTTATTTTCTACAACTAATTAGACTCTTAATTATGCCCCCTTTCGTTAAATGCAACACACTTGGGGATGTTTAATAGGATTAATGTAGTAAGACATTATGTCTTACAGAGTTGATCAATTTGCACAACCCTAAAATACCCTTTACAATATCCTGAAATGGAGGGGTGGGGGAGGGGAATTCTGTGTGCAGTCTGGTCAGATAGGAAGCTTGTCTTGACGATTGGAATTTTAGATTTCAGAAAAAAAGAGAGGTCTATGCTCTAACCAGACTGCACAAACACAGGCAGGTCTGGGCATGCACAACTGTAAAGGAGGCTCTATTGCACATAGACTTTGATTATTACCCTTCCATTGTCCTGATATGACTGAAATACTTTTCAAAAGGACGTAAAATCCCAAGTCATCCATCCATCTGGGCATGTACAGTCTGCATATGAGCTGCATCAAATGAACACTCATATTAAAGTGATTGTGAACACTTTCAGGGAAATTAATTCCTACCAAGAAGAACGTGTTGCCCATTTCATTGGGGACTTCTTTCAAAGGAAAGAATTTGCTCCTTTTGAGGAGCAAATTCTTTCATTTGAGAGTAGTCCCCTTTTAGAAGAGTTTTGTCATGCAAGAAAGCAAACACTAAGTCATTGTTTCCCTTTGTAACAAGAATTGTGCAGGACAGGGTGTCTCACCTGTCTGTGCATTGTCACAAAACAGAGCTACACCAGAACACTTAAAACAAAGTTAATGACGCTGATGACAACACCGAAAAAGTAACACCTATGTCTAACTTCTGCTAGTTGCAGGCGAGATACAAACGAAGGAAAAACCTGCAGAAGTAATAATCAAACACCTTAAGGCAAATATAATATGCCCAGAGACGTGTGTTCTAGTGATACAGCTAAGATCTCATTTTGGGAGAGAGTCGTCTCAGATTTGGTTGGTTGGATGTTTTGGGTTTAATGGCCCTTTGAGACAGTATTTCAGTCTATATTGGGCCTTCTCCCGGAGAGGAGGAGAAAGAAAAGAGAAAGGTTAGACGAGATAAAAAAAATTCCAAACAATCCCCGCCCCCACCTACAGCAAGCTAAATAGTAGACCCTTGCCCTACTTTTAACCAAATAAGTAAGACGCCCCGGCACTGGAAGTTACAAACAGCACCATCCCCCAACCACCACCCGAGTCGTCTCAGAAGGTGGTTGGTTGTTTATTTTGGGTTTATTGGCCCTTTGAGACAGTATTTCAGTCTATATCAGGATGTCTCCCAGATAGTGGGAGAAAGAAGAGAGAAATGAGAGACGAGAGAAAAAATATCAACACAACCCCCACCAGCACCTGCTGCAAGTACAGTAGGCCCTTGCCCTACTTTTATCCAAACAAGTAGCCCAAAGGGCAACAATTGCTCACCTGAGAGACATTGTAAACCTATAGGGATATTTAAGATGCTCAAGGGCAGCTAACTCCACAGTGAGTGGTCCAATCAGGCTGAAAATTAAACTCATTCAAAACATTATGTATGCCCTCATTTAATATATGCAAGTTTAAAAAGTATCCAATCAAGAGCACAATAGACAGAGCTGTCAAGGGCAGCTAACTTCGTAGTGGTTGGCCTGATCTGGCCAAAATTTGAACTTGTTTAAGATATTATGCATTTCCTCATTACCTGCAAGTTTGAAAAGGATCGGATCAGTAGAAACCAAGAAAAAGTGGCAACATTGATTTTTTGGATGCTCAGGGCAGGTACTCCATTATCAGTGATGGGATCTAGCCGAAATGCTAACTAATCCAAGCTTTTATGCATATCCTCATTACCTGCAAGTATGAAGAGGATCCGATGAAAAATGAAAATGTGATGATGTTGTTTTCTCCATTATAAGACTATGGGATTTTTTTTCAAATGCTCAAGGGCAGCTAACTCCGTAGTCTGTGCTCGAATCCGGCCAAATTTCGAACTCATCCAAGCTCTTATGTATGTGATCATTACCTGCAAGTATGATAAGGATCTAATAAAAAACCTTGACTGCAGCACCCTGAAAATCAAACTTGCTCGAGATATTGTCATGCCCTACATTTGTGTGAATTTATTTTAAAATCCGTTGAGAAATGTAGGTGCTAGAGCGATGACAAAGTTTTTCTAAAAAAAAAAAAAAACAGTAACCTTGACCTTGGGCACAGCATCCTGAAAGACGAACTTGCTTGAGATATTGTCATACCCTACATTTGTGTGAAGTTATTTCAAAATCCATGGAGAAATGAAGGTGCTAGGGCGATGACAAAGTTTTTCTAAAAATAGCCACAGTGACCTTGACCTTGGGCACAGCACCCTGAAAGTCGAACTTGCTCGAGATATTGTCATACCCTACATTTGTGTGAAGTTATTTCAAAATCCACGGAGAAATGTAGGTGCTAGGGCGATGACAAAGTTTTTCTAAAAAAAAAATAGCCACAGTGACCTTGACCTTGGGCACAGCACCCTGAAAGTCGAACTTGCTCGAGATATTGTCATGCCCTACATTTGTGTGAAGTTATTTTAATATTTGCTGAGAAATGTAGGTGCTAGAGCGCAGACAAAGTTTTTCTAAAAATAGCCACAGTGACCTTGACCTTGGGCGCAGCATCCTGAAAGTCGAACTTGTTCGAGATATTGTCATGCCCTACATTTGTGTGAAGTTATTTTAAAATCTGCTGAGAAATGTAGGTGCTAGAGCGCTGACAAAGTTTTTCTAAAAATAGCCACAGTGACCTTGACCTTGGGCGCAGCATCCTGAAAGTCAAACTTGCTCGAGATATTGTCATGCCCTACATTTGTGTGAAGTTATTTTAAAATCTGCTGAGAAATGTAGGTGCTAGAGCGCTGACAGTTTTTCTAAAAATAGCCACAGTGACCTTGACCTTGGGCGCAGCAACCTGAAAGTCGAACTTGTTCGAGATATTGTCATGCCCTACATTTGTGTGAAGTTATTTTAATATCTGCTGAGAAATGTAGGTGCTAGAGCCCTGACAAAGTTTTTCTAAAAATAGCCAAAGTGACCTTGACCTTGGGCGCAGCTTCCTGAAAGTCGAACTTGCTCGAGATATTGTCATGCCCTACATTTGTGTGAAGTTATTTTAAAATCCGTTGAGAAATGTAGGCAATAGAGCGATGACAAAGTTTTTCTAAAAATATGTGATGATGTTGTTTTCTCCATTATAACACTATGGGATTTTTTTCAAACGCTAAAGGGCAGCTAACTCCGTAGTCTGTGCTCGAATCTGGCCAAATTTCGAACTCATCCAAGCTCTTATGCATGTCATCATTACCTGCAAGTATGATAAGGATCTAAGCAAAAACAGTTGAGAAAACATGATGACGCCATTTTCGCCATTATAACCCTATGGGATTTTTTTCAAACGCTCAAGGGCAGCTAACTCCGTATTCTGTGCTCGAATCCGGCCAAATTTTGAACTCATCCAAGCTCTTGTGTATGTCATCATTACCTGCAAGTATGATAAGGATCTAATCAAAAACAGTCGAGAAAACGTGATGACGCCATTTTCCCCATTATAACCCTATGGGGGCTATCTGTTGCCATGGAAACCAGAGTTCTGAGCTGATCGGCACCAAAACCTAATGCAGCCTTTCCCCCACCCCAATGATGCTTCAGATAAAATTTGATTGCGATCGGCCCACTGGTTTCTGAGATATTTATGTTTGAAAGTGTTGACGCACGCACCCACCCACCCACGCACGGACGGACGACGGCTCGACTCCCATCCTATAAGCTCACCTCTGAGCCTTCGGCTCAGGTGAGCTAATAAGTAGGACAGCGTGGCACTGGAAGTTATGACCAGCAGCATTGCCTGCCCACCACCGAAATAGGCATGGAATAACGAACTAAATCAGATTCTTCCTTTTAATACATATAACCATTGACAAGCTGCAGTACAAACTTTCGGCTGTATTTTGAGGTATACAGCAGTCATTCAACAGTGTTACACAGCAACAACAGAGCAACGAATATTTCAAAATTATGAGGCTCAAAATCAAGCATTTCGTCTCTGTTTCTCCATATTAAAAACATGTTGAGCAATCTCATTAGAAATGGGGAGGAAATATCAATGAAATTATATTACCTCAACTTTTTTTGCGGAGAAATATGCTTTTGCGAACATGGTAGACTCTTAAGGAGCAATGAATTTGCATAACACCAGGCAAATAGTGCAGACACTGTTTATCAGGGACTGCATGATTTGTCCAGTGTTATGACATCTCTCAAGAGATTAACTGGACCTGTCCATATTCAAAGATGGAATTATGGCTGAGGCTTCAAAATATCAAGGCGTATGGGTACACCTCCATGCTTTTTTGCCAGTTATACAAAGGGAAGCAACTTTTGTGACTTCCTGTTTGAATCCTTCGAAATGGGGTCTACTCTTAAAGGAAAGAATTTGCTCCAAAGGAAAGAATTTGTTCTCCAGGAGCAAATTCTTTATCTTAAGAGCAGACCCCCATTAAGAAAGAAGGCAAAATTGAAAATGGCTGAGTTGCTTCCCCTGAACGTGTACTTATTCACCTACAGGTTAGAATAAAATGTCAAAATTTTTACCCCATAATGTTGTCGTATCCATTGCTCTTCATAACAAAATGTTACATGTAAAAGCTTATCTGTTCAATACATACGTGTCGGACTATTAAATGATAAAGGTAGTTTCTGTTAGCTGTATGTACGAGTAATGTAAGCTGGCTCTAAGTTTAAAACAAGAATTCCGCGGAGTGGGGTGTCTTGCCTGCTGGAGCTTTGTCACAAAACAGAGCTAAATCAGCAAAGATGTATGCATGAACCAAGTTTCTAGGCTCTAGCCCTTACAGTCTCTGAGAAACAGACCTAAACACAAAAACATGACAAAAAATTGCAAATTCAGTCAACCGTAAAATGTTGGCAAAGACTCAATATTGATGATGACTTTGAGTTCTTCTCTTCCAGATGAAAGCAGCACCCGTTTCATGGCTCTAGCCCTTATAGTTTCTGAGAAACAGACCTAAATGCGAAAACTTGACAAAAATTTGCAAAGTTAGTCAATTGTAAAATGTAGGTCAAGACTCAATATTGATGACACCTTTGAGATTTACTCTTCCAGATGTACACATGAACAAAGTTTCATGGCTCTAGCCCTTATAGTTTCTGAGAAACAGACCTAAACACAAAAACTCGACAAAAAATTGCGAAGTCAGTCAACCGTAAAATGTAGGTCAAGACAGAACACTGATGATGGCTTTCAGCTGTAATCTTCCAGATGTATGCATGACCTAAGTTTCATGGCTCTAGCCCTAATTGTTTCTGTGAAAATGACCTAAACACAAAAACTCAACGAAAGTTTATGCCGCCGCCGCCGACACCGGAAAAGCAATACATATGTCTGGCCTCTGCTTGGCAGGCAAGACAAAAATTTTCTTGTGCCAAATTTAGCTTAGTGCAAAATTTAATGTGTGAGTGAAATGGTCACATCTGACAGCTAAATCTCATTCATTTATAACAGAATACATGCTCAGCATGCTTGGCACTGTGTAATTGTTGCATAGCTGAGCATGCAGACGGTTTTGATCAATGTCAGTTACAAAGAACAATACAGATATCAAAGCGTGCTCTTTCTTGGCAATGCAAGAATATTGCAGTATCTCATGGTACAATTTCCATGGGGCAATACTCATGGCAGGTTTATTTTCAAAATGATCAAATGTACAGAATGATATATTAGTACATCTCCATCACTCTGGTGCAATTTTAAACAGGAAATGAGCTTCTTCAGAACAGTATTTGCATCCCTGGTAAGTGAATCCATTCAGCAATAGGGGCTATTCTTAAAGGAAAGAATTTGCTCTCTAGAGAGCAAATTCTTTCCTGCAACAGTAGCCCCCTATAAGAAGGGAGGCAAATATTCCATGTAGGAGTGATCTCCCTTGTATCTGTACACCTTTACAAAAGGGGACAAAAAAGGCTTGCATTGTTTATCATAAACCTATTTCTGCAATATACAGTCACAGGCAAAACCCAGATATTTCTGGTTGTACACAGAAAAAGCATATACAAAATATACATATGGGCACTATGAAAGTAACATGATTATATACATATAACATAACCTCATTATACATTGTATTATTCATTTACATGATGAAACTTTACAGTCCAATTTCATGTCGCTTAAAATCTCGATTAATCTCTGAAGAAGATTTATTTTGCATTATGGTCTAGAAATAATTTGTGGTTTAAATGTGACATAAAACTGGCACTACGTTTCATTTTTTATATCAATGCTAATCAAGCGATAATAAACGCGGAATATTATTACCATATATTTACCATAATATAGGGACAAAACTGTCTAAACAAATAGTGCAGACCCAGCTCAGACTGCTCCTTAGGAGCAGTCTGATTAGGGTATGCATCATTTGCCAATTCAGTTTGTAATGGACAAACCAACTTGTCCAGATTCAAAGATGGAAGAGTCCATATAAACACTGAGGTGTCCAAATATTAACGGTAATTGCAGTAGATTAATAACAATCATGATAAATGAGCCGAAACACGACAAACCCAACAAAGTGGTTGTGTGCCCAGTGCAAACAGATCAGCATGGGCACTCGGCCCAGTCTGATCAGAGTCTTTGCTGTACGCATGGAGGTAGCTTAGATGCTTTGTACCTTTTAAGCACTAAGCCCAGAGTCTGATTGGACTGGGTGGATGCCTAGGCTGATCTGAGTCTGCGCTGGGTGCAAAATCACTTTGGTTTTCTCGTGTCACGGCTCAAATCATCATGACATAAATACAGGTACAAGCAAAGTTTGCTCTATCACAGCAAGAAGCCAGAAACACTAAATTCACCAAACCATAAATCTGGCTACAAAAGTTCAAGGACTTTATTCAAAAAGGGTGCATATGTGTTTTCAGTGTTTGGTTTATTTTTGGTCATGATTGCCACCTGATTTTCATTAAAGGATATCAGGTAGCACTTATTACCTGAAAAACAAACCAGCATTGTTGCCAAAGGCTGGCACTTGCTGCATCGACCTGTCACATTTTTAGCGGGAAAGATAGGAAATTTTCATTTGGGATACCGTATTAATCCTAATAAACATCCCTGCTCTAATAAACACCCCCTGCTTCTTTTCCAAAAATAATGTTACATTACCTTGCATGAATTCCTGTTTGCTTCTCTAGATGAGGTAACTCTCTGAAATGGGGTCAACTCTTAAAAAAAGAATTTGCTCATAGAGGAACAAATTCTTACCTTTAAGAGTTGACCCCTACTGAGAAGATATGATAAAAAAGAAAAAAATGGAACTGCTTCCTCTGCAGGTACATGTATATCCGTTCACCTTGATACTAGTCTATTAGAAGTATTTTGGCAGTCGCTTGTTTGCTACCCTTTAGGCTCTAACTAACACCCCCTTTCGTAAAATACAATGCCCCCGGGCGTTTAATAGGATTAATATCGCAGCTTGGCAGCAATTCTTTCCAGCTTTTTCCACCATCTTTAGCCAAAACTGGATAATACCAATAAGTCCATGTGGCAATATAAGAGGTCATATTGAGGTCATACGAAAGGTCATTACCAGCTATTTTTTATCTGTCTCACAAGATTGACAAACCAGACAATGAAAACACCTCCCCACCCACTTTACATGAAGCCTAAGACTTTTAAACAGTCATGGTATTTGCAGTAGACATTTAAGTTACAATTAACTCGGTAATCAATTTAACTTGGTAATCAATGCACCAGGCCAATTTCATTGCACTTGTTAATGTACATATATAACAACTTGTAAAGAAACAACTTGTCAAAAAACATAATTATTAATAAAGACATTGAACCACCCACAAGCTTTAAGTTCAGTTGATGATAAGGTATAGGGGTACACCTCCAAGTTTTCTGCCAGTTTTACAAAGGGAAACAACTTATGCTTCCCTGGACGACTATGCCCAAAATGGGGTCCACTCTTAAAGACAAGAAAATGTTCCCTTTAAGAGGACTATTGAGAAGGAAAGCTAGAAAAAAAGAGTTGTTCCCCCCGGAAGTGTATCCATAAACCTTATGTCTTTGTGACATGAAAGTAATTGTGACAATGTAAACACAATCTACTAATTTAAAATCAGATGTAGCTGAAAGAAGTCCATATGTACTTCTTACTTTATTGCTTTAACTTGATCATTTTCCAGGATAGATCAGGGGCCGTATTCATAAAACGACTTAAGTGGTTGCTATGCTGTTGCTAAGGCTAAATTTCTTTGAAGGAGATTCCCTACAACTATGAAATTTGCTCTGGAGGAACAGTCTTACAAAGACTGTTCCTCCAGAGCAAATTTCATAGTTGTAGGGAATCTCCTTTATAGATATTTAGCCTTAGCAACAGCATAGCAACGACTTAAGTGGCTTTATGAATATGGCCCCTGGTATTTGGACCAGCAGTGCTGGAAACTCACAAGTTTAATGTGGTGGCCCAAAAGCTTAGCAGGCCTAACTTTCAGCGGCCCAAATTATCCACTGGCTAAAGTTCCCATTCATTTAGTATTGCCAGAATGATAAATTTGGGCCACTAAAGGTCATATTTTGGAGATTTCTGGTGGCCCAAAACAAAACTTAGGAGCATTTGGCCACCGGGCCACTGGCCGTTTCCAGCACTGGACCAGTACACTTTTTTTTTTACAAAATAACATTGAAGTGGTAAACGTTGTTGGTCTTTATTGGTCTCTTTTCACACTGCTTTTTAGAAGGGCCCAGTTGCTCAAAGCACCGTTTGACCTAACAAGCTCGTTAAAGAGGTCAGCTCACTAAGTGTTTTATGACTATATAGCCCAATCCACTCATATTTTTTGTTGAAAAAAATGAGAAGTTTAGGTTCTCACATTTTTTTTCAACAAAAAATGTTGGCTAATTTGAGATATATTAACATTTGAAATTTTAAAGTAACGTTAACTAACAATATCATTAGTTTTGACCAACTGGGCCCAGCTGTTCAAAACTAAGGATGTGGTTTGTTAATGTCATGTTATATCATCAAAAGCTCGTCACACTTTTCAGCAAAATATATCAGCACACTTAATTTTAAGGATTTCAGAAGATTTGATGAATCCTTTACTTGTGCTTCATTAAACTGACGATGCTTTGAACAAATTGGCTCTGGTCTATACTGCTTTCATAAATCTATCCATTTGTATTTGTGAGAAAGTACCCTGGAACTCCAGTGCTACTAGTAAGATTCTGGAGAAAATCTAGCTTCTGTGCTAATTTTTCTTCAAATACTACTTGGGACCTCATCTAAGATTCACATCACTCAAATTGTACTAATAGTTTCCAACCCCAATACTTTAGTCCACAGTGACAATCAGACTGACTGTCTGATTTTCATCTAGAAAAAAGTCTGATTTTCAAATCAATGAAAGTCAGACAATCCATTCAAATCAATGAAAGTCAGACAATCCATTTGAAAATCAGGCTGTCTGATTTTCATCAATAAAAGTCAGACAATCCAGTCTGACTTCATCTCTAGATTGTATGAGTCTGATTTTTCATCTGGACTGACTGTCTGATTTTTATCAAGTCTGAATTTCATCTCTGGACTGATTCTGATTTCTTTCTGATTTTCATTTTCAGGCAATCCAGTCTGATTTTCAACGTCAATAAAATGAAAATTGAATGGATCTCATACTACATAGTAAATTACATTATCTGCAGCATGCTGATGATTAAACTGAACACAAATGGAAATTCTTTCAGATATGTAAATAATTAACAGAGCCAATTTACCCAGCAGGCACATGACGTTGAAATGATGTCGTACTGAAGTCACTGCGACGTAATGACGTTACATCAACGTCAATGTGACGTCATTTTGACGTCATGTGCCCGCTGGGTACAGTTATTTACCGGAATATGTATAAGTATAAAACAAAAAGAAACTCATAAATATACGTAATACAAAAATAAACTCTGGAACTCTGGGATGGGGATTGTAGTGACTATTTCCCTGCAATTGCTATCATGACTTAGTGGGTCTTAGCAGTAGATGGTTTGGTAGTTTCACTAGCATTCATTCATCCAAGTAGGTTGTTGTCTTTTGTTGCTTTACCTCCATGGTGTACAGCTACGGTCATGTCAGGACAGTCAGTTAACCTAGCCACATTATTCCTGGGCAGGTTTAGACCTCCTAAGTGGTTAACCAGTACTAAAGTGCACATACTTTTACCAGTAACTGACAAGTGCCCCTCTTAAATCTGCGGAACATCCAAGTAAGTAATGAAATTGCTTATTTAAACAGTATAGACCCTGATCAGGCTGCACAATGTTGTTTGCAATTTAACTAAGCCCAACAGAAAATTTTTTGATGTGTACAGTAAGAGATAGAGTATTGCCATTACAAAGCTTATTTACAGTAGATATTTGTACAACCAACATGACAAAACAAACAAGGGCTTCGCAAGCGGCGCATAATACGCCCGTTTAAATGTCATAAAGGAGTTACAGAATGAACAAGTCTGTTTACAAAAGGATAGACAGACAGACAAACAGAGGCAACCACTCTATAATAAATGAATTCAACATTATATAAGTATATCAAGTCAAGGGAGATAAACTAAATATACTAGATACACCATTCTTGGTTCCATTACATTCCCTTGACATCATACAATATTTTAAACAGTTGAAATGTTACAGAGTAATCATGATATTTATGCAAGGGCAGGTAATTCAGTAAGTAAGCCAGAGTTGTGATTCTTGCTCAGGATACATTACCTCATTATACACATTCCTACAAAGTTTCATTCTAATACTTCAAAAGTTTAAGGAGATATGGAGTGAATGAGAAATGCCTAAAATATACTAATCAAAGGGAGGCTACTCCAAAATTAAGAAAGGGGGAGCAACCATTCTTATATGTGACACACTGTCTTATGATCATGCACATTGTTATAAAGTTTCATCTTGATATTCCAAACGGTTACCAAGTTATGGTAGGCACAAGTTAAGTATACACAAAAATAGTCAACAGGAACTGATGAAAGGGATGTAACTCTAAAACGAAGAAAGGGAGAGCAGCCAATTTTGTACGCGACACATCGTTGGGACTTCATTCACATTGCTATGAAGTTTCATTAAGATATCCCAAACAGTTATCTAGTTATGGCGCGCACAAGACTTGCAGGTAAAAAATTAATCAAAGGGACATAACTTGGAAACTAAGGAAGGGGGAGCAACCATTTTTGTACGTGACATGTTCCCCCAACCTAATACATATTCCTACCAAATATCATGAATATATCCCAAACGGTTAATGAGTTATGGCGCGCACAAGAATGTTTACGGACGGACGGACAGCGCCATGACATAATACGACCGTTTTTTCAAAATGGGCATATCACAAAGTGGCATGTGCACCCAGCGAAGACTCAGATCAGACTGACAGTGGGAACGCGTATCCATGGCGGAGTGATATTTTTATACAGATAGCAACCGAAAAACATTCTAAATTTCTGGAAGTCAGATTCAATCGACGAACGTGTCGCCATTTCACTGCTGCTTTGTCGGCGAATCAAATTACACACAGCCGAAAATAATATATGGTTTTATTCCTTACACCTTTATGTAATTCTTTATGCCTTTGAGGTAAGAACTAAACACCGCGATATTCGGCAATCGAACGTTTTACGCGATCACGTAGAGGCGTCTCTTTTCCGTCAACTTCAGTAGCAATTTTAAAAGTAAATCGACTTTCTCCCGTCGGCGGACATATGACATGAAAAACCATGGTGTCTGCCCTTTCTCCGTGTAAAAATTCAAGTAATTCGGTGTTTGGGACAATTTCCTTTGCAAAATAATGTTAAGGCCCTATGCATTTTCTCAACAAAATGGCGGATAATTTACCTGATCGGTAGCGATTGAAGTTAGACAGTTTTGTCAACAAAACAGTCTGTAATAAATTCAACTCCCACGGAGATTTTCTTGAATCCTGATATTCGACACACGACGAGGAACGCAACTTTCACATCGATACACAACTTATTTTTTTCTCTTCATTATTCAGAAAGTTTGGACAAATAAAACTGATCTGTAGCCTACACCATAAAGAATGTAAACAAATTGATTTTTGACAGTTGATGTGTGACACAACAACTAAACTAGCGTCAACCGGTTCGGCTTTCGCATTTACTAGCTTAAAAGTTATAACACCGGTAAGTTGTGGTCAAATCATTGGGGTTGCTAGAAAAAGTAATTTTGCCATCCAATTAATCCTGCACGCGCCAATATGTCAAAGCCACTCCCACAACCTACACAACCACCCTGTCCAACTAACACCCCGACCTCCCCCCTCCACCCCCTGCAGCCCCCCCCCCCCCCCCCCCCCCCCCCGCCACACACACACAATTTTTTTTTTTTAAGAAAAGAAAAATTTAAATGATGTTTAACCAACCTCAAATACTTGCAGAGCTGCAATGACTGTAAATCCTTGGATAAAAAGTGCAGTGTAGACCTGGGTCAGACTACTCCCAAAACAGCAGTCTAATCAGGGTATGCACTATTTTATTTTCCAAGAAGTTTTGACACACTCAGATGGTAAAAGTGGCATTATTTTAGGACAATTGCAGTATTAAATGGAGATTTGGTTTCAACTTTAAGCTTGGAAATGACAAAGCCATACACACACACACACTCCTCACTACTTTAAACTCCTTATGAGTTCAGACTAAACTGAAACGCAGCATATCTACTGTAAGATGAGCCTTTAGGCATTATAACGGCAGTTTGCATCTTTTATGACATATGTTTTGAACCTGCTTAATGAGGAGTTCTAATGAGGTGTCACAACATAAACATTTATAATGAAATGCCATGTTTGTCAAATACAAGCATATGGGGTGGGGGGGGGGGGAGTGGTTGTCAGCTCTGGAATACCCTTGGTTCATAAATTTAGACACCAGTGTGTTTATATAGTTCTCAGTGATCTTTTTTTTAGAGATTTACTCTAACTGTTGCCAAAATTCTCATGGAAACATGGAAATCTGTAAGGTAGGGGCAAATCTTATGCAAAAATTGTATAATTTAAGAATGAATGGTACCTCTGAGAATGGAGATGTTTTTCCCAAATTTTGGTTAAATGAGACATATTTCTCTAATATGATTCTGAGTTAGAGTAACAAAAAAAAAAAAACAGCTGTCCAGCAAACTTGAATTAATATGTAGCAAAATCTATGGACTCACAACCGTAATCCATTTGTTTTTTTTCTAAGATACAATAATAGGATATGATCATGATTAAACAAAATATTATACATGAAAAAAAAAGTAAATAAATAAGAGGCCAATATTTGGTGAACCAAAATGGAATTATTTTTTATCATTTCTCTTCAAGTAATATGTGCATTGTATATTGTGGTGTCTCACTGGTGCTTTGGGTCAAAAGGAACAACTTTTAATAAAATTAAAGATTCCACAAATTTCAACTGAACAATTATCTACTATATAGGTATTGTACATGAATAAAGCTCTAAATATATTCACATGCAGTCTGGCATTGCCTTTCAGTGTTTTCCAAAAAAATGTAAAAAGATAAATATATTTATAAATAAGAAATAATTAAAGTGATGGGCAGTATAAGAAAAAAATGTTTCTGGGGACATTTCCACAAGTGATGGTTTTATGAAATGATTTTACAAGATTTCACAAAGACTCAGCTGGGGCATGTTTTTCTGTATTTGAAAGCAATTCTGGAAATTCTATCTTATTCAGCCATACATACATATGTTGTGATCTATTATTAGAACCATCTTGCTGAAGTGGTTCAAATGAGGGAGCACAACAGGTGTTCATGAAGCCCATTAATGCTGGTGCAACATTTATAATGAGACTGTGTTTTTAATTTTTCATCCTAACATATCTGCATACTTAGGACAAACACATGATAAAGTGCTGGATCTAGCAGTCAGCAGGGTATTCATTTTTTCTGTGTATGGGCACTATGGTCTATATTATAAAGATCTTTCTGACATAATCCTCTGTGATCAATGAAATGGCTTCTTTAGGGGTGTGACCTTGGGTTTGGGGGGAGGGGGTGTAGACAGGAGTGGGCTTTCCCTCACTCAACTGCACTCCTTTACATTCATGGCTATCAGCCAATGTCTGTCATCAAGGTTTTCTGTCTATTAACTGATAGTTTACTCTTACTCTCTTGATAGGAGGATTTTCAATTTACATAGATCTAGATATATAAAGTTTCTTTTAATTGGGTTAAATGGAATAAAAATATGTTTTTTCTCAGTTTGTGGTATTTCTATTGGTATATTTTTATTAAGCATTTTAATTTGTAATGGGATTCATGCTAAAGTATAATTTTTGGCATTTAATTTTACTGAATATATTTTTCATGTTTCCCCCCCCCCCCCCCCCCCCCCCCCCCCCCCACACACACACACACACATCCCAACCACCAACCCCATCCTCCCGTAAAGGGGTCGGCCCATATTTAATCTTTTTTGACATTTAAAGAGGACTGTTTTAGTTTATCTCTTGTAAAACGGTTTAAAACCAGTTCACATGAGACTGGAGAGGCGACTATCATTTTTTATGCACGTGGGCCCGGGCTCTTTCTGTTTTTGTTGTTTTTTGGCATCTCACAAATAGGCGAAGCCTGGAGCTTTTGAGCCATTGTACTCGTACGTATGCAGTTGTAACTGAGCTGGTTGCACGAGATTTGACTTTCTCACCATGTGGTTGTATGTGTGTGCCTGTGGGGTAGGGGTGGAGATGCACAGGAGCCTGAGGAGGAGTGTTTTTGTGGCGTTGGGTGGGGGTAAGGGGGGGGGGGGGGGGCTAAAAGCGAGGTTGTTAGCTCTTATAAACAAATAGACACTTACAATTTACAGTATAATTCATTCTTTCCTTCCTTCTTTTAATCTTTAAGAGCTCAAGAAAGCAAAAAATATTGTTGTTCCGCCAAAGGGTTATCACGTAAAACATCCAAGAGAGCACGCGTGCTACGCGTGACGTTTAACTTACGGATTTCCAACACCCAAGATATTGATCGATTTCTGCGTAAACAGATCTTCTCCTGCCGTATTAACTAGCATGAATGACGACGAGTATCTCAACTATGAAATTTTCACAATGTCCCCGAAATCGGTTTTTGGGACAATTTTCTTTGCAAAATAATTGATCGCAGGGTTTTGGGGGTTTCGGTTTATACGAACTGGGTGCATCAGATTGTGACCATTAATTTCTATTTTTGGAAGTTTACTGGAGTCGTGCAATGAGTTCAAGCTCACAATAATAGCCAAAAGATTTCCCTGATTCGTGTTCCTAGTAGTGTCAGTCATCGTAGTGACAATAACAAGTGGCATAATTAGGTGCAGTTTTTACTGAATTTTCGCCGCCATTTTGTTGGGGATTATTTCTTTGTGCGTAGACGACTGCTCAGAAAATGAATTACTCAAATGTGATGAGTCTGCGTTCCCACTGTGAGCATCTGCCCAGTCTGATCAGAGTCTTCACTGTCCACATGAAGGTAGCTAAGACCCTCAGCTACCCTTTTAGCTAACAGCAAATACTCTGATCAGACTGGGCAGATGCCAAGGCTTATCTGAGTCTTCGCTGGGCGCATATGACGCTTTGTTGGTTTTGTAGTGTCAAGGCTCATTTGTTGTTTTGACTATATATTCTGACACCTACGCCAATTCTTTACTGGGATATTCCATCTTAATCATGGGCCAATTCATGGAACTATTAGCAAATAGTGCAGACCATAATTTGACTACTACTAGCAGTCTGATAGAGGTCTTCACTGTTTGCTGATGCATTCTGTCTATTTAATTAAATGCAATTTCTTAAGATGTGAGACAAATTCTATAATAGAATGTGATTTAGAATTAAGGCACTGCCTTTGATATGACACCCTCTTTGTTATCAGCAGGACTTCATGCGGATAGCTCATGCATACATAGAGCTAAACAAGACCCACCCCCTACTTGGAAGTGGTAGGGGGGGTTGCAAAAAATAGTAGAGTTGCTTCCTTTAAAAGTATACCCATTCATCCAAGTAGTGTTAATTAGTGGAATTTTGGTGGTGGCTGATCTACTGCTTTTTCGACTCTAACCAAGCCCTCCCCTCCCAACCTTTTGTACCATACACCCCCCCCCCCGGCCATTTAACAGGATTAATATGGTATATGTACAACATAGCGTACTCTAACCAAGCCCTCCCCTCCCAACCTTTTGTACCATACACCCCCCCCCGGCCATTTAACAGGATTAATATGGTATATGTACAACATAGCGTATACTGGCTACATTGTATGGTACCAAATGTGCTGCAGGAGTATGTTGCGTTTAACTGCAGAAAGATGGAGTTTTATATATATGTGAATCGAGGAAAGTGAACTGAACAGGATGAAAATTCTGTTGCAAAAAACATTGCCATAAGAGAAAATCCAACAATAAACGTAAATTTGACGGTCAGTTAACACACATGAGTAAACAGTTTGACTATAGTTATGCAGATGAAAGTAAGTCACTACAACCCCCAATATAAGTAGATATGTTGGCGGGATTTGCTGTAATCTCAATTGAGACAAGAAGCCCTATGTTCTTCAATGTAAAAGGATAGTGGTAAAACAAAAGTGTTTTATAAAGTAATTAACAGAATACTCCCAGATTTAGTAAGAAATATACCAGTCATATAGTGCATTGCATTAGATATATGAGCCGCGACACGACAAAACCAACAATGTGGCTGTGCGCCCAGCGCAGACTCAGATCAGCCTGGGCATCCGCCCAGTCTGATCAGAGTCTTCGCTGTCCCCATGAAGGTAGCTTAGACCCTTAGCTACCCTTTGAGCACTTAACGAAGAGTCTGATCAAACTGGGCGGCTGCCCAGGCTGATTTGAGTCTTCACTGGGCGCACAACCACATTGTTGGTTTTGTCATGTCGCGGCTCATATATACAGGTGATCACACAGTGCCAGCTGCTATTCACCTCATGTTTTTCATCATTTTTTTTTTTTTTTTCAATTTTTCAAAGGGCTATGGGGGTCCCTGGCATCCCTGTAAGAAAAGCTCTTCTTGAAAGGGGTCAACTCTTAAAGGAAAGATTTTCCTCCTCTGAGTTCTTTCCCCTGAAAGTTTAGAAGTTCATCTCATAGTAGATCAGATCATTATCAAGTTATCAAAAAAAAAAAAAAAATTGAATATGCATGAAAAATTGAAACTCAACAAAAACTTTTAATTCAGATCTGATAGTGCAAAAAGAAACTATATTGCTTTCCTTCTTAACATATTATGCAGGGCCCTAGATAAGAAGGAGTATTCGGTGATAATTAGGGATAAGTTTTGTTAATTCTGAATAAAAACATTATGTTGTGAGCCCTCATCTGAACCGTCTCAATGAGACGGTTCAGATGAGAGGTCACAACATATGGTTTCAATGAGAAATAAAGAAAATTATCCCTCAATTATCAACAAATACCCCTCTTATCTAGAGCTCTGATTATGGTAAGTTAAGCTAAATTTGCAAAAAATCTTATTATGTAAACCCTGTTTCTGATTTGCGTAGCATATGTATAATACCAGTACTATCAGGGTTCTCCCCAGGTGTATATGGCATGTCGCTTGCGACATGCCTTAAGCCAGTGTCAGTAATTGCGACATGCCTTAATTATCTTGACACCCTTTTAATCCCTGCGGACATCCCTTAATTGTATAACAGTAACTGTTAAATCACTCTTATTTAAGTGTGTATTTATTGTCACAGCGTATGCAGTGGAGGGTCAATACCACTCAGTAGATGTTTATACTAGGATTATAACACCTTTGCGGCAGTTTACACAGGTCAGGATTATGACACTTTTCCGATTAGTGCCCCAATTATGATTGGAAACAGGTCAGCTTCTTTGATGTTAATGTGTCCTCTTCAGCGAGATAGATGTATATAAATTAATTATTTTTTATAAGTGAAAGCTGACAGTATATTGACTTATCATCACTTCAGTAAAAAAATATTCTGCAGCTTATTACTTAAATATCTATAGTAATTTAGTAACTTTTAACTGAAATATTTACCAAAATACATAAAAAGTAACAGTACAATGGCAGTAAAATATAATACATGATAAGACTTCTTAGAAATTATAAAAAAGTTTTATTACCTCCCTTGTTTCATATGAGCCAAATTTAGACCTTGTCTGCACGCCTGATGGTTTACTTTAAAGGGAGACTGAGTTTGTTAGCTCACCTGGATATTCAATGAGGAGCTCAGAAATTTGCTCACCTGAGTATTATGTACATAAAAAAGGCCTACATGGTCCTCACTTGCTCACCTGACCACCAATGACCGTCTTAAAAAAATTCTGTGTGTGTGTGTGTGAGAGGGTGCATGGGTGGGAGAGGAGATCTTCCTATGCTAACCTGCTGGTTTAACTTGCTGTATTTGGCATTTATGAGCAAACTACCCATAGCTTTTGTTACACAGAAACATGGAATAAGGAAAAGATCAGAATTTATCACACAGTTGTTGTCTGCAAATGCTTAATTCGATATACGCGCGCTTAATTAAATTCATCTTCAACAACATGCCTTCAGAAATTTCTGGGGAGAACCCTGTATAGTAAAAAGTTTAAACATTGGGACTCCTAAAATAATTGCGGAAACTGTTCTAATAATTGAAAAGGTTTTTTTTTCCAATGCAGTAATGCATCTAGAAGATGCAGATAGAATGGCAAACAGGGTAAACCCTGATCAGACTGCTCCCTGTGGGGCAGTCTGATCTGGGTCTGCACTGTTTGCTCCCACCTAGCCCCAATATTTATAATTATCATGGTATTCAGTTTCATGAACGCAGAATAAATCTAACATGAAACAACACATAAATAGGGTATACAACTCCAGATTTGGGGAGTATCTGAGGATAACTCTTGGATTTCTACAGGTGTATGGGAACAATGCCACGTTTCTGCCATTTTAAAAGGGGTACAACTTAAGTGACACTCTCTTTATTTCCTTAAACAACTTAGCTCTTCCAAAATGGGGTCTAGTCTTCCACAAAGGCTTTGTGGAAGAGCTAATTCTTTCCACAAAAGTTACCCCTATTAAGAAGGGTGGCAAAAACGAAAATGGTAGAGTTGCTTCCCCTGAAAGTGTATCCATTCATACACTTCATTTGAAGGTGCTGGGCAGTTGTTTTCAGTGTTTAGTTCATTTACAAATAGTCAGTCCTGCCTAAATTGAACAGAACAGACCTGTCCGCATTACATGGTAGCTTGCCTGACAGGGCCTTGCCATTTTTAACGTAAAACTTTAACATTTTGCCAACATCGTCGCCACCAATGCTGGGGTAGTGCAATAGCTCTTCCTATACATTTGTACAGGCGAGCTAAAAATGTATGTTGTGACCCGCCTTAGAACTACCTCTCATGGATGTGGTTCTAATGAAGGTCATAACATTATGTTGCTATTGTTTGCTTTTTCAAGTGGGGTGGGGTAGTGTGATTTAAGGCCATTTGAAGAATTTTAATTCACACTGAGTTGACTAGTCAGCAAACATTGGCCAAAATGAGAGTTGCCAGAGAAAAAAACCCACCTGTCTTCTGCAAGCAGAAGCTTTTAACCACTAGGCCACAGAAGCCATTTGAGCCGCCACACAAGAAAACCAACAAAGTGGCATGTGCGCCCAGCAAAGACTCAGATCAGCCTGAGCATCCACTCTGATCACCTGATCATAGTGGTCTGTGTCCGCATGAAGGTAGCTTAGATCCTTAGCTACCCTTTAAGTGCTTAGTGAAGAGTCTGCACTGGGCACACAACCATCTTGTTGGTTTTCTCGTGTTGTGGCTCATTTATCCCAGAATTAACAGAAAATACTCCCCTTCTCTAGAGCTATAATTGCTGCATGATTAGAAGTGTTCTGAAATACGTTCAGGCACTGCCTGTAAGTCTATAGCTAATTGGTCCTTGTCCATACTGCCTTGAATAAAGGTAGACTTTGCTCGGCGAGGATTTATCATTGATTTAGAACCACGTAGTATTTGATCCATGTTCATTGACCGAGCCCTCATACCTGAAAGCACAGAAAATTACAAAGTCAAATGTAAACTAAAGTAAATTACTCATCATTATATTACAATTAATTTTTATTTACAGTTCCATTGATTTAATTACAGTAAATGGATACACCTCCATGTTTTTCTGCCATTTTTATCAAGGTGAACAACTTCCATGATTTCCTGTTTGCCCCTTGGACATTGCAATCCTTCCAAAAAAAAACTTTAACATAAAACTTTAACATTTTGCTAACGCCGACGCCACCGCCAACGCCGCCGCTGACGCCCACGCCGGGGGTAGTGCAATAGCTCTTCCTGAACTTCGTTCAGGCGAGCTAAAATGGTTGAGTTGCTGCCTCATGTAAGTGTACCCATTCACCTTAGAGGTTTAAAGGTAGGTTCCTGGACTAACGATACCAATTCTGTTCACAATATAATTTTTCTTTTTCTGTGTAGTAGTAAATACTCTTATTTTTATGAATATGTTGCAAATGAGAAAACTGTCGGTTTTGTTGAAAATTGTTGTTTTTCACTTGCTAATTTTCTTTTATTGAATAATGTGTTGGAATTTCAGTTCTAAAAATAACTTTGTCATATGTCTATATATGTGCGCAATTCCTGATGTCATTCTCCAAAGGGCATTTGTTTCTCTTGCCGTTAGCTCTTCTGGAGGTTCTAGCATGGTGGATGGGTTATTACTATGCCAAAACGCAGTGTAGCATGGGATCAGCCACGTAATCTATTTTTGGCGTGAACTAAAAATAGCGTTAACTGGTGTGCGAAGCAGAGTTAGGGAATCCCTTGCAAAACAACTTGTCTGATACTTTCCGATGTACACTTTATAGGGAAACTTATTAATTTACTTGTTATAATTGCTTTCCGACATTTTAGAAAAATAATCATCAAAATTATGATGCAGACCAAACTCCAGGAAACAACCTTTAACAGTGCACATCCTGATCAGGAGTAGTCTCATCTAGGTCTACACTGTTTCTCAGGCATTTTTGAGCCAAAAGTTATATTTTTTACAGTATTACAATACAGACACTTCTGATCCATAAAACAATCTATTAATTCATCTCAGATTATGGGATGGTCTATATAAAATTCATTTCAAAAAAGTTTTGACATTCTCTTTGTTTTCCACAAAAATATACTGCAATACCTCATTTAGGGTCTATTTGGCAAGACCTACCACTCTGGATATTAAATGGAGGTTAATTATTTATTTCCCTTCAAATTCTTCACTAATACCACTGCACTAACAGAATGACTTATTCACCAAAACAGCATCCATAAATACAAAATGAAAACAAAGAAAAAAGGGTTTAAAGCCTGTTGAATACTGGGTAAATGCCCCATTCTGAAATATGAAAAAATGTTATTATACACCACCGTTAAAGGAAAACGCTCACTAAAATGCATGTTGGACTCAAATTGAAAATTCTAATAAAACATAAAATTTGCCGAAAATTTCATGAAAATCGGACTTAAATGAAGAAAGATATGACAGTTTAAAGATATTGAAATGTTGAGCTGGGAACCAGCAAATCTGTGAGTTAATGACGTCATAAACTCACAGTCAAAAATGAAAACCCAAAATAAATTAAGTTTGAAACAAACTGTAGATGAATGAAATGCATAAATCTATATTTTACTGCATAATGAAATGATCAAAACTAAATGATGCTGTAAGAGTACGCAATTTATGCTCTTATTTTAGATTAAAATATTTATCACATGACATGAACTTCCAAAATGGCGGCCTCCAAGACCGCCATTTTGAATTTTTAAAATCTTCATATATTTCTTATTTTAAGTCCGATTTTTATGAAATTTTCACCAAATTTAATTGCTAATCAAGACCTATAATTTGAAGTCTGTTCAAATTTTAGTGAGTGTTTTCCTTTAAATCATGAACAAACACTAGGTATCAAATTAGTTAACTGAAAACCTGTATTTCATTCAAGTTAAAAGAAATCTTTTTAAACTTACCAAATTTCTCATTGTATAACATTATCAAATTTACCAAAAATAATTAAGACATTTAAAAACTCTCTGCAATGGACATTTTCATCTTCAGGAGACTGGGTATATACTGAACAAAAATAAAAACTTGACCGTTTTTATTTCTTAATTCCGACCAGGCTAGCAAATTTGTAATGTATATATGGACTTTTTTTCAAGTTGGACAGACGTCTGATTACTTAAGTCCTGAAAAATTATTGGTAAAGTTTTGTCCTGTCCGCAGTTATCTAACTTAATCCTTATTTAATAATTTAGAACAGAACTTTAATTTGCAAATGCGCAGAAGGAAGTTATCTTGTACGCAATAAACAGTAAATCCTGTGCGCATAGAAAACATTTTAAATGCTTATTTTCATTGTAATCACAACCTGAAAATAACGTTTAAAGTTTCAAGACTTTCAGATTATCTCCCTTTGACTTAAAAATATAGAGATTTTCGAGATGCCATATCTTCCATACAAATGCGTCTTTCTTGTTATTTTCTTTGAGATTTGTTTGACTGTCTTGCAAACTCAATGTCTTTATTACTGAATTTATTTGAAAGCAATTTCTTAAACTGCCATAAAGACTTTAATGTGTAATGGGAATTCCATTGAAACTGAATTTTCGACATCATAATGGTTTGGACTGAGGTTTTTCGTCTGGTCCTCACGACCTCCTACTCGACCGTGCATTGGCATAATTTTAGCTTATGAGTCCATACAGATTGGATTTAATACTGGAAAGGCGTTGCCAGCAGAATTGGTATCAGCGAAGCAGACTATAACAATTCTAAATTCAATAATTGTTTGGTTTTGAGCATAGAAAACAGAAAAGTACCCCTGTGACGTTTACAATAGCCTCAATTTTGCTGTATCTAAAGAATCTTGAATTTTGTGTAACTATGATATTACAGAATAATTACTTTTTCTTAAATTAAAAGAATTTTCATGTTTCACCTTTTCCCGACTACCGTAGGATGCAAAATAGCGACTGTCAAGTTTTTATTTTTGCTAAGTATACTTTCAGGGAAAGTAACTCAGCAAGTTTCTGCCCCTCTTCTCAATGGAAATCAAATTTTAAAGAAAAGAATTGCTCCTGTAGCAAATTCTTTCTTTTAAGAGCAGGCCCCTTTTTGGAAGGGTCTCATTGTTCAGGGAGAGACCAGGAAGTCACCAAAGTTATTCCTCTTTGTAAAAATGGCAGAAAGACACGGAAGGCATGCCCAAATATCTTAAGATAAGGTTTAGTGTAATTGTGCTGGCAGCATGCTTCATAAAGTGTTAACAAACAGTGCTGATCCTGATCACACTGCTCTTGCACAGCAGTCTGACTGGATCTACCTTGTTTGCTAAGGCATTACTGTCTGAATTTTCACAGTAAATACTGCATCAGCTTCATTATTAAGGTGAATGGGTACACATTCACAGGAAACAACTCTGCCATTTTTCTTTTCTCACCCTTTCTCATTGAGGACCAACTCCTAAAGGTAAGAATTTGCTTCTGTAGAAGCAAATTCTTACCTTTAAGAGTTGGCCCATTTTGGAATGGCTAAGGCATCCACGGAAGCAAACAGGAAGTCACATAAGTTATACCCCTGTGTATAAATGGTAGAAAAACATGGAGGCCCATTTACCTTAAACATGAAAAGTTATACTTTCAACAATTTTTAAAATCAGTGTTTATCGTTTTATCAATCAATATACATTCTTCTTCCATCTCTCCTCTTCTGCCCCTTTCCTTCATATTACCAAGCAGTGGGGAACGGAAAGGTGTGGGGGATGGGGAGAAGAAGAAAAATTCTTATCAAAAGCAAGGAGCTGAAGTTCATTGAAATCAATAAAATCTGGTAACACCCGCTCCATGGCTCTAGCTCTCCCCCTCAAAAGTATTTCATAGTTTTGCCAGGAAACCAAGCATTTCCAGATTCAATATCCAGCTATCATGTGTTTTTTTAAACCAATCAAGGTGCAGAGATCATTTGAAAACCTTTGCATCATATTAATAAATACAGCCCATCATTTCTGAGAATAAATATACAACATTTACTATCTTTCAAGCATTTAGCTGACAGGTAATAAAACTTTAATAATAAGGCCTTACAACAGCATAAAGAATCAGGCTGAAATTGGCCTTAATAAGGGAGCATCTCTAATTCAACTGCCCACACCTCGCACCCTTATTAGGGAAAATATAGTATATATTGTATTGGATACTTTTGCCATGCATTAAACAAAAGCATATTAATTTTGTTAACTGGATAAAGAATTTTGAAAGCAAGAATAAATTTGTGGTATTTCATAAAATCACTAGCACATTTGTAGAAATTTCATTGGACAAAGTATAATTATGATTTCTGATCATAGCCCTCTAGCTGCTTCAGTACAAGATACAGCTCATCCTGAGAAAGAATACAAGACCCCTCATACCAAAGACAATATTGTTAACTAGCTTTTGTCTAACTACCCACGATTGTCCACTAGCCTTTGTCTTACTACTCAAGATTGTCCAAAAGCATTTTCCTTCACCAAGATTGTCCATTTGCTTTTTTTTTCTGATTACTCAAGATTGTCCACTCACTAGTTTTGTTTTATGATTTCACCCAAGACTGTCCGCTAGCTTCTGTCTGATTATCTGATTTGCATGATTACCCAAGATTGTCCACTAGCTTTTGTCTAGTGATACATGGCTGTCTACTAGCTTTTTTTCTGGTTACCCAAGACTGTCCACTAGCTTTTGTCTGATTACCTAAGGTAGTCCACTAGCTTATGTGTGTCCACAAGTTTTTGTCTCATTACCCAAGATTTTCCCCTAGCTTATGTGTGATTACCCACGACTGTCCACAAGTTTTTGTCTGATTACCAAAACTGTCCCCTAGCTTTTGTGTTATTACCCAATGTCCACTAGCTTTAGCCTGGTTACTCAAGGTTGTCCACTAGCTTTTGTTTGATTTACCAAGATTGTTCACTAGCTTTTGTGTGATTACTCAAGATTGTCCACCAGGTTTTGTTTGATTACCCAAGATTGATTTGAGTATATACAAGTTAGTGTTTATTGAAGGAAATCTAAAAATAATTGACATCTAAACACTTCACTTACCACACTGCCAGAGAGGTAGCTATGTATGTACCTATACAGATTAAAGTATTACAAACTATAGGGGGGAGTCGGGTAACTTAGGACAGCGGGTAAATTCAGACAGTGACATTTTTTCCTTCATATGTCAGTGTCTGGAACTAAAACAAAACAGTGACTGGCCAAACAGTGAAAATCCTGATGAGATGGCTCATGATGAGCCTTCTCAATTGGATTTTCACTGTGTGCAATGGTATGTCCGAATTTACCCGCCTGCCCCAAGTTACCCGACTCTCCCCTACTCCTAGCAGACAAACAATGAAACCATGTCATAGAAAACTTGAGGCAATGTAAAACTATGCCATCTGATTGATTTCTTGCTTTATGTCCATGGTAAACAACTATGGTCATGTCGGGACGGTCAGTTAAGCTAACAAACTATTCCTGGGCAGGCTTAGACCTCCAAAGTGGTTAACCAGTACTAAGTGCACATACTTTCGCCAGTAACTGAAAACTGTCCTTCTTGAATCAGTGGAAGAAGAAAACAAAGTATGTGGCCAGACCGGGATTCGAACCCAGGACCTCTGACTTAAGAGTTAGGTGCCCTACCGACTGCGGCCCAGCGTCTATGCCATCCGAACGTCAATGCAACTGCATGATGTTGCACTGATATTAGATAGTGCTCTCCCTAAACACAGACTGACAGCAATAAATTGTACTCATAGACTATTAGATTGCTACTAAATGTATTTTATTTGCTGTACAACTGAATAAATTCAGTCTTGTCTGGACAAACTGTGCATAGCTTGAACAGACCACACATATGCAGCGTGGATTGTGCAGTTTGCATTATTTCCATTTCAACAGGTTGTCCATGATGTGACTCATACATATTGATTGAAATGATTTGAGGATGAATTATCTGCTTGCAAAGATCTCTCATTTTATTGCACAATTTTACTTGCCAATACCTGTAGCTATGAATGATATCATAGCTTCTCACCATAGCAACCAGGGCCTGGTTGTTCCAAACTAACAATGTTGTTAGTTAGCAAGACATCAAATGCTTTCATAGTTTTTTCAATCAAAATATTAGCATACTTGGATTTTATGTATCCTAGGAGACTTAACAAATTCTTGACTAATGAATTTCTTAAACTAATCATGGTTTGAATAACTGGACCCCAGGTTCATGCTTGGCTCTTTTTTGCATTGCACATGAAATACAAGAATGTCTGTAACACGCATTTGAACTTGAACATACTTAATTATATGGTAAAAAGCTATGCCGTCAACTGTACCTGCAAGTGTACACATATACAAAGGTATCTATGCATACCATTGCTGATGCTATGGCTAATAGTATTTGCACAATCAGACAGGAATTTTTTTTCAAAGATATCATTTAATCAAATCAGATAAAAAAAAAAAATACTGGTAAATAAAACATTCAACTGCACAAAATAAGAATAATCAAATAACAAGCTCTCATGTCATGCATTCCTACAATAATAAATAAATGTACTCTATGGCATTCATTTTTTATCAACCCTTAAAGCACCAAAAAATAGAAGGCAATATTAATGTCAGCAAAATTTCAAAAAATGTTTTGTCCAAGCTTTATCATATTGAGAATTCAAAGATCAGAGGACAAACAGTGTAGATCAAGATATGAGCTGCCTCATCTGGATCTATGCTGTTTGCAAATTATGCTACATATATTTTCATTTTGGTGCTTTGAGAATTTATACCATGCCTTGCACACTTCTACCCAAGATGCAACATCAAAATATGAGCCGCGACATGAGAAAACCAACAATGTGGTTGTGCGCCCAGCGCAGACTCTGATCAGCCTGGGCATCCACCCAGTCTGATCAGATTCTTCGCTAAGCGGTTAAAGGGTAGCTGAGGGTCTTAGCTACCTCCATGCGGACAGCGAAGACTCTGATCAGACTGGGCGAATGCCCAGGCTGATCTGAGTCTGCGCTGGGCGCACAACCACATTGTTGGTTTTGTGGTGTAGCGGCTCATATAATATGGCAAACAAAAATAACTGGACTCGACTGTTGCAACATCTCTAGCCTACAGAACGACAACATGTAACAGAATAACAGAATGGCAGAAATCAGCATAACAACAGAGCTCATATCAAGTGAAGCGCCATGCTCATATTGACAAGATGAAAGTAGATCCTACAAAACCCCTTGACCACTGATATTCAATTTACTCACCATCCTAAACAAAGATAGGGACAGTCACTAAATTAGAGAAAGATGTTTATTATTTAAGAAATTGTATCTTTTCGTTCCATTATATTTTTAACCATCACAATAATATGACCTAAAAGTTTTACTATTTATACACAAGAAAATCTTCATACAGTGCTGCTTGTTATGCAAGTTATCATGGAGCAAATACTGAGAAAAAGCTGTTACATTTCTACATAGGCTTTCTCATGAATGTCTCACCTCAACGCAGAATGCATCAAAATACAAACAGGACCAAATCTGATTTTGGTCCAATGAACATTTGTGAGTTCAAAAGATATAAATGACAGAAATTTGTGTTTTCAATGTCTGAATGATTCATATGGAGTAGTAACAGAAAGTCTACATTTAGCAGAACATTTTGTTAGTTGCCATAAATAAAGACTGCAGAAGCAATGGACTTGTACATAATAAAGTACCCATTTAACTGGCCATACCAAAGAAACTATCAACAACAAGCAATGGGAAATTTAAGAGAAGTCAAAAGGCAAGAAATTATAGCTTGACCAAAATGCACAGATTTAATAAAGCTTGGCAGGTGAAGATTGTTTTACTGAATATTAGTGACTTAATTGCAATTTCCTCAAGCAAAGACTCCAGAAACACATCTATTTCATTAGAGTTAAATAAAGCCAGTAAGTGAAAATCAGGCCTTGAAGCAAATATAATGAAAAAAGTCACTGGTGTATAGATAATAGTTTGCCATCTTAAGAAAAGAAATTTGCCATGTGGCTGATCTCCAAGCATGCAGGCTCATGTGAAAGAAGTAAACTTTGGCTAAAAAGTCTGAAGCCATTATGTAAATCAGAGCATATAAATACAACTGGTAACCAGGTGTGCAGTACATTTCCTTCAGTGACATTCATATCCAATCCTGTTACTATTCTTAGGCCTTACTCCCTACTCACCACCTACAAGAAAGTGCTTTAAGATATAAAGATTGTGGATACTGTGGGTCTACCACATTTCTTCCAATAAATATATCCTCTCTTACAAAATGCCCCCTCACCTTTTCTGTAAAAAAAGAGTTGCCAAACACTACTTAGACCAGGCTCCAGACCACCATCATCAGTTATTTATTGCCCATGGAGATCAATATTCAACTATGTGATATTTTTGCATGACACCATCACATAAACTGAAAGTACCCTTAAATGAGAACTCCGTGAAAAAAAAAAACTTCTATAAAGAAAGGGTAACATTTTAAATACTTCTGCTTTCTTTCTAATCCTTATGTTACATTTATTTCTGAACAGAAATAAAAAAGCGATGTTCGCAAGCCCTCTATAAACATGTACCATAAACAAGAGGCCCAAATGGGCCTGATATCGCTCACCTGGCTTTTGTGCAACGGGACCATTCTGATACAAAATGGGTCCAATTCAAGAGATTTTCACATTTTGATACTTTTAGTAACAGAGGCCAACTTGTCTGGTCTTTATATATTTACTTTTGAAACACCTCAGTGCAAGAATCATTTTGCCACAAATTTCAACAAAATCCATTCAGGGGTTACTGAGATATTGTCAGTTTCACGTTTTGTGCTATTTTTAGTAACGGCAGATGGCGACCATCTTACAAGAGGACCATTGGTCCTGTAGTTCACCTGGGTCCATTCAGCCTCAGTACTCTAGGGTTAGTTACTCTAAGGCCATCAGTCAATTGGTTTTGGTGAAAAAGATTTTTAAAGGTTTTAACCATATATGGGCATGGGGGACATGTTGGTCATGTGACCTGGACGTTTGAAAAAATTTTCATTCCCTTAACATCTGGAGGCTCTATATGAAATTTGGTTTCAAAACTGGCCCAGGGGCTTTTGAGGAGATGGTTTGATATTGTCAAAATGACAGAGTTCTGGGTCAAAAGTCAAAGAATGACCTTGACCTCTTGTACTCATGAATCTTCATGTACTCATTAACATGACTGTATATACCGATTTTTAGGCATATATCTTCAAAACTTTCCATGAAATCTTATGTTCTAGCATTTTACCACATTTGACCTTGCAGTAAAATAGTCAAGGTTAACCCAAGGTCATTATTTTGAACAATCTTGATAGTACTGGAATTCCCAATGCTACATACCAAGCTTCAAAGCCATCGGTCAATTGGTTCTGGAGAAGAAGATTTTTAAAGGTTTTAACCATATATGGTCCTGGCGGCCATGTTGGTCATGTGACCTGGACTGTTTGAACAAATTTTCATTCCCTCAATCCCTGGAGGCTTTATATGAAATTTCGTTACAACTGGCCCAGTTTTTTTTAGGGGATTGTTTGATATTGTCAAAATATGAGAGTTCTAGGCCAAAGGTCAAAGAATGACCTTGACCTCTTGTACTCACAAATCTTCATGTACTCATTAAGATAACTGTATATACCAATTCTTAGGCATATCTCTTCAAAACTTTCCATGAAATCTTATGTTCTAGCATTTTCCCATATTTGACCTTGCCGTAAAAAAGGTCAAGGTCAACCCATGGTCATAATTTGAACAATCTTGACAGTACTCGAGTACCCAAAGCTACATACCAAGTTTCAAGGCCATCGGTCAATTGGTTCTGGAGAAGAAGATTTTTAAAGGTTTTTACCATATATGGGCATGGCGGCCATGTTGGTCATGTGACCTGGACCGTATGAATAAGTTTTTGTTCCCTCAACTCCTGGAGCCTCTATATGAAATTTGGTTTCAATTGGCCCAGGGGCTTTTGAGGAGATTGTTTGGAATTGTCAAAATATGAGAGTTCTGGGTCAAAGGTCAAAGAATGACCTTGACCTCTTGTACTCATAAATCTTCATGTACTCATTAAGATGACTGTAGATACCAATTTTTATCCCAAAATATTCAACAGTTTCCAAGATATCTTATGTTCTAGCATTTTGCCATATAAAAGCACAAGGAAGCAAATTTGACCTTACCGTAAAAAAGGTCAAGGTCAACCCAAGGTCATAATTTGAACAATCTTGGTAGTACTCCCGTACCCGATGCTACATACCAAGTTTCAAGGCCATCGACCTACTGGTTCTGGAGAAGAAGATTTTTTTAGGTTTTTACCATATATGGGCATGGCGGCCATGTTGGTCATGTGACCAGGACCGTTTGAACAACTTTTTGTTCCTAAGGTCCCAGGACGCTCTATATGAAATTTGGTTACAATCGGCCCAGCGGTTTCAGAGGAGAAGTCGTTTGAAATTGTGGACGGACGGACGACGACGGACGACGGAGCCTGACCATACTATAAGCTCCCCCGGAGCCTCTGGCTCAGGTGAGCTAAAAATGGTATTACATAAGCACTTTGTCATTTCACGAAGGCTCACCAAAAACCCTGAAAATTTGTTTCCAATTATAGGTCTATAGAAGAAATGATGTTAGTGTCAACTCAGCATTTAATTGGAGAAAGAAAATTAATTAGTATACAAAGAACACCAGTAATTTTCATATATACATGTAAGTTCTTCTTGGGTATCCACAAAGTTTATATCATATCTGATCATTTTAATATATTCTACCTTTTCCACCTGGCTTCTAACTCAAAAACTGAAACATTTTAATACAAATGCGGATCAGCATGGAAAATCCACAAGATGGTCACCGATATCTCATGATTTTTCTTATTTCTCTAAGGCATAAAAGTGTGGCATCTCTTTAAAATCAAATTGATATTGCAAACTCCAAATCTGATACTCCAACGATAAATACATTTTTTTTCCACTTCTACTGTTAAATCAACTCATGATCCACAGAAACACAGTAAATACTTCCAACTGGCAAATCTAAAATCTTAAAATTTGCATAGATTACTGTAATGTGCCTAAATTTTGGGACCCCTGAAATAATTAATTTTCCATTTGTCCCAAATGGAAAATTGATTATTTCATGTGTCCCAATACTTATGCGCATTATGGTATTATAATCAGCTTTTAACTTTTTTAAGTACATCCAAAATACTAGTTTTATCTAGTTACGGGCATATACCATATAATCCAAAAATATTCATGTCTGAAAAAAATTATTTCATAATTTTTGGTTAAAACAATCCTAATTAGGAATTCTGACACCAATTTGTTAGAAACAGCATAGACACTACATTATTCCTGATGCCCAAGTTGGTCAGGGCATTCAACAGCTACTTTAACATGAACCATCTTGTGTTTTTCCCATGCTAACCTGATAAATGGTAATTCCTTATTTGGGCAACAAGCTTTGACATGATACAAAACAATTCAACAGCACAGACAAGTAACATATACAGTACACAAATATAGATTAGCTCTATAACGGGATCTTTGTCATCTTTGTAGCCATGGCTGATGGACAATAAATTAAACTATGAATCTGCAGAGCTTTTTGGCGACTTGAAACATATCATTTGATCAAAATATTTATGAAATCTGTCCAAAAACTTGTGGAATTGAATAAAAAAGCACCAAAGTAGGATTATAACCTGCAAGTATAACTACATGTACCTATATCATATATGGGTCAGAAACAAGGACCTCAGGACATGTGCTTCTAGAGCAAATAAAATCATCTTATGAAATTAGATCAAGGTCATAACTGTTATGGTGAAAGGGTACACTTTCCAGGGAAGCAACTCTATCCTTTTTCAGTTTTCACTCACTTCTCAGTGGAGGTAAACTCCAAATTAAAGAATTTGCTCCCTGAAAAGCTGAACCCATTTGGGAAGTCTTTGTCACCCAGGGAAGCAAACAGGAAGCTACAAAAGTTGTTGACCTTTGTAAAATTGGTGGAAAAAGATGGAAGTGTACAGCTACACTTTAACTGTCAAGAATATGGTTTTCAAAGACTGTATAGCAGGGACAGCTCTGGTCATGGCTGGTAAATTTTCAACCTTATCTCAGGCATTGCTGACAGCACACTGTACTAGGGTATCTTTTGCTGGCAATAACAGAAGCAACATGGAACATTTAGCAATAACTAGCAATGGGCCAATAGGAAAGGTGCTTACAGCACAAGGAAAAAGAGAGACTTATATCAACCTGCACATCCATGCAGTCTCAACACAGTCTTCCCTAAGTCCAGCGCATAAACAATCATGAGGTATGCAAAGACTGGATAGTCTGGGCACGTCTAGTAAATTCAGGGTTGCCACTCATCCACACTTCAAAATTCTTGGACGTTTCCCTTGTTTTTCCCTGATGTTTTCTAATTTCCCATACCTTTTTATGGATTCAAAATTTGATAATGCTCTTTACTTTCAATCGGCTAAAGGAATCACTTGAAATTTGGGTGTTACGCTTAAAGGAAATTGAGTTACTCTTAAAGGAAAGAATCTAAAGCTGCCATTGCCACTGTTTTTCAAATTCCCTGACAGCCATGCCCTTTTCAAATTTCCTGACCGATCATGAAATTTCTGGACTTTCCCTGACTTGGAAAAACTCATTTTCCATGCAGGGGCCGTATTCATAAAACGACTTAAGTCGTTGCTATACTGTTGCTAAGGCTAAATTTCTTTGAAGGAGATTCCCTACAACTATGAAATTTGCTCTGGAGGAACAGTCTTACAAAGATGTTTTTTCCTGGCCGTGGCAACCCTGGTAATGCACTTTTTCCCTAAGTGTAGTTCAAAAACATGTATAAGCGTAAAACATGTATAAGCTTAAAATTTAGTAATTTTTCAAACACAAACACAATAGTGGGTGAAGTTTGACAAAACAGATTCACAACTCAAGCTATCTCTGGTAATTATAAAATTATCTGAGAGAAGTTTAAAACATACAGAGCGTTATCTTGCGGGACCTCATAAAACCATCTCAAGAAGGCTAGTCTGAAGGGATCTAACAAAAGGTCCTGACTGGCGTTGCATGAAAACAGACATTAGAATATCTTTAAACAGGAAAGACCCAGATCAGCCTGCACAATTGAGAATACTGATCAAACTCTTCATTTTTTGGTTTATCAGTCCTATCTGAAGTTATCAGAGATAGCCAGAGCAACAGATAAACAGGTGATCAAGTTTAATACCTATCATTTTCTACATAGACATAATACTACACTGCATGAAGTCTGCTATCACAGCATTAGAGGCTACACTCATCACTGAACCTAAAATGTCAACATATATTTGAGCCGCGACACGAAAAAAGCAACAAAGTGGCATGTGCGCCATCATAAACTCAGATCAGCCTGGGCATCAGCCCAGTCTGCTCAGACACTTCGCTAAGCACTTAAAGGGTAGCTAAGGGTCTAAGCTACCTCCATGCGGACAGCAAAGACTCTGATCAGACTGGGCGGATGCCCAGGCTGATCTGAGTCTTTGCTGGGTGCACAACCACTTTGTTGGTTTTCTCATGTCACGGCTCAATATTTCATCCTGTAAAGTTGTGTCTTCTCCTAAACAATAACAAACCATCTAAAGATACAGTAATGAGAGAAAACTCAATAAGCCTATAAAAGCTACTTCAGGTTTATCCAACAAAAAAATTATATTTCCTTTGAATAACAGCTAGCCTGATGGAAGTATACAAGCAGAATCCTAATTCACAAAGCCTAAAATATGAACATATTTCATTATTTAGAAAATTTGAGAATTTCCTTAAACAATAAAAAAAGTCAACACTGAACCTATAATAACAACATGAATCCTACATTGCAGAAATGAAATGTACACACTATAAAATAACCCAGTTCATGAAGTCCTTTTTTTGTCGGTGATGTTCCTCAATTGACAGAGGTCATGATAACGTGAAGCTTTGTCCTACGTCGAAATACAAAGTCGTCCTGGCACAATGAATCCAGCAATATTTAGTAGTAAACCTTAACTAAAACTTACACATGCAGCTTTGCATATTGCATTCCTCCACAAACAAGATAATTAATATACAACAGCATAAAATAAGTAAGAAAACAAAGTCAGATAGGCCAATGCTGTTATAATGCATTTTCTACCGAAAATTGTTACCAACAAGCAACAAACAACTTGTTAGTGTTAATAAATAAGAGCTTCAAATGAGGTAGATTTTCATAATGATTCTCAAATGAGCCGCGACACGAGAAAAACAACAATGTGGTCGTGCGCCCAGCGCAGATTCAGATCAGCCTGGGCATCCGTCTTGTTTGACTAGACTCTTCGTTCAGTGCTCAAAAGGTAGCTAAGTGTCTAAGCTACCGCCATGCGGACAGCGAAGTCTCTGATCAGACTGGGCGGATGCCCAGGCTGATCTGAGTCTGCACTGGGCGCACTACCACACTGCTGGTTTTCTCGCGTCGCGGCTCAAATAGTTTTTCTTATTTCATTACAAGAAAGTTGTTGTTACTGCCATTCACAAAGACTGCCCCAACAAGGCAATTTGAATGAAGGACTATGAAGTGTTTTTATGACAAATGAATAAAATCTTTTCTCCAAAATATAATTACTGATAAAACCCACCATAACTGGAGCTCTGGTCACATTAGTAAAACAAATTATTACAGTTTTGACAAGTGAAAGCTTACAATGCTGCCAAACATCTAGTTACATGTAGCCACACCTTTTTTTATAATGAAAATTAATAGCAAGACTTTATTAGCACATCATTTATGTTTTTACCGCATCTAAAAATGTATATGTTTGACATATGCAACTAGATTTACTAAGCTTTTGACATATTTACCAGTTAATTTGGTTCAGTAAGACTATCGTCAGTTGAAGTTAAAGGTCTACTAGTAACTGGATTGTAAAATAGAGAAGGGTGATTTAATGGCTTTTGATGTAATGAAAAGGTTTATCACTCTCGCCAAATATTAGTTTGCAATACTTTTAGGGTTATTGTTGTTGTTATTATTATAAAAATAATAATTATTATATTTTTTTTTCAATAAAAATGAGATTTTGCAGTGAAATGAATATTACTTATTGAAACTTACTAATTTTATCTGATTTATCCATGTTTAACTTTAATAAGTCAAGTACTAGTGGCCCACTTTGAATCAAACTATAGTGGCTACTATATTTACTAAAGTTCCAATCGAAGTTCGCTGGTAGGTACTAAACTGACGTCATGAACTTACCAAAGATCTACCAAGGTCTGGACTGGTGTTACTCTAGTAGCAAGATGGCGGCCGTTGTAGATTCTCGCGATTTGTGGGTGTACAACAAGTATTTGTTTTACTGAGTTGGTTCTTTTAACTATTTTAGGGCATATATTATCCTACCATTATGGCAACTTATAGCGCTCGATTGGTAATGCGAGTGCGCATGCCCAAAAATACTACTATGGTAGGTACTTTAGTTCGATTCGAAGTAGGCCAATAAAAGTAACATTTGGTCACAAAGTGCTACAAATGGACTCATTACTGTATTTATTTGGCTGATAATAAGATGGGGAGATTTTCTCCTCTAAAATATGTAAATCAGTTGTATTAATTGTGCTATAAGATTGTTTTTTCTCCTTCCAAAAACTTCCCATAAATCAAGACCCATCATATAAGACAGATCTAGACTCTTGGAAACTGTTTTGAAGTGGGGAAAATACTGTCTTATGACCAAATAAATAGGGCAAGTATGTTTTTAGTTGATACGGTAAATGTATACCTGTAGGTAATTTTTAAGTTTTACAGTCACTCCAAAATTAAATTAAATTTAAACCCCAGACTTTAAAGACACCAAGATTGAAATATCATGAACTGAACTGAAAATCAGCTCTAACACATTTCATTCCCTATAAACTAACAAAATAATTATACAGTCATTCCGCAATACAAAATTAAAAGACACATAAATGTGCACATCTAATCATTCCTGAAATAATGCTATATGACATTACCACTCACAGATCACTCATGACACGGAGCACTGAAAACTGCTTTCCTGCTTAGGAGATGGTTCCAATGCTGGTTCTTGAATCTTTTCGAATATTAGGGAACCAGATGCTTTTGAATCAACTGGATGGCAGAAATACAAAAAAAATCTGAGTTCTAAATACATTTTTACCTAATAACCTCAGAAAATTTAGGAAATTGCAATGAAAAGAAAAAAGAAGAGATAACATAATCCTAAATCTGGGCAACCAGATGTTGCATATTAGGAGAATCTGAGCACTTTTGAAAATCACTGATGAAAATATACTAAAAAGATTTCATTTTATACCACAGTTCTCAACATATATATTTCTATTAATATATAAGGTAGTTGCTAAACTTTAAGAGGTGCAAAACAAATTGTTCCAATCTTTCCAAGTGCAATGTAACAACTGTGTGAGTTCTGAGTAAATATATTACATGGTGAAGATATATTTACAGTGAAAGAAAACATTAAGTTATCCTGAGCCATCATCTAACAACAAATTCCTTGTATATAGAGCTTGGAGCATGATTATTATCGCCATTAAAAAGTAAGTATATCTGAATTCAAGGTTTTAGTACAAGCAAAATTCACTGCAAAATAATCCTAACCTATTTTGTTTTGACAAAATCATTGAGCCAGGAAAATCAAAAGATAAAATATATGGTAACCTATATGTGATACTTACTACTTGACTTGCGTCTTTCGAAGTATTTTTTAGCTTTACTTCTTCTTGCTATGGTCTTTCTGGCATGTATGGCATTCTTTATGACTACTGGCTTATCAGGGTCTACCTTGGCCTCCTCAGCAAGGTTCTCAAAAAAACCTGAAGTACAAACACAAAACTGAACACAATACAATGTTTGATGAGCTACTTTTCTGCTACTCATCCCCAATCTTGAAACAAAACACATAACACAGTTTGAACTATATATTCAATGGAGCAAAATCTTCTACACTTCATCTAACTAATTAAGTATTCCATGTTTGAACAAAAAACTCTTAAGACAATACAATTACAGTAGAACTTCAATGGCTTGAACAGACTTGGGCCGATAATTACTTCCAGCTAAGGGTAGTTCTAGCCATCCAGAGTTTGTTTTTTATATAAAATGACCTCTAGGGACACAGGAACGAGTTCTAGTCAGGCAGGGCTAACAAGCCACCAGGGTTTGAGCTATTAAAGTTCTACCATATCTATATATAGCTGGAATCTTAAAATCTCATAATTAAAGAGAAAAAAACTCTGCCATATTCATTTTTGCCGCCTTTCTCAATAAGAGTCAACTTTTAAAGGAAAGAATGTCAACTCTCAAAGCACACCTGGTTAACTATGCTTCCAAGGATGTTACACAACAAAAAAAAGCTGTTATGAAACGACAAAGAGTCATAATTACCAAATGGAAACTATGACTCTTATTCGTTTCATAACAGCTCTTTCTCATTTCGTATCAGCCCTTGTATATATACATGGTTAACCAGGGGTGTGAAGTAAAAAATCTGTTCATCCCTTGTAAAAGTGGTGGGAAAAAATCCAGGTGTATCCATCCACCTTAACCTTACTTTTTAGTTTATTGACATTCACAACCATTTCCTCCTTGACTTCATGATGTACATTTGGAGTCTCGTGTTCCACGGCATGACCTAGTTTATGAAGCGACCCTTCAGCTTCCTTTAGTCTCTGTTCAGCCTGCATTCTAGCCACTACTTCTTCCTGTCAGGAAAACAATGAGCCATGCGTGAGAATCCTGTCTTAGGAAATATGCAAACTTGTGTACACTTGATCAGACCAAATATTGGAAGTCAAAATATCTTAGACATAACAGAACTTATTTGATTATAAGACAGGGGCCTTTTCCCTCTCTAAAATGACTCAAAACACGTAACTACATGTATGTTGTATTACTTTAGCCATAAAACTGTTTTTTTCCCCTACGAAAACAAACCAAAATTCTGATCTGAGTAAAGACAAATCTCGATATTTTGGAGCGTTATAGAAGAACTCCCCCACCCCTACATCCCACGACAAGTCTTGTAACCAAATAAATACAGAAGCACTTTGACCACTAGAATTTACTTAGGCTTTTAATATGGTAGTTATAGATATCTAGGGTAGAATTCTATACATACTGATTATTACAGACTCGAAATAAAAGTAGTTTTAATTAAACCATGCTGCCTCATTAAACTAACTAGGACCTCATTCATACCAGTTGAAGACAACCAGGCTAGGTATTCTTAATCATATTATTACTAATGCAAGATGCAGTGCATATTATCAACTTTGCGGAACTGAAACAAATGGAAAGCTTGATATACTAAAAAAAAATTTAATACTTCTCATTATTATATTTGTAATGCCATTTGGACATAATGTTGTCATGTCATGGCTCTAACTAGAACTAAACTACAAAGAAAGACAAGGCAAATGAGCATTTAACATTCATTTGCCTTATATTTCTTTGTATTTTAGTCTAAATATAATGTTGTTTACTTTAACCCCATGCCTATTTACGGACCCCAAACATAGTATAAAACATACAGGGACTGCACAGTATATAGTCACATGATATACATACCTTCAACTCAGCTTCAGTCATTTCTTTCTGTGCTTTAAGATCCTGTGAGGAGAAATAGAGGAATAATTAATAAGTTGCATTTTACACTTTTTACTGAGCAACCAAAGTTTGCCCTCCTGGTCTGTATTTAACACCTTCCTCGGACTTAGTTTATGTTAAGGCATCAACACAAATGTAACAGTCCACAATCATATACTCTGTCAATAATACCCTTGATATGCATATTCTATCAAACCTCTTTAAAACGATTTTTAACACAGGAGAAAAATGCATTTTATTACTTCAATTTCATAGGTACAAAAGATTTTCTCTGATCCAGATTTACAGTGTTTGTAACAGCAACTCGTTTACAGCAGCACAATTCTCAGAAGTAAAATTAATGCTTTTTTTGTAATGCATTTCAACTGTATCTATTTATTTCTCTGTTGATGTTACTGTCATAGAAATTTTTCTGGTCCTTTTCAGTCTTTAATGTCGCAAGATTGGACTACTTAACCAGCAATGTTTAAGAAGAATTACTTTTAGTTACTTTCAATCTATTAATTGGTTTATATTTAAAAAAAAACATTATTGTCTTTGCCACCACCTGGCACAACTACAAAGCAGGGACAGGATCACCAAATCTGTATTTCACTGTTAGTCAATTATCAAAGTGAAGAATCTGCATACTTTTGTAAAACTAATAGGATTGGTTCTTTGCTGTTTTACTAAATGAAAATGTCTATTTAGAAGACACAAATATGGCCACTCCAAGGGCTTAACACTAACTCAGAAGAGGTTTAACAAGAGCCGGGCCATGTAGCGCAGTCGGTAGGGCACCTGACTTATACGTCAGGGGTCTTGGGTTTGATACCCAGTCTGGCCACATACTTTCGTTTCTCCTCCCGCTGATTCAAGAAGGGCAGTTGTCAGTTACTGCCGAAAATATGTGCGCTTAGTACTGGCTAACTGCTTAGGAGGTCTAAGCCGTCCCCAGGAATAGTGTGGTTAGGTTAACTGACCGGCCCGACATGACCATAGCTGTTTACAGTGGACGTAAAGCAACAAATCAATCAATCAATCAAAACTTTAACAAGAAATATGCACTGGTAACATACACTTTCTGGCCCAGAGGTTATAAAACCTGAGTACATTCTCAAACTCAAAATAAAGCACAATGATCAAGCACATGCTCGAAAGCAGCCAATCAGTGTGCTTTATTTTGAGTTTGAGATTATTCTCAAGTTTTATAACCTCGAACCCAGGTTAAGGAAATAGTTTTCAAGGAAAGCAACTCTTCCCTTTTCATTTTTGCCTACCTTCTCAATGGAAGCCTTCTGGAAAGGTCAGGGGCCATATTTATAAAACCACTTAAGTGGTTGCTATGCTGTTGCTAAGGCTAAATTTCTATTAAGGAGATTCCCTACAACTATGAAATTTGCTCTAGAGGAACAGTCTAGTCTTAGTCTGTTCCTCTAGAGCAAATTTCATAGTTGTAGGGAATCTCCTTCACAGAAATTTAGCCTTAGCAACAGCATAGCAACCACCTAAGTCGTTTTATAAATACGGCCCCTGGTTGTCCCGGGAAGTAAACAGGGAGTCATTAGGTTGTTTCCATTTGAAAAAAATGGTGGAAAAACAAGTAGATGTATCCATACTCCTTACACAATGCTTAAGTGTGAAAGTCTTATCTCAATATTGCAGCTTTCGTGGTAGTGTTTCTGCTGCTTTTATGTCATAAGACACTTCCATTTGTATTAACCCAATATTACATATACATTGTAGAAACAAGTTTTATGACTTCCTATTTGCGTGCATGGCTGATGAAGCCTTTCCAAAATCGGGTCTTCTCTTGAAGGAAAGATCTAATTGCAGAGGAACAAATTCTTTCCTTTAACAGTTGATCTTCTAACCCCCACCACAGTCACCACACACACATATACACACACATTGGGACAAAATATTAAAATGGCAGAGTTGCTCTCCCTGAATTACCTGATTTTTTTTCTCATTCTGTATCACCTATGGTACTTGTATCTCAGTAACTAAGTGCTAAGTCTATACTGAGTGGGTGGGGTAGGTTACCTTTATAGTTGTCTGTAATTCCTGAGCTTGTTCGTTGTACATCTGCTTCTCTTCCTCCAACTCTTCTGCTCTCAGCTCATTCTCTTGTAATCTAGGAAAAGCATGGACAGATGAGACAGGGTACAACACAGCATCCTTATAACATTATCATAACATTAAATTAGGTACAACAGTTTTCTATCAACTTGTAGCTCTGTTAGTTTTATAACAAGATTATAATACATACTAATTTTATGCTCAGTTCACATTGTTTGTCTAGTTGTGCTTGTTTAGCAAGGCAGACCCTGGGTATATGAAACCCTAACAGGCAAATTACCTCCGTGTGTATTGTGTTTTTTTTTGGGTATATGAACAGTTGTGCCAGTTCAAAGACACTGCAATCAACAACCCCCATCCTGATAGTACTCACTCCAGCTCAAGGCATACTAGGTGCAGATGTCCTGATGTATCTGACTAAAGAAAATGACTGAACATGTGCCCATCAGTGGGAGTCAAACCCACAATCCCCTCCATGAAAAGCGAGAATTCCATCCACTAAGCCAGGCCCTCCGTATTGCTCAGCTCCTTGTAATCACTGTATATAATATTTATACACTATTTATTTAGTTATATGACAGGGATTAGCCATTCTTAAATCCTGGCAAAAGGTGGCTTAAGCACAAACCTCATTTCAGCTTCTGACTTCTCTTGTAGTAATTGTTGAGTTTCTTCCTCAATGTTCTTCAGTTTAGTCTTCAGCTCGAGTTCAGTGAGGGACAAATTCTCTTTCTCCTGGGACAGCTGCTCTGTTACACTCTCTTGTCTCTTCAGTGTGCTCAGTATTGCTTCTCTCTCATCGGCCAATGCCTGAAAGTCACAATAATAATTCTGTCATTGCCAAACCAAACAGAACTTTAGGAGATATAGTCTCCAGGAAGTAACAATTTAAGGTGTATGGATACACCTCCATGTTTTTCTGCCATTTTTTACAAAGGTAAACATTTTTTGTGACTTCTGGTTTGCTTTCCTTGACAATGAAGCCCTTCCAAAATAGAGTCTATTCTTGAAGGAAAGAATTTGCTCCTAGGGGAGCAAAATTCTTTCCTTTTAGAGTTGATCCCACTGAGAAGGAAGGTTAAAATTAAACAGCAGAGTTGTCACCTCTGGAAGTGTACCTGTTTATGTTATTCCCTGTTTTGAGCATAAACATAACAAATCTGCCATAATTACATGGCCGAGCAGCAAGGGTTTTCCTATTTTGCTGAAAGCACTTCTCTTTAAACTCTTTTAAACATATAAGTTCTGTAGTATCACAAACTCACACACTTTTTTTACTTATTTGTTTTTAATATAATTGTGTACCTTGTATACACCACCAGATGTGTTCTAAACAACCACCAAATGTGTGTGTGTGTGCATGCATGCATGAGTGCATGAGTGTGTGTGTACAACAAAGAGACTACTATGTACTTCTTAGACTTAGCAGAATCTGCAAAACTCAAGTAAAATGTTTGTCCAAGCTACAGCATATTAAGAGTCCAAAGACTAGAGGGCTGCAGGGCAAACAATGAAAATCTAGAGAAGGGGCTCATTATGAGCCACATCAACTGGGTCTATGCTGTTTGCAAATTCTATATATATATATTTATTTATTTTTTTTCATTTTGGTACTTTAAGTGTTAATATCATGAATGTGGTATGATTGTTTACCTGTAGAGATTTATCTTTAAGTTCTAGCTGCTGATCAAGTTCAGATCTCTCAGTGTCCAACTCCTTCATGAACATCTGGGTTTCATCCAACTCACTAAAACACAGAACAATACAATGATCAGGGCATGGCTGACATTATGCAAACCTGCTGTTTGACAAAATTGCAACAACACCAAGAAAGCAAGGGCTCATATATAACCCCAGCTAGCGCCACAGCCTAATAAAGTAAACTGAATAAAAAATCTTAACCCACATATTTATGGATGGACTGCTGAACTCTTTGATAAATTTATAAACTAAAGGATGATAACTAATACCCCTCAAAACCCCTCTCCCCCATTCCCCGGGTACTATCTTCTCCTGTAAGAGGGGAGGATTTGGGAGATATCCGGGGGACATCTACCCACTCCTCACAATCTGGGTATATTCCCATCCCTTCAAACTTCTGTTTTCTGAAATGTAACTTTCTTCCTTCATCATGTATTGAATAGTTACTTAGATAGTTCTGATGTCATTAATTTATAAAAATTTCTTGACACTCTGTGTTCAACTTATGCATAGTTGCTGCCTCTTAAATTGTACTCATTCACCTTAAAAACTTCAAAGGACAAACCCTTACCAGTGCTCCAGATAAGAAGGGTAACAGGGATAATTTAGGGATAATTTTCAATATTTCTCCATACAAGCATATGTTGTGACCACATTGCCAGTGGACACACAAAAGCTAAGGGTTTTCTGTCACAAAATGTTGCTTTTACAGGAAAATTCAGAAGGAAGACAAAAAGGATTTTACAGGTTGTAAATAAATCTTTTTTTTTAGGAAATGACCCATATTTAAAGTTTTTGTATTCTGTATGAGAGCTCCTGATAAACCTTGTTTAATGATAATGGTGACAGTTTTGTTTATTTTCCTTAAAAACACATTAGTTGTGCCAGTTAGAACCCACCTCCTTAACCACAGCTTTGGTTTATGTAACTCATTTGACATATTTATTTCAGGTTATTATGAGCTTGTTAAAGGTTTGGCCCAAAGTTCATAGTCCAAAGGAGGTAAGTTCTCTGAGACGTGTTTCAACAGGTTCTAAGGAGGGGTAACAACAGGGCTACAGAAATCCGAATATTTGTCGGTTCTGACCGAATTTGAGTTCCAAAAACCGATTCAGTTGGCATAAGGCACATTTTTATCAGTCCGAAAAACACAATTTGCGGATGCATTATGACACAATTACCTGGATTTCAGCCAAGTGTCATACCATTTATTGTCCATAATTATCCAATATTCATGCACTGCTGTCAAAAGTTATCAAACAAAGCGACGATTGTCTTGCCAAGGTGTGAACACTGATCACGTTTTTAGAAATCTCCGATAATTAGCAGGTCCCGTCTCCATATGACCTCGTTGTTGGTGGGATGTTAAACCCAAGCTCACTCACTCGATAATTAGCATGTGTCCAAATATGGCCAGCGGCGATCTCGTATACACATGCCGACGCATGGAAGAAAGCTTTGCAAAGTAAAGTCACAGTATACTTTCAAAGAAAGCATCAGGAAAGAATTTCACTAGCAAAAAGATAATAATAATAATTAAACCCGACTTGATTATACGCAGGCTGGTTAGGGTTAGGTTTTTTTAGCCGATGCCATCGCTACCCCAGAAAAGTATTTTTTTTATTTGTTGCAGGTACTTCCTTGCAAGTATATACAAATTTAAAGGGAATTAACTCAAATAGAAATAAAAGCATCGCAAACGACTGCGTGATACCCCGCCACTGCAAGCCTTTTTCACACACCGATTTTTCCAGATTTATTTTTTCTCTGTATTACTCCAGGGCGGGAGCAGCCTAACCCCACTGAACACAGAGAAAAGTCTTTGTTCTGACAGGACACTTCATTTCTCTGATCACTTACAATAAGCTTCCGATTAATCACTTACCACTCTACTCAAATACAATTTTAGTAATTTTAAACTGGTGACCACGGGGCAGGGGCAAATAAACCATAAAGGATCAAATTTTTATCATCAGAAGCTTTTATTACAGTCAAACCTGTGAACAAAGGCCAGCCACGGGAAAAAGCAAAATTGGCCGTTGTTTACAGGTGGCCGTTGTTCAAAGATTCAATAATTTCACGATTTTGATCGACTGATAAATGTAAGTTTCGTCGGAGATTTTTTTCGCGCGCCTTTGTTTGCAAGCAAGCGTTAATATTTCCCGCGTTTTTTGCACGTGCGCGAAATCAATATTCAAAGTGCATATAAACCATTAAAATACGCCAGAAAATAAATTTCCGAAATAGGTTTATATTCTGTAATAATTTGTTTTCAAAATACACACACGTATCGGTAAAAATACCTTTGCTTTCACGGTTGACGCACACGACCTTTCGGCGATACGTTGGATTGACTGATTAAATTAATTATCGGTTGACTGAGCATACTGTATAAGACATGATTAGCCGAATAAAACTGACCTTAATTACCTTACAGAAATTCACACTTATAGAATCAAATGCATTATGCGCTATCAAATTGCGTAGAATACACTTTGTTACATAAATTATACTGCACCCGAAAATCAATAACCAGTCTAGTGCTAAAAATAGATTAGGCAATACACAAACACGTGTGTCTGAAAGTGAAACTGTGTTTTGACACAAGGACTGACCGTTATTGGGAGAAATTAGCGCGTCTCGGGATGGATTCGGATGACCGTTGACCGCAGTTCGCAGTGGACCGCTATTCCCAGGTAATTCAACCAGGAAATTCGACGGGAGGAATCCGAACCGACCGTTGTTTTCAGGAGACCGTTATTCGGAGGTGACCGTAAGCACAGGTTTGACTGTACTTCTATCATCAGATGTAAATTTCTGAAAATCTAATCTGTTTCACATCAATATATTATATAGATTTTATCATCGTTTTATGCATGTATATAGCCCGGGGCAGGGGGAGATAACTCCCATGGGGTAAATTTGAGCATCACTGGAGGCTTTCATCACTCTGATCATTTGCTGTAAGTTTCAGAAAAGTTGCTTCAAACTCTGATTTTATATGGAATTTTTCATGATTTTATACATGTATGTAGCACAAGGGCAGGGGCAGATAACCCCTAATGATAAAATTTCTGTCTTCATACAAAGATTTTGTTACTTTAATCATGTTTGTGAAGTTTCATCATGATACTCCTTGTAGTTAAGGAACTAGAGGCTAGAAACCATTTTTTGTACATTGACAAGTGCCATAACTCTGTCAGAAATTATCGAAATTTGCCCATTAACAATCCCAAGCGAGACATTCTTGGTATAAATGTATATGCAAAATCTGAAGGAAATCCGTTGATAAATACTTTAGTTATCGAACGGAAACGAAGTGCGGACGGACGGACAGATGGACGGACGTACGTACTACGGACGGACGGACGGACGGACACACGGACGGCCAACGTGAAAACATAATACCCCGTCACTAACGTGTGGCGGGGTATAAAAAGCCTGGTTACCAGCTCAATGATATTGGCCCATGTCTACTTTTACTTTCATTTTCATCTCTGCGCATTCAGTGCATTTTTCATGGTAAGTAAGAACATGGGGACTAAATGGCTACTTCAACGATGGTTTTCTTTGTGTCAGGCAAGCAGTATATATGTTTATCTACCTAGTTATGGCTAAATAAGCGCTACGGACATGTAAACATGTGTTTTTATCATTAGTGGGTGGGGGATTCATTGGTTTTCGTTGAACACTATTCTGAATTGTGGAACACATTCGTATGACGTCATCGGCCGTTCAAACTGATTTGGATTTCAAAATTTCTGTAGCCCTGGGTAGGGCTTCTACGTTTACACGGATAAACGGTAACGGTTCGTGTATATGTGCTAAACGTTTACAAAATTCACACATCGTTTAACCGAACCTGAACACCCGGTAAACCATCACCAAGCTATAATAGCTTCTTTAGTATTAATGTAGTTGGCGGTGTCCTCGGAAACGTAGATATTTAAATCTTTATTTTCTTACTTCTGTGCACCTTACGCAAAGCATGACATGTACCGGTACACGTTTTGCCAGAAAATTGTTACGTCATAATCGGCAGCTAATTTTATAAGGTACAGATCAAAGGCAAGGTTATGTCTGCCGACAACACGTGTTGTGCAATAAAAAAATTCGGACTACCTCGGTACCTGTGTTTCATAGGATAAGCTTACCGCGAAGGAGAGATAATTGCAGCTGATAGGAATTATCAAGTAACCGGATAATTATGACGGATGTTTCATAAATCTAATCTATGTAATTATCAAATACGGTGGAAATAATTGCTGTCATCGGAAATTGGTCAATAGTAAATATGTTTTCTTTTTTAATACCGTCAGTTACTGTAAACTTTGAGTTGACCCCCGAAAATGACAGCACATTATTGGATGTCACTGTGGTAATATAATTATTTATAATAATTATAAGGTATGGGGGGCGTCTCATACATGTCCGATACTAATAATAAAATTTCGACGGTAAAGGTCGTTTAAACGGAATCGTTTCGTTTTCTGGCCTTCGTGTAAACGTTTACAATATTTTGTAAACGTAGAAGCCCTAGCCCTGGGTAACAACATACGTTTTTGTTGTGAAATAAAAAAAAAAGTATCTCTAAATTATCCTCAATATCCCAGCTTACTGGAGCTCTCTTACACTTCAATACAAATGCAGCATAAGACATGGTTATGCAGACGAAGAAATCCCCCAGCTTTGAACCTTGTTAACACTAAGCTATCAACTCAGCTTTTTCCTAACCTAACAGACAAAGGGTTTCTCATGTCTTCACTATGCTTCTTGAAATACAAGGGACAGTCTCAGTGCTTTTATAGTATTAATAGTTCTCAGACCCTGAATAAGCAAGATTTTTTTTTTTTACCTTTTCACTTTCTCAAACTCTATTCTCATTTCTTCAGCAAAGTTCTCCATTTTTTCTTTTTCTTTTTCTAATGCTTCATTTATTCTCTCTAACTCCTGTTGAGAAAAAATAAACAATCAACACTAACAAGAATTTTGAGTAATGAGGTGTCTGGCCTTTCAGCACATAGTATCAATATACAGCTAAACTAGAAAAGCTGACAAAAATTTATGCCGCACAAGACACTATCGGAAAAGTAATACTTATATCTCATTTCTGCTAGTCCTAGGAAAGACAATAAAACACTTTAAAATTGGGGTGCACAAGCTTCTATAAGTTGATTTTACCATCTGGCAACAGAGAGATTAAACATGGTTTTCCATGCACAAACATCGGCTGGGCATTCAGGAAAGTGTTGAGGCACAAGCCTGAATGGCCAGAGTTTCTACTCTGGTTAATTGCCCCGCAGATATTAATGTATGAGGGCAGCATGTCTTATCATCAAAACTTACAAGGTTACAAGAAAAACAAGGGAAAAAGTTTAAAGTGGTTCATTTTTTAAGTGGCCCAGATTCACAAAAATCAATGTCAGATTTGTAACTTTGAATTTGCAGGGCAAGATGCAATGTCAATCTGGATCTCAGTTTCTAAGCTGTTCTCTTGAGTTGCTGATGTCACATTCTGCAGCAACCCCAGAAAGAGTATAACTAAAACCATAAAGCTTGTTTATAAAAGCATGTCAATTCCCTTGTTAAAACACAACGGTTAAAAGAGTGCAGTACTGATTTTCATGCATCTACAGCAGGTGAGCAGGGCTTCACGTATACCCCTGCCTTATGAAAACAAACTTAACACAAAACTTAAATGCTTTCCAAGTGTATGACATTGATCTAAGGTCAGCAGCAGCAACTAATATGTTTCAACTTTAGGACGTAAGCCTACAGGCTCCAATTGAGTATATATTTGAATTTTAAACAAAAATTATAACAAATACCCAAATCTGACTCCTGATCCCAACCAAGGGCCTGATCCAGGAGCCCAACAACTCCATATCAAAGTTAATGCTACAGAGATATCAACCAACTATGAAATGAATTTGAACTATGATTATATAGATATGAGCATTCAGTAAAGTTTAAAGCCCCAGAAAGATGACCCACAGGCTTCAATATGTCATATCAACGGTAATTCTATAGAGATATCATGTGAATCTGACATGCCGTTACAGAGGTTTGAGGAGTCAAAAAGGTTAGACACAAAACTTGGACATAAAAGTTGACAAATGGACCGATAAACAGTTGAATGAACAGACAACGAGAGGAAAAGACAAAAACTGTATATTTTCTGGCATACTTTGTATGCTAAGGGTATAACAATGTATGATGAACTGCTGGTAGAACAGCGGAAAGGGATTGATAATTTACCCAGGTTTTTTCTTTTTCATCTGCCAGTTCAAGAACTTCTGACTGTAGTCGATCTGTGAGGAAAAAACAACATATCAACAATGAAAGCTGAACAATTTTGGGTTTCACAATCATGAATTTTACTATCAAAGATGTCCCTCTGGGCATAATACATTACTACCCAACCTCCTTTAAAGTATCTGGAAAGCACGTTCATGCTTCTGTTTTCTTTCCATCTTTCTCTTGGGGAGTCATAGTACAGTACAAAAGATTGACAGCTTCATCAACACATTTCTAAGGTTACTGGTAATGGTATCACAGTTCAGACAGTCTTTCTGAGTTAACAAAACTGTAGCAGGGACCACTATGTCATTCATATAAAGGATCTTACATAAGTGCTCATGTATCATTGAATTGATTAAATGAGTTGGGGAAAAAGATAAGATGGGAGGCTATGCTGAGCATCTTATTGGTTTTCCCCAATGAGTTAAATGAATTCAATAATACAGGAGTACGAATGCAAGATTCTATTTATCATATGACACTAAAATTGCATTTTATTAGCAAATTTTGTGTTAAAACATCATGATTTCGCCATTAGAAAATGCGCAGTTTTTATGAATCAACGCATAACGTTACGACGTATGCTACATATTTAATCCACTAGTGGATTATCATTCTTAATGCATACACTCTCAGATGTGAGGAGTAGTATGATATAAATTAGTATTTGCTGGTCTCTCATTCAGAAACATCAACTTCTATAACAGAAGACAAAAATGTATGTGAAAATTATTACGAACTGAGACATGTTTCAAATCTTCTGGTGGTTTAATGGCAAGCCAAATGATAATGGATCAAGCTAACACATCTATGAGTCTAACTAACAAGCATTTGTTTTCAAAATACATATTTTAATGTCATCTTTATTCAATATTAATTATTCTACGTAATCTCTATTTATATCCACATTTTAAAAAGTGCTTCAGCTAAGAAGAGGTAACAGGGATTATTTAGAGATTTTTCTTTTATCCATCCATAAAAACATATGTTGTGACCCCTCATTACATCCTTCTTTCTGAAAGGGTTCTCATCAGGGGTCACAACAAAATGTTTTCATTGAGCAATTCTAAAAAATAATTTCTGAATTATCTTATTAAGCTATAAGATGGGTTATTCTCTTGCAAGACACTCCCAAAGATTTAGATCCATCTCGTAAGACAGATCTAGATTTTCGGGATATGTATGGAAGGAAAAATGCCTTGACTTACAATCAAGTATAAAATAGGGTATGCAAAACAAGAACTCTATTAAAATTGAGCAATAATGCCACTGATCAAAGTCTTTTTCTTATGTGTCTGTACTGGTTTCCTATGTTCTAAGGTCCCTTTCCAACTGTGACTGTATGGCAATAAAGCATTTGCCAAAATAAGCCTACCAAAGTAATCCTGTTTCTCTTTTGCCATGGCTAGACCATGTTCTTCCAGTTTGCGTATCATATCATCTGACAGCTGCTGATTTGCCCAAGTGCTGAAAAAAAGTTAAACAAGTAGCCCAAAGGGCAACAATTGCTCACCTGAGAGACACTGTAAACCTATAGGGATATTTAAGATGCTCAAGGGCAGCTAACTCCACAGTCAGTGGTCCAATCAGGCTGAAAATTAAACTCATCCAAAACATTATGTATGCCCTCATTTAATATATGCAAGTTTAAAAAGTATCCGATCAAGAGCACAATAGACAGAGCTGTCAAGGGCAGCTAACTTCGTAGTGGTTGGCCTGATCTGGCCAAAATTTAAACTTGTTTAAGATATTATGCATTTCCTCAATACCTGCAAGTTTGAAAAGGATTGGATCAGTAGAAACCAAGAAAAAGTGGTGACATTGATTTTTTGGATGCTCAGGGCAGGTACTCCATAGTCAGTAGTGAGATCTAGCCGAAATGCTAATTAATCCAAGCTTTTATGCATATCCTCATTACCTGCATGTATGAAGAGGATCCGATGAAAAATGAAAATGTGATGACGTTGTTTTCTCCATCATAAGACTATGGGATTTTTTTCAAACCCTCAAGGGCAGCTAACTCCGTAGTCTGTGCTCGAATCCGGCCAAATTTCGAACTCATCCAAGCTCTTATGTATGTCATCATTATCTGCAAGTATGATAAGGATCTAATCAAAAACCTTGATTGCAGCACCCTGAAAGTCAAACTTGCACGAGATATTGTCATGCCCTACATTTGTGTGAAATTATTTTAGAATCCATTGAGAAATGTAGGTGATAGAGTGATGACAAAGTTTTTCTAAAAATAGCCACAGTGACCTTGACCTTGGGCACAGCATCCTGAAAGTCAAATTTGCTTGTGATATTGTCATACCCTACATTTGTGTCAATTTATTTCAAAATCCACGTAGAAATGAAGGTGCTAGGGCGATGACAAAGTTTTTCTAAAAATAGCCACAGTGACCTTGACCTTGGGCACAGCACCCTGAAAGTCGAACTTGCTCGAGATATTGTCATGCCCTACATTTGTGTGAAGTTATTTTAAAATCCATTGAGAAATGTAGGTGCTAGAGCCCTGACAAAGTTTTTCTAAAAATAGCCACAGTGACCTTGAACTTGGGCGCAGCACCCTGGAAGTCAAACTTGTTCGAGATATTGTCATGCCCTACATTTGTGTGAATTTGATTTAAAATCGGTTGAAAAATGTAGGCGCTAGAGTGATGACAAAGATTTTCTAAAAATAGCCACAGTGACCTTGACCTTGGGTGCAGCACCCTGAAAGTCGAACTTGCTTGAGATATTGTCATGCCCTACATTTGTGTGTAGTTATTTTAGAATCCATGGAGAAATGTAGGTGCTAGAGCGATGACAAAGATTTTCTAAAAATAGCCACAGTGACCTTGACCTTGGGCACAGCACCCTGAAAGTCACACTTGCTCGAGATATTGTCATGCCCTACATTTGTGTGAAGTTATTTTAAAATCCATTGAGAAATGTAGGTGCTAGAGCGCTGACAAAGTTTTTCTAAAAATAGCAACAGTGACCTTGACCTTGGGCGCAGCATCCTGAAAGTCGAACTTGCTCGAGATATTGTCACGCCCTACATTTGTGTGAAGTTATTTTAAAATCCGTTGAGAAATGTAGGCAATAGAGCGATGACAAAGTTTTTCTAAAAATATGTGATGACATTGTTTTCTCCATTACAACACTATGGGATTTTTTCAAACGCTCAAGGGCAGCTTACTCCGTAGTCTGTGCTCGAATCCGGCCAAATTTCGAACTCATCCAAGCTCTTATGTATGTCATCATTACCTGCAAGTATGATAAGGATCTAAGCAAAAACAGTTGAGAAAACGTGATGACGCCATTTTCCCCATTATAACCCTATGGGATTTTTTTCAAACGCTCAAGGGCAGCTAACTCCGTAGTCTGTGCTCGAATCCGGCCAAATTTCGAACTCATCCAAGCTCTTGTGTATGTCATCATTACCTGCAAGTATGATAAGGATCTAATCAAAAACAGTTGAGAAAACGTGATGACGCCGTTTTCCCCATTATAACCCTATGGGGGCTATCTGTTGCCATGGAAACCAGAGTTCTGAGCTGATCGGCACCAAAACCTAATGCAGCCTTTCCCCCACCCCAAAGATGCTTCAGATAAAATTTGATTGCAATCAGCCCACTGGTTTCTGAGATATTCATGTTTGAAAGTGTTGACGCACGCACGGACGCACGGACGGACGCACGGACGGACGACGGCTCGACTCCCATCCTATAAGCTCACCTCTGAGCCTTCGGCTCAGGTGAGCTAATGATCTAAATTACCGGTATATGAATGGGTCCAATTTCAGGGGAAGCAACTCTGTCATTTTCTTCTGTAATTGGTTCTCAAATAAAACTTTGTTGGTAGTGGTCTAAGATATTCAACTGCATGCCTAATTTTGAATTTGATTTATACCTGTACAGTTTTAAGACTAAAGGCGCCAAAAATAAAAGTTGTAGAAGAATTTGAAAACAGTGTAGATCCAAATGAAGCAGCTCATCATGAGCTGCCTCATCTGGATCTACACTGTCTGCCATCTACATATAGTCTTGAAATTTTTTATACAATTAAGATTGGGAGAAACATTTTTTCAAAGTTTGCAGATGTAAATTTTGTCTTCTGCTTTTTTGGCGGTTTAGGGGTTAAGTCCATATACTTTTAAGACACACTATTTTCACAATTTTCCACTGTTACAACATAGAATCATTAACAATGTGTCTGCACTGACATAGACACTGGAAAACATTCTGTTTTGTAGCCACACTTTTAAATTAAACATGTTTACAGAAGTTTATATTGTTGGCTATTAGCTAAATCTGGTGAGGTCTACAATATATACTTATACTGAATATACAAGTATTTGGATAACGGGGGCAGAGATATCAGACCCAGATAAACTGCTCCATGGGAGTAGTATAATTAGGGTCTGCACTCTGTCATTTTTTATGCCTTCACAACAGGTTCAACTCTTTAAGAAAAGAATTTGCCCCTCGATGAGCAAATTCTTTTGTTTAGGATCGGATCCCATCTTGGAAGAGCTATATTGCCCAGGGTAATAGGAAGCACCAAAAGGTGCTTCCCTTGCAAAAAATGGCAGTAAATATGGTGGTGCATCCTCACACCTTATTAAGTACTCACATTCTCTTGGACTTTTCTATAATGTCTATCCATCTGTCTCGCTCAAAATCACTTTCAGCAGCTAGGGTTAATATGCTTCCCTGCAATGGAAAACGGTATTGTAACATCTTTAATCCGGGGCAGAACTGCCTAAGCGAACACTGTAATCTAGGTTAGACTGATGCTCCTAAAGGGTTCGCTAATCTGCAAAACTTTTTTGGACACACAACTTTAAGTTAAACAGTTAAAGTGCCAAAAATGAAAATAGTTGAATTAGCAAACAGGGTGGATCCAGATGAGGTGGCTCATCATGAGCCACCTCATCTGGATCTACCCTGTTTGCCCTCTAGTCTTTGACTATTCAATATGATATAGCTTGGATAAAACATTTTCGAAAGTTCGCAGACTAAAATTTTATAGTATGCTTTTATGGTGCTTTAATGACTTGTTAAAATTTCATGACAACCTCTATAACTGTCTACAATGTCTCAAGATTTAAGGTAATTTCAAAACATTAATATTCCCCTACAGTGGCCTTCATTGCAAAAGAAGACAAACACTTGTACAGACAGTCTTACAACAAGCATTTCATACAAACATTAATGTAAAGAAGAATTACTTGATAAGCACAAGGTGTTGGTAAAATTACAAGTTGTTGGTAAACTTTTAAAATTTGCCAATTATTTGCAATTAACAATCTTAATAAATTCTTCTTCCTCAAAAATTTCAATTCAACTCTCTAATACTAAATTAGCGCAATCTGACTGGTCCAGAACAAACCCAAAATGTCTTTTATACGTCAATAAATCCTCTGAACCTGAGACCATGAATTACTTGGACCTAAATTCTTAAGCCACATGATAAAAATAACTCTTTTGGGATAAAAATGACCTGGTTGGAATAAGAAATAAATTTTATTTCTGTGGGTTTTATGGATATGTGTAAATGCCAGTGAATCACTCACAAGCTTAACTTAAAGCCCTAGGTTTGCGAGTGATTCCCTGGCATTTACAAATTGATACAATCTACAGAAATGCTTCTACTGAGAAGCCAAACCATGTAAACATACCTCAACTTCTTCACCTGAGATCGTAAATGCAAATGGTTGACCCTGTTCTTGAGCAGGAGCAACACTGCACATGCCCAGAGGTATGGCACACTGAAAAACATGGACAAAAGCATTAGCATACCAGAGAATCAGGCCCCGAGGTTATAAAACTTTTTTTCATGTCCAACTCAGCTGAGCATGAAATTTTTCTGCTCATAAATTTTAAAATGCCAACAATTGTTGGCATTTTAATATTTTTGAGCAGAAAAAATTGCCTTCTTGGCTTATCTGAGCCTGAAAAATGCTGACTTTCTTGGTATTTTTATATAAATGGGCATTTTAAATTTCATGCTCAGCTGAGTTGAGCATGAAAAAAGTTTTATAACCTTGGGGCCTGGATTTTCAGAATGGCTTCATTGATCAAGGAAATCAGTACGGTTGTACTGATTTTGAAAATCAGTAAGGTTTCGTAATCCAAAGAGCTTTACTGATGTAGAAAGTCAGCATTACTGATCCAATTAAATTGGCATAGCTTTACTGATCCAGAAAATTGGCATGGCTTTTCTGATCCAGGAAATCATGGCTTAACAGATCCAGGAAGTGAGTATGGCTGAAGTCACTTTATTGATTCATGAAATCAGCATGGCTTTACTGATCTAGCAAATAAGCATGGCTTTGATGAACCAGAAAAATGAGCATGGCTTTACTGAAACAGGAAATGAGCATGGTTTATGCCACTTTACTATTCCATGGAATCAGCATGCCTTTACTGATCCAGCAAATAAGCATGGCTTAATCTGCTTTGCTGATCCATGAAATCAGCATGGCCTTAACAATCAAGGAAAATGAGCATGGCTTATGCTGCTATATCTATTAAATCACCATGGCTTCACTGAGCCAGCTAATGAGCACGAATTTTAATGGACCAGGAAATCAGCATGGCTCGGCTGACCAAGTATATCCGTATGGCTTTACTGATCCAGGAAATCAATATGATTTGACTGATCTAGGAAATTAGTAAGCCTTTCTTGACCTAGAAAACAACGTCAAGGTTGACTTTACTGATTCTTGTAGTGACAAGACAGACTTAACTTGGCTTTACTGCCAGAAAATAATATTAATACTCATGTTTTATACAGCAGCATGGCCCTTCTGATTTAGATACTAAAAACAAGAGCTGTCTGAAAACAATGAAGCACGCTTAATCAGAAACTGAATGTCATGTTTTCCAGGTATAATGACCCAAAATAATGCAGCTAATGAGAAATATGAATTCAGAGACCTACAGATATAGTTTACAGTAAACCACTTATCATGTCCCTAATCTCTACAGGTATGAAGACTTTACTAAAGTGCATGGGTACATCTCAAGGTTTTCCCACCATTTTCCAAAAGGGGAATAACTTTAGTGACTTCATGTTTGCTTCTATGGATGACACAGCCCTTCCAAAATGGAGTCTACTCTTAAAGGACAGAATTTGCTCCAAGAGTAGCAAATTCTTTCTTTTAAAGACATATTTCTTGTTTATTGGGTGTCATAATCCTATTATAATGCAACAGACCAGTGACACTGGTATTTCATCAAAAGAAATACTCCATCTCATATAGGTAATAACAAAACAGGGTCATAAAACAATTAAAGAGTGGTAGCACTTTCTGGCTTACTTTGGGCATCCCTTTAAGAGTTGAACCCCTCTGAGAAGGAAGGCAAATAATGAAAATGGCAGAGTTGCATCCTTTGAAAGTGTATCCATTTACCTTCAGTCACTGAACCATAAAATATAGGTAAATATAGTAAACTGAGCCATATTTCGAAAAAAAGAGTCTGTTCAAACTTGAAATCAGATCAGCCTGCACATTCACACAGCCTAACTTTTCACAATACAGATTCCTCAAGCTTCATAAGTTGTTGCTGCAAATGGAACAACTCTGATCTATTTGTGTTGATGTGCATGCTGATCTGAGTCTATGCTGTTCAACTATGCGTTAAGGTCATTTTTCCTAGGTATGGTCCAAATGTTTAAATTTTATTGATGCACAGAAATTCAGTGAGTTGAATCTGTGAGAAAGCACTTTTTCAAAATTGAATACCGCATAATATTATATCTTTAACTAAATAACTGAAACATCTTAACCATTAGCCATCTAATTTCTGTATAAAAACAATTTTAAAAGTAGAATTTGAGTAAGTCTCAGTGTCCAATCATGAATGGCAGAACAAACAGGGTAGACCTATATCACACTGCAATCTGATCATGGTCTACCTGAAGCAGCTTCTGATACATAAACCAAGAGAAAATTCAATTCATTCGAACTAGGGTAGAATCAGGTAACTTCAGACAGCAGGTAAATACGGACATACCATTGCAAACAGTAAAACTCCAGATGAGATGGCTCATTATGAGCCGTCTCATCAGGATTTTCAGTTAATTTTGTTTTAATTCAAAACAACTGACATATAAAGGAAACAATGTCACTGTCCGAATTTACTGTCCTATTTTGCCTGCTGTCTGAATTTACCCAACTTTACCCTATATGAAAATTAAAGTAACTGGTTTAAGGCCCTACTGCTCTATGGGTGGTATAATTTCACCTAATATTTTATGGTGAGAAATTGCTGCAAGCTTTTACCTAGTTTCGTCATTGTACATGACTGCCATAACCCAGTTTTTAACAACTAAGACATTGTGTCATAAAAAGAGTTGCAAAATTATTTGGGACATTGTAGTTGGCAACCAAAATGATCTACTTTTGATAGCACAAACTTTAAGATGGGGTAAAAATACAATGTACAGGTAAAGGATCCAATTCATTGACCCACTTTTGTTTGTATTTCATTGTTCTATAAAAAACTAGAAACAAAAAAGTATTTTGCTGCCAAACTTGTCATTTTTTCCAAAACCTGTCCACAATACTTTTCGCCTGTTATGTATTAATGTATGCCTGTCAACTGATATAATGTCATCAAATGTTCAGTTCAGTTCAGTTCTCCTAAGGGCGTTCCCCAAGTGGCTCAGCGGTACGAAACCATAGTTGCACGCATTTGGCACCGTGTGTCCGTCAAAATTCATCAAATGTTAAGGCAGAAACACTTTTTATAATGATTTATGCTTCAATGCTTCACCACTGAGAGAATTAAGGAGAGTTTAAAGTGTCTCAATATTTAAGACAAGTATGGTATACATATGAACCTTCCTTTTTATGCCTTATTCTTCTATTTGTCTTCCTGATGGCTTTGACTGACACCATTCCTTTATTACCAGTTTATCATTATGAAGTCACAGGAAAATATTTCTAATCTTATTTGCAACTAATTTGAATAATTCACAGCATCTCAGATTTCTATGAAGTACCATATGAGTCAAGACACAACAAAACCAACCAAGTGGCATGCGCACCCGGTGACAACTCAGATGACTTAGATTAGCCTGGACAACCGCTGGATGCCCAGGCTTATCTAAATCTTCATCGGAAGCACATGCCAATTTGTTGGTTTTGTCATGTTGCAACTCAAATGTACATGAACTGGGACATCTAGTGTCTAAAGGGGGGTTGGGGGATGGGGGTCTCTACTATGCAGTCTAACTTGTATTAAGCAAGCACATAAGGGAAATCAAAATGTGCTTGCTTAAGACAGGTGTTTGCTTAATACAGGTATATTTCAATGTATTTGTTGCCCAGGAGCTATTTCTTTCCTTTAAGAGCAAACCCAATTATTTAAAAGGGCTTGGTTTCCATGGAAGCAAAATGAAAGTAACAGCGGTTGTTTCTCTTTGTAACAATGGAGAAAAAAAAAGGTAGATGTACCCATACACCTTTAATCTTGTCCTGCTAATTTCTCTTAACTCTTCCCTCTTCTAATTTGAACATGTCTGTTTACCTTATAACACTGACTGTGGAATGGCATACAGTGTAGAGACTCAGATCAGACTGAACCAGAAGGAGCAACTTGATCCAAATCAACACTGCCTGCTCTCGTATTCTGTATAAATACTTAGCATTCATATGCAACCAACTATTGTCAAATAGGAAAATATTTCTAATGTTATATACAAAGAAATCAAAATTTTTCATAACCACTTTGTTTCTTGGGTATGAACCATTTAAATCATGTGTATAATTACAGACAGGCATTCAGAAAGACACAGATCAGACAAGAGCAGTCTGATTTTGCTATTCAGTCTATGTTTCTAAGCAACATCTTCTGACAATGAAAACAGGGTTTGTCCAAGTTCAAAGCTGATAATGTCCAGGGCTCCAGATAAGAAAGGGTATTGAGGATAATTCAAAGATGATTTTTCTCATTACTCAACAAATACATACAGTAGAACTTCTATGGCTCGAATAGGCTTGGGACCATGAAAATTAGTTCCAGCCAAGGGTAGTTCTAGCCATCCAGGGTTAGTTTCTATACAAAATGCCCTCTAGGGACCCAGGATGGAGTTCTAGCCAGGCAGGGCTAACGAGCCATCAGGGATTGAGCCATTGAAGTTCTACTATATGTTGTGACCCCTCATTAGAACACAGACAGTTCTGAGGGGTCACAAGGTGCATTTTCTGAGAAAGATTGAAACTTGCCCCTTAATTATCCCTGTTACCCCCTATATCTGGAGCACTGATGTCCATTACAAAAATTAATAGTGTAATGGGCTAGGCGTTCCAATACATTGAATCACTGCAGTACAATATTTTCTGAGGTGCATCAAGCCATTTCGCACTTTATTGCCAATGCCAAACAGTGCAGGTGCAGATCAGCCTGCATAGTTTAATCAGTGTACAGTATTCACTGCTTTCACAAAGCTGGAGTGTGTAAACAGGAAAAGCATAGACTCTTCAGACTGTGTCAGTGCTCCAGATAAGGAGGGGGAACAGGGATAATTAATTTAGGGATAATTTATCCTTTATTTTTCCTTTAAAACATACATTGTGACCCCTCATTAGAACCGTCTCGCCGAGACGGTTCTAATGAGGGGTCACAATGTATGTTTTCATTGAGAAATAAGAAAAATTATCTTTGAATTATCCCTGTTACCCCTTCTTATCTGGAGCTCTGTGTGTAAACTATAGGGATGTCTCTAAAACTCACTTTCACCTGGCAAGACCATTTATTATACTGGTATAAGGAAGTAACTAAATCCCAAACTTATTTTACAAACTGTACTATTATTACCTGTGATGTTATCATAATACTTCAATAATCCAGAGCTCCAGCTAAGAAAAATTAATGGGGATAATTAAGAGATTTTTCTTATTACTCAATGCAAACATATGTTGTGACCCCTCATCTAATGAAGGGTCACAGCATATTTTTTTATGGAAAAATAAGGGAAATTAAGTACTCGTAACCCTTCTTATATGGAGCACTGATTATTCAGAACTCCAGATAAGGCAGCTGTTTTTGGGGTTTTTTTGGATAATTTTTATAAGGTGCATGGGTATAGGTACGGTTTCCCATAGCCTAGTAGCTGTAGGGGCAGTGGGGGTTAGAGGCCCATTTTGTCTTGGGCACAGCATATGAAAGGGGGAGCCCATCCGTCTCCTTTCACTGACTTATCCTTCCCTGATTTAAAGCAAGTACACATTTACTGCTAGGTTGACAGAGAGATTTTTCCCGTCGTCGGATGGTGAAGCCTGGGTTCTATCTTAAGACCTTCCGACTACTTCCTGCAGCATAACCAAGGCTATAACCCTTTTTAGACCGGATACCCGTTTTGGGGACATTATGCAAACAGTGCAGACCCAGTTCAGACGCCGCAAAACGCGGCGTCTGATCAGGGTCTACATTGTTTGCTTACAGGAATTTCTATGCAAAGTACAATAAAAGTGAAAATATTCACCAGAAACCCCTAAAACTAGTAATGGGATTATCTGAATGATAAGAATGGACAAGTCCACTGGTCAAAAAAGGGTTAAAGGGTCTCTGACCACTTGATCATGGTGCCTCTCATGTTTTACCATGACTTTTACAAAAAGGGACAGCTTTTGTGACTTCCTGATTGCTTCCCTGGACAATGAAGCCTCTACTCTAAGGCTTACAGGGAAGAATATATTCCTGAAAGAGCAATTTATTTCTTTTAAGTGTTTTACAACTCCTGAAAGCAATTTTTCCTTTAAGAGAGACCCTATTGAGAAGGGAGGCAAAAAAGAAAATGGCAGAGTGTCCCAGAAAGTGTACCAATTCACCGTAATTACGATGCTGTGGGCTGTGCCTGGTCCTCACTGACAAAGCCTAAATGAGGGAGATCAAAACATCTGGACATTTGTTAGAATGGCCTGATTGTTCAGAGCATTAGTTACAATTATCCCTGAATCAGTACTTGTAGTATTATAATGAGCAGGGCCTGAAAAATCCATTGTCTGGCTGCCCAGGACAAGTTGAATTATTCTTTGCTAGGCAAGTAAAATATTTTCTTTGCCCAGAACAATGTATATGTATATCACAGTATCCGAACGCACTGTACCATCTCCTCCGGTTTTCATAGTGTTGAATCGAGAGTACAGAATTCGCTTATAACCAGTAGCCAGAAATCATTATATTTTGAGTTTTTATCCGGAATCTACTGCGTCATTTATAGTTATTCAGCTTCGAAAATGTAAAGGGGTAAGTTTAATATAATTTTCTCTTCGGTCTTTTACTTTATTGCCCTGTACAATGAAAAACTCCTTGCCGTCGCAGATTTTTTTTTCAGAACAGCTTAATTTAACACGAGATTGTGTCGTGCAAAACTTAGCTATCATTCGTTTATCAAAACTAATAAACTGTAGATTGATAACGCCTTCCGTTTATTCTAAAGATTTTTTATAAAACATGTAAGAAAATGCTCAAAATGGTTTAAGAATCATGCCAAGGGCGATTTGAAAACTGTACTAATTACTACCCACCCATACACGACATTGTACAGGGTAATAAAGTAAAAGACCGAAGAGCAAATTATATTAAACTTACCTCTTTACATTTTCGAAGCTGAATAGCTATAAATGACGCTACAGATTCCGGATAAAATCTCAAAACATAATGATTTCCGACAACTGGTTATAAGCGAACGTTTGTACTCTCGATTCAACGCTATGAAAACAGGAAGAGATTGTACATGTAGTTCGGATACTGTGTATATGCTATATAGCAAAAACTGAAGAATTTCAATAATTTGCAGCAGAAGCTATGTACCAAACAAGCTGATCAAAGTTTGATTTGCCAGGCCCTGAATGTCAGGCTAAATCTTACCTTTGGATGAGTATTGAACACATTTCTTCTGGAAAAATCTTTCTTTTCTGTGTCTGGATAGTACAATAACCAGCCATCACGAACAATGAAAAATCTGAAGCAGGAAAAAGAAAACGAGAATTGTCAGAAGATAATATACTGTGCCTTATGGGTGCCTGACTTTAAATTGGGCAATTTCCATTGTACAATTTAAATGACTGATCATCACCATTGTAGCTGTCATAGGTCACTTACAATCCTTGAGAGAACCTTTGGTTTGAGCCTTCATCTGAGACAATTGCTCCAAGGTACTTGAGGCTTGTAACCATTCCAAGCTTCTGTCCTTTAGCCTTGATCTGCCTCTGGATGCCACTGGTGCTGTTAGTCAGTAGTTTGGTCTTTTCAGCAAGGCAGCTCATCAGTTTTACCTTTGATCCAAGAGATATGTTGTTATCTCTCCATTTTGGCTTCAGCTTTGTCAGAGCTGCATTGGCTTGTGCAATCCTTGAGAGAACCTCCGGTTTTGAGCCTACAATTGAGACAATTGCTCCAAGGTACTTGAAGCTTGTAACTGTTCCAAGCGTCTGTCCTTTGATCTTGATCTCGTTCTGGATGCCATTGGGCCTGTTTGTCATTAGTTCTGTCTTCTCAGCAATTATCTCCATTTTAAACCTTGTGCAGGTTTTGTCGAGACTTTCAACTAGGGCTTTTTAGTTCCTGCTCTTCCTAAGCAAGAGTGTCAGTTTCATCAACTAACCGCAGATTGGTAAAAGTTCTGCCACCTATGCTGACCTTTCCATGATGTTCTGGAAGAACACAGACATAATTCTTTCGAAGGAAATATAGAAGAATTTGGTTAAAAGAATGCAGCCTTGCCTAACTCCAACTGTTGTTCCAAACCATTTTCCATACATCTGAACTGCACTTGTAGCCTTGTCATACAGTGGCTAAGTAGAGGCCTTTCATGATGTTTATAAATAATATTTGTGTGGAGGAGAAGTTTCCAAATGCAGTCCACAAGGTGAAAATGTACATGAACAAAAACTATCAAAACTATCAATAGCTGAAAGTTATCGATAGATGTAAACACTATCACAATAGTAGTATGAAGGCAATCACTATCCTAATACATTGATATATTGTTACACCCCAAGAGGCCTTTCATGATGTTTATAAATAATATTTGTGTGGAGGAGAAGTTTCCAAATGCAGTCCACAAGGTGAAAATGTACATGAAAAAACTATCAAAACTATCAATAGCTGAAAGTTATCGATAGATGTAAACACTATCACAATAGTAGTATGAAGGCAATCACTATCCTAATACATTGATATATTGTTACACCCCAAGAGGCCTTTCATGATGTTTATAAATAATATTTGTGTGGAGGAGAAGTTTCCAAATGCAGTCCACAAGGTGAAAATGTACATGAAAAAACTATCAAAACTATCAATAGCTGAAAGTTATCGATAGATGTAAACACTATCACAATAGTAGTATGAAGGCAATCACTATCCTAATACATTGATATATTGTTACACCCCAAGTGCATGCCATGAATACCTTTTAAATGTAAACCTCAAAGCATAATTTATTAATTTATACTGTTTTCACACTTTACCCATTTCAAGAATGAGGACACACATTTTCAATATAAGTGGAGTCAGTGACTTAAATTGTGATTTACTGTTGGGCTGTTCGAAAAATGAATTTAAGGACACATACGGAATGGCAATTTGTTGTGCTCTGAGTCAGTGACCTATATATAGAGTGACTAGCATCTCCAGTTAAATATAGGTATTTTTCCAATAGACGCTTGTCGCGTCGCTGGACAGGTGAGTGGCTGAAAAAATCGATAATTCTATCGACTGCTTATTTGGCATCTAGAAATATTTTAATATTATCATTGTTTTATTTTATCTGTATTAATAATGTGTTCTTACAAACGTTTGCATTAAATTGTGTACTTAATTTCCGAAATTTTGATACCAAACTTGCCAAGTTTTTATACGGTAGTTTTACTTGACGTAGTTAAAAAAAAAATCCGAAAAACGGGCTGGAGGGCTTTTCAATATAAATACGGGAAACTTTTTTTTATTATGCATTTGGATGAGGATTTTGATCTTGGCTCTCTCTTACTTAGGAGAATATGCATGCATTGAAAATTGAAGTAAGTAGGTGATTTTAATTAAGCTGAGTGGGTTGGAATTTCTATCAGAAGTTATCGACGTGAATCGCCCATTTCATTAATGTTTACGAAATCAAAATATTATTCAACGTGAAGGTAAGCTTTGAATTTTATGATGATGCATTAGAATACATGTAGATAGTTTTATGATTATATTGCTTGGTTTTGGGGTTAACTTTTATTGATGTGAAATAAGAAACTTTGGTCCCTTACAAATTCTTCAATGCATAACTAACCAACCCTCTGAACTCATTGTTGTATGGCGAAAACTGTGGAAAACAAGTTTTGTTTTAAGATTATTTTGACCCATTAAATCGGCACGAAATTGCATAAAATAGCACTCAAACAATTTAAAAGGCATTAAACTTTATGAAAAATATCATTGTGAGGCTCAGAAATAGGTATCTTGGGAGCCTTATTCAAAAACGGGGGAGGGGGGTTTTGAACATCCTGATTTGCCGGTTTTCGCTACTTTCCTAAATAAGCCTATTTCTATACTGTCATAAGACCATCAAAATAGTAAATAATTGTCATGAAAATGATATTAAACAACATTTTGGTCCTTCCCCTTTCGTTTTGTAATGCTAAAATATTACCTCAAACCTTTGTAACGACGGAGTACATCGTAAAAGAAGTGATGGTTTTTACGGCGGCGTCGCCATTGTCTTTCGAGTAACCAAAGTTTCTCAATTTACATCGTTAAAAATGAACTCCAAAACCAAGCAAAATCATCACAAAACTTATATTCCAATACATCATTATCAAATTCAAAGCTTACCTTATCGTTGCATAATAATTTCACTATGAAAACACCGATAAAATGGGCGATACACGCCGTTAACTTTTGACAGAAATTCAAGCTTTTTCAGCTTGTATCAAAAATGGTGCTCCGGTAGGAGGCGCTACAGTCGCATGCGCGACACGCCTCTTTGGGCCGAAAGGTGAAGACGCGAGTCACTGTATTTATAGGTCACTGTCTGAGTGACTTTATCACTCAGACATCTCGATTTTAACGTGCTACCCGAACGCGAAAATACTGTGAGACAATTACTATGAAGACATATATACCCTGAAGAGACATTACTTTACCTGAGAGGCCAATACTGTCGTTAGACATAGATTCAACGATTCAAGAAAAGTCACTTTCTTTCAGCTTGAGGGGGAAGTGGCAAGGTCCAAGGAAGTCCCGGAGTAAACTGACAATCTGGTGTTTTTTTTTTTTTTTATTTTTGTTTCCCAAATACATGTCCGATACCAAAAAAGGGGAAAAAGGAAAGAGTTTAAGTACAATGGTATCCCAGCAAAATCAGTTTCAGAGCCCTTAAGATCAAAATAACCTTCTTTCATGCATATGCAGCAAGGCTGGCCCCAAAACATATTTAAAGTCCTCTGTAATGTTTAGCCTACCACTTCCCTTGTCCTCATGAAATATTGTATAGAATTAAAATCTGGGGGTTGTTTTTGAGGGGACTACCTATTTCCACTTATCCTTCTAGCGCGGTATGTGTTTCACAGCCCTTTTTAAAACTTTAAAATAGAATTTTATTTTATTTGCTGAGGAGAAAATATGGATTTCAGAAGTAAGCATATTGCTGTTCACATCATATAATTAAAGGTATCGATCATCAATCAGTCCTTTTTGAGAGGGTGGTAATAATTTCAGATAGCATGTCAACCTTTGGAGCAATGGCACACTTTTTTCAAAGTTGTCAACCCCCTATGTCTTAAATTGGAAATTTCTACAAAGTTCCAAATTTCAGTGTTAAAGATTGATATGCACATTATGTTACAACTGGACCTGGTGACATATCTGCAAAGGAAAAAATAATTTTGATCTTTACAACTCAGATTATAAACAAAAACAATACCACCTACCGTTACTTTCTGGTACTGCTAAACACTTCTTTTGGATATAAGGACCCTCTTGTCAGAAACATTTTTAAAAAGTTCTAACACACTTTCGGTAAACCTCAGCTATTTCATGATATCAAAGATATCAAGCATACCATTAACTGACGGTAAGTTTCTCTTACAAAATTTTGTCAGTTTAAAAAAATTCAGGGTCACAGCAACCCTAACAAAAGTGCATTAAGAAAAATGGCTATTAAAAGCATATCATGTCTTAAATTTTTTTTTTTTTCTCCCAGATTATAGTTTTGGTCATTCTTTATTATGGTGAGGCACAAGACTCTCTGCAGAATATATATGTCAATAAATTTCCTCAGTGCAAATGCTCTGCCATGTACAATTTATGATTACAGTTAGGGCTTTGAAACACATATGGTCAATTACCCAGTTATCGGTGGTTATCAGTTATCGGTGCAATCAGAAATAATCCGAATTTTTTGAGTGCAGTTGGGTTTTCTTCCGCTATAACAGATATAAACATGAACAAAAAACTCCTGCTCTATTTCAAACTAAAATCTTGTTGAAAGTAAGGTACATAATGGTGATAGATGTTTCAGACCAAGAACATAAATATTTACGATTCTAAACAAATAAAAGCATACATAAAATTCATGTATCTACAAATAAACATGAAATTAGCATTGTGATGCTTAAATTCATCTGCTGCAAACCCAGTTTCCGTAAACTAGAGGTCGTGTTACGTCAGAATATGGCAATACACGGTGCTACCATAAAGTTTTAGCATGGATAATTAGTCTGTATTTACTATTGCACCGATAACTGGTACATCAGTCTTCCAGAGTTGGATCTGCCCCAGAGCACAATGTCTTCTCCGTTTATGTATTAATAGTCATCGGCAGCTATGATTTAGCTGAATAATTTTAAGACAAAATCCAACTTATTTCTGTAAAGCTTTCATTTTCATACTTTGTTATTATTCAAAAGTAAGATTGCAATGGAAGTGTAAGACCAACGATAACTGGCAAATCGTGCATACCGCGCGGAAACACATACCGGGACAATACAAAAACACGTTATTAGGTAACTAACCACTACAGAAATCAACATTTCCTTAGAAATGCATAGTATTACAACAAGGAAGTGTACTAAATAGGAATTCCAAGTGCATTTATAAACACACCTCAAGGCTAATTACACAAACCTTTTCATCCATTTTGACTGACCCACTGATCGTTTCGACAACACCCCATAAATCTGCAGACGGCTTCGCCAGCCAACTGAGTCATTGTCACTATGTTCTGGCATTCCATTCATATCATCTCTATTATTTTTCACAAATATATCGGTAATTCGCTTAGCGAATAAACATGACATTTGTCAAAAAGGTCTGTTCTTCCGGGATAAAACATATACAAAATCACGTAAACGCTTGACTTCTCATGCCCCTGTTACTTTACTAAAAATCTCAAGCGTTCACAATAAAACGAAAATATCTAGCCGCATAGTAGTCGTGGCTTTGTTGTTGTTGTTGTTGGTAACTTCCTCCACTGTCTGGAGAACTTCACATATGTGAATGTATGTATCATATAGCACACCACCACTTAAAGTTGACTGACTACTAAACACTAATGTCGATGACTGTCATTCAATTTACAGGTTCGTTTATGATGCAGAGCATAGCATAGTCCTCTGGAGACTGATTCAACTTGATGTAGGAAGTCATTCCTTTGGGTTTCATTCAATTTTAGATCTACAGCTGTACAATCCAAAATAATTGCAACTAACAAATTAGAGTCTTTGCAAATTTTCTGTTGTCTTACAACCCCAGGTATTCACTTAGAGGAAGACTGATATTTCTAATAAACGGGTCATGGATCTCCGACAAAGACCGACACTTCAGCAGAAAATGTTCCTGATCCTCTGAATCATCCCCACACAGCATACACGTTGGGTCGACACTGTACTGGTTGAACTTAGCACGATTCGACTGAAGAACATATGTGCCTGTCATAAGCCTTGCCTTAATGCCTGCTTTCCTAATTGCCATAAGCTTGAAGCCTGCATTTATCCAAACATAATGTATTTCACAAACTTCGTAATTTTGAGTATTCAGAAATTTGAGAGAGGTTTTCTCACTGGCCTCAAGCTTTATTCTATCAGACCAATAGGTATTAATTTGATTGTCAACGATCTGCTTCCATGATTCCTTCGAAAGTTCTGTACTTAAAAGGTCAAGTGTACTGGGCAAATTATACTGTGTCAAAATTGAATTGACATAGACAAACCAACTCTTGGATTTATTGCCTTGAAGTAAAATTTGACGCTCTGCAAGATCCCTCTCAATAGTGTTACTATGAAGCACACTTCCCAACGTACCCAAGACTCGCTTATGTAGATCCGCTATCAGGGGCAGGCCAGACAACAAGTATTCTGCCGAGTCAGCCGTCCTCTCTTACCTGCTTAAGAAACCTTTTATGGTATTGGTTAAGATTTTGGATTTGGATTTCGGATTTTGATGTTCGCATGATCATCATGGACTGTTGAGTTTGTGTATCGACCTACAAGCTCTGGATTCCGAGAAGTTGGGGTTGCTGGAGCTGTACTCAAGGGACTTAATGAACTAACTGTTGTTATTGGTTTAAACATATTCATTTCAAACTTTTTTTTCAGATCACATAATCATTGATTCAATAAAAATAATGGGATTGGAACAAAAGCATATGTACTTATAAATTTCCTCTCCCTACATATTTTTAACATGTATACATCATGGCGAAAGTTTGTCAAAATAGTTGAACCAAATCATCAGGTAAATATATAAATGACATCATTTTTTTTTTTTGTCAAAAAAAAATAAATAAATAAAATAAAAAACAGATACAATCAGTGAGAAAAAAAATAACACAGAAAAGTTTCCGAACATAAAACAAAAAGGGGGAAAAAAAGAACTGGAGAGAAATCAGGCGAAAAAAAAAAAGCCAAAAAAACCCGTCAATATAAATATGCAATTTATATAGTTGAGGATGAGGAAGAGGGCGCGGATCTGCAGTGACAGTCACATCAAACACAGCGATTTTCATTACTGACAAGAAAAGACCAACCGCATGCTTATTAATACGATTATATGATCAAAAACGTTTAGAGTAAAAAATGAATTTATGCACCTTTTCGAATATTCCTTTATTTGTATCTAGTGGAAAAGAATCATTGCCATATTAAAAAAAGAGACAGCGAGGGAGTCTGATACTGTGACACTGAATTTAAGAGCACCGTTCGTTGGGCCTGATAGTGCCTGCAGTGAAAGAAGTAATGTTGGGCATTTTCTATGCTGCCACACTGGCATAAAGGGGAATCGGAAATGTTTTTCAAGAAAAGATCTAAGTTTAGCGAGCTGCAATCGGTCCGTAATCTAGTGTGTAATACCTGAGCTTCCCTGTTGCCTACATAGGAGTGTTTTGCAATGCGCGATCTATCTTTGTTAAGAAAACCTTTGAAGGTGCTTAAAGAGTCAGATTGTTTTGCTTCATCATGTACATTACTCCAGGCTTTGACGGTTGACGGTAAGAAAGAATTATAGAGTTGTTCTTGCATCTATAGTTTGAAGATCATTAGAATTTCTGAGGCTATAACGTGAAATATTACTAACGGGCTGATGTTGTTATTCGGTCAGCATGTTTGACATTTCACAGAGGCATGTACTTAAAAATGCATATATGCAATACAATGTGATTTCAATGGCTATGGAAATGAAAATGGTCAGATCAGATGAAATAATGTTATTTTTTCTAAGTTTTATTCAAAACATAGATTGTGGGTACAGGTTATTGAGGCAGTCAGAGCAGAAATAAAACATGCTGGATACATCACGTTAGCAAGACATAGATACGGCGACACTATATTATGCAAGATATAAGCATTTATAGTCAAAGAAAGTATGATAAAATAGCTATAGATGGTAAAATTCGGGTCGGGTGATTATGTCCGATCCGGTCCGATTCGGTGAGTATATTGTACCCATAACCAGCAGTTCTGTGTGTAAATAAGTTACAGCACATGTATATAATTACCATCAGAACTGCGCTCAACTCTTAAAAAAGGAACTGTCAGTATTTACCTCATTGAGGGTTTGCCGAATAAAATAAGCGGCGGATCTCTAAGAAACAGAACAGAACAGAACATGACCCAAATCATCATGCCCTTTGGACGTAAGAAAGTTCTTTTTCTCCAACCGTGTTGTACCTATTACCATACGTGGTTGAAGCTGAAACAGTGAATCAGTTCAATGATAGACTTAACTCCCACTGGAGGCATAAGCTGTATGACCTCCCTGAGACCTTTACTTGAAGTGACGTTTTTTTTTAAAAATCTTCCATTCCCGAAAAATACAGTTTAATGTGATGAATCTAAGAAGATTAGGTATACAGGCTATAAGCCTTTCAACCCGTAGCAGATGTATCCAGGTATCCAGGTATGATAGTCGTATGGGTGTGTCTGACAGAGAAAAGCTGCATACCTCTGCCGCGCACGATGGAGTTCGTCTAGACACATAAGCGCTGCCAGGTAATCACACTGAACAATAGGCATACCATGCCAAAAGCTAAATCCCCATTAACTTACGTGTATTTGTCAGTGTGCAAGCAAATTAATTGCGTTTCTTCTGGTCAGCAGATTGCATTAAAAATTATATTAATAGAAAGGTAGGCATGTCAGGCAATATACAAAAATACTCATTAGCGTAGAGTCTTTATTTTTGTTAAAAAGAACAGCTTATAAAAATGTATAAAAACCATAAAGATTTTTTCCATTGATGTCAGTGATGACATTGCCGAAAAACTGTCATAAATCAGGGCCAGTTACGTTTAAAATGTTGTGCTTCTTAGAATGTTGTAGTTCTAATATGTGTCATTAAAAATACACCCGATGCGTCTTTATTGTTATTATCATTGAGCTTTTTAACACTATTTTTATTTTAATCACATAAGCAAAAATACATGGAAGTCTATAGCTTTTTAGTAAAAAGTCGACTCACTTTTGGCACAGCACTGTATGTTCCCTGCCGGGTTGCGATGTTTCTCAGATTATATCCCGATCCCTGTACAGCTGAGAACTACTTCTGGCATTCTCCTACTACATTCCTCTGATATAATGATCAGATAGGATCGAATCATAGGAGAGAGGGGGTGAGAGAGAGAGAGAGAAAGAGAGAGTGAGAGAGAGAAAGAACGAACGGACTAACATTAAGCATTTATGTATGCACTACTCCAGGCCTCTGAACTGACATTCATATGTGATCAAATCACAGAGGGAGAGAGAGAGAGAGAGAGGGAGAGAGAGGGAGGCTAGCATCAATCTTCTATGCACTGCGCCACTGTATCATACTAAAACGTATTCTGGTTAGTTCACGGATTAAAATGGGTGCTTCACAACCTCGAGACAATACACATGCGATTTATCCATAGTAAATGTCTATAGCAAAGACCATAGTGACCCTAAAACAGATTTGAACAAGCTACAATCACAAATCTAGGCATTACTCCACTCGATCATACTGAATTAAAATCTAAAAGAGTTCCTTCAAGAGCAGAGAATACATTTGAAAGAAGGAACATGGGCCATACTTCGAAGTTTCGGAATAACCATTGGCATAGTCACCCTTTCAATGACGTTTGAATTCTGGCGATGGTATGGAAAAGTTAAGAACTTATCAAACAAAACTTTGAACTAGAACCATTCTTGGAAGTTTTGACAGACATAAAACAAAAGAAGGTTTAAACAGCTTTAAAAATATGCACATAAGTTTCAAATTGAGCGTGGACGATAAAGATACTAATTTCCGATTTGGTGGCCTCATCTGAGGCTTAGGTAGGTTTTCAAATACTGAACTTTCATTTTCTCTGACTTTTTCTTCCTATGTATAGATATGGCGGGTGTATTATAACAAGCAGGTGATGCTCACTACTCGCGAGCACCTGATCACACCTCTGTTTTGGAGTCCATGTCTGTGTATCTAGAATATTCCGGAATTGTCAATGTTTAAATTACTTACGAGTTCGGACTAATGATTTGGTACCTTTATCACTCTCATTTGGGTACAGAAAAGAAGACAGATTTTGTACAGTTTAGATAATTCTGTTTATATATAAATATAATGTTCCTTGTAATTTCTCCTAGCATGGCTCTTATGACTTAAGACATCATGCTTCATTTTTATTTATTGCAGTTTTATTTTATTATTATTACTTTTATTACTTTTATTATTATTATTATTATTATTATTAACTTAACCGCCATTCATATGAAAAAGGTTATCATGTTATCATATCAACTATGTATTGTATTATGAATGTATATATGTGTTTGTATTTGCTTGCCTTTAACCCTTGTGCAGCAAATAAAATTCTATTCCATTCTCTTTCCTTTCAAATTTCCCGCCACCTGTTACACTGCGTCTAACGACACCGGACACAGACAAGACAGGCACCGAAAAGCAGATGTTTGATTGAATGGCGCAACTTAGGTTACATAAGTTACATAAAGTTATAATGCACTGCCCACTGAACTATGAGACTCTAAACAACAACCAGACCTTAATGATCTTCCAGACAACATCAGGTCATCTGTTCGTCGTTTTGCTGATGATTGTGTTTTGTATAGGAAAATCTTCTCCCCCATGGATTGCCAGATCTTTCAAGATGACCTGAACAGCCTCGCACAATGGGAGACCGATTGACAAATGAAATTTAATGTTGCCAAATGTCATTCTATGAGGGTGACTCGACACCTCCCTAGCAAGCAAATACACTTTAATTACTCTCTTAAATAGCAAAGATGGGAACAGTTTCATTCCGCCAAGTATCTCGGTATAACGATTACAGACAATTTGGATTGGGGTCAACATATTGCAGAAATATCAAGTAAGGCAACTGAGACAATGGTATTTCTTCGGCGCAATTTGGCACTGGCACCTCGGCAAACTAAGGAAGCTGCATACAAAACATTGGTTCGCCCTCAACTAGAGTATGCAGCACCTATTTAGCATCCCTGTCATAAAACTCAGATTCAACAGGTTGAGAAGGTGCAGAGAACAGCTGCCAGGTGGACCTGCAGGCGATGGCGGAACGCAAGTAGTGTCGGCGATATGCTGGATGAGCTTGAGTGGCCATCCATGGAGGCCCACCGGGAGGAGTCCTCCTTAACCTTCTTTTACAAGATTCAATCTGGTACAGTGTTCCTTGAGAAGGATAAGTACTTGACCCCAGCACCAAGGTCGAGAAGGACTAGGGCATCGCATACTCACAATACACTAGATACCTTGCGTATAATGATGTCCTTAAAAATTCATTTTTCCCCAGGACTATTCCTGTGTGGAATAGTCTCCCCTCTTCGGCGGTTTCTGCCAAAACCGCTGAGGAGTTTAAGGCCCTTATTTAAAAAAAAATATCATAAACTTTATTTTATAGTCGCTTATCTTTATTAACAACTAACATAAGCTCTGTAGAGATTTTATTGCGACTTGATAAGACTATATACATATATACAAGCTGAGCTGTGGATATGTGACTTGCTTAAGGTCACAACGCTAGGGTCCTGGTGGGATTCGAACTCGGGACCCTTCGATCATGAGTCGGGCATACTACCACTGCACCACTGCGCTCCACAAATTTAGATTATCGGTAAGATAAGATAAGATAAGATAAGATAAGATAAGATAAGATAAGAAATTTTATTTTGAGACGGCATGACATAAGGCAACAAGAAACATAAGCCCTTAAGGGCTTTTGACCGTCTATAACACAGTTAATCACAGTATTTGTTTCAGAGGCATGTGTTTTAGCATGCCTCTGATCTGGTTCTTGTAAAGTTTGTTTTTCCCTTGAGCTAAATTCTAAATTTAGCCACCCACCACACCTGAGGTAATGATCAGAAAATGATCGTCTCAGCAGCGAGAGATCTCACTCTGAAGTCTTTTTTGGGTGATTAGTCTGACCAATACGGTAAGGTGTAAGATTTTACCCACATCCGCTCATGCCGGAAGTCAACTAGAAGTGGAAAAACTTTAGAAGTTGTCTATTTCAGTAGTTTTATTTGTTTTCTTGCATGAATAAATGTATGAAGTCATGAAATTATTTATCAAATGAACAGAAAGAGGAAATGTCGCATATCCACGGGCTTCCGACCCTTCCGAAGTGTTTTGATGGTTTAGTTTCAACACAACGAACGATTTCGGAGTCGAGTCAAGGAGAGGTTCATGAAGGAGAGACCCATGTACTGGTCAGAAGTGGTACCGAAATAGAGACAGTTAATCATGACATAACATTTGAAGATACAGAAGGGGAATCCTCATCTTCGGATTCATTACATGATGAGTCTCCATTCACAAGGTTAAATCGGGCTTATGAGAAACTGAAATTTGAAATGGTAAGAAAGAACCAACATCACTGGTTATTGTCATTTATTTAAAAATTCAGATATTGATTTTGTTTTTTAAAAGGACACAGTATATGAAATACATGAAATTAAAAAAAATGCTATTGCGCAAACAAACTCTTTAAGTAGATCTAGTCAGTTTTTAGTTTACAGAGGAACAAAAAAAAAAAAAAAAAGACAAGAAACACAGCACGCCAAAAGTGGTACGTATATTCACCAGCATAATCACCAGATCCGACCCGCATTTTGCCATTTGTAACTGTTTCATCATACTTTCTTTGGCTGTTAATGTTTATATTTTGCATAATATATCCCAGCGACATCAGTTTCAGAGCCCTTAAGATCAAAATTAACTTCTTAAATCCATATGCAGCAAGGCTGGTCCAAAAACATATTTAAAGTCCCCTGTAATGTTTAGCCTACCATTGCGCTTGTCCTCATGAAATATTGTGTAGAATTAAAATCAGGAGTTTGTATTTGAGCAGACTACCTATTTTCATTTATCCTTCTAGCGCGGCATGTGTTTCAGAGCCCTTTTTAAAATTTTGAAATAAAATTTCATTTGGTTTGGTGAGAAGAAAATACTGATTTCAGGAGTAAGCATATTCCTATCGACACCATTTAATAAAAGGTATCAATCATCAACCAATCCTTCTTGAGATGGTGGTAATTATTTAAGATAGCATGCCAACCTTGGAGCAATGACAGCCTTTTTTCAAACTTGTCAACCCCTATGCCTCAAATTGGAAATTTCTATAAAATTCCAAACTTCAATGTTAAAGATTGATATGCACATTGTGTACCAACTGCACCTGGTGACATAATTGCAAAAGAAAAAAATAATTTTGATATTTATAACTCAGATTATAAACAAAAACAATACAACATACCTTTACTTACTGGTAGTGCTAAACACTTCTTTTGGATATAAGGACCCTCTTCTCAGAAACATTTTTGAAAAGTACTAACATATTTTCAGTGAAGCTCAACTATTGCATGACATTAAAGATATTAAGCATACCATTAACAGATGGCAAGTTTCTCTTACAAAATTTTGCTAGTTTAAAAAAATTGGGGGTCACAACAACCATAGCAAAAGTGCATTAAGAAAAATGGCTTTTTAGAGCACATCATGTTTTGATCTTTAATTTATTTTCTCCTAAATGATATTTTTGGCCAATCTTTATTATGGTAAGGAACAAGACCTCCTGCAAAATATAGATTTCAATAAATTTTCTCAGTGCAAATACTCTACCATGTACAGTTTATGATTATAGTTAGGGCTCTGAAACACATACCGCGCGGAAACACATACCGGGACGATAGTCAAATTAGTGTATCCAACATATATATTACAGTAAGATTTGAACTTAATGAACTTACTTTTGTTATTGGGTCAGCATGTTTGACATTTCACAGAGGCAGATACGTAAATATGCATATGCAATACAATGTGATTTAATGGCTATGAAAATAAAAATTGTCTGATGAAATAATGTGATTTTTTTTCTATTTTTGTTCAAAACATAGATTGTGTGTACAGGTTATTGAGGCAGTTAGACAGGTCTGAGCAGAAATTAATCCTGCTGGATACACCACGTTAGCAAGTCATAGATGCGACGAGGACTCCTTCAAACCCACATATTAAAGTAATGCATCTGTTGGATACACTGTATAATGCAAAATATAGACATTAATAGTCAAAGAGAGTATGATAAGTAGCTATAAATGGTAAAGTTCGGGTCCAATCCAGTGATTATGCCCGATCCGGTGAGTAGACGTACCCCACCACAAGGGAGATCAGGACAACTCAGATCAAAGACAACATGCACAGGAAATCAGGAAATAACACGTCCAAAGGCAAGTCACCTAAATTACTCGAAGACAACTTTTGTTGGAAAATCTTTGACTGAGACAACTCGCCCTAAGGCCATTAAACTGTCCGAGATAATTTGCCACATAAAGAATCTGCAGTTGAGAAAGAAGCACCATACAAAGAAAACTGGCATATAATATATTTAGTAAAATGTTTTTGGTTTTCTATTTCTCTTTTCTTATCTAATATTATTAGTATAATGCAGTCTTTTACATCTCCAGCTTCTGTCCATTTACTAAAACAAGCATGGGTTGTCAAAACGATCAGGCAGTTTCAGTCTGGCAGTGTCAGACATAGGTCTGGCACAAATGAAAATTTTGCTGGGCTGGTTTAACTTTTGCCTGGTTCGGTCCGAACTGATGAAGGTCCTTGGGGATGGTGGGTCGGACAAAGGTGCTGGGTAACTGTCAGTACTGGGGTGTTTACTATTCATTTACTTTAGAGGTATTCCAGCAGTGCCGTGGATGAGCCAGGCTCAATTTTCATTACCAGCTAAACATGTTCACCTTGAGTTGGTCAGTTAATTCTGCTGGCACTGTTCCTGGGCTGTCTTTAGTTATCTAAGATCATCTAAGCAATTAACCAGTACATGAAGCAGGGGTTCCACTGAGTGTTAAACATTTTTTACATCTGGCTGTCATGGCAAAGTGGGTGGGGGACTTTCTAGGTTTTTGCTTTTACCCCCATACAAAATTATCAAAAGAAGCAGGACGGGAAATGCTTAAGTTTGACAAAGTAGAAGGGGAAAATCCCTGCTTCTCGCCTCTTAATCAAACCCCTGATGCAGTACTTATGCTTCTGGCTGTAATTTTTGCATATTTTCATATGAGAATATGCATTTTTCTTGATATATCTTTACAGGATATAATCCTTTGGGTGGGGTGGGGGGATATGGGAGTTGGAGTTTTAGCAGGAGTGTGATGAAAAATGTCCCCTCAGTGCAGAGCCTATACCAGGGCTTTACTGATGGAAAAGTTAATATTCCTGCTATTTTCCGGCCACACAGGGGCTGTGGTTGCAAATGACTGGTGCCTAAGTAGTTACACTGATCTCAAGCCACATTCCCACTTCATCATAGCTAAGGTGCACTATTTTATGTTTCCAAGTTCTGCATTGCAGCATGGTAAAGATGCTATGGGGCTTTACCCAGGCTTATACCGCTGGCAGCTGCAGTGTTCTCCCTATTTCTGAAAACGCCAACTCTGTCTCGAGGGAGACAGCTCCCTAAATTTCTGGGCCAGCTTAATTCCTGTGGAACATAATCATAGAGAAATCCAAAATTTGGACCAGAACTACTCCCTGAAATCTAGAATATATGTAAAATTTCTCTCCTTCTTAAAGCTTTAGGCTTAGTATCACGAATCTCAGTATCATGTTCTCATTACACAGTATATAATCACGTGACGAGCGGACAGTGACCGAAACCGGAAATTGCGACACTGTCCGACGACTGTCGCAAAGTTGGTCTCAAAATTCGAGGTAAGAAAATTTTGTATTTTTGCAGTTTTAGGCTTGCAGTGGGTTACTTGTACAACACAGATGAATGCAGTATGAATGCCTAGATATATTTAGCAGCTGTAGTGAGGAAAGCTGCGGAAAATCCTTAAAGTTGCCGTCTAAATCAAGTAAACATATCATGAAATCATGGGACGATGGAACAAAACTGCCCTGGTCAACATAACTTGGTCGTTATTTTGTTGCTGTAATTTTCCAGTTCAATGAAAGTTTTTACAATTATGTGTGCAAAAATATCTGCCCTAATACAGAAACACCAATATGTTAACCATTTTGGCCAAAATTGGCACTTTTATAGGCAATTTGTCATTGTACCCTCAGCAATTCAACTGTCCGCAAAATTGAAACTGTACGAGTCGAAAAGTTGCCGATGTCACTGTTTTGACTGTCCGCAAAGTTGCCTGAAGTAATAGTGAAGCACAAGTATAATTGTACTACAGGGGCAATCAGAATAGTCCAAAGGAAAACCGGCAAAAGACTATAACCGCCAGCCATCCTAACTCTCCCATCCCTGTTCACGGCACACGCAATATAATGTATTTTTCAAGACCAGTGCATTGATCACATTGAGATGTGCTTTTTTAAGCTATTTTCATAATTTTGATCCAAACATAGGTTGTGGGTGCTCATGTAAAGAGCCTGATCCAAACAAATGGTGGGTACTTGTCGCCTACAGGATATGGTTTTAGCAGTTAAAAGAAAGTAAATGTTCATCCCTGTAAATGTCACTTTTTCTTAGACAAACTGGGATACATATGTACTTATATGTGATGCTACAGAAACTACTCCTGGCTAGTAGACCTACAGTACAGTCACAGTCAATATTTATGTATTATTGAAAAAAATGTGTAAAATTAAGAAATAGATCAGCTCTAGCAGTGAATTGTTGAGTGATAATTCACTGTTTGGAGGTCAGTTGTAAAGTAGATCATATCACGAGCGCCGAGCGCGAGTGATATATCAACTTACAACTGACCGACATACAGTGAATTATTACTCAACAATTCAGTGCTAGAGCTGAACTATTTCGATTCTAACGCTCGAAAACGCTGAAAAAGTATTCTTTTCATTCAAACTCTCCCAACCTTCCTGCCAGTGCGTTCATGCTCCTGCCAATGTTCTTAACTGTATCTAAGGTAAATGTACGTTTTAATGGCGATTTTAGAAAGACAAAGAGACGTTACACCGTCTAACGTGTCAAAAAGTCACAAAATTACGTCAGTAATGCAAGTGACGTCAGCAATTAGATTCACCCGCTCCGCAACACGGAATTGTTGTAGAATAAAACACGGAAACTTTCCATTGCTTCTGTAGGCGCACTGTGTTAGAATGTAGCCATAATCATAGCCCACCTTTATGCATTGTTGTATTTTCATCCCGAATAAAATGATCCGTAGCACTGAATTTCCTACAAGATTGTTTTTGCGCCCAGTGAAGCCTCAGATCAGCTTTGGCATTTACAGTGTGACATCAAATTTCGCTTGGTGCTTTATAAGTACATCATGTAGCTTGAAATACTGGAAAAAGCTAGCGAATAATTAAGAATATGTACAAAAATATAAATTCGTGTCTATAAGTAGATGATGACCAACCGCTTTCTTCTCATGCAATGTCGGAATGCATAGGTGGTGAGATTGAGGTATATTTGAATGAATTGGGAACCTTTCTGGAATCGAATGCTTTTCCTCTGACTTCGATGTTGGTTAGTTGGTTGGTTGTTTCTGGTTCAACGGCTCTCTGAGACAGCAGTATTTCAAACTATATCCAGCCAATTTCCCAAGAGCGGGGCACAGAAGAGAAATGAATGTCCAAACAGCCCTCACCCGCACCTACTGCAAGCATAGTAGGCCTCTGCCCTACTATAACCCAAATTAGTAGGATGCCCAAGCACTGGAAACTACACCCTGGACCATGGCCCCCCCCCCCCCCCCCCCCCCCCCCCCCCCCCCCCCCCTCCCCCTCTGACTTCAATCAATCCATACTTATCAATTTAAAGCTCCTTATATTATTATATGCTGACTTTTGCGACTTTTTTAAAAATTTGCAATCAGCCCTTAACCCTATTGCACTCAGAACGACCAAAACTCCATGGAGTTTTGGCTGTTCTGAGTGCAATAGGGTTAATGCGTAGCAAGATTATATAGCGTTAATCGAACAAAACATAAATAAAAAACCATTAAAGTAGTATTTTCAAAAAGAGGCCACCTGTGTACTTTTTTACTTTCAAGAATGAGAAGTTGGAAATAAAAAATGATACAAATATCTATGTATACTGCCGGTTAAGTAAAGCTGGGATCCGTTTCGGCAGCCAAAAATATCTAGTTTGTTAAGCAGAGAAAAAGAGGATCTCACATGAGTGGTTATATCATTTCATATGAAAGTTTTGATAAACGAGCGATTGACGAGTTTCATTATGGGGGGTGGGGGATTTATTATGTCCTACGTAGGAGTTAGTAAGTCCTAGGCCTACGTAGGACTTATGATGTACTACATAGGTGTTAGTAAGTCATACGTAGAACTAACTAACATCTACGTACGATTTATTAGTTTGTTTGGTGCTGTTTAATTTATTGTGTTTTCATTTTAACCCTTCTATAATAAAAAAATGAAAATAGGTAAAAATAGTTGATAAATGTTTTTCGTATAATTTGCTTAGTCTGGTGTAACCCTTATGTTGGTCTAAATTATTTAGTTCAGAAAAGATAGCTGAGTTGCCACCTATTTGGGAAAGAGCTGCTGACTCGGCTTATCACTTGTAATTTATTGTTTGTTGGGATGTCTTTGTCAATCTTTCCCTTTGATGTTGGAGATAGGGTTTGGGATCTGATTCAGTCAGTTACTCTTTAAATCTACTTAGGAATTAGTAAATCCTACGTAGGAGTTAATAAGTCCTACATAGGACTTCCTATCTCCCACGTATGAGGTAAATATTTTTAACCCTTCACTAGGACGCTTCCATAGATATTAAAATTGAAAAAAAGTGATCTTAGCCTGGCAGTATATTGCTCAGTGAACCATGAAATTAGGTCAGAATCTCATTTGAGCATAGCAGTCTCTTTAACTGCTATATGCGTGATGTCAGTTAAAGTTCTGGACCCCAAGGTTATTTTTGTGTCAAAACAGAATTCAAGATTTTGAAAGTCGCTGATGGAAATTCTGTAAAATACATTCATGTGATGTCAACGCCATATTTTGGAATATAAAACGCATTTTTGAACAATACATGGTTGTGATTGATAACTTTAGACACTACCCTAACCAACTAGGCAAGAGCCACTAGTGAACAGCATTGATTTTAAGAAACAGAACATTATTTAACATATGCCAATTTGACATTAGTGATTACCCCACCCACTTTTAAGTGCTTATTTCTCAGAAAATAGCCTCCCCACCAAACGGTATATGCTGTGATAAAGTAGGCTCTTGATGCAAAAAAAATAGCCACTTTGATAGGGGTCAGGAAACAAGCCTTATTCTGACCCCCCCCCCCCCCCCCCCCCCCCCCCCCCCCCCACACACACACACACACACACACTTTCGTATGAAGTGACCACGGATGTAAGATTCTTTTTATCATATGACGCTTTTACAAAGGGTTTATCGTCTTAAAAGTTGACTTCATTTCAACATTGCTGTCACGGACGTTGTCGCGCCATTACGTGCCAGTATATAACACCTGGGATATATGCCTATACCAAATCAGAGAAATATCGATCGCAATTTTTCGGACAGTCTAAAATGTCAACCGAACAATTTTGCGGACAGCGATGACGAAGAGGCTGTGCTGTTTTTTATGCCTCAAACTTCAAATATTTTGCTGACTGGGCTAAAACATGGCTAGAATAGACTTGGAAAATGATTATTACGCAAACTATGGTTAAAAATATCTTTCGTTTATTTGAAATTTTGACTTTTAAGCGTTTTGAAACGAAGCTCGGCGGAGATGAAATTGCCAAATTGGTGTGATCGACCCGCACGTTTTCTTGTCTTTCTTTATGAAAAGAACATTTCAACCGTATTGTGTTGTTGCTAAATACAGACTGGCATCCTACCAATTGCCCGCTTTGTTTGTAACAAGCCACTATCATGCAAAAGGAGATAAAATTGAAAAATGCTAAGGTCACTCACCTTATATTTTTTAGGCCAACTTTGCGACTGTCGCCGGACAGTGATGCAATTTCCGGTTTTGGTTGCTGTCCGCTCGTCACGTGATTATATACTGTGCATTAGAATCTCTTCAGTGTCAGATAAGTTTTTATTCTTTTGTCAGGCTGGTTTACGTAAACTGGACGTTTCACTATTGTACCAGCTGTGGACACTTCATGAGGCCATTCAAGACTTCAAGACCTTAATGCAGGACCGCTACTCCGACGTTGGGTCAGAGTATTCCTTTGGACTCAGCAGCAGAGCTAGCTCGATTACTAGTATAGATTCGGTTGATCTCTACGACGACTACAGGTTACAGTCAGACCCGTCGCTATACTCATTACAGGGTAGTACAACTAGTTTGATACAACAGATTGAGGAACTGAAGAATAGAGCAGAAGAAGAGTTTAAATGAATATTTGGCAAAGAAAGATACATGTGAAGTCAGAGCTTCAGATAAGACGGGGTTTCCAGGATAATTCTGAGATAATTTTTCTAATTTCTCAATGAAAACATATGAGCCGCGACACGACAAAACCAACAATGTGGTTGTGCGCCCAGCGCAGACTCAGATCAGCCTGGGCATCCGCCCAGTCTGATCAAAGTCTTCGCTGTCCGCATGGAGGTAGCTAAGACCCTTAGCTACCCTTTGAGCACTTAACGAAGAGTCTGGTCAAACTGGGCGGATGCGCAGACTGATCTGAGTCTGCGCTGGGCGTACATCCACATTGTTGGTTTTCTCGTGTCGCAGCTCATATGTTGTGACCCCTCATAAGAACCATCTCCCCAAGACAGTTCTAATGGGAGGTCACCACATTTTAATGCAGAAATAAGGAAACTTATCCATAAATTATCCCTATCAGATCTCCCTTTCTTGTCTTGAACACTGTTTATTGCTTCCGGGCTGTGTTATTTAGACTGCCGCTGGGCCTAATTTTTTGTTATTAGCTGATAAAAGAACTAAAATTAGCAATCAAATTATACATACCAATTGTTCTGATTGATGTTTAGCATCAAATTATCTTTCCCTCTCTTCTGTTTAAGACTTTCTAATCTAAAAATGTGATTTTGAAATATTTTTGCCTTTGGGAAAATCTGTGAGGCCTAGCCAATTTTTTTCAGCCATGTAACAGTGAACAGAGCTATATTTTCTATTGGCCCTTGCCTATACTATATTTTCACACGTAGCAAGCTGATCTGAATCAGCAGTGAATCTTCAGACTGGCTGAAATGTAAATCACAAAAGACTTGGCCTTGGTCACCTTTACTGTAGCTTAGCAGCTGTTCAAATTGAAATTCACATATGTGTGATACTGCTCTCTGTGATACTGTTCACATATTTTATGTTCTACAATTTAGGGTCCATAGCTAGTGGGAACAAAATACTTTAAGTGTCTTCAGGTTTGATGTTTATTGTTTGATGTCAGATGTTTTGTTTTGGAATCAAGGCCAATTATGATTTGTTTAAATTAAAAAGTTTAATAATTGGTAATATCAGAATTACTCACTTGTAAAACTACTGTGTATTAACTCGTAAATATCGGGACAAGCATGTCTGATCAAACAGTACAGACACAGATCAGACTGATACTCGTCAGTTCGATCTGACTTTGCACTGTCGAATATTCATAAGGTGAATGGGTACACTTTCAGGGGTAATAACTCATTTTTTCCTCTCATCTCAGTTGGGGTCAACTGTTAAAGGAATGAGTTTGCTCCTCTAGGAGAAAGTTCTTTTCTTTAAGAGTGGGCTCCCATTTGGACTGGTTTAGTGATCCAGGGAAGCAGACAGGTAGTCACGAAAGTTGTTCCTCTTAGTTAAAATGACAGAAAAACATGGAGGGTGTACCCATACACCTTAACATGTTCTCACAGGGTAAGAGGACTTGTCCAAAATCATAGATGGGACAGTCCCATTCAGTAGGGTAATGGTTTGCTTATGCTGCAGATAAGAAGAGATTACAGGGATATTTAGAGGACAGTAGTCAATATTTCTCCATAAAAACATACATTGTGACACCTCTGAGTCCTCATTAGAACCATCTCACCATTGAGTGAAGAGTCACAGCATATGTTTTGAGAAATATGAAAACAAAATCTCCTGAAAACCCCTTATCTAGGCATGTTACAAACTATTGTCCATACGGCCTTGAGGCTACTGGAAACTTTTACATTTGCAAATGGTTTGGTGTTCCCAATTCATAGAATTATTTAGGTCCTGGGTTCGAATCCCGGTCTGGCCACATACTTTCGTTTCTCCGTCCGCTGATTTAAGAAGGGCAGTTGTCAGTTACTGGCGAAAGTATGTGCACTTAGTACTGGTTAACCGCTTAGGAGGTCTAAGCCTGCCCAGGAATAGTGTGGTTAGGTTAACTGACCGTCCAGACATGACCTTAGTTGTTTACCGTGGACGTTAAGCATCAAATCAACCAACCAATCATAGAATTATTTAAGTATTTTGGTGTATCATACTACAGTATACAGGGTATTAATCGAATGGGAAGTCCAGATAAGGGTGGGTTTGATAATAAGTATGAGATTATTTCAGTTCACAGTCCATCAAAATAATAATGTTGTGACCCCTCATCAGAACTGCCTCCATGAGGCAGTTCTAATGAGGGGTCACAGCATATGCTTTTGAAAAAGAGATAAGGAAAATCATCCCAGAATCTGGACTAGAGCTCTAGATAAGAGGGAGTATCTGATGATAATTAAGGATAATTTTTTTTTATTTCTCATCGAAACCATATGTTGTGACCCCTCATCTGAACCGTCTCGTCGAGACGGTTCAGATGAGGGGTCACAACATATGTTTTTATGCAGAATTAACAAAAATTATCCCTAATTATCACCAAATGCTCCCTCTTATCTAGAGCTCGGATCTGGACTAATCTGGACCTGCTAAACAATATTGATGCTTTTATTAATATGAGCCACTTTGGCAATGAGCCACGATGCTGTCTTGGGACATATGTAAACTGTGCATGCTTTGATCCACCTAACGGCATACTGTATTTATCCTATTGAATGTTGGGTGGCCTTATGTAGTGCCACTCACCAAAATGCTCTCTGTAAACAGTGCTTTGATTTTGCACAAGAAAGAAAACTATCTACACTTTGTCATCACTAAAATTGTATGAAAATTATGAAATACATGTACCTTACGGACCTGGTGAGGTAAACTTACGACCATAAAGAAACTACCTTATCTGAGGACTCTGACAGTGCTCCATTTAAGAGGCGGTATGAAGGATAATTCAGAGATACTTTTTCTTACTTCTGAAGGAGAAATATAGAAAATTATCCCTAAATTAGCCTTGTTACTCCTTATCTGGAACACTGTCTATGCCTTGAACTTTGTAATTTTGGCAAGTGAATATAACAGTATTTTGGGTAAAAGAGGGAGGGTAGTTCTTTGGATAAATATGATAGGCACTGTTAGAGTTTTGTTGTAAGTTTTGTTGTAAATTTTATAAAGGAAACTGTGCATGCTATGATCAGACTGCACACATGTTCCTGTTGGGATGGGCATGTGCTCAAAGGCAGCTTGTTCTCTAGGCAGGGCTCCGATATGGACGAAGGGATAGCTTCTTGACCTGGTATTTATTTATACTATAAATGTATATTCTTGCCATAATTACTCATATGAGCCAGGACACGACAAAACCAACAAAGTGGCATGTGCGCCAAGCGAAGACTCAGGTCAGCCTGGGCATCTGCCCAGTCTGATCAGAGTCTTAGCTGTCCGCATGTAGCTAGCTTGGATCCTCAGCTACCCTTTAAGCACTGAGCAAAGAGTCTGATCAGCCCAGGCTGATCTGAGTGTGTGCTTGGAGCACAACCACTTTGTTGGTTTTCTCGTGTGGCAGCTCATATTTTATATGAGTTGTGCTTGGCTGTGCCTTGCAAATACGAGTATGTAGTTTAACCCCAAGATCATCCTACACATCCATGGTTAGTCTGATCAGGGTTTGCCCTGATTTGTAACTTCTGTTTGTATGTGGATGACAAAGTACCCACTCAAACTGCATTAATGTGCATATTTTTGGTCTTGTTTTTTATTTTTGAAGGTCAGATAGGTGATAATTACAATAAGTCAGAGGTCAGATATAAAGCCTAAAGAGAGCTAAAGACAAACTGAAATTTTACAGAATACACTACTCCAAATATTTAAAGGAGCACCTAATGATTTTTCCATAGACGACAGTGCAACGCATCCCCACTTTGAGAGTCATTTACTTTCATTTACTTTCAATAGACGAAGACACAGAGTTTCCAATCAATTTGTCAATTTTTAAAGAGGATCTCGAAGTTACTGACAACACTAATTTTGATCCAATATCCATCCTGCAAATGTCCATGAACTGATTATGTGAAAAATGGAATTTTGTTAAAAACCTTGTAATTTTTCAAACAGATGAAAATTATGAAAATTTCACAATTGAAAACAACCATTTTGCTTACAAAACTAAATGTCTTACAAGGTGACCCGTTTGAAAGCATCAGTTTTAACTCAAGTTTATGAGATTTTATGGACTTATAGAAAAATGCCTCAATTTCAGACAATTCGAAAATTGCCAAAAGTTGTTCCATGGAAATGATTTGGGCATCAGTTCTATTGAATTTCTTGTCTTAAACTTCGATCCTTCTTCTAAATGCTGCAAAAGAATGATAAGTTCTCAGCCGCTGGCGGTCGAATCTATGGGCTGTTGAACTGGGTATATATTGTAGTAAGGGTAAATATCAACTGCTCCTTTAAATATTTTGAGTAGTGTATTTTGTTGTATTTTCCCTGTGTTTCCTCAAAAATATAATTATTATGGGATTTTAAAGAGGTGTGATTTTTACAAGCTGACAGTATGTTCTACATTATACTGAATATGTGATGCTGGTGAAGTAAGACAAAAATTCTCAGACAGTTTTTGGCATTGATAGAGCTTTAGTTTTATATTCAGAAATTTTGGGATACAAATCTAATAACTAATATATACTTGCAGATTTACCATAGCATAGGTATATTTTTATTAGCTGTATTGTATTTAATGTAATACCTCATACTATGTCTTCCATATACATTATATACCATGACAACGACAGTTGATATTATTTTTCATGATACATGTATTTATTTTATTCTCTGTATACAAGTGTTAGTTCTTTGGCATATCTGGATTATGTAGGATACGTTTGTTATTTGTCTTTTCTAAGGTGAATGGTACACCTTCGAAATTTTGTCATTTTTACCAAGGGGAATACCTTTTATGATTTCCTGTTTGCTTCCATGAACTACATACCCCTTCTATAAAGGGTCTACTCTTAAAGGAAAGAATTTGCTCCTAGAGGAGCAAATTCTTTCATTTAAGAGTTGGCCTACGTTGAGACTGGAGATAAAAATTGAAATGGTAGAGTTGATTCTTCTGAAAGTGTATCCATTCACTTTAATGTCTTTAAGGATCAGGAGTAGTGATGAAAATGAAGAGTTTTGATGACAGTGCTTCAGAGCTCTAGATAAGAGGGAGTATTTGATGATAATTAAGGATAATTTTTGTTATTTCTCATGGAAACCATATGTTGTGACCCCTCATCTGAACCGTCTCATCGAGACGGTTCAGATGAGGGGTCACAATATATGTTTTCATGCAGAATTAACAAATATTATCCCTAATTATCACCAAATACTCCCTCTTAACTGGAACTCTGAGTGCTAGGGTGTTTTCTTACTACGCCCCGTCCATAAGAACAAACGAGCCGCGACACGACAAAACCAGCAAAGTGGCATATGCGCCCAGAGGAGACTAAGATCACCCTGGGCATCTGCCCAGTCTGATCAGAGCCTTCGCAGTCGGCATGGATGTAGCTTGGACCCATACCTACTCTTTAAAGGCTCTGCAAAAACTGATCAGACTGGGCTGATGCCAAGGCTGTCTGCCCAGTCTTTACAGAGTCTTCACTGTTGGCATTGATGTAGGGCACAGCGAAGACTAATCAAACTGGGCTGATGCCAATGCTGATCTGAATCTTCCTTAGGTTCCCTAGGTGCACACCTCACTTGGTTAGTTTTGTTGTATCCTGTCTCAACTGTTGTCCTTCATTATAAAATACTTTCTTACATGTAGGTGGTTCTTACAAGGAAGCACAACACTCATTTTATGCAGATTAACTTAAGTTATTATAGGGTTATCATCAAAACCCTTATCTTGATCTCTCCACATTACACCATTCTTGTTTAAGGCTTATAAGCATTAGAAGATTGGTTGGTTTATTACATCTCAGGAGATATTAGGTTGTGATTTTTTGTGGTCAAAGGAAGACAGAAAGAACATTTTTTTTTTTTTTTTTCAGCTTCATGCCAGAACTCAATACTTTTAAGGAACTCATTACAGTCCCAATGTGGCATAAATTTCTGGCCTGCCCAGAGCTCCAGATAAGAGGGGGTATTGAGGATAGTTAATGGATAATTTTTCTTATATTTTTCAATTAAAACATATATTGTGACCCCTCATTAGAACCGTCTCGGCGAGACGGTTCTGATGAGGGGTCACAAGATATGTTTTTATGGAGACATAAGGAAAATTATCCCAAATTAATCCCTGTTACCCCTTCTTATCTGGAGCACTGCTGCCAGTGTTTGTAGCTTGCCTGTGCAAAAGTACAGGAAGAGCTATTTCACTCACTTTGGTGTCAACATTTTGGTTAAAGTTCTGGGTGTGATAGGCAAGGGGCTGTCAGGTGAGCTATCCACAGGTTGTTTGATTTATGTTGTGATTACATATCAAATTTTATTTGTTTGTTTCTTTTTTTTTTTTTGGAGTTTTTTTTAATGGATAATCTCAGTGTTTGGTGAAAATTAAAATTAGTTTTGCAGTGATACTTCTTAAGCTGTTTTGTGCCAAAATCAACAATCCAAAATATGTAATATTATCATAAGACAGGCTACTGTCTATAATATGAAAATTACATATCAGTTTTTATTTGCCCTTATTTTTTGCATGTTACTTTCTGTTAGATAAAGCTTTGCTCATTTCTTAGGAATACTAGTTTGTAGTGATTGCTTTGAATCATTGGTTTGATTGACATTTTAGTTTGGCCGTGTTACTTAAATTGTTTTGTGCCAAAATCAGCCACCAAAAATATAATTGTATGGCATTAGAGTTAGGAGATATGGGTACACATGTATGACATTAGAGTTACACATGTATGGCATTAGAGTTATGGGATATGGGTACACATGTATGATTTTCCACCATTTTTTCAAAGGGTGACAACTTTTGTTACTTCTGTTTGCTTCAGTGAATGACAAAGCCCTTGCAAAAAGGGGTCTACTCTTTAAAGAAAGAATTTGCTCCTTAGGGAGCAAACTCTTTCATAATTTATCTCCATTGAGAAGTGAGTCAAATAAGAAAATGGTAGAGTTGTTTGCCTTGAAAGTGTGCCCATTCACAAATATTGGATGAAGTTATAAATACCATCAATACACTCACATCCTAAATTAAACTTTTTATTCAAAATTTTGTCGCTCTTGAATGTTGATGGCACTGGAAATTTTTCCTCAGTGTTAATTTGTACCATTTAAAGTGACCACTAGGGCAGAGTCAGGTAACTTTGGACAGGCGGGTAAGTTCGGACATACCATTGCAAACAGTGAAAATCCAGATGAGACGGCTCATAGTGAGCCGTCTCATCATGATTTTCACTGTTTGCCCAGTTATTTTTGTTTTAGTTCCAAACAACAATTTATGAAGGAAACAATGTCACTGTCTGAATTTACCCGCTGTCCGAAGTTACCCGACTCTCCCCTAGCAAAAGAAGCATTAGCATTTATTGGGCTCCTGTAACTTGTTGTAAAGCTAGCTTCTGAAGTAGTACATTGTATAATCAATTAATGGAAAGATACTGACAATGGCCTAATCTGGGGCCTGTTACAGTAAATGGAATGAATACTTTTATTTCATTTAAATGTAGATTGATATGGATTCTTTTCATTAAATGTTGGTTGATATGAATTCTTAAATGTGGATTTACATGAATTTGTTCAATAAATGTTGGTTGGTATGCATTGATGAATTCTTTTAGTTTTCTGGTGGATATGATTTCTTTTTTTTTCACTCAGAATCTGATGTGGACTGATAACCACATCTTCATGTAATCATGAATTCATTTCATGTAAGTGCTGATTCCTTACTAAATCTTTCATATCATGTTGGTTGCTACGAATTCTGTTCATGTAAATAGTGGTTGATATGTATTTGTTTTGTGATCTTTGTTCTGATACAGAGATTGGGATAAGCTAAAAATTTGTTGGGGATAATCTGCAAAGATTTTGTTGGGAATTACAAGGACAGTTTTTACAATAAATATTCTGACATCTCTTTCAAATTTGGGCAGATCTATTTGTCTGACAAGGTAATGTGTGGTGCAGTAGTGCAGATTGCTTCTGCAAAATTTTGGCTCATCTAGATCTCTGTGGCTAACGTCTTTCATTGTCTGAAGTGTTCACAATCTTACATGTGCCAAGTTTATAAATCTTAAGGCGTTTGCATGCATTATTACATGAATGTATGGTAACTATATCAGATAGGGAAGGAAAGCTTCAGTTGATCCAAATACCACTTTTCAGCTGACCTTCTTAGTGTGCTTCCCAATGTTTAAAGCAAGTATGACAATGTTCTATTTTAATTTTCCGACAGATATCAGGTGACGTGCGATTGGAGAACCTGAAATATTTGCAATAGTATATCGTGTGGTATACTGTCCGAAACCCAACATTGCTTTCATTGGCTGACATATGGTTTTACTTTGTTGTAAGCACTTGATTTGTGTTCAAAGAAGTACACTTCTGAAGGTGAAAATGTGGAAAAGTGCATTAGAATGGGGATAACTTTATTGAAAATTTATTTATCATTTGTGAAGGTAAATTGTCGGTTTTATAGTTGCAAATTGTGTTTCACACATTGCTGATACAGGCATCAAACAAATTTGCGACCATATAATCAATGATTTACCTCCCTAAATGACACTTTTGAATATAGTTATCCCCTAAAAATTGAGGTTTTGATTATCCATAACATGCAGCTGTTCATTAGAACTGCCTCACCTACAAATGGTTTCAGAGCTCATAGCATGTAATTTATGATGTTATAAGGAAATCTGAAAAACAAATCCTACAGGGTATGAATTTGGGAGGCAAATAATATGGCATCATGCTGGAACAGGCCAGACAACTATTTTGATCAATGCCAGTCTGGACGTTGAGGGTACTTCATGATTTGTGAATGCTTTATAATGGTACAACACAGAAGCAATATGCTTATCTATTAACAACATGTGTCTGGTTATTCAGAGCAAAGCAGAACTAACAACATCATTAGTTAAAGAGATGTTACACTTTAAATTATTAGCAATGATTACCTTTTACTGCCTGAAAAAATGTGAAGAGCTTTTGCAGGGCAAAATTTCCTCCTATTTTTCAGCAGAACCATTTTTTCCAGCATAAATATTAGCACAATTAATTTTATGTGCACTACAAGACTTAACAAATCCTTACCTAACAACTTTGTTAAGCTAAGGCAACTTTGAAAAACCGAGGCTGGGCCCAACTGTTCAAAGCATTGTTAGCCTAACTAGGTCATTAGTTGAGGATTCGTTAGGTCTTACAGTACTCACAAACTCAATTGCATTAGTATTGTTTGTTGAAAACTTGTGAGGAACTTTTGCACTGCAAGTTCCTCACATTTTTTTTGGCAAAAAGTGAAAGCATTTTTGGGGTATACAGAGCTCTAGATAAGAGGGAGTATCTGATGATAATTAAGGATAATTTTTCTTATTTCTCATAGAAACCATATGTTGTGACCCCTCATCTGAACCGTCTCGACGAGACGGTTCAGATGAGGGGTCACAACATATGTTTTTATGCAGAATTAACAAAAATTATCCCTAATTATCACAAAATACTCCCTCTTATCTAGAGCTCTGCAGTATAATGATTGAAATTTTTACGTCTCGTTAACTAATGATAGTGTTAGTTTTGAACAACTGGACCCAGATAGTTAAATCCTGTTAATTAACTGGCCTTTATTCTTTTCATGGTACATAACAAGTTATTATAGGTCTATTGTAACATTATAGTCAGAGAAATTAGAATACTCTGTATATGTGCTAGTTGTTAGTGAGGCTAAACACATAGGTCCATGAATTATCAAGTTTTGAGAAAACATATCACATAGTGGTAGGTTGGAGACAAACTGCTATGATCAGACCTTGCGGTAAGCTGGTTTTGATGGAAGCTTTTACTACAAGACAAGGTTTACCCTCTCTTGAGTGACACTAATTTGATCATAGAACTCTGCTATAAGATGGGATTGTCCTTCTAAAACAGTCCCAAAAATCTAGATCATTCTTATAAGCCTAAGCCTTCGGCTCAGGTGAGCTTATAGGATGGGAGTCGAGCCGTCGTCCGTCCATCCGTGGGTGGGTGCGTGCGTCAACACTTTCAAACATAAATATCTCAGAGACCAGTGGGCCGATCGCAATCAAATTTTATCTGAAGCATGATTTGGGTGGGGGAAAGGCTGCATTAGGTTTTGGTGCCGATCAGCTCAGAACTCTGGTTTCCATGGCAACAGATAGCCCCCATAGGGTTATAATGGGGAAAACGACGTCATCACGTTTTCTCGACTGTTTTTGATTAGATCCATATCATACTTGCAGGTAATGATGACATACACAAGAGCTTGGATGAATTTCGAAATTTGGCCGGATTCGAGCACAGACTACGGAGTTAGCTGCCCTTGAGCGTTTGAAAAAAATCCCATAGGGTTATAATGGGGAAAATGGCGTCATCACGTTTTCTCAACTGTTTTTGCTTAGATCCTTATCATACTTGCAGGTAATGATGAGGTACATAAGAGCTTGGATGAGTTCGAAATTTGGCCGGATTCGAGCACAGACTACGGAGTTAGCTGCCCTTGAGCGTTTGAAAAAAAATCCCATAGTCTTATAATGGAGAAAACGTCATCACATATTTTTAGAAAAACTTTGTCATCGCTCTATTGCCTACATTTCTCAACGGATTTTGAAATAACTTCACACAAATGTAGGGCATGACAATATCTCGAGCAAGTTCGACTTTCAGGATGCTGTGCCCAAGGTCAAGGTCACTGTGGCTATTTTTAGAAAAACTTTGTCAGCGCTCTAGCACCTACATTTCTCAATGGATTTTAAAATAACTTCACACAAATGTAGGGCATGACAATATCTCGAGCAAGTTCGACTTCTAGGATGCTGCGCCCAAGGTCAAGGTCACTGTTGCTATTTTTAGAAAAACTTTGTCAGCGCTCTAGCACCTACATTTCTCAGCAGATTTTAAAATAACTTCACACAAATGTAGGGCATGACAATATCTCGAGCAAGTTTGACTTTCAGGGTGCTGCACCCAAGGTCAAGGTCACTGTGGCTATTTTTAGAAAAACTTGGTCATCGCTCTAGCGCCTACATTTCTCAACGGATTTTAAATCAACTTCACACAAATGTAGGGCATGACAATATCTCGAACAAATTTGACTTCCAGGGTGCTGCGCCCAAGGTCAAGGTCACTGTGGCTATTTTTAGAAAAACTTTGTCAGCGTTCTAGCACCTACATTTTTCAATGGATTTTAAAATAAATTCACACAAATGTAGGGCATGACAATATCTCGAGCAAGTTCGACTTTCAGGCTGCTGTGCCCAAGGTCAAGGTCACTGTGGCTATTTTTAGAAAAACTTTGTCATCGCCCTAGCACCTTCATTTCTCCATGGATTTTAAAATAACTTGACACAAATGTAGGGTATGACAATATCTCGAGCAAGTTCGACTTTCAGGATGCTGTGCCCAAGGTCAAGGTCACTGTGGCTATTTTTAGGGTGCTGCAATCAAGGTTTTTGATTAGATCCTTATCATACTTGCAGGTAATGATGACATACATAAGAGCTTGGATGAGTTCGAAATTTGGCCAGATTGAGCACAGACTACGGAGTTAGCTGCCCTTGAGCGTTTGAAAAAAATCCCATAGTCTTATAATGGAGAAAACAACGTTTTCACATTTTCGTTTTTCATCGGATCCTCTTCATACTTGCAGGTAATGAGGATATGCATAAAAGCTTGGATTAGTTAGCACTTCGGCTAGATCCCACCACTGACTATGGAGTATCTGCCCTGAGCATCCAAAAAATCAATGTCGCCACTTTTTCTTGGTTTCTACTTATCCGATCCTTTTCAAACTTGCAGGTAATGAGGAAATGCATAATATCTTAAGTTCAAATTTTCGCCAGTTAGCTGCCCTTGACAGCTCTGTCTATTGTGCTCTTGATCGGATACTTTTTAAACTTGCATATATTAAATGAGGGCATACATAATGTTTTGGATGAGTTTAATTTTCAGCCTGATTGGACCACTGACTGTGGAGTTAGCTGCCCTTGAGCATCTTAAATATCCCTATAGGTTTACAATGTCTCTCAGGTGAGCAATTGTTGCCCTTTGGGCTACTTGTTTAGATTTTGGAGGGAGGGAGGTGGGGTCTGTTTCATAACCAAATGAATATGGTATACTCAAAGTGACTATCAAAACTAGCTTACCTCAAGAGTTCTAGTATTTTGGGGGTACTTATGGATGTACGCACACCAAACATCTGTGGGTGACATTAACACAGTTGACTGTTTATGCTAAAAGGAAATTGTGGTGGTTTAAATATCAGTATTATGTGTAAACGGGCTGTACTTAACACCGTTGCCTGTTTTGTGAGGTGCACTGAAATTTTTAGCATTATGGCTGGCCATCACAAACCAGCTTAATGGATAACAGTTAGTCTCCAGATTGATGATCTTGTGGGTGTGAAGCTACAGCTCATATTTGAAGTATTATTAATCATATATTTAGCCATACGGTGATTGAACAATGTATTTGTTTATATTCATTAGGTTGTTATAGATATTATAGTATTAAAAGACTTTATTTATGCTACTATTTAAGACAGTACAGTTCAGTCGTTTCATGAATTTTAAGGTGCATGGATACAACTCCAGAGTGTCACTGCAATTCTTACAAGGGAGACAGTATAACCAAACTAGAATTTGCTTCCCAGATAGGTATATTTCTCTTCAGTAGGGGCCTACTCTTAAAGGAAAGAATTTGCTCTCTTTTGAGAGCAAATTCTTTCCTTTAAGAATAGCCCCCTAGAGTCAAGGAAAGAATTTGCTCTATTTCTAAAAGGAAAGAATTTGCTCCATTTCTAAAAGGAAAAAATTTGCTCCATTTCTAAAAGGAAAGAATTTGCCCCATTTCTAAAAGGAAAGAATTTGCTCCGAGAAGGGAGACAAATACTTATCTCCCTTGGAGGTGTATGCATACACCTTAATTGATTGTATCATGTTTAAACACCATATTTACCCTAAATTTTCAGAACGACTTGTTTCTGTTATGAACTGCTGCAGCTATCAAATTCAAAGACTACATTTTTTTCCTGTCTGGGGTTATGTGTTGGAAAACTGCACATAAACAGTGTAAAACAGTCTGAGCTGGGTCCACCTTGCCTACACAGGCTCTCAGAACAGAAATTTCAGGGTAAATATTATAGGTGGCTAATGGTTTAATGCTACATCAACAGTATACCTTTGTGAGGCAAACAGAAGATTCGTCATCAGAATTGCCTTGATGGGGCACTGCCTTGATGAGGAAAAAGTGATTTCTTATAAGAACTGTCTTGATCAGGCAAACATGCGACTCCTCATTATAACTGGGTCAGTGAGGCTGTTTTAATGAGAAGTCACGATGTTTTTATGAAGAATCAATCAAAATTATCTAGACTTATCATAAAGTCACCCTTCCCTGGAGCTCTGACTGATCCGCTTGGCCAACTGACATTGAACCATAAAGTGCCTTAGTCAGTGGCAGATCTAGGTGCAGTTATACCTTTTGTGGTAATTAAACCTTTAGTACATGAAGTTTCGTAGAAATAAGCTAAGGTGGGGAAAATACAATTTTAGTCGCAAAAAAAAAATTTTTTTGAACCCCATTTTGCAAAGTAAACCCCACCAACTAAATGCCTTGATCTGCCTCTGGCAATATAAGCTTGTTGAAATATGTGCTATAGAATATACCGGTATGTATATTTGTAAAACATGAATTTAAATAAAATGTTTTTAGTCTCTGTAGCATTTCATTGTATCCCCGTGAAACATTTGACTATCATTGTGTGAAAAGGTACTACAGTCGAACTTCGATGACTCGAACTCGCCAGAACCACCAAAAAAAGTTCGAGCAATTAGTAGTTCGAGCCATTGAGGACCAACACACAAGGTCCAGCCATATGTATTATGCTTTTCTATCATAGCAAGGGTGACTTCCTGTTTATTGATCGGTCATAAATTAAGCCACTTGGTGCCAGCAGAAATCTCCGATCTGGGTATCCCCCGTTGCCGGGTCTTTCAGCAGATTGCTCGGAAGCTGACGTACTCTCTGACGTGACTACAGGAGTGAATGATGGGCCCTAATATGTTACGTACAGTAAAACCTGTCTTAGTGGCCACCTGTATTAACCAAGCAACCTGTGTTAAGCAAGCATGTATTCAGTTCCCGAAACAGGCAAATACATTGAAATGTACCTGTACGAGGGTCATCCAATAAGTCCTGCAAACGGCCGAGTTTCAGGCAAATGATGATTAAAAACGAATCAAACAATCCACATTCCTACATTGCATCTTTCCTTCTTTCCAGTCAACGATTTCCAGAAACGTCATGATCTTGCAAATGGCGTTGCTAGGCAACTGAAGAATACCACCATTATGGGTGCGGCGGTGGCTTCTAGTTGTCTGTTTAAGATCCCCTAGCTTAGTGCAGAACCCTTGTAAATATCTGAAAGTTGCTGGGAGATACGGAAAATAATACTGGAGTATATACACGGTACCAAGGTTAGGATATTTCCGTCAGTCAAGATATAATTATTGTTCAAAGGAAGATCACCATGTTTTTCGGGCAGCTAAAATATCATATAAAATGAGAATATGAAGAAGAGGCTTTCACAGCAGATGAAGTGTTTCCTAAACTGCCATTAATTTGTTATCAAAGACTAGTCCCGAGATGCTGAAAGGTAGAAATTAGAAAAAATATAAGCTTCGAACCTTGTTAAATATCGTTTGCAGCCTTAAGAAACCAGAGGTAAACGTCAAAAACTAAAAATTTGCTAAAATTCTGTAATATTCACTTGTTGCCTAGCAACCACATTTGTTTGGTAATATGAAGTGATAGTTGTCTCTTATTTGAATTCTTAAATATAAGGCTATACCTTAGAACATGAATTCTTGTCATTTGAAAGGATAATAAACAAGTATGCAGGAATTTTCTTCCCCTAACCTCTTGTAAAAGACGTCATGTATGTGCAATTTCACCGCCGGTATTGCTTACACCTTTGCATTCAAAACCCTCCCATATCTGAGAAAAGGGTGGCACATGTATGATTTTTAGCACATATGTGTATTATATACGTAAGCTGTTAATGGTGTAATTTGATAACCCTACCTCGATTAATAGAGCAGTAATGACGGCGTTTGCAAGACTTATTGGATGACCCTCGTATTAAGCAAGTACCTGTCTTAAGCAAGCAGATTTTTATTATCCCTTAGGTGCTTGCTTAATACAGGTTGGACTGTATATAAAGGCAAAGACGTAATTTTTTGGCACATTTTACTCAATTTCGGTGTGAAATTTTAATTGAAGAAAAATATTTTACCATCTTTGATTTTCATATGCCGCCTCACTTGCCCAAGATGATAATACGCGTTTAAATAGATAAGACCAAGCTATACAATCAGCTTTAATTGACAACCGATTGACCAGTTGATCAAAGGGTGGCTTTAATTGAGCTTGCGCCAATCAAGTATACCTGTGGTTTGGGCAAACGCTTTGTCAATATCAAAGCATCTTATGACAATGATCAAACGTCTGAGTGACCGTTATTGAAATAGAAATTATTTACAAGGTAATTAGTGCGAGCCATCGGTGTGTTTTTACATAGAAACTGTACCCTAGGGACCGGTTTGGGGTTCGAGCCATCGTAGTTCGAGCCAAAGGTCGCAGGTTAAGTTAAAATGAATGGGAGTTTTGCCGGGACTGGAAAGTCAGTTCGACCGAAGCATGGCGTTCGAGCCTTCCGAGCTCGAGCCAGTGAAGTTCGACTGTATCAGTCGTACAAATAAGGAAAAATCAGATCAGCCTATACAGCCATGCAGTCTGAACATGCCTGTTTGTATATACAAAGCATCTGCATGGCCCTGTGGTTGGAGCTGCAGACTTTGGATCAGAGGGTCACTGGTTTGAGTCCCACTGGAGGCGAAACTCTTTCCAAACCTTAACCACACTTAATTGCGCAGAGCCTTTCATAATCATCCTCCCATTGTCCTGATATGACTGAAATACTGTTGAAAAGGGTGTAATGTGCCAGTTAGTCATCATCTATGTTTGCACAACAATCTACGAATCCTGAGGGATGTGAAAAGTAAAGACTGGCCAGATGGCACCAATGCACACACTGATCTTAGTAGTCAATATATGTACAACTTAAGGTGAACGGGTAAGCTTTTCAGGGGATGCAATTCTGCCATTTTCACTTTTTACCTCCGAAGTTGGGGTAAAATCTTAGAATTTGCTCCCTAAGAATCAAATTCATATTAAGAGTAGACTTCATTTTGGAAGGGCTCTTTAACATCCAGGAAAGCAAACTGAAAGTCACAAAAGATGTTTTCCTTTGTAAAAATGGTGGGAAAAAAGTCTGAAAGTGTATCCATACACCTTAATGCATATGGATACATCTTCAAGGCAGCTCACTGTGAGCTGAAAGTATTTGAAACACAACACGAGAAAACCAACAAAGTGGAATTGCGCCACGCTAAGGCTCAGATCAGCCTTGCCATGCTCAGTCTGATCAGTCTTGGGTTTGTGCTTAAAGAGTAGTTATTTTCTAAGCTAGCTCCATGCCCACAGCAAAGACTCTGATAAGACTGGGTGGTTGCCCAGGTGGATCTGTCTTTGCTGGGCGCACAATGTCATGCCACTTTGTTGTTTTTCTCGTGTTGCCGCTAATTTGTCTACTTTGTAGCAGGAAAAGCTGCCTATATTCCTTTGTAATTAATATCCTTGTGAGTCGTGACATTATGCAGCATTAAATCCAAAACAGCATTAAAGTGAGTAGCATTAAAAAGAAATGCTATTGTATCTAAGAGGAAGAAGTAACAAGAGGAAGGCCACATATCTCTATTTCATTATTTTCTTAAACAACTACATTATATATACACATATTTACAGAACTATTTACAAATTTAGAAATACAGATCTGTAAACATCACATTGAGACTTCAGACTTCAAGCTTGCCTGGCTGTCATCTTCATCAATAGGTCTATGTAGCTGAAAATAAAAATTGTCAGAAAAAAATGAGCTGCTAAAAATACCAAGATAACCTTTTCAACTCTGAATAGGTTGAATTCACGAAATTCAAATGTTGAAGAGTTCATACCTTACTACAGGCCAACTTCGTTGTGTCAAACTTGCTTATCTCGATACCCTGCTAGTGTCGAAGTGATCTCCCATTCCCGAAGATTCTCTTCTATATAATACTGCATTTCGACCTCCGTTGTGTCGAACTCGCTTATAACGAAAACACTGCTGTATCGAAGTGATTTTGATTCCCCTCCGACACTTTCCATGCATTTTACCACTGTTTGTGTCGAAGTCAAAATGTGTATTCAGAAAAAGATCGCCATGACGGCCATTTTGTGTAGACGTTTTGCGGTAATGAAAAACCTGCATATTTTTGTCTTTAAGCAATTGGTACAAACATCGAACAAAAACAATGAATAAGAACGATTTACCGAACAATTGTCTTTAATTGATCGCAGTTCAATCAATTATCCCAAATTATCCAATAATTATCCAATGATTGCGTGAAACGATGCAGACATTGTTTTGTTGATCAGCTGTTTTTGTGTGTAAGTTAATTGACCTTGAACCGCGTATACGTCACAGGTCAGGTGCGTTCGATTGGAAAGTTTGGTCAATTAGGCGCCTTTGAAATTTAATTGATTGAACGGTATTGAGCGGCGCTGTTTGATGCGGGCTATTAGTAACAATCCCGTTTTCAGTAGAAACAGTTTTACTACGTTCGTGCTGCACACGTTTTGTAGAAATACAGACTCTACGAAAGTTAAGATATTGTACATGTATAGAACAAAAATTTTGGTGACGTCACAATTTGCCTATCTCGAACTTCGGAAAACTCGAAGTGGGTTCTCCATTCCCTTGGAATTCGAGATATCGAAGTTGGCCAGTATGTATTTTCTAATTATGAACTCTGATAAGTGATGGCTTTGATAAGACTACACAAATGCAGACTGGCCAAATTTTTTTAAAAGAAAAATACTGTCAAATCTCATATCTGTCACTCTATATCTGCTAAAATCACAATGCCTGTTCATATATTAAGGTGAATGTGTACACTTACAAAGTCAAAGTCAAAATTTATTTAACGTCGGAGACAGTAACAAGTAATACTAGCTATGAATAGCTATTTACCGACTACATTACAATACAAGTGCATAATATGATTAAGAAAAAAATAGACATAATAAATACATCATGGTACTGTATATGCATAAGAGATAATTAAGAGATTACAATAATACAGATTGTCTAAATTAAGTGTTAATAGGGGAAGCAACTCATCTATTTTCATATTAGCCTCCCTTCTCAATGATGGCTGTCTTACAAGGAAGAAATTGTTTTTCTAGGAGCAAATTCTTTCCTTTAAGAGTAGACCTCTTTGAATTTCATCATCCAGTAAAGTAAATAGAAAACTCATGTTGTCTCCCTTGGAAAATTGGTTAAAAAAATGGCAGTGCACCCATACACCTTAAAAGGGCTCATCTTTTATATGAAGCTGACATTTTTTTGTCACAATTTACAGCGTTTTACTTAAAACCATAATTGCCTTAACCCTATTAGACTCAGAAAGGCTTGAACTCTATAGAGTTTTGGCCGAGTTTTGGCTGTTCTGAGAGTAATAGGGTTAAATATTAGCATGCTGTAAAAGTACGAAAATTTAAACCTGCTAGTTCTTCCCTCCTGCAATGTGACTTAGTATGATGAAGGATTGATTCATAGATTTGTTGTTAAACATCCACGGTAAACAGCTATGGTCATATCGGGACGGTCAGTTCACCTAACCACACTTCCTGGGCAGGCTTAGACCTCCTAAGCGGTTAACCAGTACTAAGTGCACATACTTTTGCCAGTAACTGACAACTGCCCTGATGATTGCGTTACGCAGCCCAGAGTATGATGAATTGATGACCTGTAATTTCAGGGCCATTTCAATGGTATTTCAGTCATATCAAGCTAATGGATGGGCAATAATGAGGTATGCAATGGAAGCTTGTCTGCACTTGGAAAACATTCCACCTCTGGCAGGAATCGAACTGCTGGCTTAGCAGGCAAGCACTCAACCCACTGACCTACTGGGGCTCCTGAAAGCTGATGAAATGGCCAGCAGTGGACACCCTGAACAGACTGTCCCTGAGCTTGCTGACCAGGCTCTACAGTTTTCGGTGAGCATATTGGCCCAATATTTAGGATCATTACATGTATATAGATGTAGTAAAAATTTGGTCTAACAATGTAATAACGCATTCAAATGCAGATTGAATGACAAACTGTGTAGGTCCTGATCAGACTGCTCCTTTAGATGGATCTTCACTGTTTGCTCAGACATTTTGAATTCATATGCTATGTAATTTACCACTTTGGCAATGTCTATCCACTTCAAAGCCTGAGGTAGTTTATCTAGTTCTGATGGTGATCTGTCAAGATTCCAGTAGTTAAAAGATCTGAAAGACTGTGTAGCAGTTATCTCCCTTTCTTCATCTTCTGTCACAGCTTTCCGAGTTTCTTCAACCAGTAAACCTACAAAATAACAGTTTGATTTTAAACCATTGTACAGTTTCCTTCTGCAGAAAAAAAGAAGTCTATCGAAAAACACAAAAACTTCACATGCATTTGACAAAATATGTAAAATGGAAATGGTAGCAGTGTTTCAGGAAAGCAACTCTACTACAGTCAACTCTCGATATCTCGAAGTAGAACTTCAGCCCAAACTACCGATATCTCGTAAGTAAATTTTCTGCTGCCAGAAAATTTACTTTGAGATATCATTCGTTTGAGTTAACAGGAGTTGAAATGTAAATAAAAATAGGAAATGCATGTACATTCTTTGATATAAGAAGATACTTTGAGATATCAGTGTTCGAAATATCAGGAATTGACTGTATTTACTCTTTGCCTTCCTTCTCAATTGGGTCAACTCTTAATGCAAAGAACTTGCTCCCCTAGGAGCAAATTCCTTTAAGACAAGACCCCATTTTAGAAGGACTTTATTATCCATGGAAGCAAAAAAGGAAGTCAAAAGTTAATTCTCATATCAAAAATGGCAGAAACATGGTGGTGAACCTACCTCAAACTGCTTTGTTAGCAAAGATACTTACAAGTTAAAAAGAAGAAATACACAGAATTTTTCATGTCTGATAAATTAAGGGACAATGCCTACAGAAATGGACCCTATAAAGTGTGTGTACAAAGACCTATCAGTCCCAACTTTTAAAATTTAGACTTTTTATGGACTCACCTGTATAACCTGAAGGAACATTCATAACTTGGCCATGTAATGGTCTTCCCCGTAAGGAAGCTGTCATTCCTGTAAATATAACACCCAAAAATAGTTACCGTAATGTGCTTAAGTATTGGGACACCTAAAATAATATTGTCCCAAATGGAAAATTAATTATTTTGAGGTGTCCCAAAATTTAGGCACATTACGGTATGTCATTAGGATAACTATGGAATGTGGTGTCTAGCCTGTCTGCTCATTGTCACAACACAGAGATAACCCAGACAGAAACCTCAACAAAAGTTTACACACAAAAGACCAGAGTAGTTGGGGTTGAACCTGGGACCAATGGATTGGTAGATTGGAAGCACATATACAGTGCTGTAGATAATATTTTTTTGGATGGAGTACAGTACCTATCAATTTGCTAAAATTTGGAGTACCCAAATCTTGAAGGAGTACCCATACAGGTATGATACTAGTTCCATGTGAAAAATTTAATAATAAATGAGCCGCGACACGAGAAAACCAACAAAGTGGTTGTGCACCCAGCGCAGACTCAAATCAGCCTGGGCATCCATCCAGTCTGATCAGAGTCTTCGCTGTCCGCATGAAGGTAGCTTAGACCCTTGACTACCCTTTAAGCACTTAGGGAAGACTCTGCTCAGACTAGGTGGATGCCCAGGCTGAACTATGTCTGCGCTGGGCGCACAACCACTTTTTTGGTTTCTAGTGTCTGTGCTCAAATATGATTGTATCACCACTGTTCACAGAGGGAAACATTTTCTTCTTATCTATCTATTTGGTATGAGTATTGTCTCAGCCTGCCACAAGCATATTACGACAGAGAGTCTACTTTACATCTGTCAGTCATGATGTGTTGTGATAGTGTCAATAAAAACAGAACTTTGTCAATGTCATACACCACCTGTTAGCTACATCTGCAAGACACCCTATTGGTGTGACTGCATACTGATGCAGAACTGTAACTGATAAAATCAAGAAGCAATGAAAAATCTTTTTGTTGTTCAAGCAATTTAAAATTGTCAAATACTGAACAGTCCCTTTCTGTGCCGGACTGCACATGTAAACCAGATAGCGTATTCAACCTGGTTAATAAGTTCTGTTATGATGTCCACGGTTGGGGTGAGCCTTGGCCCTTAAAAAACGACAAAATAGACTTTTGGCTCATCTTTTACCATGAAAGTAAAGCTATCATGAAGTTTACAATAATGCGACACCGTTTTTTTTAGCTCACCTGAGCCGAAGGCTCATAGGTGAGCTTATAGTATAGGCAGGCATCCGTCGTCCGTCGTCTGTCGTCCGTCGTCAACATTTTCAAACAACTTCTCCTCTGAAGCCATGAGGCCAATTCTTTCCATATTTCACATGTAGCATCTATAGATGGGGGGAATGAATAATTGTGTTTTTGTTCCATTGGCATAAGAACTCTGGTTGTTATGGCAACTTATAGTTTCCATTGACTTATAATGGGAAAAGTGGAAATTGGCAATTTTTGCAGTCTCACTGCAGTTCTTTAGAATTTTTTTCTACAGAAATGTTTATTGAGTAGTCCTCTATGATTCATAAGAATTTTGTTCTAATTGCTGAATTTGATTGGTTGCCATGGCAAAATAAAGGGTAAATTTTCGAAAAAATATAAAAAAATCTTCTTCTCAGAAGCCATAAGAGGGATGAAGCTGATACTTTGCATATATGTTAATGACATTAGCCTCTACATAAATTGTGTTTTTTTGTTCCATTCCCATAAGAACTCTGGTTGCTATGGCAACTTATAGTTTCCATTGACTTATAATGGGAAAAGTGGAAATTGGCAATTTTTGCTGTCTCACTGCAGTTATTTAGAATTTTTTTCTGCAGAAATGTTTCTTGAGTAGTCCTTAACGATTCATATGAATTTTGTTCAAATCGCTGAATTTGATTGGTTGCCATGGTAAAATAAAGGGTAAATTTTCGAAAATATATAAAAAAAAATCTTCTCCTCAGAAGCCATAAGAAGGATGCAGCTGATACTTTGCATATATGTTTAAGACTTAAGCTTCTACATAAATTGTGTTTTTTGTTCCAATCCCATAAGAACTCTGGTTGCTATGGCAACTTATAGTTTCCATTGATTGACTTATAATGGAAAAAGTGGAAAATGGCAATTTTTGCTGTCTCACTGCAGTTATTTAGGATTTGTTTCTATAGAAATGTTTCTTGAGTAGTCCTTTATGATTCATAAGAATTTTGTTCTAATTGCTGAATTTGATTGGTTGCCATGGCAAAATAAAGGGTAAATTTTTGAAAAACTATTCAAAAATCTTCTCCTCAGAAGCCATAATAGGGATGGAGCTGATACTTTGCATACATATTAATGACATTAGCCTGTACCTCAATTATGTTTTATATTATCGTTGCCCATGTAAATTCACTGCTATGGAAACTTAAATTTTCCATAGCCTTATGATGGGGAAAGTGGAAATTTGGCATTTATTTCTGTGATACTGCAGGTATTTTGACAAACTTTACAGAAATGTTCCTGTAGTCCTACCAGCAATATGAATTTTGCCCAAATCCTTGATTTTGGTTGGTTGCCATCACAACCGAAAGGCTAAATTTTCGTGTGTTTTTTTTTTTTTTTCAAAAATCTTCTCAGAAGCCATAAAGGGAGATAAAGCTGAATCTTTTTAGCATAAATGTTTGTGATATTATCCTCTACATAAATGGGTGTTTCATTGCTGTTGTGCATGTTGTTTTGTTGCTGTGGCAACTTAAATTTTTTTCAGCATAACCTCAGTGCTCAGGTGAGCTACAGGACCAATGGTCCTCTGGTTTATCAATGTCAAATGCTTTATTCTACTCAATGATACTGATCAGCGTTCCGCAACTCCATATCAGTGATGTGGTAAATAAATACCACAGACAGTATGTCCGCATATGCATGGCTCGGTTGAAGTGATGCGTACACTAATTTCGAAGGGTTTTTGGTACACCATCAGCTGGAATGTTCTAGTGTACAGGCACTAATTTTAGCATATGTAGGCAGTATGCGGCCTTATCTACTCCACTGAACCAGTTTACTGTTAGAAGATTGCAAGGCTGGCAGTGAGTTCTTTGTATGCAAAATGGATGCAGGAAAACTGAGACTTGTGATGCAACAGTGAACCAGTGATAATAATTTCAAGCTTATGATACAGGAAAAGGCTGAATGTCAAGGGCTGAGAAGGTTGCGCATGGGAAAAATGTCAAACGTCAAATGAGTAGCTCAGTTGGCAGAGTTCTCGTGTGATAAGCCAGAGGCCAGGTAGCCCTATTCAAAAGTGCTCTTGGATTCAAACATCTTTAGTTTCATTTTTATTTTGATGTTTACGTTTTTATTTATAGACTGAATCCAGAGCCCTATCGGCGTTTACAAATTCATGGAGCATCACCTTTCGCTAATGACAGGCCAAGTTAGACACAAGGTCATGCACATCAATGCTAAATTAACAAAATTATGCCTTCTGAACTGCCAATCAAGTCACATTTCTGTAGAAATCATTTTAATAGTGAAAGGACAATCATTCTTCCTGTTTTGTCCCTGTCAGCCATCGATATTCAAATTATTGGTTACATGCAAAATGCGAAAAACTGGACGAAATTTATAAAATGCGGTATGACGAAATACCGAAATCTAACATTTTGACTTTCTCATCACCGAAAGAAAGGCCTTAGTCAACAATGTTAAGAGAATACCTCCATTGTAACCCTTGAATGGTTTGACAAGAAACTTGTTATTTAAGTCATGTCAGAATGTCAGCGATGAAGGCGTACAGAAATATTACACAAAACACATATACTGTCTACCACTTGCCGGGGGGGGGGGGGAGTTGGGAAGGGATGAACATGTAGTTTGAAATTTTAAATCCTGAAAACTTGACCTGCTGTGGGCATACGCTTTCTAATACGTCTGACTTTCCAAAATCTTTTGGCTCCGGGGATAAGGCTGGGGTTATGCCCCCAGCACCACTTTCTACATAGTTACTTGCATGTTCTTTTTGATGTTGTGGCACTTGCAAAATACTTCAAATAAATAACCAAAGCATTCTCATCATACCCAAAGTTAAAAGTTGAAATGCTTATTGAATTCGAACCCCTGAAAGTAAGCCAGTGACTGCTAGTACGAGGTGACACTTCCCAGGCCCCAGCTCCATCTACCCCCCACCACATACCCTCCCCTCATTTGCCATGATCTACCCTGCTCTACTTTATTTTGCTTTACCATACCTATACCCAGCAATACTTAAACCAAGCCCATCCTGATCTTGTTTGTGTCATATTCGTGTCCAGGGTTGGACAGCAAAAAACAAGTGCCAATAACCTAACAAAGTGCCATCTTTCTCAAGATACTAGGCGGGGACATCCGCGTCCTACGCATTTCAAGTTTGGCCCTACCCTACCCCACCTTAGGGTGAGTTTGGTAGGATAGGGCAGGGTACGCTTACCATAAGGTAGGGTTTGGTAGGGTAGGGTACCCTTACCGTGGGGTAGTTTGGTCGGGTAGGGTAGGGTTTGATAAGGTAGGGGTACCCAAACCCTACCCTTCGGTAAGAGTACCCTCCTCTACCCCCTACTCTACCAAGCCTTACATACCGTCACCAATATCCTCCCCTATCCTACAGTAGGGTACCCTATCCCCTACCCTACCAAACCCCTTCCCTATGGCAGGGTGCCTGGTAGGGTTGAGTTCCTGGTGTGGCACCCAACCCTACCAAACTACCCTACGGTAAGGGTACCCTACCCTATGCTAGGGTAGGTGAGGTAGGGTACCTAGGGTAATGATGGTATGGTACCTGGTAGGGTACCTACCCCACCCTACCCTACCAGGTACTCTACCCAACCCTAGTACCTGGTAGGGTAGTGTTGGAGAGAGTACCTGGTTGGGTAGGGTACCCTACCCTAGGTCCCTATCTTACCTAGGTTAGAGTAGGGTAGGGTAGTTTGGTGCCCTATGAACATGCTCCCAGTCCCACCCATGTCACCAACCTAATACTTGCTTTATCCCACACCTTGCCATCCAAACCTCCTCACATACCCTATACTTCTTTCCACATCCTCAATATACAACCAAACCCAGTCCCGTTTAGATTCCTATTCCCACCACTACTTCTGTATCCAACGCCAGTCAAACCAATTCACATTTTGAGGCAAAGTCTATTCACTCACCACACATCCACTCATTCCTCACACCTTTCCATACACTACCCTTTTCTACCATACCCATTTTATAACAACTCCCAACATTCACTCCACCCATTCCAACGAAGTCAGCTCATTCTCCTACCCTACCTACCATTCATCCACACTTTACAACTCTACGTCTATGTCCCTGCCCTGTGCATGACTTAGCATACCATGCCTCCACCCCACCCCCTCCTCTTCCCTAATCTACCGTTTAATACACAAGCAATGGCAGGCAAACAAGCGGACAAAAAGATGAATGGATGGATAACTGGAGATATGAAAGAACAAGGATAAGCTGACACAGACGGCTGATTGGTCTTATGCATGGATGGACAGATAGACTGACAAACAGACACACACACATTTGACGTATGCATGGATGGACAGATAGACTGACAGACACACACATACATAAACAGATCAACGGACGGACAGATGCATGGTAGTCGGTTACCTGCCCTTGCACTGCACCAAAACCCCAGCCCAATGTATTTATTGACGGGCAGATGGATGGACAAATGGCTCTGTTTCATTGTCTAGTGAATACTCTGTATACCAGTAGGAGATACATGATTCCCTAAGTTAAGTAACAGTCTCCGGGTTTCTGGTTCAGGATTTTATCTGGTGCAGGGTTTTATCCACGACAACATAGCATCACCCAATTGTACAATACTATATGAAAGTTAAAATTTGACCACCCACATGCTATTTCGTTTATTAAATTTAAGCCCTATAGACCGGAGTGGCCAGAATAGTTTGACCGGAGTATATGACTTGATAATTAGTTGGAAGCTTTCCTTGCAGACATATGTTATTCCAATTGAGGTTCATAAGTTGTTAAAAAGAATTTATAAGACCTTTCTATAGTTTGTTTTCCTTTGCTAAATTTAAAACAAGAGGGCCAAGAGGCCCTGAATCGCTCACCTGACCAAAAAGGCTAAAGGTCAAACAAGGGTCATCATTTAACAAACCTGATAGTTTGCAACCACTTCCAAATGGTTTTGAAGAAGATTTTTTAATATTTTTCTATGTATTGCTACGGTTCAAACCCTGGACCCCCTGGAGCTGGGCCATTTTGGACCCTGTGGCCATCATTTGAATAATTTTGGTAAAGGACCACTAGGCAATGCTACATACTAAATTTCAAGCATCTGAGCCAAGTGGTTCTGAAGAAGAAGATTTTTGAATATTTTTCTATGTATTTCTATGGTTCAAACTCAGGACCCCCTAGCTTGGGGCCATATTAGACCCTGGGGTCATCATTTGAACAAACTTGGTAAAAGACTACTAGGCAAAGCTACATACCAAATTTCAAGCATCTGAGCCTTGCAGTTCTGAAGTAGATGATTTTTTAATATTTTTCTATGTATTTCTATGGTTCAAACCTGGGACTCCCTGCCCCGGGGCCATTTTGAAACCATGGGGCCACCATTTGAACAAACTTGATAGAGGGCCACTAGGCAATGTAACATACCAAATTTCAAGCATCTGAGGCAAGCAGTTCTGGAGAAGAAGATTTTTAAGTATTTTTTAGTTTCGAACCAAAGACCCCTGCCTCAGGACCATTTTGGACCCTGGGGCCACCATTTGAACAAATTTGGTAGAGGACCACTAGACAATGCTACATACCAAATTTCAAGCATCTGAGCAAAGCTGTTCTGGAGAAGAAGATTTTTAAGTATTTTTTAGTTCCGAAACCCAAGATCCCCTGCCCCAGGGCCAATTTGGACCCTGGGGCCACCATTTAAACAAACTTGGTAGAGGACCACTAGGCAATGTTCAATACCAAATTTCAAGCATCTGAGCCAAGCAGTTCTGGAAAAGAAGGTTTTTAAGTATTTTTTAGTTTCGAACCCAAGATCCCCTGCCCCAGGGCCATTTTGGACCCTGGGGCCACCATTTGTATAAACTTGGTAGAGGACCACTAGACAATGCTTCATACCAAATTTCAAGCCTCTGAGCCAAGCAGTTCTGGAGAAGAAGGTTTTTAAGTAACTTTTAGTTTCGAACCCAAGACCCCCTGCCCCAGGGCCATTTTGGACCCTGGGGCCACCATTTGAACAAACTTGGTAGAGGACTACTAGACAATGCTACATACCAAATTTCAAGCATCTGAGCCAAGCGCTTCTGGAGAAGAAGATTTTTAAGTATTTTTTAGTTTCGAACCCAAGACCCCCTGCCCCAGGGCCATTTTGGACCCTGGGGCCACCATTTGAACAAATTTGGTAGAGGACCACTAGACAATGCTACATACCAAATTTCAAGCATCTGAGCAAAGCTGTTCTGGAGAAGAAGATTTTTAAGTATTTTTTAGTTCCGAAACCCAAGATCCCCTGCCCAGGGCCAATTTGGACCCTGGGGCCACCATTTAAACAAACTTGGTAGAAGACCACTAGGCAATGCTACATACCAAATTTCAAGCATCTGGGCAAAGCTGTTCTGGAGAAGAAGATTTTTAAGTATTTTTAGTTCCGAAACCCAAGATCCCCTGCCCCAGGGCCAATTTGGACCCTGGGGCCACCATTTAAACAAACTTGGTAGAGGACCACTAGGCAATGTTCAATACCAAATTTCAAGCATCTGAGCCAAGCAGTTCTGGAAAAGAAGATTTTTAAGTATTTTTTAGTTTCGAACCCAAGATCCCCTGCCCCAGGGCCATTTTGGACCCTGGGGCCACCATTTGTATAAACTTGGTAGAGGACCACTAGACAATGCTTCATACCAAATTTCAAGCCTCTGAGCCAAGCAGTTCTGGAGAAGAAGGTTTTTAAGTAACTTTTAGTTTCGAACCCAAGACCCCCTGCCCCAGGGCCATTTTGGACCCTGGGGCCACCATTTGAACAAACTTGGTAGAGGACTACTAGGCAATGTTACATACCAAATTTCAAGCATCTGAGCCAAGCTGTTCTGGAGAAGAAGATTTTTAAGTATTTTTTAGTTTTGAACCCAAGAACCCCTGCCCCAGGGCCATATTGGACCCTGGGGCCACCATTTGAACAAACTTGGTAGAGGACCACTAGGCAATGCTTCATACCAAATTTCAAGCCTCTGAGCCAAGCAGTTCTGGAGAAGAAGATTTTTAAGTATCTTTTAGTTTCGAACCCAAGACCCCCTGCCCCAGGGCCATTTTGGACCCTGGGGCCACCATTTGAACAAACTTGGTAGAGGACCATTAGGCAATGTTACATACCAAATTTCAAGCCTCTGAGCCAAGCTGTCTTGAAAAGAAGATTTTTAAGTATTTTTTAGTTTCGAACCCAAGATCCCCTGCCCCAGGGCCATTTTGGACCCTTGGGCCACCATTTGAATAAACTTGGTAGAGGACCACTAGACAATGCTTCATACCAAATTTCAAGCCTCTGAGCCAAGCAGTTCTGGAGAAGAAGGTTTTTAAGTAACTTTTAGTTTCGAACCCAAGACCCCCTGCCCCAGGGCCATTTTGGACCCTGGGGCCACCATTTGAATAAACTTGGTAGAGGACTACTAGGCAATGTTACATACCAAATTTCAAGCATCTGAGCCAAGCGGTTCTGGAGAAGAAGATTTTTAAGTATTTTTTAGTTTCGAACCCAAGACCCCCTGCCCCGGGGCCATTTTGGACCCTGGGGCCACCATTTGAACAAACTTGGTAGAGGACCACTAGGCAATGCTTCATACCAAATTTCAAGCCTCTGAGCCAAGCAGTTCTGGAGAAGAAGATTTTTAAGTATCTTTTAGTTTCGAACCCAAGACCCCCTGCCCATGGGCCATTTTGGACCCTGGGGCCACCATTTGAACAAACTTGGTAGAGGACCATTAGGCAATGTTACATACCAAATTTCAAGCATCTGAGCCAAACGGTTCTGGAGAAGAAGATTTTTAAGTATTTTTTAGTTTCGAACCCAAGACCCCCTGCCCGAGGGCCATTTTAGACCCTGGGGCCACCATTTGAACAAACTTGGTAGAGGACCACTAGACAATGCTTCATACCAAATATCAAAGCCCTAGGCCTAGCGGTTTCAGAGAAGATGTCATTTAAAGCAAATTGTTGACGACGCACGACGGACGACGGACACTGGGTGATCACAATAGCTCACCCTGAGCCTATGGCTCAGGTGAGCTAAAAAGACACTGTCTACCTCTTACAATCCGAGCAAAAAGGGTTGAGTCAGGTCGTGGGTTATACCCAATAAATAAAATTCGTCTAATTATCAAATACTCATTTTAGTCAACCGGCTTTTGTTTACCTGGTCAATGGCAGCAAACGACGTGAAAGTTGTTTGAAAGTTTGTTACAAAGATAGGATGTTCATCGGAGATTTATGTAAATAAATTTTACGTGAATATAATCATTAATTATCCTTTTACACAGGCAAGTGTCCTTTAATTGCAGAAAACTCGTGAAAATGGTTATTTCAGGCGATTGAAAATTGCACCTATTTTCAAGCGGAAAGTGCGATTATTCTTTGGGAAATAACGACAAAAGTTAGCGTTTCGCAGCATGAACGTCAGACTGAAAAAGATAGCGAAACGCGATCTTTTGAAGCAGAAGTAGAGGCCAGGAGGCTCCACGTTCAGTTCCAGATTTTTTTTTCTCCCCTGCAGAAGTTACTGGTCTCTCTGATAGAAACGAATAAATCCACCACATATTCTCCCTTTGATACCAAAGATCAGCCGATTCCAACATCAGCACGAGTTGGGGGGGGGGGGGGGACAATTACTGTGTCGCGAAATCTCATGACAATGCTTACTTTCATGTTCATCCTGCTTGACAGTTGTATCAAAGTATTTATCGACATTTGCTTGTGAATTATGCTGGATTTCACACGGTATACAATGGATTTTTTGTTTCGTTTCCGCACAATTGTTGACAATCAGTTGACAGGACATTCTGCTTCGCCCGCTTTTGATCAAGCACCTTGAGCACTAAGATTATTAGCGAGTTCGGTAAAACTACTGGAGTAAAGTATGGTTAGATCGGGTATGAAACCCACCACCCGCACCCGCACCCGTGCTCAAAACCCACCACCGGAAATTTTTGTGGGAGCCGTAGGATTATTAAAAACATTTTTTTCTAGATATTCTGTGTTACAAATACGAAGATTTGTATAAACAATACCTGATAAAAAAAAATCTTTGCTCACGACGGCGTATTGTGGACAAAAAAGATATATTTTACATTTCAAGGGGTATGAAACCCACCACCCGTCACCGGGAAATTTTTTGGTATTTTTCCCCGATTTAGTGTTACAAAGAGAATAAATTTTCATTATTGCAGTGTTTTATGGCATTTTAATAAGAAAACATTAGTATTCCTCGACGATTTCTGAACATTCGACTGATAAAACGAAATATTTAAATGTTTTCTGAAAATATATTTCATTCTATAAATAGATCAGCGTTACAGCATTTAGCTAGACCAAAAAACCGAAACGTCCTGTAATACAAAAAAAAATACCGAACACAAAGATATCGACTGAACAGTCCATCTTAACCAATTAAGTGATTTGCAAAATTAACTGGTTCACTCAGTCACTTTAAAAAGCAGTTAATTAAACAAGCATGCAATTAGCACTACCAGTCCAGTGATGCATTCATCTCCATTTCAAGACGTTGCGGGTTATTGGTTTTGGCTAAGTGCTGAATTGGAAATCTATTTTTAGAATGTAAACATTGTTGATAAAATCTATTGTTTGCTACAAACTTTTCGGATTGTCATATAAAAATGATACATTATTTGTAGACAATTAGGAAAACACACAAATCGTGAAAATTTAACCTGTTATTAAATCATTAATTGAAAATAACCTATTAAAATTTCCCGGCGACGGGTGGTGGGTTTCATACCCCTTGAAATGCAAAATATATCTTTTTTGTCCACAATACGCCGTCGCTAGCAAAGATTTTTTAATCAGGTATTGTTTATACAAGTCTTCGTATTTGTAACACAGAATATCTAGAAAAAAATGTTTTTAATAATCCTACGGCTCCCACAAAAATTTCCGGTGGTGGGTTTTGAGCACGGGTGCGGGTGCGGGTGGTGGGTTTCATACCCGATCGTATGGTTAGGCATATAACTACTGGATTAAAGTATGGTTAGGCATATGGTATGGGCATAGCGTTTTGCAAACATCTTTTCTAGTTTCTTTGTTGAAAAGCCCCAATCAAGAAATTGAAATGGATTTTGAAGTCAGAGAAGACTCGGATTAGCCTGCCAATCGTCTCAGAATTGACAGATATCTATCTATCTATCTATCTATCTATCTATCTATCTATCTATCTATGCTTTTGAAGTCAGAGAAGGCTCAGATTAGCCTGCCTATCTATCTACCTACTGGTCATGTACAGACTCAACTAAACTTAGTCGACTATTTTCGTTTCTTTCGTATATTCCTTGCTTTCTAAAGTATCTAACTGTTCGGAACTTATTTCCCAGCTAATAATATAACCAGTGTTACGCCTAGAGGGTGCCATGTGTCAATTCACCTACCGGAAATCACTAGTGGTTCTTTTAAAATAAAACATAACATGAATAAAACAAACATAATAAAACATATTTTATTTATTTATTTTATGATAGAATTAACTCAACCTCTGAAAAACTTTTAGTTTTAGCAAACATACCTTCACTTCATATTAGAATATTTAAAACAATGGCTCTTGAATCTTGAAACTTTTAAGATTTTTAATGATATGTCACCCCCTGTCTTATCTGATATGATCAAATTGAGAGATTGTACTTCTGATAATTTAAGATATAATAATGTTTTACAGATTCCACAGGTTCGTACGTCGAGATATGGTAAGAAAAGTTTTAAATATGCAGCAGCTGTTTTGTGGAACAGTTTTCCAGAGGATTTTAGACAAGTAAGCAATTTTAATCAGTTTAACTCTTTAATCTCTAATTGGAATGGGGGGGGGCGGGTTAAATGTAATTTATGTAGATAATATTTCCACTAAACTGCTGGCTTCAGTTTTAATGGTCTCATTCTGATATATGTTTTAACTTGAAACACACAGAACTGTAATATGCCATATGTTGGACAAACTTGTCGTAAGCTGAAGACTAGATTTGGTGAGCACTATCGTAAGATTTTAAAGGCTAAAAAGATAGATACTTTTCTATACCAACATTTTAAGCGTACTGGTCATTCTCCTGATAATGTTTCAGTACAAATATCTGAGAAGTTATCATATGATAATAATTCTTCTGCTCGATTCAATAACATAAAAAGATTCGAAACTGAATTAAAATGGATAAAATTATTGCAATCAGCTTCTCCACTTGGTTTTAACGATAACATCTACCATGAGGGAAATATCTCTAAAATGCCAGATTTTGATGTGTTTTCTCTTTTAGAAATTCGAAAACGTAAATCCAGATCTCATGGTATAAGACAAAAAGGAAATGATAAACGTAAAAGATGTGCTGCCAAAAAATCTAACACTTCTCTTAATGATTTATCAACAAAATTATTGGAACATGGCCGACATGCTATGCTTTCAATTCTTAGTTCCCTACCCATTCCAGTCTTACGCAAATTGGATATAGAGGCTAATAGGTTTTACGATAGAAATCACCAAATGTACGAAGTGGCACTTCTAATTAGATGTTATACTCAACACGCTCTCCGTCCACTAATTGATTCTGAAATCAATCATAAAAGAAATTTCATTAAAATCCCTTTCATTAACAAAGGTATTGACTTTATAGATTTACCTAGTATATTTCAGGATGAATCTGTCACATCTTCCATACCTGATTATTTCCAAAATTCTGAACCACCTATTATTTGTTATAAGTATAACAAACCGATTAGAAGTATCATATTTAATTTCAATAAACTTGTGTCTGATCTTGACATCGATGCTAATACTCCTGATTCATGAGATTGTAAAGATTCCAAATTTATTTACCCATCAGCAGGTCATGTTGTGACTGGAAATTTGAAGATCATCCCGGATTCTAGAATTCGTAACATTGTTTCTAAGGGTCCTAAGTATAGGTTCCCTTCCCATATCGATTTCAACAGATGTAGGGAAGAAATTGCATCTGCATTAAATGATTTTGGTAATCGTTGGTGTAAACGAGAGGGTGTTGAAAGTAACGCTTTAAAGAAATGGAAACTAAGTATCTTTAATATTGTGGATAAACGTATAAAGTTTTATTCACACAATACTAATCTTTTACCTCCTAAGCCTAAATCTTCCTTTAGATATTTGAAGCAGGGTATCCAGGATTTTCATAGGAAGTATGTTTTGGTTCCTGCTGACAAGGCCGCAAACAACATTGTTGTTGTTTGTCGGATGCACTATATTAACACTTTGAAGCAGGAACTTAACGGCACCACGGCTTACGAAGAGACTTTTACAGATGAGAAGACTGTCGTTAATAGCCACTCAAATAATTTGCCTTTAAAGTTTGCTGTTGACGTTAAGGAACGCCAAGACAAACTTCCTACGATGTATTGGTTACCTAAGCTTCATAAAAAACCGTATAAAGCTAGATTCATTGCCAACTCTAGCTCTTGTACTACTACAGAATTATCTAAATTATTAACTTCTTGCCTCACTGCTGTGAAATCTCGTGTCATTTGGTACTATGAGACAGTGTATGAGAGGTCAGGGAAAAATATGTTTTGGTCTATAAAAAATTCTGGCGAGGTACTTAGTAAACTGAAGTCAAGAGGGTTCCGTGCGACTAGTTTGTCCACTTATGATTTTTCTACTCTTTATACCACATTACCCCATAATTTAATAAAGGAAAAACTTGTTGATTTGATTGAGAGGGCCTTCAAAAAGTTCTCCAAAAATGAAGATACCCTTTATATTGCCTGTAACGATAAGAAAGCGTTTTTCACTTCTACTGACCGTAAAATATATAGAGGATATAGTCTTTGGTCATGTCAGAATGTATGTGACGCCTTATCATATCTCTTAGATAATATTTACATCAGATTTGGTAATAAGTTATACAGACAAATTGTTGGTATTCCGATGGGTACAAATTGTGCTCCTCTTGTGGCCGATTTGTTTGTATTTTGTTATGAAAGAGATTTCATGACTTCTCTTTCTGTTGATAATCAAGCTGATATCATTGAGGCATTTAACTCAACCTCTAGATATTTAGACGATCTTCTGAATATTGATAATCCTTATTTTGAAAGCATGGTTAACCAAATTTACCCACCTGAACTTAAATTGAATAAAGCTAATACTTCAGATACCGAGGCCCCCTTTTTGGATTTACATCTATCTATTTCTAACGGTTTTGTATCTTCTAAAATTTATGATAAACGTGATGACTTTGACTTTGATATAGTTAATTTTCCATTTTTGGATGGTGACGTTCCACGTCGTCCCTCTTATGGAGTGTATATTTCTCAACTTATAAGATTTGCTAGAGTGTGTAGTCATGTAGATGACTTTAATGCTCGTAATAAATGTTTAACTGCTAAACTTCTTCAACAGGGCTATCGGTATCATAAGCTTAGAAAGTCTTTTTCTAAATTCTATCGCAGACACCATGAATTGGTTTCAAAATTTGATGTCGGATTAAAATTTCTTTTACACCAAGGCCTATCGGAACCAGACTTTTATGGTGACTTAGTATACAAATTCAGAAAGATTAAGGGTAGGACTGATTTTTCTGATCAATTCCGAAAAATAATAATACGTCACAAACGTATTGGCTATAATTTAAATGTTATGCGACAGTCTGCATGCTTAGTGATTAACCCAATCACGGTCGATAGCTTTGCTGCACTCTTTAATTGCACACCGGGGGATCGGTCGTCAGACTCTATGATGGCCCCGACCTAAAGCTATATATTTTAGTTGGTTGGGACCGGAGCCTTTTTGTCTGTTGCTTGGTCCACCGGGGCTCAACTGGTGACCTTCTTTTGCTTCAGATTTCCAGTGGGGTTGTTTGGCAGGACAGGGATCTCCACCTGTCAGACGGCCCGTTGTATCTGTTGAGTCCTCGTCTTTGCTTCTTCATGGTGTTGAAATTTGATTTATGTGTTTACCGTGATGATTCATTGACGAGTTAGAGGGTTATCATGCGAACCGAACAACCAACTAAATGTTTTGTACCACTTCAGAAACTGAGGGTGAGGTTGGGCCTGTAAAATCGATTTAAGCCCCCCCCCCCCCCCAGTAATTCATTACTGACCGTTCCAAGGCGGTAGTTCTGTTGTGGTTCTTTGTTGCCTGTTTTTGGTGTCAGAGTTTCTGTGATGTTTTACCTTATGTATGTTATTATTATTTTTGGTTCGGTTTGGGTTGCTGAGTGGCCACCTTTTGGGAACAAGCTGCTCACTCGGTTGGCCATATGTTCTCTGTATCTTGATTATTTGTAATCTTAGTTGTTTCCAACTATGGTTTGAGGGCTGGATTTGGATTTTGATCGTTTCAGTTCCTGGTCTTTGCATACTTTTTACTTTTATTATCAGAGTTCTTGTGGTTGTGCTGTGTGGCGGCCCCAAAAAGTCTCCCCGCACATCCATTTAATGCTCTTATTCTTCCAATCCTCAGGGGTTGTTTGCAATCATTTTCCATTATTCATGTCCCTTAATACCATTCCATTTCGATACTGAATTGGAGGTCATTAATTGACCGATATTCGCACCCCGTTGTATAACTAATTCTTACGTTTCTGTCTGTGGACTTGTATTAGACATAGATTTGAGATGTGGGTCTTTGTTATACCATTCCTTTTCAGAGGGAGTTTGCTTTAACAAAATTATGTCTGTTTTATTTAATAACCGGTGTGAATGTCGCGCTTTTCTTGACGGTATCAACCCACTATACACAAATATGACTATTACAAACAGATTAAGAATTACAATATCTCCCCTAAGGTTACATGCTGCGTCTTCTGTACGGATTCCCAATTCTACTCAAAGCTTTCGAGCTTTATTACCTACAGTTAGAATGAGACCTCTAAATTTGTTTTCGGCATCATCTGTCGATCTACATGGAGCATCAAATGCTAACACTTTTCGCAACAATCTACGAGTAAGGTTGTCCCCAATTAAATCACCAGTTTTACGTAAATACCCTAATCCGTTCAAAAGACCTAGTATGTATCCTAGCATTTCTAAGTGCAATGCCAAGAGTTGCAACTGTTGTGAACATTTATGTACCGACTCTACTATCACTTCATCTGTGAATGGTAGGACTTTTTCAGTAATTAACGATTCTGATTTGGATTGAAAATCAGAGAATCTGATATATGTTTTAACTTGAAACACACAGAACTGTAATATGCCATATGTTGGACAAACTTGTCGTAAGCTGAAGACTAGATTTGGTGAGCACTATCGTAAGATTTTAAAGGCTAAAAAGATAGATACTTTTCTATACCAACATTTTAAGCGTACTGGTCATTCTCCTGATAATGTTTCAGTACAAATATCTGAGAAGTTATCATATGATAATAATTCTTCTGCTCGATTCAATAACATAAAAAGATTCGAAACTGAATTAAAATGGATAAAATTATTGCAATCAGCTTCTCCACTTGGTTTTAACGATAACATCTACCATGAGGGAAATATCTCTAAAATGCCAGATTTTGATGTGTTTTCTCTTTTAGAAATTCGAAAACGTAAATCCAGATCTCATGGTATAAGACAAAAAGGAAATGATAAACGTAAAAGATGTGCTGCCAAAAAATCTAACACTTCTCTTAATGATTTATCAACAAAATTATTGGAACATGGCCGACATGCTATGCTTTCAATTCTTAGTTCCCTACCCATTCCAGTCTTACGCAAATTGGATATAGAGGCTAATAGGTTTTACGATAGAAATCACCAAATGTACGAAGTGGCACTTCTAATTAGATGTTATACTCAACACGCTCTCCGTCCACTAATTGATTCTGAAATCAATCATAAAAGAAATTTCATTAAAATCCCTTTCATTAACAAAGGTATTGACTTTATAGATTTACCTAGTATATTTCAGGATAAATCTGTCACATCTTCCATACCTGATTATTTCCAAAATTCTGAACCACCTATTATTTGTTATAAGTATAACAAACCGATTAGAAGTATCATATTTAATTTCAATAAACTTGTGTCTGATCTTGACATCGATGCTAATACTCCTGATTCATGAGATTGTAAAGATTCCAAATTTATTTACCCATCAGCAGGTCATGTTGTGACTGGAAATTTGAAGATCATCCCGGATTCTAGAATTCGTAACATTGTTTCTAAGGGTCCTAAGTATAGGTTCCCTTCCCATATCGATTTCAACAGATGTAGGGAAGAAATTGCATCTGCATTAAATGATTTTGGTAATCGTTGGTGTAAACGAGAGGGTGTTGAAAGTAACGCTTTAAAGAAATGGAAACTAAGTATCTTTAATATTGTGGATAAACGTATAAAGTTTTATTCACACAATACTAATCTTTTACCTCCTAAGCCTAAATCTTCCTTTAGATATTTGAAGCAGGGTATCCAGGATTTTCATAGGAAGTATGTTTTGGTTCCTGCTGACAAGGCCGCAAACAACATTGTTGTTGTTTGTCGGATGCACTATATTAACACTTTGAAGCAGGAACTTAACGGCACCACGGCTTACGAAGAGACTTTTACAGATGAGAAGACTGTCGTTAATAGCCACTCAAATAATTTGCCTTTAAAGTTTGCTGTTGACGTTAAGGAACGCCAAGACAAACTTCCTACGATGTATTGGTTACCTAAGCTTCATAAAAAACCGTATAAAGCTAGATTCATTGCCAACTCTAGCTCTTGTACTACTACAGAATTATCTAAATTATTAACTTCTTGCCTCACTGCTGTGAAATCTCGTGTCATTTGGTACTATGAGACAGTGTATGAGAGGTCAGGGAAAAATATGTTTTGGTCTATAAAAAATTCTGGCGAGGTACTTAGTAAACTGAAGTCAAGAGGGTTCCGTGCGACTAGTTTGTCCACTTATGATTTTTCTACTCTTTATACCACATTACCCCATAATTTAATAAAGGAAAAACTTGTTGATTTGATTGAGAGGGCCTTCAAAAAGTTCTCCAAAAATGAAGATACCCTTTATATTGCCTGTAACGATAAGAAAGCGTTTTTCACTTCTACTGACCGTAAAATATATAGAGGATATAGTCTTTGGTCATGTCAGAATGTATGTGACGCCTTATCATATCTCTTAGATAATATTTACATCAGATTTGGTAATAAGTTATACAGACAAATTGTTGGTATTCCGATGGGTACAAATTGTGCTCCTCTTGTGGCCGATTTGTTTGTATTTTGTTATGAAAGAGATTTCATGACTTCTCTTTCTGTTGATAATCAAGCTGATATCATTGAGGCATTTAACTCAACCTCTAGATATTTAGACGATCTTCTGAATATTGATAATCCTTATTTTGAAAGCATGGTTAACCAAATTTACCCACCTGAACTTAAATTGAATAAAGCTAATACTTCAGATACCGAGGCCCCCTTTTTGGATTTACATCTATCTATTTCTAACGGTTTTGTATCTTCTAAAATTTATGATAAACGTGATGACTTTGACTTTGATATAGTTAATTTTCCATTTTTGGATGGTGACGTTCCACGTCGTCCCTCTTATGGAGTGTATATTTCTCAACTTATAAGATTTGCTAGAGTGTGTAGTCATGTAGATGACTTTAATGCTCGTAATAAATGTTTAACTGCTAAACTTCTTCAAAAGGGCTATCGGTATCATAAGCTTAGAAAGGCTTTTTCTAAATTCTATCGCAGACACCATGAATTGGTTTCAAAATTTGATGTCGGATTAAAATTTCTTTTACACCAAGGCCTATCGGAACCAGACTTTTATGGTGACTTAGTATACAAATTCAAAAAGATTAAGGGTAGGACTGATTTTTCTGATCAATTCCGAAAAATAATAATACGTCACAAACGTATTGGCTATAATTTAAATGTTATGCGACAGTCTGCATGCTTAGTGATTAACCCAATCACGGTCGATAGCTTTGCTGCACTCTTTAATTGCACACCGGGGGATCGGTCGTCAGACTCTATGATGGCCCCGACCTAAAGCTATATATTTTAGTTGGTTGGGACCGGAGCCTTTTTGTCTGTTGCTTGGTCCACCGGGGCTCAACTGGTGACCTTCTTTTGCTTCAGATTTCCAGTGGGGTTGTTTGGCAGGACAGGGATCTCCACCTGTCAGACGGCCCGTTGTATCTGTTGAGTCCTCGTCTTTGCTTCTTCATGGTGTTGAAATTTGATTTATGTGTTTACCGTGATGATTCATTGACGAGTTAGAGGGTTATCATGCGAACCGAACAACCAACTAAATGTTTTGTACCACTTCAGAAACTGAGGGTGAGGTTGGGCCTGTAAAATCGATTTAAGCCCCCCCCCAGTAATTCATTACTGACCGTTCCAAGGCGGTAGTTCTGTTGTGGTTCTTTGTTGCCTGTTTTTGGTGTCAGAGTTTCTGTGATGTTTTACCTTATGTATGTTATTATTATTTTTGGTTCGGTTTGGGTTGCTGAGTGGCCACCTTTTGGGAACAAGCTGCTCACTCGGTTGGCCATATGTTCTCTGTATCTTGATTATTTGTAATCTTAGTTGTTTCCAACTATGGTTTGAGGGCTGGATTTGGATTTTGATCGTTTCAGTTCCTGGTCTTTGCATACTTTTTACTTTTATTATCAGAGTTCTTGTGGTTGTGCTGTGTGGCGGCCCCAAAAAGTCTCCCCGCACATCCATTTAATACTCTTATTCTTCCAATCCTCAGGGGTTGTTTGCAATCATTTTCCATTATTCATGTCCCTTAATACCATTCCATTTCGATACTGAATTGGAGGTCATTAATTGACCGATATTCGCACCCCGTTGTATAACTAATTCTTACGTTTCTGTCTGTGGACTTGTATTAGACATAGATTTGAGATGTGGGTCTTTGTTATACCATTCCTTTTCAGAGGGAGTTTGCTTTAACAAAATTATGTCTGTTTTATTTAATAACCGGTGTGAATGTCGCGCTTTTCTTGACGGTATCAACCCACTATACACAAATATGACTATTACAAACAGATTAAGAATTACAATATCTCCCCTAAGGTTACATGCTGCGTCTTCTGTACGGATTCCCAATTCTACTCAAAGCTTTCGAGCTTTATTACCTACAGTTAGAATGAGACCTCTAAATTTGTTTTCGGCATCATCTGTCGATCTACATGGAGCATCAAATGCTAACACTTTTCGCAACAATCTACGAGTAAGGTTGTCCCCAATTAAATCACCAGTTTTACGTAAATACCCTAATCCGTTCAAAAGACCTAGTATGTATCCTAGCATTTCTAAGTGCAATGCCAAGAGTTGCAACTGTTGTGAACATTTATGTACCGACTCTACTATCACTTCATCTGTGAATGGTAGGACTTTTTCAGTAATTAACGATTCTGATTTGGATTGAAAATCAGAGAATCTGATATATGTTTTAACTTGAAACACACAGAACTGTAATATGCCATATGTTGGACAAACTTGTCGTAAGCTGAAGACTAGATTTGGTGAGCACTATCGTAAGATTTTAAAGGCTAAAAAGATAGATACTTTTCTATACCAACATTTTAAGCGTACTGGTCATTCTCCTGATAATGTTTCAGTACAAATATCTGAGAAGTTATCATATGATAATAATTCTTCTGCTCGATTCAATAACATAAAAAGATTCGAAACTGAATTAAAATGGATAAAATTATTGCAATCAGCTTCTCCACTTGGTTTTAACGATAACATCTACCATGAGGGAAATATCTCTAAAATGCCAGATTTTGATGTGTTTTCTCTTTTAGAAATTCGAAAACGTAAATCCAGATCTCATGGTATAAGACAAAAAGGAAATGATAAACGTAAAAGATGTGCTGCCAAAAAATCTAACACTTCTCTTAATGATTTATCAACAAAATTATTGGAACATGGCCGACATGCTATGCTTTCAATTCTTAGTTCCCTACCCATTCCAGTCTTACGCAAATTGGATATAGAGGCTAATAGGTTTTACGATAGAAATCACCAAATGTACGAAGTGGCACTTCTAATTAGATGTTATACTCAACACGCTCTCCGTCCACTAATTGATTCTGAAATCAATCATAAAAGAAATTTCATTAAAATCCCTTTCATTAACAAAGGTATTGACTTTATAGATTTACCTAGTATATTTCAGGATGAATCTGTCACATCTTCCATACCTGATTATTTCCAAAATTCTGAACCACCTATTATTTGTTATAAGTATAACAAACCGATTAGAAGTATCATATTTAATTTCAATAAACTTGTGTCTGATCTTGACATCGATGCTAATACTCCTGATTCATGAGATTGTAAAGATTCCAAATTTATTTACCCATCAGCAGGTCATGTTGTGACTGGAAATTTGAAGATCATCCCGGATTCTAGAATTCGTAACATTGTTTCTAAGGGTCCTAAGTATAGGTTCCCTTCCCATATCGATTTCAACAGATGTAGGGAAGAAATTGCATCTGCATTAAATGATTTTGGTAATCGTTGGTGTAAACGAGAGGGTGTTGAAAGTAACGCTTTAAAGAAATGGAAACTAAGTATCTTTAATATTGTGGATAAACGTATAAAGTTTTATTCACACAATACTAATCTTTTACCTCCTAAGCCTAAATCTTCCTTTAGATATTTGAAGCAGGGTATCCAGGATTTTCATAGGAAGTATGTTTTGGTTCCTGCTGACAAGGCCGCAAACAACATTGTTGTTGTTTGTCGGATGCACTATATTAACACTTTGAAGCAGGAACTTAACGGCACCACGGCTTACGAAGAGACTTTTACAGATGAGAAGACTGTCGTTAATAGCCACTCAAATAATTTGCCTTTAAAGTTTGCTGTTAACGTTAAGGAACGCCAAGACAAACTTCCTACGATGTATTGGTTACCTAAGCTTCATAAAAAACCGTATAAAGCTAGATTCATTGCCAACTCTAGCTCTTGTACTACTACAGAATTATCTAAATTATTAACTTCTTGCCTCACTGCTGTGAAATCTCGTGTCATTTGGTACTATGAGACAGTGTATGAGAGGTCAGGGAAAAATATGTTTTGGTCTATAAAAAATTCTGGCGAGGTACTTAGTAAAAGAGGGTTCCGTGCGACTAGTTTGTCCACTTATGATTTTTCTACTCTTTATACCACATTACCCCATAATTTAATAAAGGAAAAACTTGTTGATTTGATTGAGAGGGCCTTCAAAAAGTTCTCCAAAAATGAAGATACCCTTTATATTGCCTGTAACGATAAGAAAGCGTTTTTCACTTCTACTGACCGTAAAATATATAGAGGATATAGTCTTTGGTCATGTCAGAATGTATGTGACGCCTTATCATATCTCTTAGATAATATTTACATCAGATTTGGTAATAAGTTATACAGACAAATTGTTGGTATTCCGATGGGTACAAATTGTGCTCCTCTTGTGGCCGATTTGTTTGTATTTTGTTATGAAAGAGATTTCATGACTTCTCTTTCTGTTGATAATCAAGCTGATATCATTGAGGCATTTAACTCAACCTCTAGATATTTAGACGATCTTCTGAATATTGATAATCCTTATTTTGAAAGCATGGTTAACCAAATTTACCCACCTGAACTTAAATTGAATAAAGCTAATACTTCAGATACCGAGGCCCCCTTTTTGGATTTACATCTATCTATTTCTAACGGTTTTGTATCTTCTAAAATTTATGATAAACGTGATGACTTTGACTTTGATATAGTTAATTTTCCATTTTTGGATGGTGACGTTCCACGTCGTCCCTCTTATGGAGTGTATATTTCTCAACTTATAAGATTTGCTAGAGTGTGTAGTCATGTAGATGACTTTAATGCTCGTAATAAATGTTTAACTGCTAAACTTCTTCAAAAGGGCTATCGGTATCATAAGCTTAGAAAGGCTTTTTCTAAATTCTATCGCAGACACCATGAATTGGTTTCAAAATTTGATGTCGGATTAAAATTTCTTTTACACCAAGGCCTATCGGAACCAGACTTTTATGGTGACTTAGTATACAAATTCAAAAAGATTAAGGGTAGGACTGATTTTTCTGATCAATTCCGAAAAATAATAATACGTCACAAACGTATTGGCTATAATTTAAATGTTATGCGACAGTCTGCATGCTTAGTGATTAACCCAATCACGGTTGATAGCTTTGCTGCACTCTTTAATTGCACACCGGGGGATCGGTCGTCAGACTCTATGATGGCCCCGACCTAAAGCTATATATTTTAGTTGGTTGGGACCGGAGCCTTTTTGTCTGTTGCTTGGTCCACCGGGGCTCAACTGGTGACCTTCTTTTGCTTCAGATTTCCAGTGGGGTTGTTTGGCGGGACAGGGATCTCCACCTGTCAGACGGCCCATTGTATCTGTTGAGTCCTCGTCTTTGCTTCTTCATGGTGTTGAAATTTGATTTATGTGTTTACCGTGATGATTCATTGACGAGTTAGAGGGTTATCATGCGAACCGAACAACCAACTAAATGTTTTGTACCACTTCAGAAACTGAGGGTGAGGTTTGGCCTGTAAAATCGATTTAAGCCCCCCAGTAATTCATTACTGACCGTTCCAAGGCGGTAGTTCTGTTGTGGTTCTTTGTTGCCTGTTTTTGGTGTCAGAGTTTCTGTGATGTTTTACCTTATGTATGTTATTATTATTTTTGGTTCGGTTTGGGTTGCTGAGTGGCCACCTTTTGGGAACAAGCTGCTCACTCGGTTGGCCATATGTTCTCTGTATCTTGATTATTTATAATCTTAGTTGTTTCCAACTATGGTTTGAGGGCTGGATTTGGATTTTGATTGTTTCAGTTCCTGGTCTTTGCATACTTTTTACTTTTAATGATGCATGATTTTGTCTTGATTTAAGTTTTTGCTAGTTTTAGTTCTTAGTTCTGAGCTTAGCTTTTTTCTTAATTTTGCGCAACTAGTTCTGCTTTTTATGTTGCCTTATTTAGCTTCAGTTGATGTTAGCATGTGTATCTTTGCTTTCGTTTTCGGCTCAAGGGCCCTCGTTTTGTAGCTTGTATGTGCTGCGGGGACACTTGATGCATCTTTCGCATTTTACTTTCGGATAAAAGACAGGCTGCAAAGGTAAAATATATGTGGTTTGTCTTGGATCTGATTTGGCACATTGGCTGGATGGTGGGGTGGAGCCTGATGTTTAGTAATTGAGCTGCCACTCGCGAAGCGCCACCATCTAGCACAATGTCTTGGCATACAAATTTTTTGATCTGGCTCTTGCCAAACACAATAGTTATTTTGGACAGTTTTAGTATCTTAGTCAAATGTTAGCTTATGATGTATGTGCTTATAACATTTTAGTGCTCTTGACTTTTTAAGATTTATATATGGTAATCTGCTATGTAGTATTTCACTTTTTCAGGGTGTATATATTTTTTACAGTCTTTCTATCTTTGAATTTAAATAAATACTGTGATTTACTATGTTATAGACGGTCGAAAGCCCTTAATGGCTTATGTTTATTGTTGCCTTATGTCATGCCGTCTTAAAATAAAATTTCTTATCTTATCTTATCTTAACATGGGCGCGGACCCAGTGAAGGAGCTGAAAAGGCAATGATCAGGAACCCAAGAACACAATCGATTCCCATATCCTGCCCAAACAGTCAATAAACCTAAATATCAGTCAGTTTGCTTCTACATATTTCATGTGCAAAGCGCATTTGAGATATTCAATGTCCTTTGAAAAATGGCATGGAGCCAGTGGTTTCCTTCCAGTATTTGAGCAAAGGCACAACACTGATAACACATAGAATATTGAGCGGCAGAGAAAAAACTATTGCGTGTTCAAATTTTATTTCATTTAATGTTAATGTTGATAGCAAATGCGGTTGCATGATATTATTTCTATCCCCAGCTATCTCCATCATTAACATAACACCGAGGACGCAACGTTCTATCGATGTTTAACATCATAACGTTGCTGCTTAGTGCATCCACATCGATACGCCGTTGTCTGCCAGCTGGATGAATTTCATTACTCAGTAACCAAGCCACCCACAAATCTGGGATTGGAAGTTCTGACTCCGACCAGACTTGCGCTAATTATCTAATTAAAGAAACATTCGCACCAGAATGCCATCAATGCTGGTGCATACCTGACCAGGAGAGAATAGACTGATTTCAGATCGCAGATGTTAGAAATACTTTTTGTAATATTATTCATACTAAAATTTAAGTTCTTTCTAGGTATTATTATAGACTCCAGACTCCAACATCAAAGATGTTGGAGGTCGATATTAAAGTATCAGTGAGCATTTAAGTAAGGTTAAATAATGTGAATCAATAACATCTGAGATTGACGGAAATCTAGCGAGAGTAGTGTAGTCCAAAGTAAACAGATAGGCGATGATCAGGAACAAATACAGTCAGGTCCCATAAACCGTCCTCAAGTCCAAAAGGGAAAGAACTATATAAATAAATTCGAACAGTAATCAAGGAACCACACAAGAAGTACTGCCTTGGAACTATCAAAAAAATGCCTGATCAAGCTGCAGTAATCTGATCAGAGCCTAAACTGTATGCTATTCTAACAGCGTGTTTTTGACAAAAGTTTCATAGCAACTGCTAAAAATGAAAATTTTAAGAGTAACTACACTTCAGGAACTGACTGAATCAGATCCCAAACCCTATCCCCAACATCAAAGGGAAAGATTGACAAAGACATCCCAACAAACAATAAATTACAAGCGATAAGCCGAGTCAGCAGCTCTTTCCCAAATAGGTGGCAACTCAGCTATCTTTATTGAACTAAATAATTTAGACCAACAGAAGGGTTACAACAGACTAAGCAAATTATACGAAAAACATTTAACAATTATTTTAACCTATTTTCTATTTTTATTATAGAAGGGTTAAAATGAGAACACAATAAATTAAACAGCATCGAACATAAAACAAATGCAACCGCAACGAAAGTACCGCCTTGGGACGGTCAGTAATAACTACTGAGGGTTTAAACCGGTTTTACTGGGCCCAATCCTTCACCCTCACCCTCCGCCGCGGTGCACACAATTAGTTGGTAGTTCGGTTCGTATGGAGGTCTCCTAACTCATCAGAGAGTCATCACGGTCAACAATAAAAATCAAGAAAGACCATGATGAAGCAAGGATGAGGACTCGACAGCCGAAACGAGTTGAGACACCTGGAGATCCCTGGGGCGTCAGCAACACCATTAGAGCACTGGAGCAAAAGAAGACCACCAGTTGAACCCCGGTGGGCCAAGAAACAGACAAACATCCGACCCCAACCAACTAATATATAGCTTTATGTAGGGGCTATCATAGAGTCCTTTTTTACCCAAAGATCTTTTTCCTGCAAAATTAAAAAAATGGGCAGTGGTCAGTTGTCCTTGAACATGTTGAAGAACTACCGCTTCAAAGGATTAGATGGCACGTGTCTTCATACTTTTTTAAAAGTAGTGTTGTCCATAAGCTTAGCTGTAATGGTAATCCATCGGTCGCTGTGCTTTTTTAAAGACAGGTTCTGGTTCTCTGTTGCCTGTTTTTGGTGTCAGAGTTTCTGTGATGTTTTACCTTATGTATGTTCTTATTATTTTTGGTTCGGTTTGGGTTGCTGAGTGGCCACCTTTTGGGAACAAGCTGCTCACTCGGTTGGCCATATGTTCTCTGTATCTTGATTATTTGTAATCTTAGTTGTTTCCAACTATGGTTTGAGGGCTGGATTTGGATTTTGATTGTTTCAGTTCCTGGTCTTTGCATACTTTTTACTTCTAGTAAAATTCATAGTGAGTGAAAAGAAAAATGATGGGCAATGACCAGGAATAAATACAATCAAATCCCACATTTCGCTCTCAAAACCAATAGGGAAAGAAGCACATACACACAGAAATTGACACAAGTTTACGAAAGACACGCACAGTAAACCGAATGAGCAACTCTTTCCCAAACAGATGGTCATTCAGCTACCCCAATAACAGCATCAACATCTATTTTTACTTATTTTTTTATTTTAATTACAAAACAAAACAAACTAGAAGGCAGATTGGGCAGCAATACAGGTGACCAAACCGCCAGAGATCATAGACAAGCGGACACAGCACAATATAACAATATAACATCGAGGAACCGCAACAGAAGTGCCGCCTTGGAACGGTCAGCAAAAGACTACTGGGGGGCTTAAACTAGTTTTACCGGACAAAACCTCGCCTTTAGTTTCCGCAACGGCTTAATAAAACAAAAAAGAAAAAAAAAACGCATATACCACACAACAGACTGAACAAACTATACGAAAAACATTTAACAATTATTTTTACCGATTTTCTATCTTTTACCATAAACCAAACGGCAAGCGAAGCGGGCAGCTGTGGAATTACCAGGTGGCCACAATGCTAGCAGACCACAAACAAATTAAGACACAATAACAGCAATGAAGAAGTTTTATACAGTTTGGTAAAGTTATTCGCTGATGATGCCAAGATATCTGCTAAAGTTAACAACGAAAAGATGATAATGTCGTACAAAGAGACCTTCGCAGTATAGACGACTGGTCAGACACATGGAAAATAAGGTTTAACTATTTGAAGTGCCATGATATGCACCTAGACAGTGATCAATATGTTGCTACCTACCATATGAATAATAATGGAGAACTCACAGTTATATACAAAGTTTCGGAACAGAAACCCCTAGGAGTTTTAATTGACAACAAACTTAAATTCCTACCCCATAGTCAAGCAATGGTAAAGAAAGCTAATAGGAATCTCGGTATCATCAAAAGAACATTTAGCTACATTTGTATTTGGATAAAACAATGTTTCTTGACCTTTACAAAGCCCTTGTGCGACCGCAATTAGAATATGAATCAGAATCAGAATTGTTTACTGGTGATACGACCAAGGACAATCATTCACCAGGACCTGTGAATCAGGGAAGCTAGTCCCTAGCCCTTATCAGAGAAGTAAACTTAGTAACTGAATCCTCTGCACCCTCAGCAGCAGAAATAAGTGAATCTTCCAGGGAATTCCAATCTCTAATAGTCTGGGGGAAGAAACTGGTGTAGTTACTCTTTAAATTTGTACATGTCAGTCCCAGCCAATGGGGCTTGAAATGTCAGGGAATGATGATTCCTGGTACGCCTACGTGGGGGAACAAGGTATTTTATGGGTATACTGGCTGCATCCCTCAGCATTATGAGTCTACTATCTTTCCTTCTCTTTTTCAAGGATTCCCAATTAAGTTTCTCCAGAATGCCAGTCATACTCCCAGTTTCATATGTGTGATTTCCCGTTATAAATCTAGCTGCCCTTTTCTGCACCTTCTCAAGTTCATCTTGAAGAAGTATACTTTGAGGGTCCCAAACTGAACTGCCATACTCCAGGACTGGATGTACCAGTCCCTTGTATGCTGACTCCTTAACATCTTGTGGACATGCTGCCAAGTTACGTCTGAGGATGCCGAGGGTCCTATTAGCCTTTGTGCAAATATTACTGACATGTGTGTTCCATTTCAAATCATTGGCAATGGTTATGCCGAGATACTTGATAGTTTCTACATTACTGAGGACCGTTCCCTCTAAGGTATAGGAAGCATTGATCTTCTTGATCCGTTTCCTTGTTATTTGCATTATATTGCATTTAACAGGTTGAAATCTCATGCCCCAACTACTTGCCCAACAACCTAAATGATCTATATCATCCTGAAGTTTCACCGTGTCTTCAATATCTCTGATTTCATGATAGCAAACACAGTCGTCAGCAAAAAGTCTTTATTCCGAGTCAATATTTTCTGTTATATCGTTAATGTATAACGAGAACAACAATGGTCCAAGCACGGTGCCCTGGGGGACACCCGACAAAACCGGGTCCCAATCCGACTTAACTCCTTTTACCACCACACGCTACTGCCTGTAACAGAGAAAAGAATCTATTCATTTCAGAGTCTTCAGTGTTAATTTTCCGTTTTTGGATGGTGATGTTCCCCGCACCACTTCTTATGGTGTTTACATTTCTCAGCTTATTCGCTTTGCTAGGGTGTCTAGTCATTTGGCTGATTTCAATGCTCGTAATAAAAGTTTGACTGCAAAGCTTTTACAGCAGGGGTATCGGTATCATAAACTTAGGAAAGCTTTTTTCTAAATTTTATCGTAGACACTTTGAATTGGTTTCTAAATATAATACAGGGTTAAGGTCACTTTTGCAACAAGGCCTATCGGAACCTGAATTTTATGGTGACTTGGTATATAAATTACGCAAAATCGTAGGGAAAACAGAATTTCCTGATCAATTTAAGAAAATTATCATACGAGTTAAACGCATTGGCTATAACATAGATGTAATGCGACAGTCTGCATGCTTAGTGGTTAACCCAATCACGGTTGACAACTTTGCTGTCCTCTTTAATTGCACGCCGGTGGGTCGGGGTTCAGACTCTATGACAGCCCCTACATAAAGCTATATATTAGTTGGTTGGGGCCGGATGTTTGTCTGTTTCTTTGCCCACCGGGGTTCAACCAGGGATCTCCAGGTGTCCCAACACGTTTTGGCTGTCGAGTCCTCGCCCTTGCTTCATCACGGTCTTTTCTTGATTTTAATTGTTGACCGTGATGACTCTCTGATGAGTTAGGGAACCTCCATACAAACCGAACTACCAACTAATTGTGTGCACCGCGGCGGAGGGTGAGGGTGAAGGATTGGGCCTAGTAAAACCGGTTTAAACCCCCGAGTAGTTATTACTGACCGTCCCAAGGCGGTACTTTCGTTGCGGTTGCATTTGTTTTATGTTCGATGCTGTTTAATTTATTGTGTTCTCATTTTAACCCTTCTATAATAAAAATAGAAAATAGGTAAAAAATAATTGTTAAATGTTTTTCGTATAATTTGCTTAGTCTGTTATAACCCTTCTGTTGGTCTAAATCATTTAGTTCAATAAAGATAGCTGAGTTGCCACCTATTTGGGAAAGAGCTGCTGACTCGGCTTATCACTTGTAATTTATTGTTTGTTGGGATGTCTTTGTCAATCTTTCCCTTTGATGTTGGGGATAGGGTTTGGGATCTGATTCAGTCAGTTCCTGAAGTGAAGTTACTCTTTAAATTCCCACCAATATGCCTCCACAGTATGGTCGATTATCTACAAGAAAAACTGTGTAGCTCTTTAGAATGTCCAAATGACAGCAATGAGGTCATTACATGGTTTTCAAAGCATTAATTATCCTCAAAGAATGGAATAATTAGGGCTACCATCATTACAATATAAAATTGATTGATTGATTTGTTGTTTAACGTCCACGGTAAACAACTATGGTCATGTCGGGACGGTCAGTTAACCTAACCACACTATTCCTGGGCAGGCTTAGACCTCCTAAGCTGTTACCCAGTAATAAAATCTTAAAGAGTCCCTTCAAGAGCAGAGAATATATTCAGAAGAAGGAACATGGGCCAGACTACGTAGTTTCGGCTAATAAAGCCTCTTCAGTGACCCTGACAATATCTGGTGACGAAACCAGAGAAAAACATACTTTGCTAAGTGTACATACTTTCGCCAGTAACTGACAACTGCTCTTCTTGAATCAGCGGAAGGAGAAACGAAAGTATGTGGCCAGACCGGGTTTCGAACCCAGGACCTCTGACTTACGAGTCAGGTGCCCTACCAATTGCGCTACGCGGCCCGGCTACAGTATAAGAGCTCACGCGCAGATATGGTTGAAGTTTTTTAAAATCATTAAAGGCATAGATAAATGTGATAAAGACAAACTCTTTTCAATACCATCAGCAACTAGAACCAGATGACATAATCAGAAAATTTTTAAAAAGCAATATAGACTTCTTTAAGGAAACACTTTTTTCCACAGAGTTATCAATGATATAGATAGATGGAGATAAATATATAGATAGAGATGACTGGAACAACCTTTCAGAAGAAGTAGTTACTTCTGACACTATTATAAACCAGTTTTAGTCCAGACTGAACAAATTTTGGAAAAACAAGGCGGGTGTACCTGAAAACAGTAAAGTAGCGTAAAGTGTCGTAAAGGCGCGTAAAGAGGCGTAAAGTGTCGTAAAGAAGCGTAAAGTGGCGTAAAGTAGATAAAATATCGAATAAAGTAGTAAAAGCCGGAAAATTAAGTCTATAAGACACAGATGATGCCCCCGTGCTATGTTTGTTCCCCCCACCCCAATCCCCCACCCTACCCCAACCCCTGTTTACCTCTTTACCTCCCTCTCTTCAAAAACAGATAAAAAATCAAATGCATGTTTTAATATTGTCTGTGAGAACTGGAGAAAACGAAGCATTGATTGCTTTAGTAGGAGAAGTTTATACTTGCCATCCTATTTTAGCCCCATATCTCGATTTGGAATCTTTTTTTTTTTTTACTTCCTTCTTTTTAATTTCTTATTTTAGTAGATTTTTCTTTATTTAGATAGATAGGTCTCTGTTTAAAAATATAATACAATCTTATCTTAGTTTCCAATTTTCAATTTTGAATAATACGTTTTTACTTTTGCTATTTTTTTTTTCAAGTTACTACCTAAACAGTCTGACGTCTCTCTTTCTATGATTCTCCCATTTGGCTATTCTATACTGCTTTATGCCATATTTTGCTACTTTACGCCACTTTACTCTACTTTACGCCACTTTACGCTTCTATACGCCACTTTACGCTCCTTTACGACACTTTACGCTCCTTTACTGTTTTTAGGTACACCGCTTCTGCTGGCCCATTTCGATATCTTGTCTTACTCATTGGTACTGACTCGCCCGGAATGTAGCATGATGGTTGGCATGATATTCGTACCAACTAGCGCATGCCAGAATCAACCAGTTATATCAAAGAAGACCAGAACGGGCCCAAGAGTCGAGAGACTATTCAAGGCCTCGGATACAGTAAGAATGTAGTAAGAATACCTTAGTTTGTATGCCGAATGCACTCTTTGTAAGCCTCTGTTTAACCCAGTTTTGGCGAGTTTCTACTGGGCTTTTCATTGGTCATCACATGAAAATCTGTCCAATCAAAAAGTGTTTGACACTTGACCATGCGTTCTACTTTCGTTTTGTAGCAGCACTCGACCTTCATGATGAGAAAACAACGGTTTTCGTACACAAACTCTGCTTTTGGCAGAGCTAAACCTTATTTAAATACTCTGTATTTCTTTGTGGCATGGAACCTATTTGGATTCGCAGTTTGGAAGACATTGAAAGCGAGAGCCAGCAAGACCATAGAAGGCTTTGATGAAATGTCAACAAGTAAGTAAACACTATTTCTGTCATGATCAGAAAAGTGTTGGATATTACCTTATCTGCAGAACGTAAATTCATTGGATTGGACCAAATCACCGGATCGGACCCGAATTTTACTCTTCGGACCTGAACTTTACTAAGTAAAAAAGTATGATAGTGAGTGACAAAGTATGATAGTGAGTGACAAAGTATGATAGTCAAGGCGATGAAAGATGATAGGTTAAAATAGTGAAGAATAGTTAAAAGCAGGTTAAAAACAAACTACTTGGAATCTAGGGCTTAGAGTGTTGCAGTTTGCTAACAGAGGCCTTGAATATGTCAAGGCTTGGCAAGCTCACAACAGATTCTGGAAGCGCATTCCTCCTTTATTCAGGAGTCTGCTGAAAAGCATATATCCCCTCAAAATAATCTCCTTTATTCAGGAGTCTGCTGAAAAGCATATCCCCTCAAAAACCAGTAGGTCAACCTCTTCTGTTCCTTGGATAACCCCTGAGATAAGAAGGAAGAAATAAGACACATGCGAAGGCCAAAAAGACTGGCAGTAGCAAACTTAGGTCAAAATTTGAATCTTTGAGAAGGGAAATTAAAGCTGATGTTAAAGAGCAACATGATTTGTATGTCAATAACTTGGTTGGTGACAAAGGCTAATCCCAGAGACTTCTACAGGTACATTAATAGTCAAAAGAAAGATACTCAAGGTAGCCCACCCCTAAAGAAGAGAAATGGTGGTGGTGTTGCCGAGTCAGAGTTGGAACAGGCTAATGAATTTAACGGTCAGTTTTCGGATGTAACAAAAGTGAGCACACCCAAGTCCCCCTTCCTAATCGCTCGCCCTTGCAAAAAAAACCCAGCTTTTCTACAGCTTTAGCGCAGCTTTAAAAGCTGCGCAGAAGCTTCGCAAAAGCCGGCGGTATTGGCACCTGCGTATTTAAGCTGTAGAAAAGCTAGCTTTTCCGCAGAGCTGCAGAAAAGCCGGCTTTAACGCAGCTTTATACAAACCTGCAGAAAAGCCGGCTTTTACGCAGCTTTAGCGAAGCTCTAACGCAGCTTTAACGCAGAGGCACATAAAAGCTGCGTCAAACTCAAAAGCTGCGTTTAAGCTGCAGAAACGCAGCTTTTCCGCAGGTGCCAATACCGCCGGCTTTTGCGAAGCTTCTGCGCAGCTTTTCTACAGCTCTGATTCAGACCTGCGTTAAAGCTGCGTTTCCGCAGCTAAAACGCAGCTTTATGACATAGCCGCGTAAAAGCTGCGTTTCTGCAGCTTCAACGCAGCTTTAGGTCAAAGCCGCGTAAAAGCTGCGTTTCCGCAGCTTCAACGCAGCTTTAGGTCAAAGCTGCGTTTCTACTGCTTGAAAAGCAAACCTGCGTAAAAGCTGCGTATCTGTCAGAAACCTGCGTCTTTAAAAGTTCTGGATGAGGACAGAAAAACAGAAAGGTCAAAAATAAAAACAAATAGAATTTAATATAATAAAACAGTGCTATACAAACACCTTTGTGATATTGTAAATTATCAGATAGCTGACTAGAAATCATGCAGTAACAAAAATACAAACTGAGCATAAAACTATTAAATTTCAGTGCTTATCCCATTCCCTTGACTTTTACTCACAGATAATGATGAATTTAGGAGGAAACCAATCAAAAGGAATTCAAATTCAAGTCTTTCCCATTTTGTGTGTGTGGGGGGGGGGGGGGTGACTGAAGGGGGCTGCATGCATGCCTGCCTGTCTGTCTGTCTGCTTGTATGTCAGTTTATCTATCTGTCTGTGGTCTTAAATAATGCAAAATTTATAAGATTAAGAACAAAATGAAATTCTAGAAAACTTAAATCTTACCAGAATCCAAATCCAGTGAAAATGAACAAGTTACAAACATTATCTCCACATGTTTAGCCTTAAAGTCACTGTTTTCTTTTTACTTGACTCTTTATAAATGATGACTTAAAAGTTTTTGGGAAAGATTTTTATGCCACATGGCCCCCCTCAGGGAAAATTGCCATAGCAACAAGGTAATATTGCTTAATATTACATAATACCAGATTAATGTTGATGAATTTACGCAGCTCTTCAGAGCTGCGTAAAAGCTGCGTTTCTTTATTTTCTTTATAAGATATGCACCCAATCAATTCAAATTATTAAGCAAAAAAATGTAGCTAGGCCCCTGTGTCCATGTGTGATGCTAATGTTCAGATATTCATTTTTCCGTAATTTAAACCAAACATGTTGATCTTCATGCAATTCCAATTTGTAGAACAAATTTTCCCTTTGTGCTCAAAATCATTAGAAACAAAAGATAGAAAATTAACAAAAATATACCATACCCAACCGACATGCCACAACCCTAGATATTGTATATAGTCCAAGATGGCAAAACAAAATCTCAGTTTTAGGTGAGGCAGTTGTTGAAAATCTAAACACGCAGCTTTTTAAAGCTGTAGAATAGCTGCGTCTTTATGTTTAAGATGGTTTGGACTTAAAGTTAAGTAATACGCAGCTTTTCTACAGCTCTCAGGAGCTGCAGATTTTATCTTTATGATTTATTTGTTGAATAAAAAAGAATATTCAGCTTTTCTACAGCTTTTAGATTTAAAGACGCAGCTTTCTGAAATTAACCAAATTAAATATCCAGCTTCTGCGCAGCTCACACAAAAAAGTACAGCTTTTGCACAGCTATTTGAAAAAATGTACAGCTTTTCCGCAGGTCTGAAAAGAAACGCAGCTTTTTAAAAAATACGCAGAAAAGCTGCAGAAAAGCCGGCTTTTGCGCAGCTTTTATACAGAGCTGCGTTTAATTTTCGCAAGGGCGGCTCCTTTCATGGAGGACATTCATGTTTCGGCAGAAGGTGTAACGAAACTTCTTAAGGGCTTGAACCCATCGAAAGCTTTAGGACCTGATGAATTGCATCCCAGAGTCTTAAAAGAACTAGCATCTGATTTAGGCCCAATGTTCGCTCATCTCTTCCAACAATCTATTGACTCGGGTGAAATCCCCAAGGAATGGTCTCTTGCAAATATATGCCCACTCTTCAAAAAAGGAGATAGGTCTTTGGCTTGCAATTACTGACCGGTTTCTCTAACTTGTGTACCATGCAAGTTACTCGAACACATTGTCTGCTCTAATATTATGGCACATTTGGATGAACATAGACTTTTGTCAGACAGACAACATGCTTTCCGTAAGAAACATAGCTGTGAAACTCAATTGATCATGGTTATTAATGACTGGGCTAAAATCTTGGATAAGGGCGGTCAGGTTGACACTTTTATCTTGGACTTCGAGAAAGCTTTTGACACTCCCCCTCATGAATTACTTAAATGTAAGCTATATGGCTATGGTATTGGTGGGAAGACTCTGAAATGGATAGATTCTTTTCTCTGTTACAGGCAGCAGCGTGTGGTGGTAAATGGAGTTAAGTCGGATTGGGCCCCGGTTTGTCAGGTGTCCCCCAGGGCACTGTGCTTGGACCATTGTTGTTCTCGTTATACATTAACGATATAACAGAAAATATTGACTCGGAATTAAGACCTTTTTGCTGACGACTGTGTTTGCTATCGTGAAATCAGAGATATTGAAGACACTGTGAAACTTCAGGAGGATATAGATCATTTAGGTTGTTGGGCAAGGAGTTGGGGCATGAGATTTCAACCTGTTAAATGCAATATAATGCAAATTACAAGGAAACGGATCAAGAAGATCAATGCTTCCTATACCTTAGAGGGAACGGTCCTCAGTAATGTAGAAACTATCAAGTATCTCGGCATAACCATTGCCAATGATTTGAAATGGAACACACATGTCAGTAATATTTGCACAAAGGCTAATAGGACCCTCGGCTTCCTCAGACGTAACTTGGCAGCATGTCCACAAGATGTTAAGGAGTCAGCATACAAGGGACTGGTGCGTCCAGTCCTGGAGTATGGCAGTTCAGTTTGGGACCCTCAAAGTATAATTCTTCAAGATGAACTTGATAAGGTGCAGAAAAGGGCAGCTAGATTTATAACGGGAAATTACACATATGAAACTGGGAGTATTACTGGCATTCTGGAGAAACTTAAGTGGGAATCCCTTAAAAAGAGAAGGCAAGATAGTAGACTTATAATGCTTTACAAAGGTCTGAGGAGTGCAGCCAGTATACCCATAAATGACCTTGTTCCCCCAAATAGGCGTACCAGGAATCATCATTCCCTGACATTTCAAACCCCATTGGCTGGGACTGACATTTACAAGTCCAGTTTCTTCCCCCAGACTATTAGAGATTGGAATTCCCTGGAAGATTCACTTATTTCTGCTGCTGAGTGTGCAGAGGATTCAGAATTTGTTACTAAGTTTACTTCTCATATAAGGGCTAGGGACTAGCTTCCCTGATTCACAGGTCCTGGTGAATGATTGTCTTTGGACGTATCACCAGTAAACAATTCTGATTCTGATTCTGATTCTGATTCCACTGGACGACAATGGAAGAAAGGAATACTTGTAATAGTCCTTTGCTGTATGCATTTGCCTAAAAGTCATTGAATGGCAGTACCTGGAAATTCTGGGATTAGGTTCGACATAATCAGGAAGTTGCAAAGCAACGAGGCCATGAACTATTTTGTAGAATAGACAAAGACGTGCATCCGCACGTCTTTGCTCAAGGGAGCGCCAGCGGAGGTTCTCAAGCATTGCTGTTACACTAGCAGTCCTTTCAAAGTTGTTAGTTGTCCACCTGGCAGCTCGTCTTTGGACTTTCTCGACTTGGCCTATTTTATCTTTAGTATGTGGGTCCCATGCTACTGCAGCATATTCCAGCTGCGGTCAGACCAGGGTATTATAGGCCATCTCTCTCACCCGTGGCATTTTTGTCTTTATGTTCCTCTTGATAAAACCAAGATTTCTATTGGCACTGGTGGTAACCCTGTCAATGTGACAAGTCACTGGTTATATCAACCCCCAGATATTTAGCACATGAGACAGTTTCTAGAATCTGGCCATGAAGCTTGTAGATGGCATTAATGGGTTTCCTAGAACCTGTCACCTGCACTACCTGGCACTTCGAGGGGTTAAATTCCATATCCCAGTCCGACTCCCACACAGACAGTTTATCTAGGTCCTGCTGCAGTACTGAACTATCTTCGGCACCCTCAATGGTTAGATATAGTGCAGTATCATCTGCAGACAAGCGAACCTGCGATGTAACTTTGTCAGGCAGGTCTTGACGTAGATGAGGTAAAAAGTATGCAAAGACCAGGAACTGAAACAATCAAAATCCAAATCCAGCACATCTTGATGTAGATGAGGAACTGGATCGGCCCAAGGACTGAGCCCTGAGGCACACCAGATGTTGGAAGACATCACCCCCAACCACAACCTGCTGTGAACGATTCCCAAGGAAGGCGCGTATCCAGTTCAGTACGTTTGATCTTATCCCATATTGGTGCAGTTTCCAAATCAACTTAGACTGATTTACCTTATCAAAGGCTGTAGGGAAGTCTAAAAGGATAAGGTCTGTCTGCTTACCCACACTTGCACTCCTTGCAAGGTCCTCAATCAGCATGACAAGCTGGGTCTCACATGATCTCTTTTCTCTAAAACCATGCTGTAGATCATACATGAGGCCCTGCTCATCTAGATGCTTTATAATATTGGAAGCAAGGATATGTTCAAGGACCTTGCAAAGAATGCAGGCGAGCGAGATGGGGCGATAATTGGCTGCTAGCGATTTATCACCTTTTTAGCGCGCCTTTGCAAAGCAAAGGAGAGCTTATGCGATACCCCCGGCGTCGTAGTCCGAGTATCCGTTAGCGTTAGTGTTAGCGTCCACGTTCGCGTCAGCGTCCTTGTCGGCGTCCGTGACAGGTTAACCCAATGTTAATTTTAGCGTTTAACTCGATGTTTAACTCTGTAACTTACAAACTACAGTAGCTACAGTCATCATACTTGGTACATATATACATCCATATGACTGCAGCAGCATCATTACATAATTGTGTGACCTTGACCTATATGTTACGGTTGACTGACTTTGCTGTTTGGCACTGTTTTTGAGGATTTTTTTTTAGTTTTCATGATACCTTTGACACAAGAGACTTGATACTTGGTCAAATAGCATTTCCCTATAATTGCAGCAGCTGCAAAGCTTCCATGCTGACTCCTGTGTCCTTGACCTTTATTCACGGTCTACTGATTTTGCCTTCTATCTCTAGCACTATTTGATGAATTAACATTATACCTGGCATAGTGGATCAGTCTGACATTGCGAATGACCTCATACTATTTATAGATCACTATGACACCCACCTACCCCTCCCCTTTCATCCACCCACCATCATATCCACAAGTATGAGTAAGAATCCTTGTCCAGGGTGGGGCAAGAGGTCAATATCTAGGATGATCTTGATGTTAAGGTTTAAGGCTCGTACCTCCAAACTCTTTTGAGGTACCTGCTTCGTATTTGGTCAGGACCTTCCCTGGAGCATTGGGTTGCAGCAGCAGCAAAGCATCCATGCAGACTTGTGTGTCCTTGACCTTTATTCATGGTTAAGTGATTTTTGCCTTGTACCTTTAGCACTATTTAATAGGTATGCAATATGACTATGCATTTCTCTTCGAGCTCATAACTTCGATACCTTTTATGCTACAAAGTTTAAATAAATGCAGTATGATACTTACCCGAGACCAGGCTTTGACATCTGGTTCAGGCTGGGGTGAGGTTATGGGATGGGACAAAAGGAAACATGAGAAGTCTGCAAAGGGTAAGGAGGTGTCATCAGACCGACTTAGTACTGGGTAAAGGTGGTGTGAAAACCCATACTAGGAACCACCCTTTGTCACCATGAGGCATTATAAGTTAGACTGAGTTGGTATCTCTCCGTCTGGTGCACGAGGACCCGACCCTCAATGTCCGCAAAGTGTCCAGATAGTGGCATACAAGTCGGCCCTGTATGCCAAAGGGAACAACTGACTTAGTCTAGCTTCTGATGCAAACTTCATTTGTGCACTAGCTACCACATTCACCCCTGGCTAATTATGTTAACAATGTTTTGAGACAGGATACTTTGTAACCTTGAGAGTCAGGCACCCATTAGGCGCGCTTTGTTGTCTTCTGACAACTCTTGTTTAAATATGGGCGTGACATATGCTCTACACCAGTCTGCAGGTAGCTTGCCTGTCTGTAAGGTTCTCTCATATATTACCTTAATAATGGGGGCTATTTCTTCCCGCAGCTCTTTTAGCATTACTGGTCTGAGTCTGTCTGGGCCAGCAGCCTTACCTGGTTTGAGATTGTGCAGAAGTTTTAGAATCCCATTAGTTGAGATTTCTATATTTGACAGTATAGGGGTTTGGTCCGAGATATTTTGTGGTAATGTGCAAGGGTCCATTTGTCCTTCATCAACCAAATCTTGAAGTTTCATTTGGGCCAACCTTGTCAGACTCAAAGGGGATTTGGGTGTGAATACTGACTGGAACTGCTTGTTATACACATTGCTTCGTTCCTTAGTGTCAGTGATGAGTTTGTCACTGTCTTTTAGAGGTGAGGGACCCTGCTGGTCTTGTTTTGAGTTTTTCAAAATATATAATTTTTTCTTGTCACATGACTGATTGTTGTTGTTGAGCCCCAAAAGCCCTTCCAAATTATATTGGTGTGCATTTTTAATCTTGCTTTTTATCTGCTGCCGGAGAATTTGGAACTCCTTTTTCTTAACCGAGCTGCCAGATCACTTGTATGCAGAGTACAACCTATCACGCTTCCTGATTTCCTGCGTTATCCAGGGGAGAGATGATTTGCCTCTAATAAGCTTGGTAGGTATGCACTCCTTCATACAAGCATCCAGAGCTCCAACAAAAGAGCTCCACAACTCCTCCACAGACTTACCAGCTTGGCTAGAAAGAAATTTTCCCAGGAAGTCTTTCATCAGGGATTTGAATTTGGGCCAGTCAGCCTTCCCATAAAGATGTACCTTTCGAGGTTTCTGTTTTTGGGTGGTTGGCTTAAGCAGACTTTCCGCTGTGACCACATCATGGTCACCCAGACCAGGCAAGCAACCTACCTTTTGTACTAGTGTTTGATTTGAGGTAAGGAAAAGATCCAAAATATTTCCTTGGCATGTTGGGTCTGTTACCATCTGACAAATTAAAATCATTTTATCAGATCTAAAAAATGCTCATAAACCAATTTGCATGAGCAGCCAGATTTAAGTACTGGAGCATTGTTGGGCCAAACTAACTTAGGCAGGTTAAAATCTCCGAGAAGCCACATGTTGCCTTTCTTTTTGCTGACCTGCTCAACAGATTTGCGCAGCTCAATCAAACTTTCCATATCGTCCCCTTTAGACTTATAATAGGCACCAATATAAAGCGGTTGGGTACCTGTGATTTCCAGTTTGACCCATAGCAATTCACAGTCAGCTCTAAGATCAGACTGTTCAGTGCATAGCAAGTCATCTCGGACAAGTATAAAAACTCTGCCACTACGTGTGGTTTTGGATATACGGTCCGCACGGAAAGCTGAATAGCCAGGAGGAAATATTTCACTGTTACAAATGTCAGGCGATAGCCACGACTCCGTTCCTACTACAACATCCGGCTTCTCGGCATCAACAAGGCAATGAAACTCTTGAACTTTATTCATTATAGATTGGAAATTTATGTTGAGAATTTTGAGTCTCTTTGGAATCTGCTTTTTATGGAAACTACGTGAGAGTTTCTTACCAGGAGTAGATGTCAAGGGTGATTGAGAAATATCGAGACTACTAAAGCTATTTGAAGATTCAAATGAGGACAAGGAACTGTCAAAAAACATTGAATTGAAATTTGGCAGTCCACACTTCATACAGTTCCATGTGTAGCTTTCATGTTCAGCCATAATTTTATGTATTTCTATACTCATACCTTGGCATTCAATATGATGCCAAGAACTGTCACACTGAATACTGTTTTGATTATTCCTTACAGCTTTTCCACAGCTACCACATGGGTACTTGGGTATCCTAAGTCCTGGATTCAATTGTACATCATTGGACATGGTGACAAGCAGAAGACTAATATACTGTTTTATCATACTTTCTTGACTTATGACCCTGAAATGAATTATCGACCTTTGCGCATGCACACCGCGGAACTCTGAACACGCTTATTATGTACACCATTAACAGATTGTAGGTGGTTACAACAACAATAACAAAAGTGCATTAAGCAAAATGGCTATTTAAAGCATATAATGTTTTGAATTTTATTTCCTTCTCTATCAGACAATAGTTTTGGCCATTCTTTTTTATATGCCCGTTTTGAAAAAACGGACGTATTATGTCATGGCGCTGTCCGTCCGTCCGTACGTCCGTCCGTCCGTAAACATTCTTGTGCGCGCCATAACTCAGTAACCGTTTGGGATATCTTCATGAAATTTTGTAGGCATATGTATTAGGTAGGGGGAACGTGTCGGGTATAAGAATGGTTGCTCCCCCTTCCTTGGTTTCAAAGTTATGCCCCTTTGATTGTTTTTTACCCTACAGGTCTTGTGCGCGCCATAACTAGATAACTGTTTGGAATATCTTCATGAAACTTCATAGCAATGTGTATGAAGTCCCAACGATGTGTCGCGTACAACAACGGTTGCTCTCCCTTTGCTTAGTTTCTGAGTTACATCCCTTTTGTTAGTTCTTTTCGGCTATTTTTGTGTATACTTATTTTAAGCATACATTAACTCAGTAACTGTTTGGAATATCTTGATGAAACTTTATAGCGATGTGCATGATCACAAGATGATATGTCGCATATAAGAATGGTTGCTCCCCCTTTCTTAATTTTGGAGTAAACTCCCTTTTCTCCGTCCATAAACATTCTTGTGTTTGCCATAACTCATTAACCATTTGGGATATCTTCATGAAATTTTGTAGGCATATGTAGTAGGTAAGGGGAATGTATGGCAAACACAAGAATTGTTGCTCCCTCTTCCTTAGTTTCCAAGTTATGCCCCTTTGATTGTTTTTTTTTTTTCCCCTGCAGGTCTTGTGCGCGCCATAACTAGATAACTGTTTGGAATATCTTCATGAAACTTCATAGCAATGTGTATGAAGTCCCAACGATGTGTCGCGTACAACAACGGTTGCTCTCCCTATGCTTAGTTTCTGAGTTACGTCCCTTTTATTAGTTCTTTTCGGCTATTTTTGTATATTTTTAGGTTGTGCATACATTAACTCAGTAACTGTTTGGAATATCATGATGAAACTTTATAGCAATGTGCATGATCACAAGATGATGTGTCACATATGAGAATGGTTGCTCTCCCTTTCTTAATTTTGGAGTAACCTCCCTTTGATCATTATTTTTAGGCATTTCCATTCACTCCATATCTCCTTAACCATTTGAAATATGAGAATGAAACTTTGAAGGAATGTGTAATAATGGGGCAATGAATCCTGAGCAAGAACCATGACTCTGGCTTGCTTACTGGATTATCTGCCCATGTATAAATTTCCTGTTTACTCTGTAACTTCTTAACCATTTAGAATATTTTAGCACAACTTTATGGAGATGTGTATATTGTCAAGGGATTGTATTAGAACCAAGAATGTATTTAGTTTATGAATTATCTTCCTTGTTTGACTTTGGCATTACTCAACTTCGGAGCCACTTCACCTTGGAAGCTGATTTTTGGTATACTAACAGTATTTGATGTGTTGAATATTTAAATAATGTTGCCATCATTAATTAAAGTGTGGTTTCCCCTGTTTGTCTGCCTGTCTGTCCTTTTGTAAACAATCTTGTTCATTCTATAATTCCTTTATGACGTACATTAAAATGGGCGTATTATGCGCCGCTTGCGAAGCCCTTATTATAGTGAGGAACAAAACCTTCTTCAGAATATAAATGTCAATATGGTTACAGTTTGGGCTCTGAAACACATACTGCGCTGTGTTACGAAATGGATCCGATCGTCGACTATGTCGTCAGAATTATTTAATTCTTTCAATCAGTAGGGCTACAGTCTTTAGGGCAACTGTGGTAATAAAACATTTACGGAAATTGTGGCTACGTTATGCATGGGTTGTTTGTGAATACCTCTCGTGGACAGCGTATTGCATGATTTTAAGGTGAATACCTGCACGAGTCTTTTGATTGTGGACAGCGTGTTGCATGATTTTAATGTGAATACCTGCACGCTTAGATTCGAGTTCCATGATTTAAAAGTGAGACGCATAGTATTTATACTCCTATTCTTTAATGAAAAATTAGACGTGGCTGTTTAATTCTAAGGTGAATTGATGGATGTTATATTGTTGTGTGCCCAGATTCTGTGTTAAGACCAGAACGGTAAGATTTTATTATATTTATTTAGAATAGTTTGGCTAAGAATGAAAAATGTGATTTCTGATTGATATGGTATGATTATATGTGTCGACTGATTGGATTTTGTTGACAGTGATCAGGCTGTGCATATGTCGACCAATTTTGTTTATACTGACTATGCTGCGCATGGTATTTGTATATTAGGAAGTTTTGTAAATTACGGAAATAGTTTATATCACTGATGTTGGTTGCAATGGTGTGCGTCTATTTGACGTCCAGTGACCTCAGTTGCATTCATGTTATTGCGACGTCAGCACTTTTTATATTAGTTTTACTGGTGTGCATCTATTTGACGTCCAGTGACGTCAATTGCATTCATGTTATTCATATGAAGTCAGTTGCATCATGTTATTGCGACGTCAGGACTTTTTATATTAGTTTCACATATACGTGGCCTATAGAAGTAGATTGATTTGTAATGGAACTAATTTATATACTCGTGACGTCAATTGACGCCATAGCATGCACCGCATTAAGGTTTTTTTCCATATGTTATTATGGCAACATTTGGTCGTCATGCGTTTGATTTGCCTTCACTAGATGACGTCATATGGTATAACATCATTGATGTCATGATGTCAGATCAAACGTTATGATCCCAAATGTGTTAGAAACGCTTATTAAGTTGGTCAATCAATTTAATGTAAATAGGTCATTGTTTAGATTCATTCATGTTTTATGTGGGGTATGTCATGGTGATGCCTGTTGACGTCAGTATACTTCTTCACAATGTTTGGCGTCAGATCCTTCGACGCACATGCGGGGTAGGATCTACGTTTCTTCATTGGCGGAAGTGCTAAGCACAATTTTGGCTTTACATCGTGAGCGCGAGTCGTGTCTAGTGACACGGCTGGCGTGTGCACGTTATGCTCGGCATTCGCCGAGGGCGTTGTATGGTTTTTCCAAGACAGGCCCAAGTCTTACGTATTATTATTATGTAGTTACAATGTATTAAGTGTAAGTTCGTTATTTTTAGGCACATCAAGTCCGGCAGTCGGCTGTTAGGGCTTAGAGCCACGTCTCACCTGGAGATTCGATATACGTCTCCAGGTTAATACCAACCCGGGTAGAGCAGTTACAACGCCCTTGTGCATGTTTTCCTAGCAGAGGCGGGAAGCACAAAATATTGGCGAAATCGATGTAATTACTGCGGAGGTGAAAGTGGGACAGTGTTCGTCCACCAAAGTGTGTCATATTATATTCAGACTGGTCCCTGGTACGATCCAGGGAGCGACCAGTATATAAGCGTGCACGTGTTAATATAAGTTGGTGTTCCTCATGATATATGGACTGGCCCATGACATGATCCAGGGAACGACAAAGTGAAGTCTACTAACATAAGGCCTTGGTTTTTTTGTATGAGCTCAAACTAACGTTTTTTTGTTCTGTGTATTTTCCTTTAGTTCATGGCGCTGAGCCGAGTACGGTGTTGACGTCACACGGTAATCTATTTGCGTATTGTACGCAAATCGATTACAGATTTGAAACAAACACCTTACTTGGGCCAGCGACATGAACTGATATGTGTTGTATATTATTGTAATTGTGACAGTTGTAAATTGTATTGTTGTATATAGAATTTACATTATATATAAACTTCAAAAAATTCTAACGTTGTTAGAGTTTCCTTGTTAGTGTAATACACTGGTAGATAACCCTTTAACTGGAAGTCACCCTTCGCCGTCCTGGCGACGCATAAGGCTCTACACCCGTGTCGACCGAGTGTAAAACCTTCTGCGTAACACGCGGAAACACATACGATAATAGTAAACTCTGGGGACTATTTTGGTTTACACTAGCTCTGTACCTGTTGGCGTAGATATTTAGTTAGAGCCAGTTTTGTCTTCAATCTCAATGGGGATCAATGCTTACAGGAGAAAATTTGTTCCTCTAGGTATTGTATAGAAGATATGCATCATTGCTGGAATAGCAACTAACTGAGACTCTGTGAATGGCCTTGGCCTAAATATTTAGTCAGAATCAGTTTTGTCTTCCTTCTCAATTGGGGTGAACTCTTAAAAGAAGAAAATTTGTTCCTCTAAGCATCTAATAGATTTGCATCATACCTGTGATAGCAGCTGACTGACTGTGAATGGCCTCGTCCTAAAATACATGTATTTAGTCAGACTCAGTTCTAGCAAGGCCTTCATAGTAATCATAGTAAGGTGAACGGCCATACTTACACTGCTGTTTACATTTTCTCCTCCCTTTTCAATACAGGTCAACTGTTAAAGGAAAGAATTTGTTCTGTAGGAGCAAATTCTTTCCTTTACGAGTAATCTCCATTTTGGAAGGGCTTTGCAATCCAGGGAAGGAAACAGGAAGTCACAGAAGTTGTTCCTCTTTGTAAAAATGGTGAAATAAAGCAACATGAAGGTAAATGATACCCGTACATCTTAACAGTAATACCTTTATCTTTACTGTTTTCTTTCAGCTGAGCAGAATATGGCGATGATGGGAGCTAAACCACAAAAAAAAATCACAATTAAAAACTTCACGGTTCAGAAAGTTGAACCGTACGAGATCAGGAAAAAGCAACACACAAAACCAATAGTAGAAACGGAGGAACCCACCTGAAAGTTATAAGTTTGAAGTGTATTCTTGAAGTGTAAGTTTTCAAGTTCTTTGAACAGATAGTACATCGTTAAGGTGGATAGGTACACTTTCAGGGGAAGCAACTCTGCCATTTTCTTTTTTGCCTCCTTTCTCATGTTGATCAACTCTTTAGAACAGAACTTGTTTCTCTGGGCGCAGGTTCTTTCCTTTATGAGTAGACCTCATTTTCGTCGATTTTTCAAAGGGCTTCATTGTCCAGGGATGCAAACAGGAAGTCACAGAAGTTGTTTCCCTTTGTGAAAATTGCTTAAGAATATGAAGGAGAACCCATACACCTTAAAGACAGGACTTCTCTGCCGGGGGGTCTGGTTCCCAGTTCAAAGCATATTTACCTGTACAGGTAAAGGTTTGAAAATTTATTCATAATATTGATAATTTCATTGGCTGACTGGGGGTGTTGACACTATGTGAGTAAGAGACAGAATGACACTGTTCAGTTCAATTCTCTTATCGACGTTACCCAAGTGGCTCAACGGTACATAACCATAGTTGCACACACTTGGCGCCTTGAATGACACTGTGGAAGTTAATCCTCCTTATATAGTACCACCCCTGTCTTTAAAGTCTAGGAATATAGATCTGCAGATAACTAGCATGTAAAGCATCAAGAATGACAGCAGTTGAATTTGCAAACAGTGTAGATACAGATGAGGCGGCTCATAATGAGTCGCCTCACCTGGGTCTACTGTTTGCCCTCTCGTCTTTGAATTCTTAATAGGATATAGCTTGGACAAAACATGTTTTTAAAATTTTGCAGACATAAATTTTGTTGTCTGTTTTTTGGAGCTTGAAGGGTCCAGAGGGTTTTGATGATGATAACAAGTTTTTGTTCAGTCTCTGTACAACGTGTTGTTGCCCCTAATATAAAAGCCACCTCTAATGTTGTGCCACACCCTTAAGGTAGCCAACATGCTTCATGCTCACATGAGTATAACAGTAAATATCTCATTTTGTAAACAAGAACAAGAAAACAAGCCACATCTTGGGTCTAGCCGAGACAGTTCTAATGAGGGGTCACAACATATGTTTTCATAAAAAAATAAGGAAAATTATCTCAGAATCATGAACCAACCTTGTTACCCCTTCTTATCTAGGCTCAACACATACATGTAGTGACCCATGGATTGGTAGCCTAGCTTGTAAGCCATTAGACCACTGCTGCTCCAAGCAGAAATATGGAGAATATCCCAGAACTCTCATCTTCAGCTTGGGGTAAAATTTATGAAAAGTGTTACTCATATTAAAGGTTAGGAACCCTGTACGAATCCATAAAGCGCCAAACATAGTTGAATTCGTGAACAGCCTAGATCCAGATGAGTCGGCTCATAATGAGCATTTTTGGCACTAAATTAAGGACAAATCTGTTTTCACACTTTAAAAGTTTGGTTTGCAATACAGTATATTTTCTTTTTCAGAACTTGTATGTACAGTGGATTGCTTTGCTCTCTGAAGAAGTACTGTGATATCTTACATGGAATAAACAAGAGCTCCACTTACTTGTTAGCCAAAACTTTCTGGGTAGATTTTCAAGATTTCCTTTGTTTTCCTAAGGAAAAATTATGTCATGGAACTCAGTTGCCTCACAAGGGCAGACTTAGTCATTAGATTCCACAGCATATCACTATAGTAATTGGGACCGTAATTGTCCTGAAAGTGGAACAGTTTGGCTGTACTATGAAGTTATGCATCTAAAAGATGCAGATGGAATGGGAAACAGTGTAGGCCCTGGAACAGTTTGATCTGGGACTGCACAGTCTGCCACAGACCTATCTGTCCCAATACTAACAATTTTATGGTATATCTGATGGAGAAATAATTATGGTAAAAACCTAAAATTTCTGTCCCAAGAATTTCAGCTTATATGGGGCTCTGACAAATGATTTCAAAGGAAACCTAGTCAGCACACACCACATACAGATTTGAATGGAAGGAGTTTTACTCAATGTAATTTACTGAAAATGAAAAAAGACTTGGTAAGGAGAGAGGATAGTCTCCATATTAGAGTATGTACGATAGCAGTGTCAGGGTCATTAAGCTAATATGCTAGCTTTAATAAACATAATGCACCAGTCATTTGCAACCACGGCCCCCCTGGGGCCGGGGAATAGCGGGGATATTGACTTTTCACTCTGCAAAGCCCTGGTATATGCCCTGTACTGTGGGGACATCTTTCAAGTCAAATCCCTGGTAAAGGTCTCCACCCCTAGGGGATCATGTAAAATATAACTAGAGCAAGTGAGCAGGGGCACACATATACCCCCGACCAGCGCCACTGCCTAATGAAACCACCACCTTAAGAAACCACCCCCTAATGAAACCAATCTTATACAGAATCTTAGTCACCTATCAAATGGTTCCATCAAAATAAAGAATATAAACTCAATGCAAAACTTTGATGCAAATATTCAAGTCTGTGACCTTGACCTTTGGTAAGCATCCATGAACCTAAAAGTCCAGTCAAATATCAAGGTTCCATCAAAGGATACTGGACGCATAAAAGAAGAATATAAATTTAACACAAATTTTTAAAGCAAATGTTCAAGTCTTTGACCTTGACCTTAGGTCAGCTGCAGCATCCAGATGATGTCAACTATTTTGCATGAAACAAGAAGTAAAACTATTCATATATCAAAAGGTTTCATCAAAGGATATTGGGAATATAAGCAAAGTTTATAAACTTAACACAAATATACAAGTCTGTGACCTTGACCTCTGGTAAGCAGCAGCATGCAGATGATGTCAACTACTCTGTATGAACCTAAAAGTAAACCTAGTCAAATATCAAAAGGTTTCATCAAAGGATATTGGAAATACAGAAGACGAATATAAACTTAACGCAAAACTTTAACGCAAATGTTTATGTCTGTGACCTTGATCTAAGGTCAGCAGCAGCATCCAGATGATGTCAACTATTCTGCATGAACCCAGAAGTATACCTAGTTACATACCAAAAGGTTCCGTCAAAGGATATTGGAAATATAAGCAAAGAAAAAAACTTAATGCAAAACTTTAACGCAAATGTTAACGGACGGACACACGGACGGACTTTTTGCCATTCCATAATCCATTTGCATCCATTTTGGATGCATTTCTGAATTGCAAAAACAAACCTGTCCATTTATAGGACAGTTTGGGTAAATATTTTAGGAGTCCCAATATTTAAAAGTTTTATGGTAATTGATTATGATGATGTGTAGCTCTAAGTGAACATTTCTGTATCTTAATTCATTGTATATGACTTGCTTGTTATTTGCTTTCTCTCTGTCTCTCTCTCTTTTTCTTTCTCTGATGTTTCATCCCCACGAAGTTGAAGCGACATTGAATCACCGTTGATTCAGCATTACAGCGCTGAATCAGCATTGATTCCATGTTGACTGAATGTTGTGTGCTACCTCCTTCCCCTGTCATGCACCTCTTCATCAGCCCTATTTAAAATAGCATTATTTTTGCTGTTGCCGATGACATACAATTGTATTATATCCTCATGTATCACCTAGGTGATGTGAGTGTTAATAAAAGATACGTTATGTTACTTGCATTAGAGCTGTTTATGAAATTTCAGAAACTGAAATAAAGTTTTAAACACTTCTAAAATGAAGTTTATTACATGTAAATGTTTCCGACTGGTTTTTACTTGTTGTGTATAAACCTGTATATAACTTATGGCTTACCTGTTTTATCTGTAAATAAATGATAAAATGTTTCAGTTTCCACATTATATACTATATTTATTTGGCTATTTCCGCCCTCAAAATGACCCCTATATGAGCTGTGACACTACAAAACCAACAAAGTGGCATGTGCGCCCAGCGAAGACTCGGATCAGTCTGGGCATCTGCCCAGTCTCATCAGAGTCCTCTCTGTGCACTTAAAGGGTAGCTAAGGATCTAAGCTAGCTCCATGCGGGCAGTGAAGTCCCTGATCACACTGGGGGATGCCCATGCTGATCAGAGTCTTTGCTGGGCACACATGCCACTTTGTTGGTTTTGTGTTGCTGCCCATATGTGTATATAACTCGATTGTATTAATTCTGCTATATGATGTTGTTTTTTCCTTCCGAAACAGTCCCCATTATCTATATTGATCTTGTGAGTTTAAAGTAGATTTTTTGGGGTTGTTTTGCAGTGGGCAGATGGAGGGAGTCTTTTAGCCAAATAAGTAGATAAGGGAGTATGATATTTGCAGGATAAATAGATTATTAATCTATTGTTGGTGCCCAGTGGGGAGAAGGTGATTCCAACTCGAGGGTCTACCATTCAAGTGGGAAACGAGCCACTTGAACGTTAGACCAAAGGATTGGGATCCCAAACCCCACTCGACACCAGTGACTGATTATTAATATTAAAAAGATTATTTGGCCGACTATTTGCTTCTACCTTAAGACAAGCTATTCTGACATCATTTAATGAGTGACTTAAAGAGTGACATCATAAAGCAAACATGATCACCTCAGATAGGAAATTGAACAAAGAACTGGTACAATAGCTGGTAAGCTAAAAAAAGATTATTTAATGACAATTATTGTGTAAAATGAATGTTTCTAAATCTTGTCTGGGAAGCCATCAAGTGGAAAATTTGAATGAATTCACGTGCAGCTTATCCCACATGGCTAGATGTGTGGGATAAGATTTCCCACTGTCTTGAAAGCACACGGATGACTCCATCTTGTACACTGTGCTAGGTGAGAAAATTTCTTCTACCTCTGGAAATAAGGGGATTAATTGGTGATAAGGTAATTTTTGTAATTTCTTCAGCAAACCATATGTTGTGACACTTCATTAGAACTGTCTTGCCAAGATGGTTCTAATGAGGGGTTTCAACCTATATTTTCATGGAGAAAGAAGAAAAATTATCTCAAAATTATCATCAGATACTCCCCTTGTCTCAAGCTATGGATTATTGTTTGATGTACAGTTCTAGCTCTAAACAGATGAGCATTCTGCCCTTTCCTTGAAATTAATGCAGACCCTGAGGGCAGATTAATCTGCATGTCAGTCCCAATTTTATGGTCTTGTTGATATCATTTATGAGCATGCTGATTTAGATTTGAAGAGATGTTGTACATTCACAAGCAGAAACATCAGGATAGCCCCAACAGCTGAGCCTATTTGTGTAACAATGCCGCACCATAGTAAGGCTTTCCTACCACCAAGCCGCAGTGTTGTAGCTATGCTGACTTTGGAAAATGTCATGAAGGCTGATAATAGAATGTAAACAATTATCTGAAAAAGAGAAAATACATGTATAACTATGCATCTTAAGGTAAATGGATACACTTTCAGGAGAAGCAACTCTGCCATTTTCATTTTTGTCTCTCTTCTCAATGGGGGTCAACTCTTAAAGGAAGGAATTTGCTCCCATAGGAGCAAATTCTTTCCTTTAAGAGAAGACACACTTTTAGAGAGGCTTCATCATCAGGGAAAGCAAACAGGGCATCGCTTAAGTTATTCCCCTTTGTAAAAAATAGCTCAGTAACATGGTGTACCCATATCCTTAAAGAAATTTTTGGGTTTTGTTGAGTTTTCTGTTTCTGTGTGTGCAGACTATCAAGACACACTGAGGGCCTCATGAGAGATTAGCTATTACATGTATGTGCTACATGTTGTGACCCTCGAAAAAATAAAGTTGTTACTTACTTACTGTTTCATGGAATTCATGTTTAGTATAGTGAAGTTAACTTTTACATGCCACTAGCAACTCCAAAAAAGCAGACGACGAAAGTTATTTCTGCAAAATTTAAAAAAATGTTTATGCAACCTATATCATATCGAGAATTTAAAGACTTGAGAGCAAATAGTGTAGATCTGCCCAGATGAGGCGGCTCATTTTGAGCCGCCTCATCTGGATCTGCGCATTTTGCAAAGTCAACTATTTTTATTTTTTGGCGCTTAAGTGGTAAAGTACATTCATATACTTACAACTAAAACAGATCCACTGACTTGCCCTACTAAAGGAGGGTTTGGACTGTGTGCCGCCAACACCAGTATATATATTGACAGTGCCGTCCCAACAGAGGTTGTACTAGAGATAATCTTTGCTGATAAAACTGGCAGAAAAAATGCTGCAGCACATGCAAGTGGGTTGGCTATAATTGATAGTGTAGCCACTAAATGGTAGGTCTCTGAGCCATATGGTATACATGCATATGACTGAATTGCGGGCAGCACTCCATTTGTCAGTGCATTAATTATGGCAATTAGTACCAACAGATAAATGAATTTTGATTTTGTGAGTTTGAATGAATTAGTTGCACTGTCGACAGAAACTTCACAGTGACTGCCGAGGTCATGGTCACTAATGCCATCTGCTTGCTCACTGTCTTCTGTTGGGTTATCAAACTGTTCGTACTTCCAAGAGTTACCCGTACTGGTGTTATGTCCATTTATGAATTTTGCTTGACTTACTGAGTCAGAATCACTAGAAACATGTTCCTTCTTACAGTATGGTAAATAATTCAGCAATGCAAATGAAAGTCCACAAATTATCATTATTGAGAATAAAAAGTAAAAGAAATTCTCCACAGGAAAATTTGCCTGTACATATTCTTCCTCTAGTTTTGTAATATTCATAGTCTGGTTCACAACTTCTGTTTTGTTCACACAAACTGTCTTTCCAACACCTTGGCCAAGAGCTACCAAACTTGGTACCAGTCCACTGAGACCTTCTCCAAAATATAGAGCTGATATGTACTGGGGCTTGAAGATTGACATATAAGGCAGAAACACGACAGAGGACGTACAGTCCACCAATGATAAAAGGAACACAGCAAACAGCAGACCTGTGCTGTGTTTATATCCTCCAATGTAACTTGTATCTTTCCACAAAAATACCAGCAGAAGACAGGCCATAGACCCAATGACAACCAATAGAAATACTCCATGCTTTTCGTGAAACTTGTTCGGAGCAAGTTTATGTACTATAGTGTATAACAGAGGGCCAATATTGGCTACTTGTATAATAATCACAAGGTACGAGGATAAGGTCCAGCCTTCTACTGCCCTGTCGACAAGAATTGGCAATTCTACCCATAATCCATTGACAGCTACCCATGATCCCATTCCAAACAAGATCACCAGGATGTAGACTGGTAGCTTTATATCAGAAAGACAACCCATCTGAAAAAATAAATAAATAAATAATACATAATTTTATTCATAACAGAAAGGACATAGGGTCAATAGAATGGTTTGCATTGTAACTGAATACCATGCTTCTTCTAATAAACGCCCAATCTCTAGTCAGCCCCGGATCCAGGGGGTGGGCTTTGGGGCTTCAGCCCCGCCATCTGGGCCTCTGTGTTATGTATAATGTGTAGGCTGCTAGAAAATAAAGAGTATCTGATGACAATTTGAGATAATCTATCAATGTTGTTAGATTAAAATATATGTTGTTAGATCTCATTACAATCGCCTCAGTGAGGCGATTCTAATGAGATATCACAACATATAATTCAAGGTTAAAAGGCTCGTCAAAAATTCTCATCGAATTGATTCCTAATTATGTCATACATTTTCAAGCCCCACCTAACACACCCACATCTCAGCACCTCCCAGCCCCACCAGTTATCCTGAGCCCCACCAGCACATGGTGGTCTGGATCCAGGCCTGCTAGTAAATGCCCTTTCACTTTTTTTCTGAGAGAAAAGTGACCTGTCCTAAAATCTACCAAAATTGGCTTTAGAATTAAATAGACGAAAAGTTGCCTTTTGTTGCCCAAATTTTGTTTTCAAAAAGCCATTTTTATGACTTGTGCAATGCCTGTGTGGTGTTTATTAGAAGACAAATGGCAGCTAGCATAAAAGGAAGACTACATACATAATTATATACCGTATGAATCCTACTAACCCATGACCCCGGGCAGTTGCATTGTGTGAAAAGGGGGCATTATTTAGAGCCTAAAGTTCAGTAAATCAGCCACTGCCAGAATACCTCTAATAAGCAATCTAAAGGTGATGGGCATATTTTAGAGGAAGCAACTCTACTATCTTTGCCTCCCTTCTCCGTCTGGGTCAACTTTTAAAGTAAAGAATTTGCCCTCAAGGAGCAAATTCTTTCCCCTTGAGAGAAGATTCCATTTCAAAGAGCTACCTTATCCAGAGAAGCATACAAGAATTCATGCAAGCTGATATAACATTATTTTTAGAAAAGAGGCTGAGTCTATGCTAACCAAAGTTGTGGGCAAGAAAAAGCATCCAACATTATGTATTGTTCAGGAACAAGCAAATCCCACCTTCACGGTCAGAAATAGAGCCTTCTTTCTGACAAGATATTTTGATCCCCTGTTTTTCCCATGTTCACTACGTACATATGAATTTCACATATATAGTGCTGGGACTTGACAAATTGTACTATATATACCTTTCACTAAATTTTGGAGAAAATAAAATATGCTTACCATGAAAAATTTAAGCTACACCTTGCTACTATATAGCATAAATTCTCCTCATAATACATGCAAATAGATTGTCCACAGATTTACATACACATCTACGTATTTAATCTTTGGAAGTTCATTTAACTTCATTATGTTACATATAGCTGTAGGGTTGAATGAATTCATAAACATATTCTTGTCACACAATCTGAAGATAAAACTATTTACACACTCAAGTCACCATTATTGTTTGCTTGTTGACAGCTGACCGTAGTGTCATTGTGTAAAGGTCACAGTTCAAAGGCATACTTCCTGTACTTAGTAATTGTCCATGTATAAGTTTTATCTCCCTTGGATTACCTGTATATTCACTGATATATTATGGTGACCTTGATATAGTAGATAAGACAACTCCAGATCTTTCATTCTGACTTAGCAGGTATACAGTTATGCCCCTTGATACACAGAAAATCTCAGTTCTAAGTATGTGAGTATGTGCAAGCTGAAACGGAAAGTACTTTTTCTTTGAAGCTGCTGCAAGCTGAAAGTATTTTTTCTTTGAAGCTGCCAGTAGATAAATTCTGAGCTGTATTATTATAGACATAGACATAGAAACTTTATTTTTTGTCGAACATGAATAACATAACATAAGCCCAGTAGGGCTTTTCCTTCGACAAACAAAAGTAAAACAACAGAAATGCATGCAATAAAACAGTCATGCAAAATTAAAAATATATGTACATAGTCATAGTATCACAGCATGCAATTTAATACATATTTAACAATATACAATATACATAAAGGAAGGTAAGATCAGATAAGACAAGAATAAAAAAGGATAGGAAGACTAGGAAAAGCAGATTAAGCACTCTTTAATTGCACACCGGGGGATCGGTCGTCAGACTCTATGATGGCCCCGACCTAAAGCTATATATTTTAGTTGGTTGGGACCGGAGCCTTTTTGTCTGTTGCTTGGTCCACCGGGGCTCAACTGGTGACCTTCTTTTGCTTCAGATTTCCAGTGGGGTTGTTTGGCAGGACAGGGATCTCCACCTGTCAGACGGCCCGTTGTATCTGTTGAGTCCTCGTCTTTGCTTCTTCATGGTGTTGAAATTTGATTTATGTGTTTACCGTGATGATTCATTGACGAGTTAGAGGGTTATCATGCGAACCGAACAACCAACTAAATGTTTTGTACCACTTCAGAAACTGAGGGTGAGGTTGGGCCTGTAAAATCGATTTAAGCCCCCCAGTAATTCATTACTGACCGTTCCAAGGCGGTAGTTCTGTTGTGGTTCTTTGTTGCCTGTTTTTGGTGTCAGAGTTTCTGTGATGTTTTACCTTATGTATGTTATTATTATTTTTGGTTCGGTTTGGGTTGCTGAGTGGCCACCTTTTGGGAACAAGCTGCTCACTCGGTTGGCCATATGTTCTCTGTATCTTGATTATTTGTAATCTTAGTTGTTTCCAACTATGGTTTGAGGGCTGGATTTGGATTTTGATTGTTTCAGTTCCTGGTCTTTGCATACTTTTTACTAAGATAAGTCACAGCTAGTAAAGAACACCTGGAAATAAGAACAAATAAAAGTTATTAAGTACCCACAGGTACAACCTTTGACGAAACGCGAAAAGGGGTTTGAGTGGACTAAGAGGATGAAAATCATCCTAAGTACGAAAACGAAAGGGGTATGGCCGCACAAAGGAAGTACTAAGGGTCTTAAAATAAGAAAACTGAAATTAAAACAAACATAAAATTTAAACGGAACATGTCGGACATTTGCAAATAAGGCCATCCCAGGTATGGAGCAGCCTCCTGAACTGAGGGTAGGACTCAGCCAATCTCATACTGTTCGGTAGGCTGTTCCATATCCGGGCTGCCTCATAGCGAAATGACCGCAAACCGTACCTCGTACTCTTCACTTGTGGCAGAGTGGCTTGCTTCTCGCTCCTGAAATTATAAGATGGATCTTTTATAGTTATCAGGTCCTTAATGTAAGAAGGAGATATGTCGTTAACAATCTTATATACTTCACATGCCATCTGCCTCATCCTTTTTACATGTAAGGGAACAGTGTTAGTTATCAGCAGCACTTCTAAAGATGACGTGAAATCATTATTATCATGCACTGATGTCATGTACAGTTATATTTTTGGAATAGACCAATCATTACAGAGCTGCAGCTAAAACAAACTCCTGTTTGGGTATGTAACTCTGCTGTTTTCTCTTCCCATGAAAATATTTGCTGAGGGGGTTCATTTAACTCACCTTGCCAAGGTTATTGGATGGGTTGCCACAACATATGTTATAATAATAACAATCCATTAGCACATAATGTTGAGGGTAATCATTAAATAGACTAACTTTAGAGGTTATTAATGTTTACCAACGTTTGGTGAGCTTTTGTGATCAGTCACTGTCTGTTGTCTGTCGGTTCATTGTACATCACTTCTCTTTTGAACACAATAGAGGCTATTTTTAATTTTTTTTTTTTGAGCAGTCGTAACCAAAATTGCGTAGTATATTTAGAATACAAGATCCTAGGGCAGCGAACTCTTTCCTTTTAACAGGCAACCCCCCTTGAGAAGGGCAGCAAAACTGACAGAATTGCTCCCACTAAATGTTTACCCATTCACCTTAAAACCTTTTGTAACTATTTCACATTTGAATTACTGTATTTATTTGGCTATAAAATGGGGATTTCCCCTCTCTTGAATGACCCCAAATATCTAAATCAGTCCTATGAAATTTTGCTATAATACGGATTTAATCCCCTTCCAAAACAATTCCAAAGATCTAGATCCATCTTATAACATGGATCTAGATTTTTGGGAATGTTTTGGAAGGGAAAAATCTATGTCATATAACAGAATAAACAGGGCAGGACAAGTCTGTTCACCTCTTGTGGATTTTCCACCTTTTCGATTTTTCCACCTTTGAACTTTGATCTTTGAGAATGTTTAATCAGCTGCTATGTTGGATCAAAGGCTAAACAGTGTAAAAAAATAAAGTAAGGATGGAGCAATAATACCATGAAATTTTTTGCATCGGATGTCTTACTGATAATGTCTATAGCTTGGGCCAAGGGCCCGCTAGACTCACAGCTGATGTTGGATGGAACTCTTTTTATTTTTTTACTCAAGATGTCCTTTCTATCTTTATCTTCTCTCTCTCTCCAAGGAATGGATGGATGGATGTATGACTTGCAATTTTACATCCTTTTTAACAGTCTTTCAGTCATATCAGGACAATGGGTGGGTCATAATGAAAGGCTTGGTGCAATGGAACCCTGTTCGCGATTGAAAAATTCCCACCTACAAAGGGGATTGAACCTGATCTGAAATTTTTGCTGATAATGGCATGCTGCCGAATGACTCTCTTCTGTGTAATCTCACAGACCCATTAGGTCCGACTAGAAGTGAGCTTTCTGTTAAAACCTTGACATGCCAAAACAAGGGCTTCGCAAGCGGCGCATAATACACCCGTTTTAATGTCATAAAGGAATTATAGAATGAACAAGATTGTTTACAAAAGGACAGACAGGCAGACAAACAGGGGAAACCACACTTTAATTAATGACGGCAACATTATTTAAATATTTAACACATCAAATACTATTAGTATACCAAAAATCAGCTTCCAAGGTGAAGTGGCTCCTAAGTTGAGTAATGCCAAAGTCAAACAAGGGAGATAATTCATATACTAAATATACTAGATATACCATTCTTGGTTCTAATACATTCCCTTGACAATATACACATCTCGATAAAGTTGTGTTAAAATATTCTAAACGGTTAAGGAGTTACAGAGTAAACAGGAAATTTATGCATGGGCAGATAATCCAGGAAGCAAGCCAGAGTCATGGTTCTTCCTCAGGATTCATTGCCCCATTATTACACACATTCCTACAAAGTTTCATTCTAATATTTCAAAGGGTTAAGGAGATATGGAGTGAATGGAAATGCCTAAAAATAATGATCAAAGGGAGGTTACTCCAAAATTAGGAAAGGGGGAGCAACCATTCTTATATGTGACACATCATCTTGTGATCATACACATTGCTATAAAGTTTCATCATGATATTCCAAACAGTTACCGAGTTAATGTATGCACAACATAAGTATACACAAAAATAGCCGAAAAGAACTAATAAAAGGGATGTAACTCAGTAAAGAAGAAAGGGAGAGCAACCACTGTTGTACACAACACATCGTTGGGACTTCATACACATTTGTATGAAGTTTTATGAAGGTATCCCAAACAGTTATCTAGTTATGGCGCGCCCAAGACCTGCAGGGGAAAAAAAAAAAACAATCAAAGGGGCATAACTTGGAAACTAAGGAAGGGGGAGCAACCATTCCTGTATGTGACACGTTCCCCTTACCTAATACATATGCCTACAAAATTTCATGAAGATATCCCAAATGGTTACTGAGTTATGGCGCACACAAGAATGTTTATGGATGGAGGAAAGGGTGTTAACTCCAAAATTAAGAAAGGGGGAGCAACCATTCTTATATGCGACATATTATCTTGTGATCATGCACATTGCTATAAAGTTTCATCATGATATTCCAAACAGTTACTGAGTTAATGTATGCACAACATAAGTATACATAAAAACAGCCAAAAAGAACTAATAAAAGGTATGTAACTCAGAAACGAAACAAGGGAGAGCAACCATTGTTGTACACGACACAGCGTTGGGACTTCATACACATTGCTATGAAGTTTCATGAAGATATCCAAAACAGTTATCTAGTTCTGGCGCGCACAAGACCTGTAGGGTAAAAAACAATCAAAGGGGCATAACTTTGTAACCAAGGAAGGGGGAGCAACCGTTCCTGTACGCGACACGTTCCCCCTACCTAATACATATGCCTACAAAATTTCATGAAGATATCCCAAACGGTTACTGAGTTATGGCGCGCACAAGAATGTTTACGGACGGACGGACAGCGCCATGACATAATACGTCCGTTTTTTCAAAACGGGCGTATAAAAACAACAACAGAGCAGCAAAATTTATGTCTGCATAATTAATAGAAATAATTTGTCAGACCTATATGGTTTTAAGCATTAAAAGACTATAGAGCAAATAGCATAGATGAGATGAGGTGCCTCATTATGCACCACCTCATCTGGATCTACCCTGTTTCCAAATTCAACTATTTTCATTTTTGATGCTAAGTGCTAAAACTCTGCAAGCAGGTGCAAAGAATCAAGAAGAAAATCTTTTTCCTATTTATTAATTACCAATATCACAGGTTCAGTAAGATCAAGATAATGTATGTTTACTTAAAAAGAAAATGACTTCTGATTAACTAGACTATTAATATACATGTTATTATCTTGCATATGAGCTGTGACATGACAAAACCAACAAAGTGGCCTGTGCGCCCAGTGAAGACTCTTATCAGCCTGGGCATCTGCCCAGTCTGATCAGAGTCTTCACTGATCGCACAGAAGCTTAGAGCCTTAGCTACCCTTTATGCGCACAGCAAATGCTCTGTTCAGAATGTACAGATGCCCAGGCTGATCTGAGTCTTTGTGGGTGCACATGCCACTTTGTTGGCAGCTCATATACTAGGAACAAAGTGGATCAAAATAAATAGTAAATGTGAGAGCTGATCAAAAGAAGTTCTTGGCTTTAAACTCATTCAGTATAAGAATTACTCCAATTTTTCTGCTGTGCTGCTTCTAACAATTTTGAATGAGTAGACTACAAAACCCCCAAACTTTCAATAAGTGACTGGTGACTTATGGAATGTTTGTGACAAACGAAAAGAAGCAGTCTGGAAAGGGTCTGCATTAGCAATCAGTAAACCATGAGCAATCAAAATACAGAGCTGCAAATAAGGGGATTATCTGGTGATAATTCTTAGATAATTTTTTCTTATTTCTCATTAAAAACATTAGAGCCGTCTTAACAAGATGTTTCTAATGAGGACTACAAAGTATGTTTTTATACAGAATAAACTCTGCCAAAACAGCATATGATAATTTACATTTGCAGATTTTCTTACAACTGTTTCATCCAAACTATATTATATATTGAGAATTCAAAGGCTAGATGGCAAGCAGTGTAGATCCAGATGAAGCGGCTCATAATGGTCACCTCATCTGAATCTACACTGTTTGCAAAATCAATTACCATATTCGACCTAATAACCCCACATGCCCTAATAAGTGCACACTGTAGGAATTTCTGAGAGAGATGATTGCAAGCGCACACATTTTTACTGATATTTGTTTGCTTGTTTCAGTTGCCTGTTTCAATAGCTGAAAAGACTGCAGAATCTAATAAGTTTTATTTGCAAAATTTCTTCATCCATCTGTGACAGTATCTGATGCTTTTACCATTAAATTCTGCTTGTTTTTTATACCTAGTTATTCTTTGATCTGTGTGCTTACTAGGAGGATAGTTTACCTCATGTTTCTGCTGCCATTTTGAAAAAGAAAACAGTGCACTAATCAGTTCGAATAGGGTATTTTCATTTTTTGGCACTTAAAATTTCTATCCTTAGAATTACAAAGGGGCATAATTCAGTACAAAATGTATGTAGAGTTACAGTTCTTGTTCTCTGCACATTGTCTGATGATGCTTTACATTTGTACCAAGTTTCGAGAAATATCTCAACATGTTTCATGATATGGAGCGGACACGAAATCATGATAGATGGACAGACGGACAGGCAGAAACTCGCTCGAGCCCTGAATATAGCAAACAGGATACTGATCCGACTCAGCTGAGGCACAGGCTGGTTTGCGTTACAGCTGTTCAAACATGGTTTTAACACATCTTTTCTCGTATCATGGCTCCTTTAGTCTAGGCCAAAGACTTTTTTTATCAGCTCTTCAAGTGAAAAGGTACAATTTCAGGGAAGCAACTTTTCTTATTTTTGTCTTCCTTGACTAAGGTAAGGGGTTTGTCACCCAAGGGAGCAAACAGGAAGTCACGAAAGTTGCCTTCCTTTGAGAGAATAGTGATAAAACATGGTTGTGTACCCATACCTCTTAAATTCAAAACAAAGCCCTCAATAAATTAACAGTAAAACAAACCAGGGGTCGTATTTATAAAAGCACTAATGTCGTTGCTATGCTGTTGCTAAGGCTTAATTTCTATCACGATTTCCTACAACTATGAAATTTGCTCTGGAGGAACAGTCTTTTTCAGACTGTTCCTCCAGAGCAAATTCCATAGTTGTAGGGAATCTCCTTCACAGAAATTCAGCCTTAGCAACAGCATAGGAACCATTTAAGTCGTTTTATAAGTCGTTTTATAAATATGGCCCCAGAAAAGTTACTTACAATGCATATAATTAATTTCATATTGTCCATGCATAAATGAAAGCTGAAATGGATGAAAATAAACTGAAAATGAAATTTTAAGTATGAGTTCAGAGGTCAGCTCACAAGTCCAGTAACTTGCAATTCACATGCACAGATTTGTTTCCATGAGTATTTTTAATAACAATATATTCAAAGTTAGCTCATATCAAATAAGTAAATCTATCCTGTGAATGCAAATAGGTATGTAAGAATATTTGCCAATTCGTCTGCTTCAGGTCCAACTCAGCACAAAATTGTAATTGCACATATGCAAATTTACAAGAGTATTTCTCTTAAACATAAAATGAATATATCTTTATGCCCTTATCATAGTGGATACTCAGATTTGGAAATGGGAATATATCATATATATAACACTTCATATTTATAGCAATGTGCAAGGGATTATGGGATTATGTCCTTTCCCTTGCAAGCGACCAGTAACTTTGCTGTGGCTGTTCATGTGAACTGTGTTCTCTTGCACTCTGCAATGACAGGATCACTCACACACTTAAGATATTTTCACTTTGGAAATTCATGTACCTGTATGTATTTATTGGCCTATAGTCTCTTTTGAAAGCACAAAATGGGTATCACATGTATTTGTGACCACACCAGACAGAAATATATACAACATAGAATAGCCTTAGAAACCCTTAATAAAGCAATAACGAATTACATTCCACTTATACATCTGACTATTGCACAAAATGGTAGTAAGCCAAGGGTATGACTAGAACAGAAATTGAGCATTCCAACATCAAAACACAGGTAAATATTAGCATATTACTTAGTTCTTGAATGGGCACACTTACCTAAGAAGCAACTCTATCATTTTCACTTTTGCCTCTTTCAATAAGGTCAACTCTTAACGGAAAGAATTAACCACTCTTTCCTTTAAGAGTAAATCCTCAATTTGGTAAGGTTTTGTTATCCAGGGAAGCAAACAGGAAGTCACAAAAATTATCTGCCATTTAAAAAATGGCAGAAAACAAAGTGTACATATGCACCTTAACTCATATCCGAATGTGCATACTTGTCATTTTAGCTTGTTGGCTCCTCAGGGTCTATAAACTATACATACTAACAGGAAAGACTCTTTCCTGTACCTCAAACATGCTAAGACTAACTAGATGAAATCTTACTTAACTTTACACATTTGAGACTGATTTCCACGATATTTTTCAAAATTCAATTATTTTTTCAATATCCAGTTCTTATTAAGCTCTTCTTAGGCAGTAAATCTGAATGGAGTACATGTACTCCGGAATGAGATTAATTTAATTTTTCTAACTTGTATAAAGGTCAGGCAAAAGGAACTCAGAAAGTGGCTGCTTAACAATAGTTACCCTTAAGACCTGGAATGTATTTTCATACCCATTTTTTTATTACTTTCTACCAAAACCTATGTTAGTTACCTTTAAAATCCTGATCGTGACATCTGACCGCACTGTTTAAGTTTATGTAAGCGCTGAATTGTAAGAATGGCATAAGCAAACAGCCCATGGTGTAAATGGCCTTTGTACATGCGCAAGATGGGTAGAGATAGTGCAGTATGCATAGGCACCACTGAATCTTGAAGGATTCTGAAACTTAACTTCACAAGCAAAGCGTGAATTTTCTATATGCCTCAAGGTGTGTGGATACATCTCCACAGTTTGGCCGCCATTTTTACATGGGAGAATACTTTTAACAGAGTAGTGTAGCGTTTGACATGTCGTTTACAAGTAAAGCCACTGGTCACCCATCCAGGTACTAACCACGTTCCCTGTTCCTTAACTTTGTAAAAGAGCCTATCGCTCTACCTGCATTGCTATTAAAATCAGCTTCTACAGCCTGGCTGTAGAAGTGGTTTATATACCTGCATTGGTTTGGTTACAATGCCATTTGCTTTCTGGGTGGGTGAATCCCTTCTCCATTGGGAGATACTCTTAAAAGCAACTCTTGAGAGCAACTTCTTTCTTTTAAGAGTATCCCCTTGTGAAATGAGAGATAATTACTTGCTTCTTGGAGATGTATCCATTCACCGTAAAACAAGTTTTCTTATCATATAATAATAAAATCATAATTCATACCGGACCTCCCAATTAATTCAAAAGTGCAGGAGCTGTCTGATCTGAGTGAGCACTGTTTTCTCCAGCCATATTATACAGCATACATGTAATATAAATACAGCACCATTGTAAAATGCGTTGTTAAGCATTGCTAAGCACTATAAATTGGCCTTGTCAAAACAAAATAACCCTATTTCTATGCATCAAACAACACCATCAATTTATCAAGTCTACTATCAGTGAAAGAGCCTCTCTACTTAGCCTCAAACAGAGGCACCCTACTATGTCATTTTTAAAAGCAAAATGAAACTAGTGAGTGCCAAACTACCTAATTTCATACAGTCTTGTAATTTCATACATCCCCAAACTTTCCATAATATGTTAAGTCTCTTGCATTTTCCTCCTGCATTGAACTGTTAGCTATAGTGTCATTATTTTCAACTTGTTTATGACCATTTCATCATCATCTGCATGTTTACTGGCAAAAAAGTATGGTAAAACAAACAAAAGGGAATCAATTGGTTCCGAGACAACAGGCCACACGATGAGGATGGCCAGCTGAAAAGCCTTACTACTAGTCTTATCACTGACAAATTAACATGAGGCCCGAAGGTTATAAAACTTGAGTACATTCTCAAACTCACAATAAAGTACACGGACTGGCTGCTTCCGAGCACATGCTCGGAAGCAGCCAATCAGTGTGCTTTATTTTGAGTTTGAGATTATTCTCAAGTTTTATAACCTCAAACCCAGATCTCACTGTAAGACAATTGACGTTTTTGTCAGTCTGTTATCATAGTCACTCTACCAGTGTGTGTCCAAAGATGTATGACACATGGTGACCTGACTCTAGCTTATTAAAGCACCAGTCATCAAATCATGATATAAGGAGAATATCAACAAAATTCACCTAGCAGCAAGGTCTCGAACCAGAATGTCTGTATGCATCTGCGCAGTCCAATCAGAGCCTTGACTGTCCACTATACAGACTTCTCAAGCTCCATAGGTTGGTGCAGATAGGAAAGACTCTGATCTGATTGCATATTGTCAGGGTCTTTTCCAATGGAATCTGTGATAAGGTGTCCTTTCCAGAGCAAAGCAAAAATACTATCTTCATGTATCAAATTAAGGTGAAAGGGTACAATTTCAGGGGAAGAAACTCTGCCATTTTTGTTTTGCCCCTTCTCAATAGGGATAAACTTTTAAATGAAAGAATTTGCTCCTGTTGGAGCAATTTTGGATGAGTTTTCTCATCCTGGGAAGCATAAAGGATAAAGGAAGTCACAGAAGTTGTTTTCCTTCGTAAAAATGTCTAAAACCCACAAAGGTGTATCCATACACCTTAATTTGATAAACAAACTGGATAGATGAACTAATTCTACTAAACTTAACATAATAAGTTATAATAAATGTCTTCAACGACCCATAGTAATTTTTGATCCATAACCTCAGTCCCAACCAAAGCCCTGAACCCCAAATCAATAACCATGCAAACTGAATTCAGCTACAGTCAACTCTTGTTATCTCAAAGTCGAAGCTCATCCCAGACTAATGATATCTCAAAGTAATTTCTGGTCCCAGAAAATTTACTTTGAGATATCAGTAGTTTAAGATTACAGGGGCTGAAATTTAAATAGAAATATGAAATGTGCCCAAACTATACTCCTTGATATCAGTGGTACTTTAAGATATCAGTGTTCGAGATATCGAGAGTTGACTATACTTTGTATCACACTCTCCTTTCATTTGAAATTAAGCTACTGTAATATTATTATATATTGGCACAGATATGGTAGATTTACAATGATTAAGTTGTCCCAATACAATGAGTTATTATGGCATTTCAAGTGAATAGCTGTAAAATTATACACATTTAAGGTCAATCAATATACCTCCATCTTTGTTTGACATTCTAAAAGAGGGAAATTCTCACAGAAGGAAACAACTATTGTTACTTCCCTTGCTATTAAAGTCCCGTTTGCTTCCCTGGAGGACAAAGCCTTTCCGAAATGGAGTCACTCTAAAAGGAAAGAATTTGTTCCCAGCTAGGGGAACAAATTCTTTCCTTTCAGAGGTGACCCCCATTGGAAAGGGCAGCAAAAATTGAAACAAGGTTGCTTCCCCTGAAGGAGTATCCATTCACCTTAAAATGTACAATCTGTTACATTGAACAAGTCATAAAACTGTCCCTCAGATTTCCCACATTTTCTTCAGAGATCCATTTGGAATGTTGTCGTGTACCAAGTTTTATACAAATTACCAATAACCCGTATGATGCTCTCTTTCCATGTATCCATTGCCTATGAATTTGCACTAATCAAAAAATGTAGTTGCCTTTCAATTCATAACAGTTTGTCAATTGCTCTTTTTATAGCTAATAATAAACTTGTTTGTATTTAAAGATGTAAGTCTTTATTCAAACTATTCAAGGGCCCAATAGGCTAGACCAGTTCCCAGTCTCCTTCATCACTTCCCACACTTATTCCCCTCACAGACCCAGATTGCCCTTTCTCCGACTCTGTTGTATCCTTAATAATATATTTCACATGGCGTCGTAGCAGCTGGCCCTCTTTACTTATTCCCCACAGCTGGTTTGTTGGAGATACTGAAAAACAAAATTGTCCATGTTACAACACAGATAAGATATGAATCGATAAATAAAATGATATATACTTCAGGGGAAGCAACTCTGTCATTTTCGTTGTGGCCTCCCCTTCTCAATAAGGATCTACTTTTAAAGAAAAGTATTCGCCTCTCTAGGCACTAAGACAGCAAATCCTTCTGTATGAGAATAGACCCCTTTTCTTATTGGTAAGCCAAAACTAAACCCAAACAGTTGTCTTCCGTTGGAAAAAGGAAGAAAAAAATGAGATGTATCCATTCACTGTGGCAGCAGTCTAGCTGAAAAGTGTTGGACCTCCAATCTGAAGGATTTTATGCAACAATTTGAACATAAAAATGCTCCAGTCGTCTTAACAATGTCATACATGAAGGTAGTTGATGATTCACTTGTTTCCCATTATCCAGAGCTATCTGTAAGCTGATTCAGAACAAAAATTTACATCTCCAGAGCTATCTGAAAATTGATTCAGAAATTTATATCTCCAGTGCTATCTGAAAGCTGATTCAGAAATTTATCAACCTCCAGCGCTATCTGAAAGCTGATTCAGAAATTTATCAATCTGCAGTTTATCTGAAAGCTGATTCTGAAATTTATCAATCTGCAATGTTATCTGAAAACTGACTCAGAAATTTATCGATTTGCAGTGTTATCTGAAAACTGACTCAGAAATTAATCAGATCTGAATTTTCAAATACTTGAATAAATTCAGCTAAATATTTATCTTTTTTTAAAGTCTGACAGATCATCTCTCAAGTTTTATTATGAATCTTGAAAAAAATATGTATAAAGCTAAAGATGAATTGGATCCCCATCTTTTTACACAGGGCAACAACTTCTGTGACTTCCTGTTTGCTTCCCTGGGCCATGAAACCCTTCCAAAATGGGATTATCTCTTAAAGGGAGCATTTTCTTTCCTTAAAGAGTTGACCCCAAATGAGAAAGGAGGCACAAATGAAAATGGCAGAGTTGCTTCTGCTGAAAGTGAATCCAATCACCCTAACTGGTTTATACTCTTTCTCTATACTAAGATACCCACCTGTAATGTCAGCAAAAATCCCAGGAAATTTCTTCCAGTAATCCCCAGTGACATTTTCCTCGGTGACACCATAGCGACACAGTAGTTCTCCTGCAGGGTTCAGTGCCCATACATAGTGATCTGACAATGCTAACTGGCAAGCTAGAGTTCCTAGAGAATAGAAATACATTCTGATTATTTGAAGGGAAGAATGAACCTTCAATGTATGGTATCTTTCAGAGTTATAAACATTTTAAAGAAAGCCACATGCTAGACAATTCCATATAGCAGTATCTTTTCCTTGAACTAATTTTATGGTTTACTGAAAAATTTAGACTACAGCTAGTGAGTAGGATCTAACATATAGCCTTACCTGATCAATTCTTTGAATTCACAATATGATTTAGCTTGGACAAACATTTTTCCAATAAAAGAGGGGGGGGGGGGGGGGGGGGGGGAGAGAGTGCACATTTAGGGTTAATTTTACGACATAGATTAACAGATGTATGAAACACAAATACCCCTCAACCTACCTGATGTGTATCTGAAGTGTAATCATTCAGACTTAGTCTGCACAGATAAAATCAACAGCAATGAGTTTCTAAGCTGATAAATAATCTACATCCATTAAGTTGGCTGCTATATTATCTACAGGCAGAAATTCAGATTATGGAAAGCAATAAGGGTCACAAAAGTTGTTCTCTGCAAGAATGGCAGGAAAACATGGAGGTGAACCCATACTCCTTAACTTGAGATTTTGAGAAAAATTCTGAGATAATTTTCCTTATTTCACAGAAACGTATATTGTGACCCCTCATTAGAACCATCTCGGCAAGACTATTAAAGAGGGGTCACAACTTATGTCTCTATAGATAGTGAAACTTATCCCTAAATTATCCCAGTCACTCCATTTTATCTGGAGCACTGGGTGTGCACAATATGCCATTCTGCAAACATTTTTTTTATTATTTTGTAGTATTTTTCCTGACTCTTGGACAGTGAGAACAATCAACTGTTTCTATAGCGGGTAACAACAGTAACTAGGTAAGGTGTATGGCAACATCTACATGTTTTACCACCATTTATACAAAGGGGATCATTTTTAGTGGCTTCCCTGGCTGACAAAGCCCTTCCAAAATAGGGTCAACATTTTAAAGGAAGACTGCAAATCCTTTCTTTTAAGAGTTGACCTCATTTGAGAATGGAGGCAAAAACATAAATGGCAGAGTTGCCTCCACTGAAAGTGTACCATGCACCTTAATATTTACAGTAATTAGGATACTTTGGTTCTGTTTAGATTTGTGAAAATATACCAACCTGGTACATGAACCCACTGTCGACCAATAGGCATGTGAGCTGTAATCTTACTTCTCACGTATACCTGTCTTCTGTTGTCGATAGCCCATACCTGCAAAATATTAAGTCTTAGCCTGGAGATACCCCCTCAAATGTTCAAGCAAGAACCTTGCTAGAAAATTCATCTGAAGTTTTTTTTGGGCAAACCACTGTATCTGATGTAATGATTCAGCTCATTTTCTTATGAGTGCACAGCAGGGGTGTTTGCTTAATGTATTTGAACAAATGTTCTTGCCCAAGGTATACTACCCTCCAACTTGTCATAGGAAAAGAAGACCTGTCCACATACAGGACAGCTCACGAGACTTGTGCTTGCCCAGCAGATGAAAACCTTTTATCAAGGCATACCAGATACTGGCTGACATCAATACCTCTGTGGTACTTTGTAGGTGAGCTAACAAACCATCAAGTATTACGTTGTACTGACACTCAGTAACAATTTAGTCATACTGACTAGTTATAAAAACAAGTAGCCCAAAGGGCAACAATTGCTCACCTGAGAGACATTGTAAACCTATAGGGATATTTAAGATGCTCAAGGGTAGCTAACTCCAGTCAGTGGTCCAATCAGGCTGAAAATTAAACTCATCCAAAACATGTATGCCCTCATTTAATATATGCAAGTTTAAAAAGTATCCGATCAAACTTGGAAGTCAAACTTGCTTGAGATATTGTCATGCCCTACATTTGTGTGAAGTTGATTTAAAATCCGTTGAGAAATGTAGGCCCAAGAGCGATGACCAAGTTTTTCTAAAAATAGCCTCGGTGACCTTGACCTTGGGCACAGCACCCTGAAAGTCGAAGTTGCTCGAGATATTGTCATGCCCAACATTTGTGTGAAGTTATTTTAAAATCTGCTGAGAAATGTAGGTGCTAGAGCGATGACAAAGATTTTCTAAAAATTGCCACGGTGACCTTGACCTTGGGCACAGCACCCTGAAAGTCGAACTTGCTCGAGATATTGTCATGCCCTACATTTGTGTGAAGTTATTTTAAAATCCATTGAGAAATGTAGGTGCTAGAGCGCTGACAAAGATTTTCTAAAAATAGCCACAGTGACCTTGACCTTGGGCGCAGCATCCTGAAAGTCGAACTTGCTTGAGATATTGTCACGCCCTACATTTGTGTGAAGTTATTTTAAAATCCATTGAGAAATGTAGGCAATAGAGCGATGACAAAGTTTTTCTAAAAATATGTGATGACGTTGTTTTCTCCATTATAACACTATGGGATTTTTTCAAACGCTCAAGGGCAGCTAACTCCGTAGTCTGTGCTCGAATCCGACCAAATTTCGAACTCATCCAAGCTCTTGTGTATGTCATCATTACCTGCAAGTATGATAAGGATCTAATCAAAAACAGTCGAGAAAACGTGATGACGCCATTTTCCCCATTATAACCCTATGGGGGCTATCTGTTGCCATGGAAACCAGAGTTCTGAGCTGATCGGCACCAAAACCTAATGCAGCCTTTCCCCCACCCCAATGATGCTTCAGATAAAATTTGATTGCAATCAGCCCACTGGTTTCTGAGATATTCATGTTTGAAAGTGTTGACGCACGGACGGACGCACGGACGGACGCACGGACGGACGACGGCTCGACTCCCATCCTATAAGCTCACCTCTGAGCCTTCGGCTCAGGTGAGCTAACAAATACAGATAAAACAAGATAAGACAGTGATATGACCACATCCAGATTCTAAGAAATGATAAACGCAAAATCCATGCTCTCCATACCTTCAATGAATCAAACACATTACTTACCATCCAGTCCTGTGGCCCAGCTATAATCTGTGTAAAAACTGTGCCTCCATTATCAACTGGTAACCAGGCAGCATTTAGACTATGATCATTGGGAGGTTTCACTCCTATACGCTGGTAGGTGGCACCTTCATTATCAACAGCCCACACATTCAGGTTGCCGCAGGAAATATGAACAAAATGTGTGGTATCTGAAAACAGTGAAATAACATTTTTCCCTACATGTAGATCTTAACTGGTTCTTCTTTGCACTTGGACATCTGACTTGCAAGCCTTTTCCAGAGAATTTCAGTCAGATCAGGCCAATGGAAATGTGATGAAGTAAAGCTGAGTGCAATGGACCCAGTTTAAGGAATGAATTTCATTTTTCTGCTGTTTATCCAAGTATGACCTACACTGGGTCCCGTGCAATGTAAGTGAACCACAAAGGGGTTCATGTAAACTTTGCTAGCAACCCTATGTAGTTTATACTTCGATAAACACACAAAAAAAAGTTCATTGCTTATATTTACATTCTATTCTATCTATTAATTGACCACAAATTTGCGTCAGGGCTACAGTTGAAGCAGAAAAAACATTTATACGCAGTTTTTCTACTAACAGTGGAACAGTGCTGAAGATGTCATAACGTTGCCTTCGTCCATTCAGATTGGGAAGAACCATGGTTTATTTTGATGTCACTTAACCTCATGTAATGTCGTGTGAACCCATGTAGTTGTTCAAGTATAAACTACATTATGTTCTAATGGTTTACCACAGGGCTTTTCAATAAATGCACTGATAATGTAAATATTGTAAAATACATTCGTCCTCTAGCAGCTACGGAGGCAAACTTTGAATATAAAGAGTTGGGTGGAAATAGTTAAAAATGTCTTGTAAAACATGAGGCCCTAGCATTATTTTATGCTTATAGCATTTCCAGCTCATGCTGCATTACAGAATGACAAGAGATGTACATTTTCTCTTTTCAGTTCTAGGGTACTATTACAAGCTGAATAGCTGATATGCCTGACATCCTTGATGATTTAAAATTCTTTGAATGTGTGACTTCCTCACTCTTTGGTCCATTTCTGACAGCCAGTATTTGCATCTAACGTAAAAATTCTATATATTGGGACAGTTAGTCTGAGCAAATAATGCAAATCTAGATCAGACTGCTCCGGATCAGGTTTTACACTATTTGCCATCCCACTTGCATTTTTGGACACATTCCTGCACTGTAAAACCAAAATGTTCCAATTTTAGGATAATTATGGTAATTATATTTGGTGTTCCAATATTTAAAATTTTTACGGTAAAAGGTATGCTCAATGACTGCATATTCCAATTCTTACCAATCTGTGTCAGGTCCAGTTTAAACCATCCTCCACCTTGTGGGTATAGTGGTCCAATTCCTGTTCTAATATAGACATCACCTGACTCAAGTAGGACCCAGACAGCATCAGGACATACAGATATACAGACAAAGGTAGAGCCAGGCTGTGGAGATTGAACAGAGCCACAGTTCTGTCTGTCTTGAGTATAGGTGAAAATGTCTCCAGATCCCTGCTGGATCCATAATAATCCTGAAGAAATAAAAACAAAATTATGATGTTAACTCTAAATATCTTGACATATAAATCATTTATTTTATGACTTATTCTGAAAAGACAATAAACACCATTTTATCAACCTCGTGTTATCTCTTCATTCCAGTTTACAATATATTTACACATTCAGCTTGTCAAATTGTGGCGGTTATGGTCAGCGGTGATGGGTACGCCGGATATGTTCATGCATACACGAAAGCTGTTCATGAGTATGCGTAAACCCAGGCTGTACCTCAAACAAATCAAGGGACGAACAAGCATGTGGAACCTGAAGATTACAACGATATTTATTCTATTTTTCTAAGACAGATCACCCAACAGAACCTTACTGACAGCACGGAGTACACAACACTTTACGGGCACACACTAGCTGTCAGTAACCACATGGGAGAAAACTACAGACAGTCCCACTAAAGAGACAACAACCATCTCCCAATTACCAAACCAACCATACCAACAGGGCCAAACCACTTGGCCCAAACACACCAACCCCAGGCTATGAGTTATTTACAAAATTACCCTGCAAATGATAGTCCCCACGGCCCCGATGGAGCTGTGATCATTACGGTCACCCAATCGGCCCGTGGGAACCATAATTTGCTCACTGTCAAGCTGTTTGTTGACATTTGTTTGAAAATTTCACGCTGAAATGTCCCACGTATCAATTCCACATGCCTGATCGCCCTTGATTGACAGAATTTCCCACCGCGACGTATAATGAAAATTGTCTAGTAGCAGCACTACTGTGTGAAAATCCCTTCATCACAAGTTTCCCAGGCAGCACTATAGATGACCAACTTGACCAAGACAAAGGCACCATAGCCTGAAAACAACCACAGCCACGATCTTGAAGACAACACAAGATGCTTTAATGTACTCATCGGATCTAAGCCGAGAGGTGCTTCTTCCCCTATACTGAAAGTATACAGAATTAAAGTAACATATCCATACAGAAAAACCCCCGAGTTATAATCCTTGAATACTAAATCAACAACAGCCAGTATGCACCTCCCAGATTACATATTATAATTGGGATGGGAGGGAGGGTTAATTTGTCGAAACGCTGTCGTCCTTTCTCAGTCAGATGCCGCTAGAAGGAAAGAGCTATGCGCATGTGCAAAGTTTACCCTTTTCGCGGGAACAGAAGCATTCCGAAATTGTTTAGCCATGGATACCGTATCAACAAATAGGTAATACAAACAAGTAGTGGCTTTTTTAACAGCATTACAGCTTGCTTGCTCTGACAACAATATAATTATAACAGCCGCAAAATGGCGCAAAAATAAATGTTATTGATTTTCTATTCAAAAATAATAAATATTATTTTATGACTTATTCTGAAAAGACAATAAACACCATTTTATCAACCTCGTGTTATCTCTTCATTCCAGTTTACAATATATTTACACATTCAGCTTGTCAAATTGTGGCGGTTATGGTCAGCGGTGATGGGTACGCCGGATATGTTCATGCATACACGAAAGCTGTTCATGAGTATGCGTAAACCCAGGCTGTACCTCAAACAAATCAAGGGACGAACAAGCATGTGGAACCTGAAGATTACAACGATATTTATTCTATTTTTCTAAGACAGATCACCCAACAGAACCTTACTGACAGCACGGAGTACACAACACTTTACGGGCACACACTAGCTGTCAGTAACCACATGGGAGAAAACTACAGACAGTCCCACTAAAGAGACAACAACCATCTCCCAATTACCAAACCAACCATACCAACAGGGCCAAACCACTTGGCCCAAACACACCAACCCCAGGCTATGAGTTATTTACAAAATTACCCTGCAAATGATAGTCCCCACGGCCCCGATGGAGCTGTGATCATTACGGTCACCCAATCGGCCCGTGGGAACCATAATTTGCTCACTGTCAAGCTGTTTGTTGACATTTGTTTGAAAATTTCACGCTGAAATGTCCCACGTATCAATTCCACATGCCTGATCGCCCTTGATTGACAGAATTTCCGCCACAATAAATTCAAATTTATCCCCCAAATTCTGAACCTTCCATTACAAATGTTTTAAAATCATTTCACGAATTTCATATAGATAAAATTCTAGTCCAACTTTTGAGAGATGCACACCATCTCTACTGAAAAAACCCTCAGTATCGCTATCCATTTCAAGAGTTAGGAAATCAAACTTAGTATGGCGGGCCACCTGTTGCTTCCCAAATCGATTGATTCTTTTTCTAATGTGTTCAATTTTTTCTATGGAATAGCTTGAACTATGCCAATTGAGGCGCTGTAAAATATCTACCCAAATGATTAAAGAATCTGGAATGGCAGCTCTTAAATAATTAATTTCTCTTTTGACTGAGTTTCTTACAGCCGTCAGAGACCCTGACGTGACGTCGTTACCGCCTAAATGAATGAAAACTATGTCCGGAGGCTTGCTTAATAAAACGTTACACTCCAACTGTCGTCTGAAATGGCACCACCGCATTCCTCTCGAACCCCACCAACCAATTACTTTACCCGTGATCCGAAGATTCGGCTTGTCCGATTCTACAGCGTGAACGCCAGCCCAGTATGGAATCGAGTCGCCTATGACCCAGATATCTGTTATAATAATTAAAAGTTAAATGGCATAACCCAATACAACATAAATCCTTTAAGATACGACAAAGCCTATCTAATGTATAACCGATAGGCTGAAGATGACCAGCGACCCATAGCTTTGATTGCTGTCTCAGACAATCCTAATGCAGCTAAATCAGTTGCTCGACCTATTCGAAAACTGTGAGTCTTATAGCAAGTGGCGTTTAAACTGGCCTCAAATATGCATTTTGATAGGACGCATGAAAACTGACTTCTGGTGACTGCTTTACCATCTACATGGCAGAACAAAGGACCAGATAAGTTTGACCTCATTTTTAAGTAGGCCTTCAACATTTTAACTGGGCATAAAACCGACCCAGTCTCTACTGGAATTTTTAAAACCTTTGGTGAGCAAGACTGATTTGTTTTAGATCTATTCAATCGCAGAGATACTGACTGCCCGTTACCGGCGAATTGAACATCGCCTATTAACAGCTGATTAGACTGCTTAAAGCTGGCCGTGGCTACAAGTTCACTAACTCTAAACAAACCAAAGTAAGCTAAAGTCCAAATGGCAGAAAATAACCTTGTTTCGTATTCATTATAGCAAACTATTTGTAATTTGCTTAATAAAATTTGAAGAATACCTTTAGTAATGGGCGCCCTACTATCGTTAATTTTCCTAGCTCTAGAACAACCCTCTAGTAGCTTAGCAATAATGAAATTCTCACTAATATCGGCCCAGCCATGCAATTTGTGCCAATAATTAAGACCCGAGATATACGTTTTGATGGATTTTGGCGAGTTACCTCTCTCAAAGCAGAAAGAAATGAAAAGAGCTATGTGTTGAGAATCTGCTGGCCAACTTTCAGACAATTTATAAGAAATACGAAATTTAGAAAATGCATTTAATGCTGTAATATAAGTGCAACGTGTATTATCAGCTATACTACACGACAGTAACTTAGTTACACCTGATTGAATACGTCCCAAAGATGGCCGGGAATTTCCACTGGTAACAAATCCGCTCCTGGGGCCAATTCTCTGAATCTTTGGAGCTGAAATCGAGATAATGCGTCGCAGACAGAATTAAAAATTCCAGGGATGTGGGAGGCCCTTATCATAATATTTAGCCCCAAACACTCAAGGGTAAGTTTGCGTACTATGCACATGACCCTATCTGACTTCGATGTAGCTGTATTAAGAATATGTACCACAGCTTCATTATCACAACTGAATCTGATTTTCTTATTTCGAAATTCTTCACCCCAAATAACTAAAGAAACCAAAATAGGAAAAATTTCTAAAGCTGTGATATCTTTAGAAATTCCACTGACATGCCAGGCTTCCGGCCATTGCGCTTGGCACCAATGGCCCTGGTAAAAAATACCAAAACCGAAACCTTCGCCGCCAGCACTGTCTGTGAATAACTGTACGTCATCGTTAGACACCCAATATCTGTCATGAAAGACCGAGATTCCATTATGGTTCTCAAAAAATGACAGCCACATGTGCAAGTCAAGTTTCATCTCAGAAGAGACTCTCAAATGATGAAATGGTTTAGACAGACCGCAAGTAGCATTTATCAAGCGTCTGCAGAAAGGTCTACCTGCACTTATTGCTCTGCAACAAAAATTCAAAGACCCGATGAGGGACTGCATTTGTTTTAGTGTAGTTTTCTTCTTAATAATCACATCTTGAATTTTTAGAATTAGTTCCTCTATTTTTGCTCTAGGTATACGAACTTCCATTTTGACTGAATCCAATTCTAAACCCAGAAAAACAATTACCTCAGACGGGCCCTCAGTTTTTTCTTCAGCTAGCGGAACCTTCAGTTTACCCAAACAGTGTTGAACTATCAGCATTAAGCTTTGACACGATTGATAAGTTTTGTCCCCACCCAAAAAGTCATCCAGATAATGAATAATTTTACCCGATGACATGTGTTCTTTTACAAAATATTCCAAAAATGTTGAAAACTCCTCAAATGTTTTACAGCTTACTGCGGCTCCAAAGGGTAAGGCTTTATCCACATAATAACGATTATTAAACTGGATGCCCAACAATTCGAAATCCTCTGGCCTAATAGGCAATAAACGAAAAGCATTTTTAAGGTCTATTTTGAACAGTTTACAATTGCAACCTAAATCCTGAATCATGTGAACTGCTTCATCGAAATTTGTGTACTGAACAGAACAATGTTCTCGGTCTATATAGTCATTAATAGATTGTCCCTCCGGAAAAGAGAGATGATGTATCAGCCTAAATTCTCCCGGGTTTTTCTTAGGGACTACACCAACTGGAGAAACAATGAGATTCTGCAAAGGTTTCTGTTCAAAAGGACCGGCCATTCTCTTAGCTAAAATCTCCTTGTCAAGTTTTTCCTGGACAATTTCCGGATTAGATAAAGCAGATCTCAAATTTCTACTTTCTCTAGTAGACCTAGGGCCAGAATAATGGATGGGAAACCCTGACTGAAAACCACTTAACAAAATTTCTGCTTTTTTGACGTCATAGCCAAAAAGAGCTATTTCTAATGCTAGAACATCGACAGGTGTATAAGCTAACCCCTTCAAATCTTTGTTGCATGGGCCTTCTACTGAATCCTTACTTTTTATCGAAGCCTCTACCAAAGCCACGCCCCCTACCTTGTGCTGTGCTAGCAAATGATCCTCTACGAAAATTGGGGTGAGGTGAAGCCGAGCCTATACCTGAAGCTTGTTTTGGCTGTTTTGAATAAAGAGTGCAAAGTGCTGCTGGATGTGGCATACCACACTGAGAACACACGTGCGCAAATTTGCAATTAGTCCACGTGCAAACACCCTCATTAAACTGGTTACACGTATTGCGAAGTTTAGAAAATTTCTTCTCAGCACCCTCATTACTTTTAACCTGGACACATCTCCACCATAAATCATTATTAATGGATGCCCAAGATGTCGTGGTCATTGCCTGCCTCATCCTAAATTGCTCATCATAATCTCGCCAAGTGAAACCACCTTGTCTGGCTGCACATTCACGAATTGTCCACATATAGTGCAACAATTCGTACATTTTATCAGGATGAGACGAAACATAAATTGAAACGAAAATTAACATTGCGTCTGTCCATTTCTCAATGCTTGGAATTTTATCCTTACACTCCTTTGGTTTGGACTCGAGCGTACCCTGCGAAGAAATTTTAATAATGCTACTGCTTACAATTTCGGACAGTTCTAAAGCCCCCTTTAAAAGCAAGGCTAGATTTATAAACTCGCCCTTAGCAATTTTTTGCTTGAGTGACGCCGGCACATGAGCTGAAATGTCTTCATTTGAAAGCCGTAACAATTCTTGAGAAGTAGGAAGCGTATCAGATTGCATAGATTGTAAAACGGCCAAAGTTGGCGTTTGTGTATCATTTATGGGAGTTTCTACTGAAGCAGACCCAGTTACGTGCATTAACCCAGACCCGGAAGTCACTGCCGAATGCGCCACAGGAGCGCCGACCGTATCACTGGTACAAGCAACACTGCCACTAACGGCAGGCAATAGATTCGATGCCCGAATAATTTCTTCAAAGTCAATCACATTTTGACCAAAATTACCTGGGTCCGGCTGATTCAAGCGTTGTTCAGCGTCACCAAGGCTCTCCATGGCTTTCCTCTTTCTTCCCCTGCCCCTACCTGGCATTATCACAAATTCCGGCTTAGATGACTGCGGATATTAATTTGTCGAAACGCTGTCGTTCTTTCTCAGTCAGATGCCGCTAGAAGGAAAGAGCTATGCGCATGTGCAAAGTTTACCCTTTTCGCGGGAACAGAAGCATTCCGAAATTGTTTAGCCATGGATACCGTATCAACAAATAGGTAATACAAACAAGTAGTGGCTTTTTTAACAGCATTACAGCTTGCTTGCTCTGACAACAATATAATTATAACAGCCGCAAAATGGCGCAAAAATAAATGTTATTGATTTTCTATTCAAAAATAATAAATATTATTTAATATTTGCACTTATCCATTTTTGCTGTTAAACTATTGTAATTTTGTTTTCTTTATCTTCATGCATTTTCTTATGTTTATGTCGAAATTCATTTCTTGAAAAAGAAATATAACATTGACAGCACGAATAGTATGTATCTAGGTGCCTTTGCCTTAGCCTATAATTTTCTGTACTGAACTTTGACTACTTTCCGTATTAGATTAAGTTTAACTAGAAACATGGTAACTAATAGGGCCCCGCCTTTATGAAACTGTTGACAACATTTAAGTCATATGTGCCCAACCAGAAATAACAAAACCAGCTTTCTGTTATCATGTTGTTCCTTCATATTCAATATGTTGTTTGAAATTAAGCCTCTGGTAGTGTCATCAAGATATGGGCAAAATACCAAATCACGATTGATTAAAACATGGGCAACAACTCTATGAAGCTGGAAACTGATGTTACCATTCTTGCATTCTGCACACCTTCAGCTCATCTAATAATGCTTTATATTTGTACCAAGTTTTTAAAAAAATATCTTCAAAGGCTTTAAAGTTATAGAGTGGACAAGATCCATACCTAAAATATTAAAGGGTTATAACTCTGTTAAAAATGAAATTGTAGTTATGGTTCTTTTTCTCTACACATTGTCTGATGATGTTTATATTTGTACAAAGTTTTGTGAAAATATCTTCAACAATTTTAAAGTTAGAGGTTGAACATGTTTTCCAGACTGTCAATTAGAAAGGGGAATAATTCCGTAAAAAATGTAGATGAAGTTACAGTTCTTATTCTCTGCTCATTGTCTGATGATGCTTTATATTATGTACAAGTTCTATGAAAATATCTTTGATGCTTTAAAACCTATACAGCGGACATGATTTCTATATTCAAAATTACAAAGGGGCATAATTCAGTAACAAGTGTAGGCAGAGTTAGGATTCTTGATCTCTGCATATCGTCTGATGATGATTAACATTTGTACCAAGTCATGTGAAAATATCTCTAACAGTTTCAGAGTTAAAAAGTGGACACAATTTCTGCCCTAAAAATTTCAAAGGGGCATAATTCAGTAAAAAACATAGGCAGAGTTATGGTTCTTGTTCTCTGCATATGGTCTGATGATGCTTTACATTTGTACCAAGTCTCGTGAAAATATCTCCAACGGTTTCAGAGTTATGAAGCGGACACTATTTCTGTACTCAAAATTACAAAGGGGCATAATTCAGTAAATAATGTAGACAGAGTTATGGTTCTTGTTCTCTGCACATCGTCTGGTGATGATTAACATTTGTACCAAGTCTCGTGAAAATATCTCAAACGGTTTCAGACTTATGAAGCGGACATGATTTCTGTACTCAAAATTACAAAGGGGCATAATTCAGTAAAAAATGTATGCAGAGTTATGTATTTGTACCATGTCTCGTGAAAATATCTCTAACGGATTCAGAGTTATGAAGCAGACACGATTTCTGTACTCAAAATTTAAAAAGGGGCATAATTCAGTAAAAAATGTAGGCAGAGTTATGGTTCTTGTCCTCTGCACATCGTCTGATGATGTTTTACATTTGTACCATGTCTCGTGAAAATATCTCTAATGGTTTCAGAGTTATGAAGCGGACACGATTTATGTACTAAAAATTACAAAGGGGCATAATTCAGTAAATAATGTAGACAGAGTTATGGTTCTTGTTCCCTGCACATCCTCTGGTGATTCTTTACATTTGTACCTAGTCTTGTGAAAATATCTCTAATGGTTTCAGAGTTCTGAAGCGGACATCATTTCTTAACTCATAACTACAAAGGGACATAATTCAGTAAAAACTGAAAACAGAGTTATGGTTCTTGTTCTCTGCATATTATCTGATGATGCTTTACATTTGTACCAAGTCTCGTGAAAATATCTCGAACGGTTTCAGAGTTATGAAGCGGACATGATTTCTGTACTCTAAATTTAAAAAGGGGCATAATTCAGTAAAAAATAAATGCAGAGTTATGGTTCTTGTTCCCTGCACATCGTCTGATGATGCTTTACATTTGTACCAAGTCTGGTGAAAATATCTCTAACGGTTTCAGAGTTATGAAGCGGACACGATTTCTGTACTCAAAATTTCAAAGGGGCATAATTCAGTAAAAAATGTAGGCAGAGTTATGGTTCTTGTCCTCTGCACATCGTCTGATGATGCTTTACATTTGTACCAAGTCTCGTGAAAATATCTCTAATGGTTTCAGAGTTATGAAGCGGACACGATTTCTGTACTCAAAATTACAAAGGGGCATAATTCAGTAAAAAATGTAGGCAGAGTTATGGTTCTTGTTCTCTGCACATCGTCTGATGATACATCACATTTGTACCAAGTCTCGTGAAAATATCTCTAACGGTTTCAGAGTTATTGAGCGGACAAGAAATGATGACGGACGGACAGACAGCCGGACGGACAGACAGACAGACGGACGGACAAGGTGATTACTATAGGGCCTCCGCAGACTTCGTCTGGCGGGGCCCTAATAAAGATTCAGTGAAAGTTGGTGTCTTGCCTGTCTCAGCATTGCCAATATACAGAGCTAAACCAGAAAACTCGAAGAAAGTTTAAGTAGCTAATGCCAATGCCTACGCAGTTAATGTAATAATTATTTCTAGCTTCTGCCAGTCGCAGGGGAAACAGTAAAACTTTTGGCTCAATGTCAACATTTCAGACCCTGAACAGACTGCAAAAGCACAATAAATCTGGCCTGGAGGTTATAAAACTTGAGGAAAATTCTCAAACTCAAAATAAAGCACAATGATTGGCTGCTTCCAAGCACATGCTCGGAAGCAGCCAATCACTGTGCTTTATTTTGAGTTTGAGATTATTCTCAAGTTTTATAACCTCGAACCCAGGCTTTGCACTCTTTGCTCTAGCAAATCTGACCAAATACGTCAGATTTTCACAGTACAAGTACCGTTCATACCTTTGTCAGTTCTGACATTTCTGGCTTCAACTATTTTCCAAACCAATGTCGATGACAGTCCTTCAGGTTGGGCCTCATTCCAGTAGTGACCTAGAACAAAACATAAGATCAGGTGACAATTCAAAACTAAAGGCTGTACTCTAGAACATCACTCCATCCACACTCATTGAGTTAATCCTGATTACTGCTCAAATTTCAATGGGATAGTCATCCCCATGGCTACAAAACTGGTCACTCACAGGTGAGTGAGATACTAGAATATAGCCAGTCACTCACAGGTGAGTGAGATACTAGAACACAGCTATCTGAGTACGACTTTAACTTGTTACTAAGCCTAAAAGCTCCAGAAAAGGGAACCTCATTCTTGATAAATCAAAGATAATTTCTATTTAGTCTCTCTTAAAATAGCTACTGTGATCACTAATTAGAAAGCACCTCTGTGAGGTAGTTCTAATGAGGGGTCTCCACGTTTACATGGAATTACATGTGACATCATCCAAAACTTCAAAATCCTGCCTTATCTCAGTTATCTGGTCAAAAAATACACTGAGATCTCAGCCATTTCTAATAACAGTCTCTTCCATCAAGCTGATAAATAATTCTGTACTATCTGTGGATGTTTCATAACAAGACCTTCCACCAGACAGGACAGCTTGCGCTTGTCCATCTTCAAGTGCTAGTATTCATTTAGTTAGGGATGGGGATGGTGCTGAATAAAATTTCGGACCAATATTTACTATCCTACCAAATACAATTCAAATTGATCAAAAGGTTTAGAAACTATTAGATGTTAAAAACTTCAACGTAAAACTTTAACATAAAATTTGTAAGTCCATGACCTTGGCTTATAGGTCATGTCCAGAGGTAGGAATGGTGCTGAATAAAATTTCGGACCAGTATCTATCATCATATGAAATCAGGGCTCAGCCTAGAGGGCAATTTGGGAGAAATAGTCCCCCTAAGCTGGCTGACTTCTCCCTATTTTGAGCTGAGAGAGAAATGAAAATGTATGGAACATATAAGGAAATCCAAAATTTGGACCAAAACTTCTCCCTAAAGTCCAGAAAATGTCGCAAAACTTCTCCCTGCCTGAAAACTCTATACTGACCCCTGAAAATATAATTCAAATCAATCAAAAGGGTTAAGAAGAGATGTTAAAAACTTGAACGTAAAACTTTAACATTCTGCTAACGCCGACATCGCTGCCAATGCCGCCAGGGGTAGTGCAATAGCTTTTCCTGATCTTCGTTAAGGCGAGCTAAAAAAGATGATATATACTGTAGACACCCGAGCAATCTGTTCTGGGTGTCACTATTTGATGAAGCATTTTTAGCTAAATATATATGGCTAAGATGGTATTTTTTGTACACTTTTGACATTTTATGTCACTCTTTGATGAAGTGTATTCACGCCAAATTCAGTATGGATCCTCTGAAGGGGTATGGGTGCATCTCCATATTTTTCCACTTTCCATCCTTTTTACAAAAGGTACAAACTTTTGTATCTTCCAGGGTCCGAGGTTATAAAACTTGAGCATAATCTCAAACTCAAAATAATGCTTGGAAGCAGCCAATCGGTGTGCATTTTTTTTTTTTTAGTTTGAGAGTTTATTATTTTCTTGGGGCCTCTTTGCTTCCCTCAATGAAACATCCCTTCCAAAATAGGGTCTTCTCTTAAAGGAGCGAATTCTTTTAAAGAAGTGAAAATGAAAATGACAGAGTTGCTTCCCCTGAAAGTGAACTAATAACCTTAAATCTATGCTTACCCTCAATACTTCCTCTACACACATGTAACAGGTGTTTGTACTCAGGACAAAACCACACCCCAGATCTCCCACACACTAGCCCCCCTCTCTGATGGTGGAGTATGTATGCCAAGTTTTGTGGATCCAGTTTCTTGGTGAATGCTTTCAACATATCCATAGTTGTTGCATCTTTCATTAAATATTCTCCACTGGAGGGCACCTAGAAAATATGTAATTTTATTAGTCAAACATCTTTATAATAGCATTCAATATAACAGCAAAATTCTTTATAACCTAATTGATGTTCCGAAAACCACACCTACATTTTACAGGTATACATCCCTCCATTAACTGTAAGGTAAAATCATGGACTTATGTAAGCTATTGAACCATGTTTGTGAGACTATGTCACATGCTAAATTATCGTTGAAGTGGTCAGATATACACTATCAGGTGACTTTGAGTGGCATTCTGGGTGTGGCTTGGAACTGTGTATTGGCACCAAAGAATAATTCTGTTACGAAATTAGGTTACTGATAACAGCAAATTCAATTTAATAGCCAATCTTTATAAAGAGAGTAAATAGCCATCAATGTTCAAGTCTCCTGACGTTTTCTTTCTCTGACTTTTCCCTGACAAGATTTTTTTTTCCAGCTGTTTTGCCACTGGTGTGCCAACCCTGACCTCAGGAAAGCTATCACTTCTGACCAGAGTCTTGTTATTTATTACATAAATTCACAAGCATATATACAAATTATACAAACAGAAAGCAAAGGCTGTAATAAGACTGCACAGCTATTTTGGCAGACCTGAGTCTTTGATGGTAGCCTGTGTTTAGAGATGCTGCATTTCTTTGATGGTAGCCTGTGTTTAGAGATGCTGCATTTCTTTGATGGTAGCCTGTGTTTAGAGATGCTGCATTTCTTTGATGGTAGCCTGTGTTTAGAGATGCTGCATTTCTTTGATGGTAGCCTGTGTTTAGAGATGCTGCATTTCTTTGATGGTAGCCTGTGTTTAGAGATGCTGCATTTCTTTGATGGTAGCCTGTGTTTAGAGATGCTGCATTTCTTTGATGGTAGCCTGTGTTTAGAGATGCTGCATTTCTTGGATGGTAGCACGTGTTTAGGGATGATACATGTACATTTCCTGCATCATCATCACTGCTCACCCAAAAGCAGTCCCAGCCAGATCCAAATGTTCTCAACAGGTCAATTTATTACTTGTGTCAAGTTAAACTGATAACTGACAAATTGTTTTAAGAAACATTTGCCTTAATGTAGCATCAATACAACAGTTACTGTAACTTTTCTGGCATTTGGTTTGCCCCTGGAACAGGGCTACAGAAATCCGAATATTTGACGGTTCAGACCGAATTTGAGTTTGAAAAACTGATTTAGTTGGCATAAGGCACATTTTTATCAGTCTGAAAATAAGAATTTGCAGATGCATTGTGACACGATTACCTGGATTTCAAGCCAAGTGTCATAGCATCTATTGTCCATAATTATCAAATATTCATGCAAACAAAGCGTCGATTGTCTTGCCAAGGTGTGAAAACTGATCACGTTTTACAAATCTTCGATAATTAGCATGTGTCCAAATTTGCCCAGCGGTGACCTCGTATATATGCATACACATGCCGACTCACGGAACAAAGCTTTGCAAAGTAAAGTCACTGTTTACTTTCAAAGAAAGCATCAGGAAAGAATTTAACTAGCAAAAAGATAATAATGATTAAACCTGACTTGATTATGCGCAGGCTGGTTAGGTTTTTTTTATTTTAGCCGACACCATCCCTAGCGCAAAAATGTATTTTTTTATTTGTCACAGGTACTTACTTTCTTGCAAGTATATACAAATTTCAAGGGAATTTACTCGAATAGAAAAAGCCTGGTTACCGGCCCAATTGTACTTTCACTTTTGTCTCAGCGCATTTTTCACGATAGGTAAGAATATGGGGACAAAATGGCTACTTCAGTTATGATTTTCTTAGTTTCAGGCAAGCAGTATATATGTTTATCTACCTAGTTTTTGCTTAATAAGCGCTACGGACATGTAAACATGTGTTTTTGTCATTAGTGGGTGGGGGATTCATTGGTTTTTGTTGATTGTGGAACACGTTCGTATGACATCATCGGCCGTCGGACCGATTTGGATTTTAAATTTCTGTAACCCTGCCCTGGAAGTTGTAAAATTGCCTTGTAAGTGAAGAAAAGCTGGTTCCTAGTACCTGCCACCAGATTCCATTTCCCCTTGGTTTTTCCATGGTTACACCACAGATGAACCACATGCTTCCCAGAACATCAATAGCCCAGCCTATATTTCCATCTCCCAAAGACAGACAGGTGAACAGACGGTCATCTGAACCACTGAAATAGATAATGCAAGGAAAATGAGATACTGCAATGAGCCCAATAATGTGAATTAGGGACCGACCATTTGATATTCTGGGGGGGGGGGGGGGGGGGGGGCTGGTATTCTTGATGGAGACAGGACATTTTATTTCACTGGCCTCTGGAAACAATTTCTTTTTTTTCACCTTGAGGGAGACAATTTCTTTTTTTTACAAACTAACTCAAACAGGTTATTTTTTTTTGGGGGGGGGGACTATCAGATCCTCGTTTACTTGACCTTAACATCCTTTTATTTTACCCACATCAGTAATTTTTACACCTTTTTCTCTCACAAAAAGAACACCAGGTGCTGTCTTTAACCAGGCATGGCTTAGCTTGCTTTTGCAAACCAGTGCCTGAAGCATGTTACTCTCTTCATCTAAGGTACAGATACAAACATCCCTACATGAGTTTGGCAAAAAATTAGGCATTTAGACTAGGGATATTTTGGCCTTAAATTAGGGCTATTTTGGCAAAGTTTTAGGGTTAACTTTAGGAATTTAAGGGTTTTTTTCTAGCCCAATCATATGCCCAAACATGCTTTATTCGCACTTTAGAAAGTGTGATAAATACTTACTGATAGAGCCACATTTTACTTGAATGCCATTTGATAAAATGGCTGAAAGTTCTGCGCTAAGAAGTTAACAAAGGGGGGTCTGGGGGGCGTTGCCCCCCAGAAGCCAAAGCAATTTCCCTATTTTAATGGCAATTTTAAGACTGGAAACAATAGAGAAAAACTAGGGATGATGATGAAAATAAGGGTTTTTCATTTTAGGACTTTTGCCTTTTAGAGTGTTTATTTTGCCATAATGGCTTTGTCTTCCATAAGCTAGTGACTCTTTTGCAATTCAGTTTTAGTGGAAACATTTACTTAGTAATGTGGCAGACCAATAGTACATGTATGTGAATGTTGTATAGGATGTTCTTGCAAATCTATGCACATGAGGGCCTGCTGGTGTAAAACAATTGTAGATAATATTAAAATATTACTATAAATATATGGGGGTCTGGGGGGCGCAGCCCCCAGAAGCCAGAGACATTATAAAAACTCAATTCAAATGGAATTATCTGCAGACAATATTTTTTTGTGAAATTTTAGGTGGAGCCAGGTTATTTTTTTCACTTACTTTTGAGGTCAGATTATTTTTTTAAACCCCCTTATGAGCCAGGTTATTTTTTTCTTGCATATCCAAAGACAGGGAATTTTTTTGATAAATATACCAGGCCCCCCCCCCACCCCCCAGAATATCAAATGGGCGGTCCCTTAGAAGATACCTGTATTTGGTGACTGGATAATGTCTTGTTTTTCTACCATTTTTACAAGGGAAACAATTTTTGTGATTTCCTATTTGCTTCACTGGATATAGAAGCCCTTCCAAAAAGGGGTCAACTCTAATAGGAAATAATTTGCTCCTACAGGAGTAATTCTTTCCTTAAAGAGTTGACTCCTACTGACAAGGGAAGCAAAAATGAAGAAATGACAAATGTGCTTCTCCTGAAGTGTACCCATGCTTCTTAATGCAAAATGTAGCAAAGTTTTGACTTTTTGTGAGTAGCTAAGGCACGGTTGAAATTCTTAGTTAAACTGAGCACATGTTACAAAACTATTTTATCACAAATCAAAGAAATAAAACAAATATGTGTACTACAATGAACACTGCTTCTATGATAAATGAGTTGAATGTACATGTTTCACAATCCCATTAACAGACTGTATTCACCCTTATTAGGCCCATGTGTGCTTAACTTTTTCAAAATTGCAGCAAATACTTGTAGTAAAACTTTCTTTCTTATACCCACGCATCTCAAAGAATGATTAAATATTAAGGGAAACAAATTTTTAATGGTTAAGCGATGGGGAAAAACCTGGTTATTATGAGTCATGGAAGGATTGTGAAGCTTTGCACGTGAATCCTGAAAAATTCTATAGCACTTCCAGCTCTTGTAAATATGCAAACAAAGGGATAAACCAGTAAAACAAGAAAATCGGTGGAACCGATGGATGCTTCCCAAAGGCATGCAATAGGGGAATGGGTATCCTGGTGAAGGAGTGATTTTCTGTGTAAATTAAATGCAAAATGGAATAAATAATTCTTTTAGAGCTATGCTCTGGACATGCATACAACTGAGAAAAAATAAGAAGGGAAGTAACTCCAAAATAACTTGGGTTACAGTTATGGTTCTTCTGTTCTACACTTCTTGTCATTGCCCTCTATTATCAATATGTGAAGTTTCATTCATGTTCTCTAAAACATGTAGAGAGATATGCTCCGGACAAGCTAAATGACTGAAAAAATTAGAAAGGGACCTAATAAACAGAGGGTTATAGTTCTTAAGCTCTGCACTTCCTTTCATTGCCCTCTATCATAACATAACATAACATATCTTTTATTGACACTCACATCACATAGGTGATACATGAGGGTATAATACAGTTGTATCTAATTGGCGACAGCGAAAAATAATTCTACCTTTAGATTGAGGTGTAAGACGGGAAGGAGGAAGCACACTCCGTCCAATCAACACGTAATCAACGCTGATTCAGCGTCGTAGCGCTGGGCCAGCGTTGATTACGCTTCAGCTTCATGGAGAGAGAGAGAGAGAGAGAGAGAGAGAGAGAGAGAGAGAGCAAATAACAGTCCGCTGTAGATCCTAAAATATCATTAAAGTATCATGTAAGGAGGAAAGACACATTTGCAGAAAAAAGCACATAACGTAAAATCAGTCACAGTTAGATAAAGAGAGAGTACTCAGTGACATCAAGGGATAAGTCCCAAGGCACATGTCGTGCCCCCTCATCAGAACAGTCTTGCCAAGACGATTTCGATGAGAGGCAAAACATATGCCTCTACGGGGAGAAAAGAATAACCAACCGACCAGTCACTAAACACTCACTCTCATCCAGAGTACTCATGATATGCCTGCACTGCTGTCACCTCTGAATGGAATGTTCGTTTCCCAATAAAATCTTATTCTCCAGTGACGTCAATTATCAATCAGCAAACGTGCAACTCGCTAAAATATCTATTACACCACAGAATACATATTTGTGTCCCTAAATTAAATTAAAAAAAAGTAGTATTTTTGTATGCTTTGTATTTTCACTTAATTATCGCAGGGTAATATATATTTTCAGAACATAGCACATGGGTCACAGGTGTTTGTTTTATTCTTTGTTTATCCCGATACCAACACAAACATTACTTTTTGACCCTCGCAACTTAACATCTGTGACCTAGATTCCCGCCCATGCACGAACAAATCGTGGAATATTTTTGTGAATGAGTGAGTGAACATTCCGTTCAGTTTAGAAACTGGAGTAAAACAAGTGGTAGTAGAACTTACGGGATTTGTGTTGCGAGGAATTTAGATATTCATATACGTAAGTACATATGAATAGACCAGCTATTCTAAATCACAAGATGTCGCTAAGTGCCAAGAAATAGTGTATCCAATAGGCACTCCACACAGAACCAGTGTCGAACACGTGTCGATTTGGCGCCGGCTCAGTGTGTATTGCCGTCATGGAATTGAATCAGGACGGAGACCCGCCACATGCCTGTCTCCGCCCGGATTCAGTCTCGGCACCACGCGACAATTCTATAGCATAATAACATAACTATTGGTAAAGTCCTGCCGCAATGGCACCGAGTAGCAATAATAAAGTTATGACGAAAAGGGGTCACCGTGCTGGTGCCTATGAATATTGTCTATCAATTTAGTTTCCTTCAATACTTCCTAAGATATGCTCAGGACAAGCAAAATAAAGCAAAAATTAAGAAGGGAGCTAACTCTGTAATTACTTATGACATGGTTACGGTTCTTGTGTTCTGCACTTTCACTCGTTGCCCTCTATCAGTGTGTGAAATTTCATGAAGTTCCCTTTTATACTTTTGGAGATATGCTTCGGACAAGCAAAATAATGAAAAAGCTGGAAAGGGAGCGAACTTCCTAAATACTTGTGACAGGGTTTGTGTTCTTGAGCACTTCACTTCCTCTAATTGTCTTCTATCAATGTGTGAAGTTTCTTTAAGTTCCCTTTAATAGTTTTGGAGATATGCTCCGGACTAGCAAAATACTGAAAAAAACTGGAAAGGAGCTAACTTCATAAATACCTATGACAGGGTTATGGTTCTTGTGCACTGCACTTCCTTTAATTGTCCTCTATCAATGTGTGAAGTTTCATTTAGTTCCCCCTGATACTTTCAGAGATATGCTCCGGACAAGCAAAATATAGCAAAAACTGGAAAGGGAGCTAACTTTGTAAATACTTGTGACAGGGTTGTGGTTCTTGTGCACTGCACTTCTTTTAATTGTCCTCTATCAATGTGTGAAGTTTCATTTAGGTCCCCCTTATACTTTCAGAGATATGCTCCGGACAAGCAACATAAAGCAAAAACTGGAAAGGGAGCTAACTTCGTAAATACTTGTGCTCCGGACAAGCAAAATAGTGCAAAAACTGGCAAGGGATCTAACTTCGCAAATACTTGTGATAGGGTTACGGTTCTTGTATACTGCACTTCCCCTCATTGTCCTCTATCAATGTGTGAAGTTTCATTTAGTTACCCCTTATACTTACAGAGATATGCTCCGGACAAAAGTGTGACGGACGGACGGACAGACGGACGGAAAAAGCGGCAACTATATGCTCACCCTTCGGGGGCCATGAATAGAAGGGTTAGCATAAATATGTGCTCTTGTCATTATATGCCTCAGAAATTACCATGACGTGCGCTTACTGGCTTCATTTAATAAAATGATGACATTTGCTACAGACGTAGGACATTTGTACAGTGTAACTCCAAGCATTTCAAACAGCTTTGTAAGACCTGAGGTGATTTTCTTATGCAGTACAAGACGATTTTCTTTCCAAACACAAGATATTTTCCACTAGAATCAAAAGATCGTGTACATTGTCCACCCGAACGCTGAAGACTTTAACATGCTTTGAATGAGAGATTAAAGACATTCATATCTAACATGCAACTAAAAGCTGTATCTATTGCAATGGCCAAAATACTGGGGAAAAAGGCCTTTCCATACAGTCTAGTCTCAGAATGCTCCAGATCATTGTCTGCACTGTTTGTCAGCAGCCATCTTTTGACACATGGCTGTATAATAAAGTAAGTAAGTAAGTAAGCAAGTAAGTAAGTAATTAAGTAAGCAATGTCATTATTTAGAGAGGGTAAAACACAGTTGGTTGACAAAAACCAATCTTCCCTGAGGCCTTCTATGGCTAACTCTACTATCTAACATTATTTACAATTATTTTTGACATTGTTTAATCATATAGTTTAACCCTTGTTGTGCTGATCCAGAATGTTCTGTCTTTGTCAATTGTGTAGGTCCTGAAAAAGCCAAGTAATCAGGCTCCACTAATTGAATTGACACTGAAGATGTGTAAGTAGCTGAGATTCAGACATTTATATGAAAAGTTCACTGAATCAACATACAAATGGTTAAATATACAAACATATAAATACATCAATGCTATCTGAAACAAACATTTATAAAAATCACACAATGAAAACAACTGATGGTCTTTTGTTTGATTTTGTCAAACAAAGATTTATACTAACATCTATTTGAGGTTGAGGCAGCAAACAAAATTTGGATTAATCATTATAAAAACATCAGATTCTAAATCGCACTACTAAGATCTCTATAACCATATTTACCCAAAGTATTTGGGCAGTCATTCCTGAGCAAACTGTGTAGACCCAGTTTGACTGAGGCCTTCAAAGTTTGCTTTTCTGTCAGAACAATTTGGATTTATCATCAAAATCAAACTCTTCTAATTTTAGGACAATTTAAGTAATTGGTCAAAGCAACTGGCTAAATTAAAGTAATAATGGTATATATTCAATAGCACACATGTACTTTAAGACTTTTTAGTCATCATTCTCATCATACATGTTAAGTCTATTTTTGTCAGATAAAACCGAGAGCTCATTCCCATATGATTATAAAATCTCGTAACTATATTGTTCAAATTTAAGGATAAAACAGCACCATCTGAAGATCAATGGGTACGCTACCATCTTTTTCTGACATTTTTTTCAAGGGAGACAACTTTTGTGACTTTCTGTGTGCTTACAGGGGCCAGGAAACCCTCCAATTATAGGTTCTACTCTTAAAGGAAAGAATTTCCTCCTGCAGAAAAACTCTTTCCTTTAAGAGTTGACCCATATAGAAAATGAAAGGCAAAATTCAATATGACAGAGTTGCTTTCCCTGAAAGTGTACCCATTCACCTTAAAAAGTCCCAGTATTTACAATATTTTTATCATATGACATCGCTTCTGAGAGTGTAATAAACCCATGCATTAAAAACGATAATCCACTAGTGGATTAAATATGCAAATTACTTCATAACGTTATGTGTTGACGTCCATAAAACGTCCTGATTTCTACTGGCAAAATTGTGATGTTTTAGTGCAAAATTTGCTAATTAAATGGGATTTTATTCTCATATGATAAATAGAATCTTACATTCGTGCTCCTGTATTATTGAATTTATTCAACTCGTTGGTAAAAACGATAAGATGCTTGGCATAGCCTTGCATCTTATCTTTTTCCCCAACTCGTTTAATAAATTCAATAATACATGAGCACTCATGTAAGATCCTCTATATAATTTGACCCTGCATTAGATGGATGAATGGATGAATCTGCTATTTTGCATCATTTTCAACAGCATTTCATTCATCTCAGGCTGATCAAAGGGTGATTATGAAGTAGAGCTCTTGCTTTAGGCTCCGAAAGAATCTTGTCTGTAGCACCCACAGCCCCTTAATCAGAAGTCAGGAGTGCAAACCATTCAAAGGCACAGACACTTCAGACCTTATATTAGAACAGGTATTAAGTAGTTACGGGCCAGATCATTCCATGCAGCTAGATTTCTAAAAATTGCCTCTGATAAACTAGGATTTGGTTGTGTTATAATACTAGAAAAGACTTATTCAGTAAGGTGAAAGGCTACACCTTCAGCAGAGGCAACTGTTACATATTCATTTTTTATTCTTCTCAGAGTCAACTCTTAAAAGAAAGAATTTGCTCCTGTAAAGGCCAATTCTTTCCTTTAAAAGTAGACCCAGATTGGAAAAGATCCGGGGCCGTATTCATAAAACGACTTAAGTTGTTGCTATGCTGTTGCTAAGGCTAACTTTCTTTGAAAGAGATTCCCTACAACTATGAAATTTGCTCTGGAGGAACAGTCTTACAGAGACTGTTCCTCCAGAGCAAATTTCATAGTTGTAGGGAATCTCCTTTATAGAAATTTAGCCTTAGCAACAGCATAGCAACGACTTAAGTGGTTTTATAAATACGACCACTGTTACCCAAACATATTCCATGTACTGAGTTCCTGCAGTTGAAGCAGCTGAATTTGCATACACATTACACGGGACAAGCAAACTCTAGCATTTGGACAGAAAAAAAAACCTAAGCAAACAGTGTAAACCTAGATCAAACAAAGGAACAGTCTGATCAGGGTCTGCACTACAATTTGCAATTCCAACAGCAACTTTCTGACATTTCATCAAGTAGTTAAGGTAAATGAATACACTTGCACAGGAAGCAACCCTGCTATTCTTATTTCTGTGGAGCAAATTCTTTCAAGAGAAGATCCATCTTTGGAAGAATTTCACTGCCCAGGGAAGCAAACAAGATGTCACAAAAGTTGCCTCCTTCATAAAAATGGATGTGTATCCATACACCTTAAATCAACTGGTAAAGATGTCCCAATGTATAGGGTTATTGCTGTAGATAGATGTTAACATACTGGACATAAATATGACAATATGACTGTGCAAAAATTCACATTCAGCGAAGCATGTCTTAACCAAGCACAACCCCATGCATCATCCTGGCATATTCACCGTAATTATGTATATAGACACCTACATCATTTTGAATTCACCTTTCCGTAGCCATGCCTATTTTAAACAGTTTTGCACCTCTCCATTAACTGTAAGGTAAAAATCACAAACTGATTGTGGGACATTCAGCACATGTGATTTTATTTGTGGGACTATGTCACATGTTATGTTGTTGCATTATCAGATGATTTTCAAGTGGTATTCTGGGTGGGGCTTGGAAAGGTTTATCGGAACCTGATAATTCATCCTATATATAGAGGATCTTATATGAGTTCTCATGTATTATTGAATTTATTAAACGAGTTGGGGGAAAAAGATACGATGCGAGGCTTTGCCGAGCATAACGGCATCTTGTCGGTTTTCCCTAACGAGTTTAATAAATTTAATAATACGGGAGCACAAATGCAAGATTCTATTTATCATATGACACTAAAATCACATTTTATTAGCAAAATTTGCACTAAAACGTCACGATTTCGCCATTAGAAAACGCTACGTTTTATGTACGCCAACATATAACGTTACGACATAATTTGCATATTTAATCCACTAGTGGATTATCTTTTTTAATGCATGGCTTTATTACACTCTCAGATGTGACGTCATATAACAGCTTTTGCAGAAAGACCAGACCCATATTAGACTGCCTTAGCATAGTCTAATCTGGGTCTCCAGTGTTTGCCATTCATTCTGCAGTTTCCAACTCATTGCCACGTAAAGCAAGTATAGGTGCTTATATTAAATATAATGTATGGTGGTCTATAGAGAACAGAACAAGCTTCAGGGATCTTCTGACTTGAGTCGCATCAAGCAAAAAGGTGGCTGTACATGTCTGAGAACAGCATAGACCCAACCACCCTGTAAATGCTTGGATATGCAGGCTGGTCTGAACCTTTACTGTTCAGACAGAGCTCCAGATAAGAGGGGGTATTGAGGATAATTCGAAGATAATTTTTCTTATTTCTCAACGAAAACATGTGCTGTGACCCCTCATTAGAACCGTCTCGGTGAGACGGTTCTAATGAGGGGTCATAACATACGTTTTTATGGCTAAAAATGAAAAATTATCCCTCAATTATCCCTATTACCCCTTCTTATCTGCAGCACTGTAATGTTGCCCTGTGCATTCTACCACCCTTTTTGTGTGTCGTGGCTCATATCAGGCAGGTAATAACAAATACGTACTGTCGAAGAAGGCCAAAATAGCAACTGTCAATGAAATTGTCAATATTACAATAATTAAGAACAAAAATCCTACATGAGCTCTATGATCATTTAGGACCTACATTCTGGATAAGATGTAAAGCAGAGCGTTCTAGCATATTTTAAAACTGGTGAACATAAAGTAGCATCTTACAAAACAAAATCACTCAACAAAAGCGTCACTGAAGTAGTGAAAACAATGTAACTGAAAGAGCTGGCTTTAAAGAGCATACTTTTAAGGTGTGTGGGTATATACCTCCATGTCTTTCTGTCATTTTTACAAAGGGGAACAACTCTTGTGACTTCCTGTTTGATACCATGGATGATAAGCCCTTTGAAAACGGAGTCTACTCTTAAAGGAAAGAATTTGCTCCTACAGGAGCAAATTCTTTCCTTTAAAAGCTGACCCCACTGAAAAGGGTGGTAAAACTGAAAATGGCAGAGTTGCTTCCCCTGAAAGTGTAGCCATCCACCTTAAACCTACTGAAAATGAATCACATCTTACAAAACATATCAGTGAACAAATGCATGATGAAGTATCATAAGCATCTATGAAGTAGCATTAAGCGGCACTATGAAATGGCGTCATGTTTCCCAAAGTATATCACAGGATATACTGTCGCATATTTTTGATGTTAGCATAAATAAAAGCATCGTAAACTCGTAAACAACTGCGTTATACCCCGCCACTGCAAACCAATACCCCGTCTTCTATCTTTTATACATTTTTTTTATCATGACATGAACCTCATGAACAGAATTTTTTCATAATTTTATACATGTATATAGCTCTGGGGCAGGGGCAGGTAACCTATGAGGACTTAATACTACTTGTAACAGAAAGCTTATGTTATTTTAATCATTTCTATGAAATTTCATCAAGATATACCGAAAATCTGATTTTATATTGATTTTTTCATGATTTCATACATGTATACAGCATGTGTCAGGGGCAGATAACCACTGGGGGACAAAATTTTGATCAAGACATAAAGCTTATATCAATATGATAATTTGTTACAAGTTTCAGAAAAATCCCTTTCGACTCTAATTTTATACATTTTTTTTTCATTATTTCATACATGTATATAGCCCTAGGGCAGGGGCAGATAATCCAGGAGGACAAAATTCTGCTTATAACTGAATGCTTATGTACTTCGATCATTTCTGTGAAATTTCATCAAGATATTTCAAAGTGTAAAAGAACTACAGACCAAAAACTGTTTTTAAGACCATGAAAAGGGCAATAACTCCATAAGAAGACATTGAAATTTGCCCATTAACAATCCCAACCGAGATCTTCCCAAGACCAATGCACATGCCATGTATGAATAAAATCTGTTAATAAATACTCAAGTTATCGAACGGAAACGAAGTGCTCACGGAAGGAAGGACGGACGACCGGACGGACGGACGTACGTACAACGGACACACGGACAGCCAGCGGGAAAACATAATACCCCGCCACTAACGTGTGGCGGGGTATAAAAATATGCAACAGTATATCCTGTAGGGCTTCTACGTTTACATGGATAAACGGTAACGGTTCGTGTATATGTGCTAAACGTTTACAAAATCTACACATCGTTTAACCGAACTTCAACATGCCGTGTTCCACCAACCTGTTGAAATATCTTACATACGTCAGTGGTCCATTTAATGTACTGACTGCGACCGCGGAAACGTCTGACTCTTTGTTTTCTAACTTCTGCATATTTTATGCATCCCAGTGACATGTACATATTATGTGACAAAATTGTTACACCTTAATCGATAGCTAATTTTAGACGTGTAGATCAAAGGCAGTGTGATCTTTGCCGACAGCACATGGGGTGTAACCTACCTATTTGGCACAGATTAAGCTTACCGGGAAGGTGAGATAATTGCAGTTTGTAACATTGACAGTGATTATTAATCAACGAGTAAACTCCGATGTTTTTTTATGAATCTAGTCCATCTAATTATCAAACACAGTGGGAAAATAATCGCTGTTGGTCAATAGTAAATAGATTGGAATAGTTTAAACAGAATCGTTTCGTTTTCTAGCGCTCGTGTAAACGTTTACAATATTTTGTAAACGTAGAAGCCCTAATATCCTGTGATGTTATCATCAAAAATATGCAACAGTTTATCTTGTGATATACTGTCGGAAACCCGATGCCATTCATAATGCTGCTTAATTCTCACTGGCTGATGTCTGGTTTTATGTAACTGAAAGCTGAAACTAGGAAAGACCTGACTCCAAAAAGCATTTTGAAGATCTGTGTTAGCAATATTTAATCAACCTATCAAAGAAGCAACACAAAATTAATCACAGCACTAACGTCTGTATGATGAAGGGCTACAGATAAGCATTTTAATGCAATTAAGCATATGAAGTAATGTCTGATTGGATAATGTCAAAAATCTGCGACAGTATATCCTGTGATATACTGTCCAAAACCTGATGTGATTATGTAATATCACTTCCCACTGGCTGACGTCTGATTTTACATACAGTACACGCAACGTGAAGACATGATCTGACACGCTCTCGCGAGAAATTTTAATCTTTTCCACGAAAGTTTAATGGGGTTTTTGCGTGTGAAGTGCGTGGGAGATGCGAGACACTCGTGAGATGCGTGACGTTAAACTCGCGAGAAAACAATTTCTTTTCACGCGAGACACGCAACTTTCGAGAGAAAAGATTAACTCCATGTATGCTCAGGTGAGTCATCGGCGCCAAACTTAATCACGCGTGACGCGTGTTTTCGAGTGGAAAGGATTAATGATTCCTGTCAATTTCACAGGTCATTATATGTTGTACAGGTAATTCATTTATATTTTTACATTGGGCTAAAAAAAAAGTTGTGTGATTCCGGTTTCCAACCGACTGGTCTTTTTTTGCGCCGACTCAAAAATTTTTAGCGGCAAAAATTACGATCGGCAATTTAATACTGCGCAGGCTGATCCTAATATTTACTATCAGTGTATGGAATAAAATTCCTTTCACCATTTTGTGCTCTGAGCGGCGTCCTTTGATGTCAAGGCACGAGACTGACCCATAAACGTGCTGTGTTTACGTATTTCAACAGATGCTACCGTCTTTACATTTTATTATGGCGAAGGCCCTGAATGCGTTCAGTCACCTTTAAATATGAATATGGATATTATGTTTATTAGTCCGAATACTTTGAGAATTTTTCCGCGCAGCAGAATCAGTTTCGTTTTTCATATAGATAATGTGATTTGGCCACGCGGAGTTCGGAATAAAAAAACAAACTTCTCACCTCTTATTTTTCCTTCATTTTGATGCGTTTTTAAAATCCAAACACTTTGACTATTGATCCACGATGCAAAATCATATTTTCCATATTTCATGAATGAACTGATTAAGAGGATGCAGCTGTGACGTAATCTTTTAGCTGCCACTCAAACAGGTTTACAAATTTGCATAATTCAGAGAGTCGATTATGTGGATGTCAATCACCCCTGAGACTGCCCAGTCGCATGCGCTTTTAATGGAAACTTGACCGCTCTTACATCAGAAAGTTTATATTGATTAAAGTAAACCTTTCTGCACGTGCCACTAGCGGCTATATCTTTGAGTTCAAAAGCTGACCGAAACGCTTTGATCTTTGTGACTGCTTTGACATGGATTGGGCTATTATCAGTGGTGGCTGAGCGAAATTTTTTGTCTGTGTCATCATTCTAGAATTTGATAGAACTCCGTTTGCTACTAACTTACCTATTAACAATATTCTTTCAAACATAAGCCTCTCTAATTGACTCGCCGCATAACTGCAACAAAATTACGCCGATCATGATTGTTTATCAACCCATCCTTAATTCGTAAATGTAAATACCGTACGGTCAAACAATACTTGCGTTGAGGATGCGATCAATTAGGTTATTCATGCACGCTTACAATGTATTAATTGAACCGTTATCAGCGCCGAAAAAAAATGCATTGGGAATCATATGCCTTGTCTGTAAAGGTATATGTACTTGTATAGAAACTTGCATTTACTGTACCTACCTGGACAAAATTCCACGCATGATGCGAGAAAGTTTCTCGCATACATCATTCTATCAATTCCACGCGAGATGCGAGGAATTTTCTTGCGTGGAACGTGGGGATTTTCAAACACGCGAGGAAGTTTAGTGTGAAATGCGTGAGAGTTGCGAGAGAATCTCGTGGATTTTAATCCCCTCCTCGCGATTTTAAGTGTCATGCGAGAGCGTGTCAGATCAAGTCTTCACGTTGCGTGTACTGTAGCTGAAAGTGCTTACTTTGGGTGCAATGTAGCAAACTTTTGTAAAGTGATAATGTGAGAAGTGCACCAGAAGGGGATAACTGTATTAGAAATTGTCGGGTGGCATGGTACACTGTCAATTTATTGTTGTAAATTGTGTTTTACGGCTCCACTGATGTTGCCGTAAAAAAGGTTTGAGACCATAAAACAGACAATTTACCTCCCCAAAATGACAATTTTGAATATAATTATTCACTGTCATTATGGTCACATGGTTTATCTAACTTACCTATCTATGAAATATAAAGAATCTAGGGTTTACAGTAGGGGTGTAATGATACATCGATATATCGATGCATCGTGATAGTGGTTGCCTTGATAGTGCTATCATGATAGTGTTTTCAACTATCGATAACTATCGCCGATAGTGCTTTCAACTATCTATAGTTTCAATATTTTAAGTTCATGTAGATTGTCATCTTGTGGACTGGATTTTGACACTTGTCTTCCAAACAAATGTCATTTATGAACCTAAAAGGTGTCTGCTTTGCATCAAAAAACTTTTAAGATGGTGGTAAAGCTTACACTCAAAGTGAACAGTACTGGTATGTAATTTAGAGATAAGGGACTTTCTTATATCATCTGAATTCTTAAGAAATTGCAATATTCAGAGATGGTGATAGTATCGTGTTGCATCGTGATGTAAGACCCTCGACAGTAATAGTAACGTGATAGGGGTTTCTCCGATAGTGATAGTATTGTGATAGTCAAAATTTGGGATGATAGTCAGCCCTAGTTTACAGTTCTTCAATTCAGAAAATACCTTAGGTTTTACAGATGTCCGAAAAGCCTGATGAATGGACAAGCCAAAAGCAACATGCCCAATAACATCTTCCAAGTTAGCACTTTCAAAATTTGTAAATTTGTTAGCTTCCAGTTATGCCTAGTGCTCCATAAAAGAGACATAAGCAAACAATGCGGACCCAGATCATATGCCCCAGAATCTGAGGTCTGATCAGGGTCTACACTATTCCTAAAAGAAAATGGGCACTTCTCTTTAAAAGAAAATATAAATAAACTAAACCAGACACCCCTTAAATGACTAATGGACTCATCCAGAATATCAGGATAGAAGTGTCCACATGGCATAAATGGGTTAAAAATATTACCTGAGCCCTTTTCTCCAGCAAGTTCCTTCTGGACAGGTCCTGGTCACACCTTCTCTGTAAACCCATTGGAACTCCTCAGTCAGGGCCCAAACCACCCCAGAGTGGCACACAATCTGTTTCAACTTAAACGGGCAATCAACAGGTGTAGACTTGTAGCATGGTCTGTCCTTAGAAAGACATTTTTGTACCATGACTTCATAATTGGTCTTTATGTACCTAAATTGAAAGAAATTCATACATAGATGAAGATAATGGAATTATCTGTAGACAATTCTGAGATAGTTTTTCTTATTTCTCCATAAAAACGTATGTTGTTCCCACTCATTAGAACTTTAACTTTCTCAATAAGACAGCTCTAATGAGAGGTCACAACACACATTTGTGGAGAAATAACAAACATTGATTTTCACCACTTAATCCAATTTATCTGATGCACCTGCTGCAAAATTCCACTGATAACAGGGGTATGATAACACAATGTGATATCATGTCACTGTAGAACTGCGCTTGCGCAAATGTTATCAGGTCATGTCTTTAGGAGAGATCTCTGAAGACGATTGGCTGTATACTAACGTTGGCCTTGATATCAACGTTCCATTGGTTAATTGACGTCACCGACTTACTTCATAATGCATTCGCGACGTCAGCAAGTTCGAACATAACTGCATTTGCTTATCATTTGTTTGGCGTTTTTTACGCCGCAAAATCTTCTAATGATGCATGATAAATAGAAAACCATGTAAGTGTCTCTTGATATCAAGTTTATCAGGCTCAACCAGAAACACGTGGGACTGGCTCGGCAAGCCTCGCCATTCCTACGCTGTTTCTGGTCTCGCCTGATAAACTTGATATCAAAAGATACTAACATGGTATTCTCTATATCTCCAGCTCTGTGTCATGATAATTACCCTATTTATCAGCTTTAAGATGAGGTGTTTCCCCGTCCAATATTACCAAAGCAGTATCAGTAATTTGTGCTGCGACACGAGAAAACCAACACTGTGGTTGTGCATCCAGCGCAGACTCAGATCAGCCTGGGCAGCCGCCCAGTCTGATCAGACTCTTCGTTAAGTGCTCAAAGGGTAGCTAAGGGTCTAACCTACCTCCATGCGGACAGTGAAGACTCTGATCAGACTGGGCAGATGCCCGGACTGATCTGAGTCTGCGCTGGGCGCAGAACCACATTGTTGGTTTTGTCATGTCGCGGCTCAATTATGTTATATGTATGTCATTGCCTATATCTGTTCTGTATAGCATTCTCATGGGGAGGACCGTAATTAACGTTGTCAGAACTTGTGGTCCGACCCATTTGTCAGATGTTTTTTGGCAATAAAATATGTTTAAACTAAAAACTAAACTCCAAAATTATCCCAAATATACACTACTCAAAATATTTAAAGGAGCGCCTAATGATTTTTCCATAGACAACAGTGCAAAGCATCCCCACTTTGAGAGTCATTTACTTTGAATCAAAGAAGACACAAAATTACCAATCAATTTGCCAATATTTAAAGAGGATCGAAGTTACTGACAGCACAAATTTTGATGCAATACCTATTATACCCCTGTCCATGCACTGATTTTTGTAAAAATTGGAATTTTGGTAAAAACCTTGTAATTTTTCAAACAGGCAAAAATCATGAAAATTTCATTTGTAATTGTAAACAACCATTTTGTTTATAAAACTGAATGTCTGACAAGGTGACCTGTTGGAAAGCATCAGGCTAAACTCATGTTTATGAGATTTTACAGACTTCTAGAAAAATGCCTCATTTTCAGAAAATCTGAAAACTTCCAAAATTTGTTCCATGTAAATGATTAGTTCTATTGAATTTTTTGTTGTCTTAAACTTCGATCCTTCTTTAAAATACTGCAAAAGAATGGGAAACTCTCGGCCACTGGTGGTCGAATTTATGAGCCGTTGAACTGGGAATATATAGTAGTAATGTCTATGGGAAAATATCAACTGCTCCTTAAAATATTTTGAGTAGTGTATAATTCAGTGTTGTGTAATTCTGCTATCTCACAGATCTAGGTTTTTGAGATTGATTTTGAAGGGAAAACCCCCATCTTATAACAGAATGCCTACACCTTTGGTGCTTTTCAACTTCTGAAAACTACATTTACTTCTTGTGTACATGTTATTGTAAAACGGCCATTCCCGTAAGAAACATTCAGTTTTAATGACACCTATTATTTGGTTCAGTGCATCTCATTCTAAAATTTGCAACACAGGTTTTTCGTCAATCTAACATGATTTAAAAATTAATGAACCCCTACCACTAAAAAGTATCTTACCATGCACATGTATCATCCACACAGATATAAGCAACATCCCCTTGAACAGACGGTACCCATTTTAGCCCCTCAGGGCATTTTGCAGTGATCTTTGTTCCTGCATATGCCACACCCTTGTATAGCCTCCACACAATAGTTCCTGAACGAGATACAGATATCTGGCTTGCATAGCCAGATGCTTTTCTCCATGCCAATCCAGGTCCTTTTAAAGAACTATACCATATATTAGTACTCTTGTCAGTATACCACACATGAGTGCTAGAAGCACACAAACTGAGCATATTTCCTTGTGCAGTGATTTCTGTCCACATGTTTACTGACTTTCCCATGGAAGGATTGTGAGGAGTGTCTAGAATGTGTATGGACTCAGACATAGGATCTGATGTCTGTCTTTGAAAAGGGGAGTTAAAGCTACTATCTGATGACATACTATCAGGAGATTTTGGTGTATAACTGGAATAGAAGTCATCTTGGGATATACTTGGTGTTTTGTACAAACTGTAGATAGAGGGTGAAGTTTCTGCTGGACTGAACACTGGTGATATACCTGTTCCTAAATCACTGGAACTGGCCTCAAAGTCTAACTGTTTTAATTGCTTGTCTAAATCAGATTCCTTGTATTCATTTAGAGTCTTCCCAAAGTTTCTTGTTATTTCATCCTCTAAGTCTTTATACCTTTGAGTAGTCATTCTAGTGTCTTTCAGCTGTATACTTTCTACCTCTTTCCTTGCAGAAACACTGGAACTTAAACTCTGAGGTCCTGACTTAGTGGACAATTCAAGGTCTGAAAAACTACCTTCTGAGGTTTGGCTAAGATATGAATTAAGCCTGGCAATTTCTTTGTCTAAATTTGAACCAGTGCCCGATTCAGTTTCTGGTTTTTGTTCTGAAGAATCAGTGAACAGTTCTACTGCTATCTGAGGACTTAGTTCTGTGGTTTTAGCAGTATGTGTCTGATCATGTCTTTCTCTCTCATTGTCTATCTTACATGTAGGCTTCACTTCTACATTGGTATCACATATATCCTGCTTTACAGCAGCTGTAGCACTTTCAACAAGTTTCTCTGACACGGTATCTTTAACAGTTACATCATCTTGTTTCACAACTATTGCACTATCATGGACATTAACAGCTGATGGTATTTGCTCAATGTCTTCACCAGCAGTACTAAACTTATCATCCATTACAACATGAGGACTGCTCTGCAAAACAGAAGAATCACTATCCAATTCAGAACTTCTTTTATCTGACACATGCTTTTCGGATATGTCTATTTCTCTCTCAGCAGCTGATTCTTCTGTATTATTTCCATCTTGCAACAACTGATCAGATTCTGGGTTTTCATTGTCCTTTACAGTAACTTCATTTATGGCCCCATTTGTTGCTGTATCAGTGGAGTCACTAGTATTGCTGGCAAAACTACTGACAGAAACACTGTCCTGGTCCTGGTCTACCTCTAGCTGGGAAACAGGTTTCTTTATCTTTGGAGCTGCCAGAAAATGAAAACAAATTTTAGATAACCATGTGATGAAACACTGTCTTTTTTATATGGAAAGTCTGACATTTGCAGGACAGAATTTCTCTTTACATTCAAAACTTTGAATTTTAACTATAGTAGTTTACTGCATGCACTCATTAGGTTTCAAAAGTCTGATGCTTGTCGGAGCTAAGCCAAAAATAAATGACTGGTGTCTATTGTGAAAGTAGGTCAACATGATCTAGTTTTGTGGGGTCTAGTTAGTTAACACTGGTGTGCTGCACAAAGTGATGAAATTTTAAAATCCTAAGATCTAAAAAAGGCATGTTATGCCTGTTCATGGAAGAATGGATGGACTAAAACACAAACAATAAACAGTGTCCCACTGGCTGCAAATGGGCTTGCAAAAATACTTACATTTCTTTTTCTTTCCTTTAGCTTTAATTTTACGACTAAAGACAATGCCTTCCTCTTCTGGAATCACAGCACTTATAGTTTCTGATGGAAAACTTCCTCTCACTGTCTCTGTATCAGTCTTCCTCTCTTCAGATAATTCCACAGATGTAGTAAGTTCCACACTGTCTTCAAAAAAACTTTTCCTTGACAAGACTGCATCACTATTTTCTTCTTCATCATGTTCATCTTGTAATTTTCTTAAAGCAGAATGAGCACCTGAACCAGTCTTACTATTGGACTGGTTTGCCAAAATTTCTGATTCAGGATCATTACTTTCTTTACTAACAAGTGCAGCAAACTGTTCTACAGATGGTATATTCTTCATACTGGCCCTTTCTTTATCAGCCATTTTGATGGCATCAATGGCAACTTCAATACTGAGTAAATCTGGTGAATCCAGTCTTATCACAGGAGGGAGATCAATGGGTGGAGAAACGGTCTGTTGTCCTTTATTCCCATCACTTTCAGTTTCAAAAACATACTCCTGGTTATATTTGGAGGTTCTTACTTCACCTTGTGAGTCTCTGTTAATTTTCTCTTGAATCTTTTCTTTAATTTCATTAGGTTTGGGGATCTTTTTCATTTTCTCAACAAGGTTTTCTTGCAAAAATTTGAAAGGAGATGATTTTTTCTCCTTCTGTTTTTCAGTCAAACTTTCTGTAGAAGAATTTTTGGATGAGCATTTATCATCCTTTTCAACCTTTAATTCCAGACTTTCTCTTGATGCTTTTCCCTCCTGAAGTTCTTTTAAAACTGAAAAAGATATAAAATTACATTTGCATGACTTTCATTTTTCAAAGATGCAGCAAGCTAAATTGAATAGCCTATGGTGTGCAGAGACAGGCTGGTGCTTTGATTTGCTTTAGCTGATTTTCAAAGGGAGTTATTTTTGCATATCTCCTTCACTTTGTGTATTACACAGACTTAAAGTCAAAATCTTAAATATTGCACTGGTGTCTGAATGTGTTCTACATGACTGTATATGGTGAAAAGTCGTAGTTTTCCATTCCGAACTTCATAATACTGATTGTTTTCATAATGAGAGTCAGCATTTCAGGCTGTCGAGCGGTTAAAACAATCTATTGACTTCATGACTTATTTAAATCCCCAACCTATTGAATATGAAAATATATCACGAAGTGGGAATTGCATTGTTAACACCAAGGTCATAGAAAATAAGAATGTCAGACATGATCTCAGCTTTTTGAAATAATCTGACTAGGCTATGTTGGTTTGCAGTGTTTAAGCTTTAGAATTAAGTTTATCCAGACTGTCAGTGTTTATATACATGTATATTGTGGAGAAATAAAGAAATACCCATTGGGCAGCTAAATTTCAACCCATGTGGTCTATCGCCACTGCACCTAGCCATACAGAGACATCAGTCTTTCCCGTTATACCACTTCACTTAAAAAAGAACAATCATGGAGCAGTGTTAAGTGCAATTTCTCTACTTGACCCTTTGGATAGGGGTGCTGATTTTGCTGTGTAAACAAACAGAGTTTTTTTTCTGAACTGTCCACACAGCTTTCCTGCATTTTTTTGCAGTTTTCTTGTTTAGACTTTATAGTAAACAAGATGGCAATGGTGACCCTAAACTGCTCATCTAAATTTTTATGCTTAGAAGCTTCTCTGGACACGGGTTATTTAAGTTTTCTTTACTGATATCTCAAGAGAAAGTCTTGTGCATGGTGACCCTGCTTTTTGACAATTTATTGCTACAGCCAAAGAAACCTTGATAGAGAGGCACTCAAGAAACAACTTACTTTCTAAACCATGTAGTTAGGTCAGCTTGAGAAAAGTTTTTTAAAGTTATCACATTAGAAATGTAAAGAAAGAAGGTGCCAGTCCCTTGTGGCAATGTGTTTCTTGTTGTTTTTTAAATCATATGGCTTCAACATCCTTAGTTGAGGCTCACCAAATGAATACAGCTCTACAATTATTATGAAACTGTGTCAGCTGGAGTTAAAGCAGAACAGCTATGAATTTGGATGCGTTTGTTTTCAAAGAATGTTTTGAAAATTTTAAATATAGCAAAACAAAAATCTTGCATATTCAAAATCACACAATATGGTGGCAAATACTCTGTACTAATCTTTAACTTACTTCTACTCCCAGCCTGCGGCAAAGGCTCAGTGGAGATCCGAATCAACTCCCTGTTTGTGTTACGTCTTAACACAAATATTTCATTCCCTGTCGTAACAACTGATATAATTTTTCCAATACACTTCTGTGTCCCAATTATGGAACTATTTTCTGGGTTCAACACATATATACATGACTCGTTCCATGTCACAAGCAAGTTTCCGTTGAACAGAAGCAGGGGACCAAACTGAGTAGCTGGTACCCCTTTTTCTATACTAGTCACGACAAAAGCACCAACTGGTAGCTGGTTATGTGGTTGAGACAACAAGTCCTTGAATATGAAGGTGTTATTCACTGTTCCATCTATAGAGGCGTTCCATATACGGAAGCCAGGCCGAGAACAGTAGAGCTGAGCATCATCTGGTTTACACATAGCAGGAATGAATACTGCTCCAAATTTATCTATTCTGAAATACAAACAAATTACCATGAATTAAAAACAAATATATTGGGTAATATAATTTAACACTAAATCTCTTTATACAGTCTATCACTCTCCCCTTTATTTACTTCCAAATCGTGGAAGTAATTATGTGTATTTGATATGTGTGCTTATCAGATTTTCACAGCTGTTTGCTGGGGAAAGTGAAGTACTGTATATGATCACTCTCAATCAATATATGAATTTTCAAAATTTTGAGCCATGACATGAGAAAACCAACAAAGTGGATGTGCACACAGCACAGACTCAGATCAGCCTTTGCGTCTAACAGGTCTGATCAGACTCTTTGCTGCCAGTGTAAAGGGTAGCAAAGGGTCTCAGCTATCTCCATGTGGACAGCAAAGACTCTGATCAGACTGGCCAGATGCCCAGGCTGATCTGAGTGTGCGCTGGGCGCTGTGTATCTGTTATTTGAAATGTACAATATTTATTCGGTTATATGACTGGGATCTCTCCTTACAAAATTACCCCAACTATGTAAACCAGTCTTGTGTAATTTGGCTTTAAGAGTGATTTTTCTCTTCCAAAACAATCGCAAATATCTAGATCTGTCTTGCAAGATGGATCTAGATGTTTAGGATGGTTTCGGAAGGGAAAAATCCTGTCTTATAACCAAATGAATACAGTTCTGTTCTATTTTGTCCTTCATGTTTCTCTCTCTTCTTCTTTTGGTGTTTTGTTAAGGGTGGTGCTTTATGATAAATGGCCTTTCCTGCAGATCTTCATTTATATTTTAACTTGGATTGATGCAAATGATGAAAAAGAAATAGAACAGCTCTAGCAGTGAATTGTTGAGCAACTAGAAATGTTTTCAGAGAAAAACTGATGTCCCCCCACCAGCCCATTTCCAATCCCCCCCTTATGAATAAAAAACCTGTGCAATTAAAATAGTTGGCAAGTTTGGAGAAAATCCATCCACTGGTTCTAAAGATATCCTACATAGATGACTATGTCCTTGCAAATGAGGTCAAGGTCACCAAAATCTAATCAGCTCTTAAAGTTGACCCAATGATGTATCCATACAAGTTTGGTGAAATTCCATCCACTGGTTCAGGAGATAAAGTGAGTACAAGAAATTGTCATTTAAGTCCTTCAGTGACCTTGAAAATGAGGTCAAGTCACCAAAATTTAATCAACTCTTAAACTTGCCCCAATGATGTATCCATGCAAGTTTGGTGAAATTCCATCCATTGGTTCAAGAGATATAGTGGGTACAAGAAACAGTCATCTAAGCCCTCCAGTGACCTTGCAAATGAGGTCAAGGTCACCAAAATCTTATAGGCTCTTAAACCTGTCCCAATGATGTATCCATGCAAGTTTGGTGAAATTCTATCCATTGGTTCAAGAGATATCATGGGTACAAGAAACTGTCATCTAAGTCCTCCAGTGACCTTAAAAATGAGGTCAAGGTCACCAAAATCTAATCAGCTCTTAAGCATGTCCCAATGATGTATCTGTGCAAGTTAGGTGAAATTCCATCTATTGGTTCAGGAGATATAGTGGTTACAAGAAATTGTCAGCTAAGTCCTTCAGTGACCTCGAAAATTAGAACAAGGTCACCAAAATCTTCTCAGCTCTTAAAGCTGTCCCAATGATGTATCCATGCAAATTTGGTGAAATTCCATCAATTGGTTCAAGAGATATCGTGGGTACAAGAAATTGTCAGCTAAGTCCTGCAGTGACCTTGAAAATGAGGTCAAGGTCACCAAAATATAATCAGCTCTTAAACTTGTCCCAATGATATATCCATGCAAGTTTGGTGAAATTCCACCCATTGGTTCAGGAGATATTGTGCATACCAGAAGATTTCATGCCATTTAAGTCCTCCTGTGACCTTGAAAATGAGGTCAAGGTCATCAAAATCTACTCAGCTCTTAAGCTTATCCCAATGATATATCCATGCAAGTTTGGTGAAATTCCATGAATTGGTTCAAGAGATATCGCGCATACAAGAGTGGGACGCCGACGCTGACACCGACGCACCTGGAACCGCACTGAAAACAATATGTCCCCCCTCACCTTTGGTGGGGGGACATAATAATTCACTGTTTGGCGGTCAGTTGTAAAGTAGAATATATCACAAGCTCGGAGTGCGAGTGATATATCTCCTTACAACTGACTGACAAACAGTGAATTATTACCCAACAATTCAATCCTAGAGCTGAACTATTCGGATTCTTACACTCAACATTGAAAAAAGTTGGGGGGTTTTTCATTCAAATTCTCCCAACCTTCCTGCCAGTGGGTTCATGCTCTCGCTTATATGCTTAACTGTATTTCAGAAAAATGTACATTTTAATGGCGATTTTACAAAGAAAAAAAGACGTTACACTGTCTAACATCTCAAAACGTCACAAAATTACGTCAGTATTGCAAGTGACATCAGGAGTTAAAGTCAGGCGCACTGAAACAGTGATTTGTTGCAGAATAAAACATCGAAACTTTCCATTGCTCCCATAGGCACACTGTGTTAGAATGTACCGTAAAAATTCTAAAGATCTGGATACCTTGAATAAATAATTGTAGTTGTCCTAAAAATCAAACAGTTTGGTATTACAATGCAGTAATACCTCCATAAGATACTGATGGAATGGCAAGCAGTGTAGACCCTGGTCTGACTGCTCCTTTAGGGGCACTTTGATCTGGGGCTGCACTGTTTACTCAGACCTATCTTTCCCAGTACAGCAGAACTTAAATGGCTCAAACCCTGATGGCTTGTTTACCCCACCTGTCTGGAACTTGTTCTTGGGTCCCAAGATATTGATTTCTACGGAAACTAACCCTGGATGGCTGGAACTACTTTTGGCTGGAACTTATTTTCATGGTCCCACGCCTGTTCGAGCCAATGAAGTTCTACTGTATCTAGAATTTTTCATGGTAAGAATTTTGACTCAACTGAACATTAAATATAGGTCCAGCGTACAGTAAAAAACAACATCAATGGATACCATTCATTATAAAAATAAACTTCATGCCATGTTTGCTGATTTTAAGTAATATACTTTGTCAGAAACGTAAAAACCTGGACATGAACTGGGACAGATGAACGGAATGAAAGACATGAAATCAGACACCAATATGGCACCTTGCTGAGCAGTTACGACAAAATAAAGGATAGTTTTCAAAAGATATCCTACATTTTCCTGTCTTTGGAGCCAACCTGTACCAGCTGGTCTTTGTTGCCCATGCGACATATGACACATCTATGAAATGTGGAAATTAGCAATGACTTGTGGGCACAGTCTAGTTGAACAATCTCTGTATCATTCTCTATTAGTAGTATAGATGACTTGCACTGGCCCTGCGAAAAATTCAAGAAGAAATTTTCATAAACAGTTTTTCCTAACAAATTATTTACCGTAAAAATTAAAAAAATTGCGACACCTAAAATATCACGGTGACTGTCCTTTGGTTTTTCAATACTGTAATGCATCTAAAATATGCATATGGAATGGCAAACAGTGCAGACCTGATCAGACTGCTCCTTCAGATCTGGATCTGCACTGTTTGTTCAGACCTATCAGTCCTATTCCAATAAACTTACCTTGAACTGAAACTGGTCAATATTCTGTTTTCAATGCATTTACATAGCCATTTGGATAGCTAGACACACATCTTACATTGTAAGTGCATGAAAATAAAACTGAACAAGTAGCCCAAAGGGCAACAATTGCTCACCTGAGAGACATTGTAAACCTATAGGGATATTTAAGATGCTCAAGGGCAGCTAACTCCACAGTCAGTGGTCCAATCAGGCTGAAAATTAAACTCATCCAAAACATTATGTATGCCCTCATTTAATATATGCAAGTTTAAAAAGTATCCGATCAAGCGCACAATAGACAGAGCTGTCAAGGGCAGCTAACTTCATGGTGGTTGGCCTGATCTGGCCAAAATTTGAACTTGTTTAAGATATTATGCATTTCCTCATTACCTGCAAGTTTGAAAAGGATCGGATCAGTAGAAACCAAGAAAAAGTGGCGACATTGATTTTTTGGATGCTCAGGGCAGGTACTCCATAGTCAGTGGTGGGATCCAGCCGAAATGCTAACTAATCCAAGTTTTTATGCATATCCTCATTACCTGCAAGTATGAAGAGGATCTGATGAAAAATGAAAATGTGATGACTTTGTTTTCTCCATTATAAGACTATGGGATTTTTTCAAACGCTCAAGGGCAGCTAACTCCGTAGTCTGTGCTCGAATCCGGCCAAATGTCGAACTCATCCAAGCTCTTATGTATGTCATCATTACCTGCAAGTATGATAAGGATCTAATCAAAAACCTTGACTGCAGCACTCTGAAAGTCAAACTTGCTCGAGATATTGTCATGCACTACATTTGTGTGAATTTATTTAAAAATCCGTTGAGAAATGTAGGTGCTAGAGCGATGACAAAGTTTTTCTAAAAATAGCCACAGTGACCTTGACCTTGGGCACAGCATCCTGAAAGTCGAACTTGCTTGAGATATTGTCATACCCTACATTTGTGTCAAGTTATTTCAAAATCCATGGAGAAATGAAGGTGCTAGGGCGATGACAAAGTTTTTCTAAAAATAGCCACAGTGACCTTGACCTTGGGCACAGCATCCCGAAAGTCGAACTTGCTCGAGATATTGTCATGCCCTATATTTGTGTGAATTTATTTTAAAATCCATTGAGAAATATAGGTGCTAGAGCGCTGACAAAGTTTTTCTAAAAATAGCCACAGTGACCTTGACCTTGGGCGCAGCACCCTGGAAGTCAAACTTGTTTGAGATATTGTCATGCCCTACATTTGTGTGAAGTTGATTTAAAATCCGTTGAGAAATGTAGGCGCTAGAGCGATGACCAAGTTTTTCTAAAAATAGCCACAGTGACCTTGACCTTGGGTGCAGCACCCTGAAAGTCAAACTTACTCGAGATATTGTCATGCCCTACATTTGTGTGAAGTTATTTTAAAATCTGCTGAGAAATGTAGGTGCTAGAGCGCTGACAAAGTTTTTCTAAAAATAGCCACAGTGACCTTGACCTTGGGCACAGCATCCTGAAAGTCAAATTTGTTCGAGATATTGTCATGCCCTACATTTGTGTGAAGTTATTTTAAAATCTGCTGAGAAATGTAGGTGCTAGAGCGCTGACAAAGTTTTTCTAAAAATAGCCACAGTGACCTTGACCTTGGGCGCAGGATCCTGAAAGTCGCACTTGCTCGAGATATTGTCATGCCCTACATTTGTGTGAAGTTCTTTTAAAATCTGTTGAGAAATGTAGGCAATAGAGCGATGACAAAGTTTTTCTAAAAATATGTGATGACGTTGTTTTCTCCATGATAAGACTATGGGATTTTTTTCAAACGCTCAAGGGCAGCTAACTCCGTAGTCTGTGCTCGAATCCAGCCAAATTTCGAACTCATCCAAGCTCTTATGTATGTCATCATTACCTGCAAGTATGATAAGGATCTAAGCAAAAACAGTTGAGAAAACGTGATGACGCCATTTTCCCCATTATAACCCTATGGGATTTTTTTCAAACGCTCAAGGGCAGCTAACTCCGTAGTCTGTGCTCGAATCCGGCCAAATTTCGAACTCATCCAAGCTCTTGTGTATGTCATCATTACCTGCAAGTATGATATGGATCTAATCAAAAACAGTCGAGAAAACGTGATGACGTCGTTTTCCCCATTAAAACCCTATGGGGGCTATCTGTTGCCATGGAAACCAGAGTTCTGAGCTGATCGGCACCAAAACCTTATGCAGCCTTTCCCCCACCCAAATGATGCTTCAGATAAAATTTGATTGCGATCGGCCCACTGGTCTCTGAGATATTTATGTTTGAAAGTGTTGACGCACCCACCCACGCACCCACCCACGCACCCACCCACGCACGGACGGACGACGGCTCGACTCCCATCCTATAAGCTCACCTCTGAGCCTTCGGCTCAGGTGAGCTAACAATACGATAATTGCTCTGTCAATTTTGACGCTGCACACATTAAGTGATCAAACAATATTTCAAACAAATATGATAATACTGAAGCATATTACATGAGATACACACAGTCGAGTAGTTAGTGCATCAACTTAATTTGGGAATGTTGCTGGTCAGATCCTCCAAAATGCTTGAGTTATCTGATGCTTTAAGGTTAATTAGTAATTTAAGGGGAAGCAATTCTACCAGTTTCATTTTACCTCCCTTCTAAATTAGGATCAACTCTTGAAAGAATTTCTCCTCCAAAGTACATGTACATCCCTTTTTGGAAGTGTGTTCCTTGTCCATGGAGGCAAAAAGACTCACAAAAGTTGTCCCTCTTCCTAAAACATGGCGGAGTATCCATACAACTTAACTTTTGCCTTACTGATTTTCCATAATGGACTATATTCTGCCTGTGAGGTTCAATAGTCGATTTATGGGGAATCAGTTTGTACAAGAAAACAAAAATTCTCATTGGGTGTGGCCTGTCTGCTTGTTGTCTCAAAACAGAGCTAATGGTAAACCAGAAACTTGACACAAAGTTTGTGACCCTGCTGATGGCACCAGAAGAGAAATACTTATGTCTCGCTTCTGCTAGTCGAGAGACAATAAAAACAATTGACCCAGATCAGACTGCTCCTGAAGAGCAGTCTATGTCAGATCAGCACTGTAAAAACCTCAGCCCTGTTTTTCAAAATGTATCTAGGGTAAAGCTGAGCCCACTAATTCTAGCAGGCTAAAGGTTTATAAAGGCTGTATGAATTCCTACCTCATAGAAATCCACTTCAGTACAGCCCACACTACCTTTAGTATCGCCGCTGAACAGTTTCATCCCATTGGTACTCCAGCTTAGACACCTTATAGGATTGGTATGGAGGTCATGGACTACAAATCTCTCCAACTGTAATGAGAAGACTGATATAGTACTCAAAAACAGAAATTTTTATCAGAGAAAATACCATGCCCTTTAATTGAAAAACAGTCCTGATGACTCAAAAACTTCTGCTCCACATCCACTCCCCAACAGATAATAAACTATATATTGTGAAATTGAAACTGGAAACTTTTAGTAAGGGCGCTATGTATATTTCATTTTGTCCCTGAGTATACTTTCATAGAGAACAATAAAAAATCTTCAAATTTCATCAAATATTCAGTCCAGAGCTTATTTTTTATAGAAAACATATGTTGTGGCCCCTCATTAGAACCGTCTCAGTGAGACTGTTCTAATGAGGGGTCACACCTTATGTGTTTATGGGAAAAGAAGGCAAACTTTCTCTAAATTATCCCAGTTTCCCGTTTTTCTCTGCAGCACTGACTCACTTTATCTGGAGCTCTGGAGCTCTGCCAGACTGCTCCTATAGAAGCATTATGCAACCTCACTGGAGTCTACATTATTTGCTCAGTCAAGTGCATGTATGTCCCAATACTTGGGATTTTTTCTTATAAAATCTCAACAGTGCTCCAGATTAGAAGAGTTAACAAGGGCAATTTAGAGATAATTTCCCTTCTTTTTCCATAACATATGTTGTGACACCTCATTTGAACCATCTCATAGAGACAGTTCTAATGAGGGGTCACAATGTATGTTTTCATTGAGAAATAAGAAAAAATTATCTCTGAATTATCCTCAAAGCCCCTACTTATCAGCAGCTTTGTCTCCACCAACCTGTTTGCTATGGCCAATCTTCATGGAAGGAAGCTGGAACAGGTAAATGTCTCCTGACTGGTAACCAATAGCAACCAAATGGTCAAGGCCACTATGAAGACATACACTGCTAACATGGGCATTCTTATCCTGTAAGATATATGATTTCAGTCAACTTGTCTAAAATCACAATGCTTGAAATAGCATATAATGCTTGAAATAGCAAAAGTAAAATTTTAAAATAGGATGATTAATACAGATTTAAAACACACATAGTTGATCTTGCTTACCTAAACCCAATCACATATTCTAAACTGATCACCAAGTCCTACTTTTTTTTTCTAAATATGGGATTAACCTTTAAATATGGAACATCATGAGACAGAGTAAATTCTTGATGGAAATACTTGAAAGTTTTTGAAAAAACATATCATGTAAAACAACTTATTTTAGAATTTTTGGGTGCATTTCGCACAGGTTTAATGTAAACATGTGCTACACACACCTAAAAGACATAAAAACTCTGAAATAAATCACTAATACACGGTAAGTAACAAAATGCCTTTTTCATCGAACATAAAGCTGTTTCTAGTCAATATTGCAGCCAGCCAGAGCCTAGACTTTGGGAAATTAATTCTCACATTCTAGATTTCGACAATCCTGTTTTCTGTCTGTATGTTCACTATGTTTAAACATTTGGTATGTCTCACTTCAGAAGTCTGAACACATTTGAGCTATGACACAGGAAAACCAACAAAGTGACATGTGCACCCAGCGAAGACTCAGATCAGCCTGGGCATTCATCCAGTCTGATCAGTCTTCGCTTGTCTGCATGAAGCTAGCTGAGACCCTTAGCTACCTTTTAAGCTCACAGTGAAGACTCTGATGGAACTTGGCAGATGCCCAGGCTGATCTGAGTCTCTGCTGGGTGCACATGCCACTTTGTTAGTTTTCTCGTGTCACGAATCATTTGCTATTTTGATCTGAGTTTTCAGTCCCACTATAGAAAACCCATTCCAACAATGTCCACTTATGCAATGTCAAATTCGAAAAGAAAGTAAAAAACACAAAGCCACCATCCTGCTTTGTAAAGTATATTGCTAACTCTATTCATCTGGTTTATATACTATAGTATAAGACAGGCATTTATCCTTCCAAAATAACTGCAAATATGTCAGTCTTATGTAGTTCAGCTATAAAATTGTGTTTTCTCTTCCAAAACAATCCATAAGATCTAGATCCATCTTAAAAGACAGATCTAGATCTTGGTGACTTTTTTTTTTGAAGGAAAAAAAAACTATCTTATAACTGAATACGCTTCATATCAGTAAAATCAAGGTCAACATCCTATCCTGCATCAAAACATATTTATGTTGAAAAATAAGAAATAACATCTGAGTCTTTAGTTTTAAGGTGTATGGGTATATCTTTGTTTGTGTCATTTTTACTCCCTGTTTGCTTCCCAGATCAACAAAATCATTCAAAAAAGGTCTCCCATCCCCCACCCCACAAAAAAAGGTTTACGCCCCCCACCCCACCCCCGTGTATCCATGCACTTTAAATGTTAAAACAATATACTTACATCAGACCTCAGCCTTTCTATGGAATGCTGTTTATTTCTATCATACAGAAAGACTATTCCGACATTTGAGCCTAGAGCAATGAAATCAGGATTGGCATCAACACATGTAATCTCTAAGGTCTCTATCTGTGTTTGTAATCCTCTCTGTACCTACAAAACAGAAGGTTCAGAGCTCTAGATAAGAGGGAGTATTTGATGATAATTAAGGATAATTTTTTTTATTTCTCATCGAAACCATATGTTGTGACCCCTCATCTGAACTGTCTCGACGAGACGGTTCAGATAAGGGGTCACAATATATGTTTTTATGCAGAATTAAGAAAAATTATCCCGAATTATCATCAAATACTCCCTCTTATCTAGAGCTCTGAAGTTTTTATAATAACAGATGTCTAGATAAGGGTAGGAGCCCCAGTAGCTCAGTGGCACTGGTGCGCTAAGCTAGCAGTCCAGGTTCATATCCCTCTGGAGACAATTTTTTTTCCAAACATAAACAGGGTTCCATTGCAAAAATCACGGCACTATTAGCCTTTATTATCACCCTGACTCCCGCACAACATGACTAAAACACTGTTGAAAGGGCTGTAACACCATAGATCATCCAATCATCCATCGAAAGGGCTATAACACCATAAATCATCCAATCATCCTTCACCTGTCCAGAAAAGGAATGGGTAACCTTTCAGAGGAAGCAACTCTACCATTTTCTTTTTTAATTCCCTTCTCAATATGGGTCAACTCTAAAAGAAAATTTTGCTCCCACAGAAAAGTAAGAAGGAAAAATCTCAGAAACTGACACAATTCAATCACAGCTCCCACCCAAGACACCATGTGTGAAAGAGACAACACAAAATAGAAACTCTTTTTGAAAGGATTTCCCGCCCAATGAAGCAAAGATGATGTCACAAATTGTTTTCCTTTGAAACAAGAATTCCCAACTGCCAAAAGCTATTTGAGAGAGGACTAACGGTTGTAGGTAAACATTGCTGATGATGACAATAACAACAACAATGACGCGCCCAGAAAGTGATCTTTATGTTGCTCCGGCTAAGGCAGTCATGAAAACATGGCAGAAAAACATGGAAGTGTACCCATACACCGAAACTTGTTCAGATTTATAAAGCAATACGCAGTTGTTCAAACCTAACAAGGTCGTTAGTTAAACCTTTTGTTAAAATTTCAAACGTTCATATCTCAAATACGCCAAATTTTTTTGTTAAAAAATGTGAAAAGCTTTTGCAGAGCAAAAGCTTCTCACATTTTTCAACAAAAATGTGAGTGTTTTTGGTTATAAAGTCATAAAATGCTTAACAAGTTGACCTCTTAATGGGCTCATTAGGCTAACAGTGCTTTGAACAACTGGGAACAGATGAACGCCCACAATGGGAGACAACTATAGTGTGTGAAACTGAGAGCTGTCATTCTTCAACATAAAATGCCATATTTGCCTTAATTAGCACACACCCTATTTAGAATGTATCATGGAAATAGTCTAAAGCATATTCAAGTCACACAGCTGACACCAACTGCAGTTAAACAAATCAAGTTAAAATAACTCATAACTCAAAAGAGGAGAAGTGATAGTAAGCATTCTTGCCTAGCTCTCTAGAGACTTCAGAATTAGCATGAAAATGCAAACAGCAAAATAATTCAGGAGAGGGGAAGTAATAGAGTAATCATTCTTGCCATAACCTAGCTTTCAACAAACTTTAGAAACAGCATGAAAATAATATTCACATTAAAATGCATACAGTAAACATGAACTAATAGCTGAAACAATCAACAAGCTTTATTTAAAAATATGTTTCCAGTGCATACATTGTACTTTAATACAAAGATCTAATTTTTGTCTGGAAAGGGAAGTTCCCTTTTTATCTATATTGACAGGCTTATCACAAAAATCGAACAGTGACATTTGGCACAACAATTAGGCAACCTTGCATCATTTATTACTGCTGGCATCAACTCAAACAGCAATCCCTACAGGCCTTAAAACTGCAGGATTTATGGCACAAGTTGAAAATCACAATTTTATGGCTCTCTGTAATAATGAATTTAAAGAGTCATTTGCTCAATGATTTTAACACCAGGAGATGAGATATCAGCAGATTCTGTGCAATCCCTGATTTGAAATAGATCATCCTCATATTTTCACGCAGTTTGCTTAAACTACACTTTAAACTTGAACTGCAAAGAAAACTGCCAGGCCTACCCCATGTAAATCTTACCAAACTGTGCAATGGCTTGCATAGAGTACATACTTAAACTTTGAACTGTTTGTGTTATGGCCCTTTCCAGATGCTTTCAAAGCAAGTGAACAAGCCAGGTGTGTTTCAGTAGCTGTAAGCATTTAGTTTATCTTGATGTCAATTTTGGTATTGGTTTAGGTTATGATGCAGTTTTTTTTTTTTATTATTTCAATAGTCATCACCTTAAATTCAATTGTTGATAATTATTACCAACCATCAAATTTATGAGAATGAATGTGGATATGATTTATTAATATGATTTAGTATGTTATTAAAGTATAAGTTATAACTGCTGAAAGCCTGATGCTGAAAATTTATATATGCTCTGGTCATGCAAAATAAGCAGAATCAGATTACAGTTCCTCCAAAAAAAAAACGAAAAAAAGACAGGTACTTACAGAGCTATAACGCTGAAAATTGAAATGATAAAATGAGTAATAAGCTCAAAATCACCATAGCTCCAAATAAAGGGAGTTTTCTAAAATACTTTGGAAGTAATTGTTCCAATTTCTCCTTAAAAGCATTATGTTGGTCTTCCATTAGTTTCACCTCCATGAGGCATTTTAACTCTTTCAGTACCAAAATTTCAAGCAGTCTGCAAAAATTAAAAAAATGCCTTGTCAAAGACTTTTTATATTGAGAATTCAAAGACTAGAGGGCAAACAGTGTAGATCTAGATGAGGCGGCTCATTATGAGCCGCCTCATCAGGATCTAAGCTGTTTGCAAATTTTGCTAATTGCGTCACTGGGGCTTAAAGAGTTAATGATATCGTGACATACATTTTATTGGAAACATTACAGAAATTATCCCAATATAATCAAGTACACACCTTCCATGGAATGGACCACTGAATTATATCATTCATAAAACTTTCAAAGTGAGACTCTGTAAAGTAAGCAGAAGATACTACCTTTTTTGGAATCTGTGACAGCAGGTCTGTTAATGGTTCATATTCCTTCAACATACCAGGGTCCAACGTCTCCTTCACCCTGTCAGCACCAGTGGAGACAGCCACTGATTCTGCCATTGTTTATTAGTGATAAGCATGTCCCATATTCTAGAAAATCAAACAGACACTATCCTACATGAGTCAAATTTCAAAGATTCCTGACAATGCCCTGACTTTTCCCTGACCAACCACCAGTTTTTTATGACATCCCAACCAGTTTTTGTATGTTGCTCATAAAATAAATTAATTATCTTTACCATACATTTATTTGAGCCGCAAAACGCCTGGTGAAGACTCAGATCAGCCTGAACATCTGCCCAATCTGATCAAAATCTTCGCTGTCCACATGGAGATAGCCGAGACCCTTAGCTACCCTTTACGCATACAGCGAAAGCTCTGATCAGACTGGGCGACTGCCCAGGCTGATCTGAGTCTTCGATGGGCACACATGACACTTTGTTTGTTTTGTTGTGTCACAGCACTTCCGGTTAAAAGATGGGGAAGAATCCCCTCAAGAATGACCCTAATTAGAATTAGAACCCAAATTTTTTTAGACCATCTTATATATGGATCTGGATTTTTGGGGTTGTCTTGGAGAGGAAAACCTGGTCTTATAACCAAATAAATACTGTACTTCATGTCTTGAAAGTGTCAAGAGCCAGCAGAGACTAGTCCTTCCATACATTATCACAAGGTCTACTCTCTTAGCACTGAACTGTGTAATTAAATACATTAAAGTACCAAACCATACCAAAGGCGTAAAAAATGGTACTAGGACTCCCTTGACGCTCGCCTATAAAGGGTAGTCCTAGGACGAAAAAGTGAAGATATCAGGTAGGTATAAATTGTTACTGGATAACTTGTTTGTGGCAATAACAGCTCTACAAAGCTTATGATGCCTGTTTCTAATATGTGACATTACATAAAGCTTCTTTATCTTAATAGAGAAAAGAATCTATACATTTCAGTTTCCTCCAAGGCACCTTAGATAGCGGGGAGTCTTATTTAAAGCCAGGACAACCCTCTGACAAATATTGAGATAGGTTCCATTTGGCTCTGGCAATGGCAACGTATGACAGTGCATATCTATACTAACCTGTAGCTCAGGGGAGCTAAGGTCAGCTGTAAATGGAAACCAGACTGGTGACTAAACTGCACATGAAACGATATCGCAGCTTCAGTACACGAATTTCTTGAACAGATTCTTCGTTTCAAAAATGCTGACTAAGGATCGAGAAGTGACATGTGTTGCTTATCTCTGATAAATGCATTACACAGCTAAATTATTGTTATTGTGAACTTTGATATTTTACGTTTGCAAACTGAAACAGGAACCGGAAATTAGACAGAGGCAGGGGCTATCTGCATGACGGTCGTGTCCACAACCACGGTTAACGTACAGAGCTCCAGATAAGACGGGGTATTAATATATTTTTTCTTAGGGACAAGTCATTTATTATCAGGTTATCAGGTGGGGAGGGGGGTGGGGGGGGGGGGTACAATTTCATATGATTCACCAAAATTTTTCCGACCCCCAGTCTCACCAGAATTTTTTTCGACCCCCCCCCCCCAAATAGGTGACAAAAAAGTTTATGACCCGTCCCCCATCCCCCATCCCAGCTACCCTTCACACACCATATTACCTTTTTTATTTCAGACTGACCTCAATCAAAACCTGTATGAAACACAAAGAACACATTCTTATTCTGACAGGTTAATTAATCATGCAGATTAATGGTCTATTTAAATGTTGTCTTCATCTCTTTGCACCTTTTTTCTGCTTATGAGCATCCAGAAATCTGTTTTGTCGAATGCTCAATAAAAGTGTTAATAATAGTAATTGGACTTCTGGGGACGGGGTCTGAGGGCGCAGCCCCCAGAAGCCACAGTAGTTTCGCTGATGACAAGGCCCATAGGGAGCTGATATCACAAACGCAGACATTAAAGTTAATTGAGAGCAAAATCACATAAGCTAAAATGATGGTTGGGTCCATTATAGAATATGGAATGGTGCTTCCATATTGCCTTGTTGGAATAGTGACCACTGGAAAGGCCTCGAAATTGTGACTTTAAAATTTAGCTTAAATAAACAAAAGCAAACATTATTTTTTCCACTCACGGGGAACGACAGAGTACTCTTGAAATCAACCCTCTTGAGATCAATAATTCACCACTTGATGTTAAAATACAGTAGTTCTTACTGTATTTTAACATTATCAAGTTTGATAATGTTAAAATACAGTAGTTCTTACTGTATTTTAACATTATCAAGTGGTGAATTATTGATGTACTATTCATAATCTATACCAACAATTCATATTTTAACTATCTGATTAGGAAATTGCTCTTTAAGATCATGTATCAGAATTGGAATTATTGCATAAAAAGCAGTGCCGAGAGGTATCAACAGCCGTGCATCAACAGGCTAAAAGCCGTGTTTCAACAATGGTTTTCTCGCGCTGTTGAAACACGATGACAGAACTTTCGTTATGCTTGTGCCGGGCCACTAAAAACCGCCATGCACTCTTGCCTCTCCCTTTTCGGTTAATTTACAATAATTGGTCGCGTGCTACCTACGTTTTCTTATGACGTCATCATGCTTTGTACTCTTATTACGTCATAAAGTACCGACACGGAGTTTAAAGCGATGTTGTTTACATTCTTACGACGCCAAATGGAGAGTAAATAAGTGTTAAAGAAAACATCATCCTAAGCTTTCAGTAATCAAGAACTGCAGGATGGTATATGAATGGATCAGGCTTGTTCTGCATGGAAATTATTTCTCAAGGTATCTGCTTTTTGTTGATTAATTTTCCGTCTATTTTGCATCAACTACAACGCCCATCTTAGATACTTTTCGGAAATGAGGTTGAATAGGATGATGGCAGCCATTTTGAATAGAATGAATGCTATCGGGCCCGGAAGACGAATATTAGTAAACAGATGCACCAGCGCGTTGGGTCTTAAACGGTGACAAAATAGAGTGCCAAGTTTTTTGTCAAATTTTAACGAATAATTCGTTGAATTATGCAATAACAGCGATCAAACATTTGTTTTCAATGCATTAACATTTGCCAGGTCCCTCGGGAGATGTTGAAAACCTCGGCCTTCGGCCTCGGTTTCCAACATCTCCCTCGGGACCTGGCAAACGTTAATGCATGAAAAACCATGGTTGATCCCTATATTGTTTACTGGTGATACGACCAAGGACAATCAATCACCATTAATGAGGACCTGTCATCAGGGAAGCTAGTCTCTAGCCATTACAACCCAGCGGGCACATGACGCCAAAATGACGTCGAACCGACGTCAATGTGACGTCATTACGTCGCATCGACGTCAGTACGACGTCATTTCAACGTCATGTCCCTGCTGAGAAGAGACTAGACTTAGTAACTGAATCCTCTGTACACTCGGCAGCAGAAATAAGGGAATCTGCCTCTAATAGTCTGTGGGAAGAAACTGGACTTGTAAATAGGGGTTAAAATTCCAGGAAATGGTGATTCCTGGTATACCTACTCGGAGGAACAAGGTCATTTACGGGTATACTTGCTACAACCTTCAGACCTTTGTAAAGCATTATGAGTCTACTATCTTTCCTTCGCTTTTTCAGCGATTCCAATTTAAGTTTCTCTAGAATGCCAGTCATACTCCCAGTTTCGTATGTGTAATTTCCTATTACAAATCTAGCCGCCATTTTCTGTGCCTTCTCAAGTTCATATTGAAAAAGTATACTTTGATGATCCCAAACTGAACTACGCTATATACTCCAGGACTGGACGAGCCAGTCCCTTTGTATGCTGACTCTTTTACGTCCTGTGGACATGCCGCCAAGTTACGTCTAAGGAAGCCAAGGGTCCTATTAGCCTTTGTACTAATATTGCTGACAAGTACGTTCCATTTCAAATCATTGGTAATGGTTATGCCTAGATACTTGATATTTTCTACGTTATCGCGGACCGTTCTCTCTAATGTATAGGAAGCATTGATCTTCTTGACCCGTTTCCTTGTTTACAACCTGACCTACCTATTCTCTAATGGTTTTGTAAATAGTTTAAAGAAATAGAACAATCCGTTGTGGACGCCCGAATTTTGATTGGTCGTGGAATATTGGGTTTGTTGAGAGAGGACTGATAATTATATTTGACAGAAGTCGATTGCGGCCCTCTTGATAATGCAGACTGCTGATGAAGGCTTTGACTTCCATTGATGCAGTGTACCCCATCACCGTCACAAGGCACTTGAGACACTGAAAAATATTCAATCTTTACCTACAAGAATCAAGAATATAAAAAGTGAAAATTAACTTTACAAAAGTTATTGAAACGACAATTTGCCCTGAAAAACAATGGTAGTTTTTGCGAATTCGTGTCTGAGTTTATTGAGAAGTATAAGCTCCCATCACTTGAAGAGTTTCGGACCCTAAGTAAAGAACAGTGGAAACTAACGGTGAAGAAAGCAGTGCGAGATCTGGGGCCGTATTCATAAAACGACTTAAGTCGTTGCTATGCTGTTGCTAAGGCTAAATTTCTTTGAAGGAGATTCCCTACAACTATGAAATTTGCTCTGGAGGAACAGTCTTACAAAGACTGTTCCTCCAGACCAAATTTCATAGTTGTAGCGAATCTCCTTTATAGATATTTAGCCTTAGCAACAGCATAGCAACGACTTAAGTGGCTTTATGAATACGGCCCCTGTGGACGCAACTCCTTCAGAGTGAAGCTGAGAATATGTCAGCATTAGATCGCTGTGCACAACATAGCGGCTCTTCACGTCGGGCTTTCTCATCCAGTATGGCATTCGGTTGTGTCCAATCGAATGGATGTTTCGAGAGCCATAATCAAAGTACGTATTGTGACTGGGACTTATTTCCTTCAAACTCATCTGGGATCGGAAGAAGTTTAATTTGGATGGTGTATCTGACGTGCTGCCTGGAGGATGAAGACCTCTCTCACGTTAACACGGTGTCCAGCATTCAGTGAAGTGAGAAATAGAGGATTTTACATGAATGCTCATGTATTATTGAATTTATTAAGCGAGTTGGGGAAAAAGATAAGATGCGAGGCTTTGCCGAGCATCTTATCGTTTTCACCAACGAGTTTAATAAATTCAATAATACATGAGCACGAATGCAAGATTCTATTTATCATATGACAATGAAATCGCATTTTATTAGCAAATTTTGCACTAAAACGTAACGATTTCGCCATAAGAAAACGCGACGTTTTTTATGGACGTCAACACATAAAGTTACGACGTAATTTGCATATTTAATCCACTAGTGGATTATCGTTTTTAATGCATGGCTTTATTACACTCTCAGATGCGACGTCATATATGATAAACTGTCATTTAGACTCCTTAAAGAGATGTCTTCAATATGCTATCCACTTGGATGGTCAGATCTTGTAAGAGATGCTGGTACATTGGTTCAGCTTATAACTGACTGCCAGAAGTAAGCTCCTGATTATATACCAGATAACAGAATTCTGCTTAACACCACCGAATCACACACAAGACTATTTTGTTACCAGCTTCATCTGAAGTATTTATTTCTGTATAACAACATCAAGGGTTCCTTGTGTGTGTGTGTGTGGGGGGGGGGGGATAATAGGGCTGCTGTCACCTCCTTAAAGTAATTTTGCAGAATATAAGAAAACTATAACATGTTTTAAGAGAGATAGTCATCCAGCAAGGGGACACGTGTACCTGTAGATAGGCGAAAAATACGTCACAAAGAAAGAAGGCAGCTTGTGTGTCAAGGGTTTCGACCTTCGACAGCAGACCACTAGTCTCTGACGCCTTTGGAAGATGAGACCACGTCTATATCGGTTTGTCTGTATACCGAGCAAGCCAGCTGTGGTTCTTTCTCCGGGCACACCGGTTCTTCCTCCACATTAAATACAGACTCTGACCATTACACTGGTATGAATGACTGTTCGTGACAATTTTTTTTTACTATATGCTGATTTCGGTGTGTCTGTGTCCAGTCTGTAATGTTTTTGGCTTGCCGCGGCGGCAGGCCATATATTCAGACAGGTTATGACTTCCTGTCATGCGCACTCCAGCGGAAGACGCTGATTTGTTTGTTCCCAGCTTCGAGAATGGTTCATAATTGCAAGTGCAGAACCAATATATGGAGAGCGTCTACGGGGCGCAACTTCGTTTGACTGTTTCTTTTACCTAAGCACCGAAACATAACGACACGCCACAATCTGGCACACCAAATAATCGAACATGTCTAGCATCTTTTGCCTTACTGAAAACATGAGTTATTATTATTTTTTTATTTATTTATCCAGTGTGTTTGAATATTTCTTGATTGTCCACTGTCAAATAAGGTCAAATAACGACATGCGCAGGTAAAATATGGACTGGACTTGGATTCTGGACTTTGGACTCTGGACTTCGGGCTGTGTAAAACCTGGATTTCCGACTTTGTAAAACCTGGACTTTGGACTCTGGAGTTTGTAAACTTGGACTGAAATATTTCAACAATAGTTGTTATGCCTGTACAAACAGTGTAGAGTGTATATCCAAATTAGACTACTGGTTGGAACAGTCTGATCAGGGTCTGTGCCAACAGTCTTATTTAAAAGCATTTACTGGTTTTACAGACAAGGTGTTTGATCGTATTTACTAGATACTATTTCTTATTTTTTCATAAGCGTACATTGAAATTCAGTTTCTTATTTTTTCATAAACGTACAATGTTATTCAGTTTAATGTGTCTTATTGAAAAAAAAATCAATTCAGGAAACACAACATGTGTGGGAATATATCAGTATCTTACAGTTGCCATCAAATCATCCTTTTCTAGGACTATGCAATTTTAACAGTTACCTTCCTTTTTGAATAAAAGTTGCTAAAATTTAGAGGGTCAAGGCAGCGTAGCGCAATCGGTAGCGCGTTTTGACTCAAGAGCCAGAGGTCCCGGGTTCGATACTCGGTCCGGCCACATACTTTCGTTTTTCCTTTCGCTGATTCTAGAAGGGCAGTTGTCAGTTACTGGTGAAAGTATGTGCATTTAGTACTGGTTAACCGCTTAGGAGGTCTAAGCCTGCCCAGGAATAGTGTGGTTAGGGTAACAGACCGTCCCGACATGATCATAGCTGTTTATCGTGGACAATAAAACAACAACAAAATAATAACTACTAAACTATAGAAAGACTTCTTTTTTCTTTTGCATTAAATCCCTATATAATGACAAAATATGTGATGACCAAGGACAACACGCTAGATTCTGAAACCAAACATCTTGTGGAAGCAACAAAAAAAAGTTGACTTGTAATCATTACCAATTACCAGTTATACTCTATACCGCAGACTTGCTGGGCCGCATAGTGCAGTCGGTGGCACGTCTAACTAAAAAACAGAGGTCCCGGGTTCGATATTCAGTCCGGCCACTTACTCTCGTTTCCGCTTCCACTGAGTCAAGAAGGGCAGCTGTCAGTTACTGGCGAAAGTTAGTGCACTTAGTAATAGTTGAGCGCTTAGGATGGCTAAGCCTTCCCAGGAATATTGTAGTTAAATTAACTGACCGTCCTTGTAGCTGTTTACCGTGCACGTAAAACAATACCACAACAACAACATACCACAGGCTTAACCAGTACTTATAACTGAACTCAGTGATGACAATATACTAACAAGAATAAGCTGAATATTTGCAGACGATCTATGGCAACTGTTTGGGAAGGAACTATCATTTTCATTATAACCTCCTCTCAGTGGTAGCCAGCTTTTCTACAACAGAAACAATGAGACAAACAGTCATTAAAGTTGTTTCCCCTTTTAATAATAGCCATTGTTGCGGACGGTAAGATTTTTTTCCTACCAATCTGTCACTCTGTCACAAATGAGGCTAGTAGGACGAACTACTTCCACTATTTCCTTCTCATATCAGCAGTCATGAACCATATATCAGCTTATGTGTAAGGGACTTGTAAAAGAACTTTTCCAATGTAAGATGTATTTTTTCAACATCAAGACTTGACGATCTAATAATGAACATAACTTTGTCCTAACCGAACGGCTCAGGGAATATAGCAATCAAATTCCCGTCCATCTGTCTCTGTCCGTATGTTAGTACGCCCATTAACATTTTGTTGTCCACTCTGTAACTTGAATATCCTTTGGACTATTTTCATTACACTTCACCAGTTATGTGTAGTCCATTTGCTCCAAAGTACAAACACAGTTCTGCTTAGTTCACAAAAAACAGGACGAAACTCCCAGTAAATCTTCTAATGTCCTAAAATTTCTTACATAACAATACATAACAGAATACGAAAATCCTTATTTCTAAATGCTTTTATGAAATATTTTTCAATAGCAGTAATACAAAAATTGACCTTTTTACTGAAGGTTATCATATGATTGTCAGAACAACCAGAATGTAGCGTAACCTCATTGTTACTATAGTTGTGGACGTTTTTAAATGAAGAAAGTGTCTCCAAGTAAGATACCATCTCCCCAAGACCACAAACCATAAACCACAAAGAACTACATGAGCGCTAACTTGGCAAGCCTTTCCTTTTAAAAGGAAACTTTATCTCGTCTTGCCTTGGGCATGCTGGAGTAGAACCTGTAAAGGCTAGAAAAGCAGATACAACAACAACAACAAGGTAAATAATGCGTCATCACCAGTGCACAAACATCAAATCCGGTAGTCCGCTTCAGCTAACGGACAGACGAACGGCGCCCCGTTACTGCAGCCATGGATACGTTCCGATGAGGTGCGTGGGGAGCGTCGTTACGAGAATTGAAATACACACGCACCCGCTGAGCTACTTATTAAATGGACCGTGCCAGATGTGTGCAACTATGGTTCTCTTAATAGTAGGGTAGAGACGGGTAACTTCGGACAGGCGGATAAATTCGGACATACCATTGCACACAGTGAAAATCGTGATGAGACGGCTCATCATGAGCCGTCTCATCACGATTTTTACTGTTTGTCCAATTATTTTTGTTTTAGTTCCAGACAGCTGACATATTAAGCAAACAATGTCACTGTCCGAATTTACCCGCTGTCCGAAGTTACCAGACTCTCCCCTAAAGTGCTTGAGCTTCATTTGAGCACTCGTTTGCCTTTTTTCATGAAAGGCCTAAATAAGCTCTTCAGGAGTTTCCTGAAGCCTCTGGTGATTAGAATTGGTGTGTTGTAACATCTGTCAAGCATGCTCAATCAGATTTAAAACTTGCGATCAACTACACTGGGTGGTTGCTTGGTCCCGGTAGGCGGTGATTTTTTTCTGACAATCGTCAACGATTTTTTATGACAAATTATGTCTCATAATCGTGACTGAGCAATAACTTATTTTCAATACTGTCTTGGGATCTTTCGCAATCAGGCAGTTTGCTTGAGCATTTTAAAGGCGTAGTTAGTCGTTTGTCATATTTTTCTTTGTAAAATAGCCTCGGCAAACCAAGGACGAAAACTACTGCAAATGTCAAGGATTTTTTCCTACAACGGTTTTAGTGTCCCGGATTTTTTCCTACAGTGTCCCGGATTTTTTCCTACCACTTATACTGCATTTCAGAGTCTAAAACTAGCAGTATAGTAACAGCAATTAATTTTTTTTTCAGTGTGGGAACTAATTTTACTTCACCAAAAGCATTTCTGTCATGTATGCCTTATTATGATGATGAAATAGAAAATATGGACCCTTTAGGAGCAAGGAATACGTAAGACATAACTTCAGAAGTCTTTGTTTAATTGAGTCTTCTTTTCAAGTGCAGATTCAATCTACAGAGTCTGCTTTTTTCATTCTTCGGACCATTTCTTGCTTCCAAAAATACTAACATTTCAAATCTTATTTAACTTCACAGGATGCTGGAGGTGCTGTGCGGCGGCCGTTAAGTCTTCACGCTACATCTAGTGCAGATTATATAATTTCTACTCCTTTAGAATCAATTATTTCATTTCGAGTCATTCTGAAAATTGAGTAGCCCAGCTGCTACTAGGGGCATGCCTGGGTTTGCACGTTTTATTGAGACTTCACTGAAACTGGTGTGAGGTACCGTGTGACGGCCCTTAATTGTCCCTAGGTATTCAGTCATAGTGTAGATAGTATAAGTTCTGGTCCTTTGGAATCACTTATTTCATTTCAACTCATTTTATTAATACAGTAGCCGCTGCTAGGGGACATGGCCGGAGTTGCACAATTCATGACTGGTCATGAGCAGCCGCAATTGAACCGAGTCTGCTATTTTCATTTCTTTGGTATTTCATTGCTTTCAAAGTATCTTACTTTTCATAACTTTTTCTGTTCATGTTTTGCACTGCAGTATACAAAATTGTACAGGCCCTCAAGAGAAGCACTGGATGGATGGATTACTTGCGATATTACGTCCTTTTCAACAGTATTTCAGTCATATCAGGACGATGGGAGGTCGATAATGAAAGGCTGTGTGCAATGGAACCCGTTTACGTTTGAAAAGATTCTCGCCTCAAGGGGGGATCGAACCCGAGACCGCTAGATCAGCTAGTCAGCGATTAACCTACTGAGTACTAGGGCTCCAGTATCGGCTGGGCATGTGAGCTGCTTTCAGAATTAGCAAGTCTAACATAAACTAGGCTATAGTAAGGAACAGGTAGCTGTTGTACACCAATGATAGTACACATGGAAAGATTGACGCTTTGGAATCACACACACACACACACACACACACACACACACACACACACACACAGAGAGAGAGAGAGAGAGAGAGAGAGAGAGATGCACGCAGGCACGCATGCATAATTTTGAAGAAAACATATAAATCTCCTGCGCCGCCTAAGCGAGAATAACACCCTGGCCGCGGCGGAACTCAAATCTTCAACCTTCTTGGTACTACTGAGTAAAATGATAGGAAATGATCAGGACTGCTCTGCCAACTGAGCTATCCTGGCATTAGTTAGTTTAAACATATTTATTTCAACAAATCTCAAGTGTACATAAGTCTAATACGCATAATAAATAGGATTAGAACGGAAGCATCCTGGCATTGGATGACCATGTGGCCACGTCGTTCAGTTGGAAGAGTTAGTATAGCTGTCTCGCCTGCATTGGGAAGGCCACTAAATATTGTTTTAATCTTACTAAGGCTACTCAGGATATCCAATTGTAAATTTTTATATATGGAGCAATAGAGTGGTCTGTATATAATGAAAAGGCTGGTCTTTTAATGACCAACAAGTATTTCGTCTTCCGTTTATGCACCACAATAAAAGGTTGAAACATGCTTAAATCTTGCTATTCAATCTATGCGCAATAAAGTATCATACTGACTACTCATTTTGTAGTTTGCGTTGTCAGAAAAAATCAGGCGCTTAAAATCTATCGAAGGAGCGAATCCGGGACTTGTAGGGAAAAATCCGGGACTTATGAGAACTTAAAATCAGCTGACAGACCCATTTATATTATTGTAAAGTGTCAAAAAGTAATATAGTATGTTTCCCAACATCGATTTATGATTAAAATAGCTTTCCCCTATGGTAAACTTCGAAGACATTGGCATAGCAGACAGTTCATCAAGAGGTTCCCTAAATGAAAATTACCGGGTTTAATTTATCTGTTGACAAAGTTAAACTTTGTATTGTATCTAATCTGCTTAAGATCTACCAGGAATACGCTTAAGATTTGTAAAATAATGGTTTAATTGACAGAATTCATCATTTTAACGCATCCGTTTTCTGTTATGACGTCACGGAGAAAAAATCATTGACAATTTGGAAAAAATCCGGGACCATTGTCAGAAAAAATCGTTGACGATTGTCAGGTAAAAATCACCGCCTACCGGGACTAAGCAACCACCCAGTGAACTAGACATGTCCATCGTGACGGACTATAGATAGTGTTTGTCCCAAGCTACTAGTTCATCACAACAAGAGGCCCAAATGGGCCTGATATCGCTCACCTGGCTATTTTGCCACGGTACCATTCTGACACAAAATTGGTCCGATTCCACTGAGGTTTTCTCATTTTCACGTTTTGCTATTTTTAGTAACAGAGGATATCACGACTGGTCTATGAAACATCTCAATGTGCCACAAATTTCGTCAAAATCCATTCAGCGGTTACAACAACAATTTTTTTTTTATTTAAAGTCGGATGTGTTTACATAACACATCCGACTTTAAAAAAAAACTTTTTACTGAGATATTGTTAGTTTTCATGTTTTGTGCTTTTTAAGTAACGGCAGATGGCGGCCACCTTGGATTGCCAAATAGCAATTAATCAAAATGGCTTCATGCAAGGAACATTCTGACAAAAAATTGGTCCAATTCAATTGAGATTTTCTAACTGTTACATTTTGCTATTTTTAGTTACAGAGACCAATATGACTGGTCTATATTTAGTTACTTCTGAAACAACTCTATACAAGAATCATTTTGCCACAAATTTCAACAAAATCCATTCAGTGGTTACTGAGATATTGTCATTTTCATGTTTTGTGCTATAATTAGTAACGGCAGATGGCAGCCATCTTGGATTGCCAAAATGCAAAAAAATCAAAAAGGCTTCATGAAAGAACCATTCTGACACAAAACTGGTCCAGTTCCGTTGAGATTTTCTAATTCTCACATTTTGCTATTTTTAGTAACAGATGACACCATGACTGGTCTATATTTAGTTATGTTTGAAACACCTCAATGCAAGAATCATTTTACCACAAATTTCGTCAAAATCCATTCAGCGGTTACTGAGATGTTATCATGTTTTGTGCTATTTTTAGTAACGGCAGATGGCAGCCATCTTGGATTACCGAATAGCAGACCAAATAGCAATTTATCAAAATGGCTTCATGCAAGGAACATTCTGACAAAAATTGGGCCAATTCCATTGAGATTTTCTGACTGTTACATTTTTCTGTTGTTAGTTACAGAGGCCGACATGACTGGTCAACATTTAGTTACTTTTGAAACAACTCTATGCAAGAATCATTCTGCCACAAATTTCAACAAAATCCATTCAGTGGCTACTGAGATATTGTCATTTTCATGTTTTGTGTATTATTAGTAACCGTTAAACGGCAGATGGCAGCCATCTTGGATTGCCAAAATGCAAGAAATCAAAAAGGCTTCATGAAATGACCATTCTGACACAAAACTGGTCCAGCTCCATTGAGATTTTCTAATTTTCACATTTTGCTAATTTTAGTAACAGATGACACCATGACTTGTCTATATTTAGTAACGTTTGCTACACCTCAATGCAAGAATCATTTTGCCACAAATTTCATCAAAATCCATTCAGCGGCTACTGAGATATTGTTATCATGTTTTGTGCTATTTATTGCAGCCATCTTGGATTACCAAATAGCAAATTATCAAAATGGCTTCATGCAAGGAACATTCTGACACAAAATTGGTCCAATTCCATTCCAGGGGTCTTGAGATATTGTCATTTTTATGTTTGTGCTATTTTTAGTAACGGCCCCCATGGTTGCAATCTAGAATAGTCAATTGCCACAATTTGAAAAAAAAATCCATGTTTCAAGGACTATTTCTGATCAAATCTGACCAGAATCCATTCATGTTTTTTTTAGATATTGACATTTGCGCAAAATCGTCTTTTAAACGCTAAGTAGATCACTGTGACCTCATTCCGCTATAGATTTTTTTGATTTTTACAATTTTTAATTCCAAGGTCCCACTAATGTACCAGGCAAACTTTCAACCAAATATTTCCTATGGTTCTGAAAAAAGAAGTTGATTTTTTTCTTTCTATTTTTAGTAACGGCGGCCATCTTGGATTCTCGACCTGACCCAATTTTACAATTTTGAAATCCTGCAGTCTGGTCATGCTCCATGTGAAATTTGAGACCCATGGGTTTAGTGGTTTTAGAGCAGAACTTGTTTGAAGTTGTTTAAATAAGTTAATTTTGGCATTGGCATTTGAGCAAAATTGCACTCGTAAATAGAAAATAGGTCACTGCGACAAAACTCCACTACAGATTTTTTTTTCATTTTTGCAATTCAGAATACCAATGTTCCACTGATGTTTCATGCCAAAATTCAGACAAATATACTAGTGGTTCTGGAGAAGAAGGTGATTCTGTTATTTTTGCTATTTTAAGTAACAGCGGCCATCTTGGATATTCGACATGACCCAATTTAACAATTCTGAGACCCTGGAGTCAGGTCATGCTCCATGTGAAATTTGAGAACCATGGGTCCAGAAGTTTTATAGAAGAAGATGTTTGAATAATTTGTATTCAATTCTTGACGGACGACGAACGACGCACGATGCACGACGAACGCCTGACGCTTTGGTATGACAATAGCTCACTATGGCCCGTCGGGCCAGGTGAGCTAAAAACACTGTGAATACGCACATTTTTTGCCCATTAATCGAAACGGTTACACGGGGGTAATACCAATTTCCCTACCTGTGCTTTCGACCGAGTCAATCAATTACCATATATGCAAAAGTGGCTGTCGCCATTTCTCGCTATTTGATTTTAACATTTCGCACTGAGCGATAAATTTTTCTAAATGTAACGCAAAATTGCTGATTTTCAGTACGTCTTAAGGACTTTTCATTTTATTATGCTACCAGTATGGCTTACTATTTCAACCTGTCTGATCCGTGGTGATTATTCGGATGGGATGGGCCTCATCCGAATCTTCACTACCGTTTTTCTCCTGATTGTAAAATCTTCAAAACGATGGGTACAAATTCAAAGATAGAAGTGTAATGTTTGTGAGAAAAGACGAAAATATACTAGGGTGTATGGGTGCACGGACATGTCTTTTCGCCATTTTAGGCAATGGAGGCAGCTTTTGCTTCCCTGTAGAACTGGGCCCTTCCGGGATGTAGTCTTCTCCAGGAAAGAGGAATTTGCTCCTGTGGTGCAAATTCTGCACTTTTCGAGCTCGACCCCATTTCGGAGGGACGGAGAAAAAAAGTGTGGACTGAGCTGCTTCCCCTGAAATGTACCCGTTCACCTTAAGTTATTTGATTTTTTGTGTTCATTATTATCATTCAGTCATCTAAAGAGTTATAGAATTAGCAGTAATACTAAGTATAATAACCCTCCTCCAGTTTATTATTGTGATCCAGACTGTTTAGATATATTTTGCTTACGATTCCGCGCATGCAGTTGTCACATATGTATATTTTGTATCATGTACCTCTTATGCATATTCTGTATGGATTGAGTGTAAATAAAGTATATATATAGACTGAGACAATCGACAGCAGTATCAGCTCGGTCGACAGCCATTAACGATAGTACCATTTATCGTTGTTGGTAATGCTTACGATAGTATTCTCGGTCGAAAGCCACTTTGTATAATTCAGACTCGGTCGAAATCACAGGTAGCCAAATTGGCATTACCCCCGTGGGTTTGAAACAGACTTTACACAGCTAATTTGCGCACTTGTATGCTGGTAATAAGGCAGGATTGATGCGATTCCATAGAAATGAGAGGCAACAGTCAGCAAACTGACAAAAATTGGACCCATTTTCTTTTCACAGATGAGTCCAGGTAGGTACGTAGATATCCACGATGATAGGAGAAGAGTGTGACGCATGCCAGGTACACGTCCTGTAGACCATAAATTAAATCGTGTTGTGGAATATGGCATGCGTCGAGGGGGTGGATGACGGTATGGTCCGGCATCTGGATTGGCAGCTGTGTGGACTTGCGCATGCCAGACAAAGGCGCTCTTATTGGTGTTTGCATTAGGAATGACGTTTTATCCCATTACCAGACCGTTTGCTGAAGTTTTTGGCGATGACATCATCGAAAAACAGGCCAAATGTGGTGGACCAGCACCTACCGACAGCAACAATCGCCCGCATTGACATGTCAATTTGATCACAAGTTTTAAACCTGATTGAGCATTCTTTGGACATGTTACACCGCCAAGCCTGATCACGTGAGGCTTCGTGAAACTCAAGGAAATCTCATTTAGGCCTTTCGTGAAAAATGGCCTAAATTGGCCTCTGGGGATTTACCAGAAGCATACCGAGTGGCTGTCATGCAGTTATTCAGGCCCTCAAGTTGGAGGTCACACTGAGAACTGAAAATGATTTTGCATGGATAAAGCCAAAAATAATGGACATTCAGTTTTGTGTTAATGCCAGTTTTCACTTTGATTATAGGGGTATGCCTGTTTATTCATTTCTGCTGATGTGTCACGTGATCAGATTCCAATATGTTTTATGCAGTCTTGTGCAGCATTGTTAGATGTATTCTACAGAAGAAAATGTTTTTTTTTAAATTACTTTTTTCAATATAAAAATTTTAGTCTAACGTTTGATCCTTAACTTTTTTGTCCAGTATATAATACCGTTTTCATTCAGTTATACGACAGGGTCCCCCACATAAAACATTCTCAAAGACCTAAATCCGTCTTGTAAGACGGATCTAGAGGTTTGGGGTTGTTTTGGAAGAGAAAAAGCCATTTTATAGCTGAATTTGCGGGCATTGTGGAATGGTATATCACGCCCTATAACCGAATAAATAGATATTCACTGGGTGCTAACTAAATAAATTGCATTTAAAAGAAGAATGATTATGATATCCGTATGAGCATTTGGCCTGAATGTATTGAGAAATATTCCTGTACTGCCATAATTATTTATACTAAAAGTTTGTCATTTGCGTTCTCTTGAATGCAACCTGAGTGTTCCTAGCATTTTAATAAAATTTCGTTCTGTTCTATTCTGCACTGTAAAACAATCCGTATATTTTACGGCAGAATACCTGGCAATTTCTCGTTATTTTTACGGGCGTCTGCCTGCAGAACATTTTTTGAAATCACGATACACTGTAAAAAATTTCCGTAGGTTTTACGGTAGAATAATTGGAAACCAGCTGCCAGTCCATTTCCCGTTATTTTTACGGGCGTCCGTAAAATTTCCCGGATTTTATCATGCAGATGTTCTACAGGCAAATCCCAATAGAAATAACGGAAAACGGACTGGCATCTGGTTGCCAGTTATTTTACCGTAAACTCTTGCCAATGTTTACGGGCGCCCGTAAAAATAACGGTGAATGGACCGGCAGCTGCACTGTAAACAAGAAAAATCTTTAAAAAAAAAAAAAAAAGATAATCGTCGCAGATTAAATGGAAGTGTGTTTTGTAATATGTCTCTAGTTGAAGAGGTGACAGTAACTTTTCTGAATATGACTCACGTCAGCTATTACGGTAGGCACCCACAACCGTGATATTGACACTGGGTAGTGACAATAACCTATCTCAAATTTGGAATTCAAAAATGGAATGCGTTCAATTTTGAAATTGACCTGATTTCAAAATAGTTACCAACATGGTGCACTGTTTATTTTTGTGTATTATTAAACCGAAAGTACACTGTAAAAATCGCGCTCAGCTATAAAACACAAGTGGTTACATGTTTAGGTGTAAACATGTTTAGGAATATGTCATATGGCTAAACATGTACGCCTTTTCTATTATTTTCCCGGACAAAGTCAGCTAAACGCGTTTTATTCTGTTAAGCGTTACGGACGAATCCATTCTCTCTTTTCCCCGTTGAAGAACGAAAAAAGAGACGAAAAATGTTGACAGAGGAAATTTTCAAAATAAAAGGTAGATATAACCAGTTTTGTACGTGTTTAGTTTCGAAACATAAACCTAAATATGTTGCAAATTGAACATGTTACGATTTAAACACATAAAAAATCGGACTGCATTTTTTGCATTGATTCTAAACACATTTTTACAGTGTAGAAATCAAAAGTAGATCTACGTCGAGAAAAAAAAAGAAAGCTTTGAATATCTGCGTCTGTTTTCTATCGTAAAATTACCAACAAGAGAAACATTTTGAATTAATATATGGCAGAATGCTGGTATTCACAGTGCATGCGATCGATAGGAAAAAAAGAAGATTAAATATTCCTTGACCTTTGATAATATTGGCTAAATTTGACATGCGTGTTATTTGACCAATGAAGTCTTGTGAAATGTGGAACAATATCGAAATTATACGAGTCTGCGACGCGAAAAAATCCGTAAATTTTACGGTAGAATAACTGGCAACCAGCCGCCAGTCCATTCCCGTTATTTTGACGGGCGTCTGACTGTAGAACATTATTGGAAATTACGATGTGGTAGTGGTATGTTTACTGGCCGCACTCGAAAATACCCTCATAGTGCTGAAGGGCATTATGACCAAAACAACACCTGTTCAATCCTTTCCTACTCTGCTTGATGATTCCTGCTATTTTTTACGGGCGCCTGTAAAACTAACGGGAAATGGACTGGTAGCTCGTTGCCAGTTGTTCTATCGTAAAATTTACGGAAGTTTTTAGTGTGGTTGCCAGGTATTCTACCGTAAAATCTACGGATTTTTTACAGTGTGTTCTCTGAAAGTATACAAGCTGGTTAGGAAGGCGGTGACATGTCTTAGAAGGCGGGGCGCATATTTCATAAGCACACCAGAGCTCATGATGAGAGGGGTTGTGATTATAATTTTTAGACCTTTTATTCATTCTTTGTAAAACAAATGCCATATGTCTCTCATATAAAAAAAGCCCGTTTCCATTTTTAAACTTGTTGTATTACCGAAATATATTTAGGATATTTACTTTTTTAGGTGCATACCAAATATATTTCATCGAATGTGTTGAAAATATCAGCAATTTCACGAGTGCGTAAAAAATCAGCAATTTCACGAGTGCGTAGCACGAATGAAAGTGATGACATTTTCAACACATGAGATGAAAAATTTAGGTATTTACCGAAAAAAAGAGTAAATTTTCTTTTTATTTTTAAAACAAACCGCTTCACAAATAACTGTTTTCCTAGGCATTTCTCCCTAATTTTGCTTGTCTCAGCGCGTTTAGTGAGTATAATATTGGGAAAATGGTTTAAAATGTCACTAAAAGAATCGGTGATTGAAGAAAGCCGCTTGCAGCTGCCGTCGGATTGACGCTGCGTGAAATTTAGCGATACTTCAGCTCAAACAATCGGAACACCGCTCGGCCAATTCCGTGAATCATGGAATTAGCCGAGGAGTTCCGAATGCAGCTCAAAAACTTGGTAACGTCGGAGTGAGACGTCAATTGCATGATTTGACGTGCTAACGTCCGAGGCATAATGTCAGACAAGAACGCTACATTTAAGGCAGTTTCGGAAAGAAATTAAGCCCAAAATTTTCAAAAACAGCCGCGATTTCCTACGGTGAAAAAATTTAATCGTATCAGTCACAAGTGAATTGATATGATATATTTTCACAATAGACAATGTCACTTTTATTTGTTCTAGATATGCCTTGAATCATCTACTTAGTATAAAATGAGCCGCGACACGAGAAAACAAATTGGTTGTGCGCCCAGCGCACTCAGATCAGCCCGGGCATCCGCCCAGTCTGATCAGAGTCTTCGCAGACCGCATGGAGGTAGCTTAGACCCTTAGCCACCCTTTAAGCGCATAGGGAAGACTGATCAGACTGGGCGGATGCTCAGGCTGATCTGAGTCTGCACTGGGCGCATAAGCACTTTGTTGGTTTTCTCGTGTCGCGGCTCAATAATAAAATCGCCTCTTTATGCAGGGAGAAGAAAAAATCCCAGAATTCCTCTTCCTTGGCAGCGTGAGCGTACTGAAGCTAAGCAATTATTAACATCATTAATCATGTACCGCAATAATGTCCTGCCTAATAAATGAAATACATGAATTAAGGTTCACATCTTCTGACAACTCTGGGTTTTTTCCAAAACCAAAATCCGCTCGATATCGTCTTCGCTTTGCAGGATGTACACCCAATTAGGTCACAGTATTGATGACTTGTACAGGATTTCACACGACATCGCAGCCTCTTTTTCTTATCAATTATACTGCCAGAAATTTCGAGAACTAAACCCTCAGTTCTGTCCAAAACGATCGTAGCGGCATCTAGAGCATCACCTAAAAAATAAGAAGAATGCATTGTATCACAAATACTGACAAACGAGGAATAGGGGGGTTATAGAAGATGAAAACAGACATTAATTTCATAAAAAAACAATCGAATCGGGGCGAGTCTAATAAGGCATAAACATCCCAGCAAGCACACAAGGCTGAATCAAGGCAGACAATGTCGAATCAACCTTGAATCCACCTTGATTCAACGTCCTGCACACAAGGTTGAATCAACGCACACATGGTTGAATCAACCTCGAGTCAACGTCGTGGTGTTGAATCAAGGTTGATTCAACCTTGTGTGCCCAGTGGCATATGAGCCGCCACACGACAAAACCAACAAAGTGACATGTGCGCCCAGCGAAGACTCAGATCAGCCTGTTTGCTGAAAGGGCATCTAAGGGTCTAAGCTAGCTCCATGTGAACAGCGAAAACTCTGATCAGACTGGGCTGATGTCCAGGCTGATATGAGTCTTTGCTGGGCGCACATGCCACTTTGTTGGTTTTCTCGTGTCACGACTCATACATTTTATGGCAAAGAAGAACATGTGCATAAAAATTACAAGCTAACACCCTCCCCAGCTATCTAGAACTCTCATTTGAAAAAACAACAGCAAAAAACATAACAAGCGAATTCGACGAATTTATGTCCCCCGCCTTAGGATATAAGAATGGGGGATGCAAAATACCAAAATGTACACTGTACAAAACCATATAAGTAGCTACGCATACAAGGTACCCATTGTCTATGCAATTTGATAGTATTTTAGCTTGAAGAATGACTTAAAAAACTCAATACTGGGAAGATTCTTCAAAAACCACATGCGAATTCTCGGACCATGTTAAAAACACCTGCACAGTTTCAAAACGATTGGTTCACAACCCTATGAAGAGTTGCACACACAAGGTACCCACAGCTTATACATTTGGTTAGTATTTTGGCCTAAGTTCAAAACACGAAAAACAAGAGGCCCACGGGCCACAAAGCTCACCAGATCTCTAGCTCAAAATTGCAATCAAATTTGTATAGGCTTAAAATTGCTGTCACATTTGTACAGGCTAATACAAAATATACAACTGCAAAGCCTCAGTCTGATGCAGGGCTACAGAAATCCGAATTTTTGTCGGTTCGGACCGATTTTGAGTTCGAAAAACCGATTCAGATGTCATAAGGCACGGGTTTTTTTTGGTCCGAAAAAACACAATTTGCGATGTATGATGATATAATTACCTGGATTTTAGCCATGTGTCATATTATAAATCCAATGCTGTAAAAAGTTATCACAGATAAACAAAGTGTCGATTGTCTTGCCAAGGTGTGAATGCTGATTATGTTTTTAGAAATCTTCGATAATTAGCATGTGTCACAATTTAGGCCAGCGGCGAAGGTTTTGCACAACTAGTAATACACACATACACATGCCGACGCATGGAAAAAGGCTGTGCAACGTAAGGTTACTGTATACTTTCAAAGATAGCATAAGGAAAGAATTTGACTAGCAAAAAAAAAAAAAATTTAAACCGGACTTGATTATGTGCAGGCTGGTCAGGTTTTTTTAGCAGACGTCATTTCTTGCGCAGAAAAATATTTTTTTTTATTCGTCCGAAGGCACTTTTTTGCAAGTATATTTCATATTTCAAAGGACTTAACTCGAATACAGTAAAATACATCAATCGTAATACTTCGACCAATTCTATGGTGGCTGGTTTGTGCCATTTCGTCTTTTCGTCTTTTCGCCGCGAAAAGACGCCACGCGAAAAGACGAAAAGACGAAAAGACGCCATGCGAAAAGACGAAAAGACGAAAAAACGCCATGCGAAAAGACGAAATAACGCCAGGCGAAAAGACGAAAAGACGAAACCCGCCACGCGAAAAGACGAAATTGCAGCGCGAAAAGACGAAAAAACGCCATGCGAAAAGACGCCATTTGAAACTCTTAAATTGTCGTCTTTTCGCGTGGCGTCTTTTCGTCTTTTCGCATGGCGTCTTTTCGTCTTTTCGCATGGCGTTATTTCGTCTTTTCGCATGGCGTTATTTCGTCTTTTCGCGTGGCGTTATTTCGTCTTTTCGTCTTTTCGCGTGGCGTTATTTCGTCTTTTCGTCTTTTCGCATGGCGTCTTTTCGTCTTTTCGCGCCGAATAAACGAAAAGACGCCATGCGAAAAGACGAAAAGACGAAATAACGCCACGCGAAAAGACGAAATAACGCCATGCAAAAAGACGAAAAGACGCCAGGCGAAAAGACGAAAAGACGAAATAACGACCCACAAATACCCTTTCATTGATAACTGTATTGATTCCTAATACTAAGACAGATTTGTCTGAGTAAACAATATAGACTCATATCAGACTACTGCAAACGCAGCTACAGAAGCAGTCTGATCACAGAATTTGCCACTGAAATGCTTTTTTATATATCTTTTTGAAAGCTAAAAATTGTAAGGATAGACTATAAAATTAACGTGGGGTCGGCAACATTTTGGGTCACTATGGTACCGTTTAGATTGAATAACAAATTTGTGCCTTGTTGACTGAGATCAAACACAGATTTAATCAAGATAATCAGTATCTAGCAGCTGTCTTATGAAAATTAGGATGGATTTATTTTATCCGACAGAAAAATAAAAGTTGTTAAAAGTAAAAAGGATAGCTAAAAGTATTAGTATGGGGTCGGCAATAATTACAGTTATTGATTAAAATAATCTGGGCCATGTTGACTTAAAAATTAGCAGACGCAAATTTACTCATTCAGGAGCGTAGGCAGACCTATTACGTTGTTGTAGCAAGCATTTCAAACCTGTCTTAAGGGGTCACCCAAGGGAAGGACAAAAAGTGGCTACTTAAGACAGGTGACCCCATAATACGAGGGGCGTTCGAAAAGTAATGCAAATGGCCTCATAACTTTGTTTAGGGGAAAACTGGGTACAAATGCTATGCATATGCTGAAAATACTACATTTTGACTTTACAATGATACCAAACGCTGTACAAAGACACCTTACCATATTGACTTACAACGCATTTTATTAGGCCCCTGTCATACCACTGGGCTAATTTCATATGTAAAATCTTTTCAATGTTGGGCATTCAAATCAAATATCATTGCAAATACAAAATTAATTTTTGTCAATTGCTTGTCCATTGTTGCCTACAATATTCATACAAAAGTTAAAAGGGTGGCAACTGTTATCGATTTATTCCTGGCAAAGCAATGCGCAATTCTTATGACGTTATTGAAATATACGTTAACGTCATTTTAAAAAGCTTGTAGAGGCTTCGTGTTTGGCATTAATTTGCATTTTTTGACAGGTTTTCGTTGACCCATTTAAATGCTCTTGTTGACAAGATTTTGGATGCTAACAAACATGTTTTCATTACGAAATCATTTAATTTTTCGTAGAAATGGGGAATTTGCTACTACATAATCGATATTCCCGGGCCAGTATGGAACCCAGATTATAAATAATTTCCGCGATAGTTACAGGACAACATTGACTGGGCATTGTCTTTAAGTAGCAAAAATAAAAACAAATCAAAGACTGACGATATATAAATTACGGCCTACTAAACTAAAATTTTGCAGTGTCTTTAGGGTATACCTCTTTCAAAGAAGATAAAAATGCGCCCTTTTTTAAAAAATGCGCCGTGTTTGCAGACTTTCCTACGCATAATATTGCTTCATGTGGTTTTGCAATCAGAAGTTCTGTTTTTATATTTGTTACCGAGAAATTACGTCATTTGCATTACTTTTCGAACGCCCCTCGTGCATTTCATTTACACTGTATTTTGGTTCAAAGGACCAAGGAGGCTGCTCAAGACAGGTGATCCCTTAATAGAGATAACCACATAAGCAGGTTTGACTGTATAGCTGAATGTATACACCTCCAAGAAAGATCTCTCTAATATTGAACATTGTGTCCCCTTCTGTCATATTTACAAAGGGGGTCAACTTTTGTGACATTCTATTTGCTTTCCAAGATAGGGAAGTGAAGCAAACAGAAAAAATAGATTCTTAAATAGGTCTACTTTTAAAGGAAAGAATTTGCTCCTAGAGGACCAAATTCTACTTTCAAGAGCTGACCCTCCTTAAGAAAGGATGCAAAAATGCAAAATTGCTTCCCCTGCGAGTGGTCCCGTTCACCTTAAGCACAGATGCAAATATGTTGAAACCTGTGTCTCCATGCATCCTACGTAAAAATAACTTTTATTTTTTTATTTTTTTTTTTATTAAGTTTGAACAAGTAGATTTTCATATCTCGAGCGGTATCATAACATACGCAGAATGGTTACCAATGCAGAGCCTGACCAGACCACTCTTTTCCCAGCACACATATGTCCTAGGATTTAGGATCATAATGGTAACATGGTCCAAATTTATTACTTAATGCTAGCACCTAATCTACTATTTGCTTGTAATGCATTTTTTTAGTAAACTGTGTTACAATATTATTGTTCAAACTGAGAGATCGAGAGAATTGGGCAAAACGTCCCACCAATGCTAAGGTCATATGAAGACAGGACCACGCGATTTAGAGTCACATCTGAAGGACCACTGAGGCGAGGGTGTGTGTGTGTGTGGAGGGGTGGGGGGGGCGGTCGAACTGACTGCAACCGCTGGTCTAGTCTAGCCTATCCCATAATCTTGTGCGGTCGTTGGGGCACCACAGATGACTCTAAAACACTCCTTTTCCACCTAGTCCTGTCTTCAGCTGCCCTATTTGAGCTAGCAAAATCCATCCCTGCCGTTTCAAGAAGACTTGAAGAGGAAGTAACAGTAGTTGTGCCCCTTTGTAAAAAAGGCGGAAGGAGGCACATTTTCAATTTAAAATGGATCTCTCACAGAGGTGCATTCAGATTAAAAATACTTCCTATAAGAAAGTGTTATAGCTTGAGCTGCAGCTAAATGATACCATAATATTCTTAAATATTGGGACACATAAGCCAAAGAGAAGTCTAATCAGGCTCTGCTCTGTCTGCGATTGGCACGTCTTTAGAAAACTATAAACTTGTCCAAATTTTGGGTTAGCTGCAGTTAAATGTATGTCAAATTAGGGAAAATACCGTATCATTATTTTTTCATACAGCGAAGTACAACAATGTTTCAATGTATTCCATAGTTTGAGAGAGATTACATTGTTAACAAGTGGTTAATCTTTTAGGCAGTTTAAGATCAAAATTAAGATAGGATGAAATTTGTTTGGAGTGTTTTACTCCAAAACATTAGGACGGCTCATTTTCTTTTCTGTCCGTTCAGTAGAAATACCATAATGACTTCTTTCCTCATATTTTTTGGTAATGTTTTTAAAAGAAGAGTTTAGCGGCAAAAGCTGCAAACCGTGATTAGTACATTTTTTTACAGATTGCATTCTGATCAGGGTCTACACAGTTTAAAAAAGAAACACCTGTCTAAGTATTCAGAGTATTAACTGCATTTAGAATAGGATATATTGATATATCTTAATGCAAAACACGTGATGCGAAAAGACGAAAAGACGCCATGCGAAAAGACGAAATAACGCCACGCGAAAAGACGAAAAGACGAAATAACGCCACGCGAAAAGACGAAATAACGCCATGCGAAAAGACGAAAAGACGAAAAGACGCCACGCGAAAAGACGACAATTTAAGAGTTTCAAATGGCGTCTTTTCGCATGGCGTTTTTTCGTCTTTTCGCGCTGCAATTTCGTCTTTTCGCGTGGCGGGTTTCGTCTTTTCGTCTTTTCGCCTGGCGTTATTTCGTCTTTTCGTCTTTTCGCCTGGCGTTTTTTCGTCTTTTCGTCTTTTCGCATGGCGTCTTTTCGTCTTTTCGTCTTTTCGCGTGGCGTCTTTTCGCGGCGAAAAGACGAAAAGACGAAATGGCACAAACCAGCCACCATACAATTCTGTAAATGAAGATTGGCGAGAATGTCCGATTGGTATGGCGCATGTGTACTTTCACTTTCGGTCTGACTGTCTCTGCGCTTTAAAGCGCATTTTTCATGATAAGTAAGAACATGTGGACTAAATGGCTACTTCAGCGATGACACCCGCGTTATAACGGCGCTCCAGTATAGTCATTAGTTTTCGTGACTTTTTTGGATTGTGCAATACACAGTGTAGTCTTTCTTTCTTTCTATCTTTACCGCTCTCGGTCATCGGCCGTCCGGACCGATTTGGATTTCAAAATTTCTGTAGCCCTGGTCTGACGGTCTGTTGAGTTGATAACAAAATATATAACTATTTCCCACATTATGATTGCAGTAAATGCCATTTTAGTTTTCCACATCATTAGTCAATGTAAGTCTAATTTGCCATAGCAACCAAACGAAAGAGCAGATTGTCATAAAAAAATTCAATCCCCCAGCCCAAGGATACTTAAGATAAAATCTGAGCCCAATCAGCCCAGTGGCTTCAGAAGAGATAATTTTTTAAGCATTCCCCCGCACCCCCCCCCTTTTTTTGCATTTTGGTTCCCATGGCAACCAATAAAAGGAGCAGTGGACCAGAAAACATTTAGCTAATAGAACACTTCTCAAGGAACATTTCTATAAAAGTTCTGTCAACATATCTGCAATGGCTTGGCAATAAAAGCCAGTTTTCAATTTTCCCCATTATGAGTCAATGCAATTCTAAGCTACCATAGCAACCAAACTAAAATGCTGATTTTCATGTAAAACACAAACTTTCAATCCCCCAACCTAAGGATACTACAGATGAAATCTGGGCTTAATCGGCCAAGCGGCTTCAGAGGAGATAATATTTTAAGTATTTCTTTTCCATTTTTTGTATTTTGGTTTCCATGGTAACCAATAAAAAGTGCAGTGGTCCAAAAACATATAGCTGATAAAACACTTCTCAAGAAACATTTCTATAAAAGTTTTGTCAACATATCTGCAATGGCTCGGCAGTAAATGGGATTTTTCAATTTTCCCCATTATGAGTCAATGCAACTCTAAGTTACCATAGCAACCAAACTAAAGAGCCGATTTTCATAAAAAATCATAAACCACAATCCACCAGCCTTAGAATACTACAGATGAAATATGGGCCTAATTGGCCAAGTGGCGTCAAAGCAGATAATTTTTTAAGATTTTTTTTCCCTTTATTTGAATTTTTGGTTTCCATGGCAACCAATAAAAGGAGCAGTGGGCAAAAAAACATACAGCTGATAGAAGACTTCTCACGAAACATTTCTATATAAATTTTGTCAACATATCTGCAATGGCTTGGCAGTAAATGCCATTTTTCAATTTTCCCCATTATAAGTCTATGGGAACTCTAAGTTGCCATAGCAACCAAACTAATGGGCCGATTTTCATAAAAAACACAAACTTACAATCCCCCAGCCCAAGAATGCTACAGATGAAATTTGGGCCCAATTGGCCCAGTAGCTTCAGAGGAGATGTTGTTTAAAAGTGTTGACGGACGACAGACGACGACATACGACAGACGACGACGACGACGACGACGGACAACTGCCTATACTATAAGCTCCCCCGGAGCCTTCGGCTCTGGTGAGCTAAAAAGCGACGAATCTTATCAGATGGTAATCTTAAAGTCACATGCTCATCTAATGACAATGAAGAAGAAGCCTGCAAAGTTTCAAAATGATTTATGACAAACTGTAGAAGAAGTAGTGCACATAAGATTTGTACTGTCAATAGTTCCTAAAATATGGGAAAATGACTAAGTTCATACAGTGAAAAAAGTAGAAAAAATTATCCCACCATAAGACCTAAGTCAAATGCATATCTACTGACCATACGAAAGAAGACTCCATAATTTCGGAATGATTCATTATAAACTGTAGGAGGAATTAGGCACACAAGGTGTGTACTCAATGGGTTTTCTAATGCTGAAAAATGAACAAGTTCACAAATTCACAAAGTGAAAAAAATTTCGACCATAAACCTAAGACACATGCTCATCTACAGACATGACGACAAAGCCTGCAACGGTTTAGAATGAGTCATGAAAAACTATAGGAGGAGTTGCGCACACAAGGTATGAACTCAAAATTAAGATTTTCTGATGCTGAAAAATGACTAAGTTCACAAAGCGAATAAAGTGGTAAAATGATCTGACGATAACCCCTAAGTCGCATGCACATCTAAAGACCACGAGAAAGAAGCTTGCAAAGTTTCAGACTGATTCATGAAAAACTGTAGAAAAAGTAACGCACAAAAGATATGTAGGCCAACTCAAAACCATATAACCTTAAAATGCGTTCTTACTCATTAAGGTTTCTGGTTCCATATTGCATATAAAACCAAAAGTGAAAATGCTACAAGTGTTTAAAATTCTACAAGAGAGTTGTCTTCATATTTCTTTTCTGTATATATATTCAATATAATGATATTAGAAAATGCTGGTGTTATTGTATAAATTGAAGCTATGCGTACCCGTCTCTTGATGGATTGCTTCACTTTCCATGGTTACCAGCTGTTTAGCTTCTTCCACCAACTCCTCTAACCCATCTACAGACTCCTCTGATGTCCCGCTCACTACCATAATCCTCACCCTCTCTTCCAGCTCATCTAACTTGTTCTTGATCTCTTTAAATGTCTCGGACAGATCTTCCAAAATATCTTCAAAGTTGACTTCATTTTCGGTTTCTATCTCTTTGTTTGGATACGGTAATCCTTGTAATTTGATCAGCCTGGAATGGATCTTTTATAACAGCCAAGGGCGTATAGCTGCCTCCACGCAAAGGTGCAGGTGCGTATTGAAATTTTGTAATGTCAACAAAACTTCAACAGGCACCAGAACATCGATCGCAATCACGCACCCGCGAATTTGCATATAAAACGCATCTTTGCGTATTAAAAGTTTTATGTGTCAGATAATTAAGATTTAAATACATGTACCAGCTGCATAAAGGTTACAGCATTGTAAATGTAAATTATCGTAAGGGAAACCCCTGCACTTCCTAAAGCAATGATTCACGGAGCCCCACCATTCATGCGAGGATAATTCGAAGAAGAAAAGGTTAGTTGATGTAATATGGTGTGCACGGAACATGTCAGACGATTGCTCTTGAATCGATTAAAATCAACAAATTGGGCCAGAACTAACCAGTTAACTGAAATTCATGTTACTTATACTAAATTCATGAAACTTATATACCAAATATGCATCACAAATGCAGTGGTGCATATCAAGTTTTGAAAAAAATTGCACTGGTAATGCATGTTACTGCCCTTAATTTGCATTTTGAGCGATAAACATGATAATTATTTACAGGTGAAATGTGTACACTTTCTAGAAACAACTCTTCCATTTTCATCTTTGCCTCCGTTCTCACTAAAGGTCAGTTCTTAACCCCTTTTCCGAAGGGTTGCGTCACCCAGACAAGCAAACAGAAATTAAAATCAAAGAGTCTAGAAAGTTATTTCCCTTTGTAAAAGTGACGGAAAAACGTGGTGTACCCATACCACATAAAAGCATAAGATGTCATTTTCCTATTAACTCTTTAAGCCCCAGTGACGCAATTAGCAAAATTTGCAAACAGCGTAGATCCTGATGAGGCGGCTCATAATGAGCCGCCTCATCTAGATCTACACTGTTTGCCCTCTAGTCTTTGAATTCTCAATATAAAAAGTCTTGGACAAGACATTTTGTTAATTTTTGCAGACGTAAATTTTGTCGTCTGCTTTTGGGTAGTGAAAGAGTTAAAGGAAATACCCATCTCTGATAGGTAATATAGTGGTGCCACTTTTTGGTTTACTTTACGTATCTCTTTTAGGAAACGAGATCTTATCTAAGCCGTGACACGACAAAACCAACAAAGTTGCATGTGCACCCAGCGAAGACTCAGATCAGCCTGGGCGATCAGTCTTCATTGTGTATTTAACTCTTTCGGTGCCAAAGTCGCAAAAATGCGACTTTGCAAACAGCGTATATCCAGATCAGCCGGCTCTTAAAAGAGCCGTCTGATCAGGATCTACACTGTTTGCCATTCAAATATGAACTTAAAAAGCCTGATTTTATGAAAAATGTCTTTAGATTGTTAAAATTTCCAATTACAAATCTGTCGTCTGATGATTTGAGCAGACGAAAATTTGTCGTCTGAAAAATTTGGCGCCGAAAGAGTTAAAGAGTAGCTAAGAGTCGCTACCTCCATGCGGACAGCGAATACTCTGCGGGTTTGACTGGGCGGATGCCTAGGCTGATCTGAGTCTTCTCGTGGCGCATATGCCACTTTGTTGGCTTTCTCATTTCGCGACTCAATTATTCTTGTGAACACAAGATAAAATGTTGGTTTATCAAGCTAATACGTTAAGGCTTCAAGATAAAGAAAATCTATGTCCCGTCTTAGATTTCATAGAAAACTCACGCAGTCTTAACTCTGTCTTCTTCGGAACCATCTCCATCTTGTCGTTTTTCAATTTCTTCAGCTGGAGGACATGGAGGATACTGTCTCTCACTCATCGTATGATCAAGGAGCGCTCTAATCTTTTCTAAGGCATCAACATCGTCTTCGCTGAACTCACCTAGAAATCGTGTTAATAAATAAGACGCGTGCAAAACTCGAACCAGCTTGAGACCAGTTGCGGCCGCGTACCATTGGCGCCCATATTTGTTTTGCAAACGCAGTTACGTATTTTTTGCGTCATGGATTTCGGACAGTTTGTAAAGAAACCATAAAAGAAGGTCTACAAACTTAACCTAGCTACCCTCATACCATCATTTGACTTCTTGGGGACTGTTACCTTGGCACTCTCATAGTAGAGTAGTCTGGTAAAATGTAAACCGCAGCGGGCACACAACGTCGAATTGACATCGTACTGACGCTCGATCGACGTCATGTGCCTGATAGTACTTGATCCATGATGCACACATTCGCCGTCAGACATTTTCGGGAGCCTGGCTGCCAATCAATGTGCTTATTTTGAGTTTGAGAATGTACTCAAGTTTTATAACCTCGTGGCCAGGTTGAATCAGGCTAATAGTAGGGTCACTTCCGTTTGTATTACACCGAATGCGCTCAAACTGTAAAACAATTTTACAATAGCAAACTATTATTGAAAATTAAAATTCATGCAAAGTGTTTTTTTTTTTTTTTGCGGGGGGGGGGGGGGGGGGGGGAGGGGGGGAATGCACCCTTCAGCGCATGGCAATCATAAATTGCCGCCACTGGTATACAACGTACGTGTTTTGCTACTGCTACTTGTTGTTGACCTATGTTATAAAGATTTAGAAAAAGATGTGAACAATCACTTTAAAGTCTCCATATTAAATTGATGTAGTCCTTTCAGGGGTAAAAACGCCAAACACAAATAATTATGAAAAACATACACATTATTTTACGGGCGTCTGCCTGTAGAACATTTTTTGAAATCAAGATATGTTGGAATTATGTTAATTGGCCACACTCGAAAATACCTTTAAAGTGTTGAAGGGCCCAAAATAATACCTGTCTTATTCTACCCTACTCTGCGTTGGAATTCCTGCCAGTGTTTACGGGCGCCCGTAAAAATAACGGGAAATGGACTGGCAGCTGGTTGCCAATTATTCTACCGTTAAATCTACGGATTTTTTTTACAGTGTAGAGGTTTTGTGAAAAAATAAAATGCATGGTGATGAAATGTGGCTTGTTATGCATGTTTACGGGCGCCAGTAAAAATAACGGGAAATGGACTGGCAGCTGGTTGCCAATTATTCTACCGTTAAATCTACGGATTTTTTTTACAGTGTAGAGGTTTTGTGAAAAAATAAAATGCATGGTGATGAAATGTGGCTTGTTATGCATAAAATGAGCCGCGACACGAGAAAACCAACAATGTGGTTGTGCGGCCAGCGCAGGCTCAGATCAGGCTGGGCATCCACCCATTCTGAACAGATTCTTTGCTAAGCACTTAAAGGGTAGCTAAGGGACTAAGCTACCTCCATGCGGACAGCGAAGACTCTGATCAGACTGGGCGGATGCCCAGGCTGATCTGAGTCTGCGCTGGGCGCACAACCACATTGTTGGTTTTCTCACGCCGTGGCTCAAATAATTATGAAAAACATACACATTTGGTGATGAAATGTGGCTGTTATGCATAAATCTAGTCTTACACCTATGAAAAAGTAGAGGGATCATGTTTTTGAAAATGGCAAATCGCCGTACAAAATACAATGTTGCTTTTCTGGTTTCCCGTCAAGTAATGTAACATAACTCCAGGCGGGAGAGTGAATTGGTCTCCATGCCTGTACATTGTATTTTTACCATTTTATCATATTAGTTGCCAACAATTTTTGCCATGACATTAATTTTGCGTAACGTGACGTCTCTTTTATTGAACTCTTACGAACCTCGTATTTTGCGACGTCAATTACTTCCGAAAGCCAAAGCCGGGAAAATGAAATCATAGTATTATTTCAGCAATATTCCAACTTCACATTCATTAAAACATATCAAAGAGATATATTTTTTCGGACACATTTTTTTCTTTATTTCACTTTTTAAGTGAAAATATGCTGATTTCAACGGCTAACGAAAATTAATGTTTGCATCAATACACTCGTAACCCATAGAGATTGGGCAGAAAGTACAGCACAGCTTTGTGGACCTCTGGATGGCTCGTGCTTTGGTTAAAAAATATTTCAATACCAGTACCTCAATGGACTGCAGAGGCGGATATCTGAGAGCTATAAACTGTGGGCGAAAAACGTCAAACCATCATATTTTCACGACGTCATTGAAATAGGAATTGTTTGTTTAACGCTCAAAAGAAAGTCATTTAGTGAGACACAAATTAAAGAAGTTTTTGATGATATATTGTTTTGACTAGAAAACTGAAAATACATGTACATGTATATTCTTTATTATCTTGATTAAAAGATGTATGCTATATGAATAGCAAAAATTTTAATGGAAGTTTTCCAAATTAACTGGACTCATATAACTGCCACATGATTTCTTCGAAGAACAACTTTAAATAACAGCATGTTTTGTGCAGTTTTGATTTTATATGAAATGCGACTGAATATTATTGACAGAGCTTTTCTTGTGACGTGGTCGGTTTATTAGTTATAGCGTGCGCGGACGGGAAAGCCTGAGACAACAGAAGCATACCTACAGAATTTCCCAGCAGGCACATGACGTTGAAATGACATACTAACGTCGCATCGACGTCAACGGTGCAACGTAATTTTGACGCCATGTGCCCGCTGGGGAAAGGAAACGGAAGGTCTTACCATTTGCACTGTATGTCGACAAAACCATTACCATGAAAACGATCCAAACTCTCATGTTAGCAGATTTTTATAATGTATATTACACGTAAATAAAAGTAACACAAAAAACTAAATTGTATGAACGAGAAAATAAAAATGGAAGCTATGCCCGACTTAATATGAGTTACGGTTGCTTTCATGTACTAGTAACTATAATGATAATTGAGCCGCGACACGACAAAACCAACAATGTGGTTCTGCGCCAAGCGCAGACTCAGATCAGCCTGGGCATCCGTCCAGTCTGATCAGAGTCTTCGCTGTCCGCATGGAGGTACCCTTTGAGCACTCAACGAAGAGTTTGATCAAACTGGGCGAATGCCCAGGCTGCCCTGAGTCTGCGCTGGGCGCACAACCACATTGTTGGTTTTGTCGTGTCGCGGCTAAATTATGTTTGAAATCCGGGTTTTGAGGCTAAACTCATTAAAAACACATTTTCCTTTTTTTATTTTTCTTGTTTTATGCATCAGCGAAAACTTTGATATAAAATATTTGGAAATCCGTTTTCCATCAGAGCACGCGTTAATGAGTGCCATCCTCATTTGAGCCGAGGCACGACAAAACAAAGTGGCATGTGCGTCCAGCGAGGACTTAGATTAGCCTGGGCATCCGCCAAGTCTGATCAGAGTCTTCGCTGTCCTCATGGAGCCAGCTTAAACCCTTAGCTAACCTTGAAGCGCAAAGCAAAGACTCTGGTCAGATTAGGCGGCAGCCCAAACTGATCCGAGTCCTAGCTGGGCGCAAATGCCACTCGTTTTGTTTTTTGTGTCGCGGCTCATTTATCTCGCCGCCCTCTTTTACTGGTGGATGACCGCAATTATCCTAAATATTGGAACAGCTTACGGTGACTTGGTACACTTCCATGTTTTTCAGCCATTTTCAGAAAGGATGTCAACTATGTGACATCCTGTTTGTTCCTCAAGAAAAAGCCCTTCCCAAATGATTTCTACTCTTAAAGGCAAGAATTTGCTCCCAAGAAAGGGATTTTTTTTTAATTTATTGTTTTTCTACCATGAGTCTTACGGTGACAATGCGGTTCTGGACTGCAATCAGCCCCCAGATGAGCAGGAAGGGGCACCACAGAACAGCAGGAAGGAGCACCACAGAACTGGGGCCGTATTTATAAAAGCACTTAAGTCGATGCTATGCTGTTGCTAAGGCTAAATTTCTATGAAGGGGATTTCCTACAACTATTAAATTTGCTCTGGAGGAACAGTCTTTTCAGACTGTTCCTCCAGAGCAAATTTCACAGTTGTAGGGAATCTCCTTCAAAGCAATTTAGCCTTAGCAACAGCATAGCAACCACTTAAGTAGTTTTATAAATACCACCCCAGATCTTCAACCTTAGAATCCTGTGAAAAGTATCTTCAACATAAGCAGAATCTGTACCAAGTCTTCATTGATTTCAAAAAAAGCCTTTGACAGGGTATGGCATGCAGCCTTATAGGCCACCATGCGGAAGTACAATATCAGTGCAAACCTAGTTCGCACGACAAGGCTACAAAACCTAGTTCGCACGACAAGGCTACAAGTGCAGTCCTGATAAATGGCAGCACAGGAGAATGGTTCAGAACAACAGTTGGAGTAAGACAAGGACGTCTTCTGTCACCAACTCTCTTCAACATTTTTCTCGAACGGATCATGTCTGATGCTCTGGAAGAACATGACGGAAAGGTTAGCATAGTCGGCAGAAACATTACCAATCTGCGGTTTGCCGATGACACAAGCGCTCTAGCTGAGAAAGAGCAAGAACTAGAAGCTCTAGTTGAGAGTCTCGATCAAACCTGCACAATGTATAAGACGGAGATCAGTGCTGAGAAGACCAAACTGATGACGAACAGCGCAGATGGCATCCAGAGGGAGATCAAGGTAAAAGGGCAGAAGCTGGGTACCGTAGCAAGCTTCAAATACCTTGGAGCAGTTGTCTCAGATGATGGCTCAAACAGGAGGTTCTCTCAAGGATTGCACAAGCTACCTCAGCTCTCACCAAGTTAGGAGCGGCTGTAGTGTAGTGGATAACACTCCAGACTACCAATCCAGGGGTCGCAGGATCGATCCCCCGCTTCTCCGGTCTTTCGGATGAGACTTTAAACCGAGGTCCCGTCTCCATATGATCTCGTTGTAGGTGGGACGTTTAACCCGAGTTCACTCACTCACTCTCACCAAGTTGAAACCAATTTGGAGAGATAACAACATATATCTCTTGGATCAAAGTTGAAACTTATGCGCTCCCTTGTCTTTTCCATATTTCTGTATGCCTGTGAATCGTGGACCTTGACAGCAGAGTTAGAGAAAAGAACACAGGCCTTTGAGATGAGATGCTACCGAAGGTTACCATTGGAGAATATGATGAACTCCTGATGCTGGTCAAGAAACGGAAACTAAGGTGGTTTGGCCACGTCACAAGGTCTTCTGGTTTAGCAAAGACGATTCTACAGGGCACAGTGAAAGGAAAAAGAAGAAGAGGCAGACAGAAGAAGAGGTGGGAAGACAATATTAAAGAGTGGACAAGGATGGATTTTGCCAGCTCAACTAGGGCAGCTGAAGACAGGGCAAGGTGGAAAGGGATTGTTTCGAAGTCATCTGTGGTGCCCCAACGACCTAGTAAGGTTATGGGATAGAATAGAATAGAATAGTTTTTCTACACCTCTACATATAAAACATAGATGAATGCATTACAATGACACATATGCATCTACATATGAGCCGCGACACGAGAAAAACAACAATGTGGTTGTGCGTCCTGCGCAGACTCAGATCAGCCTGGGCATCCGCCAAGTGTGATCAGACCCTTTGTTAGGTGCTCAAAGGGTAGCGAAGAGACTAAGCTACCTGCATGCGGACAGCGAAGACTCTGATCAGACTGGGCGGATGCCCAGGCTGATCTAAGTCTGCGCTGGCCGCTGAACCACTTTGTTGGTTTTCTCGCGTCGCGGCTCATATATAGACAATTCTAAATGTCTTATCAGACCTCTGTACAATATAAGGAAGCGAATTCTTTCCTTTAAGTTTAAAAAGGGAAGCAAAAATGAAAATGGCAGCGTTTTATTCCCTGAAAATGTATCCAGTCACCTTAGCCCATTTATGCTCAGTGTCCCATAAAAGGCACATTGGCAAACAGTGCAGACCCAGATCAGACGCGACAAAACGCGGCGTCTGATCATGGTCTGCTTTATTTGCATTAGACGAATGAGTATTTCTCCTTAAAATAATGGAGTCCCCGCGGTAGCTCAGTAGTCTTAAGCGCTAGCCTGCTGAGCTAGAGAGTTCGAGCTCCGCTGTAGGCGGGAAACTTTTCCAATCGTTAACGGAGTTCCAGCGCACTCAACCTTTCATTATCATCCACCCATTGTCCTGATATGACTGAAAAACTGTTAAAAGGACGTAAAATCTCGTCATCCACCCTTACAAATAAAATAATGATAAAAATATTCTAAACAAGACAACCCTTAACTGACAAATAGACTCATCCAATTCATACGGACATTTTGAACAAAAGATGTGTCGCAAGTGCGGGCGAATGGCACACAGTGCAGACCGTGACCAGTAGTCCAACAGGAACACACTGTTGAATCAACATTGAATCAACGTTGATTCAATACCATACTGTTTACCCTTTCAAAAGTGGAAACCCGTTTAGGGTACACCCAGCAGGCACATGACGTTAAAATGACGTCGTACTGACGTCGATGCGACGTAATGACGTCGCATCGACGTCAGTTAGACGTCATTTTGACGTTATGTGCCCGCTGGGGTGTATTCAAACAGTGCAAACCCGGCTCAGGCGTCTGAGGATGTACACCGTTTGCATACGGGAATTTCTACCAGAAACCCTTAAAACTAGAAACGGACTTATCCAAGGACGGACAATTCCTCTAGTCAAAAATGGTTAAGATGACATGTTTATAAAAATGTTGTGAACTACATTTCAGCAGTCTGATGAAAATCATTGAACCTAGTTATCTGAATCATTAGTCCAAGTCGAGATGATAAAAATGACTTCCATTCAACCAGTTTATTTTCCATTATCAGTTATAGTATTTCTATTTGCTTATTAGTTGATTTTTGTAGCTGCTAATACCTGCTATATATGGGCCGTGACACGAGAAAACCAACAAAGTGGTTGTGCGCCATGCGCAGATTCAGATCAGTCTGGGCATCCACCTAGTTTGATCAGACTCTTCGCTAAGTGCCCAAAGGGTAGCTAAGGGTTTAGGCTACCTCCATGCGAACAGCGATGACTCTGATCAGACTGGGCGGATGCCCAGGCTGATCTGAGTCTGCGCTCGGCGCACAACCACTTTGTTGGTTTTGTCGTGTCGCGGCTCAATTATATTATGCAGCTCTACAGAAAATGAGTTGTACCACGTATTCTACCAAGACACACAGACACGCGAGCAGCGCACGCAGGTCCATAACGTCTATTCCTGAATCGACTATTCCCAAAATGTCTAGCTATGTCGCGACTCAAAAGCTCTTTTTCTCTTGATTACTCTACTTGCTGATGAATGATAAAAAGTAGTCTTTAATAAATGGAGCTATACACACAGTGGACATGTGTGTCGGTACTAAGGTCCAAGTAGAAGTCAGCAACCGATGCTGATGTTGCGGAGACAATGTCTTCATGTCGTAGCTAGAGACAACTACGTGATACGCACAACAATGATTCATACTCTTTGAGGGAAAACCTAGGCGCTAATTAAGCAACTAACATATTGCATAACATCATATCAGACGGCCGTTGCTACTGAAATCTTGTCCTATTTACATATTTTAGGATGCAAATGCGCAGGTGTGTGCTGAAATTTTGTCAGTCTGACAAAATTTCAATACGCACCTGCGTATTTGCGTAAATGTAGCTACGCCCTTGGTCAATGTTAGCAAATGATACCTTCGTCGGCGGTCCGGCCATGGCCGGACCACATTTTTGGCCGAAAAAGATATTGGCCGTGCCCCATTTTTCATTCGGCCGAATATGGTAATGGCCGGACCACTTTTTCCCGTTATTCCTTCTTTGTCATGGCTTCAAAATGCATTAAGATCGCTTCTAGAGACGTCCTAAATCCAAAAATTTTGTCGGGGGAAGTCCCCCGAACTCCCCATACGAGAGGATGGACACCCCTCTCGTGCTCTCCCCCACTCGTGCCTTCGGCATTCGGGGAACGCCTTTGGCAGTCTTTAAAACCTGGGGTAAGCATTTGAAATACAGCAAACACTCTTTCACTGACAAAACGGTCTCAAAATGCATTAAAATCGCTTCTAGAGACGTCCTGAATTCAAAAATTTTCTCATGGGAGGTAAATACTTGTAAAATCAATTGAGTTTCACAAGCGAAATTGGTCTCAAAATGCATTAAAGTTGCTTCTAGAGTCGTCCTGAATTCCAAAATTTTCTCAGGGGAGGTAAAAACTCATAAAATCAATTGGGTTTCACAAGCGAAATTGGTCTCAAAATGCATTACAGTCGCTTCTAGAGTCGTCCTAAATTCAAATACTTTCACGGGGGAGGTCCTCCGAACCCCCCTTACCAAAGGGGGACATCCCCTCTCGTGCTCTTCCCCACTCGTGCCTTCGGCACTCGGGGCGTTCCATGGCCATTTTCAAAAGCCGACGACGGCCCTGAGACAATGTCATGATGTAAACTTCTGTAAAGTGTCATCACAAAAGGTCTTTCAGTCTCTGACAGACGGAGCTAAGCAGAGCGGATAGACGTAAAGTTGGATATGGGGTCTAAGTAGATAAAAGTCAGTAACTTATGCTGATGTTGCGGAGACTTTGATTGGTTGGTTGATTTGATGCTTAACGTCCACGGTAAAAAACTAAGGTCATGTCGGGACGGTCAGTTAACCACACTATTCCTGGGCAGGCTTAGACCTCCTAAGCGGTTAACCAGTACTAAGTGCACATACTTTCGCCAGTAACTGACAACTGCCCTTCTTGAATCAGCGGAAGGAGAAACGAAAGTATGTGGCCAGACCGGGATTCGAACCCAGGACCTCTGATTACGCTACCCCAGGACCGATTACGCTACCCGGCCCGGCCTGTTGCGGAGACAATGCCGTGATATAAGTTTGCGTGTTTCATGTTCATGGTACTGTTGTTACATAGAAAATGTCAGGATATGAGCCTGTGAAGTCTGACTCAGGCTCACATCAGTCTCTGACGGAGACTAAGCATAGTGGATAGACGTAAAGTTGGCTATATTCAAAAGAGCGTGAAAAGTAGGTCAACGTTAGCAAGTGTTACTGTTGTTACCGTAATAATGCCATAAGGGTGTGTACAGTTTTATCATAAGAGGCTTTTCATTCTCTAAGGAATGAAGTTAAACGCAGTGCGCTGACGTAAATTAAGACATGTTCAATAGAACGTCAAAAGCAGGCCAGTCATAAAATGAAATGAAAACGTAGACATAAGGGATCGACCATTTGATATTCTGGAGGGGAGCCTGGTATATTTTTTTAAAAAATCCCCTGTCTTTGGATATGCAAGACAAAAATAAATTAGTTCATGAGGGAATTAAAATAAATAATCTGGCTTCAAAAATTCGTGAAAAATATAATCTGGCTCTGCCCCCCCCCCCCAAAAAAAAATAGTCTGCAGATAATTCCATTTCAATTGAGTTTTTAAAATGTCGCTGGTTTCTGGGGGGCTGTGCCCCCCCCCCCCCAACTCCTCCCCCTCATATTTACAGTAATGTTTTAATAGTATCTACCATTGTTTTACACCAGCAGCCCGCATGCAGCATAAATTTACAAAACATCCTATACAACTTTCATATACATGTATTATTGATCTGCTGCATTACTAAGTAAATGTTTCCACTGAAACTGAATTGCGAAAAAGTCACTAGCGTATGGGAGACAAAGCCATTACGGCAAAAACATCACTCTAAAAGGCCAAAGTCCTGGCTAAGCCTTTATTTTTCATCGTCATCCCTAACTTTTCTCAGTTTCCGGTCTTTTATGCCATTAAAATTGTGAAATTGCTTTGGCTTCTGGGGGCGTGGCCCCCAAAGGAGTGGGGGTGGGGGTGGGGTTCGGGGCATTACCGCCAGACCCCCCTTTATTAACTTTTTAGCAAAAAAATTTTAGCCACGAAATAAAAATGCCACCTTGCATTCATTTATAATGCAACTCTATCATTAGGTATCTATCAAACTTTCAAAGTGCAAATACAGCATATTTTTGCATATGTTTTGCTAGAAAAAGCCCTTAAATTCCTAATGTTAAACCTATAAAAGTTTGCGAAAATAACCCTATTTTTAGGCCTAATATTTTTGCTAAGTAGTGCTTGAAAGCCTGTATACTCTTACAAGGATGTTGGTATCTGTACCACGAATGAAGAGAGTACCATGCTCCAAGAACTGGTTTGCGAAAGCAAGCTTAACCAGTCCCTTAGCCTAGTTACAGACAGCACCATGATCTTTATGTAGGAAACAAGACATAAAATTATTGATGTGGTTAAAGAAAAAGATTTTCATTCACAAATGTAACGGTCAAATAAATTAGGATCGAGATCTGATAGTTCAGCCTATAAAATTAAAAAACAAGAGGCCCACGGGCCACAAAGCTCACCAGATCTCTAGCTCAAAATTGCTGTCAAATTTGTATGGGCTCAAAATTGCTGTCACATTTGTACAGACTAAAACAAAATATACATCTACAAAGTCTCAGTCTAACAGTGAGTCTGTTGAGTTGATAACAAAATATGTAACTATTTTCCATATTTTGATTGCAGTAAATGCCATTTTTTAATTTTCCCCATCGTAAGTCAGTGCAACTCTAATTTGCGATTGCAACCAAACGACAGAAGCTTATGGATACTACAGATGAAATCTGGGCCTTATCCGCCCAGTGGCTTCAGAGGAGATAATTTTTTAAGTATTTTTTTTTTTTTTTTGCATTTTGGTTTCCATGGCAACCAATAAAAGGAGCAGTGGGCCAAAAAAACATACAGCTGATAGAAGACTTATCAAAGAACATCTGTATAAAATTTTTGTCAACATATCTGCAATGGCTTGGCAGTAAATGCCATTTTTCAATTTTCCCCATTATAAGTTAATGCAACTCTAAGTTGCCAAAGCAATCAATCTAAAGAGCCAATTTTCATAACCCCCCCCCCCCCCAAAAAAAAAAAAACAAAACAAAAAAACTATCACTCCCCCAGCCTAGGGATACTACAGATGAAATCTGGGCCTTATAAGCCCAGTGGCTTCAGCGGAGATAATGTTTTAAGAACTTTGTTTCCATTTTTTTGCTTTTTGGTTTCCATGGCAACCAATAAAAGGAGCAGTGGGCCAAAGTACATATAGCTAATAGAAGACTTCTCAAGGGACATTTCTATAAAAGTTTTGTCAGCATATCTGAAATGGCTTGGCAGTAAATGCCATTTTTCAATTTTCCCTATTATAAGTCAATGCAACTCTAAATTGCCATAGCAACCAAACTAAAGAGCCAATTTTCATAAAAAAACACAAACTTTCAATCCCCTAGCCTAAGGATACTACAGATGAAATCTGGGCCTTATCAGCCCAGTGGCTTCAGAGGAGATATTTTTTTAAGTATTTTTTTCCGTTTGTTTTCTTTTTTTTTTGCATCTTGGTTTCCATGGCAACCAATAAAAGAAGCAGTGGGCAAAAAAACATATAGCTGATACAAAATTTCTCAAGAAACATTTCTATATAAGTTTTGTCAACATATCTGCAATGGCTTGGCAGTAAATGCCATTTTTCAATTTTCCCCATTATAAGTTAATGCAACTCTAAGTTGCCAAAGCAATCAATCTAAAGAGCCAATTTTCATAACCCCCCCCCCCCCCCCCACAAAAAAAAAACAAAAAAAAAACTATCACTCCCCCAGCCTAGGGATACTACAGATGAAATCTGGGCCTTATAAGCCCAGTGGCTTCAGCGGAGATAATGTTTTAAGAACTTTGTTTCCATTTTTTTGCTTTTTGGTTTCCATGGCAACCAATAAAAGGAGCAGTGGGCCAAAGTACATATAGCTGATAGAAGACTTCTCAAGGGACATTTCTATAAAAGTTTTGTCAACATATCTGAAATGGCTTGGCAGTAAATGCCATTTTTCAATTTTCCCTATTATAAGTCAATGCAACTCTAAATTGCCATAGCAACCAAACTAAAGAGCCAATTTTCATAAAAAAAAACACAAACTTTCAATCCCCTAGCCTAAGGATACTACGGATGAAATCTGGGCCTTATCAGCCCAGTGGCTTCAGAGGAGATATTTTTTTAAGTATTTTTTTCCGTTTGTTTTCTTTTTTTTTGCATCTTGGTTTCCATGGCAACCAATAAAAGAAGCAGTGGGCAAAAAAACATATAGCTGATACAAAATTTCTCAAGAAACATTTCTTTATAAGTTTTGTCAACATATCTGCAATGGCTTGGAAGTAAATGCCATTTTTCAATTTTCCCCATTATAAGTCTATGGGAAATCTAAGTTGCCATAGCAACCAAACTAACAGGCAGATTTTAATAAAAAAACACACAAACTTTCAATCCCCCAGCCCACGGATGCTACAGATGAAATTTGGCCAATCGGCCTAGTGGCTTCAGAAGAGATGTCGTTTAAAAGTGTTGACGGACAGACGACATACGACAGACGACGACGACGACGACGGACAACTGCCTATACTATAAGCTCCCCCGGAGCCTTCGGCTCTGGTGAGCTAAAAAAACTGTTCCAGTTAGTTTGTAAAAAAAAAGAAAAAAAAAAGAAATTAGCTCCCTCAAGGCGACAAAAATAAAAGAAATTGTTTCCAGAGGCCAGTGAAAAAATATCCAGTCTCCATCAAGAATACCCCCCCCCCCGAATATCAAATGGTCGGTCCCTAAACTTACGTAAAATCTCATCACAAAAGTAATAATGGGTGGGGGCGGCGGAGGAAGCGTGGTGGCTGAAATTGACCGGTGCAGTAAATAACTCATGATGCACAAGTTCAATAATGTTTGTTTAAAATGAATGAATGGTCAGATACAGATTGACAAAAATCTGTATCTTGAGAATGAGAACAGGCTTTCTCCTGTTTGTTCTTCCCTGTAGTTGTTTCTTTTTCTTTCTCTCCGCACAATTTCGTCCGATTTCTCCGCAACGGTATGCGTCCGCTACTTTCTACGCCACCTGGAGTATTATGTGAATTCTGTTGAATATTTGCGGGCGGCGTTGAAACTAAGGGTGCTGATCGAAAGTGTAAAAATGACCGCACTGTTTTACTTCCTACGAGGGGAGTTCAATTAGTTCGTAGAACTCGGTATTTTTCTATATAATTCAAGATTTTTTTTTTCTCATTTTGTGCAGTGTAAACCTTTGTCAGTTGAATGATAACAGCCGTTTAGTCAACACGTACATTTTTTGCTCTTATTTTTTGTTTGAAAACCTATACCCATAGGCAAAAATGGAAAGACAGAATATTGAGTTCAGAGCAGTCATAAAGTTCCTCACTAAGAAGGGTGCGAGACTCCTTAGAAGATGACCCAAGGCCAGGTCGCCTTGCTGCTGTCGTCAGCCAGATGATCGACCGTGTTGAGAGACTTGTGCTAAACGATCGCCGAATCAAAGTTGCCGAACTTGCTTCAGAATGTGGTATTTCTAATGGAAGTGTTTACACTATAATCCATGAACATTTAGGCATGTCAAAAGTATCTGGCAGGTAAGTACCCAGAAACCTGAACATGCAAGATCGCCAGACTTATTGAGTCCAGAGTTGCACAAGCGGCTATTCGTGGGTGCAAGTTCGAGCAGTTCAGTCCAGACCTGGCCCCAAGTGATTATTATCTGTTTCGAAATTTGAAGTCCCTCTTGCGTGGAACGAGATTTCGGGACGATGATGAGCTCAAGGCTGCTACAGAGGATGGATTTGAGGACCAAACAGACGACTTTTATTTCAAAGGCATAGACTGCTTAACAGAAAAGTGGGCCAAATGCATTGAAGTGAAGGGGGATTATATTGAAAAATAATGTTGAAACCATCTTCCAACTTCTGTGAGTTAAACCCCGAGTTCTACAAACTTATTGAACTCCCCTCGTATTTCAATAAAAATTATATCAACGAAATGCTGCATAATTGTATTTTTCAAAATGAACACGGAAAATGATCATTTTATGAAAAAAAAAGAGAAACATGCGGGCAAAAACTTTGATCAACGCAGTGTAAAAGTCATGATTTTACTATATATTCTATACATTTTGAGGGCAGTCAACTTAAACTAAAAAAATGACCGCGGTGTTTCTTATGCATTTTTTTTCTCAAAAAATATATCAGGCTGTTTGAAATTTAATGCGGTTTTCAAAATGAAACGGAACAATGGATTTGAATAGAAGGAAAAATAAAATTAGAAGACAAAGATGACTTGCCCATATCTCGTAGTGTATTTCATTACCTGTTCGACTCGCGAATTTTTAAAGTGGCGTGGAAAGTTATCCATGATTCATATTGATATGCTGGTTGACAATTAATGACAAGTTGTATCGTGGGATAGAGAACCGGTCTTCTCTTGTTTGTTCTTTCCTGTATTTGCTCACTTCTCCTTTCTCTCCATGCATTCATTACTGTGAGATTCACAAAAGATTTCTCATCAACTGTTCAAGGCCGTAGGTTGATGTTGGTATACGAGTTGTCATTGTGGAATAAGCGGGTCTTTTCCTCTTATCCGTCTCATTTCTTTATTTTTCTCTCCACATTATTTCGTCACAGGCTGACGTCAACCTGTGTATACGAGTTGACATCTTTCGCAAAAGATCTCAGCAACTGTTCAAGATAGATGGTTCATATTGGTATACTAGTTGGCATCGTGGAATAGAGACCCGGTCTTTTTCTCTTATCCTTCTCATTTCTTTCTATTTTTCTCTCCACATTATTTTGTCAAATGTTGAAGACAACAAATTGTATCAGGCTTTAGAGTGCTCCTGTTTATTCTACCTTGTATTTGTCTGTTTTCTTTATCTCCACAAGTTTTCGTCAGATATCTCCGCAACGGTATGGTTCATATTTGGTATGCTGGTCCCGGGATGCTGGTTGACAATAAGTTGTATCTTGGGATACAGAACCGGTCTTCTGTTTGTATGGTGGGATACACACCAGACATTTCTCTGCCCACGCTTATCAGTATTTGTTTATTTTTCGTTCTCTCCATGCATTAAATAATGAACTTTTTCTAACAGATTTCTCAGCAACTATTCAATAGATCCTTCATATTTGGTATATGAGCTGACAACTTAATTTATCCTGAGGAGAACAGGCCTCCTCCTCCTTCTATGACCTTTTTAGCTTATCTGAGCAATTCAGCTCGAAGCTGAGCTTATACATGTATATAGGCAGACTCCGCCACCTGTCCGTCCGTTGTCCACCATTTTCAAAATCTTCCCCCACAAAATCACTTGACCTATCAAAGCCAAAGGACTTCTTTGATTAAGGCGAGGATTTTCCCCATTGGATCGGCACGACAGGTCCGAATTTTCAAAAGTATAAAGTGTGCAAAATTTTCTTAGCAGAGCTTCAACAAATATGTATACCATATGAAATCAGATAATTTGTGATTCAGACCCAAAGACATGGGGAGATAATCCAGGCTGACCCTACCTACCCTAAATTCAAGGTTTTCGCATACCTCATTTTTTGAGGTAATAAAAACATTGAAATCAGTCATTCATTCCATAATTTTTTGTCGTAAATGCATGATAAATACACGCACATCACAATACAAAGCAATTATTTTCTTCTTGTTACGCTTGATTGGCATTTAAACATGCAAAACCATAGCTACCGAGCGAAGCGGAGCGAAGCTGAAAGGACGTGTGAAAGGGCTCTGTTGAAATTTTGTTTTAATTTCTTATTCTCCACGACTGTCTTAAATATTTCACGAAGTTTTAGAACATTGAAAGTGTATATAGATACTGTACATATGTTTTATTGAAAACATTTTATCACAAATTGACTTTTTAGGAAAAAGACTTCTGTGTCATCAGATTTCGTGGTATTTTCCCCGGCAGCCATCTTGAATTTCGGAAAAATTTAGAACTCTGACACTGACTTAGGATCTTCATACGTGGAAAAAAAAGACCTGAAATAGAACTAGATACTATTATTAAAGGGTATATATCGTCAGGAGAGCTTCGCATACTTGACCTGGACTTTTAATGGTATTTTTAACTTTGTCAACTTGACACGTCACGCAAAGAAAAGAGCCCACTAGTCTTATGTTTTAACTGGAACCGAATGCCAAAGTTTTATAACTCAAGTTTTAGAATTATCTTAAACCCATTGACTCTCAATTTTTAACAAACTTTTTAACCAATATATATATATTTAACTATAAATCTGACTCTGTGAAAAATGGCAGTTGAACTTGGAAAACGAACTGTTACCAGATCCGTATCCCTAAGTGCACTTCAGACTAAAGCCCTTAAGAGGCCTAGTACGGTACTCGGACAAAACGGACCATGGACAAAACGGACCAGACAAAACGGACCACGGTTAGGACAAAACGGACCACGTTTCAGGACAAAACGGACCACGTTTCAGGACCAGACGGACCACGCTAGAAGACAAACAAGACCATTAATTGGTGCCAATTAAAAGATTAAGGAGTATATAAATACCAAAGACAATGTTAAATGGTCACACTTATTTGACTACTGTTCATGATCTCAATTATCTGTGGTTGTCGCAACTATCTAATTAATATAATGGTAAGAAATTTCATCTTTTGACCGGTTACTAGAAATACCGGAATACACTTAATTACCGGAATATACCAAAATACACCGGAATATACCGGAATCTACCGGAATATACCAAAATACACATTATTGTTTACCGAAATACACTTTATTTTAACCAAAATATAATTAATTTTATTTAAGATATGTCATTTAATATTAGCTGCATGTAAATGCTGGCAACTGACTGACCCTACAAAGACCCAGACCAGCTTGCAATCTGCACATTGATACCTACCCTATACCCATACGTTGGTCCTTTTACTCCCACTACCAATAAAGAAAAAGCTAATACTTAGATGGAAATTATACTTATTTCATTTATTCTGGCAATATTTAAGTTTATTTTGATAATATAAATGTATATTTTGGTGTATTCCGGTGTATTCCGGTATATTCCGGTAATAAGGTAGATTCCGGTAATTCTAGTAACCCTCTTTTAAGCATACAAATTTCTTAGTGTTGCAACTAAAATAAAACATGCTTTCTCAAGGTTAACGGAAGGTCTGAACGTGGTCCGTTTTGACCTTAAACGTGGTCCGTTTTGTCCTGAACGTGGTCCGTTCCGTCCCGAACGTGGTCCGTTTTGTCCTAAGCGTGGTCCGTTATGTCCGTGGTCCGTTTTGTCCGTGGTCCGTTATGTCCCTAATTCAGTACAACACAATCAGATGCCACTGAAAGTAAGAGGGTGTATACCCTGGACAGGGGGAAAGCGCTCGATAAAAAACTTCAAAAATGTGATGTGGAACATATGGTATTTGAAATGAAAGCTGGAAAAAACTTTGTAATTCGCCTAAGTACCTCAGCCTATGAGCTCTCAAAATGTGAAATTAAAGGCAAGTCTTCGGTATAAAAGGGCAGGCTCCGCCCACCAAAATGTCAATCATGATAATTTTGACATTTTGCACTTCAAGATATAATATCAGTATTTCTAACTTCCACAACTAATAATTTTCTTTCAAAAAAAAATACAGAAGTGCACAAACATGACCTGAACAAATCCAGATAAACAGTTTCAGAAAATCTGCCCCACAAATTCTATACTAAATCAGTTTATATTCAGAATTTTCAAAAAATTGCTGAGAAATGACAGTTAGTTTGAAATTTCACCTTTGACCCCAGCCACCTGACCACAACAAACTCAAAATAGAAAAGCACATGGCTGTAGCTTGAATGGTTTGTTATAGAGATTATACTTGATCAGCTGATTTCAACATATGCATGTTCTGTTTACATTCTGAGATGACCTGACTCTGACCTAGCTGAACCCATTAAATTTCAGATAACTACACCTCCAGCAATTTCTGTAGCTCCTACAGCAGACTTCCCTTTAAAAACATTCTACAGTCACCGGAACTGATAAGTCAATACGGCATACAAGCTCAACTAGGGTTAGACTGTTCAGATGCGAACATAGATACATGTATAAGGGTGTATAATCGTCGGCAAAATGGAGCAGTGGGGAACATTGCCAAATTCACTATTAACTTTTACCACACAACAAATACAATATCTGTTAATGGTAGCAGAGTTGATCTATTCATAAACAACGTCTTTGACAAGTTATGTGAAAGTATCAGAAGTAATTACCCACAACTTGACATAGCTAATGCCACAATAGCAAATCAGATCAATTCTCTAAAAACTCTGTCTAAATCTAATACAGTACAAAGTGTTTTAGACTGTACTTCACCTAATAATGTCATTCAATTTGTAGCGTAGATCTACGCTACAAATTGAATATCAATCACAAGACGACCAGCAGCCTGATCAAATGAACACTGATGATGGTTTGGGTATAGAAGAATTGGCTTTTTGTCCATATTGTGAGCAAGAGGTGACTCTTGAGGGAATCTACTGTATAGAATGCGAATCATGGCTACACTACGAATGTGTGAATCTTAGTCCAGAGACAGTTGCGGATACCTTCAAAGACACAGAGTATGTATGTAACCAATGTAATGAGGACACATTGTATGGTGAGAGTCAATCTGGAACACAGAATCCCATTCCTACATCTCAGCAGGCTGGTAACGAAGTCGTACCTGATAGATGTGCCTCACCTGCTACGGGAGCTAATAATGAATGGACCATACCTAGTGCTGTGTCTGATGCAGGAACCTATCAAAAGACTTCGCATCTTAGCAGTATTCCCAATCCAGCCCCTTCAAATTCACAAGTAGACCTAACTCGCATAGAAGATGACATATTAATATCAGATAAAGATTCTGCCCCACTTGTAGCACCCCCTAACGGGAACAGCCACCATCCTCATACTTCACATAACAGTCAAGTGAAAAGTAACGCACAGATTAAGGAAACTTCTGTAAGCTGTAGCTTAATATATCCATCACAGTCTCCTAAGCCCAAAAAACCTGTACAGAAGAAACTTGGCAAGGTTGATAGAACTAAATCTGATGTGAGCTCTTTCAATGATGCAGCCATCATACTGGCCCAAAAAACGCGGATACTTGACCTTGAGAATGAAATAAAACAGTTAAAGAATGCATTTGAGTCTATTAAGTCTCATGTCTCCCAGCAGTCAGAACAACCACCCAACCCACCTGAACCCCAACCTGCAACCCCAAATGTTACCTCAACCCCACAGATAGACAACTTTACACTACTGCAGATTAGAAATGAGCAGTTTGAGGGCAGACTGAGAATGTTGGAACACCAGATGGTCCAGAATATGTGCCTTAGCACAGCAGTTAACACTCAGTTGGCACTCCAGGTGAATATGAGCCAGCGGAAGGTTAGGGAAGATAATTCACATGGGCAAAATCCTACAGGCGTTGGTAACCCAATGAACATTTCTCCTATGCAAGCCCCTTATAACCCAAATACATTCCCAATGGGCAGTAGTAACCCCATGAACACTTCGCCAGTGCATACGCCTTATCAAAATGTACCCCCTACTGTGCAGGGCTTTCCTCCATATATGTTTTCTGATATTTAACACACCCATTTATCTATGTTTTAAAGGATACGACGAAATGAAAAAGAGCTGTTATGAAATGCAAAAGAGTTGTAGTTACCAAACGACCTGGTCATCAGGTTGTTTGATAAATATGACTCTTTTTATCCCTCGCCGAAGGGGGAGGGATATAGGTTTCTCCATGTCCGTCCGTCCGTCCGTCCGTCCGGAGCCATAACTAAGTAACCACTGGATGGAATTTCATGAAACTTAAAATAAATATATATCACTATAACTCGCTGGTGCACGCCAAGTTTCATCAGACTGGCTTCAGTAATGCATGAGTTATTTCCCTTGAATTGTTTTAAAATCAATAAAATCAGCCATAACTAAGTAACCACTGGACAGAATTTCATGAAACTTAAAATAAATATGTATCACTATATTCCACTGATGCATGTCACATTTCATCAGACTGGCTTCAGGGGTGCATGAGTTATTGCCCTTTAATTGACTTAAAACAATAAAATGAGCCATAACTAAGTAACCAATTATCAAAACTTCATGAAACTAAAACTTGATATGTATCACCATAAGACGGTTATGCACATAAAGTTTCATCAGAATGGCATCTGAAATTCTTGGGTTATTGCCCTCGAATGAATTTAAAATTGACACAATTAGCCATAACTAAGTAATCAATGAATAGAATTCAATGAAACTTTTACTAAATACCCATCACCATAACACATTGGTGCATCTTAAGTTTTGTCAAAATTTCTTCAGTTAGCAATGAGTTATTGCCCTTGACTTGGTTTAAAATCAACAAATTGAGTCATAATTAAGTAACCAATGAATGGAATTTCATGAAACTTCAAATAATTATGTATTGTCTTGACAGAGCAATGCACATTAAGTTTGGTCATAATTGCATTAGTAGTGCATGATTTAATTGATTTAAACTCCACATACATGTATTAGCCATAACTTAGATACTTGACTGAACATAATTTCTTGAAACTGAATTAAAAATGTATTATCATAGTGCAGTGATGCTGAGGCAAGTGTTTAAGAACAGCTTCAGCTTATGCCTCACTTAAGCCAGAGTAATAGTCCTTGATTGATTTACAGTCCACATGATCAGCCCAGAGAAGGAAATTATATGAAACTTAAAATAAACCATAGTAAACGAATCAGGGCCACTTCGGCGGGGGATATAAATTCACCGAATTTGCTTGTTCCTTTTTCGTTTCGTAACAGCCCTTGTTTATGTATGGTTAACCAGGGGTGTTTAAGTTATGGACCCGGTGCATGTAGTTTTTGACAACCATTGTACATTTGTTGTTGATGGCCAAATCACGACATAGCATGGAATAACTTACCCATGTTAATTAGGAATAGCGTTTCTCTTGCCGACTTTAAGAAAAAACTTATACGAGGTAAGAACAAAGCCCCCGAACTACTACTACTACGGAAACAGAACAGCTCAAGTTTATCACACACGATTACGCCTTGAATGAAGCTCTCTATGATCACATCTTCATCGGAAAAATATAATTGACAGTTCAACGTGTTCTTGTGGTCGAACAGAAACAGTAAAAGATTTTCTGTGTGATTATCCAAATTATCTGCAACTATGAAATCAAGTATTATCTACCGTAATTCATCTTCCAGTAAGGACATTGACTAATGGTAATCCAGCCCTTTCCGACTTTGAGAACAAACAAATTTTTGATTGCGTGCACAAATATATCTCCCAGTCCGGAAGACTCAGTACTCCTCATACGTAATTGACCTGTTCTTCAATGCTGCTATGCTGATGGTACATCTTTGTCAGGAAGCGGTTGAGACACGAGGTTGAACGCAAATGAATGGGAACATCTGTTGTTTTTCTTCTCTCTCTCTACTAAGCTTATTTCTTGTATATGGTTCGATTCAATCTTACTAAATGCTGTTCTCACATCAAAACCTTTTCCTAGTACATTAATGTATAATGTTCATATAAACGTTTCTTTATTGTCTATTGCTTAGAAATCTTATGCACTCATATATCGTTGCAAATACATGTTAAATAGGAGACGATGTCTATAAGCTAGTTAGCTTGTTATCAAATCCTTTATATTATCCATGTATGAATTGATTGTGTATGTTTATATGTTGAATGAAATACTGTTTAAACTTAATCACACGACGTAATTAGGGTGTGACTCACTATTTGGCATGGCACTATATATGTATCATCTTGACTGACAACTGATAAGGATACAAATGGGATGATACAACTGCCTCCAAGTAAACGAGGGAAGCTACTTCATGGGAGCTCCTGTACGGAATTGTGCAGCAGGACAGTAGCAGTATTCCTGCAGTAATCGTAACAGGATTCTTGGCAGGAATCTGGACATGAAAAAGTTTCCCAATGGGTTTTCCACGTGAACTTTTCACTATAATAGCGAACACACGAAGTATGTTCGCTTTACTGTATCAGTCTTGGTCCTATATACTTACCCGTCTAAATGTAGTGGACACGAATTATGGAGGCTGCCATCTTGGAAAGCCGGAAGTTCGTAAAATATCGCGAGACTAGCCACAAAGCAGAGCAGATGCTGCTACCGAATTTTATGAAGCATAAAATTGGTCTTACAATCATTATATGAACATAAAATATTTCCCGCAACATAAATTCTCATTTTTGTTGCATATGTGCATAAAAAGAAAAGATCAAACTGAAATTGTTTTTCGTTTGAGATTACTGTCGTCTGCTACACCGGAACTAAGTTCCTGGGTAAAACCCCGTACCGTGGCGCGTCATGTTAATTGGAAATGACGGCGCACCTGAGAGCGCACCAGAGAGCCCATCTAACTTAGAATGGAGTAGGAATGGTGTGTAAGGCCAGTGTTAAGAAAAACTTTGATGAAAGGTTGTTTTCTATGACTTATTTTAGTAAATAATCCTGATACAGCCTTTACATCGGGTACGTGTACTCACCGGATCGGACCGGATCGGACATAATCACCGGATCGGACCCATATTTTACCATTTATTGCTATTTTGTCATACTTTCTTTGACTGTAAATGCTTATATTTTGCATAATATAGTGTATTCAAGAGCTACATTACTTTAATATGTGACTTTGAAGTAGTCCTCGTCGTATCTATGTCTTGCTAACGTGATGTATCCAGTAGGTTTTATTTCTGCTCTCACTGCCTCAATAACCTGTACCCACAATCTCTGTTTTGAAAAAAAAATTAGAAAATAACATTATTTCATCTTACCTGGCAATTTTTGTTTTCATAGCAATTAAAATCACATTGTATTGCATATGTGCATGTTTAAGTACTTGCCTCCGTCTGTATCTCAGGAATTCCAGCCTATATGAGGCTCACCCTCCTACATGCTACATGGCAAGAGGAGGTAATTGTAACCATGACTGGACACGAGACACCCCGAGACCGGTATGCGGTCAAAAAACTCCCAAAAAATGTGTGGGGTTTAATATAAGTTTCGGACCGCACCCCGGTCACGAACTTTCGTGCCAGTGTAACGGTCAGAGGCTGTATTTAATGTGGAAGAAGAACCGTGAAATGTCAAACACGCTAACCCAATAACAACAGTAAGTTCAATAAGTCCAAATCTTACTGTAATATTTATGTTAAATACACTATCTTACGCAAAATATAAACATTTACAGCCAAGGTAAGTATGATAAACAGCTACAAATGGTAAAATTCGGGTCCGATCCGGTGATTATGCCCGATCCGGTCCGATCCGGTGAATTTACGTACCGCTTTACATCTAATTTTTTTATATTTCAATTATCTTTGGAACTGAAAAATAAAAAAAGAAAATCTGATACAAAAACGAGGTCTTTGATTTGCTAATCAAAGCAACCATCATGAGTAAACTTTAAACACAATATTATTCAATACAATAATTACACCTGTTATCAGAAGTATGTGTCTCTGAGCTGCGGAATACTAGGTTTGCGGAGAGAGGGCAGCAATATTGACTTCCGATAATAATATGTTGAAGGCAATTGAATCCTGCAGATTGCTGAGGAAGCGTGGACTTCCACTGTCACAAGGCAGCTTTATATTTATCAGGGTTATCAACTTGTGACAGCACAATTAGGGCACCTAAGGAAGACGAGTTTACATATGTTTCCATTCTGTCTGCACACCGAGCAAGTCTGCTCTGGTTCTCTCTTCATGGGCACTGCGGTTCGTCTTCCACATTTAAATACAGACTCTGACAATTTACTGGAATAACTGTTCAAGCCCGTCTTAAGGATTGAAAAACCAGCATTAAACCCCAAAAGTTTTGTGTGTGTGTGTGTGTGTGTGTGTGTGTGTGTGTGTGTGTTGACAGTTTGATGGTCTTGGGGTGTCTGTGTCTAGAAGTCTGTAGTGTCTCCTGCAGTCCTCACGTTGCTTATAGGATAGAGCTTATAGGCTGGAAAATCCATTCAACAGCAACAGCTTTCTTGAACCGGGACTAGATAATGCCTTGACGGCGAATGTGGGCCAGGAAATTTAAGGACCCCATCTCCCTTTCCAGTTTTCTTTTCTACTATGCATTACTCCAGAGCATAACCCCATTGCTGATGCCATTTCCTGCACAATAAGGCTCATATCGCTCATGGGTACTGGCGGCTTAGCAACGTCTTCAAAACAAATCAGTTAGCTGTTCTAAAATCCAGTTACCAGGATCGACACTAAGAACAATAGCAACAAAATACAATACAACATAAAAACATCGGTACATACGAGTGATGTATTTTCTGACCATGACAGTGTATGGCATACTTACATGTAGTAATAAATGTTGAAGTGGAACACCTTCAGAAGAAGCAACTCAGCCACCCTAAGGGCTATCTCTGCACCCCCTCCAACTCAGGACCCACTCCTAAGAAAAAAATTCGCCCTATCATAGGAGAAAACGCTCTCTCTCCATAGAAGACCCACCAGGACGGGCCGCCTCCCGAGGAAGCAAAAAGGAAGTCATACAGCCTGCCTACTTTTAACTTTAGCAAAAGTGGCGGAAAATATGAAGTTTCACCATACACCCCAACTGTATCATAGCACGAAGTTTATTTTGCCAGTTACTTGTGTTTTTCACACCTTCACTGTTAAAGTATCTGAGTGATATGGTTAAAGTACAACCCCAGGGGAAGCACGTCTCTGTGACCTCAAAACTGGGACCAACACCCAAAGGAAAGAATTTGCTCCCTTTAGGGGAAATTTCCTCCATTAAGGACAGCCCCCCCCCCTCACTGCCAAGGCAAACAAGCAAACAGTCACTTAAGTCAACTCCCCTGTGTCGGTACCTATATTTACCGAAAAGACCAGAATTACCGAAAAGACCCTGAAATACCGAAAAGACCCTGAAAATATATAAGGAAATAGGTTTTGGAGAATTGTGTGTTAAATTTACAGTATTATAAAGCTATGGTGAGATTGAGAAGCCTAAAAATTAGCAGAAATAAGGTTTATAAACAACAATAACAACGCTTTCGAGAGCCTGGTAGTTTTATAGCGAATTAATCGGGGTGTCTTGTGTCCAGTCATGTTTACAAATACCTCCTCTTGCCATGTGGCATGTTGGAGGGTGAGCCTCATATATAGGCTGGAATACGTGAGATACAGATTAATCTTTTTTGAGAAAGGAGCGATTGCCTCGTACTGGCGCACAAAAAAAAAGTAGAGTGATTTGCTGAAAAGACTTTAAAATGTATCCAGTAGTTAATCATCTATCCTTTGATGATGTTGAAAAGGTTAGAGACCACTGCCATCAAATTAGCAGTTTTTATGATTACAGACAATTGCTGATGCAGCGATTGAAGTGATACCCTCCTTATAACTGACCAAATCGTGAAAGGACTGGTGATTGTTCACCGATTAAGACGATTGATGGAACATCATGGCTAAAACATTTAATAGAAAATTATACTACTAATAATATTTCATTATTTATTGTATTCTTAAAGTATTCGAATGAATACATCTATAGCTATCTTTAAGAAGCGTTTGTATGGAACATTTTGACTGAATACAAATGACCAAAACTGATATACTTATTTTATATAGTGAACGCCCCCAAAAAATGCGCAATGATGCCAAACTGACAGTTCTATTAGTCACCATTTCCGTGAAAAGCGTAAATCATCTATTAATTTTTTAATTGTTTTATTTCCTAAATTTATTTATTTATTTGTAGCGGTTAAAGCCATAAAAATGAAATTCTAATTTCTTATGAAACGTGGACGAAAAGCGTCAGGATACAAAACAATACATATTGAGAAGGGATGCAAAAATGCAGAGTTGCTTCTCTGTAAGTGTAAAAGAAAGTTTTGTGATGGCTTTAGTACAGGACTGAATTTGCTCCCTCAGGAGAACCTTCACGGGGTATAGTCCAGAAAACGGTAGCGTTTTGATCATTTACTGTTTATTTAAATCGTTCATATCAACAATCGATGCCACGTGTCACTGATTAATCGATATGGGTGTATGATCAATAATCGTTAAATATGACACCTAGCATAATCGTTTATATCAACTATCACCGCCCCATGTCGCTGATGTTAATGGTTATAATGTGATTTATAGAACAGAATTAACATTATTATTATTCCCAGGATCGTTATGATTAACAGAAATGAAATCTTAATGACCACTTTGATTTTATGTATTATTTACTTTTTATCTATTTTCCAATGAATTTTCAGAGATATTTACATCGTATTTATAAAAAAAAACGCTAATACATTAATTAAAATATTCCACAATGCCATAATTCAATAAGTAAATCTTGGTCATCACCTTTATTAATTTCGTTATTTATTTATTACTTTTTAATGATCTATTTTCCAGCGACATTTCTAGATACATAGTATTTACGCAGAAACGCTCAAGCATAATATTTATTTATTTATTTATTTTCCAATGACTTTTTCTGTAGATAGGTACATACAAATTACGCAGAACGCTCATGCATAAATTGAATTATTCGGTAATACTCCAAATTTAATGACACACTTTATCATCGGATTATCTGGACCCAGGAGTCTTATCTTGAACCTTGAAATTTCGCACCTATATTGGTTGTTTTGTGTAAATTATTTAAAGTACCCTGACATTAACAATATGCTAGATTGATACTCGTACTACATATGATATGGTTTTAAAATAAATTTGTAAGAGCATGCTTCAAGACTTCTTTAAATTAAATAGAAATTTTCATTTTATTTATTTTGCACTGGATTTGTCTATAGTTAGCGTGAAAAGTATGGGGTACCGTTCTACTATTCTCTCTTTTATAGATATCCATGATTATTTATGCGTATCCATTACCCGAAATAGCGATATTTAGAATTCGAACCAGTAATGTCCATAAGATTTATGCATACCCAAACGGATATTTATTGATATCCATAATTTGAATTATAGATATCCATAATGCGAATTTTGGATATTCATTTATAAAACTGGTTCATGGATAACACTAATTCGCAGAATTATGGATATTACTTCATTGATTTAAAGCTGTCCATAATTTGAATTTGGATATCTATAATTATAGATATCACTAAATTAGTCTATTTATGGTTATCGAAAATTTGAATTACGGGTACCCGTAAAAAATGACTGGGGTCGGAAGAGACTTGAAAATTGTCAACATGCCATAAATCCAAAACAAACAAACATAGACATTTTAAAATGAAAAGCAATGTTATAAGTATGCTATTAATACAGATATTATATGTATCGTCGTAAAATAACTGTATTAATAGCATACATTTTAGGTCTTTGCGGTATTTCAAGGTCTTTTCGGTATTTCAGGGTCTTTTCGGTAATTCTGGTCTTTTCGGTAATTCTGGTCTTTTCGGTAAATAAAGGTACCCCCCCTGTGTAAAAAAGGCAGAACCTTGCGTACACAGCTAAAGTCACCGATAAGAACCACTGTACTCTGAAAATTCATTCGTTGGGGGCAACTTTGTCTTGACACATTGTTGACCTGTGCATAGTTTAAGGCACTAAGTAATCTTTATTTTACATTTTGACATTATTTTCGAAGTGGATCGTGTAAAACACCTATTCTTTGTCCTTGTTAAATGACAACGCTCAAATGGCAAAATTACCTGAATTGCATCCCATTTTACTGTGTATGTTGTTACGTCGCGAGTAGAAAGTCTGTTTACACAATCAATTCCTCCATCTCAATGTCTAATTTGTTGTATTTTACGATTGCAAGCATTGGCTAATGCAACAAAGATAAAATGAACAAAGTATGGCATATTTCTGTTCAGCGACAGCGAACTTATTTGCAATTTTATCTCTGTACGCCGACTTCCGAATGTCGGGGGCACTGTCCCAATTGTTGAGTGCCGTGATATTGGATGTGTATGCAGTCGTCGGGGTACAGCTGGATGCAGTAGTTGGGTGCAAAACATACGTATTTGCCAAATTGACTTAGAAAGGGTCCGTTTTCTGTGTGTTTAAAGTACCTGCTGCAGTTTATGTAGACGGGATGTTTCCGTCGGTGTTTCGTTAGACATCTCCTGGTCATGAAGTGGAAACGGAATGTGGGTTAGCCAGCTGATCTACACCTTTTGTCACAAATGGACCTGTGCAAGCTAAGGCGTGATTTTACATGTAATGGTCCCCAAAATAACATAAATGGCTTCAGAACTCACAAAACTAAGATTTTATAAAGGACACAGTGGGTTTCAAAACATAGATAACATTCAGGTGCCCAGATGATTTTTGAATAATTTCATTAGCATACAAATAGTGAAAAATGGCCAAAAAGTGCTGTAATTTGCGGCCAACCATATTTTTACCGCTTTTCACATGTATTTTTCTGTTTTAGGATGACTAAAATCCCTCATTAGAGGTGGCAGTGTGATACAGTAATGTTTTACGGTGGCAGTGATGCAGATAACAGATATTGTTTGCATATCCTTGACTACCTAGCCATTTAACGAACATTAAGGAAAACAACCTTTGAACTAACTGATAAATTGTTATTCTTTGATATTTTTTGTACTTATTTTACACGTTCATATCCCCTTTTCAGACTACGGGACAATAAACTTGGCTAAAGTTGGAAATCTTTTCCTCATCATCATATTTCAATTCTCATATCGACGTTACCCCCGCACCTCAGCGGAACGAGCTTATAGTTATATACCCAAATTTCTGAAACAAAGAAAGACTGTCCCGTATGTAAGGCAGACAGCAATCAGAGGCGGACACTTGGCAGAGAAATTATAGCTTAATATTAAAGATACAGCATTTTATATGCTGGTTACATGCTAAAGAGGCTTTTTCTAGTGGACAACTTTTAAGATTAAGAAAGGATCATTCTGAGGCAAAGTATCAAAATTAAGCTGAAATATCAATATTTCTTTTAAATAATTTAACATCAAGAAGTTAGCATGGCATTTAGATTCTGTGGATAATATAGGGTGGTAGAGAAAAAATTAAAGCTTCTACATCATTGTTGCAGGGACTGATGAGAAAATATCATGGACAAAACATTTCTGTCCCATACGTAAGATTTTTGTTTCAAACTCAAAAAGTTACTTCATGTTTCTGTCAGGTCATCTTTTCCAGTGGAAAGCATTTTATTTTGCAGGTAGCCGCTTATTGTGGCTTCCCCGGCAATATTTGACTTTTGATCTGCCATAAAACATGCATGTATTGACATATGAAAGCCAGCAAAATTATAAACTTAATAATCTGCTTCTCAACCAAAATTCTGAAAAGAGTTAACCAAACCAAAATTCTGAAAAGAGTTAACCAGTATATCATCACAAGCTATTTAATTTGCTCATGCAATACAAAATAGACTATAGAATAAATACAAGATATGTCTTTTATCTCTAGATTTAGTTTTTCATTTCAAAATATTTATTTTCAAAATTTATGCTTTGTCCCGTACGTAAGATTTATCAAAGATGCAATTTTGAAAAATTAGGGTTTACTAACATGTTTTAACTTAAATTTACTTTCTTTTTAGTGGCACAGATTTTGATATGTTACTTGTTTGGTACTGTAAACATTCACAGTAACCTTTAGAGTTAAAAACTAAAATATCTTACGTATGGGACACAGATTGTTTGGGTCTACGGTAAATTTTTCAGAAGTTTGTTAAGGACAACCTTGTATATTAACTTGTATCTGTTATTGCATGTTATGTATATAATTTCCAGGTGAGAATTTCGTGGTTTTAGTTCAGTAAAGGAAACTTTAATGCTAAAATACATCCTGTCCTATACGTAAGATTATGATATACTGTACTGTTTACATGGAATTTTCAATGCAAGTACAAAAACTTGTCTTCTAAACATCTGAGGATATCTGCTAAGTTCAAAATAGCAACGGGCCCCCTTGAAATTATAAAGTCCTCAGAGGGATACTGTATTTCTATGTTAGAAACAATTTTGATCTTTCAGCCAATGAATTTATTACACCCCATATAGGCCACTGGCTTGCGACAAAAGCAGAAAGGACGATCGTTCTGGCTGTTTTGTCTCACTATCTTGACAGTTGTATAAAATCATCATGTTTTGAAAATGAGAAAATTTTGAAACTGAGTTTTGAGAAGTTATCTGTTTAAAATCTTACGTGCGTGACACACTTAATTTGAAGGTTAAGAACCACTATTCAAAAACTAATTCTGTTCATTGGGGGGTCATACTAGAGACAGAAAAGGACTTTTGCCACCGAAAAGGACCGAAAAGAACTTTCGGGCACCGAAAAGGACTTTTTAAATGCCATTTTATGCTATAAAAACGTTTGAAATCTATAAAGGGTGAAATATATTATTTCTAAACATAATTTTCTAGAACATTAAGTGAAAAATGCCCTTTTCGGTGCCCGAAATTCGGCATTTGCGATGTCCTTTTCGGTACATGGCGTCTCTTCACTGACCAGAAGTGGAGTCTTTTTCGGTGCTGTTTTTTTGTTGTTGTAAAATTTTAGGATGAAGATACTACAATTCACAAGCTTATTATTCAAGCGCTGATTACTATCGTGATGATATTAAAATTTCTAAAACATATGTTTTATACATAACCAACAATGTTATTTGAAAATACAGTTTATTATTATGTAATACAGTTACTACATATTCATAACAAGATATACTTAAATACAATAACACTAACTATATCTTAAAAAGCTATCATTATTTTTGGCTCTGCCATTCAAGGGGCCGCTCCCTCATAGTTTGACCCTGAAATTGCATAACTGAGACCTGGGGGTAGCCCTGTAACCGTTGGGTGTTAAAGAATAGGCTTTGCTTATGACAGCCTGAGGGGAGGCTTGACGGAGCTATCTCAGGCGTTAGAGTGCCCTTCACAGAGAGATCCTGTGATGCCTGAGGGGAGGCTTGACGGAGCAACTCAGGCTTGAAAGAGGCATGTAATGGAGACCTGAGGGGAGGCTTGACGGAGCTATCTCAGGTCTCAAAGAGGCTTGAATACCTTCACAGGGAGATCCTGTGATGCCTGAGGGGAGGCTTGACGGAGCAACTCAGGCTTGAAAAAGGCATGTAATGGAGACCTGAGGGGAGGCTTGACGGAGCTATCTCAGGTCTCAAAGAGGCTTGAATACCTTCACAGGGAGATCCTGTGATACCTGAGGGGAGGCTTGACGGAGCAACTCAGGCTTGAAAGAGGCATGTTATGGAGACCTGAGGGGAGGCTTGACGGAGCTATCTCAGGTCTCAAAGAGGCTTGAATACCTTCACAGGGAGATCCTGTGATGCCTGAGGGGAGGCTTGACGGAGCATCTCAGGCTTGAAAGAGGCATGCTATGCAGACCTGAGGGGAGGCTTGACGGAGCTATCTCAGGTCTAAAGAGGCTTGAATGCTAATGAATGGAATGATTCCATAGCGGCCTGAGGGGAGGCTTGACGGAGCTATCTCAAGGCCTAAGTGATGCATGAATACCAGAGACCTCATCAGGCTACTCCCAGGTATGTCTAACCCACACCATGATTTTGGGGGTTAGTAAAGGCCTAAAGGCCCCCAACTGTGGAAGAGCAGCCACTAGAATGGAAATTGCAACTGACAGTATTTAGTTATAACGGAATAAATATGTGGCAAAATAACCTGAAAACATAAGACCTTTTTCAATACAAATGTAACAAAACTGCTTAAGTTGATAAACACTAAATGCAGGAGGTGCTGGGGTGGATGGCTGGGAACGATTTTTTATCTGGAGACAAGCTGATTCAACAATGTCAAAGTCACAACTGACCCGGGCTCTGCTACATAGTTCTACTTGATAATCTCTGACTGGTTGCCCTTAAGTATCCAGCCCTCCCATTGGTCAGATCTAATGACCAATAGGGAGAAACTCCTTTCTGAAATAACACCTTGCACCTGCACTCTTAGACAAAGAGACAGTTATATAATTCCAATATACACAGTCTACTGGCATTCCATTCCCTAATAAACACCCTGCACCTGCAGCAAGGACTGAGCCAATACACAATCTAGACTGCAGGTGTCCAGGACACTTGCAGCTATTAAACATAAACAAAGTTAAGGCCCAGTCTGATCCTGGTCTGTCCAGATCCAACCCTGATCATAATCTACATATATAGAAACTGGCTACAGTACAATGGTTTACACTAATATAAATTTCATCATATGCAAAGACCTGTGGAAATAACACATTGTCAGGTCATAATCTCTCTCTGTCTGATCATGGTCTACAGTGCGACAGACAACTATGAGTAAAAGTTATGTATAAACCACAATTATAAAAATTGCCATTTTATACATAACCAACAATGTTATTTGAAAATACAGTTTATTATTATGTAATACAGTTACTACATATTCATAACAAGATATACTTAAATACAATAACACTAACTATATCTTAAAAAGCTATCATTATTTTTGGCTCTGCCATTCAAGGGGCCGCTCCCTCATAGTTTGACCCTGAAATTGCATAACTGAGACCTGGGGGTAGCCCTGTAACCGTTGGGTGTTAAAGAATAGGCTTTGCTTATGACAGCCTGAGGGGAGGCTTGACGGAGCTATCTCAGGCGTTAGAGTGCCCTTCACAGAGAGATCCTGTGATGCCTGAGGGGAGGCTTGACGGAGCAACTCAGGCTTGAAAGAGGCATGTAATGGAGACCTGAGGGGAGGCTTGACGGAGCTATCTCAGGTCTCAAAGAGGCTTGAATACCTTCACAGGGAGATCCTGTGATGCCTGAGAAAAGGCTTGACGGAGCAACTCAGGCTTGAAAGAGGCATGTAATGGAGACCTGAGGGGAGGCTTGACGGAGCTATCTCAGGTCTCAAAGAGGCTTGAATACCTTCACAGGGAGATCCTGTGATACCTGAGGGGAGGCTTGACGGAGCAACTCAGGCTTGAAAGAGGCATGTTATGGAGACCTGAGGGGAGGCTTGACGGAGCTATCTCAGGTCTCAAAGAGGCTTGAATACCTTCACAGGGAGATCCTGTGATGCCTGAGGGGAGGCTTGACGGAGCATCTCAGGCTTGAAAGAGGCATGCTATGCAGACCTGAGGGGAGGCTTGACGGAGCTATCTCAGGTCTAAAGAGGCTTGAATGCTAATGAATGGAATGATTTCATAGAGGCCTGAGGGGAGGCTTGACGGAGCTATCTCAAGGCCTAAGTGATGCATGAATACCCAAGACCTCATCAGGCTACTCCCAGGTATGTCTAACCCACACCATGATTTTGGGGGTTAGTAAAGGCCAAACGAGTTTGATGCTAATCACATTTAACGGCAAATAAAAGTCCTTTTCGGTGGCCGAAAGTTCTTTTCGGTGGGGTAAGTCCTTTTCTGTTTTTAGTAGGACCGTTCATTGGGCTGTGTTTTGATTTTTATGATTTCAGGGGCAAGCCAAAGTGTCACCTTATGAAGTTTTAACTCAGTTTTCTGTGCTATTTTTAAAGTTAACAGTAATCAATGAAGTTTTTTCTAAAATATTTGGTACCCTGTATGTTTTGAGCATACAATTTAAAGGCATTTTAAAGGCTGGTCTGTGTGTGTGCCTACTGAATGCGTGATAACACTTTCAAAACTGCCATTGAAAACAAAATGGTAACACCGAAATGCTGAAATATGACAGGCCTCCTCCCTCCCCTTTGGCTGAAATGCATAAAAGAAGGGGGTCATAACAAGGAAAGAAAGCTAGAATTCGATATACACTGTTGTGAGAAGGTGCATTTTTATATTCGTTGCTGTACACTCTCAACAGATGTGGCACTATTGATGATCCGTTTTTACTCTTCAAATTATGATGGACTTGTGTCATATTTACTTTTAAGTGCAAGTCGAACAAAAATACCCGACTTATGGGTAAAAACAAGACGAATAATAGCAAAGTACCCGACATATTGGTACAAAATACCCGACTAATGGGTACAGTGGTGTTTTGCTGATACTCGACTAATGGGTACAGTGCCATCCTGACTATTGGGCCAGTGCCCCCAATAAATATTACTAGGCGTACAGTATGAAAAACTTGAATAACTTTCTTATTACACACCCCACAAATTTCTAACTTATAGATATTATGTACATCAATATTCTCTTTAATTTTCATCTAGAAAATTTTGCCTGACATTACCATAAATGAACGAAAAACATGTTTTAGCGGTATTTTGTTCAAAGAAATGTCATATACTTATATAAAATGTACGACACAGCCGTTATGCTTTAATGTTCATGCCTGCAAATTGGACAGACAAAGGATGGGTATATTAGTTAAGGTATCCTGCCGTAAAAATATTTCAAAGAAAAATATGTAAGAATACATACCGTTTTGATTATCCAGTAGAAAATAAACAACAATAAATAAAGCCCCCTTCGACTGGTACAGCCCTCAACTACTGCAATTTCAGAGTACAGTGGTTCTTATCGGTGAAAGTTGCCTTACCTTAATTGAGTTGACGTTACGCTCCGCTTCTCAAAACTACACTAACAGACGTAGCAATGTAAGAAGCTACATAGGGCCCAGTACAGGTCTAGTGCCAAGGGTAGCACATCGCCCCTTTAAAGATCTTCAAGGGCCGTAGAGAGTGTGTTCGCATAAAGGCAGTGCCTTAATTTCATATTATAAAATTTTAAAAATTCCCTACAGGATTCCGGATTCCAGCAGGACTCAGTGTGGAATATTAAGTGAAATATTTAAATTAGCAGGAATTCAGGCAGGATTCCCACCAGGAATATTCAAATGAGCAGTATTCTCACTAAAATTTGAAATTCCTGGCAGGAATCCTGGCAGGAATATGGACAGGATTGTTGGCATGAATTTGGTTGCGTTGCATATTACACAAAGACCTTGACATACTCTTTCAACATGCTATTTAAAACTTTCAAATTCACAGTTACTTTATAAAACACAACAGAACACATATCTTGTGTATCTCACATCGTGTTAACTATTATCATTCATTAAGTTATAAATGTATTATCTATACTTTAATTTCTGTATTAATTATGCAAAAATTTATATATGTACTTTTTTTTTTTTTTGCTAAGATATCATATAACATACAGCAATATTCTGTATATATTTCCTTGTATTTTGTTTCATTTATTATGCTTCAGTTTGTAATTATGTATAATATATGTATATAATGAGGGCCTCATGGAAGATTAGCTATTACATGTATTTTTGTATGTGCTAAATGTTGTTACCCTCTTTAAATAAAGTCTTTACTTACTTACTAATACTATCTTGGTATTACGATTATATTATAGACATGGATCAGTACTGCCACTGTTCTTTAACAAAATTATGACAGAAAGTGATTCTGTTACCACCACACATATATTGAACTCATTTTCATTTTTATGTCCAGGGATGTGGGTGGGGTACATAAAATTGTGTATAAATTGAATATTTTACCCCTAAACTTAAATCTGCTTTTAGAAATGTATGCATTAATGATACAAAAAATAATTAAACTTACGTTCTCTTCATACTAGCTTTTATTAATTCATCCTTCAAATAACACACAAAACCTTTGAATATGTTTAGTACAAACAAACAGCATGGCCAGTCTTCAAGTTGAATTTATCACTTATGATTCACTGTGTAGTTGAAGTGTACTGCCAAAATCTTTATGCTAGATTCAATTAATTTTGCAAAATTTTCAGCTCTGTTTTCCTGCTAGGATTCCTGGCATGAATTTTTCAAATTTTCCTGCTGGAATCTTGAGTGGATTTTTATCATTTTCCACATACTGTTATAATTCAGCCTGAAAATGAAATTCCTGTCAATGTCCAGCAGGACTCCTGCTGTAATCATGTCAGAATTTTCGTACAGGAGGTTTTGAAGCAGAAAAACAGTACTCCCTGATTACAGCCATTACAAAAAAATAGTTCCAGTTGTATTGCAAACTTATTTTCGTGTGATACTTCAAAAATATGTCTTCAAACACACTGACTGTATTTCGAATAAAAGAAGACAAAACTTTATCAGTGGATATGCGATTTTCTAGAGTATTTTATGAGAGCGTTTTTTAAGCGGTGCACTAATACTGGGACTCCGGTTTCAGTAGCACTGCTGATAAAAATACTATAAGCTTGAATTACCTGTAATTTTAACCAGAAACCAGAGTTATCGGAAAAAGTAGTTCACAGAGCATGTATAGCTGATACCTGCAGTGTCCAGATAATTAGGGGATGGCTAAAACACCTGGTCTGATTATCAGTTAGGTTATTTTTCTCTAAGAGGATGTACACATCATGTATTGCAAAGATCCGTCACTTAAAAAGGTAAAGGTTTCCCATAGCCTAATAGACGTAGGGGTATTGGGGGTCAGAGACCCATGGTATCTTGGGCACAGCTGATGAAAGGCTGAACCAATCTCTCTCCTTTCACTGCCTTATCTTTCCCTCATTTGAAAAAGGTACCCATTTTACTGCTGGGTTGACAGAGAGAGTTTTCCAGTTGTTGGATGGCGACGGTGAGCCGTGAACTCACGACCTTCCGGTGACTTTCTGCTCAATAACCGAGTCACTCTAACCACTCGACTATGGCCCCTCTCTAGTAATCTGTCACTACCATGTACTATATGGTGAAGAAGAACTAAACTTAAGAATAGATAAAAGAATTAATTACCATTTGTCATTTTGTATTGAAAGGGATAGAATAGAATAGAATTGAAAGGGAGCACAGAAAACTCTCTTATTTTGTACTGCTTGCCCAAGATATTAAACCAATCACAGATCATTCAAATTTTCAAAGTTTCAGCACTGTTGGTGTGAAACACTGGTCATTTATTCATGGTGACAGTATTCACAATTTAATGTACTGAAGACTTGAAAATTTAAGTGATCAAAAATGAACTGCCTTTATTGGGGTGCCACATCAGGTTAAATTGATTTAGTATAAGAAAGATTACTTGAATGAGAATTTTCACACATTTATTGTTTCTTTTTTATTTGTTTATTTATCAACAAAAGTGTGAGATCAAATTCACCAGTGATAGTAAAAACTAACATTAATCTTTTCTCATTTTTATTTTATCACTCTAGCCTTGCAAGACATTAATTTGCATCCATGACCACTCCATGAGGAAAAACCTGACAATTGGAATTTACAACATATGAGCTGCGACACGAGAAAACCAAGTGGTTGTGCGCTCAGCGCAGACTCAGATCAGCCTGGGCATCCAGATATTAGGCCCAGACTCTTCGCTAAGCACTTACATGTGTAGAGGGTAGCTAAGGGTCTAAGCTAGCTCTATGTGGACAGCGAAGAGTCTGATCAGACTGGGCGGATGCCCAGGCTGATCTGAGTGCGCTGGGCGCACAACCACTTTGCTGGTTTTGTCGTGTCGTGGCTCATATCTTATACATTTGATTGTAGAGAGAGCCAATTTACTACAGTCATGGTATGGTAAATACCAGTCAATTTTAAAAACAAATGATGTTTGATATCAACAAGAGGGCCAAGAGGCCCTGAATCGCTCACCTGACCAAAAAGGTTAAAGGTCAAACAAGGGTCATCATTTAACAAACCTGATAGTTTGCAACCACTTTCAAATGGTTTTGAAGAAGATTTTTGAATATTTTCTATGTATTGCTATGGTTCAAACCCTGGACCCCCTGGGGCAGGGCCATTTTGGACCCTGTGGCCATCATTTGAATAATTTTGGTAAAGGACCACTAGGCAATGCTACATACTAAATTTCAAGTATCTGAGCCAAGTGGTTCTGAAGAAGAAGATTTTTGAATATTTTTCTATGGTTCAAACCCAGGACCCCCTAGGGTGGGGCCATTGTAGACCCTGGGGTCATCATTTGAACAAACTAGGGAAAAGACCACTAAGCAAAGCTACATACCAAATGTCAAGCATCTGAGCCTTGCGGTTCTGAAGTAGATGATTTTTTAAAATTTTTCTATGTATTTCTATGGTTCAAACCTGGGACTCCCTGCCCCGGGGCCATTTTGGACCCTGGGGCCACCATTTGAACAAACTTGGTAGAGGGCCACTAGGCAATGTAACATACCTAATTTCAAGCATCTGAGGCAAGCAGTTCTGGTGAAGAAGATTTTTAAGTATTTTTTAGTTTCGAACCAAAGAACCCCTGCCCCAGGGCCATTTTGGACCCTGGGGCCACCATTTGAACAAATTTGGTAGAGGACACTAGACAATGCTACATACCAAATTTCAAGCAGCTGAGCCTTGCGGTTCTGAAGTAGATGATTTTTAAGTATTTTTTAGTTCCGAAACCCAAGACCCCCTGCCCCAGGGCCAATTTGGACCCTGGGGCCACCATTTAAACAAACTTGGTAAAGGATCACTAGGCAATGTTCCATACCAAATTTCAAGCATCTGAGCCAATCTAGAGCAAGGTTTTACCCACCTAATTGCGGATGCCCAGGCTGATCTGAGTCTGCGCTGGGAGCACAACCACATTGTTGGTTGTGTCGCGGCTCAAATAGTTTAAGCCCTGATCAGTCTGCTCCTTCTGATCTGGGTCTGCACTATTTGCTAAGACCCATCTCTCCCTATCGCAAAAAATCTGCCGTAACCCTTAGACTGCTGAAAAAATAATTCACCTGACCCTAAAATGGGGGTAGGGGTATCTCAGAGGCCATAACTTGCACACACTCTGGTCGATTTGCTTGAAATTTTCACTCAATATGGCCGATGCCTGAGCTGCCATTTTCCGGAAGTTACCAAGGTCACGTGACCTGCCATATTTGGGTGTCACATGATACCAGCGGGAACCGACGCAGACACTTAAAAAAAAAAAAAAAAAAAAAAATTACAAGATATTAGCGCCAGTGATATGCTTTGTATGGCAAAAGTAATTGCTTGTCTGAGGGCTGGAGTTATTGCTGAATATTTATAAAGAGAGAAAGTTTGGAAGGATGAAGTCTAGTTGTCAGAAAATTGGGATCAAGTAAGTAGGGGTAGCCACCTGAAAAGCTGATGTTGAAAATATCATATATTTTTGACGTTTTCTCTGAGTTTTAAAGGTCAACAAATCAATTAGGTGGGTAAAACCTTGCTCTAGTAGAAAGCAGATTCCCTCCTGCATAGGACAACCGCAAATGATGGGGAGTACTTGATGTCTAGTGTGCCTGACATGCTCTCAAAGTGACCTACCCCTCGAGAACGACTATAGTCTCGCTTAGCAGTCTAAGGGTTAAAACTAATGAAATATTACACCCTGTACAGTTCCCTTACACATTTATTTACTTTGTTTAAGGCATATAGGTACACCACGTTAAGCAAGTATTTTTTTCAAAGGGAGACAAATTCTGTGACCTCTGTTTGCTTCCCTGGATGAAAGGGACTACTACTCTCAAAGGAAAATAAATTGCTCCTATTTTTACTTCAAGAGATTGTTGTGTGTTATTGTTTAACGTCCATGGTAAACAGCTATGGTCATGTTGGGACGGTCAGTTAACCTATTAAACCACACTATTTCTGGGCAGGCTTAGACCTCCTAAGCAGTTAACCAGTACTAAGTGCACTTACTTTCGCCGGTAACTGACAACTGCCCTTCTTGAATCAGCGGAAGGGGAAATGAATGTAAATGACCGGACCGGGTATCGAACCCAGGACCTCTGGCTTACAAGTCAGGTGCCCTAACGACAGCGCTACACCGCCCGGCTTACTTTAAGAGATAACCTCCACTGAAAAGGGAGGCAAATAAGAAAATGTCAGGTTTGTCTCCCCTGAAAGTGTACTCATTCACCTTAAAATAATCAAAAATAAGGATGGCTCATATGGTTAGTTGATCCAAAGTAAAACAGAAATAAAACTAGAAATGTGTCCATATGACACGAATGCCCCCACCTAGTGCCCTAAGTAAAATGGCACCTTGTTTAAGGTACTGGCACTTGTAGCATAACTAGGTTCACAAAGGCAGACTTCTGTGGTACATGTTTTATTGTTTTCCTTGGGCAGATGCATCGTGCTTCTTGGATCAAGAGAAGTGTGTGTGTGTGTGTGTGTGTGGGGGGGGGGGGGGGGGGGGGGGCTTGAAGAGAGGGGGTATCATGACTGTGATATCTGATAACATTCTGTATTTTATCACAGAAATGGATGCCATGCAACTTCCCAAAAGAAATAGCTCCGAAACAAGTAACTTTTCAAAAACTAACAAACAGAAACCATTAATGTATGAAATGAAGTCGAAAAAGGGCCATAACTCCCACCATAATCGACGGATTTTGCCCAACATCGAACTTGACCTGTATTTTATGATTATATACCTGTGTATAAAATATGAATTCAATACACCAATGCTTTCAAAAGATATTGAATGGAAACCATTTATTTCATACAAAATGAAGTCGAATAAGGGCAATAACTCCCATAATAATCGACGGATTTCGCTGAACATCGAACTTGACCTGCATTTAATGATTATATACCTGTGTATAAAATATGAATTCAGTACACCAAAGCTTTCAATAGATATTGAATGGAAACCAGTTTTTCATACAAAATGAAGTCAAAAAAGGGCCATAACTCCCACCATAAACAACGAATTTTGCCCAACATCAAACTTGACCTGTATCTTATGATTATATACCTGTGTATAAAATATGAATTCAATACACAAATGCTTTCAAAAGATATCAAACGAAAACCATTTATTTCATACAAAATAAAGTCGAAAAAGGGCCATAACTCCCACAATAATCGACGGATTTTGCTGAAAATCAAACTTGACCTGTATTTTATGATTATATACCTGTGTATAAAATATGAATTCAATACACCAATGCTTTCAAAAGATATTGAATAGAAAGCAGTTTTTCATACAAAATGAAGTCGAAAAAGGGCCATAACTCCCACCATAATCGACAGGTTTTGCCCAACATCAAACTTGACCTGTATTTCATGATTATATAACTGTGTATAAAATATGAAATCAATACACCGATGCTTTCAAAAGATATGGAACGGAAACCATTTATTTCATACACAACTAGAGCATGTGAGCAGGGGCTCACGTATACCCCCGGCCAGTGCCACCGCCAAATAAATACACATTTAATACAAGCAAATGTTAACTAACAGACAGACAGATGGACAATCTATTACAAAATCCAGTGAAAGGCCTATAGACAAATACCAAAAGGTTTCATTAAAATAAATGCAAATTATGTTATCCAAAAAATATACAAATTTAACACAAAATTTCAATGTAAGTTTACATTAACTTCTATGTTTGCAACCTTGACCTAAAGTCAGCAGCAGCATCCAAATGATGTCAACTAATCAGTTTAAACCTACCATTCTTAAGATGTATACAAAATTTGAAGACTGTGGCTCTCATGAGAACAGAGAAATTTGTGACAAAAAATTAGAGAGAAAAGAAAACAAGGGCTTCGCAAGCGGCGCATAATACGCCCGTTTCAATGTCCTAAAGGAGTTATAGAATGAACAAGATTGTTTACAAAAGGATAGACAGGCAGACAAACAGGGGCAACCACTCTATAATTAACTAGAACTGTCAGCGAATCCGACTATACCCCCGCTTAATTGCTTAAATCAAATATGAATGGTTGCTGTGAAATCTGTTACAAAAATTACATTACTCAAAGTCAGGAGAGAAAGAAAATTGGCAAAATATAGGGAAGAATAAGCAGGAGAAGACTGATTATCAATCCCACAATACAACAAGTTATCATCAACCTGCATACAAAAATCCCTACTCTAACTTACAGATGCATAGAAAAAAATGCATTATTCAAAGTAAAGAGAGAAAGAAAATGGGACAAAAACAGGGAATAAAAAAAGAAGTCTGGTTCTCAATCCCACAATACAGTAAGTCATCATTAACCTGCATACCAAATATAACTAATCTAGCTTGCATGGTTGTGGAGAAATCTTTGATGAAAAAGTTCATTATTCAAAGTATGGAAAGAGAGAATATTGGACAAATACAGGGAAGAATAAGCAGGAGAAGGCTGGTTCTCGATCCCACGATACAACATGTCTTCATCAACCTGCATAACAAATATGACTACTCTAGCTAGCATGGTTGTGGAGAAATCTATGACGAAAAATTTCATTATTCAAATTATGGAAAGAAAGAAACTCGGACAAATACAGGGAAGAATAAGCAGGAGAAGGCTGGTTCTCAATCCCACAATACAACATGTCGTCATCAACCTGTATGCCAAATATGACCAGTCTAGCTTGTATGGTTGTGAAGAAATCTATGATGAAAAATTTGATCAAATGGGGACGGAAGGACAGACGGAAGAACGGACAGATGGACGGACGGATGGACAGATGTAAACCAGTATACCCACCACTTTTTCAAAGTGGGGGTATAATGACTGCAACATCATCTGAATATTTAACACATGATATATTGTTCCAAAAATCAGCTCCCAAGGTTTTTTCCCTTGACAATATATGGTACAAGAAAACACAAAAACAGCCTTTTAGAACTAATGAAAGGGATTAACTCTAAAACGAAGAAAGGGAGAGCAGCCATTTTTGTATGCGACACATCGTTAGGACTTCATTCACATTGCTATGAAGTTTTATAAAGATATCCCAAATGGTTATCTAGTTATGGCGCGTACAAGACTTACAGGGAAAAAATTAATCAAAGGGGCATAACTTCAAAAGTAAGAAAGGGGGAGCAACCATTCTTGTACGCGACACCTTCCCCCACTCTGATACATATGCCTACCAAATTTCATGAAGATATCCCAAATGGTTACTGAGTTATGGCGTGTACAAGAATGTTTACGGACGGACGGACGGACGGACGGACAGCGCCACGACATAATACGTCCATTTTTTCAAAACGGGCGTATAAAAAGGACAAAGGAAATGAAAAGCAGGAGGAGGCTGATTCTCACTTACACAGTACAACTTGTCATACACAACGTTTGAACCAAATTTCAAAATCCTAGCTAAAGTGGTTCCTTAGTTATCTTTGAAAGAAATTTTATTGGAGAGAAAGAAAAAACGGACAAAGAGAATGATATGCAGGAAGAGGCTGATTCTCTTTTACATGATACAACTAATTATATCCAATGTTTGTACAAAATATCAAAATCCTAGCTAAGCAGTTCCCGAGAAATCTGTGACAATAATTTAATTGGAGTGAAAGAAAAATGGACAAACAAAGGGAAGGATAAGCAGGAGAAGGCTGATTCTGTCTTACACAGTACAACTAGTCATATCCAACATTTGTACCGAATTTCAAAGCCCTAGCTGTAGAAGTTCCTGAGAAATCTGTGACAAAAATTTAATTGGAGAGAAAGAAAAATGGACAAACAAAGGGAATGACATGCAGGAGAAGGCTGATTCTCTCCTACTTTGTACAACTAGTCATGCCCAACATTTATACCAAATTTCAATGTCCTAGCTATAGTGGTTCCTGAGAAGTCTGTGACAAAAATTTAATTGGAGAGAAAGAAAAAATGGACAAACAAAGAGACTGATAAGCAGGAGAAGGCTGATTCTCTCTTACACAGTACAACTAGTCATACCCAACGTTTGTACCAAATTTCAAAGTCCTAGCTATAGCGGTTCCTGAGAAATCTGTGACAAAAAATTAATTGGAGAGAAAGAAAAAAATGGACAAACAAAGGGACTGATAAGCAGGCGAAGGCTGATTCTCTCTTACAGGGTACAACTAGTCATACCCAACGTTTGTACCAAATTTCAAAGTCCTAGCTATAGGGGTTCCTGAGAAATCTTTGACAAAAATTTAACTGGAGAGAAAGAAAAAATAGACAAACAAAGGGACTGATAAGCAGGAGAAGGCTGATTCTCTCTTACACGGTACAACTAGTCATACCCAACGTTTGTACCAAATTTCAAAGTCCTAGCTATAGCGGTTCCTGAGAAATCTTTGACAAAAAATTAATTGGAGAGAAAGAAAAAATAGACAAACAAAGGGACTGATAAGGAAGGAGAAGGCTGATTCTCTCTTACACAGTACAACTAGTCATACCCAACGTTTGTACCAAATTTCAAAGTCCTAGCTATAGGGGTTCCTGAGAAATCTTTGACAAAAAATTAACTGGAGAGAAAGAAAAAATAGCCATCAGAGGAGATGGCAAATCCCCCGACCGAAGACCCCCATGGGCCTTAGTAAAAAGGGTGCACTTCAAAACACATATTAGTAATATATTATCGTTCTTTTATGCTTCTGATTGACATTAACTGTTAACAGATGCATGATTATCTAACACTCAGACTAAAACAGTATGCTTGACTGCTAAAAAGAGGTAATATCTCAAACAGCCACCATATACACAAATGTATAGCATACGATACATTCAACTTTCAAAATGTGTGAATAACTTCTAAAGTACAAGCCCTACAAACCTAATTTTGAGCTCTCTAGTAAGTGAATTTGGACAAAGAATCCAAATCTGGAAAATTTTTTTTTTTTGGGGGGGGGGGGGGGGGGGGGGTGCGGGAATGTGGAGGGTTAAGAGAGAGTGAGCAACACTGATAAGATATCACAGCATGATCATCAATATTCTAAAAGGTTCACGGTTATTCAAATTCTGGAGCTGGCCAGGGTTATACAGTTATGGAGCAGAGACTCAAACAGCAGCTCAAACTACCAAAGGGAAATAATTCACTAGGTCTAAAAGCAAGAGTTATCATTCATGTATGAGACAACTTGTCATGACCTGTTCTGCATATCTGTGAAGTATCATGAAAATATTTCAAAAGGTATTCAAGCTATGGAGCGGACACTTAAAATCATCAAAGGGAAATAACTCCAAAAGTATGAAAGCAAGAGTTGTCATTCTTGTTTGCGACACATCATCATGACCTGTTCTACATATCTGTGAAGTATCATGAAAATATTCCAAAAGGTATTCAAGTTATAGAGCGGACACGAAATCACACCTAAAACCATCAAGGGGTAATAACTCAAAAAGTAAGAAAGCAGGAGTTGTCTTTCTTGTTCGCGACACATCGTCATGACCTGTTCTACATATCTGTGAAGTATCATGAAAATATTCCAAAAGGTATTCAAGTTATAGAGCGGGCACGAAATCATACCTAAAATGATCAAGGGGAAATAACTCAAAAAGTAAGAAAGCAAGAGTTGTCATTCTTGTTCGCGACACACCGTCATGACCTGTTCTACATATCTGTGAAGTATCATGAGAATATTCCAAAGGGTATTCTAGTTATAGAGCGGACACGAATCTGCCAAAAAATCATACCTAAAACTATCAAGGGGAAATAACTCAAAAAGTAAGAAAGCAAGAGTTGTCATTCTTGTTTGCGACACATCGTCATGACCTGTTCTACATTTCTGTGACGTATCATGAAAATATTCCAAAGGGTATTCAAGTTACAGAGCGGACACGAATCTGCCAAAAAATCACCAAAGGGGAGATAATTCAAAAAGTGCAATAGCAAGAGTTACCATTCTTGTACGCGACACATCGTCATGACCTGTTCTACATAACTGTGAAGTATCATGAAAATATTCCAAAGGGTATTCAAGATATAGAGCGGACAAGAAAGTGTTTACGGACCGACGGACAGACGGACGGACGCCAGGCTCATCGCTATATCCCCCGAACCTTTCGGTCGGGGGATAAAAATGGACAAACAAAGGGACTGATAAGCAGGAGAAGGCTGATTCTCTCTTACACGGTACAATTAGTCATACCCAACGTTTGTACCAAATTTCAAAGTCCTAGCTATAGTGGTTCCTGAGAAATCTGTGACAGAAAAAATGTTAACACACACACACACAAACATATTAATGGAAAGACCAAAAACTATATACCCCCTATATACTTCGTATACCGGGGGTATAATAAAGTAGACTAAGGGCCATAACTCCCACAATAATCGACGGATTTTGCCGAAAATCGAATTCGACCTGTATTTTATGATTATATACCTGTGTATAAAATATGAATTCAATACACCAATGCTTTCAAAAGATATTGAATGGAAACCATTTTTTCATATAAAATGAAGCCGAAAAAGGGCCATAACTCCCACAATAATAATAGCTGTGTATGAAATATGAATTCAATACACCAATGCTTTCAAAAGATATTGAATGGAAACCATTTCGTACGTACGTAGGAACAGCGGTGATACTATATGCCCCCCCCCCCCCCCCCCCCATTTTTAATGGCGGGGGCGTAATGACATCATGATTACATGCAAAATCTCTGTCTGACATCCTCTTCATACACAGCACACACGACATCTGCTACTCTAAACTATATCCTGTCCCAATATTGGAACTCTTAACCCTATTGCACTCAGAACAGCCAAAACTCTATGGAGTTTTGGCTGTTCTGAGTGCAATAGGTTAATTAGTTCTGGTGATACTGAACTCTCAAATATCCCCAAAAGTACACAACAAATTTTATGTCTGAAACTTTCAAAAAAATGTTTTGTCCAAGACCTATCATATTGAGAACTTAAAGAACAGAGGGCAAACAGTGTAGATCCAGATGAGGTGGCTCCTTATGAGCCATCTTATCTGGTCCTGTGCTGATCGCAAATTTAACTACATGTATTTTCATTTCAGGAGCTTTCAGCGTCAAAGCAATTCTTTAGCAGGCTCTGACTTTTCTGTTTTGTCCTTGACAGCTTCTGATGATTCCATTATCTCATTCACTGGTTCTGATCGTTCAATAATTTCTGTCGCTGAGTCAGATTGTTTGGCTACATCTTTAATTTCCTCCTCTCTCTCTACAACATCAGCAACTGTCGCTGGGCCAGGTTCAGCTATGTCTTTAATTTCTTCTTCTCTCTGTGCAATATCAGCAGACAAGGTGTCTACTATAATTTCTGATGCTTTGTCATCTTGGGAGGTCTTCTTTGCCTTTACAGTTTTCTTTGCCTTCTGATCCTTAGGTGCTGACTGACCAACCTACAAAAAGGATTCACTACTGTTAAATTGAGCACTATCAACCCGTACAGACTGGTTGTCTGAGGCTGTATTATAAGATATTATCATTGTTTTGATTTGCTGCATGATACCATCATGTCATCATAGCCATACAGTACCGGAGCCTGAAGTTCTTATTTTCAGTGTTTTTGGATGGCAATTCAAACTCTGAACATAGATTGACAGGTTGCAGATTCGTACCGGTTGCAGATTTGTACACTTACTAGATTTAGGGCCTCTACTGCATGCATCGTGTCAATTAAAAATAAATAAATTACACAACTGATTAAACAAACAATTGTGTCAATTTTTTTCTATGCATGCATGTACGTGACCTGTAGATTTCAGTCACTGCAGACGATTTTTTCTGAATGTCTTCGCTGCAGCCTCCTTGATACAGAAGTGTGATTTAATGATCAAGGCCCAGTGACGCAATTAGCAAAATTTGCACACAGCGTAGATCCTGATGAGGCGGCTCATAATGAGCCGCCTCATCTAGATCTACACTGTTTGCCCTCTAGTCTTTGAATTCTGAATATAAAAAGTCTTGGACAAGGCATTTTTTAAATTTTTGCAGACGTAAATTTTGTCGTCTGCTTTTTGGTAGTGAAAGAGTTAATGATCAAGGAGCAGAATTTCCAAGTCCACAGCTTATTTTAATAACAGATGGAGAGAAAATCATTCTACGTTAAGCTACATATATTTACTTCAGTGCAAAATGTCATGAATATATATTTTAAAATATCCATTTTCCGACACTGTCCCGCTTGCTGACTCATTCTATTACACTTGCAGACATTGTCAGTAATTCTTGATACCAGCTGTTTTGAAGTACTTTAACCCATTGCATTCTGGGTATTTTTTGTCGTCTGCTGAAATTGTCTGCATCAAAAATCAAGAATATTTTGACAATATTGGTCTAACCAACTCTTGTAGAAATGATGTCTAGGCAGCAAACAGTTGCCACAATTGTGTGGCCTGATCTGGATCCAAACTGTTGGCCCAGATACCCATAAAGGGATATCCAGAATGGAGGGGGTTAAATCTTACTTTCATGTTGATAGATGGCCTTAATGCTTTGTCCATCTTTATAAAATAGATGTTTTTGTCCAAAATAATGTTTCTTCATCTGCTTTTTGTTTTGTTTATGCAAATACAGTGGTGTACGAATCTGCAAACTGTCATGAAAAATCTCTTTTCCGGCAGCGAACTTATGATGGCCCCTGAGTCGGGCACCTACTCAGGCTCTAATGTAAGCATTTCAAAACAAATAAGGAATGTGCATTAGGCTGATGCTGACAAATAAAACAGTAATTCTCAGGGGTAAGAAAAATACAGTAAAACATATGAAAAACTTTACCAAATCTGCAACCAATATTCACTCTACATTATAGTATAGGTCGTTTGCGAAAAAGTGGAGGGCAAAAAAATTTTCATGAAACTTTGCAGACCGTAATCCATTGCCCATACAAACTCATGCAATGAAACTCAGATTTTTTTGACAGTTAAGTAAAAAACTGTCAGATCAACTACATGTTAAAATCTGTTCCTAATTGTTAAAGTTTTACGCTTGGTTGGTGCAGTTTTTGGATCACCCAGTGTTGTACAGACTATATTAATGCACAATCCTAATATGGAAAATTACTTCTATTTAGAAAATCCTTTTTAAATGATTGGCCCATTATTGCTTAAGCCTCTTGTTTACAAAGCAGTGAGTGAACATATTTCAGACCACAATGTCATTTGTGAATGAACTAGAAATGTGTCCATAGTACACAGATGCCCCTGCCTAGTGCCTTGAGTAAGTTAGTGCCTTGATTGAGGTACTGGCACTTGTAGGATAAGTAGGTTCACAGAGGTAGACTTGTATAATCTTACGGACCAAAGCATAGCTGAAAAAATTCCCGACTTTTGCTGGGAATCGAACCTGTAACTCACGGGTGAGAGTCCAATGCTCTAACCATTGAGCCAAATGGTTACCTCCCTGACGCAGTTGTCAGAGATTGAACATTTGACAAAGCTATGCGCAAATCTACTACCGTATTCTACCTAATTAGCGCACATGCCCCTATAAGCGCACGCCGTGGCAATTTGTGAGGCATAGGACTATTAATGCACATATTTGTACTGGTTTATCCCTTTGCTTTCTCGTTAACAAGAGCTGAAAATGCAAAAGAATATTTAAATTTTTACTTCTAAATCTTCTCTATCCTTCTACATGTATATCCATACGAATTTCAAGGTTAAACATCAGAGAAAAGCTGCTTATAAGCAGCTTTTCTCTGATGCTTTACCTTTAAATTCATTCCCTTCAATATATAATTACCTATTAAAATGTGCGCTTATATGAAAGAAAGTTTACTACAAGTATTTGCCGCCATTTTGAAAAAGTTAAGCGCACAGAGCGCTAATAAGGTTGATTACGGTATTGTAGATAATGGAAGGTAGGAGAGTTGGCCTGTAACACTCCCCCACTTCAAGGAAGTCATCATTTATGATGACTGAAAGCCATTTTTGGCTTGGAATGTTGTATCCCGGACGAGCCCCCATCTTACGACATTACTGCCACAACAAAAGGACCAAAGCATAGCTGGAAAAATTCCCAACTTTTGCTGGGAATGGAATCCGGAACTCACGGGTGAGAGTCTAATGCTCTAACCACTGAGCCAAAGAGTTAACTACCTGATGCAGTTGTCAGAGATTGAATATATAACGAAGCTACGAGCAGATCTACTATTGTAGATAATGGAAGGTAGGAGAGTCGGCCCGTAACATTGCCCAACGTTTGAAATGTGACACAAACTGCAGCCCTGTATACAGTTTAAGAGTCACTGTATGGCCAAAATAGAAAATATTGTGTATTACAGAACATGGTTAAAAACAAAGTCAGTGGACTGTGACATATGGATCATCATGACCTGATCCTTGTAAATTCCTACTTTACTTATAAATATAAATCCTCATACAAAATTTCAAGTTGCTACAATAATAGGAAGTCTAAAATCTACCTCTTACAAAATTCTTAACCTTGCGAATCTGGCTAAAGTCCGAAGTCAGTGGACCGTGACATATGGATCATCATGACCTGATTCTTTATATTCCTGTTGTACTAATAGATATTAATCCTCATACAAAATTTCAGGGTTGCTACAATAAAAGGCACCCTTAAATCTACCTCTTACAAAAATCTTAACCTTCTAAAATTAGCCTAAATCCGAAGTTAGTGGACCATGAAATATGGATCATTCTGCCCTAATTCTTGTGTATTCCTGGTGTACATATAGACATAAACCCTCATACAAAATTTCAAGGCGCTAAGATAACAGGAACCCTGAAATCTACCTCTTACAAAAATCTTAACCTTGCAAAATTAGCCTAAGTATGAAGCCAGTGGAACGTGACATACGGATCATCATACCCTGATTCTTGTGCATTCCTTTTGTACTTATTGATATATATCCTCATACAAAATTTCAGATTGCTACAATTATAGGAACCCTGCAATCTACCTCTTACAAAAATGTTAACCTGAGTCTAACAGGATCACTTACGTATGTACGTACTTCGGACGTATGTACAGTCATACCTACGTAATAATGTACACAAGTAGGCACAACAGAAACACTATATGCCCCCGGCATCATATGATGCGGGGGCATAAAACTAGTATAAGTATAGTAACTACAGAACAACATTGGCTGCTGTACCATTATTGTTACCTCCTGAGTAAGAATGGCAGAAAACTGAGACGAAAAATGGTAATGATCAATAGAGCAACTTTTTATTCTAAGGTCAAAAACTTCTAAATTTCCCAGCATGAGTTCGTATACGTTACAGATTCTGGTAGGCAAAGTTTCATGAAAACCTGTTATGTATTAATGAAATTAAATCGATTTTTTGCCCTCCACTGTTTCGCAGATGACCTATATGATATTTCGTCAATAAAATAAAGCAAAAAACAGCACCAGAATAAAGCCACCATAACAATCTTAAAGAGAAACAGCTCTTGGTTTTACAATGCAGCTATGGGTGCAAAAGATGTTGATGAAATGGCAAACAGTGTAGACCTTGATCAGACTGCTCCATGTAGGAGCAGTCTGATCTGGGTCTACACTGTTTGCTCCAATACTTAAATTTTTATGGTATATCCATATGAGTCGCGACACGAGAAAACAAACCAAGTGGTTGTGCACCCAGTGCAGACTTAGATCAGCCTGAACATTCGGCCAGTCTGATCAGACTTTTCCCTTAATGCTTAAAGGGTAGCATGGAGGTAGCTTAGACTCTTAACGCTTAAAGGGTAGATAAGAGTCTAAGCTACCTCCATGCGGACAGCGAAGAGTCTGATCAGACTGGGCAGATGCCCAGTCTGATCTGAGTCTGTGCTGGGTGCAAAACCACTTTGTTGGTTTTCTCATGTCGCGGCTCATATACAAGTTATGGACTTTAAAAAAAGATACCTGTGTGTCTGTCTGCTTCTGCTCCAGAGTCTCAGATGGGGGCAAACCTAGAATGGCAGGCAAAGGCTTTTGTAGAGAAATGAAAGCTTTTTGCAGATATCCCCTTACTCGAGGGATTATATCATCAGGTCCTGTAGATTCCTCTATATACTCTACAGCCTTGTCAAGGCCTTGGTCATTGGCTGAAAAATACGGATCATGTGATTTTTCTACATGTGGAATTAATCTTTAAACATAGAATATGGCAATATGTGAGGTACTAAGACATGAGATATTTCCTGAAACCAAGGTTTTGGCTGCAATAAGAGGATAAAACATTCTTTTCCGTGTTTTAATGTTTGCCAAGCCAGAGTGTATTAACTTGTTGCAGCTCTAACTGTGCACGGGTGAAGGCTGCAACATGTTAATACAAGAGGGCTTGGGCAAATGTTAAAACACAGGAAAAGACTGTTTTATTGTCATCGTTATATACCTTCTTATGGGCACCATCTTGATTCCAGACCTCTGCAGACGCCACAAAAGCGGGCTTTAATGGTGTTGAAGCCCTGGCGCATCCGTGTTTAAACAGTGTTGAAACCCTGTGTCAATGAGTCTGTCGCATTGCAGCAATTCAAAATAGAAGGAAACAACACTGCCGTTTTCTATAGTAAAGTCTCATTAGATATATAACAATATGAGCCGCGACACGACAAAAACCAACAATGTGGTTGTGCGCCCAGTGCAGACTCAGATCAGCCTGGGCATCTGCCCAGTCTGATCAGAGTCTTCGCTGTCAGCATGGAGGTAGCTTAGACCCTTAGCTACCCTTTGAGCACTTTTCGAAGAGTCTGGTCAAATAGGACGGATGCGCAGGCTGATTTGAGTCAGTGCTGGGCGCACGACCACATTGTTGGTTTTGTCGTGTCGCGGCTCATATGATAATGACTAGAAATATCTTTGTTTGATGAAAAAGACCGAGAGCCGTATTTATAAAATGACTTAAATCGTTGCCATGCTGTTGCTAAGGCTAAATTTCTATGAAGGAGATTCCCTACAACTATAAAATTTGCTCTGGAGGAACAGTCTGAAAAAGACTTTCCTCCAGAGCAAATTTCATAGTTGTAGGGAATCTCCTTCATAGAAATTTAGCCTTAGCAACAGCATAGCAACGATTTAAGTTGTTTTATCAATATGGCCCCAGGCTTTCTATAAAATTAATATCAACAACTTACTTCAGAATTTTTGGGGTTTGAGAAGGCGTGCATTGCACAAGTTTAATGTGACTTTGCCATTAAACCTGTACAATGCACACCTCAGAAAATCTACAAGTTCTACAGTAATTCATTGAAACATGATTAGTATAGAATGGCTGTTTAGTTTAGTTTAAACAATATTTTATTTTTCATATAGACATATATAATAATACAACACATGAATTTATTGGGATTAGGCAGCAAGCTAGAGCTTATAGATGCCTTTTCCAAGGCTGTTTCATTAAACATACAGATATTTTCAGCCACTTTAAGACCATCAAGTGGAAATAACTCATCAATATGACTGTGATAGCTGTCATTCCGATATAATGTGAGCCGCGACATGAGAAAACCAACGTGGTCGTGCGCCCAGCGCAGACTCAGAGTAGCTTTGGCATTCGCCCAGTCTGATCAGACTCTTTGCTAAGCACTTAAAGGGTAGCTAAGGGTCTAAGCTACCTCCATGCGGACAGCGAAGACTCTGATCAGACTGGGCGGATGCCCAGGCTGATCTGAGTCTGCGCTGGACGCGTGTCGCGGCTCATGTCATGGTCTATTCTACATTATGTGCATAGTATCATGAAATATTCCAAATGGTACAAAAAGTACAGAGGGACACAGGATTCCAGCTCAAAGTACCAAGAGAAATAACTCTTGAAGTATGGAAGTGAGAGTTGTTATTCATGTATGCAACATATCATCATGCTCTCTTTTGTAAAACTTGCTCTCTTCTATGAAACATTGTAGTATCATAAAAAAATTTCCAAGGGCATTCAAGTTACACAGTGGCATTCAAGTTACATAAATCACCAAGAAATAATTCGTCGACCTGAAATTGGGCCTTAGTGGCATGTGTGTCCCGCACAGACTTAGATCAGCCTGGGCATCTGCCCAGTCTGATCAGAGTCTTCGCTGTCCGCATGATGCTAGCTTTAAGCGTGAAGCAAAGATTCTGATCAGACATCATGATGGTGGATGCACAGCAAAGACTGATCAAAGCAGGCAGGCAGATGCCCAGGCTGATCTGAGTCTTTGCTGGGCACACATGCCACTAAGGCCCAATTTCACATCGACAAATTATTTCTTGGTGATTTAAACTGCTGCGGTGGCTACGCTAAACTGCCTATAAAACCACGGTTTAAATCGATTTCACGTGTGCAAAATCTACATGATTCAGCAAAACCATGGTTTTGCTAAGCTGACTATTCTTTCATGTAGGAAATCATGTAAGAATGGCTCACCAAGGATCTGGTATGCGCAACAGCATTGAAGCAACTTCAGAAGACACGATTTTTTGATAGCACAGCAAGATGTCGCAGCAGAACTAGGGCTGCCTCAGAAGATATTATTCTTTGCTAGCGCAGGGTAACTAGCACCATTATAAAGACATCGCCCGTTTGTGCTTTTATGTCTAGCCTCCTCCGGGGCGCATTGTTTGAGGAGGCTCAGTAGGGGACGCCTGTGCTCGCCATTTAAAAGTACGCATCTCTTACTTGTTGTCTGCAGCTACTGTGTCTCGCGAAAGGCATCAATAACTGTTCGGTCGTTGCCTACTTTCCATTTCAATATTCTGTGTTGTGAGTTTAAAAGGCCAAAATTCCGGAAAGAAATTTACTCCATCAAAACTCCACATGCCCATTACAAGTATGAAAGTTATCAAAAAGATGGGAAGAGCTGATTCTATACCGTGAAGTGTGACAAACGGACGGACAGAAAGACAGGCAGACAATGGCATGGTCACGTGAGGAATAAAAAAGTAAAGCCTAGGCACCAATATAGGAAGTGACACTTTAGAAACAACCCATTGCCGATTGCCTCTTAGTATCAAAAAAGTGTTCCATTGGTTTGATATTATTTTCCCTGTTATATTGTAGGTCCTCCACCTGGTACCTTATTAGCCACTCCAACCTTCGCACTTCTATATGTGTGAAACAAAACTGCACTACAAATTCTGTACCATCGTAATATTAACTAGAAAATTGTGTCTGTAGGACACTAATGATGCCCCCGCGCAGCACCTGTCACAGGACATGTGTACATCCCTAAAGCACCTTTCAAGCACAAATGCTATTTACAAAGAATCCGCTGAAAACATTTCACAAACTTTATACCCTATAGTGCAAAATGCAGCCCAAAATGACTAAGTTTAAATGGCCATAATATCTTCAGAATTATTTTTTTCCTATCATAACCAACATGCACATCTTCACTGAGTCCACAACAAGTCTCCAATGTCTGAAAAACAGCCAATGAAAATTGTGGGAGGAGTTGATTACACAAAGTACTTATCCTACAATGCAAACATATGCCTAAAATGACTAAGTTCAAAAGGCTATAATTCTGTTAAAATCAATTCTAGCTCCAACAAAAACCCACATGCACATCTCCAATATGTCCATACCAAGTACGCAAAGTTTGGAAAAGATAGATTGAAAACAGGAGTTGATTACACAAACTCCTCACCCTACAAATGTAAAAATTTGCCTAAAATGACTAAGTTCAAAAGGCCGTAATTCTGTCAAAATCAATTCTAGTTCCAACAAAAACCCACATGCACATCTTCAATATGTCCACAACATGTATGCAAGGTTTGAAAAAGATCCATTGAAAAATGTGGGAGAAGTTGATTACACAAACTACACACCCTACAATGCAAAAATTTGCCTAAAAAGACTAAGTTCAAAAGGCTGTAATTCTGTCAAAATTGATTCTAGCTCCAACAAAAACCCACATGCACATCTTCAATATGTCCACAACATGTATGTGAAGTTTGAAAAAGATCCACTGAAAACTGTGGGAGGAGTTGATTACATAAACTCTATACCGTAAAGTGTGACGAACGGACAGACAGACGGACAGACAGGAGCAAATCTTAATGCCCCCTGACTATTGTCACGGGGGCATAAAAAGGGTTAAGTATATGGTGTACCAAGAGGGTCAAAAGCACGGAAACTGGTCGTCCCGTATTTTTGAAATACGGGTTGATCCGTATTTTTTATGGGTCAACCCTTAAGTTTACCCTCAAATATATGGGTCGACCCATATAATACAGGTCGACCCATAAAAATACGGGCTGACCCATATTTTAAGAGTCTACTTGCATTTACGGATCGACCCGTAAAATACGGGTCGACCCGTATTTTAATAAAAGGCCATCGGCCAAGTGTCACCCGACGTTTGAAATGTGTCACAAACTGCAGCCCTTTATTCAGTTTCAGAGTAACTATATGGCCAAAAACAGAAAATATGTGTATTACAGAACCTGGTCAGCAAATAATAACTAAAGCACAATTACTGGGCCTCTATGAAGTTATAAAATACTTAAGTTTAGAAAGGGGCATTTATGTGTAAAACCAGAAAATATGTGTATAACAGAACCTGGTAAGCAAATAATGATTGAAGCATAAGCAGAGACATATACCCCAATTACTGGGCCTCTATGAGGTTATAAAATACTTGAGTTCAGAACTGGGCGTATATGTGTAAAATCAGGCTACTGAAACTTTAGGCCCTTATAGAATGCCCAAAACATAAGACTGTATACCCAATAACAAAATAACAAGGGCCATAATCCTCCTAATATGAATCTGATGAAAAAGAACAATGCATTTATGAAAATTCAGCCCATTAATATGAATAGTTCTTGAGTTATCCCTTTACCTTTAAGTGAATGTCTATTATCTATGAAAGGGGAATAACTCTGTCACTAATAAATTTAGCATATCCTAACAATAATCAGAATACTCAATTTACCAAATGCTAATAGCATACCAAATTTCAGCTCTCTCGGTCAAACGGTTCAAAAGTTGGAAAAAACCAAAAACGACAAAGGGCCATAACTTTGTAAAATATAGGACAATTGAAATTCCAAAATCACATGCACATCTTCAGATCATGATGAAACATTCTGCACAATTTCAAGTCAATCTGATATAAGATGTGGCAGGAGTTGCGGGGACAAGATCTGAGTCAGCAAGGGCCGTAACTCCATCAAAAATGGCCGAAACAAAAATAAACAAGAGGCCCATGGGCCACAAAGCTCACCAGATCTCTAGCTCAAAATTGCTATCAAAATTACTGTCACATTTGTACAGCCTAATACAAAATATTCAACTACAAAGTCTCAGTCTGAAAGTCTGTTGAGTTGATAACAAAATATATAACTATTTTCCAGATTTTGATTGCAGTAAATGCCATTTTTCAATTTTCCCCATTATAAGTCAATGCAACTCTAAGTTGCCATAGCAACCAAACGAAAGAGCCGATTTTCATCAAAAACACAAACTTTCAACCCCCTCCCCCCCCCCCCCCCAGCCTAAGGATACTAAAGATGAAATCTGGGCCTTATTGGCCCTGTGACATCTGAGGAGATAATTTTGTAAGTTGTTTTTTTCCATTATTTTTGCATTTTGGTTTCCATGACAACCAGTAAATGGAGCAGTGGGTTCAAAAACAATAAAGCTAATAGAAGACTTCTTAAAGGAACATTTCTATAAAAGTTATGTCAACATATCTGCAATGGCTAGGCAGTAAATGCCATTATTCAATTTTCCCCATTATAAGTCTATGGTAACTCTAAGTTGCCATAGCAACCAAACTAAAGGACAGATTTTCATAAAAAAACACAAACTTTCAATACCCCAGCCTAAGGATACTACAGATGAAATCTGGGCCTTGTCGGCACAGTGGTTACAGAGGAGATAATTTTTAAGTATTTTTTCCATTTTTTTTTTTCATTTTGGTTTCCATGGCAACCAATAAAAGGGGCACTGGGCCAAAAACATACAGCTGATAGAAGACTTCATAAGGAACATTTCTATAAAAGTTTTGTCAACATATCTGCAATGGCCTGGCAGAAAATGTCATTTTTCAATTTTCCCCTTTATAAGTCTATGGGAACTCTAAGTTGCCATAGCAACCAAACTGAAGGGCAGATTTTCATAAAAAACACAAACTTTCAATCCCCCAGCCCAAGGATGCTACAGATGAAATTTGGGCCCAATCGGCCCAGTGGCTTCAGAGGAGATGTTGTTTAAAAGTGTTGACGGACAGACGACATACGACGACGACGGACGACGACGACGACGACGACGGACACTGCCTATCCTATAAGCTCCCCCGGAGCCTTCGGCTCTGGTGAGCTAAAAACCACATGCACATCTTCATATCATAAGAATACAATCTGTAAAATTTCAAATCAATCCGATGAAAGACGTAGGAGGAGTTGCGGGGACAAGATTTCGGACGGACGGACTGACACACGGACGGACGAGGGTCATTTCTATAGTCCCCCTCCGCCTACGTCGGGTGACAAAAATACTGGTCAACCCGTATCGGTGTTTTTGACCCTCTTGGTACCCCAGATAAGTTCTCAGGCTTTTTCAAACATTCATGGACCGTGATATGACAAAACCAACAAAGTGGCATGTGCATCAAGCAAAGACTCGTATAATACAAGTCGACCCATAAAAATATGGGCTGACCCGTATTTTAAGGGTCTACCTGCATTTACGGATTGACCCGTAAAATACGGGTCTGCCTGTATTTAAAAAATACGGGTCTACCCGTATCGGTGTTTTTTTACCCTCTTGGTACACCAGATAAGTTCTCAGGCTTTTTCAAACATTAATGGACCGTGATATGACAAAATCAACAAAGTGGCATGTGCATCAAGTGAAGACTGATCAGCCTTGGCATCCGCCGACTCTGATCAGAGTCTTACTTGTGCGTTTAAAGGGTAGCTAAGGATCTAATCTAGCTCCATGCTGACAACGAAGACTCTGAGTCTGATCAGACTGGGCAGATGCCCAGGCTGGTCTGAGTCTTCTCCTTAGCTACCCTTTCAGCGCACAACCAAGACTCTGATCAGAGTGGGCAGATGCCGAGGCTGATGTAAGTCTTTGCTGGATCCAAATACCACTTTGTTTGTTTTGTCATGCCTCGGTTCATTGTGCATCACAAATATCATTTATGTTTATGAAAACATTATAGTCCTCCATTTTCCGCAAAGAATCAAGAGTTTTCAGTCCTTAATCTTTCGTTTTCCGAAGCTCAAAATAATCTGTCATTTTATTCATAGTGGAAAATAATTTTTCCACGTGAAATTCATTCCGAAGATTATCTATGAAAATAAGCATCCAACAGCCTTAATTCTCGGTTTATCGGCGACGTGAAATTGGGACTAAGACTGTTTCATTGAATCATGGTATGAGTATGAGCTATGAGTGATTTTCACCTTGCAAATATCTGCTTACCTATTTTTCTGACGATTTGAAACATAACCTCATTTTGGCACAGCTGTTTTGTCCCAGCTATTTTTTCAGGGCTCTCTGCTATCAAGGGATATAAACTTTTCAGCATTGGCAGCTGTAAAATAGTATCAAAGAAAAATTGAGCCACAACACGAGAAAACCAACAAAGTGGTTGTGCACCCAATGCAGACTCAGATCAGCCTGGGCATTTGCCCAGTCTGATCAGAGTCTGTGCAGTCCGCATGGAGGTAGCTTAGACCCTTAGCTACCCTTCAAGCGCTTAGCAAAGAGTCTGATCAGACTGGGCAGATGCCCAGGCTGATCTGAGTCTTTGCTAGGCACACAACCATTTTGTTGGTTTTCTTGTGTCCCGGCTCAAATAAACAATGCAACATATCATATTTATTTGGTTATAAGACAGGGGTTTTCCCAGGTTTCGGGTTTTCCCAGGTTTCCCCTTTCAAAGAGATCCCAAGAATCTAGATCCATCTTACGAGATGGATCTAGATTTTTGGGTTCATCTTATAAGATGGATCTAGGTTTTTGTGTTTCTTTTGGAACGCAAAAAAACACTGTCTCATATCCAAACAAATTGGTAAAGTTAACAAAGAGGTCCAACATGGCCCTAAATCGCTCACCTGGGCCAAAGGTTAATATATCTTTCAACTGATGGAGTGGATGTTTTCCAGTTATTCAAAGATCTTAAAGTTTACAACAGTTTTCTGTTTTCCCATTTTACCTCATTTTGTGAGAAAAAAACCCTTTATTTTGTCAACCAAAGATGCCTGCCCTGCAGGTTTTCATAGACACAAAGCTTATAAATCTAATGACACATTGTCCACAATTATAGTCATATAAAATATCAGCATCACAACTCAAAGGGTTCATAGTTCTTCAGTAACAATTTAAGCTACTTTGCTCCCAGCAGGCACATGACGAGGTAATGACATCACACTGACTTGACGTCATGTGTCCACTGGGATGATGAGTACAATATGCTTTCTGCCAATTATCAGTCGAACTGGTCCAGAATTTCTTGAATTTCTGATGGCAACCCCATTAACTTGATTTTGGTGCCATACTGCTCTAGAGGCTGTTAAGGCGAGAAAGTGAACTCGAGTTAAACATCCCACCAACACATAGGTCATACTGAGATGGGACCTTGGTTTAAAGTCTCATCAGTTAGACCGCAAGAGTAGGGGATCAAACCTGCAATCCCTGAATTGGTAGTCTAGGTAGTGTCTAAGCAATAAAATCCAGCCAGACTGTTAACAATATCTCAATTATGAGCATAAATGCTCAGGTGAGAATGAGGTCATCAGTTTTGAACAACAGGGCCATTGGCCCAATTGTTCAAAGAATCGTTAATTTAACGAAGGTGTTGGTCAAGGATTCGTTGAGCTTTCCGATTCACATAAAATCAAGTGTACTCATATTTTTTGCTGAAACAAGAAATTCAGCGAAACGCTTTGTCTCGCCTGAAATACAGTCAAACCTGCTTATGTGGTCACCTCTATTAAGGGGTCACCTGCCTTAGGCAGCCACCTTTTCTTGGTCCCTTGAACCAAAATACAGAGCAAATGAACCTGTATTAAGGGGTCACCTGTCTTAAGCAGCCAATTTTGGGGCTTCCCTTGGGTGGCCCCTTAAGACAGGTTTGACTGTAGTGCCATATTATAATGCATAGCTATTAGGGCTGTTCCATTTAAAGATGTGAGTCCCCCTGGGGAAAGTTGCCCTAAAATGTGAAATACCTCCTATAGAACAGAATTATGTCCCCCCATCAGAGATGAGGGGGACATATTGGTTTCAGTGCCATGCGCTGGCGTCAGCGTGACAATTTGTATCCTGTATAAAGCGTCATCAGACGATGTGCAGAGAACAAAAACCATAACTTCGCCAACATTTTTTACGGAATTATTTCCCTTTGAAATTTTATGTATTGAAATCGTGTCCGGGCCATAACTCTGAACCTGTTCAAGATATTTTCTCAAAACTTTGTACAAATATAAAGCATCATCAGACGATGTGCAAAGAACAAGAACCATAACTCCGCCTACATTTTTTACGAAATTATGCCCCTTTGTAATTTTAAGTATTGAAATCGTGTCCAGGCCATAACTCTGAACCTGTTCGAGATATTTTCTCAAAACTTTGTACAAATACAAAGCATCACCAGACAATGTGCAGAGAACAAGAACCATAATTCCACCTACATTTTTTACGGAATTATGCCCCTTTGTAATTTTAACGGCCAGGGCGGAAGAACTCTTTGAGTCAACGGCCATGTGTTCGTGACCAAGGCGAGCCATACAATAATCGTGGATTTCGGCTGTGGTCAACATATATAGCCTGGAGAGGGATGGGCTCCGTTAGGCTGAACTCTGCCCTTGTAACATCATGGCTGACAACCTAAACAATACCATTATACCGGATCGGTCGCAGCCCGGGTTAACAATGACCGCGCCTAGTGTTGGACACTGGGACGTAGGTGACAAGTATGCAACTGGTGTAACACAGATTAGGAAGTTCAGAGGTACGGAGAACATCTCAACTGGAACCTGGAATGTGAGGACTCTGAGGCCAGCTGGGAAACTTGAGGAGCTGACACATGCAATGGACAGGTATCACTGGAACATACTGGGGCTCTGTGAGATGCGCTGGAAAAACTTTGGTGAGATGTCAACAGATGACGGACACAAGGTTTATTTCAGTGGAGAAGAGGACAAACATGAGTATGGGGTTGGATTTCTTGTGCATAAGGACATGATGAGTACTGTCTTGGGATGCCGACCAGTCTCTAGCAGACTGATTTCAATTCACCTGAGAGCAGCTCCTTTCAACATCACCATCATACAGGTTTATGCACCAACATCTGGGCATGATGACAATGAGGTAGAACACTTCTACCAGCAACTCCAGGAAATCATAGACCAAACACCCAAGAAGGACATTTTGGTTGTACAAGGGGATTGGAATGCTAAAGCTGGAAAGGATGCACAGGCAGACTGGGAAAACGTTTGTGGACCCGACTGCAATGCCGAGACAAATGAGAGAGGTCTCAGACTTCTAGAGTTTGCAACCTGTAACAGCCTAGTATTGACAAACACCCTTGGCCCTCACAAACCATCACAAAGATGGACATGGCACAGTCCAGATGGGAAACACCACAATCAGATTGATTACATCTTGGTGAGGAAGCGCTTCCGATCAGGAGTCAACATCCATAGGGCAAGGAGTTTTCCTGGAGCAGACATAGGAAGTGACCATGACCTGGTGATGATGACCTTCCGAGTTTGTCTGAAGAAGGCTAGAAAGCCAACCCAGCCAAGACTAAAGTTTGATCTTGAAAAGCTAAGGGACCCAGATGTGGCATGCACATTTCAAGCAAAATAGGTGGGAAATTTGCACCACTCATTGGTCTGAGGGATGATGACATGGACATAGATACCATGATTACCACCTACAACACAGTAGTGACTGAGGCAGCCAGTGAGATACTTGGGAAGGAACGTCGCAGGAAAAAGTCCTGGGTCACCAGAGATGTTCTCGACCTCTGTGATGAGAGGAGAAATTTGAAGAAGAAGAGGTATGAAGCAGGAGGAGCAGAAGAATACAGGGAAGCAAACAAGAGGATTCAGAAGGCAGTGAAGAAAGCGAAGGAGGACTGGATAGCTAGTCAGTGCGAGGAGATTGAAACTTGCTTGAACAAAAACAACAGCAAGAAAGCATACCAGCTTGTGAAGGATCTAACTTCAGAGAAACAGGGTAGATCCACAACTATCCAGGACAAGTCTGGGAAATGCCTTACAGAGGAGCAAGAGATTCTCAGCAGATGGACAGAATATTGCTCAGAACTATACAACCATGAGACTTACCATGACAATGCGGTTCTAGACTGCAACCAGCCCCCAGAAGAAGATCAACAACCGATCCTTCGTGAGGAAGTTGAGATTGCAGTAGCAGCACTAAAGAAGGGGAAATCTGCCGGAGTTGCAGTCGCTGATTATTACGCTCCCTAAAAAAGGCAACCTACAGTTCTGCCAGAACTACAGAACCATCAGCCTCATCAGTCATTCAAGCAAAGTCATGCTGAAAGTCATCTTGAACAGGCTTAAACCACAAGCTGAGGAGATAATCGCTGAGGAACAGGCTGGGTTCCGAGCAGGAAGGAGCACCACAGAACAAATCTTCAGCCTTAGAATCCTGTGTGAAAAGTATCTCAAACATCAGCAGAATCTGTACCATGTCTTCATTGATTTCAAAAAAGCCTTCAACAGGGTATGGCATGCAGCCTTATGGGCCACCATGCGGAAGTACAATATCAGTGCAAATCTAGTTCGCACCATTGAGCAGCTATAGGACAAGGCTACAAGTGCAGTCCTGATAAATGGCAGCACAGGAGAATGGTTCAGAACAACAGTTGGAGTAAGACAAGGATGTCTTCTGTCACCCACCCTCTTCAACATTTTTCTCGAACGGATCATGTCTGATGCTCTGGAAGAACATGAAGGAAAGGTTAGCATAGGTGGCAGAAACATTACCAATCTGCGGTTTGCCGATGACATAGATGCTCTAGCTGAGGAAGAGCAGGAACTGGAAGCTCTAGTTGAAAGTCTCGACCAAACCTGCACAAGGTATAAGATGGAGATCAGTGCTGAAAAGACCAAACTGATGACGAACAGCGCAGACGGCATCCAGAGGGAGATCAAGGTAAAAGGGCAGAAGCTGGGTACTGTAAGCAGCTTCAAATACCTTGGAGCAGTTGTCTCAGATGATGTCTCAAAACAGGAGGTTCTCTCAAGGATTGCACAAGCCACTTCAGCTCTTACTAAGCTGAAACCAATTTGGAGAGATAACAATATATCTCTTAGATCAAAGGTGAAACTTATGCGCTCCCTTGTCATTTCCATATTTCTGTATGTCTGTGAATCATGGACCTTGATAGCAGACTTAGAGAAAAGAACGCAGGCCTTTGAGATGAGATGCTACCGAAGGTTACTGAACATTTCGTACAAGGACCATATAACCAATAAGGAGGTTCGAAGGAAGATCCAAGCAGCCATTGGAGAATATGATGAACTCCTTACACTGGTCAAGAAACGGAAATTAAGGTGGTTTGCCCACGTCTCAAGGTCTTCTGGTTTAGCAAAGACAATTCTTCAGGGCACAGTGAAAGGAAAAAGAAGAAGAGGTAGACAGAAGAAAAGGTGGGAAGACAATATCAAGGAGAGAACAGGAATGGATTTTGCCAGCTCAACTAGGGCAGCTGAAGACAGGACAAGGTGGAAAGGTATAGTTTTGAAGTCATCTGTAGTGCCCCAACGACCTAGTAAGGTTTTGGGATAGAATAGAATGGAGCGATTTTGACAAAACTTAATGTGCCCTGCTGTGTCATGACAAAACATAATTATTTTAAGTTTCATGAAATTCCATTCAATGGTACTTAGTTATGACTCAATTTGTTGATTTTAAACCAATTCAAGGGCAATAACTCATTGCTTACTGAAGCGATTCCGACAAAACATAAGATGCACCCATGTGATATGGAGATACATATTTAGTATAAGTTTCATAGAATTCTATTCATTGATTACTTAGTTATGGCAGTATTTGTCAACCATAAATTGATTCAAGGGCAATAACTCATGCACTACTAATGCCCTTCTGAGGAAATTTTGTGTGCATAACAGCGTTATGGTGATACATATTCATTTAAGTTTCATGAAGTTTTGATAATTGGTTACTTAGTTATGACTCAAATCCATTAAAGGGCAATAGCTCATGCACTACTGATGCTCTTCTGATGAAATTTTATGTGCATAACCGTGTTATGATGATACATATTCAGTTTAAGTTTCATGAAGTTGTGATATTTGGTTACTAAGTTATGACTCATTTCATTAATTTTAAGACCATTAAAGGGCAATAACTCATGCATTACTAAAGCCAGTCTGAAGAAAATTCACATGCATCAGCGTGTTATAGTGATATATACTCATTTTTAAGTTTCATGAAATTCCGTCCAGTGGATACTTAGTTATGGCTCTGGACGGACGGACGTACAAAAGGAGGGATGGATGGAAGGAGGGACAGACAGACGGACTGACATGGATAATAACAAGAGGCCCAAATGGGCCTGATATCGCTCACCTGGCTTTTGTGCAACAGGACCATTCTGATACAAAATTGGTCCAATTCCAGAGATTTTCTCAATATCACATTTTGCTACTTTTAGTAACAGAGGCCAACTTGTCTGGTCTTTATATATTTACTTTTGAAACATCTCAAGGCAAGAATCATTTTGCCACAAATTTCATCAAAATCCATTCAGGGGTTACTGAGATATTGTCAGTTTCATGTTTTGTGCTATTATTAGTAATGGCAGATGGCGGCCATCTTAGAATGCCAAAATGCGAAAAATTGAAAAGCTTTCATGCAAGGACCATTTTGACACAAAATTGGTCCAGTTCCATTGTAATTTTCTAATTTTCAAATTTTGCTATTTCAAGTAACAGAGGCCAATTTGTTAATATTTGTTAATTTGTGAAACACGTCAAAGCAAGAATCATTTTGCCACAAATTTCGTCTCAATCACTTCAGCGGTTAATGAGATGTTGTCATTTTCATGTTTTGTGCTATTTTTAGTAATGGCAGATGGTGGCCATCTTGGAATGCCAAAATGCAGAAAATCGAAAAAGCTTAGTGAAAGGACCATTCCTACAGAAAATTAGTCCAATTCCACTGAGATTTTCTTATTTTCATATTTTTCTATTTTTAGTAACAAAGTCCATAATGACTTGTCTATATTTAGTTACTTTTGAAACATCTCAGTGCAAAATCATTTTGATACAAATTTCGTCAAAATCTATTCAGCGGTTACTGAGATATTGTCATTTTCATGTTTTGTGCTATTTTTAGTAACGCCAGATGGTGGCCATCTTGGAATGTCAAATTGCAATTAATCGAAATGACTTCATGTAAGGAACATTCTGACACAAAATTGGTCCAATTCCATTCAAGGGTTCTTGAGTAATTGTCATTTTATGTTTGTGCTATTTTTAGTAACGGCAGATGTCAGCCATCTTGGAAAGCCAAATTGCAATTAATCGAAACGGCTTCATGCAAGGAACATTCTGACACAAAATTGGTCAAATTCCATTCAAGGGTTACTGAGTAATTGTCATTTTTATGTTTGTGCTATTTTAAGTAACCGCAGATGTCGGCCATCTTGGAAAGCCAAATTGCAATTAATCGAAACGGCTTCATGCAAGGAACATTCTGACACAAAATTGGTCGAATTCCATTCAAGGGTTCTTGAGTAATTGTCATTTTTATGTTTGTGCTATTTTTAGCAACGGCCCCTGTGGTGGCCATCTTGGATAGTCAACTGGCACAAAATTGAAATAATTCCTTTCAAGGACCATTTCTGACCAAATCTGACCACAATCGATTGCGTTTTCTTGAGATACTGACATTTGAGCAAAATCAGTCTTGTAAACGCTAAGTAGGTCACTGTGACCTAATTCCGCTATAGATTTTTTTCATTTTCACAATTTTTAATCTCAAGGTCCCATTAATGTTCCATGCAAAATTTTCGGCCAAATATACCAAATGCAGTGGTTTTAGAGAAGAAGTTGTTTGAAGTCATTTGAATAAGTCGTTTTTTGACATTGGCATTTGAGCAAAATTACACTCGTAAACAGAAAGTAGGTCACTGTGACAAAACTGCGCTACAGATTTTTCTCATTTTTACAATTTTGAATACCAAGGTTTCATTGATATTCCATGCCAAAATTCAGACAAACAAGCAAATTCGACGAATTTATGTCCCCCACCTTGGAAACTAGGTCTCCACTGTATAACACTAATTGTTTGAGCTGGAAAAGCGGCTAAGTTAAAAATGTGAAAAAAGTCATAAAGAAAATAATGTGAGGATTATATACAAACCAAATGCATATCTTCAGACCATGATCAAAACACCTGTGAAGTTTCAAAGGAATTGGCCTAAAACTGTAGGAGGAGTTGAACACACAAGGTACCCACTATCTATTCACTTTGACAGTAAAAATGTATGAAAAATGGCTAAGTTCAATTGGCGAAAAAAGTAATAAAAATTAATGTGAGGATTATATCCAAAAGCACATGCATATCTTGAGACCATGACCAAAATACCTGTAAAGTTTCAAAGGAATCGGCATAAAACTGTAGGAGGAATTGCGCACACAAGGTACCCACTATCTAGTCACTATGATAGTAAAAATGCCTAAAAAATGACTAAGTTCAACTTGTGAAAAAAGTAACAAAAAATAATGTGAGGATTATATCCAAACCACATGCGTATCTTCAGACAATGACCAAAACACCTGTGAAGTTTCAAAGGCATCGGCATAAAACTGTAGGTGGAGTTGTGCACACAAGGTACCCACTATCTAGTCACTTTGATAGTAAAAACGCCAAAAAAATGACTAAGTTCAACTTGTGGAAAAAGTGACAAAAAATAATCTCAGGATTATATCCAAACCACATGCGTATCTTCAGACAATGACCAAAACATCTGTAAAGTTTCGAAAGAATCGGCATAAAACTGTAGGAGGAGTTGCGCACACAAGGTACCTACTACTTTAGGGGGACGGAAAGCCGGAAGGACGGACGGAAGGACGGATGGACGGAAAGCCGAAAACTATGTCCCTCCGCTTTTCTTCGAAAAGGCGGGGGACAATATACCCAGTGGTCCTGGAGAAGTTTATTTTGTTGTTTTTTGCTATTTTTAGTAACGGCGGCCATCTTGGATTTTCAACCTGACCCAATTTTACAATTCTGAGACCCTGGAGTCAGGCCATGCTCCATGTGAAATTTGAGAACCATGGGACCAGCAGTTTTACAGAAGAAGATGTTTGAATATTTGTTTTTAGGTGTCGAGGGACACATTTCGGCACGACGCACGCCGGACGCTTTGCTATGACAATAGCTCACTATGGCCCTTCGGGCCAGGTGAGCTAAAAATACATTTTATATGCTCTGTTAATCATTTCATTAAACGCTGTCTGTATGTTGTAGTTTTCTGCCAAATAAGAATATTTTTACAAGACAGACTAAAACCATGTCAAATTACCCCACCCACTTCTGTGGATGCATAGCTCAGTAACTAGGGCTTTCTGACCAAAGTCACATATGGTTCAATAAACTAGACACACAGGAGTATACCATCAGTCAAAAAAAAGAGAACTTTGGTAGGATGCAGAAAACTCACTTCATTGATACCCCCACCCCCGCTTTATGAAATAGGCTCAAAAGTTAAATCAATTTCATCTAAATCTTGGTCCAAACACGCATTCTTAATATAAAGATCCTGACTGATGTGGTTCTTCAGACATTTTATTCACAAGCTTGTTTCTATACAAAATGCCTATTCCGAGAAAAGGGAAAACCTTAACTGAAAATTTACAAAATAAGCTCATCTACACCTTATTCTGTAGCTGTATGCCAAATATCACAATTCTAGCTTAAGAGTTCTTAAGTTAAGTTTTGTTCACAATCTTGTTCTAATACAAAATGCCTTTGTCCTAAAAAGGGGAATAACTCAACCAATAATTTTTGAAATTTCTCAAACGTTAATCAGATCATCTACACCTTGGCCTAAACCTGCATGCAAAATATAAATATCCTAGCTGATGGGATTCTCCAAATATTTTGTTTCCAAGCTTGTCTCAATACAATATGCCTATTCTGAAAAGGGGAATAACTCAACTGAAAATTTACAGAATATGCTAAAAAGTTAAGAAGTTCATTTACATCTTAATCTGTAACTGTGTGCTAAATATTAGGATCCTAGCTTAAGCGGTTCTTCAGATATTTTGTTCACAAGGTTATTCTTGTATAAAATGCCTATGCCTGAAAAAGGGAAATAACTCAACCAAACATTTACTATATATGCTCAACATATAATCAGTTCATCTACACTTTATTCAAAGCCTGCATGCCAAATATACGGATCCTAGCTCAAGCAGTTCTTCAGATATTTTGTTCACAACTTTGTTACTTTAAAATGCCTAAGTCCAAAAAAAGGAGAATAACTCAACTGAAAATTATGCTCAAAATTAAGAAGTTCATCTACATCTTAGTCTGTAACTGTATGCCAAATATCAGGATCCTAGCTTAAGCGGTTCTTCTGATATTTTGTTAAAAGGTTGTTTCTATATAAAACTAGAGCAAGTGAGCAGGGACTCACGTATACCCCCGGCCAGCGCCACCGACTAATGATACTAAACTTCCAACTCAAAAATTTAACATATATAAGATACAAACTTTAAAGTCTGTGATCTTCTCCTTTGGTCAGCAGCAGAATACAGAGAATGTCAACAAATCTGCTGCAGCCTAAAAGTAAACCTAGTAATATATCAAAAGGTTCCACTGAAGGATATCTGAATTATTCATGTAAGAAACACTATAAAGCAATATACATTGATGTAACTGTTTAAGTATGTGACCTTGACCTTATGTCAACAGCAGCACCCAAATGATGTAAATTGTTGCATAAAGATAAACAACTTCACATATCAAAGCATCCTATTAAAGAAGATGGGAAAAATATGCAAAGAATATAAACTTGACACAAAACTCTAACATGAATAAAAGCATCGCAAACGACTGCGTGATACCCCGCCACTGCAAACCTTTATTACACACCGATTTTTCCAGAATTATTTTTTTTCTCTATATAACCCCAGGGCAGGGGCAACCTAACCCCACTGAACATGGATAAAAATCTTTGTCATGACAGGACACTTCATTACTCAGATCACTTACAATAAGCCTCCGATAAATCACTGACCACTCTAGTCAAAAACAATTTCAGTGATTTTAAGCATGTGGCCACAGGGTGGGGGCAGATAACCCCTAAAGGGTCAAATCACCACAAGAAGCTTTTATTGCTTCTTTCATCAGATGTATATTTCTGAAAATCTGTTTCACATGAATTTATATAGATATCTATATGGATATCATCATTTCATGCATGTATATAGCCTGGGGGGGGGGGGGGGGGGGGGGGGGGGCCCTTGCAGGGCAGGGACGAGATAACTCACATGGGGTAAATTTGAGCATCACTGGAAGCTTTCATCACTGTGATCGCTTGCTGTAAGTTTCAGAAAAATTGCTTCAAATTCTGATTTTATATGAAATTTTTCATGATTTTATACATGTATATAGCCCCAGGGCAGGGGCAGATAATCCGCGATGATAAAACTTCTGTGCTCATATAAAGCTTTTCTTACTTCGATCATGTTCGTGAAGTTTCATCATGATACTCCAAGTAGTAAAGGAGCTAGAGGCCAGAAACCATTTTTTGTACATTGACAAGTGCCATAACTCTGTCAGAAATTATCGAAATTTGCCCATTAACAATCCCAAGTGAGACATTCTTGATACAAACGCACATGCAAAATTCGAAGGAAATCCGTTGAAAAATACTTAAGTTATCGAACGGAAACGAAGTGCGGACGGACGGACAACGTGAAAACATAATACCCCGTCACTAACGTGTGGCGGGGTATAAAAAGCATATAAGGTTGCGACCTTGACCTTAAGTCAAGGCATGTGTGTGGATGTAAAAGAATAAAATTTTAGACAAACACCTACTAGCATACCAAATATTAACCAAATCCAACAAAGGATTTGGATGATATGAGATCTCAAAACCTTTAACACATAACATATATGAATACGTCTAAGTCTGTGACCTTGACCTCTAGGTCACAGGCATAAGTAAAGATGGTACAAAAATAAAGCTTTAAACATATATAAACCAAACCCAACAAAGTTTTTTCATGATATAACATCATAAAAAATTTAACATAAAACTTTAACATGAAAAGTCTAAGTCTGTGACCATGACCTTTAGGTCACAGGCATGTGTGGGAATGGTATAAAACAAAACTTTGAACAAACATCTATCATCATCCCAAACATAAATCCAGTCCATCAAAGGGTTTGAATTATATAGATATCTTAAAATCTTTAACGCAAAACTTTAACATGAAAAGCCAAAGTCTGTGACCTTGACCTCTAGGCCACAGGCATGGGTAGGGTGGTACAGAATAAATCTTTGGACCATTATCTATCACCATGCCAAATATTAACCCAGTCCATCAAAGGGTTTGAATAATATAAGGTCTCAAAACTTTTAACGCAAAACTTTAACGTAAATGTTAACTTACGGACGGACGGAAGGACGGACAGACGGAAGGATGGATGAACGGAAATCGGACAAAAGCTATATACCCCTCAGCATACTTCATAAGCCGGGGGTATAATGAGTGAATGAAAAAGGGGCAAAAATCCTGACCAAAAAGACAGGTGGAGGCCCCAAAACCAGAGAACCAATGATCCTGTAGCTCACCTGACACCTTCTGTCAACAGACACAATTTGCCATTTCGCTCATTTGTTACAAATCTGAAACCAGTGGCTTCTAAGGAATGCATATTTTAATTTTAAAATCTCAGTGACTTTGAGCAAAGTTAAAAAAAATGACCGAGAACTTTGATGACCTTATGTCTTCATGTATCCATTTAGTTAACCATATTTTCCAATTATTATTACAAGACTTAAAAAGTTTCCATGAAATCAACTGTTTAAGCATTTTCCCATATAAAAGCATAACATACCAAGTTGACTTTGCCATTAACTAAGTCAAGGTCAATGCACAGTCATGATTTGTATAAACTAAGATGAGCCCGAGTTCCCAATCCTACATACCATGCCACAAGGTCATTGGGACTTTGGTTCTGGAGTGGAAGATTTTTGAAAGCTTTTTACCATATATAGGCATGACAGCCATCTTGGTCATGTGACCATCAGAACAAACGTTGGTTCCTTTGACCCAGTGAAGCTCCATATGAAATATGGCTTTGATCACCCCAGTGGCTTCAGAGGAAAAGATGTTTGAAAATGTTGACAGGTGACAGAATCTCAGTGACCTTGAACAAAGGTCAAGAATGACCTTGACCTTAAACAACATAATTTCTTTATTTGCTCATTTTTTAAACCATATATACCAATTATTATACCTTAGTCTTAAATAGTTTCTGAGAAATCCACTGTTTAAGCATTCTCCCATACAAAAGCATAACGTACCAAAGTTGACCATGTTGTAAACTAGGTCAAGGTCAACCTACGGTCATCATTTGAATAAACTATGATCAGCTCGAAAGCTCGAGGCTACATACACTGGAGCGCCGTTATACCGCGGACCGATATTACGCCGAATTCGGTATAACGCGGTTGTCCTGTGGCACCCATTTTTATTCAACAGATCAAGGATTTTTTGGCGGTTTTTGTCAGTGTTCACGACATTGGAATAGAAAATAACCATTAAAAGTTAATTGGGTTGTTTACATAATTTTAATCCACAGCGTGTCAAAAGCGTCAGTTGTGCCAAGGTGTGAACAGTGTGGTCATGTTTTTAGAAGCCTTCGTTAATTAGCGCATATCACGTGTCACCAATTTGGCAAGCGGCGAAGGTCACCTCATATACGCAATACACAGGCCGAAGCTCGGGAAAAAGGCTGTGCGAAGTAGTCACTGATTACTTCCAAAGAAAACATTATAAAAGAATTTTACAAATGGAAAAAAAACAACAACAAAAAAACTTAAACCCGATTTGATTAACTGTAGGCTGGTTAGAGTTTTAAGGCGACGTCAGTACTCGCGCAAATAAGTATCTTTTTTTCATCCAAAGGTACCTTTTCGCAAGTGTATATACAAGGGAATTAACTCGAACAATCGGACATCCTCGTCGATATAGGTTTAATTCAGGATACGGAATTGGCCGAAGTGTTACGATTGTACTTTCGCTTTGTAAATGGTTTTCCAACTGTTTTGCAGCGCTTTATTTCACAATAAGTAAGAACATAGGGACTGAAAGGCTACTTCAGCGATGACTTTCGTTGTGTCAGGTAAGCAGTAAACATGTCTATCTACCTGGTTAGGGCTAAATAAGAATTACGAACATGTAAACATGGGGTTTTTCATTAGTGGGTGGGGTATCCGCGAAGATCGTTATACGGCGAGACCACTTATAACGAGGTTCGATTTATGTCTCCCGGCACCCGCATTATAATGGCGCTCCATTGTACCAGGTTTCAAGGTCATAGTCCTTTCGATTCTGACGTAGAAGATTTCTGAAAGGTGTTTACCATATATGGGCATTGCCGCCATCTTGGTTATGTGACCAAGACCAGCTGAACAAATTTTAGTTCCTTTGGCCTACTGAAGCGCCATATGAAATATGGCTTTAATCGGCTCAGTGGTTTCAGAGGAGAAGATGTTTGAAACTGTTCATAGGAGACAGAATCTCAGTGTCCTTGAACAAAGGTCAAAGAATGACCTTGACCTTAAAGGACATAATGTCTTTAACTAGTTATTTTGTTAACCACATATATTAAATATTATACCTGACACTTAAATACTTTCTGAGAAATCCATTGTTTAAGCATTTTCCCATACAAAAGCATAACATACCAAAGTTGACTATGTAGTAAACTAGGAAAAGGTAAACCTACAGTCATCATTTGTACAAAGTATGATGGGCTGGAATGCCAAATGCTACATACCAGGTTTCAAGGTCTTAGGCCTTTCGGTTCTGGAGAGGAAGATTTCTGACAGGTTTTTACCATATATGGGCGTGGCAGCCATCTTGGTCATGTGACCAAGACCATCTGAACAAACTTTGGTTCCTTTGGCCCACAGAAGCTTTGTATGGACTTCTACCGGCTCAATGGTTTCAGAGGAGAAGATGTTTGAAACTGTTCACAGGAGACAGAATCTCAGAGTCCTTGAACAAAGGTCAAAGATTGACCTTGACCTAAAAGGACATAATTTCTTCATCTGGTCATTTAGTTAACTACGTATACACCAAATATTGTATCTTGTACCTTAGACTTAACTAGTTTCTGAGAAATCCACTGTTTAAGCATTTTCCCATACAAAAGCATAACATACCAAAAATGACCGTGTTGTAAATTAGATCAAGGTCAACCTACTATCATCATTTGTATAAATTATGATGGGCTCGAATGCCAAATGCTACATACTGTTACGAAATGGATCTAATCGTCCACTATGTCGTCGAGATTATTTTAATCCTTTCAATCAGTAAGGCTACAGTTTTTAGGGTAACTGTGGTAATTATACGTTTACGGAAATTGTGACTACGTTATGCATGGGTTGTTTGTGAATACCTCTCGTGGACAGCCTATTGCATGATTTTAATGTGAGTACCCTGCACGCTTTGATTCGAGTCCCATGATTTAAAAGTGAGACGCTTAGTATTTATACTGCTATCCTTTAATGAAAAATTAGACGTGGCTGAATTCTAATACGGAGTATGTTAAATTATTGTTGTGTGCCCAGATTCTGAGTTTTAGACTAGAAGGGTAAGATTTTATTATATTTATTTAGAATAGTTTGGCTAAGAATGAAAAATGTGACTTCTGATTGATATGGTATGATTATATGTGTCGACTGATTTGATTTTGTTGGCAGTGATCAGGCTGCGCATGTGTCGACCGATTTTGTTAGTAAGCATGCTGCGCATAATATTTGTATATTAGGAAGTTTTGTAAATTTCGGAAATAGTTTATATCACTGATGTTGGTTGCAATGGTGTGCGTCTATTTGACGTCCAGTGACGTCAGTTGCATTCATGTTATTCATGTGACGTCAGTTGCATTCATGTTATTGCGACGTCAGCACTTTTTATATTAGTTTCACGTATACGTGGCCTATAGAAGTAGATTGATTTGTAATGGAACTAATTTATATACTCGTGACGTCAATTGACGCCATAGCATGCACCACATTAAGGGTTTTTTCCATAAGTTATAATGGTAGCATTTGGTCATCAGGCGTTTGATTTGCCTTCATTAGACGGCGTCATATGGTATAACATCATTGATGTCATGATGTCAGATCAAACGTTATGATCCCAAATGTGTGAGAAACGCTTATTCAGCTATTATATTCTATGGCAAATGGTATTACGCTTAGTTTAAAGAAATGAATTAAAACATATGCGAGTTAGATTTTGGTCAATCAATTTAATGTAAATAGGACATTGTTTAGATTATTCATGTTTTATGTTTAGATTATTCATGTTTTATGTGGGATATGTCATGGTAATACCTGTTGACGTCAGTATACTTCTCGACAATGTTTGGCGTCAGATCCTTCGACGCACATGCGTGGTAGGATCTACGTTTCTTCATTGGCGGAAGTAGTAAGCACAATTTTGGCTTTACATCGTGAGCGCGAGTCGTGTCTAGTGACACGGCTGGCGTGTGCACGTTATGCTCGGCATTCGCCGAGGGCGTTGTATGGTATTTCCAAGACAGGCCCAAGTCTTACGTATTGTTATTATGTAGTTACAATGTATTAAGTGTAAGTTCGTTATTTTTAGGCACATCAAGTCCGGCAGTCAGCTGTTAGGGCTTAGAGCCACGTCTCACCTGGAGATGCGATATACGTCTCCAGGTTAATACCAACCCGGGTAGAGGCAGTTACAACGCCGTTTGTGCAGGGTTCCCAAGCAGAGGCGGGAAGCACAAAATGTAGGCGGAAGTGGTTAGCACAGTTTTGCCAGATTCTGTGATATGATCTGAAGGTCACATCAAGTGTGGGACAGTGTTCGTCCACTAAGGTGTTCTAATATATATAGACTGGTCCCTGGTACGATCCAGGGAGCGACCAGTATATAATCGTGCACGTGATAATAAGAGTTGGTGTTCCTCATGATATATGGACTGGCCCATGACATGATCCAGGGAACGACGAATTGAAGTCTACCAACATAAGGCCTTGTTTTTTTGTATGAGCTCAAACTGACGTCTTTTGTTCTTTGTGTTTTCCTTTAGTTCATGGCGCTGAGCCGAGTACGGTGTTGACGTCAGACGGTAATCTATTTGCGTATTGTACGCAAATCGATTACAGTTTTGAAACAAACACCTTACTTGGGCCAGCGACATGAACTAATATGTGTTGTATATTATTGTAATTGTGACAGTTGTAAATTGTATTGTTGTATATAGAATTTACATTATATATAAACTTAAAAATTCTAACGTTGTTAGAGCTTCCTTGTTAGTGTATTACACTAGTAGATAACCCTTTAACCGGAAGTCACCCTCCGCCGTCCTGGCGACGCATAAGGCTCTACACCCGTGTCGGCCGTGTGTAAAACCTTCTGCGTAACATGGTGTCATGAAGTAACGGGATTTGACTTCTGGTTAATATCTGCCAGTGTAAGACATTGACAATATATACAGAATCTAGGCACAATTTTGTCAGACATTTTTTTTATTGACTTTCTGATTGTTCTTTTCTAAGGTGACGTATGACTGTGAATTTTAGGGGAACAATTTTGCCACTAAATTATTTGTAAATGTAACCTACACTCAATTAAGGTCAACTATCCTTATTCCCTGCGTGATGAAGTGCGATAGCCCATGCATTAATTTGTGATAGAATGTAACAGGTTGCATATCTGAGTGGGGAAACTGAGGTATATAGACCTGAATTGTCTTGGCACGGATGATACATATTTAGTTTTAAGGTCCGGTTGAGTACCTTGGCACTGCTGTTGCATGACAATCTGTTAGTTCATTAATTCAAACGTTTGTACGTTCTGTCGTAACCGTTACTGAGGTCCATTTTATGTCCTGATTTAGTAACGTAGGTCACTCGTAACGTTATATAATATCGTTACAATGAATTAAACCTAATAGCGGAATCTTAAGTTTGATTTACCGTTGGTATCCTATAAGGTTTTGTAATGTAGGACGTACAGTTGTCGTGTCAGTGTTAATACGTTGCGTTACATACGTTACGTTTGTATATCCGATACGCTAGATCAAGTTGGGCGTAATTGTAATGTGGGTTATTTACGTCATCTAATTGTGTCATCTGAAAGTGAAAAGTAATTCTCGGCAAAGTCAACGTCAGTTTATGACGTCATTTCCGGTCTATTACGAACGTAACTTTAATAGCTACGTCTAGATCGCGACTATACTAATTATTCAACGTTTTAGTTGGATTAGTTTGTTATTATTTTTGTTAACGTTTTAGTTAACGTGTGTGACTATAAGTGAACATCGGTTTCAGTTAAATTAACGTGAGCATTACGTTAAGCGTCATGGATCAGTTAGTTAAGACGGGAAGGGAGTTAGGTTATGAAGGGCAGGCATTGCAGGAATTTGTTAAGCAACAGCAAGAGACTGAGAGGGCAGAAAGGCACGCGGTAAGAGAACTTGATAAAGAAAAGATTGCGCAGGCCGATAAAGACAGGGAAATTGAGTTAGCTAGGATCGCGCAGGCCGAAAAAGATAGGGAAATTGAATTGGCTAGGATCGCGACGGAAGAAGCTAAGATTGCGGCGGATAGGGAAATCGAGATGGCGCGGATCGAAAGTATAGAGCGGCAAGCCGAGAAAGATAGGGAAGCTAGGTTGTATCAAGTCGAAAGCGATAAGGAAGCAAAGTTGTCGAGCGAAGTTGAGTTAGAAAAGTTGAAGTACAGTTTTGAATTGCAGCAACGCGAGTTAAAGAATCAGATAGATTTGCAGAAGGTAACGTTTAGAGTTGAATTAGAAAAACAGCAGGCTGAAAAGTTAGCGCATGCGCGAGATCCCAAATTACCGTATTTTGATGAAAGTAAGGACAAAATGGATAGTTACTTATCAAGGTTTGAGAAATACGCGACGGCGAATAAATGGGATAAAAACGTTTGGGCTGCATATTTAAGCGCATTACTTAAAGGTCGCGCGCTTGATGTCTATGATAGATTGTCTGTAGATGATGCAGCGGATTATGACAAGTTGAAAGATGCGTTGTTAAAGAATTTTGATATGACTGAACGCGGATTTAGGAAGAAATTTCGCTATGATAGGCCTGAAAAGTCCGAAACGTTTATTCAGTTTAGTAGTAGACTTAGGTCGTATCTTAATAAATGGTTAAAAATGGCGAAAGTAGACCAGTCTTACGAAGCTGTTTGCGATTTTTTCGCTAGAGATCAGTTTTTAGAATCTTGTAGTAAAGAACTGTATGTTCATTTGAAACCGAAAACATTCACGAATCTAGGTGAGCTGGCTAGGGAAACAGATTTATTTGCAGAAGCACGTGGCGGTGTCTACACTTGCGTTAATAAGGGGCAGCGCGATAGTAAGGGCGTAACTCAGAGTAGATCTGATAATAAGCCGAGTGCGAAGCCAGAGATAAAATGTAGTATTTGTGGTAAGGGACATTTAACATATAAATGTTTTAAGAATCCCGATAGGAAGCAAGCATATAGTGCGGAGGTAGGTGCAAGTGCAAGCGGGTATAGCGGAAGTAAGGGGAGTAGTTATGCACCGAAAGATGAGACACAAAGATCACAGAGTAAGAGCGATACTGTACAGACGAAGGGTAGTAATTCAGATCGTGGCCGTGGTCGGGGTTATTCCCGCGGACGTGGTCGGGATGGCGGACATCAAATGAGCTTTTGTAAAACTACAATGAATAGGTCTCATGAAATTGAAGGTCTCTATAAGAGTAAGGAAGAAAGTCCACTAATCAATGATAACGTGGATAGGGAAGGTGTCTGTTACTTCTTAAGGTCGCGATTACCAACAGCGCAGGGTACGGTTAATGGTAAGACTGTTGTAGTTTTAAGGGACACAGGTTGTACTGGGTGTGTCGTTCGTAGAAACTTGGTTTCTAATGATCAGTTACTTGGTAGAGAATCTGATGTAACTTTGATTGATGAATCTACCCAAAGGTATCCCTTAGCAATGGTTGACATAGATTGTCCATTTTTCACAGGAAAAACTGAGGCATTGTGCATGGAAGATACATTGTATGACCTGGTTATTGGAAATATTGACGGGTCAAAACTTCCCGATATGTCCCATTTTGCAATGGCGGCAGTGACTAGGTCACAAGCTAAGCAAGGTGAAGAGGTCTATAGGAAACTTAAAGTTCCTGATCAAATTATTGCTAATGATAAGGAGGCATTGAAGCAGGCCCAAGTTGTTGACCCTAAATTGAATGGCATAAGGCAAAGAGTGGAATCTGGGAATGTGACTATTAGTCGTGGATTGAACCGAGGTGAAACTAAGTTTATCCGAAAGAAAGATTTATTGTATAGGCAGTTTACTAAGGGAAACAAGGTCACTTTGCAACTTATTATCCCGGAAGGTTTTCGTGAAAAGGTGTTAAGATTGGCGCACGAAACCTTGATGTCAGGTCATTTGGGCATAAAGAAAACTATGGATAGAGTGTTAACTGAGTTCTTTTGGCCTGGAATTTGTGGTGATGTGGCAAGGTTTTGTAAATCTTGTGACATATGTCAAAGGACTATTCAAAAAGGTCGTGTCACTAAGGTTCCTTTAGGAAAGTTGCCACAGATTGATACACCATTTAAACGAGTCGCTGTTGATATAGTTGGACCGATAGAACCTCGTTCTGACAGGAAATCCCGCTATATTTTAACAATGATAGACTATGCGACGAGATATCCCGAGGCGGTAGCGTTACCCGGCATTGAGACAGAACGCGTTGCCGAAGCGTTAGTTGAGATGTTTAGTAGAGTTGGCATACCTGATGAAATGTTAACAGATTGCGGAAGTCAGTTTACTGCTGAAGTTATGAAAGAAGTAAGCAGGCTGTTATCACTCCAGCAGTTAACCACGACGCCGTATCATCCTATCTGCAACGGTCTCGTAGAGCGTTTTCACGCGACGTTGAAGCAAATGCTACGTAGGATGTGCGCAGAACGTCCAAAAGACTGGGATAAATATCTCCCAGCACTGCTGTTTGCGATAAGGGAGGTTCCGCAGGAGTCATTAGGGTTTTCTCCGTTCGAACTGTTATACGGACGTAACGTTAAGGGCCCTATGGCAATATTACGTGAATTATGGTCTGAAGAGGTACAGGATGAGCAGGTTCTGTCTACGTACCAGTACGTAATTGAGTTGAGAGAACGGTTAGAGCAGACGTGTAAGTTAGCACATGATAATTTACGGAAAGTACAAGTGAAGCAAAAGGCTTATTATGACAAACGCGCTAGGTCGCGTAAATTTAACGTGGGAGATAAAGTACTGTTATTACTGCCAACTGACAGTAATAAACTGTTATTGCAGTGGAAGGGTCCATATGAAGTAGTAGAGGTGGTGAATAGAATGGACTATAAAATCGACGTCAATGGTGTCGTGAGTACATATCATGCTAATATGCTGAAACAGTATGTCGAACGTCGTACTGTGTCGTCACATTGTTTATTGTCGACTGAGACTACAGAGTCGGTTGATGACGATGGTAGTGATGAATTTTCTCTTGATGATTGTGCTTTTCCGACAGCTAAAGAGCCGGAAACCTATAACGACGTCAGTATTTCAGATACGTTAACGTCAGAACAACGTATGGAGGTTGAAGCGTTGATTAAACAGTACCCGGATGTACTATCAAGTTTACCCGGTCGAACTGATCAGATACAGCACGATATCAAACTACTCACGTCAGAACCCATACGGACGAAAGGTTATTCTATCCCGTATAAGACGCGTAACGTCATGGAAACGGAGATACAGGATATGTTAGATTTAGGGGTAATCGAGCCGTCGATTTCACCGTATTCATCTCCTGTTGTCCTAGTTCCGAAGAAAGACGGGTCAGTTAGATTCTGTATCGACTTCCGGAAGCTTAACAAAGTGACGGAATTCGATGCAGAACCTATGCCAAATATGGAGGAGGTTATCAATAAAATGTCGGGACATAGATTCTTTACAAAGATGGACCTGAGTAAGGGTTATTGGCAAGTCAGTCTTACTGAAAGGTCTAAACCTTTGACGGCATTTGAAACGCCTAAGGGTTTATTCCAGTTTAAAACTATGCCCTTCGGTTTGGTCAATTCGGGAGCCTCATTTTGTAGGTTAATGAGAATCATATTGTCCAATCTCCCAAATGTTGACAGCTTTGTTGATGACATGTGGATATTTACTGAAACATGGAAGGATCATGTGACGTCATTACGTCAAGTGTTAGATCGGCTCAGGTCGGCCAAATTGACGGCAAAACCATCTAAATGCATGATCGGTTATGGCAGTATCGAGTGCCTTGGTCACAATATCGTCGGACAGACGGTACGACCGCAAGAGGACAAGATACAGGCTATCAGAGATGCTCCTCGTCCATGTACGAAAAGGCAAATTAAATCTTTTCTGGGATTAGCTGGGTTTTACCGTCGTTTTATCCCAAATTTCTCATCCATAGCTTCTCCTCTGACTGATTTAACTAAACGGGATAGACCTAATTCTATCAAAGATTGGCAAGACCAGCATGAAAGGGCATTTCAAACCCTGAAGAGTAGGCTCACGTCTAGTCCTATTCTTCGCTTACCTGTTTTTCAAGAAGGTAACCCGTTTGTACTTCGAACAGACGCTTCAGACGTCGGTCTTGGAGCTATTTTGCTTCAGGAGTTCGAAGGTGAAGGTCGTTTGCCGATTGCTTATGCTAGCAAGAAATTGTTACCTCGGGAAAAGAACTACTCTGTAATTGAGAAGGAATGTTTGGGTATTATCTGGGGTGTTGAGAAATTTCGTAAGTACCTGTATGGGGCGGAGTTCCTACTTGAAACTGACCACAAACCTTTGTCTTATATGCAGACAGCTAAGGTGCTCAATCCCCGAATCATGCGTTGGGCCATGAAATTACAGCCGTACAGATTCAGGATCGTTGCTATCCGCGGCCAAGATAATTTGGGGGCGGACTACCTTAGTAGATAGTTTGGCCACGTTATGCATCGCACCGTTGTTGTGTATATAGCTAGTTTTCCAGTTTTGACATAGCCTACGATTCGATCGCATTTCGTACTATTTCAGAAAAGAAACATTATGTTTTTTTCTCCCTAAGGGGAAACCTATGTTACGAAATGGATCTAATCGTCCACTATGTCGTCGAGATTATTTTAATCCTTTCAATCAGTAAGGCTACAGTTTTTAGGGTAACTGTGGTAATTATACGTTTACGGAAATTGTGACTACGTTATGCATGGGTTGTTTGTGAATACCTCTCGTGGACAGCCTATTGCATGATTTTAATGTGAGTACCCTGCACGCTTTGATTCGAGTCCCATGATTTAAAAGTGAGACGCTTAGTATTTATACTGCTATCCTTTAATGAAAAATTAGACGTGGCTGAATTCTAATACGGAGTATGTTAAATTATTGTTGTGTGCCCAGATTCTGAGTTTTAGACTAGAAGGGTAAGATTTTATTATATTTATTTAGAATAGTTTGGCTAAGAATGAAAAATGTGACTTCTGATTGATATGGTATGATTATATGTGTCGACTGATTTGATTTTGTTGGCAGTGATCAGGCTGCGCATGTGTCGACCGATTTTGTTAGTAAGCATGCTGCGCATAATATTTGTATATTAGGAAGTTTTGTAAATTTCGGAAATAGTTTATATCACTGATGTTGGTTGCAATGGTGTGCGTCTATTTGACGTCCAGTGACGTCAGTTGCATTCATGTTATTCATGTGACGTCAGTTGCATTCATGTTATTGCGACGTCAGCACTTTTTATATTAGTTTCACGTATACGTGGCCTATAGAAGTAGATTGATTTGTAATGGAACTAATTTATATACTCGTGACGTCAATTGACGCCATAGCATGCACCACATTAAGGGTTTTTTCCATAAGTTATAATGGTAGCATTTGGTCATCAGGCGTTTGATTTGCCTTCATTAGACGGCGTCATATGGTATAACATCATTGATGTCATGATGTCAGATCAAACGTTATGATCCCAAATGTGTGAGAAACGCTTATTCAGCTATTATATTCTATGGCAAATGGTATTACGCTTAGTTTAAAGAAATGAATTAAAACATATGCGAGTTAGATTTTGGTCAATCAATTTAATGTAAATAGGACATTGTTTAGATTATTCATGTTTTATGTTTAGATTATTCATGTTTTATGTGGGATATGTCATGGTAATACCTGTTGACGTCAGTATACTTCTCGACAATGTTTGGCGTCAGATCCTTCGACGCACATGCGTGGTAGGATCTACGTTTCTTCATTGGCGGAAGTAGTAAGCACAATTTTGGCTTTACATCGTGAGCGCGAGTCGTGTCTAGTGACACGGCTGGCGTGTGCACGTTATGCTCGGCATTCGCCGAGGGCGTTGTATGGTATTTCCAAGACAGGCCCAAGTCTTACGTATTGTTATTATGTAGTTACAATGTATTAAGTGTAAGTTCGTTATTTTTAGGCACATCAAGTCCGGCAGTCAGCTGTTAGGGCTTAGAGCCACGTCTCACCTGGAGATGCGATATACGTCTCCAGGTTAATACCAACCCGGGTAGAGGCAGTTACAACGCCGTTTGTGCAGGGTTCCCAAGCAGAGGCGGGAAGCACAAAATGTAGGCGGAAGTGGTTAGCACAGTTTTGCCAGATTCTGTGATATGATCTGAAGGTCACATCAAGTGTGGGACAGTGTTCGTCCACTAAGGTGTTCTAATATATATAGACTGGTCCCTGGTACGATCCAGGGAGCGACCAGTATATAATCGTGCACGTGATAATAAGAGTTGGTGTTCCTCATGATATATGGACTGGCCCATGACATGATCCAGGGAACGACGAATTGAAGTCTACCAACATAAGGCCTTGTTTTTTTGTATGAGCTCAAACTGACGTCTTTTGTTCTTTGTGTTTTCCTTTAGTTCATGGCGCTGAGCCGAGTACGGTGTTGACGTCAGACGGTAATCTATTTGCGTATTGTACGCAAATCGATTACAGTTTTGAAACAAACACCTTACTTGGGCCAGCGACATGAACTAATATGTGTTGTATATTATTGTAATTGTGACAGTTGTAAATTGTATTGTTGTATATAGAATTTACATTATATATAAACTTAAAAATTCTAACGTTGTTAGAGTTTCCTTGTTAGTGTATTACACTAGTAGATAACCCTTTAACCGGAAGTCACCCTCCGCCGTCCTGGCGACGCATAAGGCTCTACACCCGTGTCGGCCGTGTGTAAAACCTTCTGCGTAACACATACCAGGTTTCAAGGTCATAGGCCTGTCAGTTCTGGAGAAGAAGATTTTTAAAGGGTTTTTACCATATATGGGCGTGGTGGCCATCTTGGTCATGTGACCCAGATACCACCAACAAGCTTTTGTTCCCCCGACCTAGGTAGGCTCCATATGAAATATGGCTTCAATCCGCCCAGTGATTTCAGAGAAGATGTTTGAAAATGTTGGCGACTGACGACGAATGCCTGGCTATACTATAAGCTCACCCACAAGCTTAAAGGCACAGCTGAGCTTAAAATACTGGTCCGATTATTGTTCATGTACATGCCACATATAAAATTTCAAGATTCTAGCATAAGCCGTTTTTGAGTTTCACAGCCGTCAAAAAGCATTACAGATGGAGGGATGGAGGGACAAACCAATATGTCCCCTCAACTTCTCTGAAGCTGGGGGCATAAAAATTGCGGAAAAATCATGAAGCTGAATCTATTCACTTTCACATATCTGTAAACATACTTACTGCTCCCTCTAATCTACTAATGAACTGGCAAATTTCCTTTACTTCCTTGGGGTTAAAAGGACCTGATGCCTGAAAAACAAAAACATATGAGCCTCGACACGACAAAACCAACTATGTGGTTGTGCGCCCAGCGCAGACTCAGATCAGCCTGGGCATCCGCCCAGTCTGATCAGAGTCTTCGCTGTCTGCATGGAGGTAGCTTAGACCCTTACCTACCCTTTAAGCGCCTCGGGAAGACTCTGATCAGACTCGGCAGATACACAGGCTGATTTGAGTCTGCGCTGGGCGCACGACCACTTTGTTGGTTTTCTCGTGTCGCGTCTCATATCATGTAAGATGGGGTTTTCAGGATAATTTTGGAATATTTATTTTACTTTTGCTTGAAAAGATATTTTGTGACCCAAATCTGATCTGCCATGCCACTTGTCACAAAATATTTTTATGCAGACTTGACAAAAATTATTCCTATATACCATATTTAAATGGGGAGCTAAACCTTCCAAAAGTACTGAAAAGTTGTAAAAACAGTCTAGTGTCAGTCAGCTATGCAAGACCTGTCCCCATACAGGACAGCTCGCCTGCAGTGCCCATCAGATAAAAAACTTTGACGCCCACACCCACACCAACACCCATGCCGATGCCGACGCCAAAGTGACAACAATAGCTCTCTGTACTTTTGTACAGGCCATCTAAACATGGGTTTTTCGCTTCCAAAACGATCCCAAAAATATAGATCCATCTGGATCTGGATTTTTGGGATCCTTTTGGAAGCAAAAAACCATTTTTCCCTTCCATAACAATTCCAACAAGTCGCCCAAGAATAACTATCCCTCACCTGCCAGTATATTCTCAGTTCAACTGGCCGAAATGTGAGCTTTCGGCTCAGGTAGGCTAATGAACAGGCTGCAATTCTATAGGACTGGATGGTGAGTGTGTAAACTGTAAGGTTTTAGCCATATATGGGCATGGTGGCCATCTTGGTAATGTGACCTGGACCAAATATTTAAACTTTGTTTAACGCTTTGCCATAAGGCTGCATATGAAATTTAATTGAAATTGGCTCAGTAGTTTCAAAGAAGAAGTCCTTTCAAAATGTTGACACATTACAGACAAATGACCTTTAGCCAAGTTCACTAAATGACCTTGACCTCTAGAATTCCTGGGGGTTCAATTGTCTGCATTTCCATATCACAGAGCACTATAGTAACAAAAAATTGCACTTTTTTAGCTGTTCCCATTCAAAAGCATTAGTGAAAAATTTGACCTTATGGCAAAACAGGTCACGATCAACCTAAGGTCATCATTTATATAAAATTGGTAGTACTAGAGTCCCAGATGCTACATACCAAGTTTCAAGGCAATTAGCCCAGTGGTTCTGGAGAAGAAGATTTTTTCAGGTTTTTACATATATGGTCATGGCGGCCATCTTGGTCATGTGACCAGGACCAAATATATAAAATTTCTTTCCCACTTTGCCTAAAGGCTGAATGTGAAATTTAATTAAAATTTGCCCAGTAGTTCTAGAGGAGAAGTCCTTTAAAAATGTTGACACATAACAGACAAATGACATTTGGTCAAGGTTACTAAATGACCTTGACCTCTAGTAGTCATATGGGTTATGATGACTACATTTCCATATCACAGAACACAACAGCAACATAAAAATGCACTTTTATAGCTTTTCCCATTCAAAAGCCTAAGGGACCAAATTTGATCTTGCCATAAAATAGGTCAAGGTCAACCCAGCGTTACCATTTATATAAACTTTGTAGTACTAGAGTCCAACATGCTACATACCAAGTTTCAAGGCAATCTGCCCAGTGGTTCTGGAAAAGAAGATTTTTTAAGGTTTTTAACATAAATATGGGCATGGCGGCAATCCTGGTCATGTGACCAGGGCCAAATATATAAATTTTTGTTTCCCCATCCTGTTAAGGCTCCATATGAAATTTGCCTTCAATTGGCCCAGTAGTTTCTAAGAAGATGTTTAAAAGTGCGAACGATGACGCAGACCCCACCGACGACGACGGACCAAGGCTATACTATAAGCTCACCTTGACAGGTGAGCTAAAAATGTAGATCTGGATCTAGATTTTTGTGATAGTTTTGGAAGCAAAAAACCCCAATCTTATAACCTAAGAAATACAGCATCGCCAATCTAGAGAACTACATCATCACATGAGACAACAAATTTCCCCATTAGAGGTGAAATTAAAATCTTAAAGAGTTACTTCAAGAGCAGAGAATAGAATCAGAAGAGGGAACATGGGCCAGACTACGTAGTTTCTGCTAATAAAGCCTCTTCAGTGACCCTGACAATATCTGGTGACGAAACCAGAGAAAAGCATACTGTGATGTTTTTAAGATGACGCCAGTTTATCAGAAGGGTAATAGGGATAATCAAGGGATAATTTTCCATATTTCTCCACAAAAACATGTAGCCTCACATTAGAGCCGTCTCAATGAGATGGTTTTTGATTGATTTGTTGCTTTACATCCACGGTAAACAGCTACGGTCATGTCGGGACGGTCAGTTAACCTAACCACACCGTTCCTGGGCAGGCTTAGACCTCCTAAGCAGTTAACCAGTACTAGGTGCACATACTTTTGCCAGTAACTGACGACTGCCCTTCTTGAATCAACGGAAGGAGAAACGAAAGTATGTGTCCAGACCCGGTATTGAACCAAGGACCTCTGACTGATGAGTCAGGTGCCCTACCGACTGCGCTACGTGGCCCGGCTCTCACCAAGATGGTTCTAATCCGGGATCACAAGTTATGTTTTCATGCAAGAATAAGAAAAAATAACCTACAAATATCCCTGTAACCCCTAAGGTGAAATTAGCCAAAACCAGAGGTGAGTGAAAATTAAAGCAATGCCCAGTGTGGCACAAATACCCCCCGCCAGAGTCATTCCTTAATGTCCCTAACTATCATGTTGATACATCGAATAGTCTTCAAGAAATGAGGTAGAATTACTGGATCATAAAATACAGGTCATGGTGGCCTATTTTTATATTGTGGTCAAACACTGTATCATACTGACTCATTATCCCAAGCTATTATGTTCATACATCAAAACGTCTTCAAGGTAGTACGGGGGTAGTACAATAGCTCTTCCTGAACTTCATTCAGGCAAGCTAAAAAGGGCCTAACTCGATCAAAAATTCACTATTTTTTTTCAAACGTTAATCAGGTCATCTACACCTTAGTTAATGTCATCCTGCAAAAACTCATGATCCTAGCATCAGGTGTTCTTGAGATATTTTGTTCACATGGTTCCACAGGCTAAGTCAAAAAAGGGGCTTAACTCTGAAAACCGTAACAGGCGTAAAAAAGATAAATTACATGTTCACTTAATTTCTATACTGATCATGTGTATACAGTTTCAAGATCCTTGCTCTTACCTTTTTTGACAATATGAAAGGCTTCCTAGGTACCATAGGATTCAATGCACTAAGTCAAAAATGGGGCTTAACCAGGTCAAAAATTTACATTTTTTTTCAAAAGTTAATCAGGTCATCTACATCTTGGGCAATGTCTTCCTGCAAATAATAATGATCCTAGCATCAGGGCTCTCGAGATACTTTGTTCACAAGGTTACATAGGCTTATAATACACTAAGGTGAAAAAGGGGCATAACTCAGTCAAAAATTAACGATTTTTTTTCAAACGTTAATCAAGTCATCTACACCTTGGGCAATGTCTTCCTGCAAAAAATCATAATCCTAGAATCAGGGGTTCTCAAGATATTTTGTTCACAAGGCTCCAAAGGCTTACAATGCACTAAGTTGAAAAAAGGGGAATAACTCCATCAAAAATTCACAATTTTTTTTCAAAAGTTAATCAGATCATCTACACCTTAGGCAATGTCATCCTGCAAAAAATCATGATACTAGCTTCAGGAGTTCTTGAGATATTTTGTTCACAAGGTTCCACAGGCTAAGTCCAAAAAGGGGCATAACTCTAGAAATATGTGACCCGCGGGGAGAAGAAAAAATACAGGTCCGCTTATTTTTCATGTACATAACACATATAAAATTTCAAGATCCTAGCATAAGCAGTTACGGACAGACGGATGGACTAACCAACAAAATGGATTTGTGGGGCTTCAACTTTCTCAATATTAAGGGGCTAAAAAGTTTATGAGGCTACTGATTTTTATGTGTCTACTGGTCACCTAAAGGTCTAACCTACCAATAGGAAATAGACAAATTTTATGTGGCATTTTTACAATCATTTATATCTAACCCCATAAGAATGGAATGAAGTTCCTTTTTTGTGAGTTTATAATGTAGGAGGCTCTCAACTGCCACTCTGAGGGAATTTCAAATCTGAAATTTCACAACATTACACACATTTATATCTATGTGGCTTGACCACATAAAGATGGATGTCCAGTGTCAAAAGATTCTGGACAAGATTTATGTGCCTTTTTGCAAATGTCTTAGTGTAACCCCCCTAATACCCCCCTGTACTAACATAAACATGCGTTTCTGTGGCTAGCCACACAAACCAATATAGCCACTTTAAAAATATAAAGCTGTTCTGTACCAAAGCAAAGCCACACAAACCCAATTTGTAAGAGCGGACAGGCCCAAACCAATATGCACCCTCAACTTCTACGAAGCTGGGGGCATAACTACTGGACCAAGAAATGTGACCGTGACCTATATTTCACGTTCCAGTTTTTAACCACTGAACTGCCATTGCAACCAGCCAATTTGTGCAATTTGTATAAATTTCATGTGGGTGGTGGAGGACTATTCTAGGGACATTTCTGTAAAAGTTTTGTCAAAATATCTGCTGTGACATAGCAATATATGCAAATTTCCAATTTTTCCCATATAAATAAATGGGACCTTTAAGTTGCCATAGCAGCCAAAGTCTTGAAGTGATTTGGATAAAAATCAAAACTATTAGTTCCCCCTGCCCATAAATGCAATATATGAAATTTGGTAACAATTGGTCATATGAGCCGCGACGTGAGACAACCAACAAAGTGGTTGTGCGCCCAGCGCAGACTCAGATCAGCCTGGGCATCCGCCCAGTCTGATCAGATTCTCCGCTGTCCGCATGGAGGTAGCTTAGACCCTTAGCTACCCTTTAAGCACAAAGCGAAGACTCTGATCAGACTGGGCGGATGCCCAGGCTGATCTGAGTCTGGGCTGGGCACACAACCACATTGTTGGTTTTCACATGTCATGGCTCATATAGTTTCAGAGATGATGTGGTTTGAAAATGTTGACGAACAGCCGACAGATGGATGGACGACAGATGCCTGCCTATACCATAAGCTCACTAAATATCCCTGTTTACCCTTGTTATCTGGAGCACTGAAACACATATGAGCTGCGACGCAAGAAAACCAACAAAGTGGTTGTGCGCCCTGAGCAGACTCAGATCAGCTTGGGTATTCTCCAAGTCTGGTCAGATTCTTCGCTAAGCGCTTAAAGGGTAGCTAAGGGTCACAGCTACCACCATGCGGACAGCGAAGACTCTGATCAGACTGGGCGGATGCCCAGGCTGATATGAGTCTGCGCTGGGCGCACAACCACTTTGTTGGTTTTCTCGTGTTGCGGCTCATATATTACCTTAATAGTCTTCCTAGCCTGTAAAATCTTGTGTTCAGTTACAAAAGCAGCAGCAAGTGTGTGAAATGTCCAAGTCCAAGAGTTGTGTTTACAAAGGATATCTGTGACTGCAATGAAATCAATTTTGTTTGATTAAAACAAAGGCTGAGTTGTATGACTGAAAACTAGAAAATGTGTTTGTAAAGCACTAAGTCTCCAACAATATGCCTGACTCTAACAAGATCAATGAAAAGAAACAACAAGAGGCCCAAATGGGCCTGATATCGCTCACCTGGCTTTTGTATCCGAATGGTCCCCATTCTGATACAAAATTGGTCCAATTCCAGAGATTTTTCTCAATTTCACATTTTGCTACTTTTAGTAACAGAGGCCAACTTGTCTGGTCTTTATATATTTACTTTTGAAACACCTCAAGGCAAGAATCATTTTGCCAAAAATTTCATCAAAATCCATTCAGGGGTTACTGAGATATTGTCAGTTTCATGTTTTGTGCTATTTTTAGTAACGGCACATGGCGGCCATCTTAGCATGCCAAAATGCAAAAAATTGAAAAGCTTTCATGCAAGGACCATTTTGACACAAAATTGGTCCTCTTCCATTGTAATTTTCTAATTTTCAAATTTTGCTATTTTAAGTAACAGAGGCCAACTTGACGGGTCAATATTTGTTAATTTGTGAAACACATAAAAGCAAGAATCATTTTGCCACAAATTTCGTCTCAATCGCTTCAGCGGTTAATGAGATGTTGTCATTTTCATGTTTTGTGCTATTTTTAGTAACGGCAGATGGCGGCCATCTTGGAATGCCAAAATGCAGAAAATCAAAAAAGCTTATTGAAATGATCATTCTGACAGAAAATTAGTCCAATTCCATTGAGATTTTCTTATTTTCACATTTTTCTATTTTCAGTAACAAAGGCCATTATGACTTGTCTATATTTAGTTACTTTTGAAACATCTCAATGCAAAAATCATTTTGACACAAATTTCATCAAAATCTATTCAGCGGTTACTGAGATATTGTCATTTTCATGTTTTGTGCTATTTTTAGTAACGGCAGGTGGTGGCCATCTTGGAATGCCAAATTGCAATTAATCGAAACGGCTTCATGTAAGGAACATTCTGACACAAAATTGGTCCAATTCCATTCAAGGGTTCTTGAGTAATTGCCATTTTATGTTTGTGCTATTTTTAGTAACGGCAGATGTCGGCCATCTTGGAAGCCAAATTGCAATTAATCGAAATGGCTTCATGCAAGGAACATTCTGACAAAAAAATTTGTCGAATTCCATTCAAGGGTTCTTGAGTAATTGTCATTTTTATGATTGTGCTATTTTTAGTAACGGCAGATGTCGGCCATCTTGGAAAGCCAAATTGTAATTTATCGAAATGGCTTCATGCAAGGAACATTCTGACACAAAATTGGTCGAATTCCATTCAAGGGTTCTTGAGTAATTGTCATTTTTATGTTTGTGCTATTTTTAGTAACGGCCCCCATGGTGGCCATCTTGGATAGTCAACTGGCACAAAATGGAAATAATTGCTTTTAAGGACCATTGCTGACCAAATCTGACCACAATCGATTGCGTTTTCTTGAGATACTGACATTTGAGCAAAATCGGTCTTGTAAACGCTAAGTAGGTCACTGTGACCTAATTCCGCTATAGATTTTTTTCATTTTTACAATTTTTAATCCCAAGGTCTCATTAATGTTCCACGCAAACTTTCGGCCAAATATATCAAATGGTTCTGGAGAAGAAGTTGATTTTGTTGTTTTTGCTATTTTTAGTAACGGCGGCCATCTTGGATTCTTGACCTGACCCAATTTTACAATTTTGAAACCCTGCAGTCTGGTCATGCTCCAGGTGAAATTTGAAACCCATGGGTGCAGTGGTTTTAGAGAAGAAGTTGTTTGAAGTCGTTTGAATATGTCGTTTTTTGACATTGGCATTTGAGCAAAATTACACTCGTAAACAGAAAGTAGGTCACTGTGACAAAACTCCGCTACAGATTTTTTTCATTTTTACAATTTTGAATACCAAGGTTTCATTGATGTTCCATGCCAAAATTCAGACAAATATACCCAGTGGTTCTGGAGAAGAAGTTTATTTTGTTGTTTTTGCTATTTTTAGTAATGGCGGCCATCTTGGATTTTCAACCTGACCCAATTTTATAATTCTGAGACCCTGGAGTCAGGTCATGCTCCATGTGAAATTTGAGAACCATGGGACCAGTAGTTTTACAGAAGAAGATGTTTGAATATTTGTTTTTAGGTGTTGACGGACACATTCCGTGACGACGCACGACGCACGCCGGACGCATTGGTATGACAATAGCTCACTATGGCCCTTCGGGCCAGGTGAGCTAAAAGCACAGGTGTGCTAATTTTTCATTTTCTACTTATCTCTTAAATATCAAGGCCGAAGAAGTTATGACTCTAACGTAATAGATCAACGCTGAAATATTATGTACAGACAAGAAAAGGGCCATAACTCTGTCAATAATGAATGCAACATAACGTAACCAAACATGGACGACCCCTAACCAAAGACACAAAGGATCGCACCTGAAAAGTTTTCAGTCCAAGATTTAAAGTTTTTTATCCTTAGTTGCAGATCTTCAAAACCAAGATATGAAAACAAAATTCCTATATAAATTCATTTTACAAAAGTGGGGATTGGAGATCCAAAACCTAGGACTAAAACTCTAAAAACAAGGCTGAAACTCAGGGTTTTGAAATTCATTGTGCATTGGCTTGCCATGCCCTTCCTCGATTTTCGAAATACAGTTTTGAGATAGAAGTTCCGAGGAATTAAACTCAGGTCTTTTTATTTTGCCAAATGCTGTTTGTGATCGTATCAGCCAGGGCTACAGAAATCCGATTTTTTGTCGGTCTGGACCAATTTTGAGTTAAAAAAACCGAGTCAGTTGGCATAAGGCACATTTTTTTCGGTCCGAAAAAACACGATTTGCGATGTATGATGACATAATTACCTGGATTTTAGCCATGTGTCATATTATTAATCCAATAATCACGCACTACTGTCAAAAGTTATCACAGATAAAGTGTCGATTGTCTTGCCAAGGTGTAACACTGACTCAATTTTATTAATCTTCGATAATTAGCACGTGTCACAATTTTGGCCAGCGGCGAAGGTTTTGTACAACTCGTAATACACACAAACACGTGCCGATGCACGGAAAAAGGCTGTGCAACGTAAGGTTACTGACTCTTGTATACTTTCAAAGATAGCATAAGGAAAGAATTTGACTAGCAAAAAGAAAATTTAAACCGGACTTGATTATGTGCAGTCTGGTCAGGTTTTTTTTGTAGCCGACGTCATTTCTCGCGCAGAAATAAATATTTTTTTTCTTCATCCGAAGGCCCCTTTTTAAAGTATTATTCATATTTCAAGGGAATTAACTCGAATACAGTAAAATACGTCAATCGTAATACTTCGGCCAATTCCGTAAATGAAGATCGGCGAGGATGTCCGATTGTACCAATGTATGTGCACTTTCACTTTCGGTCTGACTGTCTCTGCGCTTTTAAGCGCATTATCACGATAAGTAAGAACATATGGACTAAATGGCTACTTCAGCGATGACATCCACGTTATAACGGCGCTTCAGTGTAGTCATTAGTTTTCGTGACTTTATTTGGATTGTGGAATACACAGTGTAGTCATTAGTTTTCGTGTCTATTTTGGATTCGTATGACGTCATCGGACCGATTTGGATTTCAAAATTTCTGTAGCCCTGGTATCAGCTCTTTCAGACTTGCACTGCAGAACCTTGTGGTCAGCGCAATAAGTCGCTTGTATAGTATAGCAAGCCAAATTTCGCATTCTCAATTTTAGGTGTTAAGTTTTCAATCCTTTGTTTTAACTTCAAAATTAACTTTTGAAAATTGAAATTTTCTATAATCGTTTTTACAAATCTGGGTATTGAAGTCAGATTTGAAACCTATGACTGAACTGAAACCTAGGTTTGAAGCTCAACTTAGGGTAAAATTTCTTAAACCTAGTTTAAAGATTTATTGTGCATTTGGCGTGCCATACCGTTGAACACAAACATGCAGTCTCCTCAGATCAGAGATCACCTAATTAGGGGTTCAAACAGTCCTAAAACCTCCCATTTTCTTGTAAGATAATTTCTCTCTATTAGAACAAATGCTGCCGCCATGATTTTGAGAATAGTCTCTAATACATTGCAGGTAAATTACCCCGCAAGAATCCCACGATAATCGTACAAGAAAAACTTCACTCAAAATCACCCTTAGGTGATTTATCATAAATTTGGAATTTTGTTAATTGACTGATTTGCTCAAAACTTGGTATGTGCTTTTCAGAAAGACAGTAGATAAATGTAATCTATTCAAAAGTTAAGTATGAGTATGTTGTGCGATGAAAGAGGAGAAAAAGTGAAATTTACGACTGCCCTTTAGGTATCGTAGATTTGATCGTAAATTGAGTTCTACGAGGACAATAGTGAAACCCAGATTTTTTTCATGAAAGCGATTTTTGGTCGTAAGATTCTCGTACGATCATCTTACGACGAATTTCAATCGTACGATTCGTTGTGAAATAGGCCCCTGGTCTTTGCTAACATTTTTAGTAACATTAAATCTTTACCTCCCTATCCTGCCCAAATAGTCATGTGCATATCTTTGAATTCAATACAGTTCAAACATCTGGGAATTTTTTTGAATTCAGAGCTCTAGATAAGAGGGAGTATTTGGTGATAATTTGGGATAATTTTTGTTAATTCTGCATAAAAAATATGTTGTGACCCCTCATCTGAACCGTCTCGATGAGACGGTTCAGATGAGGGGTCACAACATATGGTTTTGATGAGAAATGAAAAAAATTATCCTTAATTATCATCAAATATTCCCTCTTATCTAGAGCTCTGGAATTGATGCTTGAAGTATGTGGCAAAAGCTGACCTTTTAAGTGCAAGAGATGGTCAGAGACAGAGGTAGAACATAATGCCCCCTGGACAATTGTCATAGTTTTTTGTTCTCAGATATTAAGAAGTTCATGGATTCATCTGTTTGTAATTTACACACAGTGATTCCCTTTTTTCAATTTTTGGTGCATATAATAAATGAGCTGCAACATAACAAATCCAACAATGTGGATGTGCGCCCAGTGGAGACTCAGATCAGCCTGGGCATCCCCCCAGTCTGATCAGAATCTTCGCTGTGCACATGGAGGTAGCTTAGACCCTTCGCTAACCTTTGAGCACCTAACAAAGAGTCTGATCAGACTGAGCGGATGCCCAGGCTGATCTGAGTCTGTGATGGGGGTACAACCATTTTGCTGATTTTCTCATGTCGCGGCTCAATTGTACATTCTAAATTACCTCTTTCAAGTTCTGTCATATTCTGAGCTTGGATTAATTTCCGAAACAAGGAAAAAATACCATTCCTCTGTAGCATCCTCAGCGTCTCCTCTTCTAATTCACTTTCATCCAAAACAGCAGCTCTAAAAGTAAATACAACTGCATTTATACAAGAGATTACTACGAGTATGGAAATACACAAAAGTACATCGAATCTGGTAAATATTGTATGAGCCGCGACACGAGAAAACCAACAAAGTGGTTGTGCGCAAAGCACAGACTCAGATCAGCCTGGGCATCTGCCGAGACTGATCACTCTTCCCTAAGAGCTTAGGTCTAAGCTACCTCCCAGGGGACAGTGAAGACTGATCAGACTGGGGAGATGCCCAGGCTGATCTGAGTCTGCGCTGGGCCCACAACCACTTTGTTGGTTTTCTCCTGTCGCTGCTTATATAGGTTTTCAGCAGTGCATGTGGCTCTGATACTATCTGCACACAGCAAAGGCCAGGCTAAGAAGAGCTTCGCAAATGGCGCATAATATCTGCATTTGATCTTCATAGCCAACTATGAACAATAACTCTGCAGATAAGATTGTCAATTTACCTACTCCTTATCATATTTTACGCATCAAATACTATTCGCAAGCCAAAAGTCAGTTTCCAAGATGAAGTGGTTCAAAAGTTGAAAAAAATGTCAAAGTTTATACAGAGGCATAACTCAGTAATTTTTAGCGCAACTCTGCAAAGCAAAGATGGGCTTATGCAATGCCTTTCGTGTACATCCCCCTGCGCATGCTAGTGGGCGTGCAGGTGCTCGTGCCCCTTTGTAAAAATATTCACCTGTTGCGTTTAGCTTAGTTTCTAAGTAACCCCAGGAGCTAGTCTTCAAGCTTGCTCCATAGATGCGTCTGCGGAAAAACTACTGAAAGCAGCAATGCGTATCCAGCCATGGGCTAAAGGACCTGGTATGGTAAGGGCCGTTTTTGCTACAAACAGTAAGCTCTGGGCCCCATTGTTTTAGGGAAGAAGATTTTTTGAAGCTTTTCCCAATATAAGTCTATGGGAGATACAGGCCAACTTCGTTGTGTCAAACTTGCTTATCTCGAAAACCCTGCTTGTGTCGAAGTGATCTCCCATTCCCAAACATTCCCACCTATATAATATTGCATTTCGACCTCCGTTGTGTCGAACTCGCTTTTAACGAAAACACTGCTGTATCGAAGTGATTTTTGATTCCCCTCAGACACTTTCCATGTGTTTTACCACTGTTTGTGTCGAAGTCAAAATGTGTATTCAGAAAAAGATCGCCTAAACGACGGAAAGAAAATGACGGCCATTTTGTGTAGACGTTTTGCGGTAATGAAAAACCTGCATATTTTTGTTTTTAAGCAAATTGGTACAAACATTGAACAATAACAATGAAAAAGAACGATTTACTGAACAATTGTCTTTAATTGATCGCAGTTCAATCAATTATCCCAAATTATCCAATAATTATCCAATGATTGCGTGAAACGATGCAGACATTGTTTTGTTGATCAGCTGTTTTTGTGTGTAAGTTAATTGACCTCGAACTGCGTATACATCACAGGTCAGGTGCGTTCGATTGGAAAGTTCGGTCAATTAGGCGCCTTTGAAATTTAATTGATTGAACAGTATTGAGCGGCGCTCTTTGATGCGGGCTATTAGTAACAATCCCGTTTTCAGTAGAAACAGTTTTACTACGTTCATGCTGAACACGTTTTGTAGAAATACTGACTCTACGAAAGTTAAGATATTGTACATGTATAGAACAAAAATTTTGGTGATGTCACAATTTCCCTATGTCAAACTTCGGAAAACTCCAAGTGGGTTCTCCAATCCCTTGGAATTCGAGATATCGAAGTTGGCCTGTATATGTTACCATGGCAACCAGAGTTCCTATTTGATTTGCCCTAAAACTTTATGCAGTCAATCCCCCACCCCAACAATGCTACACATAAAATTTGATCAAGATTTGCCAGATGGTTTAGCTGATTTCTTGTTTAAAAGTGTGGATGAAGACGACAACCACGAAGATGGATGATGGACAATGGACCAAGGCTATACTATAAGCTAGCTTACCTTGACAGGTGAGCTAAAAACGAATACTCAACTGGTGCTTTTAGCTCAGTTTCGAAGTAACTAGAAGAGCTAGAGTCTTCAAAATTACTCCATAGATACATCTGGGGAAGATCTACTGAAAACAGCAATGCATATCAGGCCATGGCCTTTATTTCACCATTGATTGAACAAAGAAAAAATATTCACCTGTTGTGTTTAGCTAAGATTCTTAGTGACCACAAGGGCTAGAGTCTTCAGACTTGCTCCATAGGTACGTCCAGGGAAGAACTACTGAATGCAGCAATGCATACAGGGCCATGACCTATAATTCACCATTGATTGAACAAAGAAAAAATATTCACCTGCTGTGGTTATATTTGTTTCTATGTAACTGCAAGGGCTGGAGTTTTCAAACTTGCTCCATAGATACCTTTGAGGGAGATCTAAAACAAGCAATGCATATTGGGCCATGACCTATATTTTATGGTTGATTGAACAAAGAAAATATATTCACTTGTTGCATTTAGTTCAGTTTCTTAATAACCGCAAGGGCTAGAGTCTTCAAACTTGCTCCGTGGAAAAGTCTAGAGAAAAGCTACTGAAAATAGGGATGCGTCTGAGGTCATGACCACTATTTCATTGGGCCATGACCTATATTTCACTGTTGATTGAACAAAGAAAAATATAAACCTGTTGTGTTTAGCTCAGTTTCTGAGTAACCACAAGGGCTAGAGTCTTCAAACGTGCTCCATAGATACATCTGGGGAAGATCTACTGAAGGCAGTGATGCATATTGGGCAGTGAGCTGTATTTCATGGGCCAGTGATTTTGTCTGATATCTCGAAGATACTTGATGTAAGAACATGATTATTTCAGCTAATAACTCAGTATGGACCAAAGTTTGACCTCTACCTGACAGTAGATCACAATGACCTTTATTTCATGGTCCTATGATTTTGCCTTACATCTTGAAGACTACTTAATGTACGAACATAACTGCTTGGAACATGATTGTTTAGGGTAATGACTTGATGTTTAACCTCAAACTAATAGTAGATCAAAGTGATCTAAATTTCATGTTCCAGTGATTTTGCCTTGTATCTTGAAGACTTTTTAATGAACAATGAACAAACATGATTCTTGGGTTAATGACTCACTATGACCCAACGTATAACCTCTGACTAGCAGTAGGTCACAGTGACCTATATTTCATGGTCCAGTGATGATGCTTTATATCTTGAAGACTATTTAATGTACAAACATGATTGCTCGGGATAATGACTCAGTATGACCAGATGTTTGACCTCAAACTACCAGTAGGTCACAGAGATCTATATTTCATGGTCTAGTGATTTTGCCTTATAACTTGAAGATTATTGATGCATGAATATGATTGCTTCTAATAATGACTCAGTATGATGTTTGACCTCAACCTAACAGTAAGTCACAGTTACCTATACTTCATGTTCCAGTGATTTTCCCTAATGTTTTGAAGACTGTTTGATGTATGTACATGATTGCTTGGGATAATGATTCAGTATAGGTCGGTCGCGCTATAGTGGCAATGTTTTGTTTACATTTTTAATGTCAACAGTACCTGTACTATCATTATGGTGCAGTTCATGTAACTTCTTGATCTATGGTCATAATGGCACATTGCGGTTAACTGGCAGGTCTAATTTATCTAAATGACACTTTTTGAAAGCTTAAAGACAGGAACTGTCTCTAGTTTAAGAATATCATTGATAACAAAATTGGTAGTAACAAAATTATTCAAATTTATACTTTCATTCCCGTGAGTTGGATAAGCTGAACTCTGCTATATAGCCAATCAGTCACCAAATCAAAATAAACACAAAACAATAACATTGCCAACTTATCGCGTCCGGACTATATAATCCAAAGTTTGACCTCAAGCTAACAGTAGGACACACTGATCTTTATTTCAAGGTCCAGTGATTTTGCCTAATATCTAGAAGACTATTTGATGTACAAACATGACTGATTGGGTCAACGACTCAGTATGACTGGAAGTTTGACAGTACGTCACAGTGACCTATATTTCATGGTCTAGTGATTTTGCCTAATAACTTGAAGACTGTTCAAAACACAAACAGGACTGCTTCTGATGATGATTCAGTATGACCAGATACTTGGGATAACCACTCAGTATGACCCAAAGTTCAACCAAAAAATGGTCCAGTGATCTGCCTTGTATCTTGACGACTTTATGATGTATGTACCAACATGACTGTGATAATGACTCAGTATGACCCAAAGTTTTACCTCAAACTATCAGTAGTTCACATGGATCATTATTTCATGGTCCAGAGCGTTTATGTTATATCTTGAAGACTATTTAATGCACAAACATGATTCTTGGGTTTATGACTCAGTTTGATCCAAAGTTTTACCTCAAACTATCAGTAGTTCAAATTGATCTTTGTTTCATGGTCAAGGGAGTTTACGTTATATCTTGAAGACTATTTAATGTACAAACATGACTCTTGCGTTTATGACTCAGTATGACCCAAAAATTTACCTCAAACAAACAGTAGGTTGCAGTGGTATAATCTTATTTCTTGAAGACTATTTGAAGTACAAACATTATTGCTTGCAATAATGACTCAGTATGACCAGATGCTTGACCTCAATTTGACAGTAGAATAACCTGACCTATATTTTATGGTCTAATGATTTTGCCTAATTTTTCTAACACTATTTCAAGGATTAACCTTATACTTTGGGTAATGGTCTGGGCTTACAATGTTAGTGACCTCATACTGATTTAGGTCTGTGTGACCCCTATTTCATGGCTCAGTGATTTTACTTCATATCTCATGGACTAGATGGTTGTCCAAGGCACTTTGTCTAGCCCGCTGTTTGCTGTAATGAACCTATATGAATGTCAACACTAACTGCTTCACTCACTCATTAAAAAGATGTCAAACAACATCATGATTAGAAGCATATTTCCTTTTTAAATTTTTAAAGACGGAAAACAAGTAGCAGTAATGACCCTGGCAAGCTAAATTTATCACAATTGTATCATTTAACCTTCAAGTAAGACTTTGACCTTGGACCTATATGAACAACTATTTCACAAGACATTTCTTCTCATCAAAGAGAACAATTTTGCAAAATTATTTTAAATTCAGGCATAAGTGTAGAAGAAATGGCTGGGACATTAGCACTATTATGGTAATTTTATCATATGACTTTCAAGTGTGATCTTGACCTTGGATCTACCTGAACAAGTATTTCACAAGACACTTCTAGTCATCAAGAACAAAAAATGTGCTACATTATTTTGAAATCCATGCATAAATGTAGAAGTAATGGCTGGGACAAGCTCAACTTATGACCATTGTATCATTTGACCTTCATGGGATCTTGACCTTCAACCTACCAGAACAAATGTTCTAAATGGCAATTTTACTCATCAAGGAGAACAACTGTGCCAAATTATTTCGAAATCCATGTATAAATGTACAAGTTATGGCCCAGACAAGCTCAATTCATGATCATTTTATCATCTGACCTTCAAGTGCGACTACCAGAACAAATGTTTCCAATGGCACTTCTAGTTATCAAGGAGAACAATTGTGCCAAATTATTTAGAAATCCATGCATGAATGTATAAATAATGGGCCAGACATTAGTTCAATTTATGACCATTTTATCATTTGACCTTTAAGTGTGACCTTGATCTTCAACCTACATAAACAAAATTTTTTAAATGGCACTTTTACTCATCAAAGAGAAAAATTGTGTCAAATAATTTTAAAATCCATGCATAAATGTAGAGGATATGACTGGGACAAGCTCAATTTATGACCATTTTATCATTTGACTTTCAAGTTTGACCTTGACCTTCAACCTCACTGATCATGTTTCAAATGGTATTTCTGCTTATCAAGGAGAACAATTGTGTCAAATTATTTTTAAATCCATTCATGAATGTAGAAGAAATTGCCCAGACAAGCACTATTTATGGCCATTTTCATTTAACATTCAAGAGTGACCATGACCGTCACCTACCTGAACAAATGTTTAAAATGGCACTTCTACTCATCAAGGAAAACAATTGTGCCAAATTATTTTGAAATCCATGCTTAAGTGTAGAAGTACTGGCCTGGAAAAATCCTGACGGACGCATGCAGGCATGCTCATAGGCTTGTACATACACTGAACTAAAGTTGTGACGACTATGTCATGCTCACCACAAGCGGGCTTGACAAAAATTCATCGAATTTGTTCAGAAGTTAATCATGTAATCTTTTATCATCTCCAATCTTTGAAGTTGAAGTCCCTGGCATCAGTACTTTTCAAGATATCTTGCTGACAAATTTAAAATGCGAAAAAAATTAAAACGACCATAACTCTGACAAACAAGAGGGCCATGAAGCCCTGAATCGCTCACCTGAGCAATGGGCAAAGTGGCTTTTTCTTATGTCTGAAATTGTCAAAATATGAGTATTGGGTAAAAAAATTAAAGAACGACCATGACCTCTTGTACTCATAAATCTTCATGTGCTTATTAAGACAACCATATGTACCATTTTTTAGGCCAAAATCTTCAAACTTTCCATAAAGTCATATGTTCTAGCATTTTCACATATTTGACCTTGCCATAAAAAAGGCTATATGAATATACCAATTTTTAGGCCAAAATCTTCAAAACTTCCCATGAAATCTTATGTTCTAGCATTTTCCCATATTTGACCTTGCCATAAAAAAGGTCAAAGTCAACCCAAAGTCATAATTTGAACATTCTTGATAGTACTCCAGTACCCAATGCTAAATACCAAGTTTCAAGGCCATCAGCCTATTGGTTCTGGAGAAGATTTTTTTTAGGTTTTTACCATATATGGGCAAAACAGCCATGTTGGTCATGTGACCAGGATGGTTTGAACAATTTTTCGTTCATAAGATCCCTGGAGGCTACATATGAAATTTGGTTACAATCGGCCCAGCGGTTTCAGAGAAGTCGTTTGGAATTGTGGACGGATGGATGGACGGACAACTGACAATAGAGCCTTACCATCTGCTGGCTCAGGTGAGCTAAAAATCATGGGATTCTATCAACAATTAATCAGATATTCTTCTTATGATCTCCAATCAACTGACCAAGTTTCAAGTTCTTGGCTCGATTTTACAATATACAGTCAAACCTGTCTTAAGGGGTCACCCCATGGGACCCACAAAAATTGGCTGCTTAAGACAGGTGACCCCTTAATACAGGTTCATTTGCACTATATTTTGGTCTAAGGGACTCCCAAAAAGTGGCTGCTAAAGACAGGTGACCCCTTAATACAGTGACCCCTTAAGACAGGTTCGACTGTACAGTCAAACCTGTCTTAAAGGCCCTATTGCGCTATAACATTAAAATATTTAATCACGAGGTATCGCTGCAAGCTTCTCACCATAGTTTCTTCATTGTAAATGATCGCGATCAGCCAACTAAAAACAAATGAAACATCCACGAGTTTCACATAAAAAGGGTTTGAAATCTTACTTGGGTCATTTTAGTTGGCAACTAAAATGACCTACTTTCGATTTCATAAAATGGTAAAAATACAATGTACAAGGGTGAGGCCTCATTCACTGTGGCGCTTTTGTTTATATTGCATCACTCAACCGGAAACCAGAAAAGGAAAATCATATTTTGTTCAGCGATCTGTAGTTTTTCAAAAACCAGTTTTCCATACTTTTTGCCAGCTACTTGGATCAATTTATGCACATCAACCTACATTTTATCATCAAATGTGAAGGCTGAAAAGGTTTTTGCGATGATGTGTGTTTGGTTTTTTTTTTTTTTACACTGATAGGACTATAGAGACTTTAAGGGGCATCCCAAGGGATCCACAAAAATTGGCTGCTTAAGACAGGACTGGTGACCCCTTAATACAGGTTCATTTGCACTGTATTTTGGTCTAAGGGAACCCCAAAAAGTGGCTGCTAAAAACAGGTGACCCCTTAATACACTGACCCCTTAAGACAGGTTCGAATGTATCTTGCTGATAAATTTAAAATGACAAAATTTTCAAAGGGCCATAACAATGAGGGGTCAGAATCTGAAAGTGCAATTTTGAGATGCCTTTTGAAGATCCATATTTCACTAAAGTTGTCAGCCCATGTGAGCAAGTCATTTCTGAAACGTATATAAGGCACCAGTTGTAAAGAAAACTGTTCAATCGCAGTTTGTAAAGGGTCAATCAGTGGAGCACAAGGATTTAAATTTCGCTTTTCAGGACACCTGACTCTGACATCCATGCTATGCACTGAAAATCCCATAGACAAAGCAAGATGTTATACCACAGATAGTTAACCAGTTTGGGACAGTAAGTGTGGCTCTGAGAGGGATGCTTGTTGCCTGTCGAGACCTGCCCATCATCTCTTTTCTTTCAAACTTTTGGGGTTTAGCAACACTGAAGAAGCTGAATACAGAAACGGGCGTCTGTTGGACTAAATTAGGTATGAATACGTTTAATATATTTGATAAAACTTTTTCGTCACGAACCATTGTCTGGCGAAGCAGGAATAAGACCCATGAAATAAACTTGAACATTTTATTGTATTGGTTAATCGGAGTAAATGATTTGCAATACTTTTAACTGCAAAGGTGACAATTTAAAAGACAGAAAATCCTTAGCATCTTATTTCTTTGCACTGCTGGTTAAAAGTCATAAGGTTCATAGGGTTTCTTATTGGTGGTAACAAGGCAAATCTGAAAGTGAACAAGAGCTTCGCATGCAGGGCAATATACGCCCGTTTTGGAGTTTGGGCCCAGTCAGTACCTTGGGCAGACTTATGTCCCTGACAATCAGCCACAAACAGGTACTAATGTACACACAAGAACAGTCTGCAAATACTTATTCCAAAATTAAGTAAGGGGAAGCAATCATTCCTATACTCAGAACACAGTATCAAGCTAATGCACTTTGCTATAGAGTGTCATCAAGATATCCAAAACAATTACCTAGTAATGGTGCCCACAAAAATAGTCTAAGAAATAATAAAAGGGACGTAACTCTGAAATTAAGTAATGGGGAGCAACCATTCTAATATGACACTCACCGTTTCATCCTTGTCTACATTGCTTTTAAGTTTATCAAGATATTCCAAACATAAGGGTTCTCAAAAGAAAAGCCTTAAAAAAGTAATCAAGGGGATGTAACTCAAAACTAGAAAATTGTGTCTGTAAGACACTAATGATGCCCCCGTGCAGTGCCTGTCATATGACATGTATATCCATAAAGCACCTACAAAGAATCCATTGAAAACATACCCTACCATGTAAAAATTTGCCAAAAATGACTAAGTTAAAAAGGCTGTGATTCTGTCAAAATTAACTCTAGATCTATCAAAATGCCTCATGCATATCTTCAAATATGTCCACAATATGTAGACAAGGTTTGAAAAAGATCCATTGAAAACTGTGGAGCAAGTTGATAACACAAACTCCATACTCAACAATGCAAAAATTTCCCTAGAATGACTAAGCTTAAAAGGCCGTAATTCTGTCAAAATTAATTCTAGGTCCAGCAAAAACCCCCATACACATCTTCAATATACTTACAGCACGTATGCAAGGTTTGAAAAAGGTACATTGAAAACTGTGAGAGGAGTTGATTACACAAACTCTATACCCTACAATGCAAAAATTTGCCTAAAATGACTAAGTTCAAAAGGCCATAATTTTGTCAAAATTAATTCTAGGGCCATCAAAAACCCACATGCACATCTTCAATACATTCACAGCATGTATGCAATGTTTGAAAGAGATCCATTGAAAACTGTGAGAGGAGTTGATTACACAAACTCTATACCCTACAATACAAAAATTTGCCGAAAAATAACTAGGTTCAAAAGGCCATACTTTTGTCAAAATTAATTTTAGCTCCATCAACAGACCACATGCACATCTTCAATATGTCAACAACATGTATGCAAAGTTTGAAAAAGATCCATTGAAAACTGTGGGAGAAGTTGATTACACAACTCACTCACAGCATGTATGCAAGGTTAGAAAAAGGTACATTGAAAACTGTGAGAGGAGTTGATTACACAAACTCTATACCCTACAATGCAAAAATTTGCCTAAAATGACTAAGTTCAAAAGGCCATAGTTTTGTCAACATTAATTCTAGGGCCATCAAAAACCCACATGCAGATCTTCAATACATTCACAGCATGTATGCAAGGTTTGTAAGAGATCCATTGAAAACTGTGAGAGGAGTTGATTACACAAACTCTATACCCTACAATGCAAAAATTTGCCTAAAATGACTAAGTTCAAAAGGCCATACTTTTGTCAAAATTAATTCTAGGGCCAACAAAAACCCACATGCACATCTTCAATACATTCACAGCATGTACGCAAGGTTTGAAAGAGATCCATTGAAAACTGTGAGAGGAGTTGATTACACAAACTCTATACCCTACAATACAAAAATTTGCCTAAAATGACTAAGTTCAAAAGGCCGTAATTCTGTCAAAATTAATTTTAGCTCCATCAAAAGTCCACATGCACATCTTCAATATGTCAACAACATGTATGCAAAGTTTGAAAGAGATCCATTGAAAACTGTGGGAGAAGTTGATTACACAAACTCTATACTATAAAGCGTGACGAACAGACAGACGGACAGACAGGGGCAAATCTTAATGCCCCCTAACTATCGTCACGAGGGCATAAAAATAAGGGAGGAGAAGCAATTATTATTTTATTAGACATACTGTCCCAACCTAATACACATTACTGTACAGTTTCGTCAACATATTCCATATGGTTACCTAGTAATGACTTGCCCAAGAATAGCCGTAGAAATTAATAAAAGGGATGTAACTCCATAAGTAAGAAAGGGGAGCAATTATTATAAGACACACCACCTCGACCTAATACACATTGCTATAAATTTTCATCAAGATATTCCATATGGTTGCCTACTTATCGCTTGCACAAGAATAGCCTTAGAAAATATTCAAAGGGAGGTTACTCCAAAAATAAGTAAGGGGAGGCAATCGTATTTATATGTGGCACATCGTGTCAACCTAAAATACATTACTATTAAGTTTCAGGTTAGTTAGATATGAGGTGTACAAATATAGTCTAACAAAATAATCAAAGGGAGGGAGGTAACTCAAAAACTAAGTAAAGGGGAGTAACCATCCTTGTATGAGACACGTTGTCTTAACCTCATATACATTGCTATTAAGTTTCATCATGATATTCCAAAGATTAACCAAGTTATGGAATGCTAAAGAATTGCCATACAAATTGCCATAGTGGAGTTTTTTCAAAGGGCTGTAACTCTGCTAAAAATCATTGGAATCTAACCTCCATATAATATGTGCTACTGCACATGGTAGTCTTACTATTTACACAGTTTCAGCTTAATTGGATGAAAACTGTAGGAGTAGTAATCCAAAAACGAACACCCCGAAAATTCTAAATAAAGGGCTGTAACTCCGCTAAAACTCACTGGAGCATAACCTCGAAACAATATGCGCATGTGCACCTCATATACCAAGTTTCTGCTCTATCTGATGTAAACTGTAGGAGGAGTTGTCCGGAAACAAAAAGTATAGAATGGACGGACGGTCGGACGCCAGCGCTATAACAATATACGTCCCGTTTTTCAAACGGGCATATAAAAACCATGCACAGTAAGCAATTCACATTGTCTGTGGTGTTTTCAGTCAAAGTAGAGTAATTTTGTAACAATGACTGCAAACTGAACACCAATTAGCTCATTAGGTTGTATGACATCTGGCATGTGAGAAAATAAAATTAGCAACATCTGAAAATATTGTTCTTTAGTTAGAAATTCATGAATAATCTATGTAACATGAAACTTTCTTTTTTTGTTCAGTATATTTTTATTTTAAATTACAAAACAAAACATCAAGCAGAATGGGCAGCTATTCAGGTGACCACACTAGAAGAGACAAGCAGACATAAGAACTGTAGGAGAATCCGACTATACCCCCGCTTAAGTGCTTTCATCAAATGGTGTTATTTTTGTTATATAAAGTAGAGAGAGAACTCATTGTCAACATGTATACCAAATATCAATAAATCCCTTTCTATGTAATATGGAAAAAATTATTTCACATAGACAGATAGAAAAATTAATAAATACATGTAAGACAAAAGTCTTTATCAATCTGTATACCAAATATGAAGATTCAAGCTTGAAAGGATGTTGTGAAATTTGTTACGAAAAATTGCATTATTCAAAGTAAGGAGAGAAAGAACAAGTCTTTTATAGCTGTCACCTGACAGCATAGCTCGCCTGAATAGGTGCTTGCCCATCACACAGTTGCTATGGTGGTGTGGACTACTAAGCATAAAACTTCAGACAAGCATGTCCATAATGACAACACGTTTATAAACAAAAGCTATCTCAAGAATAAGTCTTAAAATAAAATTAAAATAAAAAAATCCACATGAAATGTCAAAGTCCATGAGCTTGAGGTCAAAGAACTAAGGGGTGGGGGTGGGGGGCTGCAGGGGCTAGGATGTATGAAAACCTTGAACCATTATCTAACATCAGTCCAAGTAACAGTATCAACTGAGTCCATCGTGGCACTGTGAAATTATGTCTTCATAAATATAAAACTTTACCAAATCTTTAAGACAAAATTCAAAGTTGATGACTTCAAGGTCATCCAGTGGGGTAAGTATATGGTGTTTTGTAAAAACTCAAAACAGTGTCTAACATCAGTTTAAGTGTAAATTAAATCTCTGCCAAGCATTATGAATCAGTACGCAATTAGAAAACCTTAATAAAGACCAAATTTCCTAAGTCCCTGACCTTGACATCAAGGTCATTGAGCGGGGGTCAGGGAAGTACTATGTAAAACTTTGGACTAATATCTAACTACAGTGCAAATATAAAAAGATTTCATCAGTGAATTCAGGAGATATGTGTCTTTAAAAAACTTTAACCAAAACATCCAATCAATAAAAAGACAATTTTCTAAGTTCATGACCTTGACATCAAGGTCACTGAGGGTGGTGGGGGTAGTACCATGGAAAACTTTGGACCAATATCTAACTACAGTGCAAGTATCAAAGAAATCCATCCATGGGTTAGGGAGATATTGGGCTTTATAAAACTTTAACCAAAACATCTATAATACTAAATAAACAAAGTAACGCATAAACTGCAAAATTGGTGGCATTTTCAAGCGTAATTTCTATACTGGTTCTTTCGCATATTGCTATCACTGATAATTTCGGTTAGCGTGTGTTTTAGTTTCACGTAGATTTAAAGAATTTGGGAATTAAATTCGTCTTTCATTTTAAATTCTCCCAAGTATTTTTCTAGAAACTTCGACTATTGGTTTTTTTTGTCAACAATGGGTGCGTTCAAGTGAAATAAAAGGCCATCGGCCAAATGTCACCCGACGTTTGAAATATGTCACAAACTGCAGCCCTTTATTCCGTTTCAGAGTAACTGTATGGCCAAAACCAGAAAATATGTGTACAACAGAATCTGGTAAGGAAATAATAATTGAAGCATAAGCAAAGACATATACCCAATTACTGGGCCTCTATGAGGTTATAAAATACTTAAGTTCAGGACTGGGCGTATGTGTGTAAAATCAGGTTACTGAAACTTTAGGCCCTTACAGAATGCCTAAACATCAAGACAATATACCCAATAACAAAATAACAAGGGCCATAATCCTCCTAATATGAATCTGATGAAAAATGAACAATGCATTTATGAAGATTCAGCCCATTAATATGAATAGTTCTTGAGTTATCCTTTTACCTTTAAGTGAATGTCTATTATCTATGAAAGGGGAATAACTCTGTCACTAATAAATTAGCATATCCTAACAATAATCAGAATACTCAATTTACCAAATGCTACTAGCATACCAAATTTCAGCTCTCTCGGTCAAACGGTTCAAAAGTTGGAAAAATGCCAAAAACAACAAAGGGCCATAACTTTGTAAAATATAGGGCAATTGAAATTCCAAAATCACATGCACATCTTCAGATCATGATGAAACATTCTGCAAAATTTCAAGTCAATCTGATAAAAGATGTTGCAGGAGTTGCGGGGACAAGGTCTGAGTCAGCATGGGCCGTAACTCCATCAAAAATGGCCGAAACAAAAATCAAAAACCGCATGCACATCTTCATATCATAAGAATACAATCTGTAAAATTTCAAATCAATCCGATGAAGGACGTAGGAGGAGTTGCGGGGACAAGATTTCGGACGGACGGACGGACGGACTGACACACGGACGGACGAGGGTCATTTCTATAGTCCCCCTCCGCCTACAATAATCAGAATACTCAATTTACCAAATGCTACTAGCATACCAAATTTCAGCTCTCTCGGTCAAACGGTTCAAAAGTTGGAAAAATGCCAAAAACGACAAAGGGCCATAACTTTGTAAAATATAGGGCATTCCAAAATCACATGCACATCTTCAGATCATGATGAAACATTCTGCAAAATTTCAAGTCAATCTGATAAAAGATGTTGCAGGAGTTGCGGGGACAAGGTCTGAGTCAGCATGGGCCGTAACTCCATCAAAAATGGCCGAAACAAAAATCAAAAACCGCATGCACATCTTCATATCATAAGAATACAATCTGTAAAATTTCAAATCAATCCGATGAAGGACGTAGGAGGAGTTGCGGGGACAAGATTTTGGACGGACGGACGGACGGACTGACACACGGACGGACGAGGGTCATTTCTATAGTCCCCCTCCGCCTACGTCGGGTGACAATTATCGTGTACTCGAATACACGTTTTAAATTAATCCGGTTGTTTCGGTTTTGCGTAGTTATATCGGCGCGCTGCTTAGCAAGTCCAAATTTAGCAGGTTCTAATGCAAAAATCCGACCCATGAACGTACGTCATTACCCATAAATAACGACTTATTTTTGTATTTTTGCTCATATGTCTAAACGGATGAAGAACTAAATGGTCATAGTCCCGACGGCCCTGGCTCGAAACGACCCATTTTCTTCCAGAACGACAGTCAATACGAGTAGCCAATCGAACTCGCCCATTGAAGAATAAAGCTCAACGCACATGGTCTTTCGAAAAGTTGGACGGACACACGGCACCAAGTGTGTGCGGCTATGGTTACGTACCGCTGAGCCACTTGGGGAACGTCGTTAGGAGAATTCAAACTGAACTGAACTTTCGAACAGACAAAAATTAAAAATGTCTAAGGTTAACACACATGTGCCAGGTAAGAAAGGGAATTTTTTCCAGCGAAGCAGACAAATCAATTTCAATGATTCAACGAAGCTAAATAAGCCTTTAGTCTTCAGAGGGCTTGAATATTTCCCCCAAAACGTTCCAGGACCCAATTTTTCCAGAAAAAAAAAATACCCAGGACAGGTCACATAACCAAGATGGCAAACATTTATTATGGTAAAAAAATTAAAAAATCTTCTCCCCCAGAACCACGCCGGGCCGCGTAGCGCAATCGGTAGGGCACCTGACTCATAAGTCAGAGGTCCTGGGTTCGAAACCCGGTCAGGCCACATACTTTCGTTTCTCCTTCCGCTGATTCAAGAAGGGCAGTTGTCAGTTATTGGTGAAAGTATGTGCACTTAGTACTGGTTAACCGCTTAGGAGGTCTAAGCCTGCCCAGGAATAGTGTGGTTAGGTTAACTGACCGTCCCGACATGACCTTAGCTGTTTACCGCGGACGTTAAGCATCAAATCAACCAATTCTTCCCCAGAACCACAAATCCTATGATCTTGAAACTTAGCATGTCGTATCAAGGACTCAAAAGCTCAACAAAATTTATATAAATGATGACCCTGGGATGACCTTGATCTGTTTTACAGCAAGGTCAACTTTTGAGTCACTTAGGTTTTTCTATAGGAAAAAGTGAAAAAGTTGATTATTTTTTTAGAAACAATGCAGTCTGCTACCTGAAAGTTTGTAGATGCAGACAACTAATTAGGTAAATGAAGCTTTAGTGAGTATTCATGGTAAAGGTCATATCTTCACCTGGGCCTAAGGCCATTTACATTGAAAATTTAAAACTCGCTTTTTTTTATATAAACTTGACCATCATGAAATATTTCCGCGCTTGCGCGGGCTCTTTTTTAGTCCAGTCCAAAAAAACTCCCAATTTTCTAAGTCCATGACCTTGACATCAAGGTCACAGAGTGGAGTGGGGGTGGTACCCTGTTAAACCTTGGACCAATATCTAACTACAGAGTAAGTATCAAAAGAATCCATCTATGGGTTAAGGAGATACAGGTCTTTAAAAAAACTTTAACCAAAGCATCCCATCCGGACGCCGACGCAGACGCAGACGCGGACGCGGACCACAAGGTGACAACAATTGCTCTTCCTGAACTCTCGTTCAGGCGAGCTAAAAATTGAAAAAATATCAGGAAGAATAAGCAGGAGAAGGCTGGTTTTTTTGATCCCACAATACAACAGCTATCACCAACCTGCAAACAAAATATCCCTCCTCTAACTTGCAATGGCTGCTTAGAAACCTTTGACAAACTAGAAAATGTGTTTATGAAACACTATGCCCCCAACCATATGCTTGCCTCTAAGGAAGGTTCATCCAATAATGTTTAAATTTAAAGAGTAACTACACTTCAGGAACTGACTGAATCAGATCCCAAAACCTATCCCCAACATCAGAGGGAAAGATTGACAAAGACATTCCAACAAACAACCAGAGGACCATTGGTCCTGTAGCTCACCTGAGTCCATTCATCCTCAGCACTCAAGGGTAGGTAACTCTAAAGCAAATTGTACAATGTGGCCTAATTTCAACGCTGACTGAGTTGTTAGTGTATGGAAACTTTAAAATGCCATAGCAATGAAACCACGTGGGCAACAATAATAGAAAACAATATTTATGTAGTGGCTAATGTCATGAACATGTATGCAAAGAATCAGATTCATCCCCCTATATAGTTTTTGAGGAAAAGAGTTTTAAATATTTTTTGAATTTTTTTTTCCTTTATATTGCCATCACGGCAACTAATCAAATTCGGTGATTTGGACAAAATTAATATGAATATGAATCATACAGGACTACTCAAGAAACATTTCTGTAGGAAAACAATCCAAATAACTGCAGTGAGATAGCAAAAATTGCGGATTTCCATTTTTCCCATTATAAGCCAATGGCAACTTCAAGTTGCCATAGCAACCAAACTGCTGGGGCAATTGCTAAGAAAAACAGTATTTTTAGCTCACCTGAGCCGAAGGCTCACAGGTGAGCTTATAGTATAGGCAGGCATCCGTCGTCCTCGTCCGTCGTACGTCCGTCAACATTTTCAAATGACATCTCCTCTGAAACTACAAGGCCCATTGTAACCAAATTTCATATATTGCATCTATAGGCAGGGGGAACCAATAATACTGTTTTTTATCCAAATCGCCTCAGAACTTTGGTTGCTATGGAAGCTTAAAGTTTCCATTGACTTGTATGGGAAAAATCGAAAATTTGCATTTATTACTATGTCACTGCATATATTTTGACAAAACTTTTACAGAAATGTTCCTTGAGTAGTCCTCTATCAACCACACGAAATTTATGTCAATTGCACAATTTGGCTGGTTGCCATGGCAACTGAATGATTAAAAATTGAAACCAGAGGGCCAATGGCCCTATATCGCTCACCTGAGCACTGAGGCACTGAGGTTACAGCAACAAAACACCATGCACAACAGCAATAAACAAGTAGCCCAAGGGCAACGACCGCTCACCTGAGTTATAAAATGTAAGCTTCCAGCTCAGGTAAGCTAATAAACAGGCTACAATTCTATGGGATTCGATGACCAAATGGGGTGTGGCAAGTTTGGACCCCAGGGTTTAGATTTGCAGGATTTATGTACAGGACCACTATTAGGAGTGAAAAGATTCACCGAAAACGCGGTGCACCGCGATGCGGTCGGCTTGGTTCGATTCACGATACGGTCTTCCTTCATTTTCGGTTCGGTTCGATTCATCCTTTTTAGTGCCGCTTAGGCAAAAAAAAAAAAAGAAGAAAAAAAACGAAAAAAAACTTGATTTGCCACTTTTGTAAAATCACAAGATTACAGTTTTATTTGTTTCTTGAGTCTAGCTATCTGATAATTGTTTTTTTCTCTCTTGCAATCGATTTATAAATTTTACTTTTATTAATACTCGAGCGGCCTGTTTACCAAAATGGCTGACTGTGAAGTTGCGGATGCTCCCGTGAAGTTTAAATCAAGAGTTTGGCAGTACTTCGGCTTTGAAAACATCATTGATAAAAATGGAATTAGAACTTTAGATAAATCTAAAACTGTTTGCAAAGAATGTCGGGCCCAAATTTCCTACGGAACTGGCAACACAACCAATATGTTCACTCATCTGGATCAAATATACACCTAGTCAACTCATTTTGAGTAAAAGTCAATCCAATGTTAAAATTTTCAAAGTTTACTGTTTAATCAGATGTTTTTTTGTTGTTGTTTTTGTCAAATTTTACTGTTTAATCAAATGTTAAATCAAATATTAAAGATTTCTAATTTCATTGCTCAAGTAAATTTTGCATAGTTTCTTGTATTTTTCTTATTCCAGATTTGTGTTCCTAGCAGAGCAAATAACTTAAGATGTATCGTATCGCGATACGTATCGTATCGTCAGGTGAGCGTATCGTTGCAGCCCTAACCACTATACACTGCAACATACTAAATACATAAGCTCTTGGCCTTATGGTTTCATAGAAGAAGTTTTTTGAAGGTTCTTTAGCTATATAGCTCTATATAAACAAACAAGCCCCTAGGGTGTGGCCAATTTGGACCTCAGGTGCTTGATTGGCAGAATTTATGCAGGGGATCACTAGACATTGCTGCATACTAAATATGTAAGCTCTGGGCCTCATGGTTTCAGAGAAGAAGATTTTTTAAAATTTTCCCATTGTAAGTCTATGGGAGCTAATGACCCTCGTGGCGTGGCCAATTTGGGCCCCAGGGGCATGGTTGGCAGGATTTTAGTAGAGGACCAGTAGACATTGGTACATACTAAATATGTAAGCTCTGGGCCTCATGGTTTCAGAGAAGAAGATTTTTTAAAATTTACCCATTGTAAGTCTATGCGAGCTAATGACCCTCTGGGCGTGGCCAATTTGGGCCCCAGGGGCATGGTTGGCAGGATTTATGTAGGTGACCACTAGACATTGGTACATACTAAATATGTAAGCTCTGGGCCTCATGGTTTCAGAGAAGAAGATTTTTTAAAATTTTCCCATTGTAAGTCTATGGGAGCTAATAACCCTCGAGGCGTGGCCAATTTGGGCCCCAGGGGCATGGTTGGAAGGATTTATGTAGGTGACCACTAGACATTGGTACATATTAAAAATATGTAAGCTCTGGGCCTCATGGTTTCAGAGACGAAGATTTTTCAAAATTTTCCCATTGTAAGTCTATGGGAGCTAATAACCCTTGGGGGGTGGTCAATTTGGGCCCCAGGGGCATGGGTGGAAGGATTTATGTAGGTGACCACTAGACATTGGTACATACTAAATATGTAAGCTCTGGGCCTCATGGTTTCAGAGAAGAAGATTTTTTAAGATTTTCCCATTGTAAGTCTATGGGAGCTAATGACCCTCGGGGTGTGGCCAATTTGGGCCCCAGCGGCATGTTTGGCAGGATTTATGTAGGGGACCACTAGACGTTGGTACATACTAAATATGTAAGCTCTGGGCCTAATGGTTTCACAAAAGAAGATTTTTTAAAATTTTCCCATTGTAAGTCTATGGGAGCTAATGACCCTCGGGGCGTGGCCAATTTAGGCCCAAGTGGCATGGTTGGCAGGATTTTTGTAGGGGACCAGTAGACGTTGGTACATACTAAATATGTAAGCTCTGGGCCTCATGGTTTCACAGAAGAAGATTTTTTAAAATTTTCCCATTGTAAGTCTATGGGAGCTAATGACCATCGGGGCGTGGCCAATTTGGGCCCCAGCGGCATGGTTGGCAGGATTTTTGTAGGGGACCACTAGACGTTGGTACATACTAAATGTGTAAGCTCTGGGCCTCATGGTTTCAGAGAAGAAGATTTTTTAAGATTTTCCCATTGTAAGTCTATGGGAGCTTATGACCCCTGGGGCATGGCCAATTTGGGCCCCAGGGGCATGGTTGGCAGGATTTATGTTGGGGACCATTAGACATTGGTACATACTAAATATGTAAGCTCTGGGCCTCATGGTTTCAGAGAAGAAGATTTTTGAAGTTTTTCCCATTATAAGTCTATGGGAGCTATATGTTGCCATGGCAACCAGAGTTCCAACCCAATCTGCCCTTAAACCTAGCGCAGTCAATCCCCCATCTCAACAATGCTACACATAAAATTTGATCAAGATTGGTCTGCTAATTTAGGAGATATTGGTGTTTAAAAGTGTGGACGACGACGGACGCAGACAACAGACGACGGACTACGGACCATGGCTATACTATAAGCTCACCTTGACAGGTGAGCTAAAAACACCATTTATGTAGAGGATAATATCACAAACATTTATGCAAAAAAATAAGCTTTATCCCCCATGAATGGCTTCTAAGAAGATCTTTGGCAAAAAAAAAAAAAAAAAAAAAAAAAAAAAAAAAGCAAAAATTTGGCCTTTCAGCTGCAATGGCAACCAATCAAAATCAGGTATTTGGAAAAAATTCATATGGCTGGTAGAGGACTACTCCAGGGACATTTCTGTGAAGTTTTGTCAAAATATCTGCAGTAACACAGAAATAAATAGGAAATGTCCACTTTCCTCATTATAAGTCTATGGAAACTTTAAGTTGCCATAGCAACAAATTCACATGGGCAATGATTATATAAAACATACTTTAGGTAGAGGTTAAAATTATTAATATGTATGCTAAGTATCAGCTTCATCCCCCTCATGGCTTCACTTTTCCCATTATAAGTCAATGGAAACTATAAGTCGCCATAGCAACCAAAGTTCTTATGGGATTGGAAGAAAAAGAATAATTTTTATGAAGAGGCATTTATGAAGACACATTTGAACAATATCAGCTTCATCCCCTATATGACTTCTGAGCAGAAGATTTTTTTTTTTTTCGAAATTTACACTATATTTTGCCATGTCAACCAATCAAATTCAGCAATTTGGAGAAAATTCATATGAATCGTAGAGGACTACTCAAGAAACATTTCTGTAGAAATTTTTTTAAATAACTGCAGTAAGTTAGACAGCAAAAATTGCCAATTTCTATTTTCTTCATTATAAGTCAATGGAAACTCTTAGTTGCCATAGCAACCAAACTGCTGGAGCAATTGCCATGAAAAACAGTAATTCTATAGAGGCTAATACTAAGGTTCTTTCTGTAAAGTTTGAGCTTTATTGGTCATACAGTTTCTGCGAAGATGAGTTTTTAATATTTTTCTATTTTTAACCATTCGGTTGCAATGCCAACCAGCCAAATTGCGCAATTTGCATAAATTTAACATGGCTGGTTAAAGACTACTCAAGGTACATCATTTCTATGAAAGTTTTGTCAAAATATCCGCAGTGGCATAGCAATAAATGCAAATTTTCCATTTTGCCATTATAAGTCAATGGCAACTTTATGTTCCCATAGCAACCAAACTGCTTAAGCAATTGCCAAGACAAGAATTCCGCGGAATGCGGTGTCTCGCCTGCTAGTGCTTTGTCACAAAACAGAGCTAAATCAACAAAGATGTATGCATGAACCAAGTTTCTTGGCTCTAGCCTTAGTTTCTGAGAAACAGACCAAAGTGTGAAAACTTGACAAAAATTGCAAAGTCAGTCAACCGTAAAATGTTGGTAAAGATTCAATACTGATGATTACTTTGAGCTCTTCTCTTCCAGATGAAGGCATGACCCAAGTTCCATGGCTCTAGCCCTTATAGTTTCTGAGAAACAGACCTAAATGCGAAAACTAGACGAAAAATTGCAAAGTCAGTCAAACATAAAATGTAGGTCAAGACTCAATATTGATGATGGATTTGAGATCTACTCTTCCAGATGTATGCATGAAGCAAGTTTCATGGCTCTAGCCCTTATAGTTCCTGAGAAAATGACCTAAACGCAAAAACCTGATGAAAAATTGCAAAGTCAGTCAACCGTAAAATGTAGGTCAAGACTCAGTATTGATGATGACTTTGAGCTCTACTCTTCCAGATGTATGCATGAACCAAGTTTCATGGCTCTAGCCCTTATAGTTCCTGAGAAAATGACCTAAACGCAAAAACCCTATGAAAAATTGCAAAGTCAGTCAACCGTAAAATGTAGGTCAAGACTCAGTATTGATGATGGCTTTGAGATCTACTCTTCCAGATGTATGCATGATTCAAGTTTCATGGCTCTAGCCCTGATAGTTTCTGAGAAACTGACCTAAACGCAAAAACCCGATGAAAGTTTACGCCGTTGACAACGACGACGATGACACCGGAAAAGCAATACCTATGTCTCGCCTCTGCTTCGCAGGCGAGACAAAAAACAGTACTTTTATAGAAGCTAGTACTAAGATCATTTCTGTGAAGTTTGAGCTTTATTGGTTGCATAGTTTCTGAGGAGATGATTTTTGAATATTTTTTCTTTTTTTAACAAATCGGTTGCCATGGCAACCAGCCAAATTAAGCAACTTACATGAAGTTCATGTGGTTGATAGAGGAATACTCAAGAAACATTTCTGTAAAAGTTTTGTCAAAATATCTGCAGTGACATAGCAATAAATGCAAATTTTCCATTTTGCCATTAGAAGTCAATGGCAACTTTAAGTTCCCATAGCAACCAAACTGCTAGAGCAGTTGCCAAGAAAAAAAATCAATCAGGTCATCTACACCTTGGGCAATGTCTGCAATAAGTCATTATCCTAGCATCAGGGGTTCTTGAGATATTTTGTTCACAAGGTTCCATAGGCTTACAATGCACTAAGTCGAAAAAGGGCCATAACTCGGTCAAAAATAGCCATCAGAGGAAATGGCAAATCCCCCGACCGAAGACCCCCCAGGGCCTTGGTAAAAAGGGTGCACTTTAAAACACATATTAGTAATATATTGTCGTTCTTTTATGCTTCTGATTGACATTAACTGTTAACAGATGCATGCCTATCTAACACTCAGACTAAAACAGTATGCTTGACTGCTAAAAAGAGGTAATATCTCAAACAGCCACCATATACACAAATGTATAGCATACGATACATTCAACTTTCAACATGTGTGAATAACTTCTAAAGTACAAGCCCTACAAACCTAATTTTGAGCTCTCTAGTAAGTGAATTTGGACAAAGAATCCAAATCTGGAAATCAAAAAAAAAAATTTTTTTTGGGGGGGGGGGGGGGGGGGGGGAGGGGAGTGCGGCACGGGAATGTGGAGGGGTAAGAGAGAGTTATGAACACTGATAAGATATCACAGCATGATCATCAATATTCTGAAAGGTTCACGGTTATTCAAATTCTGGAGCTGGCCAGGGTTATACAGTTATGGAGCAGAGACTCAAACAGCAGCTCAAACTACCAAAGGGAAATAATTCACTAGGTCTAAAAGCAAGAGTTATCATTCATGTATGAGACAAATTGTCATGACCTGTTCTGCATATCTGTGAAGTATCATGAAAATATTTCAAAAGGTATTCAAGCTATGGAGCGGACACTTAAAATCATCAAAGGGAAATAACTCAAAAAGTAAGAAAGCAAGAGTTGTCATTCTTGTTCGCGACACATCATCATGACCTGTTCTACATATCTGTGAAGTATCATGAAAATATTCCAAAAGGTATTCAAGTTATAGAGCGGACACGAAATCACACCTAAAACCATCAAGGGGTAATAACTCAAAAAGTATGAAAGCAGGAGTTGTCTTTCTTGTTCCCGACACATCGTCATGACCTGTTCTACATATCTGTGAAGTATCATGAAAATATTCCAAAAGGTGTTCAAGTTATAGAGCGGGCACGAAATCATACCTAAAATGATCAAGGGGAAATAACACAAAAAGTAAGAAAGCAAGAGTTGTCATTCTTGTTTGCGACACACCGTCATGACCTGTTCTACATATCTGTGAAGTATCATGAGAATATTCCACAGGGTATTCTAGTTGTAGAGCGGACACGAATCTGCCAGAAAATCACACCTAAAACCATCAAGGGGAAATAACTCAAAAAGTAAGAAAGCAAGAGTTGTCATTCTTGTTCGCGACACATCGTCATGAAAATCATGAAAATATTTCAAAGGGTATTCAAGGTATAGAGCGGACACGAAATCACACCCCAAACCATCAAGGGGAAATAACTCAAAAAGTAAGAAAGCAAGAGTGGTCATTCTTGTTTGTGACACATTGCCATGACCTGTTCTATATATCTGTAAAGTATCATGAAAATATTTCAAAGGGTATTCAAGTTATAGAGCCGACAGGAAATCACACCTAAAACCATCAAGGGGAAATAACTCAAAGAGTAAGAAAGCAAGAGTTGCTATTCTTGTTCGCGACACATCGTCATGACCTGTTCTACATATCTGTAATGTATCATGAAAATATTCCAAAGAGTATTTAAGTTATTGAGCGGACACGAAATCAACACAAAATCACAGCTAAAACCATCAAGGGGAAATAACTCAAAAAGTAAGAATGCAAGAGTTGTCATTCGTGTTAGGGACACATCGTCATGACCTGTTCTATACATCTGTAAAGTATCATGAAAATATTTCAAAGGGTATTCAAGTTACAGAGCGGACACGAATCTGCCAAAAATTCACCAAAGGGAAGATAACTCAAAAAGTACAATAGCAAGAGTTACCATTCTTGTACGCGACACTTCGTCATGTCCTGTTCTACATAACTGTGAAGTACCATGAAAATATTCCAAAGGGTATTCAAGATATAGAGCGGACAAGAAAAATGTTTACGGACGGACGAACGGACGGACGCCAGGCTTATCGCTATATCCCCCGAACCTTTCGGTCGGGGGATAAGACACATTGCCATGACCTGTTCTATATATCTGTAAAGTATCATGAAAATATTTCAAAGGGTATTCAAGTTATAGAGCCGACAGGAAATCACACCTAAAACCATCAAGGGGAAATAACTCAAAAAGTAAGAAAGCAAGAGTTGCTATTCTTGTTCGCGACACATCGTCATGACCTGTTCTACATATCTGTAATGTATCATGAAAATATTCCAAAGAGTATTTAAGTTATTGAGCGGACACGAAATCAACACAAAATCACAGCTAAAACCATCAAGGGGAAATAACTCAAAAAGTAAGAATGCAAGAGTTGTCATTCGTGTTAGGGACACATCGTCATGACCTGTTCTATACATCTGTAAAGTATCATGAAAATATTTCAAAGGGTATTCAAGTTACAGAGCGGACACGAATCTGCCAAAAATTCACCAAAGGGAAGATAACTCAAAAAGTACAATAGCAAGAGTTACCATTCTTGTACGCGACACTTCGTCATGTCCTGTTCTACATAACTGTGAAGTACCATGAAAATATTCCAAAGGGTATTCAAGATATAGAGCGGACAAGAAAAATGTTTACGGACGGACGGACGGACGGACGGACGGACGCCAGGCTCATCGCTATATCCCCCGAACCTTTCGGTCGGGGGATAAAAAGGGCATAACTCTGGAAATATATGACTGGCGGAGAAAAGAAAAAATACGGGTCTGCCTATTTTTCATGTACATGCCACATATAAAATTTCAAGATCCTAGCATCAGCCGTTCTTGAGTTTCCCAGCTGCCATAAAGCGTTACAGACAGATGGACTGTCGGACGGATGGACAGGCCCAAACCAATATGCCCACTTAACTTCTCTGAAGTTGGGGGCATAAAAAGTCATTATTCAAAGTATGGAGAGAAAAAAAAATTCCGGCAAATACAGGGAAGAATGTGCCAGATATGGCTTGTTTGCAATTCCATGATACAATAAGTCGTTATCAATCTGTATACCAAATATGAACATTCTACATTGAAGGGTTACTGTGAAATCTTTTATGAAAAATTGTGTTACTCAACCTTAAGAAAGAAAGAAAATAAAACAAATACAGGGAAGAATATGCCAGATACAACTGGGTTGAAACCCACTATACAAAAAGTCATTTACAATCTGTACACCAAATATGAAAATTCTACCTTGAAGGGTTGCTGTGAAATCTGCTCACCAAATAGGACTACTCTAGCTGACATGGTCATATAGTGCACAAAAGGAGAGCGGATTTCCGGAAGGGCGCATTTCGTCACACCGTAACGGTGTAGACAAATGTAGACAAATGCACTCCAGCCTTAGGATTACCAGATAGGAAAACCAATATGTCGTTGAAAAAAAATAAGCACATCTTTTTTTAAAAAAAGAGTAACGAATGTATACAGTGGAAATACAGAGGGAAAAAAAACACAAATACATGTAACGGATGTAGACATCTGAAAAAAAAAATCAGCTTATCTTTCCAAAAAGGGTAACGAATGTTTACAATGAAAATATGTAGGTAAAAGCCATCCACTGCCTGTGAAAAAAAAATGAGCACCTTTGTCTATAAAGCGTTACGAATGTAGACAATAGAATTTGATAGGGAAATTACCCAAGGAGGTGTAACGGATGTAATGGCAATTTTTATAATTGTGGTTTATACATAACTCATACTCATAGTTGTCTGTCTCACTGTAGATCATGATCAGACAGAGACTATGACCTGACAATGTGTTTCAACGTTTATATTAGTGTAAAGCATTATCAATTGTTATGTGCTGCAGCCAGTATCTGTACATGTAGATTATGATCAGGGATGGATCTGGATAGACCCAGATCAGAAGGGGTCTGTACTTTGTCTATGTTTAATACCTGCAAGTGTTCTGGACACCTGCAGTCTAACTTGTGTATTGGATTAATCCCCATAGCTGCAGGTGCAGGGTGTTTATTGGGGAATGGAATTCTTTTCTAATTGCCAGCAGACAGTGTATATTGGAATTATATAACTGTCTCTTTGTCTAAGGGTGCAGGTGCAGGGTGTTAGTTCAGAAAGGAGTTTCTCCCTATTGGTCATTAGCTCTGACCAATGGGAGGACGGAATACTTAAGGGCAACCAATCAGAGATTATCAAGTAGAACTATGTAGCATAGCTTTGGTCAGTTGTCACTTTGACATTGTTGAATCAGCATGTCTCCAGATTAAAAATCAGCATATTTTACTCATACTATATACTGTATAAAAAAAAAATCTCAGTCTCGGATGTTCTCAGTTAAGTTCGATTTTCTTTGCCAGATCATAATATACACTATTGTGATCTGTCAGAGAATTTGTTTTTTTTTTTGTATTTTTTGGTCTCACCATGGCAGAGGTGATGGTTGAGACCGAGAAGCGTTCTTTTTTTTTCTATTGCAGAGCTTTGACAACAGAGTGAGAGGATTTTGTAACAGTATGGAATAAAGGGTTTAGACTTTGATAAATGCAGGAAGTGATTTTAAATTAGAATAATTCAGTGTCTGAGAACAAGAGATAATTAACTTTCAACTTGAAAGACATGTGATGCCAGCACAGAATTCTCTAAATCTTTCATAACTGGAATACTTTCATGCTCTGGCTGAAACTTGTTTTAAAGCCACTGAACAAATTCTACGGACACACACTATTTACAGAGGTTTTAACACATACTTAATCTTCGATCTGGAATAACATATCACATAAATTGTACTTTGTCAATCTCAAATAACATAGCACATACATTGGAATGGAATAGTGTTCAAATCCAATTTACAATTGAAGAATTTCAGGCTGAAACTTGTTTCAAAGCCACGGGACAAATTCTACGGACACATACTAGTTACAGAGGTTTTAACACATACTTTCTTCAATTTGGAATAACATATCACTTAAAATTGGAATGAAATAGTGTTCAAGTTTTAGCTTACTATTGAAAGAGTTTCAGGCTTAAACTTGTTTCAAAGCAACTGACAAATTCTATGGACACATACTGTTTACAGAGGTTTCTTCGATCTGGAATAACATATCACATTAATTTGAATGAAACTGTGTTTAAGTTTAATTTATTCTTTTGGAGTATGTGCAGTTTCTTCAGCAGCTGGGTGAGATGCATGTATTGTCTGTTTTTGATAGGGATTGTGCTACACTTAATGCAATAACTGTATACGTTATATTCATGTATGTTGGTGAGGATCATGTCCTTGAAACCTGACAGCTGCTGCTGGTAGACAATTAACAAAACTGCCAATTACCACTAGTGTAAATTTTAGAATCTTTGAGATGGAATGTATCAATAAAAACTGTATGACAGTTGTTGCAGGTGGCTTCAGCTACTTGCAGGAAATATTTTATATTTAACAGTATTCAAACCATTCTGGTGTTCCCAGCATATTCAGATGGAACCTGTCAATTCAGCATGTACAAGTAAATGTGTTAACATGACAATCGTACAAGTAGAAATAAGCTCGTCATGGACATGGTGTTGTTTCGGCTGGTAAAAAGAACAGTGACAGTAAACAAGTCCAGCTGTGTATACTACCACTTCAGATGTAAATCTTCAGACAGTTATGCCTATTAAGAGAACTCATTTCTGTGATTTCTCACATGGGGTTTACCATCACCCTCATAGACATAGGCTGTTCAACCCGATCAGCGCATGTGCTGAGTGCACATCATGACAATTTATGATGCATGCACATATTTTTACTAGTGTACCCCTTTGTTTTCTGTTTACAAGAGAGGAAAGTGCTACGGAATCTTTCTTTTTTTTTTTCTCTTTTAAGCTTCTGTAGCCGTCCATATATGACCATAAGCAGCTTTTCTCTGATGCTCAACCTTTAAATTTGTTCCTGCAAAGTGTATAATAATTCTTTGAAATGTGTGCTTAAGTTTTCTACTAGTAATTGCCACCATTTGAAAAGTTAAGTGCACGGACCTCTGGTAGAGCTGTATGTGGGGTCTGTACTAACTGTCACTTGACTTATATTTATTAGTACACAGTTAACCCTCTTAACAACGGCATACAACAGCATTCATTACAACAGAAATTCTTACAATGTCTTTTTGATATGCTCTGAATGGTTTATTGTGCAGAGTATGTATTCTGTATTCTCTGTAATAGCAAGCCAAAGTGTTTGGGAATTATGCCGTCATTGTAAGGAGGGTGCACTGTTCATAAGTCATATGTGTGTGTTTTAAATTTAGCAGAAAATTTGTTTTTAGGATAGAATATTCCTCATGAAATCAGCTGTTTTTGTGTCAGGCGACTGAATTGTTTTATTACAAATTTGTTGTTAATGGTCCATTCTTGTGAAAAGTTCTCAACGTTCACTTCAAGTTTGTTACTTGTTATAGATTAGAGTTTCTGATAAGCTTTTTAATATTGTTGTGTTCATGTCTATTGTTGGGCACTGTATAAAGATCAGGTATTTTGTGGATGAGGTCGACATCTTGTCCTGAGGTATGCTTTAGCATGGCTTCGACTCACGTTCCAGAGGATTTTTTCCTAAAAGGTTTTTTATCTCTGGTTTTCGTGACCGGCTAGTATACTTGAAGGGGCGTAAAATACCTGAGCGAGTAGTGGAGCAATCTTTCAGTTCCCATTAGTTGTGCCAGGCGTTTCATTTACTACAAACATGTAATTCTGTTATGAGAGTGGCTACCACCCTGTACATAAGTATCCTTGATCAGTTCACTGGGGAAATTAACTGATTTATGGTGACAGAAGTATAGTTAAGACCACTGTTTATTATGTTTATTATGTGTTTTAATGCTTTTAGCTTTAAAGGCCCATAAACAGTCTTTCTGATAATTTACTGTGAAGGTTTTAGAACAAATGACAACTGCTCTTATGCCTGGTGGCCATGGTGGTTATTAGGGGCCACCACACCTTCAGCATAGCATATGAGGTAAAAGCTCATTCCACTCCTTTTGTTGCCTTTAATCTTCGTTAATTCAAACAGGTACCAACTTTACCAATTTGCTGCTGGGTTGACATTACTTGCCTCATTTGCCCCCCGATGGTAGTAAATCTGGGACATTCTGCGACATGCCAAAGGCTCCTCTAACCCCCCTACTACAGTCCGGATGAAAATCATGCAGCAGTTATCATGTAGGAAAAACTGCAAATCTAGGTGTTTGGAGTTACGTAAAATTTGTATTATTTGATTTTAGGGTATGAAGAGGTGTCAGAAGTTTGATATCACCCTGCTTCGTGTGAATGGTCTGGTCTGTGTTTTCCTCAAGCACTTGGGGTTGTTGCATGATTAGGTATTTTTTTTTCTCAAATCATTTGGCCTTCTTTTCCCCAAAATAACACTTATCAAGCAGGTATGTAACAGTTTGACTTATTACCATTTCAGGCTAACCTGATTTAGGGAATTTACCCCAAGCACCATCAGCATTCATGTCTCAGCATTCATGTCTCATACAGTTCCGTCTGCACAATAATGCCTGACCGAGTCTGGAAAGTCTTGATAATCCAACACTGCAACCGTTTTAGTCTCAAGCCCGATTGGAGCCATGGTCAGCATCATTCATGCCTAGTGCTCTGGCTTAGGGATTACCCTTACTAGTACTGGTTCTGCATGCCCGTTCCAGCCATGAGACAGCACTGTTTCATGCCTAGCTCAGGCTCAGGAATGACCCCTTTCCTGCGCTGTTTTTCATGCCTGCACTGGCCATGAGACATCACCTTTTCAGGCCTCAATCTCTCTCAGGCCTCTGGGTTGAATCCTATCAGTCTGCACTGTTTTCAGGCCTGTTCCAAGGCCCCAAGACAGCATTGCTTCATGCTTAGCTCTCATTCATGAGACAACACCATTTCATTCCTTTCTCTCAGGCCGTCAAGGATACCCAGCATTCATTGAAAGAGAGCACCTTTCACAGCTTTAGCTCAGCCTCAGATGTCAAACCTTTCATGCACGTTGACATAAATTTTCCAAGGCTTTGAATTTGCACAATTCATGCCTTGGTCTCAAGCCTTATTGGTAGGGTAGTCATTCCATTATATGCACAGACTGTCATAGTGAGCAAGTTATTAGCTGTCCGACTTTTTGGGTTGAATCCCAGGTTAGCCATAGAGTTGCAAAGATACTTAGAAGTGAGCTCCCCCCAAGACAATAAGCCTGAAGCAGGGCCCCACTATTCCTAGACTCTCAAAAGCAACCATTTAACAGAGAGTTGTTTCTGTCATACTTGTGGAGTATCTTAGAGTGATTGGGTGATACTTAATCAAATTATGGTGGACTTTTATGTTGTTTTGAGGCTGCTACAACAGCAGCTCTTGTCGGAGTGAGGATCAGCTGATAAAAACGTTTGGTCGTTGGAACTCGTGGTGCTATGTGGGATACATATGATAAGGTTCCCAGATGTACATTAGAGAATTCCAAGAGGAAACTCAGCATTCCCAGACACAGCTAAATTTGAAGAGAAACTGTCATATCCAGGAATAATTATCAAGTATCCGATAGCAGATGAGTTTCAGGGTCCACAATGAGTGGTTTTGTCTTAACTACTTCCTCCTCTTTCTTCTTGGTTCTACATTTTGGGGGCCTCATTTGATTAGCATCAAACTCGTTTGGCCTTTACTAACCCCCAAAATCATGGTGTGGTTTAAACATACCTGGGAGTAGCCTGGTCAGGTCTTGGTATTCATGCATCTCTTAGGCCTTGAGATAGCTCAGTCAAGCCTCCCCTCAGGCCTCTAGAGAATCATTTCATTCAATAGCATTCCAGCCTCTGTTAGACCTGAGGGGAGGCTCGACGGAGCATCTCAGGTCTAACAGAGGCCTGAGATGCTCCGTCGAGCCTCCCCTCAGGTCTCCATAGCATGCCTCTTTCACGCCTGAGATGCACCGTCGAGCCTCCCCTCAGGTATCACAGGATCTCCCTGTGAAGGTATTCAAGCCTCTTTGGGACCTGAGATGCACCGTCGAGCCTCCCCTCAGGTCTCCATAGCATGCCTCTTTCACGCCTGAGATGCACCGTCGAGCCTCCCCTCAGGTATCACAGGATCTCCCTGTGAAGGTATTCAAGCCTCTTTGGGACCTGAGATGCTCTGTCGAGCCTCCCCTCAGGTCTCCATAGCATGCCTCTTTCACGCCTGAGATGCACCTTCGAGCCTCCCCTCAGGTATCACAGGATCTCCCTGTGAAGGTATTCAAGCCTCTTTGGGACCTGAAATGCACCGTCGAGCCTCCCCTCAGGTCTCCATAGCATGCCTCTTTCACGCCTGAGATGCTCCGTCAAGCCTCCCCTCAGGCATCACGGGATTACCCCGTACTTTGTGCCATTATTCAAGCCTCTCTAACGCCTGAGATAGCTCCATCAAGACTCCCCTCAGGCTGTCATAAGCAAAGCCTATTCTTCAGCACTTCTACCGTTACAAGGCTACCCCCAGGTCTCAGTTATGCAATTTCAGGGCCAAACTATGAGGGAGCAGCCCCTTGAATGGCAGAGCCAAAAATAGTGATAGCCTTTTTAAGAAATAGTTAGTTTTTAGTACTTAATTTTTACTTGTTATGAATATCTGCTTGTGTAGATATAGTATTAACATAAAAGTAAACTGTATTTTCAAATAACATTGTTGGTTATGTATAAAATGGCAATTTTTATAATTGTGGTTTATACATAACTCATACTCATAGTTGTCTGTCTCACTGTAGATCATGATCAGACAGAGACTATGACCTGACAATGTGTTTCAACGTTTATATTAGTGTAAAGCATTATCAATTGTTATGTGCTGCAGCCAGTATCTGTATATGTAGATTATGATCAGGGATGGATCTGGATAGACCCAGATCAGAAGGGGTCTGTACTTTGTCTATGTTTAATACCTGCAAGTGTTCTGGACACCTGCAGTCTAGCTTGTGTATTGGATTAATCCCCATAGCTGCAGGTGCAGGGTGTTTATTGGGGAATGGAATTCTTTTCTAATTGCCAGCAGACAGTGTATATTGGAATTATATAACTGTCTCTTTGTCTAAGGGTGCAGGTGCAGGGTGTTAGTTCAGAAAGGAGTTTCTCCCTATTGGTCATTAGCTCTGACCAATGGGAGGACGGAATACTTAAGGGCAACCAATCAGAGATTATCAAGTAGAACTATGTAGCATAGCTTTGGTCAGTTGTCACTTTGACATTGTTGAATCAGCATGTCTCCAGATTAAAAATCAGCATACCCAGCCATCCACCCCCAGCACCTCCTAAAAATTAGTGTTCATCAACTTAAACTGACTTGTTATATTGGTGTTGAAATAGTTCTTATGTTTTCAGGTCATTTTTCCATGTTTATTCCGTTATAACTAGATCATGTCGCAATTTCCATTCTAGTGGCTGCTCTTTCACAGTTGGGGCCTTTACTAACCCCCAAAATCATAGTGTGGTTTAAACATACCTGGGAGTAGCCTGGTCAGGTCTTGGTATTCATGCATCTCTTAGGCCTTGAGATAGCTCAGTCAAGCCTCCCCTCAGGCCTCTAGAGAATCATTTCATTCAATAGCATTCCAGCCTCAGTTAGACCTGAGATGCTCCGTCGAGCCTCCCCTCAGGTCTCCATAGCATGCCTCTTTCACGCCTGAGATGCACCGTCGAGCCTCCCCTCAGGTATCACAGGATCTCCCTGTGAAGGTATTCAAGCCTCTTTGGGACCTGAGATGCACCGTCGAGCCTCCCCTCAGGTCTCCATAGCATGCCTCTTTCACGCCTGAGATGCACCGTCGAGCCTCCCCTCAGGTATCACAGGATCTCCCTGTGAAGGTATTCAAGCCTCTTTGGGACCTGAGATGCACTGTCGAGCCTCCCCTCAGGTCTCCATAGCATGCCTCTTTCACGCCTGAGATGCACCGTCGAGCCTCCCCTCAGGTATCACAGGATCTCCCTGTGAAGGTATTCAAGCCTCTTTGGGACCTGAGATGCACCGTCGAGCCTCCCCTCAGGTCTCCATAGCATGCCTCTTTCACGCCTGAGATGCTCCGTCAAGCCTCCCCTCAGGCATCACGGGATTACCCCGTACTTTGTGCCATTATTCAAGCCTCTCTAACGCCTGAGATAGCTCCATCAAGACTCCCCTCAGGCTGTCATAAGCAAAGCCTATTCTTCAGCACTTCTACCGTTACAAGGCTACCCCCAGGTCTCAGTTATGAAATTTCAGGGCCAAACTATGAGGGAGCAGCCCCTTGAATGGCAGAGCCAAAAATAGTGATAGCCTTTTTAAGAAATAGTTAGTTTTTAGTACTTAATTTTTACTTGTTATGAATATCTGCTTGTGTAGATATAGTATTAACATAATAATAAACTGTATTTTCAAATAACATTGTTGGTTATGTATAAAACCAAGATATATCTTTCAGAAACCAAAAAAAAAAATATTAGCTCATCATTCAAAAAGTGTAACGAACGTATACAATAGAAATATATAGGGAAACCCATCCCAGGAGACGTAACGGATGTAGACAAGATATATCTAGTATGGAAAAAAAAACCAGCACATTTTTAAAAAAAAGTGTCACGAACGTATACAATAGGAAAAGAGTCGCTGATTTTTTTTCAACACACAGACCTTGTATACATCTGTTAAACGTACTGGGATAGTTTCCCTATATTTTTGCATTGTATACGTTCGTCACACTTTTTGAATGGTGTATCAGATTTAATTTTTTGAGTAGGATCACAATTGTATACACTTGTCTACATCTGTTACACCTGCTTGGGTACTTTTCCTATCTTATTCTATTGTGTACGTTTGTTACAGTTGTTTTGAAAAGATGTGCTAATTTTTTTCAGTAATATTATTATCCCCCGACCGAAAGGTTCGGGGGATATATTATCCCCCGACCGAAAGGTTCGGGGGATATAGCGATGAGCCTGGCGTCCGTCCGTCCGTCCGTCCGTCTGTCCGTCCGTCCGTCCGTAAACATTTTTCTTGTCCGCTCTATATCTTGAATACCCTTTGGAATATTTTCATGATACTTCACAGTTACGTAGAACAGGTCATGACGATGTGTCGCGTACAAGAATGGTAACTCTTGCTATTGTACTTTTTGAATTATCTCCCCTTTGGTGTTTTTTTGGCAGATTCGTGTCCGCTCTGTAACTTGAATACCCTTTGGAATATTTTCATGATACTTCACAGAAATGTAGAACAGGTCATGACGATGTGTCGAGAACAAGAATGACAACTCTTGCTTTCTTACTTTTTGAGTTATTTCCCCTTGATAGTTTTAGGTGTGATTTTTTGGCAGATTCGTGTCCGCTCTATAACTAGAATACCCTAGTTTGGAATATTCTCATGATACTGCACGGATATGTAGAACAGGTCATGATGGTGTGTCGCGAACAAGAATGACAACTCTTGCTTTCTTACTTTTTGAGTTATTTCCCCTTGATCATTTTAGGTATGATTTCGTGTCCGCTCTATAACTTGAATACCTTTTGAAATATTTTCATGATACTTCACAGATATGTAGAACAGGTCATGACGATGTGTCGCGAACAAGAATGACAACTCCTGCTTCCTTACTTTTCGAGTTATTTCCCCTTGTTGGTTTTAGGTGTGATTTCGTGTCCGCTCTATAACTTGAATACCTTTTGGAATATTTTCATGATACTTCACAGATATGTAGAACAGGTCATGATGATGTGTCGCGAACAAGAATGACAACTCTTGCTTTCTTCCTTTTGGAGTTATTTCCCTTTGATGATTTTAGGTGTCCGCTCCATAGCTGGAATACCTTTTGAAATATTTTCATGATACTTCACAGATATGCAGAACAGGTCATGACAATTTGTCTCATACATGAACGATAACTCTTGCTTTTATACTCTGTGAGTTATTTCCCTTTGGTAGTTTGAGCTACTGTTTGAGTCTCTGCTCCATATCTGTATAACCCTGGCCAGCTCCAGAATTTGAATAACTGTGTACCGTTTAGAATATTGATGATCATGCTGTGATATCTTATCAGTGTTCCTAACTCTCTCTGACCCCTCCACATTCCCGCACCCCCCCCCCCCCCCCCCCCCAAAAAAAAAGAAAAAAAAAAATTCCAGATTTGGATTCTTTGTCCAAATTCACTTACTAGAGAGCTCAAAATTAGGTTTGTAGGGCTTGTACTTTAGATGTTATTCACACATTTTGAAAGGTGAATGTATCGTATGCTATACATTTGTGTATATGGTGGCTGTTTGAGATATTACCTCTTTTTAGCAGTCAAGCATACTGTTTTAGTCTGAGTGTTAGATAATCATGCATCTGGTAACAGCTAATGTCAATCAGAAGCATAAAAGAATAACAATATATTACTAATATGTGTTTTGAAGTGCACCCTTTTTACCAAGGCCCATGGGGGTCTTTGGTCGGGGGATTTGCCATCTCCTCTGATGGCTATTTTTATTGTATACACTTGTCTACATCTGATACAGGCAGAGACTGGGGTTTTCCTATATGTTTGCATTGTATACATTCGTTACACTTCTTGGAAAAGAGTCGCTGATTTTTTTTTTCAAAACACACAGATCTTGACTAGATACATGTGCTTGCAGGCCTGAAATCATTTTCTACATTTGTCTGCACCGTTACGGTGTGACAAAATGCGCCCTTCCGGAAATCCGCTCTCCTTTTGTGCACTATCTCGACATGGTTGCACAGAAATCTTTGACAAAAAATTTCATTATTCAAAGAATGGAAAGAAAGAAAATTGGACAAATACAGGGATGTATAAGAAGGAGAAGGCTGGTTTGCAATCCCAGATACAACACATCTTCATCAACTTGCATACCAAATATGACCACTCTAGCTTGTATGGTTGTGGAGAAATCTTTGACGAAAAATTTCATTACTCAAAGTATGGAAAGTAAGAAAATTGGACAAATACAGGGAAGACTAAGCAGGTGAAGGCTGGTTTGCAATCTCATGATACAACAAACCATTATCAACCTGTATTAGTGCTAGGCCCGAAATCTGTATCTACGCTAGAAAACACTTTCGCTCTCCCTAAAGAGTAGAGTTTGGCACCCATGTGGATGTTATAGCCTGTACCCCTCTGGACATAATAAAGCCCGGAGACATTCTGAGAAATCCCTCTGGGGCGCTAGAGGGGTGAATTTGTAAAAATGACAAAAAATGACTATTTGCTCTCATTTTTTTAAATTTTGAAAAAAAATCCGGTTGTCTTAATTTTGTATTAAATAACACCCATATATATGTTGCAACAAATGTGTTCTAGTAAATAAGACCGTCCAAGGTGATGTAAATGTCACCAAAGGGGCCCCACGAAGGGATAGTTACCAGTAGTATAATTTTCGTAATTTTGACCCCACCCTTGAAAAATGTTATGTTCTGAAACACTTCTAAAAGATTTTGATTTTATTTAAGTATGGAAGTTTTGCATATAGCCTGTGACAGTTTTTAAGTGCATAGCATTTTTGTTCGAGATAACGGGCGTGCCACGGTAAAATTAGATGTATGAATGCAAAATTCTCTTAATCCAAACTATTTAAATTTAATTTTCAACTGTCTTTCATTGACATGGAATAAGGCATTTTGGTTTGAATTTTGTTGCTGAAAACTGAAATGTTTAAATAAATATATAAACGTCTAATTTGATGCAAATTTGGCACACATGTCTGTCATAAATATTAATTTTATAAAAACCCTTAAGAAAAAGGCTACCCTTCATTAAGCCGCAACCCTGTTTAATCTGTATCAAAATAATGTAGTAAATAGACATTTTATAAGGTTCCCTTACAAAGTGGAAGCTTGTTAAAGGAGAATATATACATATTTATATCTGCTACTGATTTATATATGTTACATATTTATGTACGTTTTATATGGACATATTTATATGTAAAATACAATTTATACAAAATGTACAATATGATTCGATTATACTGTATAAAGATAAAATTTCATTTTAAAACTTGTGGAACCAGGACTATTTCGAACTTAAAAGTGTATAAGAGCATAGTATAACCTAATCGTCCTGGTACCATGTTGTTGCATGTGGGCGGATGGATCCCATCAGCCTGGGAGGGTAATAAGAACTACATGTAGAAGGGTAGGTGCAATCGTTTGCCTTGGTTGGCAGTCCACCTAGGAATTCATTGCTAGGTCTGTGGTCAAAACGTGCTAAAGAACACCTGTGAAAACAGCATTACTTGGTTGAGGACTTCCTAGAAGAAGTCAACGGTCAGTATAGAGCACCAACATGAGTTCAACAGTCGTTAGTTAGCTGCAATTCCCGAGCGAGCCTTGCTCAGCTTGGTACAACATCTAGATTTCAGAGATCACTATTGATTAGGATAGGCCTAATCAGCTTGGCCCTTTCCGTTTGTTGTATTATATCTAGTGGCTTGCTTGGAGAAACCAAGAAGCCACTTCCACCTCCATATCAACATCAAAGAGTGAACGTCTTCCTAGAAGATGTCAACTCCCGGGGTGGAATAACCCTTTTAGACAACCGACACGTGCTCATGACCAAGGCGAGCCATATAATTTTCTTGGAATTCGGTTGTGGTCCACATAATCAGCCTGAAGAAGTATGGTCTCCATCAGGTTTACTTTTGCCCAAGGAACATTTTGGAAGACAGACCTAATGATACTTTTTGTTGTTGTGTTATTGTTTAACGTCCACGGTAAACAGCTATGGCCATGTTCCCGGGCAGGCTTAGACCAGTACTAAGTGCACTTACTTTCACCAGTAACTGACAACTGCCCTTCTTGAATCAGCGGAAGGGATATGAAAGTAAGTGGCCGGATCGGGTATCAAACCCGGAACCTCTGGCCTATAAGTCAGACGCGCTACCGACTGCGCTACGCGGCCCGGCCCCCAATGATACTTAAATACTGGGTCTGTCGGGGCCAAGCTTAACAATGATCACGCCTACCGCTTGACGTTAGTAAGTACATGTTGTTGATAAGTGTTCGACTGATGTGACTAAGGTCGAGAAAATGAGAGGTAGGGAGAACATCTCAGTAGAAAACTGGTATGTGAGGGCTCTGAGGTCATCCAGGAAACTTGAAGAGCTGATCCACAAAATGGACAGGTACTTCTGGAACATACTGGAGCTCTGAGATATGCATTAATACTTTGGTGAAATGTCAACGGATGACAGACACAAGGTTTGCCAACCAGTCTGCAGCAGACTCTCCGTTTGCGAGCAGCTCCTTTCAATGTCACAACACAATCATAAAGATCTGAGCAAGATGACAAGAAGGTAGATCATTTCTACCCGTAACTCCAGTAAATTACGAAGGACATTCTGATTGTACAATGTGATTGGATTGGCAAGTGGAAGGGCATCATAAACAGTCTGGAGAGACGTATGTGGACCCTACTGCAATGCCGAGACAAATGAGCGAGGTCTCAAACTCCAACATTTGCAACTTTAACAACCTTTACTGACAAAAACCTGGGTCCCACAAACCATCCACAAGGTGGACATAGCACAGCCGGGACAGGAAGAATTAAGACCAGATTAACTACAATTTGGTGAGGAAACGGTTCCAACGAGGAGGACAAGGAGCTTTTTCAGCGCAGACATATGAAGTGTACATTACCTGTTGATGATTACCTCTCAAGTTCGTCTGAAGAGGATCAGAAAGACAACCATTCTCATTCACCATGAGAAGTTCAAAAACCCAGATGTGGGCATGTACGTTCCAAGTAACAATAGACGGGAAATTTGCACCATTCATCAGTCTGAGGGATGATGACAGACATAGATAGCATGATTACAAACTGCAATACAACATTGACTGACACAGCCAGTGAGATACTTAGGAAGGAACGTCAGAGGACAACGGCCTGTGTCACCAAATATGTTCTTGATCTCGCTGATGCAGGAGAGATTCGAAGAAGAGCCGGCATGAAACAGAACGAGTGAAAGAATACAGGATAGCCGACAAGAGTGTTCAAAAGACCCTGAGGAAAGCAAAGGAGGACAGTGCGAGGAGATTGAAACTTGCCTGAACAAAAATATCAGCGTAACAGATGGTGAAGGATCTAACTTCAGGAAAACAGGGTAGATCATCAAATATCCAGGACTCGCCTGGAACATGTCTGAAAGAGCACTAAATTCTCAGCAGATGGACATAATATTGCTCAGAGCTATACAACCATGTGTCATGATGATAATACAGTACTGGACTGCACTTGGCACTCAGAAAAAGATCTACAACCGATCCTTCGCGAGGCAGCTTAGATTGTAGTAGCTGCACTGAAAAAGGAAAAGTCTGCTGGGGTTGATAATATTTCAGTATAACTTGTTCAAGCAGGCAGGAAGACCATGAAAGGTCTGTAAAAAGTTCTGAAGAACAGAAGAATGGCCGACCTCAATGACTCCGTCGCTGGTTACTACGCTCCCTCAAGAGGGCCAACTCTGTCAGAACTATAGAACCATCAGCCTAAAAATAAAGTCATGCTGAAAGTCATCTTTAACAGGCTCAAACCCCAAGTTGAAGAGATTATCGCTGCACAAAAGGCTGATTTCAGTGTCGGAAGAAGCACAACAGAACAGATAGGATTATTCTATGTAGAAATTACTCAGGTGAGCAGATGGTCATTTTTGAGTCTCCTGGGCGTTTCTCGAAATGTCTCCGGGCCAAAATCTATGGTAAAATGAATGTATATTTTAATGCACAGGGTTGCCAAACTCTACTATTAAAGGAGAGCGAACCTCTTTTTTTTTCTCCTGGGCTCCTGGACTATATGCCAAATATGACCATTCTAGCTTGAATGGCTGTGGAGAAATCTATGACGAAAAAATTTTCATTATCAAAGATATGGAAACTACAGCAGTTGGAGAATCCGACTATACCCCCGCCTAACTGCTTAAATCAAATGGTGTTATTTTCGTGACAAAAAGCATAGAGAGAGAACTCATTGTCACCATGTATACTAAATATCAATATTCTTTATAAATCCCTTTCTATGTAATATGGAATAAAATGATTTCACATTGACAGAAAGAAAAAATTATAAATACATGTAAGACAGAAGTCTTTATCAGTCTGTATACCAAATATGAACATTCAAACTTGAATGGTTGCTGTGAAATCTGTTACAAAAAAATTGCATTATTCAAAGTCAGGAGAGAAAGAAAATTGGAAAAATATTGGGAGGAATAAGCAAAAGAAGGCTGGTTCTCAATCCCACAATACAACAATGTATCATCAACCTTCATACAAAATATCCCTACTCTAACTTACAGATGCATAGAAATCTTTAGCAAAAAATTCATTATTCAAAGTAAAGAGAAAAAGAAAATCTGACAAATACAGGGAAGAATGAGCAGGAGAAGGCTGGTTCTCAATCCCACGATAAAGGTAGTCATCATCAACCTGCATACCAAATATGTCTACTCTAGCCTGCATGGTTGTGAAGGAATCTTTGACGCAAAAATTCATTATTCTAAGTATGGAAAGAAAATTGGACAAATACAGGGCAGAATAAGCAGGAGAAGGCTGGTTTGCAATCTCACGATACAATAAGTTGTCATTAACCTACATACCAAGTATGACTACTCTAGCTTGCATGGTTGTGGAGAAATCTTAGACGAAAAATTTCATTATTCAAAGTATGGAAAGAAACAAAATTGGACAAATACAGAGAAGAATAAGCAGAAGTCCTGTTTGCAATCCCACCATACAATAAGTTGTCATTAACCTGCATACCAAATATGACTACTCTAGCTTGCATGGTTGTGGAGAAATCTTTGACGAAAAATTTCATTATTCAAAGTATGGAAAGAAAGAAAATCGGACAAATAAAGGGAAGAATAAGAAGAGAAGGCTGGTTAACAATCCCACCATACAACATGTCATCATCAACTTGCATACTAAATATGACTACTCTAGCTTGCATGGTTGTGGAGAAATCTTTGACGAAAAATTTGATCAAAAGGGGATGGAAGGATGGACGGAAGGACAGATGGATGGAAGGATGAACGGATGGACGGACAGATGTAAACCAGTATACCCCCCACTTTTTCAAAGCGGGGGTATAATAAAGACAAGAGGTCATGATGGACCTAAATGGTCCATGATGGACCTAAATCACTAACCTGAGTTATGATGAAATAACATGGAAGATCATCTATTTGATGATGGTTCAAATGGAGCAGTTTTGCACTTTCTAATCTATATTCTGACAAAGTTTCATGAAGATTGAATCAAAACTGTGCTCTCTAGAGTGTACACAATGTTTTTCTAAGATCTGACCTGGCAATCTAGTTTTTGATCAGATATTATTTAGTTTCAAACTTGGCCTACACTTCATGAAGACTAGAACTGTTGGACAAGCCGACTATACCCCCGCTTAACAGCTTTTAGTAAAATGGTGTCATTTTCATTACATGGAACATAGAGAGAGAGAACTCACTGTCAATATGTATAGCCAATATCAAATGTTCTACTAATATTTCTATGAAATACAGAAAAAATATTTCACATGGACAGAAAAAACAAGTCCCTGTCAACTCCTACACTAAATATGAACCATCTACCTTCAACAGTTGCTGAGAAATCTTATACGAAAAATTACAGTACTGAATGCATGGACAGAATGCATGGAGAGAAAAAAAAAGTGAACAAATACAGGGAAGAACAAACTGGAGAAAGCCGGTTTGCTATCCCACAATACAACTTATCCTTGTCAGTCTGTATACCAAATATGAACTTTCTATCATACATGGTTGAGAAGATATCTTTGACCAAAAAACTGGAGTGAAAGAAAAAGGAACAAATACAGGGAAAACCAAGCAGGAGAAGGCTTGTTCTCAATCCCATGATACAACTTGTCGTTGTCAATCTGTATAACAAATATGAACTTTCTATCTTAAATGGTTGTGGAGATATCTTCGACGAAAAAGTGTTACGGAATTACAGAAGGACGGACGGACAAACAGATGTAAACCAGTATACCCCCCCACTTTTTCAAAACACATCATCACCAACATGTATACCAAATATGACAATTCTAGCTTGAAACGTTGTGGAGAAATCTTTTACGAAAAATTTCATTATTCAAAGTATGGAAAGAAAGAAAATTGGACAAATACAGGGAAGATTAAGCAGGAGAAGGCTGGTTTGCAATCCCACGATACAACACACCATCATCAACCTGTATGCCATATATGACCATTTTAGCTTGAAAGGTTGTGGAGAAATCTTTGACGAAAAATTTCATTATTCAAAGTATGGAAAGAAAGAAAATTGGACAAATAAAGGGAAGAATAACCAGGAGAAGACTGATTTGCAATCCCACGATACAACACATCATCACCAACATGTATACCAAATATGACCATTCTAGCTTGAATGGTTGTGGAGAAATCTTTTACGAAAAATTTCATTATTCAAATTCAAAGTATGGAAAGAAAGAAAATCGGACAAATAAAGGGAAGAATAAGCCAAGAAGACTGATTTGCAATCCCACATTACAACACATCATTATCAATATGTATACCAATTATGACCATTCTAGCTTGCATGGTTGTGGAGAAATCTTTGACGAAAAATTTCATTTTTCAAAGTATGGAAAGAAAGAAAATCGGACAAATAAAGGGAAGAATAAGCAGGAGAAGGCTGGTTTGCAATCCCACGATACAACACATCATCACCAACATGTATACCAAATATGACCATTCTAGCTTGCATGTTTGTGGAGAAATCTTTGACGAAAAATTTCATTATTCAAAGTATGGAAAGAAAGAAAATCGGACAAATAAAGAGAAGAATAAGCCGGAGAAGGCTGGTTTTCAATCCCACGATACAAAACATCATTACCAATATGTATACCAAATATTATCATTCTAGCTTGCATGGTTGTGGAGAAATCTTTGACGAAAAATTATAAGGGGACGGAGGGACGGAAGGACGGACGGACAGATGTAAACCAGTATACCCCCCACTTTTTCAAAGCGGGGGTATAAGATTAAGCAGGAGAAGGCTGGTTTGCAATCCCACAATACAACACACCGTCATCAACCTGTATGCCATATATGACCATTCTAGCTTGAAAGGTTGTGGAGAAATCTTTGACGAAAAATTTCATTATTCAAAGTATGGAAAGAAAGAAAATCGGACAAATAAAGGGAAGAATAAGCAGGAAAAGGCTGGTTTGCAATCCCATGATACAACACATCATCACCAACATGTATACCAAATATGACCATTCTAGCTTGAATGGTTGTGGAGAAATCTTTTACGAAAAATTTCATTATTCAAAGTATGGAAAGAAAGAAAATCGGACAAATAAAGGGAAGAATTAGCCGGAGAAGACTGATTTGCAATCCCACATTACAACACATCATTATCAATATGTATACCAATTATGACCATTCTAGCTTGCATGGTTGTGGAGAAATCTTTGACGAAAAATTTCATTTTTCAAAGTATGGAAAGAAGGAAAATCGGACAAATAAAGGGAAGAATAAGCAGGAGAAGGCTGGTTTGCAATCCCACGATACAACACATCATCACCAACATGTATACCAAATATGACCATTCTAGCTTGCATGTTTGTGGAGAAATCTTTGACGAAAAATTTCATTATTCAAAGTATGGAAAGAAAGAAAATCGGACAAATAAAGAGAAGAATAAGCCGGAGAAGGCTGGTTTGCAATCCCACGATACAAAACATCATTACCAATATGTACACCAAATATTATCATTCTAGCTTGCATGGTTGTGGAGAAATCTTTGACGAAAAATTATAAGGGGACGGACGGAAGGACGGACGGAGGGACGGAAGGACGGAGGGACGGACGGACAGATGTAAACCAGTATACCCCCCACTTTTTCAAAGCGGGGGTACAATAAACATTCTGACAAAGTTTCATGAAGATTCAATGCAAAATAAAGCCACAATTGAGTACACAAGACTTTTCTATGATTTGACCTAGTGACCTAGTTTTTGACCTGACAAGACCCAGTTTCAAACATGGCCTAGATTTCATTACGATAATCATTCTGACAAAGTTTCATGAAGATTGAACCAAAACTGTGCCCTGTAGAGTATCCACAATGTTTTTCTAAGGTTTGACCTAGTAACCTCGTTTTTGATCCAACATGACCCAGTTGCATCCTTGGTTGGTTGGTTGATTTGATGCTTAACGTCCACGGTAAACAACGAAGGTCATGTCGGGACGGTCAGTTAACCTAACCACACTATTCCTGGGCAGGCTTAGACCTCCTAAGCGGTTAACCAGTACTAAGTGCACATACTTTCGCCAGTAACTGACAACTGCTCTTCTTGAATCAGCGGAAGGAGAAACGAAAGTATGTGGCCAGACCGGGATTCGAACCCAGGACCTCTGACTTACGAGTCAGGTGCCCTACCGATTGCGCTACCCGGCCCGGCAGTTGCATCCTTGGTCTAGATTTGTTGGAGATAAACATTTTGACAGAGTTTCATGAAGATTGGAACAAAACTGTGCCCTCTAGAGCATTCACATGTTTTTTTTTAGCTCTGGCCTAGTGACCTAGTTTTTGACCTGACAAGGCCCAGTTTCAAATTTGGTCTAGATTTCATAAAGATAAGCATTCTGACAAAGTTTCATGAAGATTGGATCAAAACTGTGCCCTCTAGAGTGTACACAAGGTTTTTCTAAGATCTGACCTAGTGACCTAGTTTTTGACCCCACATGATTCAGTTTCGGTCTTGGCCAAGATTGTATAAGGATAAAGATTCTGACAAAGTTTCATGAAGATTGGATTATAACTGTGCCCTCTAGAGTGTACACAAGGTTTTTCTAAGATCTGACCTAGTGACCTAGTTTTTGACCCATCATAACTCAGTTTCAATCTTGGCCTAGATTGTATAAGGATAAAGATTCTGACAAAGTTTCATGAAAATTGGATCATAACTTTGCCATCTAGAGTGTACACAAGGTTTTTCTAAGATTTGACCTAGTGACCTAGTTTTTAACCCCACTTGACCCAGTTTAAAACTTGATCTAGATTTCTTTAAGATGAACATTCTGACAAAGTTTGATGATGATTGGATCAAAACTGTGCCCTCTGTGTCATTCTAAGAATTATTTCTATTTTTAGCTCTGGCAGCCATTTGTTCAGAGGAGTTGGTTGGTTGGTTGGTTGATTTGATGCTTAACATCCATGGTAAACAACTAAGGTCATGTCGGGATGGTCAGTTAACCTAACCACACTATTCCTGGGCAGGCTTAGACCTCCTAAGCGGTTAACCAGTACTAAGTGCACATACTTTCGCCAGTAACTGACAACTGCCCTTCTTGAATCAGCGGAAGGAGAAACAAAAGTATGTGGCCAGACCGGGAATCGAACCCAGGACCTCTGACTTACGAGTCAGGTGCCCTAATGATTGCGCTACCCGACCTGGCTGTTCAGAGGAGTGGAACCGTTTTAGCAATTTTGGTTCAGGACCATGAGTCAAACATTTCTGTGAAATTATTTTGAAATCGAGCCATTGGCTTCAGAGGAGATGTCTTTTAAAGGTTTTTCTATTTTTAGATTTCTATTTTTAGCTCTGGTGGCCATTTTGTTCTGCGGAGTGGAACCCTTTTAGCAATTTGGTTCAGGGCCATGAGTCAAACATTTCTGTGAAATTTTTTTGAAATCGACCCATTGGCTTCACAGGAGATGTCATTTGAAGGTTTTTCTATTTTTAGCTCTGGCGGCCACTTTGTTCAGCAGCGCGGAACCTTTTAGCAATTTTGGTTCAGGGCTATAACAGAAACATTTCTGTGAAGTTATTTTGAAATTGGCTTACTGGTCTAGGAGCAGATGTCGTTTGAAGGAACTGTTGACGACAGACGGACGGACGACGGACAAATATCGATCACAATAGCTCACCTTGAGCACTTTGCGCTCAGGTGAGCTAAAAATTGGACAAACTAGAACTGTCAGAAAATCTGACTATACCCCCACTGCAGCTCTTCTAATGTGTATGGTCTGTAAGAAGAAAATTAAACATGAAATAAACAAACCTACCATGTATGAGCAGTCTATCATGAACAGTTGTTAAAGGTAGGTTCCTGTACTTTGGAATGCATCATAATTTTGATGATCTTTCATCCAAGTTGTTGGAAAGCACTTATAAAAGGGAATGAATAAGTTTCACTAAAAAGTGTAAATCAAAAAATTATTAGAAAAGTTGTTTTGCTAGGGATTTCCTAACTCTGCTTCGCACACCAGTTAGCGCTATTTTTAGTTCACGCCAAAAATAGATAACGCAGCTGAGGTCATGCTGCATTGCATTTTGGGATAGCTTTAACCCATCCACTATGCCAGGACCTCTAGGAGAGCTCACGACAAGGAAAAATTGACCTTTGGAGAATGGCATCGGAAATCACGCATTTATAGACATAATAAACATAGTTATTTTTAGAACTGGAATTCCAACAATAGAAAATAAACCAAAAGGGAAAACGACTATTTTCTTCAACATCTGACGAGTTTCTCAGTAGAACAAATTCAGAAAAATAAGAGAATTCAATACTGCTCAGAAAAAGACGAAATTATTTTGTGGACATAATTGTTATCGCTAGTACAGGAACCTACCTTTAAGAACTCTGCTATGAAAAGGTGTCAAGCCTTGTATCAATTATGAAATGGCAGAGTTGCCCAGAAATCTTTTACAAAAAAAAAAAAATAACAGTACTGAATGCATGGAAAGAATAGAGAACCAGAGGGCCATGAGGCCCTGAATCACTCACCTGGGCAATTGGCAAGGTGGCTTTTTCTTATCATGTCTGAAATTGTCAAAATATGAGTCTTGGGTCAAAAGTCAAAGAATGACCATGACCGCTTGTACTCATAAATCTTCATGTACTCATTAAGACAACCATATATACCATTTTTAGGCCAAAATCTTCAAAACTTTCCACGAAATCTTATGTTCTAGCATTTTCCCATATTTGACCATGCCGCAAAAAAGGTCAAGGTAAACCCAAGGTCACCATTTGAACAGTCTTGGTGGTACTCTAGTACTCCATGCTAATTATCAAGTCTCAAGGCCATAGGTGTATTGGTTCTGGAGAAGAAAAATATTAAAGAATTATACCATAAGTGGTAGTGGCAGCCATGTTGGTCATGTGACCTGGACCATTTGAACAAATTTTTATTCAATCAACCCCTGGAGGCTCTATATGAAATGTGTTTAGGTTAAAAATGTCAAAATATGAGCAATCTGGATCAAAGGTCCAGAAATGACCTTGACCTCTTGTACTCATAATTCTTCATGACCTCATTAAGTCAACTGTATATACCAATTTTTAGGCCAAAATCTTCAAAACTTTCCATGAAATCTTATGTTCTAGCATTTTCCCATATTTGACCTTGCTGTAAAAAAAGTCAAGGTCAACACAAGGTCAAAATTTGAAGAATCCTGATAGTACTCAAGTACCCAATACTACATACCAAGTCTCAAGGCCATCGGTCAATTGGTTCTGGAGAAGAAGATTTTTAAAGGTTTTTACCATATATGGGCATAGTGGCCATGTTGGTCATATGACCAGGACCGTTAGAAAATTTTTCCATTCCCTCGACCCCTGGAGGCTCTATAAAAAATTTGGTCACAATTGGCCCAGTTGTTTTTGAGGAGATTGTTTGAAACTGTCAAAATATGCGAGTTCTGGGTCAAAGGTCAAAGAATGACATTGACCTCTTGTACTCACAAATCTTCGGGTACCCATTAAGATGACTGAATATACCAGTTTTTAGGCCAAAATCTTCAAAACTTATCATGAAATCTCATGTTCTAGCATTTTCCCATATTTGACCATGCCGTAAAAAAGGTCAAGGTCAACACAAGGTCATAATTTTAACAATCTTGATAGTACTCAAGTACCCAATGCTACATACCAAGTCTCAAGGCCATCGGTCAACTGGTTCTGGAGAAGAAGATTTTAAAGGTTTTTACCATATATGGGTGTGGTGGCCATGTTGGTCATGTGACCTGGACGGTACAAATAAATTTTTGTTCCCTCAAGCCCTGAAGGCTCTATATGAAATTTGGTTTCAACTGGCCCAGTGGCTTTTGCGGAGATTGTTAGAACTTATCAAAATATGAGAGTTCAGGGTCAAAGGTCAAAGAATGACATTGACCTCTTGTACTCGTAAATCTTCATGTAGTCATTAAGATGACTGTAGATACCAATTTTTAGCCCAAAATCTTCAACAGTTTCCAAGATATCTTATGTTGTAGCATCTTGCCATATAAAAGCATAAGGAAGCCAATTTGACCTTACCGTAAAAAAGGTCAAGATCAACCCAAGGTCATAATTTGAACAATCTTGGTAGTACTTGCGTACCCGATGCTATATATCAAGTTTCAAGGCCATCGGCCTATTGATTCTGGAGAAGAAGTTTTTTTTAGGTTTTTACCATATATGGGCATGACGGCCATGTTGATCATGTGACCAGGACAGTTTGAACAATTTTTCGTTCCTAAGGTCCCAGGAGGCTCTATATGAAATTTGGTTACAATCGGCCCAGCGGTTTCAGAGGAGAAGTCATTTGAAATTGTGGACGGACGGACGGACAGACGGACGGACGACGGACGAGGACGGACGACAGAGCCTTACCATCCTATAAGCTCCCCCAGAGCCGCTGGCTCAGGTGAGCTAAAAACCCAAGAGTAGATCTCTATCCAATGACACTTTTTGTCATTGTCACCCTGTATACCAAATATGAACTTTCTATCTTATACTGTTACAGAAATATCTTAGACAAACAAGAGGGCCATGATGGCCCTGGATCGCTCACCTGAGTATCCTGTGACCTTAACCTCAGAAGCATCCATATGACCAATAAACAGAGTTTCACAAAGATTAAATGGAAAATGAACCCTTTATTGTGTACCTAAGGTTTTCATAAGATTTGACCTAATGACCTAGATTTTGACCCCACATGACCCAGTCTCAAACCTGGTCTAGATTTCTTGGATATGAACATTCTGACAAAGTTATCAAAACTGTGCCCTCTAGAGTGTACACAATGTTTTTCTAAGGTTTAACCTGGTGACCTACTTTTTGACCCAACATGACCAAGTTGCACCCTTGGTCCAGATTTGTTGGAGACAAACATTCTGACAAAGTCTAATGAAGATTAGAACAAAACTGTGTCCTCTACAGCATTCACACAGCTTTTCTAAAAACCGACCTAGTGACCTAGTTTTTGACCTGACATGGCCCAGTTTCAAATCTGGTATAGATTTTATGAAAATAAACATTCTGACAATGTTTCATGTAGATTGGATCATAACTGTGCCCTCTAGAGTGTACACAAGGGTTTTCTAAGATTTGACCTAATGACCTAGTTTTTGACCCCACAAGACTCAGATTCAAATCTGGCCTAGATTTTATATAAATAAACATTCTGACAAAGTTTCATGAAGACTGGATCATAATTGTGCTCTCTAGAGTGTGCACGAGGTTTTTCTAAGATTTGACCCAGTGACCTAGTTTTTGACCCCATATGACCCAGTTTCAAAGATGGTCTAGATTTCATTTTAATAAACATTCTGACAAAGTTTCATGATGATTGGATCATAACTGTGCCGTCTGTGTCATTCTAAGATTTATTTCTATTTTTAGCCCTGGCAGCCATTTTGTTCAGTGGAGTGGAACCGTTTTAACAATTTTTGTTCAGGGCCATCAGTAAAACATTTCTGTGAATTTTTTTTTAAATCGAGCCATTGACTTCAGAGACGATGATGTTTAGAGTTTTTTTCTATTTTTAGCTCTGGTGGCCATATTGTTCAGCGGAGTGGAACCATTTAAGCAATATTGGTAGAGGGTCTCCTTAGGAACATTTCTGTGAAATTATTTCAAAATCGGCCCAGCAGTTTTGAAGGAATAGTGGTTTAAAGGTTTTTCTATTTTTAGCTCTGGCGGCCATATTATTCAGCGGAGCGGAACCATTTAAGCAATTTTGGTAGAGGGTCTTCTAAGGAAAATTTCTGTGAAATTATACCAAAATCGGCCCAGCAGTTTTGGAGGAGAAGTCATTTAAAGGTTTTTCTATTTTTAGCTCTGGCGGCCATATTGTTCAGCCGAGTGGAGCGATTTGGATAAAAAAACAGTATTATTGATTCCCCCTGCCTATAGATGCTATATATGAAATTTGGTTACAACGGGCCTTGTAGTTTCAGAGGAGATGTCGTTTGAAAATGTTGACGGACGGACGACGTATGACGGACGAAGGATGCCTGCCTATACTACAGGCTCACCTGTGAGCCTTCGGCTCAGGTGAGCTAACAAATACACGTACAGGGAATACAAATAGGAGAAGGCCGGTTCTCTATCCTAAGATACAACCTGTCATTGTCAACCTGTAACCAAATATACTCGGTCAAAAAAGTAACGATACCAACTATCGGCCATATTTTCAAGGAACCAAGTGCATACTGGAATTAATTGAGGCTCATGTATGTTTGGGGAGACGCCAAAGAACAAAATGCTTGGAAAATTGTCAACCCATACTTTTCCACATTAGAGTTATCTGGCATTATTTGATAGGAGTCAATTTGAATGCATCTCATTTCTGCGCATGCGCAGGAATAAATTTTGTATTACGCAGAAAAGTCCATAATGCAGGAAGTTCGAAAAACACTTAAAATGTTTAATGTTTTGTACTCAGGCTTTACAGGCGAGGTTTAAATTCTTCAAATTCTCAGATTATCTCCCTTTTAATTAAAAATATAGCGATTTTCAAGGCGTCATTATTACTGTACCTGTCGGTCTTTTTTCAAAGTTTCTTCATAAACATTTTTGTTATGTCATTGTTTTCATGGCATAATGACAAAATTGGAAGAATTGTTACACGCCCGCTAGCCATTAAGATTTCGATTTCCTATGGAAATCCCACTGAAAGAGGCATTTAAACAGTCTTTAAAGGAATCGCAGTACCCTGACTTGTGGTTCAAATTCTTGTATCAAAAGCGGTCAAATTTTGATTTCTTTGGCAAGCAGCCTTACCTAAGGCCTTGCTCTTGTGTATGGAGCACAGAATCTTGGAAATCATTATTCACAAACTAATTTTAAGAAGCAAATTCGGTGAATTTATATCCCCCGCCGAAGTGGCCTTGATTTGTTTATGGCTGTTAATGTGTCATGACAATATATAATTATTATAAGTGTCATGAAATTCCATTTATTGGTTACTTAGTTATGACTCAATTTGTTGATTTTAAGCCAATTCAAGGGCAATAACTCATTGCTTACTGAAGCAATTCTGACAAACTGTAAGATGCACCAACGTTTTATGGTGATACATATTTTGTATAATTTTCATAGAATTCTATTCATTGATAAGTTAGTTATGGCTGGAAATGGCAATCTCGCATTGATCCAAGGGCAATAATTCATGCACTTTTGATGCCATTCTGATGAAACTTTATGTTGATACAAAATTTCATGAAGTATTGGTTACTTGTTTATGCCTCATTTCACTGATTTTAAGTCAATTAAAGGGCAATAACTCATGCATTACTGAATCCAGTCTGAGAAAACTTCATGTGCATCAGCACATTATAGTGATATATATTTATTTTAAGTTTCTTGAAATTCTCCCGAGTGGTTACTTAATTACAGCACATTTCATTGATTTCAAGTTAATTAAAGGGCAATAACTCATGCATTACTGAAACTAGTCTGATGAAACTTTATGTGCCACAGCACGTTATAGTGATATATACTTATTTTAAGTTTCAAGAAATTCCGCTCAGTAGTTACTTAGTTATGGATCATTTCATTGATTTTAAGCCAATAAAGGGGCAATAACTCATGCACTAGTCTTATGAAATTCATGTGCCGCAACGTGTTATAGTGATATATATTTATTTTAAGTTTCATGAAATTCCGTCCAGTGGTTACTTAGTTATGGCTCCAGATGGACAGACAGAAGGACTGGCGGGTCAATTAAAGGGCAATAACTCATGCATTACTGAATCCAGTCTGAGGAACTTTATGTGCATCAGCACATCATAGTGATATATATTTATTTTAAATTTCATGAAATTCTCCCGAGTGGTTACTTAGTTAAGGCTCATTTCATTGATTTCAAGTTAATTAAAGGGCAATTACTCATGCATTACTGAAGCCAGTCTGATGAAACTTCATGTGCAGCAGCGCGTTATAGTGATATATATTTATTTTAAGTTTCAAGAAGTTCAAAATTCCGTCCAGTGGTTACTTAGTTATGGCTCCGGATGGACAGACAGAAGGACTGGCGGGTCAATTAAAGGGCAATAACTCATGCATTACTGAATCCAGTTTGAGGAAACTTCATGTGCATCAGCACATCATAGTGATATATATCTATTTAAAATTTCATGAAATTCTCCCGAGTGGTTTACTTAGTTAAGGCTCATTTCATTGATTTCCAGTTAATTAAAGGGCAATAACTCATGCATTACTGAAGCCAGTCTGATGAAACTTCATGTGCAGCAGCGCGTTATAGTGATATATATTTATTTTAAGTTTCAAGAAATTCCGCTCAGTGATTACTTAGTTATGGATCATTTCATTGATTTTAAGCCAATAAAGGGGCAATAACTCATGCATTACTGAAGCCAGTCTGATGAAACTTCATGTGCCGCAGTGCGTTACAGTGATATATATTTATTTTAAGTTTCATGAAATTCCGTCCAGTGGTTACTTAGTTATGGCTCCGGACGGACGGACGGACGGACAGACAGAAGGACGGACATGGAGAAACCTATATCCCTACGCCTTCGGCGGGGGATAAAAACTGTGAACTTGAGCAGTTTTAATGATGTTACTCTGTGAAAATGAAAACTGACCCCTTGCATATTCAAACGACCCATGTAACATGTGTAGTGTTAGGAAACCAAAACAAATAAGTTTGTTCAATAAGCAAATGGATACTCTTTTGAAATTAGTAAACTATGTATGTTCTTAATTTCTGCAATTGCCATAGCAACAGAAGAAATTTCATGTATAGGAACTTTTTTGACCTAGTATATAAACTATCTTATACCGTTACACAGATATTTTTGACAAACAGTTGGGAGAGAAAGAAAAGTGAACAAATACCAGGAAGAACAAACAGGAGAGGGCCAGTTCTCAATCCAAGGATACAAAAAGTCATTGTAAACCTGTATACCAAATATATACCTTCTATCTTGAACAGTTGCTGAGAAATCTTTTACAAAAAAATTACAGAACTGAATGCATGGAGAGAAAGAAAAGTGAATACAGAGAAGAACAAACAGCAGAAGGCCGGTACTGTATCCCATGATACAACTTGTCATTGTCAACCAGTGTACAAATATAATCATTCTATTTCTTACCATTGCAGAGATATCTTTGACAAAAATTTGTGGAGAGAAAGAAAAGTGAACAAATACAAGGAAGAACAAACAGGAGAAGGCCAGTTCTAAATCCCACGATACAACTTGTGGTTGTCAGGCTGTATATACTCAATTCTCCTACTTCCATAGTTTCTGCTATTTCCGTAGTTTGCCCGTGTCTATGTCAACAGCTAAACACGTGACCTCTCATAGCTAGTACAATATCTATAGCCCAGTTCAAATCACCAGATATTAAAATTTTCTGTTTTCATTGCAATGTTACTCTTTTATTCTACAATGAAATTCACTTGAAAGATAACTGGAAATATGTGTTAATAAAACTCTAAGACCTGAGTTCAAAATGATATCTGAAAACGAAATTTTCACTGAGCTAGGAAATTTTTTCACTTGTGAATTAAGCAAATCTACTTCTTTGAACTGCACTATATTTTACAAATTTTCCCAACATTTTGACCTCAAGAGCAAAAACTTCCATTTGACCTACGTACCCAAGGAGAAAGTTTCTTACAGTCAGCACTATTTTTTAAAGAAAGATTAAATTTACATTTCTTTGATGTTGTGACTTCATTTTTGACAAGTAAGTCATCAATATTCAGACATTTAAATACAAGCTGTGCAACATGCTAGATAAAACATTATTTGACTGACTTCTATTAGAGCTACGGAAATAGGATCATACGGCATACTAAATATGAAGTTTCTATCTTATACAGTTCTTGAGATATCTTTGACAAAAAAGTGTTACGGAATCATGGAAGGATGGACGGAGCTATGGACAGATGTAAACCAGTATACCCCCCACTTTTTCAAAGCAGGTGTATAATAAAGGGAAGAATAAGCAGGAGAGGGCTGGTTCGCAATCCCACAATACAACACACCCTCATCAGCCTGTATGCCAAATATGACCATTCTAGCTTGTATGGTTGTGGAGAAATCGTAGATGAAAAATTTGATGACAAGGGGACAGACGGAGGGATGGACAGAGGGATGGACAGACAGACAGAAGTAAACCAGTATACCCCCCACTTTTTCAAAGCGGGGGTATAATAACATGTAACATTGGGAATGGTCAGTTAAAGATTGCTGGGTGCATAAACTAGTTTACTGGATCCAACCCATTTCATAGCTGAATTTACTTACAAAAGACTGGCATAATTATTTGGATTATTTGCAGTAAACCTCCAGATATTGACAAACAAACACGGTTAGATAAAATAGTACATTACTGCTTTAAAAGATAGTTGTTTGAAATAAGCGCTTCTTTAAGTTCCTTCTTTTGTTCATCGTTCTGTGAAAGTTCCAATAGTCTTTTAATCATTTCACTTGTCATCTGATACCGCCCTCCCTTGACGTCTCTTTTTGGGTTTCGTAGAACATAAAGAGCCTCTGAAAAACAAAAAATATATTCAAATATGATGACTCCTTCCACAGCAAAGAAAAAGAACATAGCATATGTCAAATATTTACAAAATTGCCCAAAATTTCATCAGGTGATCTCAATCTCAGCCAAAAACAAGATTTCAAATTCAGAAGTCTGGTTCAAATAACTTACCTGCAATCTTGCTCACAAGGTTGTATTTTTCAGGAAAAAGGGAAATGACTCCAAAATTTCATGTCCGTCAAATTTAGAAAATAGGTTTGTAAAACACTACTGCCCAACCACATGCCTAATCCAAGTCACTAAAGAGAATGGTCTGTATAAACAAGGGCTTCGCAAGCGGCGCATAATACGCCCGTTTCAATGTCCTAAAGGAGTTACAGAATGAACAAGATTGTTTACAATAGGATAGACAGGAAGACAAACAGAGGCAATCACTCTATAATTAACTAGAACTGTTGGCGAATCCGACTATACCCCGGCTTAACTGCTTAAATCAAATGGTGTTGATTTCGTAACAAAAAGCATAGAGAGAGAGAGAAATCATTGTTACCATGTATACCAAATATGAATGGTTGCTGTGAAATCTGTTACAAAAAATTACATTATTCAAAGTAAAGAGAGAAAGAAAATCGGACAAATACAGGGAAGAAAAAGAGGAGAAGGCTGGTTCTCAATCCCATGATACAGTAAGTAATCATTAACCTGCATACCAAATATGACTACTCTAGCTTGCAAAGTTGTGGAGAAATCTTTGACGAAAAATTTCATTATTCAAAGTATGGAAAGAAAGAATATTGGACAAATACAGGGAAGAATAAGCAGGAGAAGGCTTGTTCTCAATCCCATGATACAACATATCGTCATCAACCTGCATACCAAATATGACTACCCTACCTTGCTTGGTTGTGGAGAAATCTTTGACGAAAAATTTCATTACTCAAAGTAGGGAAAGAAAGAAAATCAGACAATTACAGGGAAGAATAAGCAGAAGAAGGCTGGTTCTCAATCCAAAGATACAACATGTTGTCATCAACCTGCATACCAAATATGACTAGCTTGCATGGTTGTGGAGAAATCTTTGACGAAAATTTCATTATTCAAAGTATGGAAAGAAAGAAAATCGGACAAATACAGGAAAGAATAAGCAGGATAAGGCTGGTTCTCAATCACACAGTACAACATGTCGTCATCAACCTGTATGCCAAATATGATCAGTGTAGCTTATATGGTTGTGAAGAAATCTTTGATGAAAAATTTGATTAAAAGGGGATGGAAGGACAGATGGACGGACAGACATACAGATGTAAACCTGTATACCCCCCCGCCTACTTTTTCAAAGCGGGGGTATAATGACTGCAACATTATTTAAATATTTAACACATCAAATACTGTTGTATAAGTTGCTAGTCAAAGTGGAACAAGGGAGATAACCCAAATATACTAGATATACCATTTTTTGTTCTACTTTTTTCCCCTGAAATATATGTGAAATATATTGTACAAGATAAATATACACAAAATAGCCCATAAGAACTAATGAAAGGGATTAACTCTAAAACGAAGAAAGGGAGAGCAGCAATTGTTGAACGCGACACACCATTGGGACTTCATACACATTGCTATGAAGTTTCATGAAGATATCCCAAATGGTTATCTAGTTATGGCACGCACAAGACTTGCAGGGAAAAAATTAATCAAAGGGGCATATCTTAGAAACTAAGGAAGGGGGAGCAACCATTCTTGTACGCGACACGTTCCCCAAACTTAATACATATACCTACCAAATTTCATGAAGATATCCCAAATGGATACTGAGTTATGGCGCTCACAAGAATGTTTACAGACGGACGGACAAACAGACGGATGGACGGACAGTGCCATGACATAATACGTCCGTTTTTTCAAAAAGGGCATATAAAAATGTCATGAAAGGAACAAATTTGCATTGTACTTTTCAAACTAGAAAATGTGTTTATGAAACACTATGCCCCCAACCATATGCTTGCCTCTAAAGAAGGCTCATCTTATAATGTTTGTACCTTTGTACCGTAGGCTTCAATGCACTAAATAAAACAAGGGCCCTGAGTTGCTCACCTTTGAGCAACTGGCAAGGTGGCTTTTTCTAATCATGTCTGAAATTGTCAAAATATGAGTCTTGGGTCAAAAGTCAAAGAATGACCATGACTGCTTGTACTCATAAATCTTCATGTACTCATTAAGACAAGCATATATACCATTTTTAGGCCAAAATCTTCAAAACTTTCCCTGAAATCTTATCTTCTAGCATTTTCCCATATTTGACCATGCCGCAAGAAAGGTCAAGGTAAACCCAAGGTCACCATTTGAACACTCTTGGTGGTACTCTAGTACTCCATGCTACTTACCAAGTTTCAAGGCCATAAATGTATTGGTTCTGGAGAAGAAAAATATTAAATATTTATACCATAAATGGTAATGGCGGCCATGTTGGTCATGTGACCTGGACCTTTGAACAAATTTTTATTCAATCAGCCCCTGGAGGCTTTATATGAAATGTGTTTACAATTGGCCCTTTGGCTTTTGAGGTAATGTTTGAAAATGTCAAAATATGAGAGATCTGGATCAAAGATCAAGAAATGACCTTGACCTCTTGTACTCATAATTCTTCATGACCTCATTAAGACAACTGTATATACCAAGTTTTAGGCCAAATCTTCAAAACTTACCATGAAATCGTATGTTCAAGCATTTTCCCATATTTGACCTTGCTGTAAAAAAGGTCAAGGTCAACCAAAGGTCATAATTTGAATAATCTTGATAGTACTCAAGTACCCAATGCTACATACCAACTCTCAAGGCCGTCAGTCAATTGGTTCTGGAGAACAAGATTTTTAAAGGTCTTAACCATATATGGGTGTAGCGGCCATGTTGGTCATGTGACCAGGACCGTTAGAAAATTTTTTCATTCCCTCAACCCCTGGAGACTCGATATGAAATTTTGTCACAATTGGCCCAGTGGTTTTTGAGGAGATTGTTAAACTTTGAAATTGTCAAAATATGAGAGTTCTGGGTTAAAGGTCAAAGAATGACCTTGACCTCTTGTACTTACAAAATTTCATATACTCATTAAGATGACTGTATATACCAATTTTTAGGCCAAAATCTTCAAAACTTTCCATTTAATCTTATATTCTAGCATTTTCCCATATTTGACCTTGCCGTAAAAAAGGTCAAAGGTCAACCCAGTGTCATAATTTCAACAATCTTGATAGTATTTGAGTACCCAATGCTACATACCAAGTTTCAAGGCCATCGGTCAACTGGTTCTGGAGAATAAGATTTTTAAAGGTTTTTGCCATATATGGGCGTGGTGGCCATGTTGGTCATGTGACCTAGTTTTTGACCAGATATGACCTACTTTCAAACTTGGCCTTGATATTGTGATGATAAATATTCTGACAAAGTTTCATGAAGTTTGGATCAAAACTGTGCCTGCTAGAGCGTACACAAGGTTTTTCTAACATTTGACCTAGTAGTGACGGACTGACACACAGACAGACGAGAGTCATTTCTATAGTCCCCCTCCGCCTACGTCGGGTGACAACTAGAACTGTCGGAGAATCCGACTATACCCCTGCTTAACTGCTTTAATCAAACGGTGTTATTTTCATTACATAAAGTATAGGGAGAGAGAACTCATTGTCAACATGTATATCAAATATCAATAAAATCCCTTTCTAGGTAATACGGAGTAAAATGATTTCACATAGACAGATAGAAAAATTAATAAATACATGTAAGACAAAAGTCTTTATCAATCTGTATACCAAATATGAAGATTCAAACCTGAGGAATGCTGTAATATTTTTGTTATGAAAAATTGCAATATTCAAAGTAAGGAGAGAAAGTAAAATTGGAAAAATATTGGGAAGAATAAGCAGGAGAAGGCCGGGTCTCGATCCCATAATACAAGTTATTATCAACTTGCAAAAAAAAATATCCCTCCCCTAACTCGCTATGGCTGCTTAGAAACCTTTGACAAAAATGTCATTATTAAAAGTATGGAGAGAGAGAAAATCGGACAAATACAGGGAAGAATGTGCCAGATACGGGTGGTTTGCAATCAAGGATACAATAAGTTGTTATAAATCTGTATACCAAATATGAACATTCTATCTTGCAGGGTTGCTGTGAAATCTGTTACGAAACATTGCATCATGCAATGTAAAGAGAGAAAGAAACTCTGACAAATACATGGATGAATAAGCAGCAGACGGCTGGGTTTCAATCCCACAACACAATAAGTTGTCATTAACCTGCATACCAAAAATATGACTACTCTAGCTTGCAGAGTTGTGGAGAAATCTTTGACGAAAAATTCATTATTCAAATTATGGAAAGTAAGAAAATTGGATAAATACAGGGAAGAATGAATGAAAGTTAGATTATTTATAGACGCTCAACCCTGGAAAGGGCATACAGCGTCTAAACGTCAACAGTATAAAACGTTTCTATATATAAGACAAGTTCAAAAGCGACCAAATGTTAAAAGTATTGTGTATACGTCCAAATGATGAAACTGTTATGTACAATAAAAGACTATATCTTGTTAAAAAGTCCAGCTTCCTTTAAAAAATTAATGATATGGACAGAAGAATGAATGAATGTTAGATTATTAATAGACGCTCAACCCTGGTAAGGGCATACAGCATCTAAACGTCAACAATATAAAACGTTTCTATATAAAAGACAAGTTCAAAAGCGACCAAATGTTAAAAGTAATGTGTATACGTCCAAATGATAAAACTGTTATGTTCAATAAAAGACTATATCTTGTTAAAAAGTCCAGTTTCCTTTAATTAATAATATGGACAGAAAAACTTTGCTAAAAAGCTCGGTAATGGTTTTAATTTTATAATATTTTGAACGGGTATGGTTAAAGTCAATGCATGATACATGAAGGTGTTTAATAGTAATCACTTCGTTGCATGGTATGCAAAATGGTGCAACCTCACTATTTAACAAGAGCTGTCGCCTGACAGCATAGCTCGCCTGAATAGGTGCTTGCCCATCACACAGTTGCTATGGTGGTGTGGACTACTAAGCATAAAACTTCAGACAAGTATGTCCATAATGACAACATGTTTAGAAACAAAAGCTATCTCAGAAATAAGTCTTAAAATAAAATTAAAATAAAAAATCCACATGAAATGTCAAAGTCCATGAGCTTGAGGTCAAAGAACTAAGGGGTGGGGTGGGGGGCTGCAGGGGCTAGGATGTATGAAAACCTTGAACCATTATCTAACATCAGTCCAAGTATTAGTATCAACTGAGTCCATCGTGGCACTGTGAAATTATGTCTTCATAAATATAAAACTTTACCAAATCTTAAAGACAAAATTCAAAGCTGACGACCTTGACTTCAAGGTCATCCAGTGGGGTTAGTATATGGTGTTTTGTAAAAACTCAAAACAGTGTCTAACATCAGTTCAGGTGTAAATTAAATCTCTGCCAAGCATAATGAATCAGTACGCATTATTAGAAAACTTTAATAAAGACCAAATTTCCTAAGTCCCTGACATCAAGGTCATTAAGCGGGGGTCGGGGAAGTACTATGTAAAACTTTGGACTAATATCTAACTACAGTGCAAATATAAAAAGAATTCATCTGTGAATTCAGGAGATATGTGTCTTTAAAAAACTTTAACCAAAACATCCAATCAATAAAAAGACAATTTTCTAAGTTCATGACCTTAACATCAAGGTCACTGAGGGGGATGGGGGTAGTACCTTGGAAAACTTTGGACCAATATCTAACTACAGTGCAAGTATCAAAGAAATCCATCCATGGGTTAGGGAGATATTGGGCTTTATAAAACTTTGACCAAAACATCCAGTCCAAAAAAACTCCCAATTTTCTAAGTCCATGACCTTGACGTCAAGGTCACGGAGTGGGGTGGGGGTGGTACCCTGTTAAACTTTGGACCAATATCTAACTACAAAGTAAGTATCAAAAGAATCCATCCATGGGTTAAGGAGATACAGGTCTTTAAAAAACTTTAACCAAAACATCCAATCCGGACGCCGACGCTGACGCAGACGCGGACGCCGACGCCAAGGTGACAACAATAGAAAAATAATAAAAATGAATGTGTAATTCTAGTATGCCCCACGGGCACAGAATGATACACAAACAAATGAAGCATGTTAGTATCATGAAAATAGGAAAGATTGAAAGGATAGAATTCGCGATTTGGTTTTTATCTAAATTTTTAAATAAGATCTAATTATGCACGTTGGATCTGTTTGTATGAAGGATTTGATCATTTAAATTTGATCAGTTAAACTGTAAGGACTATATAACGGACAGTTGCTTGTATAGTGGGGTTTCACCACCTGCTACAAGCGAAAGCATCCAACTATTTATACCCCCCCGGTTGGCACGGGGCAAATACAGGGAAGAATAAGCAGGAGAAGGCTGGTTTGCAATCCTACGATTCATCACACCGTCATCAACCTGTAGGCCAAATATGACTATTCTAGCTGGAATGGTTGTGGAGAAATCTTTAATTAAAAATTTCATTATTCAAAGTATGGAAATAAAGAAAAATGGACAAATAAGGGGAAGAATAAGAGGAGAAGGCTAGTTCTCAATCCCATGATACAACACACCGTCATCAGCCTGTATGCCAAATATGACCATTCTAGCTTGTATAGTTGTGGAGAAATCTTTGACAAAAAATTTCATTAAAAGAGGACGGATGGAATGACGGAGGGAGGGACGGAAGGACAGAGGGATGGAAGGGCAGATGGACAGATGTAAACCAGTATACCCCCCTTTTTAAAAGCAGGGGTATAAATATTCTACTTAAATTCCATGAAACATAGAATAAGAAATTTCACAAGGACAAAAAAAACAAGTCACTGTCAACTTATATACCAAATATGAAGATTCTACCTTGAACACTTGCTGAGAAATAAAATTACAGTACTGAATGCATGGAAAGAATACATGAAGAGAAAGAAAAATGAACAAATACAGAAAAGAACAAATGTTCTCTATTCCACAATACAACTTGTCCTTGTCAATCTGTACACCAAATATGAATTTTCTGTCATACATAGCTTTGGAGATATCTTTGACCAAAAACTTGGAAAGAAAGAAAGGAAAAAATACAGGGAAAAACAAGACGAAGACTGGATTTCAATTCCACTATACATCAAGTCGTTGTCAATATATACACCAAATATGTACATTCTCCCTATAACAATTGCTGAGAAATCTTTTACGAAAAATTACAGTACTGAATGCATGAAGAGAAAGAAAAATGAACAAATACATGGAAGAACAAACTGGAGGAAACCAGTTTGCTATCTCACGATACAACTTGTCATTGTCAATCTGTTTACCAAATATGAACTTTCTATCATACATGGTTGTGGAGATATCTCTGACTAAAAAATTGGAGAGAAAGAAAAAGGAACAAATACAAGGAAGAATAAGCAATAGAAAGCTGGTTTGCAATCCCACAATACAACACATTGTAATCCGCCTGTATACCAAATATGACCATTCCAGCTTGCATGGTTGTGGAGAAATCTTTTACAAAAAATTACATTATTCAAAGTATGGAAAGAAAGAAGATTTGACAAATACAGGGAAAAATAAGCAGGAGAAGGCTGGTTTGCAATCCCACGATACAACACATCGTCATCCACCTGTATACCAAATATGACCATTGTAGCTTGTATGGTTCTGGAGCAATCTTTGATGAAAAATTTCATTATTCAAAGTACAGAAAGAAAGAAAATTGCACAAATACAAGGAAGAATAAGAGGAGGAGGCTGGTTTACAAATCCCAAGATACAACACATCACCATCCACCTGTATACCAAATATGACCATTGTAGCTTGTATGGTTCTAGAGAAGTCTTTGACGAAAATATATTCAGAGTATGGAAAGAAAGAAAATTGGACAAATACAGGGAAGGATAAGCAGGAGAAGGCTGGTTTACAAATCCCAAGATACAACACATCATCATCCGCCTGTATACCAAATATGACCATTGTAGCTTGTATGGTTCTGGAGAAGTCTTTGACGAAAAATTTCATTATTCAGAGTATGGAAAGAAAAAAAATTTGGACAAATACAGGAAAGAATACGCAGGACAAGGCTGGTTTAGAATCCCACAATACAACATATTGTCATCCACCTGTATACCAAATATGATCATTGTAACTTGTATGGTTCTGGAGAAATCTTTTACGAAAAAGGACAAGTTACACTTTACTATTGCAATGCGCCCACTGAAAAGGCCGATTTTCGAAGGTAGGCAGATAACAACAACCAGAGGACCATTGGTCCTGTAGCTCACCTGAGTCCATTCATCCTCAGCACTCAGGGGTAAGTAACTCTAAGGCAAATTGTACACTGTGACAGAATTTTGAAGTCTGCTTCTTGAGAACATTTCTGTAAAACTTTTGTCAAAATATCTACCGTAATACAGAAATAAATGCTAATTTACATTTTTCCCATTAAAAGTCTATGGAAACTTTAAGTTGCCATCGCAACAAACCACATGGGCAACAACAATGAAAAACACTAATTCTATAGAGGCTATTACTAAATATCATGTGATTGCTAGAGGACTACTCCAGGAACAATTCTGTAAAAGTTTTGTCCAAATATCTGCAGAGATATAGCTATGAAAGAAAATTTTCAACTTTCCTATTATAAGTCAATGGCAATTTAAAGTTCGTACAGAAACAAAACTACTGGAGCAACTGCCATGAGAAACAGTGTTCTTATAGAGGCTAGTATTAAGATCCCTTCTGTAAAGTTTGAGCTGTATCGGTCGCATAGTTTTTGAGAAGATTTTCTAACAGTTTTTCAATTTTTCCGTTGCCATGGCAACCAGCCAAATTCTGCAATTTGCATAAGTTTAATAAAGCTGCTTGAGGACTACTCAAGGAACATTTCTATGAAAGTTTTGTCAAAATATCTGCACCGACATAGCAATAAATGCAAATTTTCTATTTTGCCATTATAAGTCAATGGCAACTTTAAGTTCCCATAGCAACCAAACTGCTAAAGCAATTGCCAAGAAAAACAGTACTTTAATAGAAGCCAGTACTAAGATCCTTTCTGTAAGTTTGGGCTTTGTTGGTTGCATAGTTTCTGAAGAGATGATTTTTGAATATTTTTTTCTATTTTTAATCATTCGGTTGCCATGGCAACCAGCCAAATTGTGCAATTGACATAAATTTCATGTGGTTGATAGAAGACTACTCAAGGAACATTTCTGTAAAAGTTTTGTCAAAATATCTGCAGTGACATAGCAATAAATGCAAATTTTCCATTTTGCCATTATAAGTCAATGGCAACTTTAAGTTGCCATAGCAACCAAACTGCTAGAGCAATTGCCAAGAAAAACAGTACTTTAATAGAAGCCAGTACTAAGATCCTTTCTGTGAAGTTTGGGATTTATTGGTTACATAGTTTCGGAGGAGACGATTTTTGAATATTTTTTCTATTTTTAATCATTCGGTCGCCATGGCAACCAGCCTAATTGTGCAATTGACATAAATTTCATGTCGTTGATAGAGGACTACTCAAGGAACATTTCTGTAAAAGTTTTGTCAAAATATCTGCAGTGACATAGCAATAAATGCAAATTTTTAATTTTTCCCATAGAAGTCAATGGCAACTTTAAGTTGCCATAGCAACCAAACTGCTAGAGCAATTGCCAAGAAAAACAGTACTTTTATAGAAGCCAGTACTAAGATCCTTTCTCTTAAGTTTGGGATTTATTGGTTATATAGTTTGTAAGGAGATGATTTTTGAATATTTTTTCTATTTTTAATCATTCGGTTGCCATGGCAACCAGCCAAATTGTGCAATTGACATAAATTTCATGTGGTTGATAGAGGACTACTCAAGAAACATTTCTGTAAAAGTTTTGTCAAAATATCTGCAGTGATATAGCAATAAATGCAAATTTTCAATTTTTCCCATAGAAGTCAATGGAAACTTTAAGTTGCCATAGCAACCAAAGTTCTGAAGGGATTTGGATAAAAAACAGTATTATTGGTTCCCCCTGCCTATAGATGCTATATATGAAATTTGGTTACAATGGGCCTTGTAGTTTCAGAGGAGATGTCGTTTGAAAATGTTGACGGACGGACGACGGACGACGGACGACATACGACGGATGCCTGCCTATACTATAAGCTCACCTGTGAGCCTTCGGCTCAGGTGAGCTAAAAATATGTAGAAATGTTAGCTATATGTTTCTAGTTTATTCTGTACAATTTCATTTCCCTGTATTTTAATGCCTTTTAGGTGAATTTAGCGGCTGAATACATGTACTGTCTGCAACATTTAACATTGAGCCTATGGGAATTTGAACTACCAACATCCACTATGCATCCAAATTTCACTTCATCCTACCCTCATAACCACTATAATTTTTGTACATAATTATTTCTCATATACATATTCATCATAATCGGGTTATATTTCAGTGGTTACGAAGGTAGGAGTAAACCAAAAATAAACTTTTGGGGTAAATTTTCATGTATCCAACACAAGGACTGAAGGATTTATATCAAAATCGCATTAGTATGTCTTGTAATTGATAGAAAATAGAGGCATTATTCGACACAACACGTCTTTTTCTATATAGTATATGTTCCTAATGCTCCCATCAAGGATTCTGTGTGTGTGTGTGTGGGGGGGGGGGGGGGGGGGGGGGGGGGGGGGGTCAAGAAGGGAGCGCAGCACTGGGCATGCGTATAGGTATGGTGTTATGTGCGTATGTATCTTGGTGTTGGACTGAATGTCCTCCATTATTATGCTGTGATGACCTCTGATGTTATTATGTTGCGACGATGTTGCGACGTGGTCAGATGATGTATCCCTCTGCTTGAAGCTGATGCATTGTAAAATTCTGTGACCTTGAACTTTGGTCCGCTAACTTTGTATGAAAAGTTACTTGGGTGAGATTTTCCCTTACCTCTTTTTTTAGTGAGTGAACTCGGGTTTAACGTCCCACCAACAACGAGGTCATATGGAGACGGGACCTCAGTTTAAAGTCTCATCCGAAAGACCTTACCTCTTTTGATATCTTAGGTGTAGGAGTGGTGATATTTGATCAGATCATATCTTTAAAATATATGAACTGCAAAGCATCCATGCACACTGAGTCCTAGAACATTATGCATGGACCAGGATTTTCACTTATCTCTCAACACGGTTTTTGGATTTTTTCAACATAATTGAAAATATATAGTTGGTAAGTCAAACAATGCCAAAAAGATCCTCATACTATTTATAGGTTACTGTGACATATATTTTAAAGTTCACTGTTCTTTTCCTTATATATTCAACATTATATAAGCACCACACTGAAGTCAGTGGTTCTGAGTCAGACTTTGCAAAAGACGTCATACTATTAGTGGGTCATTGTGACTTGTATTTCATGATCCATTGAGTTAATGTTTTAATTTCGAATTAATATTAAATTGAATGTTCATCGGACTCGGAATAGTAAGTCACTCCAGCGCTGGGTCTCATATGGTACTACATGTAGGTCACTGTGATCTATATGTCTTGGTTCACTGATTTTTTCTAATATTTTAAACATCTGTACCTGTCCTGTGTAGCATCCATAAATGCGTAATATTTCATACGTGATTAATATTTGATATGATGAAGCTTTCATTATATGTATAAATAGTCAATAATGTTTAAGAGAAGAAGGTTGATGAACTTTTCATGCACTTGCCAGAACACAAGCGTGCAAGAGCGTTTCGCCAAGAATACATTGGCTTAACAATATTGGTCGGTTATAATCGACATCCTGTTTATTTGTTTCATTATTTTCACCAAAGCAAACGCTTTACATGCTTATTATTGTGTTAATAAACACTTGTAAAATTTACTATTCTGAGGTTTCGTAAAAATTCAAATAAAATTTCTCCTTACTAGATGGTTTGAGCGAAAATATCCCTTTTAGACTGTGGATAAGAACCAAGAGTATTATATCTGTCAGTTTGGAGGGCTGATATGCCAGCGGAATCGCTGATTATATCGAAAAACCGCAGGTACTTAGTGTATCCCGTTCAGCACCCCATATGCAATAAACCGGAAGTCACGTGATTATTTATGAAACCGCAAACTTAAGAATGTGCTTATATAAACTGCCAAATGCCAAGCTTTTATAAACAAAAATTTTATCAGGATCGGTCGTGGGCACAAAAACGGCCAAGGTGTAACCCGTCCTTTCATTATTCAAAGTATGGAAAGAAAGAAAATTGGACAATTACAGGAGAGAATATGCAGGAGAAGGCTGGTTTGCAAGCCCACAATACAACACACCGTCATCCACCTTTATACTAAATATGACCATTATAGATTACACAGTTGTACAGAAATCTTTTATGAAAAATTTTGATTATGAGGGGATGGACAGAAGGACGGACTGATGGATGTACAGACAGACAGACAGATGTAAACCAGTATACCCCCCATTTTTTCAAAGCGGGAGTTTAAATATGACTCACAATATTGTGTTGATCCACATGCAGGTTTGTCAGAATAGTCTCACTACTGCATGAGTTATTGCTCTTGAATTTATTTAAAATCCTAATCTTGGACCTCAAGTATGTACTTTTAACTCTTTCACTACCAAAAAGCAGACGACAAAATTTACGTCTGCAAAAATTAAAAAAATGCCTTGTCCAAGACTTTTTATATTGAGAATTCAAAGACTAGAGGGCAAACAGTGTAGATCTGGATGAGGCGGCTCATTATGAGCCGCCTCATCAGGATATACGCTGTTTGCAAATTTTGCTAATTGCGTCACTGGGGCTTAAAGAGTTAAAATACATTTTCTTCTGCTAAGTATTGATGGCTATATTCCTTGTACTCATTCCAGTGTCTTGATCACATACCAGTATGGAAGAATGGCCTTTTTAGTAAAATTCCAAAGAGAAATAACTTAAAAGCAATATATACTTAGTACATTTAAAAACGCAACATTTTTGATGTCTCATTTTTGCATAATGGATAATATTTGGACCAAGAAAAGCATGTAAATGTATGTCAGGCAACTGTATCTTTATGTTTTGGCATAAAATATCCCCACATTTACCCGTGCTCCAGTGGATAATCACTCGAGTATGAAAATCAAGATTTGCTCGTGCGTGTATCATGTAAACACTTAGAAACATCTTTGTCAACGCTACTTGATTGTCCGCAGATCAGCACAAAGGAAAAGCAATCAATTACAAACAAATTGCAACAAACAAAACTTTTGTCACGATTAACACTTAAAGAAAATTCGCTTCCAGATAGCCAGTTCATAAAGTCTCAAAGCTAGAGCTAATGGAATGGTTAAGATGCCATATGGCCTCAATTTCTAGGCAATAGGTACCCTTTCTACTGAAAGGTACCCTTAAAATTCGACAAACACCTGCTCAGTCAAAAGAATGCAGCCACAGACAAGACAGAACAATCATGGTCGGCAATTACAACTTAGTTGCTTTCGACACGCTGCTGCTGTCTAGCAGGCATTTTGGGGCCATGCGAATGTTTGTCTTTAATAAGTGAAGAGAAATTCGGAGAAATGAAATTGTTTATAAGTTTTAAACTTTTATACTTTTGCCAAAAATTTGTGATGCATTTCTTTTTACGGGCGGTATACAACTGCAATATCGGCGTTAAACGTTTTGAAGAGAAAGACTACAAACAAACTCACACATAACATATTCCACATTTCTCTTTCTGAAACCAAAATGACATCAGTGCACCAGAATGCCCAACTTTTCCATCTGATTTAATCAAAATACCATGTCTCAGATGAGCAGAAATATGCCGTTTTGGGGTAAATTGAATGATCTTTAAATACTGCAAACGCTCTGGTAAAGGTTTTATCCAAAAATGGGACAAAAAACCATAGAATTTGATGAATAAAACATCAGTGAATGCGAGGAAGCCGGGCCCATGAGTTAAGATTTGATCTTGTGAATTTCAATTTCAGGGATACGCTCCACGATGAACGTAAACATAATGGGAATGCACAATAAAATGCCATGAAACTTAGCAATGTAAAGAAAAGATGTCAATCCAAATATCTCATGAGTTTCAAATGCTTACCTTTAACATTCAAAAGGATATTACCGAAAAACTAAGTGTTGCGTTTTTAAATGTACTAAGTATATATATTCTATCGTTCATCAACTTCACAGGGTAAAGCATCTCTTACCATCAAACTTTCTTTTCTCACAAAGACCAACTGCTAAAGATGCTACAGTTTTCACTGGTATCTGGAAGTCACCACTTATCTGCTTCACTTTATTTATTCTGAAAAAGAAAAATGTTTATTTAAGGAATGAATTTCATTTTTCTGAGGTTTATCGAAGTGCAAACTACATTGCGTCACGTGCAAAGTGAATGAATGCCGAAGGGGTTCATGTAAACTTTGGTAGTGACCCAAGGTAGTTTACACTTCTATAAATCTCAGAAAAATTAAGTTCATTGCTTATATTTACATATGTTTCAATCAAAACCTCGATGAAAAATCATATATAAGCGCTAAAATTGAAACAGTAAAACAAGTACACGCAGTTTTTCTGCTAGCAGCGGAACAGCGTGCCAATGTCCAATCAGGTTGTAGATAGCCATTGTTTATCTTTACGTCACTGACCTTGCGTGGCTCAATGTAATTATTGGAATGTAAACTACAGTAGGTTCCAATGGTTTACTGTAGGGCTTTTCAGTAAATACACCAAGAACGTAAATGAGCCGCGACAAAACCAAACCAACAATGTGGTTGTGTGCCCAGGGCAGACTCAGATCAACCTGGGCATCCGCCCAGTCTGATCAGAGTCTTCGCTGTCCACACGGAGGTAGCATAGAACCTTAGCTACATTTTAAGCGCAAATCAAAGACTCTGATCAGACTGGGGGGATGCCCAGGCTGATCTAAGTCTGCGCTGGGGGCACAACCACATTGTTGGTTTTCTCATGTTGCAGCTCAAATATATTTGATTATCTTACTGTGAATCACTGTATTCATCCTTTACCACTATTGTAATATAGCAACCTTCCGTACAAATTCTAACAAATCGGCCAAGATGGCCCTAAATCGCCCACCTGAGGTAGAGGCAGCTGTTTTGAAATACTATGGCTTATATACATCAGATATCCCTCGCCAGGCCCCGAGGTTAAAAAACTTTTTTCGTGCTCAACTCAGCTGAGCATGAAATTTTCTCTGCTGATAAATATGAAAATGCCAAGCAGAGAAAATTTCATACTCAGCTAAACTGAGCGAGAAAAAAACTGTACTCATCAGTAACTTGCTATTTATTAGTAGGTAAAATTTCACGCTTAGTTGAGTTGAGCATGAAACAAGTTTTATAACCTCGAGCCCTGGTAAATTACTGGAAGTGTTTTTTTTTTTTCATAGTCCAGATATTATAGAAGTTGTCCATCAATAACTGAAGGAACTAGAGCAAAAACAAAGTTTTTTTTTTTTGGAAAAAATAGTAACCAACCTAGACATTGACCCTAGCATTCAAAAATGCAAACTTGTTTAAAGTAAAGTTATACCAAATATTTGTATGAAGTTATATTAAAATCAATTCATAATTAAGGGCACTAGAGATGTTACAAAAAGTATATGTTTCTAACAATAGCAACTGTGAACTGGACCCTAACCCTAGCATCCTGAAATGCAAAGTTATCTAAGATATTGTCATACTTAACATTTGTGTAAAGTTATATTAAAATCCATTCAGAAATGAAGGCACTTGGGGGATGGTTAAGTTTTTCTAAAAATAGTAATTGTGACCTTGACTTTAGCCTAGCACCCTAAAAAAGAACTTGACCAAGATGCTGTCTTGTAGGAAGTCGTATTCCAATCCATCCGTAAAAGTAGTACCTACAGCGTTGACTAAGTTTTCTCAAAATAGCAAAAGCGACTTGACCTTGACCCCAACATCCAGAAATGCAAGGTTGTAAGCAGTATTGCTACATGCAATATTTTTGTAAAGTTATATTAACATCTATAAATAAGGGCACTAGAGTGATGAGTTTTCTAACCATAGGACCAGTGGTCCTGTAGCTCATCTGACACTTGGTCCTTGTATTTATCTTAATGGTTTTATACATGTATATATCCCCAGGGCAGGAGCAGACACCCCCCTGGAGACAAATGTTGAGTCCAAATGCTATATAACAAGCCGCAAGGTCACTGGGCTTTTGGTTCTGGACAAAGATTTTTGAAGGATTTTTATCATGTATGGGCGTGGTGGCCTACTTGGTCATGTGACCATGATCAACTTTGAACAAACTTTGGCTCCTTTGACCCTGCCCAGTGAAGCTCCATATGAAATATGGCTTCAATCAGCCTCAGTGGCCTCTGAGGAGAAGATGTTTGAAAATGTTGACAGCCGAGAGAATCTCAGTGACATTGAACAAAGGTGACCTTTAGTCACATATCATCTTCATTTCACATTTAGTAAATCATAATACAAAATATTAACACTTAGACATAAACAGTTTGTGAGAAATCCACTGTTTAAGCATTTTCCCATATTAAAGCACAACATACCAAAGTTTATCATGTCATAAATAAGGTCAAGGTCAACTTACAGTAATCATTTGTATATACTATAATGGGCCCGAGTGCCAGATGCTACATACCCTGTTTCAAGGTCATATGCCTTTTGGTTCTTGAGATAGGAAATATGGTTTCAATGGGCGCCAGAGGCCTCTGAAGAGAAGATGTTTGAAAGTGTTGACAGGTGAGACAATCTCAGTGACCTTAAACAAAGGTCAAAGAATGACCTTGACCTTTAACAACATAATATCTTCATTTGCTCATTAAAGGTAGGTTCCTGAACTAGCGATAGCAATCACGTTCAAAAAATAATTTTGTCTTTTTCTGGGTAGTATTGATTTTTTTTATTTTTCTGAATCTGTTGCTACTGAGAAAATCGTCGGATGTTGAAGAAAATAGTCGTTTTCCCTTTTGGTTTATTTTCCTTTGTTGGAATTCCAGTTCTAAATATAGATATGTTATATGTCTATAAGTGCGCGATTTCTGATGCCATTCTCCAAAGGCAAATTTTCTCTTGCCGTGAGCTCTCCTATAGGTTCTGGCATGGCGGTTGGGTTAAAACCTTCCCAAAATGCAATGCAGCATGACGTCAGCTGTGTTATCTATTTTTGGCGCGAACTAAAAATAGCCCTAACTGGTGGGCGAAGCAGAGTTAGGAAATCCCTTGCAAAACAACTTTTTCTAATAATTTTTTGATTTACATTTTTAAGTGAAGCTATTTATTCCCTTTTAATAAGTGCTTTCCAACAACTTGAATGAAAGATCATCAAAATTATGATGCATTCCAAAGTACAGGAACCTACCTTTAAGCTAACCATATAAGCCAAATATTAAACCTTAGACTTAAAAAGTTTCTGAGAAACCCACTGTTTAAGCATTTTCCCATATAAAAGCACAGTGTACCAAAGTTGACATTGCCATAAATTAGGCCAAAGCCAATGCACGGTCATCATTAATATAAATTATGATGGGCCCCGAGTCAACAATGCTACATATTAAGTTTCAAGGTCACTGAGCCTTTGGTCCAGGAGAAGAAGATTTTTGAAGGTTTCTATCATATATGAACATGGAGGTCATCTTGGCCATGTGACCATGACCATCTGAACAAACTTTGATTCCTTTGACCCAGTGAAGCTCAATATGAAATATGGCTTCAACCAGCCCTGTGGCTTCAGAGGAAAAGATGTTCGAAAATGTTAACGGGCGAGAGAATCTGTGATATTGCAAAAAGGTCAAAGAATGACCTTGACCTTTAGCAACAGAAGATCTATGCATGCGTGAATGTTATCAGGCGATGCCTTTAGAAGCGATCTCTGTAGACGACTGGCTATGTACCGACGTTTGCCCTGATAACAATGTTCGATTGGTTAAATGACGTCACCGACTTACGATATAACACATACACAACATCAGAAAGTTCAAACAAAACTGTGTTTGCTTTTCATTTGTTTGACTCTCTTTATGCCTTAAAATCTTCTTATGATACAAAATAGATAGAAAACCATGTAATTGTCTTTTGATATCACGTTTATCATGCTCGACCATAAGCACGACGGACTGGCTTGGCAAGCCTCGCCATTCCTACGCTGTTTCTGGTCTCGCCTGATAAACTTGATATCAAAAGACACTAACATGGTATTCTCTATTTATTCACTGAAGAAGTCCATTATGGCCTCTACTTTTCTTTTGGAGTGGTTTTTATTTTTGAATATTTTAACAATATGAGCCGCGACACGCCAAAACCAACAATGTGGTTGTGCGGCCAGCGCAGACTCAGATCAGCCTGGGCATCCGCTCAGTTTGACCAGACTCTTCGTTAAGAGTTCAAAGGGTAGCTAACGGTCTGAGCTACCTTCATGGGGACAGCGAAGACTCTGATCAGACTGGGCAGATGCCCAGGCTGATCAGAGTCTGCGCTGGGCGCACAATCACATTGTTGGTTTTGTTGTGTGGTGGCTCATATGTTAAAGGTAGGTTCCTGGCCTAGCGATAACAATTATGTTCACAAAATAATTTTGACTTTTTATGGGTAGATTTGAATTCTCTCATTTTTCTGAAACTGTTGCTACTGAGAAAATCATCAGATGTTGTAGAAAATAGTCGTTTTCCCTTTGGTTTATTTTCTTTTTTTGGAATTCCAGTTCTAAAAATAAATATGTATATATGTCTATAAGTCTGCAGTTTCTGATGTCATTTGCCAACGGTTAATTTCCTCTTGCCCATGAGCTCTTCCAGAGGTTCTGGCATGGCGGATGGATTAAAACTATCTTGAAATGCAATGCAGCATGACAACAGCTATGTTATCTACTTTTGGCGCGAACTAAAAATAGCGCTAACTGGTGTGCGAAGCTGAGTTAGTAACTCCCTTGCAAAACGTCTTTTCTACGATTTTTTGATTTACTCTTTTTAGTGAAACTTATTCATTTCCACTTTATAAGTGCTTTCCAACAACTTGGATAAAAAATCATCAAAATTATGATGCATTCCAAAGAACAGGAATCTACCTTTAACTCTGGAGAATCACTCACAAACTTAATATAAAGCTCTTCCTGAATAAGGCCAAAAAGGCTTTATGTTAAGTTTGTGAGTCATTCTTCGGCATTTAAACATCAATAAAACCCACAAAATTATATTTAATTTCTTACAATTCCAACTCAGTCATCTATATCTGAAAATTTTCCGCTATACTGCATACCTTAGAAATTGCTGCAAAGAAAATAGTTCCAAGATTCTGATTCAGGTAATTTATCGATGTATAGAAGCCGTTTTCCACTCCTTCTCAACCAATCAAATTGCACTAAATTAGCTTTAGATTGTTAAGGTAGAATACAGATGATTAAATTCTGCTGACCCAAAGATTCTGAATATCATCATAGTCCTGAGAAATCTTAACAGAGGAAAAAAATAAATTTTCAAATTTGCCCATTTCTGGCCCCAATAGACCTAAAACAGTGAAATTCAGGTGAAATTGACATGTCTGATTTTTCGCACCTTCTTTTAACCCTAAGAGTACTGAAAAGATAATTCACCTGGCCCTAAAATGGGGGTAGGGGTATATCAGAGGCCATAACTTGCACACACTCTGGTCGATTTGCTTGAAATTTTCACTCAATATGGCCAATGTGTGAGCTGCCATTTTCCGGAAGTTACCAAGGTCACGTGACCTGCCATATTTGGGTGTCACATGATACCACCGGGGACCGACGTAGACACTTAAAAAAAAAAACAAGTAGCCCAAAGGGCAACAATTGCTCACCTGAGAGACATTGTAAACCTATAGGGATATTTAAGATGCTCAAGGGCAGCTAACTCCACAGTCAGTGGTCCAATCAGGCTGAAAATTAAACTCATCCAAAACATTATGTATGCCCTCATTTAATATATGCAAGTTTAAAAAGTATCCGATCAAGAGCACAATAGACAGAGCTGTCAAGGGCAGCTAACTTCGTAGTGGTTGGCCTGATCTGGCCAAAATTTGAACTTGTTTAAGATATTATGCATTTCCTCATTACCTGCAAGTTTGAAAAGGATCGAATCAGTAGAAACCAAGAAAAAGTGGCAACACTGATTTTTTGGATGCTCAGGGCAGGTACGCCATAGTCAGTGGTGGGATCTAGCTGAAATGCTAACTAATCCAAGCTTTTATGCATATCCTCATTACCTGCAAGTATGAAGAGGATCAGATGAAAACTGAAAATGTGATGACGTTGTTTTCTCAATTATAAGACTATGGGATTTTTTTCAAACGCTCAAGGGCAGCTAACTCCGTAGTCTGTGCTCGAATCCGGCCAAATTTCGAACTCATCCAAGCTCTTATGTATGTCATCATTACCTGCAAGTATGATAATAGGGATCTAATCAAAAACCTTGATTGCAGAACCCTGAAAGTCAAACTTGCTCGAGATATTGTCATGCCCTACATTTGTGTGAATTTTTTTTTAAAATTCGTTGAGAAATGTAGGTGCTAGAGCGATGACAAACTTTTTCTAAAAATAGCCACAGTGACTTTGACCTTGGGCACAGCATCCTGAAAGTCTAACTTGCTTGAAATATTGTCATACCCTACATTTGTGTCAAGTTATTTCAAAATCCATGGAGAAATGAAGGTGCTACGGCAATGACAAAGTTTTTCTAAAAATAGCCACAGTGACCTTGACCTTGGGCGCAGCTATCTGAGAGTCGAAGCTGCTCGAGACATTGTCATGCCCTACATTTGTGTGAATTTATTTTAAAATCCATTAAGAAATGTAGGTGCTAGAGCGCTGACAAAGTTTTTCTAAAAATAGCCGTAGTGACCTTGACCTTGGGCACAGTACCCTGGAAGTCAAACTTGTTTGAGATATTGTGATGCCCTACATTTGTGTGAAGTTGATTTAAAATCTGTTGAGAAATGTAGGCGCTAGAGCGATAACCAAGTTTTTCTAAAAATAGCCACAGTGACCTTGACCTTGGGTGCAGCACCCTGAAAGTCAAACTTGCTCGAGATATTGTCATGCCCTACATTTGTGTGAAGTGATTTTAAAATCTGCTGAGAAATGTAGGTGCTAGAGCGCTGACAAAGTTTTTCTAAAAATAGCCACAGTGACCTTGACCTTGGGCGCAGCATCCTGAAAGCCAAATTTGCTCGAGATATTGTCATGCCCTACATTTGTGTGAAGTTATTTCAAAATCTATTGAGAAATGTAGGCAATAGAGCTATGACAAAGTTTTTCTAAAAATATGTGATGACGTTGTTTTCTCCATTATAACACTATGGGATTTTTGTCAAACGCTCAAGGGCAGCTAACTCCGTAGTCTGGGCTCGAATCCGGCAAAATTTCGAACTCATCCAAGCTCTTATGTATGTCATCATTACCTGCAAGTATGATAAGGATCTAAGCAGAAACAGTTGAGAAAACGTGATGACGCCATTTTCCCCATTATAACCCTATGGGATTTTTTTCAAACGCTCAAGGGCAGCTAACTCCGTAGTCTGTGCTCGAATCTGGCCAAATTTGGAACTCATCCAAGCTCTTGTGTATGTCATCATTACCTGCAAGTATGATAAGGATCTAATTAAAAACAGTCGAGAAAACGTGATGACGCCGTTTTCCCCATTATAACCCTATGGGGGCTATCTGTTGCCATGGAAACCAAAGTTCTGAGCTGATCTGCACCAAAACCTAATGCAGCCTTTCCCCCACCCCAATGATGCTTCAGATAAAATTTGATTGCAATCGGCCCACTGGTTTCTGAGATATTCCTGTTTGAAAGTGTTGACGCACGCACGGACGCACGGACGGACGCACGGACGGACGACGGCTCGACTCCCATCCTATAAGCTCACCTCTGAGCCTTCGGCTCAGGTGAGCTAAAAATAGTACAGAATATTAGCGCCAGTGGTATGCTTTGCATGACAAAACTAATTGCTTGTCTGAAGGCCGGTGTTATTGCTGAATATTTATCAAGAGAGAAAGTTTGGAAGGATGAAGTCCAGTTGTCAGAAAATCGGGATCAAGTAAGTAGGGGTAGCCACCTGAAAAGCTGATGTTGAAAATATCATAAATACCTGAGGGCCTGTGTTATTGCTGAATATTTATCAAGAGAGAAAGTTTGGATTTGATTGATTGATTGATTTGATGCTTAACGTCCACGGTAAACAACTATGGTCATGTCGGGACAGTTTGGAAGGATGAAGTCTAGTTGTCAGAAAATCGGGATAAAGTAAGTAGGGGTAGCCACCTGAAAAGCTGATGTTGAAAATATCATAAATTTTTGACGTTTTCTCCGAGTTTAAAAGTCAACTAATCAATAAGGTGGGTAAAACCTTGCTTTAGTAGAAAGCAGATTCCCTCCTGCATAGAACAACCGCAAATGATGGGGAGTACTTGATGTCTAGTGTGCCTGACATGCTCTCAAAGTGACCTACTCCTCGAGAATGACTATAGTTGCGCTTAGCACTCTAAGGGTTAACAGAGGAAAAAAATAAATTTTCAAATTTGCCCATTTCTGGCCCCAATAGACCTAAAACAGTGAAATTCAGGTGAAATTGACATGTCTGATTTTTCGAACTACCTTCTGTTAACCCTAGGAGTGCTGAAAAAATAATTCACCTAGCCCTAAAATGGGGGTAGGGGTATCTCAGAGGCCATAACTTGCACACACTCTAGTTGATTTGCTTGAAATTTTCACTCAATATGGCCAATGTGTGAGCTGCCATTTTCCGGAAGTTACCAAGGTCACGTGACCTGCCATATTTGGGTGTCACATGATACCACTGGGGACCGACGTAGACACTTAAAAAAAAAAATAGTACAAGATATTAGCGCCAGTGATATGCTTTGTATGACAAAAGAAATTGCTTGTCTGAGGGCCGGTGTTATTGCTGAATATTTATCAAGAGAGAAAGTTTGGCAGGATGAAGTCTAGTTGTCAGAAAATCGGGATAAAGTAAGATGGAGTAGATACCTGAATAGCTGATGTTGAAAATATCATAAATTTTTTACCCTTTCTCCGAGTTTAAAAGTCAACAAATCAATTAGGTGGGTAAAACCTTGCTCTAGTAGAAAGCAGATTCCCTCCTGCATAGGACAACTGCAAATGATGGGGAGTACTTGATGTCTATTGTGCCTGACATGCTCTCAAAGTGACCTACCCCTCGAGAACGACTATAGTCGCGCTAAGCACTCTAAGGGTTAAACTATGGCAAACATAAATTTTCTATGTTAAATGAACTTTGAAATGTAGGTCAATGCCCCACATGCATCACTGCATTCACTTGATCTTCCTCAATATTATTACTGTGTAACAAGTTTGAAGACTATCCCTTTTGGTTACTTAGAAACTATGCTAAATGCAACTGCTGAGTCTAAATTTTCTATATTCAATGACCCTGATTCATAGGTCATGGCTTGATATGCACCACTATTTTTAGTTGATCTCTCCCAGCTATTCCTATGTAGCAAGTTTTAACCCATTAATGACGAATGGATTCTTCTACCCTTATAAATGGGTGAGTCCATTCATCATTTTAGGGGTGTCTGGTAAGTTTTCAGTTTTAATTCTTTTACAAAAATGATTGAATTTTAAGCAAACAGTGGAGATTTAGATCAGACGCCTCATTATGCAGCGTCTGATCTGGGTCTGCACTGTCTGCCCATGTCCCATTTATGGGGCACTTGGCATGAATGGGTTAAGACTCTATCCCTTGCTTTAGACAAGAGGGCCATGATGGCCCTGGATCGTTCACCTGAGTATCCTGTGACCTTAACCTCAGAGATATCCATACATTCGACAGAGTTTCACAAAGATTCAATGAAAAATGAACCCTTTATTGTGTACCTAAGGTTTTTCTAAGACTTAACCTAATGACCTAGTTTTGACCCCACATGACCCAGTTTCAAATCTGGTCTAGATTTCTTGGATATAAACATTCTGACAAAGTTTCATGAATATCAGATCAAAACAGTGCCCAGAGTATACACAAAGTTTTCCTAAGGTTTGACCTAGTGACCTAGTTTTTGATCCAACATGTTCCAGCTGCACCCTTGGTCTAGATTTGTTGGAGATAAACATTTTGACAAAGCTTCATGAAGATTGGTACAAAACTGTGCCCTCTAGAGCGTTCACATGGTTTTTCTAAGATGTGACCTAGTTTTTGATCTGACATATCCCAGTTTCAAATTTTGTATAGATTTCATAAAGATAAAGATTCTGACAAAGTTTCATGAAGATTGGATCATAACTTTGCCCTCAAGAGTGTATACAAGGTTTTTTTCTAAGATTTGACTTAGTGACCTAGTTTTTGACCCCACATGACTCAGTTTCAATCTTGGCCTAGATTGTATAAGGATAAACATTCTGAGAAAGTTTCAAAAAGATTCAGACATAACTGTACCCTCTAGAGTGTACACTAGGTTTTTCTAAGATTTGACCTAGTGACCTAGTTTTTGACCCCACATGACCCAGTTTCAAACTTAATCTAGATTTCATTAAAATAAACATTCTGACAAAGTTTCATGATGATTGGATCAAAACTGTGCCCTCTGTGTCATTCTAAAATTTATTTCTATTTTTAGCTCTGGTGGCCAATTTGTTCAGCGGAGTGGAACCCTTTTAACAATTTTGGTATAGGACCATAAGTCAAACATTTCTGTGAAACCATTCTGAAATCAAGCCACTGGCTTCAGAGGAGATGTTGTTTAAAGGTTTTTCTATTTTTAGCTCAAACAGTTTGTTCAGCGGAGTGGAACCGTTTTAGCAATTTTGGTTCAGGGCCATGAGTCAAACATTTCTGTGAAATTATATTGAAATCGAGCCATTGGCTTCAGAGGAGATGTCATTTAAAGGTTTTTCTATTTTTAGCTCTGGTGGCCATTTTGTTCAGCCGAGCGGAACCATTTTAGTAATTTTGGTTCAGGGCTATAAAAGAAACATCTGTGTGAAATTATTTTGAAATTGGCTTACTGGTCTAGGAGAAGATGTCGTTTATAGAAATTGTTGACAGACGGACAAGACGGAAGGATGGACGGACGACGGACAAATATCGATCACAATAGCTCACCTTGAGCACGAAGGTGAACTAAAATGAGTTAATCATAGAAGGTGAACCAAAATTTTCTATGTTCAATGAGCCATGACATATAGGTCATGAAACAATATGCATCACTACATTCAGTAGTTCTGCCCCAGATGTTCCTATGTAACATGTTTCAAGATTCTATCCCTTCTGGTTACTTTGAAACTGAGGTAAATGCAAAGGTGAACCTTTTTGCTAACATGCATGCACATGATCACATAGGTGCATACAAAGAGTGTTGTATACTGAATTAAACTGTTGTGATTTCTAATTATCTTTTAACATTTACTAGAAAATTATACTGTAAAAACTCTATTTATTGGGACAGTTAGGTCTGAGCAAATAGTGCAACCCCAGATGAGACCGGTCCTGAAGGAGCAGTCTGATCGGGGTTTACACTATTTGCCATCTCATTTGAATTTTTGGACACATTACTGCACAGTAAAAATAAATTGTTCCAATTTTAGGACAATAATGATAATTATTTTTGGCGTCCCAAAATTTAGAATTTTTATGGTACTCAACTTTTTGTGAAGGGTATATATTATGTGGAATGGGGAAGACCAACCATAATAGCTCATAATGTCTAAGAAAAGTTTAGCTATATAAAATCCAGAGCTCCAGATAAGAAGGGGTATTGAGGATAATTCAAAGATAATTTTTCTTATTTCTCTTCAAAAACATATATTGTGACCCCTCATTAGAACCATCTCAATGAGACGGTTCTAATGATGGGTCACAAAATATGTTTTTATGGAGAAATATGGATAATTATCCCTAAATTATCTCTGTTACCCCTTCTTATCTGGAGCACTGAAATCTACTTACAAAAACTTGTAATGATCTAAAGCTGCGTCTACATCTGATAACTGTCCGCAATACAATTCTATTAAATGAATTCGTCTTTCATAGGACATAGATACTTTAGTTGCTGGTGGAGTCCCCTTAAGTAGTGACTGTAACTCTCTAATATTCTGCAAAAAATGCATAAATCAGAGCTCTAGATAAGAGGGAGTATTTGATGATAATTAAGGATAATTTTTCTTATTTCTCATCGAAACCATATATTGTGACCCCTCATCTGAACCGTCTCGTCGAGACGGTTCAGATGAGGGGTCACAAAATATGTTTTAATGCAGAATAAACTAAAATTATCCCTAATTATCACCAAATACTCCCTCTTATCTAGAGCTCTGTAAATGATAAGAAACAAGAATTGTCAGAAGACAATAAAGGGTGACATATGGAAGACTGACTGAAAAAAGCGCAAGTTTAATATAGACAATGTTGGCCAAGTGAAGTGAGATTAACTGCAGTGTCAGAATAAACAGTGTCCTAAGAATGTTTCAAACCCCTAAAATATTGCTGGAGATATCACGATATCTCTGCACTGTGAAATGTATATCACAGTGACCTAGAAGTGATAAAATGATGATGCCAATCACTGTATGTGAATGTAACATTACACCAAGTACGACACAAGTCAATAAAATAGTGCAAGACATATATGATTTGAGTCTGGACCATGAAATATAGGTCATACAGACCTAAATTAGTATGAGGTATGAGGTCACTCACAAGGTCAGACCAAACCATTAACCTACGTATGATGCTACTCCATAAAATAGTGGTAGAGATTAGGGCTGGCTAATCGAATCCAAAATGGTAATCGATTATCGGTCCGGTCGTTTCGATAATTAACCGATTAGTAATCGCTGAACGAGGCAAATTGAAAATGGGTATGTTTAGAAGCTTTGGTGGCACAGATTTGTGCTAAAACGTTTTGACAAGGTACACTAACAAACAATACAGTTGATAACTTTTCAAATTATCAATTACATTTGATTAAATCTTGTCTTCTGATATGCCAATCCACATTAATTGGCTTCCTAATTGGCAGCTGATTGGCGACAAGCGACCATCTTGTTCTATTCAGATTCAGATAAGCAACCTTCGGTAGTTGGTAGTACCTACTTTCAGTACAACTACGGGGACAATATCTATCGGTTTGCGTGTTAGTGGACTAGTACAACTAAGGCGACTAACGACTAAAGACTAACGCTATGCCAAAAACTAACGATGGCGGATTGTCTGACAAGTTTGCGAAAACGAAATTCCCGACTTCAGAAACCTTTGGTGGCATATATAAGGTCTCTAAGTTCGTGAACAAAGTTTTCCAGTTTCTTTCTTGAATAGTAATCAAATAATAAATCATAATCCCTTCTTTTCAAATAAAGCAAAAAAGGAAAACGAGCTAGATCCGCCACGCTTTGTTATTTATTTAACCGTGTCCAATCACGTGTATTTCACCGTTGCGCATAGTTGTACATCTTTACTAAAATGAGTTGTTGTTATTCATTTGTGTGATTGACATTTGGGTTGAAAATGGCTGAACAAGCCAGTGGAACAAGCATGAGTAGGATGAAAATTCGAGTGGAAAAGTCCTCCGAGGGCGAGAAAGCCTTGGAGTGTTTTCTACCTCTAGTGGGTTGACTGGGCGGTCGGGTCGGGCGATGGTGATGGGTAGCTTTCAGTACTGGTGCGTCCTACTTATTTGGATTATTTTGGGGCAAGGACCGGCAGTGCTTGCTATCTTGCAGTAGATACGGGAAGGGTTGTTTGGACGTTTTTTTCTCATCTGTCCTTTCTCCTTTCTCGCCTACTCTCTGGGAGACGGCTCGATATAGACTGAAATACTATCTCAAAGGGCCGTGAAAACCTAAACGACCAAACAACTAATTACCTCCCGCTGTCATTGTCGTAAACAAAGAAATATTTTATTTAAAAAATCCTACAACTACATATAGTACCCTGGTGCAATGGTATGAGAGTCGGACTTGTATATGGGCTCCGGCTGAAAGCAAATATTTTTCAACATCTTAACGCGTTACAGCTCTTTATTTTCCCTCTCTCTCCTCACACCCCCCCCCTCCCAAAAAAAAAAAAAAAAAAAGAAAAAAAGAAAAACGAAATTATCAATGGAATGGTTTCATTAGTTTCCATCACCTCCAGAGCCTTCAATTTTTCTCATTGTTTTGCAAAATTTCGTAGCATGCGGGGCAAATCGGATATTTTGCCAATTCTAGTAAGCTCCTCACAGTGTAGAGCCTATATAAATATACTGCGATAGTGACCTAGCATACACATTTTCCCAAATGCCTTGATGCCTTTATGACAAGAACGCTCATACGAACGGCTAAGCAATGCTTTGTGTAAAGCGCTCAATAGACTTACAAGACCAGCACCACTATCCGAGGTATAGGTCCAAATGCAACATAATTGCATGTAAAACACTTCGAAGAAAGCTTCAGAATAGAATAGAATGACGACATTAGGAGAATAAGTTGCAGAGTTCTAGATGCGAGTGGGCAATGGGTGACAATTTTTGTCAGATCTGCTAATAAACCCCTCATCCGATCGCCTCAACGAGGCTGGATGAGGGACCACAAGCCTGTCAGTTCATCTGCCGTCACACTGTGTCTGGGCAGGCTTAGACATACTAAGCGGTTAACCTGGTTACCAATACTGAGTGCACATACTTCCGCCAGTAACAGACAACTACCCTTGCCGGCAGCCCGCTAGCGCAGTCGGCAGCGCGTCAGACTGCAGGTCAAGGGGTCCTGAGATCGATTCCCAGACAGGCCACATAACGCTCGTGGAGACTGGTCATGAAATATTTTCTACGGTCATTCTTTCCCTTCTGCTGATTCAAGAAGGGCAGTTGTCATTTACTGGCGAAAGTATGTGAACTAAGAACTGGTTAAACGTTTGGGAGATCTAATTAAAATCTTAAAGAGCTTCTTCGAGAGCAGAGAACACATTCGAAAGAAGGAACATGGGCCATACCATGGAACAGTGTCATGGAATAGTTTGAGTAGGTTAACTGACCGCCTAGACATGACCTTAGCTGTTTACTTGGCCGTAAATGCTCAACAAAACAAACAAACTCACAACTGCCCTTAAGTCAGCGGAAGGGACAGAATGAGCGTAGAAAATATTTCATGACCAATCTTCACGACTGTTCAGGGGCCGGGCTTTGGAATCGAACTCGCGACCGCTTGATCTGCAGACCGACGTGCTGCCGACTGGGCTAGACGGCTCGGTAGGACACATGTCAAATTCTGAGGGTACGAAACTCTCTGCATAGGGTAAAGGTGATTTCTAGAATCTCCACATGTAACGCCTTTCGTGCCTGAACTGGTCCTCCATGTGTGAACGAGACCTTGGCATGTAAATGGGCGGTTCATCAATGAAAACAACGAAAACAACAAAAAATAAAACAGGTAATGTGAATTGAATCTCCTCCAGTGACCGGGTCCTCCATGGTCGGAAAGGATTCACCACGAGTGAACGAAACCATGTGAGCCGCGACACGACAAAACCAACAATGTGGTTGTGCGCCCTGCGCAGACTCAGATCAGCCTGGGCATCCACCCAGTCTGATCAGACTCTTCGCTCAGCACTTAAAGGGTAGCTAAAGGTCTAAGCTACCTCCATGCGGACAGCGAAGACTCCGATCAGACTGGGCGGATGCCCAGGCTGATCTGAGTCTGCGCTGGACGCACGACCACATTGTATGTTTTATCACGTCGCGGCTCATGTAAACTTGATCTGCACGTGTGAACATGTATTCTACGTCTGACAGGGCCTCCATGTATGAACATTTCTGCTTGTTAGAATGGCTTCTCCAGGTGTGGACGAGATACCCACATATAAACCGGACGGGACCTGTGAACGAGATAGGTACATATGTACGTATGAACGGGACACCCACCTGTGAAAAGGTGCTGCACGCTAGATGGAGACCTTCGCGGGTCCTGTATTTTTCAAAGATCCAGCATGTAAAACGGGACATGCAGTCTGATTATCCAAGTATGCAAGGGATCGCCACAGGCGAACGGACAATCCATGGTTGAACGGGCTCTGCGCCTGTGAAGTGTAAACGGGACCTCCACGTGTTAACGGGATCCGCATGTGAGAAAGGAACCTTCATTTGTGAACGGGTCGTCCATATGTGAGCAGGAACTGCATTTGCGAACAGGACCGCCACCTGTAAATGGATCTTCCACAAGTGAACGGACCTCCACATGTGTATTGGACCGCTACATGTGAACGGGGCCTGCACAAGTGAACGACATCTGCAAGGCTGTACCTGCGAAAGGGAACTACATATGCGAACGGGATGTCCATATAGGAACGGGCTTGCATTTTTCAAACGGATCCTCTACGTGTTAATGGGACTGTCCATGTGTGAACGAAACGTGAATGTATGAACAGGACCTCATTCCGATGTAACATTTAGGCTCAGATGCGCAATACGTGAATATTATACAAGTTTCTATCACAAATATGTTTGGACTGTATTGACAAGTTTCAAGGAAACATAGCGAGTTGCGACTCTAGACTGACGCTAGATGAATCCCCCTCCCAAGGAAAAAATGCTATACAAGATTCTATCACAAATATATTTGGACTGTATTGACAGGTTTCAAGGAAACAAAGCGAGTTGCGACTCTAGACTAACCCTAGATAAATAAAATAAAATTCACGTGTCTTGTCTAAGTAATGCAGAAGACAACTTTTAAATGAAGGGACCATTTGCCTTTTAAAATTGTCCAGGGGTAGCAAGTTTTTCATTTTAAAATGGTTCCTAACTGGCTAAGTAATGACTTTCTTCAGACTGCCACTGTTTGGTGTGATGGACTTTCGAATAGGGACAAACTACATCTTCAAGACTAAAATGCTTGCAACAGATCGGCGCGGAGAGTTGGGGAGGGCGGAGGGGTTGGGTGTCCTGTGGGATTATAATTTTCTCTGCCTTGTCTTTGTCTCAACCCTATCTTTCCTTTCTACTATCGCGTTGTGAGACGGCTCGACGTAACTCAAATATTGTTACTCAGTAAAACAAACAACAAACCATCAAACCAAATGCCGATTCAAGTATTGGCATCAAGCCAGTTATATTTTAGGTTTTCATTATTTACTGTCACTCAACGTTCAGGACCGCCGTGCAGTGCAAAGTTAATGTTGACGTCGGCTTAACGAAAGCACTCGTACATCGCATAATCTATCTATCACATTTTGAAGTCATACAGGCAACAGCTCTAGCAAAAGAGAGAGCAGTTATCGCTTTGGGCTCGGCCATGTCGTGACGTTACACTTGACCGTTTTGAAGTTGGAGTGATAGTAGTTACGTTTACCAAATAAGAGTCAATGTTTTACCCTAAGGTGAATGGGTATACTTTCAAAGGAAACAACTCTGCCATTTTCATTTTTTGCCTCCCTTTTCAACGAGAGTCAAGTGTTAAACAGAATAACTTGCCCCCCCCCCCCCCCCCCCCCCCTCTTCCCCCCCACGTGCAGAAAAGTTCTTTCCTTTAAGCGCAGACCCCTTTTAATGGAATTTATCTTCCAGGAAAGCAAATAGGAAGTCACTAACATTGTTGTTGTTCCCCTTTCCAAAAATGGCGGAAAAACATCAACGTGTACTCTTTTACCTATCTATTTTTTTCAGGTGACCTTTAGCCTTTCTTACTTATTGTTGAGGATTGGGGAAATGTTGAGTACAAGTTCTAAACATAATTCACACTGAGGTTCAAACTTTCCACGCGTCTCGTATTGTTACAAAAAGTCCAGGCTTCCACTCGTCTCTGTAGGCCTCGTTTTAATTTAGCCACATACCTAAATCTTGGGCCACTGCTCACACCGGGTAGGCGGCAATCGAAAACGCTCTTAACAATCGATTAACTCGGGTCAAAAACCGTTAGAAACAGCGTTTTCGATTGCAAATTGGGGACAATTTGCAATCGAAAACGCTGTTTCTAATGGATTTTGACCCGCGTTTGTCGACTGCATGAGCGTTTTCGATTGCCTCCTACCCGGTGTGCTGCTGGTGTAATATTAAAATTTGAACCTGTTGAAAAAATGACCCAACTGGCCACTTTTCAATGTTGAATATCGACCCATAGAGCATTTTTCAGTGTTGAAAATTGACCTGGGTCAAGTTTCAACATTGAGAATTGACGCGTGGGGTCATGTTTTCACGGGGTCAAAATTTAATGTTATCCGGCTCAAGAACCTCGGGGCGAATACCCCATCATTTAAAGTTTACATTGTAGTATACAAATCAGTTTTCCCGATTCAATATGATTTATATTTGATGTGACGCAAAGGATGTAAATTTTTATCAGGTTTGGCAGCGTCGAAATCTACAGTCACATTGGACGCTTCAATGGATATATATATAGCCGTTCACTATTCTAAACAGTGAGTTTAGTCTTTAGTCAATAGCCGATAGCAGCATTAGTTGTACTAGTCCAGTAAGGACCTATTATTAAAAAGACTAAATAAAAATTATAAGCAAGGCTACTGAACTCATAAAATGTTCCGCATTTTGCGCAAAACATTAACTTGGTCGTCTGAACTGACCAGAACACAACGGGTTTATGCTATTCGTTACAACCTATTCACCGTATCACAAATACTCTTCAACATTTCCGGTTGGTCTCTGAGACTTCCGTTTTCCTTTGGAAGGAAATAAGAAGTTAAAAACGAGGAAATTTTATTGCAGAAAGTGACAGGACATTTTCAGCAGGTAATCGATTACTTAATTTCGTCGATCGATAATTGTTTTCGTTTTGCTTATCGACCAATTAACCGATATTTCGATTAATCGTGCCAGCCCTAGTAGAGATACTGATTTAATCAATGGACCCTGAAATAATGGTCACAAGGACCTACAATTAGTACTCACATGTCAGCTAAAACCGTTAACCCAAGTATAATGCAAATCCATGAAATAGTGTTTGATATGCAGGCTATTAGTGCACCATGAAATATTGATCATACTGACCTACAATTAGTATGAGGTCACTCACAGTGTCAGCCAAAACCATTAAACAAAGTATAATGCAATTCCATGAAATAGTGTTTGATATGTTGGCTAAAATCACTCAACCATGAAATATAGGTCACACTGATCTACAATCAGTATGAGGTCACTCACAGTGTCAAAAAAATCTATCAACCCAAATAAGATGCAAATCCATGAAATAGTGTAAGAAATATTAAGGAAAATTACTGGACCATGGAATCAATATAAGCCACACTTGCAAACAATTGGTACTAGATGTTTGTTTTTGAAACAATAAAAGGCCATCGGCCAAGTGTCGCCCGACGTTTGAAATGTGTCACAAACTTCAGCCCTTTATTCTGTTTCAGAGTAAATGTATGGCCAAAAACAGAAAATATATATATTACAGAACCTGGTAAGCAAATGATAACTGAACATAAGCAAAGACATATACCCAATTACTGGGCCTCTTTATAAAATACTTAAGTTCAGAACGGGGCATATATGTGTAAAATCAGGTTACTGAAACTATAGGCCCTTACAAAATGACCAAAACATCAAGACTGTATACCCAGCAACAAAATAACAAGAGCCATAATCCAAATCCTGCTTATATGAATCTGATGAATGAAAAATGAACAATGCATTTATGAAAATTCAGCCCATTAATATGAATAGTTCTGGAGTTATCCCTTTACCTTTATGTGAATGTCTATTATCTATGAAAGGGGAATAACTCTGTCACTTATAATTTAGCACATCCTAACAATAATCAGAATAATCAATTTACCAAATGCTAATAGCATACCAAATTTCAGCTCTCTCGGTCAAATGGTTCAAAAGTTGGAAAAATGCCAAAAAAGACAAAGGGCCATAACTTCGTAAAAATATGACAATTGAAATTCCAAAATCACATGCACATCTTCAGATCATGATGAAACATTCTGCACAATTTCAAGTCAATCTGATACAAGATGTTGCAGGAGTTGCGGGGACAAGGTCTAAGTCAGCAAGGGCCGTAACTCCATTAAAATAACCGAAACAAAAATAAAAAATCACATGCACATTTTCATATCGTAAGAATACAATCTGTAAAATTTCAAATCAATCCAATGAAAGATGTAGGAGGAGTTGCGGGGACAACATTTCAGAAGGTCTGAGTCAGCAAGGGCTGTAACTCCATCAAAAATGGCCGAAACAAAAATCGAAAACCACATGCACATCTTCATATCATAAGAATACAATCTGTAAAATTTAAAAACAATCCGATGAAAGACGTAGGAGGAGTTGCGGGGACAAGATTTCGGACGGACGGACGGACGGACGGACGAGGGTCATTTCTATAGTCCCCCTCCGCCTACGTCGGGTGACAAAAACAGATGTCTCCCTCCCCTGTTTCCCCCAACCCCCTCTCCCCACCCCTCACCAGGAATGTAGACAGTTATGGTTCTTATTCTCTGAACATCAACTAAGCATGCTCTTATATTTGTACCAGCTTTCGTGGTTTCAATGTTATAGAGGGGACAAGATCTCCATGCTGAAAAGTTACAAGGGTGGATAAAGAAACACTGAAGTAAGTTGTACAATTCCGCCTAATTTCAACTTTGACTGAGTTGTTATGCTTGTCCTAGTAAATATTAGCAAGTTTGATGAAGTTACAATAAAAACAAGAAGGCCATGAGGCCCTGAATCGCTCACCTGATTAATTGGCAAGGTGGCTTTTTCCTATCATGTCTGAAATTGTCAAAATATGAGTCTTGGGTCAAAAGTCAAAGAATGACCATGAACACTTGTAATCATAAATCTTCATGTACTCATTAAGACACCATATATACCATTTTTAGGCCAAAATCTTCAAAACTTTCCATGAAATCTTATCTTCTAGCTTTTTCCCAGATTAGACCATGCTGCAAATATGGTCAAGGTAAACCCAAGGTCATCATTTGAACAGTCTTGGTGGTATTCTAGTACTCCATGCTACTTACCAAGTTTTAAGGCAATAGGTGTTTTTGGTTCTGGAGAAGAAAAATACTAAAGATTTATGCCATAAGTGGTAATGGCGGCCATGTTGGTCATGTGACCTTGACCATTTGAACAAATTTTCATTCAATCAACCCCTGGAGGCTCTATATGAAATGTGTTTACAACTGGCTCTTTGGCTTTCGAGAAAATGTTTGAAAATGTCAAAATATGAGAGATCAGGATCGAAGATCAAGAAATGACCTTGACCTCTTGTACTCATAATTCTTCATGACCTCATTAAGACAACTGAATATACCAATTTTTAGGCCAAAATCTTGAAAACTTTCCATGAAATCTTATGTTCTAGGATTTTCCCATATTTGACCTTGCTGTAAAAAAGGTCATGGTCAACCCAATGTCATAATTTGAACATTCTTGATAGTACTCAAGTACCCAATGCTACATACCAAGTCTAAAGGCCATTGGTCAATTGGTTCTGGAGAAGAAGATTTTTGGAAGTTTCTACCATATATGGGTGTGGTGGCCATGTTGGTCATGTGACCAGGACTGTTAGAAATTTTTTGATTCCCTCAACCCCTAAAGGCTCTATATGAAATTTTATCACAATTGGCCCAGTGGTTTTTGAGGAGATTGTTTAAAATTGTAAAAATATGAGAGTTCTGGGTCAAAGGTCAAAGAATGACCTTGACCTCTTGTACTCATAAATCTTCATGTACTCATTAAGATGACTGTATATAATAATTTTTGGGCCAAATCTTCTCAACTTTCCATGAAATCTCATGTTCTAGCATTTTCCCATATTTGACCTTGCCGTAAAAAAAGTTAAGGTCAACCCAGGATCATAATTTGAATAATCTTGATAGTACTTGAGTACCAAATGCTACATACCGAGTTTCAAGGCCATCAGTCAACTGGTTCTGGAGAAGAAGATTTTTAAAGGTTTTTACCATATACGGGCATGGTGGCCATGTTGGTCATGTGACTTGGACCGTATGAATAAATTTTCGTTCCCTCAATCCCTAAGGGCTCTGTATGAAATTTTATCACAATTGGCCCAGTGGCTTTTGAGAAGATTGTTAGAACTTGTCAAAATATGAGAGTTCAGGGTCAAAGGTCAAAGAATGACCTTGACCTCTTGTACTCATAAATTTTCATGTACTCATTAAGATGACTGTAGATACCAATTTTTAGCCCAAAATCTTCAACAGTTTCCAAGATATCTTATGTTGTAGCATTTTGCCATATAAAAGCATAAGGAAGCAAATTTGAACTTACCGTAAAAAGGTCAAGGTCAACCCAAGGTCATAATCTGAATAATCTTGGTAGTACTCGTGTACCCAATACTATCTACCAAGTTTCAAGGCCATTGGCCTACTGGTTCTGGAGAAGAAGATTTTTTTAGGTTTTTACCATATATGGGCATGGGGGCCATGTTGGTCATGTGACCAGGACCGTTTGAACAATTATTTGTTCCTTAGGTCCAAGGAGGCTCTATATGAAATTTGGTTACAATCGGCCCAGCGGTTTCAGCGGAGAAGTTGTTTGAAATTGTGGACGGACGGACGACGTACGACGGACAACGGAGCCTTACCATCCTATAAGCTCGCCAGGAGCCGCTGGCTCAGGTGAGCTAAAAACATATTTGTAAAACTTTTTGCCTAAATATTGCAGTAACACAGAAGTAAATGCCAATTTGCACTTTTCCCAATACAAGTCTATGGAAACTTTAAAATGCCATAGTAATGAAACCATGTGGGAAACAATAATAAACAAGAGGCCCACGGGCCACAAAGCTCACCAGATCTCTAGCTCAAAATTAATATCAAAATTACTGTCACATTTAGTTTAAACATATTTTATTTCATGAACATGACAATGTACAACATTTCATAATTACAAATTTAAAGAGTAACTACACTTCAGGAACTGACTGAATCAGATCCCAAACCCCATCCCCAACATCAAAGGGAAAGACCGACAAAGACACCCCAACAAACAATAAATTACAAGCGACAAGCCGAGTCAGCAGCTCTTTCCCAAACAGATGGCAACCCAGCTATCTTTATTGAACTAAACAACCTAGACCAACAGACGGGTTACAACGGACTAAGCAAATTTTATTACATCATCAATACTTCCGTGCTCAGGTGAGATGCGCATAGGTAATAGCCGTATCAATCAGTGCATAGTTGGCTTTACAGGTGTGAAGACGTGTCTTCAATACCTGGCGACTTTTTACACATGTACGAGTACTGTATACATGTCGCATTATAGAGAACGTTGTTCATTTTCCTTCTAGCCAAAGTCGTATCGTTTATACGGAATAAACCGTATCTATTATTAATAATTTATTACGAAGTAATAAATTTTCAGAAATTGCACTTTTTCTCGTTTGTTTTACATTGTCGTAAAACCACGCCGTTTTTCGGCAAACAAGACGGTTTGTGTTATACATATTTGCAATGATGGCCGAAGCGGCTTTGAAAAGAAAACAGTCGTTGACTGTTGAAAATTGTGACACTCCTGACAAGCCACCTTCTAAAAAAGTGTCTCAAAAGCCGGAAAAGAGCAATGTTGAAAGGCCGGGCCTTTCTCAATCTGTCAGTTCTGCGGTAGCGCAGAAGACTCAGAGTCAGGCGACTCAACGTTCTACTGCTGTTTCAAACGAGGCTCTTTCAGCCAAACACGACAAATTTCATAATAATATTATGAAAGTATTACAAACGATAAACAAGAATCAGACGCTTCAGGAAACCCACCTACAACACATTGAAACCAAGTTAACTGAGTATGAAGAGGCATACGATGGTGGCATTGATGAGGTTTTTCAGGCTGAAACTGAACAGTTCTCATTGGTTGATGACCAAACCCCTGAACCTCAAGCAATTAAAGACTCATCTGTCTCATCAGATTCTGTATTTGAAGACATTTTCAAGAAGTATAATGTTGTAGATGAGGTTGATGGCCCCATCAATTCGCACTTTGCCACTTTAGTTAATAAAGTTTTTAGAGAGGGGATTTCAGATGAGAAGTTCCAAAAACTCCTGAAAGATACACACAGGCCAGAAAACTGTGACTCACTTATTAAAACAAGGGTGAATAATCTTGTTTGGAATCTGCTTAGTCCACAAATTCACACAATTGACAGTAACATGCAAAGAATACAAGAATCTGTTGTAAAAGCCGCAATTATTATTACGAAACTCATTTCCAGTAGCAGTTGTCAGTTAGATGAAAGCCAAATTGAGATTGGCACAGATGCACTTGGTCTCTTGGGCCAAGCGAATAAACTTATCAATGTTCGTAGAAAAGACTTGCATAAATCCAATTTAAATCCAGAGTTCCATTATCTGTGTTCACCATCACAGAAATTTACTGACGTACTGTATGGGGATGATATAAGTAAACATGTGAAAGAGATCCAGGATGTTAATAAGATTGGCACTAGGATCAAAGGGTCCTCAATGAGGGGATCTTATAGTTATGGAAACCAGTATAGAGGTTGAGGCAGGTTTCGTGGCGTCTACAGAGGATGTATTACCAAACCCAGAGGCAGGGGTAGAGGCAGTTATACTCCTAGCAAGTCAAACAAGAGGGCCATGAGGCCCTGATCCGCTCACCTGAGCAATTGGCAAAGTCGCTTTTTCTTATGTCTGAAATTGTCAAAATATGAGTCTAGGGTCAAAAGTCAAAGACTGACCATGACCTCTTGTACTCATAAATCTTCATGTGCTAATACGCATTAAGACAACCATATATACCATTTTTTAAAACCAAAATTTTCAAAACTTTCCATGAAATCTTATGTTCTAGCATTTCCCATATCTGACCATGCTGCAAAAAAAGGTCAAGGTGAACCCAAGGTCATCATTTGAACAGTCTTGGAAGTACTCTAGTACTCCATGCTACTTACCAAGTTTCAAGGCCATAGGCATATTGGTTCTGGAGAAGAAAAATATTAAATGTTTATACCATAAATGGGTATGGCGGCCATGTTGGTCATGTGACCTGGACCATTTGAACACATTTTTGTTCCCTCAACCCCTGGAGGCTCTATATGAAATGTGACTACAATTGGCCCTTTGGCTTTTGAGGAAATGTTTGAAAATGTCAAAATATGAGAGATCTGGGTCAAAGGTCAAAGAATGACCTTGACCTCTTGTACTCATAATTCTTCATGACCTCATTAAGATGACTGTATATACCAATTTTTAGGCCAAAATCTTCAAAAATTCCCATGAAAGCTTATGTTGTAGCATTTTGCCATATTTGACCTTGCCATAAAAAGGTCAAGGTCAAGCAAAGGTCATAATTTGAACAGTCTTGATAATACTGGAGTACCCAATGCCACATACCAAGTTTCAAGGCCATCGGTCAACTAGTTCTGGAGAAAAAGATTTTTAAAGGTTTTTACCATATATGGTCATGGTGGCCATGTTGGTCATGTGACCCAGACCATTTGAAATAATTTTTGTTTCCTCAACCCCTGAAAGCTCTATATGATATTTGGTTACAATTGGCTTTTAAAAAGAAGTTTGAAATTGTCAAACTATGAGAATTCAGGGTCATAGGTCAAAGAATGACCTTGACGTCTTGTACTTATGAATCTTGATGTACTCATTAAGATGACTGCATTTTCCAATTTTTAGGCCTAAATCTTCAAAACTTTCCATGAAATCTTATGTTCTAGCATTTTCCCTTATTTGACCTTCCCGTAAAATGGTCAAGGTCAACCCAAGGTTATCATTTTGAACACTCTTGATAGAACTGGAATACCCAATGCTTCATACCAAGTTTCAAGGCCATCGGTCAACTGGTTCTGGAGAAAAAGATGTTTAAAAGTTTTTACCATATATGGGCGTGGCGGCCATGTTGGTCATGTGACCTGAACCTTTTAAACAAAATTTCATTCCCTCAACCCCTGGAGGCTCTATATGAAATTTGGTTACAATTGGCCCAGTGGCTTTGGAGAAGATTGTTTGAAAATGTCAAAATATGAGAGTTCTGGGTCAAAGGTCAAAGAATGACCTTGATCTCTTATACTCATAAATCTTCATGTACTCAACTGCATTAACCAATTTTAGGCCTTACTCTTCAAAACTTTCCATGAAATCATATGTTCTAGCATTTTCCCATATTTGACCTTGCAGTAAAGGGTCAAGGTCAACCCAAGGTCATAATTTGAACAATCTTGATAGTACTTGAGTACCCAATGCTACATACCAAGTTTCAAGGCCATCGTTCAATTGGTTCTGGAGAAGAAGATTTTTGAAGGTTTTTACCATATATGGGCGTGGCGGCCATGTTGGTCATGTGACCAGGACAGTAAGAATAAATTTTTGTTCCCTCAACCCCTGGAGGCTCTATATGAAATTTGGTTTCAATTGGCTCAGTGGCTGTTGAGGAGATTGTTCGAAATTGTCAAAATATGAGAGTTCTGGGTCAAAGGTCAAAGAATGACCTTGACCTCTTAAAGTCATAAATCTTCACATACTCATTAAGATGACTGTAGATACTGGTTTTTAGCCCAAAATCTGCAACAGTTTCCAAGATATCTTATGTTCTGGCATTTTGCCATATAAAAGCACAAGGAAGCAAATTTGACCATGCCGTAAAAAAGGTCAAGGTCAACCCAAGGTCATAATTTGAACAATCTTGGTAGTACTCGCGTACCCGATGCTACATACCAAGTTTCAAGGCCATCGGCCTATTGGTTCTGGAGAAGAAGATTTTTTTAGGTTTTTACCATATATGGGCGTGGCGGCCATGTTGGTCATGTGACCAGGACCGTTTGAACAACTTTTCGTTCCTAAGGTCCCAGGAGGCTCTATATGAAATTTGGTTAAAATTGGCCCAGCGGTTTCAGAGGAGAAGTCGTTTGAAATTGTGGACGGACGGACGGACGGACGGACGACGGACGACGGACGCCGGAGCCTTACCATCCTATAAGCTCCCCCGGAGCCGCTGGCTCAGGTGAGCTAAAAACCAGTTTGTGGAGCACAGCAAAAAGTAAATAAATCAGGTAAGCTCATTTGAGGCAGGTAGGTTGAGACATTTTGTGGAAAATTGGAGAGAAATTACATCAGATCCAAAATATTGGATATTGTTCAGCATTGTCACATTGAATTTGCTGACGAATTTGATGAAACTGAAATTTCTGACATGTCATGTGGAAAATTTTCAGAAACAGAAAGTTTAGTAATTCAAAATGAAATTGAAAATTTGTTGCTCATGAAAGTAATAACTGAAGTTGAGCATGTTGATGGTGAAGTTATCTCTCCAATTTTCGTGGTTCCAAAGAAAAATGGCGAGTACAGAATGATTCTAAATTTGAAAAAATTAAATGAAAAGATTTCCTATTTCCATTTTAAGATGGACACTTTTGAATCAGCTATAAAACTGATAAAACAAAATGATTATATGGCTTCTGTAGATCTGCGCCATGCATATTATTCTGTACCAATAGCTGAAGAACATAGAAAATATCTCAGATTTTCTTGGCAAGGAAAACTTTATGAATATACTTGTCTCCCTAACAGTATTTGTTGTGCTCCTCGTTTGTATACCAAATTAATGAAGCCTGTCTACGCTACGTTACGTAAAAATGGCCATACTAACTCAGGCTATATTGACGATTCTTTATTGGCAGCAGACTCATATGAAGGTTGTGAGTGTAATGTCAAAGATACTGTTGCATTAATGACAAACGTTGGTTTTGTCATTCATGAGAGAAAATCAGTCCTGATTCCTACGACAAAAATATTATTTTTGGGTAACTGGATTGATTCGGTTTCTATGACAGTTACTCTGCCAATAGAGAAAGTTGACAGCATAGTGTCAGAATGTACGAAACTGTACAATAGTAGTCAAGCATCTATAAGACATGTTGCTAAAATTCTTGGTTTGATGGTTTCAAGCTTCTCTGCTGTAGAGTATGGGCCCTTATTTTACAGGAATGTTGAGCGACTAAAAATCCAAGCATTAAAATTGAATCAAGGGAATTTTGATGCTGTTATGCCAGTAACAGATGAAATGAAGGAAGATCTGCTTTGGTGGATAGAAAATCTAGCAGATCAAAAGAGGCACATTTCACACAAAAAATCCAGATATGGTTATAACATCTGATGCATCTCTTTTAGGTTGGGGAGCATCCTATGAAAACCTTAAGATTGGAGGGTAGATGGAAAGTAGAAGAACTTGATTTTCATATCAATTACTTAGAACTTTTGGCAATTTCGATTGCATTGAAGTCTTTTGGTGCATCAAAAAGTAATCATATTCAGCTTAAAACAGATAATACCTGTGCTTTGTCATATATTAACAATATGGGAGGCATAAGATCCCTACAATGTAATGAGCTGTCAAAACAGATTTGGCAGTGGTGCAGACAGAGAGATATCTGGATTTCTGCGGCTCATGTTCCAGGCATTTTAAATGTGGCAGATGTAGCATCCAGGCATTTTAATGATAACATTGAAGGGACGTTAAATCCAGACATATTTTCAATGTTAACAGAAATCTAGGGGCAACCTGATATTGATCTATTTGCATCTAGATTAATCAAACAGATTCCAAGATATGTTTCTTGGAAGCCTGATGCAGAAGCTGAGAATATAGATGCTTTCTCAATTTGTTGGTCAGATTTTTATTCCTACATTTGTCTCCTTTCAGTCAGATACTGAAATGTGTACCAATCCAGACTTGGTGGACTCCAATGATGGAGATGTTAGTGGATTTTCCTCGGATAATTCCAAAGTCAGTGAAATTATTGACTATCCCGGGAACAGACAAAATTCATCCGTTGCACAGGAAACTCATCCTGATAGCATGCAGGCTGTCAGGAAAATCTTCGAACAACAAAAAATTTCAGAAAAATCTGTCAGCATTATCATGCGTTCCTGGCGTCAGTCTACACAGAAACAATATTCTACCTTTATTAAATGATGGATTTCTTTCTGTGGTGAAAGGCAAACAAGTACCTTTCAAACATCTTTAAATCAAATATTAGATTTTTTAACAAGTCTATATGAAACAGGTGCTGGCTATAGTGCTTTAAATACAGCTGGAAGTGCTTTATCGGCTGTGGGTATTGTTATTGATGGATTTTCTGTCGGTTCACATCCAACTGTAATCAGATACATGAAAGGCGTCTTTAACGAAAGGCCTTCACTTCCTCGTTATACTGAAACTTGGGATGTGTCATTTGTATTAAAGTATTTGCAGAAACTTTCACCAGTGAAAGATTTGAGTTTAAAATTATTAACTTTTAAACTCGTAATGTTAATATCTCTAACTCTAGCTTGTAGAACACAGTCAGTTCATTTGTTGGATATTAGAGGTTTGTCTAAAAGGAAAGATTCCTATATTTTATTGTACAGTAATGTGTTGAAATATTCTAAGCCAGGAAAAGATAATCCAGTGGCTGTATTAAGAGCTTACCCTCCAGATAGGAGGTTATGTGTTGTTTATGCATTAAAGGAATATCTGAAGCGAACAGAACAATTAAGAAATGACTATACGTCATTATTCATCAGTTATATGAAGCCTCATAAACCAGTGACTAGAGAGACAATTAGCAGATGGCTGCGAACAGTTATGTGTACTGCTGGGATAAACTGCGAACAGTTTAAAACTCACAGTGTTAGAGGTGCAGCAGTTTCAAAAGCTAAAGTTAACTGTGTTCCTGTGTACCAAATATTAAAAACTGCTGGTTGGTCGAATACAAAGACCTTCGGAAAATTTTATGATAAGCCTGTTCAGTCAGAAACTTTATTTTCTGATGCAGTTTTGAGGCTTTGATCTCATGGCATACTTAATTGAATTATTCTGTATGTTATCATGGTTATGCTAAATCATTGGTATGAATATAGTCATGGATTTAGCCTTTATACGTGGGTACTCTTGAAATTCTGTTGGAATTTTTCATGTCTGTAAAGCCATTGTGTTCTTTACAAATAGCTTTGAAGTCTCACCTGAGCACGGAAGTATTGATGACGTAATAAAATCCAAAAAATAAACGAGTCTTACCTTGGTTAAGATGAAGTTTGTTTGGGATTTTATGTAGTCATCATAATACTGGAGGGATCAAGTGCCCACCTCATTCATTTTGTATCCCTCCCTGATTTCATTGCTGATGAAATGTTATGATTATACAATATTTAGTAAGGCATGTAGTTATATACCGCTTTCAATTCAGTATGAACTGAATTTAAGATTTTAACTTTGTGGATTTGTAAAGTCCACATTATTATTTGTTTTTAAAGGCGTTGAAATTCTGATCGATACGGCTATTACCTATGCGCATCTCACTTGATCCCTCCAGTATTATGATGACTACATAAAATCCCAAACAAACTTCATCTTAACAAGGTAAGACTCGTTTATTTTTTGGATTATATGATAAACATTTAACAATTATTTTTACCTATTTTCTATTTTTATGATAGAAGGATTTAACTGAGAACACAATAAATCAAACAGCACCGAACATAAAACAAATGCAACCACAACAAAAGTACCGCCTTGGGACGGTCAGTAATAACTACTGGGGGGTTTAAACCGGTTTTACTGGGCCCAAACCTTCACCCTCACCCTCCGCTGCGGTGCACACAATTAGTTGGTAGTTCGGTTCGTATGGAGGTCCCCTAACTCATCAGAGAGTCAAGTTTAAGGATCAGAACAAAAGCAATACTACTTATTTAGTTCTTTTCCCTAACAGATATGGTCTGTTGATTCTGAGGCGAAAGACATTTTTCGAATTTGTAAAGATTTTGCTCAGAAAAAGGTCCAAAGAAGTAAGTGGTTAAGCCATAAAAGAGAGAGAGAGAGAGAGAGAGAGAGAGAGAGAGAGAGAGAGAGAGAGGATGCATGTAACACATTTGTACAGGCTAATACAAAATATACAACTACAAAGTCTCAGTCTGACAGTCTGTTGAGTTGATAACAAAATATATAACTATTTTCCATATTTTGATTGCAGTAAATGCCATTTTTCAATTTTCCCCATTATAACTCTAAGTTGCCATAGCAATCAAATGAAAGAGCCGATTTTCATCAAAAACACAAAATTTTAACCCCCCAGCCTAAGAATACTAAAGATAAAATCCCAGGGCCTTATTTGCTTGCCATGGCAACCAGCCTAATTGTGCAATTTACATAAATTTCATGTGGTTGATAGAGGACTACTCAAGGAAAATTTCTGTAAAAGTTTTGTCAAAATAGCTGCAGTGACATAGCAATAAATGCTAATTTTCAATTTTTCCCATACAAGTCAATGGAAACTTTAAGTTGCCATAGCAACAAAAGTTCAGAAGCGATTTGGATAAAAAACAAGAGGGCCATGAGGCCCTGAATCCATCACCTAATATTGTCAAAATGAGAGAGTTCTGGGTCAAAAGTCAAAGAATGGCCTTGACCTCTTGTAGTCATAAACCTTCATGTACTCATTAGGATGAATGTATATATGAATTTTTAAGCCTAAATCTTCAAAACTTTCCAGGAAATCTTATGTTCTAGCATTTTCCCATAGTTGACCTTGCCGTAAAATGGTCAAGGTCAACCCAAGGTCATCATTTTCAACAATCTAGATAGTACTGGAGTACCCACTGCTACATACTACGTTTCAAGGCCTTCGGTCAATTGATCCTGGAGTAGAAGATTTTTAAAGGTTTTTACCATATATGGGCATGGCAGCCATGTTGGTCATGTGACCTGGGCCGGGCCGGGTAGCGCAATCGGTAGGCCAACTGACTCGTAAGTCAGAGGTCCTGGGTTCGAATCCCGGTCTGGTCACATACTTTCGTTTCTCCTTCCGCTGATTCAAGAAGGGCAGTTGTCAGTTACTGGCGAAAGTATGTGCACTTAGTACTGGTTAACTGCTTAGGAGGTCTAAGCCTGCCCAGGAATAGTGTGGTTAGGTTAACTGACCGTCCCGACATGACCTTAGTTGTTTACCGTGGACGTTAAGCATCAAATCAACCAACCAACCAACATGTGACCTGGACCATCTGAACAAATTTACATTCTCTTAACTCCTAGAGGCTCTACATGAAATTTGGTTACAATTGGAACAGTGGTTTTTGAGGAGATCGATATTGTCAAAATATGAAGGGTCTGGGTCAAAAGTCAAGTATGGACCTTGACCTCTTGTACTCATAAATCTTCATGTACTCATTAAGATGAATGTATATACCAATTTTTAGGCCTAAATCTTCAAAACTTTTCATGAAATCTTATGTTATAGCTTTTTCCAATATTTGGCCTTGCCGTAAAATGGTAAAGGTCAACCCAAGGTCATCATTTTCAACAATCTAGATAGTACTGGAGTACCCAATGCTACATACTAAGTTTCAAGGCCTTCGGTCAATTGGTTCTGGAGTCGAAGATTCTAAAGGTTTTTACCATATATGGGTGTGGTGGCCATGTTGATCATGTGACCAGGACCATTTGAACAAATTTTCATTCTCTCAACCCATGGAAACTCTATTTGAAATTTGGTTACAATTGGCCATCAGGTTTTTGAGGAGATTGTTTGAAATCATCATAATATGACAGTTCTGGGTCAAAGGAAATAGAAAGACCTTGACCTTTTGTACTCATAAATCTTCATGTTCTCATTAAGATGACTGAATATACCAATTTTTAGGCTAAAATCTTCAAAACTTTCCATGAAATCTTATGTTCTAGCATTTTCCAATATTTGACCTTGCCAAAAATGGTCAAGGTCAACCCAAGGTCATCATTTTCAACAATCCAGATAGTACTGGTGTACCAAATGCTACATACTAAGTTTCAAGGCCTTCGGTCAATTGGTTCTAGAGTAGAAGATTTTTAACGGTTTTTACCATATATGGGCATGGTGGCCATGTTGGTCATGTGACCTGGACCGTTTGAACAAATTTTCATTCCCTCAACCCCTGGAGGCTCTATATGAAATTTGGTTACAATTAGCCCAGTGGCTTTTGAGGAGATTGTTTGAAATTGTCAAAATATGACAGTTCCGCGTCAAAGGTCAAAGAATGACCTTGACATCTTGTACTCATAAATATTCATGTACTCATTAAGATGACTGTAGATATCAATTTTTAGCCCAAAATCTTCAACAGTTTCCAAGATATCTTATGTTCTAGCATTTTGCCATATAAAAGCACAAGGAAGCAAATTTGACCTTATCGTAAAAAAGGTCAAGGTCAACCCAAGGTCATAATTTGAACAATCTTGGTAGTACTCGTGTACACGATGCTACATACCAAGTTTCAAGGCGATCGGCCTATTGGTTCTGGAGAAGAAGATTTTTTTAGGTTTTTACCATATATGGGCATGGCGGCAATGTTGGTCATGTGACCAAGACCGTTTGAATAACCTTTCTTTCCTAAGGTCCCAGGAGGCTATATATGAAATTTGGTTACAATTGGCCCAGCAGTTTCAGAGAAGAAGTCGTTTGAAATTGTGGACGGACGACGGACGACGACGGAGCCTTACCATCCTATATGCTCCCCCGGAGCCTCTGGCTCAGGTGAGCTAAAAAGTATTATTGGTTCCCTCTGCCTATAGATGCTATGTATGAAATTTGATAACAATGAGCCTTAGTTTCAGAGGAGATGTGGTTGAAAATATTGACGGACGACGGACAGACGACGGATGCCTGCCTATACTATAAGCTCACGTGTGAGCCTTCGGCTCAGGTGAGCTAAAAACTCCCAATTTCCTAAGTCCATGACCTTGACATCAAGTTCACAAAGAGGGGTGGGGGTGGTACCCTGTTAAACTTTGGACCAATATCTAACTACAGTGCAAGTATCAAAAGAATTCATCTACGGGTTAAGGAGATATAGGTCTTTAAAAAACTTTAACCAAAACATCCAATCCGGATGCAGACATCCGACACCAGAATGACAACAATAGCTCTTCCTGAACTTTTGTTCAGGCAAGCTAAAATGACATTTACTGCTAAGCCATTTCAGATATTTTGACAACACTTTTATAGAAAAGTTCCTTGTATACTCTGCTATCAGTTGTATGATTTTTGGCCAAATGCTCATTTTAATTGGTTGCCATGGAAACCAAAATGCAAAAACCACAGGACCAATGGTCCTGTAGCTCACCTGACACTTGGTCCTGGTATATATTTTAATGCTTTTATACATGTATATAGCACCAGGGCAGGGGTAGATAACCCCCTTCCCTTGGAGATTAATGTTGAGTCCCAATTCTATACACCAAGCCACAAGGTCACTGGGCCTTTGTTTCTGGACAAAGATTTCTGAAGGGTTTTTTATCATATATGGGCGTGAAGGCCACCATGTTCATGTGACCATGACCATCTGAACAAACTTTGATTCCTTTGACCCAGTATAAAAGCTCCATATGAAATACAGTAATCATTTGTATAAACTATGATGGGCCTGAGTGCCCAATGCTACATACCAGTACCAAGTTTCAAGGTTATAGACCTTTATGTTCTCAAGGAAATGACGTTTGAAGAGTTTTTACCATATATGGGCATGGTGGCCATCTTGGTCAAGTGACCAAGACCATCTTAACAAACTATGGTTCCTTTAAGCCGGTGAAGCTCCATGTGAAATATGTCTTCAATTGACCCCCGTGGCCTCTGAGAAGATGATTGAAAATGTTGACGGGTGACAGAATCTGAATGACCTTGTACAAAAGTCAAAGAATGACCTTGACCTTTAACAACAAAATATCTTCATCTGGTCATTTAGTCAACCATATATACCAAATATTGTACCTTAGACTTAAATAGTTTCTGAAAAATCCACTGTTTAAGCATTTTCCCATATAAAAGCCTACATAATGTACCAAAGTTGACAGTGTCATAAATTAGGTCAAGGTCAACGCATGATCCTTTGTATAAACTATGATGGGCTTGAGTGCCCAAAGCTACATACCAATTTTCAAGGTCCTACGCCTTTTGGTTCTGGAGAAGAAGATTTGAAGGGTTTTTACCGTATACGGGCATGGCTGCCATCTTGGTCAAGATCCCGAGAACAAACTTTTATTCCCCGATCACACTTAGACTCCATATGAAATTTTGCTTCAATCAGACCAGTGGTTTCAGAGGAGAAGATGTTTTGAAAATCTTGACGACGGACAGACCGACAAACTGACCTTGACCTTCAGTGACATAATAGCTTCATCTGGTCATTTAGTTGACCTTTAGTATTGTACCTTAGACTTAAATAGTTTCTGAGAAATCCACTGTATAAGCGTTTTCCCATACAAAAGCCTAATGTACCAAAGTTGACCATGTCGTAAATTAGGTCAAGGCCGACGCAAGGTCATTATTTGTATAAACTATGATGGGCTCGCATGCTCGATGCTACATACCAAGTTTCAAGATCATAGGCCTTTTGGTTCTGGAGAAGAAGATTTTCGAAGGGTTTTTACCATATATGGGCATGGAGGCCATCTTGGTCATGTGACCCAAACCCCGGGTATAATCTTTAGTTGCCCTATCCCACTGAGACACCATATGAACTTTGGCTTCAATCTCCCCAGTAGTTTCAGAGGAGAAGATGATTGAAAATCTTGATGACGGACAGACCGACAAAAAAACCTTGAACTTCAGTGACACAATATCTTCATCTGGTCATTTAAGTGACCATATATACCACATATTGTACCTTAGACTTAAATAGTTACTGAGAAATCCACTATATAAGTGTTTTCCCATATAAAAGCCTAACAAACCAACGTTCACCATGTCATTAATTAGGTCAAGGTCATCGCAAGGTCATCATTTGTACAAACTATGATGGGCTTGCATGCCCAAAGCTACATACCAAGTTTCAAGGTCATAGGCCTTTTGGTTCTGGAGAAGAAGATTTTTGAAAGTTTTTTACCATATATGGGCATGGTGGCCATCTTGGTCATGTGACCCAGACCCCGGGTATAAACTTTTGTTCCACCATCCCACTGAGACTCCATATGAAATTTTGCTTCAATCACCCCAGTGGTTTCAGGGAAGAAAATGTTTGAAAATCTTGACGACGGAATGACCTTGATCTTTAGAGACATGATATCTTCATCTGGTCATTAAGTCGACCATGTATACAACATATTGTACCTTACACTTAAACAGATTCTGAGAAATCCACTGTTTAAGCATTTGCCCATATAAAAGCCTAACGTACCAAAGTTGACCATGCCGTAAATTAGGTCAAGGTCAACGCAAGGTCATCATTTGTATAAACTACTGTATGTTGGGCCCACATGCCCAATGCTACATACGAAGTTTCAAGGTCATAGGCCTTTTGGTTCTGTAGAAGAAGATTTTTGAAGGGTTTTTACCATATATGGGCGGGGCCACCATCTTGGTCATGTGACCCAAATACCTCGAACAAACTTTCGTTTCCCCAACCCATGGAGGCTGCATATGAAATTTGGCTTCAATCTGCCCAGTGGTTTCAGAGGAGAAGATGTTTGAAAATCTTGATGACGGATGGTCCGACGGAACGACCTTGACATTTCGTGACTTAATATCTTCATCTGGTCATTTAGTCGACCATGTATACCAAGTATTAAACCTTAGACTTAAATAGTTTCCGAGAAATCCACTGTTTAAGCGTTTTCCCATATAAAAGCCTAACGTACCAAACTTGACCATATGTTAAATTAGGTCAAGGTCAACTCAAGGTCATGATTTGTACAAACTAAGATGGGCCCGCATGCCCAATGCTTCATACCACGTTTCAAGGTCATAGGCCTTTTGGTTCTGTAGAAGAAGATTTTTGAAGGGTTTTTACCATATATGGGCATGGCGGCCATCTTGGTCATGTGACCCAGATACCACAAACAAACTTTCGTTTCTCCAACCTATGGAGACTGCATATCAAATTTGGCTTCAATTGACCCAGTGGTTTCAGAGATGTTTGAAAATCTTGACAACGGATGGTCTGACGGAATGACCTTGACCTTTTGTGCATAATATCTTCATCTGGTCATTTAGTTGACCATGTATACCAAGTATTAAACCTTAGACTTAAATAGTTTCCGAGAAATCAACTGTTTAAGCTTTTTCCCATATAAAAGCCTAACGTACCACAGTTGACCATGCCGTAAATTAGGTCAAGGTCAAGGCAAGGTCATCATTTGTATAAACTATGATGGGCCCTCATGCCTAATGCTACATAACAAGTTTCAAGGTCATAGGCCTTTTGGTTCTTGAGAAGAAGATTTTTGAAGGGTTTTTACCATATATGGGCATGGCGGCCATCTTGGTCATGTGACCCAGATACCTCGAACAACCTTTCGTTCCCCCAACCCATGGAGGCTCCATATAAAATTTCGCTTTGATTGGCCCAGTGGTTTTGGAGAAGAAGACCTTTGAAAATAGTGGACGGACGGACGACGGAGCATTGCCATACTAAAAGCTCACCTTTGAGCCTTCGGCTCAGGAGAGCTAAACAAGTCGCCCAAGGGCAACAATCGCACACCTGCCAGAATATGCTCTGGTCAAGTGGCCAAAATGTAAGCTTTGGGCTCAGGTAGGCTAATAAACAGGCTGCAATTCTATAGGATTGGATGGTGAGTGTGTAAACTGTTCTACTACGGCCACTTCTATAAAATCCCTAAATGACCTTGACCTCTAGTATTCACAGAGGTTGAAGTTGACTGAATTTTCATATCACAGAGCTCAACAGCAACAGAAAAATGCACTTTTTCATAGTGGATTTCATAGAAGAAGATTTTTTAAGGTTTTTACCATATATGGGCATGGTAGCTATCTTGGTCGTGTGACCTGGGCCAAATATATAAACTTTCGTTCTCCTATCCGGATAAGTTTCTATATGAAATTTGGCTTCAATCGGCCCAATGGTTTCTGAGGAGAAGATGTTTGAAACTGTTGACACCCAATGGACAAATGACCTTGGGTCAAGGTCACTAAATGACCTTGACCTCTAATATCCATAGGTGTTGAAATTGACTACATTTCCATATCACAGAGCATAACGGCGACAGAAAATGCACTTTTTCAGATTTTCCCTTTCAAAAGCCTAAGGGACCAAATTTGACCTTGCCAAAAATAGGTCAAGGTCAACCCAAGGTCATCATTTATACAAACTTTGTAGTACTGGAGTCCAAGATGCTACATACCAAGTTTCAAGGCAATCGACTCAGTGGTTCTGGAGAATAAGATTTTTATAGGTTTTTACCATATATGGGCATGGCGGCCATTTTGGCCATGTGACATGGGTCAAATATATAAACTTTTGTTCCCCCATCCTGTTAAGGCTCCATATTAAATTTGGCTTCAATCAGCCCAGGGGTTTCTGAGGAGAAGATGTTTAAAAGTGTGGACGACGTTGCCGCCGCCGCAGACGGACCATGGCTATACTATAAGCTCACCTTGACAGGTGAGCTAACAAATGACCCCCTGGGGCATGGCCAATTTGAGCCCCAGGGGCATGGGTGGCAGGATTTTAGTAGGGGAGCACTAGACATTGATACACGCTATATATATTTGCTATGGGCCTCATGGTTTCAGAAAAGAAGATTTTTGAAGATTTTCCCATTGTAAGTCTATGGGAGCTTATGACCCAGGGGCGTGGCCAATTTGGGCCCCAGTGGCATGGTGGCAGGATTTATGTAGGGTACCACTAGACATTGCCACATGCTATATATATAAGCTCTGCGCCTCATAGTTTCAGAGAAGAAGACTTTTGAAGATTTTCTCATTGTAAGTCTATGGGAGCTTATGACTCCTTGGGTGTGGCCAATTTAGACCCTTGGGGCATGGTTGGCAGGATATATGTAAGGGACCACTAGACATTGCTACATGCTACATATATGAGCTCTGGGCCTCATGGTTTCAGAGAAGAAGATTTTAGAAGATTTTCCCATTGTAAGTCTATGGGAGCTAAAGTCCGCTGTGGCATGGCCAATTTGGACCCCAGGGGCATGGTTGGCAGGATTTATGTAGGGGACCACTAGACACTGCTACATACTACATATATAAGTTCTGGACCTCATGGTTTCAGAGAAGAAGATTTTTGAAGCTTTTCCCATTGTAAGTCTATTGGAGCTAATGACCCTCGGGGCGTGCCCAATTTGGGCCCCAGGGGCATGGTTGGCAGGATTCATGTAGGGAACCACTAGACACTGCTACATACCATATATATAAGCTCTGGGCCTCATAGTTTCAGAGAAGAAGATTTTTTAAGTTTTTCCCATTATGAGTCTATGGGAGTTTATGACCCCTGGAACATGGCCAATTTGGACTCCAGGGGCTTGGTTGGCAGGATTTATGTAGGAGACCACTAAACATTGCTACGTACTATATATATAAGCTCTGGGCCTCATGGTTTCAGAGAAGAAGATTTTTGAAGGTTCTTAGGCTATATAGCTCTATATATAAACAAATAACCCCCTTTGGGCGTGGCCAATTTGAGCCCCAGGGGCATGGGTGGCAGGACTTTAGTAGGGGAGCACTAGACATTGATACATGCTATATATATAAGCTATGGGCCTCATGGTTTCAGAGAAGAAGATTTTTGAAGATTTTCCCATTGTAAGTCTATGGGAGCTAATGACCCCCGGGGCGAGGCCAATTTGGGCCCCAGGGGCATGGTTGGCAGGATTTATGTAGGGGACCACTAGACATTGGTACATACTAAATATGTAAGCTCTGGGCCTCATAGTTTCAGAGAAGAAGATTTTTGAAGTTTTTCCCATTATAAGTCTATGGGAGCTATATGTTGCCATGGCAACCAGAGTTCCAATCCAATCTGCCTTTAAACCTAATGCAGTCAATCCCCAACCCCAACAATGCTACACATAAAATTTGATCAAGATTGGCCTGCTGGTTTAGGAGATATTGATGTTTAAAAGTGTGGACGCCGACGCCACCGCCGACGGACGACGGACCAAGGCTATACTATAAGCTCACCTTGACAGGAGAGCTAAAAAAAGAGATGTTACAGTGTGTAACAAATGCCCCCAAAGGCCCCTTAAACTGACCTTTGAGTCCTGGTTGTGACCTTGACCTTGAGCGTGGAGCCTGAGTCTTGCACATGACATACATTCTTATTTGTGACTGTGACCCTGGCCTTGGGCAACAAAACCATAATTTGTGAATCATCTCATTATTTTTTCCCTTTTCATGAAAATTAATGAAGTTTGATTCAGTAGCTTTTAAGTAATTGAGGATAAATGAGTTGATCTTTGACCTCTGGCTATGACCTTGACCTTGGATGTGGAAACATATGTCTTTTGAATGGAAAATCTTCTCAGTAGGCTTTATCTTTCTGCAATATTTGCTTTGGTACTTTTCTGAGTAATTGCCGAGACATCATTTGACTTCTGACCCTATATTGTGACCTTGACCTTGGATTTGGGATCATAAATATTGTGTATAACACACCTTCTCATTATGGTTTACCTTTCTGTGAAGTTTGATGAAAGTCCCTTTAGCAGGTTTCAAGTTATGGCAGAGGCAAGATTTGACCTTTGACCCCTGATTGTGACCTTGACCTTGAATGTGTTAACCATCATATGAGTCTTTACAGAGTTTTTTTTTTGTTTTGTTTTTCTTTTTGGTTTATGAAAATCAGCTTTATATTTTGGTTTCTATGGCAACTTAAGAGTTTCCATAGACTTACAACTGGGAAACTTGAAAAATTGGCAACTACTGCCAAGTGATTTCAGATATTTTGATCAACTTTTATAGAATGTTCCTTGAGTAGTCTTACATAAGCCATATGATTTTATGCCCATTGCTCATTTTCATATGTTGCCATGGAAACCAAAATGCAAAATAGAAAAAAAAATACCTTAAAGGGCAATTACAAAGAAATTGTACAAACTCTTATTTTTGGGGCAGTTTGATATTGGGAAGAGAGAGGATCAAAATGCTACAAACAGCATAAAAAAATTCCTAACCGTCTAAAAGTTATGCCAGTTTAAAAATTCAATAGCTCATTTTCCTACATGACTTGTCTCCCTTACTATTTTAAAGTATTTCTAACCACAATGCACTATTCTGTAATGTCACTGATGATTTTATTTTCTTAAATAAATTTTAAAATTAATTAACAACCTTTTTTCTAAAGAGTGAATAATTGTTATCTTATATTTTTTATTATTTTTATCTTTATCTATTAGCTGGTTAATTTATTTAGAATGTGTTCATCCACAAATTTAAATTTTCTTTAAAATTTAAAAAAAAGTTTAAAAACAGATTTTAAAGTATTTTCTTTTACCTCAGTGCAAAAAAGTCCTTCTTAGAGACCTATTTAACAGATCTACTGTCATCCAAAGATAATTTGTTTCCCGCCATTATCATAGAGCTCGCCCATTTAAAGATAATAGGTAAAGCAGGCAGGTAGCGATTAACGGATTATCATTGACTAATCACCAGAATTATATTTGTTGTCTGACTCGACAACAGTATATGCCCAGATAGCGCAGTGGTCAAGACACACTACTCTCAATATCAAGACGCTTTCATACTAATTTTGAGGGTTCTATCCCCATAGTATTATTTTATTTATTGCGATTTCTTTATCATTTTTTGTTTGTTTGTTTCGAATTTGTCGTACATAACTGCGTTACTGGATGAATTATCAAAGAGTGCGTAAACATGTCCCTTGTTTGTTCTCCCCGAGATTACTGTTATGCCAATTAGTATAGCATGTTTTGTGAGAGCAACAGCAAATGTAGCAAGCCCTTTTCATCCCATTTAGGGGACCGAATATGAAGGCAAAAGCAAACTGCGGAAGATAAAACCCGATGCTCAAGGAAGAACTCCAACCCTGTACCTGTACCATACTAAGCAAGTAAATATATGTCAAACTAGAGGCAGACTCGAATTTGACAATTGCTGATTTTGTTATAAAAAAATAAATAAATAAATAAAAACCAAAAAAATGTTAGCAATCGGATTTGAACCTCAAACCCTAGGTTTCTTATGACAAAAGATCAACATTCAAGTACCTAACCGTCTGAGCTAATTTTGTTTGTTATGAAACAGAAACAGTATGGCTATTATGATACTGAACCACAACCATGCAATACAGGCTCAATACCGTTGTTACCTGTCACCCCTATGTTTATGTTGAGTTTATTTATAGCTCATGTTTGTCAATAACACATTATCGTTGGGCAATAGTAAAGCAACTATGTTCATTTATATATTATACTGACAAGCATTTAAATTGAAATTTAACAAATTTCAATTAAATATTCAAATTTGAAAGTTTAAATGCTTAAATTGCAAATATAAGCAATATTTTGAATTGGGGCAGTTGTTATTAGTGTCACTAATACTAATATACAAATTTTAACCATTTTGGAACATCGAACAAGAAAATATTTGACAATTTAAAAACTTTAAATAAATTTAAAATTTCAGTGTGCATCGATGATGTCATCGTAGGCCTTAAGAATATTAATGAGGCAGCTCAAAATAATAGTCAGATAGCATAAAATTAACAAATTCAACTAAAAACGTTTTTTCAGAGAAAAACTGATGTCCTCCCACCAGCCAATTTCCCATCCCCTCTTATGAATAAAAAGCCTGTACAAATAAAATATCTATGCAAGTTTGGAGAAAATCCATCCACTGGTTCTAAAGATATCCTACATATAAGACTATGTATTTGAAAAATGGGTCATGGTCACCAACCACTAAACATGTCTTAAACCTGTCAAATGATATATTCATGCAAGCCTGATGAATATCTGCAAGCCTGATGAATATCCATCAACTGGTTCAAGGTATAACTCATTTAAGAGAGAAAAAAATAAGCATTTGTAAGTTTAGTTTTTGACCTTGAAAAATGGGGTCAAAGTAATTAAAACATTGTAGACTCTTGAGATTGTCCCAAAGGTATATCTATGAAAGTAAAGTGGAAATCAAGCTAAAGGTTAATGAGACATATCAATTTTAGTGAAATTTATCATATCTAACTCCCCCGATATCTTGAAAATGAGGTCAAGGTCACCAACATCTGATTAGCTCTTAAGCTAGTCCTGGTAACGTATCCATGCGAGTTTGGCAAAATTCCATCTACAGGTTCAAGAGATATCATGGGTACAAGAAACTGTCATTTAAGTCTTCCAGTGACCTTTAAAAAAAGCTCAAGGTCACCAAAATCTAATGTGCTCGTAAACTTGTCCCAATGATGTATCCATGAAAGTTTGGTGAAATTCCATCCATTAGTTTAGGGGACAGAGTGGGTTTAAGAAACTGTCATTTAAGTCCACCAGTGACCTTGAAAATAATGTCAAAGTCACCAAACTCTAATCAGCTATTAAATGTGTCCCAATGATGTATCCATGCAAGTTTTGTGAAAATTCCATCAATTAGTTTACGAGAAAGCATGGGTTCAAGATATTTTAATCTAAGTCTTCCAGTGACCTTGCAAATGAGGTCAAGGTCACCAAAATGTCAACAGCTCTTAAACTTGTCCAAATGATGTATCCATGAAAGTTTGGCCAAAGTCCATTTGTTGATTCCGGAGATATTATGGGTACAAGAAATTGTCATCTTAGTCCTCCAGTGACCTTTAAAATAAGGCAAAGGTCACTAAAATCTAAACAGCTCACAAACTTGTCCCAATCATGTATCCAAAAGAAGTTCGGTGAAATTTCATTCATTGGTTCAGGAGATATTGTGGATACAAGAAATTGTCATCTAAGTCCTCCAGTGACCTTGAAAATAAGGTCAAGGTCCCTAAAATCTAATCAGCTCTTAAACTTGTCCCAATGATGTATCCATGCAAGTTTGGTGAAATTCCATTTATTAGTTCAGGAGATATTGTGGATACAAGAAATTGTCATCTAAGTCCTCCAGTGACCTGAAAATGAGGTCAAGGTCACCAAAATCTAATCAGCTCTTAAGTTTGTCCCAATGATATATTCATTCAAGTTTGGTGAAATTCCATCCATTGGTTCAAGAGATATCGCGCATACAAGAAACTGTCACGCTGACACCCACGCTGATTAGATCCGCACTGAAAACAATATATCCCCCTTCACCTTTGGAGGGGGAACAATGAATTCTTTATATCTCGAAAACTAGTACTGATAATTTGATGTGGTTTTCAATACTCAGTTGCATAGAGAAACCTGCTTTCATTTCTGTAATAACTAGAGATGGCAGTAAGCATGGCTTACTAAATACCCCCCGCATTTAACAGTTAAGCATGGACCTTCGTCATCTAAGTTTTACAAGTTTTACAAAGTTATACAAAGCATACATACAGCTACAAACAAATATAGCTCATCCTACAATCCTATTAAGGTAACTGAACATGTCTACTGGGAAACAAGAGGGCCATGAGGCCCTGAATCGCTCACCTGAACAATTGGCAAAGTGGCTTTTTCTTATGTTTTGAAATTGTCAAAATATGAGTCTTGGGTCAAAAGTCAAAGAATGACCATGACCTATTGTACTCATAAATCTTCATGTACTCATTAAGGCAACCATATATACCATTTTTAGGCAAAACTTTCCATGAAATCTTATGTTCTAGCATTTTCCCATATTTGACCATGCCGCAAAAAAAAGTTAAGGAAAAACCGAGGTCATCATTTGAACAGTCTTGGTAGTACTCTAATACTCCATGCTACTTACCAAGTTTCAAGGCCATTGGTGTATTGGTTCTGGAGAAGAAAAAATATTTAAGGTTTCTACCATAAATGGGTATGGTGGCCATGTTGGTCATGTGACCTGGACCGTTTGAACAAATTTTCGTTCAATCAACCCCTGGAGGCTCTATATGAAATGTGATTACAACTGGCCCTTTGCCTTTTGAGAAACTGTTTGAAAATGTCAAAATATGAGAGATCTGGGTCAAAGGTCAAAGAATGACCTTGACCTCTTGTACTCATAATTCTTCATGACCTCATTAAGACAACTGTATATACAAATTTTTAGGCCAAAAACTTCCCATGAAATCTTATGTTCTAGCATTTTCCCTTATTTGACCTTGCTGTAAAAAAGGTCAAGGTCAACCAAGGTCATAATTTGAACAATCTTGATAGTACTGGAGTACCCAATGCTACATACCAAGTTTCAAGGCCACTGATCAATTAGTTCTGGAGAAAAAGATTTTGAAAGGTTTTTACCATATATGGTCATGGTGGCCATGTTGGTCATGTAACCCAGACCATTTGAAGAAATTTTCATTTCCTCGACCCCTGAAGGCTCTATATAATATTTGGTTACAATTGCCGCATTGGCTTTTAAGGCGAAGTTTGAAATTGTCAAACTATTCTGAGAATTCAGGGTCAAAGGTCAAAGAACGACCTTGACCTCTTGTAGTCATGAATCTTGATGTACACATTAAGATGACTGTATTTACCAATTTTTAGGCCTAAATCTTCAAAACTTTCCATGAAATCTTATGTTCTAGCATTTTCCCATATTTGACCTTGCTGTAAAATGGCCAAGGTCATCCCAAGGTCATCATTTTGAACACTCTTGATAGTACTGGAGTACCCAATGCTACATACCAAGTTTCAAGGCCATCGGTCAATTGGTTCTGGAGAAGAAGATTTTTTTAGGTTTTTACCATATATGGGCATGGCGGCCATGTTGGTCATGTGACTTGAACCGTTTGAATAAATTTTCATTCCCTCATCCCCTGGAGGCTCTATATGAAATTTGGTTACAATAGGCCGAGTGGTTTTTTGAGAAGATTGTTTGAAATTGTCAAAATATGGGAGCTCAGGGTCAAAGGTCAAAGAATGACCTTGACCTCTTGTACTCACAAATCTTCATTGTACTCATTAAATATGACTGCATATACCAACTTTTAGACCTTAATCTTCAAAACGTTCCCTGATATCTTAAGTTCTAGCATTTTTCCCATATTTGACCTTGCCGTAAAAAGGTCAAGGTCAACCCAAGGTCATAATTTGAACAATCTTGATAGTACTCGAGTACCCAATGCTACATACCGATTTTCAAGGCCATCGGTCAATTGGTTCTGGAGAAGAAAAGTTTTCCAGGTTTTTACCATATATGGGCATTGGCGGCCATGTTGGTCATGTGACCTGAACCGTTTGAACAAATTTTCATTCCCTCATCCCCTGGAGGCTCTATATGAAATTTGGTTTCAATTGGCCCAGTGGCTGTTGAGAAGATTGCTTGAAATTGTCAAAATATGAGAGTTCTGGGTCAAAGGTCAAAAAATGACCTTGACCTCTTGTACTCATAAATCTTCATGTACTCATTTAGATGACTGTAGATATCGATTTTTAGCCCAAAATCTTCAACAGTTTTCAAGATATCTTATGTTCTAGCATTTTCCCATATAAAAGCACAAGGAAGCAAATTTGACCTTGCCGTAAAAAAGGTCAAGGTCAACCCAAGGTCATAATTTGAACAATCTTGGTAGTACTCATGTACCCAATGCTACATACCAAGTTTCAAGGCCATCGGCCTATTGGTTCTGGAGAAGAAGATTTTTTTTAGGTTTTTACCATATATGGGCGTGGCGGCCATGTTGGTCATGTGACCAGGACGGTTTGAACAACTATTCGTTCCCCCTTCCTCTGGAGGCCATATATGAAATTTGGTTACAATTGGCCCAGCGGTTTCAGAGGAGAAGTCGTTTGAAATTGTGGACGGACGGACGGACGACGGACGACGACGGACGACGACGGACGACGACGGACGACGGAGCCTTACCATCCTATAAGCTCCCCCGGAGCCGCTGGCTCAGGTGAGCTAAAAATGGAAAACACGGGTCAACATTTTTCAAACCAAATTTGAATACAATCAAAGCAAAAATGAATAAATCCCCCAGCCCCCCCAATTTAGATAAAAAATATCATAAAGGGGCATTACTCAAGAAAGAGGGGTCAGATTTCAAAGTGGAAACCTAAATGCATATCTTCATACCAATATGTGTTCAGATATTTGATTTCAAGAAAATCGGTCTAGCCATCTAGAAGGAGATCCAATGATAAACTTTTTTTTACGAAAAATATAAAGGGGCACGACTCAGCAGGAAAACACTTCCGGGAACAAATGGAAAACACATGTCAACTATTTTCTTATGATGCATCTATGAACCAAATTCGAATGAAATCAAAGCAAAAAAGACTAAAAAAACCCCCCAAAATTATGATAAAACTAGAAAATGTGTTTATAAAACACTATGCCCCCAACTATATGCCTGACCCTAACAAGGTCAATGAAAAGGAGCATAAATACATGTCTGCTAATTTCTACGTTCTACCCATCTATGAAATATCAAGGCCAAAGCAGTTGGGATTGTTGACTAATGATCAACCCTAGAATATTAAGTACAGAGAAGACAAGGGACATAACTCAAGTCAATAATGAATGCAACACAACATAACCATCATTCGAATGATCGACTCATCAAATACTATAAGTATACCAAAAATCAGGTCTCTAGGTTGAACGCTCAAAAGTTGAAAAATGTCAAAGTCAACAAAGGGGCATAATTCAGTTCAAATATTTACCAAATCAGCTCAAAAGTTAATCAGGTGATCTACACTTAAGGCTCTTCCAGTAAGCCAAATATGAATAACCTACCTCAAATACTTTTCCCAAAATTACATTTTATTCTTTTAAAAGGGGCATAACTCTTAATCTACATGGCTGACAGAAAAGATAAAATAGCCATCAGAGGAGATGGCAAATCCCCCGACCGAAGACCCCCATGGGCCTTGGTAAAAAGGGTGCACTTCAAAACACATATTAGTAATATATTGTCATTCTTTTATGCTTCTGATTGACATTAACTGTTAACAGATACATGATTATCTAACACTCAGACTAAAACAGTATGCTTGACTGCTAAAAAGAGGTAATATCTCAAACAGCCACCATATACACAATTGTATAGCATACGATACATTCAACTTTCAAAATGTGTGAATAACTTCTAAAGTACAAGCTCTACAAACCTAATTTTGAGCTCTCTAGTAAGTGAATTTGGACAAAGAATCCAAATCTGGAAAAAAAATTTTTTTTTTTTTTTTGTGGGGGGGGGGGGAGTGGGGGGTTGCCGGAGGGGGCACGGGAATGTGGAAGGGTAAGAGAGAGTTAGGAACACTGATAAGATATCACAGCATGATCATCAGTATTCTAAAAGGTTCACGGTTATTCAAATTCTGGAGCTGGCCAGGGTTATACAGTTATGGAGCAGAGACTCAAACAGCAGCTCAAACTACCAAAGGGAAATAATTCACTAGGTCTAAAAGCAAGAGTTATCATTCATGTATGAGACAAATTGTCATGACCTGTTCTGCATATCTGTGAAGTATCATGAAAATATTTCAAAAGGTATTCAAGCTATGGAGCGGACACTTAAAATCATCAAAGGGAAATAACTCCAAAAGTAAGAAAGCAAGAGTTGTCATTCTTGTTCGTGACACATCAACACGACTTGTTCTACATATCTGTGAAGTATCATGAAAATATTCCAAAAGGTATTCAAGTTATAGAGCGGACACAAAATCACACCTAAAACCATCAAGGGGTAATAACTCAAAAAGTAAGAAAGCAGGAGTTGTCTTTCTTGTTCGCGACATATTGTCATGACCTGTTCTACATATCTGTGAAGTATCATGAAAATATTCCAAAAGGTATTCAAGTTATAGAGCGGACACGAAATCATACCTAAAATGATCAAGGGGAAATAACTCAAAAAGTAAGAAAGCAAGAGTTGTCATTCTTGTTCGCGACACACCGTCATGACCTGTTCTACATATCTGTGAAGTATCATGAGAATATTCCAAAGGGTATTCAAGTTATAGAGCGGACACGAATCTGCCAAAAAATCACACCTAAAACTATCAAGGGGAAATAACTCAAAAAGTAAGAAAGCAAGAGTTGTCATTCTTGTTCTCGACACATCGTCATGACCTGTTCTACATATCTGTGAAGTATCATGAAAATATTCCAAAGGGTATTCAAGTTACAGAGCGGACACGAATCTGCAAAAAAATCACCAAAGGGGAGATAATTCAAAAAGCACAATAGCAAGAGTTACCATTCTTGTACGCGACACATCGCCATGACCTGTTCTACATAACTGTGAAGTATCATGAAAATATTCCAAAGGGTATTCAAGATACAGAGCGGACAAGAAAGTGTTTACGGACGGACGGACGGACGGACGGACGCCAGGCTCATCGCTATATCCCCCGACCGAAAGGTCGGGGGATAAAAATATGGGTCTGCTTATTTTTTATGATCTATGCACCTATGATTTATCAAGGCTCCAGCGGTTACAGTTTTTGAGTAATAGATCATATCTACAATGTTTTGTACAAATAAGAAAAGGGGAATAACTCTGTCAATAATGAACTCAACATACTGTAATTATAATCAAAATGATCGACTCATCATAAACTATTAGTATACCAACAATCAGGTCTCTAGGTTGAACGGTTCAAAAGTTGGAAAAATGCCAAAGTCAACAAAGGGGCATAATTCAGTCAAATATTTACCAAATCAGCTCAAAAGTTAATCAGGTGACCTACATCTTAGGATCTTCCAGTATGCAAAATATAAACAACCTATCTCAAATACTTTTTCCAAAATTTTGCTAACAAACTTACATTCAATTTTTTTAAAAAGGGGGATAACTCTAAAAGTACATGGCCGGCAGAAAAGATTAAAAATATGGGTCTGCTTATTTTTTATGATCTATGCACCTATGAATTATCAAGGCTTCAGCAGTTACAGTTCTTGAGTAATAGATCATACCTACAATGTTTTGCACAAATAAGAAAAGGGGAATAACTCTGTCAATAATGAACTCAACATAATGTAATTATCACCAAAATGATTGACACATCAAATAGTATTAGTGTACCAAAAATCGGGTCTCTAGGTTGAACGGTTCAAAAGTTGGAAAAATGCCAAAGTTAATAAAGGGGCATAATTCAGTCAATTTTTTTCAAAATTAGCCCAAAAGTTAATCAGGTGATCTACACCTTAAGCCCTACCAGTATGCCAAATATGAACAACCTAGCTCAAATACTTTTTCCAAAATTTTGCTAACAAACTTACATTTAATTTTTCGAAAAAGGGACATAACTCTGAAAGTACATGGCCGACGGAAAAGAAAAAAAATACGGGTTCACTGTTTTTTTATAGGGTTCACTGTTTTTTTATAATCTATCCATCTATGAAATATCAAGACCCCAGCATTTACAGTTCCTAAGTTACAGAGCATACTCAAAGTGTTACGGACGGACGGACGGACGGCATTCCGGACGGACAAGCCCAAAGCAATATGCCCCCTCAACTTCTTCGAAGTTGGGGGCATAAAAATCAGAAAGGGGCATAACTCAAGCAAGGGGGGTCAGATTTCAAAGTGGAAACCTTAATGCATATCTTCATACCAATATGTGTTCACATATTTAATTTCAAGAAAATTGGCCAAACGGTCTAGGTGGAGTTGCGATAACACACTTTTTTTACGAAAAATATAAAGGGGCATAACTCAGCAGGAAAACACTTCAGGGACAAACTGGAAAACATGTGTCAACTTGTTTCTTATGATGCATCAATGAACCAAATTTGAATAAAATCAAAGCAAAAATGACTAAAAAAACCCCAAAATAAGGGCCAAAAATATCAAAAAGGGGCATAACTCAAGAAACAGGGGTCAGATTTCAAAATGGAAACCTTAATGCACATCTTCATACCAATATGTGTTCACATACTTAATTTCAAGAAAATCGGTCAAGCGGTCTATGAGGAGTTGCGATAACTAGAGATGGCAGTAAGCATGGCTTACTAAATAACCCCCGCATTTAACAGTTAAGCATGGACCTTCGTCATCGAAGTTTTACAAAGTTATACAAAGCATACATGTTATGACAACTATTAACAAATATAGCTCATCCTATCAAGGTAATTGAACAGGTCTACTTTTATCTAATATTGGCTCCAGAGAGTAAATCTGGAAAAACCTGTAGTAAAAATCAAGAAATTAGTCAAGCAGTCTAGAAGGAGTAGCGATAAACTTTTATTACAAAAATTACAAAGTTTGAACCAAATTTGAATAAAATCAAAGCAAAAACGACTAAAACCCCCCAAAAAAATTAGGATAAAAAAATCAAAAAGGGGCATAACTCAAGCAAGAGGGGTCAGATTTCAAAGTGGAAACCTTAATGCACATCTTCATACCAATATGTGTTTACATACTTAATTTCAAGAAAATCGGCCAAGCGGTCTAGGAGGAGTTGTGATAAACTTTTTTTATTACCAAAAATATAAAGGGGCATAACTCAGCAGGAAAACACTTCCGGGAAAAACTGGAAAACACGTGTCAACTAGTTTCTTATGATGCATCAATGAACCAAATTTGAATAAAATCAAAGCAAAAACGAGTAAAAACCCCCAAAATTAGGGCCAAAAATATCAACAAGAGCTGTCGCCTGACAGCATAGCTCGCCTGAATAGGTGCTTTGCCCATCACACAGTTGCTATGGTGGTGTGGACTACTAAGCATAAAACTTCAGACAAGCATGTTCATAATGACAACACATTTATAAACAAAAGCTATCTCAGAAATAAGTCTTAAAATAAAATTAAAATAAAACAATCAACATGAAATGTCAAAGTCCATGAGCTTGAGGTCAAAGAACTAAGGGGTGGGGGTGGGGGGCTACAGGGGCTAGGATGTATGAAAACCTTGAACCATTATCTAACATCAGTCCAAGTAATAGTATTAACTGAGTCCATCGTGGCACTGTGAAATTATGTCTTCATAAATATAAAACTTTACCAAATATTTAAGACAAAATTCAAAGTTGATGACCTAGACTTCAAGGTCATCCAGTGGGGTAAGTATATGGTGTTTTGTAAAAACTCAAAACAGTGTCTAACATCAGTTCAAGTGTAAATTAAATATCTGCCAAGCATTATGAATCAATACGCAATTAGAAAACTTTAATAAAGACTAAATTTCCTAAGTCCCTGACCTTGACATCAAGGTCATTGAGCGGGGGTCGGGGAAGTACTATGTAAAACTTTGGACTTATATCTAACTACAGTGCAAATATAAAAAGAATTCGTCTGTGAATTCAGGAGATATGTGTCTTTAAAAAACTTAACCAAAACATCCAATCAATAAAAAGACAATTTCCTAAGTTCATGACCTTGACATCAAGGTCACTGAGGGGGGTGGGGGTAGTACCTTGGAAAACTTTGGACCAATATCTAACTACAGTGCAAGTATCAAAGAAATCCATCCATGGGTTAGGGAGATATTGGGCTTTATAAAACTTTAACCAAAACATCCAGTCCAAAATACTCCCAATTTTCTAAGTCCATGACCTTGACATCAAGGTCACGGAGTGGGGTAGGGGTGGTACCCTGTTAAACTTTGGGCCAATATCTAACTACAGAGTAAGTATCAAAACAATCCATCCATGGGTTAAGGAGATACAGGTCTTTAAAAAACTTTAACCAAAACATCCAATCCGGACGCCGACGCGGATGCCGTGGTGACAACAATAGCTCTTCCTGAACTTTCATTCAGGCGAGCTAAAAAGGGGCATAACCCAAGAAATAGGGGTCAGATTTCAAAATGAAAACCTTAATGCACATCTTCATACCAACATGTGTTCATATACTTAATTTCAAGAAAATCGGTCAAGCGGTCTAGGTGGAGTTGCGATAACAAACTTTTTCTAAAAAAAATATAAAGGGGAATAACTCAGCAGGAAAACACATCCGGGAAAAACTGGAAAACACGTGTCAACTAGTTTCTTATGATGCATCTATGAACCAAATTTGAATAAAATCAAAGCAAAACCGAGTAAAAACCCCCCAAATTAGGGCAAAAAATATCAAAAAGGGGCATAACTCAAGCAAGGGGGGTCAGATTTCAAAATGAAAACCTTAATGCACATCTTCATACCAATATGTGTTCACATACTTAATTTCAAGAAAATCGGTCAAGCGGTCTATGAGGAGTTGCAATAAACATTTTTTGTACGGAAAATATAAAGGGGCATAACTCAGCAGGAAAGCACTTCGGAGAAAAACTGAAAAATACGTATCAACTCTTTTCACATGCTGCATCCATGGACAAAATTTGAAACAAATCGGAGTAAATGTTGCGGACGGACAAACGGACGGACAGACGGACGGAAGGACAACGTGAAAACAGTATACCCCCCTCAAACAAGTTTGCTAGGGGGGGGTATAACAAACTTTCTTTACGAAAAATATCACGGGGAATAACTCAGCAGGAAAACACTTCCAGGAAAAACTGGAAAACACGTGTCAACTAGTTTCTTATGAAGCATCTATGAACCAAATTTGAATAAAATCAAAGCAAAAACGACTAAAAAACCCCAAAATTAGGGCCAAAAATATCAAAAAGGGACACAACTCACTAAATACGGGTCAGATTTCAAAATGGAAAGCGTAATGCACATCTCCATACCAATATGTGTTCACATACTTAATTTCAAGAAAATCGGTCAAGCGGTCTTTGAGGAGTTGCGATAACAAACTTTTTTTACGAAAAATATAAAGGGGCATAACTCAGCAGGAAAACGCTTCCGGGAAAAACTGAAAAATACGTGTCAACTCTTTTCACATGCTGCATCCATGGACAAAATTTGAAACAAATCGGAGCAAATAATGCGGATGGACGAACGGAGGGACGGACGGACAACGTGAAAACAGTATACCCCCCTCAAACAAGTTTGCGGGGGGTATAAAAAAGCACTTTAATAATTGCCATTCAATTAAATTATCTCCTCAGAGACAATAATTATACTCTTTGAGGCAGAGACTTCATAGACATACTAATCATATTAGCCTTTACAGATTTTGTGTTTTCCATTGTCACTGTTCAAAGGACATGGTTGGTATGGCAACTTAAGATGGTAAAAAACAAAACAAGAGGGCCATGGTGGCCCTGAATCGCTCACCTGAGCATTGATCAGTTCACTGGCTCTGGTGAAGATTTATAAGAGTTTTTACCATACTAACATTTGACCTAGTTTTTGACCCGACATGACCCAATTTCAAACTTGGCCTGGATATTGTAAGAATAAACATTCTGACACAGTTTCATTGAGATGGGATCAAAACTGTGCCCTCTGGAGCGTATACAAGGTCGTTCTTATATCTGACCTAGTGACCAAGTTTTCGACCCGACACGACCCAGTTTCAAACTTTACCTAGATTTCATTAAGATAAACATTCTGACACAGTTTCATGAAGATTGGATCAAAACTGTGCCCTCTAGGGTGTACACAAAGTTTTTCTAAGATTTGACCTTGAGCCGACGTGATTCAGTTTCATAGGGGGCTTAGATATATGGACAACAAACATTTTGACATAGTTTCATGAAGATTGGATCAAAACTATGCCTTCTAGTGCTTACACAACGTTTTTCTAAGATTTGACCTAGTGATCTAGTTTTTTACCCAACATGACCTACTTTCAAACTTGGTCAAGAGTTTATGAAGATAAACATTCTGACAAAGTTTCATGAACATTAGATCAAAACTGTGTCCACTAGAGCGTACACAAGGTTTTTCTATGATTTGACCTAGTGACCTAGTTTTCGACCCAACATGACCCAGTTTCAAACTTGTCCTACATATTATGAGGATAAACATTCTGACAAAGTTTCATGAAATTTGAATCAAAACTGTGCCTTCTAGAGCGTACACAAAGTTTTTCTAAGATTTGATCTAGTGACCTAGTTTTTGATTCGACATGACCCAGTTTTGAACTTGGCCTAGAGTTTATGGAGATAAACATTCTGACATTGTTTCATAAAGATTGGATCAAAACTGTGTCCTCTAGAGCGTACACAAGGTTTTTCTATGATTTGACCTAGTGACCTAGTTTTTGACCCGACGTGACCCAGTTTCGAACTTGTCCTAGATATTATGAGGATACACATTCTGACAAAGTTTCATGAATTTTGGATGAAAACTGTGCCTTCTAGAGCGTACACAAGGTTTTTCTAAGATTTGACCTAGTGACCAAGTTTTTGACCCGAGCTGACCCAGTTTCAAACTTATACTACATATTATGAGGATAAACATTCTGACAAAGTTTCATGAGCTTTGGATCACAACTGTGCCTTCTAGAGCTTACACAAGGTTTTTCTAAGATTTGACCTAGTGACCTAGTTTTTGACCCGAAATGACCTACTCTCAAACTTGGCCGAGAGTTTATGGAAGTAAACATTCTGACAAAGTTTCATAAAGATTAGATCAAAACTGTGTCCTCTAGAGCGTACACAAGGTTTTTCTATGATTTGACCTAGTGACCTAGTTTTCGACCCGACATGACCCAGTTTCAAACTTGTCCTACATATTATGAGGATAAACATTCTGACAAAGTTTCATGAACTTTGGATCAAAACTGTGCCTTCTAGAGCGTACACAAGGTTTCTCTAAGATTTGACCTAGTGACCTAGTTTTTGACCCAACATGACCCAGTTTCCAACTTGGCCTAGAGTTTATGGAGATAAACATTCTGACAATATTATATATAAAGATTGGATCAAAACTATGTCCTCTAGAGCATACACAAGGTTTTTTCTATGATTTGACCTAGTGACCTAGTTTTTGACCCGACGTGACCCGATTTCAAACTTATCCTAGATATTATAAGGATAAACTTTCTGATTAAGTTTCATGAACTTTGGATCAAAACTGTGCCTTCTAGAGCGTACACAAGGGTTTTCTAAGATTTGACCTAGTGACCTAGTTTTTGATCCAACATGAACATGACCCAGTTTCAAACTTGGCCTAGAGTTTATGGAGATAAACATTCTGACAAAGTTTCATAAAGATTGGATCAAAACTGCGTCCACTAGAGCGTACACAAGGTTTTTCTATAATTTGACCTAGTGACCTAGTTTTAGACCCGATGTGACCCAGTTTTGCACTTGTCCTAGATATTATGAGGATAAACATTCTGACAAAGTTTCATGAACTTTGGATGAAAATTGTGCCCTCTAGAGCGTACACAAGGTTTTTCTAAGATTTGACCTAGTGACCTAGTTTTTGACCCGACATGACCCAGTTTCAAACTTGGCCTAGATTTTATAAAAACTAACATTCTGACAAAGTTTCATAAAGATTGGATCGAAACTGTGCCCGTTAGAGTGTACACAAGCAAAAGTTGACGGACGTCCAGACGGACGTACAACGGACATCAGGGTATCCCAAAAGCTCACCCTGAGCACTTCGTGCTCAGGTGAGCTAACAAACAAGTAGCCCAAACGGCAACAATTGCTCACCTGAGAGACATTGTAAACCTATAGGGATATTTAAGATGCTCAAGGACAGCTAACTCCACAGTCAGTGGTCCAATCAGGCTGAAAATTAAACTCATCCAAAACATTATGTATGCCCTCATTTAATATATGCAAGTTTAAAAAGTATCCGATCAAGAGCACAATAGACACAGCTGTCAAGGGCAGCTAACTTCGTAGTGGTTGGCCTGATCTGGCCAAAATTTGAACTTGTTTAAGATATTATGCATTTCCTCATTACCTGCAAGTTTGAAAAGGATCGGATCAGTAGAAACCAAGAAAAAGTGGCAACACTGATTTTTTGGATGCTCAGGACAGGCACTCCATAGTCAGTGGTGGGATCTAGCCAAAATGCTAACTAATCCAAGCTTTTATGCAAATCCTCATTACCTGCAAGTATGAAGAGGATCTGATGAAAAAATGAAAATGTGATGACGTTGTTTTCTCCATTATAAGACTATGGGATTTTTTTCAAACGCTCAAGGGCAGCTAACTCCGTAGTCTGTGCTCTAATCACGCCAAATTTCGAACTCATCCAAGCTCTTATGTATGTCATCATTACCTGCAAGTATGATAAGGATCTAATCAAAAACCTTGATTGCAGAACCCTGAAAGTCAAACTTGCTCGAGATATTGTCATGCCCTACATTTGTGTGAATTTATTTTAAAATCCATTGAGAAATGTAGGGGCTAGAGCGATGACAAAGCTTTTCTAAAAATAGCCACAGTGACCTTGACCTTGGGCACAGCATCCTGAAAGTCTAACTTGCTTGAGATATTGTCATACCCTACATTTGTGTCAAGTTATTTTAAAATCCATGGAGAAATGAAGGTGCTAGGGCAATGACAAAGTTTTTCTAAAAATAGCCACAGTGACCTTGACCTTGGGCACAGCACCCTGAAAGTCGAACTTGCTTGAGATATTGTCATGCCCTACATTTGTGTGAATTTATTTTAAAAACCATTGAGAAATGTAGGTGCTAGAGCGCTGACAAAGTTTTTCTAAAAATAGCCACAGTGACCTTGACCTTGGGCACAGCACCCTGGAAGTCAAACTTGTTTGGGATATTGTCATGCCCTACATTTGTGTGAAGTTGATTTAAAATCCGTTGAGAAATGTAGGGGCTAGAGCGCTGACAAAGTTTTTCTAAAAATAGCCACAGTGACCTTGACCTTGGGTGCAGCACCCTGAAAGTCAAACTTCCTCGAGATATTGTCATGCCCTACATTTGTGTGAAGTTATTTTAAAATCTGCTGAGAAATGTAGGTGCTAGAGAGCTGACAAAGTTTTTCTAAAATTAGCCACATAAACCTTGACCTTGGGCGCAGCATCCTGAAAGTCGAACTTGCTTGAGATATTGTCATGCCCTACATTTGTGTGAAGTTATTTTAAAATCTGCTGAGAAATGTAGGTGCTAGAGTGCTGACAAAGTTTTTCTAAAAATAGCCACAGTGACCTTGACCTTGGGCGCAGCATCCTGAAAGTCGAACTTGCTCGAGATATTGTCATGCCCTACATTTGTGTGAAGTTATTTCAAAATCCGTTGAGAAATGTAGGCAATAGAGCGATGACAAAGTTTTTCTCAAAATATGTGATGACGTTGTTTTCTCCATTATAACACTATGGGATTTTTTTCAAACGCTCAAGGGCAGCTAACTCCGTAGTCTGTGCTCGAATCCGGCCAAATTTCGAACTCATCCAAGCTCTTATGTATGTCATCATTACCTGCAAGTATGATAAGGATCTAAGCAAAAACAGTTGAGAAAACGTGATGACGCCATTTTCCCCATTATAACCCTATGGGATTTTTTTCAAACGCTCAAGGGCAGCTAACTCCGTAGTCTGTGCTCGAATCCTGCCAAATTTCGAACTCATCCAAGCTCTTGTGTATGTCATCATTACCTGCAAGTATGATAAGGATCTAATCAAAAACAGTCGAGAAAACGTGATGACGCCATTCTCCCCATTATAACCCTATGGGGGCTATCTGTTGCCATGGAAACCAGAGTTCTGAGCTGATTGGCACCAAAACCTAATGCAGCCTTTCCCCCACCCAAATGATGCTTCAGATAAAATTTGATTGCGATCGGCCCACTGGTCTCTGAGATATTTATGTTTGAAAGTGTTGACGCACGCACGCACCCAACCACGGACGGACGACGGCTCGACTCCCATCCTATAAGCTCACCTCTGAGCCTTTGGCTCAGGTGAGCTAAAAATGGGATTCATTGCTAAGCCACTGCACATTTTCTGACCTAACACTTTCCCACATAGTCCTTGAGTGGTCTTCTATAAGCCCTATATTTTTTCTGCACACTGCTGATTTTGATCAGTTGCCATGGCAATCAATAGGGAAACAAGAGGGCCATGGTGGCCCTGAATCGCTCACCTGAGCATTAATCAGTTCACTGGCTCTGGTGAAGATTTATAAGAGTTTTTACCATACATGTTTTTGACCCGAAATGACCTACTTTCAAACTTGGCCGAGAGTTTATGGAAGTAAACATTCTGACAAAGTTTCATAAAGATTAGATCAAAACTGTGTCCTCTAGAGCGTACACAAGGTTTTTCTATGATTTGACCTAGTGACCTAGTTTTCGACCCGACATGACCCAGTTTCAAACTTGTCCTACATATTATGAGGATAAACATTCTGACAAAGTTTCATGAACTTTGGATCAAAACTGTGCCTTCTAGAGCGTACACAAGGTTTCTCTAAGATTTGACCTAGTGACCTAGTTTTTGACCCAACATGACCCAGTTTCCAACTTGGCCTAGAGTTTATGGAGATAAACATTCTGACAATGTTATATAAAGATTGGATCAAAACTATGTCCTCTAGAGCATACACAAGGTTTTTTCTATGATTTGACCTAGTGACCTAGTTTTTGACCCGACGTGACCCAATTTCAAAAATATCCTAGATATTATGAGGATAAACATTCTGACTAAGTTTCATGAACTTTGGATGAAAACTGTGCCTTCTAGAGCGTACACAAGGTTTTTCTAAGATTTGACCAAGTGACCTAGTTTTTGACCCTACATGACCCAGTTTCAAATTTGTCCTTCATATTATGAGGATAAACATTCTGATAAAGTTTCATGAACTTTGGATCAAAACTGTGCCTTCTAGAGCGTACACAAGGTTTTTCTAAGATCTGACCTAGTGACCTAGTTTTTGACCCGACATGACCCAATTTCGAATTTGGCCTAGAGTTTATGGAGATATATATTCTGACAATGTTTTATAAAGATTGGATCAAAACTGTGTCCTCTAGAGTGTACACTATGTTTTTCTATGATTTGACCTAGTGGCCTAGTTTTTGACCCAACATGACCCAGTTTCGTACTTGTCCTAGATATTATAAAGATAAACATTCTGACACAGTTTCATAACATTTGGATCAAAACTGTGCCTTCTAGAGTGTACACAAGGTTTTTCTAAGATTTGACCTAGTGACCTAGTTTTTGACCCAACATGACCCAATTTCAAACTTGGCCTAGAGTTTATGGAGATATATATTCTGACAATGTTTCATAAAGATTGGATCAAAACTGTGTCCTCTAGAGCGTACACAAGGTTTTTCTATGATTTGACCTAGTGACCTAGTTTTTGACCCGACGTGACCAAGTTTCAAAAATATTCTAGATATTATGAGGATAAACATTCCGACTAAGTTTCATGAACTTTGGATCAAAACTGTGCCTTCTAGAGCGTACACAAGGTTTTTCTAAGATTTGACCTAGTGACCTAGTTTTCGACCCGACGTGACCCAGTTTCGAACTTGTCCTAGATATTATAAAGATAAACATTCTGACAAAGTTTCATGATCTTTGGATCAAAACTGTGCCTTCTAGAGTGTACACAAGGTTTTTCTAAGATTTGACCTAGTGACCTAGTTTTTGACCCGACATGACCCAGTTTCGAACTTGGCCTAGATTTTATGGAGATAAACATTCTGACAAAGTTTCAGAAAGATTGGATCAAAACTGTGCCCGCTAGAGTGTACACAAGCAAAAGTTGACGGACGTCCGGACGGACGGACGTACGACGGACGACGGACATCAGGGTATCCCAAAAGCTCACCCTGAGCACTTCGTGCTCAGGCGAGCTAAAAATAGCTTAAAAATTCCTTGAAAATTATCCTTTTTCATTGTCATGGCAAATGCAATGTGGAAAATAGTTATACATTAGGTTATCAACTCAAAAGACTGTCAGGCTGAGACTCTGTAGACTGTAGTTGCATATTTTGTATTGGCCTGTACAAATATGACAGCAATTTTGAGCATGTACAAAATTTAATGTGTTAACAATTTTGAGCTGGAGATCTGGTGAGCTTTGTGGCCCATGGGTCTCTTGTTCTAAAATTTGACCTAGGGACCTAGTTTTTGATGCGATGTAACCCCGTTTTGAATCTAGCCTAGATTTTAAAGAGATAAATATTCTGACAAAGTTTCATGAAGACTGGATAAAAAAATGTGCCCTCTAGAGTGTAAGCAAAGTTTTTCTTAGATTTTACCTGGTGACATAGTTTTTAACCCCACTTGACCCAGTTTCAAATCTGTCCTAGATTTATTAGAGATAAACATTCTAACGAAGTTTCATGAAAATTGGATCAAAACTGTGCCCTCGAGAATGTTCACTAGGTTTTTCTTAGATCTGACCTGGTGACCTAGTTTTTCACTTGATAAGACCCAGTTTTACTTTTTTCTCGGATTTCAAGGAGATAAACATTCTGATAAAATTTCATGAAGATTGGATCAAAACTGTCCCTCTAGAGTGTATACAAAGTTTTTCCATAATTTGACCTAGTGACATAGTTTTTGATCTTACATGACCCAGTTTCAAACTTTGCCTAGATGCCATGAAGATAAGTAATCTGACAGTTTCATAAAGATTGAATCAAAACTGGCCCACTCGTGTATACACTAGGGTTTTTGAAAAAATTGCCCTATAGACCTAGTTTTTGACCAGACAAGGCCCAGTTTTCAGTCAAGGCCAAAAAATTTAAGATTGGATCAAAACTGTGCCCTCTAGAGTGTACACTAGGTTTTTCCTAAGATTTGACCTCAGGATCTAGTTTTTGATCCAACAAGACTCAGTTTTGCACTTGGCCTAGATTTTATAGAGGTTAACATTCTGGAAATGTTTCATGATGACTAAATCAAAACTGTGCCCTCAAGAGTGTACACAAGGTTTTTCTAAGATTTTGACCTAGTGATCTAGTTTTTGACCTGACATGACCCAGTTTCAAACTTTGCCTAAATTTCATAGTGATAAACATTTTTAACAAAAGTTCATGGAAGATTGGACCTGTGCCCTCTAGAGTTAAAACAAGGTTTGTCTAAGATTTGCCCTAGTGACCTAGTTCTTGAACCAACATGACCCAGTTTAAAACTTGGCCTAAATTTCATGGAGAACAAGAAATGTTACAACAGTGTGTAACAAATGCCCCCGAAAGCCCCTTAAACTGACCTGTGAGCCCTGGTTGTGACCATGGCCTTGAGCATGGAGCCTGAGTCTTGCACATGACATACAGTCTCATTTGTTTTACTTTTCTGTGATGTTTAAATGCACTTTGGAAGTTTAAGAGGATTCACGGGAACTTAATTCAACCACTGACCAAACTGTATTGTCCTTGACATTGGGAACTGGAACCTAAATATCACACCTTACACAACTCATCATAATACTTTACTTTTCTTTAAGTTACCATTTTATCATGCTTTACCTTTCAGTGAAATTTGATGAAATTGGCCTCAGCAGTTCTGAGCCATTTCAGAAACATGATTTAACCTCTAAGCCCTTATTGTGACCTTGACCTTGGGTAACAAAACCATAATTTGTTTGTGGATCATCTCATTATTTTTTTACCTTTTCATGAAAATTAATGAAGTTTGATTCAGTAGATTTTAAGTAATTGAGGATAAATAAGTTGACCTTTGACCTCTGGCTATGACCTTGACCTTGGATGTGGAAACGTATGTCTTGTAAATGGCAAATCTTCTCAGTAGGCTTTATCTTTCTGTAATGTTTGCTTTGGTACTTTTCTGAGGAACTGCCGAGACATGATTTGACCCCTGAACCCAGATTGAGACCTTGACCTTGGATCATAAATAACGTGTATAACACACCTTCTCTTTTATGGTTTACCTTTCTGATAAGTTTGATGAAAGTCGCTTCAGCAGGTTTCAAGTTATCGCAGAGGCAAGATTGGACCTTTGACCCCTGATTGTGACCTTGACCTTGAACGTGGTAACCTAAATCTTATGTGTGACACACCTTCTCATTATGCTTCATCTTTCTGATGAGTTCCATTCAATTTGCCTCAGACATTTATAAGTTATTGCTGAGACCGATTTTGAGACACAATTGGACCTCTGACCCAACTGTGGCCTTGACCTTGGGTGTAGGGACCTAAGTCTTGTGCACGACACACCTTCTCTTTATGCTTTATCTATCTGTGAAGTTTCATCAAATTTGCTTCAGTAGTTTTAAAGTTATCACTGAGACACGATTTTAAGACACAATTTGACCTCTGACCCAATTGTGGCCTTGACCTTGGGCGTAGGGACCTAAGTCTTGTGCTCCACACACCTTCACATTATGCTTTATCTATCTGTGAAGTTTCATCAAATTTGCGTCTGTAGTTTTAAAGTTATAGCTAAGACATGATTTGTAACGGACAGACATATGGACAGACGAACGGAAAGATGGACGGACTGATGTTGCGATTTTAATATGCCACCCGAAGTTCCTTCTGGGGCATAAAAAGATTCTGACAAAGTTTCATGGAGGTTGGATCAAAACTATGCCCTCCTTAAGTAGCTTTGTCAGAATGTTCAGCTTGATAAAATCTGTGCCACCTTAGAAACTGGGTCAAAAACTAGGTCACTAGTTAAAATTAAGGAAAACCCTTGTGTACACTCTAGATGGCCAAATATATGGCCTGTGCAATTCAAACATTATTTATATGAGCTGGGACCCGAGAAAACCAACAAAGTGGTTATGTGCCCAGCGCAAACTCAGATCGGCCTGGGCATGGAGGTAGCTTAGAACCTTAGCTGCCCTTTGAGCGCTTAACGAAAAGCCTGATCGAACTGGGTGGATGCCCATGTTGATCTGAGTTTGCGCTGGGCAAACAACCACTTTGGTGGTTTTCTCCTGTCGCGGCTCAAATTATTATAGTATCTTCCACCTACCATTTCATCAATTGCCTTTCCAATGAGATAGGTTCTAACTTCATTGAAGTGGTATGGAACTGTCCGGTACGTTTTCATCACAACTTCTTCTGTGGTTTCAATCTAAAACAATGACACATACCATAATGACCCTAAAATTTCTGAAAGTCAGTCAATTATTGTTCAAAAATTCTTATAAAGTGGATTTACACACATTAATGCATCCAGGCCCCGAGGTTATAAAACTTTTTTCATGCTCAACTCAGCTGAGCATGAAATTTATAATGCCCATTAATATAAAAATACCAAGAAATTCAGCATTTTTCAGGCTCAGATAAGCCAAGAAGGCTATTTTTTCTGCTCATAAATATTAAAATGCCAACAATTGTTGGCATTTTAAAATTTATGAGCAGAAAAAATTTCATGCTCAGCTGAGTTGAGCATGGAAAAAGTTTTATAACCTCAGGCCCAAATGATGCTTAGTGAACGGCAAATGTTGGAGACCCAGCTCAGATAAGCCAAGAAGGCTATTTTTTCTGCTCATAAATATTAAAATGCCAACAATTGTTGGCATTTTAAAATTTATGAGCAGAAAAAATTTCATGCTCAGCTGAGTTGAGCATGGAAAAAGTTTTATAACCTCGGGCCCAAATGATGCTTAGTGAACGGCAAATGTTGGAGACCCAGATCAAACTGCTCCTTCAGTTTGATCTGGGTCTACAATATTTGCTCAGCATAAAAAAACGAACAAAGAAGCATGTGCATCCAGCAAAATTTCATATTTGCCCTGGCAACTGCACTGTCTGATCTGAGTCTTTGCTGTGCACTCAAAGGGAAGCTAAGGGTCTAAGCTAGCTCCAGGGGGATAGTGAGGACTCTGATCAGACTGGGCAGATGCCAAAGCTAATACGAGTTTTCAATGAGCACACATACCAGTTTGTTGGTTTTGTCATGTCGTGGCTCAAATACATGCACAGCCATAATTGTGTAAGTAAAGCTCAAATACATGCACAGCCATAATTGTGTAAGTAAAAACTCTGTGTCTACAGTTCAAACTTCCACAGACTCTACTTTAATATTATGACTGACAACATGTGACTATGAATACTTAAACTAGAAATAAAAGATCACAAATGGAGCATGGTTCCCCCCAATTGTCACTCATTTTGCATTTTTTTCTCTCCTTTCTTATGCTCTTTCCTTTTATTTCTTTTGTTAGCTGCAGAAAAGGGAGATAGCCCCAATAGAAAACAAGAGGGCCATGAGGCCCTGAATCACTCACCTGAGTAAAAAGGTCAGAGGTCAAACTAGGGTTTTCATTTAAACAAACCTGACAGTTTGAAACAGTCAAAACACGAGACATTCATTAAAGGTCAAAGAATGACCTTGACCTCTATTGCTAAAAAATGTTAATGTACTAATTAATTTGACTGTATTTATTAACTTCTGAACCAAAATTTTCTCTAATGTTTGAGCAGTTTTCCATATAAAAGCACTAGAAAACAAATTTCACCTTGCAATAAAAAATGTCTAAGTCAACTCACGGTCATCATCTGAACAATCTTGGCCCAAACTCTTCAAAATTTTCCATGAAATCTTCTGTTTTAGAATTTCTCATATTTGACCATGCGGTAAAAAGGTAATCTTGGTATTACTTGAGTACCCAATGCTACATAACATGTTTCAAGGCCATTGGTCAGTAAGTTCTGGAGAAGAAGATCTTTAAAGGTTTTTTACAATATATGGGCATGGCCACCATGTTGGTCATGTGACCTGGACCAGTTGAACGAATTTCTCTCAGCCCTTGGAGACTCTATAGGAATCTGATTACAACTGGCCCAGTGACTTTTAAGAAGATGCTTAAAATGGTCAAAATATGTAAGTCCTGAGTCAAAGGTCAAATGATGACCTTGACCTATGTTCTCAAAAATCTATTTGTACTCATTACGATGACTGTATATGCATTTCTCATATTTGACCTTGTTGTAAAGAAGGTCAAGGTCAACCCAAGGTCATCATTTAACCAATCTTGGTAGTACTTGGGCACCAAATGCTACATACCCACGTTTCATGGCCATCAGTCAATTTGTTCTGCAGAAGACGATTCTTGAAGCTGTTTACCATATATTGGCATTGCAGGAGTCATGTTGGTCATGTGACCTGGACCTTTTGAACAAATGTTTGTTTCATCTACCCCTGAAGGCTTGATATAAAATTTGGTTACAAGTTGAACAGTGGCTTTTGAAGAGATGCTAGAAATTGTCAAAATATGAGTATCGGATCAAAGGTCAAAGAATGACCTTGACCTCTTGTTCATGTACTCATTTAAACAGTGTAACACAATATTTAGGCCAAAATTCTCAGAATTTTGTGAAAACACAATTCTTGGACAGCCAGACCTTGGTCTACAATACTGTTTTCTTAGGCTGATTTCTATAATGAATTTTTATTCTTTGTCTGGTCTGTGTGTTGACTATTACACAGATAGCTGATACCATTGCAAATGGTGATGCAAAATGTTAAGATTGCAGCACTAGAGTGTCAGAGAATTGCTTACTCCAGTTTTACCAAACTGCACAAATAAAAATCAAAATACCCAATTAAAAGCAAAATAAGTGAGTAATAAAAAATTAAAATTCAAAATACCCAATTAACAAAAAAATCAGTGGGTAATACCCAATTAACCAAATACCCTTATCTGGAGCCCTGTATGTATGTACGTATATTTTATGTATGTATATATGTATACTGAACAAAAAAAGAAACGTTACATAGATAATTCATAAATTTTAAGCTAAAGAACACTATTTTCGAATAATGCTTCGTTATTCTCCCACGTGTCAGACGTCAGACAGCCTTATGAACTAATCGGTTTGCGATTTGCATAAATTGTTACAGAATTATTCCACTTTGACTGAAAATACCATTGACAATGTGAGACGCTCGATGCGCATGCGCAAGCGCTTAAATTTTTGCACATTCTGATTTGCCTTGTAACTGCCAATAAGAAACCCTTCGAACCGTATGACACTTAACCAGCAGCTCAAAGAAATAAGATGTTAAAGATAATGTGTCTTAGAAATTGTCTCCCTTGCAGTTAAAAGTATAGCAAATCATTTACTCCGACTTACCAGTACGTTTTAATAAAATGTTAAAGTTTAATTCATGAATCTTATTCCAGCTTCTCCAGACAATGGTTCATGATGAAAAAATTTGATCAAACTGGTTAATTGTCCGTGGTATATCACCTTGCATTGTCTATGGGAGTTTCAGTGCATAGCATGAAAGTCAGAGTCAAGTGTCATGAAACGCGATATTCCAAGCCTTGTGCTTCACTAAGTAACCCTTTGGAAGCGGCAATGGGACTGTTTTCGTAAAAACTAATGCCTGATAAACCTCTCAGAAGTGACTTGCTCACATGGGCTGACAACTTGAATGAAACACGGGTCTTCAAAAGGCACCTTAAAATAGCAATTCAAATTCTGACCCCGCATTGAATCAAACTGATCTGGAGGCATTAATCTCGCAGCTTATGTTGTGATATTCATTTTCTTAAATACGGATACTTTTTTGGCAGTTACATATAAAACAAAATTGGAAAAGTCTTAATTCAGTTCAAAGACAACGTGCATTGAATGTGCTTGTAACGTTTCTTTTTTTGTTCAGTATATATGCCATAAAATTTTGAATGAATAAATAAATGAAAGCTGATAAGTGCACAATCAGCAATTATTCAATAAAGAGAGAATATATGACTTACCCATTTGCGATAACTAGACTTCAACTCTAGGAACTGTTCTATTTTCTAGTAAAAAAAAAAAGAATGTAGTTTAATAGAAGTAACTAGAAAATGTGTTTGTAAAACACTATGCCCCCAACCATATGCCTGTCCCTAAAAGGGACAAGTCACTGAAGGGCATGGTCTGTACTAAAGAAAACATGGATGAAATGTGTTCAAAAGCTTATCAGTAAATCTACTCATCATCTCTAATCAGTTGTCCAAGTTTCAAGCCCCTAGCTCTAATACTTTATGAGATATCTTGCTGACAAGTAAAAACTGCTGAAATTTTCAAAGGGCCATAACTGAAACAAAACTCAAAAGAATTCGTTCAAAAGTTAATCAGTTCATCTACTCATCATCTCCAATCAGCTGACTAGGCTCCAAGTCCATAACTCCAAAACTTTTTTAGACATCTATGTCACAAGTTCAAAATGCTGAAATTTTCAAAGGGCAATAACTCCAGAAAAAAACAATCATGAAATATATTCAAAAGTTAATCAGTTTACCTACCAATCATCTCCAATCAGCTGACCAAGTTTCAAGTCCCTGGCTCAAATACCTTTTAAGATATCTTGCTGAGATGTTAAAAATGCTGAAACTTTCAAAGGTCTATAACTCAGACATAACTTGACTGAATTTGTTCAAAAGTTAATCAGTTAATTCACTCACCATCTTTAATCAGCTCAAATATTTTTTAGATATCTTGCTGACAAGTAAAATAGATTATTGTGTCTGTAGGATACTAATGATGCCCCCATGCAGCGCCTGTCACTAGACATGTATACATCCCTAGCACAAACACTATCTACCAAGATCCATTAAAAACATTACACAAACTTCATACCCTACAGTTCAAAAGTGCTGTCCAAAATGACTAAGTTTAAAAGGCCATAATTCCATCAAAATGAATTTTTTCTCCATCAAAAACCTACATGCACATCTTCATTATGTCCGCAATGAGTATACCAAGTCTGAAAAACAGCCACTTAAAACTATGGGAGAAGCTGATTAGAGCTGATTACACAAAGCACTTACCATACAATGCAAAAATGACTAAGTTGAAAATGCAGTAATTCCGTCAAAATTAAGTCTAGCTCCAACAAAACCCCATATGCACATCTTCAATATGTCCACAATATGTATGCAAGGATTGAAACAAATCCATTACCATCTACGGGAGGAGTTGCTTACACAAACTCCAAACCCTACAATGAAATAATTTGCCTAAAATGACTAAGTTGAAAAGGTTGTAATTCTGTTAAAATTAATTTTAGCTCCAACATAAACCTACATGCACATCTTCAATATGTCCATTACATGTACGCAAAATTTGAAAAAGATCTAATGAAAACTGTGGAAGGAGTTGAACTGTTGATTACACAAACTTCATACCCTACCATGAAAACAAGAATTCCGCGGAATGCTATGTTGCACATGCTTTATGCTTTCTCAGTAGTATGGTTAGAGGAAAGTGTACACTAGGTCTGATAAATTTATGTAGAAATTTGAACAAATTGGACTAACAAACAAGAAAAGATACAGTTCTATACATAAAGCTCTACAGTCAACAGAGTTAAAAACATAGATTAAAGGTATAAAGTAGTCAAACAATCAAGGACTTTAGCTTAAGAAAATATTTTATGCCATGTCTGATGATAGTAGGTGGTATAGTTAGTGACAAATAAACTTTAGGGTCGACGTGATTTTTTAAGTAAAATTTTACTAAGTCAGCAGAGCTTGAAATATGGGTCAAAGGTCAAAATAAGTGCAATAATCCTCTAGATCAACCTAAGCAGAAACTTTACACCAGGTTTGATGACTGTGTCATAGATTGAGAGAAATGGACCAGTATGGATTAGCGTTGGCATAATTTTTTAAGTAAAATTTTACTAAGTCAGCAGAGCATAAAATATAGGTCAAAGGTCAAAATAAAGGCAACAATCCTCTAGACCATTCTGAGAAAAAACTTAACTTAAAACCAGGTTGATGGAGTGTAGGTATCATAGATTGAGAATAATGGGCACAAACATAGGGTCAATGTAATTGTGGACGGACGGACAGATGGAATGACTGACTGACAGACGGAAAAGTGAACTCCTATATCGCACCTTGCTTAAGCAGGTGCGACAAAAATTGCCTAAAATGTCTAAGTTCAAAAGGCAGTATTTCTTTCAAAATTATTTTTAACTCCAACAAAAACCTGCATGCACATCTTAAATATGTCCACAACATGTATGCAAAGTTTGAAAAAGATCCACTGAAAAATGTGGGAAGAGTTGATTACACAAACTCTATACCATAAAGTGTGACAAACAGATGGAAAGACAGACAGACAGGGGCAAACCTTAAGGCCCCCTGACTATCATCACAGGGGCATAAAAATGCTGAAATTTTTGAAGGTCCATAACTCATACAAAACTCGATAGAATTTTTGCAAAAGTAAATCAGTGCATCTACTCAACATCTAAAATCAGCCCACCAAACTTCAAGTCCCTAACTCCAACACTTTTTGAGATGTCTTGCTGACAAGCGAAAATACTGAAAATTTCAGCATGAATACTTTTTAAGATATTGTATGCGTGACACACGGATGGACGCAGGCAAGGATGCTCAGATTGGCATACGGACAACCCCGAAGCAATATACCTCCTCAACTTCTTCGAAGTTGGGGGCATAAAAATTGTGTAAATTCCTTTTTTTATAGCAGACAAAATATATTGAAACCCTATAAATTAACTCTTTGTAGTCCAATTTAGATGATTAAAAAACTGCATGATGCTACTTTACAGGCAGCACTTTAATGTGATTACACACACTTTACCTAAATTGTCTTAATTTATACAAGAACTGTCAAAAGACAATTAAGCGCAACTTATGGGAGCCTGACTTTAACGAGGACAAGTTTAACATGGACAATACTGGCCAGGTGAAACTAGAGGTGGCAGTAAGCATGGCTTACTAAATACCCCCTGCGTTTAACAGTTAGGCTTCTAAACGATCTAACTATTCAGAATTGATGTACAAATTCTAAGAAAACTATCTCACCTCTTTGCTTAGATCTGTATTTGGAAACAACTGATCGATGTGTCCAGCCACCCGTTCCATCTTTATATTCTGTAAAGTTAATAAATTGTTGATTAGTTTAGTGTAGTAATGTAGTATTACACAAGAATGAACATTTGTAATAGAAAGGTTTACAGAAATACATTGAAGCATAAAGGCCTCCACAAGAATAATAACAAGAGCTCCGCCTCTGTTGGGGCTTAAGTTGGAAAGAAAACAAGAAATAAGGGAATTTCTCAGTAGCTTAAATCTTCAACATTAAGACAGATACAAAACAAACGAAGCTAATATGAAATTCCTACACAAAAATTACAAAGGGACATAATACACCCATTTTACTGCCACAGCCTCCTAGGACTAATGAGCCATACTTGTGGCATTTGGGAATTTCTCTTCCAAATCATAATATTTAACATACCAGTGCTCCAGATAAGAAGGGGTAACAGAGATAATTTTGGGATAATTAGCCATATTTCTCCGCAAAAACATATTTTGTGACCCATCATTAGAACCGTCTCGTCGAGACGGTTCTAATGAGGGGTCACAACATATGTTTTCGTTGCGAAATAAGAAAAATTATCTTTGAATTATCCTCAGTACCCCCTCTTATCTGGAGCTCTGACATACCAACTTCTGTTAGCATATCAAAACTCAGCCTCATCTTTACCAAAATATTTTACACATATAAAACTATTAGTGTACCAAAAAATAAGCTTCAGAAGTTGGAAAAATGTCAAAGATGAACAAGGGAGATAATTCAGAAATTAAGAAGGCAAGGTTAGCCATTCTTGTTCTTAATATATCACCTCAGCAATATATACATTACCATTATGTTTCATAAAATATTTCAAGCTGTTTAAGTTATGGTGTGAATGGGAAATTTATGTAAGGGAAGATAATTCAAAAAGTAAGAAAGAAGTAAGAAAATAAGAAAAACTGTACATGGGAATATGGCTCTTATTTTCTGCACATCTTCTTATGATGCTTTATATTTCTACCAAGTTCCATTAAAATATGTATTTGATGGTTTTCAAGCTACTAAGTGGCTACAATTTCCACACTTAAAATTACAAATGGGCATCATTCTGTACTTAATGTAGGTGGGGTAATGATTCTTGTTTCCTGCACATAGTCTTTGTTACATGTTTTTTTTTTGTTTTGTTTTTTAAATATCTTCAATGATTTTAAAGCTATAGAGCAGAGGCAAATTCTTTATGGAAAATAAACCAGAGGACCATTGGTCCTGTGGCTCACCTGAGTCCATTCAGCTTCAGCACTCAAGGGTAAGTAACTCATAAGTAAATTTTATAATATGGCCTAATTTCAAATTCGTCTGAGTTGTTATGCTTGTTCTAGTTAATATCAGCAAGTTCGATGAAGTTGCAATTAAAAGAAAACTAGAAATGTTTTTCAGAGAAAAACTGATGCCCCCCCCCTTCACCAGCCCATTTCCAATCCCCCCTTATGAATTAAAGACCTGTGCAATTAAAATACTAGGCAAGTTTGGAGAAAATCCATCCACTGGTTCTAAAGATATCCTTCATAGATGACTATGTCCTTGCAAATGAGGTCAAGGTCACCAAAATCTAATCAGCTCTTAAAGTTGACCCAATGATGTATCCATACTAGTTTGGTGAAATTCCATCCACTGGTTAAGGACATATAGGGAGTACAAGAAAGTGTCATCTAAGTCCACCAGTGACCTAAAAAATGAGGTCAAGGTACCAAAATCTAATCAGCTCTTAAACTTGTCCCAATGATGAACCCATGAAAGTTTGGTGAAATTCCATCCATTGGTTCAAGAGATATAGTGGGTACAAGAAATTGTCATCTAAGCCCTCCACTGACCTTGCAAATGAGGTCAAGGTCATCAAAATCTAACAGGCTCTTAAACTTGTCCCAATGATGTATCCATGCAAGTTTGGTGAAATTCTATCCATTTGTTCCAGAGATATCATGGGTAAAAGAAACTGTCATCTAAGCCCTCCAGTGACCTTAAAAATGAGGTCAAGGTCACCAAAATCTAATCAGCTCTTAAGCTTGTCCCAATGATGTATCTATGCAAGTTTGGTGAAATTCAATCCATTGGTTCAGGAGATATAGTGAGTACAAGAAATTGTCATCTAAGTCCTTCAGTGACCTTAAAATGAGGTCAAGGTCACCAAACTCTTCTCAGCTCTTAAACCTGTCCCAATGATGTATCCATGCAAGTTTGGTGAAATTCCACCCATTGGTTCAAGAGATATCGTGGGTACAAGACACTGTCAGCTAAGTCCTCCAGTGACCTTAAAAAATAAGGTCAAGGTCACCAAAATCTAATCAGCTCTTAAAGTTGACCCAATGATGTATCCAAGCAAGTTTGGTAAAATTCCATCCACTGGTTAATGAGACATAGTGAGTACAAGAAATTGTCATCTAAGTCTGCCAGTTACCTTGAAAATGAGGTCAAGGTCACCAAAATCTACTCAGCTCTAAAACTTGTCCCAGTGATATATCCATGCAAGTTTGGTGAAATTCCACCCATTGGTTCAGAAAATATTGTGCATACCAGAAATTTTCAAGCCATTTAAGTCCTCCTGTGACCTTGAAAATGAAGTCAAGGTCACCAAAATCTAATCAGCTTTTAAGCTTGTCCCAGTGATATATCAATGCAAGTTTAGTGAAATTCCATCCATTGGTTCAGGAGATATTGTGCATACAATAAATTTTCAGGCCATTTAAGTTCTCCTGTGACCTTGAAAATAAGGTCAAGGTCACCAAAATCTATTCAGCTCTTAACCTTGTCCCACTGATATATCAATGCAAGTTTGGTGAAATCCCATCAATTGGTTCAAGAGATATCACACATACAAGAGTGGGAAGCCGGCACACCGGGAACCGTACTGAAAACAATATGTCCCCCCTCACCTTTGGTGGGGAACATAATGAAGTCACTTAGTGCAGAGATTCATCTCCATTTCCCTCATGGCTTAAGAGAAAAAAAAAAATTTAAATATTTTTTATGAAAATTTAGCATGAACCTAAAAGTGAACCTAATCAAATATCAAAAAGTTCCATCAAAGGATATTGGAAATACAAAAGAAGAAAAGAAGAATATAAACTTAAGACGAAACTTAAACACATACGTTTAAGTCTGTGACCTTGACCATAGATCAGCAGCAGCATCCATATGATGTCAAGTATTCTGCATGAACATTTAAGTAATCCTAGTCATATATCAAAAGGTTTCATTGAAGGATGTTGGAAATATAAGCAAAGAATATAAACTTAACGCAAAAGTTTAACGCAAATACACAAGTCTGTGACCTTGACCTTTGGTAAGCAGCAGCATCCAGATGATGTAAAATACTCTGTATGAACCTAAAAGTAACACTAGTCAAATATCAAAAGGTTCCATCAAAGGATATAAGAAATATAAAAGAAGACTATAAACTTAATGCAAAACTTTAACGCAAATGTTTGAGTCTGTAACCTTGACCTCAGGTCAGCAGCAGCATCCAGATGATGATAAATATTCTGCTTGAACCTGTAAGTAAATCTAGGCACATACCAACATGCTTCATCAAAAGATATTGGAAACATAAGCAAAATCGAGAACTTAACACAAAACTTTAACGCAACTGTTTAAGTCTGTGGCCTTGACCTTTAGGTCAGCAGCAGCATCCTGATGATGATAAGTATTCTGCTTGAACTTGTAAGTAAATCTAGGCACATACCAACAGGCTTCATCAAAGGATATTGGAAATATAAGCAAAATTAAAAACTTAACGCAAATGTTAACGGACGGACGGACGCACACACGGACGAACGGAGGGACGGACGGACAGACGGACAAACGGACGGAAAGACGAAAACTATATACCCCTCGACATACTTCGTATGTCGGGGGTATAAAAATAACCAGAAGGCCAATGGCCCTATATCACTCACCTGAGCACTGAGGTTATGTTGGAAAAACTAAATTGCCACAGCAACAAAACAACATGCACAACAGCAATAAAACACACTATTTATGAAGAGGATAATATCACAAGCATTTATGCAAAAAATAAACTTTATCCCCCCCTTAATGGCTTCTGAGAAGAAGACCTTTGGCAAAAAAAAAAAAAAATGAAAAAATTGAAAATTTGGCCTTTCAGTTGCAATGGCAACCAATCAAAATCAAGTCTTTGTGCAAAATTCATATGGCTGATAGAGGACTACTCTAGGAACATTTCTGTAAAGCTTTTGTCAAAATATCTGCAGTAACACAGAAATAAATACCAAATGTCCACTTTCCCCATTGTATGTCTATGGAAACTTTAAGTTGCCATAGCAACCAGTTCACATGGGCAATGATAATATGAAACATACTTTAGGTAGAGGCTAATGTTATTAATATGTATGCAAAGTATCAGCTTCATCCGCCTCATGGCTTCACTTTTCCCATTATAAGTCAATGGAAACTATAAGTTGCCATAGCTACCAAAGTTCATATGGGGTTGGAAGAAAAAACAAAATTCATGTAGAAACTTCTGTCATCAACATGTTGTACAATATCAGCTTCATCCCCCATATGGCTTCTGAGCAGAAGATTTTTCCATTTTTTCTTTTTTTTTTCGAAAATTTACCCTATATTTTGCCATGGCAACCAATCAAATTCAGCGATTTGGAGAAAATTCATATGAAACATAGAGGACTATTCATAACACTTCTGTAGAAAGAAAATCTAAATAAATGCAGTGAGACAGCAAAAATTGCCAATTTCCATTTTCCCCATTATAAGTCAATGGAAACTCTTAGTTGCCATAGCAACCAAACTGCTGGAGTAATTGCCATGACAAACAGTAAGTTTATAGAAGCTGGTACTAAGGTTCTTTCTGTAAAGTTTGAGCTTTATTGGCCACATAGTTTCTGCGGAGATGATTTTTTCAATTTTTCTACTTTTAAACTATTCTGTTGCAATGGCAACCAGCGAAATTGCACAATTTGCATAAATTTAACAAGGCTGGTTAAAGACTTCTCAAGGTACATTTCTATGAAAGTTTTGTCAAAATATCTGTAGTGGCATAGCAATAAATTCAAATTTTCTATTTTGCCATTTTAAGTCAATGGTAACTTTAAGTTCCAATAGCAACCAAACTGCTACAGCAATTGCCAAGAAAAACAGTACTTACTAAGATCCTCTCTGTGAAGTTTGAGCTTTATTGGTTGCATAGTTTCTGAGGAGATGATTTTTGAATATATTTTCTATTTTTAACCTTTCGGTTGCCATGGCAACCAGCCAAATTGTGCAATCTACATAAATTTCATGTGATTGATAGAGGACTTCTCAAGAAACATTTCTGTAAAAGTTTTGTCAAAATATCTGCAGTGACATAGCAATAAATCCAAATCTTCAATTTTCCCCAGCAACCAAAGTTCTGAAGCAATTTGGACAAAAAATAGTATTATTGGTTCCCCCTGCCTATAGATGCCATATATGAAATTTGGTAACAATGGGCCTTGCAGTTTCAGAGGAGATGTCGTTTGAAAATGTTGACGGACGACGGACGCCTGCCTATACTATAAGCTCACCTGTGAGCCTTCGGCTCAGGTGAGCTAATAATAGTCTTATGATTCTTGTTTCCTGCACATCGATTGATAATGCTTTATTTTTGCATAAAGTTTCGGGAAATATCTCAAGCAATTTCAGAGTTAAGGCATGGCCATGATTTCCATATCAAAACTACAAAGAGGCATACAAGGGCGTAGCTACATATACGGCAAATACGCAAGTGCGTATTGAAATTTTGTCAAAATTGACAAAATTTCAAAACGCACCTGCATATTTGCATGCTGCAATTTTATAAATTAGATAAGATTTCAATACCAATTACCAAAGTGGCTGAAATACTAGCTTTCCGTTCAAGAAGTAGAACATAAAACATGATTGTGCGTATCATGAAATTGCCCCTAGTTACACCCCTGGCATAATTCCGTAAAAAATGTAATTGGAGTAATGGTTCTTTTTCTCTGCGCATCTTCTAATGATGCTTTATATTTCAACCAAGTTAAAAGAAAATATCCAAAACGGTTTCAGAGTTCTGAAGCAGACACCATTTCCATACCAAAATTTAACAAGAGGGCCATGATGGCCCTGGATTGCTCACCTGAGTATCCTGTGATCTTAACCTTAGAGGCATCCACATGTGTTTGGCAGACCGAGTTTTACAAAGATTCAATGGAAAATGAACCCTTTATTGTGTATCTACAGTTTTTCTAATATTTAACCTAATGACCTACTTTATCTCCCCACATGACCCAGTTTCAAACCTGGTCTAGATTTTTTGGATATGTTGTTGTTGATTTGATGCTTAACGTCCACGGTAAACAACTAAGGTCATGTCGGGACAGTCAGTTAACCCAACCACATTATTCCTGGGCAGGCTTAGACCTCCTAAGCGGTTAACCAGTACTAAGTGCACATACTTTCGCCAGTAACTGACAACTGCCCTTCTTGAATCAGCGGAAGAAGAAACGAAAGTATGTGGCCAGACCGGGATTAAACATTCCGACAAAGTTTCATGAATATCGAACCAAAACTGTGCCCTCAAGAGTGTACACAATGTTTTACTAAGGTTTGACCTCACATAGTTTTTGACCCAACATGACCCAATTGCACCCCTGGTCTAAATTTGTTGGAGATAAGCATTTTGACAAAGTTTCATGAAGATTAGAATAAAACTGTAGCGTTCACATGGTTTTTCTAAGATCTGACCTAGTGACCTAGTTTTTGACCTGACATGGCCCATATTCAAATCTGGTCTAGATTTCATAAAGATAAACATTCTGACAAAGTTTCATGAAGATTTGATCAGAGTGTACAGAAGTTTTTTTTCCTAAGATTTGACCTAGTGACCTAGTTTTTGATCTCACATGACTCAGTTTCAAACTTGGATTAGATTTCATAAGGATAAACATTATGACATAGTTTCATGAAGATTGGATCATTACTGCGCTCTCTAGAGTGTACACAAGGTTCATCTAAGATCTGACCTAATGACTTAGTTATTGACCCCACATACTTGGTCTAGATTTCATTAAGATAAATATTCTGACAAAGTTTCATGATGATTGGATCAAAACTGCGCCCTTTGTGTCATTCTAAGATTTATTTCTATTTTTAGCTCTGGCGGCCATTTTGTTCAGTGGAATGGAACCGTTTTAGCAACTTTTGTTCAGGGCCATGAGTCAAACATTTCTGTGAAATTAATTTGAAATGGAGCCATTGGCTTCAGAGGAGATGTCCTTTTAAGGTTTTTCTATTTTTAGCTCTAACGGCCATTTTTTCAGCAGAGCGGAACTATTTTAGCAATTTTGGCTCAGGGCTATAAAAGAATCATTTGTGTGAAATTATTTTGAAATTGGCTAACTGGTCTGGGAGGAGATGTCCTTTGAAGAAATTGTTGACGACGGACGGACAGACAGACGACGGACAACAGACAAATATCGATCACAATAGCTGACCATGAGCACTTCGTGCTCAGGTGCGCTAAAAAGGGGCATTATTCCGTAAAAAATGTAGGTGGAGCTACGGTTCTTGTTCTCTGCACATAGTCAAATGATGGGTTATATTTGTACCAAGTTTTGCGAAAACAATTCAAACAGTTTCAGAGTGGTCATGATTTGTGATGGACAGACTGACTGATAGACAGATGGACTGTCAGATAGACAGACAACTATGGGTAAAACAATGTCTCCCCCAAAATGGCTGTATAGAAACTCACAAAAAAATTGTCAAGTCTGTGAAGCATAAAATATAGGTCATGACCTAATAGTGGTGGTTGTTTGAGTTTCCCTCTTCTGGATATAAGCAGGTATAGTCTGTTTGCTGGCCACAAAAACAGTTGCTTTCTCAAACATCTCTTACATTATTTGAAAAAACAAGAGGCCCACGGGCCACAAAGCTCACCAGATCTCTAGCACAAATTGCAATCAAACTTGTACAGGCTTAAAATTGCTGTCACATTTGTACAGGCTAGTACAAAATATGAAACTAAAAAGTCTCAGTCTGACAGTCTGCTGAGTATATAACAAAATATATAACTATTTCCCACATTATGATTGCAGTAAATGCCATTTTAAGTTTCCACATCATTAGTCAACATGAGTCTTATTTGCCATAGCAACCAAACGAAAGAGCTGATTTTCATGAAAAAAAATATTCAATTCCCAGCCCAAGGATACTAAAGATAAAATCTGAGCCCAATTGGCCCAGTGGCTTCAGAAGAGATAATTTTTTAAGCATTTTCCCCCCATTTTTTGCATTTTGGTTTCCATGGCAACCAATAAAAGGAGCAGTGGGCCAGAAAACATACAGCTAATAGAACACTTCTCAAGCAACATTTCTATAAAAGTTTTGTCAGCATATCTGCAATGGCTTGGCAATAAGTGCCATTTTTCAATTTTCCCCATTATGAGTCAATGCTACTCTAAGTTACCATAGCAACCAAACTAAAAAGCTGATTTTCATATAAAACACAAACTTTCAATCCCCCAGCCCAAGGATACTACAGATGAAATCTGGGCTTAATGAGCCAAGCGGCTTCAGAGGAGATAATATTTTAAATACTTCTTTTTCATTTTTTTGCATTTTGGTTTCCATGGCAACCAATAAAAGGAGCAGTGGGCCAAAAAAACATATAGCTGATAGAACACTTCTCAAGGAACATTTCTATAAAAGTTTTGTCAACATATCTGCAATGGCTTGGCAGTAAATGCCATTTTTCAATTTTCCCCATTATGAGTCAATGCAACTCTAAGTTACCATAGCAACCAAACTAAAGAGCCAATTTTCATAAAAACAACAACATAAACTTTCAATCCCCCAGCCCAAGGATACTACAGATGAAATATGGGCCTAACTGGCAAAGTGGCTTCAGAGCAGATAATTTTTTAAGTATTTTTTTCCTTTTTTTGCATTTTGGTTTCCATGGCAACCAATAAAAGGAGCAGTTTGCAAAAAAATATATAGCTGATAGAAGACTTCTCACGAAATATTTCTATAAAAGTTTTGTCAGCATATCTGCAATGACTTGGCAGTAAATGCCATTTTTCAATTTTCCCCATTATAAGTCTATGGAAACTCTAAGTTGCCATAGCAACCAAACTAAGTGGCCGATTTTCTTAAAAAACACAAACTTTTAATCCCCCAGCCCAAGCATGCTACAGATGAAATTTGGGCCCTATTGGCCCAGTAGCTTCAGAGGAGATGTTGTTTAAAAGTGTTGACGGACGACAGACGACGACATACGACGACATACGACAGACGACGACGACGACGACAACGACGACGGACAACTGCCTATACTATAAGCTCCCCCGGAGCCTTCGGCTCTGGTGAGCTAAAAAAATCTGTGAAACCAATGGATGCTCCTGAAAGATCTTTATGTATGCATTGTGGACAAAAGATTATTTGTGACCAACATGGAGTTGGTAAAACCTGTGTATGTTCCTCGAACTGGTTACTATCATAGGAACATTAGCATTAGACAAGAGCTCCGCTGAGTGGGGCAATATACGCCTGTTGGGGCTTAAAGTTGAAAAGGAAACAAGAGATGACAGAACTTTGTCAGTTGCTAAAATCTTCAATAATAAGGCAGATAAAAGGTAAAGGTTTCCCATAGCCTAATAGCCGTAGGGGCAGAGGGGGTTAGAGACCCACTGTATCTTGGGCACAGCTGATGAAAGGCAGAGCCCATCCCTCTCCTTTCGCTGCCTTATCCTTCCCTGATTCGAAAAAGGTACGCATTTACTGCTGGGTTGACAGAGTTTTCCAGTCATCGTATGGCGACAGTGAGCCGTGAACTCATGACCTTACAGTGATTTTCTGCACAATAGTCGAGCCACTCTAACCACTCGTCTACGGCGCCTCTCTGAGCCATTGGCATAAGGCAGATATAAAAGTACAAAACAAACGAAGCTAATTTGAAATTCCTAGATAACAAGAGGGCCATGGTGGCCCTGAATCGCTCACCTGAGCATTAATCAGTTCACTGGCTCTGGTGAAGATTTATAAGAGTTTTTACCATACTACCATTTGACCTAGTTTTTGACCCGACATGACCCAGTTTCATACTTGGCCTGGATATTGTAAGAATAAACATTCTGACACAGTTTCATTGAGATTGGATCAAAACTGTGCCCTCTGGAGCGTATACAAGGTCGTTCTTATATTTGACCTAGTGACCAAGTTTTTGACACGACACGACCCAGTTTCAAACTTTACCTAGATTTCATTAAGATAAACATTCTGACACAGTTTCATGAAGATTGGATCAAAACTGTTCCCTCTAGGGTGTACACAAAGTTTTTCTAAGATTTGACCTTGAGCCGACGTGACTCAGTTTCATAGGGGGCTTAGATATACAGACAATAAACATTTTGACATAGTTTCATGAAGATTGGATCAAAACTATGCCTTCTAGTGCTTACACAACGTTTTTCTAAGATTTGACCTAGTGACCTAGTTTTTACCCGACATGACCTACTTTCAAACTTGGCCAAGAGTTTATGAAGATAAACATTCTGACAAAGTTTCATAAAGATTAGATTAAAACTGTGTCCTCTAGAGCGTACACAAGGTTTTTCTATGATTTGACCTAGTGACCGAGTTTTTGACCCGACATGACCCAGTTTCAAACTTGTTCTACATATTATGAGAATAAACATTCTGACAAAGTTTCATGAACTTTGGATCAAAACTGTGCCTTCTAGAGCGCACAAGAGGTTTTTCTAAGATTTGACCTAGTGACCTAGTTTTTGACCTGACATGACCCAGTTTCGAACTTGGCCTAGAGTTTATGGAGAAAAACATTCTGACAGTGTTTCATAAAGATTGGATCAAAACTGTGTCCTCTAGAGCGTACACAAGGTTTTTCTATGATTTGACCTAGTGACCTAGTTTTTGACCCGACCTGACCCAAGTTCAAACTTGTTCTAGATATTATGAGGATAAACATTCTGACAAAGTTTCATGAACTTTGGATCGAAACTGTGCCTTCTAGAGCGTACACAAGGCTTTTCTAAGATTTGACATAGTGACCTAGTTTTTGACCCAACAAGACCCAGTTTCGAACTTGGCCTAGAGTTTATAGAGATAAACATTCTGACAATGTTTCATAAAGATTGGATCAAAACTGTGTCCTCTAGAGCATACACAAGGTTTTTTCTATGATTTGGCCTAGTGACCTAGTTTTTGACCCGACGTGACCCAGTTTCAAACTTTTCCTAGATATTATAAGGATAAACTTTCTGATTAAGTTTCATGAACTTTGGATCAAAACTGTGCCTTCTAGAGCGTGCACAAGGTTTTTTAAGATTTGACCTAGTGACGTAGTATTTGACCCGACATGACCAAGTTTCGAACTTGGCCTAAAGTTTATGGAGATAAACATTCTGACAAAGTTTCATAAAGATTGGATCAAAACTGTGTCCTCTAGAGGGTACAAAAGGTTTTTCTATGATTTGACCTAGTGACCTAGTTTTTGACCCGACGTGACCCAGTTTCAAACTTGTCCTAGATACTATGAGGATAAACATTCTGACAAAGTTTCATGAACTTTGGATGAAAACTGTGCCCTCTAGAGCTTACACAAGGTTTTTCTAAGATTTGACCTAGTGACCTAGTTTTTGACCCGACATGACCCAGTTTCGAACTTGGCCTAGATTTTATGGAGATAAACATTCTGACAAAGTTTCATAAAGATTGGATCAAAACTGTGTCCTCTAGAGCGTACACAAGGTTTTTCTATGATTTGACTTAATGACCTAGTTTTAGTCCCGACGTGACCCAGTTTCGAACTTGTCCTAAATACTATGAGGATAAACATTCTGACAAAGTTTCATGCACTTTGGATGAAAACTGTGCCCTCTAGAGAGTACACAAGGTTTTTCTAAGATTTGACCTAGTGACCTAGTTTTTGACCCGACATGACCCAGTTTCGAACTTGGCCTAGATTTTATAAAGATTAACATTCTGACAAAGTTTCATAAAGATTGGATCGAAACTGTGCCCGCTAGAGTGTACACAAGCAAAAGTTGACGGACGTCCGTCCGGACGGACGTCCACACGTACGACGGACGATGGACATCACGGTATCCCAAAAGCTCACCCTGAGCACTTCGTGCTCAGGTGAGCTAAAAATTACAAATTGGCATAATTCCATCAGAACTGAAAGTAGGGTTACGGTTTCTCTTTCTCTGCATATAGTCAGATATTTGTACAAACTTTCATGAAGAAATCTTAAATTTATGGTTTTCAAGATATGGAGCAGACAAAAAGACAATATGATATTACTATAATAAAGTAAAAAAGGTGCATAATTCCATCAAAACTGAAAGTAGGGTTATGGTTCTTTTTTTTGCATATTGTCTAATGATGTTTCATATTTGTAGTAACTTTCATGAAGAAATCTTATATTGTTTGAGATATGAGTGGACAAATAATGTTACTTTCTGAACTTTGACCTCTAAGTGTGACCCTGACCTTTGTTGGACAATGTTGTAATATAAGTTCAGCATGTTGCCTTGATAAGATGAACATTTGACTAAGTTTCAAAAAAATCTTTCAAAAGGTTAAGGAGATATGGAACAGACACGAATTTTATACGAAGTTACATCATGAAAACAAGAATTCCGCGGAATGCGGTGTCTTGCCTGCTAGCGCTTTGTCACAAAACATAGCTAAATCAGCAAAGACGTATGCATTAACAAAGTTTCTTGGCTCTAGCCCTAATAGTTTCTGAGAAACAGACCTAAACATGAAAACTTGACAAAAAATGGCAAAGTCAGTCAACCGTAAAATGTAGGTAAGACTCATTACTGATGATGACTTTCAGCTCTTCTCTTCCAGATGAATGCATGACCCAAGTTTCATGGCTCTACCCTTATAGTTTCTGAGAAACAGACCTAAATGCGAAAAACTCGACGAAAAATTGCAAAGTCAGTCAACCGTAAAATTGAGGTCAAGACTCAATATTGATGATGGCTTTGAGATTTACTCTTCCAGATGTATGCATGAACAAAGTTTCATGGCTCTAGCCCTTATATTTTTGAGAAAATGACCTTAACGCGGAAACTTGACCAAAAATAGCAAAATCAGTCAACCGTAAAATGTAGGTCAAGACTCAATATTGATGATGGCTTTGAGATCTACTCTTCCAGATGTATGCATGAACCAAGGTTCATGGCTCTAGCCATTATAGTTCCTGAGAAAATGACCTAAACGCAAAAACCCGATGAAAAACTGCAAAGTCAGTCAACCGTAAAATGTAGGACAAGACTCAGTATTGATGATGGCTTTGGGCTCTACTCTTCCAGATGTATGCATGAACCAAGGTTCATGGCTCTAGCCATTATAGTTTCTGAGAAAATGACCTAAACGCAAAAACCCGATGAAAAATTGCAAAGTCAGTCAACCGTAAAATGTAGGTCAAGACTCAATATTGATGATGCCTTTGAGATCTACTCTTCCAGATGTATGCATGAATAAAGTTTCATGGCTCTAGCCTTTATAGTTTCTGAGAAACTGACCTAAACGCAAAAACCCGATGAAAGTTTACGCCGCCGACGCCGCCGCCGACGACACCGGAAAAGCAATACCTATATCTCGCTTCTGCTTCGCAAGTTTCATGGCTCTAGCCCTTATATTTTTGAGAAAATGACCTTAACGCGGAAACTTGATCAAAAATAGCAAAATCAGTCAACCGTAAAATGTAGGTCAAGACTCAATATTGATGATGGCTTTGAGATCTACTCTTCCAGATGTATGCATGAACCAAGGTTCATGGCTCTAGCCATTATAGTTCCTGAGAAAATGACCTAAACGCAAAAACCCGATGAAAAATTGCAAAGTCAGTCAACCGTAAAATGTAGGTCAAGACTCAATATTGATGATGCCTTTGAGATCTACTCTTCCAGATGTATGCATGAATAAAGTTTCATGGCTCTAGCCTTTATAGTTTCTGAGAAACTGACCTAAACGCAAAAACCCGATGAAAGTTTACGCTGCCGCCGCCGCCGACACCGGAAAAGCAATACCTATGTCTCGCTTCTGCTTCGCAGGCGAGACAAAAACTAACAGGTGTAATTTTGCTAAACAGGAAAGCAGAGTCATGGTTCTTTTTCTCTGCACATTGTCTGATAGTGCTTGATAATTATATAAATTTCCATGAAGAAATCTTAAACGGTTTTCAAGATATGGACTAGACAAGAAGCTTATATGAAATGACTATACAAAAAATTCAAAGGGACACAATTCCATCAAAACTGAAAGTAGGGTTATAATTCTTTTCCTCTGCACATCGTCTGATGGTGCTTTATATTTCTACAAACTTTCATGACGAAATCTTAAACAGTTTTTGAGATATGGAGCAAACACAAAGCTTATATGAAATTACTTTACGAAAACTTCAAAGGGACATAATTCCATCAAAACTGAAACTACGGTTCTGGTTCTTTTTCTCTGCAAAATGTCTAATGATGCTTTATATTTCTACAAACTTTCATGAAGAAATCTTAAAGGGTTTTAGAGATATGAAGCAGACATGAAACATTACCTTTTGACCTTTGACCTCTAAGTGTGACCTTGACCTTTGTCGGACATCGTTGAAATATGAGTTCTGCACATCGTCTGGATAAGGCAAACATTTCATAAATGTTTCATAAAAGCCTTTAAGGGGTTAAGGAGATATGGAGCAGAAACGAAAAGTTAACAGACGGATGGAGAGACGGGCAGACAGATGGACGGACAGAGGCCACAACATAATACAACCAGTCTTTGACGGGCATATTTGTTAAAAAAGAAAGAAGAGTTATGGTTCTTTTTCTCTGCACATTCTCTGATAGTGTTTTATATTTATACAAACTTCCATGGAAAAAACTTAAACGGTTTTCAAGATATGGACCGGACAAGAAGCTTATATGAATTGACCATACGAAAAATTCAAAGGGACACAATTCCATCAAAACTGAAAGTAGGGCTATGGTTCTTTTTCTCTGCACATCGTCTGATAGGGTTTTATATTTCTACAAACTTTCATGACAAAATCTTAAACAGTTTTCGAGATATGGAGCGGACACAAAGCTTATATGAAATGACTAAATGAAAAATTCAAAGGGACATAATTCCGTCAAAATTGAAACTAGGGTTATGGTTCTTTTTCTCTGCACATGGTACGATCGTGCTTTATATTTCTACAAATTTTCATGAAGAAATCTTAAAAGGTTTTCGAGAGATGGAGCGGACACCAAACTTACCTTTTGACCTTTGACCTCTAAGTATGACCTTGACCTTTGTTGGACATCGTTGAAATATGAGTTCTGCACATCGTCTCGATAAGGCAAACATTTGACCCATGTTTCACAAAAATCTTTCAAGGGGTTCAGGAGATATGGAGCGGACACAAAAAGTTAACAGAGCGATGGACAGACAGACGGATGGACAGAGGGAAGGACGGAGGCCACGACATAATACAACCCGTCTTCGGGACAGGCTTATAAAACAGTTAATGCAGATAACAGGGGCAATAACTGTGTATTTAAGGAATGCAAAATTATCTCACCTTTTTCAAAATAAATTACAAATCAAATACTATCAGTATATCAAAATCAGTTTCGCAGGTGAAGTGGTTTAGATTTTGCATTGAAACAAAGTAATTATGTGCTAGGTATGCATAAGGTAAGAATGAAAAGTGGAGTGTTAATATTTGATGTAATGGCCCTGCTCAATTTTGCTGTAATTGTATACTGGTATTTTAATACTGTTCATTGCAGTGCAAAAAAATAAACTGCTCAAACCATTTGTACCACTTTATAGAACATGCATGCCATCATTTGTATGTAAATTACAATTGAAAAATGAATGTGCAGCCATAAAATAATTACAGTTCTGTGGCTTTTATTAAATACACTTACTCCTATGTAAATTAAAGCATCATAAATGACTGCGTAATACCCCGCCAATGCAAACCTTTTAAGCTTTTTTTCATAATTTCATACTTATTATAGCTCCGGGACAGGGGCAGATAACTTCCTTGTGATAAAATTTTTTATCATCACTGGGAGCTATTAATGCTCTGACCATTTATTATATATTTCATAATTAAAATCCCTTTCAGTTCTGGTTTCATACAGAATTTTTCATTATTTGATACATGTATATATTCAGGGACAAATAACCCCTCAGAACAAAATTCTGATCATAACAGGAAGCTTATTCAACTTTAATAATTTGCTGCAACTTCCAGAAAATCCCTTTCAACTCTGATTCTATACAGATATTTTTTTCACGATTTAAAACATGTATATATCCACATGTCTGGGGCAGATAACCTTGCTGGGCTAAATTCTAGTTGTAAAAGAAAGCTTATCACAGTACTTATATCATTTCTGAATTTCTGTGAAATTTCACTAAGATTTACCTGAACTCTAATTTATATTGAGTTTTTAATGATTTTATACATGTATACCTACAGCTCTAAGCCAGGGGGAGATGACCCCTGGGGAGAAAATTTTTGATCACGACAGGAAACTTATATTGTTTTAACAAGTTGTTGCAAGTTTCAGGCTAATCTCTTTCAACCCTGATTTTATGTAGATTTTTTCAAGATTTTATACATGTATATAGCAGGGTCAGAAAACCCTGGTGGACATAATTTTGCTTGCAACAGAAAGGATATACTATTTCAATAATTTCTGTGGACTTTCACCAAGATATTTCAAAGTGTAAAGGAATTACAGACCAAAAACAACTTTTGAGACATTGACAAAGGCAAAAACTCTGTCAGAAGATAACAAAATTTGCCCATTTACAATCCCAAGCAAGACATTCCCATGACTGATACACCTGCCAAGTTTGAAGAAAATCCATTAAAAAGTTTTCAAGTTATCGAACAGAAACGAAGTGCTCACAAACGGCCAGCCAGACAGACAGACTTACGTGTGACAGACAGACACACAAACAGCCAGCGAGAAAACATAATACCCCAAAATTAACGTGTGGCAGGCAGAGCTCCAGATAAGAAGGGGTAACAGGGATAATTGAAAGATAATTTTTCTTATTTCTCAACGAAAACATATATTGTGACCCCTCATTTGAACCCTCTCGATGAGACGGTTCTAATGATGGGTCACAAAATATGTTTTCATGGAAAAATAGTGATAATTATCCCTAAATTATCTCTGTTACTCCTTCTTATCTGGAGCACTGGCAGGGTATTAAAATGGGCAGAAACTGACCAAAATTAGTGCATTTTTCAAAGCATCTTTTTGTATCCTATAACATATTTATCTGCAAAATTTGAAGTTAGTTATGTACAAGATAAACTACAACAAGAATTAGTTATGTACAAGATGTAGCTCTAAAACGTAGGGAGAGAACCCATTTTATACCCAACACACAATCGGACCTTCATACATACAAAATGTATTGCTATGAAGTTTCATCAAGATATCCCAAGCAGTTATCTAGATATGGCATGCACAAGACTAGTCGGGGAAAAAATAATCAAAGAGGCATATCCTGGAAACTAAGAAATGTGTATGTCACACATTGCCCTGACCTAATAAATATTCCTACAAAATTTCAGGAAGATGTCCCAAACAGTTACTTAGTTATAGTGAGCACAATTAAGGAAGCTGACGGACAGACAGATGGACAGGATTGTGAGATAATACGACCATTTTTTCAAAAGGTGAATAAAGACAACGTCCCAAGCAGCATCAAAGACGCTACATCCCAATGTATAAAAACTGGAAAACATACATCTCCTCCTCTCTTACTGTTTTTCCCGCCCAAAACAATGGAAAAATCTAGATCTGGGAAAAGCCCATCTCATAGCAGAATTTCATCAGACTTGGTTTGAGATTATAAAACTTGAGAATAATCTCAAACTCAAAATAAAGCACACTGATTGGCTGCTTCTGAGCATATGCTCGGAAGCAGCCAATCAGTGTGCTTTATTTTGAGTTTGAGAATGTACTCAAGTTTTATAACCTTGGGACCAGATCCAGAAATTTTGGTTCATTCTAGAGACTGAAGAACGCTGTTATAACCGGGGTTGAATTTGGTGTACTTACATTTTCTATCAAGAAATCAGCTACAGGAACCAACGACTTCTCTGCCTCCAAAAACACAAAGTATGCCTTTTCAAACAGCGGTAAATAATCCAAGTACCACTCGCATTTGTCTCTCAATTTCATTGCAAACTGAAAAACAAAATATTTCGCTCACCTGAGGGTCAGTTTTCAATCATCATCAGTTACTTCAAGAATTTAATGCAACATACTCATTCTAAAAGACTAAAGCGGTATGGCGGCTTATAGAGTTACCTTATGCTTGAAAATGGCATGACATAATGGCTTGCTGTTGTATTTTGGCTTTGTATGTGAGTGTGAGAGGGGGGGGTTGCTATTGTTGACAGCGCAGCATGGTGGCTTTTCCATAACTTTGTATACGCCGGACAGGCCTATATAGGCATACAGGGAAAATTAGCCCCACCCATGGCGGCCATGTGACCCCAGGTCGGGGCCATTTTTTACCCCAGGGTCATAGTTTGAACAATCTTGTTCAAGTTCATGCCTTTGGTTGTATGCTTCCACACAGGCTGTCTGTAGAGCATGGGTTTGATTCTCCTCCAAGTCTGTGTTTTCGATGCATGGAGTCCATGCTTTCTCCCTGCTATCTGATTGTTGTGAATGACATTTTTACCGCCTGCTGAGGTTAACATTTTCCCCACATCCTGCAACTGGGATTGTTACCTGTCCCAAACATAGTCTGCTCCTGTGGTTATACACATTCCTATAGGCCTAAAATGCAAGAGGTTCTCCCCCAGTTTGTTCAGATGCATGGGGTTGTTGCTTTCCTCCAGCCATCTATATTCTTTGGAATAACCTCTGCCCACTTTTGGCTGGCACGGGGGTTGACCCTTTTCCCCAATCTGCTTATCCTGGCTCAGGTAGTCATGACTGCAGTGTCAACACATCAAAGTTAACAACCCCCAAAGAAACAGCCAATAATTTTTTTTTGTATATCAAGTTTTGTAATGTTACGTATGCTTGAAAGTATGTATGACAGCATAGAAGTGAATTATGGTAAGATAGCTATTTTCTATCCAGTATGGTTATGTTGGACAGTAACTGTTGGTAGCTGGACTGCCTATAGTCTGATGGAAGCTAGCAGAAGTAATAAACAACATTAACTATTATCTCTCGTGTGTGATCTATAAACAACCCAAATGAGCATGTAAATTTCACAGCCAAGAATACAGTTTTATCAGAGCTCTAGATAAGAGGGAGTATTTGATGATAATTAAGGATAATTTTTTTTATTTCTCATCGCAACCATGTGGTGTGACCCCTCATCTGAACCGTCTCGATGAGACGGTTTAGATGAGGGGTCACAACATATGTTTTTTATGCAGAATTAACAAAAATTATCCCTAATTATCACCAAATACTCCCTCTTATCTACAGCTCTGGTTTTATACAGATTTTATGTGTTCTTACTAGTATTAACTCAAGGTGCACCACATATTCTATTCTATTCTATGACATAGGAGTAAAGGCGCATGAAATGCATATAATAGATAACTTAATGAAATTACTAACATTGTACAAAGTCGGTTCCAACAGATAATTTTTTTATTCCTGGTGGACTTAATTTTTGGTCTTATCTCTTCCAAAGTGCTATGTTTACATAGTAGTCAATTCAATTTTGCTGGCAGGATGACGTTTGACTAGTCTGTCAAATGAGCCAATCAGACCATTCATAACAAAACAGCTGAAGAAACTGGATGTTGACACCAATTCACAGATTTAGAACAGTAAATTGAGAAAATAAACAATTTAATATCTATCTTATGATAAGGTACATAAATTTTTATGTATAATGGCTGATAGATACATGTTTGGCCTATCTAACATTATTAGGTTTATAGGGACAGTGAATTTTTTATCGGAGAGCAGGGTGTCAATTTGAGTTCAGTACCATGTTTGTATATGTACATGATTGTGATGTGACACACTTTGAAACTCAAGTGCCAGTGTTTTTGTCATACCCAATGTTTGTGTGAAGTTTTATCAAAATTAGTTAATACATGAGGTTGCTGGAGTGATAACAAAAGATGAACAATCCTATATACATAATGGGACAACGGCTATATACGTATATTCTTTCTCTTGGAGACAGATCAATATAGACTGAAATACTGTCTCAGAGAGCTGTTTAACCTATAACAATCAACCAACAATTGCTGTTTGCTAGTGGCAGTAAGCTTACCTCGAAAACTCTTTTCCAATCCTCAGGCTCTTTCAAATGTATGGCTAATTGCTCAATTATACTACGTAAACCCAAAACACTTTTAAGCTTTTCCATATGCTCCACTGAAATGACCAAAGCAAGAGCAATATTAGCCATGACATGACAAAACCAACAAAGTGGTTGTGCACCCAGCGCAGACCCAGATCAGCCTGGGCATCCGTCCAGCCTGATAAGATACCTTTTAAGCGCTAAGCAAAGAGTCTGATCTGACTGGGCGGATGTCCATGCTGATCTGAGTCTGCGCTGGGCACACAACCACTTTGTTGTTTTTCTCGTGTCACAGCTCATATAAGTATAAATAGCGCAGAACTCATAATTCTATGTCTAAAAATAACTTTATCAAACAACTTCAAATCACTTCTCTAAAACCACTGCACCAATTATTGTCAAATTTCACATGAAGCATGTCCAATCTGCAGGGTTCCTGAATTGTAAAATTGGGTCAGGTTGAGAATCCAAGATGGCCACCATTACTAAAAATTGCAAAAATAACAAAATCAATTTCTTCTCCAGAGCCATTGGGTATATGGTTGAAAGTTTGTATGGAACATCAATGGGTCCTATATACATAAAATTGTAACTAGAGGACCATTGGTCCTGTAGCTCACCTGAGTCCATTCAGCCTCAGCACTCAAGGGTAAGTAACTCTGAAGTAAACTGTACAATATGGCCTAATTTCAAATAATCTGAGTAGGTATGCTTGTCCTAGTTAATATCAGTAAGTTTGATGAAGTTACAATTAAAAGAAATATCAGCAAGTTTGATCAAGTTTCAATATAAAATAAACTTGTTATGCCGAGGACAACATTTTCCCCATGGAAAGTCTATGAAAAAATGTTTTAGTTTTAAGGGGGAAGGAATAGAAGCCGGGACCAACGCCCGGGACCCGGGACCAAAATCCGGGACCAATTTTTGTTGGCCTCAAAATTGTACTAAATATGCCAATAACAACCTGAAAATTTGAACTTAAGTTGTTTATAGGCTCTTCTGAAAAATGCATATAAAGATTTTATAAAACTTTCTATATTTGTTGAAATTTTAACAAAAATACAGGACCATGTCAAGCACATTCGACCCGGGACCAGTTTTTGCGGTATTGACGATGTCAAGAATATCTCAATTTTTTCATATAGAAACATTTTAAACCCAAATTATTTTACATCTCGTCATATGTAAATATACTAAAGAAAATTAAATTTTAAAAAAATGCGACATTTATCTATTATTTTCGCGAAAAAATCGACCCGGGACCTACCCGGGACCAAACTCGTCATTTGTTTCTTGGACGATGTGAAGGAAATTTCAGTTTTTCTCTCTTTAAATCTTTAAAATCCCACTAATTTTACATTTACTCGTATGTAGAGATGCCAAAGAAATAGAAATGAAAAATAAATCGAGATATTTAACCAAAATGCTACGAATAACTCTGCCCGGGACCAAAATCGTCATTAAAAAGCTGACGATGTCATGTTTTTCTTAATTTTTGATAAGGAATAACTTTTTGATAGTCCTTATTTACCTTGTGCAAGGTTCTAAACATTCCAAAACTATAACAATTGTCCGATTTTGTCTTGGTAAGGTCTGCTGATAGACATATTTAACCAGGGACCAGCTCGGGACAACATTATGAAATATGGTTTTTAAAAAGTTATTTGCTGCCTGAATAGTATATTACATTTAGTATTGTCATCCCAACAGAACCTTTATTCATTTGACATTCAGGAAATGTTCTTACATACACGTATCTCAAATGATACCACTTTCGACACTTTCTGTTCTTGCCATATCATTTCATCCAAAATAATGAGGGATGCTGGTAGTCTCCTGTAACCCATTAATACCTGGAAATGGCATCTTTAGGATAGCACAGACACAAAAACATCAGACATCGGTACTGCATCGGACTGCAAAACGGGCTCATCAACAGCCTGCAAAACGGGCTCATCAGACATCGGCGCTATGATAGAAACATAAAAATATCGGTATTGCATCAGACTGCAAAAGGGCTCATTAGACATCGGCGCTATGATAGAAACATCAGACATCGGTACTGCATCAGGCTGCAAAACGGGTACTGCATCAGACTGCAAAACGGGGTCATCAGACCTACGCGCTATGATAGAAACACCAGACATCGGAAATGCAACAGACAGCAAAACGGGCTCATCAGACATCGGAACTGCAACAGTCGTCCTTTCTTTCTTTTTTTTTTTTTCTTAATTTGGCCCCATTTATTTTAGAAGCTGATCAATTTCTGCTTTTGTGGAATGATCAGATTCTATGGCAACGTACCAAGACAATGTCTAAACCGCAGAAAATGGCCATTTGGTCCCAGGTAGGTTTTCTCTTAAAATAAGGGATATATTTCACGAATTTTTGCATTTTCGTCTTTTGTGGCATCTTTAGATATGACACAAAGTAAAACAATGAGATTTTAAACGATAATGTAGAAGAAAATTGAAAATTCATTGACATCTTTAACATTGCACAATAAGCCAATGACGATTTTGGTCCCGGGTTGGTCTCCGGGTAAATTATTCGCGAAAATAATAGATAAATTTCACATTTTTTAATTTTTTTATCTTCTTTTGTATGTTTACAGATCACGAAATGTAAAACATTGGGGTTTAGAATGTTTCTGTAGGAAAAACTTGAGATTTGCTTGACATCATCAATCCCGCAAAAACTGGTCCCCGCTCGACGTTGACCTGTATTTTTGTTGAAATTTCAACAAATATCGAAACCCTTATAAAATCTTTATATGCATTTTTCAGAAGAGACTATAATCTACATATGGTCCAATTTTCAGCTCGTTATTAGCATGTTTAGTACAATTTTAATGCCAACAAAAATTGGTCCCGGACTTTGGTCCCGGATTTTGGTCCCGGGTCCCGGCTTCTATTCCTTCCCATTTTAAGGGCGAGTGACTCCAAAATGAATATTCCGATCTGGCCCAAATTCAAACTCGTCACAGATTTTGTGCCTATCCTGATAATAATAAGTATAATAATAATTATAAAGACCTTTTTTTCAGATAATCTGCAAGTTTCTTAAAGTTGCAATTAGAAAAAGATTAGCCTTTTTGTTGTCATGGCAACCAATCAAAGGCAATGATTTGGCAAAATTCATATGGCTGGAAGAGGATTACTCTTGGAACATTTCTGTAATACTTTAGTCAAAATATCTGCAGTAACACAGAAATAATGCAATATCTAATTATCCCATTATAAGTCTATTGAAACTGTAAACTGCCATAGCAACCAAGCACATAGTCAACAAAAATAATAAAATACAATTTATGTAGAGACTAAATGTCATTAATATTTATGCAGAGATTCATCTTCATTTCCCCCATGGCTTCCGAAAAAAATATTTTTAAAAATAATTTTTAAGAAAATTTAGCCATCTGGTTGCAATGGCAACCAATCAAAATCAGTGATTTTGACAAAATTCACATGGATGGTAGAGGACTACTCCAGAAATATGTCTGTAAAACTTCTGTCTAAATATTACAGTAACACAGAAATAAATGCCAATTTCCACTATTCCCAATAAAAGTCTATGGAAACTTTGAAATGCTATAGCAACAAAACCACACAGGCAACAATAATAAGAAAACATTATCTATGTAGTGGCTAATGTCATGAACATGTATGCAAAGAATCAGCTTCATCTCCCTTATGGTTTCTATGTAGAAGATTTTTTAATAATTTTTCGAAAATTTTTCCTGTAAGTTGCCATGGAAACCAGTCAAATTCAGTGATTTGGCAAAAATTCATAAGAAACATACTTATGAAACATTGCTGTAGAAAAAACTTTAAAAAATTGCCAATTTCCATTTTTCCCATTATAAGTCAATAGAAACTTTAAGTTCCTATAGCAACCAAACTGCTGGAGCAATTGCCATGAAAAACAGCAATTCTATTGATGCTGGTGCTAAGATCCTTTCTGTAAAGTTTGAGCTTTATTGGCCTCATAGTTTCTTCTGCGATAATTTTTAAATATTTTTCTATTTTTAACTATTCAGTTGCAATGGTAACCAGCCAAATTGTGCAATTTGCCTAAATTTAATAAGGCTGGTTGAGGACTACTCAAGGAACATTTCTATGAAAGTTTTGTCAAAATATCTGCAGTGACGAAGCAATAAATGCAAATTTTCCATTTTGCCATTTTAAGTCAATGGCAACTTTAAGTTCCCATAGCAAACAAACTGCTTAAGCAATTGCCAAGAAAAACAGTACTTTTATAGAGCACGCCTGGTAAACTATCCCAGGTACCTCCGCGGAGGTACCGATAAAAAGTTGTGACAGGCATCCGGAGCTACCTGTGACGGTCCAAAAACAGACAAAAAAGAGTAGATATTCGTCTTTTTTGATAAAATACATAATAACCAGGGAGTTTGTTGAAATCAAAGAATGCTATTCGACCCTTAAATACATAAAGTTTTGTCACGCAATATATCCCCGGGAACTTTACATATATACGGAAGGTATGACTTTTGAAGTGGCTTTAGGGTCAGTCGAAAGAACTCAAAATAAGAAAGAAATCGGCTGTTTTAGGTCCTAAATGCACTTTTCTTGCACAAGAATCTGTTTATCTGGACACGCTGACGTAAAGTAAACCTCCTTGCTCAAATATAAATGCCGATAAACTCCAAATAAGGCTGGATTCTGTAAAAAAACAACTGGAGGTGCCTGTGACGACATGGAGGTGCCTGTGATGTAAGAAAATATAGCGAAAATCTGAAGATTTATTGCGGTTGAAAATATTGATATTCTTCATCTCTAGACCACTGCCTTGAAAGAATCGTTCATTCAACGTACCCAAGGAATGGTCTCTTGCAAATATATGCCCGCTCTTCAAAAAAGGAGATAGGTCTTTGGTTTGCAATTACCGACTGGTTTCTCTAACTTGTGTACCATGCAAGTCACTCGAACATATTGTCTGCTCTAATATTATGGCACATTTGGATGAACATAAACTTTTGTCAGACAGACAACATGGGTTTCGGAAGAAACATATTTGTGAAACTCAATTGATAGCGGTTATAAATGACTAGGCTAAAATCTTGGATAAGGGCAGTCAGGTTGACTTTTATCTTGGACTTCGAGAAAGCTTTTGACACCCCCTCATGAATTACTTAAATGTAAGCTATACCGCTATGGTATTGGTGGGAAGACTCTGAAACTGATAGATTCTTTTCTCTGTTACCGGCAGCAGCGAGTAGTAGTAAATGGAGTTAAATCAGATTGGGCCCCAGTTTTGTCAGGTGTTCCCCAGGGCACTGTGCTTGGACCACTGTTGTTCTCGTTGTACATTAATGATATAACAGAAAATAATGACTCGGAATTAAGACTTTTTGCTGACGACTGTGTTTGCTATCGTGAAATCAGAGATATTGAAGACACGGTGAAGCTTCGGGAGGATATAGATTGTTTAGGTTGTTGGGCAAGGAGTCGGGGCATGAGATTTCATTCTGTCAAATGCAATATAATGCAGATTACAAGGAAACGGATCAAGAGGATCAATGCTTCCTATACCTTAGAGGAAACGGTCCTCAATAACGTAGAAACTATCAAGTATCTCGGCATAACCATTACCAATGATTTGAAATGGAACATACAAGTCAGCAATATTTGCACAAAGGCTAATAGGACCCTTGGCCTCCTCAGACGTAACTTGGCAGCATGTTCAAAAGGCGTTAAAGAGTAAGCATACAAGGGACTGGTGCGCCCAGTCCTGGAGTATGGTAGTTCAGTTTTGGACCCTCAAAGTATACGTCTTCAAGATGAACTTGAGAAGGTGCAGAAAAGGGCAGCTAGATTTGTAACGGGAAAGTACACATATGAAACTGGGAGTATGACTGGCATTCTGTAGAAACTTAAATAGGAATCCCAGAAAAAGAGAAGGAAATATAGTAGACTCATAATGCTTTACAAAGGTCTGAGGGGTGCAGCCAGTATACCCATAAATGACCTTGTTCCCCCAAGTAGGCGTACCAGGAATCATCATTCCCTGGCATTTCAAACCCCATTGGCTGGGACTGACATTTACAAGTCCAGTTTCTTCCCCCAGACTATTAGAGATTGGAATTCCCTGGAGGATTCCCTTATTTCTGCTGCTGAGTGTGCAGAGGATTCAGTTACTAAGTTTACTTCTCTTATAAGAGCTAGGGACTAGCTTCCCTGACTCACTGGTCCTGGTGAATGATTGTCCTTGGACATATCGCCAGTAAATAATTCTGATTCTGATTCTGAGGTACCAAAAGGATCAACACTATAGATACCTGTACGTGTATGCCTGTTGATGGGTATCAGTAATTTTGACCCATTTGACACACCATACGTGTAGCTGGCATGACGTGTGACCTTTACAATTTCTAACGAGTTGGAATACCTCATAGGCAGCACCTCCGGATCACAGTCATCACCATTCACAAAAATGTTGACTCTTATTTAAGCGCACATATTAAAAGGATTCTAACACTGAATTGGGCAGTTAATTTTCAGCAACTATGTGAAAGCTGTCAATGTTTGACTAACAGAAGCGGAAACAAAATGGGCAATAACTCTTTGAGATGGTTTTAGGAATTTTAACATGGAATTTCATGATATACGCATTATGATAGCTTATTGGGACGTTGAATGAATGATTCTTTCCAGGCAGTGGTATAGAGAAGAAGTATGTCAATATTTCCAGCTGCAATAACTATTCAGATTTTTCACTATATTTTCTTACATCACAGGCACCTCCATGCCATTGCAGGCACCTCAAGCTGTTGTTTTGAAAAAATCAAGCCTTATTTCTACTCAATCGACATTTATATTTGGGCAAGGGGGTTACCTTAAAATCAATGTGCCGAGTAAAACAGATTCGTATGGAGGATCACTGCATTTAAGACCAAAAAACGACCGAATTCTTTATGTTTTGAGTACTGTGGGCTAACATCAAAGCCACTTCAAAGGTCATATCTTTGGTTAATATGGAAAGTTCTGGGGGATATGATGTCCGACAAAACTTTATGGCTATAAGGGTCGAATAGCACTTTTTGATTTTTAATAAACTGCCTGGTTATTTAATATTTTGTCAAAAAAGAGGAATACCTACCGTTTGTTGTCATTTTTTTGACAGTCACAGGAAGCTCCAGATGCCTGTCACAACTTTTTATCGGTACCTCCGCCGGAGGTGCCAGTGATAGTTTACCAGGCATGTAGAGGCTAGTACTAAAATCCATTCTGTGAAGTTTGAGCTTTATTGGTTGCACAGATTCTGAGGAGATGATTTTTGAATATTTTTTTCTATTTTTAACCATTCAGTTGCCATGGCAACCAGCCAAATTGTGCAATTTACATAAATTTCATGTGGTTGATAGAGGACTTCTAAAGGAACATTTCTGTAAAAGTTTTGTCAAAATATCTGCAGTGACACAGCAATAAATGCAAATTTTCAATTTTTTTTCCATACAAGTCAATGGAGACTTTAAGTTGCCATAGCAACCAAAGTTCTGAAGCGATTTAAATAAAAAATAAAATTATTGGTTCCCCCTGCCTATAGATGCTACATATGAAATTTTGTAACAATGAGCCTTATAGTTTCAGAGGAGATGTTGTTTGAAAATGTTGATGGACGGAAGGATGGACAGACGACGAATGCCTGCCTATACTATAAGCTCACTGGTAAGCTAAAAATAACAATAACAAGAGGGCCATGAGGCCCTGAATCGCTCACCTGAACAACTGGCAAAGTGACTTTTTCTTATGTCCGAAATTGTCAAAATATGAGTCTTGGGTCAAAAGTCAAAGAATGACCATGACCTCTTGTACTTAGAAATCTTCATGTACTCATTAAGGCTACCATATATACCATTTTAGGCCAAAATCTTCAAAACTTTCGATGAATCTTATGCTCTAACATTTTCCCATATTTGACCATGCCATAAAAAAAGATCAAGGTAAACCCAAGGTTATCATTTGAACAGTCTTGGTAGCACTCTAGTACTCCATGCTACTTACCAACTTTCAAGGTCATAGGTGTATTCAACATTTTTTAGATATCTTACGTTCTTGCATTTTGTCATATAAAACCACAAGGAAGCAAATTTGACCTTACCATATAAAGGTCAAGGTCATACCAAGGTCATAATTTGAACAATCTTCAATGCTTCATACCAAGTTTCAAGGCCATTGGCCTATTGGTTCTGGAGGAGAAGATCTTTTTAGGTTTTGACTATATATGGGCGTGGCGGCCATGCTGGTCATGTGACAAGGACCGTTTGAATGACTTTTCGTTCCTATGGTCCCAGGAGGCTCTATATGAAATTTGGTTACAATCGGTCTAGGTGTTTCAGAGGAGAAGTCATTTGAAAGTGTGGATGGATGACAGAGGGACGCCGGACCCTTACCATCCTATAAGCTCCCCCGGAGCCGCTGGCCAGAGGACCAATGGTCCTGTAGCTCACCTGAGTCCATTCATCCTCAGCACTCTAGGGTAAGTAACTCTAGAGTAAATTGTACAATATGGTCTAATCCTGAATGATTTTATGTTCGTCTACGGCAATAAAGTCTCATAGCAATGGGAAAATGCACTTTTTCAGCATTTCTCATTCAAAAGCTTTACAGACAAAATCTGACCTTGCCGTAAAATAGATCAAGGTCAATCGAAGGTCATCATTTATGTACATTTTGTAGTACTAGAGTCCCAGATGCTAGATACCGAGTCTCAAAGGAATTGGCCCACTGGATCTAGGGAAGAAGATTTTTTAAGTTTTTATCATATATGGGCATGGTGGCCATCTTGGTCATATGACCTAAATCAAATTTATAAACTTTCTCTCCCCTTTTGCCTGAAGGCTGCATATCAAATTTGGCTGCAATTGGCCCAGTAGTTTCAGAGGAGAAGTCCTTTGAAAATATTGACACACAATGGACAACTGAACTTTAGCCAAGGTCACTAAATGACCTTGACCTCTAGAAATCTTAGGGGTTGAAGTTGACTGCATTTCCATATCACAAAGCACAATAGCTGTCGTTGTTGTTGTTGTGTTATTGTTCAATGTCCATGGTAAACAGCTATGGTCATGTCGGGACGGTCAGTTAACCTAACAACACTATTCCTGGGCAGGCTTAGACCTCCTAAGCAGTTAACAAGTACTGAGTGCACTTACTTTCACCAGTAACTGACAACTGCCCTTCTTGAATCAACGGAAGGAGAAATGAAAGAAATAGTTTATATGGGCAAAGCAGCCATCTTGGTCATGCGCCCTAGACCAAATATATAAACTATCTTTCCCGCTTTGCCTGAAGGTGGCATGTGAAATTTGGCTTTAATTTGCCCAGTAGTTTAAGAGGAGAAGTCCTTTGAAAATGTTGATACACAGCAGACAAAAGACCTTTGGCCAAGGTCACTAAATGACCTTGACCTCTAGTTTTATAGGGGTTGAAGCTGACTGCATTTCCATATCACAGAGCACAACAGCAACAGGAATATGCACTTTTTCAGCTTTTTCCATTCAAAAGCCTCAGGGACCAAATTTGACCTTGCCATTAAATATGTCAAGATCAACCCAAGTCATCATTTATATCACAGAGCATAATAGCAACAGAAAAATACACTTTTTCAGCTTTTCCCATTCAAAACCCTAAGGGACCAAATTTGACCTTGCCATTAATAGGTCAGTCAACCCAAGGTCATCATTTAAATAAACTTTGTAGTACTTGAGTCCAAAATGCAAAATATCAAGTTTTAAGGCAATCGGCCCAGTGGTTCAGGAGAAGATTTTTTAAGGTTTTTGCCTTATATGGGCAAGGCGGCCATCTTGGTCGAGTGACCTGGATCAAATATATAAACTAACTTTCCTGCTTTGCTTGAAGGCTGCATAAGAAATTTGACTTCAATTGGTGCAGTAGTTTCAGAGAAGAAGTCCTATGAAAATGGTGACACACAACTAACAAATGACCTTTGGCCAAGGTCACTAAATGACCTTGACTTCTAGTTTTATAGGTGTTGAAGCTGACTGCAATTCACTATCACAGAGCACAACGGCAACAGGAATATGCACTTTTTCAGCTTTTTCCATTCAAAAGCCTCAGGGACCAAATTTGACCTTGCCATTAAATATGTCAAGATCAACCCAAGTCATCATTTATATAAACTTACTAGAGTCCAAAATGCTACATACGAAGTTTTAAGGCAATAGGCCCAGTCATTGTGGAGAAGAAGATTGTTTTTTTATTTTGTCATATGGGAATGGTGGCCATCTTGGTCATGTGACCTGGACCAAATATATTAACTTTTGCTCCCCCATCCTATTAAGGCTCCATGAAATTCGGCTTCAATTGGCACAAAGGTTTCTAAGAAGAAGATGTTTAAAGAGTGTGGACAATGGACAATGACGGACGACAGAGGCCTGCCTGTACTATAAGCTTACTTTTGGGCCTTCGCCTCAGGTAAGCTAAAAATCCATAGCCAAATAAGATCACAGTGACCTACTTAGTGTTTACAAGTTTGAATTTGGTCAAATGCCAATATCTGTAGAAAACATGACTGGAATTTGGTCAGATCTAGTCAGAATGGCCCTTGAATGGAAATATTTGAAATTATGCAAATGAACTACTCAAGATGGCCATCAAGGGTGCTGTTACTAAAAATAGCAAGAACATGAAAATGACAATATCTCAAGAGCCCTTGAATGGAACTGGGCCAACTTTGTGTCAGAATGTTCCTTGCATGAAGCTTTTTTAATTTGGCATTCCAAGAGGGCCACCATCTGCCATTAATAAAAATAGCAATAAACATTAAATTTGATCAGGAATGGCCAGCTGGTGTAGGAGACATTCGTGTTTAAAGTATGGATGCCAACGATGACGACACTGCCACCGAAGATGACGAGGGACGAAGGACCAAGTATATACTATAAGCTCACCTTGACAGGTGAGCTAAAAACAATATTATAACTAGAAATGTGTCCACAGGACACGGTCGCCCCCCACCTAGTGCCCTAAGTAAGATGGCACCTTGTTTAAGGTACTGGCACTTGTAGCATAACTAGGTTCACAAAGGCAGACCTCACCTCTGTGGTACATGTTTTATTGTTTTCCTTGGGCAGATATATTGTGCTTCTTGGGTCAAGAGAAGTGTGTGTGTTAGGGGGGGGGGGGGGGGTGCTTGGAGTGGGGGGGTCATGACTGTGATATGTAATGACATTCTGTATCTTATCACAGAAATGGATGCCATGCAACTTTCCAAAAGAAATAGCCCAGAAACAAGTAACTTTTCAAAAACTAACAAAAAGAAATCATTATTGTATGAAATGATGTCGAAAAAGAGCCATAACTCCAACAATAATAAACAGATTTTGCCCAACATCAAACTTGACCTGTATTTTATGATCATATACCTGTGCATAAAATATGAATTAAATACACCAATGCTTTCAAAAGATATCGAACAGAAACCATTTTTTAAATACAAAATGATGTTGAAAAAGGGCGATAACTCCCACAATAATCAACGGATTTTGCCCAACATCGAACTTGACCTGTATTTTATGATTATATACCTGTGTATAAAATATGAATTCAATACACCAATGCCTTCAAAAGATATCCAACGGAAACCATTTCTTCATACAAAATGAAGTCGAAAAAGGGCCATAACTCCCACAATAATCGCCGGAATGTGCCCAACATCGAACTTGACCTGTATTTTGCTTTCAAAAGATATCGAACGGAAACCATTTCTTCATACAAAATGAAGTCAAAAAAGGGCCATAACTCCCACAATAATCAACAGATTTTGCCCAACATCGAACTTGACCTGTATTTTATGATTATATACCTGTGTATAAAATTTGAATTCAATACACCAATGCTTTCAAAATATATCTAACGGAAACCAATTTTTCATACAAAATGAAGTCGAAAAAGGGCCATAATTCCCAGAATAATCAATGGATTTTACCCAACATCACACTTGACTTATATTTTATGATTATATAGCTATGTATGAAGCATGAATTCAATACACCAATGCTTTCAAAAGATATTGAACGGAAACCTTTTCATCCGGGACATATGCTACGTATGTACGTACGCACCCTATAAAACTTTATATTACAAAATTCCACCAGAATCTTTTGTTCAGTGTATAAAAGCACCAGTCTGCAATTTTAACCTTGCCATAGAAAAGGTCAAGTTCAACCCAAGGTCATCATTTGAATAATCTTGGTAGTACTCAATTACCTGATGCTATATACCAAGTTGCAAGGCCATTGGTCAGTTGGTTCTGGAGAAGATTTTTACAGTTTTTTTTACCATGCATGGGAGTGGCATTCATGTTGGCCATGTGACCTGGCCCATCTGAACAAATTGCATAGTTCCTATGAAAACCATGACACAAATTTATGTTAAGCAGACAGAAAAAAGAATAAGTTAAGGAAAGAATAAAAGCAATGAGCCTGATTAAGGAAAGAATAAAAGCAATGAGCCTGATTCCCAATCACACAATACAATTCATTGCCCATATGTATATCAAGTTTTAGGAATCTAGCTTCAATAGTTCCTGAGAAAACTTGTGACACAAATTTTCATGAAAATAAAATATTACAGAATTACAGATCAAATGCAGTATACCCCTTCTTTTTCGAAGTGGGCCTATAAATATGTAAATCAATACTAATGCTGCTATCAGAGATGGTTTTACCATCCAAAACAGTCCCAAAAGTCTAAATCCATCTAGTCAGATGGATCCAGATATTTTGGGTTGTTCTGCAGGGGAGGATGGGGTGGAACCCGCCTGACAGAAGAATAAATAGGGTACATTTTTGAGAACAGAAACACTCGAACTCAGAAAGCCTATCATAATCAGACTGAAGATACTGTATATGCAGTAATTTTCGTCGGTTTTCATTTGTCGCAGTATTTTGCAGTCACTGCAAAACCGCGAATATTAAAATGGCGAAATGATTTCCTGTTTCTGAGAAAATATTTTCAATAGACTTAGCATCCATATATTTTATTTCTGTTTTCTTCAGTAAATTCTGGTACTCTTCAGTTGAGCCAGCTCTTTCATTAACCTGTGCCAATGTTAATGAACCTAGGTTAAAGAACAAACTGGCTCAAGTGAGAAACAAACAATTTTACTTTATGCGCATGTTTACTGACAGCGAATAATAAACATCCCGAAAATTAAGGTTTATGTTTTTGACCCTAAAACGTGGAAAAATTTGAACCCGCAAACATTACCAAGTATAAGGTAAATTTTACCTTCCTTTTCTGCCACCTCTAAGGGTTCATTTTGCAACAGTGACCTAATCATGGCAGCAGTCCATTCCTCCATACTCACAGGATTGGCTTCCTTTAAAAGAAATTACAACTATCACTACTTGAACCAGAGGACAATGAGGTCATGATATTGAACCACTACATGACAAATCCAACCATGTGGCATGTGTGCCCAGCAAAGACTCAGTTCAGTCTTGGCATCTGCCAAGTCTGATCAGTGTCTTTGTTGTGCACTGAAAGGGTAGCTAAGGGTCTAAGCTAGCTCCATGCAGACAGCAAAGAGACTGATCAGACTGGGCAGACGGCAAAGCTGATCTGATCTTTGCTGGAATCACATGCCACTTTGTTAGTTTTGTCATGTTGTGGCTCAGTGACTTCTCCTTGAAATAGAAGACTGTCCTAATGTGCTTAAATTGGGATGCCTAAAAACCATTAATTTTCAATTTCAGACATACTGGAAGGCCTAAAACCGTTCATTTTCCATTTGTCCAAATGGAAAATTAATGGGTTCATGAGTCCAAATATTGAAGCACATTACGGCACCTAACAATTATTTGTGCATAAGATTTGTCACTATATCTGCAGTGCTAAAGCATTAAGAACCTATTTTCATTGTCCTTGTCAAGGACACATACTTAGAAGTTTGTGTAAATATATTGGTAAGATTCACAAATTTTGCAAGTCATTTAGGGCTTGCACATTATCTGGTCCCAGCTGGTTCATGTTGGATTGGGCATGTTGTATGGACATTGGCTCCACCACCTGACCTTTGGGACAAGCTATTTAATCAGAGATATGAGCAATCAAAAAGTTTAATGCAAAACTTAGACATAAAAAGCTTAAGTTCTAATAACTGACCCCTGGCCCCACCCAGGGACCTCATCTAGGGGATTCTCAATTCCATATAAAAAGAAATTATTTAGAGATGACATAAAGTGATTATGAAATGAATCTGACATGAAGTTACAAAGCTATGCGCAACAAGGGATCATAAGCAACACAATCCCCTCGCACTGGACCATACATCATAATGATTTCATCGCTGGATGGATACTCATTTGCTAATGTATATAACAAGGTATTAAATGAATACATTATAAATACTTGTTTGAGAAAATAAAAAAATTCTGTTAAAAAAATCATTTCAATATGTAATGTCATTGGAAAATTGGTGGAGCATGGCAAACATTGTTTGCTATGCTCCTATACCAATGACATCATAAATATGTAACCATAGCAATTATAGAATTACCAACTTTGTACACTGGAGCGCCGTTATAACGCGGGTGTCGGGAGACATAAAATCGAACCGCGTTAAAAGTGATCACGCGTAATAGCGATCTTCACAGAAATACCCCACCCACTAATGAAAAACCCCATGTTTACATGTTCGTAGCGCTTAATTAGCCCTTACGAGGTAGATAGACATGTTTACTGCTTACCTGACACAACGAAAGTCATCGCTGAAGTAAGCTTTCAGTCCCTATGTTCTTACTTATTATGAAAAATGCGCTGCAAAACGGTTGAAAACCATTTACAAAGCGAAAGTACAATCGGAACACATCAGCCAATTCCGTATCCTGAATTAAACCTATATCGACGAGGATGTCCGATTGAGCGAAAGTAGACTTGTTCGAGTTAATTCCCTTGTATATACACTTGCAAAAAGGTACCTTCGGACGAATATAATATACTTATTTGCGCGAGTACTGACGTCGCTTAAAAAATTTCTAAGCAGCCTACAGATAACCAAATCGGGCTTAAGCTTTTTTTTTTTTTTTCCATTTATAAAATTCTTTTATAATGTTTTCTTTGGAAGTAATCAGTGACTGCTACGCACAGCCTTTTTCCTGAGCGTCGGCTTGTGTATTGTGTATATGAGGTGACCTTCGCTAATTGGTGACACGTGATATGCGCTAATTATCGAAGTCTTTCACACCTTGTCAAGACAACCGACGCTTTGATTGTCTGTGATAACTTTTGACACTCCGTTGATTAAAATTATGTAAACAACCCAATTAACTTTTAATGGTTATTTTCTATTCCAATGTCGTGAACACCGACGGAAACTGCCGAAAAATCCGTGATCTGTAGAAAAAAATTTCGGAGCCACAGGACAACCGCGTTATACTGATTTCCGCGATATATCGGTCCGCGGTATAACGGCGCTCCAGTGTACTTGTACTTTGGCAGAATGGTGTCTCGATGATGTCACTTTGACATCAATATCGACTCCTAGTTGCTATGGTAACAGATTTATGATGTCATTGGTATAGAAGCAAGGCAAACATTAGCAGTATTCGACTGGTAAGGTACAGGAAATTTCCATGAAATTTTGCATTTGTGCGTGACAGCCGGTCATATGGCCCAATCAAATTCGAGGATTTTTTCAAGTTATTAAGCGAATTTGAAACATGAAAGGCACTTTTTTTAAATTGGTAATATTCTTGCTGCACTGTCGCTTAATATGAGCTTGAAAAAATTATAAAATTTGATGTGGCCATGTGACTGGCTTTTATAAGGACCTATCACGCTCCCAGGCAAAATTTCACGTGAATTTTACGAACCTTACAAGTCAAATACGGCTGTTTTATGCCATGCTCCTACATTTTTTCAACAATACTACAAGCCAAAATTCTTTCAGCAGCAGAAAATCAGAAGATTTTCTCAAATAAATAATTATTCTCAAGTCATTTAATTCCATGTTATATGTCCAAGTTATTATTAAATTTAACATTTCAAAGAATTGCAACTGTGACTTTAAACTTCACCACAGACCATTAAAACTTGAAATTGCCCAAGATACTTTAATACTTACGATTTGTGTTAAGTTATATTACAACTGGTCTGCAAATGAGAGGGCCAGAGCAATCTCAAAGTTTTTCTAAACACTGCAACTGTGTCCTTGATCTTGACACTAGAATGCTGTAATGCGTACTTGTCAAGATATTGTCATAATAAATATTTTTGTGAAGTTAAATCAAAATCAATTCGTAAATAAAAGAGCTGGAGCGATGACAATGTTTTTCTAAAAATAGTTATTGTGACCTTGACTCTATAATCCTGAAACGTAAACTTGTACAAGACATTGTCATACTAAACATTTGTGCAAAGTTCAAAATCAGTCTATAAATGATGACACTTAAGCGATCACAATTCTATTCCATAACCTTACAAGGACGTTGGGGTACCACAGATGACTTCAAAACAACAATGACAGTGATGACAATATTCTTTTTAAAAACAGCCACTGTAACCTTGAACCTAGAATGCTGAAATGCGAACTTATCCATGACATTGTCATACTAAACAGTTGTATGAAGTTATATCAAAATGGGTCCATAAAAGAAGGCGTTAGGGCGCACAGACATTTTCTAAAAATACCCTCTACAACCTTGACCCTAGAATGCAGAAACGTGAACTTGTCCAAGATATTGTCATACTAAACATTTGTGTGAAATTAAATCAAAATTGGTCCATAATTGAAGGTGCTTGAGTGATGACAAAATCTTTCTAAAATAGCCACTGTGACCTTGACCTTGGCCCTAGAACACTTAAATGCAAATATGTCCAAGATACTGTCATACTAAACATTTGTGTGAAGTTAAATCAAAATCGGTCCATATATGAATGCGCTAGACTGATGACAAAGTTTGTCTAAAAACAGCCACTGTGACCTTGACCTGGATCCTATCATCCTGAAATGTGAATTTGTTCACGGTAATGTCATACCCAATACTTGTGTGAAGTTATAGCAAAATTGGTTAATAAATGAAGCCACAAGAGAGATGACAGAAGGTGATAATATGTACATCCATACATACCTACATACTTACGTACAGGACAGACCCTATATCCCCTCCACAACTCTGTTGTGCAAGGGGATAACCAACAAGAGGGCCATGGTGGCCCTGAATCGCTCACCTGAGCATTAATCAGTGCACTGGCTCTGGTGAAGATTTATAAGAGTTTTTACCATACTAACATTTGACCTAGTTTTTGACCCGACATGACCCAGTTTCAAACTTGGCCTGGATATTGTAAGAATAAACATTCTGACACAGTTTCATTGAGATTGGATCAAAACTGTGCCCTCTGGAGCGTATACAAGGTCGTTCTTATATTTGACCTAGTGACCAAGTTTTTGACCCGACATGACCCAGTTTCAAACTTTAAACTTTACCTAGATTTCATTAAGATAAACATTCTGACAGAGTTTCATGAAAGGGTGTACACAAAGTTTTTCTAAGATTTGACCTTGAGCCGACGTGACCCAGTTTCATAGGGGGCTTATATATATGGACAATAAACATTTTGACATAGTTTCATGAAGATTGGATCAAACCTTTGCCTTCTAGTGCTTACACAACGTTTTTCTAAGATTTGACCTAGTGACCTAGTTTTTACATGACATGACCTACTTTCAAACTTGGCCGAGAGTTTATGAAGATAAACATTCTGACAAAGTTTCATAAAGATTGGATCAAAACTGTGTCCTCTAGAGCGTAAACAAGGTTTTTCTAAGATTTGACCTAGTGACCTAGTTTTCAACCCGACATGACCCAGTTTCAAACTTGTCCTACATTTTATGAGGATAAACATTCTGACAAAGTTTCATGAACTTTGAATCAAAACTGTGCCTTCTAGAGCGCACACAAGGTTTTCCTAAGATTTGACCTAGTGACCTAGTTTATGACTCGACATGACCCAGTTTCGAACTTGGCCTAGAGTTAATGGAGATAAACATTCTGACAATGTTTCATAAAAATTGGATCAAAACTGTGTCCTCTAGAGCGTACACAAGGTTTTTCTATGATTTGACCTAGTGACCTAGTTTTTCACCCGACGTGACCCAGTTTCGAACTTGATCTAGATATTATGAGGATAAACATTCTGACAAAGTTTCATGAACTTTGGCTGAAAACTGTGCCTTCTAGAGCGTAAACAAAGTTTTTCTAAGATTTGACCTAGTGACCAAGTTTTTGACCCGACATGACCCAGTTTCAAACTTATCCTACATATTATGAGGATAAACATTCTACCAAAGTTTCATGAACTTTGGATCAAAACTGTGTCCTCTAGAGCGTACACAAGGTTTTCCTATGATTTGACCTAGTGACCTTGTTTTTGACCCGACATGACCTACTTTCAAACTTGGCCAAGAGTTTATGGAAGTAAACATTCTAACAAAGTTTCATAAAGATTAGATCAAAACTGTGTCCTCTAGAGCATACACAAGGTTTTTCTATGATTTTACCTTGTGACCTAGTTTTTGACCCGACATGACCCAGTTTCAAACTTGTCCTACATATTATGAGGATAAACATTCTGAAAAAGTTTCATGAACTTTGGATCAAAACTGTGCCTTCTAGAGCGTATACAAGGCTTTTCTAAGATTTGACCTAGTGACCTAGTTTTTGACCCAACAAGACCCAGTTTCGAGCTTGGCCTAGAGTTTATAGAGATAAACATTCTGACAATGTTTCATAAAGATTGGATCAAAACTGTGTCCTCTAGAGCATACACAAGGTTTTTTATATGATTTGACCTAGTGACCTAGTTTTTGACCCGACATGACCCAGTTTCAAACTTATCCTAGATATAATAAGCATACTTTCTGATTAAGTTTCATGAACTTAGGATCAAAACTGTGCCTTCTAGAGCGTACACAAGGTTTTTCTAAGATTTGACCTAGTGACCTAGTTTTTGACCCGACATGACCCAGTTTCGAACTTGGCCTAGAGTTTATGAAGATAAACATTCTGACAAAGTTTCATAAAGATTGGATCAAAACTGTGTCCTCTAGAGAGTACACAAGGTTTTTCTATGATTTGACCTAGTGACCTAGTTTTAGACCCGACGTGACCCAGTTTCAATTTTGTCCTAGATACTATGAGGATAAACATTCTGAAAAAGTTTCATGAACTTTGGATGAAAATTGTGCCCTCTAGAGCGTACACAAGGTTTTTCTAAGATTTGACCTAGTGACCTAGTTTTTGACCCGACATGACCCAGTTTCAAACGTGGCCTAGATTTTATGGAGATAAACATTCTGACAAAGATTCATAAAGATTGGATCAAAACTGTGTCCTCTAGAGCGTACACAAGGTTTTTCTATGATTTGACCTAGTGACCTAGTTTTCAACCCGACATGACCCAGTTTCAAACTTGTCCTACATTTTATGAGGATAAACATTCTGAAAAAGTTTCATGAACTTTGGATCAAAACTGTGCCTTCTAGAGCGTACACAAGGTTTTTCTAAGATTTGACCTAGTGACCTAGTTTTTGACCTGACATGACCCAGTTTCAAACTTGGCCTAGAGTTTATGAAGATAAACATTCTGACAAAGTTTCATAAAGATTTGATCAAAACTGTGTCCTCTAGAGAGTACACAAGGTTTTTCTATGATTTTACCTTGTGACCTACTTTTAGACCCGACGTGACCCAGTTTCGAACTTGTCCTAGATACTATGAGGATAAACATTCTGACAAAGTTTCATGAACTTTGGATGAAAACTGTGCCCTCTAGAGCGTACACAAGGTTTTTCTAAGATTTGACCTAGTGACCTAGTTTTTGACCTGACATGACCCAGTTTCAAACTTGGCCTAGAGTTTATGGAGATAAATATTCTGACAAAGTTTCATAAAGATTGGATCAAAACTGTGTCCTCTAGAGCGTACACAAGGTTTTTCTATGATTTGACCTAGTGACCTAGTTTTAGACCCGACGTGACCCAGTTTCGAACTTGTCCTAGATACTATGAGGATAAACATTCTGACAAAGTTTCATGAACTTTGGATGAAAACTGTGCCCTCTAGAGCGTACACAAGGTTTTTCTAAGATTTGACCTAGTGACCTAGTTTTTGACCCGACATGACCCAGTTTCGAACTTGGCCTAGATTTTATTAAGACTAACATTCTGACAAAGTTTCATAAAGATTGGATCGAAACTGTGCCCGCTAGAGTGTACACAAGCAAAAGTTGACGGACGTCCGTCCGGACGTACGACGGACGACGGACATCAGGGTATCCCAAAAGCTCACCCTGAGCACTTCGTGCTCAGGTGAGCTAAAAAGGTTAAACTCAAAACTTTGACATAAAAGTTGACAAACGGTTGAATGAACAAACCATGCAACAAGCTAACGAAAGAACAGACATAATGACAAAAACTATATACCCTCTGACATAATTCGTATGCTGGGGGTATATGTAGCTACATGGGAATGACAGAATTTTGAAAGGAAGAATGTATAATTTAGGGTAAACAAATACCTGAAAATACTGGTTTATCCCATTTTATTATGTGCAGGGATAATAAAACTCTTTTAATAATACCTTCAGAATTTTTACAGCATCCTCGGAAGATCCTGCCATTTCCTTTACTATTGGGTATGACATGACCATAAACTGTTTGAATTCCAACATGTTCAGCTCTCTCGCCAAATGAATCAGTTTCAACAAACCTGAAAGAGAAACAGTGGATATTGTGCCGTGTCATGGAAGTGCATACTATATATGCAGTAATTTTCGTGAGTTCAAATTTTTGTGGTCAAGGGTCAAGATCATAAAGATTAATTTTTTGCGAGTTTTAATTTCAGTGGTTAGCAACATGCACGAAAATTGCTTCTTTTTCACTTGAGACAGTTCTTTCATTAACCTGCGGCGACCTTTCCGCAGGTTAATGAAAGAACCGTCTCAAGTGAAAAGTACCAGCAATTACCGAAGCAAACAGAAACTAGAGCAAGTGAGCAGGGGCTCACCTATACCTCTGACCAGCGCCACCGCCTAATGAAACCCATCTTATACATGGTATGAACCTAGAAGTAAACTTAGTCCCCTAACAAATGGTTCCATCAAAGTATATTACAAATATCAGCAAAGAGAATTAACCAACTCAACACAAAACGCTTTAGCTGAGAAAGAGCAGGAACTAGAAGCTGTAGTTGAAAGTCTCGACCAAACCTACACAAGGTATAAGATGGAGATCAGTGCTGAGAAGACCAAACTGATGACAAACAGCGCAAATGGCATCCAGAGGGGGATCAAGGTAAAAGGGCAGAAACTGGGTACCATAACAAGCTTCAAATACCTTAGAGCAGTTGTCTCAGATGATGGCTCAAAACAGGAAGTTCTCTCAAGGATTGCACAAGCCACTTCAGCTCTTATCAAGCTGAAACCAATTTGGAGAGTGAAACTTATGCGCTCCCTTGTCATTTTCATATTTCCGTATGCCTGTGAATTGTGGACCTTGACAGCAGAGTTAGAGAAATGAATACAAGCCTTTGAGATGAGATGCTAATGAAGGTTACTGAACATTTCATACAAGGACCATGTAACCAATGAGGAGGTTTGCAGAAAGATCCAAGCAGCCACTGGAGAATATGATGAACTTCTGACGCTGGTCAAGAAATGGAAACTAAGGTAGTTTGGACACGTCTCAAGGTCTGCTGGTTTAGCATAGACGATTCTACAGGGTACAGTGAAAGGAAACAAGAGGGCCATGAGGCCCTGAATCGCTCACCTGAACAATTGGCAAAGTGGCTTTTTCTTATGTTTTGAAATTGTCAAAATATGAGTCTTGGGTCAAAAGTCAAAGAATGACCATGACCTATTGTACTCATAAATCTTCATGTACTCATTAAGGCAACCATATATACCATTTTTTAGGCAAAACTTTCCATGAAATCTTATGTTCTAGCATTTTCCCATATTTGACCATGCCGCAAAAAAAGTTAAGGAAAAACCGAGGTCATCATTTGAACAGTCTTGGTAGTACTCTAGTACTCCATGCTACTTACCAAGTTTCAAGGCCATTGGTGTATTGGTTCTGGAGAAGAAAAAATATTTAAGGTTTATACCATAAATGGGTATGGTGGCCATGTTGGTCATGTGACCTGGACTGTTTGAACAAATTTTCGTTCAATCAACCCCTGGAGGCTCTATATGAAATGTGATTAAAAATTGGCCCTTTGCCTTTTGAGAAAATGTTTGAAAATGTCAAAATATGAGAGATCTGGGTCAAAAAATGACCTTGACCTCTTGTACTCATAATTCTTCATGACCTCATTAAGATGACTGTGTATACCAATTTTTAGGCCAAAAACTTCCCATGAAATCTTATGTTCTAGCATTTTCCCATATTTGACCTTGCTGTAAAAAAGGTCAAGGTCAACCAAGGTCATAATTTGAACAATCTTGATAGTACTGGAGTAGCCAATGCTACATACCAAGTTTCAAGGCCACTGATCAATTGGTTCTGGAGAAAAAGATTTTGAAAGGTTTTTACCATATATGGTCATGGTGGCCATGTTGGTCATGTAACCCAGACCATTTGAAGAAATTTTCATTTCCTCGACCCCTGAAGGCTCTATATAATATTTGGCTACAATTGCCGCATTGGCTTTTAAGGAGAAGTTTGAAATTGTCAAACTATTCTGAGAATTCAGGGTCAAAGGTCAAAGAACGACCTTGACCTCTTGTACTCACAAATCTTCATTGTACTCATTAAAGATGACTGTATTTACCAATTTTTAGGCCTAAATCTTCAAAACTTTCCATGAAATCTTATGTTCTAGCATTTTCCCATATTTGACCTTGCTGTAAAATGGCCAAGGTCACCCCAAGGTCATCATTTTGAACACTCTTGATAGAACTGGAGTACTCAATGCTACATACCAAATTTCAAGGCCATCGGCCTATTGGTTCTGGAGAAGAAGATTTTTTTAGGTTTTTACCATATATGGGCATGGCAAACAGGGTAGATCCACAACTATTCAGGACAAGTCTGGGAAATGCCTTACAGAAGAACAAGAGATTCTCAGCAGATGGACAGAATATTGCTCAGAATTATACAACCATGAGACTGATGGTGACAATACGGTTCTGGACTGCAGTCAGCCCCCAGATGAAGATCAACAACCGATCCTTCGTGAGGAAGTTGAGATTGCAGTAGCAGCACTGAAGAAGGGAAAATCTGCTGGAGTTGATAATATACCAGCAGAACTTGTCCAAGCTGGAGGGGAGACCATGATTGATGTTTTAACAGATATCTGTAACAGGATCTGGAGAACAGGAGAATGGCCTACCCCATGGACTCAGTCGCTGATTATTACTCTCCCTAACAAGAGCTGTCGCCCGACAGCATAGCTCGCCTGAATTGGTGCTTGCTCATCACACAGCCGCTATGGTGGTGTGGACTGCTATGCATAAAACTTCATGCAAGCATGTCCATAATGAAAACACATTTATAAACAAAACGTATCTCAGAAATATGTCTTAAAATAAAATTAAAATAAAAGAAATGAAATGAAATTTCAAAGTCCATGATGAGCTTGAGGTAAAAAAAACAGACGGGTAGGGGGGAGGGGGGGGGAGGGGGTTAGGGGGGGGCGGTAATTGGGAATGCTATGCATAAAACTTCATGCAAGCATGTCCATAATGAAAACACATTTATAAACAAAAGCTATCTCAGAAATACATGTAAGTCTTAAAATAAAATTAAAATAAAAAAAAAATGAAATGAAATTTCAAAGTCCATGAGCTTGAGGTAAAAAAACTGACGGGTAGGGGGAGGGGGGGGCTAGGATGTATCAAAACCCTGAACCATTATCCAACATCAGTCCAAGTATTAGTATCAACTGAGTCCATCATCGTGGCACTGTGAAATTATGTCTTCATAAATATAAAACTTTAACCAAAATCTTTAAGACAAAATTCTAAGTCGATGACCTTGACTTCAAGGTCATCCAGTGGGGTAAGTATAAGGTGTTCTGTAAAAACTCAAAAAAGAGTCTAACATCAGTTCAAGTATAAACTAAATCTCAGCAAAGCATCATGAATCAGTTTGCAATTACAAAACTTTAAAATAGACAAAAATGTCCGAAGTCCCTGACCTTGACTCAAGATCACTGAGCGGGGTTGGGGGGGTACTCTGTAGATCTAACTACAGTGCAAATATAAAAAGAATTCATCAATGGGTTCAGGAGATATGTGTCTTTAAAAAACTTTAACCAAAACATCCAATCAATAAAAAGACAATATTCTAAGTCCATGTCCTTGACATCAAGGTCACAGAGGGGGGTGGGGGTAGTACCTTTGAAAACTTTAGACCAATATCTAACTTTAGTGTAAGTATCAAAGGAATCCATCCATGGGTTAAGGAGATATTGGGCTTTATAAAACTTTAACCAAAACATCCAGTCCAAAAAAACTACAAATTTTCTAAGTCCATGACCTTGACATCAAGGTCACGGAGTGGGGTGGGGGTGGTACCCTGTTAAACCTTAGACCAATATCTAACTACAGTGCAAGTATCAAAAGAATCCATCCATGGGTTAAGGAGATATAGGTCTTTAAAAAACTTTAACCAAAACATCCAATCTGAACGCCGACGCGGACGCTGACGCTGACGCGGACGCGGACGCCGACGCCGTGGTGACAACAATAGCTCTTCCTGAACTTTCGTTCAGGCGAGCTAAAAAGGGCAACCTACAGCTCTGACAGAACTACAGAACCATCAGCCTCATCAGTCATTCAAGCAAAGTCATGCTGAAAGTTATCTTGAACAGGCTTAAGCCACAAGCCGAAGAGATAATCGCTGAGGAACAGGCTGGGTTCCGAGCAGGAAGGAGCACCACAGAACAGATCTTCAACCTTAGAATCCAGTGTGAAAAGTATCTCCAACATCAGCAGAATCTGTACCATGTCTTCACTGATTTCAATAAAGCCTTTGACAGGGTATGGCATGCAGCCTTATGGGCCACCATGAGGAAGTACAATATCAATGCAAACCTAGTTCGCACCATCGAGCAGCTATACGACAAGGCTACAAGTGCAGTCCTGATAAATGGCAGCACAGGAGAATGGTTCAGAACCAGAGTTGGAGTAAGACAAGGATGTCTTCTGTCACCCACCCTCTTCAACATTTTTCTCGAAAGGATCATGTCCGATGCTCTAGAAGAACATGACGGAAAGGTAAGCATAGGCGGCAGAAATATTACCAACCTGCGGTTTGCCGATGACATAGACGCTCTTGCTGAGGAAGAGCAGGAACTAGAAGCTCTAGTCGAAAGTCTCGACCAGACCTGCACAAGGTATAAGATGGAGATCAGTGCTGAGAAGACCAAACTGATGACAAACAGCCCAGATGGCATCCAGAGGGAGATCAAGGTAAAGGGGCAGAAGCTGGGTACGGTAAGCAGCTTCAAATACCTTGGAGCAGTTGTCTCAGATGATGGCTCAAAACAGGAGGTTCTCTCAAGGATAGCACAAGCCACTTCAGCTCTTGCCAAGCTGAAACCAATTTGGAGAGATAACAACATATCTCTTGGATCAAAGGTGACACTTATGCGCTCCCTTGTCATTTCCATATTTCTGTATGCCTGTGAATCATGGACCTTGACAGCAGAGTTAGAGAAAAGAACGCAGGCCTTTGAGATGAGATGCTACCGAAGGTTACTGAACATCTCGTACAAGGACCATATAACCAATGAGCAGGTTCGCAGGAAGATCCAAGCAGCCATTGGAGAATATGATGAACTCCTGACACTGGTCAAGAAAAGGAAACTAAGGTGGTTTGGCCACGTCTCAAGGTCTTCTGGTTTAGCAAAGACAGTTCTTCAGGGCACAGTGAAAGGAAAAAGAAGAAGAGGTAGACAGAAGAAGAGGTGGGAAGACAATATCAAGGAGTGGACTGGAATGGATCTTGCCAGCTCAACTAGGGCAGCTGAAGACAGGACAAGGTGGAAAGGGATTGTTTTGAAGTCAGCTGTGGTGCCCCAACGACCTAGTAAGGTTATGGGATAGAATAGAATAGAATAGGGCATGGCCGCCATGTTGGTCATGTGACCTGAACCGTTTGAACAAATTTTCATTCCCTCATCCCCTGGAGGCTCTATATGAAATTTGGTTACAATAGGCCGAGTGGTTTTTGAGAAGATTGTTTGAAATTGTCAAAATATGAGAGCTCAGGGTCAAAGGTCAAAGAATGACCTTGACCTCTTGTATTCACAAATCTTCATTGTACTCATTAAAGATGACTGCATATACCAACTTTTAGACCTTAATCTTCAAAACTTTCGCTGATATCTTAAGTTCTAGCATTTTCCCATATTTGACCTTGCTGTAAAATGGCCAAGGTCACCCCAAGGTCATCATTTTGAACACTCTTGATAGTACTGGAGTACCCAATGCTACATACAGAGTTTCAAGGCCATCGGTCAATTGGTTCTGGAGAAGAAGATTTTTCAAGGTTTTTACCATATATGGGCATTGGTGGCCATGTTGGTCATGTGACCTGAACCGTTTGAACAAATTTTTATTCCCTCATCCCCTGGAGGCTCTATATGAAATTTGGTTTCAATTGGCCCTGTGGCTGTTGAGACGATTGTTTGAAATTGTCAAAATATGAGAGTTCTGGGTCAAAGGTCAAAGAATGACCTTGACCTCTTGTACTCATAAATCTTCATGTACTCATTTAGATGACTGTAGATATCGATTTTTAGCCCAAAATCTTCAACAGTTTTCAAGATATCTTATGTTCTAGCATTTTCCCATATAAAAGCACAGGGAAGCAAATTTGACCTTGCCGTAAAAAAGGTCAAGGTCAACCCAAGGTCATAATGTGAACAATCTTGGTAGTACTCATGTACCCGATGCTACATACCAAGTTTCAAGGCCATCGGCCTATTGGTTCTGGAGAAGAAGATTTTTTTAAGGTTTTTACCATATACGGGCGTGGCGGCCATGTTGGTCATGTGACCAGGACAGTTTGAACAACTTTTCGTTCCCCCTTCCTCTGGAGGCCATATATGAAATTTGGTTACAATTGGCGCAGTGATTTCAGAGGAGAAGTCGTTTGAATTTGTGGACGTACGGACGGACGACGACGGAGCCTTACCATCCTATAAGCTCCCCCGGAGCCGCTGGCTCAGGTGAGCTAAAAAAGAAGAAGAGGTAGAAGGAAGAAGAGGTGGGAAGACAATATTAAGGAGTGGACAGGGATGGATTTTGCCAGCTCAACTAGGGCAGCTGAAGACAGGACAAGGTGGAAAGGAATTGTTTCGAAGACATCTGTGGTGCCCCAATGACCTAGTAAGGTTATGGGATAGAATAGAATAGAATAGATAGAACACAAAACTTTAATGTAAACATATAAGTTTGTTTCCATGACCTTACTCAACAGCAGCAACAGCATCCAGATGATGTCAACTAATCTGCATGAACATATAGAAGTAAACCTAGTCATATATCAAAAGGTTTCATCAAAGGACATTTGAAATATAAACAAATATAAACTTAACCCAAAACTTTAACACAAATATACAAGTCTGTGACCTTGACCTTTGGTAAGCAGCTATGAACCTAGTCAAATATCAAAAGGTTTCATCAAAGTCTATTGGAAATAAAAAAAGATGAATATAAAATTAACGCAAAACTTTAACACAAATGTTTAAGTCTATGACCTTGACCTTAGGTCAGCAGCAGCATCCAGATGATGTCAATTATTTTGCATGAACAATGAAGTAACCTTATCATATATCAAAAGGTTTAATCAAAGGCAGTTGGAAATATAAGCAAAGAATATAAACTTAAAGCAAAACTTCAATGCAAATATACAAGCCTGTGACCTTGACCTTTGGTAAGCAGCAGCATCCAGATGATGTCAGCTAGTCTGTATGAACTTAAAGTAACCCTAGTAAAATAACAAAAGATTCCATCAAAGGATATTGGAAATACAAAAGAAGAATATAAATTTAACTCAAAACTTTAAAGCAAAACTTTAAGTCAGTGACCTTGACCTTAGGTCAGCAGCAGCATCCAGATGATGTCAACTATTCTGCATGAACCTATACGTTTACCTAGTCACATACCATTAGGCTCCATCAAAGGATATAGGAAACATAAGGGAAAGTTAACAAGAGGGCCATGATGGCCCTGGATTCCTCACCTGAGTATCCTGTGAACTTAACCTCAGAGACATCCATATGACCGACAGACAGAGTTTCACAAAGATTAAATGGAAAATGAACCCGTTATTGTGTACCTAAGGTTTTTAGAAGATTTAACCTAATGACCTAGTTTTTGACCCCACATGACCCAGTTTCAAACCTGGTCTAGTTTTCTTGGATATGAACATTCTGACAAAGTTATCAAAACTGTGCCCTCTAGAGTGTACACAATGTTTTTCTAAGGTTTGACCTAGTGACCTACTTTTTGACCCAACATGACCAAGTTGTACCCTTGGTCCAGATTTGTTGGATATAAACATTTTGACAAAGTCTCATGAAGATTTGAACAAAACTTTGTTTATGCCTCAACACCTGGACATAACTAGCGAGCGGGAATAGACTTATGCCTTGGACAGTGACCAGCTGCACTCAGGGACTTTAATAGCCATAGTTTCCAAAGCCTCGCCTATAAGACAGGTGCAAATTTTTGGTGTCATTTTGGTGGGAAAAATCCCCGTCTTACTGCCGAAGAAATATAGTAGCCTGATATACCCTAAAGTGCTTAAGGATTGGTAAACCAAAAACCATTAATTTTCCATTTGTACTAAATGGAAAATTAATGGTTGTTAGGTGTCCCAATATTTAAGCACATTAGGGTTAACTAATGCCTACCTTCACGATCGTTTTCCTGTGCAGCAGCTGTGATGGCTGGGATCAGACATTTTGCTTGGGGCTCTTCACCCTAAAATGAAACCAACTTACTCAACATAAGTGTATCTGTATACAATATATTAAAAACAAGAGTTCCATTACTAAACTGTAGCAAATTTGGAGCAGTGTTTAAGTAGAAGAGTGGATGTTCAGTCTGTTAGGTAGTAAGATGTTGAATTGGCTGGTTGGCTGTTATGGGTTTAACCGCTCTTTAAGACAGTATTTCAGTCTATACTGGGCTGTCTGCCAGAGAGAGGGAGAAAGAAAAAAGAAATAATAGATGAGAGAAAAAATACCCAAACAACCCCCGCCCACACCTACTGCAAGCACAGTAAGCCCTTGCCCTACTTTTTGACAAATAAGTAGGACGCCACAGCACTGGCAGTTACAACCAGCACCATCGCCGGACCATCACCCTCAGTTGTTGAAACCAGAGGGCCAATGGCCCTATATCGCTCACCTGAGCACTGAGGTTATGTTGGAAAAACAGCAACAAAACCACATGCCCAACAGCAATAAAAAACCAGAGGGCCAATGGCCCTATATCGCTCACCTGAGCACTGAGGTTACAGCAACAAAACACCATGCACAACAGCAATAAAAAGCACCATTTATGTGGAGGATAATATCACAAATATTTATGAAAAAAAGCTTTATCCCCCCGTAATGGCTTCTCAGAAGAAGATCTTTGGCTGCAATGGCAACCAATCAAAATCAGGTATTTGGGAAATATTCACATGGCTGGTAGAGGACTACTCCAGGAACATTTCTGTAAAGCTTTTGTCAAAATATCTGCAGAAACACAGAAATAAATAGCAAATGTCCACTTTCCCCATTATAAGTCTATGGAAACTTTAAGTTGCCATAGCAACGAATTCACAGGGGCAATGATAATATAAAACATACTTTAGGTAGAGGCTAATGTTATCAATATGTATCCTAAGTATCAGCTTCATCCCCCTCATGGCTTCATTTTTCCCATATAAGTCAATGGAAACTATAAGTTGCCATAGCAACCAAAGTTCTTATGGGATTGGAAGAAAAAGAATAAAATTTATGTAGAGGCTACTGTCATCAACACATCTGCACAATATCAGCTTCATCCCCCATATGGCTTCTGAGCAGAAGATTTTTTTTAATTTTTTTTGAAAATTTACCCTATATTTTGCCATGGCAACCAATAATATTCAGCGATTTGGAAAAAATTCATATAAATCGTAGAGGACTACTCAAGAAACATTTCTGCAGAAAAAAAATCTAAATAACTGCAGTTAGACAGCAAAAATTGCCAATTTCCATTTTCCCCATTATAAAATAATGGAAACTCTTAGTTGCCATAGCAACCAAACTGCTGGAGCAGTTGCCATGAAAAACAGTCATTCTATAGAGGCTAGTACTAAGGTTCTTTCTGTACAGTTTGAGCTTTATTGGCCACACAGTTTGTGCGGAGATGATTTTTTAATATTTTTCTATTTTTAACTATTCGGTTGCAATGGCAACCATTCAAATTGCGCAATTTGCATAAATTTAACATGGCTGGTTAAAGACTACTCAAGGTACATTTCTATGAAAGTTTTGTAAAAATATCTGCAGTGGCATAGCAATAAATGCAAATTTTCCATTTTGCCATTATAAGTCAATGGCAACTTTCAGTTCCCATAGCAACCAAACTGCTGGAGCGATAGCCAAGAAAAACAGTACTTTTATAGAGGCTAGTACTTAGATCCTTCCTGTGAAGTTTGAGCTTTATTGGTTGTATAGTTTCTGAGGAGATGATTTTTGAACATTTTTTCTATTTTTAACCATTCGGTTGCCATGGCAACCAGCCAAATTGTGTAATTTACATGAATTTCATTCGGTTGATAGAGAACTACTCAAGGAACATTTCTGCAAAAGTTTTGTCAAAATATCTGCAGTGACATAGCAATAAATGCAAATTTTCAATTTTTCCCATACAAGTCAATGGAAACTTTAAGTTGCCATAGCAACCAAAGTTATGAAGCGATTTGGATAAAAAACAGTATTATTGGTTCCCCCTGCCCATAGATGCTATATATGAAATTTGGTTACAATGGGCCTTGTAGTTTCAGAGGAGATGTCGTTTGAAAATGTTGACGGACGGACGGACGGACTGACGGACGGACGGACGGACGGACGACGGACGACAGATGCCTGCCTATACTATAAGCTCACCTGTGAGCCTTCGGCTCAGGTGAGCTAAAAAATGAAAATCTTGCCTTTCGGTTGCCATAACAACCAATCAAAATCAGGGATTTAGGCAAAATTCATATGGCTGGTAGAAGACTACTCCAGAAACATTTCTGTAAAGCTATATCAAAATATCTGCAGTAACACAGAAACAAATGCAATATTTCCAATTTCCCCATTGTAAGTCTGTGGAAACTCTAAGTTGCCATAGCAACAAATTCATATCAGCAACGGTAAAATAAAACATACCGTATAATGGGAAATTTTCGCGTCGCCTAATTTTCGCGGAATTTCGCGGTCGATAGAGATCCGCGAAATTTTAACTCCGCGAAATATTTTCCAAGTAGTAACAAGTAATTTGAATCATCTAAACATATGGTTTGCGGTATTCAAAGCGACCCATAAAACCTTAAAAGTAGGTAGCTATAGAGCGATTATTTTCGGCGCACTTATGTTAGCTAGTAATTAGCAGGTAATTTCAGTTTTATGAGGCTGTCACATTTTTTCGCTTCATTAACGGTCACTTGTACCTTATTATGTAAATACAATTGAATTACTTTTAATTAACTGAATTTTGTTTACTTTTATCCTGAACAATAGCCTTTCTATCAATTGCGCGAATATTTCAGTTGACTAATTCTGTGTACTAAACATTGATTTGTACAAATGTCTATCTTACTTTTTTGTGAAAAAAAAGAATGGGTATCCTCCCAAACCTAAAAGGAGCTGATTCTATCTAAACAAATGTGTTCATAACAAAGTCATGGTATTTTCTTTGCATTTCTCTCTCCTTTTAAGTCTTGACTTTTCAGGCAAGCCAGTATTTTACAGGATAAACTCATTTTTTTTTGTGGATATTCACAACCGCGAAAATTAAAAACCGCGAAAATTTATCATGTTTTGGGGACAAATCCGCGAAAATTTGGCGACGTGAAAATTTTCCATTATACGGTAATTTAGAGAGAGGCTAATGTAATTGACATGTATGCAAAGTATCACCTTCATCCCTTTTATGGCTTCTGAGGAAAAGATTTTGTAATATTTTCAAAAATTTACCCTTTATTTTGCCATGGCGACCAATCAAATTCAGCAAAATTCATGTGAATCATAGAAGACTACCCAAGGAACATTTTTATTGAAAAAAATTCTAAATAACTGGTGTGAGACAGCAAAAATTGCCAATTTTCACTTTCCCCATTATAAGTCAATGGAAACTATGTTGCCATAGCAACCAGAGTTCTTATGGGATTGAAAGAAAAAAACATAATTTATGTAGAGGCTAATGTCATTTACATGTATGCAAAGTAACAGCTTCATTCCTCTTATGCCTTCTGAATAGAAGATTTTTGAATATTTTTGTCTAAAATTTACCCTATATTTTGCCATTGCAACCAATCAAATTCAGCGATTTGGTCAAAATTCAAATGAATCGTAGAAGACTACTCAAGAAACATTTCTGTGGAAAAAAAATCCAAATAACTGCAGTGAGATAGCAAAAATTGCCAATTTCCATTTTCCCCATTATAAGTCAATGGAAATAATAAGTTGCCATAGCAACCAAACTGCTGGAGCAATTGCCATGAAAAACAGTAATTCTATAGAGATTAGTACTAAGATCATTTCTGTAAAGTTTGAACTTTATTGGCCACAGAGTTTCTGCGGAGATGATTTTTTAATATTTTTCTATTTTTAACTATTCGGTTGCTATGGCAACCAGTCAAATTGAACATTTTACCGTAATTTAATATGGCTGGTTCGGGACTACTCATGGGACATTTCAATAAAAGTTCTGTCAAAATATCTGCAGTGACATAACAATAAATGCAAATTTTCCATTTTGCCATTGTAAGTCAATGGCAACTTTAAGTTCCCATAGCAACCAAACTGCTAAAGCAATTGCCAAGAAAAACAGTACTTTTATAGAGGCTAGTACCAAGATCATTTCTGTGAAGTTTGAGCTTTATTGCTTGCATAGTTTCTGAGGAGATGATTTTTGAATAATTTTTCTATTTTTAACCATTCGGTTGCCATGGCAACCAGCCAAATTGTGCAATTTACATAAATTTCATGTGGTTGATAGAGGACTACTAAAGGAACATTTCTATAAAAGTTTTGTCAAAATATCTGCAGTGACATAGCAATAAATGCAAATTTTCAATTTTTCCCATACAAATCAATGGCAACTTTAAGTTGCCTTAGCAACCAAAGTTCCAAAGCAATTTGGATAAAAAACAGTATTATTGGTTCCCCCTGCCTATAGATGCTACACATGAAATTTGGTAACAATGGGCCTTGTAGTTTCAGAGGAGATGTCGTTTGAAAATGTTGACGGAACGACGGACGACGGACGACGTACGACGGATGCCTGCCTATACTATAAGCTCACCTGTGAGCCTTCGGCTCAGGTGAGCTAAAAATTGGCAAGACTGTTGATTTGATACCTTATACATGGTAATTTTCGCAGTGTTCCATTTTTTGTGGTATTTCGCGTTCACTTAGAAACCGCGAATATCAAAATCGTGAAAAATTTCCTGTTTCTTACAAAGTGTCTTCTGTAGACTCAGTGTTCATTTATTTTGTTTGTTTGCTTCGGTAGTTGCTGGTACTTTTCACTTGAGCCAGTTCTTTCATTAACCTGTGGCGGCCCTGCCGCAGGTTAATGAAAGAAATGACACAAGTGAAAAAGGAATAGTTTTGCTTTTGGATCATGTTGCTAAACGCAAAAAAATAAAAATTGCGAAAATAATTATTTATGTTTTTTACCTTTAACCGCGAAAATCTGAACCCATGAAAATTACCTGTATACAGTATCAATGAAACTTAATTTAACAACTACAGAGGACCCTCACCAAAACAACAGCATTAGTATACTTTTATTTTGATTTTAAAATGAATTTCCTGTTACAGTCAAAAATGTCTTAAAGAGTCACCCAAGGGAAAACCAACTACTAGTAGAGGATCAATGGTGGGGGTGGTCGGGTGGTGCGATGGTGCTGCGTGTAACTTTCAGTGCCGGGGCGTCCTACTGATTTGGATAATAGTAGGGCAAGGGCCTTCTGTGCTTGCAGTAGGTGTGGGTGGGGGTTGTTTGGACATTTTTTCTCTCGTCTATCACTTCTCTCTTCTTTCTCCTTCTCTCTGGGAGACGGCCCGATATAGACTGGAATACTGTCTCAAAGGGTTGTTGAACACAAAACAACCAACAAACCAACCAAAAGGATCAATGGTCCTGTAGCTCACCCGAGACCTTACTGTCAACAGCCACAATTTGTCACTTAGCTCATTTGTTACAAATTTTAAACCAGTGTTTTCAGTAAAGCCTATACACTAAGTTTACATGCTGCGATGTGTGACCTTGACTTCTGAGCTGGTGACATGGTTCTAATGAGGGGTCACATCATATGTTTTCACGGAGGAATAAGAAAAACTATCTTTTAATTATCCTAAATACCCCCTCTTATCTGGAGCTCTGTCATGATGACCATTTCTGCCAAATAATTTTGAAATCCCACCATGCAGGACTAAGTAATGGGCCAGACATCAAAGTTTCACTGAAGCCTATGCACAAAGTTTACGTGGAGACTGTGACCTTGACCTTTAGTTTAAAACATATTTTAGTTAATTATTAATTTTTTCATACACCTTGACCTTTAAGCTAGTAACATGGTTCTTGCATGTGACACATTGTTTTGTCATGATAATTATTTATGCAAAGTAATTCTGAAATCACACCATGCAGGACAAAGTTATGGGCCGCCAATTATCAATTCACTGAAACCTATGCACAAAGTTCAAGTGCAGATTGTGACCTTGACCTTTAAGCTAGGGATATGGTTCTGGCAAGTGAAATATCATCTTGTCAGGATAATTATTCAGCCAAATAATTTTGAAATCCCACCATGCAGGATGAAGTTTCGGGTTGGACATGAACATGTTTCACTATAGCCTTAGCACAAAGTTTATGTCCCCAGTGTAACATTGACTTTCAAGCTAGTGACATGGTTCTTGCACACAACACATTGTCTAGTCATGATGATCATTTCTGCCACACAATTTTCAAATCTCACCATGCAGGGGGAGATTATGGGCCAGACAAGATTCTGAAACAAACACACACACATATGAGCTGCTACATGACAAAACCAACAAACATAACAAGGCATCGCAGGCGATACAAATCCCCTCGCACAAGACTACTTGGTGTGGGCAAACACTGAACTGGGGAATTTCATGACATATAATAGTTATGTGAATGAAAAAACAAAAAGGCTGTGATTGCTTGGTGACTGATTTGAGTTTTGATTGATTGACTTGTTGCTTAACGTCCACGGTAAACAACTATGGTCATGTCGGGACGGTCAGTTAACCTAACCACACTGTTCCTGGGCAGGCTTAGACCTCCTAAGCGGTTAACAAGTACTAAGTGCACATACTTTCGCCAGTAACTGACAACTGCCCTTCTTGAATCAGCGGAAGGAGAAACAAAAGTATGTGGCCAGACCGGGTTTCGAACCCAGGACCTCTGACTCATGAGTCAGGTCCCCTACCCATTGCGCTACGCTGCCCGGCTGATTTGAGATTAATGTCCCACTAACAGCTAAGGTGAATCTCATCCGAAAGACTGTAGAAGTGGAGGAGCGAACCCTTGACACTTGAATTGCAAGGCCAGCATGCTAACCACTGCACTATACCCCACTCCACAAAAAGCCTGTGGTTGGTTGGTTGGTTGATTTGATGCTTAACGTCCACGGTAAACAACTAAGGTCATGTCGGGACGGTCAGTTAACCTAACCACACTATTCCTGGGCAGGCTTAGACCTCCTAAGCGGTTAACCAGTACTAAGTGCACATACTTTCGCCAGTAACTGACAACTGCCCTTCTTGAATCAGCGGAAGGAGAAACGAAAGTATGTGGCCAGACCGGGATTCGAACCCAGGACCTCTGACTTACGAGTCAGGTGCCCTACCGACTGCGCTACCCGGCCCGGCAAAAAAAAAGCCTGTGACCTTATTGTATAGGTTGTATATGACCCTGACATTAAGGTACAGTATTGTAAGCATTCGGGGGATTAGATCTCACATGACAGAAAATATTTCAGTCATGACAACCATTAGAATGCTGACAGGTACCAGCACTTTTGCACCTATTGAATCTATCTTCATGATGTTCACCTTTAACATAATGATATATTGTGAAGTTATATCAAAATTTATTGATAAATAAAGGCGCTAGACAAAGTTTTTCTAAAAAATAGCCACAGTGACATTGACCTTGGGCGCAGCACCCTGAATGTCAAACTTGCTCGAGATATTGTCATGCCCTACATTTGTGTGAAGTTATTTAAAAATCCATGGATAAATGTAGGCGCTAGAGCGATGACATATTTTTTCTAAAAATAGCCAAATAGCCACAGTGACATTGACTTTGAGCCCAGCACCCTGAAACTCAACTTGCTTGAGATATTGTCATACCCTACATTAGTGTGAAGTTATTTTAAAATCCATGGAGAAATGTAGGCGCTAGAGTGATGACAAAGTTTTCCTAAAAATAGCCACAGTGACATTGACCTTGGGCGCAGCACCCTGAAAGTCTAACTTGCTCGAGATATTGTCATGCCCTACATTTGTGTGAAGTTATATCAAAATCCGTTGAGAAATGTAGGCGCTAGAGCACTGACAATATTTTTCTAAAACTAGCCACAGTGACATTGATCTTGGCGCAGCACCCTGAAAGTCGAACTTGCTCGAGATATTGCCATGCCCTACATTTGTGTGAAGTTATTTCAAAATCCAGGGAGAAATGTAGGTGCTAGAGTGCTGACAAAGTTTTTCTAAAAATAGCCACAGTGACTTTGACCTTGGGCACAGCACCCTGAAAGTCGAACTTGCTCGAGATATTGTAATGCCCTAAATTTATGTGAAGTTATTTCAAAATCTATTGAGAAATGTAGGCGCTAGAGTGATGACAAATTTTGTCTAAAAATAGCCAGTGAACTTGACCTTGGGCGCAGCACCCTGAAAGTCGAACTTGCTTGAGATATTGTCATGCCCTACATTTGTGTGAAGTCATTTTAATATCTGTTGAGAAATGTTGGCACTAGAGCCAAGACAAAATGTGAACATAAGTACGTACGTACGTACTTACGTATGGGACAAAACCTATATCCCCTCGCCACTTCGTGGAGAAATGTAGGCGCTAGAGTGATGACAAAGTTTTTCTAAAAATAGCCACAGTGACATTGACCTTGGGCGCAGCACCCTGAAAGTCAAACTTGCTCGAGATATTCTCATGCCCTACATTTGTGAGAAGTTATATCAAAATCCATTGAGAAATGTAGGCGCTAGAGTACTGACAATGTTTTTCTAAAACTAGCCACAGTCACCTTGATCTTGAGCAAAGCACCCTGAAAGTCAAACTTGCTCGAAATATTGTCATGCGCTACATTTGAGTGAAGTTATTTTAAAATCCATGGATAAATGTAGGCGATAGAGCGATGACAAATTTTTTCTAAAAATAGCCACAGTGACATTGACTTTGAGCCCAGCACCCTGAAACTCAACTTGCTTGAGATATTGTCATACCCTACATTAGTGTGAAGTTATTTTAAAATCCATGGAGAAATGTAGGCGCTAGAGTGATGACAAAGTTTTTCTAAAAATAGCCACAGTGACATTGACCTTGGACGCAGCACCCTGAAAGTCAAATTTGCTCGAGATATTCTCATGCGCCCTACATTTGTGTGAAGTTATATCAAAATCCATTGAGAAATGTAGGCGCTAGAGCACTGACAATGTTTTTCTAAAACTAGCCACAGTGACCTTGATCTTGGGCGCAGCACCCTGAAAGTCAAACTTGCTCGAGATATTGCCATGCCCTACATTTGTGTGAAGTTATTTCAAAATCCATTGAGAAATGTAGGTGCTAGAGCGCTGACAAAGTTGATCTAAAAATAGCCACAGTGACTTTGACCTTGGGCACAGCACCCTGAAAGTCAAAGTTGCTCGAGATATTCTCATGCCCTACATTTATGTGAAGTTATTTCAAAATCTATTGAGAAATGTAGGCACTAGAGCGCTGACAAATTTTGTCTAAAAATAGCCACAGTGACCTTGACCTTGGGCGCAGCACCCTGACAGTCGAACTTGCTTGAGATATTGTCATGCCCTACATTTGTGTGAAGCTATTTTAAAATCTGTTGAGAAATGTTGGCGCTAGAGCGACGACAAAAGGTGAACATAAGTACGTATGTACTTACGTACTGGACAAAACCTATATCCCCTCGCCACTTCGTGGTGCGAGGGCATAATTAAAAACACATCATAGGTTTAGGAACTATGATACTTTAAAAATTTTAACGTTAAACTTTAACCTAAAATTTCTAAGTCTATGACCTTGACCCATAGGCCATAACCAGGGGTGGGAATGTTGCAGAATAAAATTTTGGACCAATATCTATCATCATACCAAATATAACTCAAATTGATTCAAGGGTTTAGAAACTATGAGATCTTAAAAACTTAAACGTAAAACTTTAACTTTTTGCTGAAGCAGACAACAACCCTGCCCTTAACGCCAATTCCAATGCAGACGCCAGGGGCAGTACAATAGCTCTTCCTGAACGTCATTCAGGCAAGCTAAAAGTATGAAGATAAAAGCTTGCATGCTTTCTATAACAAGAGGGCCATGAGGCCCTGAATCGCTCACCTGAACAATTGGCATAGTGGGTTTTTCTTACGTCTGAATTTGTCAAAATATGAGTCTTGGGTCAAAAGTCAAAGAATGACCATGACCTCATGTACTCATAAATCTTCATGTACTCATTAAGACAACCTTATATACCATTTTTAGGCCAAAATCTTCTAAACTTTCCATGAAATCTTATGTTCTTGCATTTCCCCATAAAAAAGGTCATGGTAAACCCAAGGTCATCATTTGAACAGTCTTGGTAGTACTCTAGTATTCTACACTACTTACCAAGTTTCAAGGCCATAAGTATATTGGTTCTGGAGAAGAAAAATATTTAAGGTTTATACCATAAATAGGTATGGTGGCCATGATGATCATGTGACCTGGACCATTTGAACAAATTTTTGTTCAATCAACCCCTGGAGGCTCTATATGAAATGTGTTTACAATTGGCCCTTTGGCTTTTGAGAAAATGTCTGAAAATGTCAAAATATGAGAGATCTTGATCAAAGGTCAAAGAATGACCTTGACCTCTTGTACTCATAATTCTTCATGACCTCATAAAAACAATGGTATATACCAATATTTAGGCCAACATCTTCAAAACTTCCAATGAAATCTTATGTTCTAGCATTTTCCCATATTTGACCTTGCCGTAAAAGGGTCAAGGTCAATACAAGGACATCATTCTGAAAAATCTTTATAGAACTGGTGAACCCAATGCTACACACCAAGTTTCAAGGCCATCAGTCTATTGGTTCTGGAGAAGAAGATTTTTATAGATGTATACCAAATATGGGCATGGCGGCCATATTGGTCAAGTGACCTGGTTCGTTTGAACAAATTTTCATTCCCTCAACCCCTGGAGGCTCTATATGAAATTAAGTTCAGTTGGCCCAGTGGTTTTTGAGGAGATAGTTTGAAATTGTCAAATTATCAGAGTTCTGGGTCAAAGGTCAAAGAATGACCTTGACCTCTTGTACTCACAAATCTTCATGTTCTCTTTAAGATGACTGTATATATCAAATTTTGGGCCTTAATCTTCAAAACTTCTCATGAAATCTAATGTTCTAGCATTTTCCCATATTTGCCCTTCCCATAAAAAAGGTCAAGGTCACCCAAGGTCATAATTTGAACAATCTAGATAGTACTTGAGTACTCCATGCTACACATCAAGTGTCAAGGCCATCGGTCAATCGGTTCTGGAGCAGAAGATTTTTGAAGGTTTTTACCACATATGGGTGTGGTGGCCATGTTGATCATGCGACCTGGACTGGTTCCCTCAACCCCTGGAGGCTCTACATGAAATTTAAGGACAATTGGCCAATTGGCTTTTGAGTTGTTTGAAATTGTCAAAATATGAGAGTTCTGGGTCAAAGGTCAAAGAATGACCTTGACCTCTTGTACTCATTAAACTTCATGTACTCATTAACATGACTGTAGATACCAATTTTTAGCCCAAAATCTTCAACAGTTTCCAAGATATCTTATGTTCTAGCATATTGCCATATAAAAGCACATGGAAGCAAACTTGACCTTACCACAGAAAAGGTCAAGGTCAACCCAAGGTCATAATTTGAATAATATTGGTAGAACTTGTGCAATCAATGCTACATACTAAGTTTCAAGGCTATCAGCATATTGGTTCTGGAGAAGAAGATTTTTTTAGGTTTTTACCATATATAGGCGTGGCTGCCATGTTGGTCATGTGACCTGCACCATATGAATAAATTTTTGCTCCCTCAACCCCTGGAGGCTCTATGTGAAATTTGGTTTCAATTGGCCAAGTGGCTTTTGAGGGGATTGTTTGAAATTGTCAAAATATGAGAGTTCTGGGTCAAAGGTCAAAGAATGACCTTGACCTCTTGTACTAATAAATCTTCATGTACTCATTAAGATGAATATAGAAACCAATTTTTAGCCCAAAATCTTCAACAGTTTCCAAGATGTCTTATGTTCTAGCATTTTCCCATATAAAAGCACCAGAAAGCAAATTTATCTTGCCATAAAAAAAGTCAAGGTCAACCCAAGGTCAATAAATTGAACAATCTGGGTAGTACTCGCATACCAGATGCTACATACTAAGTTTCAAGGCTATCGGCCTATTGGTTCTCGAGAAGAAGATTTTTAAAGCTTTTTACCATATATGGGCGTGGCGGCCATGTTGGTCATGTGACCAGGACCGTTTGAACGACTTTTCGTTCCTAAGGTCCCAGAAGGGTACATATGAAATTTGGTTGCAATCGGTCCACCGGTTTCAGAGAAGAAGTAGTTTGAAATTGTGGACGGACGAAGAACAATGGACGACGCCGACGGACGCCGGAGCCTTACCATCCTATAAGCTCCCCCGAACCGCTGGCTCAGGTGAGCTAAAACTGTGACAAGATTACTAATGAAAGAAAAGGAAATCATATATTCTTCAAAGGCTTGTCCCCTCTCCCCACACCTACTTCGTAACTTCGATCATGATTCAGCCGTGACACGACAAAACCAACAAAGTGGTTGTTCGCCCAGTGAAGACTTAGATCAGCCAGGGCATCAGCCTAATCTGATCAACCTCTTTGCTAAGTGCTTGAAGGGTAGCTAAGGGTCTAAGCTACCTCCATGCAGACAGCGAAGTCTCTGAACAGACTGGGTGGATGCCCAGGCTGATCTGAGTCTGCGCTGGGCGCAGAGCCACTTTGTTGGTTTTCTCGTGTCGCAGCTCATATATAGATTCTTAACTTCACATACAATAATAACTAGAGCAAGTGAGCAGGGGCTCAGGTATACCCCCAACCAGTGCTACCACCTAATGAAAGCAAACTTTAACACAAACATGTTATAAAAGAACAAATTCAAAGTCTGTGACCTTGACCTTAGGTCAGCAGCAGCATCCATATAATGTAAACTAGTATAAGATAAAATTAGTCATGCATCACCAGATTCCATTTAAATATATTAGAACAAGCAAAAAAAAGAAAGAAAACAAATGGCTGAGTCCTAGTTATTGATCCTTGGCTCCACCCATAAGCCTGAGCCAGAAGTCCCTATCGAAAGTAATGCTATAGAGTTATCATGAATAAAATATGGAAGATATTTACAATGCATTTACAGAGATACGAGCAATCTAAAAGGTTTAAAGCAAAACTCTGACATAATGAAAATGCCTAAGTCCTAATTATTCACCCTTGGCCCCACCCAGGAGCCTGACCCTGGGGCATAGACTCTTCACATCAAAGGTAATGCTTAAGAGATATCATGAACCAAATAAGAAAAGAATCTGACATGCGGTTTAAGAAATATGAACAAGAGGGCCATGAGGCCCTGAGCCTCTCACCTGAGTAAAAGGTCAAAGGTAAGATGAGGATCATCAACTGAACAAACCTGATAGTTTGAAACTGTCAAATATGTCCACAACATGCATGCAAAGTTAGAAAAAGATCCATTGAAAACTGTAGAAGTTGATTACACAAACTCTATACCACAAAGTGTGACGAACGGATGGACAGATGGTCAGACGGCAGACAGGGGCAAATCTTAATGCCCCCTGACTATCATCACTGGGGCATAAAAAAATCTGCCCATAAATGAAGGCGCTTGAGCGATGACAAAGTTTTTCTAAAAATAGCCGCTGTGACCAAGAACTTGACCCCAGAATGCTGAAACGCAAACTTGTCCAAGATATTGCTATACTAATCACTTGTGTGAAGTTAAATCGAAAATGGTCCATAAATGAAAGCTTTAGAGCGATGAAAAAGCTTTTCTATTAATAGCCACTGTGACCTTGACATTGATCTCAGGACACTGAAATGCGAGCTTGTTCTAGATACTGTCATACTCAACATTTGTGTGAAGTTTTAATCAAAATCAGTCCATATATGAAGGAGCTAGAGGGATGACAGAGTTTTTCTAAAAACAGCCACTGTGACCTTGACCTTGACCTCAGAACGCTGAAACAGGAACTTGTCCAAGATATTGTAATACCAATCACTTGTGTGAAATTAAATCGAATTTGGTCCATAAATGAAAATGCTACAGCGGTGACAAAGTTTTTCTAAAAATAGCCACTGTGTCCTTCACCTTGACCCCAGAACACTAAAACGCGTTCTTGTCCAAGATATTATCATACTTATCACTTTTGTGAAGTACAATCGAAATCATTCCATAAATGAAGGCACTGAAATGATGACAGAGTTTTTCTAAAAATAGCCACTGTAACTTTGACACTGACCTTAGGATGCTGAAACGCAAACTTATACAAGATATTGTCATATTAAACATTTGTGTGAAGTTTTAATCAAAATCGGCCCATAAATGAAGGCGCTAGAGCGATGATAAAGTTTTCTTAAAATAGCCACTGTGTGACCTTGACCTTGACCTCAGAACGCTTAAATGCGAACTTGTCCAAGATATTGTAATACCAATCACTTGTGTGAAATTAAATCGAATTTGGTCCATAAATGAAGGCGCTAATGCAATGACAATGTTTTTCTGAAAACAGCCACTGTGACCTTGACCTTGACCCCAGAACGCTGAAATGCAAACTTGTCTAAGATATTGCCATACTTATCACTTGTGTGAAGTTAAATCGAAATCGATCCACAAATGAAGGCTCTAAAGTGATAACAAAGTTTTTCTAAAAATAGCCACTGTGACCTTGACCTTGACCCCATCATGCTGAAATGCAAACTCGTTAGAGGTAATGTCATACCCAATATTTGTGTGAACTTATATCAAAATTATATAATAAATGAGATAGCTAGAGCGATGACAAAAGGTGAACATACGTGCATACATACATACATACGTATGGGACAGGCCCTACATTCCCTCCACAACTTTGTTCATATATTTGTTGTGCAAGGGGATAATCATCCAATCTGGCCCACATTCGAAAAGGTCGAGATGTTTTGGCCATCCTGGATGCCTGCAAGTTTCAAGGAGCTGCGATCAAAAATGAAGGAGCTATGGCCCAGACAATATGTTCCCCATTATAAGTCTATGGGAAAATATTTTTTAGTTCAAGGGCAAGACTCTTAAAAAAATGATACAACCTGGCCCAAATTCGAACTGGTCCGAGATGTTTTGACTGTCCTGGATACCAGCAAGTTACAAGAAGTTGCGATCAAAAATGAAGAAGCTAGAGCCCAGACAACATTTTCCCCACTATAAGTCTATGGGAAAATATTTCATCCCTCAAGGGCAAGTAACTCTGAAACTAATCATCCAACCTGGCCCAAATTCAAACTGGTTCGATATGTTTCAACTGTCCCGAATACCTACAAGTTACAAGAAGTTGCAATCAAAAATGATAAGGCTAGGGCCACGGACAACATTTTCCCCACTATAAGTCTATGGGAAAATATTTCATCGCTCAAGGGCAAGTAACTCTGAAATGAAGCATCCAACCTGGCCTAAATTCGAACTGCTACCAGATGTTTTGACTGTCCTGAATACCTACAATTTACAAGAAGTTGCGATCAAAAATGATGAAGCTAGGGCCCGGACAACATTTTCCCCATTATAAGTCTATGGGAAAGTATTTTATTGCTCAAGGGCAAGTAACTCTGAAACCAATCATCCAACCTGGCCCAAATTCAAACTCATTCGAGATGTTTTGACTGTCCTAGATACCTGCAAGTTACAAGTAGTTGCAATCAAAAATGAAGAAGCTAGGGCCCGGACAACATTTTCTCCATTATAAGTCTATGGGAAAATATTTTATCAGTCAAGGGCAAGTAACTCTGAAACGAATCATCCAACCTGGCCTTCGAGATGTTTTGACTGTCCTGGATACCTGCAAGATTCAAGTAGTTGTGATCAAAAATGAAGAAGCTAGGGCCCGGACAACATTTTCTCCATTATAAGTCTATGGGAAAATATTTTATCGCTCAAGGGCAAGTAACTCTGAAACAAATCATCCTACCTGGCCCAAATTGGAACTCGTTCGAGATTTTTGACTGTCCTGGATACCTGCAAGTTACAAGTAGTTGCGATCAAAAATGAAGAAGCTAGGGCCCAGACATCATTTTCTCCATTATAAGTCTATGGGACCTTTTTGTTGCCATGGTAACCACAGTTTTAAACCAATCTGTCCCATAACTATATGCAATCGATCCCCCACCCCAACAATGCTATATATAAAATTTGATCTACATTGGCCAGCTACTTTAGCAGATATTAATGTTTAAAAGTGTGGACGTACGACGGACCAAGCCTATACTAAAAGCTCACCTTGTGAGCCTTCGGCTCAGGTGAGCTAACAATTAAACAAGCAAATTCGGTGAATTTATATCCCCCGCCGAAGTGGCCCTGATTTGTTTATGGTTTATTTTAAGTTGCATAAAATTTCATTCACTGATTACTTAGTTACGGCTGAACTTGTGGATTGTAAATAAAATCAAGGGCAATAACCCTGGGATAAGTGAGATATAAGCTGAAGCTGTTACACTTGTCTCAGCATCACTGCACAATGATGATACATTTTTTATTCAGTTTCAAGAAATTTTGTTCACCGATACCTAAGTTATGGCTAATTTGTGGATTTTAAATCCATTAAGGGGCATTAAATCATGCATTAATGCAGCAATTATGACAAAACTTAATGTGCACTGCTGTGACATGACAGTACCTAATTATTTTAAGTTTCATGAAATTCCATTTATTGGTTACTTAGTTATGACTCAATTTGTTTATTTTAAACCAATTCAAGGGCAATAACTCATTGCTTACTCAAGCAATTCCGACAAAACATAAGATGCACCAATGTGATATGGTGATACATATTTAGTATAAGTTTCATATAATTCTATTCATTGATTACTTAGTTAAGGCTAAATTTGTCAACCATAAATTGATTCAAGGGCAATAACTCATGCACTACTGATACCCTTCTGAAGAAATTTTGTTCACCGATACCTAAGTTATGGCTAATTTGTGGATTTTAAATCCATTAAGGGGCATTAAATCATGCATTAATGCAGCAATTATGGCAAAACTTAATGTGCACTGCTGTGTCATGACAGTACCTAATTATTTTAAGTTTCATGAAATTCCATTTATTGGTTACTTAGTTATGACTCAATTTGTATATTTTAAACCAATTCAAGGGCAATAACTCATTGCTTACTCAAGCAATTCCGACAAAACATAAGATGCACCAATGTGATATGGTGATACATATTTAGTATAAGTTTCATATAATTCTATTCATTGATTACTTAGTTAAGGCTAAATTTGTCAACCATAAATTGATTCAAGGGCAATAACTCATGCACTACTGATGCCCTTCTGAGGAAATTTTATGTGCATAACCGCATTATGATGATACATATTCAGTTTAAGTTTCATGAAGTTTTGATAATTGGTTACTTAGTTAAGGCTGATTTTATAAATTTTAAATCCATTAAAGGGCAATAACTCATGCACTACTGATGCCCTTCTGATGAAACTTTATGTGCATAACCGTGTTATGGTGATACATATTCAGTATAAGTTTCATGAAGTTTTGATATTTGGTTACTTAGTTATGACTCATTTTATTAACTTTAAGTCCATTAAAGGGCAATAACTCATGCATTACTACAGCCAGTCTGATGAAACTTCACGTGCATCAGCGCGTTATAGTGATATATATTTATTTTAAGTTTCATGAAATTCCGTCAAGTGGTTACGTAGTTATGGCTCCGGACGGACGGACGGAAGGACGGACAGACAGACAGAAGGACGGACGGACGGACAGACAGACGGACGGACGGACGGACATGGAGAAAACTATATCCCTCCGCCTTCGGCGGGGGATAAAAAGGTTTCACGCAAAACTTTGACATAATGAAAACCCCTATGTCCTAATTATTGACCCCGACCTCCACTCAGGGGCCTTACCCGGCTGTCTAGATATATCAAATCAAAGGTAATGCTATAGAGATATAATGAACCAAATATGAAGAGAATCTGATATAAGGTTAAAGAAATATGAGCAATAACAAAAGGTTTAACGCAAAACTTTGAGGTAAAGTTGACGAACGGATGGACGGACGGAAGGACAGACTAACGGACAAACGGATGGAATGACAAAAACTATATACCCCCTGACATACTTCGTATGTCGGGGGTATAATAATAGTTATGAGGTGCTTCCCAGAAGGCATATGATGTCGTTATGATGTTTTGATGTTGATATGACGTTATTATGTCGTATGTCACACTGACATTGATACAATGTCATTCTGATGTCATGTGCCTGTTGGATTTATTTAGATACTACTTTTCTTGCAGTAACTGTCTATAGGGTTGAAATAATTGAATTGCAGCAGAAGAAATCAGCAGCCTTAAAATTGTCTGTACACAACAAATCCATTCCACACATAGACTGCCCAGCAAAGACTGATGAAACTGCATAGTCTGTGCTGGGAACACGTCATATTAAAATCTCAGTGACCTTGTGTCTTCATGTATTCATTTAGTTAACCATACTTTCCAATTATTATATCTACGCTTAAAAAGTTTCCATGAAATCAACTGTTTAAGTATTTTCCCATATAAAAGCATAGAATACCAGAGTTGACCTTGCCATAAATTAGGTCACGGTCAATGCACCGTCATGATTTGTACAAACTATGATGGGCCCGAGTCCTCAATGCTACATACCATGCCACAAGGTCATTGGGCCTTTGGTTCTGGAGAGCAAACTTTGATGGGCCAGAGTCCTCAATGCAACATACCATGCCACGAGGCCATTGGACCTTTGGTTCTGGAGAAGAAGATTTTTGAAGGAGTTTTACCATATACGGGCATGGTGGCCATCTTGGTCATATGACCATGACCAGCTCAATAAACTTTGGTTCTTTTGACCCAGTGAGGCTCCTTATGAAAGATGGCTTCAAAGAGCCCATGGCTTGAGAGAAGATGTTTGAAAATGTTGACAGGAGACAGAATCACAGTGACCTTGAACAAAGGTCAAAGAATGACCTTGACCTATATCAACACTATATCTTCATAGGCTCATTTAGTTAACCACAAATACCAAATATCATATCTTAGCCTAGAATGGTTTATGAGAAATCCACTGTTTAAGCATTTTCCAATGCATTAAAATTGACCTTGCCATAAATTAGGTTGCACTCAATGCGCAGCCCTGATCTGTATAAAATGTGATGGGCCCAAGTTCAAAATGCTTCATACCAAGTTTCAAGGTCATAGGCCTTTTGGTTCTGCAGAAGAAGATTTTTGAAAAGATTTTACCAAATATGGACATGGCAGCCATCTTGGTCATGTGACCCAGATCCCGGGAACCAACTTTCGTTCCCCCATCCCACTGAGACTCTATATGAAATTTGGCTTCAATTGGCCCAGTGGCTTCTGAGGTAAAGATGTTTGAAAATCTTGACAACGAACGGACAGACAGAATGACCTTGACCCAAAGTGACATGATATCTTCATCTGGTCTTTCATTTAACCGTATATTCCAAATATTGTACCTTAGACTTGAATAGCTTCTGAAAAATCCACTGTTTATGCATTTCCCAAATAAAAGCCTAACATACCAAATTTGTCATAAATTAGATCAAGGTCAACGCATGGTCATCATTTATATAAACTATGATGGGCCAGAGTGCCCAATGCTACATACTAAGTTTCAAGGTCATGGGCTTTTTGGTTCTGAAGAGGAAGATTTTTGAAGGGTTGTGAGCCAGACCTCAGTGACAAACTCCTGTTCCCCATACTACTGAGACTCCACATGAAATTTGGCTTCAATCCGCCCAGTTAAGTGGTTTCTGAGGGGAAGATGTTTGAAAATCTTGACGACGGACAGACAGAATGACCGTGACCTTTAGTGACATAATATCTTCAGCTGTTCAATTAGTTGACCATAAATAGCAAATATTGTACCTTAGACTTAAAAAGTTTATGAGAAATCCACTGTTTAAGCGTTTTCCAATATGAAAGTCTAACATACTGAAGTTGACCGTGTCATAAATTAGGTCAAGGTTAACATACGGTCATCAGTTGTAGGTCATCAGTTGTACAAACTACGATGGGCCCGAATGCCCAATGCTACATACCAAGCTTCAAGGTCATAGGCCTTTTGGTTATGGAGGAGAAAATTTTCGAAGGGTTTTTACCATATATGGGCGTGACGGCCATCTTGGTCATGTGACCCAGACCCAAGTAATAAACTTTCAGTGCCCCATCCCACTGAGATGCCATATGAAATTTGGCTTCATTCGGCAAAGTGGTTTCAGAGGAGAAGATGTTTGATAATGTTGACGACGGACAGACAGAATGATCGTGACCTTTAGTGACATAATATCTTCAGCTGTTCATTTAGTTGACCATAAATACCAAATATTGTACCTTAGACTTAAAAAGTTTATGAGAAATCCACTGTTTAAGCATTTTCCCATATGAAAGCCTAACATACCAAAGTTGATAGTGTCATAAATGAGGTCAAGGTCAACCTATGGTCATCATTTGTACAAACTCTGATGGGCTTGAATGCCTGAAGCTACATACCAAGTTTCAAGATCATAAGCCTTTTGGTTCTGGAGGAGAAGATTTTTGAAGGGTTTTTACCATATATGGGTGTGGCGGCCATCTTGGTCATGTGACCCAGATACCCTGAACAAACTTTCTTTCCCCCAACCTAGGTAGGCTCCATATGAGATATGGTTTCAAACCTCCCAGTGATTTCAGAGGAGAAGATGTTTGATAATGTTGACGACGGACGGACCGACGGATGACGGACGGATGGACAGACAGACAATGGATGCCTGGCTATACTATAAGCTCACCTAGGAGTCTAAAGGCTCAGGTGAGCTAAAAATTATCCCTTAATTATCATCAAATACCCCTCTTATCTAGAGCTTTGGAAACTGGAACTTACTTCTTCTTTTAAATGCCTGTACAGCTCCACAGCATATTCTGAAATGATAATCAACACAAAACCTGTCAGTGGGACAGGATAGCTCGCCTGAGAGGGCCTTGCCCATCACCTAAAAGATTTTAACATAAAATTTTAACATTTTGCTTACCCCAACGCCAGGGGTAGTGCAATTCATACAGGCGAGCTTATAATCAATGGTACTGCAGAGCTCTAGATAAGTGGGAGTATTTGGTGATAATTAGGGATAATTTTCATTGATTCTCCATAAAACCAATGTTGTTACCCCTCATCTGAACTGTCTCAATGAGAGGGTTCAGATGAGGGGTCACAACATATTGTTTCAAATAGAAATAAGAAAAAATATCCTTCAATTATCATCAAATACCCCCTCTTATTTAGAGCTCTGGTACTGTATATTGAAAATAGCCATCAGAGTAGATGGCAAATCCCCCGACCGCAATGGGCCTTGGTAACCAGAGGACCATTGGTCCTGTAGCTCACCTGAGTCCATTCATCCTTAGCACTCAAGAGTAAGAAACACTGAAGTAAGTTGTACAATTCGGCCTAATTTCAACTTTGACTGAGTTATTATGCTTGTCCTAGTAAATATTAGCAAGTTTGATGAAGTTGCAATAAAAAACAAGACCTGTCCGCGTACAGGATAGCTCGCCTGCAGCGCATTGCCCATCACATAAAAAACTTTAACCAAAACATCCATTTCGGACGCCGACGCCGACGCGGACGCCGACGCCGACGCCAGGGTGACAACAATAGCTCTTCCTGAACTTTCGTTCAGGCGAGCTAAAAACATATTTGTAAAACTTTTTGCCTAAATATTGCAGTAACACAGAAATAAATGCCAATTTGCGCTTTTCCCAATACAAGTCTATGGAAACTTTAAAATGCCATAGTAATGAAACCATGTGGGCAACAATAATAAAAAAACAATATTTACGTAGCGGCTAATGTCATGAACATGTATGAAAAGAATCAGCTTCATCCCCCTATATAGTTTTTGAGGAAAAGATTTTTAAATATTTTTTTTCAAAAATATTTCCTTAATATTGCCATGGCAACAAATCAAATTCGGCAATTTGGACAAAATTAATAGGAATCATAGAGGACTACTCAAACAACATTTCTGTAGATAAAAAAGCCAAAAATAACTGCAGGGAGATAGCAAAAACTGCAGCTTTCCATTTTTCCCATTATATTTCAATGGAAACTATAAGTTGCCATACCAACCTAACCGCTGAAGCAATTGCCATAAAAAAACTGTAATTATATAGAAGCTTGTACAAAGATCCGTTCTGTAAAGTTTGAGCTTTATCGGCCACATAGTTTCTGCAAAAATGATATTTTAATATTTTTTCTATTTTTAACCATTCGGTTGCATTGGCAATCAGCCAAATTGTGCATTTTACATAAATTTCATGTGGTTGATAGAGGACTACTCAAGGAACATTTCTGTAAAAGTTTTGTCAAAATATCTGCAGTCACATAGCAATAAATGCAAATTTTCGATTTTCCCAGTATAAGTCAATGGCAACTTTATGTTGCCATAGCAACCAAACTGCCGGAGCAATTGCCAAGAAAAACAGTATTTTTATAGACGGTAGTACCTAGATCCTTTCTGTGAAGTTTGAGCTTTATTGGTTGTATAGTTTCTGAGGAGCTGATTTTTGAATATCTTTTCTATTTTTAACCATTCAGTTGCCATGGCAACCAGCCTAATTGTGCAATTTACATAAATTTCATGTGGTTGATAGAGGACTATTCAAGGAACATTTCTGTAAAAGTTTTGTCAAAATATCTGCAGTCACATAGCAATAAATGCAAATTTTCAATTTTCCCATTATAAGTCAATGGCAACTTTAAGTTGCCATAGCAACCAAACTGCTGGAGCAATTGCCAAGAAAAACAGTATTTTTATAGATGGTAGTACCTAAATCCTTTCTGTGAAGTTTGAGCTTTATTGGTTGTATAGTTTCTGAGAAGATGATTTTTGAATATCTTTTCTATTTTCAACCATTCGGTTGCCATGGCAACCAGCCTAATTGTGCAATTTACATAAATTTCATGTGGTTGATAGAGGACTACTCAAGGAACATTTCTGTAAAAGTTTTGTCAAAATATCTGCAGTCACATAGCAATAAATGCAAATTTTCAATTTTCCCATTATAAGTCAATGGAAACTTTAAGTTGCCATAGCAACCAAACTGCTGGAGCAATTGCCAAGAAAAACAGTATTTTTATAGACGGTAGTACCTAGATCCTTTCTGTGAAGTTTGAGCCTTATTGGTTGTATAGTTTCTGAGTAGATGATTTTTAAATATCTTTTCTATTTTTAACCTTTCGGTTGCCATGGCAACCAGCCTAATTGTGCAATTTACATAAATTTCATGTGGTTGATAGAGGACTACTCAAGGAACATTTCTGTAAAAGTTTTGTCAAAATATCTGCAATTACATAGCAATAAATGCAAATTTTCAATTTTTCCCATACAAGTCAATTGGAACTTTAAGTTGCCATAGCAACCAAAGTTCTAAAGCAATTTGGATAAAAAACAGTATTATTGGTTCCCCCTGCCTATAGATGCTATATATGGAATTTGGTTACAATGGGCCTTGTAGTTTCAGAGGAGATGTCTTTTGAAAATATTGACGGACGACGGACGATGGACGACGGATGCCTGCCTATACTATAAGCTCACCTGTGAGCCTTCGGCTCAGGTGAGCTAAAAAGGGTGCACTTCAAAATACATACAAGTAATATATTGTCATTCTTTTATGCTTCTGATTGACATAATCTGTTTAACAGATGCATGATTATCTAACACTCAGACTAAAATAGTATGCTTGACTGCTAAAAAAGAAGTAATATCTCAAACTGCCGCCATATACATAAATATATGGCATATGATACATTAAACTTTTAAAAATGTGTGAATAACTTCTAAACTACAGGCCCTACAAACCTAATTTTGAGCTCTCTAGTAAGTGAATTTGGACAAAGAATCCAAATCTGGAGAAAAAAAAAATATGGGGGGTGGGGTGGGGGGGGGAATGTGGAGGGGTCAGAGAGAGTTAGGAACACTGATAAGATACCACAGCATGTTCATCAATATTCTAATAGGTATAAGGTTATCAAAATTGTGGAGCAGGCCAGGCTTATACAGATATGCAGCAGAGACTCAAACAGCAGCTCAAAAATACCAAAGGGAAATAACTCACAAAGTATGAATGCAAGAGTTGTCATTCATGTATGAGACAAATCGTCATGACCTGTTCTTCTGTATCATGAAAATATTTCAAAAGGTATTCAAGCTATGGAGCGGACACCTAAAATCATCAAAGAGAAATAACTTAAAAAGTAAGAAAGCAAGAGTTGTTATTCTTGTTCGCGACACATTGTCATGACCTGTTCTACATATTTGTGAAGTATCATGACAAAATTTCAAAAGCTATTCAAGTTATAGAGCGGACACGAAATCATACCTAAAACCATCAAGGGGAAATAACTCAAAGAGTAAGAAAGCAAGAGTTGTCACTCTTGTTCGCGACACATCATCATGACCTGTTCTACATATCTGTGAAGTATCATGAAAATATTTCAAAAGGTATATGAGTTATAGAGCGGACACGAAATCAAACCTAAAATGATCAAGGAGAAATAACTCAACAAGAGCTGTCGCCTGACAGCATAGCTCGCCTGAATAAGTGCTTGCCCATCACACAGTTGCTATGGTGGTGTGGACTGCTAGGCATAAAACTATGGAGCAGACACCTAAAATCATCAAAGAGAAATAACTTAAAAAGTAAGAAAGCAAGAGTTGTTATTCTTGTTCGCGACACATTGTCATGACCTATTCTACATATCTGTAAAGTATCATGAAAATATTCCAAAAGGTACTCAAGTTATAGAACGGACTCGAAATCACACCTAAAACCATCAAGGGGAAATAACTCAAAAAGGAAGAAAGCAGGAGTTGTCATTCTTGTTTGCAACACATCGTCATGACCTGTTCTACATATCTGTGAAGTATCATGATTATATTCCAAAGGGTATTCAAGTTACAGAGCGGACACGAATCTGCCAAAAAACTCACCAAAGGGAAAATAACTCAAAAAGTACAATAGCAAGAGTTACCATTCTTGTACGCGACACATCGTCATGACCTGTTCTACATAACTGTGAAGTATCATGAAAATATTCCAAAGGGTATTCAAAATATATAGTGGACAAGAAAATGTTTATGGACAGACGGCGGACTGACGGACGGACGCCAGGCTCATTATATCCCCCGAACCTTTAGGTCGGGGGATAAAAATCTGCCATATCTGCCAAACAAGAGGCCCACGGGCCACAAAGCTCACCAGATCTCCAGCTCAAAATTGCTATCAAATTTGTATAGGCTCAAAATTGCTGTCACATTAGTACAGGGTAATACAAAGTAAACAACTACAAAGTCTCAGCCTGACAGTCTGTTGAGTTGATAACAAAAAATGTAACTATTTTCCATATTGTGATTGCAGTAAATGCATATACAAAGTAAACAGTAAACACATATTTTCAAAAAAACACATAGCTGAAAGAAGACTTCTCAATGAACATTTCTAACACAGTTTTGTCAACATATCTGCAATGGCTTGGCAGTAAATGCCATTGGCCCAGTATCGGCCCACTGTTTTCAGAGGAGATAATTTTTTAAGTATTTTTTTCCATTTTTTTTTGGCATTTTGGTTTCCTTGGCAACCAATAAAAGGAGCAGTGGGCAAAAAAACATACAGCTGATAGAAGATTTCTCAAGGAACATTTCTATAAAAGTTTTGTCACCAAATCTGCAATGGCTTGGCAGTAAATGCCATTTTTTAATTTTCCCCATTATAAGTTAATGCAACTCTAAGTTGCCATAGCAACCATACTAAAGAGCTGATTTTCATAAAAAAACATAAACTATCAATCCCCCAGCCTAAGGATACTACAAATGCAGTCTGGGCCTTATCAGCCCATTTGCTTCAGCAGAGATCATTTTTAAGTATTTTCTTGCATTTTTTTTGCATTTTGGTTTCCATGGCAACGAATAAAAGGAGCAGTTGGCAAAAAAAAAAAACATATAGCTGATAGAAGACTTTTCAAGGGACATTTCTATAAAAGATGTGTCAATATAAATGCAATGGCTTGGCAGTAAATGTCATTTTTCCATTTTCCCCATTATAAGTCAATGCAATTATAAGTTGCCATAGCAACCAAACAAAAGAGCCGATTTGCATAAAAAACACAAACTTTCAATCCACCAGCCTAAGGATACTACAGATGAAATCTGAGCCTTATCTGCCCAGTGGCTTCAGAGGAGATAATTTTTAAGTTTTTTTTCCCCAATTTTTTTGCATTTTGGTTTCCATGGCAACCAATAAATAGAGCAGTGGGCCAAAAAACATATAGCTGATAGAAGACTTTTCAAGGTGCATTTCTATAAAAGATTTGTCAACATATCTGCAATGGCTTGCCAGTAAGTGCCATTTTTCAATTTTCCCCATTATAAGTCTATGGGAACTCTAAGTTGCCATAGCAACCAAACTAAAGAGCCGATTTTCATAAAAAACACAAACTTTCAATCCCCCAGCCCAAGGATGCTACAGGTGAAATTTGGGCCCAATCGGCCCAGTGGCTTCAGAGGAGATGTCGTTTAAAAGTGTTGACGGACAGACGACGACGACAGACGACGACGACGACGACGACGACGACGGACAACTGCCTATACTATAAGCTCCCCCGGAGCCTTCGGCTCTGGTGAGCTAAAAACTCACCAAAGGGGAAATAACTCAAAAAGTACAATAGCAAGAGTTACCATTCTTGTACGCGACACATCGTCATGACCTGTTCTACATAACTGTGAAGTATCATGAAAATATTCCAAAGGGTATTCAAGATATAGAGCGGACAAGAAAATGTTTACGGACGGACGGACGCCAGGCTCATCGCTATATCCTCCGAACCTTTTGGTCGGGGGATAAAAATCTGCCATATTATAATATGTTTCTCTGTGTCAGGCAAGATAAAAGGGATATCAAATAGTAGTTATCAAAAGTCATTTATTTCCACCACTTTCTGTATAGTTTGTTCGGACATAAAACCAACTTGAAATACTATTTAACGACTCAAAATTCCTCTAGAAAGAAGAAAAGGACCATTTTCACGGGGAGCAATCTGCCATTTTCATTTTTTCCTCCATTCTCAATGGAGATCAACTCATAAATGAAAGAATTAGCTACACAAAGTCACCAAAGTTGTTTCCCTTTGTCGTTCCCCTTTGCAAACAAGAAATTCCATGGAACACTGTCTTGCATTAAATGGTTCCATTTTATAAAGCATAGTTATTTGAAAGTGCTTTATTGTAAAAGTAGATCTCAGTAACCTGGCTTTGTGAGGGGGCCCTGGAGTGGTAAGGTGCATGCACTGATGCAGTTTCAATTGTCTGGGACCTATACAGTGAGATATGTACTTTGTTTTGAGAAAGTAGATCACAGTGACTTACTTTTGTGGGGAGTGGGCTGGAGTGGTAAGGTGCATGAAATGATGGAGTTTCAAAAAGGCTTTTGAAAAGCCAGATACATACTTTTTTGCAAAGCATGTCAGTGACCTAGTTTTATAAGGAGTGACCTGGAGTGATACAGTGCACCACTGGTGGAGTTTCAAAGGTCTGGGGGCTATGAAACACAAGATATGTACTTTTTGTGAAAGTAGGTCAGTTTTGACTATGTTTCATGAAGATTGCCAGCTACAGCCTACAAAAGTTTTTTCTAATATTTGACCTAGTGACCTGATTTTTGATCCAACATGACCTAATTTCAATTTGGCCTTGCAAAGTTTCATGAAGGTTGGATAAAAACTGTGCTTTTGAGAGTAAACACAAGGTTTTTCTAAGATCTGACCTAATGACCTAGTTTTTGATCCAAGTTGACCCAGTTTCATATCTGGCCTAAATTTAATAGAGATAAACATTCTTGAGACAAACATTCTTACAAAGTTTCATGAAGATTGAATCCAAACTGTGCCCTCTAGAGTATCTTCAATGCTTTTCTCAGACTTGACATAGTGACCTAATTTTTGACCCAACATGACCCAGTTTCTTACTGCGCCTTAATTTTATAAAGATAAACAATCTGACACAATTTCATAAAGATTGGATCAAATCTGTACCCTGAAGAGTGTACACAAGGTTTTTATAAGATTTGATCTAGTTTTTGACCCGAGGCGACACAGTTACAAATTTGGCCTAGACTTCATGGATATCATCATTCAAACAAAGTTTCATGAAGACTGGATCAAGTGAACACAAAGTTTTTCTAAGATTTGACCTACATTAAGATAATCACTCTCACAAAGTTTCATGAAGATTGGATCAAAATTGTGCCCACTGATTTGACCTTGTGACCTTGTTTTTGACCCAACCTGACTCAACATTTTGACAAAGTTTCATGAAGATTGGATCAAAACTGTGCCCTCTAGAGTGTACAGAAGCAAAAGTTTACAGACTGATATACAAATGACGACAGACATCAGGGTATCCCAAAAGCTCACTCGCTCACATATACCCCCGGTCAGCACCACAGCCTAATAAAAACACACTTAATACAAACAAATCTTTAAAGGAAATCTTAACAAGGGCTTCGCAAGCGGCGCATAATACGCCCGTTTTAATGTCATAAAGGAATTATAGAATGAACAAGATTGTTTACAAAAGGACAGACAGGCAGACAAACAGGGGAAAACACACTTTAATTAATGACAGCAACATTATTTAAATATTTAACACATCAAATACTATTAGTATACCAAAAATCAGCTTCCAAGGTGAAGTGGCTCCTAAGTTGAGTAATGCCAAAGTCGAACAAGGGAGATAATTCATAAACAAAATATACTAGATATACCATTCTTGGTTCTAATACATTCCCTTGACAATATACACATCTCCATATAGTTGTGTTGTGGTAGAATATTCTAAACGGTTAAGGAGTTACAGAGTAAACAGGAAATTTATGCATCGGCAGATAATCCAGTAAGTAAGCCAGAGTCATGGTTCTTGCTCAGGATACATTGCCCCATTATTACACGCGTTCCTACAAAGTTTCATTCTAATATTTCAAAGGGTTAAGGAGATATTGAGTGATTGGAAATGCCTAAAAAATAATGCTCAAATGGAGGTTACTCCAAAAATAAGAAAGGGGGAGCAACCATTCTTATATGTGACACATCATCTTGTGATCATCCACATTACTATAAAGTTTCATCATGATATTCCAAACACTCACTGAGTTAATGTATCCACAACATAAGTATACACAAAAATAGCCGAAAAGAACTAATAAAAACGATGTAACTCAGAAATGAAAAAAGAGAGAGCAACCATTCCGTATGTGACACATCGCTGGAACTATACACGCACTGCTATGAAGTGTCATGAAGATATCCCAAACAGTTATCTAGTTATGGCGCGCACAAGACCTGCAGGGGGAAAAAAACAATCAAACAATCAAAAAAACAATCAAAGGGGCATAACTTGGAAACTAAGGAAGGGGGAGCAACCATTCTTGTATGCGATACATTCCCCCTACCTACTACATATGCCTACAAAATTTCATGAAGATATCCCAAATGGTTACTGAGTTATGGCGCACACAAGAATGTTTACGGACGGAGGAAATGGAGTTTACTCCAAAATTATATGCGACATATTATCTTGTGATCATGCACATTGCTATAAAGTTTCATCGTGACATTCCAAGTTACCAAGTTAAGGTATGCACAACATAAGTATACACAAAAATAGCCGGAAAGAACTAATAAAAGGGATGTAACTCAAAAATGAAGAATGGGAGAGCATTTCTGTACGCGACACATCGTCGGGACTTCATACACATTGCTATGAAGTTTCATGAAGATATCCCAAACAGTTATCTAGTTCTGGCGCACACAAGACATGTAGGGTAAAAAAACAATGAAGGTGGCCGCCACCTTGTTTATGTGACCATGACCATCTGCACAAACTTTGATTCCTTCGACCCAGTATTAAAGCTACATATGAAACACAGTAATCATTTGTATAAACTATGATGGGCCCGAGAGCCTAATGCTACATAACCAGGTTCAAGGTCATAGGCCTTTCAGTTCTTGAGAAAAAGACTTTTGAAGAGTTTTTACTATATATGGGCATGATGGCCATCTTGGTCATGTGACCAAGACCATCTGAACAAACTTTGGTTCTTTTAGCACTGTGAAGCTCAATAGGAAATATGGCTTCAATGGACTCCGGTGAACACTGAGCAAAAGATGTTTGAAAATGTTGACGGGTGAAAGAATCTTATTGACCTTGTACAATGGTCAAAGAATGACCTTGATCTTTAACGAAATAGTATCTTAATCATTCTGGTCATTTAGTCAACCATATGTACCTTAGACTTAAATGGTTTCTGAAAAATCCACTGTTTAAGCATTTTCCCATATAAAAGGCTGACGTACCAAAGTTGACAGTGTCATAAATTAGGTCAAAGTCAACGCAAGGTCATCATTTGTAAAAACCATGCTGGGCTCTAATGCCCAAAGCTACATACTTGGTATGATACCCAGTTTCAAGGTCATAGGCCTTTTGGTTCTGGAGATGAAGATCTTTGAAGGGTTTTTACCCTATATGGGCGTGCCTGCCATCTTGGTCATGTGACCCAGACCCCGGGAACAAACTTTCATTCCCCCATCCCACTGAGACTCCATATGAAATTTGGCTTCAATCAGCCCAGTGGTTTCAGAGAAGATATTTGAAAATCTTGACAACAGATGGACGGACCGAATGACTTGACCTTAATGACATAATATCTTCATCTGTTCATTCAGCTGACCATGTATACCAAGTATTGTACCTTAGACTTAAACAGTTTCTGAGAAATCCACTGTTTTTAAAAGTGTTTTCCCATACGAAAGCCTGACATACAAAGTTGACCATGTCATAAATTAGATCAAGGTCAACGTAAGGTCATTTGTATAAACTATGATGGGCCTGAATGCCTGATGCTACTAACAAAGTTTCAAGGTCACAGACCTTTTGGTTCTAGAGAAGAAGATTTTTGAAGGATTTTTACCCTATATAGGCATGACGACCATCTTGGTCATGTGACCCAGACCTCGCGTATAAACTTTCGTTCCCCCATCCAACAGAGACTCCATATGAAATTTGGCTTGAATCGGTTCAGTGGTTTCAGAGGAGAAAATGTTTGAAAATTTTGACAACGAATAGACAGACGGAATGACCTTGACCTTAAGGACATAATTCCTTCATCTATTCATTCAGTTGACCATGAATTCCAAGTATTGTACCTTAGACTTAAAAAAATTCTGAGAAATCCACTGTTTAAGCATTTTCCCATATAAAAGCCTAACATACCAAAGTTGACCCTGTCCTAAATTAGGTCAAGGTCATTGCAAGGTCATCATTTGTATAAACTATGATGGGCCCCCATGCCATATGCTACACACCAAGTTTCAAGGCCTTTTGGTTCTGAAGAAGATTTTTGAAGGGTTTTTACCATATATAGGCGTGGTGGCCATCTTAGTCATGTGATCCAGACCCCGGGTATAAACTTTTGTTTCCCCATCCCACTGAGACTCCATAAAAAATTTGGCTTCAATCAGCTCGGTGGTTTCAGAGACCGAGATATTTGAAAATCTTGAAGACGGATGGACGGACCAAATGACATAATATCTTCATTTGTTCATTTAGTTGACTATGTTTACCAAGTATTTTACCTTAGTTTTAAATAGTTTCTGAGAAATCCACTGTTTAAGCATTTTCCCATATAAAAGCCTAACATACCAAAGTTGACCATGTCATAAATTAGGTCAAGGTCATCGAAAGGTCATCATTTGTATAAACTATGATGGGCCAGAATGCCCGATGCTACATACCACTTTTCAAGGTCAGAGGCCTTTTGGTTCTGGAGAAGAAGATTTCTGAAGGGTTTTACCATATATGGGCGTGGAGGCCATCTTGGTCATGTGACCCAGACCCCTGTACAAACTTTCATTCCACCATCCCACTGAGACTCCATATGAAATTTGGCTTTAATCAGCCCAGTGGTTTCAGAGGAGAAGATATTTGAAAATCTTGACAACGGATGGACGGACCGAATGCCCTTGACCTTTAGTGACATAATATCTTCATTTGTTCATTTAGTTGACCATGTATACCAAGTATTGTACCTTAGACTTAAATAGTTTTTACCATATATGGGGGTGGCGGCCATCTTTGTCATGTGACCCAGATACCCAGAACAAACTTTAGTTCCCCCAACCCATGGATGCTCCATATAAAAACTTGCTTTGATCCCCCCAGAGGTTTTGAAGAAGACCTTTGAAAATGGTGGACAGATGACGGACGACGGACGGACTACGGAGCATTGCCATACTAAAAGATCACCTTTGAGCCTTCAGCTCAGGTGAGCTAAAATCTTATACAGATATAAAGCAGAGACAGCTAACTGCAGCTCAAACTTCCAAAGGGAAATAACTCAGACAGTGTGAATGACAGATTTGTCACTCTTGTATCAGACAAATTTTCGTGACCTGTTCTGCATATCTGTGAAGTATCATAAGAATATTTCAAAGGGTACTCAAGTTATGGACCAAACACAAAATCACAGCTAAAACCATCAAGTGGAAATAACTAAAAAAGTAAGAAAGCAAGAGTTGTCATTCTTGTTCCCGACACATCATCAGGAACTGTTCTACATATCTGTGAGGTATCATGAAAATACTTCAAAAGGTATTCAAGTAATAGAGCGGACACAAAATCACACCTAAAACCATCAAGGGGAAATAACTCAAAAAGTAAGAAAGCAAGAGTTGTCATTTTTATTCATGACACAACAACATGACCTGTTCTACATATCTGTGAAGTATCATGAAAATATTTCAAAAGGAGTTCAAGTTATAGGGTGGACACGAAATCACACCTAAAACCATCAAGGGGAAATAACTCAAAAATAGCCATCAGAGGAGATGGCAAATCCCCCGATCAAAGACCCCCATGGGCCTTGGTAAAAAGGGTGCACTTCAAAACACATATTAGTAATATATTGTCGTTCTTTTATGCTTCTGATTGACATTAACTGTTAACAGATGCATGATTATCTAACACTCAGACTAAAACAGTATGCTTGACTGCTAAAAAGAGGTAATATCTCAAACAGCCACCATATACACAAATGTATAGCATACGATACATTCAACTTTCAAAATGTGTGAATAACTTCTAAAGTACAAGCCCTACAAACCTAATTTTGAGCTCTCTAGTAAGTGAATTTGGACAAAGAATCCAAATCTGGAAAAAAAAAAAATATTTATTTTTTTTGGGGGGGGGGGGGTAGGGGGGGGGGGAGTGTGGGAGGGGGCACGGGAATGTGGAAGGGTAAGAGGAGTTAGGAACACTGATAAGATATCACAGCATAATCATCAATATTCTAAAAGGTTCACGGTTATTCAAATTCTGGAGCTGGCCAGGGTTGCAGAGACTCAAACAGCAGCTCAAACTACCAAAGGGAAATAATTCACTAGGTCTACAAGCAAGAGTTATCATTCATGTATGAGACAAATTGTCACGACCTGTTCTGCATATCTGTGAAGTATCATGAAAATATTTCAAAAGGTATTCAAGCTATGGAGAGGACACTTAAAATCATCAAAGGGAAATAATAACTCCAAAAGTAAGATAGCAACAGTTGTCATTCTTGTTCGCGACACATCATCATGACCTGTTCTACATATCTGAGAAGTATCATGAAAATATTCCAAAAGGTATTCAAGTTATAGAGCGGACACGAAATCACACCTAAAACCATCAAGGGGTAATAACTCAAAAAGTAAGAAAGCAGGAGTTGTCTTTCTTGTTCGCGACACATCGTCATGACCTGTTCTACATATCTGTGAAGTATCATGAAAATATTCCAAAAGGTATTCAAGTTATAGAGCGGACACGAAATCATACCTAAAATGATCAAGGGGAAATAACTCAAAAAGTAAGAAAGCAAGAGTTGTCATTCTTGTTCGCGACACACCATCATGACCTGTTCTACATATATGTGAAGTATCATGAGAATATTCCAAAGGGTATTCTAGTTATAGAGCAGACACGAATCTGCCAAAAAATCACACCTAAAACTATCAAGGGGAAATAACTCAAAAAGTAAGAAAGCAAGAGTTGTCATGCTTGTTCGCGACATATCGTCATGACCTGTTCTACATTTCTGTGAAGTATCATGAAAATATTCCAAAGGGTATTCAAGTTACAGAGCGGACACGAATCTGCCAAAAAATCACCAAAGGGGAGATAATTCAAAAAGTACAATAGCAAGAGTTACCATTCTTGTACGCGACACATCGTCATGACCTGTTCTACATAACTGTGAAGTATCATGAAAATATTCCAAAGGGTATTCAAGATATAGAGCGGACAAGAAAGTGTTTACGGACGGACGGACGCCAGGCTCATCACTATATCCCCCGAACCTTTCGGTCGGGGATAAAAAGTAAGTAAGCAAGAGTTGTCATTCTTGTTTGCGACACGTTGCCATGATCTGTTCTACATATCTGTAAAGTATAAAGAAAATATTTCAAAGGGTATTCAAGATATAGAGTGGACACGAATCTGCCCAAAAATCACAAAAGGGGAGATAACTCAAAAAGTACAATAACAGGAGTTGTCATTCTTGATCCCCACACATCATCATGACCCATTCTACATGACTGTGAAGTTTCATGCAAATATTCCAAAGGGTATTCAAGGTATAGAGCGGACAAGAAAATGTTTAAGGACGGACAGACCTACAAAATGGGTTTGTGGGGCTTCAACTGTCAACTGTAAAAATCTTAAGGGGCTACTGATTTTTATGTGTCTACTGGTCACCTAAAGGTCTAACCTACCAAATGGTAATAGACAAATTTTATGTGACTTTTTTACAATCATTTATTTCTAACCCCATAAGAATGGAATGAAGTTCCTTTTTTGTGTGTTCATAATATAGGAGGCTCTCAACTACCACTCTGAGGGAATTTCAAATCTGAAATTTTACAACATTATACACAATTATATTAATGTGGCTTGACCACATAAAGATGGATGTCCAATGTCGAAAGATTCTGGACAAGATTTATGTGCCTTTTTGCCACTGTCTTAGTGTAACCCCCCTAATACCCCCTGTACTAACAGAAAAATTTGTTTCTGTGGCTAGCCACACAAACCAATTTAGCCGCTTAAAGCTGTTCTGTACTAAAACAAAGCCACACCAACCCAATTTGTAAGAGTGGAGAGATGGATGGACACCAAAACTTAACACACAACTTTAATGCAAATGTTAACTTACGTACAGACTAACGGATGGACAGGCGAATGAAAGAACGGAAAGACAGACGAACAGACAGAAAGACCAAAACTATATACCCCTTGACATACTTTGTATGCCGGGGGTATAAATAGGTCAATCATCATTATTTTCGGAACTTAACTTGGGGCGTCCTAGAAGAAGCAATATAATGAATATTGCAGAAATTTGTTGAAGTTATTGACCCAGGAAGAGCAGTTTGCAAGGGGACAGAAAATGGATCGCTAGGTCTCAGCCTTTCCAGCAAGACAAAAAGTGATGAATGGACAGACAGACACACTGACAGAGACATGAGCAAATCTTAGTGCCTCCCCTGATATTATCACGGGAGCATACAAATCTTGTTTATTTAACACACATAAAATAATATAAATGTAGATTATCTACATCAGTATGTCAATAATTAAAATCTTAAAAAGAAAAATTAAAATCTTAAAAAGTTCCTTCAAGAGCAGAGGATACATACAGAAGTAGTAACATGGGCCAGACTACGTAGTTTCGGCCAATAAAGCCTTGTCAGTGACCCTGACAATATCTGGTGACGAAACCAGAAAAAAGCATACTGTAATTTCTTAATTTTAATTGGGTAGTCGATTCAAAGACTGATTAGTTTCAAAAGGATCCAAATAATACTAGAGCAAGTGAGCAGGGGCTCACGTATACCCCCAGCCAGTGCCACCGCCTAATAGCATTAAATTTAAACACAAAAATTTAACACATATAAGATACAAATTTTAAAGTCTGTGACCTTGTCCTTTGGTCAGTAGCAGCATACAGAAGATGTCAACTAATCTGCTGCAAGCTGACAGTAAACCGAGCAATATATCAAAAGGTTCCATTGAAGAATATCTGAAATAAAGCAGTACATTGATGCAACTGTTAAAGTATGTGCCCTTGACTTTATGTCAACAGCAGCATCCAGATGATGAAACCTGTTGCAACCTAGAGGTGAACAAAGTCACATATCAAAGGTCCTATAGAAAAAGATGGGAAAAATAAGCCAATAAATTAAACTTAACTCAAAACTTCATCATGGAAAAGCAAGTCTTTGACCTTCATCTTGATTCAAGGCATGTGTGGGGATGATATAGAGTAAATTTTCAGACCAATACCTATAATCATACCAAAAATAAACCAAACCAAACAAAAGATTGTATGATATGAGATCTAGCAACCTTTAACATAAAACATATATGCAAATGTCTAAGTCTGTGACCTTGACCTCTAGGTCGAAGGCATGTGTAATGTGGTACAAAATAAAACTTTGGACATTTAAACCAAACTGAATGAAGAAGTTGAATGATATAATATCTTAGAATCTTTAACACAAAACTTCAGCATAAAAAGTCAAAGCTCGTGACCTTGACCTCTAGGTCACAGGCATCTGTGGGGATGGTACAGAATAAAACTTTGGACCAACATCTATCATCATGCAAAACATTAGGCCACATCAATAAAGGGTATGACTTTTATAGAGATCTTAAAGACTTTAACGCAAAACTTTAACATGAATAATCAAAGTCTGTATCCTTGACCTTTAGGTCGCCGTCATGGGTGGGGGTGGTACATAATAAAACTTTGGACCATTATCTATCACCATGCCAAATATAAACCCAATCCATCAAAGGGTTTGAATTATATAGAGATCTTAAAAACTTTAACCCAAAACTTTAACATGAATAATCAAAGTCTGTGACCTTGACCTTCAGGTCATGGGGCATGGGTGGGGGTGGTACATAATAAAACTTTGGACCATTATCTATCACCATGCCAAATATAAACTCAATCCATCAAAGGGTTTGGAAAATATAAGATCTCAAAAAACTTTAACCCAAATGTTAACTTACGGACGGATGGACAGACAGACGGACGGACGGAAGGACGGACATCGGACAAAAGCTATATACCCCACGTCATACTTCGTATGCCGGGGGTATAATAAAAGACAATGATCTAGAATAATAGTCTAAATCGATCTCAAATTTTAGATTTCTCAGAATCTATCCTCTGATCTCAAAGGATGTAAATAAAATATAATCGCACTAATCGCACTATGGATGATGTACGGGGAGACGTTTTACGGCTGCCACACGGCACAACAACAGCTGCAGTGAGGTAACATTAAAATCTTAAAAAGTTCCTTCAAGAGCAGAGGATACATACAGAAGTAGTAACATGGGCCAGACTACAAACCTGTTTCTCGTTGCCAATATGCCACATCTAGTATAGCATCTTTCAAGGTACACCGTCCACATCCCAGGTTCTTGAACTGTCTCACGTATTTAAGGAGCTCACTCACTTCCTGAATATCAAGAAACCATAACCTTAAACACATTATCAAAATCAAACTACATGTTTGTCCTGTCCTAATGATATACCTGTGCCAGTTTGGACAAATTCCAGACATTGGTTAAAGCGATATTGTGCACACAAGCTTTATACAGTGCCTTCAGAAATTCTACAAAGGATAATAATTGGCCCCTAGCCCTTACTTTTTCTTAGGTAGGTACACCTCTTTGATATCAATGTGTCTGCAGAAATTGATGAATCTTCATCACTGCGTTTCAAAGATTTTAGGAAAAAAATCAAAGTGTTATGGATGGACAGACAGATGGACGAACCCACGAATGACCATTTAGGTGGCTAAACGTTATGTGGCTAAAAACATTATGCGGCTACTAATCTTAAGTGGCAAATATGCTTTCCATGAATTAATGTGGCTATATTTTTAAGTGGCTAACTGTATACTTCACACCAAATGATCCAAATGTAAGAGAATTTGTTTGTTATTGCACCAGGATTATCCCCCTTACAGTAGCTTTTGGGCAGTATTAAGAGGCACTGAATACATGACACTTTTATATTGGAGTAGCCTCTTAAGAACAAGCCACAAGCTGTATGGACATGTTCCATGAGTGATGGGCCTAGCCATCTTAGTATGTGGAAGTATTATACTGATGGACCTAAAGAGTTCCAATAATAAGTGGCATTTTTTTAAAACTTGTTTGGGTTACCCCCCTTATATCATATATATATCCAAATATAGTCGCATACGTGGCTAGCCCCACAAAACTGATTTGCCACCAAAGTATTAAAAATGCTGATTTTAGGCCACGTAAGTACCCTCTCGTGGGAATGGACAGACAGACAGACAGACAATGTGAACCCCACCGCAAACAAAGTTTACGGGGGGTTATAACAAAAGGGGGGCAGTGAAGGGGGCCCTGCCCTTTTGAGGTTGCATTTTAATCATTTCACCCAAGGACATGAAATCGAAAGTAGGTCATTTTCACTAAAATGATCCAAATAATTTTTAAACCTTTTTATGTGAAAATGAAGGATGTTTTATTTGTTTAAGATTGGCAAAGCGCGGTCATTTACAATGACGAAACAATGGTGAGAAGCTAGTAGCAATACCTCAAGATATTTTTCTCATGCCAATAAAGCAATGGGGCCTTTAAAACATGTGGAAACATCGATATTGTGCAGGCCAAATCAGTGTTCTTTTATCATCATTTTTATTCCACAATGTCCCGCTGTAAGTGTGAGAGTCTGACAATAATAGGTAACACAATTTGCACTGAATTGTGCACCTATCATTGTGAGTATTCTACACTGCCACAGAGACCGGGTGGATGACTAACGATGATAGGTACTCCAATTATGGTCAGATCAGAGTATTTATCATCATTAGCATCCCACACCAAAGCTCCAGATAAGAAGGGGTAACAGCGATAATTTGAAGATAATTTTTCTTATTTCTCAACGAAAACATATGTTGTGACCCCTCATTAGAACCGTCTCGCCGAGACGGTTCTAATGATGGGTCACAAGATATGTTTTATTTGGAAAATTAAGGAAAATTATCCCTAAATTCTCTCTGTTACCCCTTCTTATCTGGAGCACTGCACACTGCCAGTAGGACAGTGTGGAATACTAACTATGGTGGGTACTCTTATTTTGGCCAGATGGGTGTACTTATCATTGTTTGTTATCCACACTGTCCTACTGGCTGTGTTGAATACATTGGATGATACATACTCCAATTTGGGCCAAATTGGTGTATTTTTGGTTCTGGAGAAGACGATTTTTGAAAGTTTTTTTACCATACATGGGCATGGCAGCGATCTTGGTCATGTGACCCAGATCCTGGGTACAAACTTTCGTTCCCCCATCCCACTGAGACTCCATATGAAATTTGGCTTCAATCTCCCCAGTGATTTCAGATGAGAAGGTGTTTGAAAATGTTGACGACGGATGGTCTGACGGAATGACCTTGACCTTTATAGACATGATATCTTCATCTGGTCATTTGGTCGACCATGTATACAACATATTGTACCTTAGACTTAAATAGATCCACTGTTTAAGCCTTTTTCCATATAAAAGCCTAACGTACCAAAGTTGACCATGCCGTAAATTAGATCAAGGTCAACGCAAGGTCATGATTTGTATAAACTATGATAAGCCGGCCTGCCCGATGCTACATACCAAGTTTCAAGGTCATAGGCCTTTTAGTTTTGGAGAAGAAGGTTTTGAAGGGTTTTTACCATATATGGGCATGGTGGCCATCTTGGTCATGTGACCCAAACCCCGGGTACAAACTTTCGTTCCCCCATCCTACTGAGACTCCATATGAAATTTGGATTCAATCGGCCCAGTGGTTTCAGATGAGAAGATGTTTGAAAAACTTGACGACGGATGGTCTGACGGAATGACCTTGACCTTTAGTGACATAATATCTTCATCTGGTCATTTAGTCGACCATGTATACCAAGTATTGTACCTTAGACTTAAATAATTTCTGAGAAATCCACTGTTTAAGCGTTTTCCCATATAAAAGCCTAACGTACCAAAGTTGACCATGCCGTAAATTAGGTCAAGGTCAACGCAAGGTCATGATTTGTACAAACTACGATGGGCCCGCATGCCTGATGCTACATACCCAGTTTCAAGGTCATAGGCCTTTTGGTTCTGGAGAAGTAGATTTTTGAAGGGTTTTTACCATATATGGGCATGGCGGCCATCTTGGTCATGTGACCCAGACCCTGGGTAAAAAATTTGGCTTCAATCGGCCCAGTGGTTTCAGAGGAGAAGATGTTTATAAATCTTGACGACGGATGGTCCGACGGAATGACCTTGACCTTTTGTGACATTATATCTTCATCTGGTCATTTAGTCGACCATGTATACCAAGTATTGTACCTTAGACTTAAATAGTTTCTGAGAAATCCACTGTTTAAGCGTTTTCCCATATAAAAGCCTAACGTACCAAAGTTGACCATGCCGTAAATTTGGTCAAGGTCATAGCAAGGTCATGATTTGTATAAACTATGATAAGCCCGCATGCTCGATGCTACATACCAAGTTTCAAGGTCATAGGCTTTTTGGTTCTGGAGAAGAAGATTTTTTAAGGGTTTTTACCATATATGGGCGTGGCGGCCATCTTGGTCATGTGACCCAGATACCTCGAACAGACTTTCGTTCCCCCAACCAATGGAGGCTTTGATCGGCCCAGCGGTTATGGAGAAGAAGATCTTTGAAAATGGTGGACAGACGGACGACGGACAGACGGACGGACGGACTACGGAGCATTGCCATACTAAAAGCTCACCTTTGAGCCTTCGGCTCAGGTGAGCTAAAAATAGTAATTCAATAGAGACTAAGATCCTTTCAGTAAAGTTTCAGGTTTATCGTCCAATTAGTTTCTGAGTAGATTATTTTTCAGTATGTTTTCTGTTTTTAACCATTTGGTTACCATGGCAACCAGCCAAATTGTGCCATTTGCATAAGTTTCATGCGATTGCTAGAGGACTACTCCAGGAACAATTCTGTAAAAGTTTTGTCCAAATATCTGCAGCGATGTAGCTATGAATGAAAATTTTCAACTTTCCTATTATAAGTCAATGGCAACTTTAAGTTCCCACAGAAACAAAACTACTGGAGCAACTGCCATGAGAAACAGTATTTTTATAGAGGCTAGTATTACACTGGCGCTCACGTATTTGTACACCCAAAACGCGTTCGTACCGCGTTGCATGCGCGTGCTGCGTGCATATCACCTAGAACTGCGCATCAGACGCGTCTAGACGCGCCCTGACGCGTCTCGACGCGGGAGACGCAAACGATGATAACATGAATATTCATGACTTGTTCAATACCCGTACAACCGCAGATTGTACGTTGGCCTAATTAAAATAGTTTTAAGATAGCTTAAAACAATATAAGTTACTAAGTTAATTAAATATTGTCTCGATCTCTCTACTGGGAATCTGACCGAATCGATGCGCAGAAGACGGGAACCATAAAGTAGTCCCACATTATCTGGGTCAATTTTTACATAACAACTCGTAACGTCTCGATTTCTGAATTCAATGGGACTCATTAACTACTATTTAGACTAACTCTATAATAGAACTTCTAGGCTTAGAAACTATACATAACTTCTATTTTTCTTAACTTCTAAGCCCAGAAAACAAACAAATAAAAAAAAAAAAGTCACAACTTATCTGGGCCAGAACACACACGGTAACCCTCGCTAAGAATTAAACTGACCAGTGAAATTTGGACCCAGACTATTATATTGAGTTAAACAATACCACAGGGTATAATCGATTCCTCTAATTTTCGCTTCCTGCAGAGACTGTACATCATATTTGGCTTCCGTCGAGACTGTCAGCGAGTTCTTGCTTCCTGCCGAGACTTCTGTACATGATAAATGGCTTCCTGCAGAGACTGTCCGTGTGATTCTGCTTCCTGTCGAGCCTCTCAGCAGGAAGCAGAGTCACGCGGACAGTCTCAGCAGGAAGCCAATTATCATGTACAGAAGTCTCGGCAGGAAGCAAGAACTCGCGGACAGTCTCGGCGGCTTTCATATCATATTTGGCTTCTGCCGAGACTGTCCGCGATCTCTAGCTTCCTGCAGAGACTTCTGTCCTCGAAAATTGGCTTCCTACCGAGACTGTCCACATGACTCTGATTCCTGCCGTGATTCTCGGCAGGAAGCAGAATCACTCGGACAGTCTCTGCAGGAAGGTTGGTGGTATTCTTCAGGTACTCCAGTTTTCTCCACAATCAAGGCCACAAATAAGAAATTCTCCTTGCCTTTGAGACAATGTAAAAGCATTCGCATGCCTGAATTTTCTATACCTTCAATAATCCTGTTTAGACTAGAGTTTTAATCCGAATCGAATCAGAATTTGCTTTGAATTAACTGTTTAGACCAGCAAATCTTATTCGAATTAAAAACTAATTCGGAGTAATTAAACTAATCCTACAGAGTACCTTGGATTGAATCCGGATTAACTTTTACTTCGGATTAAAAGTCTTGTCTAAACAGCAAACCGAAGCAAAGCCGCATTAAAATTTATTTTTGAACTGACCTCGGGCATGTTTAGGTCATGTTAACATTTGAGCAGGCTGCATTTACGTTACTGCAAAGTAACTTGCACCCAATCAAAAACATTATTTTACTACAAAGTAACTTGCATTAAATTGGAAATGGTAAAGGGGGAGGAGGAAGGAACAAGGAGCAAATTCTTGAATGGGATGCAAATTCTTTGGTGGGGAGGGGGGCCGGTGCAAAAGACTGCCCAGATTCATGTGTTAGTGGGGTTGCACCGAAGTGGACCTGTGCTGGGTCCTGGGCAGGTGACGTCTCAGAAAAAGGGAGAAGCAAAATCTTTGGTGGGGAGCAAAAACTTCCAGAAACATTAAGTAGAATGGGATAGAACCCAAATGGACTTGTGCACAGATCCACATAAATCACTTCCCATGCAAACAGCCCTCGCGACCCACTGTGGGTTGGCTTTAGCAATACAATTCAGGGCTTCTGGAAATGCATGGCATGAGCCATAATGCATCTTCCCCGAACTGCAGGCCTCCATCAGACTTCACTTTGCTAGTTCTGCCGGAAAAAGCCCCCTGTCCTGGCTGGGCCCAGGGCAGGTCTAGGGGGGGAATGGGGAGCAAATTCTTAGGTAGGGAGCAAATTCCCTTATTAACTAATGCAATGGGCAGTGGGGGATAAGAGATTGAGGGATATCTGGAATGCAGTTGTCTCATGTTTTTGTGGCCCTCGTGAGTAATTGAGACTGCCTGGGTTACATCATGAATTGCGACCGTTGGTCTCAGAGAAGACCGTAGCTTAAATCTGTTGGGAGGGAGGTAGGTGGGGTAAAAATTCCTTTTGGGACCTAGGACTGTAGCATTTGTTCTAAACCTTATCTTGGTTTAGTTGGTTCCAAAATATATTGCATATTTAAAGTTTTAGGGTCCTGTATTTTCATGGGAGTTTTTTTAGTGTTCTAATATTTTGGGAAATGGAGAATATTATTAGTCAACAACAGGCCTGTAGCTAATTTCTTATTGTGGATTGTTGGGAGGAGAGAGCAGTTTCTTTTTGCTGTTTCTAGGGAGCAAATGTGATTAACCTTATAATGGTTCAGTTGGTTTCCAGGTAACTAAGCCTGGGTATGAGATTAAGGAGGTTGGATACACATTATTTTTTGGAGGGGAAATGGAGAATATTATTAATAGACACGGGGACAGTAGCTTATTTCTTATTACGGGTTGTTCAAAAAGGACGGCAGTTTCTTTTGGCTGTTTCTAGGGAGCTAATGAGTTGAACCTTATAATGGTTTATTTAGTTTCCAGGTAACTAAGCCTGGGTGTGAGATAAAGGAGGTTGGATACACATTATTTTTTGGAGGGGAAATGGAGAATATTATTAATAGACACGGGGACAGTAGCTTATTTCTTATTGCGGGTTGTTCAAAAAGGACGGCAGTTTCTTTTGGCTGTTTCTAGGGAGCAAATGAGTTGAACCTTATAATGGTTTATTTAGTTTCCAGGTAACTAAGCCTGGGTGTGAGATTAAGGAGGTTGGATACACATTATTTTTTGGAGGGGAAATGGAGAATATTATTAATAGACACGGGGACAGTAGCTTATTTCTTATTGCGGGTTGTTCAAAAAGGACGGCAGTTTCTTTTGGCTGTTTCTAGGGAGCAAATGAGTTGAACCTTATAATGGTTTATTTAGTTTCCAGGTAACTAAGCCTGGGTGTGAGATTAAGAAGGTTGGATACACATTATTTTTTGGAGGGAAAATGGAGAATATTATTAATAGACACGGGGACAGTAGCTTATTTCTTATTGCGGGTTGTTCAAAAAGGACGGCGGTTTCTTTTGGCTGTTTCTAGGGAGCACCTTATAATGGTTTATTTAGTTTCCAGGTAACTAAGCCTGGGTGTGAGATTAAGGAGGTTGGATACACATTATTTTTTGGAGGGGAAATGGAGAATATTATTGATAGACACGGGGACAATAGCTTATTTCTTATTGCGGGTTGTTCAAAAAGGACGGCGGTTTCTTTTGGCTGTTTCTAGGGAGCAAATGAGTTGAACCTTATAATGGTTTATTTAGTTTCCAGGTAACTAAGCCTGGGTGTGAGATTAAGGAGGTTGGATACACATTAATTTGGGGGTGGGGAAGAAATGGACAGTATTATTAATGGACCAGAGGACTATAGCTTATTTCTTATTGCGGATTGACGGGAAAAGAGGGCAGTTTCTTTTGGCTGTTTCTAGGGAGCAAATGTGCTGAACCTTATTATGGTTCATTTAGTTTCCAGGTAACTTAGCCTGGGTGTGAGGTTAAGGAGGCTGGATACACATTAATTTTAGCCTTTTTTGTCAATAGACAAAAGTTATTTATATGACCGTAGGGAAAGTCAGATTGTAGTCGTACAGATGGGTTCTGGGGCTTTTACTGGGTAATGGGAGTTTTTGTCATGAGCATTGCACTTAGTAGGGTATTAATGTGGATCCAGGGATTTTGGGAAATGGGTTTGGTAGTGGTTAGCAACAGGGGCTCGAATTAGAGAAAATTAGGGGGATTTTTTTCCCTATTGTATTGGAATCTATCTATATCCTGGCAATGATATTGGTTTTGTCCTGCCTTCTGTATTGTACACTGGAGCGCCGTTATAACGCGGGTGTCGGGAGACATAAAATAGAACCGCGTTACAAGTGATCACGCGTAATAACGATCTTCACAGAAATACCCCACCCACTAATGAAAAACCCCATGTTTACATGTTCGTAGCTCTGATTTAGCCCTTCAAGGTAGATAGACATGTTTACTGCTTACCTGACACAACGAAAGTCATCGCTGAAGTAAGCTTTCAGTCCCTATGTTCTTACTTATTGTGAAAAATGCGCTGCAAAACGGTTGAAAACCATTTACAAAGCGAAAGTACAATCGGAACACATCGGCCAATTCCGTATCCTGAATTAAACCTATATCGACGAGGATGTCCGATTGAGCGAAAGTAGACTTGTTCGAGTTAATTCCCTTGTATATACACTTGCAAAAAGGTACCTTCGGACGAATATAATATACTTATTTGCGCGAGTACTGACGTCGCTTAAAAAATTTCTAAGCAGCCTACACTGATAACCAGATCGGGTTTAAGCTTTGTTTTTTTTTCCATTTATAAAATTCGTTTATAATGTTTTCTTTGGAAGTAATCAGTGACTGCTACATACAGCCTTTTTCCTGAGCGTCGGCTTGTCGCTTGTGTATTGTGTATATATGAGGTGACCTTCGCTAATTGGTGACACATGATATGCGCTAATTATCGAAGTCTTTCACACCTTGGCAAGACAACCGACGCTTTGATTGTCTGTGATAACTTTTGACACTCCGTTGATTAAAATTATGTAAACAACCCAATTAACTTTTAATAGTTATTTTCTATTCCAATGTCGTGAACACCGACGGAAACCGCCGAAAAATCCGCGATCTGTAGAAAAAATTTGGGAGCCACAGGACAACCGCGTTATACTGATTTCCGCGATATATCGGTCCGCGATATAACGGCGCTCCAGTGTATTTGCATGTTTCTTTGGGGGAGACAGGAGCAGTCTCAGGTCTATTGTGTGATAGCCTACTTTGAATATGGTGGATTCTATGGTCTCGCCTTTGATTGTTATGGGGCCACACAGTCAAAGAAGATATGGTTGAGATCTTCTGCATCATTGCAGTGGGGGCATAGGGCGGACTGGTTACTGTAGTGAAGGCAGCCTTGCCCGCAGTGTCCTAACCTTAGTCCGGAACAGGCTATGTCAAAACGTCTATTGAGACTATATACGTCACATTGAAGTTTAACCTTTGGTTTGACGAAATGGAAGGTGTGGCCCTTGTTGCTATTGGTCCATTGGGATTGCCATTTTTCGGTAACTGCTTCATTTATTAGGGGATAAACGTCCAGCTTTGAGGGTTTGGTATGGTTGTAAGTGCCGGTGGTCAATAATTGACAACTGCCTTTCTTGAATCAGCGGAAGGAGAAACGAAGTATGTGGCCCAACCGGGTTCTCGAACCCAAGACCTCTGGCATGAGTCAGGTGCCCTATCGATTGCGCTACGCAGCCCGGCACCTTCAGCTGTAGGAGTTTAATTCCACATTCAACTTCTAAAGCATTAATAGGGGTGGAGTGGTATGCCCTCGTAGCAATACGGAGTGCTAAGTTGTTTTGGATGAGGTCTTGAGCTTTGAGAGTAGATGTTTGGGTGCCGAGTTATAAGCTTGCGCACCATAATCGACTTTTACTGAGGATTAGGGCCTTATATAATGTCAATAGGATTTTCTTATCTGCTTCATAGGAGGTGCCTGAAACCATCCTCATGAGGTTTAGGTCTTTATTACATTTTTCAATCAGATTTTTAATATGCTGACCCTATATGTTAGTTTGCTATCTAGGATCATGCCCAGGAAGGTGATATGGTCACTAAATTATATTTCTGTTCCAAAAAGGGAGAGTTTTTAAAGTGATTCAATATTAAGTCTTTTTTAAGGGAAAATTATAGCCTTTGTCTTAATAATGGGTATTTTTAAGCCCCAGAGGTTGGACCATATCTCGATTGTCTGGAGGGCTGACTGGAGTTTTACGAGAGCATGTTTGGGAGAGGAGTGGTAGGTCCAGATAGCACTGTCATCTGCAAACTGAGAGAGAGGTTCCCCCCCCCCCCCCCCGGGGCATCATCAAGGGTATTTATTATTACAATGAATAGGATAATAGGATAGGGCTGAGGACACTGCCCTGGAGACAGCCGTTTCCAAGTCATGTTGATCAGAGCAGTGACCTACCACTCCTCTCCCAAACATGCTCTCGTAAAACTCCAATCAGCCCTCCAGGTCACTGCTATTTATAGGTCACTGATCAGAGGTTTTTATCCCCCCACCCTGACTTGAATTCTTTAAGATTCAAAGTGACTGCCGCCTGGCACTTATTTTCCATAAAGGCCATATTAATTTCAGATTCCACGATTTTAATTTCTGATACGAAAGGAATTTATGGCTGAAGAGTGCGATTTATTTCCACTTCAACGGCGAAGTGTCATGGGACTGTCCCAGTCGCATTTAGTTTTGAGTTGCCAGTCGAGTTTCTAGGCTTTTTTTTTTTTTCTTTCTTTCCCGTTATGGTTCAAGTAAGACCAAATGAGCATTCGACATCAAGCTTGATGTAGACTAATGGCTCTTTCTTTCACATGATTTACTTAAAGTTGACCTCACTAAAATGCGCATTCAATACGCGATTTTGATTGGTTCCCGTATGCGTGGGTTGAGACGCAAAGGACTACGTCACTACCCGTATCATGTGCGCAGTTTTGATTGGGTCCATGAAATTTGCATAAAATGCCCGTTGCACGCGTCGCTTCGCGGTATACGCAAAACTGAGAACGCATTTTCATTGGCTACTAAAATATTCGTGTCTATAATTACCACGTATCCCGCGCGCATCAACTGCGTCCCCGACGCGTTTTGAATGTGTACAAATACGTGAGCGCCAGTGTAAGATCCCTTCTGTAAAGTTTGAGCTGTATCGGTTGCATAGTTTTTGAGATGATTTTTTAACAGTTTTTCAATTTTTCCGTTGCCATGGCAACCGGCCAAATTCTGTAATTTGCATAAATTTAATAAGGCTGCTTCAGGACTACTCAAGGAACATTTCTATGAAAGTTTTGTCAAAATATCTGCAGTGACATAGCAATAATGCAAATTTTCTATTTTGCCATTATAAGTCAATGGCAACTTTAAGTTCCCATAGCAACCAAACTGCTGGAGCAATTGCCAAGAAAAACAGTACTTTTATAGAAGCCAGTACTACGATCCTTTCTGTGAAGTTTGGGCTTTATTGGTTGCATAGTTTCTGAGGAGATGATTTTTGAATATTTTTTCTATTTCAATCATTCAGTTGCCATGGCTACCAGCCAAATTGTGCAATTGACATAAATTTCATGTGGTTGATAGAGGACTACTCAAGGAACATTTCTATGAAAGTTTTGTCAAAATATCTGCAGTGACATAGCAATAAATGCAAATTTTCAATTTTTCCCATACAAGTCAATGGAAACTTTAAGTTGCCATAGCAACCAAAGTTCTGAAGCGATTTGGATAAAAAAAACAGTATTATTGGTTGCCCCTGCCTATAGATGCTATATATGAAATTTGGTTACAATGGTCCTCTTGTAGTTTCAGAGGAGATGTCGTTTGAAAATGTTGACAGACGGACAGTAGACGGACGAAGGACGATGGATGCCTGCCTATACCTGTGAGCCTTCGGCTCAGGTGAGCTAAAAATGATGGACAGAATTCCTTCAAAAGTTAATCAAATCATATACTCATCATTGCTAATAAGCTGGCACAGTTTCATGCCCATACCTCAAATACCTTTTGAGATATCTTGCTGACAAGGTTTCATTATGATTTTCTCCAAAGGGGCATAACTTCAACAAGTCGCCCAAGGGCAACGATCGCTCACCTGCCAGTGTATTCTCAGGTCAAGTGGCCAAAATGCAAGCTCAGGCAGGCTAACAAACAGGCTGCAATTCTATAGGATTGGATAGTGAGTGTGTAAACTGTTCCATCATGGCCACTTCTATAAAATCACTAAATGACCTTGACCTCTAGTATTTACAGAAGTTGAAGTTGACTGCATTTCCATATCACAGAGCTCAATAGCAACAGAAAAATGCACTTTCTCCTTTCCCATTCAAAAGCCTAAGGGACCAAATTGGACCTTGCCATAAAATAGGTCAAGGTCAACCTAAGGTTATCATTTATATAAACTTTGTAGTACTATAGTCCATGATGCCACATACCAAGTTTCAAGGCAATCAGCCTACTGGTTCTTGAGAAGAAGAATTTTCAAGGTTTTTACCATAAATGGGCATGGTGGCCATCTTGGTCATGTGATCTGGGTCAGATATATAAACTTTTGTTTCTTTATACTGTTACTGCGGCTATGGATTCGTTCCGCTGAGGTGCGGGGCAACGTCGATATGAGAATTGAAATACAACTACTACTGTTAAGGCTCTATATGAAATTTGGCTTCAATCAGCCCAGTGATTTCTGAGGAGAAGCCCTTTGTAAATGTTGACGACGGATGACGATGACAATGACCTTGACCTCTAGTATTCGTAGGGGTTGACCATGACTGAATTTCCATATCACAGAGGACAATAGCAACAGAAAAATTCACTTTTTCTGCTTTTCCAATTCAAAAGCTCAAGGGACAAAATTTGACCTTGCCATAAAACAGGTCAAGGTCAACCTAAGGTCATCATTTATGTAAGCTTTGTAGTACTGGAGTCAAAGATGCTACATACCAAGTTTCAAGGCAATCGGGCCAGTGGTTCTGGAGAAGAAGATTTTTTAAGGTTTTTACTATATATGAGCATGGTGGCCATCTTGGTAATGTGACCTAGGCCAAATATATAAACTATCGTTCCCACATCCTGTTAAGTCTTTATATGAAATTTTGGATTCAATCAGCCCAATGGTTTCTGCGAAGAAGATGTTTGAAAATGATGACATCCAATGGCCAAATGACCTTTGATCAATGTCACTAAATGACCTTGACCTCTCACATCCATAGGTGTGTAAACTGACTACATTTCCATATCACAGAGCACAAAAGCAACAGAAAAATGCACTTTTTCAGATTTTCCCATTCAAAAGCCTAAGGGACCAAATTTGACCTTGCCATAAAATAGGTCAAGGTCAACACAAGGTCATCATTTATATAAATTTTGTAGGACTAGAGTCCAAGATGCTACATACCAAGTTTCAAGGCAATCCACCTAGTGGTTCTGGAGAAGAAAATTTTTAAAGTTTTTTACCATATATGGGCATGGCGGCCATCTTGGTCATGTGACCTGGGCCAAATATATAAAATATCTTTCCTGGTTTGCCTGAAGGCTGCATATAAAATTTAATTAAAATTGGCCCAGTTGTTTCAGAGGAGAAGTCCTCTACAAGAGGCCCAAATGGGCCTGATATCGCTCACCTGGCTTTTGTGCAATGGGTACATTCTGATACAAAATTGGTCCAATTCCAGAGATTTTCTCAATTTCACATTTTGCTACTTTTAGTAACAGAGGCCAACTTGTCTGGTCTTTATATATTTACTTTTGAAACACCTCAATGCAAGAATCATTTTGCCACAAATTTCATCAAAATCCATGCAGGGGTTACTGAGATATTGTCAGTTTCATGTTTTGTGCTATTTTTAGTAACGGCAGATGGCGGCCATCTTAGAATGCCAAAATGCAAAAAATTGAAAAGCTTTCATGCAAGGACCATTTTGACACAAAATTGGTCAAGTTCCATTGTAATTTTCTAATTTTCATATTTTGCTATTTTAAGTAACAGGGGCAAACTTGACGTGTCGATATTTGTTAATATTTGAAACATGTCAAAGCAAGAATCATTTTGCCACAAATTTCGTCACAATCGCTTCAGCGGTTAATGAGATGTTGTCATTTTCATGTTTTGTGCTATTTTTAGTAACGGCAAATGGCGGCCATCTTGGAATGCCAAAATGCCGAAAATCGAAAAAGCTTAATGAAAGGACCATTCTGACACAAAATTAGTCCAATTCCACTGAGACTTTCTAATTTTCACATTTTTCTATTTTTAGTAACAAAGGCCATTATGACTTGTCTATATTTAGTTACTTTTGAAACATCTAAATGCAAGAATCATTTTGACACAAATTTCGTCAAAATCTATTCAGCGGTTACTGAGATATTGTCATTTTCATGTTTTGTGCTATTTTAAGTAAAGGCAGATGGTGGCCATCTTGGAATGCCAAATTGCAATTAATCCAAATGGCTTCATGTAAGGAAAATTCTGACACAAAATTGGTCCAATTCCATTCAAGGGTTCAAGAGTTATTGTCATTTTATGTTTGTGCTATTTTTAGTAACTGCAGATGTCGGCCATCTTGGAAAGCCAAATTTCAATTAATCGAAACGGCTTCATGCAAGGAACATTCTGACACAAAATTGGTCAAATTCCAATCAAGGGTTCTTGAGTAATTGTCATTTTTATGTTTGTGCTATTTTTAGTAACGGCAGATGTCGGCCATCTTGGAAAGCCAAATTGCAATTAATCGAAACAGCTTCATGCAAGGAACATTCTGACACAAAATTGGTCGAATTCCATTCAAGGGTTCTTGAGTAATTGTCATTTTTATGTTTGTGCTATTTTTAGTAATGGCCCCCATGGTGGCCATCTTGGATAGTCAACTGGCACAAAATTGAAATAATTCCTTTCAAGGACCATTTCTGACCAAATCTGACCAGAATGGATTGCGTTTTCTTGAGATACTGACATTTGAGCAAAATCGGTCTTGTAAACACTAAATAGGTCACTGTGACCTAATTCCGCTATAGATTTTTTTCATTTTTATAATTTTAAATCCCAAGGTCCCATTAATGTTAAACAGAAAGTAGGTCACTGTGACAAAACTCCGCTACAGATTTTTTTCATTTTTATAATTTTGAATACCAAGGTTTCACTGATGTTCCATGCCACAATTTAGACAAAAATACCCAGTGGTTCTGGAGAAGAAGTTTAATTTGTTGTTTTTGCTATTTTTAGTAATGGCGGCCATCTTGGATTTTCAACCTGACCCAATTTTACAATTCTAAGACCCTGGAGTCAGGTCATGCTCCATGTGAAATTTGAGAACCATTGGACCAGTAGTTTTACAGAAGAAGATGTTTGAATATTTGTTTTTAGGTGTTGACGGACAAATTTCGTGACGACGCACGCCGCCCGCCGCACGCATTGGTATGACAATAGCTCACTATGGCCCTTCGGGCCAGGTGAGCTAAAAAATGTTGACACACAACGGACAAATGACCTTTGGCCAAGGTAACTTAATGACCTTGACCTCTAGTATTCATAGGGGTTGACGATGACTGCATTTCAGTATCACAGAGCACAATAGCAATATAAAAATGCACTTTTTCAGCTTTTCCCATTCAAAAGCCTAAGGGACCAAATTTGACCTTGCCATAAAATAGGTCAAGGTCAACACAAGGTCATGATTTATATAAATTTTGTAGTACTAGAGTCCAAGATGCTACATACCAAGTTTCAAGGCAATCGGCCCAGTGGTTCTGGAGAACAAGATTTTTCAAGGTTTTTACCATATACGGGCATGGCGGCCATCTTGGTCATGTGACCTGGGCCAAATATATAAACTTTCGTTCCCCCATCCTGTTACGGCTCCATATGAAATTTGGCTTCAATCTGCCCAGTGGTTTCTGAGAAGAAGATGTTTAACAGTGTGGACGCCGACGACGCAGACGCCGCCGACGATGGACCAAGGCTATACTATAAGCTCACCTTGATAGGTGAGCTAACAAGAGGGCCATGGTGGCCCTGAATCGCTCACCTGAGCATTAATCAGTTCACTGGCTCTGGTGAAGATTTATAAGAGTTTTTACCATACTAACATTTGACCTAGTTTTTGACCCGACATGACCCAGTTTCAAACTTGGCCTGGATATTGTAAGAATAAACATTCTGACACAGTTTCATTGAGATTGGATCAAAACTGTACCCTCTGGAGCGTATACACGGTCGTTCTTATATTTGACCTAGTGACCAAGTTTTTGACCCGACACGACCCAGTTTCAATCTTTACCTAGATTTCATTAAGATAAACATTCTGACAGAGTTTCATGAAGATTGGATCAAAACTGTGCCCTCTAGGGTGTACACAAAGTTTTTCTAAGATTTGACCTTGAGCCAACGTGACTCAGTTTCATAGGGGGCTTAGATATATGGACAATAAACATTATGACATAGTTTCATGAAGATTGGATCAAAACTATGCCTTCTAGTGCTTACACAACGTTTTTCTAAGATTTGACCTAGTGACCTAGTTTTTTACCCGACATGACCTACTTTCAAACTTGGCCCAGAGTTTATGAAGATAAACATTCTGACAAAGTTTCATAAAGAATAGATCAAAACTGTGTCCTCTAGAGCGTACACAAGGTTTTTCTATGATTTGACCTAGTGACCTAGTTTTCAACCCGACATGACCCAGTTTCAAACTTGTCCTACATATTATGAGGATAAACATTCTGACAAAGTTTCATGAACTTTGAATCAAAACTGTGCCTTCTAGAGCGCACACAAGGTTTTTCTAAGATTTGACCTAGTGACCAAGTTATGACTCAACATGACCCAGTTTCGAACTTGGCCTAGAGTTTGTGGAGTTAAACATTCTAACAATGTTTCATAAAGATTGGATCAAAACTGTGTCCTCTAGATCGTACACAAGGTTTTTCTATGATTTGACCTAGTGACCTAGTTGTTGACCCGACGTGACCCAGTTTCAAACTTGTTCTAGATATTATGAGGATAAACATTCTGACGAAGTTTCATGAACTTTGGATGAAAACTGTGCCTTCTAGAGCGTACACAAGGTTTTTCTAAGATTTGACCTAGTGACCAAGTTTTTGACCCGACATGACCCAGTTTCAAACTTATCCTACATATTATGAGGATAAACATTCTGACAAAGTTTCATAAAGATGGAATCAAAACTGTGTCCTCTAGAGCGTACACAAGGTTTTTCTATGATTTGACCTAGTGACCTTGTTTTTGATCCGACATGAGCTACTTTCAAACTTGGCCGAGAGTTTATGGAAGTAAACATTCTGACAAAGTTTCATAAAGATTAGATCAAAACTGTGTCCTCTACAGCGTACACAAGGTTTTTCTATGATTTGACCTAGTGACCTAGTTTTTGACCCGACATGACCCAGTTTCAAACTTGTCCTACATATTATGAGGATAAACATTCTGAAAAAGTTTCATGAACTTTGGATCAAAACTGTGCCTTGTAGAGCGTACACAAGGCTTTTCTAAGATTTGACCTAGTGACCTAGTTTTTGACCCGACAAGACCCAGTTTCGAACTTGGCCTAGAGTTTATAGAGATAAACATTCTGACAATGTTTCATAAAGATTGGATCAAAACTGTGTCCTCTAGAGCATACACAAGGTTTTTTCTATGATTTGACCTAGTGACCTAGTTTTTGACCCGACGTGACCCAGTTTCAAACTTATTCTAGATATTATAAGGATAAACTTTCTGAATAAGTTTCATGAACTTTGGATCAAAACTGTGCCTTCTAGAGCGTACACAAGGTTTTTCTAACATTTGACCTAGTGACCTAGTTTTTGACCTGACATGACCCAGTTTCGAACTTGGCCTAGAGTTTATGGAGATAAACATTCTGACAAAGTTTCATAAAGATTGGATCAAAACTGTGTCCTCTAAAGCGTACACAAGGTTTTTCTATGATTTGACCTAGTGACCTAGTTTTAGACCCGACGTGACCCAATTTCGAACTTGTCCTAGATACTATGAGGATAAATATTCTGACAAAGTTTCATGAACTTTGGATGAAAACTGTGCCCTCTAGAGCGTACACAAGGTTTTTCTAAGATTTGACCTAGTGACCTAGTTTTTGACCCGACATGACCCAGTTTCGAACTTGGCCTAGATTTTATGGAGATAAACATTCTGACAAAGTTTCATAAAGATGGAATCAAAACTGTGTCCTCTAGAGCGTACACATGGTTTTTCTATGATTTGACCTAGTGACCTAGTTTAAGACCCCACGTGACCCAGTTTCGAACTTGTCCTAGATACTATGAGGATAAACATTCTGACAAAGTTTCATGAACTTTGGATGAAAACTGTGCCCTCTAGAGCGTACACAAGGTTTTTCTAAGATTTGACCTAGTGACCTAGTTTTTGACCCGACATGATCCAGTTTCGAACTTGGCCTAGATTTTATAAAGACTAACATTCTGACAAAGTTTCATAAAGATTGGATTAAAACTGTGCGCTAGAGTGTACACAAGCAAAAGTTGACGGACGTCCGGACGGACGTCCGTCCACACGTACGACGGACGACGGACATCACGGTATCCCAAAAGCTCACCCTGAGCACTTCGTGCTCAGGTGAGCTAAAAAGGGAGACTACTCAGACAAGAAAAAAATACCAGTCAGCTATTTTTTGGTAACGAATCCATATGGGAAATTTGAACACTCTAGCAAGCACAGCTCTTAAGATATGGTATGTGTGACAAACAGACGGACAACCCATAAGCAATATGCCCTCTCAACTTCTTTGAAGTTGGGGCCATAAAAAGACACCTACCATTTCAGCTCCCACAACACCATCGTAAAATTTTTTGATAGGTTCATCATTTTTAAAGAACAAGTCCAATGCCAAGTCCAATGCCAGGTCAGTGTGACCATTGTGAACCAGGGACATCAGGGGACACATTAAATACGGATATGAAAGCAGTCCTGGTACATCATGATGCAGCATGCTCAATGCCTACAAAGAAAAAGAACATTTCATGGATATCAGGGTCAGACAGGTGGATCTAATAACATGAGGACCACAAGGTCCTGTATCACTACTTGAGAACCTAGTTGAACAAAAGGTATGTTAGGTACATGGTAAGACTTATTTAAACTTATGTTGTGCTGTGCTATTGTTTAACTTCCATGGTAAACAGCTATGGTCATGTCGGGACGGTCAGTTAACTTAACTACACTCTTCCTGGGCAGGCTTACCAGTACTAAGTGCACTTACTTTCACCAGTAACTGACAACTGCCTTCTTGAAACAGCTGAAGGGGAAATGAAAGTAAGTGGCCGGACCGGGTATCAAACCCAGGACCTCTGGCTTAGGTGCCCTACCGACTGAGCTAGGCAGCCCGGCAATTTAAACCTATAATTTGTGTTTGTAAATCATTCCTTGCCATAATATATTTTTGTCGTGTCGCGGCTCATATCTCTTCAAGTATTTTTAATAAGTATTTCCTACAACTGAAAGACAATGGGTGAGTTTCCAAAGATTCTTTTTTCGAATTTGGTAGATACCACCTGCCAATGCTTAATAAGCATTACCTGTATTATTTTCCAGCATTCAGTTTCAAAGCAGAATTTCCCAGAATATTTACATTCTCAGTGCATTTATTGAAAAGCTCTATGGTAAACCATCTGAACATAACATAGTTTATACTTCAATAACTATAACTGTTTATGCAATGTTACATGAAGTTAAGCGACATAAAAAAAACCCATAATTTTCTCCAATCTGATTGGACGTAGGTGACTTTATGATGCTGTTGATGCTGTTCCGCTGTTAGTAAAAAAAACTGTGTATAAATGTATTCTGCCTCAACTGTAGCCCCTTACGCAAATTTGTGGTCAAATAATAATTAGCAAAGAATGTAAATATAAGCAATGAACCTAATTTTTCTGGTATTTATTGAAGTATAAACTTCATTGGGTTGCTAGCAAAGTTAACATGAACCCCGAAGACATGAACCCCTTCGGGTTCACAAAGGGGTTAACTTACTTTGCACGCAACCCGATGTAGTTCAGTATAAACTAGAAATGTGTCCACTGGACACGGATACTCCCGCCTAGTAAGATGGCACCTTGTTGAAGGAACTGGCACTTGCAGGATAACTAGGTTCACAGAGGCAGACTTGGTTTATTGTTTTCCCTAGGAAGATGTATTGTGCTTCTTGGATAAATAGAAGCGTGGGAGGGGGTTGGAGGGGGGGGGGGGGGGCACAACAGCGATATGCAGTAACATCTGTATCTTACCACAGAAATGGATGACATGCAGCTTTCCAAAAGAAATAGCCTGGAAACAAGCAACTTTTCAAAAACAAGAGGGCCAAGAGGCCCTGAATCGCTCACCTGACCAAAAAGGTTAAAGGTCAAACAAGGGTCATCATTTGAACAAACCTGATAGTTTGCAACCACTTCCAAATGGTTTTGAAGAAGATTTTTGAATATTTTTCTATGTATTGCTATGGTTCAAACCCTGGACCCCCTGGGGCCGGGCCATTTTGGACCCTGTGGCCATCATTTGAATAATTTTGGTAAAGGAACACTAGGCAATGCTACATACTAAATTTCAAGCATCTGAGCCAAGTGGTTCTGAAGAAGAAGATATTTGAATATTTTTCTATGGTTCAAAGCCAGGACGCCCTAGGGTGGGACCATTTTAGACCCTGGGGTCATCATTTGAACAAGCTTGGTAAAAGACTACTAGGCAAAGCTACATACCTTGCGGTTCTGAAGTAGATGATTTTTTTAAATTTTTCTACGTATTTCTATGGTTCAAACCTGGGACTCCCTGCCCCGGGGTCATTTTGGACCCTGGGGCCACCATTTGAACAAACTTGGTAGAGGGCCACTAGGCAATGTAACATACCTAATTTCAAGCATCTGAGGCAAGCAGTTCTGGTGAAGAAGATTTTTAAGTATTTTTTAGTTTCGAACCAAAGAACCCCTGCCCCAGGGCCATTTTGGACCCTGGGGCCACCATTTGAACAAATTTGGTAGAGGACCACTGGACAATGCTACATACCAAATTTCAAGCAGCTGAGCCTTGCGGTTCTAAAGTAGATGATTTTTAAGTATTTTTTTAGTTTTGAACCCAAGACCCCCTGCCCCAGGGCCAATTTGGACCCTGGGGCCACCATTTAATCAAACTTGGTAGAGGACCACTAGGCAATGTTCCATACCAAATTTCAAGCATCTGAGCCAAGCAGTTCTGGAGAAGAAGATTTTTAAGTATTTTGAAGTTTCGAACCCAAGACCCCCTGCCCCAGGGCCATTTTGGACCCTGGGGCCACCATTTGAACAAACTTGGTAGAGGACCACTAGACAATGCTTCATACCAAATTTCAAGCCTCTGAGCCAAGCAGTTCTGGAGAAGAAGATTTTTAAGTATCTTTTAGTTTCAAACCCAAGATCCCCTGCCCAAGGGCCATATATGACCCTGGGGCCACCATTTGAACAAACTTGGTAGAGGACCACTAGGCAATGCTTCATACCAAATTTCAAGCATCTGAGCCAAGCAGTTCTGGAGAAGAAGATTTTTAAGTATTTTTTAGTTTTGAACCCAAGACCCCCTGCCCCAGGGCCATTTTGGACCCAGGGGCCACCATTTGAACAAACTTGGTAGAGGACCACTAGACAATGCTTCATACCAAATTTCAAGCCTCTGAGCCAAGCAGTTCTGGAGAAGAAGATTTTTAAGTATCTTTTAGTTTCGAACCCAAGACCCCCTGCCCCAGGGCCATTTTGGACCCTGGGGCCACCATTTGAACAAACTTGGTAGAGGACCACTAGGCAATGTTACATACCAAGTTTCAAGCATCTGAGCCAAGCGGTTCTGGAGAAGAAGATTTTTAAGTATTTTTTAGTTTCGAACCCAAGACCCCCTGCCCCAGGGCCATTTTGGACCCTGGGGCCACCATTTGAACAAACTTGGTAGAGGACCACTAGGCAATGCTTCATACCAAATATCAAAGCCCTAGGCCTAGCGGTTTCAGAGAAGATGTCATTTAAAGCAAATTGTTGACGACGGACGACGCACGACGCACGACGCACGACGGACGACGGACACTGGGTGATCACAATAGCTCACCCTGAGCCTATGGCTCAGGTGAGCTAACAAGAGGGCCATGTTGGCCCTGGATTGCTCACCTGAGTATCATGTGAACTTATCTTTCTAAATCTGGAATAAAATAGGTCAACCCAGGGTCATAATATGAAGAATCTATGATGGGCCAAGCCCCAAACGCTACCTACCAAGTTTCATTGAAACAGGCCAGGCAACTCACTGGTTCTGAAGAATAAGATTTTTGAAGTGACCTAGTTTTACCCCAACTGGCCCATAATTGAACTTGGCATAGACACTGTCAAAACAAACATTCTGACAAAGTTTTACAAACATTCATTGAAAAATGAAGCATCTATTGTGAAACAATGTTTTTCAATGATCAGACCTAGTGACCTAGTTTTTGAACTGGTACGACCCATAATCTAACTTAACCTCTGAGACATCCACACTTATGACAGAGTTTCACAAAGATTCAATGGAATAAGAAGCCTTTATTGTGTACCTAAGATCTGACCTAATAACCTAGTTTTTGACCCAACATGACCCAGAATCAAACTTGGCCTAAATTTCATGAAGATAAACATTCTGACAAAGTTTCATGAAGACTGGATCAAAACTGTGCCTTCTAGAGTGTACACACAGTTTTTCTTAGATTTGATCTAGTGACCTAGTTATTCAACCAACATAACCCAGTTTTAAAATTTACCTAGTCTTCTGGAGATTATAACATTATTACTATGTTTAATAAAGATTGGATCAAAACTGTGCCCTCTAGAGTGTGCACAAGGTTTTTTCTAGGGTTTGACCTAGTGACCTAGTTTTTGATCCTAAATGATCAAGTTTCAAACTTGGTCAAGATTTCTTAGAGATAAACATTCTGACAAAGTTTCATGAATATCCGATCAAAACTGTGCCCTCTAGAGTGTACACACGGTTTTTCTAAGATATGACCTAGAGACCGAGTTTAAAACCTGACCTGACCCAGTTTCAAACTTGGTCTAGATTGCTTCCAGATAAACAGTCTGACAAAGTTTCATGAACATACGATCAAAATTGTGCCCTCTAGAGTGAACACAAGGTTTTTCTAAGATTTGACCTTATGACCTAGTTTTTGACCCCGACCTGACCCAGTTGCAATCTTGGTCTAGATTTGTTAGAGATAAACATTCTGACAAAGTTTCATGAAAATCTGAATAAAACTGTGCCCCCTAGAGTGTTCACGAAGTTTTTAAAAGATTTGACCTAGCGACCTAGTTTTTGACCAACCTCACCCAGTTGCAATTTTGTTCTGAATTTGTTGGAGATAAATATTCTGACAAAGTTTCATGAAGATTGGAATAAAACTGTGCCCTCTAGAGTGTTTACAAGGTTTTTCTAAGATTTGACCTAGTGACCTATTTTTGACCTGACATGACCGATTTTCAAACCTGGCCTAGATTTTATAAAGATTAACATTCTGACAAGGTTTCTTGATGATTCAATCATAACTGTGCCCTCTAAAATGTACACAAGGTTTTTCTAAGATTTGACCTAGAGACCTAGTTTTTGATCCCACATCACCCTGTTTCAAATTTGGCCTAGATTTTACAAAGATAAACATTCCGACCAAATTTCATGAACATTGGATCAAAACTGTGCCCTCTATGTCATGTTAAGATTTATTTCTATTTTTAGCTCTGGCGACCATTTTGTTCAGTGGGGTGGAACGGTTTTAGCACTTCTGGTTCAAGGTCATTAGTCAAACATTTCTGTGAAATAATTTTGAAATCAAGCTATTTGCTTGAGAGGAGATGTCATTTAAAGTTTATCTATTTTTAGCTCTGGCGGCCATTTTGTTCAGTGGAACAGAACCATTTTAGCAATTTTGGTTCAGGGCTATAACAGAAACATTTGTGTGAAATTATTTAAAATTGGCTTATTGGTCAAGAGAGGAGATGTTGTTTGAAGAAACTGATGACGACGGACGAACGACAGACAGATAATTGATCACAATAGCTCACGTTGAGCACTTCTTGCTCAGGTGAGCTAAAAAAACAAACGGAAATCATTTTTTTTTTTTGTATGAAATGAAGTTTAAAAAGAGCCATAACTCCCAAAGTAATTGGCGAATTTACCCTAAATTATTCTTGACCTGTATTTTATAATTATACATCTGTGTACAAAATGTAAATCCAATACATTAATCTTTTCACAAGATAATGAAGAGAAACCATTTTTCGTACAAAATAAAGTCGAAAAAGGGCCATAACACCCATAGTAATTGATGGATTCTACCCTTAATCAAACTTGACCTGTTATCTGTGTATAAAATATGAATCCAATACATTAATCTTTTCAAAAGATAATAAACGGAAACCATTTTCTAGTATGAATTAAAGTCAACTAGAAAATTGTGTCTGTAAGACACAGGTGATGCCCCCGTGCTCCCCAATTAACCCTTGCTGCCCTTTCTCCCTCCACCCCACCCCCACTACCATCACAAATTCAAAGAAGTGTGCATGGTCTCAAACTGTGAAAACTGATTAGTCATAAACTGTAGTATGTCTTGAGAACATTAGCTTGTTACCTATATTGTTAAAAAAACAGAAGATGAAAATTTCTTAGTTCAAAACCTGCAATTTTGCTAAATCATAAACTATCTTCATGACGATCTTTATTATGTCTGTAACACATGTACAAAGTTTCAAAGCCATCTATCATAAACTGTGAGAGAAGTTGTTACACACTGAAATCATACACTGAAAATGACTTAAGTTTGAAAACCCATAATTTTGTCAAAATTACACTTTGTGGCATTCAAAAATCTTCATGCATATCTTCAATATGTCTGCAACATGTGTGCAAAGTTTCAGCTTGATCTGTTATAAGCTGTGGGAGGAGTTGATTACACAATCTTGCTACCTTACATCACAAACCAACACTGAAAATGTCTAAGTCCAAAAGCCCATAATTTTGCCAAAAAATATTTTTTGGTCATAAGAAATCTTCATGCACATCTTCAATATGTCTGCAATATGTATGCAAAGTTTCAAATTGATCCATCATAAGCTGTGGGAGGAGTTGATTACACAAACTTGCTACCCTATATGACTAACCAACACTGAAAATGGCTAAGTCCGAAAGCCCATAATTTTGTCTAAATTAATTTTTTGGCCATATAAGAAATCTTCATGCACATCTTCAATATGTCTGCAACATGTATGCAAAGTTTCAAATTGATCCATCATAAGCTGTTGGAGGAGTTGATTACACATACATACATGTACTATCCTGTATCACTAACCAACACTGAAAATGTCTAAGTCCGAAAGCCCATAATTTTGTCAAAAATAATTTTTTGGCCCTAAGAAATCTTCATGCACATCTTCAATATGTCTGCAACATGTGTGCAAAGATTCAAATTGATCCATCATAAACTCTGGGAGGAGTTGATTACACAAACTTGCTACCCTATATCAGTAATGAACACTAAAAATGTCTAAGTCCGAAAGCCCGTAATTTTGTCAGAAATAATTTTTTGGCCATAAGAAATCTTCATGCACATCTTCAATATGTCTGCAACATGTGTGCAAAGTTTCAAATTGATCCATCATAAGCTGTGGGAGGAGTTGATTACACAAACTCACTACCAAAATGTGCTACAGACAGACGGACAGACAGACGGACAGGGGTAAAACATAATGCCCCCTGACTATCGTCACGGGGGCATAAAAAGGGCCATTACTCCCATAATAATTGAAAGATTTTCCCCTAAATCAAACTTGACCTGTATTTTATGATTATATACCTGTGTATAAAATATGATTCCAATTTACTAAGCTTTTCAAAAGCTAACTAATGGACAACATATTTTTCATACAAAATGAAATTGAATAAAAGGCCATCGGCCAAGTGTCATCTGAGGTTTGAAATGTGTCACAAACTGCAGCCCTTTATTCGGTTTCAGAGTAACTGTATCGCCCAAAACAGAAAATATGTGTATTACAGAACCTGGTAAGCAAATAATAACTGAAGCCTAAGCAAAGACATATTACTGGGTCTCTATGAGGTTATACAAGAGGGCCAAGAGGCCCTGAATCGCTCACCTGAACAAAAAGGTTACAGGTCATACTAGGGTCATCATTTAAACAAACCTGATAGTATGCAACCATTTCCAAATGGTTCTGAAGAAGATTTTTGAATATTTTTCTATGTATTGCTATGGTTCAAACCCTGGACCCCCTGGTGCGGGGCCATTTTGGGGCCATCATTTGAATAATCTTGGACCACCAGGCAATACTACATGCTAAATTTCAAGCATCTGAGCCAAGTGGTTCTGAAGAAGATTTTTGAATATTTTTCTATGTATTTCTATAGTTCAAACCCAGGACCCCATGGGGCAGGGCCATTTTTGACCTTGGTGCTATCATTTGAAAAAACTTAGTAAAGCACCACTAGGCAATGCATCATACCAAATTTCAAGCATCTGTACTAAGGGGCTCTGGAGAAGAAGATTTTTAAGTATATTTTAATTTCGAACCCAAAACTCCCCGCCCCAGAGACATTTTCGATCCCAGAGCCACCATTTACATAAACATTGTTGAAGTCCACCAGGCAATGCATCATACCAAATTTCAAGCATCTGAGCCAAGTGGTTCTGAAGAAGAAGATTTTTGAATATTTTTCTATATATTTCTGTAATTCAAACTCAGGACTCCCTGCCGCAGGGCCATTTTGGACCCTTGGGCCATCATTTGAACAAACTTGATAAAGGACATCAACGCATGCTACATACCAGATTTCGAGCATCTGAGCCAAAAGGTTCTGAAGAAGAAGATTTTTGAATATTTTTCTATGTATTACTATGGTTCAAACCCAGGATCCCCTAGGGCTGGACCATTTTAGGCCCTGGGGTCATCATTTGAACAAACTTGGTAAAAGACCACTAGGCAATGCTACATATCAAACGGGGGTGGGGGGGTCTCCATAAGGGCCATTTTCTGGTTACAAATGGATTTTCACCAAACCTCACCAATCTCTACTTGTATGTGTTGGCTTTCATATACTGGAATACTGATCTCATTGAAAGTGTGTTTTCAGTGAAGCGCAGTGTCAAAGTGGGTGGGGTAATTCCACCCCATACCTTATCATGCATCATTTTTTTCAATTATCTCAATATGTAATAGCGACAGATTTACCATTATGATTTGAAATAATACAGGCATATATGCTAATTAACTGGGTTATATAACTTACCATTGTTTGCTTATTCAATACCAGTATATGAGCTTATAAGTGGTAACAGGAATTTCTCTTATTTTTGCTTCTCCAACTTTACGAAAAAAACACACAATTTTTCCTTATTTGTCCAGATATATATAGGAAACTTTGTATTTATATTGATATAATAGTGTACATTGCAGAATTATGAGAAAACTATCCTAGGCATATCAAACCCTGAATTATCTGCCCTTGATTCAAGAAAATATGTTATTAAATTGGAAATGTAAGATCGAGGTTCTACACTTGAAGGGTTATTTCTGATGACTCTTTTGCTCATGTTTCTAATATTATACTGATTGTTGAGCTTTCAAATCCATATGGTGCCGTGATATTACACAAGAGCCGGGCCGGGTAGCGCAATCGGTAGGGCACCTGACTCGTAAGTCAGAGGTCCTGGGTTCGAATCCCGGTCTGGCCACATACTTTCGTTTCTCCTTCCGCTGATTCAAGAAGGGTAGTTGTCAGTAACTGGCGAAAGTATGTGCACTTAGTACTGGTTAACCGCTTAGGAGGTCTAAGCCTGCCCAGGAATAGTGTGGTTAGGTTAACTGACCGTCCCGACATGACCTTAGTTGTTTACCGTGGACGTTAAGCATCAAATCAACCAACCAACCAAATTACACAAGAACTGTAACTGAACATCAGAGCTCATCCAGTTATATGCCACTTAATTACATCACATTCAAGATATCATTTTCCGACCCAAAGTCTGATTTATGGATATTATGGATTTTAGTTACTAATATATCTAATGTTATTGAATACCTTACTTTGAAATTTAAATTTCCCTAACTTTATTTAAGAGTTACTTCCCTTTGATTAACATTTTTAGGCTATTTTTGTGTATACTTACCTTGTGCATACCATAGCTTGGTAACTGTTTGAAATATCTTGATGAAACTTTACAGTGGTCTGCATGATCACAAGACACTGTAAGGCACATAAGAATGATTGCTCCCCCTTACTTAATTTTGGAGTAACTTCCCTTTGATTAATTTTTATTCTGTTACCATTCACTCCATAACTCCTTAACCCTTTGACATATTGTTTTGGAACTTCTAGGAATATGCATATAATGAGGCAATGTATCCTAAGCAACACAACTCTTACTTACGTAATCCCTAAATTATGTGCCCTTGCATAAATTTCCTGTTTATTTTGTAACTCCTTAATCGTTCAGAATATTTTAAAACAACTGAATGGTGTTGTGTATATTGTCAAGGGTTTATATTAGGACCAAGAATGGTAACTCTAGTTTACTTGGTTTATGAATTATCTCCCTTGTTTGGCTTTGGCATTTCTCAACTTAACAGTAGTATTATTCCCCGCTTGCGAAGCTCTTGTTATGCCTTTGCTTAACTTCACAGATTCTCTTCTTTAAGGATGTTCTTGTATCATTTCTTCTGGCAACTTTATGAACATTTTCACATTAAATTTCTCCTTGGAATATTTTCTTTGGTAAACATATATCCAACAGGGTCTGTCAAAAGACACTGTCTCTGTCGTTAGTTTTCAGTGAGACTTGTAAATTCTAAACTAAGGTATTCAACAACATTTGATATATATGTAACTAAAATCCATAAATCAAACTTTGGGTCGGAAAATGACATCTTGAATGTTATGTAATTAAGTGGCATAAACAAGGATGAGCCCTGCTGTTCAGATACAGTTCTTGTGTAATATCACAGGCAATTTATGGAATTGAAAGCTCAACAATCAGTATAATATTAGAAACATGAGCAAAAATGTCATCAAAAAAATACCTTTCAGTGTAGAATATCAGTCTTAAATTTTCAATTTAATTACTTATATTTTCTTGAATCAAGGGCAGATAATTCATGTTTTGATATGCCAAGGATAGTTTTCTCATAATTCTGCAATGCACACTATCATATCAATATAATTACACAGCTTCCTTTACATATCTGGACAAAAACTGAAAAATAGAGGTTTTTGCATACAGTTGGAGAAGCAAAGATAAGTAAAATTCCTTTTACCACATATAAGCTCATAGCAGGATGAGCTCTGCTGTCCAGTTACAGTTCTTGTGTGAAATCACGGACACTATATGAAATTTAAATATACCTACCAGTGTGTTGAATATCTCTCTTTCATTTTAAAGTTAATTACTTATATTTTCTTGAATCAAGGGCAGATAATTCTGGTATTGATAAGCCTAGGATGTTTTCTCATAATTCTGCAATGCATACTATTATGTCAATATAATTACAAAATTTCCTGTATATATCTGGAAAAAGAAAAATTGTGGTTTTTCGTAAAGTTGGAGAAGCAAAAATAAGAGAAATTCCTGCTACCACCTATAAGCTCATATACTGGTATTGAATAAGCAAACAATGGTAAGTTATATAACCCAGTTAATTAGCATATATGCCTGTATTAATTCAAATCATAATGGAAAATCTGTCACTATTACTTATTGAGATAATTGAAAACTAGAAAATGTGTTTATGAAACACTATGCCCCCAACCATATGCTTGTCTCTAGAGAAGGTTCATCCAATAATGCTTGTACCTTTGTACCATAGGCTTACAATGCACTAAGTCAAAAAAGGGGCTTAACTCAGTCAAAAATTTACGAATTGTTTTCTAAAGTTAATCAGGTCATCTACACCTTGGGCAATATCAACCTGCAAAAATCATGATCCTAGCATCAGGGGTTCTCCAGATATTTTGTTCACAAGCTTCCATAGGCAAATAATGCACTAAGTTGAAAAAGGGGCATAACTCAATCCAAAATTTACAAATTATTTTCAAAAGTTAATCAGGTCATCTACACCACAGGCAGTATCTTCCTGCATAAAATCATGCTCCTAGCATCAGGTGTTCTTGAGATATTTTGTTCACAAGGTTCCATAGGTTTACAATGCACTAAGACGAAAAAGGGGCATAACTCAATCAAAAGTTAATCAGGTCATCTAAACCACAGGCAGTATCTTCCTGCAAAAAATTATGCTCCTAGCATCAGGGGTTCTTGAGATATTTTGTTCACAAGGTTCCATAGGCTTACAATGCACGAAGTCGAAAAAGGGGCATAACTTTGTCAAAAATTCACAAATTTGTTTCAAAAGTTAATCAGGTCATCTACACCTTGGGCATTCTCATCCTGCAAAACCTCATGATCCTAGCATCAGGGGTTCTTGAGATATTTTGTTCACAAGCTTCCATAGGCAAATAATGCACTAAGTTGAAAAAGGGGCATAACTCAATCCAAAATTTACAAATTATTTTCAAAAGTTAATCAGGTCATCTACACCACAGGCAGTATCTTCCTGCATAAAATCATGCTCCTAGCATCAGGGGTTCTTGAGATATTTTGTTCACAAGGTTCCACAGGCTAAGTCGAAAAAGGGGCATAACTCTGGAAATACATTGCCGACGGAAAAATAAAAAAATACAGGTCTGCTTATTTTCCATACTGATTATGTGTATAAAAGTTCAAGTTCCTAGCTCCGATTGTTCTTGACTATATGTAAGGGTACCTTTGTACCATAGGCCTCAATGCACTAAGTCGAAAAAGGGGAATAACTCGATCAAAAATTCACGAATTTTTTTCAAAAGTTAATCAGGTCATCTACACTACAGGCAGTATCTTCCTGCAAATAATCATGCTCCTAGCTTCAGGGGTTCTTGAGATATATTGTTCACAAGGTTCCATAGGCTTACAATGTACTTAGTCGAAAAAGGGGCATAACTCGGTCAAAAATTCACGAATTTGTTTCAAAAGTTAATCAGGTCATCTACACCTTGGGCATTCTCATCTTGCAAAGCCTCATGATCCTAGCATCAGGGGTTCTAGAGATATTTTGTTCACAAGGTTCCAAAGGCTAAGTCGAAAAAAGGGGCATAACTCTGGAAATACATTGCCGGCGGAAAATAAAAAAATACGGGTCTGCTTATTTTCCATACTGATCATGTGTATAAAGTTTCAAGTTCCTAGCTCTTGTTGTTCTTGACTATATGTAAGGGTACCTTTGTACCATAGGCTTCAATGCACTAAGTCGAAAAAGGGGAATAACTTGATAAAAAATTCACGAATTTTTTTCAAAAGTTAATCAGGTCATCTACACCACAGGCAGTATCTTCCTGCAAATAATCATGCTCCTAGCTTCAGGGGTTCTTGAGATATTTTGTTCACAAGGTTCCATAGGCTTACAATGCACTAAGTCGAAAAAGGGGCATAGCTCGGTCAAAAATTCATGAATTTGTTTCAAAAGTTAATCAGGTCATCTACACCTTGGGTATTCTCATCCTGCAAAGCCTCATGATCCTAGCATCAGGGGTTCTTGAGATATTTTGTTCACAAGGTTCCACAGGCTAAGTCGAAAAAGGGGCATAACTCTGGAAATACATTGCCGGCGGAAAAAAAAAAAAATACGGGTCTGCTTATTTTCCATACTGATCATGTGTATAAAGTTTCAAGTTCCTAGCTCTTATTGTTCTTGACTATATGTAAGGGTACCTTTGTACCATAGGCCTCAATGCACTAAGTCGAAAAAGGGGAATAACTCAATCAAAAATTCACGAGTTTCTTTCAAAAGTTAATCAGGTCATCTACACCACAGGCAGTATCTTCCTGCAAAAAATCATGCTCCTAGCTTCAGGGGTTCTTGAGATATTTTGTTCACAAGGTTCCATAGGCTTACAATGCACTAAGTCGAAAAAGGGGCATAACTCGATCAAAAATTCACGAATTTGTTTCAAAAGTTAATCAGGTCATCTACACCTTGGGCATTCTCATCCTGCAAAACCTCATGATCCTAGCATCAGGGGTTCTTGAGATATTTTGTTCACAAGGTTCCACAGGCTAAGTCGAAAAAGGGGCATAACTCTTGAAATATGTGACCCGCGGAAAAAAGAAAAAACATGTATTCGCTTATTTTTCATACTGATCATGTGTATAAAGTTTCAAGCTCCTAGCTCTTACGGTTCTTGAGATAGGGGACAGACGGACAGACGGACAGGCCCAAACCAATATGCCCCCACAATTTCTCCGAAATTGGGGGCATAAAAATGATACATGGTAAGGTATGGGGTGGAATTACCCCACCCACTTTGACACTGCGCTACACTGAAAATACACTTTCGATGAGATCAGTATTTCAGTGTATGAAAGCCAACACATACGAGTAGAGATTGGTGAGGTTTGGTGAAAATCCATTTGTAACCAGAAAATGGCCCTTATGGAGACCCATCCTTTCAAGCATCTGAGCCAAGTGGTTCTGAAGAAGAAGCTTTTTTAAATATTTTTCTATGTATTTCTATGGTTCAAACCTAGGACTCTCTGCCGCAGGCCATTTTGGACCCTTGGGCCATCTTTTGAATAAAACTGGTAAAAGACTACTATGCAATGCATCCAACCAAATTTCAAGCTTCTGAGCCTTGCGGTTCTGAAGAAGATTTTTGAATATTTTTCTATGTATTTCTATAGTTCAAACCCAAGACCCCCTGGGGCTGGACCATTTAGGACCCTGGGGCCATCATTTGAACAAACTTGGTGGAGGAACACTAGGCAATGCTACATACCGAATTTCAAGCATCTGATCCTTGCAGTTCTGAAGATGAAGATTTTTGAATATTTTTCTATGTATTTCTATGGTTCAAACCTGGAACTCCCTGCCCCTGGGCCATTTTGGACCCTGGGGCCACCATTTAAACCTGGTAGAGGACCACTAGGCAATGCTACATACCAAATTTCAATTATCTGTGCCAAGCAGTTCTGGAGAAGAAGATTTTTAAGTATATTTTATTTTCGAACCCAAGACCCCCTGCCTTAGGGCAATTTTGGACTCTGGGGCCACCATTTGAACAAACTTGGTAGAGGTCCACTAGACAATGCTTCATACCAAATATCAAAGACCTAGGCCTAGCGGTTTCAGAGAAGATGTCATTTAAAGCAAATTGTTGACGACACATGACGGACGACACACGAGGGACGACGGACACTGAGTGATCACAATAGCTCACCCTGAGCCTATGGCTCAGGTGAGCTAACAATACTTAAGTTTAGAACGGGGCATATATACTAGGTCAAAAAAGTTCCTATACATGAAATTTCTTCTGTTGCTATGGCTATTGCAGAAATTAAGAACATATATAGTTTACTAATTTCAAAATAGTATCCATTTGCCTATTGAACAAACTTATTTGTTTTGGTTTCCTAAGACTGCACATGCTACAAGGGACGTTTGGATATGCAAGGGGTAATTTTTCATTTTCACAGAGTAACATCATTAAAACTGCCCAAGTTCACAGTTTTTAAAATTGGTTTGTGAATAATGATTTCCAAGATTCCGCGCTCCATACACAAGAGCAAGGCCTTAGGTAAGGCTACTAGCCAAAGAAATCAAAATTTGACCGCTTCTGATACGAAAATTTGAACCATAAGTCAGGGTACTGTGATTCCTTTAAAGACTGTTTAAATGCCACTGTCAGTGGGATTTCCATAGAAAATCGAAAACCGTAATGGCTAGCGGGCGTTTAACAATTCTTCCAATTTTGTTATTATGCCATGAAAACAATGACATAACAAAAATGTTTATGAAGAAACTTTGAAAAAAGACCGACAGGTACAGTAATAATGATGCCTTGAAAGTGTTGACGCACGCACCCACGCACCCACCCACCCACGCACCCACGGACGGACGACGGCTTGACTCCCATCCTATAAGCTCACCTCTGAGCCTTCGGCTCAGGTGAGTTAAAAAGGGAGAGCAACCATTGTTGTACGCGACACATCATTGGGACTTCATACACATTGCTATGAAGTTTCATGAAGATATTCCAAACAGTTATCTAGTTCTGGCGCGCACAAGACCTGTAGGGTAAACAACGCCCGTTTAAATGTCATAAAGCAGAAACAGAGTGAACAAGATTGCCTACAGATAGACAGACAAAGTGGTACATGGGAGATAACCTAAACATACTAGATAGACCTATTTTGGTTGTACTATATTCCCTTGAAATGATTTTTGTAATATACATACCATTTATTTCTAATGGTTAAGGAGTTAGAGTAAACAGGAAATTTATGCAAGGACAGATAATTCAGTAAGTAAGCCAGAGTTGTGGTTCTTGTTCAGGATACATTGCCCCATTATTATACACATTCCTACAAAGCTTCATTCTAATATTTCAAAAGGTTCAGGAGATATGGAGTGAATGAGAAACACCTGAAAATACTAATCAAATGGAGGTTACTCCAAAATTAAGAAAGAGAGAGCAACCATTCTTATATATGACACATTGTCTTGTGATCATGCACATTGCTATAAAGTTTCATCATGATATTCCAAACGGTTACCAAGTTATGGCATGCAAAAGATAAGTAAACACAAAAATAGGCTCAAAGTACTAATGAAATGGTCGTAACTCTAAAACGAAGAAAGGGAGAGCAGCCATTTTTGTACGCGACACATCGTTAGGAATTCATACACATTGCTATGAAGTTTTATAAAGATATCCCAAACGGTAATCTAGTTATGGCGCGCACAAGACTTGCAGGGAAAAAATTGATCAAAGGGGCATAACTTCGAAACTAAGAAAGGGTAAGCAACCATTCTTGTATGCGACACGTTCCCCCAACCTAATACATATGCCTATTAAATTTCATGAAGATATCCCAAATGGTTACTGAGTTATGGCGCGCACAAGAATGTTTACGGAAGGATGGACGGACGGACGGACAGCGCCACGACATAATACGTCCGTTTTTTCAAGATGGGCGTATAAAAAACAATCAAAGGGGCATAACTTTGAAACCAAGGAAGGGGGAGCAACCATTCTTGTAAGCGACACGTTCCCCCTACCTAATACATATGCCTACCAAATTTCATGAAGATATCCCAAACGGTTACTGAGTTATGGCGCGCACAAGAATGTTTACGGACGGACGGACAGCGCCATTACATAATACGTCCGTTTTTTTAAAAACGGGCGTATAAAAAGGGCCATAACTCCCATAATGATACACAGATTATACCCTAAATTAAACTCAACCTGTATTTCATGACTATATACCTGTGTATAAAGTATGAATTCAATACACCAATGTTTTCAAAAGATATTGAACGGAAATCATTTTTTGTACATACAGACAGACATACATACGTACGTAGGTACACATCCTACAGCAGTGTATGTACTGACAGTGATGATACTATATGCTCCCCCCCATAATGTTGTTTCACATCTTTTTTGAAGTTTTGCATGACAAGTTTGAAACCCATCAATATAGTGTTTTGAAGGCAAAAAATAAAAAGAATCCCAGTCAAAGTAGTGCCGTGAAAATGATTAGGCAGCTGTGTTGAAAACTGTTGGTCAGTTATCTCTGAAGTTCATAAATTCATGCTTAGTGTCTCAGAAAGGTAGAGCATTTTTGGACTATGTTTACATATGTTACTTTGGAGGAAATGAAGTGTAAACAGTTTAATTGCAATGAAATACAGAAAGGGGGGTGGGGAGTGGGGGGCAAGTTGAAATCTTGGGGGGGGGGGGGGGGGGGGCAAGTTGAAATGAGCCGCGACACGAGAAAACCAACAAAGTGGTTGTGCGCCCAGCGCAGACTCAGATCAGGCTGTGCATCTGCCCGTTCTGATCAGAGTCTTTGCTATATGCATGGAGGTAGCTTAGACTCTTAGCTAACCTTCGAGCACATAACGAAGAGTCTGATCAAACTGGGCAGATGCCCAGGCTGATCTGAGTCTGTGCTGGGCACACAACCACATTGTTGGTTTTCTCATGCTGTGGCTCAAATTTATTTCAGGTTGCCCCCTGGCCAAGTTGCTGTCTGGGCCTTATTTCTAACACTGATAAATCATTCAGACCATTGTTTTTTGTAGATAGACAGAGGATCTTACATGAGTGCTTATGTATTATTGAATTTATTAAACAAGTTGGGGGAAAAGATAAGATGCGAAGCTATGCTAAGCATCTTATCAGTTTTCCCCAACAAGTTTAATAAATTAAATAATACAGAAGCAGGAAAGCAAGATTCTATTTATTATATGACAGTTAAATCACATTTTATTAGCAAATTTTGCACTAAAATATCACAATTTTGCAATTAGAAAACGACGTCAATGCATCACTTTACGGAGTAATTTGCATATTTAATCCACTAGTTAATTATCGTTTTTAATGCATGGCTTTATTACACTCTCAGATGTGATGTCATATGATAAAATACAAACCAATTATAGCTCTCAAGAAGAAGAACATTGGTGTATTAAAGAAGACAAGAGACTGCACACCTCCCGATAACACTCACCTCCACTCTTCAGGAAGGAAGGGTCTGTGTGGATTATGGCCACTGGATTCTGGTGCATCCCTAGATGATCCGCAACACGACAAAACCAACAAAGTGGCATCTGAGCCCAGCCAAGACTCAGATCAGCCTGGGCATCTGCCCAGTCTGATCAGAGTCTTCCCTGTCCACATTGAGCTAGCTTAGACCCTTAGCTACCCTTTAAGCATACAGCGAAGACTCTATCAGACTGGGTGGATGCCCAGGCTTATCTCAGTCTTCACTGAGGGCACATGCCACTTTGTTGGTTTTGTCATGTCCCGGCTCATATATACACCCCAAAAATGTGCTCTTTTTTTTTCTATTTCTTTTTTGGTGCTGTAAGTGTTGGTGTGTAGTTGAGCAGGAAGTGTCAGGTTTCAAATTTTGCTCCATATGGCATTAGACCTATCAAGTCCAGAATTAAATACCAGTCAGAGCTTTAGATAAGAGGGAGTATTTGGAGATAATTAGGGAAAATTTTGTTAATTCTACATAAAAACATATGTTGTGACCCCTCATCTGAACCATCTCGACAAGACAGTTCAAATGAGGGGTCACAATATATGGTTTCCATGGGAAATAAGAACAAGAAGCATTTTGGTTTCCATGGCAACCAATAAAAAGAACAGTGAGCCAAAAAAACATATGGCTGATAGAGGACCTCTAAAGGAACATTTCTATGAAAGTTTTGTCAAAATATCTGCAATGGCTTGGCAGTATATGGCATTTTTCGATTTTCCCCATTATAAGTCTATGGGAACTCTAAGTTGCCATAGCAACCAAATTAAAGAGCTGATTTTCATAAAAAAAACCCATACACTTTCAATCCCCCAGCCCAATCAGCCCATTGGCTTCAGAGGAGATGTTAGAAAGTGATGACGGACAGACCACGACAGACGACATACGAGGACGACGATGGACAACTGCCTATCCTATAACTCCCCTGGAGCCTTTGGCTCTGGTGAGCTAAAAATTATCCCTCAATTATCATCAAATACTCCCTCTTATCTAGAGCTCTGATACCTGCTCTGCAAGATATTTGTGGCCAGCATCAGCTAAAATGTTAATTGCTTCAAAGCATTTCTCGCTGTCAGCTACAACTCCAGCCTCATTTGCCATTTTCAGAACCTGAAGAATAGATGGAATTATGGTTCTTATACTGTGCACATCGTTTGATGTTGCTTTATATATGTATAAAGTTCATGAAAATACCTTTGACTATTTTAGAGTTATAGAGTGGACATGATTTCCATACTGAAAATTACAATGGGGCATAATAGAAGTTATATAGTGGATATGATTTTTAGTACGCATAAACGAAAGTTCAGGAAGAGCTGTTGTTGTCACCCTGGCATCAGCGTCCGCGTCCGAGTCCCCTACTGCGTCCGGATTGGATGTTTTGGTTAAAGTTTTTTTAAAGACCTATATCTCCTTAACCCATGGATAGATTCTTTGATACTTGCACTGTAGTTAGATATTGGTCCAAAGTTAACAGGGTACCACCACCCCCCTTCCCACTCCCTGACATTTATGTCATGGACTTAGAAAATTGGGAGTTTTTTTGGACTGGATGTTTTGGTTAAAGTTTTTTAAAGCCCAATATCTCCTTAACCCATGGATGGATTCCTTTGATACTTGCACTGTAGTTTACGGTACAAAGTTTTCTGAGATACTACCCCCACCCCCCCTCAATGACCTTGATGTCAAGGTCATGGACTTAGAAAATTGTCTTTTTATTGATTGGATGTTTTGGTTAAAGTTTTTAAAGACACATATCTCCTGAACCCATAGATGAATTCTTTTTAGCTTGCCTGAACGAAGGAACGAAGGAGTTCAGGAAGAGCTATTGTTGTCACCTTGGCATTGGTGTCTGTGTCAGCATTCGTGTCAGCGTCCGCGTCCAGATTGGATGTTTTGGTTAAAGTTTTTTAATGACCTATATCTCCTCAACCCAAGGATGGATTCTTTTGATACTTGCACTGTAGCTAGATATTGGTTCAAAGTTTAACAGGGTATCACCCCAACCCACTCAGGGACCTTGATGGACTTAGAAAATTGGGATTATTTTGAACTGGATGTTTTGGTTAAAGTTTTTTAAAGCCCAATATCTCCTTAACCCATGGATGGATTCCTTTGATACTAGCACTGTAGTTAGATATTGGTCCAAAGTTTTCTAAGGTACCAATCCCATCCCCCTCAGTGACCTTGATGTCAAGGTCATGGACTTAGAAAGATGTCAAGGTCATGGACTTAGAAAATTGTCTTGATTGGATGTTTTGGTTAAAAAAAATTTAAAGGCCATATCTCCTGAGCCCATGGATGGATTCTTTTGATATTTGCACTGTAGTTAGATATTAGCCCAAAGTTTTACAAATTACTACCCAAACTCAGCTCAGTGACCTTGATGTCAAGGTCAGGGACTTAGGAAATTTTGGTCTTTATTATACATGTAGTTTTCTAATTGCATACTGATTCATAATGCTTGGCAGAGATTTAGTTTACATTTTAACTGATATCAGACAGTTCTTTGAGTTTTTATAAAACACTATATACTTACCCCACTGGATGACCTTGAAGTCAAGTCAAGGTCATTTGCATAGAATTTTGTCATGTTTGTTTTGGTTCAAGTTTTATATCTATGAAGACATAATTTCACAGTGCCAGGATGGACTTAGTTGATACTAATACTTGGACTGATGTTAGATAATGGTTCAGGTTTTTTATTTATCCTGCCCCCCCCTCGCCCCCCCCCCCCCCCCCCCCCCCCCCCACCATCCCACCCCACCACACCCATCCTGCCCCTACCCTGTAGTTCTTTGACCTCAAGCTCATGGACTTTGAAATCTCATGTGGATTTTTTTATATTTTAATTTTATTTTAAGACTTATTACTGATATAGCTTTTGTTTATAAATGAGTTGTCATTATGCATGCTTGCCTGAAGTTTATGCATAGCGATCCACACCACCATAGCCACTGTGCTATGGGCAAGCACTAATTCAGGCGAGCTATGCTGTCAGGCAACAGCTCTTGTTCTACTGACAAGACCGGTGGAGGAAAAAAAAATAAGGGTCCGCTTATTTTTCATGTACATCCCATATATAAGATTTCAAGATCCTAGCATAACGGGTTCTAGAGTTTCCCAGCTGCCAAAAAGCGTTACAGACAGACGGATGGACAGAAGGCCCAAACCAATATGCCCCTCGACTTCTCCGAAGTTGGGGTTATAAAAATGACAATGAGGCATAATTCTGTAAAACAGGAGCTGTCAGAAGACAATGAAGCAAGCCTCATGGGTGCCTCTCAGTTACTAAGACTTACAAAAATAAATAAGGTAATCTGCAGTGTCAGACTGAATAATTCTCCAAGATATATGATCAATTCCTACTAAATAGTGCTAAAAATATAAAGCAAAATCAATGAAGCATGAAATGTATGTCAGAGTCACCTAAAATTCTATGATGTTATTCAAAGTTTCAGACTACCGGTAACCCAACTAACTATAGTGTTCATATATTAAACAGTGTCAACGAAACAAATGCAAAATCAATGAATAATGAAATATACATCAAAGCTACCTACAAATTGCATGAAGTCATATGCAGATTCACACTAAACCATTATCTCACTTATGATGGATACCTACTAAATAGTGCTCAAGACATTAGTCAAAATCACTGAACCATGAAATATAGGTCACAGTGATCTATAGATAGTATGAGGTCATTCACAATGTCAGACTGATCCCCTATGGTGGGTATGATGTTAATCCATCACATAATATTGGAAATCTAAGGCAAAATCACTGGACCATGAATAAAGGTCAAGGGCACAGGAGTCAGCATGGGTGCTTTGCAGCTGCTACAATGATACGGATAAGCTATTTGTCAAAGTATCAACTTTCTTGTCTCAAAGGTGCCATCAAAACTAAAAATTTTGCCTTAAAAATGGTGCAAACAGCAAAGCCAGTCAACTATAACATATAGGTCAGGTTCATACAATTGTGTGATGCAGCTGTTACAGTCATATTTAAAAAGTTATTCAAAAGTTACTCAGGCTATCTACACCTATGGCTTTTCCAGTATGCTAAATATGAACATCCTAGCTCAACACTTTTTCCAAAACTTTGCTAACAAACTTACATTTAATTTTTCTACAAGGGGCATAACTCTCAAAGTACATGCCGGATGGAAAAGAAAAAAAAAATGAGTCTGCTTACTTTTTATGGTCTATCCACATATGAATTATCAAGGCTCCAACAGTTACAGTTCTTGAGTAATAGATCATATCTACAGTGTTTTGTACAAATGAGAAAAGGGGAATAACTCTGTCATTAAAGAACTCATTATAATTTAATTATCCTCAGAATGATCGACACATCAAATACTATTTGTGTACCAAAAAATCAGGTCTCCAGGTTGAACAGTTTAAAAGTTGGAAAAATACCAAAGTTAACAAAGGGGCATAATTCAGTCAATCTTTTACAAAATTAGCCCAAAAGTTGATCAGGTGATCTACACCTTAAGCCCTACCAGTATGCTAAATATGAGCAATCTAGCTCAAATACTCATATAGTGCACAAAAGGAGAGCGGATTTCCGGAAGGGCGCATTTCGTCACACCCTAACGGTGTAGACAAATGCACTCCAGCCTTAGGATTACCAGATAGGAAAACCAATGTATCTGTTGAAAAAAAATAAGCACATCTTTTTAAAAAAAAAAAAAGAGTAACGAATGTATACAGTGGAAATACAGAGGGAAAAAAAACACAAATACATGTAACGGATGTAGACATCTGAAAAAAAAAATCAGCTTATCTTTCCAAAAAGCGTAACAAATGTTTACAATGAAAATATGTAGGTAAAAGCCATCCACTGCCTGTGAAAAGGTTTTTTTAAAAGATGTGCTAATTTTTCTTAGTAATATTATCATTGTACACACTATTGTATACACTTGTCTACATCCGTTACACCTGCTTGGGTACTTTTCTTATCTTATTCTATTGTGTACGTTTGTTACAGTTGTTATGAAAAGATGTGCTAATTTTTTTCAGTAATATTATTGTTGTATACACTTGTCTACATCTGATACAGGCAGAGACTGGGGTTTTCCTATATATTTGCATTGTATACATTCGTTACACTTCTTGGAAAAGAGTCGCTGATTTTTTTTCAAAACACACAGATCTTGACTAGATACATGTGCTTGCAGGCCTGAAATCATTTTCTACATTTGTCTATACCGTTACGGTGTGACAAAATGCGCCCTTCCGGAAATCCGCTCTAGCAAGCCTTGGAAAGTATGTACGACTTTTTCTTCAAGAATAATGAACTGTGTGAAAAGTAGCTTAAAGTAGTTTTGGGAAAAGGCGTTTGTAAGCTCCAGCTTGCTGCCTAATCCAAATAAATTCATGTGTTGTATTATTATATATGTCTAGATGAAAAAAAAATATTGTTTAAACTAAAACATGGCAGTGTATCCACTTTCCTTAATTAAGTAATGTACCTCTTTCATACTGTCTACATCTGCTTGTTCTGCATACCCTACCAGTAGGTTGCCAAAGGTTTCACTGTTTGGCTTCAGTTGGTGAGAACTGAAATGAATTGGATGCAAATGTTCAGTTTGAAGACAACTAAACGCACAGTTTCTCCCCTGGAAGGTACTGTAGTTGTCTGTAAAACAACACAGAGCCTTAAATAAAAGGGAGTATCTGGTGATAATTAGGGATAATTTTTGTTAATTCTGGATAAAATCGTATGTAGTGACCCCTCATCTCCACGAGCCGGTTCAGATGAGGGGTCACATCATATGGTTTCAATGAGAAATAAAGAAAATTATTCCTAAATTATCATCAAATACCCCTCTTATCTAGAGCTCTGACAACAGTTGTGAAGCAACCATACTTCTATAGGGTGAAGTGAGCAATGTAGTCACTTTAAATCAGCTGACATTACCTTTTTTCTTCTTGAAAAGCCACACGAATGTTGCCTTCATTTATGGCATTTATTGTTATTTCAATATACAAATGTTTCATCAGCTGAAGATTTACCTTGTGCAAAGTTTAAAACACTGTCTGGTTCACAAAAAAATCAATACCATATTCGCTCTATCTAGCGCACCTGCTCCAATAAGCGCACCCCATGGTCATTTTTTTAAAATATGTGCACAAGCACGCCCTAAATTTCTGGTGTGTGACGTCAGAGACCTGGTAAAAATCAAACCTTATCTTAATCATAAACGAATTTTTAAAAATTGAATTGATTTGTCAGTTCCATTCTGATCACTAATAGAATGTCATTCAAAGTTTAATTCACCAATGCCTGAAATAGCATCTGACGTGACCTTAGAAAGAAAAACACAGTCATGACAGCTGTTCACAGAAGGCAACGTTTGTTTTCAGAGTGCGCTAATTGGGATGCAATTTTATTAAGTATGTTGGGAGTGTTTTTGAAAAAACTAAGCGCACTGTGCGCTAAATAGAGCGAATACGGTATGCAGTATATTACCCATCCACACACATGTACAAATAAGAAGCAGCTTATCCAAATGAAAGTTTTCCTGCAGAAAATGAAGATAATCAGTATGGACTGTTTGCAAAAGTGCAATTCAACAAATTCTGTATTCAAACCACAACTGATCCTCAGCGTTAACCTGGTAACCCAGGCAGCATGTTTTATCTGTACGCAATATGCCAGAAAGATAAAGCTTCTAGAAAAGTGTGGGTCCTTTTTCTTACACACTAATAAGCAAGAGCTGTCGACTGACAGCATAGCCTGCCTGAACTGATGCTTTCCCATCTCAAAGGCATTTGTCACTATGGCTTGCACTATTCAAAACTTCATGCAAGTATTTCCATTTTTTGTCAACATAGCTTTAAGATAAAATTCTATATCAATATTCAGTAACCTTGACTTCAAGGTCACCCAGTAGGGTGGGGGTAGTATTTTGTGAAAACTCAAGCCAGTATCTCACATCAGATGAGTATAAACTAAATCAATCCCAAGAACTATGGAACAGTATGCTATCAGAATACTTTAAATGACCTTATACTCAAGGTCACTGAGTGGGGTGGGGGTGGTATCCTGTAAAACTTTGGACCAATATCTAACTACCTAAAAGAATCCATTCATGAGAAAAGGAGATAAACTTAGTTGTGAAGCTTTAAAGTGGATGTGACCTAAGTTTTGATCCCTATGCCTCACCATAGGATCTGACCCTGGGGTAATATATAACAAGAGGGCTGAGAGGCAGGGCCATGAGGCCCTGAATCGCTCACCTGAGCAATTGACAAAGTGGCTTTTTCTTATGTCTGAAATTTTCAAAATATGAGTCTTGCGTCAAAAGTCAGAGAATGACCATGACCTCTTGTACTCATAAATCTTCATGTACTCATCAAGACAACAACCATATATACCATTATTCAGGTCAAAATCTTCAAAACTTTCCATGAAATCTTATGTTCTAGCATCTTCCCATATTTGACCATGTTGCAAAACAAAAAAGGTCATGGTAAACCTAAGGTCATCATTTGAACAGTCTTGGTAGTACTTTAGTACTCCATGCTACTTACCAAGTTTCAAGGCCATATGTGTATCGGTTCTGAAGAAAATCATTAAAGGGTTATACCATAAATGGGTATGGCGGCTATGTTGGTCATGTGACCTGGACCGTTTGAACAAATTTTTGTCCAATCAACCCCTGGACACTCTATATGAAATGTGTTAACAATTTGCCCTTTGGCTTTTGAGGCAATGTTTGAAAACATCAAAACATTAGAGATCTGGGTCAATGACCTTGACCTCTTGTACTCATAGGCCAAAATCTTCAAAACTTCCCATGAAATCTTATGTTCTAGCATTTTCCCATATTTGACCTTGTCGTGAAAACAGTCAAGGTTAACCCAAGGTCATAACTTGAACAATCTTGATAGTACTCGAGTAACCAATGATACATATCAAATTTCAAGGCCATTGGTCAATTGGTTCTGGAGGATAAGATTTTTAAAGGTTTCTATCATATATGGGCATGGAGGCCATGTTGGTCATGTGACCTGCACGTTTGAACTAATTTTTATTCCCTCAGCCCATGGAGGCTCTAAATGAAATTTGGTTTCCATTGGCCTTGTGGTTTTTGAGGAGATTGTTTCAAATTGTAAAAATATGAGACTCTGGGTCAAAGAATGACCTTGGCCTCTTGTACTCACAAATCTTCATGTACTCATTAAGATGACTATATACCAATTTTTAGGGCTTAATCTTCAAAACTTTCCATGAAATCTTATGTTCTAGCATTTTCCCACATTTGGCCATGCAACAAAAAAGGTTAAGGTTAATCCAAGGTCACCATTTGAACATCTTGGCAACATACCAAGTTTTAAGGCTATCGGTCAAATGGTTCTGGAGAAGAAGACTTTTAAAGGTTTTTAAAGGTTTTTACCATATATGGGCATGGAGGACATGTTGGTCATGTGACCTGGACTGTATCACACCTACCAATCGCTCTCATGTGAAACCGGGGTTCAGAACGCCAATCCATGAGAGGAGTTTCCGGTTTTGCAGTAGGAGAGCCAAAAAGGTAAACAAATTTGACATCAGTACAAGGTTTAAGTTATTTATTATCTCTGAAGACTATTTTTGCAATATATAAGAATATTTTTTTTATGCCTTTTGCAAACCCTTGTTCAAACCCGCTTGCATGCCTCTAAAACAGACAAACGGGGATTAAAACAGCAAGAAGGTCATCTCAGCAATGTATAAAATAATGATATATCACAGAGTTCATGTTAATTTTGATCCAATTATTGTTCAAAAGCTGTTTTTGTGTTTGATAAAAATTCCTTATACATGTATTTTCTAATATCTCATGCGGAACCGGGCTGTTGACGCAACTATTCTTGTACAGCACACATTGCCCCTATCTAATACATTTTTCTATAAAATTTTATGAAGATATCCCAAATGGTTACTGAATTGTGGAGAGCACAAGAATGTTGATAGAAAGAAGGACAGCGCCACAACATAACACATACGTTTTTTCAAATAGGCTGTATAAAACTTTGTCATAAAACTTTAAAGTGAGTGTGACCTAATTTTTCACCCCTATGCCCCACTCCAAGGCCTCACCCAGGGGTATGATGCTACAACATAGAAGGATTTGCTATGAATAATTATATTTCAAACACCAAAGTGTTCTGGCAAATGGTTGTTGAGATTTGAAAGTTTAAAAAACTTTGTGGTAAAACTTTAAAGTGTGACCCCCATGCCAACGCCGATGCAGCAACAGAGTGACAAGAATAGCTCCCTGTACTTTTGTACAGGTGAGCTAATAAAACTAGAGGTGGAAGTAAGCATAGCTTACTATGCCCCACTCCAAGGCCTCACCCAGGGGTATGATGCTACAACATAGAAGGATTTGCTATGAATAATTATATTTCAAACACCAAAGTGTTCTGGCAAATGGTTGTTGAGATTTGAAAGTTTAAAAAACTTTGTGGTAAAACTTTAAAGTGTGACCCCCATGCCAACGCCGATGCAGCAACAGAGTGACAAGAATAGCTCCCTGTACTTTTGTACAGGTGAGCTAATAAAACTAGAGGTGGAAGTAAGCATAGCTTACTAAATCCCCCCCCCCCCCCCCCCCCCCCCCCCCCCCGCATTTAAGAGTTAGGCATGTAGCTTTGTCATCTAGGTTTTACATATACACAGCATACATGTTATGACAACTACAAACAAATATTTCTCATCCCTATAATCCTTGCAGGATAACTGGGGCCGTATTCATAAAGCCGCTTAAGTCGTTGCTATGCTGTTGCTAAGGCCAAATATCTATAAAGGAGATTCCCTACAACTATGAAATTTGCTCTGGAGGAACAGTCTTTGTAAGACTGTTCCTCCATGGCAAATTTCATAGTTGTAGGGAATCTCCTTCAAAGAAATTTGGCCTTAGCAACAGCATAGCAACGACTTAAGTCGTTTTATGAATACGGCCCCTGAGCATGTCTACTCTTATCTAATGCTGGCTCTAGAGAGAAGTCTGGAGGAATCTGTTGTAAAAATGGTAAAAAAAAAACTTACAAAAATATAGCAAAAACTATCAAAAGTGGGACATTATTCAGAAAAAATGCTGGCATTTTAAAACTTTAACTCAGTGCACATCTGTATACTAATATGTGTTCACACAATATTGGTCAAACGGTTTAGAAGTATATGTAGCTACAACAAACTCTGTTTCCGGAAACTACAAAGGAGCATAACAAAGCTGGAAAAAACCCTTCGGAGAAACCTTTCCGGAAAAAATGAAAAATACGTATCAACTCTTTTCTTATGCTGCATCTATAAACCAAAATCAAAACAAAAATGGCAAAAACCCTATAAAATAGAGAAAAAATAAAAGGGGCATAACTCAGGCAAAAAGCGGCAGAATTCAAAATCGTAACCCTAATGCACATCTTCATACCAATATGTGTTCATGTACTTAATTTCAAGACAATCTGTCAAACCGTCTAGGAGAAGTTGCAATAACAAACTTTTTTAAGAAAAAAATACAAAGGGGCATAACTCTGCACTAAAAGCCTTCCAGGAAAAACTGAAAAATATGAATTAACTTTTTTCTCATGCTGCATCCATGCACATAATTTCAAACAAATTGGAGCAAATTTAAAGTGTTGAGGACACACGGACAGATGCACAGACAGATGGATGGACGTCGTCAAAACAGTATATACCCCTCTCAAACACAGTTTGCAACGGGGGGTGAGGGCTGGGGGGTATAAGTAAATAAATCTTTCCCCATGACTAGATAAAACACAAACATCCCAAAATCCTGGTCAGTCCATGTTAACTGAAATAGTGGCTGTTTTGCTTTCTTATCTGTCCAGATAGCAGAGGAAACTAGTGTCACGTTGGAGTTACCCAAAAACACAAGCTCCGCAAGCAGGGCAATATATGCCAGTTTCACTCTTTTACTAAGGCATACACTGATTTTTCATGGCTATTCCATATATGAAATTTATGGTGAGATAGTTCTAATGAGGGGTCACAGTATATGGTTATATAGAGGAATATGGAAAATTGTCCCATAATTGTCCCTGCTTCACCTTCTTACATCCTTCAGTTGAGCTACAGGCTTACACAAACAATACATACACAAGCACACTTACCATATGAACCTAAACATTTCCATAGCTTTCTCAGTATCTCTGAAAATGAACAAGACATAAAGGGTTGCAATTGTCTTCAGTATTATAGGTGCTAATATCTGCTCTATTGGCAAACAGAGTTTTTATTTTTTTCCTCCAAATGTTAACATATTATAGATTTTAAATGTTCATTCTGGATTTTACGATGTATTCTATTCTATTCTATCCCATAACCTTACAAGGTCACTGGGTCACCACAGATGACTTGGAAACTTGTCCTGTTTTCAGCTGCCCTAGTTAAGCTCGCAAAGTCCATTCCTTTCCACTCTTTAATATTGTCTGCCCACCTCTTCTTCTGTCTACCTTTTCTTCTTTTTCCTTTCACTGTGCCCTGTAGAATCGTCTTTGTTAAACCAGAAGACCTTGAGACATGGCCAAACCACCTTAGTTTCCATTTCTTGACCAGGGTCAGGAGTTCATCATATTTTCCAAAAGTCCAATGGCTGCTTGGATCTTCCTGCAAACCTCCTCATTGGTTATATGGTCCTTGTACTAAATGTTCAGTAATCTTCGGTAGCATCTCAACTCAAAGGCCTGCATTTTGCATCTCAACTCAAAGGCCTGCGTTTTTTTCTAATTTTGCGGTCAAGGTCCACAACTCACAGGCATACAGAAATATGGAAATGACAAGGGACCACATAAGTTTCACCTTTGATCCAAGAAACTATGTATATACAAGGGTTATCAACAAATTTGAGAACTTTTGGAATATCTCAATAACAAACTAGAAATGTGTCCATAGTACACAGATGCCCCCACATAGTGCCTTGAGTAAGTTGGTGCCTTGATTAAGGTACTGGCACTTGTCGGATAAGCAGGTTCATAGAGGCAGACTTGTATAATATAAAGGCCATAGCCAAAGCATTGCCGAACATTTGAAATGTGACACAAACTGCAACCCTTTATACAGTTTCAGGGTCATTGTATGGCCAAAACAGAAAATATTGTGTATTACAAAACATGGTTAGAAACCAAGTCAGTGGACCGTTTCATATGGATCATCATGACCTGATTCTTGTAAATTCCTGTTGTACTTATAGATATAAATCCTAATACAAAGTTTCAAGTTGCTACAATAACAGGAACTCTAAAATCTACCTCTTACAAAAATCTTAACCTTGCAAATTTCGTTAAAGTCCTAAGTCAGAGGACCGTGGCATATGGATCATCATGACCTGATTCTTGTATATTCCTGTTGTACTTACAGATATTAATCCTCATACAAAATTTCAGGTTGCTACAATGAAAGGCACCCTTAAATCTACCTCCTACAAAAATCTAAAACTTCCAAAATTAGCCTAAGTCAGAAGTCAGAGGACCGTAACATATGGATCATTTTGTCCTCATTATTGTGCAGTCCTGTTGTACTTATAGACATAAACCCTCATACAAAATGTCAAGGCGCTACCATAATAGGAACCCTGAAATCTACCACTTACAAAAATCTTAACCTTGCAAAATTAGCCTATTTCCAAAGTCAGTGGACCGTGACATATGGATAATCATACCCTGATTCATATGTATTCCTGTTGTACTTATTGATATATATCCTCATACATAACTTCAGGTTGCTACAATAATAGGAACCCTGAAATCTACCTCTTACAAAAATGTTAACCTGAGTTTAACAGGATCACATACGTATGGACGTATGTCCTTACAGACAGACTGACAGATGTACAGACGGACATACATACGTATGTACATATATAATAACGTACACACATAGGCACATACGCACAACCAAAACACTATATGCCACCGGCATCATATGATGCAGAGGCATAAAAAAGATACACTGGAGCTCCCCTATAACGTGAGTGCCAGGAGCCATAAAATCGAACAGCGTTATAAGTGGCGTCAGTGGTCCTGAATACCCCCATCCCCACCCACTAAAGATGTTCGTAGGGCTTATTCAACCATAACCAGATAGAAAAAACATATTTACTGCTTGCCTGACACAAAGGAAATCATCACTGAAGTAGCAATTTAATCACCATATTCTTACTTATCGTGAAAATGCTCCGCGAAATAAAGAAACAAAGTGAAAGTAAAAGTAGAACCTTCCGTAAATAAACCAGAAACACGTGATGTGTATGAGTGCTGACTCAATATTATTGGCTTAACGGGGCCAATACTACTGAGCCAGTATTCACAAATTTTTTTTTGTTTGAGTTAACTCCTTGAACATGATTGTAAACGGTACTTGCTAAAAGGTACCTTCAGACTAAATTTTTTTTTTGCGCCAGCCTGCTCATAATCAAGTCAGGTCAGATATTGTTTTTGCTTGTCAGATAATCCGAAACAGACATGTTGTTTTCAACCATGCTGTTTACCAGATCACGGCGGTAATTCTGCTTGAAAGATGCAATAATTCCCTGGTCCAGAGGCTGCAGTTTTGATGTCGTATTTTTTGGCAAAAAACAGCTTTTATTTTCTGGTCAAGGGATGTAAGGCATTCAATGCCTGGATGTGCAGGGCAGTGGTCCATGAGTAAAATGGCCTTAGGCTCCATCTTCTTAATTCTAAGATGTTGCCTTACTTTAGGCACAAATTCCTCATGCATTTATGGAGTTAGCATAGATGGCTGGCAAAGTTTTCATGTTGACCTGATGTAAACACCTTGGCTTAGCAAATTTTCCGATGACAAGAGGCGTCAGCCTATGACAACTCGACTTATTGCAGCACAATAAGGCAGTGATTCTGTCCTTAATACACAGTTCCGATAATAGCCGCTAAGCTCCGCCTGCTTAGTTACTGTTACTACGTCTCACAAGCTTTACACAAAGATGGCGGAAAATCAAATGACATCTGCAAGTGCCTGCTAAATGTTGGCGATCTATGGCGAAGAATCAGCCTCCTCATGGCCTACACATGGCAGTTGGCGCATCATACATTTCCGATGCGTTCTGTTCTTGCAAAGCAGGGTAAATTTATTAAAAGTGGTGTTAGTTTGTTTTCTTTAAACAGGTGTACATCCTTTCATTAACTGAAAGGTAAAATCACGGACTTCTGTTGGTATTGACCCCGTGCGATTTGTTTGTGAGACTATGTCACGTGCCAAGTTGTCGTTGCACTGGCCAGGTATACGATATCATGTGATTTTGTGTGACATTCTGGGCGTGGCTCGGAACTGTGTATCTGCTTAAAGCCCAACTTCTTCTGGTCATCGGATTTTGAAGCAAGGGTCTTATCAGGCAACATCTTAAAATACAATGCAGTCTCATAATAATTGTAAATTTGGTCACCATTGTATCCGCCGTCATTTATCAGTTTTGCCAGTTCCTCTGGGTAAGATGCGGCTGCTTCTTCATCTGCAGACCGCTGCTCACCCCAAATAGAAACCTGCAAAATTGTGTGGTGATCTTTAAACCTCTTCAGCCACCCTGTGCTAGCCTGAACTTATCATCATCTCCGTGGAAATCCTTATGCATCTTCATTGCTTGGGCTTGGATGACAGGGCCGGAGATAGGCGTGCCTTCAGACTGAGCTTGAGTAAACCAGGTCTAAACTGCTTCCTCAAGCTGCTGGTCTTGGGCAGTCCTAGCTTGTTTACGTGCCTGGCCACAGCCATCAGAATTGCTACTGGCCACCTGTAATTTGGCCTCTCCTTCAGCCACTCCCGCAATGTAGACTCAGGAATCAACACCTCCTTACTAACTTTTGCCTTTGTTTCACCATGCAGAATGCGCTCCACAACCTTAAGTTTGTCCATGATAGAATAAGCCTTCCTTTTCTTCGAAGTCTGACTTGTTGCCATCATGACTCAAACTTACTTTTTTACCTTCAATTAAAGCAAAACATAGCAAAGAAAGCTGAACAAAGGTGAAAAAAAAAACACACAATAAAACGCAATAAAACAATACTTATGTGAATCAGATCTGTGTAAGAAAGCGCAGATTGTTGGGTACAAATGTACTGACGGCTATTAAAGAAATCAAACTTTTATTAGGACATTTCGATTTGGTCAGGATTTACTCAATTTGTAAGAATTGACACCGACTTTGAAACAGATATTTGTTCACCTGGTGACACATGCGCTAATTATCGAAGTCTTCTAAAAACATGATCAGTGTTTACACCATGGCAAGACTATCAACGCTTTTCTTATCGGTGATAACCTGTGACACGTTATTGATTAAATTTATACAAACAACCCAATAAACTGTAAATAGTAAACACATATTTCCGATGTCGTAAAACTGCCGAAAACCGCCGAAATATTCGCGATCTGTTATTTGTTTGGAGTAAAAAATGGGTGACACAGGACCATCGCGTTATACTGGTTTTTGCTGTATATTGGTCCGCGATATAACGGAGCTCCAGTGTACTTACAGTTGCTATTTATTCTTTCTCAACATAGTATCCCTTGACTTTGATACTCATGTAATATCTTCATAACCATGCCTCAAATGCGTGACACTAGTCTCAGCCAAACTGAGCAAGAAAACAACCCTACTTATCAGTAATATTCTATTTATATGCAGGTAAAATTTCATGCTCAACCCAGCTGAGCATGAGAAAAGTTTTATAACCTCGTGGCCTGGATGCTTGTCTCGAATTGCTCTTTGAAATGGGACTGGAATGAGATGTGCAAAGTTCTCTCAATTGACAGTATATTCACTGGCACAATAAGATTCAGTACTATTCCTGTGGCGTGATGGCGATGGAGCAGGCTTTCACACATAACTCTGTTGCTTGCTTTCAGGCTCAAAGAAGGGAAACCATGTTTCGTCACATGTAACTATTTTAATTGGCTCAAAGAAGGGAAACCATGTTTCGTCACATGTAACTATTTGATTTAGAAACTAATCTCCTCCTTCTGCCTTCTGCCTGGTAAGATCACGACAGATTTGCACCCTTACTCTCTTTTATTCAGGCTGAAGCAAATGAGGTACCCATCTGGCACAAACACATTTTAATTAAAGCTTACTGGTCTTGGGCTTGGGCTGTGCCATAGCCTAAGTCGAACTCCTCAGCTACTTTTCTAACAGTCACTTGTTTCTCTTCCATTACATAGGACTCCAAAGAGGCACATTTTCCTTCCTTGTCTGTGTCACAAGACGCCCAGGAGGTGTGTCATGTTTTGAGGACCTTCTACCGTCATTAAATCAAGGCCATCATTTACGAATACAAGATTTCACAAGAGCAGCTTCTATGTACACTTTTTGCAAATCCTCTTAATTCTGGTAAATTCTTCCCAAAATTTACATAGAATTTATTTAGAATCTAATTGTTGTCCTCTGTTCTGCAATGACATCCTCAGTCATTTCTCGACAGTGAGAGTGATGTGTGGCGTAAGGATGTGAAACTACTGAGTGAGTGAGTGAACTCAGGTTTAACGTCCCACCAACAACTAGGTCATATGAAGACGGGTCCTCGGTTTTAAAAACCCATTTACCTTAATACTGTTAATTAGTGGTATTTCTGGCAATGGCTGTTACTACAATACACAGTTCTGAGCCACACCCAGAATGTCACTTAAAATCACCTGATAGCGTATACCTGGCCAATGCAACAACAACTTAGCAAGTGACATATACTCACAAACAAATCACACGTGGCCAATACCCAACATATGGACCATCATGACCTGATTCTTGTAAAATCGTAGATCGCCAACATTTAGCAGACACTTGCCTTTGTCATTTGTTTTTTCCGCCATCTTTTTGTAAGCTTGTGAGAAGTAGTAACAGTAACTAAGCAGACGGAGCTTAGTGGCTATTCTCGGAACTGTGTATTAACTAGGCTCTAAATAACGCCCCCCTTTTGAAAAATGCAATGTCCCCAAGGTGTTTAATTCTGGTAAATTCTTCCCTAATTTTACTTAGAATTTTATTTGGAATTTAACTGTTGTCCTATGTTCTGAAATGACATCCTCAGCCATTTCTCGACAGTGAGCGTGATGTGTGGCCTCAGAATGTGAAACTACTGAGTGAGTGAGTAAACTAAGGGTTAACATCCCACCAACAACTAGGTCATATTGTTATGAATATGGTGTTTAATTTGGAGTAAATATTTTCTTTTACCATGATTTTGCAGTTTTTGGATGTTTACTTGGTTTGAAATAAACAAGTTGTTTACATTGTACTTTAGAACTTTCTGGAATAACTATTTTTAGTACTGACAAAATAATAGGACTTTCTGTTGTAAACATTAAGAATTTTCTGGTATGAAATTATGTCAGAATTGAGTACTTTTTGGTAAGATCTATTTTTGGTTAGTTCCGGAATGTTCCTAGATATTATATAAAGAGGACAGATTTTCATTTAGATCATCTTTGTATGAAAACTTTCACCAGTCTATAGTAAAATAAGTTATACTGGAATTTAAATATATTGGATTTGGAAATATTCATGTGCTCATACATACTTTATCTTCTGGGATCAGGAATTATTAAAGGACTTGTGTTTTAAATTCTGAGGGACATTCAGACAAAAATAAGGTATCGTTAATTACATATTTTCTTGATTAATTAATGACTGTTTTATTTTGATGTACAAGTAAATAAATTTTGTTAAGTTTAAAAACAGGCTTGTTGCTGGTTTACTTCCATCTTTTTGTTACCTCCGCCAGGTCGTAACAATATGAAGACAGGTCCTCAGTTTTAAATACCCATTTACCCTAGTACTGTTAATTAGTGGTATTTCTGGCAATGGCTGAGTTACTACAATTTACTAGGCTCTAAATACCCCCCCCCCCCCTCCCCTCTTTGAAAAATGCAATGACCCCGGGGTGTTTAATAGAATTAATATAGTAAAACAATGCATTACTTACCCAGCTTTGCAAAATCCTCTTATAAAAGAATTGTATAGTTCAATGACTGATTCCATTCCAAGTGTCTTCATCTCTGAAAGCAACTCGCTGAAAGACATCACAAATACAGGTATTTCAAGAGGAAAACAAGTGTACCCCATAACTTATTATCATATTCACAGTCCTTTATTCTGCTCAAAGTAGTATCTCACCTGTTTGAGTATTGTCACAAATTCTAACACAGTGGGCCTATAGAAACAATGGCAAGTTTCTGTGTTTGATTCTGCAACAATTCACTATTTCGGAGCGTGTGAGTCACTCTGCAGAACGATGAAATTTGCTCTGGAGGAACATTCTTTTCAGACTGTTCCTCCATAGCAAATTTTATAGTTGTAGGGAATCTCCTTCAAAGAAATTTAGCCTTAGCAACAGCATAGCAACGACTTAGGTCATTTTATGAATACGACACCAGAGTGACTACATTTAGTTTAGTATTTTAATCTAATATCATATTTTGATGAAACCTGATGAAAATTTCTGATTTTTATGTTTGTTAAGATAAGCATATGTGCAAAAACATTATAGCTGGGTGAAAGAATTAAGTACAAATTACCTAGCTGTCTCCATATCACCTGTCTCACAAGCCGAAGCTGTCAACAAATGGTAAGATTCCTGAAAAGTACAAAAACCCAGAAAATCTATATGAATACTAGAGGTGAAATGGTTTAGCGATATTCCAATATATTGTAATGTGAGCTGATCAAATATTGTACTGCAATCCTGATTTGACTGAACTGTTTTTTTGTGATGTATAGAAAAGCAACTGCCCTTCTTGCCTTTCCTCCTGGCCATATTGCTCTCCAAACCATTCCAAATGCCCTGAAAATAATGCCACTTTATCCTTCGGAGAAAGATACCTTTTCTACCATGTGTTTGCACAGACGTCTACAGACCCAAATACACAACAGTCATCTGACCAATAAACTGTCTATAAATAGATTAGTGTGTATCATACAGATGTACTGGTTACCTGCTACTAAGGAGTCTTCTTTTACAAGAATATAATTATCTACCTGTACAATACTGGAAAATACAGATGACCTATAAATAATTTCTTCTATCTGCATATACCATGTACGCTAATAATGATAATAATAGCAACCAAGGAAATTGTGACTGTTCTTTACATATCTCAGTTTGGTTTAGTTCAAGGTCATTCTGCTTAGTGACCAGAGAGAGAGTGCACATTCATTGCAGTTCTCACAGTGCAGCCTTTCTTTAATACTGGTGTAAGATACAAATAATTTCTGCACTAAGGTGTTTTACTGGATAACTGATTCAGTTTTACATCCTTTTGATGTATTTCAGTCATTCTGAGCCAGTGAGATAATAGACCCCTTAATTTTAGGCTGGACCTCTATGAATTGCAATACATATTGCAATATGGGTCTAGCATATTGCAATACATTGCAATACAGTTTTAGCCGTATTGTTACACCCCTGAATACTGTAATTGTCTTTATATTCATAGGTCCCAAGTTTTACAATTTGTCACATATTCACAGATATTTACATTCACTGTTTTTCTATAAAAAGCACATAATATGCAAATGTGTTGTACATCACTATAAAGGTCTGATATTGGTCTTTCATTTCATATATGACATATAATGCTATTCTGCATGTTGATCCAGGTATTTGCATTATACATTGAATCCCCCTCATATATCCCTCCCGGTTTCTGAAGCAGTTGCAACAAAAGTAGTCATTAATAATGAGATCTGTCAATATGCAAGCTGCTTTGTTTTCTACCACCAAGCAGAGAGTATGTTGTAAAGTATATGTGTTACAAGAAAACAGGGCCAAAAATGAAGCTGATGTACCAACTTCAAAAAGGAATAACTCCAGCACAACTAGTCCAATCTGGCTCTTTTTCAAATTCCTTATGAAAATCCAAAATGCCTAAGAGTTTCATGAAGATCAGTCAAACAGTGAGGCTTCTCAGGCAGTTCCTTATGGCAACTTCTAAATGGCATAAATGGTTTAATCTGTCTCTTTTACTTTCTCATACAAGAGCTTATGAATACCTAAAATATGCATGAAGTTTCATGAAAATCTGACAAAAAACTGAAAGCAGCTCTACTGTTCACAAGTTATTCCCATTATAAGACTATGGCAACTTCTAAGAGGAACAGTTCTGCCGTATCAAAGAAAATGATACAGCCATATCATGAACCAAATTGGAAAGAATCCAAAGTGGGTTACAGAGGTATTATGTGCAATCTATGTTACAAAATGTACATATAACAAATGCCCCTGGAGGATTTTTAAACCCCTGATTAAGACCTAGATCCTGAATCTCATTCTCATTTTGCTATACTTTTCTATGAAGTTCACTTCCAGAGTTTAAGAGAGTATTCATGGGGACATAATTTGACCACTGACCAAACTATTGTCAAGTCCCTGACATTGGGTGACATCATCACCTTATTATTATGCTTTACTTTTCTGTGAAGTTTGATCAACTACATTTCAGTGGTTTTGCCTATTCATGGCAACAGGATTTGACCTTTGACCCCTTACTGTGACCTTGACCTTGAGTGTTGGAACCTAAACCTTGTGCATGACATCCTAGATATGAGCAATCAAAAATAGTAGACGCAAAACTTTGATGTAATTTAAGTCACACTTATTTACCCCAGGTCTCCACCCAAGGTTGTGACTCTAATGTGTAAATATTTCATATCAAAGGAAATACAAAAAGAATCCAACAACTGCTTACAGATGTTAGCAAAAAAAATTAACATAAAACTTTGACCTAAACTAAGTCCTAGTTATGGGCCCACCCAGGTGCCCGATCCAAATGCTAAGCTATTTCATATGGTGAATAAAATACATACATGAGCGTCGACACGACAAAACCAACAAAGTGGTTGTGTGCCCAGCATAGACTCAGATCAGCCTGGGCAATAGCCAATAGCTAACCTTTACGCTGCTAACAAAGGCTCTAATCAAACTTGGTAGATGCCCAGGCTGATCTGAGTCTATGCTGGGCGCACAGCCACTTTGTTGGTTTCACGTGTTGCAGCTCAACTATTCTTTAAATGAACAGACATGAGTGAACAATAAAAGCATCGTAAACGACTGCGTAATACCCCGCCACTGCAAACCAATACCCCGTCTTCTATCTTTTATACATTTTTTTTTATCATGACATGAACCTCATGAACAGAATTTTTTCATAATTTTATACATGTATATAGCTCTGGGGCAGTGGCAGGTAACCTATGTGGACTTAATACTACTTGTAACAGAAAGCTTATGTTATTTTATTCATTTCTATGAAATTTCATCAAGATGTACCGAAAATCTGATTTTATATTGATTTTTTCATGATTTCATACATGTATACAACACGTGTCAGGGGCAGATAACCACTGGGGAAAAAATTTTGATCAAGACATAAAGCTTATATCAGTATGATAATTTGTTACAAGTTTCAGAAAAATCCCTTTCGACTCTAATTTTATACATTTTTTTCCATTATTTCATACATGTATATAGCCCTAGGGCAGGGGCAGATAATCCAGGTGGACAAAATTCTGCTTATAACTGAAAGCTCATGTTACTTCGATCATTTCTGTGAAATTTCATCAAGATATTTCAAAGTGTAAAAGAACTACAGACCAAAAACTGTTTTTAAGACCATGAAAAGGGCAATAACTCCATAAGAAGACATCGAAATTTGCCCAATAACAATCCCAACCGAGATCTTCCCAAGACCAATGCACATGCCATGTATGAATAAAATCCGTTAATAAATACTCAAGTTATCGAACGGAAACGAAGTGCTCACGGACGGACGACCGGACAGACGTACGTACGACGGACGGACGGACACACGGACAGCCAGCGGGAAAACATAATACCCCGCCACTAACGTGTGGCGGGGTATAAAAAGTTTATATGCAAAACTTTCACTTAAAATCCTCAAATGGACAGGTGAAAGATGAATGAAGAAACAACTAGACAAACAGATTAAATGACAACAAGAATTCTGTGGACTGCGGTGTCTTACCTGTCAGAGCATTCTCATAAAATAGAACTAAACCTGAAAACTCAACCAAAGTTTACATAGCTGCCGCTGACAACACCAGAGAATACATGTCTCGCTTCTGATAGTTGCAGGTGAGACAAAAACTGTATATACCCTGACGTACTTAATAATTATAGTGGAGGGTATAACTATACAACCACAACTCTTGTCGCATGCACACCTACAGACCATGAAGAAAAAGACTGTGAAAATTCAGCTACTGTCAACGGGGGATTGTGCAACTATGGAAGCCCAGAACTATGGAAAGCTGAAGACTATGTGCTCTCACATTTCTTCAAAAAGGTAGGGGCCAAAATATTACCAGAGCTGAGCAAATATTTTCTAAGGCACATGTCCTGCCAGATTACCTGTAAAAATCGATTTGCCTTTAACAAAATTCAGCACTAAGGGCTGTGAGATTTTCACTGGTCCCACCATAAATTTGACTTGTCCAGGGTATGGAACTATCCTATTTGCTTGTTTAATATTGTATTTCTTTTTCCCTTAAGTGTACTTATAGACATACCTGGTCTGGCGTCAACAGCCTGGCAGCCATCTCTTCCAAGGCATCTGATGGTTTTACAGCATCTTTGTTTTCTAATCGTACTTTCATGTAAAGATTGTACATCTGGACACTTTTCTTCACCTCGTTTTCACCTTTGTGTAAAGAAAGCAGCTTTTAAAATACTTGCAAGTATTGTAAAATGGACTTCGTTTGTCATATTGGTTTGATTAAGTGTTTGTACAAGTGAGATTTACAATCAGGATTCTCACTATGAATTTGAGTAGTGATGTCCATCCCGGACATCTTTAGTGATGTTCTTGCTGCGCACCACTTTGTCCCAGGATAAACTAGACAATCACTAAAGGTGATGAATGCCCCCGCCATATGCCTCACTAGATGAGTAATGTGTTAAGACATATTTGTGTGAAGTTACATCAAAATCTATCAATAAATAAAGGTGCTAGAGGGATGATTAAGTTCTTCTAAAAATAGCAACTGTGACTTTACCTTGGAACTACAACCTTGAAAGGTTTACTTGACCAAGATATTGTCATACTTAATATTTGTGTGAAGTTATATCAAAATCAGTTAATAAATAAAGGCGCTAGAACCATGACAAAGATTTACATGTACCTATACTAGCATCTGTGACCTTGACCTTGGACCTACAATGCTGAAACGTAAATTTTTAGTAGATACTGTCATGCTAAATATTTGTGTCAAGTTATGCCAAAATCATTCCAGAGGGATGACAACATATTTTCTAAAAATAGCAAATGTGACCTTGACCTTGACCCTAAAATTCTGGATCGCGAACTTGTCCAAGACATTGTCACACTAAACATTTGGGTGAAGTTACATCAAAAATGTCAATGAATAAAGGGGCTAGTGGGATGATAAAGTTTTTTTCTAAAAATAGTAACTGTGACCTTGACCTTGAACCTGCGGTGCTGAAACGGTAATTTATTCAAGGTATTGTTATACTTAACATTTATATGAAGTTACATCAAAATCGATCTATAAATAAAAGCGCTGGAGCGATGCCCTAGTTTTTCTGAAAATAGCAACTGTGACCTTGACCTTGATCCTATCAATCTGTAATGCAAACTTCTTCGAGGTATTGTCATACCCAATAAAGCTGTGATGTAATATCAAAAACGGTTATTAAACGAGGCCGCTAGAGCGACGACAAAAGATGAGCTTGTATATAAGCTATGGAAATATGGTCAAAATATGTATGTCATACTCAGGGAGATAATTCTGCAATAAAGACCTGACTCAAAGTTCTGTTTCCTTTATGCACATGTCAAAGCATGTCTGAACTGTGTTGCAAGTTTCAAATCCCTACATCAAATACTATTGGAGGAGTTGCAGAGACGAGAACAGTACTACAAAGTGTCAATTATGGTCAAAATATGTATGTCATTCAAGGGGATGTAATTCTGCCATAATGACCTGGATCAAAGTTCCGTTTCCTTTATGCACATGTTCCATCCATGTCTGAACTGTGTTGCAAGTTTCAAATCCCTACATCAAATACTATTGAAGGAGTTGCAGAGACAAGAACAGTACTACAAAGTGTGAATTATGGTCAAAATATATATGTCATTCAAGGGGATGTAATTCTGCCATAATGACCTGGATCAAAGTTCCATTTCCTTAATGCACATGTTCAGTGCATGTCTGAACTGTGTTACAAGTTTCAACTTCCTGCATTAAATGCTGTAAAAGGAGTTGTGGAGACACAAACAGTACTACAAATGTCAAATATGGTAAAAATATTTATGTTATTCAAGGGGACATAATTCTGTAATAAAGACCTTAATCAAAGTTCTGTTTCCTATATGCATATGTTCAATGCATGTCTGAACTATGTTGCAAGTTTCAACTCCCTACATCAAATACTGTAGGAGGAGTTGTGGAGACAAGAACCGTACTCAAATGAGAAATATGGTCATAATTTGTATATTATTCAAGGGGACATAATTCTGCAATAAAGACCTTAATCAAAGTTCTGTTTCCTTTATGCACATGTTCAATGCATGTCTGAACTGTGTTGCAAGTTTCAACTCCCTGCATCAAATACTGTAGGAGGAGTTGCGGAGACAAGAACAGTACTACAAAGTGTGATGGACGGACGTACGTACGTATGGACGGACAAGGGCAAAACTATATGCCCCTCCCCACTTCGTGGCGGGGGCATAAAAATATGTATACAGCATCAGAAAATGAGGAGTCATGGTCTTACAAAATGCTAGTGGACCCATAGTTATGCCCATACCTGGCACACTTTCCAAGCTTAACAAGATATATCAGTCCAAGTATTAGTTGGAGGGGCAGAAATGTAGTGGATAACACGCTGGACTTCCAATCCAGGGATCGCAAGATCGATCCCCTGCTTCTCCGGTCTTTTGGATGAGACTTTAAACTGAGGTCCCGTCTCCATATGACCAAGTTGTTGGTGGGATGTTAAACCAAAGTTCAGTCATCACTCACTACCCAAGTATTAGTATCAGCTGAATCCATCATTCAGCTGATGGCATCCAGAGGGAGATCAAGGTAAAGGGGCAGAAGCTGGGTACTGTAAGCAGCTTCAAATACCTTGGAGCAGTTGTCTCAGATGATGGCTCAAAACAGGAGGTTCTCTCAAGGATAGCACAAGCCACTTCAGCTCTTGCCAAGCTGAAACCAATTTGGAGAGATAACAACATATCTCTTGGATCAAAGGTGACACTTATGCGCTCCCTTGTCATTTCCATATTTCTGTATGCCTGTGAATCATGGACCTTGACAGCAGAGTTAGAGAAAAGAACGCAGGCCTTTGAGATGAGATGCTACCGAAGGTTACTGAACATTTTGTACAAGGACCATATAACCAATGAGGAGGTTCGCAGGAAGATCCAAGCAGCCATTGGAGAATATGATGAACTCCTGACGCTGGTCAAGAAATGGAAACTAAGGTGGTTTGGCCACGTCTCAAGGTCTTCTGGTTTAGCAAAGACAATTCTTCAGGGCACAGTGAAAGGAAAAAGAAGAAGAGGTAGACAGAAGAAGAGGTGGGAAGACAATATCAAGGAGTGGACTGGAATGGATTTTGCCAGCTCAACTAGGGCAGCTGAAGACAGGACAAGGTGGAAAGGGATTGTTTTGAAGTCAGCTGTGGTGCCCCAATGACCTAGTAAGGTTATGGGATAGAATAGAATAGAATAGAATCCATCATGTCAAATTATGTCTTTATAAGACTATCCAGAAATTGTTTTGATGCCTCCAGACTTTTTTTTCTTGATGCATATTTTGTTTGCAATATTGCCCTTATTGCTCTTCCTTTTAAATACTTAAGAAAGAATTCTGTAGGGCAAAGCAGATGTCTCTGATTGAAGGATATGATGGTCAAAAACAAATCATCGATAGTTTACTTAATTACTCTTGAAAGTGACTTACACTGTTTACCTAATAATGAAAAAAGTGTTCATTATTTTCTAAGCTTTAGATGATTTCTTCAGTTATGCCCCTGAAGATTTCCGTAATGATCCTAAAAACTGGAACAGAAGTCAGTGCTCCAGATAAGATGGGGTAACAGAGATAATTAGGGATAATTTCTTCATAAAAACATATTTTGTGACCCATCATTAGAACCGTCTCATTTAGACAATTCTAATGAAGGGTCACAACATATGTTTTCGTTGAAAAATAAGAACAAGAGTTGTCAGAAGACAACAAAGCGCTCCTAATGGGTGCCTGACTCTCAAGATTACAAAATATCCTGACTCAAAACATTGTTAACATATTTAACCAGGGTTGAATGTGGTAGCTAGTGCACAAATGAAGTTTGCATCAGAAGCTAGACTAAGTTAGTTGTTCCCTTTGGCCACTATTTGGACACTTTGCGGGCATTGAGGGTCGGGTCCTCGTGCACCAGACGGAGAGATACCAACTCAGTCTAACTTATAATGCCTCATGGTGACAAAGGGTGGTTCCTAGTATGGGTTTTCACACCACCTTTACCCAGTAATTAGTCGGTCTGATGACACCTCCTTACCATTTGCAGACTTCTCATGTTTCCTTTGGCCCCACCCCATAACATCACCCCTAGCCTGAACTAGCCTGTCAAACCCTGGTTTCGGGTAAGTATCATACTACATTTAAACTTGTAAACGGTATCGAAGTTATGAGTTCGAAGAGAAATGCATATATTCATATTGCATATTTATTAAATAGTAGTAAAGGTATAAGGCAAAATCACTCAACCATGAATAAAGGTCAAGGACACAAGAGCCTGCATGGATGCTTTGCTGCTGTTGCAACCCAATGCTCCAGGGAAGGTCCTGACCAATTACAAAGCAGGTACCTCGAATGAGTTTGGAGGTACGAGCCTTAAACTTTAACCGAAAACTTAAACAAGATCATCCTAGATATTGACCTCTTGCCCCACCCTGGACAAGGATTCTTACTCAAATTTGTGGATATGATGGTGGGTGGATGAAAGGGGAGGGTAGGGGGTGTCATAGTGGTAAGGTCATTTGCAATGTCAGACTGATCCACTATGCCAGGTATAATGTTAATTCATCAAATAGTGCTAGAGATAAAAGGCAAAATCAGTAGACCGTGAATAAAGATCAAGGACACAGGAGTCAGCATGGAAGCTTTGCAGCTGCTGCAATTACAGGGATATGCTATTTGACCAAGTATCAAGTCTCTTGTGTCAAAGGTATCATGAAAACTAAAAAAAATTTCCTTAAAAACAGTGCCAAACATCAAAGTCAGTCAACCGTGACATATAGGTCAAGGACGCACAATTAAGTAATGCTGCTGCTGCAGTCATATGGATGTATATATGTACCAAGTATGATGACTGTAGCTACTGTAGTTTGTAAGATACAGAGTTAAACATCCAGTTAAACGCAAAAGCTAACATTGGGTTAACCTGATCACAGACACGACGAGAACGCTGACACGGACGCTAACAGATACTCTGACTACGACGCCGGGGGTATTGCATAAGCTCTCCTTTGCATTCCCAAAGGCGCGCTAAAAATTATCTCTGAATTATCCCTGTTACGCCATCTTATCTGGACCTCTGAGAAGTGCCACTTGGTGTAATTTCAATAGAATGTGTGATTTAAAATGACTAGAGTCAGTAAAATTACGATCATTAAAAAATAACTAATTTGTTGCTTATCATAAACTAGGGCTGTTTATTGCCGGCCAGGTAGCGATATAATACGGTTTACAATACCGTCATGACAATAAACAATACGACACAAACCCTGTAAGACTTGTATCAGTCTAACTACATATCGGTATACGGTCCAGTGCATCTTGTAAGGAGCAAGAGGAATGGAGTAAACTGATCAAAATACTGCATACCTTATAACAGGTTATTTCTGCAGGTGTTTAATTTCTGCATGTTTCTGCGGTTTTATAAAAAGAGCATAAATTAAAATTGCAGAATATTTAAACTATCTATCATTATGTATACCCTATTCATCTCCTTCCTGTTTGTTACCTCTGACAATTAAAATAATATTTAACATTTGCTATCACTAAAGTAATAAATGTGGATACTTTCAAGTGATCTCTTAAACACATAAAGAATTCATTGACGACTTAAGGTGTCATATTAAAAAGCTTATGATATTGCTTAATTATCCTAACTTATCAAGCAAAGACGCTCTACAACTGGTAATCAGTAATCAAAACTAGATGGCTGTGGCCAGCATGTCAAGCCCGCTGGCGCTTTGATAATAGTAAAAATGCTGAGCATAAGATGGCAACACCTTTTGCAACTGCAACTTGTCATCCTCAACCTGAAGTCTCTGCTTAGATGATATGGTTACACCCTGTCTTCATACAGTACACGCAACGTGAAGACTTGATCTGACACGCTCTCGCGTGACACTTAAAATCGCGAGGAAGGGATTAAAATCCACGAGATTCTCTCGCAACTCTCACGCATTTCACACTTAACTTCCTCGCGTGTTTGAAAATCGCCACGTTCCACGCAAGAAAATTCCTCGCATCTCGCGTGAAATTCATAGAGTGATGTATGCGAGAAACTTTCTCGCATCACGCGTGGAATTTTGTCCAGGTAGGTACAATGTACATGTACAGTAAATGCAAGTTTCTATACATATACCTTTACGATTCGCAATGCATTTTTTTCGACGCTGATAACGGTTCAATTAATACATTGTAAGCGTGCGTGAATAACCTAATTGATCGCATCCTCAACCCAAGTATTGTTTGACCGTTACGAATTAAGGATGTGTTGATAAACAATCATGATCAGCGTAATTTTGTTGCAATTACGCAGCGAGTTAATTAGAGAGGCTTATGTTTGAAAGAATAATGTTAATAGGTTACTTAGTAGCAAAATTCTAGAATGATGACACAGACAAAAATTTTCGCTCAGCCGCCACCGATAATAGCCCAATCCATGTCAAAACAATCACAAAGATCAAAGCGTTTCGATCAGCTTTTGAACTCAAAGCTATACCGCTAGTGGCACGTGAAATGTTTACTTATTAACCAATATAAACTTTCTGATGTAAGAGCTGTCAAGTTTCCATTAAAAGCGCACGCGACAACAATGACTTGATTAGCAAATGGGCTGTCTCAGAGGTGATTGACGTCCGCTTAACCACTCGCTGAAATATGCAAATGTGTAAACCTGTTGGTTTGACAGCTAAAAAAAAAATACGTCACAGCTGCATTCTCTTTTCAAGAAATATAGAAAATATGATTTTGCGTCGTGGATCAATAGTCAAAGTGTTTGGATTTTAAAAATGCATCAAAATGAATGAAAAATAAGAGGTGAGAAGTTTGTTTTTTATTCCGATCTCCGCGTTGCAAAATCACATTATCTATATGAAAAAAGAAACTGATTCTGCTGCGCGAAAAATTCTCAAAGTATTCGGACTAATAAACATTATATATATGTATTCATATTTAGAGGTGACTGAACGCATTCAGGGCCTTTGCCGTAATAAAATGTGAAGACGGTAGCATTTGTTGAAATACGTAAACACAGCATGTTTATAGGTCAGTCTCGTGCCTTGACATCAAAGGACGCCGCTCAGAGCACAAAATGGTGAAAGGAATCTTATTCCATACGCTGATAGTAAATATGAGGATCAGCCTGCGCAGTATTGTATACTATGCGACAAACTGGTATGCTTTACGCGTCATAGCGTGAGCGGTTTATGCCGTCTATTTGTTCGGTTATTTCTGGAATGGCTGAAATTGCCGATCGTAATTTTTGCCGCTAAAAATTTTTTAGTCGGCGCCAAAAAAGACCAGTCGGTTGGAAACCGGAATCACAACTTTTTTTAGGCCCAAAGTAAAAATATAAATGAATTACCTGTACAACATATAATGACCTGTGAAATTGATAGGAATCGTTAATCCTTTCCACTCGAAAACACGCGTCACGCGTGATTAAGTTTGACGCCGATGACTCACCTGAGCATACATGGAGTTAATCCTTTCTCTCGAAAGTTGCGTGTCTCGCGTGAAAAGAAATTGTTTTCTCGCGAGTTTAACGTCACGCATCTCGCGAGTGTCTCGCATCTCCCACGCATTTCACACGCAAAAACCCCACTAAACTTTCGTGGAAAAGATTAAAATTTCTCGCGAGAGCGTGTCAAATCAAGTCTCCACGTTGCGTGTACTGTAATTACTTATCACAGAATCAAAATAAGAATCTGTCATGTGATTACAGAGATATTAGCACTCAAATATGTTAAAACAGTGATGTAGTATTATGGGAGGGGACCTGGAGTGGTAAGTTGCATGAGTTGATGGAGTTTCAAACGTCTGGGGTACATGAAAAGTGATATAATATGTACTTTTTTGTGAAAGTAGGTCACAGTGACCTAGTTTTGAGGGGGGTGACATGGAGTGGTAAGATGCATGCACTGATGGTGTTTCAATGTTCTGGGATCTATGAAAAGGGAGATATGGGTCTGAACTTGAAAACTGAATATGCAGTACTTTTTCATGAAAGCAAGTCACAGTGACCTGGTTTTGTTGGCGGTGACCTGTAATGGTAAGGTGCATGCACTGATGGAGTGTCAATAGTCTTGGGCCTATGAAACAAGACCTGTCACAGGGCCAGGATAGCTCGCCTGACAGCGCCTTGCCCATCACTTAAAAAACTTTAACGTAAAACTTTAACATCTTGCTAACGCCGCCGCCACCAACGCCGATGCCTGGGTAGTACAATAGCTCATCCTGAACTTTGTTCAGGCGAGCTAAAATGAGATATAGGGATGACCTTAAAAACTAAATATGTGGTACTTTTTCATGAAAGTAAATCACAGTGACCTATGTTTGTTGGCGGTGACCTGGAGTGGTAAGGTGCATGCACTGATGGAGTTGCAAATGTCTTGGGCCTATGATAAGGGAAATATGAGGCTGACCTCAAAAACTAAATAAATATGTGGTACTTTTTCTTGAAAGTAGGTCACAGTGACCTTGTATTGTTGGGAAGGACCCAGAGTGGTAAGGTGCATGCACTGATGGAGTTTCAATGTTCTGGGGCTTATGAAAAGGGAGATATGGGGCTGACCTTGAAAACTAACTATGTAGTAGTTTTTTTATGAAAGTAGGTCACAGACCTTGTATTATTGGGAAGGACCCAGAGTAGTAAGGTGCATGCACTGATGGAGTTTCAGTGTTCTGGGGCCTATGAAAAGGGAAATGTGGGGCTGACCAAGAAAACTAGACATGTGGTATTTTATTGTGAAAGTAGGTCACAGTGACCTAGTTTTATTGGGAATGACCAAGAGTGGTAAGGTGCATGCACTGATGAAGTTTCAACGGTCTGGGGCGTATGAAAAAAGAGATAGAGGGCTAACCTCAAAAACTAAATATGTGGTACTTTTTCGTGAAAGTAGGTTACAGTGACCTAGTTTTATTGGGGGTGACCCAGAGTGGTAAGGTGCATGCACTGAGGAAGTTTCAATGGTCTGCGGCGTATGAAAAGGGAGATATGGGCTGACCTCCAAAAACTAATACCCAGAGTGGTAAGGTGCATGTGCTGATGAAGTTTCAATGCTCTAGGGCCTATGAAAAGGGAGATAGGGGGCTTCTTCATTTTCTTGCATACGCTAATTGTATAACAAACAATGGTCTAGGATTTAGTTAGGCAAGTTACTTTCAAAGAAGCTGCCAAATACAAGTGATTATCAGGGTTACATGTCACTTTATTTCAATCAGTATGCTGTCTATCATAAATATTGTGTGAATCTAGGTGGGCAGAGCTAAGGACAGCATTGTAATATACCGCTTTTGATTGGACAGTTGGGTTGAGCTAAGTACACAGTCCCTGTTGTAACTGACACCCTTATACTGTTTTTAGTCAACTGGTATTTAAAACGGACACGTGTAAATGCTAATACACAAAGGCTGCTACCAACATTACAATGATATGTTTGATAAACTTCCCATACTGTTAAATTCTAAGTATTGGGAAACATAGTTCTGAGCAATCAGAGCATACCCAGATCAGACTCTGATTAGGGTCTACACATTTAACCAGTCCATCTGCATTTTTTTAAATGCATTATTGCATTGTAAAACCAAACTGCTCCATTTATAGGACAATTACTGTATTATTTTAGGCCTCTGAAGTTTAAGATTTTTTACAGTATTTTAGAACAACAGTTTCCTGTATCACATACCAAGTTCTTGGAGCTTGTCCCATACTAATCTTGTATATTCAGCCCTCTTGGACACTGGAATACATACATTCAGCTTGCCCGTGGACAATAAAAGTACCCTGGCTTCAGTCAAGTTGAGTGCATCTGAAAAAGAAAACCAGTTTCATGAAATTAATTATGTTATAAGATGGGACTTTTTCCACATCTAGAAAGACCCCTAATATCTATATGTCTTGTGTAATTCTGCTATGACATGGAGATTTCTCCTCCAAAACAACCCCAAAAATCAAGATTTTGGGGGCTGTTTAGTAGAAGAACTCACCCACCTGTGAACATGACTGATTGATTGGTTTGTTGCTTAAAGTCCACGATAAAGAGCTATGGTCATGTCCGGACAGTCAGTTAACCTAACCACACCATTCCTGAGCAGGCTTAGACCTCCTAAGCGGTTAACCAGTACTAAGTGCACATACTTTCACCAGTAACTGACAACTGCCCTTCTTGAATCAGCGGAAGGAAAAACGAAAGTATGTGGCCAGACCAGGTTTCGAACCCAGGACCTCTGACTTATGAGTCAGGTGCCATACCCATTGCGCTACGGGGCCCAGCGTTTAGGAGGAGACCTCACCCACCTGTGAACATGAAGTAAGCCTAGTCACTTATCAAACAGATCCACTCAAGAATATTGGATATATATGCAAAAGAATACAAACTTAATGCAAAACGTCAATGCGACTGTTCTATAAATTTGTAAGTCTGTGACCTTGACCTAAGGTCAGCTGCTGTATCGAGATGAGCTAAACTAATCAATGTCAGCGTACAAGTAAACTTGGTCACAAATGAACAAGCATTTTGGAAACATAAGCAAAAGAATACAAACTTAACATAATACTTTAACCAACTAGAAAATTGTGCCTGTATGACACTAATGATGCCCCTGTGCAGCGCTTGTCACCGGACATGTGTACATGTAAGCACCTTTTGAGCACAAATCTGTCTGCCAAGAAGCCACGGAAAACACTACACAAAGTTCATACCCTACAATGCAAAAATGCCGCCCAAAATGACTAAGTTTTAAAGGCCCCAATTCTATCAAATTGAATATTTCCCCATTGAAAACCCACATGCACGTCTTCGTTATGTCCGCAAAAAGGATACCATGTCTGAAAAACAGCCACTTAAATCTGTGGGAGATGCTGATCATACAAAGTACCAGACATATGCCTAAAATGACTAAGTTCAAAAGGCCTTAATTCTGTCAAAATTAATTTTAGCTCCAACATAAACTCACATGCACATCTTCATTATGTCCACAACATGTATGCACAGTTTGAAAAATATGCCTTTACAATTGTGGGAGGAGTTGATTACACAAACTCCATACCCTTCAATGCAAGAATTTGTCTAAAATGACTAAGTAAGTTCAAAAGGCGGTGATTCTGTCAAAATTAATTTTAGCTCCCATAAAAACCCATATGCACATCTTCAGTATGTCCACAGCATGTATGCAAGGTTTGAAAAAGATCCATTGAAAACTGTGGGAGAGGTTGATTACGCAAACTCCATACCCTACAATGCAAAAATTGCCTAAAGTTCAAAAATTAATTTTAGCTCCAACAAAAACCCACATGTATGCACATCTTCAATATGTCTACAACATGTATGCGAATTTTAAAAAAGATCCTTTGAAAACTGTGGGAGGAGCTGATTACACAAACTCTATACTGTAAAGCATGACAAACGGACAGACAGACAGACAGACGGACAGGTGCAAATCTAAATGCCCCCATGATTATCGTCACGGGGGCATAAAATGTTAAATAGACAGATGGACAAACAGAAGGATGGGAAACAGATATAGTATATTACAATTATACCCCTCAACATACTTCATATGCCAGGGGGTAATTATATAGTGAATTACCTGGCTAATCTCTTCAGTTGGCTTGACTGCAAAAGATGTCATTCCACTGTCAGAATATAACCACCTAAACCAATGAAATGTTACCGACCACAGGTTAACATAACATAGCAAGCCCAGCAGCACCCATAATAGATCGTTGAAGAAAACCTCAAGAAAATATTTCCAGCAATTCAAACACATGTTAGACCTTTGAGTACAAAGTGTAATTCAAGACACAGTTGCAATACATGTCACGGGGCACATGCTCCCGGTTAACACCTCACCAATACCTGTGGCTTATACCTGTGTCCCAACACTTCTGAAGTTCTAAACAAATCCAACATCACAGATCACAGGGAGGGGGTGCAGGTGGAGGGGGGAGGTCTATCGCCCTCTCCTGACCCCTCTTCTCCTTTCTCCCCCCCCCCTTTACTCCCTTCTCCCTCCCTCTAGAAAAATAAAGAGTTAAATTAAGATGGAAGGTATAAATTTATATATATTATTCTTGGCAATGTGTAGTTTGATTCCAAACAATGCAGTATTGAAATTGCGACATGTTCATCCTTTGAATCAGTCTGCATTAGATATTTTTTATGTGTTTGGGTTGCCAATGTTTAAAACAAGAGGGCCATGGTGGCCCTGAATCGCTCACCTGAGCATTAATCAGTTCACTGGCTCTGGTGAAGATTTATAAGAGTTTTTACCATACTAACATTTGACCTAGTTTTTGACCCGGCATGACCCAGTTTCAAACTTGGCCTGGATATTGTAAGAATAAACATTCTGACACAGTTTCATTGAGATTGGATCAAAATTGTGCCCTCTGGAGCGTATACAAGGTCGTTCTTATATTTGACCTAGTGACCAAGTTTTTGACCCGACACGACCCAGTTTCAAACTTTACCTAGATTTCATTAAGATAAACATTCTGACAGAGTTTCATGAAGATTGGATCAAAACTGTGCCCTCTAGGGTGAACACAAAGTTTTTCTAATTTTTGACCTTGAGCCGACGTGACTCAGTTTCATAGGGGGCTTAGATATACGGACAATAAACATTTTGACATAGTTTCAAGAGGATTGGATCAAAACTATGCCTTCTAGTGCTTACACAACGTTATTCTAAGATTTGACCTAGTGACCTAGTTTTTTTACCCGACATGACCTACTTTCAAACTTGGCCGAGAGTTTATGAAGATAAACATTCTGACAAAGTTTCATAAAGATTAGATCAAAACTGTGTCCTCTAGAGCGTACACAAGGTTTTTCTATGATTTGACCTAGTGACCTAGTTTTTGACCCAACATGACCCAGTTTCAAACTTGTCTTACGTATTATGAGGATAAACATTCTGACAAAGTTTCATGAACTTTGGATCAAAACTGTGCCTTCTAGAGCGCACACAAGGTTTTTCTAAGATTTGACCTAGTGACCTAGTTTATAACTCGACATGACCCAGTTTCAAACTTGGCCTAGAGTTTATGGAGATAAACATTCTGACAATGTTTCATAAAGATTGGATCAAAACTGTGTCCTCTAGAGCGTACACAAGGTTTTTCTATGATTTGACCTAGTGACCTTGTTTTTGATCCGACGTGACCCAGTTTCGAACTTGTTCTAGATATAATGAGGATAAACATTCTGACAAAGTTTCATGTACTTTGGATGAAAACTGTGCCTTCTAGAGCGTACACAAGGTTTTTCTAAGATTTGACCTAGTGACCAAGTTTTTTGACCCGACATGACCCAGTTTCAAACTTATCCTACATATTATGAGGATAAACATTCTGACAAAGTTTCATGAACTTTGGATCAAAACTGTGTCCTCTAGAGCGTACACAAGGTTTTTCTATGATTTGACCTAGTGACCTTGTTTTTGACCCGACATGACCTACTTTCAAACTTGGCCGAGAGTTTATAGAAGTAAACATTCTGACAAAGTTTCATAAAGATTAGATCAAAACTGTGTCCTCTAGAGCGTACACAAGGTTTTTCTATGATTTGACCTAGTGACCTAGTTCTTGACCCGACATGACCCAGTTTCAAACTTGTTCTACATATTATGAGGATAAACATTCTGACAAAATTTCATGAACTTTGGATCAAAACTGTGTCCTCTAGAGCGTACACAAGGTTTTTCTATGATTTGACCTAGTGACCTTGTTTTTGACCCGACATGACCTACTTTCAAACTTGGCCGAGAGTTTATAGAAGTAAACATTCTGACAAAGTTTCATAAAGATTAGATCAAAACTGTGTCCTCTAGAGCGTACACAAGGTTTTTCTATTATTTGAACTAGTGACCTATGTCTTGACCCGACATGACCCAGTTTCAAACTTGTCCTACATATTATGAGGATAAACATTCTGACAAAGTTTCATGAACTTTGGATCAAAACTGTGCCTTCTAGAGCGTGCACAAGGATTTTCTAAGATTTGACCTAGTGACCTAGTTTTTGATCCGACATGACCCAGTTTCGAAGTTGGCCTAGAGTTTATAGAATTAAACATTCTGACAATGTTTCATAAAGATTGGATCAAAACTGTGTCCTCTAGAGCATACATAAGGTTTTTTCTATGAATTGACTTAGTGACCTAGTTTTTGACCCGACATGACCTACTTTCAAACTTATCCTAGATTTTATAAGGATAAACTTTCTGATTAAGTTTCATGAACTTTGGATCAAAACTGTGCCTTCTAGAGCGTACACAATGTTTTTCTAAGATTTGACCTAGTGACCTAGTTTTTGACCCGACATGACCCAGTTTCAAAGTTGGCCTAGAGTTTATAAAGATAAACATTCTGACAAAGTTTCATAAAGCTTGGATCAAAACTGTGTCCTCTAGAGCGTACACAAGGTTTTTCTATGATTTGACCCAGTGACCTAGTTTTAGACCCGACGTGACCCAGTTTCAAACTTGTCCTAGATACTATGAGGATAAACATTCTGACAATTTTCATGAATTTTGGATCAAAACTGTGCCCTCTAGAGCGTACACAAGGTTTTTCTAAGATTTGACCTAGTGACCTAGTTTTTGACCCGACATGACCCAGTTTCAAACTTGGCCTAGATTTTATGGAGATAAACATTCTGACAAAGTTTCATAAAGATTGGATCAAAACTGTCCTCTAGAGCGTACACAAGGTTTTTCTATGATTTGACCTAGTGACCTAGTTTTAGACCCGACGTGACCCAGTTTCGAACTTATCCTAGATATTATGAGGATAAACATTCTGACAAAGTTTCATGAACTTCGGATGAAAACTGTGCCTTCTAGAGCGTACACAAGGTTTTTCTAAGATTTGACCTAGTGACCTAGTTTTTGACCTGACATGACCCAGTTTCGAACTTGACCTAGATTTTATAAAGACTAACATTCTGACAAAGTTTCATAAAGATTGGATCGAAACTGTGCCCGCTAGAGTGTACACAAGCAAAAGTTGACGGACGTCCGTCCGGACGGACGTTCACACGTACGACGGACATCACGGTATCCTAAAAGCTCACCCTGAGCACTTCGTGCTCAGACGAGCTAAAAACAAGAGGGCCAAGAGGTCCTGAATAGGGCCAAGAGGCCCTGAATTGCTCACATGAGCAAAGAAGTTAAAGGTCAAACTAGGGTCATCAGTTGAACAAACCTGATATTTTGCAACCATTTCCAAATGGTTCTGAAGAAGAAGATTTTTGAATATCTTTCTATGTATTGCTATGGTTCAAACCCAGGACAAACTTGGTCGAAACACAAGATTTTTACCATATATGGGCATTGTGGCAATCTTGGTCATGTGACCTGGTCCAATTGTATAAACTTTCTTCCTCCCTTTGCCTGAAGGCTGCATATAAAATTTAGAAGTCATTTGAAACTTTGGACATACAAGGGACGAGTGACCTCTGGCCAAGGTCACTAAATGACTGTGACCTCTAGAAATCATAAGGGTTGAATTTCGCTGCATTTCCATACCACAGAGCTCAATAGCAACAGAAAATGCACTTTTTTAGCTTTTCCCATTCAAAAGCCTAAACGGCCAAATTTTACCTTGCTCTAAAATAGGTCAAGGTCAACCTAGGATCATCATTTATATATACTTTGTAGTACTAGTGTCCCAGATGCTACATACCAAGTTTCAAGGCAATCAGTCCATTGTCTCTGGAGAAGAAGATTTTTTTAAAGTCTTTGCATACTTTTTACTTTTACCATATATGGGCATGGTGGCCATCTTGGTCATGTGACCTTGACCGAATGTATAAGCTTTCCCGCTTTGCCCGAAGGCTGCATATAAATTTTAAATGAAATTGGCCCAGTGGTTTCAGAGAAGAAGTCCTTTAAAACATGTTGATGTCGGTCAGCGGACGGACGACAGAGACTACCATCCTAGAAGCTCCCCCTGAGCCCAACGTCAACTGATGGACAACAGAGACCACCATCCTATGAGCTCCCCCTGAGCCTCTGGCTAAAAATTATCTCTAAAATTATCCTCCAAACCCCATCTTGCCTAGAGCCCTGTTTACAAAATTTATTCTAATGTGCTTAAGTATTGGGACACTTAATACAATCTATTTTCCGTTTGTCTCAAATAGAAAATTATTTGGAGAATATGGCAGTTTTCATTAATTTGAAAAATCTGACTGTCTGAAATGTTTCTCTTTTTAGACTGAATTAGACAGGATAACGGGTTTCTCCGCTACTAAAGTGCAGGTGTACAACGGTATTTTAGCTTCAAAGCAAACCGTCTTGTCACAAACTTAACGGTACCTGTCAGCTGTATTATTAACACATAAATCACAAAACACGTGGCAATGCTCTTCAACATACGATGAAATCAATCGAATAATAATAGTGAAAAAGGATAAGAGTAAAGCCCGACTGCGTAAATAATGCGCTATAAAATGAGAAAAGGCATTGTTATTATTATTATTATTATTTGATAGAAAAGTGCAGAGTTCCTGGTGGTTTAAAACGGCGGTGATAGTTTAGCAGTAATGGGTAAGGATGAAACAATCTGCAAGAATAAGACACTCGGGCAATAAAGATAACATAATTCGCCGCCCGTGTACATAATGGTAATACTGGTGAATACCCCTACCTGAGCTGTCATTTTAATTGATTGGATTATAAAGTAACAATCCAAGGAGAGTCACGAACTCGGCTGGATTCGATACCCCGACTTCTTCATTATGAATATTTTACCCGTCGGGGAAGACGACTCAACTTTTGGAACGTTATTAAAAAGGTCTACATGTTATGTGTATTTGCGCAGTTTACTGTACAGTCTGGTCAGAGTATGCACCGTATGATTCGCCTATCCTGCAAGAGTATGCAGTATGCACCGTATGATTCGCCTATCCTGCAACATGTGCCTATCATGAGCATGCTGTTTTTACATATAGGCTTGTTTCGGCAACGACGCGGCTTGAATCCAAATGATGTCATTTTCATAGGGTCAACAATTTAAGAAAAGAATTTGCCCCATTCTGAAAGGGATGTAAAAATGAAAATGACAGTGTTGCTTCCCCGAAAAGTGTGCCCATTCACCTTAAGACAGGTCGTTCCCGATATCGCTTGAGGCAAAAATACCTAAAATGTACTTTACACAGGTTGTTATAATCAATATCGTAAAGTGAGTGGAATTAAGCTTCCGAAGGAATGTTTTGTTATTTCAGAATTAATACTTTTTAAGCCCGTGATGCCACGCTTTCTTTTCTCCCTCTCTCTTCCTCTCTCTCTTATTCTCTCTTTGAAATGAATGATTAGTGAAGTTTCAAGCGAAGTCAAAGTCTCTCTCAAAAACTGAATGACACAAACTCTTTCTCTTTCTGTCTGTGGCAAGTAAAGCAAAAGCAATTCTGTCTTGTCAGCGAGCCCTCGGCTTAGTGGTAAAGTGTTGTGATGCGAGTCTCGCCCGTGTGTCGTCGAAATGCCCCCCCCCCCCCCCCCCCCAGCTGGCACATAGCGTCCAATTGACGTCATCCCGACGTCGATGTGACGTCGCAATGTCACAGCGACGTTGGTATGATGCCATTTTGACGTCGTGCTTCTGGTGGACCTGTTCCGCTACCAGAAGATCAGTTTTCTCTCGTGCCTACCGATGGACAAGATGTATGAGAAATACTCTTGCAAGAGCAGTTAAATCCATACCAAAGCACGTCTTGTGCATTGTCCTGTTACCGTCCGATATAAACTGAGCTGCAACAAGCGAAATGGGTGCTTAACGTATCTGCTAACACACAAGACTCAAACCAGTCTGGATCAGTGCTGTCTGACCATAGCTTTGCATATAGCCTTCAGTTTCATCAAAAACCATACATGGTGTGTATGGACGACAGAGTTCTAATCAGACTGTGCCGCTGCGCAGGCTTATATAACTGAGTCTGTTTTTGTTGTGTATGACATGAGCACCGTTTTGCATACATCACTGGGGCTTAACTTCGCCGAAAACAGCTATTTGGGATAAGTGTGCAAACTGCGAAGAATGAACTCAGCCTGAGCATTCACTCAAGTCTGATATGAAGTTTTGCTGTTGGCAAAAATGCGAACAACGAAGGCTCTGTTCAACCTCAGACAGTGCAGGAGTACGCCATTGACGTAGTTTCGTTTCGGTATTCTTCTCAAAAGGATCATCTTTTTGAAGAATAGAAGTTGCTTTCCTGGCGAATTCTTGCCTTTTAGTGTAGTCTCCATTTTCGTCCTGGCATTGTTTAACTTGTATGCCCACATTTGGGTGTTGAAAACCAACTCGTGGATAAAAAGCTGTGGAAACCGATCATGAGTGAATATGATCTTATCATAGCGGCAGAACTTGACCTGTAAACCACACAAACCGTCAATCTGCTGTCTCGTAAGAGACATGACCGTCGGAACTTTTGGCAGGAAAATGTACGCTGAGTCAAACAATGTACTTTGAGTCAGACAACATTTTAAAATAATTCGATAATTCTGAGATTTTTTTCGTATTTATCAATAAAAATACGTTGTGACCCCTCGCCGAGTCATTTTGACCCCTCGTTAGAATCGTCTCGCAGAGACGGTTCTACTGAGAGGTCACAACACATGCTTTTGCGGAGAACGGAGGATAATTATCCCTCGATTATCCCTATTACCTCTTCTTATCTGGAGCATTGATCCATAGTTTAAAAATTCATTTGTTTGTTTGATGGAACTCTTTCTGCGACCTTTGTTTTCTGTGCATCTCCTGCTGAGACACTAACAAAGTCAAGGTCGCAATAGGCAGGGATGATGGTATTGTTATTGTTGCTGGGTTTTTTTTTTTTTTTTTGTTGTTGTTTTACCAAAACTACTTAATAACTGTGCAGAAGGGCCAAAAATGCCACCCAGCTGTGTACTCAGTATTCATATATTGTTTCGAAGTACAGAACATATCATTAAATAATGGGTTGGCTATGACTGTCGTCTATAGTAGGCTGGTGGCATCATTTCTCCAGGGTCCGATTGTTGAAAACCAACGATGGCGTTGGTGAACGAGGCGTAAGATTTGCAAATATATGATAGGCCTTCGAAAAAACGTTGCTGCTCTTGATGAAAAAAAATCTGACAAGCTTTTCAAAAGTTATTCACATTTTTTTCTTTTTGGAGCAACACTCTTGATGTTACCGGGACGCTTTGAACCACCTGGCCCAGGACGTAACCCAGCAGGCAAGAAATATCGAAACAGCGTCATATCAACGTCACTACAACGTCAGGGTTCGAGCTTATAAATCTTGAGAATAATCTCAAACTCAAAATAAAGCACACTGACTGGCTGCTTCCGAGCATGTGCTCGGAAGCAGTCAATCAGTGTGCTTTATTACATGCTCGGAAGCAGCCAGTCAGTGTGCTTTATTTTGAGTTTGAGAATATACTCAAGTTTTATAACCTCGGGGCCATGAAAAGTTACATTGATATCAATACGACTGTGTTTCAACGTTATGTGTCTGCTAGGAACTTGACAGTGTGCATGCATATCTCTGCATGTAGTAAGGATCACAATACTGCGAATGAAAATATATCTGCGGCATAACTATGTAAAGTTGGTTTGAATTTTCCTCTTTTCTTGTAGCTATAACTAATTTCAAATGGTGGTGAAAAATGCTCGTATTTCATGATAATGGGAGCCCCAAGCTCAAGCGTGAACCGGGACAAAATATTAAGGGGTTGTTAATCTTGCCAAACGAAAAAAAATGTGTCGAAGTACAAATGAGCCGCGACACGAGAAAATCGACAATGTGGCTGTGCGGCCAGCGCAGACTCAGATCAGCCTGGGCATCCGCCCAGTCTGATCAGAGTCTTCGCTGTCCGCATGGCGGTAGCTTAGACCCTTGCCTATCCTTCAAGCCCTAAACGAAGAGTCTGATCGGACTGGGGGGATACCCAGGCTGATCGGAGTCTGCGCTGGGCGCACAACCACATTGTTGGTTTTCTCGTGTCGCGGCTCAAATGTATCAGTATCTGAGCAGCGCGACGAAAAATATAAAGCTGAGACTGACATAGCCGACTCAAATTTGCTCTACATTTTCCTTGACTCTCAAATGAGGACATGAGTAACGCTGACAAGACAGGACTATCTGAGTCTTCGCTGTTCGCACATGTCCTAATGCACTCCCTTGATTATACTTACATTGTTTGTAATCCGAAATAGTTTGCGAGTTGTATGAGTTTAAAACCAACTTAATTCAGTTCATGGAGTGAAAATTAGCAGAATATTTGCGCTTGAATAATGAAATTTATTAGCTTCATCCATTCTGAACAAAGTGTTATGTCTGTCTTGTAACGTATAATCCCAATTTAGCTATTTTGTTCTGGCACCATAAGATTGTACTACTAGGAGGTACTCTATGTACAAAGCAGCTAAAACACCTGCAACGCGTGCTCACTTTTCGTGTTTAGAATTAATTATTCATTAATCATAGCTTAGTTGTCTGCAGTTTTTTGTGTGGCATATGGCCGAAATCCCTCTTAAGTATCAGAAGGTCATTTTACATAATTGACCTGTCAATGTTATACATATATTAATGTGTTCAACCGTAAGAAGCTGACTGGACTTTTATCACTAATTTATTACCTATTAGCTCACTTTTTGTGTATTTAGTTAGTTATTTATTACCCCAAATGTTTCGTAATACGATACATTTCAAGTATCAAATAATTGCATATGATGCAAACTGATTGAAAAGAAATCGTACATGTACCAGTTCAAACGTATTTTTTTGTTCGAATGAACAGCCTAAAAATCAGCTTTGGGCAGGTACAGGCTTAGCCGAGTCCCTGCCGTTCGTTGATGTCGCACAATCGTCTTTCTCGTGACATCAATTATGAACTAATTCGAACTAACGTAACAGCGACGAGAGTCCTTGTAGCGAAGAAACAAGATGGATGAGCCGGAACAAAAGTGAAATTTTTCGGTATGGGTACAGGTGATATCAAATTCCTCTCAGAAGAATTTCAGCAATATCAAAAGGCCGTACAAAATACATTATAAGATCAACTCTTAACCAAAACAAACTGGCCAAATAATGTGGATCCAGACAATACGGTTCTTCCCAAATGGATTTGAAGTCTAGTTCTTTTGTTGTGTGCAAAGAACATTTACTGACCGTTCCAAGGCGGTACTTCCGTTGTGGTTCTTCAATTTTACGTGTTCTTAGGTCCGCTTGTCTGTGGTCTTCTAGCAATATGGTCACCTGTAAAGCTTCCCACTTTGCTCTCTCTCTCTCTCTCTCTCTCTCTCTCTCTCTCTCTCTCTGTATGTGTGTGATTTATAATAGAAAATGGGTAAAATTAAATGTTACTGTTGTTTTTGATGACCGCCTATTTGGGAAAGAGCTGTTCACGTTAGTGTAAAGAAACCATAATAAATAAGACGATGCAACATTGGGAATAACATCACCTGAAACTGAACGTTAAAACGAATGGGGGAATAGGGAAGGTAAAGATCAGCCAGCGCTTCCGCGCCGTCTGATTGCTTAGATAATCTGATACTGGGGAATAAAAGTGAGGGTTCAGTTTGATCACTTTACACAGATGTGAACGCCGGGATGCATACCGTGATGGCATAGCTTGCATTTTCAGGCGAGGCCTATCATATCGCGAGTGTGTTGTCCATAGTCGAAGTCATCAGTTTAGCTGCATGTAGTCATGCATCAAGAGGTTATTTTTTTACTCTGGGTTGACAAAATTTTTCAATCGTTGGCCGGGCCGGGTTTGAAGCCGCGACTTTCTGTGCAATAGCTATGCGCTCTAACAAATGGACTACGGCGTGACACACAAATCACTAGAAAACTGTGCAGTCCAAAAGTCTGTAACTCTGGTAACACACGTTGGTTAGTTGTTTTGAGTTTAACGGCCCTTTTAGACAGTATTTCCGTCTATATCGGGCCGTCTCCGAAAGAGAGGAAGAAAGAAGAGAGATGTGATAGCGTGAGAAAAATGTCCAAACAGTCCCACCCGCACCTACTGCAAGCACAGTAGGCCCTTGCCCCACCATTATCCAAATCAGTAGGACACCATGGAATTGGAAGTTATACCCAGCACCATCGCATCACCCAACCACCCCGGTAACACACGTGAGAGTCGTCATGCTAACAGTAATGCTTTAGCTGTTGTGCACAAAACACAGGTTTGTCCGAGTCACCAATGCCCACATATGCCCTAACGCCCTTTCACGCGTCGGTAAAAGGGACGATGGGAAATTAGCGAGCTGCCCAGTCTGGGATTAGACTCTGCATTCGTACATGAATACCGGGCTCGAGACGCGTTGGAAGCAGGTATCTTTTCAGTCATAAACAGCCTTTCATTATCACCAACCCATCGCCCTGATATTGCTGAAATCATGTTAAAAAGGGCGTAAAATCGTGATTCATCCACCATCAACAAAAATTAATAGGTTTGATTTTCAACACATTAATCTAATAAAGGTAGCAGATCCGAATTTGTTAGCTTGTCAAAGCAGCTAAACATCTTTTCAAGCGCAGAAATTGATTGACACTTCCGGCTACTGATTACATCTCTCTACCGTTATATTGTCATGTGTACTCAATACAAGAGTCACAGGTCTTTGAGATGTTACAGTTATGTCTGTCACTGACCCGTTAAATCGTCTAGAGAAAGTAAACGTTGTAGACGCACAGATTTCGTCTATTTATGAAATTTGCCATAATTGTACTTAAAAGTTGTCATTTGGGGAGGTAAATCATCAATTTTATGGTCAGAAATTTTGTTGTACAGCGACACATAAACAGAGCTGTAAAACACAATCAGCGACCATAAAACCTACAACCTACCTCCCCAAATAACAATTTTCATCAGAATCCCCATTCTGATGCACTTTCCTACCTTTCAAAACATACTTCTTTGCATCCAAAGCAGTCACTTTTGGCATCGTGGCGTTAGCAAATGAGAAGCGATTTTTCTTAATGACGATGGGTTTGCAATAGTATTTTAGAATATATTGTCCCAAATGTTCAACGTTATTCAATCAGACATTGTGTTGTAAGTGTTTTAGAATGGTTTTTAGGTGTCCCAATATTAAAGCACATTAGGGTTAATGGGTAAATACTAATAAATACAGTACTTACCTGTCTTTTCCAGTGATGTTAGCAGCTGATTGAACCATGCTTTGGAAAATACACTTAACCTCTTTGAGTTCAAACGTTGTTCTATAAACTGAAATTCTTCTGTTTCGACCAACTTGCTGGGTACTGTACTGATCTTTTGCTCGGGAAAAGTTTGCAGAAACCTTTTGTTACCATACTGCTTCCACCTGTATATTAAACAATAATTCAGCGATAAAGACTAATTTGGCCCAGTTGCCCACAGCCCCTAAATTCTGGGCTGGGCCCCTGAAATTCTGGAGAAAATGCCAACACCCCTAATGTTAAATATTGAATTGTGGCAGTGTGGGCCCTTAAGTCAAAATTTTTAGTCTTAATCTCTTAACATAGAAATGAGGCGCGACATGTTAAAACCAACAAAGTGGCATGTGCACCCAGCAAAGTTTCAGATCAGCCTGGGCATCCACTCAGTCTGATCAGAGGCTTTGCTGTCGGCATGAACAGGGTTTATGCTACGGTCCAAAACCCAACTGGTCCATCGGACCAGTATGAGAGTGATTTAACTGGTCCTCTCGGTGTTTCTGCTGGTTTTCATTATAACCTTTTTGCAGTAAATGTAAAAATAAGTTGGTCTGGAGGATCAGCTGATACAGAAATCAGCTGATCCTGCCAAAAAATCACTGGTCCCGGACCAACGGACAGATGGTTAATGAAACCCCTGCATGAAGGTACTTGGGCACTTAGCTACCCTTTAAGCGCAAAGTGAAGAGTCTGATCAGACTGGGCGGATCTGATCTGAGTCTTCGCCGGGTGCATATGCCACTTTGTTCACAAAAGTTTAAGTGTGGACTGTGACCTTGACCTTCAAGCAAGCGATGTAATTCTTGCACATGACACATCCTCTTGTCATGATGATCATTTGTGAAAAATAATTTTGAAATCCCATCATGCAGGACAAAGTTATGCATCAAACACAAATATGTTTCAATGTAGCCTATGCACAAAGTTTAAGTGTGGGCTGTGACCTTGACCTTCAAGCTGGTGATGTAATTCTTGCACGCGACACATCGTCTTGTCATGATGATCATTTATGCCAATTAATTTTGAAATCCCACCATGCAGGACAAAGTTATGCATTGGACACGATTCTGGAACACACAAACAAACACACACGCGAACAGGGTAAACACTATATGCCCTTCCGCCATTTCATGACGGGGGCATAATAAACAGGTCAAAATCTGATTTCGGTAAATACAGTCACTGATAAATTTATCAGTGACTGTATTTACTGAAATGAACTCGAAATACCAAAACAACAATTAAATATAGCTCTGTAGGGAAATAGCGTTTCAGTAATTGACTTTTTTGTTCAGGTATAGAAAAGATAATGAACGTCATATAATGCAAGTATTTGGTCAGGTGTAGCAAATGTACATGTATGATCTGTATTGTATGTGATACTTGTACAGCTTTACAGAATTACAGAACTTTCTTAATCTCTTTACCTTAGGGCGCGTTTACACGAGCAAAGTTTCTATGTCACAGAAACTTTAACAAAGAAAGTAGGATAAACATTTTGCGTTTACACGGAGCAAATTATTTATTAAAGAAAATGTGCCATAGAATCTTTCTTTCTTCCAATTACACCTTAACCCCGAAGGGGACACAGACGGTGTACTTTGTACACTCCGGTGTTGCAGGATGAAAGCCTACGTGTAGCCATGTAGCTATAGTAGGGATCTTTAACCTGCACAGGGGATGACTCTCCCTGCACAAAGGGCCTCCAGCTAACGTCCCGATCCGAAGGACGGCACACTTGTTAGCATCATCCCTGCAAATGATGCTAGAAAAACGCGTTCGGACGCGTCACATAAACTTTGGCAATGAAATATTTGCTGCAGTGTTCACACGACCAAATATTATTCGCCAAAGTTACCTGCAGCGATGAAACAAAATCTACTACTTAGATGGAAAAGGTACTTAATTCATTTATTCTGGTAGAGCAACAGAAGGTATTATCGACAGGTAGTAGTTATCGACACCCCCTTGTGAACTTTTCCATTTCTTGACATCTTTTTGTAAATAAGGCATTATAGTGTTGCAATTTCATTTAGCTTTATATATTAGTCCAAAAAATGCTAGATAGTTAGGTGTTTGGAGAAAAAATGACATATTTGTTGATGTACTAATGAAAAACTGTGCCTCTTATGCATGGCTGTAAGGGGAGGTCACTCAGACATATGGTTATTTTGGTAACTGGACATCTCGGCCCATAGCAAACTCGGCCCATTGCAAACTCGGCCCATAACAAAGTCGGCCTACACAAACTCGGCCCATAACAAACTCGGCGCGTGCGTATAAAATTGCAACGGTTTGGTATATGCTTTTGAAACATTTACTGGCTAACTGTTTTTGTCTTTATAAATATGATTTTTGTATTATATACTCAGTAGTTGTATATTTTCAAGTATGGTTGATGTTATATCGGCCCATTACCAAGTCGTCCCACACAAACTTCTTCTTTCTTTTGTAGGTATTCCACCCTATAAAGGGTCACCGTCGAAGCGTAGTTGTGTTGTTGGGTTGAACATGAGCGCAGGGCAATTATGCCTGGCCGTTCGTAAACTTTTTCACAGTACCTAATTACATGAATTTTGATAGCGGTAAGGCAAGAAGTTAATAATTTGGAAAGTTCAGTAGTGGTACAAGCACTAGAATTAGCAATAAATCTGGCTTTATATGGTCGTTTATGAAGTTTAGGTAACCAGTACATCGTAGGAAGCTTGTCCTGCCGTTCCTCTACATTTACAGAAAACGTGAGGGCTATATCATTACAGTGCCTAAAGACAACAGACTTTTCGTCTTCTGAAGTCTCTTCATAGGCCTTAGTGTCGCCAAGTTCTTGTTTTAATGTGTTAATATAGTGTAACCGTCAAACAACGACAACGTTATTTGCAGCCTTGTCTGCTGGAACCAGAACATACTTACTATGAAACTGATGGATACCCAACTTCAGGTGACGGAATGGTGATTTAGGTTTAGGCGGCAAAAGATTTGTGTTTTAGGAATAGAATTTAATACGTTTATCCATTACTTTAGAAATGTCCACCTTCCATTCCTTTAAGGCATCAGATACCAAAATCAGTTAAAAAACAGGCTATATCTTCCCTTACATTTTTTGAAATCAATACGGTCAGGAAATCTATATTTTGGTCCCTTCGAAATAATGTTATGAATTCTTGAATCTGAAATAACATTAAGATTCCCTGTAATGACATGGCCAGCGGCAGGATAGATAAATTTGGAGTCTATACAATCTCATGTATCAAGCCTCTTGGAGTAAACCTAATTGATAATAATTGATAATAATGGTGGGACTTAAAACACCAGTGATTACGGGAAGATAGATAGATAGATAGATAGATAGATAGATAGATAGATGTAGATTAGATTAGATTTGATTAGATTAGATTTCATAAATGCGCTACATCATATGCCGAGAAAGTAGACTGAATTTTCGAAAATTGCCCTTTTTCAACAAGTACATATGTGTCTTCTTTAATTAGTCTATTAAATATAACCCTCAGCATGGGTGTGTTAAAGAATTTATATATGGGCCAACTTTGTTATGGGCCGACTTTGTTATGTACCGAGTTCCTTGGCCTACTTATCTTGACAATTTCTTTTATTTTAACACTATCCTCTGTGTGCAGTTATTATACAAATAACTAATCATAAATAGGCATTGGGTGACATATTTCTTCTGTGAGAAAACACTTTGTATACACTGCATAGCAGAACTATTTAAGTCTTATGGGCCGAGTTTGCTATGGGCCGAGTTTGCCATGGGCCGACAGTGTTATGGGCCGAGTTTGTTATGGGCCGAGATGTCCCGGAATCGTTATTTTCACTCACATATAGCACTTTTATGTGGTTTTATTCCATAAACTAGATCACCATGGAGAGTATTAAGAGCAGACATAGTTACTCTCTTCAAAACCATATATGGCACTGTGACCTCCAGGGTGTCGATAACTACTTCCCTAAATGCAGCATGGCAGTAATTATCAACACCCCAAAATTAAATGTCTCAAAAATGCACAGTTTCTAAAAAAATAGATTAGAAAAATAGTATATTTTCAAGTAAAATTATCTCAAAAAGCAAACAAAACATCATCAAATGTACAATGTTTAATTTTATCTTTGTAAGAATTTTTTTTTATTTTAAGGGTAAAAATTGCAAAAAAATCCACAATTCTTACAGCCACTTTTTCATATTTTTGCATATTTTCTGGCTGACAGTGTAAAAATCAGAAATCTTGGGATTTTATGTTTGAATTTAAAGCAGATCTTTCAATCAATATCTACACTAAATGATCATAGCATAATTTTAAGAGAAGTTCTTTTAAATCATCATTATTTTTATCATTATCATTTAGGGGTTCATGGGGTGTTGATAACTGCTTCCGGGTGTTGATAACTGCTACCCTCCGGTACATGGCATGAGGCAAAAGTTATTTTTTAAATATAAACAATAATTCAAAGAGTTCCTTCTTTCCTTTTCCTTTTTCCTTTTTCCATTTACGCCTTAACCCCAGAAGGGGACACAGACGGTGTACTTTTTTGTACACTCCTTCTCATCACTTTGGTAGATAATTGTGTTAATGAAAACAGGTCAATCCAATATGAATCTTACAAAAGTATCTGTTTAAAACCAAATAGTAGCTTAAGGTGTCGATAATACCTTCCGTTACTCTAATAGTAAAGTTTATTTTGATGATAAAAATGTGTATTTTGGTGTATTCCGGTATATTCCGGTAATAAGGTAGATTTCGGTAATTCTAGTAACCCTGAAAGTTCTTATCGGCCCTTTTCGGTGGGGTATATTGCCTACGCCCTCGCGAGCATTCTTGGCAGGGTCTGCGCGTCATGTTGTGAAAAAGGGTAAAAGCATGACAGTGAGGTAATATAAAGATGACGTCGCTATTAAAAATATAGTGTGAAAAGGACAAGAGCCATAAAAACCACATCATCATGGACTGAAAAAAAAAGTAGAAGCGTTATCGTTACAAATTACTAACATCAACGAATTTACAAGCCCTACGAATTTACAACCTACAGCTTTGACCTTCAACCACTTCACCAAATTATGTAAATTACTTACCGCAAACAAGAAATACTTTCATTCACCAATAACATATGATACTGTCGGCCATCTGGTCTGGGGACAGTATTTTTCATGTGAACAACAGAAGCGGTTCGCCGGAATAACCGGCAAACACGTGAAAATCTGACAGCAGAAGCCATTGGGTGTACCTGATTTGTACGATTTCGGCGTAGGCCGCCTCGTGGGTCCATCGAAACACCGCAAACCAAAAACGAAGATAAGGTACGTGTTTTTATCCAGAGTTAACGAGAGTTATCCCTGATTATCGCCAAATACTCCCTCTTACCTAGGGCTCTGTATAGTACTCTCAGTATGACTGTAATTACATGCCATGTGGAACGAGGATATGCTGTATTAATTTGACCATATTATTCTGACGATAACATTGCTTTATGTATATGTATGTTTAACTATAAATGTCACAATCAAGGTATAGTAATGCATATATCACTTTGCATGCTTTGTGGTGTGTTGGTACACCTCTATATCCTTCCCCCATGTTTACAGGGAGGTAACTTTTCTGGCTTCCTGTTTGCTTTTCTGGTTACTGTAACCCTTCAGGGATAGGGTCTGCTCTTGGGGGAAGGAATTTGCTCCGGGAGGATCATGTTCTTTCCTCTAGAAGTTGGCCCTATGAAAAAAGGGAGGCTGAAATGAATGGCAGTGTTGCTTCCATTAAAAGGGTTCCCCTTGCATATTATTTCATGTTTTATCATAAAGTATAAGGTGTCCAATGAACTCTCGAATATGGAAGGTGTGTCGTTGCTCATGGCATGTAAGATGGAAGGGTGCGCTTCCATATCTCTTTTTTTTCTGCCATTTTTACAGAGGGCGTCTTATTGTGACTTCCTGTCAGTTTCCGTAACTATCGCAGCCCTTTTCAGGGGGCTCTGCTCTCAGTGGAGGAGTTTGTTCCTAGGGGAACAAATTCTTCCCATTTGAGAGGATTGGCTTTGGGAGGGGAAGCAGCTGTCTAAACGACAAAGTTTGTCCCCATAAGGGATGCACCCTTTCACCTCAAATTGTAGTTGTAAGTACCTAAGCGTGCATATCAGTCTTTTTGTTCTTGATATGATCTGTCATTTGGATTTCTTGCCTTGATTATATTTAGTTACTTCATTATCTATTACCCTTTGTAGGTTCTCCTATGTGGGCCGAAAATTCGTAATAAACTTCTTGTATCTTGTATCTTGTATCTTGGTATTCATTGACCTTTTATATTTTTAGCTAAATTTTGACATACGCGTTATTTGACCAATGAACATTTTGACATGTGGAACAAAAATGAAATAATACTCGGCTGCGCCAAGAAAAAAAATGTACCATGTGGTAACACTTCTGCAGTAGAACAATTTTATCAGACTGACATCTCAGGGTTAGGGTCTGTTTAACAAATATTGAACAGTTATGTAAACAAACTGATGCTGAGTTCTATAATCTGATCATCTAAAGATTAGCTACAGTCAATTTGATAGCCATAAACTGTCAATGACCTCTCCTAGTACAATTTGCTTAGCACATCAGATATATTTCAGACAAACCCACAAAAGAAAAAAAATCATTTCTAGACTAACCAAACATCGAACATAAAAAAGAAAGAAAGAAGAGAAATATCAAGTATGATAAAATATATATATATATGTGACAAGTATTTTAATTTATCCGACTAGCGAAAATCTACTTCTACTAAATGCTAAGTAATGAGTAATGAAGTTTTTTTTTATTATTTTATGTAATGGTAATTTAATTAATTACATGTAGAAACAGGCTGTAATGATGTAATGCTTTTTGGCATTACATTTTCACTACTTTGTAATAGTTCACCATCATCATCATCATCATCATAATCATCGTCAGCTGTATTTCAAGACCAAAACGATTAAAGTTATTAGCTCAGTAATAGTGAAAAGGGGAATTTTATATTAATCGGTAATAATAATAATAATAATAATAATAATAATAATAACAATACAACGATAAAAATAATAGCAATCCATTGTACTGCTCAAACAATATCTGTAGTTATTTTCAAAAGGTACATATTACTCTCCTAATCTGGTCAGACTCGCCTTGTATCTTTAGTACCATAGGAAGGGGTAGGTGCCATAACATCTACTTACTTTTCAGAATATATTTATCTTCATTGCAGCTGATGTTTGTGTCGTGTGGCGGCCGCAAAACGTCTCCCCGTACATCATCATAGTGCAGATTATATTTTCTGGTCCTTTGGGATCATTAAGTTCATTTGAGTAATTTTGAAAAAAGAGTTCCGCTTAAGCCGGTGCTAGGGGGCGTGGCTGGCGTCGCACATTTCATTACAAGTCATGAACAGACTCCATTAAACCGAGTCTGTTATTTTCTATTCTTTGGTGTGTTCCTTGCTTCCAAAGGATCTTACATTTCAGAACATATTTCAAAACGTCTACTTCCAAAACTTCTGCTCTCAAAACGTATACTCATATTTGGTCTACTGTGCCAAAATGTCTACTTCCATGCGGTCTACTGTGTCAAAACCTCTATTCACATTAGTCCACACAGACAGTGACTATGTATTTTGATACTAGTCTAATCTAGTCTATCCCATAACCTTGCCCGGACGTTGGGGCACCACAGGTAACTTAACAATCCCATTCCATCTAGTTCTGTTTTCAGCTGCCCTAGCTGGACTAGAAAAGTACATCCCTGTCCACCCCTCAATGTTATCTTCCCAATCTTCCTCCGTTTACCTCTTGGTCTTTTTCCTTTCACTGTGCCCTGCAGAATTTTCTTTGCTAAGCCAGATGGCCTTTCAAGAGACGAGGCCAAACCACCTCAGTTTCCATTTCTTGACCAAGGTAAGGTGTTCGCCATATTATCCAGTGGCTGCTTGGATCTTTCTGCGAGCTTCCTCATTGGTGACATAGTCTTTGTAACCTTCGATAACATCTCATCTCTAAGGCCTTTGATATTTTCTTTATCTCTGCACTCAAGGTCCATGACTAGACTAGACTAAGGGTAGACGTTATGGGCGTAGACGTTATGACCCTAATTCCATGAGAATAGGGAGTTCCAGTCTATAACTTTTTAGCTCACCTGAGCCAAAGGCTCCGGGGAACTTATAGGATAGGTAGGGTCCGTCGTCCGTCCGTCGACCGTCGTCCGTCGACACATTCAAATGACTTCTCCTCTGAAACCATTGAGCCAAATGTAACCAAATTTCATATGTATCCTACAGGGGAAGTGGGAATAAAAATTGTTCAAACGATCCTGGTCACAAGACCAACATGGCTGCCATGTCCATATATAGTAAAAACCTAACAAAAATCTTCTTCTCCAGAAACAATGGGCCGATGGCTATGAGACTTGGTATGTGGCATCGGGTACATAAGTACTACCAAGATTGTTCAAATTATGACCTTAGGTTGACCTTGATCTTCCTTACGGTAAGGTCAAATTTGCTTCCTTATGCTTTTATATGGCAAAATACTAGAACATAGGATATCTTGGAAACTGTTGAAGATTCTGGGCTAAAATTGGTATATACAATCATCTTAATGAGTACATGAAGATGTATGAGATGAGAGGTCAAGGTCATTCTTTGACCTTTAGCCAAGGTTTCTCATATTACGACAAATTCAAACATCTCCTAAAAAGCCGAAAATTTCATATAAAGTCTCCAGGGGTTGAGGGAACAAAACTTTGTTCAAAAGGTCTAGGTCACATGACCAACACGGCCGCCACGCTTCAAAAATCTTCTTCTCCAGAACCAATAGACCAATAGCCTTGAAACGTGGTATGTAGCATAAGGTACTTGAAAACTACCAAGGTTGTTCAAGTGATGACCTTGGGTTGACCTTGACTTTTTACGGCAAGGTCACATATGGGAAAATGCTAGAACATAAGATTTCATGGAAAGTTTTGAAGATTTTAGCCTAAAAAATGGTATATACAGTCGTCTTAATGAGGTCATGGGGAACTCTGAGTACTTAGGTCAATGCCATTTTTTTACCTTTGACCCAGGCTTCTCATATTTTGACATTTTCAAACATTTCCTCAAAAGCCACTGAGCTAATGGCAATCAAATTTCATATAAACTCTCCAGGGGTTGATGGAACAAAAATTTGTTCAAACAGTCCAGGTCGCATAACCAACATGGTCGCCACATCCATATATGGAATAGAATATTTAGAATAGAATAGGTAAAAACTAAAAAGCTACAAAAATCTTCTACTCCAGATCCAATCGGCCGATGGCCTTGGAACTTGGTATGTAGCATAAGGTACCCGGGTACTACCAAGGTTGTTCAAATGATGACCTTGGTTGACCTTGACCTTTTTGCGGCAAGGTCACTTGTGGGAAAATGCTATAATATAAGGTTTCAATGAAAGTTTTGAAGATTTTGGCCTAGACCTTGGTATATACCGTCATTTAAATGAGTACATGAAGATTTATAAGTGAAAAAGGCCAGGTCATTTTTTTACCTTTGACCCAGGTCTCTTATATTTTGACATTTTCAAACATCATCTCAAATGTTACAGGGCCAATTGTAATCAAATTTCATAGAGCCTTCAGGGGTTGAGGGAACAAAAATTTGTTCAAACGGTCCAGGTCACATGACCAACATGGCCACCAAGCCCATATATAGTAAAACCCTTGGGAAATTTCTTCTTAATAACCAATGGACCAATGGCCTTTAGACTTGGTAAGTAGCATTAGAAGTAGTAGAGGTTGCTAGTATAGGGAAAAAAATTGAGTCAATTTTCGGAACCGGTCAGAACCGGTCCGTGTCAATCAAAGTAAAAAGTATGCAAAGACCAGGAACTGAAACAATCAAAATCCAAATCCAGCCCTCAAACCATAGTTGGAAACAACTAAGATTACAAATAATCAAGATACACAGAACATATGGCCAACCGAGTGAGCAGCTTGTTCCCAAAAGGTGGCCACTCAGCAACCCAAACCGAACCAAAAATAATAATAACATACATAAGGTAAAACATCACAGAAACTCTGACACCAAAAACAGGCAACAAAGAACCACAACAGAACTACCGCCTTGGAACGGTCAGTAATGAATTACTGGGGGGCTTAAATCGATTTTACAGGCCCAACCTCACCCTCAGTTTCTGAAGTGGTACAAAACATTTAGTTGGTTGTTCGGTTCGCATGATAACCCTCTAACTCGTCAATGAATCATCACGGTAAACACATAAATCAAATTTCAACACCATGAAGAAGCAAAGACGAGGACTCAACAGATACAACGGGCCGTCTGACAGGTGGAGATCCCTGTCCTGTCAAACAACCCCACTGGAAATCTGAAGCAAAAGAAGGTCACCAGTTGAGCCCCGGTGGACCAAGCAACAGACAAAAAGGCTCCGGTCCCAACCAACTAAAATATATAGCTTTAGGTCGGGGCCATCATAGAGTCTGACGACCGATCCCCCGGTGTGCAATTAAAGAGTGCAGCAAAGCTATCAACCGTGATTGGGTTAATCACTAAGCATGCAGACTGTCGCATAACATTTAAATTATAGCCAATACGTTTGTGACGTATTATTATTTTTCGGAATTGATCAGAAAAATCAGTCCTACCCTTAATCTTTTTGAATTTGTATACTAAGTCACCATAAAATTCTGGTTCCGATAGGCCTTGGTGTAAAAGAAATTTTAATCCGACATCAAATTTTGAAACCAATTCATGGTGTCTGCGATAGAATTTAGAAAAAGCCTTTCTAAGTTTATGATACCGATAGCCCTGTTGAAGAAGTTTAGCAGTTAAACATTTATTACGAGCATTAAAGTCATCTACATGACTACACACTCTAGCAAATCTTATAAGTTGAGAAATATACACTCCATAAGAGGGACGACGTGGAACGTCACCATCCAAAAATGGAAAATTAACTATATCAAAGTCAAAGTCATCACGTTTATCATAAATTTTAGAAGATACAAAACCGTTAGAAATAGATAGATGTAAATCCAAAAAGGGGGCCTCGGTATCTGAAGTATTAGCTTTATTCAATTTAAGTTCAGGTGGGTAAATTTGGTTAACCATGCTTTCAAAATAAGGATTATCAATATTCAGAAGATCGTCTAAATATCTAGAGGTTGAGTTAAATGCCTCAATGATATCAGCTTGATTATCAACAGAAAGAGAAGTCATGAAATCTCTTTCATAACAAAATAAAAACAAATCGGCCACAAGAGGAGCACAATTTGTACCCATCGGAATACCAACAATTTGTCTGTATACCTTATTACCAAATCTGATGTAAATATTATCTAAGAGATATGATAAGGCGTCACATACATTCTGACATGACCAAAGACTATATCCTCTATATATTTTACGGTCAGTAGAAGTGAAAAACGCTTTCTTATCGTTACAGGCAATATAAAGGGTATCTTCATTTTTGGAGAACTTTTTGAAGGCCCTCTCAATCAAATCAACAAGTTTTTCCTTTATTAAATTATGGGGTAATGTGGTATAAAGAGTAGAAAAATCATAAGTGGACAAACTAGTCGCACGGAACCCTCTTGACTTCAGTTTACTAAGTACCTCACCAGAATTTTTATAGACCAAAACATATTTTTCCCTGACCTCTCATACACTGTCTCATAGTACCAAATGACACGAGATTTCACAGCAGTGAGGCAAGAAGTTAATAATTTAGATAATTCTGTAGTAGTACAAGAGCTAGAGTTGGCAATGAATCTAGCTTTATACGGTTTTTTATGAAGCTTAGGTAACCAATACATCGTAGGAAGTTTGTCTTGGCGTTCCTTAACGTCAACAGCAAACTTTAAAGGCAAATTATTTGAGTGGCTATTAACGACAGTCTTCTCATCTGTAAAAGTCTCTTCGTAAGCCGTGGTGCCGTTAAGTTCCTGCTTCAAAGTGTTAATATAGTGCATCCGACAAACAACAACAATGTTGTTTGCGGCCTTGTCAGCAGGAACCAAAACATACTTCCTATGAAAATCCTGGATACCCTGCTTCAAATATCTAAAGGAAGATTTAGGCTTAGGAGGTAAAAGATTAGTATTGTGTGAATAAAACTTTATACGTTTATCCACAATATTAAAGATACTTAGTTTCCATTTCTTTAAAGCGTTACTTTCAACACCCTCTCGTTTACACCAACGATTACCAAAATCATTTAATGCAGATGCAATTTCTTCCCTACATCTGTTGAAATCGATATGCGAAGGGAATCTATACTTAGGACCCTTAGAAACAATGTTACGAATTCTAGAATCCGGAATGATCTTCAAATTTCCAGTCACAACATGACCTGCTGATGGGTAAATAAATTTGGAATCTTTACAATCTCATGAATCAGGAGTATTAGCATCGATGTCAAGATCAGACACAAGTTTATTGAAATTAAATATGATACTTCTAATCGGTTTGTTATACTTATAACAAATAATAGGTGGTTCAGAATTTTGGAAATAATCAGGTATGGAAGATGTAACAGATTTATCCTGAAATATACTAGGTAAATCTATAAAGTCAATACCTTTGTTAATGAAAGGGATTTTAATGAAATTTCTTTTATGATTGATTTCAGAATCAATTAGTGGACGGAGAGCGTGTTGAGTATAACATCTAGTTAGAAGTGCCGCTTCGTACATTTGGTGATTTCTATCGTAAAACCTATTAGCCTCTATATCCAATTTGCGTAAGACTGGAATGGGTAGGGAACTAAGAATTGAAAGCATAGCATGTCGGCCATGTTCCAATAATTTTGTTGATAAATCATTAAGAGAAGTGTTAGATTTCAGCGGTGATGACCAATGATTTATTTTTAGAAATTAATCGATGATAAGGGTGATGCATTATTTAACGTTGCTGTGAAATCGAAAACAAGTTTAGACTTGAGAACTATATATTTTGTCAACAGCCAATCAAATAACCCTTTTCATTTATTATATTACCAGTTTTCCGATACATAATTCATTTGACAGCAGACCGTCCACCTGAAAGCATCACTAAACATTTAAACAGGTAAGTTAAATTATTAGCAGACGATAAAATGTTTTTTTTCTTCTAATTTTTACTATTCAGTTACGCCAGCTAGGTAAGAAGGTTCACTATTAAACAGACGACAGGTTTAAAAGTTACATGTAAACTTGGTTCCCCGTTTTTATATGCAATATTATATCAGAAGCAGAGTACAATTGCACCAAAGCAGATAATGATTACTAACATTTTCCCGATATTGTTCAGTTTAACCAAATCTATTGAAAGAGTCACATCGCTTCACTTTATACTGGGGTATTGTTAAAAAAAAATGTAATACAGTTGGGCTTTACAAAATACACTTGAAAAGAATTTCATCTTAACAATTTTATGATTATAAACACAGTGGTGATAAATAACTATTTATTGTGCGCTTACAGTGTCTTTAGTACCGTAATACTTTCATATACTGTCGTCTGCTAAATAAATTTATCGTAAACAGTTACGCTGCCTCTCAAGTATGAAATAAAACACTTGGTACAAGTTTTTAGCCGATTTTCATAAAACTTTCAAAATATTGTTATCACCATTTAATGTGGTTCATATTTAATTCAGATCATAATGGGACCCTTCCTTCCAGAATTATGACTCTTTATGTGTTAATCTTTTGTATGTATGAAACTAAATAACCATAAATTGTATTCGAAATATATGTTGTTTTTTTTTAAGTTAATCATATGATCAGATATTTATCAGAATTATCTTCTTTGATCATCACAACTTGTAGCAACGACTGTTTTCAAAAATCAAATGTCCCAGTTACGGGCATATCAAATATGTGTGGACGTTTGGCCTTTGGCCTGATATTTTTAGTAAGCCTATAGGACCATAGTAAAAACATTGTATATATGGCTTACATATTATTATATTTTCGGAGCACCACTGCACACAGCCTTTCATTATCACTGGCCCATTTTTCTGATATGACTGAAATACTGTTGAAAAGGACTAAAATCGCAAGTCATCCATCCATATTATCAGGAAATACAACGAAAAATAATGTATTGTAGTTTATGTTATTTATTTGAATTGAAGAAACATGTATACTATATAGATATAATAAATACAAATTGGTACGCGTGATAATTTCAAATACATTTATAAGTAATCTGATAAGCAACAGAGATAAACTCTTCATCAATCTATGTCACTGGCTTTTATCCATGAGTTGAACTTGCTTGGATAATACTTCCACTTCACAAAGTATTGTTTATTGCGTACTTTTCCTCTTGTTTTTAAGATCTGTTCTATCTTGTAAGTTATTTTAGCGGGATCGATATCCAAAGGCAATAACTCACTGCTATACCACACACCCTTTATTTCATCACCTTGAAGGTCTGTCAGCCTATAAACAGGCAGGTTTCCTCTATAATACCTTTTTGACACTTGAAATATTTCTCCAGAATAAGTTTGGTCATAGGCGCGGGTAAATGCTCCTTTAACATGGCTGACTCTCACATACTGATTTAATTTAAATTTAAATGGTCTTCTCTTCGGCGTTTTCACTTGTTTCTGTTCAGTTGCATGCTGGGCAAAGTAGGTTGACAGACGAACTTCTTCTTCATTGCTGCTTTTCACATCAGCTGGTTTCATTCCAATAGTTCTGTGATATGTTTTATTATAGCTGTCAGCAAGATCTTGTATAACAGGCAAATAGCTGAAGTCATCTTTAAAGGTAAAATAACGACTGAGTCTAGACTTAATGGTTAAAATGGCTCTTTCTGATGTAGAAGCTTTTGTTTCATTCTGTGTTGGAAAGTATCGGACAATATATTTCTTCATCAGATCTTGTACCACTTTTGCTCGAAACTCTTGGCCTGAAATTGAGATACAAAAGGTCTTATAAACAATTAGTCCTTGATTGTAGTGGATGAAGTCATAATTATTACCCTGAATACGATACCAAAATGGCTTTACCAAAATTTATTTAAGCTATTAAATGTTTACATTGTAGAATACTGAAATCAGCTGATTTGTATTTACTCTTTAATTTTGATAATAAATGTATATATAACTTTATGATTGCTTAATTGAAAACTAAAGAAAAATCAAAACAGTTGCCTACTTACCTTTGTCAGTTATAATCTTGTATGGTGATCGTCCATAAGTCTTGAATATGTCTTGAAAGGCTTCTGATACGTCTTGCCCAGATTTATTTTTCAATGGTCTCAGCCATACATATTTTGAGAATGTATCGATCACAAGTAATATATACTTGAAGCCGACATTCCAGTCTTTGAATTTCACCATGTCTATGAGGTCTGCCATCCAAAGGTCATCCTTGTCCGCGCTGACCACGTGGTTTCTTTTAAATCGTCTCCTAACTGGTTTGTGAAGCCCATACGATTCTTGATTGTGTAAAAACTTTCTTATTTTGTACATTCCTATGTTGAATTTGCCTTCATCTTTTATCACTTTGTATATCTTCTGAGGGCCTGCAAAACTTGCCGGGTGTTTTGGATCATAATATATTTTCTTTAAGTAATCCTGCCAGGATGCCATGGCTTAACAGCTGAGTGTCTAAACAAGAAATGAGAAAAAGTTGAAATGTCAAACAGTTTTATTCGGATTCCTCCATCTCATCTTCATCTACCGAACTACTTTCATTGACTGAGCCGCTTTCGTCATCAGAATCCATGTCACTTTCCTCACTTTCAGTATCAATTTCATCTAAGTAGGCCTCTAGGCTGTGTTGATAATGTTTGACAGCCATTTTAACAGCTTTCTGTTCAGCATAACCTTGGCTTAATAAAGCATTCACCTTTTGCATAACTTTCTTATGAATGTGGCCATTTGTTAACTGTAGTATATATGTAATTAAAATCATGTAGTTACATATAAATTGTCTAATGACAGCAGTTTCTAGTTTGTTGTCAGCCTTTTGTTTAGCTTCTTGCTTAGTTAGCCCTCGTTCGACATATTCATCATACTTTTCGCTCCATTTGCGCTTATTCATCTGCTTTGCACGCATATATATGTCTTCAAAAGCTTTGCTCTCTAGATCCTCCGGCACTTGTCCTCCTTTTCCTTCTTTGCGAAAGTGTTTAGGCTGATTGTCAAAGGTTTCATCATCGTCAGTCAGTTTTCTTTTTTGGCCTGCTTCCTCTCCCTCTGGGCACCATCCTCGTGTTAAATGCCTTTGCACATCATGGGCTGTGTCAAATAACAATCCACAGCCGTCACAAAAAAAGTAAAAAGTATGCAAAGACCAGGAACTGAAACAATCAAAATCCAAATCCAGCCCTCAAACCATAGTTGGAAACAACTAAGATTACAAATAATCAAGATACAGAGAACATATGGCCAACCGAGTGAGCAGCTTGTTCCCAAAAGGTGGCCACTCAGCAACCCAAACCGAACCAAAAATAATAATAACATACATAAGGTAAAACATCACAGAAACTCTGACACCAAAAACAGGCAACAAAGAACCACAACAGAACTACCGCCTTGGAACGGTCAGTAATGAATTACTGGGGGGCTTAAATCGATTTTACAGGCCCAACCTCACCCTCAGTTTCTGAAGTGGTACAAAACGTTTAGTTGGTTGTTCGGTTCGCAAGCCTGTGTTTTATCTGCCATGGTATTAACAAGCCTGTGTTTTATCTGCCATGGTATCTTCTATTTCCGAATTTTCGTTGAAGTGAACAGTTTGAACTCCAACTGATGAATGACGCTGATCGGCCAAACCCTTGTCTTTTATAGGAATCTGTTGGCGCTCTGGAATCTGATTGGCTGTTTCGTTTTTATGGGAAGTTACGCTATGAAAACGCTGCCATTCTAAATCGTATTTCAATCGATCACTTTCGTTTGTGAATGGTTTTAAGTCCACTAGCAAATAGCCATAACAGTATTTGGTTGCTTTTTCGAATGCTTTCAGAAATTTGTCACTATTTTTCGGGTACATCTGACGTGCAAGGGTCATCAGTGATTGACGATCCACAGGATTGTTGTATAATATCAGATGGTGACAATTTCTCCTTTGAGTGGGATCTTTGTTTCCAAATATGTTTTGATTAATTGTTATCACAGATATTGACCTATGGTGCGACCCCTCTGTGAATAAATCTGTTATTCTTTTGTCTTTGCCAGATTCGTGGAACAAATCATCCAAAATGAGCAAATTGTTAATTTGGGGATCGAAGTAGTCATCATCATCTAAATCTGTTGGTATTCCCTGTATAAACTCTACTTTGGGTTGAACACTCTTTTGAATGTCATCATATAAGGGTTGCCATCGTTTATAGAGCCATACTATTCTTTGTATATTAGGTCGGATTCTTTGGCCATGATTCAAGAGAAGGTCTTTCACAAATGTAGTCTTTCCACATGCTGAAAAATAGAAAAATCCTGACTTAAGATAAATAAACATCTTTCAAATCATATTTAAGCGTATATACATTTAGTCTCTGAAAGAAGAAGTTATGAAATGATCAATTTATACGTTTATCTTTACACATTTAAATAAGCTACACTTGAAGCAATATTTCAATGTTTGCACTAACGAATCTTAACAAAACAAATACTTAGAAAAAATATATACCTGTAGGCCCTGAAATCATCATAGTGAAAGGGTGTTGAAACACCATGACAGATCTGCTACAAGCCTCAACTGGTGGTTGTTGTGGTTGACTCTGACATACCGGTAAAGCAGGATGAGGCATTTCCTCATGAGGAAGTGATGATATGCTTATCCGCGTCTGCTGCTGCAGTGCTTTGCCTCCCACCAGAGGCGGTGGCGGTATGCCTCCCTGCGGCGGCGGCGGTAGTGGTATGCCTCCCTGCGGCGGCGGCGGCGGTAGTGGTATGCCTCCCTGCGGCGGCGGCGGCGGTAGTGGTATGCCTCCCTGCGGCGGCGGCGGCGGAAGTGGTATGCCTCCCTGCGGCGGCGGCGGAGGTAGTGGTATGCCTCCCTGCGGCTACGGATACGCTCCATTACTCTGCGGATACGCTTGATGGATTTTGCTGCCAGAATGTGCATTGCGTCTGTGCCTTAACATCACGTCTCTCCTTGACAGTATTTTTGAACAGTCGGGGCACGATGTCTGGGACATGTTGCTCCTCCGATGACTTACTTCAGAATGATAACGTGTTGCAATCTTGTATTGTTAAATCATTTTAGTAATGATTCTTCTATTTCTGAGAACCAATCAAATCCCTTCAATAAAAAACATAGTGCGCATGCGCTTAGAGATTACCTATATATACACACGTTTTTTAAAATAAATAATCATTTACAGAGTGATTACTCTCTTAGTTGGATATATAATATTGTTAAGAAGACATTTACGAAAATATCCAGAGATAAAAAGCATAAGGTAACTGTTTACAACAAAGTGTTTTTGTAGTCTCGCCTGTTTTTTTTTGCTTAAGTAGGTCATTCATCTTTTTGTTAAATTTTGAACAAACAAAACTATAACCATGTGATTCCTCTAATTATGTATTTTTACTTATCATTTCAATTTGTAATTCGATTTTTTTTTTATTTCAGGTTCTGTACAGTCATGGCGTACCAATGTGAAGATTGTGGCTCATCATTTCCAAAACTGAGTCAGCTTCTCCAACATAGACGAACACAAAACCACTGGAAGAAATACATTTGTTCAAAATGCAGTAAAGTCTTCAATAGAAAATCCAATCTTGATCGTCATATGCTAAAACATCAAAATGAAAATAACTTTCATTGTCCAGAGTGTTCGAAAGTGTTCATTAATGGAAATGCGCTTGAGAATCATTTACTAAAGCATGAAAATCAGACTGGAGGAGCTGCTAAGAGGCCAAGTGAAGAACATGAGGAAAGACTAAATAAGAAAAGGAGAGCAGACGGCTTTAGTGATTCAGAAAGACTTTATAACATAGAGAAAGTGAGTGAAAGAAAGATAGAAAAGTTCAACACTACAGCATCATATTACAAGATATCAGTAAAAGATATCGAAGTACAAGGAATACCTGAGATTTTAAAAACTTTAAAGAAACTGTTCCAGTCTATAATCAACCTTATTGCTAGAGATATACCACCGAATGATCTCATCAGACTTACCATGGATAACCCTGAACTTGATTATCCTATTGTAATGCCGTTTATGAGACGATCAGCTCTGACAGTAGATAGAATAATGTCCGAGATCGAACGGGTATTGCAGTCTTATGAACAATTTGTCTTGGACCAGACATTTGGAGTGGAGTTAGTTCATGTGCATCTATTGAAAGGATCTGGCCAAAAGCGAAAACCCTACGTTGACATTGGAAAGTTGCTTGAGGACAAAAGAAGCATCATAAAGATCAGAAATTCTGACTACCTGTGTTGTGCAAGGGCTCTTGTCACAGCCATGGCTCGAGTACAGACGCATCCGAAATGGGAAAGTATTCGAAAAGGGTGTAAACTCCAAGAAACAATGGCCGTAGACTTGCATCATAAAGCAGGAGTACCACTGTCAGCTTGTGGAGTAGATGATGTGAAACAATTCCAGAAGGTGTTACCAGACTTTCAGATTGTCGTTCTTTCCAAAGATCATTTCAACGGTGTTATATTTCAAGGACCTGAAGGGGGGATACCCATATATCTCTATTATCATGATCAGCATTTTGATGTTATAACTAAGATCACAGGTTTTTTAAACCGGAGTTATTTTAGTCTGCAATGTAAGAAAGGATACAATAATAAAGAAAAGCACAGCTGCAACAATGCCTGTCACCTTTGTAAACATATACACAATGAAAAGGAAGAAGATTGGATGCATTGTAAACAGTGTAACTGCAATTTTGTCAATCAGACTTGTTATGATCTCCATTTGAATCAAACATTAGCCAGTAATTCGACTTGCAAAGCATACTATAGATGTCGAGAATGCAATCAGTTGATAAATAAAGCAAAACAATTGTCAGATCATATCTGTGGAGAACAGTACTGTAAAATCTGTAAGGGTTACTTCACAGAAGATCATCTCTGCTACATGACCAGTATAGAAGATGAAACCATCAAGCCCAATTCAAAGAACAAGCAAATGAATTCTCTTAAGTATATATTTTTCGACTTTGAGTGTAGACAAGATGATCAAATCCATTGCAACAATGGGTATACGCCAAACAAAACCAACAAATGTTCCAACTGTGAAAAATCTACATGCGGAACATTTGCGCACGTTCCAAATTTATGTGTTGTGCACAAAGTTTGTGAAGTTTGTCTTGGCAAGCCCGTATCTCCAACGTCTAAATGTATTCATTGTGGACTGAATGAGCGGGTTTTTTCTGGTGCTGACACAACCACTTTATTTTGTAAGTGGCTATTTTCCGAAGAAAATGTAGGGGCTACAGTAATATGTCACAATTTTAAAGGGTATGACAGCTATCCAATTTTAAATTATCTGCATGAGAATGCAATTCTTCCAGAGGTGATAACGACAGGTTCAAAATACATGTCTATTAAGGTACCGGCCTGCAAACTTCGGTTCATTGATTCACTGAATTTCATTCCCATGGCATTGGCAGATATGCCTGAGGCTTTTGGGGAATCAGAATTAACCAAAGGTTATTTCCCACATCTTTATAATCGTAAGGAATTTCAAACAGTTGTTATCAATCACTTACCAGACATTTCGTTTTACAATCCAGATGGTATGAAACCGGAAACAAGAACTAAGTGTTTGCAGTGGTATGAGCAACATAAATTGAGTCATTTTGACTTCCAGAAAGAATTGCTACGATATTGCAGGTCTGATGTTGACATATTGAGAAAGTGTTGCCTTAGATTTCGATCATTGTTTATGGATATGACAAAGAAGGAATCCACAGATGGCATTGATCCCTTTGAAAAGTGCATCACCATTGCGTCCGCTTGCAACCTGGTATTCAGAAAGAATTTCCTTGAGAATGATACAATCGCCATCATACCCTCTCAGGGATACCGACCGTCTGACAAACAGTCAATAATGGCATATCAGTGGCTGTATTACTTGGCTCATGAAAATAATCTGAGCATACAACATGGCAGAAATGCGGGTGAAAAACATATTGGACCATACAAAGTAGATGGCTACCATGAGTCTGAGACAGAACGCACTGTGTTTGAATTCCATGGCTGTTTTTGGCATGGCTGCCCTACCTGTTTTGCAAGGACTACAATCAACCCTGTAGTTCAGTCAACTATGGCAGATTTATATGCACATACCATGGGAAAAAAGCATTACCTTGAATCAGAGGGATATTCTTATGTATGCATTTGGGAGTGCCAGTTCAAAAACGAACTTGAAACCAACGCTGCTATGAAACATTACGTTGAAAAGTTAGAACTCGTCACTCCTTTGGCACCAAGAGATGCATTTTACGGCGGCCGCACTGAGGCTTTTAAGTTATATGAAGAAGCTAGCCCTGAAAATAAAATAAAATATTATGATGTTACCTCACTGTACCCGTTCATCAATAAAACTGGCAAGATTCCTCTCGGACACCCAGAGATCATTACAGAGAATTTCGATTCAGTTGAAAATTACGAAGGTCTGATTAAATGTAAGATACTACCCCCAAAAGGGCTTTACCTGCCCGTCCTGCCTGCAAGATGTAATGGAAAACTCATGTTTAGTCTTTGTCGATCTTGCAGTGAAAATTATCAGAAGACTGAATGTAAACATTTTGATGAAGAGCGTGCATTTGTTGGAAAATGGGTGACTGATGAGGTCAAAAAAGCAGTGTCGCTAGGATACAAGCTAATGTATGGCACTTTTCAGAGATATCTCAGTATGACCCTGTTTCAAAAACGGGGGGAATTTTTACGGAATACGTAAATACTTTTCTTAAAGTAAAACAAGAGGCAAGCGGATGGCCTGACTGGTGTGTCGATGAGAGTGCAAAGCAAAGCTATATTAAACAGTACTATGAAAAAGAAGGCATTCTCTTAGACTACAACCAAATTGAAGAAAACCCTGGGTTAAGGTCTCTGTCGAAATTGATGCTTAATTCGTTCTGGGGGAAGTTTGGACAGAGATCTAACCTCACACAAACAACTTACACAGAAGACCCTGAGCAGTTTTTTGATATGATGACCTCTGACAAACAAGACGTCAATAATGTACGCTTTGTTAGCAACGAGGCCGTACAACTTGACTGGTGTTATAATGATGATTTTGTTGAGGCATCGTCACGCACTAATGTTGTTATTGCTGCCTATACCACTGCACAAGCGAGGCTCAAACTGTTTAGTTACTTGGAACCCCTTTGGAGACGCGTTTGCTACTGTGACACTGATTCAGTTATATTCACGACCTCTCCCGGTTTGTGGGAACCGAAGTTGGGCGACTACCTAGGTGATCTGACTGACGAAGCCACAGGAAATTCCATACTCAAATTTGTTACAGGTGGTCCAAAGAATTATGCATACACTTTAGCCAAACCTAACAAAAAGGGTCAAACATCTATTTGTAAAGTCCGGGGAATCACCTTAAACTACAAGAACATGCTCGACATAAATTTTGAGACAGTTTCAAACATGGTTAAAAACAATAGAGAGAAAGGTTGTATTCAGGTTGTTGACAAAAATAAAATCTGTCGTTCAAATGGAGTTCTCATAACAAGGACTGAAACAAAAGACTATAGGGTTGTATTTGACAAAAGAATAATAAAAGACAATGTTTGTACATATCCATATGGAATGCAATGAAAATCACTTATGAATTTTTTTTTATTTTATTTTTTTTTTTTTATTGCTGATCTTGTTAAACTGTATTATATAGTGTATTAAGATTTTCCGTACATATGTGATGATACCTATATATAAATAAAATAGTAAATTTCATGTTGTTCTTTTAATTGTTATCCAGCCCCATATTTTTTTTTTCAACAATATTATTATTAGGTACCTTTAATAAGCATTTAAGCATGTAGAGACCCCAAGAAGGTCTCATATTTAACGCCTTAATTGGGCTTTCCGAAAACCAATCCTGGATTACCGAAAAGGCTATAATTGGAAGTTGTTGCATTACGAAATATTGCATCACCCTCATCATCGATTAATTTCTAAAAATAAACCTAACCGGTTCTGACCGGTTCCGAAAATTGACTCAATTTTTTTCCCTATACTAGCAACCTCTACTACTATTAGATACTCAAGTTCTTCCAATGTTGTTCAAATAATGACCTTGGATTGACCTTGGCCATTTTTACGGCAAGTCAAATATGGGAAAATGCTAGAACATAAGATTTCATGGGAAGTTTTGAACATTTTGGCCTAAAAATTGGTATATACAGTCGACTTAATGAGGCCATGAAGAATTATGAATACAAGAGGTCAATGTCATTCTTTTACCTTTTACCCAGGTTTCTCATATTTTGACATTTCCAAAATTTCCTCACAAGCCAAAGGGCAAATTGTAAAAACAAATTTCAAATGGAGCCTCCAGGGATTGAGGGAACAAAATTTGTTCAAACAGTTCAGGTCACATGACCAACATGGCCCCCAAAACCTTTATTATTTCGCCCCCCCCCCCCCCCCCCCCCCACCCCCGAACCAATAACCTATGGCCTTGAAATTTGGGTAGTAGCATGGAGTACTAGAGTACTACCAAGGCTGTTCAAATGATGACCTTTGGTTTACCTTGACCATATGGCGGCATGGTCAATTATGGGAAATGCTAGAACATAAGATTTTATGGAAAGTTTGGAAGATTTTGGCCTAAAAATGGTATATACGGTTGTCCTAATGAGAATCAGAATCAGAATGGTTTACTGGTGATACGTCCAAGTTACGTCTGAGGAAGCCAAGGGTCCTGTTAGCTTTTGTGCAAATATTGCTGACATGTGTGTTCCATTTCAAATCATTGGTAATGGTTATGCCGAGATACTTGATAGTTTCTACGTTATTGAGGACCGTTCCCTCTGAGGTATAAGAAGCATTGATCTTCTTGATCCGTTTCCTTGTAATTTGCATTATATTGCGTTTGACAGGTTGAAATCTCATGCCCCAACTCCTTGCCCAACAACCTAATCGATTTATATCCTCCTGAAGTTTCACAATGTCTACAATGTATGCATGGAGATTAATGAGTACAAGAGCTCATTCTTTGACTTTTGACCCAAGACTTATATTTTGACAAGTTCAAACATAAGAAAAAGCCATTTTCCAATTGCTCAGGTGAGCGATTTACGGACTCATGGCCCTCATGTTTGGTTTTGGTGTTTCGACAGACCGGGCACGGCCGTCATGCAGACAGAAGATCATAACCGTTAGAGTTATGCGAATAGATACAGATAGCCAAAATTAGCTGAACAGCCGCTGTTAAAAATTTGTTTCTGACTATTATATCGTCAGTATGCCTTTATATGAAGGTTTAAATACTGGTGATAAAAACGTCGTCATTTTAGATATAGGAAGCGCATACACTAAGTAAGATACAGTTGTAACGTATGGAAGTCTGATTCGGTTGATTGACAGGTAGCAGATTCGAACAGGTTGCATATTCGTACACAACACGAGGAGTTTCAAAATCTCTGTTGCATTCAGCATGTCAGTTAAAAAGACGGGCACAGCCTAGAAACAGGCATGGCTTTCAGCAATCAACCAATATCCGCTAGTGGACCGCTATAGAGGACATAGGTTACTGGCTGTCTCTAATGTAATGCAGGACACCTGGAACCACCCAAATACCTGGGTCACCCATCCAGGCACTAACCGAGCCAAACGTTGCTTAACTAGCAACAAACAGTCCACCACTCTAACCACGTCGCCATAAAAGCATGCTTCTACAGCAAGGCGCTAGTAGAGGTATTTATACCCATTCACTACACTTCTCCCTCCTTTTTCTTGAAAGGCCCTGGAGCACCCTGTGACAACTCAGTCACTGTGACACATACTCAGTCACACTACATAGCTCCCCTTTCACTCTCTATGGCAGGGCAGTAGTCTCCCATGAGCTCGTTCCAACACTTCTGACACCATTGCAGGACACCTGGAACCACCCAAATACCTGGGTCACCCATCCAGGCACTAACCGAGCCAAACGTTGCTTAACTAGCAACAAACAGTCCACCACTCTTAACCACGTCGCCATAAAAGCATGCTTCTACAGCAAGGCGCTAGTAGAGGTATTTATACCCATTCACTACAGTAATGTTTCTCAAGTGTATGCACGATTTACCAGTTATCGGTGGTCTTACACTTCACTTGCAATCTAACTTTTGAATGATAACAAAGTATGAAAATGAAAGCTTCACAGAAATTAGTTGGGTGTTGACTATAAATTTATCAACTAAATTGTATCCACCGATGACTATTAATATACAAACAGAGAAGACATTATGCTCTGGGGTACATCTGACTCTGCATGACTGATGTACCAGTTATCGGTGCAATAGTAAATACAGACTAATTATCCATGCTAAAACTTTATGGTAGCACCGTTTATGGCCATATTATGATGTAACATGACCTCTAGTTTAGGGAAACTGGGTTTGCAGCAGACGAATTAAAAGCATCACAACGCTAATTTCAGGTCGTTACTAAAACCCGGAACGGAACACGGAATGGAACGGAATATGGAATGGAACATGGAATGGAACGTGGAATGGAACATGGAACTGGAATGGTGTATGCAATGGAACATGGAACGGAACAGAATATGGAATAGAACAGAATACGGTTTAAACTAGAATGGAATGGAATATACTTCTATTCCGAGATTGGACTATGTTCCATAGAGAACATTATTTCCTGTTCCACGTCCATGGTCCATGGTGTTCCATTTCGTAGTCTAGTATAAGAAACATCACATTTTATATCTTTCTGTTGAGATTTGATGTCGAACAGAAATAAAACAGCAAGAGAGATTAGTTGAATTACCTATGTCAGTGTAATAAAACATCAGAAATGCGTTGTGTACCTACAAATATTATGTTAATTGTTATTCACTTTGCAATTTTGGCCTATCAGATATAGATGTATTGTGAGTTCTTCTTTATGTGGCAGGTCACTGTAGACAGAGTCGTACACTTAAATTATTGTATTTTCCATACAGTTAATATTACTAATTGTCATCTAATGTGACCCTCCATTGTTTGGTGAACTGTTAATTGGATTAATAGTTTCTCGTGTCTGTCGAAATCCAGCTGATGGGCTAACTGGCATGACTGGAACCCCTCCAAGTCCGGGAACTGGAAGCTAAGCAGGTTCATTGCACTATCAATTATTATGTCACTGAGCCACTGTTTGCTTTCTAAGATCCCTTTTTCATGAATAATTAAATTGTGGTGCAATTTCAGTCTGTCAGCAGGGACCCATACTTCAAGACTATATCGTATATCTATCCTAAGCTCTGATTTTGGAGTTGATGTTATTATGTTTTCAAATGAAATATCTTTTTGTCTAACAAACTGTGTTAGCATGGTTTTATCTGCAGACATTTCTTTAAAAATTCCGAAAGTTGTTGTATCTTTTCTTCTTCAGTTGTGATATTCACGACTTCTTGTTGTTCCATGTCTTGTTTTTCTTGTTCCATGCATCGTTCCAGGCCTTCTTGTTGTTCCATGTGTTGTTCGATATCTTCTTGTTCCATACGTTGTAACAGGTCTAATTGTTGTTCCGTGTATTGTTCCATGTCCTCTTGCTGTTCCATGCAATGTTCCATTTCTTCTTGTTCCATTCGTTGTTCCAGGTATTCTTGCTGTTCTTTGCATTGTTCCATGTCAAGGTTTTCTTGTTCCGTGTGTTGTTCCCTGTTTTCTTGTTGTTCCATGCCTTGTTCCCGGTTTCCTAACGAAACATCTCCAGGTCAAGGGCGCTTGGGCCGGAAAGGAATGCTTGCTGTTGTCTGGTCATATTCAAACAGTGTAAGTAGTTCTGATATACCAAGGGCATCATTTTTTAACAATTTCTTATCATTTTCCACAGACAACGTTTCCGTTCCGCGTTTTAGAAGATTTTATGCTATTTTATGCTTATAGTCACTTTTGTTCCGCAGTTATGCAGTTTGTTCCGAGATATAAGCTACTTCTGTTCCGCATTTTAGAAGGTTTTATGCTATTTTTTGCTTTTAGTCACCTTTGTTCCGCAGATATATACAGTTTGTTCATAGAGATATGCTACTTCCGATTCGAGAATCAGCAACTTCCGTTCCGCGTTGTAGAAGGTTTGATGCTATTTTTAGCTTTTAATCACTAGAACAGACATCAACATTAACTTCCGTTCCGAAATTATAAACTTGTTCTGTTCCAAAACTATAGATGTTCCGAACTTGTTCCTGACATTGTTCCACCTTGTTCCGTTCCATGTTCCGTTCCCTGTTCCATTCCGGGTTTTAGTAATAGGCCTAATTTCATGTTTGTTTGTAGATACATGAAATTTATGTATGCTTCGATTTGTTTACATTGGTAAATATGTATGTTTTTCGTCTGATACATTAATCACCATTACGTACCTAACTTTCAACAAGATTTTAGTTTAAAATAGAGCAGGAGTTTCTTGTTCATGTTTATATCTATTCTAGTGGAAGAAAACCTAACTGCACTCAAGAAATTCGGATTATTTCTGATTACACTGATAACTGATAACCACCGATAAATGGGTGATTGATCATACATGCAAAATTATTTTGATTGATTGATTGATATTTATTCGGTAAAAACAACATACAACAATAATACAACAATTACATAAAAATTATTGAAATTTAAAGGTTTAAAAGATATATGAATAGATTTATAAAATAATGCACTTTGTAAAATGATTTTTTAGAAAATATATATCGCCAAGCACCCGGAATTCGACTAGACTCGGTTTTCGACGATGTGAGCAGGTCTGAGATCAGCCCGGGAGATACTATGGCATAATGCTACTAAAATGCAAGCAATCTAAAATCAAAATCGTCATTAGGTGCATTCGACCAATACAAAAAGAGCAGTAAACTTAGGCCCCGCCCACTTGTGCAATGGCTCCTTTTCGCAATGAACGAAATATTTTTAGGAGTAGGTCACGTAAACTGAATGCACTGCATATTTTCGGAGGAGCAAGAAATTATAAATCCATCTGTTAAAATCAGAAACCCTGTGCAATAACATAACCACATTCTCAAACCATTCCTTTTCCTTTCATGATGAATATTACTATACCGATTTTCTATCGTCGAAAACTGGGAGGTGTGGTTACCGAAAATTGTCAGGCCATGTGGTCAAATATGGCCTCCTCTGTCAGCTCGCCACAAGTGTTGATGGAAAAGAATGCTCTGGTGTTGAAAGAAAGACTGTTTAGTCATTTAGAATGATAAATTGGGTTCTGGATATTTAGTGTACTTTGAAATCACAACGGACACAATTTGATCGTCGAAAACCGGGAGTGGCGGCATATGTGTATATCTGTAAAATAGGAAAATACGTATTCACTGATTTTTATAATTTAAAGTATTTTAAAATATCACAATTCTGGATTTTATATTATCACAGCTCTGTTGATAATCACAGTTAGTTCACAATGAAATGACTAGAGTTACATACGATGAATTGATTTCAATAAAAATTTAAATTTTGGTGACTTCAAACAGATTGTAAATAACTTTCACCACACACACTCGCGGACCATGGGAAAAATCCAGTGAGTCGCCATGGACAATACTGACTCATCGATGGATCTGGCACCGGAGTGTTACCGTCAATGAGGCTTCTCCACGAGCCGCCCCCATCTCTCGAGGAACAGTGCTCCCAGGGCAGATGGTGGACCACGGGTGTGAATGGTGAAAATCAAAAAATGAACTGAAATACCAACTAGGGTGAATTTGGTGTCTTGTCGGCGTCTTTGAACTTAAAAGCAGCTTGACTGGCGTCACATTTTAAAAGATACTTTGCGTCCGGTGGACGCAGACAGTAATTTTTCGCGTCCGGCACTAGATAAGTCACGTCCCAGACGCATTTTTTGCACTAATGCAAACACTGTACAACACTTCACTTTGCTAGATTGACCTGGATTCTTTGGTTTTTATAGGGTTTTTCACTTTCCATTGGCATCCATTTTGTTTGACTAAAGTCGGTAAATCCAAAAATGATAAGTTTGAACGAAATTAACAAATTACAATAAAAACATTCTGTAGGAACACCTGACAATGTAATATGTTGTACAAATATGTATTTTTGCAGAAAGAAACATTAAATATGTGAGATGTAGTTGTTTTACACACATATATTCTATGGGAAGAAATATTCTATTCAAATCAATATTAATTTTATTTCGCCAAAGAAAAAAATTCTTGCTTTAGGACGCTGTCCTAAACCAATGATTTGAATTGGAACACACATGTCAGCAATATTTGCACAAAGGCTAATATGACCCTTGGCTTCCTCAAGACGTAACTTAGCAGCATGTCCGCAAGATGTTAAAGAGTCAGCATACAAGGGACTGGTGCGTCCAGTCTTGGAGTATGTAGTTCAGTTTTGGACCCTCAAAGTATACTTCTTCAAGATGAACTTGAGAAGGTGCAGAAAAGGGCAGCAAGATTTGTAACGGGAAATTACACATACATGTATGAAACTGGGAGTATGACTGGCATTCTGGAGAAACTTCAGTGGGAATCCCTGAAAAAGAGAAGGAAAGATAGTAGACTCATAATGCTTTACAAAGGTCTGAGGGGTGCAACCAGTATCCTATAAATGACCTTGTTCCCCCAAGTATTCCTTGACATTTCAAACCCCATTGGCTGGGACTGACATTTACGAGTCCAGTTTCTTCCCCCAGACTACTAGAGATTGGAATTCCCTGGAAGATTCACTTTTTTCTGCTGCTGAGGGTGCAGAGGATTAAGTTACTAAGTTAACCTAGAGCTCTGATAAGGGCTAGGGACTAGCTTCCCTGATTCACAGGTCCTGGTGAATGATTGTCCTTGGACGTATCACCAGTAAACAATTCTGATTTTGTTGCATTATGGAATTTGTTTGGATTAGGGGACATTTGTAGCTTACAGGAGCTTACTTTTCAATCATTTTTCCTCCAATTTATTGGTTAACAGTCAATGGAAAGGTGGTAATTGCTTTGTCTTTTGACAGGTTTAACATGTACTAAACACAAGTAGTTCCGTTTTTCTTGAAAAGAGGCAGGGGTGTTTATTAGAACAGGAGTGCCTATTAGAATTTATATGCTATCACATGGCAGGACAATGACTATCTTGAATGAAGATAGTATGTGCTTATAGTCAGTATGCAGACAGGGAACAAAATCTTTGTTCAATTATATATCTTTTAATTGGTCAGTAACTCAAGGGCCATGCTCGATTGGGCTGTGCAGACAGTCAGGATTTTTGGAGCATCAATCGAGTGCTCTGGAACTGTGTTCTGGAATGATGCACACTGTCCCAAACAAGAAGGTGGTGTGCACAGAACACATAGTCAAAACAAAATGGCAGGCAAGCAGAGGATATAGGAAAGTATATAAAGGAGGTATAGCTATAAGCTTGTATGATGCAGTTTTAATTGTTTTCCTTTGAAATTCAGATTGCATGACCCAAAATGTCGTCAAACGAGAGAATGTGTGTTTCTCAAAACGCCATCATATCATGATTGATCAATAGCCATGCATTTGCCCCTTTCCTTCTCATTTGGTATGCTCGACATCGGAATTCTAATAGCTGATCTGGCACAGTGTCATTGTGCACAGCCCAATCGAGCACGGCCAAGGTATGTCAGGAAAAATCCCAAATGAATGCAGTGTTCTCCCCAGAAATATCAGAAGGCATGTCGCTTTTAATACAAAAATAATATTTACACTTGCCACTGACTTCCCATAGGTGAACCCTTTAGAGCAACTAGCTTCATACACCGATGAAGGACAATTGATCATGTGACGTTATCGTCAAGCGACATCTTATGTAAACAAACATCTTGATTGGTTCTTGTAACATTCGATTGACGCCACGTCAGGGCGACGGCTGTTTAAGAATATGGCCGAACACGTCGTTACTTACTTTTCTTCGACCCATATATTTTGCTTATTCTACACCAAATAACCATGAAAACAGCACAGAAAGGTTCACAAATAAAATGTAAATAAAAGAATAAAAAGTTGATTTTTCAGCGTTCATCTTGTGAAGAAGCCTGTGGTCGTCGCTAAAATTCTACAAGAAGCGTTTCGTGCTTCATGGAATTTTAGCTCCACCCACTGGCTTCATCACATGATGAATGCTGAAAAAAATCAAATTTTAATCCTTAAATAAGGCTTATTGATCAATTTCTAAAATCCTTAAAATAACAATGCTTTGTTAAAATTAGCCTAGATTTACATTATAAATAATTTGTTGATGATCCTTAGTGCATTTAAAACAACTTTACTGACTTAGAAATGAAACTAATAGCATACATGTATATTCTTTTAAAATTCCATTGGAAATTAAGGCATGTTGCGAAGGTAATTTGAAGAGGAAAGCATGTTGCAAGCGACATGCCTTAATGGTCTGGGGAGGTCACTGGAATGCAAAGTTCTCTACATCCAGTTTCTTTCTTACCTTCTGAATATAACTTCACTTGATGTCCATGTACAATGAAATCTAATACATGCAGCTTATTAGGTTAGTGGTAGCCATTACTCATTTAGTGACATGTCTTACACAAGTTTTGAGATTGTTTTGGAAGGGAAAAAGCCTGTTTTGTAACTGAATAAATTTAGTATTTGTCCTCGTTTGAAATTTCTAACCTTCGTATTAGAAATTCAGAATCTCCAGTTTCATTTAATTAACCCTTAAAGCGCCAAAAATGAAAATTGTTGAATTTGCAAACAGTGTAGATTCAGATGAGGTGGCTCATAATGAGCCACCTCATCTGGATCTACACTGTTTGCCCTTTAGTCTTTGAATTCTCAATATGATACAGCTTGGACAAAACATTTTTTTGAATATCTGCCGACGCAAATTTTGTGGTCTGCTTTTTGGCGCAATAAGGGTTAATCTGTCCATCTGAGAAAGAAAAAGTCACTATTTGCCCTTCAGGATAAAACTGCATTGTATGTACTTAAAGGTGAGAATTTCTTTCTTCATTTAATTAATCTGTCCATCTGAGAAAGAAAAACTCACTATTTGCCCTTCGAGTAAACCACATGTATATGCTTGAAGGAGAGAATTTGCTGCTGCAGGTGTAAATTCTTTCCTTCAAGGATTGGTCTCTGTTGAGAAGGGAAGCAGTTAAGGCGTATGAGTTCTCAATTGGGGGAAGCAACTCTGCCACTTTCATTCATAAATAAATGAAAATGACAGAGTTGCTTCCCCCATGTGAAAATGGCAGAGTTGCTCCCCCAAATGAAAATGGCAGAGTTGCTTTCCCAAATCAAAATGGCAAAGTTGCTTCCCCAAATGAAAATTGCAGAGTTGCTTCCCCCAAATGAAAATGGCAGAATTGCATCCCCAAATGAAAATGGCAGAGTTGCTTCCCCAATGAAAATGGCAGAGTTGCTTCCCCAAATGAAAATGGCAGAGTTGCTTCCCCCAATGAAAATGGCAGAGTTGCCTCCCCAAATGAAAATGGCAGAGTTGCTCCCCCCAAATGAAAATGGCAGAGTTGCTTCCCCAAATGAAAATGGTTGAGTTGCTTCCCCCAATGAAAATGGCAGCATTGCTTCCCCAAATGAAAATGGCAGAGTTGCTTCCCCAATAAGTGAACCATTCACCTTAAACATTATACTGTATTGCAGGTGTGGCGTAGCTGGGGAAACTAGTCCAAGATGTATCATTCCTTCAGAGATCAGAGATGATAAGACTGGGCAGGTAGGGACAAATACATGTAAAAATGGAAAATTGGTCCAGGGATAAGTAGAAATCTGTGCCTTTGTTTTATGGCTGTACTCTGTTACACTGCAACCTAAATATGAATATGTGAAGTCAGGACTGGTCTGATGGGGCTATATGTATCTGCAATGAGGCTATATACTTGTCTACAAATTGGTTTTTGGCATCTGTGACAATCAGAATTGTGAGACAAGGTTATCTGCACTTGCATCAGGGTTACAAACATGTCCAAAAGTGTTTTTTGGTTAGTAATTCCTTTAATTTTCAGATTATCTTGCTGAAATGATTGAGATATATTAAGCATACTTTTACAATCAGAATTTTCTCCAACAGGGTTAGCTGCCCTTGTCACAGGGCTATATGTATTCCAAAAAGTATCATCTTTGCTGTTTGGAATATTATGGAGAATAGAAAAAAGCAGAAGGAAAGAAACAAAATGAATAAATAATTTGATAAATAGAGAAAAAGAAAAAAAAAAAAAAAAAAAAAACAACAATGAAAATGGCAAAATGGATTACAGTGGTGATGTATCATGTTCCATTTGGCAATGAGGCACAACAGTGAATGTTTCTTCAGGTTAGTTCTAAACGCTTTTTCTTGGAACTCAGAAAAAACATACCTCAGAATACCATCAAAATACATCATCCGGTTTGCCGATATTTCCATGACCCTTTAACCCTTAAAACGCCAAAAAAGAAAAATAGTTAAATTTGCAAACAGTGTAGATCCAGATGAGGTGGCTCATAATGAGCCTCATCTGAATCTACACTGTTTGCCCTCTAGTTCTCGAATTCTCAATATAATATCGCTTGGACAAAGCATTTTTTTTAAATTTCTGCAGACGTAAATTTTGTTGTCTGCTTTTTGGCGCATTAAGGGTTAATATTTGTGTTGCAGGTGCGGAAACTGTGGGTGTACAATACAGAGGAAGAATTATATGACAACCTCAAAGATTTCCTCTTTATACTCTACTTTAGGTGAGATGTAGTTTTATTACTGTATGTATTCCGCTATAAGATTGAGTTTTCCCCTCTCTTAAATGAAAGTGGTCAAAGTACCCAAATGTAATTCCGAAATTGTAAGTCATTTAAACATAGACAATTCCGGAATATTTTAGATACACAGACATGGACCCCAAAACAGAGGTGCGATCAGGTGCCCGCAGGTAGTAAGCATCACCTGCCTGTTATAATACACCCGCCATATGTATGTAGCAGTGGAAAAAGCCAGTGAAAATGGAAGTCCGGTATTTGAAAACTTAACTAAGCTTCGGCTGTGGCCATCAAATCGGAAATTTGTTTAGAAACAGCCACATTGTAGGTATCAACGAGGTCATGGCGTCTCCCATAAAACTTTTTAACTGTCAACACAATATGATAACCCTGTTTCAACAGTGTACAAGTGAGTAGCTTCCCTCTTTCTACAAAGTCCTGATATTTCAAACATGCTCCAGCATAGCGGACATGACACCAAATATTGAAATCAGTCTTACAAAATTCTCCTATAAGATGAATTTTTTTTCCTTCAGTGCTCCAGATAAGAAGGGGTAACAGAGATAATTTTAGGATAATTATCAATATTTCTCCACAAAAACATATTTTGTGACCCATCATTAGAACCGTCTCGTCGAGACGGTTCTAATGAGGGGTCACAACATATGTTTTCGTTGAGAAATAAGAAAAATTATCTTTGAATTATCCTCAATACCCCCTCTTATCTGGAGCTCTGTTCCTTTCTAAACACTCCCCAAAATCGAGATCCATTTTATCAGATACAAATCACTGCATTGAACCATACATGCTGAAACAAATCATTTCTCCACCAACTTCACTTTTTATTTCAGCACAAACATTTATTTGCAAGCAAAGAAACAAAACAATTCTTACCTGGTATGAGCGCCTCCTTGATATTTTGTAGGCGAATCAGCTTATACCCTTTGTTACAGTAACGTTAAACCGAAGTTTGGTCCATGTTACTGGTGTTTTGATTGGACAGGGTGTGAACGGTGAAACAGAATTACACCAAACTTAGTCTGAAGCATCCTTGTAGCAGCTTTGCTCAGTTGTATGAAAATAGTTCCGGTCAAATTTTGGGAAATTTCTAATGTATCATCTTTGTGTAACAGCTGCATCGAGATCTTTGAAAATTATGGACGTGGATTCAGTATGAGCAAGCTGCCAACCATTATGCTTTTAGTGTAAATGTCCACAAGAATTACCCTTGATATATATATGAGCCACGACACGAGAGAACCAACCAAGTGGTTGTGCACCCAGTGCAGACTCAGATCAGCCTGGGCATCTGCCCAGTCTGATCAGAGTGTTCGCTGAGTACTTAAAGGGTAGCTAAGGGTCTAGGCTGATCTGAGTCTGCGCTGGGCGCACAACCACATTGTTGGTTTTCTCATGTTACGGTTCATATCGTTTTGTGCTTTAATCAGCTGTAAGGTGAGTTTCTCTTTTCCAAAACAATGCCCAAAATCTAGGTACTTTTTGTAAGATAAATCTAGATCCAGAGCTCCAGATAAGGTGGGATCTTGAGTAAAATTCTGGGATAATATTTCTTAATTCTTAACAAAAACTTGACGTGACCCTTTCTTAACAAAAAACATGTTGTGACCCTTTCTTAGAACCATCTCGCTGAGATGGTTCTAATAAGGGGTCACAACATATGACGTTATGCAGAAATATGAAAAAAAACTCCCAAAATTATACCTGTTACTCCTTATCTGGAGTTCTGTAGATCTTATGGATTATCAGATCAATGTTTTTGGATGGTTTTGGAAGGGGAAAAAAACCCATCTTGTAACGGAATAATGAATATGATATGGGTATGGTGCCAGGATATTGACATTAAAATCTATGATGTATTTTTTTTTTGTTAAAGACATTTTTTCTCTACTATATAGAAGACACTCCCCCCAGCTTGAGAGCTGTTTAATGGCCGTATTATGTCATTACCTATGTAATGTTACACAATGTATTTCCTTTGATGAATCATCAATTTCACTCACTTGTTGCATAACGGGATTATGGCACCCAATAAAAATGATACTTGTCTTTAATTTCAGACATTTATTGACCAACCCTAAAGACAGAAGACTAGTTGTATGCGAGTCACTGCTGTGTCCAGCAAAGTTCAGAGAAACACTTGCTAAAGTTCTCTTCAAACATTATGAGGTCAGTTGAAGTTGAAATTGAACATATTGACATCTTGGTCAAGGTAGTTGTAGAGTTGATGCCACAACACGTGTTACTACAAATATTCATAATATGGGAGGAAACGGCTGTAGCCTAGTGGTTTAGGTCCTTCATTACCAATCCAGTGCCTGCAGGTTCAATTCCCTACTTCTTTGGTCTTGCGGATGAGACTTTTAACCAAGGTCTCATCTCCGTATGACCTATGTGTTGGTGGGATGTTAAAATACGAGATCACACTTAATATGGGGACAATTAGGTTTGAACAAACAGTGTAGACCCTGATCAAACTGCTCCTGAAGGAGCAGTCTGATCATAGTCTACATTGTATTCCATTCACTCTGCATCTGTTAAAAGTCTGCACCTTTTAGAAGTATAACTGCATTGAAAAAACAATCTGTTCTTTTGGACGGTTATGGAAATATTTTTAGATGTCTAGGTTTTGAGAATCTTTACGGTATGTAGAGGAATTGGAGGAGACATCACAGAACATTCCTCAGCAATCTAGGGACCACGTAGCTTATTTGAATAAGTGCTTGCATACTGATTAGCAGTCCTGGGTTTAAGTTCCACTGGAGACGGAAATCTTTTCAACCATAAGAGAGGTTCCATTGCACATGCCTTTCATTGTCACTTCCCATAGTCATGATATGACTGAAATACTGTTGAAAAGGATGTAAAATCACAAGTCATCCATTCATTCATCCTCTACAATCTGCATCATGCATCTTAATGTCTTGATCAAGTAGTTGTAATAAGATTCCATGACATATTATGTGACAGAATTATAACACATATTGGATAATAGAGTTATGAAATCTACATCACATCATACCATTATATTGACAAGGGAAACTATGAAGAGCTTGTACATAGTTTCCAGTCATCTTTAGTATAAATTTTTGGGGGAATATACTGGTCATAGAAATTATAAAGATTGGGAAAACTATAATAATTACCGTAATGACCCTAAATTTCGGGACACTTGAAAGTTGGACAGTTATTGTTCGAAAATTCATAGAAAGTGGATTTTACACATGTTAATGCATCCAACTGATGCTTAGTGAATGGCAAACCTTGGAGATCCTGATCAAACTGCTCCTCGAGGAGCAGTTTGATCTGGGTCTACAATGTTTGCTCAGACCTGCCTGTCCGAATATTTAGGGTCATCATGGTACCATAATTATCATAAAAATGGAACAGTTTGCTTATATGATGCAGTAATGCATACCAAAGATGCTGATGGAATTGCACAGTGTAAGTCATGATCAGACTACGCCTTAATATCTTTCCTATTTTCAGGTATCTTCAGTAATGTTTGCCTCTGGCCATCTAACATCATTACTCACACTTGGTGTTAACACAGGCTTGGTGATGGATGTCGGCTTCACAGAAACACTTGTTGTACCAGTATCCTTTAATAAATACAAATAAATACAATATGGAATTTTGTGGCTCCTAGATTGCAGCTGAGCAACTCCTTTTGATAATGTGAAGTGCTAAGCTGCAAGGATCCACAGAGGCTGCAAGGATCCACAGAGCTATGGAACTTTGTGGATCCTTGCAGTGAGGTCTATTCATATTAATGGTACAAACTGCTCAGCTACAAGGACCCACAGAGCCATGGAGCTTTCTGGATCCTTGCAGTGAGGTCTATTCATATTAATGATATGAACTGCTCAGCTACAAGGACCCACAGAGCCATGGAGCTTTCTGGATCCTTGCAGTGAGGTCTATTCATATTAATGGTACAAACTGCTCAGCTGCAAAAATCCACAGAGCTGTGGAGCTTTGAGGATCCTTGGTGTTGAGCTGTTCATATTAATGATATGAACTGCTCAGCTACAAGGACCCACAGAGCCATGGAGCTTTCTGGATCCTTGCAGTGAGGTCTATTCATATTAATGATATGAACTGCTCAGCTACAAGGACCCACAGAGCCATGGAGCTTTCTGGATCCTTGCAGTGAGGTCTATTCATATTAATGGTACAAACTGCTCAGCAGCAAGAATCCACAGAGCTGTGGAGCTTTGTTGATCCTTGCATCTGAGCTGTGCATATTAATGGTGCAAACTGCTCAACTGCAAGGATCAACAGAGCTACATATTGTCTGTGGGTCCTGGCAGGTATGCAGTTCAAATTACATAATATGACCTGCTGAACTGCATGGATCCACAGAGCTATATTTTTTTGTGGATTCCCTGCAGTTGAGTATTTATTTACATGAAGTGCTCCTTTGCAGTGATCCACAGAGGAATATGGAGCTGGATCCCTGCAGTTGAGCAGTTCATATTATATAATGTGATCTGCTAAATGCAGGGACCCACTGAGCTTCTTTATTTTTAGTTTGCCTGAACGAAGTTCAGGAAGAGCTATTGTACTACCCCCGGCATTGGCGTTAGCGGTGGCGGCGGCATTAGCAAAATGTTAAAGTTTTACATTAAAAGTTTTTTATGTGAGGGACATGGCGCTATTAGGCAAGCTATCCTGTACCGGTGACAGGTCTTGTTCTGTTGATCCTTGCACTTGAGCATTATTTACATGAACTGCTCCACTGCAGGGATCCACAGAGAAATTTGATCTTTCTGGATCCCTGCATCTGTGCAATTCATATAATATGAACTGCTTAGTTGCAAGGATCCACAGAGCCTCATATTAGGGGTGAAGGTTTGATGATGATTGTGAGATAACTGTTTTTATTTCTCCATAAAAACAGGCTTTGTGCTCATGATGGTACCTTACAACGTCATTAGTTTTAGATAACTTAGCCCGGATCAAGGGAGTATTTGAGGATACTGGTAATTTTTGGAATAATTTTTCTATTTCTCAAAGAAATATAAATTGTAATCTTTCACACCAGAGCTTCTGCAAGGTATCTCTTATCAGAGGCCACCGGGCATTGTTGCCATGGTCAGAGAAAAGCACATGGAAAATGATTTTTTACCAGGTCAAAGAAAGTCTGGAAGTTTTGTTATTGGTCATGGAAATTTGGAAAGAATTTGAAAAGTTAGGGAAAAGTCAAGAAATTTGAAAATTAATTGCTATGGCAGTATCCAGAAAGTATTTATTCTGCTCAATGAAAAAGAATATACTTGTGGAAAAGATTAGACATGCACACAAGTATTTATTTCCATTTTCATTAGGGGCTACCCTTAAAGGGGAAGCAAAGTCTTTCCTTTAGGAGTAACCCCTGCCCCCAATTTTCAGGTAATACCTTTAGCACTGTTAAAGTAAAGAGTATATAATCCGCTTTTAGAGATCAGATCTGCAAAATGGAATGGGAAATTGGAAAACATCAGGGAAAAGTCTGGGAATTTTGAAGTGGAGGATGAGTGACAACCTTGCTAGTTATTTTATGGAGAATGAACAAAAATTATCTTGGGCTTACCATATTTATTTGGTTATAAAACTGGGGTTTTACGTCTCTAGAGTGTCCCAAATATCTAAATCAGTCCTACGAAATTGTGCTATGAAATGGGGTTTTTCCTTCCAAAACAGGCCAAACAATCTAGATTTTTTGGGTTGTTTTGGAACTTTGGAAGGGAAAAACCTCCGTCTTATACCCAATGAAATATGGTACAGTCAAATACTCTCCTGTCTGGACTGTTGAGGTTGTTGGAAGAGCAATCTTTTGTCTTTGTACATGTAGTTACTGTATTAATCCTGATAAATGCCCCTGCTCTAATAAACCCCCTGCCTCTTCTTCGAAAATAATGTGATATTAACGTGCATTAATTTCTGTTTGCTTGTCTGGTAGCTCTTTGAAATGGGTAAACCCCTTAAGAGTTGACCCCTACTTAGAAGTGGGTTGGGGTGGGGGGTGGGGGGGGGGTGCAAAAGACACTAGAGTTGCTTCCTCTGAAAGTATACACATACCTTTATACACATATTGCTTATAAGAGGTATTTTGGCAATGACTGTTTACTACACTCTCTACACGCTCTAAAGAACACACCCTTTCATAAAATGCACTACCCTCAGTACCCTGGGGCATTTAATAAGATTAATATAGTATTTGTTTTTTAAATATCTTGACATAGTTTCTGAGAACAGGATAGAATCAGAATAATGGTACTTAACCGAAATCTCAGGTTTATGAAGGCATTCCAGTCTTGAAAGCAGTCCAGTCTCTACCATCTGCTGGCAGAGCCATTCACGAGTAAGTATTCTATCTTATTATGGTGTATTTGACGGTATCAATCAGTCTCATTGTGTCATTTAGTAATGAATGTCATGAGATTTATTCAAAGCATGTAGGGGGCACCTCCCTAGCTAAAATCATTCTGATCTTTGAGCAGTTGATGTAAGCTTTGAAAATTCTTTGTAAAATTTGAAACATGTTAACACTGTGAGTTAGGTTGCTAATTTTTGAAATGATTGTTGAAGACATTGTAGATCTACTTATAATATGGCATTTTTGGTTGGTGTAGCAACTAATCTTAAAAAGAAAATGAAGTAAAATATCTATGAAACAAGGAAACTATTACTTCTGGCCAATTTCCATATTTTGCATGCACCTGTCTGGTCGCAAAATGAAAAGAGGCTAAAATGGTATTGTTTCGAAATTAAGGGGAAAAAACATTTAAAAGACTTCTTCAGAAGAGCTGGGCTGGTTAGGCAGATATTTTGTAGGAAGTGCATGGAGCATCTTTCTATATAAAATACCTTCGGATCATAAACTGTCTTTGAGTGGGTGGGGTAAGTTTTGGAAAAATGCTATAAAAATGAAATGATGGAACATGTTGAGTGAGGTTTCCAATATTTGAAATGATTATTGACAGACATTATATTATAATAACAGTCTCCCTGGGATGGTTCTAATGAGGGGTCTCAGCATTGGTTTTCATTGAGAAATAAAAAATTATCCTTTGTTAATCCATAAAACCCCACCTTATCCGGAGCTCCGTGTCCAGCATATCACTATAGGATATGGGTTCATTTCAACCAGATTTCATATGCAGCATCCTTAGGGAAGGGATCAAATGTATACTCTGTTTAGACCTTTGATTTCTGTGGGGACATAAAGCCTGAATAGGCTTGTTATTGGGAAAATCATGTCCTTTTCTCAGTGGATTTATTGATGGCCAGTGCATGCATCAAACAGCTCCAATTTATCTCCTACAAATAATCTCTAAGTCAATGAAAACTTATTAGTGTGTCTTTGTCAGTTTTTATATGTTTCAGCAGTTGTGAATGTGGGGAGTGAATCCTCTTGTTTGTAAATTCTTTGAAGTTTTGCACATATATTTGAGCCGCGACACAACAAAACCAACAATGTGGTTGTGCGCCCATCGCAGACTCAGATCAGCCTGGGCATCCGCCCAGTCTGATCAGAGTCTTCACTGTCCGCATGTAGGTAGATTAGACCCTTAGCTACCCTTTAAGCGCGTAGCAAAAATTCTGATCGGAATGGGCGGATGCCCAGGCTGATCTGAGTCTGCGCCGGGCGCACAACCACATTGTTGGTTTTGTTATGTCGTGGCTCATTTATAGATACCAAAGGCCCATAAGTCCAGTTCCATGTGCCACAAAAATTATAGATTTTTAAAACTCATTCTCAAGTGAATACCATATAAAAAACATCAGAATTTTCACTCATGTTTCGCATTTGTGGAAATACCAATGCTTTTGTCACATTCAGTGAAGATATTTATGATGTTCTCTTCAAAACAGTAAATATTCTTTATTAGCTCACCTGAGCCGAAGGCTCACAAGGTGAGCTTATAGTATAGGCTTGGTCCATCGTCCGTCGTCCGTCCCTGCTTCGTACGTAGTACGTCCACACTTTTAAACATTAATATCTGCTAAAGTAGCTGGCCAATCTTGATCAAATTTTAAGTGTAGCATGGTTGGGGTGGGGGATTGATTGGATATAGTTTTGAGACTGATTGGTTTAAAACTGTGGTTACCATGGCAACAGAAAGGTCCCATAGACTTATAATGAGGAAAATGTTGTCCGGGCCCTAGCGTCTTCATTTTTGATTGCAACTTCTTCAAACTTGCAGGTATCCAGGACAGTCAAAACAAATCGGACCAGTTCGAATTTGGGCTAGGTTGGATCATTCTTTTTAGAGTTACTTGCCCTTGAAAGATAAAATATTTTCCCTTAGACTTATAATGGGGAAAATATTGTCTGGGCCATAGCTCCTTCATTTTTGATCGCAGCTCCTTGAAACTTGCAGGTACTCAGGATGGCCAAAACATCTCTGACCTTTTCAAATGTGGGCCAGGTTGGATTATTATCCTCTCGCACAACGAAGTTGTGGAGGGGATATAGGGTCTGTCCCGTATGTACGTTTGTATGTATGCACGTGTGTTCACCTTTAGTCATCGCTCTAGCTACCTCATTTATTATATAATTTTGATATAAGTTCACACAAATATTGGGTATGAAATTACCTCGAAAGAGGTTGCATTTCAGCGTGATGGAGTCAAGGTCAAGGTCACAGTGGCTATTTTTAGAAAAACTTTGTTATCACTCTAGCGCCTTCATTTGTGGACCGATTTCGATTTAACTTCACACAAGTGATAAGTATGGCAATATCTTAGACAAATTTGCATTTCAGCGTTCTGGGGTCAAGGTCAAGGTCACAGTGGCTATTTTCAGAAAAAACATTGTCATTGCATTAGCGCCTTGATTTATGGACCAAATTCGATTTAATTTCACACAAGTGATTGGTATTACAATATCTTGGACAAGTTCGCATTTCAGCGTTCTGAGGTCAAGGTCAAGGTCACAGTGGCTATTTTAAGAAAACTTTGTCATCGCTCTAGCGCCTTCATTTATGGGCCGATTTTGATTAAAACTTCACAAAAATGTTTAGTATGACAATATCTTGAATAAGTTCGCATTTCAGCATCCTAAGGTCAATGTCAAGGTCACAGTGGCTATTTTTAGAAAAACTCTATCATCATTGTAGTGCCTTCATTTATGGAATGATTTCGATTGTACTTCGCAAAAGTGATAAGTATGATAATATCTTGGACAAGAACACGTTTTAGCGTTCTGGGGTCAAGGTGAAGGACACAGTGGCTATTTTTAGAAAAACTTTGTCATCGCTGTAGCATCTTCATTTAAGGGCCAAATTTGATATAATTTCACACAAATGTTTGGTATTACAATATCTTGGACAAGTTCGCGTTTCAGCATTCTGAGGTCCAGGTCAAGGTCACAGTAGCTGTTTTTAGAAACACTCTGTCATCCCTCTAGCTCTTTCATTTATGGACCGATTTTGGATGAAAACTTCACACATATGTTTAGAGTATGACAGTATCCAGAACAAGCTCGCATTTCAGCGTCCTAAGATCAATGTCAAGGTCACAGTGGCTATTAATAGAAAAACTTTTTCATGGCTCTAGTGCTTTCATTTATTGACCTTTTTTGATTTAACCTCACACAAGTGATAAGTATAGCAATATCTTGGACAAGTTTGCGTTTCAGCATTCTGGGGTCAAGTTCAAGGTCACAGCGGCTATTTTTAGAAAAACTTTGTCATCGCTCAAGTGCCTTCATTTATGGACAGATTTTTTTTATGCCCCCATGACGATAGTCAGGGGGCATTAAGATTTGCCCCTGTCTGCCGTCTGACCATCTGTCCATCCTTTTGTCACACTTTGTGGTATAGAGTTTGTGTAATCAACTTCTACAGTTTTCAATGGATCTTTTTCTAACTTTGCATGCATGTTGTGGACATATTTGACAGTTTCAAACTATCAGGTTTGTTCAGTTGATGATCCTCATTTTACCTTTGACGTTTTACTCAGGTGAGCGGCTCAGGGCCTCATGGCCCTCTTTTTTATTTGTGCATTTCAGAAGGATACGACAGATGCTGCTGGATTCAGGGATGCTAAGTACAGCTGACCAAGAGGAAAGACCAGTGTCTAAGAATCCTGGTATTATAGTACTGTTTTGGTAGTACCGTAATGACCCTAAAATTTCGGACACCCAAAAGTTGGACAATTATTATTAGAAAATTCTTAGAAAGGGGATCTTATACGCCTTAATGCATTTAAATGATGCTTAATGAATGTCAAATGTTGTAGACCCTGATCAAACTGCTCCTTCAGGAGCAGTTTGAACTGGGTCTACAATGTTTGCTTAGGCCTGTCTGTCCAAATATTTAGGGTCTTTATTGTAGGTTCCTTAAAGTGCATCCCATTCGCACCACATGGTACAATTATACCCTGACATATGAAGTAAGTCAGGGACTATATACATTTTGTCTTTCCGTCCTTTCATTCATCCATTTGTCCATCTGCTATTCAACTTTTACATCAAAGTTTTGTGTTAAAACTGTTTTGATAAATGAATGCTCATATCTCTGTAACCAGATATCAGAGTCTTTCAATGTTAGGTTCATTATATCTCTATAGCATTACCTCAGGATAGGGCCAGGGGTCAGTAAACAGGACTTAGTTAACACAAGAGTCTTTTTATTTAACCTTTTTGGGCTCTCATATCTTCGTAACCAGGTTAGATTATTTTCACATTTTATTTAAGATGCCTCTATAGTATTACCTTTGATATGATTACTGTGGTGGAGATACAAGAATTAATTTATGACAATTCTGGAATGGCAAATGTAGTTCCTGGTCAGACTGATCTGAATAAGGGGTGGTCTGATCTGGGTCTACACTTCCTTCTTTTCAAGTATTTCTGTCACAGTTCTTACAATTTTTATAGTAATGCCAGTTTTATTAATTTTTCAGGATTTCTAACAGCAGATGTTCTAGAAGACATAAAAGGTAAATGGCATCATTTTTAAAGTGTTTGCAGAGCTCCAGATAAGGTGGGATTTTGAGGATAATTCCTCAACGAAAACATTAATAGTGACCCGTCATTAGAATCGTCACGTCGAGAGGGTCACAATGCATATTTTTCTGTAAAAGTATGGCTCAAAATGTTGTCAGCAGCCTAAGGCCTTCATTTATGGACTGATTCTGAAATAACTTCATAAATATGTTAAGTATAACAATATCTTGGATAAGTTTGTGTTTCAGCATTATAGAGCCAAGGTCAAGGTCACATTTCAGATATAAAATTATGCAATTTAACAGGCTATGCAGGTAAAGTCGCCTGCCCTCTATGATTTGCAAAGAGACTACTTTTTAGCACACCTTTCAGGAATGTCAGGTTGCTTTAATATATGATACCCTTTGTTCAGTTTTATTGATCAAAAATATCACCCCTTGCATTTAGGTGAGATTTAAATGCAAAAAGCTGCTATCGTCATTTTATATTTCATGTTCAATAAAGATGGTCTAAATGAAACAGATCTGGAAAAAAATCTGTAAATACAATATTAACGACTACATGTATTACTATTGCTTACAAATTGTGAAGAGATATTTTACATGATTTTCTTTCTACTTTTAGTACGATGCTGTTTTGTGACCAATTTAGAAAGAGCTAAAAAGATACATGAGGTTACAATGTTTGGAGCAGAATCTCAAAATGTACGTATTAACATATATGACCCATAAGGTAAATGGTTACCTTTCAGGGGAAGCAACTCTGCCATATTTATTTTTGCCTCTCTTGTCAGTGGGGGGCAACTCTTAAAGGAAAGAATTTGCTCCTTTAGGAGCAAATTCTTTCCTTTAAGTGTTGGCCCCATTTTGAAAGAGCTTTGTCATCCAGAAATGCAAACAGGAAGTCATGAAAGTTGTTCCTCTTCGTAAAAATGGTGGAAAAATATGGAGATGTATCCATATACTTAAATATTGGAGCAGAAGTGTGAGAGGAAACAAGATAGACCTAGATCAGAAAGTGTGATCAAGTTTGTCACTGTTTGCAATCCTGACAACAATTATCAATTTTGGTGCTTTCACATTAGCCGAGCTATTGATGTTTGGTTGAGGCTATAGCCGCGGCAATTCTCAGAAGTATGGTCCAAGCAATAGCCAAACAATACCTGGATGAGAAATTTTGACCAATCAGCGAATATGTATCAGACCATGTTAGAAGAAGATCATGAGAATGGTCGCTAAAATTTGATTGGATGAATCTTTTTGTGGGAAATGACTAATTAATGGAACAGCGGCTAGCCCCAAGTGAAGTAGGCCTATGTATATACAAGGGCTGTAAACCAAAGGAAAAAAGGCTGTTAGCAAATGAAAACAGCCTTGGTAACATAGTTTACCAGGTGTGATATTGGCAGACTTTTATGTTGGTATTTTTCAGAGCTCCAGATAAGAAGGGGTTACAAAAATAATTTAGGGATAATTTTCCTTGTCTCGAGGGTCGGTTCTAATGAGGGTCACAATGTATGTTTTCGTAAATAAGAAAAAATTATCTCTCAATTATCCCTGTTACCCCTTGCTATCTGCAGCTTGGATTTTATTGTGCAAACCATAATACTGAATTGTAATTATATACAATAGTATAACAATTTTTGTGTACCTAGCTCATATATACCAGCAAATGCTGTTTCATTGTCTGTTATACATGTTTCAGTTGCCTCCTCCTCCACCTGGTGTACAGTATCCTCTTGATGGTGGAAATGTTTTACATGTTGATGGAAAAATAAGGTATCTGTGTAACAAAATATTTTTAAGGGTGCCAAAAAAGAAGACAACAAAGCTTACATCTGCAAAATGTCAAAGTGTTCTGTCCAAGCTGTATCATGTTAAGAGTTCAAAAAATAGAGGGCAAACTGTGTAAATCCAGATGAGGTGGCTCATAATGTGCCACCTCATCTGGATTTATGCTGTTTGCAAATTCAACTATTTTCATTTTTAGCTCACCTGAGCCGAAGGCTCACAGGTGAGCTTATAGTATAGGCAGGCATCTGTCGTCCGTCTGTCAATATTTTCAAACAACATCTCCTCTGAAACTACAAGGCCCATTTTTACCTTGTATCTTGTATCTTGTATTTTGTTACCCAATTTCATATACAGCATCTATAGGCAGGGGGAATCTATAATATTTTTTTTATCCAAATCGCTTAAGAACTTTTGTTGCTATGGCAACTTAAAGTTTCCATTGACTTATATGGGAAAAATTGAAAATTTGCATTTATTGCTATTTCTCTGCAGATAATTTGATAAATCTTTTACAGAAATGTTCCTTGAGTAGCTCTCTATCAACCGCATGAAATTTATGTTAATTGCACAATTTGGCTGGTTGTCATGGCAACCTAATGGTTAAAAATAGAAAAAATATTCAAAAATCATCTCCTCAGAAACTATGCAACCAATAAATCTCAAACTTCACAGAAAGGATCTTGGTACTACCCTCTATAAAAATGCTGTTTTTCTTGGCAATTGCTCTAGCAGTTTGGTTGCAATGGCAACTTAAAGTTGCCATTGACTTATAATGGGAAAATGGAAAATTTGCATTTATTGCTATGTCACTGCAGATATTTTGACAAAACTTTCATAGAAATGTTCCTTGGGTATTCCCCAACCAGCCATATCAAATTTATGGAAATTGAGCTATTTGGCTGATTGCCATTGCAACCGAATGGTTAAAAATAGAAAGAATATTCAAAAATCATCTTCTCAGAAACTATGCAACCAATAAAGCTCAAACTTCACAGAAAGGATCTTGGTACTACCTTCTATAAAAATACTATTTTTCTTGGCAATTGCTCTAGCAGTTTGGTTGCAATGGCAACTTAAAGTTGTCATTGACTTATAATGGAAAAATGGAAAATTTGCATTTATTGCTATGTCACTGCAGATATTTTGACAAAACTTTCATAGAAATGTTCCTCGAGTAGTCCCCAACCAGCCATATCAAATTTATGGAAATTGAGCTATTTGGCTGATTGCCATTGCAACCGAATGGTTAAAAATAGAAAGAATATTAAAAAATTATCTTCTCAGAAACTATGCAACCAATAAAGCTCAAACTTCACAGAAAGGATCTTGGTACTACCTTCTATAAAAATACTGTTTTTCTTGGCAATTGCCCTGCAGTTTGGTTGCTATGGCAACTTAAAGTTGCCATTGGCTTATAATGGGAAAAATGGAAATCCACAATTTTTGCTATCTCACTGCAGTTATTTGGATTTTTTCCCTACAGAAATGTTTCTTGAGTAGTCCTCTATGATTCATATTCATATTAATTTTGTCCAAATCACCGAATTTGATTAGTTGCTGCTGGCAACATAAAGGAAAAAAAATTTGAAAAAAAATATTAAAAAAATCATCTCAAAAACTGTATAGGGGGATGAAGCTGATTCTTTGCATACATGTTCATGACATTAGCCACTACATAAATATTGTTTTCTATTATTGTTGCCCACGTGGTTTCATTGCTATGGCATTTTAAAGTTTCCATAGACTAACAACTGTCAACGTTGAAATTAGGCCACATTGTACAATTTACTTTATAGTTACCTACCCTTGAGTGCTGAGGATGAATGGACTCAGGTGAGCTACAGGACCAATGGTCCTCTGGTTGGCATTTTAATGACATGTGGGCCCACTGAAGACTTAAATCTGTGCATTCATACAGTCTGATCGGGGTCTTGGCTGTCAGCATGAAGAAGCCTTAGATCCTTGGCTGTCCATAGAATGCTAGAACACACAGAAAAGACCCTGATCAGACTGTGCACATGCACAGGCCAATCTGAGACTTTGCAGGGCACATATGCTCAACACATTTTCACTTGATGCCACCATTTGTATTACCATTGATGATATTCATACCTGTCAACTCTCCCGCATAAATCGTGAGTCTCCCGATTTTTGGACCCTCTCCCAATCTCCGGATGGTATTTTAAAAAATTACCCAATTCTCCTTCTTTTCAGATAACCTCCGGATTTCTATTTTCATCACTAAAATTAAAAATCAAAGCGGTTTTTATCATTTGTTTCTTCGCGTGTTTATAGTGTTTCAAGGTGACGGTCAGATTCACTTCCGCTTGGACTCGTGAGTTTCCGATTGGTTCCGGTAGTTTTCGCCAGTTGCAAGCTGTCATTATAGGAGGTAGTCCTACTGAGGCAGGATTGCAGAAAGAAGAATCGGGAAATTCCGTGACCAGTCGCGCGCAACAATTAAAAATAGATTATTACACCTGGTTCTTGGTTTCTTTCCGATTACATATTATAGTCAGTGAATTCGGAAAACCAGAAAATGTTTATTTCCTGCAGCAAAAAAACCCACAAGTCTTGCAAGAAAAAATGAGAATAAATTCGAGCGTCTCCTATCAATATACGCAAGGGATTGAGTTTCCCTGCATACAGAAAAGCGAGAAGAGAGTCATTTTTACACATAGTGCTTGTTGCGAGAGACATTTCAGCCTGGGAAATGGTGGTAAGAACGATCATAGAAAGCACTGGAATCGACGAAGGCTAACAACCCTATTTTGATTGGGACATATTGAGGCTTTAATTTCTATAGCATTAATTAGTCATAATTGAATTATGCTCATGATGCTGTAAGATTTTAATGTTGTTACAATGATAAAGAATTTTAAGCATTAAGTGTTTCTCCATTTTTAGACTACAAATGCATTGGTTTGAAAGATAAAGTTATCTCTTGTAGCAAGAATGCTTTGTAAGCCTTCTTTAACATGAGAAAAAAGTCTCCCCCATGGAAATTTTAAGTGATATTCTCCATGCGCTTAGTCGTCAAAAAAAGTGGTCGAAAATGTCGGTTCGCGCACTGTCTCCCTCATGAAAATTTCTGAAAGTTGACAGGTATAGATATTTTAGTGTGGTTTGGGGGCTAATCAGATTGAACAAACATGCTCTAATCACATGGGTAGGATTGTGGCACGAGACACTGGCAAATTTTTCAAAAACCCATATTATAAACTATAAGAAATGCAATTATGTTTAGTAAGGTTAATGGAAATGTTTAGACCAATATCACTTTCAGTAAAGAAAGAATTTAGCCACATTGCAGACTGGAACATCTTACACATCTACCTACCACATATTTTTTTAAAGTTTGGAGGTTTAGGCGCACTGAGAAAGTTTTAAAAGTACAGAAATGTGCATCTGTTGAACTAAAATCGGTATAGGTTCATTTATTATTTTACTGTTTTTTTTTCAGAGAGCATGCATGTGAAGTAATGTTTGAACAAGATAATGAACAACAGTCTATTACAACACTGCTGCTGGATGCTATATTAGAGGTACATGTAACAATTTTTGTTGCACCTGCTGTAGTTAGGTGGGATATAGTCAGTCGGTCAGTGAGTGAGTGAGTGAGTCAGTCAGTCATAACATCCAAAATTGTGTTGGCTCTTGGGTTTAAGCCCATTTCTCATGAACTATTGTACTTGCATCATCAAACCTGGTATAAAGTTTCTTGTTGCATTTATTTGTATCTTAGATCTACATGCTACACTCTTTTGACTCTGTAAATTTGTATTTAATTTTGAATTTATAATTTGTGTCAGCGCAAGCTTTAAAGACCATTTTTACCCAACAACACTACCTGCAGTCATGAAACATAGCATCTTAGAATGCCTACTGAGATGCTGCTATTGTTTGTATCTTTTACCTGTATTTCAGGCTCTTTTGAGTCTGAAAATTCACCTTAATTTGAGTGTTTATTCATCTGCTTCTGGCCCCGAGATTATAAAACTTAAGTACATTCTCAAACTCAAAATGAAACACGATGATTAGCTGCTTCCGAGCACATGCTTGGAAGCAGCCAATCAGTGTGCTTTATTTTGAGTTTGAGATTGTTCTCAAGTTTTATAATCTCGAACCCTGTTTTCCAGTGTCCCCTTGATATGCGACTGCAGTTAGCTGAGAACGTTGTAATAACAGGTGGAACAGCCATGTTGCCAGGTTTTCTACACAGGATACAACTAGAACTGTACGATCTGATGAAACAACCAAGATATAGTAATAAATTGGCTATTAAAAAATTCAAATTTCATCAGCCGCCAGCAAAGGCTAACTACACTGCTTGGTTAGGAGGTGAGTGAATTTGTTAGTTATCATTAGGATCTAGGATTTATGAATACACTCCCATGAGGGAATTCACTCCTACATGGTAACACGGGAGTGTTTGTCTCCCTTCTGATTTGGATGAAAGAGAGGGAGGCGCAGGGGGGGAGGGGGGGAGGGGGGGGGGGGCGCTGCTTTAGAGGAAAGAATTTGTTCTCAGTAGAGAGCAGATTCTTTCCTCTAGGAGAAGGCCTGGAAAGTAAATGCTATAGTGTGAAAGCTGATTCCTATGTGAAAATGGAGATTAAAGCTTAATGTGAATGGGTACACCTTCAGGGGAAGCAACTCTACCATTTTCTGCCTCTTCTCAATGAAGATCAACCCGAGGTACAAAACCTTTCCTACAAGAGTTTACCCTATTAGGAAGTTTTTCCGTAGCTCGCCTTTACGAAAGTACAGGGAGCTTTTGTTGCCACCCTGATGTTGGCGTCACACTTTTGAGTTTTTAGCTCACCTGAGCATGAAATCCTCAAGGTGAGCTATTGTGATCGATATTTGTCCATCGTCTGTCCGTCCGTCTATCTGTCTGTCTATCTGTATGTCATCAACAATTTCTTCAAATGACATCTCCTCCTAGACCAGTAAGCCAATTTCAAAATAATTTCACACAAATTTCACACAAATGTTATAGCCCTGATCCAAAATTGCTAAAATGGTTCCACGCCGCCGAACAAAATGGCTGCCAGAACTAAAAATAGAAAAACCTTTCAAAGACATCTCCACTGAAGCCAATGGCTTGATTTCAAAATAATTTCACAGAAATGTTTGACTCATGGCCCTGAACAAAAATTGCTAAAATGGTTCCACTGCTGAACAAAATGACCACCAGAACTAAAAATAGAAATAAATCTTAGAATTACACAGAGGGCACAGTTTTGATCCAATCATCATGAAACTTTATCAGAATGTTTATCTTAATAAAATCTATACCAAGTTTGAAACTGGGTCATGTCAAAATCTAGGTCACTAGGTCAAATCTTAGAAAAATCTTGTGTACACTCTAGAGGGCACAGTTATAATCCAATCTTCATGAGACTCTGTCAGATTGTTTATCTTTATGAAATCTAGACTAAATTTGAAACTGGGCCATGTCAGCTCAAAAACTAGGTCACTAGGTCAGATCTTAGAAAAACCATATGAACGCTCTAGAGGGCACACTTTTGTTGCAATCTTCATGAAACATTGTCAAAATGTTTACCTTCAACAAATCTAGACCAAGGGTGCAACTGGGTCATGTTGGGTCAAAAACAAGGTCACTAGGTCAAAACTTACAAAAACATTTTGTACACTCTAGAGGGCACAGTTTTGATCCGATATTCATGAAACTTTATTATATCCCAGAAATCTAGACCAGGATTGAAGCTGGGTCATGTGGGGTCAAAAACTAGGTCATTAGGGTAAATCTTAGAAAAAGGTTTAGGTACACAATTAAGGGTTCATTTTCCATTGAAGCTTTGTGAAACTCTGTCTGTCGTACGTATGGATGTTTCTGAGGTTAAGAGGTTGAGGGATCCAGAGCCATCATGGCCCTCTTGTACTACAAAGTTTTTTAAACTTCCAAATCTCAACAACCACTGGCAAGAACCCTCTATATTTGCAACAAAGGTATATCATAGCTTCTCCTTCAAGTCTGTGACATCATACCCCTGGGTGAGGCCTTTGGCTGGGGTCTAGGGGTCAAACATTAGGTCACACTCACTTTAAAGTTTTACATCAAAGTTTTTTAAACACTCATATCTCAACAACTTCTGGCAAGAACCCTTCCATATGTAGAACATATTCATATCATAGCATGACCTTTCATGACATGATACTTTACTTCTTGGCCAGACCATGGGGTGGGGCTTAGGGGTCAAAATTAGGTCACACTTCAAGGTTATACAGTTAAGTATACATGTATCTCCTTTTCTCATAAATGGTTTCATTTGATATTTGCACTGTAGATAGATATTGGTCCAAGGTTTAACAGAGTACCACCCCTACACTAATTAGTGACCTTGAGGTCAAGGTCATAGATATTTTGAGTTTTGTTAAAGTATTCTGATAGCATACTGTTTTATAGTGCTTGGGATGGATTTATTTTCTACTTGAATTGACGTTGGATACCGACTTGAGGTTTCAAAAAATACTACTCCCAACCCACTGGGTGACCCTAAAGTCAAGGTCATAGATACAGAACTTTATCTTACAGAAGAAATTAAATGCCCATTTGCCATATATTTTTTTGTAGTTTAGTATTTGAATGCTCATTTGCCTTACATTCCTTTGTAGTTTAGTGTAAATGGGAACCATGACGAGATAGTATTGTATCCAAAATAGCATTATATTGTGTAGTGCTATAATGAGGTGCTACTATATTTCAGGTGCATTGTACGGAGCCTTAGAGACATTACCAAATAAAAGTGTGGGACGAGAAGTATATGCCGAGACAGGCAAACTACCTGACTGGTGTACTATAACTTCTGAATGAACTTTGACATGATAACATGGGTCAGATGGTGCAGAGTCCTATCATTTCTCTGAAAACATTGTTTTACAGTGTACACAGACTTGGCATAGCAAGACTAGCATGATCACATTGGCAATCTGGACACAGTTGTTAAAAGCATCGTTAGGCTAATGAGCTAGTTAAGCGGTCTACTTGGTAAGTGTGTTATACATTCACAACCAAGTACACTTATATTATTTGCTGAAAAATGTGAGAAGCTTTTCACATTTTTTCAACAAAAATATTGCCGTATTTGATCTATCAAAGTTTGATATATAACGAAACGTTAACTAACAATGTCGTTAGTTTTGAACAACTAGGCCTAGTTTCGAACATATGCAGTCTGCTATTTAAAGTCTTGCAGTTAATGCTTTGGTGGAAGAATTTAGTTGGCAGTTAATTTGTGTTATAAGTTGTTTATTTATTGTAAAATAAGATACCATATAGTGCTGAATTTCTGCAGTGACTTTACTTTTTGTCTGTTTTAGTGTTAAATGATGAAAGAAAAATCTGATCCTGAATAATTTACTGATGATAAGCATTTCAAGCTGCAAAATATCTAGCTTGTGTTTGTGATGATGGCATAAAACCCCCCACAAAAATCACCTTTAATCAATTGTAATTTTTTAATCTGCATTTGCGGATGTATAATCTGCAGTTGATAGAAGGTGATATTTTTAATGTCATGGTCACAATAGTCTGGTAATTGTGTTACACTCCTATCCATCTGTCTGTCCATATCAGTTTGCCGTGACAAGGTCAAAGGTGTAAGCACAATGTGTGCTGATTGATATGTGCCACAACAGGACTAAACCAACATAGTGGTATGTGCCCCACTTTAAGACTCAGATCAGTCTGGTCAGATGCCCAGGCTGAGCTGAGTCTTCAGGTGGCACATATGCCACTATGTTGGTTTTGTCCTGTTGCGGCTCATTTGAACGGTGTCATGCTAAAAGGTGGCTGCGAACAGCAAAGAGTCATACCTATACCAGTCTGTGAATCCATGAAGTACAGCTAGAAGCTTCACTTTGTACCTGTCAGTTCCTCAGGGTATATTCTTGGTGGGTGCAAATGACCGCACTGTAGATTGAGCTTGAGCATTTTTTTTTCATATCTGGTATTAGGTGTTTTGGTACATTTCCATGTTTTTCCACCATTTTTATAAAGGAGACTTACTTCTGTGAGTCTGTTTGATTATCTTGCTATCTACTCCTAAAGGAAAGAATTTGCTCCTTGAGGAGCAAATTCTTTTCTTTAAGAGTGGATCCCATTTGAGAAGGGAGGAAAAAAAGAAGAAAATGCTAGAGTTGCATCCCTGAAGGGGTACCTATGCACCTTAAGTATGCTTTTAGCATTGTCCTGTCTCATAACATTGACAAAATGTTAAGAATGTAAAAATTCACATTTTATATAGGTGGATATTTTGTTTGGAAATAAATACTACAGAAACAATGCAACAGCTCTCAAGAATAAAGCTGCAGAAATTTAACTGGCTATATGGTATATTGGCGTGTGCAATATCTTCAAATAAATTCTAATCCATACTTGTATGTTTGTCTTATATACCAGAATAGACCTGAATGACATGACTTTGAAATTTATGACTGGCTATGAAAAAAATACTAAAAGGCCTAGACTGAATGTTTTATATACCAGAATAGACCTGTATGACATGACCTTGAAATTTATGTGTGGCAATGAGAAAATCACCTTAAGGTCTAATCTGAACATGAGTACATAATCAGTAGCCCTTAAAATATAGGTCACTGTCAGATGTGGAAGGCTGCTTGTAGCTGCTTTCATCTTGGTGTATGTGTTTACCACATCAGCATCCTAGCCTTTATAGTTGCAGTCTATGACACAGGGTAAAATCTATTAGCTCTCCATTAAGCTGCTGCAGTGAACTAATCGAATCTGATCAACTTTTTTACCTTGCCAGTAACAGTGTACATGCATAAACTGAACCTATTGGATGTGGATGGTTGCTTTCAGATGGTCTCATCTGGTTGTAAATGTTGGCCAAGTATCCTCATTCTAGCACTAATAGTAGTTGAGAATTTTTCTAAGGAAAAGAAACCCATGTTTTACACTATCACAGTCCTACCAAGCTGATTGCTTCCCTTAGCAGAGTTAGTATTGCTACTTTTAAGATTGTGAGGACCATTTTTAGCGGGACAGGGATGCAAAGGAGAGCTTATGCTATACCCCCAACATTGTATTCCTGGTATGTGTGTTAGTGTTTGCGTAAGTGCTGGCTTTAGTGTGGGCGTCTGTGATCAGGTTAACCAATGTTAACTATTGCATTTAACTTGATGTTCAACTCTATATCATACAAAGTACAGCAACTACAATCATCATACTTGGTACAAATATCCATCCATATGACTGCAGGTGTGCATCACACAATTGTATGTCTTTGACCTATATGTCATGGTTGACTGACTTTGCTGTTTGGTACTGTTTTTGAGTCAAAATATTTAATTTCGATGTTACCTTTGAGACAAGAGAAAATAGCATATCCCTATGATTGCAGCAGCTGCAAAACATCCATGCTGACTCCTGTGCCCCTGACCTTTCATTGCCCAGTGATTTTGCCTAATATCTTCAACACTGTTAGATGTATTAACATCTTACCTGGCATAGTGGATCAGTCTGATGTTGCAAATGACCTCATTTTATTTATAGATCACTATGACCTACATTTCACGGTTCAGTGATTTTGACATCTTTAGCAGTATTTAGTAGAACTGGGATAATGTTTGAGTCTGACTGTGCAAATGACTACATATTGTTTGTAGGTCACTGTGACCTATACTGAAAGGATTTAAAAACTTCCACTTTTTATTGCTGGCTGCTGATCTGTTTACTCATGACAGTGTTGAATATTTAACGACAAAATGCTTGAAACTTATCAAATTTAAAGATTACGCAGTTTATTTGTATCATTTACGTAAATGACGTCAGTAAAAGAGCGTTACGTCACTGAAGTGCATAAGGCGATGCCGGCGTTATCTTATGCAACACTCTTACGACCACTTCTTACTGTCTTAATATTGTGACGTCATCAACGTCGATTTGCAAGTATCACTGCGGATGATGCTGTCGCGCAAAGCCTATTACGGAGACGGCGTCGACGTTAGTTAACGTCATGTCCTCTGGTTTTCAGTCTTGGTTAGGTGCTTTTCTGACGGTCTTTTTAGCTTCCTGTAAACAGTGCACGTCGTCTGAGATTCTTAATTGCCGTAATTAACGCATAAAATTGTACCGCGACGTCACTTTTTGAAATTTCATCATTTATCTGGCCCAAAACTCTGCGCCTGTTTGCGATATTTAGGCGCGGTAGGCTAAATAAAGCCACTGACCGAGTTCAAACTTTTAAAATTCAATTTGATATCGTAAGAGAAATGTTTCATAAGAAAACTGTATACATGAAGCTATTCATCATTATGTAAACGGTACTAAGAACACGAGGAGCACGTGCTTGCTCCTGACCGATTCGGTTGAACGATTTCAAATTCCATATATTGATAGAATCAGGTATAATAGGTGTATATGCTGTAAAATTTTGGTGGGCGTAGCTGCGTTCATTTTTGAGATATTCAAAATTAATAGGTGGAAGTTTTTAAATCCTTTCAGTATATATATCATGGTGCAGTGATTTTGCTTTGTATCTCCAACACTGAATAGATTAACATCCTAGTTGATGAAATGGGTTAGTCTGACCTTTTGACGTATATTTCATGGTTCAGTGATTTTGCTCTATAATTTGACCACTATTTTGTAGGTATTGATCATATATCTGGGATAATGGTTTAGTTTGACACTATAGAAGTCCTCATATAGGTCTTTGTAACTGTGAGAATCAAACACCCATAATGTGTGCTTTGGTGTCTTTTGACGACTCTTGTCACTTTTACTTCCCTTCTCAATTGGGGTCAGCTCATAAACTGGGGGTCAATTTCTTTTTTCTTTGAGAGTTGACCTTATCTCAGGAGGGCATCTTTGTCCAGGGAAGCAAACAGGGAATCCCTTTGTAAAAATGTGAACTTAACATTGGGGGTATACCCATATACTTCAATATGCTGTATAGAAACATGTTGTGACCCTCTTTAGAATAGACTTTCACAGCCTTAGTTTCTTCTGTGCTTGTAACAACAATCTAAGGATCCTGAAATATTACAAGAGTGAACAGTGAGAATAGATGTGCAAGGAATGAGAAGGAATTGTCATTTTTTCTTAGAAATGTTTTCTTTTTCGATTATGCAGTGTTTACATGCTATTGTACTAGTGTTTGGTCTGCATAAAATATGGTAAAAGTAAGGATTTCCCAAAGCCTAGCCATTGTAGGGGCATGCAGTGAGTGTTAGAGGCTCACCGTATCTCAAACACGGAGCCCATTCCTTCCTGACTAATGATTTAACCGGTGCTTTCCATTTTGAACCATAGCTGAATAAGTTAATGGAAAATTTGACGAAACATACACAGGGTACTACAGGGTGGTTAGATACATACCAGTCTTGCAAATAAAGGTAAAATTCTCAAGTAACGTGGTAGGGTTCATAAAATATCGAACAAGTCACACTCTTTATTGGATGACCCTCGTACCACGGCGAAGGAAAACTGAGGATCCTGTGCCAATCTAAAACCAGAGTAAAGAAACCCACAAAGCATCAGAATTTGATCTTTTTACTACCAGAGACTATGTGCGGAGTCTTCCACCAAGTTCCGTGAGTGCAGATTTCCTTCAATAAAATTGATAGCATCCTTAGACATTAATTTTGATTAAATTTTCCATCACCATCTGGTAACTAATTCCACTAAAGAACAACTTGCCAATCTTTCTTTCATAAGTTAGAAAATTTGATCACTTTTTAATACAACATACTTCGCCAGACATATTAAAATAATCCCTAAAATATGGTAAATATTATTTTGGATATGGCTTGTGAGAGAAAATAATATTTGAAAGGCACTATCAAAAAGTTGTCTTAGTACCATTGTATCCGCACAGCCTGTTAAGAGTCTTCCCTGTTTCCACAATGAATTAATGGCTGCTGAGGAATCTTTATAGCGAAAAGAGAAAACTATGATCGGACTGCGCGGATGCGCAGGCTGATCTTAGCCTTCGCTTTTCGCATGCTTAAAACACATTTCTCATGGTGGTGGTCGTTTGTAAGTTTTATGGTGCTAAAACATAGCATGGTGCTTTCAAAACGTCTGCAGAAGATCAGGGCTTAATTAAATGCCTTGCTTATAAAACTTCATAGGTTTCTTGTAACAACAAAACATATTGGCTGTAATAACTTTTGGATCGCGCTTTTGGGAAAACCTATGTTAATCATATGCAGAAGCCTATGGGCAGTCTGGTTCGGTAGTGTGAAGTTCCTGTTAATCTTCTATGCTAGAATGTCGTCGTTATGACAAAGACACTATGACGAACACAACGCTACAAATTAAATGGTTTCAGTGGCGTTCTTTGAATACAGTACTACATCGACTATACAGGCCACCTAAGTGATCCTACGGTCACAAGTTTCATAGGGATTAGGTTGTTAATTGTCTGGGATCAACACCCCCTTGGGACAGTATCTTAGTATCTACCGAGCTGTCTTCCTGGGAGAGGAAGAAAGGATAGGCGAGAGAAATGCAGTCATTGTTTTGGTTTAATGGCCCTTTCAGACGCATTTCATATGAGCCGTTTCCTGGAGAAGAGTTGCAAGTAGAGAAGGACAGATCCAAGCAACGTTCATCCCCTACCTACAGCAAGCACAGCAGGTCCTTAAACTCCTTTAAGCCAGAATCAGTTTGACGGCCAAAAGGTCCTACCATTGTACAACAAAGAGAAATGGTAACTGAAGCAATAGGAGTCGAACATAAGAAATTAAAAGAAGGCTGTGTCAGAATGTTGCCTGATCTCTATGACTATGACATCATGGATAGATCCATATGAGGGGGTGGTGGTCGGGCGATGGTGCTGATTATAACTTCAGAGCCAGGGCGTTCTACTTATTTGGATAAAAGTATTGCATGGGCCCACTTTGTTTGCAGTATGTGCGGGCGGGGGTTGTTTAGAATTTTTCCCGAAATAGACTGAAATACTGTCTCAAAGGGCTGTTAAACACAAAACAACCATCTAGACCCATATGATACCCACCATTCTCCCTTGTTGATATCGTGCAGAATATTCAAATGACGGTTCCAGTTTTTCTTGTCTTGTCCGTTAAAAGCCCTAAGAAGTTGAGGGGGCATATTGCTTCTGGCTTGTCCGGCCGTTCCTACATGTATATGCGTTTGTGCATGCGTGCATCCGTTTTTCACGCATACCGTATCTTAAGAACCATGCAAGCTAGAGTTTTGAAATTTCACAGATGGGTTCATTATCAAAAATATTGCTGACCCGTGTTATTCTTGTCCAATTTTTCTCCCTTTTTGGAGTAATCCCCCTTTGTAATTGTAATGAAATCTTGCCAGCAAGATATCCCATAAAGTTTTTAAGCTAGGGACTTGAAACTTGGTAAGCTGAATCAAGATGTCGAGAAAACTTATAGATTAACTTTTGAACGAATTCCGTCCATTTTTGCTGGAGTTATGGCCCTTTGAAAATTTCGGAATTTTTAAGGACTTCTATGCTTAAGGCGTGAATTTTCCCCATGATTTAAAAGTTATACGGATCACAGACTTTTGCTATGCATTTATGACTATGACTTGTAACTTGCATGGAAAATGAATTTTCAAGTGCTTGTGTCTATGTAAAGTACGTTAAACATACGTTGACGTTGACGTTGACGTTGACGTCATTGTTGAGATAAATCGTAAATTATCCTCAAACTGTTCGTTGAAATAATGATTTATTGTATATATTTTACCCTTTTTTGACTTACATTACTTACATAACAGACAACACTGGATAGTATTGACTGTATGTATGTGACCTTGACCTCATTTCAAGGTCATGGTACACGATAAAATCCTTGAAGATCACAGTGCTACTGTTGACCATTCTTCTTCTTTGGCTTATTGAGTATCGTTCCCCCCCGTGACCCAGCTTCCCACTCATATATATTGCGTTCTTGCATCGTATAAGTCTGCTGCATTAAGGAAATGCTGGGTCACGGGGGGAAAGTACTTGTATTTTAGTTATAGTGAAGCGTTCTCTTTTGGCCGCTTTGACCGGAAGTATAACTGTGGTTTTGCATGTTTAAATGCCAGTCAAGCGTAACAAGAAGACTATCATTGCTTTGTATTGTGATATGCATATATTTAGCATGCATTTATGACAAAAATGTATGAAATGAATGACTGATTTCAATATTTTTATTACCTCAAAAATTGAGGTATGCGAAAACCTTGAATTAAGGGTAGGTAGGGTCAGACTGGATTATCTCCCCATGTCTTTGGGTCTGAATCACAAATGATCTGATTTCATACGGCTTACATATTTGTGGAAGCTCCACTAAGAAAAATTTGCACACTTTATACTTTTGAAAATTCGGACCTGTCGCGCCGGTCTAATGGGGAAAATCCTCGCCTTAATCGAAGAAGTCCTTTGTCAGCAAGATATCACCAAAAAAGTATTGAAGCTAGGGACTTGAAACTTGGTATAAGTTGATTTGAGATAATGAGAAGATTAATTAACTTTTGAAGAAACTCCATCAATTAATGTTAGAGTTATAGCCCTTTGAAAATTTCAGCATTTTAAACTTGTCAGCCAGCTATCTAAAGAAAGTGTTGAGCTAGGGACCTGATGCATGGTCAGCTGACCATTCCGTCATTCCGTCCGTTATTTTTTTAAGAACAGACCATACCCTTCAATTACCTGTCCCATTTAGGGTCAGACATATGGTTGGGGGATAGTGTTTTTTAGTTGTATCCTTGTCATTGTATCTTTTTCTGTATCCAATGCTATGAAAGAGAATTTTGTTCGGTATATTGCCCCACCCTCTTTCTCTCTCTCTCTCCTCCGTTTTGCAAATGTCCTAGTTTATGCGCATTATTTTTAATGGTTTGTAAATAAGCTAGACAAGGAGATCCGGATCTTCCGAACAGCAGATCTAGGCATATGCAGTTCAGACGTATTTTACCAGTATCAGTTGATTCTGACCAGTTTAGCAATCCGTTATCACATTATTGAGCCGCAACATGACAAAACCACCAAAGTGGCATGTGCACCCAGCGAAGCCTCAGATCAGTCTGGGCATCCGTACAGTCTTATCAAGTCTTCGTTGTCCGCATGGATAAAGCATAGACCCTTAGCTAGCCTTAAAACACACAGCAAAGACCCCTAGTCTGAGACTTCGCTGTGTGCCTAAATGGTAGCTAATGGTCTAAGCTACCTCCACGCGGTCAGCGAAGACTTTTATCAGACTGGGCGCACATACCACTTTGTTGGTTTTGTTGTGTCGCGGCTCATATATAGATGTAGCAAGCCACTCTAAACCACTTCAGGAGACTGTATGGAGCTGCTCAGGGCCTAAAGAGGTTGGTATTCCGATAATGAAAGCCGACGACCACATATGAACTGTTCAAGTGCCTCTCAATAACCTATCAAAAGGGACAATAATATCGCACAGACAAAGTATATTAAAGGAATAAAAGGGCTTAATAATGTTCGCTGAGTGTTGAGTATTCTTCAGCACAACTAAATCTGCAATTCTGGCAAGGACAGATCAGACTATACAAACCACGTCGTAAAGAAACCCGTCTTCGGGGCCAATAATCGAGCCTTGTCTATTTTCATTAGAAAAATGAGTAGATTTGGCATCTGTGCAGCCAGACCCGAGAATGCACAGTTCGCAGATTTCCGACGACTTGGCTCGTATTGTTAAAATGCGTAAAAGCGCAGTCAGACCTCGAAAACTTAGAAAAAAGGAACTTCGCCAGCGACGTATAAAACGGTCGTTTCTCACTTCTCACAAAATACTATTAGACCTAAAATCATAGTATATATTTTATGGCTTTTTCATATACTAGCATAAAGTATCGACAAGCTTAGTCAATAAAAGACTTACCAAAACTTTCCAAAATATTTTGCATATTAAATACCACTAATATACCAAAGTGAAGCGGTTCAGAAGTTGGGAAAATGCTAACGTTGAAAAAGGGGCATCACACTTCATATTTGTTAAGGAATGAAGTCAAAAGTTTTGTTCGATGACTACATGTTTCCGCAGGCAAATATATGTAGTCATTGAACAAATTTCTAGTATGTGTAAAACAGTAAATAGATATCAGTCTGAAATGTTTGGCGTAATCACTCTTATTGCCACAATATTTGAGAGTGAGTATGCGACAGTATCTGAGCTGCGACACGAGAAATCCAACAATGTGGTTGTGCGCCCAGCGCAGTCTCAGATCAGCCTGGGAAAGTGCCTAGTCTGATCAGAGTCTTCGCTCTGTGCTCAAAGGGTAGCTAAGGTTCTAATCTACATCCATGCGCACAGCGAAGACTCTGATCAGACTGGGCGGATGCCCGGGCTGATCTGATCTGCGCTGGGCGCACAACCACGTTGTTGGTTTTCTCATGTCGCGGCTCATCTGATAGAAAATTTTACAAGACCAATCCGATTTCGTTCTTATAGTAGTACTAACAACTCAGATATAATCAAACATAAGAGAAAGATCGTACTCGGATGATGCAAGATTTCTCAATAACTTAATTAATTGGATCGGGTCTTTGATTTACTTTCTATCCTCTTGGGATGGATGGATGACTTGCGATTTTACGTCCTTTTCAACATTATTTCAGTCATATCAGGACGATGGGCTTGTGATAATGAAAGGCTGTGTGCAATGGAACCCCGTTTACGATGGAAAGAACTCCGCCTCAAGCGGGGCTCGAACCCGCGACCGCTAGATCAGTAGGCCAGCACTTAACTCACTGAGCTACCGGGGTTCCTCTATCCTCTTGGGAGTGATGTTGCATGATTAGGGTTATAAAACTTTCAAATGCCTTACCTGCTGTTGATACTTGGATAACCTCAGTGTTTTTCCTGTTTTATGATACAGCTGAGCAACACCAAGAGGAATGGTATATACTTATAGGAAAAACATTTGTCATTTTCAGGCTACCTTGTCAATGGGAGTCAACTCTTAAATGAAAAAAAAATTGCTCCACATTTCAAATGGGCTCCGTCCTCCAGGGAAGCAAAGAGGATATCTGAACGGCCCTATTTCAGTACACATCGAACCGTCTTCCAGGAAAGACAAGTTCCGAACAGCTTCATTCCACACCTACTGCAACAACAACTGATCCTTAATCGCCTTCACAGTAGCCAATCAAATCAGTGCCTAACGTTTCATGACATCTGATGGATCATAACTGAAAACTGGTTGTAGCAGTGTGGTGGTGTTAGAAATTCTAATGAAGGCGTAAAATAAATTCTGCAGGAATTCTAAAGCCGAAAGCACTTAAGAGCATTTGTGTACTGTAAATGATCAGATCTCCCCTATATAGCCATCAAATTAAAATCTTAAAGAGTTTCTTCAAGAGCAGAAAACACATTCAAAGAAGGAACATGGGCCATACTTCGAGGTTTCGGCTAATCAAGCCTCCTCAGTGGCCCTGAAAATATCTGACGACAAAAGCCAGAGATAATCATACTGTAAATTCTAAATTTTAATAAGGCAGTCGATTCAAAGACTGCTTAATATCGAAAAGGGTGCAAATGATTAAGCCGGACCGAGTAGCGCAATCGGTAGGGCGCCTGACTTATAAGCCAGAGGTCCTGGGTTCGATACCCGGTCCGGCCACTTACTTTCATTTCTCCTTCCGCTGATTCAAGAAGGGCAGTCGTCAGTTACTGGCGAAAGTAAGTGCAATTAGTACTGGTTAACCGCTTAGGAGGTCTAAGCCTGCCCAGGAATAGTGTGGCTAGGTTAACTGACCGTCTAGACATGACCTTAGCTGTTTACCGTGGACGTTAAACAATAACACAACAACAACAACAACCAAATGATTAAAAATGACGGTCTAGAATGAAAGTCTAAACCTATCAAACATTTCTAATACAACATCTGATCTCAAAGGACAAAAGTATAATGGAATCTGCACTATGGATGCTGTGCGGGGAGACGCTATATTTACGGCCGCCACACGGCACAACACCAGCTGCATCAAAGCCCAATTCAAACGTCAACTTGTTCTGCTGATTATCCATGCAAATTTGGCAAGGATCTGTCTCATGTTTCAAGAAGTGCATGTAAAGTCGTCCCAAGAATTTGTCAAGATGACGTTAATGCCGATGTTGGCACTACATCAAGCGGTAATCGCAACGTAATCGTAATATCCCCCCTTCTCTCCAGTTGGGGAACATCAATGCTGTAATATTATTACTTATTGCTTATTACTTTTTAATTAGGAATGGCGGTGGTCCAGTGGTTTACGCGCTAGGCTACCAATCCAGGGGCCACAGGATCGACTTCCCACTCGTCCGATCTTTTGGATGAGGTGAAAACGGAGGTCCTCTATGTGTTGGTGGGAATTTAAACCCGAGTTCACTCACCCTTTTAGTCTAATTAGGAATCTATCAATAGTACGTTTCAGACAGAAGGACCTACAGAGAGGAAATTACCCCATTTAAAGAGACATATATCTTCCAAAGATGATCAAGCGGACCAAGTGACAGCATTAAAGTTGTTAAAACCAAATAAGCTTGATTAATTATGTTACTTAAGTGCCGTCATTAGGAAAATGTACCTAAAGCCACAAGGGAACAGCAAAACCAAGCCATTTATAACATTTGCGGCAGTCTGAATAGTGAAGTCCAAATACGTTTCACTTTTGTTTATAGAAGACTGGGTTTTCTAGTGCTGAATAGCAATTTTTAAAATTTAAAGATTTAAAGCTCTGGCGAATTTAAAGTTTCATAGCAATCTAAAGTGGGTTGGGGACAGTTGTAAATTCCCACTGTACTGGTTTTCCCGTCACGACGTTAAAATGTGGCCCAGTAAGAGAGCTCTTCACAAGCCTGATATCTGTTTAATCTGAGAAACCCTGTTTACTGTGTTCTTCCGAAGCTATGTTGTTCGTTTCTCAAGTTTCTGGGTGAAGCAGAAGTTGAATGTATAGACAAAAATATAGAAGAAGTTAATGTTCCAACAGATAAATATGAACATTTATTTTGTTTTCACTTTTAGGTTTAGTAAATCGATCAGTAGACCACCTTTATATTTCTCGTATAGACACCCAGCCAGGACCTTCTCTAGTCACAAACTTTGGAAACACAACCACTACTTTGGAAGAACAAGCGAAAAACACTTGATTAAATAGTTACACTTTTTATACCGTCACGTATGTTTATAGTTCTCTCAATGAGCAATATTTTAAAGTTATTGAGAGAACACTAGTGCAACATTCGAAACATACTAGACTGGACCAGAGATGAATTTAAACAAAGGCTTATATGGCGACTGGTGAGCGCGGAGACTATTAGAATAGATAAGCATTGCAGCAAGATGAGCACGCATTTCACAATGTCGTAATTACGTTTCGACGTCGTTGCGACTAATGGCGCACCGACGTTGATACGACATCATTTTGACGTTTGTGCCTGGTGGATAATATGTCTCGTCAGGCTAAAATAACTGAACAAACAACATTCTTCGTTGAAAATCATTTGGTTTACCACAAGCACATGTAGAAAATACACCATGGCTCGTCAGCCTGTACGGAGACAATCCACGAGGTTTAATGAGTACATTATCGACCGTACATGCGGACAAACCAAACAATTGTTTTCTAGCAGGTCACAAAGTATTTCATGAAATACCTTGTAAGCTACAACTTCTACACTGGCGATTGTGATATAAGAAAACTATTGGGCGCATAAAACAAGTTTTATCATATGACGTCGCATCTGAGAGTATAATAAAGCCATGCATTAAAAACGATAATCCACTAGTGGATTAAATGTGCAAATTATGTCGTAACGTTATACGTTGACGTCCATAAAAACGTCGCGTTTTCTAATGGCGAAATCGTGACGTTTTAATATCAATTCTCTGTAAAAATCAGAAAATTGCCATAGGGGTCCGGCACGCTACGTCTCAGATTTTTCTCATTCTTGGTGTATGAATCAGAAATGACCCCCAAACTACAAAAACAGTAGTGAAATTTCTGTGAGTCATCCTGTTGCCATGGTAACCAGGACAATTTGAGTCAAACAAGAGAGTCCAAAAATTAGGAGGAAAAAACTGAAAAAATAGCATATTAGTGTGGCCTATCCATCCATAGGTAATTCTTAAATCCCTAATACAGATATTATAACATATAATACCAACTTAGCTCTGTATACAGAAAGAAATAAAAAACAAGTATGTCTCACACTTAGGCCACACTGGGGGCTCGAAGGGGCCACAAATCGGCAAATTCCAAAATGTGGAAAAATTGGGATTTTGACGTTCTTCGGAACAAGTTTTGGTTAGTTCCGCAGAAGATGTTCAGAAAGCCACTAGTATATTTATAACCAGTAATATACCAAAGTATATAATATAAAAAAAACTGGATGGAGAAATTAATATTTGAAGGTCAAGGTCAAATTATGCAAAACTCCTATTTCTAAACATGAAAAAACTTGGATTTTCTCATTTTTGTCCCAATTTCTGTAAAGGTTTACTGAATATGATAAGAAAACCATTGCTACAGTTGAAAAGAGCAACATGTCATTTAATGAAGCAAAACATAAAACAGATCAATAAAATCAAATATGAAGGTCAAGGTCACACACAGCAGAGCTCCCATTTCAAAATGTTGAAAAACTGGTAATTTCTCATTTTATGTCCCAATTTTTGTAAAGGTTAACTGAATATCATAAGAAAGCCATTACTGTATTTTAAAAGAACAATATATCATTTAATGAAGCGAAACATAAAACAGATCCAGAAATTCAAATATGAAGGTCAAGGTCAGGCACAACAGAACTCAAATTTCAAAATGTTGAAAAACTGGAAATTTCTCATTTTATGTCCCAATTTTTGTTAAGGTTAACTGAATATCATAAGAAAGCCATTACTGTATTTTAAAAGAACAATATATCATTTAATGAAGCGAAACATAAAACAGATTCAGAAATTCAAATATGAAGGTCAAGGTCAGGCACAACAGAACCCAAATTTCAAAATGTTGAAAAACTGGAAATTTCTCATTATATGTCCCAATTTTTGTATTGGTTAACTGAATATCATAAGAAAACCATTGCTATATTTGAAAAGAACAACATGTCATTTAATAAAGCAAAATGAAAAACAGATCAACAAAATCAAATACGAAGGTCAAGGTCAAGCACAACAAAACTCCAATTTCAAAATGTTGAAAAACTGGGAATTTCTCATTTTATGTTCCAATTTTTGTAAAGATTAACTGAATATGATAAGAAAACCATTGCTATATTTGAAAAGAGAAATATATTATGTAATGAAGCAAAGCATAACACATATTGAAAAATTCAAATACAAAGGTCAAGGTCAAAATCAGCGAAGGACCTATTTTCAAGCATGGAAGTTTCTGGGTTTTCTCATTTTCGTCCCTTTTTTTTGTAAAGGTTACCTGGATATCATAAGAAAGCCATTAATATATATTAAAAGAACAATGTATCATTTAATGTAGCAATAAATAAAACAGATCCAGAAATTCAAATATCAAGGTCAAGGTCAAGCACATCAAAGGCTCCATTATCAAAATGTTGAAAAAGTGGAAAATTCTCATTTTTTGTAAAGGTTAACTGACAATGATCAGAAAATATATGGCACTTGCTATATTTGAAAAGTGCAATATATCATTTAATGAAGCAAAAAAAAAAAAAAGGTCAATAAATGCAAATATGAAGGTCAAGGTCAAGCACAAAACTCCAATTTCAAAATGTTGAAAAAAAAATGGGAATTTCCTTTTTTGTCCCATTTTTTTTTTATAAAGGTCTACTGCATATAGAAGAAAACCATTGCTTTATCTGAAAAGAGCAACGTATTTAATGTGGCAATACATAAAACAGATCAACAAATTCAAAAATAAAGGTCAAGGTCAAGCACATCATAGCTCCGATTTCAAAATGTCGAAAAAGAGGAATTTTCCCATGATTTATTTATACCAATGTTTGTAATGATTAACTGGATATGATAAAACCATTGCTATATTTGAAAAGAGTAATATATATTAAATGAAGCACAAGATAAATCAGATTGAAAAATTCAAATACAAAGGTCAAGGCCAAGAAAATCACAGCTTCCTGTCAAAATTTGGAAAAAAGTGGAATTTTCTCATACTTTGTACTAAGATTTGCAATTGCTTTTTAGCTCACCTGAGCCAGCGGCTCCGGGGGAGCTTATAGGATGGTAAGGCTCTGGCGTCCGTCGTCCGTCCGTCGTCGGTCGTACGTCGTCCGTCCACACTTTCAAACAACTTCTCCTCTGAAACCTGTGGACCGATTGCAACCAAATTTCATATATACTTCCTGGGACCTTAGGAACGAAAAGTTGTTCAAACAGTCCTGGTCACATGACCAACATGGCCGCCACGCCCATATATGGTAAAAAGCTTTAAAAATCTTCTTCTTGAGAACTAATAGGCCGATGGCCTTGAAACTTAGTATGTAGCATCTGGTATGCGACTACTACCAAGGTTCTTCAAATTGTGACCTTGGGTTGACCTTGACCTTTGTTACGGCAAGGTCAAATTTGCTTTATGGTGCTTTTATATGGGAAAATGCTAGAACATAAGATATCTTGGAAACTGTTGAAGATTTTGGGCTAAAAATTGGTATCTACATGTACATGAAGATTTACTAGTACATGAAGATTTATGAGTACAAGAGGTCAAGGCCATTCTTTGACCTTTGACCCACACCTCTCATATTTTGACAACTTCAAACAATTTCCTCAAAAGCCACTGGGTCAATTGAAACCAGAGTCCATATAAAGCCTCCAGGGGTTGAGGGAACAAAAAATTTTTCATACGGTCCAGGTCACATGACTAACATGGCCGCCACGCCCATATATGGTAAAAACCTTAAAAAATCTTCTGCTCCAGAACCAATTTGCCAATGGCCTTGAAACTTAGTATGTAGCATTGGGTGCACAAGTACTACCAAGATTGTTCAAATTATGATCTTGGGTTGACCTTGACCTTTTCTACGGTAAGGTCAAGTTTGCTTCCTTGTGCTTTTATATGGCAAAATGCTAGAACATAAGATATCTTAGAAACTGTTGAAGATTTTGGGCAAAAAATTGGTATCAGTCATCTTAATGAGTACATGAAGATTTATGAGACAAGAGGTCAAGGTCATTCTTTGACCTTTGACCCAGAACTCGCATATTTTGACAATTTCAAACAATCTCCTCAAAAGCCACTGGGCCAATTGTTCTTAAATTTTATGTAGAACTTCCAGGGGGTTGAGAGAACAACATTTATTTATACGGTCCAGGTCACATGACCTACATGGCCACCCCGCCCATATATGGTAAAAACCTAAAAAAAATCTTCCTCTCCAGAACCGATTGACCGATGGCCTTGAAACTTGGTATGTAGCATCGAGTACTCTTGTACTATCAAGATTGTTCAAATTATGACCTTGGGTTACCTTGATTTTTTTTTCGGAAAGGTCAAATTTGGGAAAATATTAGAACATAATATTTCATGGGAAGTTTTGAAGATTAAGGCCCAAAAATTGGTTTATACAGTCATTTTAAAGAGAACATGAAGATTTTTGAGTACTAGAGGTCAAGGTCATTCTTTGACCTTTGACCCAGAACTCTTATATTTTGACAATTTCGAACAATCGCCTCCAAAACCATTGGGCCAATTGAAACCAAATTTCATATAGAGCCTTCGGGGGTTGAGGGAATGAAAACTTATTTAAACGGTCCAGGTCACATGACCAACATGGCCGCCATGCCAATATATGGTAAAAACCTTTAAAAATCTTCTTCTCCAGAACCAATCGACCCATGGCCTTGAAACTTGGTATGTAGCATTGCGTACACCAGTACTTTCAAGATTTTTCAGAATGATGTCCTTGTATTGACCTTGACCATTTTACGGCAAGGTCAAATATGGGAAAATGCTAGAACAAGATTTCATTGGAAGTTTTGAAGATGTTGGCCTAAAAATTGGGTCATGAAGAACTAGGAGTACAAGAGGTCAAGGTCATTCTTTGACCTTTGATCAAGATCTCTCATATTTTGACATTTTCAGACATTTCCTCAAAAGCCAAAGGGCCAATTATAAACACATTTCATATAGAGCCTCCAATGGTTGATTGAACAAAAATTTGTTCAAACGGTCCAAGTCACATGACCAACATCGCCGCCATACCCATTTATGGTATAAACCTTTAATGTTTTTCTTCTCCAGAACCAATACACTTATGGCCTTGTAACTTGTAAGTAGCATAGAATACTAGAGTACTACCAAGACTGTTCAAACGATGACCTTGGGTTTACCTTGACCTTTTTTATGGAAAAATGTCAGAACATAAGATTTCATGGACAGTTTAGAAGATTTTGGCCTAAAAATGGTATATATGGTTGTCTTAATGAGTACATGTACATGAAGATTTATGAGTACAAGAGGTCATGGTCATTCTTTGACTTTTGACCCAAGACTCATATTTTGACAATTTCAGACCTAAGAAAAACCCACTTAACCAATTGTTCAGGTGAGCGATTCAGGGCCTCATGGCCCTCTTGTTTGGAATATGTGATGAAGCATATGCTGTATTTTAGAAGAGTCACATATCAACTAATGAAATATAAAACAGATGAAGGAGTTTCAATATGGAGGCCAAGGTCAAAATCACTTATGATTTCTTTTTAAAATGTTGAAACACCCGAATATCTTACATAATGTACCAAACTTTGTGGTTCTCTGTTGCCTGTTTTTGGTGTCAGAGTTTCTGTGATGTTTTACCTTATGTACGTTCTTATTATTTTTGGTTCGGTTTGGGTTGCTGAGTGGCCACCTTTTGGGAACAAGCTGCTCACTCGGTTGGCCATATGTTCTCTGTATCTTGATTATTTGTAATCTTAGTTGTTTCCAACTATGGTTTGAGGGCTGGATTTGGATTTTGATTGTTTCAGTTCCTGGTCTTTGCATACTTTTTACTTTTTTTTTTGTAAAAGTTTATATGTGCAAAGAGTTATATATCAATTAATGAAATAAAACACAAAGTAGATGCAGATATTTAAATTTGACTGTCAAGGTCAAGATCATCAAAGCGTCAGTAAGATTCATATATCATTAAATGAAATAAATCATAACACAGATAGAAAAGCTTAAAATGATGGTCAAGGGCAAGCACAGCAAAACTTCGTTTCAAAGTGTGTGAAAAAAAAGCAGGATCTTTTTACACATTGTACCATTTTTTTTTTGGTAAATTTAAGAAATAATATTGCCAAGTTTGAGGAGAGTCATTTATCATTTACTAAAATTAAACAGATGAAGCAATTTGAATATGAAGGTCAAGGTCAAAATCATCAAAACTCAAATTAAATGATTGTTAAAAAAGGATTTTCTCCTAGTTTGTAACGTTTGAAAACAGTAACTGAATATAATAAAGAAAACTTTGCTATATTTGACTAGTCCTATATCATTTAAAGAAATAAATCATAGAACAGATGGAAAACTATAAATATGAAGCTCAAGGTCAAGATCATCAAAGTTCCAAGTTGAAAAAGTGATCCATGGAGGCTCCACATAAAATTTGTCTAAAATCAGCACTGTGGCATTAGAGCAGATCTCTGACATTATGAAATATGAGTGGTACTGGATAATCACCTACAACCTAATGATGTAAAGTCAGGAGTGAGAAGCAAATGCTATAAAGGCCCAATAAGCCCAAATATTTAATGCAGATGATGAAAATGAATGTGAAAGCATATATACATCTACAGGACAACCATACACTAATAATATCCAAATAATGATCTAGTTAAAATTATTCTGATGGAATATCCAGTTTTTTAATAGAAGATTATTCACCTCAAAAGAGAAACTACTGCTATGGTATACTTCGAATCCAGAACTGACAATACAGCATAGGTAGTCTAACTGTGCCTTCTCGAATAAAGGGGGAGGGGGGGGGGGGGGGGGGCTATAAGGCCTTTTCTGCCCAAGAGCAAAATGTTTTATTTTCAGCTGATGATTAGCCTTCAGTGTCCGCTATACTGAATCAATAGTTGTTAAGCTCTGTAAGCACTACTTACTACTTCTGGAATAATGGGGTTATTAAAGTGGGTGGGGTAATTCAGCATGAACCAGCGGAGTCTTATTATAAGCAATATTTCTCCTTCAAATTTAAAGGCATTCATATGTACATGTATCTCCTTTTATAAGTTAAAATAATGTCTGAGGTGATATCTTTTCTCAATTTCTACCTTTCAAAGTAAAATCTTATGTCTGCAGAATTTCTTTTAGTGACACTGTCAATTTTCAGTAATTTTGGTACTTTGAATTCAATATATTCTACCATATCTCTAGAACCAATGGATGACTTCTTACCAAACTAACATGGGTTCACAGTTGGGAGAGTGCAAATCGTTGATTAAATTTTGGTGACCTTGACCTTTGTTTCAAGGTCGCAGTAAGACTTACTATGTCAATTTTAGTCAAGTTTTGACCATTGTTTACACATTAGATCCTGAATTGATATGAAATCATGACCAAAGTGGCCTAAGTTAAACATTATGAAGAGTTAGAGCACTAGTTATGATTAAATGGCCATAAAATCATCTTCAAGGTCAAGGTTAGACTAAACAGAGTTTCATCATAGATTTCACACAATCAGTCAGCACAAATGTACCAAAGCTGAGAGTTTTCATTTGAAAATCAATGTTTAATGTGCACAGAATGACCTTGACCTTGGTCTGAAGGTCAACATTAGCCAGACATAATGAAACAGAACTGGGTTAAACTTAAAGGTTAAAGAAAAGTCTATTGTGAAATACTGAACTTCTGAATGTATTGGTGACCTTCAGATCAAGGTCAAGGTCATTATATGCATATTAAGCATTGATTTACAAATAGAAACATATATAATTCTAAAATTTCTGTATAGCTGTGTGAGATCTTTGATTAAACTCTGTCTATTCTAACCTTGACCTTGACCTTGAAAATGATGTCATGGCCATTTTATCATAACCAGTGCTCTAACTCTTCATAGTGCTTATTTTGGCCACCTTGGTCATGATTTCATATCAATTCAGGAGCTAATGTGTAGACAATGGTCAAAACTTGACTTAAAATTGACATTATAAATCTTACTTTGACCTTGAACCAAAGGGCAAGGTCACCAGAATTTAATCAACAGTTTGCACTCTCCCATCGGTGAACCAACGTTAGTTTGGTAAGAAGTCATGTGGTAAAATATATTGAATTCAAAGTACCAAAGTTACTGAAAATTGACAGTGTCACTAAAAGAAATTCTGCAGACATAAGATTTTACTTTGAAAGGTAGAAATTGAGAAAAGATATCACCTCAGACATTATTTTAACTTATAAAGGAAGATATATATGAATACCATTAAATTTGAAGGAGAAATATAGCTTATAATATGACTCCCCTGGTCCATGCTGATTTACCCCACCCACTTTAATAACCCCATTATTCCAAAAGTAATGCTTACGGAGCTTAACCACTATTTATTCAGTATAGCGGACACTGAAGGCTAATCATCAGCTGAAAATAAAACATTTTGCTCTTGGGCAGAAAAGGGGCCTTATAGGTACCCCCCTTAATGGTGGTGAGTACACTTTAATTCGAAGCAACTCTGCCTTTTTCGTTTTTGATTCCTTTCTCAAAGGAGGTCAACTTCAAAAGGATTGTTCCTCTTTCCTTCAAGAGCAGACCCACTTTGGAAGGGACATGCTAGTCTCAAAGCAAACTGGAAGTCAAAAAAGTTGTGCCCCTTTGTAAACATGGTAGAAAAACATAGAGGTGTACCAATATGACATAATTGGCCACAATATACTTATGTTACATTTCTATATGTAACCACATTAACTGTCATGCTAATCCACAAAACTGTCTAACAATGCCAACATCACTCATTCACTGCAATTCATTTGACTATAGATCTAGCTAATGGAAAATCAATTTTATATACTCGACAAAAAAAGTTAAGGATCAAACATTAGACTGAAATTTTTATATTGAAAAAAGTAATTTTCAAAAAATCATTTTCTTCTGTTGAATACATCTAACATTGCTGCACAAGATTGCATGACACATATTGGAATCTGATCACGTGACACACCAGCAGAATTGAATAAACAGGCATACCCCTAAAATCAAAGTGAAAACTGGCATTAACACAAAACTGAATGTCCATTATTTTGGCTTTATCCATGCAAAATCATTTTCGATTCTCAGTGTGACCTCCAAGGGCTTGAATACCTGCATGACAGCCAATCGGTGTGCTTCTGATAAATTCTGAGAAGCCCATTTAGGGACTCGTTTGCCATTTTTCACGAAAGGCCTGAATGAGCTCTCTTGAGTTTCAGGAAGTCTCTCGTGATCAGGATTGGCGGTGTAACATGTACAAAGAATGCTCAATCGGATTTAAAACTTGTGATCAAATTGAAATGTCAATGCGGGCGATTGTTTCTGTCGCTAGGTACTGGTCCACCACATTTGCCCTGTGATTCGATGATGTCATCGCCAAAAACTTTAGCAAACGGTCTCGTAATTGGCTAAAACGTGTCAGTACTAACTCGAACACCAATCAAAGCGCCTCTTTCTGGCATGCGCAAGTCCACACAGCTACCAATCCAGATGCCGCACCATACCATCACCCACCCTCCTCGAGACATGTCATATTCCGCAACACGATTTAATCAATAATGTACCCGACGTGTACCTGGCAGGCCTCACACCCTTCTCCCATCATCGTGGATATCTACATACAAATCTGGACTCATCTGTGAATAGAACACGGGTCCAATGACCCAGCTGCCAATTTGGGTCATTTTTTGCCTACTGTAACCTCGCATTTGTATGGAATCGCATCAATTCTGGCCTCATTATCAGCATGCAAGTGCGTAAATTAGCTGAATAAAGTCTGTTTCTGACCGTTTTTGCTGAAATTGGCCGATTTCATTTAATAGACAAACAATGCGCATCCTCACAGTGTTATTGTGTTGAAACAGTAGCTTGGGACAGAGACTATCGTCCTTATGGGCGAGTCTAGTTAATTGCAAGTTTTAAATCTGATTGAACATGCTTGACAGATGGTACAAAACACCAATTCTAACCACCAGAAGCTTCAGAAAACTCCTGGACAGCTATTTCAGGCCTTTCTTGAAAAATGGCAAACGTGTCCCCAAAATGAGCCTCAAGCGTTTTTACCAAAATAATACTGAGTAGCTGCTATGCAGTTATTTAGACCCCCAGAGATATCGATGAGCACTGGCAATGGATTTGCATGGATAAAGCCAAGAATCACGGATATTTAATTTTGTGGTGATGCCAATTTTCACTTCGGTTTTAGGGGTATATCTGTTTATTCGTTTCTTCTGGTGTGTCACGTGATCCGATTCCAATATTTGTATGCAGTTCTATGGTGCTTTGAAAGCTTAATGTAACAGAAGAAAAATATTTTGGGATAATTCATTTCTCATGATCTAAGTTTCAGTCAAATATTTGATCCCTAACTTTTTTTGTCCAGTATACATTAATAAGTCCCAAGTACTTGAAATTTGAAACCACTTGCAATATCTTATTGGCTATGAAGTATAGTAAACTGGTGAGGCATATCCCTTGCGTGAATCTTGAGATGTGGTTTTCAGAATCTTGGGAAAGAATGCACATATATTGCAGGAAGCGCATTCTCGTCTCAAAATAATCATTTCTACGGATGATCACTATTTTACTCAAAATCAGACCAAGACACCAATCATATTTTGGCGCGCTGCTTTCTCAAAAACAAGAGCTTTAAGGGGAAACAACTTCAGATTTATTAAGTCATCAACTACCGGCTTTTCAAAAAGTGTATCAGAATGTTTAAAACAGGAATTACAGAGATCCTTTAAAGAGTTAATTCCCACAGGTTACTTCTTTTCTCCTCTAACTGCCATGCTGGATTAGAAAAAAATACATGCATGTCAACATTTCGTTATTTCCAGTCTGACGATTACTAATGCAGCTATCTTATATGATACGACTTGTAGACACTGGAATCTCTTGATTTCTGATGACCTTGGCCTCAATGAATCATTCAATATGAATGGTATGAATGGTATAAACTATTCGCAAACATTAAATTGATTGTCTACCCAGCAAACTTAAGCAAACATTGATAAAGCCTAGAAATTTGCTGTAAATCGACAAAAATTCCTAAGTATTGATAGAGAGCTCAGACTGAAAATAAGTGACCTTGACCTTGAATGGCCCCCCTGATTCAGATGATGTATCATAACATTAAATGCAGTTTATGCATGACCAATTAAAATGAAATCAAGAATTGTCAGAGTTTCTAAATGATCATAATACATGATACAGAGTTCATTTGAGCCATAATTTTGTGGATATTTGTGACCTTGACCTTGGCACTGCAGTTTCCTTCAACCTGAATTATGTCAGAAATTGAAGCAAGGTTACTGTAAATTGTATCTAGACTGTTTGCTATAATTACATACCTTATCGAAGGAGGAAAAGACTATAATTTTCATGTAAAACATGTTATTCATTAAAAATTTCTCGATTTTGGTGACCTTGACCTTGAAACCTTGTTGCTTCTGGATAAACTAGTGTTGCTGCAATGATCAGATTTATTATGTATAATAGTTCTTTGCGCTTTAAAACCGCCTTTAAAACATAAAAAATGATATTTATACCAATAAATGTCGAAAAAAAGGCATTAAAATAGCATTTTTTTAGCTATTTTAACATTGACCTTGACCTTTTGATTTGAATTTCTCCATCCAGTTTTTTTTATACTTTACATTTGCATATATTGTTCTTTATGACCATACTAGTCTTTGTCTGGACATCTTCTGTTAAACTGTCCAAAAACTCCACCGAAAAAGTGTAATATTGCATTTTTCACAAATTTGATAAAATGCCAATTTTCCCCTTTTTTGGGCCCTTAGTGTAAGAAACCTATGCAAAATTTTGTCACCAACTTTATATCCTTGTGCTATGCCAACTTAGTGCTTTGATGTTAAAAACATTTCTTTTCCCAAAAGTTTCTGTGGAGACGGGAAAATAACAAACAATTTTGCCAATTTTCTAATTTTTTATGTTCAATTTTTCTGCCTTCCTCCCAGAACAAACATTTTCCGTTTCCATGGCAACGAAACATAAAATGAAGATTTCAACGCCGTTTATGGTGGTTTTGCATCAAACCTGATATGTAGACAAAAAATTACTAAAATCCCAGACATAGCGTGGCCAACGTTTTCCGATTCTTACAGAGAATTGATATTAATGCAAAATTTGCTAATAAAATGCGATTTTAGTGTCATATGATAAATAGAATCATGCATTCGTGCTCCTGTATTATTGAATTTATTTAACTCGTTGGGGAAAACCGATAAGATGCTCGGCATAGCCTCGCATCTTATCTTTTTCCCCAACTCGTATAATAAATTCAATAATACATGAGCACTCATGTAAGATCCTCTATTTAACTCCCAGTAGCTGTCTGTTCAAAGGCGGAATATCTGATGCAGATTCCGATTGTTTCATATCTAGCATTGTGGTCATATTGGGGAAAGGATAAGACAGGAAAGCTCCAAACAACCACCATTCCTCACCTGCTAGAGGATAGCCAGTTCTCGCCCTGCTATTTTCCATATTAGTAGGGTATCCATCCAGCAACATCGCTCAACCTGACCGCCCCCTTAGTTTCGAACATCTACGGACTGTGGTACAAGGTGGGTTCTGCCTGTATAAGTATAGATCATGCTGGGTGCAAATCACATAGATTTCATTGTGGTATAACATTTTGAATCAAGTGGTCAGCGTTTGTTGACAGGAAAAGCTTTAACTAATTTGATTTGCTAAGTTCCTAGCAATTGTAATGGCGTTGACATTCCTGAAAAATCCCTGGGGATTTACGTTGCTAACGTTTCCGAGACATTTAATGAAGGATTGTACTATGTTATGTGAAAACTGTATTGTGCCATGCGTGAACAAACCACAGGCGCTTGAAGTTTAGATCGTGAAACACTTCAAATGTAAAAAAAAAATCGGGATGACCATAATATGTCATTAAAAATGACGAGTATTATTGTACAGTGTTGTATTTGACAGTTTGGATGACAAGGCTTAGAAATAATTTTTAGTTAGAACTTGAAGGTCCTCTGAACAAACCCGCCACACTGCCCGGCTATGCTGTGAAAAAGGAAATATAACTCATTTCCCAACACAAGGATAAGAAACATAGCTGAAATACAGTATCACCCGAAATTATCGAGATCCATGGTGGCGGCATGCTTATTTAGTTGACTGCATAGTATGCCAGTTTTTATACCAAAGCCTCCAACCACTTAGGAGAGCAGTTTCCTAATACGAAATCACAGTGAAAAACTTAGAACTTGCTGTAAAAATCAAGGTCAACCTAGGGTTATCATTTGAGCAACTTTGATGTTATTCGAGTACCCGACAATGTATCACAAGTTTCAAGGCCATCGGTCTTTTGGCTTTGAAGACGGTTTTTACAATATATGGGCATGGGCATGAACATGTTGGTCATGTGAAAAGGACCGTTTGAACTAGCTTACGGTCCTCCGACCCCTGAATACTTCATATGAAACTGAGGTACAATCGGCCATGTGGCTTTAATGAAGAAAGAGGAGAAAACGTTTGTAAATGTTGACGGACGGCTGGACAATGAAGCCTGCATATCCTGTAAGCTCTCCCGGATCCTTCCGCTCAGGTGAATTCAAATCATTACAATCGGCATTTCGGCTTTAGACGAGAAAAAGGAGAAATTGTTGGTAATTGTTGATGGCCGGCCAGACATTGGAACCTGCCTATCCTATAAACTCACCCGGATCCTTCCGCTCAGGTGAATCAAAATGCTTGAAAGAGGAAAGTCATAACAAGCAAACAATATTAAAATGTTATTAGGCTAGTCATTTTTTAGCTCGCCTGAACGAAAGTTCAGGAAGAGCTATTGTTGTCAACTTGGCGTCGGCGTCAGCGTCCGCATCGGCGTCCGGATTGGATGTTTTGGTTAAAGTTTTTTAAAGACCAATATCTCCTAAACCCATGGATGGATTCTTTTGATACTTGCACTGTAGTTAGATATTGGTCCAAAGTTTAACAGGGTACTACCCCCACCCCACTCAGTGACCCTGATGTCAAGGTCATGGACTTAAAAAAATTGGGATTTTTTAGACTGGATGTTTTGGTTTAAGTTTTTTAAAGCTCTATATCTCCTTAACCCATGGATGGATTCCTTTGATACTTGCACTGTAATAAGATATTGGTCTAAAGTTTTCCAAGACACTACCCCCACCCCCCTCAGTGACCTTGATGTCAAGGTCATGGACTTGGAAATTGTCTTTTTATTAATTGATTGTTTTGGTTAAAGTTTTTTAAAGACCCGTATCTCCTGAACCCATGAATGAATTCTTTTAATATTTGCACTGTAGTTAGATATTAGTTCAAAGTTTTACAGAGTACTACCCCAACCCCGCTCAGTGACCTTGATGTTATTAAAGTTTTCTAATTGCATACTGATTCATAATGCTTGGCAGAGATATAGTTTACACTGGAACTGATGTTAGACACTTTTTTGAGTTTTTACAAAATACTATATACTTACCCCATTGGATGACCTTCAAGTCAAGGTCATCAACTTAGAATTTTGTCTTAAAGATTTTGGTTAAAGTTTTATATTTATGAAGACATAATTTCACAGTGCCACGATGGACTCAGTTGATACTAATACTTGGACTGATGTTAGATAATGGTTCAGGGTTTTGATACATCCTGCCTCCCCCCACCCCCCCACCCCCTACCTAAGGTTCTTTGACCTTAAGCTCATGGACTTTGAAATTTCATGTGGATTTTTTTTTATTTTAATTTTATTTTAACACTTATTTCTGAGATAGCTTTTGTTTATAAACGTGTTGTCTTTTTGGACATGCTTGCCTGAAGTTTTATGCATAGCAGTCCACACCACCATAGCGACTGTGTGATGAGCAAGCACCAATTAGGCGAGCTATGCTGTCAGGCGACAGCTCTTGTTTCTTATTGGCCCAGTTATAAGTCCGAGGTTCGCTGTATAATCCCGAGGCCTATCGATAAATGATTCGACAGACCGATTGCAACTGTAGCGTTTGCCGGGTCGTCTACGAGGTACAGCAACTGATCACCCATCCAGGTATTAACCGCGGTCTCTGTTGCTTAACTTCGTAAAAGAGCAAACCACTCTACCTGCGTCGCCATAAAAGCCGGCTTCTACAGCAAGGCTGTAGAAGTGATTATATACCTACACCCGTTACATTTCTCTCCCTCTTTTCTTGAATTCGCCCCGAAGTCATCAACCGAGGGCAAAACCTATGGAACGCAACCAGGGTTACCTATCTCTGCAAGTCTGGGTCCGAAGATGATGGTCATGTCATATCCCATCCCACCCCTGCCACCAGATGCAGCGTTTGTCGGGTCGTCTACGAGGTCAAGCAACCAGTCACCCATCCAGGTATTAACCGAGGTCTCTGTTGCTTAACTTCGTAAAAGAGCAAACCACTCTACCTGCGTCGCCATAAAAGCCGGAGTAGTAAAGGACGGCACTATGGCCACGCCCGTCCGGAGACTAAGTCCGCAACTTGGGGCAGTCTTGGGCCGGGCGTGGCCATAGATGACATCGCTTTAGTAAGCTTGAAAAGGCTAGTTTGAAATAACTTAGTCTTTTTCAAGAGTAAAAGTCTATGTAATATGGCATAGGAGATGTCTTAAGAGGCTATACAGTAATATGTGTCTGCTATGAGTCTCTTGGCCCTGTATCTCAAGACCTCACTATACCAGAGGCATAACTCTATAGCGTCAGTTGATGGTGTGAGTTGCTGTGGCATACTCTTGTTCATTCTGTTCAATTTCTGAGGCTTTACAGTAATATGCGTCTGCTATCAGTCTCTTGACCCTGTATCTCAGGGCCTCACTATACCAGAGGCATAACTCTATAGCGTCAGTACTTGTTCCTTGGGGATTATAAAATCTTGTATCTCAAGATTTTAATGTTCTGGACTGAAATTATTTCTTACTAGCCTTCTAAAGTTTACCTGAAAAAATAACAAAGACTGGATTTTTTTCAATAACAGAACTTTAATTACCCCGCTAACGAACTAACTGACGATTGACAAAGGATTAGGGTCGTCCCTCTGCCATCGTTTACAAACATATCTACAACATCGTATACATTGGATATTTCTTTGATAAACAATTGGTATATTTTAAGCATTTACAACTTTGAATCCTATGTTCAAAGAACTGGTCTGGTGGTGATATTGTCTTTTTCACTGATAAGTATAGTCTTCCATAATTCAAACTGAACCACATTTCAATGTCTCTGTCATTTTGGTATGGATCTTCTCCTGTTCCCATCAGGTTCTCGTGAATGGCCGTCTTCAGATCTAGTCCTCTGCTTAGCTGATGTAATATGTAGATACAATACATTCCACACACTTTACTCCATGGACTCTGAAGCATCTCTGTATTTTCTATCCACGTCTTGGTATTTCTTTGTATGAATGGTAGAATGTAGTCTTCTAATGGTGGTTGTCCATATGAATCGAAGTAAATCGCCTTGTCATCTTTGAAGTATAAGGCCACCCAATGTTCTCCTGGTTGGTCCGAGTCATCTGTATTAATGATGTATGCTTTCACATCCAGTGGCTTCTTCTGTGGCAGGAGATCCTTCGAGACTACTTTGGCGTTCAAATGCATAAGTTGAGACGCCTTGGTCAGAAGGGCCGTCAGTTCTAGCGTATTCATCCCTGTTGTAGGAGTCTAAGATTCTCAGTTCCCAGTATTTTTTCCAGTCTTCATTCATTGGAGAGCAGTATTGGTTTTTCTTCAGAAACATCCAGTTTTTATAGGCTTCCACGGCTTCTTCCGGCGTGAGATGACTCATGCCTCTTGCATCTCCAGTGTCTTTTAAGCCAAATTTTAGGCACAGTTCATGGTTCCAGTCTTTGATGACATCGTAGATGTTGAGACATTCTAATGCCGGTTCGTGATAGTGTAAGTCTCTTATCCAATCATCTCCGGCTCCTAGACAGAGCATGTGATTTTTCTGGCTGGGATGATCTATTCTGCAACCTTCACACTCGTGTTGAGCATATTCTCTGACAGCTATTCTCAGGTTCTTTAGCATCGCAAATATCAAAGCAGTCTTGTCCTTGCCAATAAATGTTTTTGGTGGTGGTACATCAAATTGTTCTAGCAGTTCTCCATTTTCATCACACACAGATCTGATCTTTGGGTGTAACAGCTGTTCAAGTTCGTCCTCCAAGGAACCAATTTCGTCAGAGTAGGATCCATGTAGTTGTTCGAAGCATTCCACTCTAAACTTTAGTTCTTGTTCTACAAAGTATCCTTTGTTCATGGTCTCAGTAGTCTGTGATGACTTCTCTCAAACCGTTGATTTCTACCAGGTTGTCAAACTCTGCATATACTATGACGTTGATGGTCTTGCCGAGTGCTCTAGCAAACTGAAGTTCCACTCGCAGGTTGCCGGTTTTTATAGAATGTAGATGGCTCTGATCGGCTCCTTGGTCTGCCGTGAAATCGTATCCCCAGAAGCAGTATCCACCTTTGTAGTCGTCGTAGTCGATGTTACAATTCTGAATCTGATTTTGACTGCCCAAAGCTTGATACAGAGACATGTAAGATCTGAGATATTGATCCAAGTTAAATTTCGGTTCAAATGGTTTTCCATAAATGCTGTGACCGTCACAACTCACTTCAAGTTTGCTGAGACCGAAATGTTTGAAGTTGAAAGGATTTGTGGCGAACGATCCATTGAATGTTGCATTATCTACCATGCCAATGAATAATCGTTTTGGAAGTTGTCCCTGAAACAAGTGGTCCTCGACTTTTGATCTAAGACCGGTGCCTATGGTAAATGTCTTAACTTCTACACGCCGTATGGGAAATTTTGCATTGTGATGTGCAATAGTTTGATTGAGATCATTGGCTATGGCTGGCAAAAGTTGAACATTGCGAACCGATAAGACTGCTGCATCGATCTTAACCATAACAGGGTACTCATCCTTAGACATGATACAAAATTGAGGAGAAGCACGATTGAGACGAAGTCTTAATTCTATTCCATTAGGTAAATATTTTTCCTGCATGGCCAAATCTAGATGTAAACGCCCTTGAAGTTCCTTAGGGTTACTTAGTTCAAAAGGGGTTATACGGGCTGTTACATTGTCATGACCAAAATCTTCAAAGTGACCAGGTTCATCTTCGTACCAAAATTCTGCAGCTTTAAGTTGATTGTCTTTCACATCAGATCCAAAAGAAAATAAGTTTTCAATGTAAGCCCTGTAGGGATACGTATCCATATTACTGGTCACCAGTTTATTGTTAAGATATAGATCAATTCCACTAAACATACTGTGAAAGAAGTTGTTGATGGGAGCAACTTTTTTATCGTTCTCAAGATTGTCACCGTTTGCTCTCAAAATCCTGAATTTCAAGTACAAATAAGTTTGTGATAAATCAGTGTAATATTCCGTATGGCCTGGTACCACAAATTCGATGGGTGCATGATAACTGTCTAGAGAAGCTATGGGATGATAATCTATCCACTGAGAATCTTGCATGGTGGTCAGAGTTGGAGGAACAGTTTGCATGTCTATTTCAGACTTGCTACATTCACAAGATCCACTTTGCATCATTTTCTTAGTCAAAAATATCGCGGTCAAATTTTAGATTTGAATATTTTTTCCTAATGGCTCTGTTTACAGAATTCTTTCTGCCTCTACCCTTTTGCAGTTTGTTGTGAACAGTTCGACGATTTGTCTTAGACTGAGTTTTTCTACGTTTCTGACTTGATTTTATACCTCCCGAAGCCAAATGATCCAAAGCAGATTTTCCCAAAGATTTTAAAGCTGATTTACCTCTACTTTTTAAAACTTGTTTGATATTTTGACCATCCAAGATGTCGCGAAGTGCATGAATTCCTTGATCTTTGGCTACATGTTTGATACTTTGTAAACCTGCTTTTGCAACAGGTTTTAAGATTGGCATGACCGTTCTCAAGGCAGTTTTAAACATGGACCCTAAACCATAACCGTACTGTCTCGATACACCTCTGTAAACTGGAAAGTTATTTCCACCCGACCCTTGTTGACACACTACACCACGAGTTTGGAAATACATTTTTTTGGCTAATTATCTTTGAGTCTGAAATGTAACTTGATCAAAGACTTTCCCGTGATAAATGGAATATCTATTCCCGTATCGCCTTTTATACTCACGTGAACTTGATCTATGAATGATTTTGCCACCGGAACGTAATGCAAGTTGACAAACTCTTGATGAGAATGATGAGAGCGTTTTGAAATCTCAAATGGAACAACTCGCAAAATAGGAGCAGTTATGTCACCTACGTAAGTGTAACTGGCAATATCCGAGTAAACGTACAGTTGATTATTAGCCGTGTTTAAATCTACTTCGTATCTAAAAGCATGTCTTTCGTTTCCGATGGGTCTTTCTGACATTTTTGGATTTACCCCTAATTTCTCCCCAAGTAGTTTTGGGAATATCAGTCTGACGACTTTTGGATTGTTGTAAAATATTTTGACACGTTTACTGTTATTGCCATAACTCATTTCTATCGAAGCATTAACACTTCTCAAAGCACTTCCGAAACGTGTATCGATGATGCCTTGTATTTCTTCCACCAAATGTTGTGGACTGCTGTAATTTCCTTTGGGAATTTTCAACTCGTATTCTGCGCAGGTGTTGTCTTCCGTACAATCCTCGCTCATATTTTCTACTCCGAATTCTTGAGCTAAGACTTTATCGTAAAATCTCAAGTAGAAAAAATTGGTTTCGTCCGAAATATTCATGATTTGAGTTGGTGTAATCATTTCTACCAAAGCAACTTCCCACTTTTCTTTTTCGATGTTGATGGGATGATCTAATCTGACAGTAAAAGAACTTTGTGTATTGTCAGGAAAAGTCGTCATTGAACTGTCACTTAACAATGTCAAATAAAACCCTGTCATGGTGCTTGTTTGGAAGTTTCTTCAAAACCACTACGTTTTCTGAATTTTAACCCTGGGGAAGGAAGAATATAACCGACAGAGCTGCTCAATAAAATCAACCACAATTCTTTATCTGGACTTTGAAGACTGATTTGAACTAGAGAAGTGATGATGATGGCATAAACGATAATGATTTGAGATAAAAATGTCAATCTATTTTTGGGTAACTTGGCTAAACTTTCAGAAGATTGCAAAGAATCCGTATCCCTTCTTATGACTGAAGATTTAAAATTCATGTTCGTGTTTTTATACAAGATCGGATTCCAAAATCCAACTGTCAAATTTGGATGGATAACCTTTCCAGTGAACTTTAATTTCTTTGACCCACTTTTTCCCAACTTTTCGTTTACGACGATCTAAGACAGATTCTATTTCGTAAATTTGATCTTTGTCCACACGTTGTAATTCTTGCGAATAAAAAGTACCTTTTATGAGTTCCCCGTCTAGATCTTCTATTTTATAGGTAACGGGACTCTGACTTTGTATGACACCCCTAACCTTAAACAATTCTTGCGTCCAGTTTGGTAAATAACCTTTTTCAAAAGTGCGTTTTGTTTTGTTGATGCGCACAAAATCACCCACTCTTAATTCTGGACTTGCAACTTTTTGCTTTTTGCCGTACAAAATTTGGGATACTTGAACTTCATTTTTGACATCGACAGATGCAGGCGTACGTTTAATGCTGCGATGATAAGCATGATTGTACCCGTGAACTAATTTTGGAAGTACATCGACATATTTCAGTGTACGATTATGAGTAAAATATTTCCACATGCGACTTTTCAGAGTTCTTTGAAACCTTTCTACAATACTTGCTTTTGTTTCTGGATTTTCTGTCGTGAAAAAATGAATATTTTTAGATTTCAAGAACTTTTGAAACTCTTTATTTTTGAATTCCGTACCTTTATCAGTTTGCAAACTTTTTGGAATGCGTCCATGTTTCAAAACAGATTTAAAAGCTTCCACCAAAGTTTTTCCAGATTTGTCTTTGATCGGTACAACCCAGGCGTATTTTGAAAATACGTCTATCAAACAGAGCAAGTAACGATATTTGTCGTTATATTTTGCCATACTAGATACGTCCGCCAAATCTCCCTGCCATTGATAATCTATTCCTGCCACCACAGTTTTGCGACGCACAAATTTTCTACGTATGGGTTTGTGCAAAGTGTAAGTTTGTTGTTTTCTTAACCAAGTTTTCACATCGTCAAGTTTGATTTTCTTTGAAATTTTCTTAGCTGCTTTATACAAAGCTTGCAGTCCCGTATATCCCACGGGACTTTTAGGATCGTAATAAAGTTTTGATAATAATTTATTCATTGTTCATCATAAGATAACCATTTTCTGGGTGATTCAAACAGTTCTTCTTTTATAGGTTTGATAGAACTGGGTGTAAACAGTTCGTCTCTGATATGTTTTCTAGTGGCAGACAAACTTCGAGATAAGTCTTTCTTGATGTGTTTTCTAACCGATTGTGTAACGGGACTTGTTCTTTTTTTAAGAGTAGGCATGCGTCGGTGTTTGGTTTTAGGAGTGACATACTCTTCTTCATCTTCGTGCTGAAGAGGAGTACGATGCATCCATTCCCATCGTTTCTTATTTCCCACAAAATCTTGAGGCACGTTCATGTCTCTAAGAGCCTCAGCAAAAGGTTCCCAACCCCTGGGCTCAGTGTCTTTTCTCTGTCTTAAAACATCATTGACTAAATCTATGATATTAGACCCTGCAACCGGTTTGCCATACATCTTAACCGTTCCGTCTTCGTCCCAAGATAAGTTAGGATTATTTTCTAACCAAGATATCAATAATTTAGCTTTCTTTCGTATCGTGGTAGGAACACTATCAAAAATACGTTGATTAATTTTCGATTCAGGCTCTACTGGGAGAGAAAGTTTTGTTTCTGTCAGTGCTTTGCGATGTGCCGTTTTAAATTTATGTAAAGTTTGACCAAATAATTGAGATTTTTCTGCCTCTGACAAATCTTCGTTGGCCATGACCGAAGACAAGTCTCTTTGAAGACTGGCCGTCGCAGAAACATTTGGATCGGGTGGAAGTCTTGGTTTTTGAATTTGTTCTTCTTTCCAGCGTTTCATGTCTTCCCAAAGTTTAAATGGTACCACGGCCATTTTACGCCCTTCCATTGCAATTTTTTTACTGACCAAGAATAGATCCTAAGACTGAACCAAGCAAAGGTTTTAAAAGTAAACCCAGGAGTGCACCACCTTTCTGATTGAGAATTTTTTTCTTGTTTGCTAGTGCAACACGTTTTGTAGACAATAATCGAATATCATTCTTCCTAGAACGTAATTGTTCTTTCTGAGCTTTTGTGAGTTTGACATTGCCTTTTATAAGATTTAAACAACATTCCCCTACACAGTCTAATATCTCTTTTGGACAATCATTGACAATTTTTTGACGAAACCGATATGGAATGTTACATAGTCCTTCCAGAAAAGGACCATACTTTTTAATCAGTGAACCTCTTTTCTTTTTGATTTGTGTTCTTTTCTTACGTGCAGCCATGATAGCAGTCAAGAATTAAACTAGTAAAATATCATGTTAACCAAGTCCTTTTATAGTGAAAGTTTACGTTTAGCCAACATCTGTTTCATGGCAGCTTCAAATCCATGTTTTCTGGCAGTACGAAGATATTCGTTTGCAGGAGAAGAACTCCTTCGAGGAGAAGCCCTTAGAGGAGAAAATCTAGAAATTTCTAGAGCAGGTGATTTTGCAGCAGTGCGTCTTTCACCAATTTTTCTGAGACTAGAGTTTGGAGTAGAAAACTGAGTAGAAAATGGAGAAGGTGTTTTTGCAGGAGTGAATCTTTCACCTATTTTTCTGATACTTGAACTTGGAGTAGAAAATCGAGTAGAAAATGGACTTGGAGTTCTTAGACTAGAGTTTGGAGTAGAAGGAGTGAATGGACTTGGAGTTCTTGCAGTTGACGGTCCTGCAACAGGAGATGGAGGTTTTCTAGGTTTCTTAATTCTTACAGTGACAAACTTATCGTTCACTTTTATTTTTCTCCTTGATTTAGTCTTAGGGGATTTTTTCCTCTGAGTTTTTTTCTTTGGAGATTTTTTCTTGCCAGTTTTTTTCTTAGACTTTTTAGGACCTTTTCTACCCACTTTCTTTTTCTGAGAAAACCGTCTAAGTATTTTATTACCGTCCCAACGAATGAGAGATCTGATTATCACCCCACCAAAAAACCCACCGCCACCAGGTTTTAGAATGATTTCTCGTTTTGTATCTGCATTTACCAAAGGACTTGCTAGTTTTCTAACATCGTCTTTGCGTTTATCCATGAATTTTTGAGTTTGTTTTGGTAATTTCATTTTATTTTCAGCTATTTTTCTAGCTGCTAAAGAAAACCATTTGATAATTTCCATCAACCCGGCATTAAGCAAAGTTTTTCTTTTGTTCGAATCATGCTCTCTACTCAAATTGTAGAGAGCCCTGATCAAGTTTGCCGATGCTTTTTGAGCCATGTCTGGTTTCATTCTGATCCATGTAAGACCAAACACACGTTTTTATACTGGAAAATACACAACTGGACCTTGTTGATCCAATTTTGTATACCAGTTTGTAAAAATATCTGTTCTAAACCTCAAATGATTTGGTGTGTCTGGTTTTAAATCAATCAGTAAATAACCGTGTGGCTTAGAAGTGGCATCGTTGAAGGCAGACATCAAGTGTGGAGCTTGAAGTTGTTGTGCCAAAACTTTAATTTGCATTTTGTCTCTTGGACTTTGAAACAAAATCAAGTAATGGGCGTTCAAACTGATGGTACGTGTCGATTTACTCTGCTGAAACAAGTTTTGTGTGATGTACACAACACTTGCATTTCTGTGATGACCTTTCCTCGTGAACCAAAGTTTAATTTTTTCTTCGTCTTTGTCGCCCAACATATCGTCAAAGACAATCAAGTGAGTTTCACTCGTGTCTGTGACAATATCGTCGTCGTCATTTGGAATTCCTAAAATAAATCTGATGTTTAAATCTTTGCGTTCTTGCAAGATATTGTACACAGGTTGCCATTCTTTGTAACACCACACGATACGTTGTGGTAAAATATCAAACAAGTCTTCTTTGTACTGAATCAGTTTTTTAACAAATTCAGTTTTTCCCGATCCACTTGGACCCGATATAAAAATATTAGCAGGATGTTTAAAAAACAAACTACCAATATTTTCTTCTTGAACTGTTACCGACATGATTGAAAGATAAAATGAGAAAGAATAATGAAAGACATGTGTATATATAACATATTTTTATTTTTTACAAACAACAAATTGTTTTACTGACATACTTTACAAATAATTTTTCTTACTGAAAACACTGTTTCACAACAGTCTCTGATCTGATTTTCTTTGGTTTACAGTACATATCCATACGGAACAGTTTCTCCACTTTTTAAAATCACACGTTTGTCATAAGTAAATCTATATGTCTTAGATTGTCTCTCCGTCGTAATTTTTCTGTCTTTATGTTTTCTTATACGGTGCTGATATTCCACAGATTCTTGAAAGTCCCTCTTCTCACTATGGGCCCATTCCATCATGTTGTAGAAATGGATTACTTGTGAAGTATTGTAATCCAGGGTCAGTCCTTTGACTTTACAGGTAGACTTGCGTTTCCCAGTATCGTGCTCCACATACTCGTAGCCATAATTCTTCGGTCCCATACCCACAAACTTGGTGATTTTCGCAGCAGGTAGTTCGTCTGTCCATTCGCCGAGTCTGTTGTTGATGATCTCTGGATTCCATAATTCTGGTTTGTGAATGTAGATGACAGAATCCGTATCGAAGTACAACACACGTTTGTCAAGTTGATGCAGGACACTGTATAACTTCAGTCTGGCTTGTGCTGTCACAAAGGATCCTACCACCACGTTGCTGCAAGCATGAGGTTCTACAATCGATTCCAGATCTTCCCAGTTGACTAACAAAAACTCTTCTCCAAACACTTCGACATTCTTCACTTTCTTCAATGGATTAGTCACCAGTTCAAAGTAGTCAGAAGGATCTGACACATATTCTGTTTTGGTCATGTTGTCTCTCTGTGCTAATTTTCCCCACAAACTGTTTAAACTGATTTTGCTGATTCCACGTCGACCTTTGTTCTTTTCCACCTTCTCTAGTCTGATACCTTCTGCTTCGAAATAGTCCTGTTTGAATTTGATCTTGTCCAATTCTGTCTTGCACCAGTCGGGATAGCCACTTGACTCTTGTTTAATCTTCAGGAAAGTATCGATATATCCAGCAAAGATACCTCCTTGTCCAGTTGACTTGTCGTACTGTGAAGATTGGGGAAAATGCCATACTTCGTACACATCTTTCAGCTGGTAACCCAGTTTCATCGCCTCAAACAATTCGATGCTCACCCAAGTTCCCACTAATTCTCTGTCTTCTTCTCTGTCGTGCGTACATAATTTCGAATTGTCAGATGTCTCTGCACAACTTCTACAGAGTGGAAACAGTAATTTGTTGTTGCACTTGTACGGCAATACCGGATGATACAAGCTTCTGGGTGGTAACACTTTACATTTGATCAGTCCAAAATATTGATGTATATTGTCTCTGTCGATGTCTTCTTGTGAATAAATTTCTGGATGTCCAATAGGGAAGATTCCGTACTTGCAGATGTATGGATAAAGTGAACACACATCGATATACTTAATTTCCTCGTCTCCTTCAATTTCGTAAAACAGTCTTGTAGAATTCGTACGTCCTCCAAATAGCGCATCTCTGGGTTTGAGTGGATCCAAGTTGGTAAATTCTGCATCCACCATCTCCCTAAAATCTTTGTCGTCTTGATAATATTGGTCGTAATCGCATTCCCACATTTCTATCACTTGATACCCAGCTCTTTTCAATTTCTCGGTCTTCTCCACAGTCTGTTTGTATAGCTGGTACATCGTCTGGCAGTTGTAAGTATTGATCTTAGTTCTGTCGGGGAAATGTTTGGGACACCCGTGCCAGTAACATCCATGGAACTCGTACACTGTTTCTTTTTCTGGATCGTACCCATCCACATAATGTCCAAAAACTTTCTGTTCACCACCATTCAAAGCGTGACGAATTTGGATGTGATTCTTTCTAGCCATGGCTTGAATCCAGCGCACAGCTTTGATAGAATACTTCTTTTGGTTGGGATAGCCTTCTGGTGGAATGATGGCCACAGAGTTTTCAGGCATGTGATTCTTCCTCCATACTTGGGAACAAGCTTGAGCGATCGTGCATGCATTAGAAAAAGGATCCAAGTCGCTGATATCTATCGATTGTTTTCTAAAACATGAACAACCTCTCCTCAGGATATCTACATCGCTGCGACAGTATTCTTCCATTTCACTTCTGAAGTCAAAGATGGCATTGGATTCCACTTTCTGCTTGTGCCATTCCAGGAAAGTTTCTCTGTCTTTGACCGACATCTGTCCAGGATTGTACATCTCCACGGGAAAGTAAGGTCCCACGTAATTCTGGTTGGCATCAACATTTGCCAAATGTGGGAAATAGCCTTTCTTCATCTCTGTTAATCCAAAGGTATCTGGAAAATTGGCTAATCTCATATGCAGAAAATGATACGAGTCCAAGAACTTGACTTTGGCAGCAGTCATCGTCACGATAGTATTTCCATTCATAATCACATCGGGCTTAAAAGTTCCATTTTCTAGTATGTAGCGTAGAATAAATTGTCCATCGTATCCTCCAAAATTATGTGCAATAACAGTCACTTCTTCATTTTCTTTTCTAAATAACCAGGAACAGAAATCTGACAACGTATTTTCACCTTCAAAGATCATTTCTCTTCCAAACTGACTACAATTGTCACAATGCCGATCTACAGGTAAATTAACGCAATGGTCACACGCTTTGTTTGTGAACTTATTACAAATTTTACATGGCTGTTCAATAGGTAAATCCATACACTGATCACAAGCTCTATGTGCAATACAAAAGTTGACAATATGTTCGCCAGAGTCTTGCTTGGATTCAAAGTCAAAAAATATGAATTGAGGTTGAATAACGGTACCTTTCTCTTCATCGATGATATCGTCCTTCTCGGCATCTTCTTCCAACACTTCGGTCTTGGGTTTGCACACGTAAGGTTGAATATAACATTGATGTTCGGCTCCAACAATCAGTTTACAAAATTTACATTTCTTCTGTCCTGGACACACGTGATTTCTTTTATATCCTATAATCCTATTTCCACATTTCTCACAATTATGCACAAGTTGACAAATAGATTTTTTCTGTCCTGGTTTGACTAATGTATGATTAGCAAAACAAGATGCACTATGAAATGTTCTCTTACATTTTGTACAGTACTGATTTTGTTCGTGAAGACATGGCGTTGCACTATAACAACTAGTACATCCATTCAAACAAGCATGATCCTCTCTATGATTAAATCCCTTGTCACAAAACTCACAATAATAACTACATCCTTGAAATCCTTTGACATTGGTGATAGTGTCATAGTGATCTGTGCCATTGTAATAGATATGAATTACTTTTGTTTTGTCACTAGGTCTAAATCCAAGTGGAAACAATAATCCGTCTTTAGGATGCTGTGAATGTACTTTGATCAAATAGTCAGGAGCTAACACAGTTTGAAATTTCTTGTATTCTTCAAATCCACAAGGTTGATTGTGAGGAATCTTAGCACGATCTAATAATTTCATGGCTTCTCTAGTTTGTAGCGGTCTGTCAGAATTTCTCAGATGATGCCAAGTTTTCTTCCATGAGTCAGATGTGTCCCTGTCGGCATGATGTTTTCCTACCACAACAGCTCTAGCCATACACATGACATCTTTAGCGTGTTGATTTGAACAATACTATGTTTCATCTTTCTCATATTGCGTGATTCAAAGTAAAGTCCATGGTGTAATGCCTTTCTTCCACTTCCAGTTGGTAACTTGGTGTGTGTCACTTCCAAGCTCATCTGTCCATCATTGATTTTAAAATCTTCATTGGATTGCAACACTTTCTCGATTTCTTGAGTCAAAGATTCCCCAGTCAGACTCGTCACATCTGTAAATGGTACAAAGATTCCTAATTTCAGTCCGGGATGGTAAATGCTCATTCGAATCCTGTCATTGCCTTGAGCTTGAGAATGGGTCTTGATGTCATCCACCAGCTGTTGAAACATCCGAGGTACAAATTCCAGCGGTGATACATCTTCTGGAAATTTATTGACATCCACATTGTACACATTGGCTCTTGTTCTGAAACGTCTCGACTCACGTTCTCTAACAGGCTTGATTACATAGTACTGTTGGTAATCGTCTTCTTCATCGTCCGAATAAATCACCATAGGCCTTTTTCTTGGTGGTGACACCTCATCTTCAGATTCTTCACTGTCGGAATAATCCACAAGTTTCACCTTCTTTGGCGATGGTAACTCGTCCTCCTCAGAGTCTGATGAAGTGGGTGGGGTACGTATTCTCTTCCAATGTCTCTTTGGCATGTTGTCTTGTCACTGTTCAAACTCAGAATGTCAGGAGATCTGAATATTTGACTTATATATCTATCAGCACCAAGATTAGTCAGGCGAGATACATAGTATTTGACTTAACAGGCGAGACAACAGTCTTAAGGAACTTTTGTGGTACAGGCGAGACATGGGCTTTACGGAATTCTTATTAACTATCAGGGTGGACTACATGTTCTATGGAATTCTTGTGATACAGGCAAGATACATAGTATTTGACTTAGCAGGCGAGACAACAGGAATTTTCGTGGTACAGGCGAGACATGGGCTTTACGGAATTTTTGTAGTAAGGCGAGACAACAGTCTTAAGGAATTTTTATTAACTAACAGGCGAGACTACATGCTATATGGAATTCTTATCACCAGGCGAGACACATACAATTTTTGTGCTACAGGCGAGACACTAGGTTTTACGGAATTTTTGTTATTTTTAAAAGAAGTGCAAGAAGAGTGTGCTGTTCAGCACCTTGTTCTTCCCCGGTCGGTTACCCTATGCCTGGGAAGCCCTGGCGATTTGAAGCCATATCTACATGATCACAAGTCCTGAATGTCGCTATGGACCAGAGACCTGCCAGCGGAGGTTCAGTTTACTGGGATAGTGTCCCGACCCCTTAAGCCATAGGCTTCTACTGTTTCACATGTAATCGATAGACTTCGCATCTGCGGGCCCAGGCGGTATAACCGTTGTGCACACCAGTTCCAGTCCAGTGGTGACCGGCAAACCAGCAATATTAATATGCGAGTTCCTAATATATATACCTATACATAAACCAGTTTACTTGAAACAAGATTGGACATTTGCATATCATGTATATGTTATTTTAATAAAAGGTCATGTTACTATTTATAGTAACACATTTTAGAATATAAAAAATAAGTAGAGAATAATAAAATCTACATTTTGGTGTTTATTTTATCAAAATCGGCCGAAAAATAACAAAGTTATTCAATTTTTTCATATTATGGTGTTATTACAAGGGAGGTAAATCTGGATTGACTTTCTTTTATTCTATAAATAGATTATTCAAGTAATAGCTTTCAGAAAAAATGATACAAATGAAAGGCGAATACGTGTATATGTGAATCACTTCTGTTATGAGTATTATTATATGTTAACTAATAAACTATACAAAATCCAAAATAACAAAAAATGTCGAACATGCACTGCGCATGCGCGGAATTTGCAGGGTAAGAAAACTGTAATAACTCCAGATTGCCTTGACGGATTTTCATAATTCCTTTTTTATTGGAAAGAACAAGTCACCACCTACCAAATGAAATTAAAATAAATTGTCAAACTGCGCATGCGCGGAATATAGAGGGTAAGAAAACTGTAATAACTCCATTTTGCCTTGATGGATTTTCAAAATTCTTTTTTTATTTGAAAGAACTGGTCAAGGCCTAGCAAAAAATATTTCAAAATAATTAACCACAATGTGCATGCAGAGAATCAAGACATATATAATGTGTACATTTCATTTTTTCAGTTCATAAAGTTTCAAGATGTCTGAAGAACTAGTCGATCTGGGTGTGTTACCAACTGAAATTAGAAGTATAATCTACTCAAGGCTCGTCAATATTTCGAGGAAAAGTAAAAAGTTTAGAGACGAACTTCAACTGACGTGGTTTAACATGTGTTTTCAAAGAGCTCTGTCTTGCAACAATTTTTACCAGAGCCTAGCACAGCTATTATATGACATCGATGGAATATCGAATCTTGACCAGAACATGAGATTATACTTTCACAAACGCATGATGGAAGTGTTGAAGGATACTCATTCTAGACATGACCGATGGATCTTTACGATTTACAATTTCAACAAGGAAACATGTGAACAGTTTTTTGAAAACTTGTTTCCTTTCCATTATGACATTTACGTACATGGAAAAATCGTGAATGGACATCGGACTGGGCTTCTAGTATTCTTTCAGAGTTTAGCATTTTTTTACTACTTACCATTTCTTTACCAGTTAAATTTTCCTGCACCTATGAACGATTTGTTATTATCAACCTGGGAAGAGCATATAAACAGTTTGCATGGTCGTGATGTGTCATTTGGAAACAGAGACGCATATGAACAAGTTATCGAGAGTGAAGAGAGATTATTACCATTACGTTTTCCAACAGTCTATTCAGACCTGCTACTTGGAATAAAACAATGAACGTGATCAAGAAATCTCCTCCAGTATCGTTAGGTCGAATTTTACAGTTTGACATTTATCGAGGGTCACTTGAACACACACTGTCCTTACAACCTACAAGTTCAGAATTTCTGAAGTCAAAAGATGGACTCAGAACGTGGTTGGGACGATATGAAACATTCATGACCTTTCGACAAGCCATGTGTGAAACAGCTTTGATAATGAACACTATTTTAGACGCATCGCCTGTGAAGTATAGGCAATGGCTACTTCATGTGGCAAACAACGAGGACGTGATTACTTACCTTTGCAATGTACTCAAAGATGTTGAAGAGGCTTCGAGAGAACAATCTATGGATATCGACTCAACAACAACAACAACAGAAAATATGGAAATTGAACAGGCATCACAGGAAGAACCAATGGATATTGATATGGATGAATTGACTGCAAAATTTGAAGCTTTGACACTATATAGTGTAACTGTTTGTCTCTTGCAAAATCATTTATCTTACGGCAAGCATGGAGACAAAGTGGTTTGAAATTCCTCTGACACAAATTCTGAGATTTAGACCTTACAGAAAATTACTAGTTTGTGTTTACATACTACATTCACATGAGAACATTACTTTAGATGAAATTCAGATGAAATTAAACACAGAAGAATATTTCAAAGATTTTAAAAGACTCTGGTGTTCGTGTGCGAAACAGGAATTATCAGAGGAGACGGGCTTTACATTTGACAACTGGAAACTTCATGTGGCCAACAATTCAAAAGTGATTGACTATCTACAGTCGAAGACAAGGCGTATATAAGGACTACAACTAGATCTGCGAGTCATTTCAGCTCTGACTTTCAAACTGTCAAGATGGAAAGTAAACCTGTGGATCCAAGACTTAATAAATACAGTGATGCCAACAGTATTTATTATCACTGCACAGCATTGAAGAAACTTTTGAAAGAGAATGACAGAAAATTAATTTAGCCATTGGAAATTTCACTAAAAGAACAAGGCCTGTTGAAACCACCCTATGGTTATTGCTACAATTGTGGGTCGGTGGATCATTGGACTGCCTCGTGTACCGAGGAGAAGAAGAAAACTACTACAAATAAACCACCCAATGGGAATTGTTACAACTGTGGTTCACCTGATCATTGGACTGCCTCATGTACCGAGGAGAAGAAGAAAACTACAAAGAAGCCACCGTATGGGACTTGTTACAACTGTGGCTCGCCTGATCACTGGCTACCCTCATGTCCTCATACCGACTTACAAGATGAAAGCTCGGGATCACCACAACCGGCCGAGAAGTCAGAAACTACGAGGAAAAGACGCCATACTGATGATGACTCTGATGTACCCAGTAAAAAGAAGTCAAGAACGGCTTCACCAGAACCGACAAAACCTACTGCTAGACAACATAAGAAGAAGAAATACTGTGTTGTGTGCAAAGAAGACACTCATATGATGAAAAACTGTCCTGAAATAGTGAAAAACTAGTGACTAGATAAGAGACCTAGTGGATAGACAATATCTAAACGATATTGTGTGTCTACTGGACAGTGACTACTATTGTGTTCATAATGGATTAGTTTTCATAGTTACATGTAAGGTTGTATTCAATAAAATTGTTTTTAAAGTATTTGTTTTTTGTTATTTCATAAGGTTACTCTTTAAACGAAAGAGTTGGGTAGCCCTGAAAAGGGCTGTTTGGGTGTTCTAAGTCTTCACTTACTGTGAAGACTTAGACACAGGTTTTACAATCCCCACAACAGGATTCGTCTTTGATAAGTCGATCCCTCTCCTCCTCATAAATACTTCAAATCCCATCTTATTTTGCTGCCTTTCAACTTCTTTCCAGTCTTTCTTCTTAAAAGCTTTACACAGTCGGCTGAGATCAAAAGGGATATACTTTGACAAACCCATATTTGAGAATGAAGTTGTTAAAGGCAGTTAAATATATATATTGACTCATGGCGGACGTGAAAGAGAGCATAGTCTCTTGACCAATCAAAACTATGCAAAGTAGTTATGGGGTTTTATGCAACAATCAACAAAGTATTTCTTTCTGATAAGTTGTGGTGGCCCTGAAAAGGGCCGTTTTGAGGTTTTAATAAACCTTTCTATGAGCAGGGACACCGCGAGGGCCTGCCACCACAAGCTGGACAGCGTACTGACCAGCTCGTGTAGGTCACAGTCCTCTCTGCCGGCAGATAGAATGGTGGCTGGTCCGCCTCCCTCTCCCAATCTTCACCGGATGGTCGTTCTTCAGGCTCTTGCTTCACTTCTTCGGGCTCTTGCTTCACCACAGCCATCTGTCTGTCGACCGTCACCATCCTTCTTACGATGCCTATCAGCTCTACGAGCCTCTCTGCACTCTCCATTACAGACCTAGTCTGTGTCTCCAAAGCATCGAGATATTCGTCGCTCAACATCTTCTCTGTGTATAGCATAAAGACAATGTGACGAAGTGGGTCAGTGTTCCAGTATTTATTCTCTCAACACCGCCGTGAAAGAAAGCACTTTTCTAAGTAGGTCAATCCGGTCTTGGGAGTATAAAATGGCACTGACCTACTTACAACTTCAGTCATGGAGCAACTACTGACCTTAGACGATCTTATGAAAGAACCAGACCTTCTATCGACGGCAATTAACTCAATTGCTACTGATGCATCGTTAACTCAACAACAACAACCGAACGTGCAGACCTATTACTACCACCCACAGCAATCACAACTGCAACAAACACAGCCACAGGTGTCACAGCCAAAGACGGGAGCTGTAGAAGTCTTGCTCAAAGAACTCAATGATCTCAAGAAAAGAGTACAGCAGTTAGAGGACCAAAAGCAACAACGTCCCATGGAATTAAATCCGATCAGAATACCATTAACTATAGAAGTAATGACACCAGAATCGTCTGTGACCGTACCAACTCAAAATGGACTTGGGTCGCATAGCAAGAACATAGATAATTCAAAAAGAAAGAAGAAACAATAGATTCTTCTTAGCTATAACCACACAAACAGTCCTTTTCAGGACTACCAATTACATCAGAAAGAATACCCTACTGATTGCCCTAATACTAAGGAAGCTATAGAGTTATGCCTCTGGTATAGTGAGGTCTTGAGATACAGGGCCAAGAGACTCATAGCAGACGCATATTACTGTATAGCCTCTTAAGATATCTCCTATGCCATATTACATAGACTTTTACTCTTGAAAAAGACTAAGTTATTTCAAACTAGCCTTTTCAAGCTTACTAAAGCGATGTCATCTATGGCCACGCCCGGCCCAAGACTGCCCCAAGTTGCGGACTTAGTCTCCGGACGGGCGTGGCCATAGTGCCGTCCTTTACTACTAGCCGGCTTCTACAGCAAGGCTGTAGAAGTGATTAAATACCTACATCTGTTACACAGGCACTGAATAACCAAAGCAGATGTACATAAACAAGTAACTTGATTGAGGTCAGCAAATATCCCTACTAGGGAAAAAGTAATAAACTATGAAGATAGGTGTCCGCTGTCCTGATAGTTTTGCTTACTTTCTCAGTACACAGAAAATTCCTTCTTATGTGCAAAATGTCATATATTTATCTCAAACTTTTCTTACCATCCCATGTCTTTAAAATGTCACATGAATCATGATGAAAGCTAGAGCGAGGGATGAATCCATCCCTCGCCCTAGTTTCCATCATGATTCATTTGACATTCTGAAGACATAATTTCTCACTATAGGGCTCATATGGGCTTTTCATGTTTAAAGTCCATGAGCCGGCTGAAAATGGAAATCCAGATTAATAGAAAAGATATTTCACACACTTTAATTCTAGAAAGACATGGTTATGATTTCTTATCGTGCTTCCGTGTAATATTGCCTCACCGTCAGAATCAAATTATATCAAGTGTTAGATCTGGGTAAAAGTTACGACTGACTTCCATGGAACTTCACAGCAATGGGACAATCAATTATGCTGACCTTCAACTAGATGTCGGTTTCTGAGTTTATGACAAAATTGAATTTCTTTCATGGGAGACTTAAATAAGTTCCCTGCGATTACATATATATGGTAAGGGAACGGTCATTATTTATCAGCTGGGGGGGGGGGGATTTCAGGAGATTCACATATTTTTCATGACCCACCCACTGACTTAGGTTTTCTTTGTCTGACCCCTCCCACCACCACAGAAAATAAAATTCTGCCCCCCCCCCCGCATACTACACAGAGACCCACCTCCCCCACCAATACCCACAGCAAAACGAAGGTCAACAGAAACATAGGAACATATATCAACTTCCCCACCCTCCCAAGCTCTCCAACACTTACACACACACATACACACACACATAGCAAAAGAAAAACGAGGGCCATGAGGCCCTGAACCGCTCACCTGAGCAACTGGTAAAGAGGCCTTTTCTTATGTCTGAAATTGTCAAAATATGAGTCTTGGGTCAAAAGTCAAAGAATTACCATGACCTCTTGTACTCATAAATCTTCATGTACTCATTAAGACAACCATATATACCATTTTAAGCCAAAATCTTCGAAACTTTCCATGAAATCTTATGTTCTAGCATTTTCCCATATTTGACCATGCCGCTAAAAAGGTCAAGGTAAACCCAAGGTCATCATTTAAAGAGTCTTGGTAGTACTCTAGTAATCCATGCTAGATACCAAGTTTCAAGGCCATAGGTGTAATGGTTCTGGAGAAGAAAAATATTAAAGATTTATACCATAAATGGGCATGACGGCCATGTTGGTCATGTGACCTGGACCGTTTGAACAAAATTTTTGTTCAATCAACCCCTGGAAGCTCTATATGAAATGTGTTTATAATTGGCCCTTTGGCTTTTGATGAAATGTTTGAAAATGTCAAAATATGAGAGATCTGGGTCAAAGGTCAAAGAATGACCTTGACCTCTTGTACTCATGAATCTTCATGTACTCATTAAGATGACTGTATTTACTGATTTTTAGGCCTTAATCTTCAAAACCTTCCATGAAATCTTATGTTCTAGCATTTTCCCATATTTGACCTTGCTGTAAAATGCTCAGGATCAACCCAAGGTCATCATTTTGAACAATCTTCATAGAACTGGAGTACCCAATGCTACAAACCCAGATTCAAGGTCATCGGTCAATCTGTTCTGGAGAAGAAGATTATTTCAGGCTTTTCCCATGTATGGGCGTGGCGGTCATGTTGGTCATGTGACCTGGACCATTTGAACCAATTTTTCATTCCCTAAACCCCTGGAGGCGCTATATGACATTTGGCTATAATTGGCCCACTGGTTTTTGAGGAGATTGTTTGAAATTGTCAAAATATGAGAGTTCTGGGTCAAAGGTCAAAGAATGACCTTGACCTCTTTTACTCACAAATCTTCATGTACTCATCAAGATGACTGCATAAACCAAGTTTCAGGCCTTGATCTTCAAAACTTCCCATGGAATCTTATGTTCTAGCATCTTCCCATATTTGACCTTGCCCTAAAAAAGGTCAAGGTAACCCAAGGTCATAATTTGAACAGTCTTGATAGTACTTGAGTACCAAATGCTACATACCAAGTTTCAAGGCCATTGGCCGATTGGTTCTGGAGAAGATTTTAAAGCTTTTTACCATAAATGGGCATGGCGGCTTTGTTGGTCAAATGACATGGACCGAATGAATTAATTTTTGTTCCCTCAACCCCTTGCGGCTTTATATGGAATTTGGTTCCAATTGGCCCGGTGGCTTTTGAGGAGATCGCTTGACATTGTCAAAATATGAGAGTTCTGGGTCAAAGGTCAAAAAATGACATTGACCTATTGAACTCATAAATCTTTATGTACTCATTAGAATGACTGTAGATACCAATTTTTAGATAATCGCACAAGGAAGCAAATTTGAAATTACCGTTAAAAAGGTCATGGTCAACCCAAGGTCATTATTTGAACAATCTTTGTAGTACTTGCATACCCAATGCTACATACCAAGTTTCAAGGCCATCGGTCTAAGATTTTTTTAGGTTTTTACCATATATGGGCATGACGGCCATGTTGGTCATGTGACCAAGGCCCTTTGAACAACTTTTCTTTCCTAAGACCCCAGAAGGCTACATATGAAATTTGGTTACAATCGGTCCAGCGGTTTCAGAGGAGAAGTCGTTTGAAATTGTGGACGGACGACGGGGCCTTCCCATCCTATAAGCTCCCCCGGAGCCGCTGGCTCAGATGAGCTAAAAAAAACTTAAAAGAAAAACAACAACAGCAATAACAAAAAAAAAACCCCACACACAAAGTTTTAACAGAAACATACAGGAAAATAGGGCCTACAGTTTACAATTACTTATGAACAGGCAGACTGTGTATGCATCCCCGCATCCCTAAGAGTTTTCAAAGATCGTTCTCTGTGATGAAGGGCAGTGGCGAAGTGCTAGCGCACAAGATTCATGATCATTGGATCCCAAGTTTGAATCTAACCAGGTCCCCCTGCACATTGACCTTGAGCATATCTCACAGTGTGTGCACGTGTGTGTGTGTGTGTGTGTCTTTTGAAACCAATACAGTATAAGGGACATGAGGTAATTGTGCAAAATGGGGGGTCTGGGGGGCGAAGCCCCCGGAAGCAAAATGATATTGGAAAATCAAAAGTACAAGAAAGCATTTCATTTCATGACCCCCAGCATCAGTCCACAAAAAATGTTGACCCCCCAGCAGGGCAGGTTATCAAATCGCAACCCCCGCCTAAATTCCTCCCCCAGCTGATAAATAATGACCGTTCCTCAAGGTAAGCAATTTTTGCAAGGAAAGCAATTAAATAGCAGTTACGATGGGCTAATACACTTTCAGTAGTAGCACCCAGGGTGTGGGTGGGAGTTAAAGAAAAGAAACTGATAAAACTGTAGCTGAATTTATGTTTTACTGTTACACGAATTTAAGATATACATTATAGCAAGCATTTAACTTAAATTAATAGGCAAAATACTTAAGAATTTCAGCCTTTTAAAAGAGAAGTTAACGCAAAACCCCTTTATGTGGCAAAACCGAAATTTCGGCCACTTTCAAGAATTTTGTGCACAAATGTACTTTATAATATACTTTATCAAGAGCCTATGATGTGCTACTATGATGTGCTACTTGACTTTATATTTATGCGGGTCATGGGTCAAATAGCATTGTTATATTTCAATACTGTCAAACTGACGCAGACTGAATTTTTAGTTTACAGGTGTGACTAAAACTGCGCGTTTTCCAGGCGTGAATCGCTGAGTTTGCACCAACTAACTAAATGCCAAAATTAGAATTACCCTTATTTCCAATGGAGATACCATGCAAAAGGCCATGAAAACAACCTACCCAAGACGCGGAAAGCAGAGTGGACAACAAACGACAAATCGGAACAGTACGCCTTTGATAACTGCCACACATGTTCAATACAGAAGAACTGCACGGAAGTATAACGACATCAAAAGGAATACAAAGTACACACCGGCTTGTTCCTAGAAGCGGCGGTATTGTAGTGAATAACACGCTGGACTACCAATCCAGGGGTCGCAAGATCGATCCTCCGCTTCTCCGGTCTTTCGGGTGTCTTTAAACCCAGGACCCGTCCCCGTATGACATAGATGTTGGTGGAACGTTAAACCCGAGGTTACTCACTCACTGCTTGTTCCTTTTTCTTATTATAAACCAAAGTCGAGACACATAGCCTATAGCATTAGCATGTGCTCTGAAAATGTATGTAAGCATGCTTGCTTGGTTGGTTGTTTTGGGTCTTTAACGGCTCTTTGAGAGAATTTTCCAGTCTAAATCGAACCGTTTCCCAGAGTGAGGGAGATAGAAAAGAGATATGATGGGCGAGAGAAAAATGTCCAAACAAGTCCCACCCGCACCTACTGCAAGCACAGTAGACCCTTGCCCTACTATTATGCAAATTAGTATGACGCTCCGGCACTGAAAGTTACACCCAGCACCATCGCCCGACCATGACCACCCCTGTAAGAATGCTAAACTAATTTATGGGTCTGTAGACTTATAGGCCATTTGCTGTCTATAAAACAGGTCATTTTGCTAAATATCTCTAAAACTACCACAGCTATCACTGTGAAGTAAAGCGCATCTTTAATGTCTATCTTATACATAACTAATCTATAATTTTCCTCAAAATTATACTTTGAAACTAAAAAGTTTCTTTTGAAAACTGCCCATTTTTTGAAGATATTTTAACTGTATTTTACAAGGGAGTAAGATTTATTATGGAACAGCCTTAGAATGGCCAATATCTACCTATGTTAACTGTTAGTTAATTGTACAGAGTTACTCAAAGGCACCTATATACCTGTTAATCTTTTTATCTGAGTAAAAATGAAATGCACTTATTCATTTGTTGCAAGATAATTGATTGGTAATGAATAGGATTAATTTATCTATAGAAACATGTCTTGTTTGTGATGCATATATGGGCATTGCTTATAGCTATTACATTAAATGGTTGTACTCCCCTCTACTTAAGCTGACAATTTTGTAAATTTTTGTACAGGATTGAATAGACAGAAGCAAAAAATTGACATGATAAAATTCTGAAAGTCAGTTTCCAGTTATGTATTAGTTTGACAATACCAGTGGAGAAAAAAAATCAATTTTATCACCAATAATAAAAGAGAAAATCTGCAAAACGACCTGTTTTATAGACAGCAAATGGCCTATAACAATGAACAATGGTACTATTTCTGTCGTGCAAGTGTGATTAGTGCAAATAACAACGCATGATTCATAATTCACCAGCTCAATCCGATTTCATAATTATGTTCGATGTAAGACAAGTAAAGGAAAGATTGTACCAAGATGAAAGCACAGAGTAGCAAAACTCTTCAGTAAGCTGACTAATTAGATTGGATGTTTTATTTGAGCCGCGACACGAGAAAACCAACAAAGTGGTTGTGCGCCCAGCGCAGACTCAGATCAGCCTGGGCATCAGCTCAGTCTGATCAGAGTCTTCGCTGACCGCATAGAGGTAGCTTAAACCCTCAGCTACCCTTTAAGTGCTTAGTGAAAAGTCTTGGTGGACTGGGCGCATGCCCAGGCTGATCTGAGTCTGCACTGGGCGCCCAACCACATTGTTGGTTTTGTCGTGTCGCGGCTCAATTTTTATAATCCTCTTGGGAGTAACATTGCTTGATTAAAGTTATAAAACTTTCACTTACATCTTATATCTGTTGATATTTACTCTTTTGGTGTCTGTAAGTATGATTTTGTACTGAATGAATTCATAAAAAAAAAAAAAAAAAAAAAAAAAAAACAGAGCACTGGCCCCTCACAAAAAGAATGCTTCCATTACTGAAAAACAAAAAAAGGAGTCTGAATATATCCGAATAGGCAATTGAACAGGGTAGAGGTAGAAAAAGTGGATAAACATTTTTGTGTGGAAGTTGTCTCTGATAAAACGTCCCCGTCTCATAGACTTAGCGTTCGGATAATTTACTACCAGTCCTGCCATTTCCAGTCAGGTAGATTGAATCTGTCAAACTAAGTGGATATAAGTTACAGATACTCAACAAGGCTTTGACATTACAACTTGAAGTTAGGAAACCATTTACCTACCTTTTGCCAAGATCATTTGTCTTTGACCTTTAGTTAACGTCTGTTGGTACACTTTTCAGGGAAGGAAACTGTGCCATGGAAGTCAAATCTTAAAGAGGATAGAATTTGCTCTAGGAAGAAATTTTTACTGTCAGAGTAAAGTTCTTTTTGGAAGGCTTTATTATCAAGGAAAACTGTCACGAAGTCACGAAGTTGTTTCCCTGTGTAAAAATGGTGAATATCACTTTTACTCTGACGTCATATGTATTTCGTGAAGTTACTTCGCAGGTACGTTAATGTTAATGGCGTAATGTCGCGAATTAATACGATGTAAGACCGTCATAACTAGCAAAGGAACTGGCATTTAAAATTGTCTTATAATAAAACAACTTTTGGGCTTTATTTCGGTAAATATGCAGTTTTATTGACCTGCAGACATAACGTATTGGCCTCAGCTTGGCGTCGGTCAATATGTTGTTTGCAGGTCGATAAAACTGCATATTCACCACAACAAAGGCCAATAACTGTATAGTATTCACTTCATCAGGCTCTTTTCTGTCGTCCGGGATGATGCAACATTCATGTTTGTTGTATTTTTTTTTTTGATATTCTCAGTCCCTCCACGCATTACAGGTTATGGTATTGTCTCGAAAAGGCCCGAAGAACGTGTGGTATGATCATTACATTCAGCTTGCAGTCTACTTCATCGCATACTTCTTATTTCAGGAAATGTGTTCCGAAAATGAATACTTATGATAATCTAAAGAACTACTTTGCACAATCTGTTTTGTTTTGGTTTACATATTACATGTATGTTGTTTCAAACGAGCTGTTAACATCGGAGAAACACATGTTGGTCATTGGTATGTAATTACGAAGGAAAAAAGACTGACCTGTGTTCGACCCGAGTATTTACTTACAAACACTTTCTTCAATTAGTTTCTGAATTAACGCCATTACCTTCTAAATGAGAAGCCAAATGAAAAGAAAACCCTTTTAACTGAAATCATTGGTGCCAAATGCCACTAATTTGCGGATTTTACGCTTGAGGAATAAACTTACTCCGCTTATTACGCCTAGTAAACGTGTGATTTCGTTCTCACCTGGACCACAGAAAAGCTAGCCTCTGCAGATAGTCACCCAAAATATATTACAATTATATTCGACACATATATGCGAATATCTTGTTTTGCTGTGAAGTAAAATAGCTGGTGGAGTTATCATGAAACTCCTGAAAATGGCCAAACCGAAATTTTGGTTTGGTCATTTTCAGGAAGTTTATGAGAACTCCACCAGTTTATCTTTTAAAAAGCTTAAATTCTTTATCATATAACGTAGCTCTTATTCAGTGGATAACGTCATGTCATAAAAATCGCATGACCACACTTGTAATAACACTAAGGCCAACGTAGCTTCACTGGCAACGTTGGCAATGTCAGCAATGCGTTTTCTTATTGAAATAAAGTTCAGTTTGAAGGCGATAAAACCCCATTTTAAAGGGTCATATCATAAACCGAATCTTTCACTCGTGGTCATTTCATATGAAATTGATAAAACTCACCAAAGCCTCGTTTCATAAATTTCCTATGAAATGACCACTCGTGTAAGATCCTCTAGATACTACATACGAGTCGAATAGCGTAGTTACATTTAGGGTACCTATTTGCAAAAACTTGATTTTAATAACAAGTTGGAATTGGCATTGCGAGTTACCAGGTTATGCTGATGACAATCTGCCAAAGTTCTTTGGTTCAAGGCTTAGTCTAAACCAGATAAAGGGAGTTTAATTATAATTCTAGAAATATTCATTTTTGATAAAGACATAAACAACTGAAAAAATTGCACCATCGTGTATTTTCCGATTAAAAAAAAAAGAAAAAAAAAGAAAACAACAACAAAAGAAAAATGAGTTGCAGGAAATATTGTGGGTACTTTTTCTTAAGCCTCGTTCACACGACCAACGTCTCTTTTTCACAGAAACTTTAACAAAGAAAGTTTGCCAAACATTATGCGTTCACAGGTAGCAAATTATTTGTTCAAGACAAAAATTGCATAGAATCTTTGTCAAGTAAACTTTGGCGAGGAAATATTTGCAGCTGTGTTCACACTATCAAATATCATTCGTCAAAGTTACCTGGACAAATAAACTTTCCCCGTGTGAACTAGAATGGTTGCCCAGGGACAACTTGTCGAGCCCGCTGTTTGCTTTAGTGACCTTTAAGTATGTAACAACTAACTGCTTCATTCAAAAAAGAAGCCAAACAACATCATGCTTAGGCAGCATATTTCTTTTCTTAATTTTTCATTATGAAAGGAGAATTAATGCCCAGACAAGCTCAATTTACGACAACTTTACCATTTGATCTCAAGTGTGACCTTGACCTTGGACAAACCTGAATAAATACTCTAATGACACTTCTACTTATCAAGAACATCAATTGTGCGAAATAACTTTGTAATGCATTCATAAATATAGAAGTAATGGCCCGGATAAGCTCTATAAATGACAATTTTATCATTGATCTTCAAGTGTGACCTTGACCTTCAACCTACCGAATAGATACTATTGTGCCAAATTATTTTGAAATCCATCCATAAATGTACCAGTAATGGCTCACATAAGTTCAATTATGACCGTTTTAACATTTGAACTTCATGTGTGACCGTGACCTTGAACTAACCCCAAAAATGCTTCAAAAGGCAATTCTAATGATCAAGGAGAACAAGTGTGCCAAATTATTTTGAAAACCATCCATAAATGTAGATGTAATGGCTCGGACAAGTTCAATTTATGATAAATTTATCTTTTGACCTTCAAGTGTAACATTGACCATAAACCTACATGAACAAATGTTTCAAATAGCACTTCTACTCACCAAGGAAAGCAATTCTGCCAAATTGTTTTGAAATCCATCCAAAAATGTAGAAGTAATGGCTCTGACAAACTCAACATATGACCATTTTACCATTTGACCTTCAATTGTGATCTTGACCTTGAACCTATCTGAACAAATGTTTCAAATAGCACTTTTACCCATCAAGGAGAACAACTGAGCTAAATTATTTTGAAATCCAGCCACAAGTGTAGAAGTTATGGCCCAGACAAATTCGGAAGGACGCAGGCACTAATGCGCGCACTAACGTACGTACGCACATACACCGAACAACTATGTCTCGCTCACCGCAAGCGGGCTCGACAAAAATGCTTTGTTCAAAATAAAGCGGATTTGATTATGAGGTAAGTTTTCTATGTTCAACTCCAGAGCTGGTTTCTTTGTTACATGTTCTATGACAAATGTTCTGTTCACACGGACAAATTTTGTTGTCATTTTAACTTTACCATATAAATTTCGCGCTGAAAGTTTGGCATATTTTTCATTCACACAAGCAAATTTTTTTACGACAAACCTACTATTCAACTCATAGGTAGAGTTATCTCAAAAGAGAATGAATAGTTTTACTGGTTTGCCTTGTTAAACCAGTAGCACTGTTCAGGATCAGTTTTTTTTTAGTTTTTGAATGTTGCAGGAGTTGTATATTAAATGTGAGCGTGTCAACGTAACAGTATGGTTTAGAAGGTTTTATCAAATTCCGATGCTTAAATTCAAAATTCGAATATTGAAACAAGTGTTAAAAGAACAGAAGCATGTGTGAGCCAAATGGTCATTTAGTAGACAGTTTTCTCTGTCTGGGAGTGATTTATTGTAGTGAACATGGGAGTCCCAAATAGTTACAAATCAATTAAAATCTCGTAAATTTTTCATAAAATGTGAAAACACAAGTAGCCCGCATAAAACGTAGACAGTTAATGACTAAATGCGTTTTTAGAAATTCTTTCTATAATAAGAAGTGGCTGCTGTAAGTAAGTTGATTTAAATGTTATTGCAGTGTGAAAACATCTTTGTTTTTCTATAGCATATATAGCGGAGACTGTTACTCATGCATTTATCAGTTCAACAGAAGATATACAATAAAGGTGTACTAAATTCACAACGACTGAACTTGCACGCTTTATTATACGAGTAATTACGGTGCTTACAACTAAACAAAAAGCAAAAACAAAGAAAATATGACGTAATCGGTATTTCTAGCAAGTATCATTTCAGTGGTGCAATTTCGAAAGACAAATAAAGAACAAAACAAAAACAAAAACGTTTGTCCTTTTTATAACTATTTACTTATTCATACATTTAACGTAGGAAATAGGTAACTAAAACCATGGGAGAGGTGTTCATTACATTTTTAAATATGGCTGTAAAAAAAGAAGAAAAATATTCGTAAGCTTCAATCTGGCTACACGCCGAACATGAAAAATGAGACATATATCATTTCTATTTGTATATAATTGACGTATGCCTTGGACAAAAAAAGAACAAAGATCAATCGGGGTACTGATTTCAAGGTACCTGTGTCAGACTAATGTCTAGACAGCACTTCCCCGCGTCTATACCACCGGAACCAACCCATGTCCCAAAACACACGTCCGATACTTTAACCTCGTGCGTCTACAGTACTTCGTGTATATACCAGCAAAACTATTATCGAAACTCATACAGCTGATTAACAAGTGATCGGAAGTTATCCCTACCGAGCAGGAAACCAGCTGCTTTTTGTCATGGGGATGCACCTACACGTACACCATGATTGGTTGGTTGTTTTTGGTTTAGCGGCTCTTTGCGACACTGTTTCGGTCTATATCGAGTCGTCTGCCAGAGAGGGGGAGAAAGAAAAGAGAAATGAGAGACGAGAGAAAAATATCAAAACAACCCCTACCCGCAGCTACTGCAAGCACAGAAGGCCTTTGCCCTACTATTATCCAAATCAGTAGAACGCCCCGGCACTGAAAGTTACTCAGCACCGTCGCCCGACTCAACCATCACGTTAAACATGGCAAGTTGCAGAGTTATAAGCTTCACCGATGAAATCATTCTCAATACCAATATCACAGTATACAAACTAACTGTACCATGTCTTCTGGGTTTCATAGCGTTGAATCGAGAGTACAAAGTTCGCTCATAACCAGTAGTCGGAAATCATTATGTTTTGATATTTTATCAGGAATCTGCTTCGTCATTTATGGTTATTCAGCTTCGAAAATGTAAAGAGGTAAGTTTAATATAATTTGCTCTTCGGTCTTTTACTTTATTACCCTGTACAATGAAAACCTCATGGCCGCCACAGAAATTTTATTCCGAACAGCTTAATTTAACACGAGTTTGTGTCATGCAAAACCTAGCTATCATCCTATTATAAAAACTAACAAACTGTAGATTGATAACGCCTTCCGTTTATTTTAAAGATTTTTTATAAAACATGTAAGAAACGGTTCAAAATGGTTTAAGAATCATGCCAAGGGCGATTTGAATACTGTACCGTTTACTATCCACCCATACACGACATTGTACAGGGCAATAAAGTAAAAGACCGAAGAGCAAATGATATTAAGGTGGTGATTATCACTGATTTGGGGCAAAGACAAAAATCTGCATAAAATGCTGAAAATATAACAGATCTTCCCAAAACTTAGCAGATGCCTTCTTTATGTTGTTTCTCACAATTCAGAATCCCCAAATGCAGGACTTATTGATGTTAAAAGGGATTTATATAAGGAAAGGGTAATTTTGTGCGAATAAATCTAAAAAATGACCATCATTATTGAAAATGTAACTAGGTCTGAACTTAAATTAATGTATCATGAAAAGCGTCCTAGCAATTATTTTTTCCTTTTTTGCTGCGCGTTATCAGGCTGCGCAGATAAAAAAAAGGTGTGGCCTGTGTCCAAATTATATGTCTTAAAATACACAGTAGAGTCTATTTTCATGATTTTCGAGGTTGAATAATTACAATAACACGCCTGGTTTGGTCATTGTAATGTAATATTTATACTGTGAGTATGATATAGGTATAACTGACCTACCTGTATTAATGAATGCAATCACTATACATGCACTTATGTACATGGTCAGACATTTGAGAAAAAGCTACTGTTTTTATCTGGCCTACCTTACAATTTGAGAAAGAGTTGGAACAAATAATTGCTAGGACGCTCTTTTTAATGGATTAATTTAAGTTCAGACCTAGTTACGTTTTCAATAATGATGGTCATTTTTTAGATTTATTCGCACAAAGTTACCCTTTGATCTTTTCATATAAAAACACTTTTCTAAACAGCATGTCCCTCTATTTTGTATTCTAAACTGTAGAGAACAACAAAAATAAGAAGTCTGGTAACTTTCAGGGAGATACGATATTTTTTTATGGTTTTATTGAGATTTTTGTATATACCACAAATCACCACCTTAAACTTACCTCTTTACATTTTCGAACCTGAATAACTATAAATGACGCAGCACATGCCGGATAAAATCTCAAAACATAATGATTTCCGACTACTGGTTATAAACGAATGTTTGTACTCTCGATTCGACGCTATGAAAACCGGAAGAGCTCGTACAGACAGTTCGGATACTGTGAATATTATATAGTTCCAATATTTAACAATGAACATAATCTAACTAAAACAATTTGGAAAAAAACTGCAGTCAGCTGGGTAATAGTCTGGCTGGGTAATAGCCTATCGCATGACACGAAACGGAGACAAATAGTTATTTGCACATGGTGAGATGCATCCAACCAGGCGTGCGTCCCTTTAAAAAGATAACAACTTGGGACTGGGTTTAGGGTACGTATGACAGAACCAATGTCTAGATATCACTTTCCATACCCAGTCCGTGTGTCCCACAATACATGCCCGGTACCGGCTATAACTAGTTACCATTCTCTCACGTGCACCTTCAATACATTCTGGCGAAAGTAAGGAGGAAAATTCTCAGAACCTGACACAATTCAATCCCAGATCCTACCCAAGACATCATAGGGAAAGAACGAATTTTTTGGTTGGGTGTTTTGGGTTTAACGGCTCTTTGAGACAGCATTTCAGTCTTTCACGTGCACCTTCAATACATCCTGGCGAAAGTAAGGAGGAAAATTCTCAGAAACTGGCACAATTCAATCCCAGATTCTACCCAAGACACCATAGGGAAAAGAGACAAATTTTGGTAGGGTGTCTTGGGTTTACGGCTCTTTGAGACAGTATTTCAGTCTGTATCGGACTGTCCCCAAAGACAGGGAAAACGAGAGAAATGATAGAGAGAAAAAATGTCCGAACACCCCCCCTCTCCCACGCACCTACTGCAAGCACAGAAGGCCCCTGCCCTACCATTATCCAAATCAGGAGAAAGCCTCGGCACTGAGAGTTATACCCAGCACCATCCCACCACCCAACAACCCTCATGTTAAAGAGACAACACAAAAACAGTCATCACCAAAGGCAACACCGGCGGCAGCCATATGAACAGCCATTTTCCCATTTATGTGGTCAACGGGCTAGCCTGAACATCACAAACAATATATAAATAACAAACATAGCAACTAACAACATATAAAACAACCAAGAAGAACCAAAACAGAATCGTTTTAATATGGTTTGATACGGTTAGACGGTTGTTCATGTAGCTTTTATCGTTTTTTCGACATGCTCGAGTAAACGTTACAGAATTATATTTTTGAAGTTATAATAGTGACATTTGGACTCATACATCTGACTAATAAGTGACTGGGCGCTACCCCTACCTAGCAGGTAGCCAGATGCATACTGTCCTGGGGCTGCATTCACACAGTAAAAGCCTCATAATTAGTGTCTGTAACAGGTACATTGTATGTAGAAAGTTAGTCATAGACGTGTACGCTACACCAATAAAACTCATTCCGAGTGTTTAGTTCATTCAGTCAAGGTATTTAGATACACAATAACTCTGTATTGACTTGTTAAAACACATAACAGAGTTATTGTTCATGGTGAAATCAATCAACTATGGAATATATACACACTTACAATATCCTAAGTTTTCGGGCAGATACGTCTGTACAAACGGTGGAAACCGTGATCAGACTGTTCCTTAGGAACCAGAATGATCAAGGTCTTTACAATTTCAATTCCATCTTTGCATTTTTGAGGCATTACTTTATGGTAGACCCGGAACAACAGGAAAATAAATAACAGGGCAAGGACCGGCTGTGCTTGCAGCAGGTGCAGTATTTGGGCAGTCTTTTTTGTGGATATTTTTGAACTTAAACATTGTTTTTCTTGGAAACAATACGGTGAAATGTTTTTTTTTTTAATTTTATTCTGTATCATACAATGTAAGTTTTACTAAAACAATATGCATAAGCATGCCCCATCGATGGAATATATTTTTCTTGACGTTTTTCATGAAATTCAATTTTCTTGCATTTTTTAAAAAAATGTAAAAATATACTTATTATCAAGATAATTGCAATTTTTCTTACCTGTTTGTTTCAAATACCCTATATTAAAGATTATATGATTAGCAGACATGAAGGTGCATCCATGTGCTAGAGACATGCATTTTAATGGAAAATGTGTAAAACAAGTATGTATAAACACAAAAGTTTGTTTTTTCGGAAAACAAAACGGTGAAAAATTTTCTTTTCTTATCCAAATGTGTTATAGCCCTTTGGGTTATTCAGCTGGTATAATGAAATGAATGCCCCACCAATATTTTTATTCACTATTCGTCTACCTTAATACCCATTATGTCATTTTCTTGACTGGAAGGATTTTTCCATGTAAATGCTAAGATATTTTACCGTTTTTTTTTTTTGGTTTGTTTTTGTTTTCTGACAGCGGGATAAATTTTGACATGTTGGGTCGGGCCAAAAGTATTTTTTTAATATTGTTTTATAGGTCTTTGTATGAAGTACCTTCAACATATTTTTTTACTGGTAAATGCCCAGTTTGATTTGTCAGGATAATGATGAATATCGTTCAACATCATGTTAAAGATACATTTAACATATTTATTGTCATCCAAGGAGACTGTTTAAAGCCAATATCTCAGTATCGCTGTATATCTATGCGACTCCCTAACTTACCGTAGGTAAATCATTCTGTGTACTTTGCATTACCCCGAATAAGTTTCTTACAAAATTGCATATATTGACGATGCTTTATGAAAGCCCCACACTTCACTACCATACAAATTAATTTTTCGAAGAGATCTTGGATATGAGACGATTTTAGATATGTAAATTTAAACAGATATTTATTCAAAACGAATATTGCTTTAAATGCCTGCCTTGCCAATGTTTTTGGTGGTTCTGTACATGACCCCCCCCACCCTGAGACTGCGCGGCGGCTGATTCGTTTTACCTGTTGGCACATGCCATGAGGTACCTTTTTTCGAGATGCCAGTCATAGATGTCCTCAAGAGTTGTTCAGTCATATCGAGCCAATTGAAGGGTGATAATGAAAAGATGCTTGCAGTGGAACCCCGGTTACGGTGAAAAGAATTCTGCTTCAGAGGGATTGAAATCCGGCCCGCTAACTTAGCAGGCCAGAAATCAATCCATGGAGCTGCAGGGTCTCCTACGGCGGAAGTCAAATATTTAAGGTAAATACGGCAGGCCAAATCAAGTGGTCAGTGTTTATTGACCAGGAAGCCTGTGACTGATTTAATTTGCAAAGTACATCAGCTTAAATATTGTTGACAGATCCCTTGGGGTTTCGAGACGCAAACTTAAATAAAGCCTTGCATCGATAAAGGTGCTGTAAAACCCATAATATCTAGCAAGAAATGCTTCAACAAACAGCGAAGAACCAAAGCAGATTGCTCTTTGTCAGAATCTGCACTTGTTGCCATCCCGAGAGCAGGATTTTTTTATTGTTTTTTTATTTTCATTTTTTGTAATCATTTTTTATATTTTGATCGGGCAAAATAAGAAAACCCAGGAAAGACAACAGTCACAAAGTGAAACATATCGAAAGAAGAAACGAAAAACAAAATGGAACAGAGAACAACAACCATCCAGCAGGCACATGACGTTGAAATGACGTCGTACTGACGTCGATGCGACGTTATGACGTCGCATTGACGTCGGTTTGACGTCATGTGCCCGCTGGGCAGTCTTAGTCTCAGAACTGCCTTGGAACGGAAAGTTACTATAGTAGCGGGATTTAATTCTATTTTATGTATACGTGCCTGACAAAAACCGAAGAGGACAGATTTCATTACAGCAGTAGGTACGACAAATGATAGGGTGTAAGAGTACATGTACATAAATAAAACAGCACAAGTCGCCATCTCCTCACTCGCTGAACTATCTTTACTCGTTATGTTCTTAACACTATCAAAATTTTGAGGGGAGCAGGGAAAGATTGCATGCATGCTAGCAAAGAAAATATAGTTCATTTAGTATTAGTAAGGCGAGAATAAGAACGCCGTTCTACTAAGTCTGTGTCTCAGTAGTAGGTAATATATTGCCTCTTTACCATCTATACGTCGAGACATATGAAATCAAAAGAAAAACAAAAATTCTCATTAACAGCCGGGACACACTATATGATATAATTTTAGGCACGAAATGAACTCCATACAGTCATTTATTTCCTTCTTGATAAAACAGGTCACATCAAAGTTTACAAAAAGACGCTTTCCCTATTACTTTATGCTTTTTCTTAGAACATGTAGTTTTAATGTGATAAAGAATCAATTACACTAAACTTGTATATTGCAAATAAACTTCAGTCACGTAAAACAGCAATTATTTTCCCATTGAGTTGCAAGGTAGTTTGTAGCTCTCGTGTTATTTTGTAAACGCCGAAATGAGTTTCAGTACTAAAACAGACTATGGCACAATTATTTATCTTTACTGTTTCTGTTTATTGCAAACTTATGCAGGTATACACAGGGTGCATTTTCACTAGGTAAAGATACACATTTATTTTGTGCACTCGACTTAGTAGCTCGAGCGTTTGATATATACTATGCACAATAAATATAGCAATTTTTTTGTATGTGTCAGATCCACCATATTAGGATTTTATTGATAATTTACTGCATAAAGATACAAAGGCCGATCATTCGAGATGGTCTGGCAGGTAAAAGATTCAAGATTGTTCAATTGTAGCGTTCGAACTACCGTGACGTCAGATTTTATAACCATTGTGTCTGAAGGACATTTTTGATCATGCACAAAAGCCAAAACCATAATGAGGCGGCTAGTTTGCTGTTAAAATAAAGGAAAACGCTCTAAAACATTTGAATATGCTACGAGTATGAGGTTTACAAAATTCGAAAATTTGACGTTTTCCCTTGTTTTTACGTTATCGTCTTAAAAAGTTGTTTCTAATCGGTATTTCTTAAATCCCTTTCGAGTGTATGATTCTTTGGTATCTACCAATATGATAACGTAAACAATTCGGAAAGAAAATTCTTCCCGGTTACTGAGCATAAGTCAAAAGTCTCAGATTAACGTCATCATTTTCTCACAGTTACGTTATACTTCAGTGAAGAAATTTCACAATTGAATTAATCATGGTATGACCTTTAATTTCAGCCTATTTTTTTATCGGGTTTTTCTTATGTTTTTCTTCTGCATTGAACTGAAGCACCCGTGAATCATTGCACATTGGACGGAATTATAACGTTTTAACGTCAATTGCGCATGCTAAGATTCGTCCATTGTTAAGCTTAACCATATCTTTTACACATTCAATAGCTTTGACAAGAAAACTGGGCATGGAAATGATGCGAAAGACCGTACAAAAAACCACATGCTTGCCATGTTTATGTTGCTTTTCAATGGGTGCGAATTTCGACTAATGACCCCTTCGGTGCTAATCGCTTTCCCCCAATATCGTTTTTAAAGATGGCTTCTGTAATCCAATGGTATCTTAAGCCCCAAATACGGTTCCCTTCAATGCAATTTAATTTCGCTCAATGTTGCACTTCAGTAATGAGAAAAATTGCAAAATATAAAAAATTTGCTAAATATACGTTGCATAGTATATTTCGAGAGCTGATGATAATTATCTCGGGAGCCTAGTTCTCGGCATAATATCTCGAGCATAAGTCGAGCGTTCAACATGCATGACATAATATAAAGTCAAAGTCAAAGTCAAAGTCAAAATTTATTTAACGTCGGTGACAGTAACAATTAATACTAGCTATGAATAGCTATTTACCGACCACATTACAATACAAGTGCATAATATGATTAAGAAAAAATAGACATAATAAATACATCATCATGGTACTGTACATGCATAAGAGATAATTAAGAGATTACAATAATACAGATTGTCTAAATTAAGTGTTAACAATATACAGATAAATTACTATAAGATTTTATCGTCATTTAAAAATCTAGAAGGAAGCATGATTTCATAAATGAATACAAAAGAGACATGTTAAGCAAAATAAGACATAGGAAATAAGCTTAAAATAAGGCCTAACACAACAAGCAAAGACAGTACAATACAAACATAAAAAGCACATGCAAACTAGCAAACTATGCTAGATAAAATGCAAAAACTAATTTGCAGAACAAAAAGTACAGGCACAGCTCTCTCCATCCCAGGCACCAATTAGACTTTTAAAATTTCTAAAACTTACTTCATCTCTAAAATGTTGCGGCAAAGAGTTCCATAATTTGGCTGCACTGTAGCGGAAAGAGCTGAGGCCATAACTTGAAGTTCTTACCTTTGGGATTTCGGCTGTCCTGGTGTACCTAAAAGAATAACTCTGATTTTTAAAATTTAACAAATCATGTAAATAAAGTGGACCTTGATTGTTTAAAATTTCAAAAGCTTCTAATGCCATTGTCCTTAGTCTTCTCAGCTTCAGTGAGGGCATCTTAGAATTTAAAAGCAGTGTATCGTAATCAGAAGTATAATCATTATAAATAAAACGCAATGCTCTCTCTTGAATTTTTTCGAGTTTTTTAGCATTTGTTTCCCCACAGAAGTGCCAAGACAAAGGACAATAGCTAAAATTTGAAAGTATAAAAGAGTGATATATGTTAAGTTTCCCAAGTTTACATATATTCTTACCAATGCGTTTTAAAATTCCCAGTTGTCTCGAAGCCTTCTTACAAATGTTAGACACATGTAAATCAAATTTCAATTTAAAATCAATAGTCACACCTAGCAATTTTACTTCATCTTCACAGTGAATGATGCATCCATTACCTAGATCAAAGCAAAAGTTTTCATTTTTGGATTTCAGACCAGCTGCTATAGCTTGAAATTTATCAGGGTTAGCCTGCATATGATTGTCAGAAAACCAATCAACACATTTAATGCTGTCCTTGGTTAATACTGATTTTAAAATTTGCGGGTCATGATGAGAATAAGCAACAGTATTGTCATCAGCATAGTTACGCAAGTCACTAACAGTGATAAAATAAAAAATATCATTGATAAAAATGTTAAAAAGAACAGGCCCTAAAATTGATCCCTGGGGGACACCCTTATAAATATCTTTAAAACCACTTATAAAAGTACCCAATTTTACACACTGTTTCCTGTTACTTAGGTAATTTTTTATCAGACTTAGAGCATTTTCTGATACACCATAGTATTTCAGTTTAAGGAGTAAAAGATCATGTGGGAGACAATCAAAGGCTTTTGAAAGATCCATAAGAATAGCACAGACAAATTTATTTTCATCAAGAGCCTTTTCCCAGTCTTCAATAATTTTGAGCAAAGTGCTTTGAGTACCATACCCAGGTCTAAAAGCAGACAAGTATGAGTTAAAATGAAGCTCAAAGAATTCTGAAAGCTGTTCATTTATGGATCTTTCATAAATCTTTGATATAACTGGCAGTATGCTTACAGGCCTATAGTTTCCTTTTTCCAAAGTGCTGTTCTTTTTGTGGATCGGGGCAACTTGAGCTAATTTAAGGGGGTCGGGGAATTCAGAGGTGTGAAAAGAATTATTTATCATGATAGTGACTGGTGTGACTATGGAAGGTTTTGCTAATTTTAAAAGTTTAGCCGAAATCCCATCACATCCTGTAGCCTTTTTCGAACCTAGCTTATCAATTTGTTTGCTTATGAAAGTTTCATCAACATCTTTGAAATGAAATAGTGTAGAGGATGTGTTATTCTCTTTGATTTTTAATATGCTGGGGTGATTTTCATCAACTGGGAGTGAATTTGTTCCAATATTTTTGGCTACATTGACAAAGAAATCATTAAAAACTTCACAAATTTGCTGTTGATCATTTAAAAGAGAGTTGTTTTCATTTAAAATGACATCTTTAGAAGTTTTATTTCCTTTGTTAGTTAAAAATGGCTTGATGGTTGGCCAAAAGTCAGCTGATTTGCATCCCCCAACACATCTATCAATAAAATATTTATTCATGGATTTTCTTTTAAGGCTAACAACCAGGTTCCTTTGTTTTCTAAAGTTCTCCCAAGTTTTTGATGACTTACATTTCTGGAATTTGTTAAAAAGCATCTTTTTCTTATAAATTTCCTGTTTCAATTTTTTATTCATGTAAGGGAGGGGTTTGGGTAGAACCTTTTTCTTTTTCAAAGGAGCATGTTTGTTTGCAATGTCTAAAAATGTATTGCTAAAATTTTGATAGGCAGAATGTACATTTTCACCTGATTGAAAAACTGACAAAGTGATTGAATTCTGAAGATCATTATTAAATGCATCATTATCAAAATGTTTGAAACTTCTATAGCTACACCACCTACTTTTACTTTCAGGAATCTCAATTTTTAGTTGACAGGCAATTACATTATGAACATCACTCAGTCCTGAGCTAAAGTTGCAGGTTCCACTTATTTTTGAGACAGTTTCTGAGTTTGTAAGAATGACATCAACTAGAGAAGGATTATTGTTTGATGTATAGCATGTAGGCTTTTTTATCAAGTTTTGCAAGTCAAATATGTCACACACATTCATTAATGCTGAGCATTTTTGTTTACATAGCATATCAAAGTTCAGATCTCCAAGCAGGATATAATTGTCATATTTGGCACTTATTTTGTCAAGGGTTAGGGAACAGTCATTTTCAAACAAGTCGTCAGTCATTGATGGTGGCTTATATGCACCACAGATAAGGAATTTTGAGTTTTGTAGATTTACCTCGACACTGATTGACTCAATATGCTTACATTCATAGATTTTTTGTCTAGCGCTTCAGATAACCTTGAGTGCTCGATCTTAACGTATTTAAAATTCAGGTTATCTGTAGCCTTGTGGCCATAGGGGCAGTGGCTGGCACAAGCCCATCGAGTTTTGGGCGTAGCAAATGACAAAGCCCATCCTCCTTCTGCTGCCTTTAATATTGTCTGGTTCGAAACGTACCCATTTACGGCTGGATTGAGAGAGTTTTTCAATTATTTGCCTGGGAGTTCGAACCCGCGATCTTTTATGGCATAGCAAAGCACCTCTTTCCATTTGACAATCCCACGTCTCTAAAGATATTTAACTCACGACCCTTAACCCTTTCAAGATGTGCGGCAAAGGTATTGATGAAATACAACGGAGGAGGTCATTTATGTGACTGTTTTTGAATAATAATGATAAATATAAGACTGTATGAACATAATACATTCTAAAGTCAGGAAGTCTTCCTTAAATTCCTCCTTTGAACCTTTTTTTTATTATCAGTAGCATATTTTGATGTTCTCACGGCCGAACACTATATCGAACGTTTGACGGTTTCTGGGTCTTATCTATTTGTATATGTTACTAGGCATCTTTTCTATGTAGCCTTTTTAGCGGAAGAAATGCTCAGTTTTACACACCAGAATACAAGTGAAAATACGACGACCAGGAAACCTAGAGTTTAAAATACTGTTCTTCTCATACTTTCTTTGATAGATTGTCCTGTAACAGAACTCAGTCATTTGCTGTTCTACTACCGAGCCTGAAACAGTCATCTATTAAAGATCGGTTATCATTTATTTCTTTAATTTCGGTTAATCTTGCCGCTCCATATGAAACATGGGAAGACGATTGTCTTTTTATCTTTAATTAAATCTGGGAAGCACTATGCTTATCAGCAGGACCAGATTAGGTAATCGACAGAATCACCCGCTATATAAGATCTTCTTGCATGACATGACAATAATTAAGGCGTGTACAATAAGGTATTTGAGAAAAGGTGTTGTTTTTATGTTAAAGCATTTCCTTTATTTTTCCTGAAATGTGTTTGCCAAAGCAATACTGAAATTCTCCAACAACTTGGCGGATGCTTATTATTTCAATCTTAAAAACCTTATGATGCCAATATTTCTTTTTTTCAGTCTGACGAAGCTTTAGTCGCCACAAGGTGTCTGCAAAATGCATTGAAGGCTTTCAGTTCCTGGGTACCCCAAGGTTGATATGTACTTTGCGTGTTGGATGGATATTTAGGTACAATTCCCTCAGTGTGATTGATTTATTTCCTCACTTCTAATTATGTAATCAATACCTGGTTCGTCTTCTTGTTACTATGATTCTAAAGTGTGTGAGAGAGAGAGAGAGAGAGAGAGAGAGAGAGACCCGTTAACAATATTTCAGTCTTGTCGAGACGTTGCCTCCGAATTTGTAAAACTTTTTACCCAACCTGAGATAAATCACACCCAGGTCCTGCTACAGCTAGAAGCAGCTCTACCGCAGAGGCACCAGACAGCCAATCTATTTCGCGGGCCCCGGGCCTGTGTACAAATGTTCAAAGAAATAGGAAATTGACTTTTTCTGCATTGATAATTTCGCGGGCCCCGGTGGGCGGGGGCCTGTGTACAGATGTTTACAGAAATTAAAGAAATAGGAAATTGACTTTGTGTGCATTGACAGTCGTATGATGCAACATCAATGAACACGTTAGCTTTCTCGGTGTTTCATGTTTATACCACGAGGTCGTGGTGACGTACATTAAGGGTTCGGATATTATCCTTAGTTTGTTTATTGGTTGGTTTGGGCCTATCGGCCTTTCGGGCAGTATTTCAGTCTATGTGAGGCCGTCTCCCAGAGAGAGGGAGATAAAATAGAGGTATAAGAGAGACGAGAGAAAAATACCCAAACAGCTCCACCCTCATTTACTGCAATCACAGTATGCCCTTGGCATATTTTAAGCTAACTCAAGTAGAACGCCCTAATGCCGAAAGTTAAACGACATTTTCGCCCAACTCTACTAGCCCATTGACAGTTTGCATGCCCGGTTTGTATAACAAACCTGTATATATGTTGCAGTTACATGTACGAGGGTCATCCAAAAAGTTCTGTCACTGGCTTATATCTCGAAAACGAAAAGTGTTATTCAACTAAAATAAAAATCATTCTAAAACCCTGTTTTTTTATCACATAGCTGTAAAAAACTGATTCTTGTATCAATGACATAACATTCACAATCTGCTTTAAAAGAACGGTACCCTCACCCTACTGGCAAATTAGTAAATGCAACTCCGGCAATTTCCAGTTACGGGATTCCTATTATCGCTGCCTGGTGCCTATAATAACTCAGGTACTAATAAACACAGCGAAAAAATATCCAAGTCATTCTGTCCATTTTAAAGAGTTTACAGCATTTCGTAATCTCAACTTTACGCAAACAACACCATAGGAAAATCGACTAGGTCATGTTCTAAGTACAAACGCTTCATAAACGTATAATATTTCAAATTCTGAAGCATATCTTTACTGCAGTAGATCATGACAATGTGATCTCAATCAAAATTTCAGTAAAGATCCCTTAAATGAAGGCACAGTGGGTCCTTGAAAATCACGTGATTGTGTATTTCACCATATTTCATATATCAATATTTTGCATAGCAGAAGTCGCTGATTTTTATGTAGTGTCCCACAGAATGCACCAGACAGCAACCCTGAAAATTTCAGAATCCTGCGATATGTAATTGACGAGATATGCAGCATGAGTCAAGCCAGCAGAAAAACAAAAATCATGAAAATGGGCCAGTGTCAAATATAAGGTCTGTATTTGAGCTTATAACTAAACCAGATGGCATGTTTTCACCATGTACCTGATATCAGTATAAAGATAAAAGATTGTTCTTTCGATTGTTGCAAACCGTGTGGTAAGCTATCACGTCTGTGAGCAACGTTATGAGTCCAGTGACAGAACTTTTTGGACGATCCTCGTATACAGAATATTTTCATTTGGCGAATGTCGTAACAAACAAGTCTATTCCTGTAGTATTCTTACACGTCTTTATTTCTTTTAGAGGGCCGGCCATAGATTCATGGAAACTTTCAATAAATCATTATTTAACACTTCTTAATAGTTTTACAGCAAGGCAAGTGTAAAAACTGAATTGAGCTTAGAATAAATATCGTCATGGGCCCACTTTATATCGTAAATTATCGTAGCGTAATCAAATTGTCTGCATACAAATCGCTTTATTGAATTTATTGTTTGTGGGTTGTGGAGTTGTGACATTGGGACAGTTTCACCACAACCCTAGCCAGGCTATAAAAGTGTGACCATTTGGCGGAGATTTCATTCGAAAGGGCTATGGCCAACTGGTGGTGCACAGAAAGAAGCCCATTTAAATGTTTTGACAACGATATGTTTGGAACTCTATAATTAAATCTTTGGCTTAAACCAGTACAGGCCTCCGAGCTTATATTTATTTTTCGTGCTTAACTCAGCTGAGCATGAAATATTCTCTGTTGATAAATATGAAAATGCCAACTAATGTTGGCATTTTCATATTCATAAGCAGAGAAAATTTCATATTCAGCTGAACTGAGCAAGAGAATAATTGTACTTATCAGTAATTTGCTATTTATTTGCAGGTAAAATTTCATGCTCAGCTGAGTTGAGCATGAAAATAAAGTTTTATAACCTCGTGGCATAGCGTAAAAGCCCGAAGTCTCATTTTCTGGAAGTCCCAATTTTTGAAAAACATATTTGAAGCAGATTTTCCTTTCCGAATTTATTCACTAACCGTTTGAAAAATATTCTCTTAAAGTAAATTGGTACATCTTCAGGGAAAGCAATGCTGCTATTCTCAATTTTGTGTTGCCTCTCAGTGGAGGCCAATTAATTAAAAAGGAAACCAATTTGCGCCTCTAGGAACATATCCCTGTCCTTTCATCTCTCTCAATGGAGGTCAGTTCCAAAGAAATAAGCTTTCAATAGCTTTCGTTCAAATCCTTTCACTTCTTATTTGTAACTGGCACTTTATGTTTATTTGAATGAAATTAATATGTTAAAACCAAATCAGCCCTAGGAAATAAACAGAGGGTAAAAATAAAGGTGTCTTTCAAAAAATGGCGGAAATACGTAATATTACTTTGCAGAATATTTTAAGTATAGACAACTTAGTTCGTACACGTCTATATGAGCCGCGACACGACAAAACCAACAATGTGGTTGTGCGCCCAGCGCAGACTCAGATCAGCCTGGGCATCCGCCCAGTCTGATCAGAGACTTCACTGTCCGCATAGAGGTAGCTTAGACCCTTAGCTACCATTTAAGCGCTTAGCAAAGGGTCTGTGTAGACTGGGTTGATGCCCAGGCTGATTTGAGTCTGCACTGGGCGCCCAACCACATTGTTGGTTTTGTCGTGTCGCGGCTCATATCATGTAGCAAAATCTTGCATAAAGTATTATTCTGTCGCTTACCTTATCTGGTCCTGCTGATAACCTCAATGCTTCACAGATTTAATCAAAGATAAAAAGACAATCGTCTTTTACTTTCATGTAAATCGGCAAGCTTTACCGTCAATTAATTAATGATAAGCTGATGAAGACTGAACAAGGGAAAATAAGCTGAACAGTAAAATGCCTAGATCAGCATCCGAAAACAGACATATCGGTTTGCAACCAATCGAATATACATTGAAAAATGGCTTTAACTGTGGTTTGATCGGACCGCTTTAATTTCACTTTAGTGCTGGTATATGGCAGCTTAATTACATGTTGAATTTACTAGACAATCCCGACAATTAAGCCACGCTCTCCGTAAGATATCATGCTGGGATGGTGAGAATTCATCAACCTTCAGAAAGTAAAATATATGTCGCCACATATGAATAATAGTATTCGGTGGCAGATTTCATAAGAGAATAAAAACTAGAAAAGGCGTTAGTAAAACACTATATGCCCCAACCATATGCCTGACCCTAAAAGGGAATGGCCTGTACTAAAGTCTCTTGACGGCAATCGTTCACAAGTTAATCAGTCAATTTACTTATCCAGCTGACCAAGTTTCAAGTTCGTAGCTCAAACACTTTTCAAGACATCCAGCAGACAAGTTCAAACTGCTGAAATTTTCAATTGGCCATAACTCCTAAAAATTGACCAAGTTTGTTCAAAAGTTGATCAGTTAATTTGCTCATCCTCTTCAATTAGCTGATAAAGTTTCAAGTCCCTAGCTCAAATACATTTTGAGCTCTACTGCTGATGTACCAAAATTTTCAAAGGGCCATAAGTAAAAAAAAATCAAAGGGCCATAATTAAAAAAAATAAATAAAATATGACAGAATTCATTCGAAAGTTTATCATTTTATCATTTAATCATTTAATCGACATACAATAATAATCAGCTGACCAAGTTTCAAGTTCTTAGCTCAAAGACTTTTGGAGATATCTTACTGTCAAGTTTAAAAGGCTAGGGTTTTCAAAGGGCCATAATTCTAAAAAGATAAGAGAATTCGTTCAACAGTTAACTGATTTACTCATTTTCTCCAACCGAGTTTCTAGACCCTAGCTCAAACCCTCTATGAGATACCATACTGACAAGTTCAAATGCTGAAATTTTCAAAGGGCCATAACTCTGAGACAAAGAGATTGAATTCATGTAAAAGTTTATCAGTTATCTACTTAACATCCTTAAAAAGCTGGCAAATTTTCTAGCCCCTAAAACACTTTTTAAAATATTTTGCTGAAAAGTTTAAATGCTGAAAATTTCAAAGGGCCACAACTCTAGAAAAATTGATGAAATTCGTTTGAAAATTATTAAGTTAATTTACCTATCATTCGTAATAAGCTGGCAAAGTTTCAAGCCCCTGGCTTACATACTTCTTGAGATATCTCTCTAAGACGTTTAAAATGCCGAAATTTTCAGATGCCCATAACTCCTAAAACTGACGGAATTTGTTTAAAAATTTACCAGTTCATCTACTCATCATTACAAATAAGGTGATAAAGTTTGCATGCTTAGTGGTTAACCCAATCACGGTTGACAACTTTGCTGTCCTCTTTAATTGAACGCCGGTGGGTCGGGGCGCAGACTCTACGACAGCCCCTATATAAAGCTATGTATTAGTTGGTTGGGGCCGGATGTTTGTCTGTTTCTTGGCCCACCGGGGTTCAACTGGTGGTCTTCCTTTGCTCCAGTGTTCCAGTGGTGTTGCTGACGCCCCAGGGATCTCCAGGTGTCTCAACACGTTTTGGCTGTCAAGTCCTCATCCTTGCTTCATCACGGTCTTTTCTTGATTTTAATTGTTGACCGTGATGACTCTCTGATGAGTTAGGGGACCTCCATAGGAACCGAACTACCAACTAATTGAGTGCACCGCGGCGGAGGGTGAGGGTGAAGGTTTGGGCCCAGTGAAACCGGTTTAAACCCGGTAAAAATAATTGATAAATGTGTTTCGTATAATTTGCTTAGTCTGTTGTAACCCTTCTGTTGGTCTAAATTATTTAGTTCAATAAAGATAGCTGAGTTGCCACCTATTTGGCTGAGTTGCCACCTATTTGGGAAAGAGCTGCTGACTCGGCTTATCACTTGTTATTTATTGTTTGTTGGGATCTCTTTGTCAATCTTTCCCTTTGATGTTGGGGATAGGGTTTGGGATCTGATTCAGTCAGTTCCTGAAGTGTAGTTACTCTTTAAATTTGCAGCCCCTAGCTCAACAGATATCTTGTTGACAAGTTTAAAATGCTGAAATTTTCAAAGGGCCATAACTCTAGAAAAAATTCATGGAATTTGATTAAACATTAATCAGTTAATAAACCTATTATCCTAAAAAGCTGGCAAAGTTTCAAGCCCCTAGCTTAAATTATTTTTTGAGATATCTCGCTAAGGACCATATCTCCAAAAGAATTGACGGAACTTGTTCAAAAGTTAATCAGTTCATATACTCGTCACTGCTAATAAGCTGGGAAAGTTTTAAGCCCCTAGCTAAAAAAATTAAGATATCTTGCTGAGAAGCTTTCATTGTGTTTTTTCCAAAGGGTCATAACTCCAAAAGGGAAGACACCTCGGACAAGAAAAAAAAGAATCTGGTACTCTTTACTGATAAATCCATACATGGAATTTCAAAACTCTAGATCGAAGGACTTTTAAGATATGGTATGCGTGACGAACGGACGGATGAACAGACGCACGGACAACCCAGAAGCCAAATGCATAGTACGGTACGTTAAAATACCCTGAACCTGCGTATTTTAAACAAAAGCGATATTGTATGTGAATTTTGTCACAATTTACGATTTATCGCAAGCCGAAAATGGCGGATATTCAATTACCCTGGGGATACTTATTCCGACTAAAACAAGTCCCAAGGTGGTAGTTTATTTTGTTCCTTAATTCCTTAGTCTCACTATAACCTCGCACAAAACAGATAGAATTACTGAACAGGAGATTTATAGAATGGTTTTATGAAACTAAAAGTGGAAAGAAAAATGGAGTGACTTTATCTATTACTACGTTGTTATTTTATCAATATATGAAGTATTTCAAAGACATGTATCACTTTTAAAAAATGAAACAAAGAGAAAATAGAAGCCACATATCAAACGATACGTCCCCTTTCCATCTCGCGAGAAACAAATATGCAACATAAAATACCTAACGCCATGTTCGCATGTCAAGGGTACTGACTTTACACACTCTTGACAGACAGCCCCTTCGCAAATTGGACTTCCCGTAACACGGCCTTTGGGCTGCAGCGAGCTGTTTCCCTGGCGCGTGTTACTTTATCTGTGCTTAAGGAACGAAGCGGATTTAGTACCTTTTGCTTGCAAAGTTGAACTAACGTACACTCTTCAGAACAATTATATTTCAGAAATCTAACTACGGATTTCAAACGGATATCACTTTTATTTCATAACTGGCCTGCAGTCCAATGTTCGCTTTCAGTAAAGTATACATTACTCCATGAAGCCTCGAAAGCGCAGTCAGTTAAGCGCTGTCTTAATTTGCCAGCGATTTCGGATTCGCATCCGTTATTAATGTCCGATCTTTAGTTTAAACACTATTTTATTCAAATTAACATCTTAAAAAGTTCCACCAAGAGCAGATAACTGGCACATTCAAAAGAAGGAACATATGAGCCATACTTCGACGTTTCGGCTATTCAAGCCTCATCATTGACACTGACAATGTCTGGTGACGAACGACAGAGGAAAGCATACTACTGTAATTTCTTCTTCTTCAAAAAATATATATACATACAACAAGGAGATCAGGATTTGAAAGTAAACTTGTGGTTTATATAACTGTATCAGCTCCTGAACTTTAAAACTGAACTATCCGATCTTAAGAAATCTTGATGAACATCTTTAGGGTCGAGTCGGGTAACTTCGGACAGCAGGTAAATTCGGAGAGTGAAATTTTATCCTTTATATGTCAGTCGTTTAGAATTAAAACAAAATTAATTGGGCAAACAGTGAATATCCTGATAAGGCGGCTCATGAGCCGTTTAATCTGGATTTTTACTGTTTGCAATGGTATGTCCGAATTTACCCGCTGACCGAAGTTACCCGACCCGACTCTAATTGAGTTAGCAGGATCTGTGGGAGTAGTTGATAACACAAACTTCTTACCAAAACTAAGACGGATTTACAGATGAATGAACGGGTATTGACTACAACTTGCAGAGGAAGCGACCCCGTCCATAGGACAAGGAGCTTTCATGGAGCAGACATAGGAAGTGACCATGACCTGGTGATGTTGACCTTCCGAGATCGTCTGAAGAACGCTAGAAAGCCAAACCAGCCAAGACTGAGTTTTGACCTTGAACATGGCATGCAGATGTGGCATGCAAATTTCATGCAACAATAGGTGGGAAATCGGTTTGAAGGATGATTCCATGGACATACAGCAGTGACTGACACAGCAAGTGAGATACTTGGAAAGAAATGTCGCAGGAAAATGCCCTAGGTCACAAGAGATGTTCTTGACCTCTGTGATGAGAGCAGATATTTGAAGAAGAGACGGTATGAAACAGAAGGAAGGCAGCAATACAGGGACGCTAACAAAAAAGTTCAGTAGGCCCTGAAGAAAGCAAAGTTCAAGTGGTCAAAGTAATCAAATTATACGTCCGAACTCGTAAATCATAAAAACATTGACAATTCCGAAATATCAAAGATACGCAGATATGTGATCAGGTGCTCACGAGTAGTAAGCATCACCTGTTTGTTATTTACACCCGCCATACCCATATCTGTGAAATAAATGAGTGGAAATGAAATTCCAGTATTTGAAAGCCTTACTATGCTTCGACTGAGGCCATCAAATCGGAAATAAATTAAGAAACGGCCGCATTGTATGTATCAACGTGGTCATTTTGTCCCGCTTAGAACATTTTAACTGTTGACACAAGCTTTACTTTGTGACAACCCTGTTACAACAATTTACTGGTGAGCAGCTTCGCTCTATCAACAAAGGAGGACTGGATAGGTATAATCTTATAGATATGCATGCAGATTGGAGACAATACAACATGTGTCTCAAAAGGTGCTTTATCTTCAGTTACAAATGAGGGAACCTGCACGTCAAAAGACAAAATTACTAAAACCCGGCGTAGGTCATACTCCCAGCAGGCACACAACGTAGAAACAACATTGAATCAAGGTTATGACGTTGAATCAACCTTGATTTAATGGTGTGTCAACGTTGTGGATCAGATTGGTTCTCTCTTCAGAGTTCTAACGTAATCCTTAAACATCAAATAATAGGATGTTTAAAGCCTAACTTATACCCTTTTTACTCTAGAGACTATAAGTAGCATCTGATAGAAGCTTTCGACTAAAACTCTGCGCCAATTTCAGCTTGTACCACAAGACAGCTATCGAGAATAAAGAGTTTCTAATACCACCGAAACTTAGAAATCTCTTAGGTGCTCAACCTTTTCTGACCAGTGGACTTGTATATCTTTATTATTTGGATGAGTTCATTTCTTGTTTAAGGGGTTTCTGGGGGAATGTTTTCACTTTTATTGTATTTTGCAAAGAAATTCTTGTAAGCAAACAGTGTTGACCCTGGTCAGACGCCGCATTTTGCAGCCTCTGAACTGGGTCTGCACTGTTTGCATGTTCCCAAAACGAGTTTCCGGTCTAAAGAGGGTTAATCATGGAAATAAAAACAGAATTGGTTCCAATACAATATGTAATGAGATGGGTCATAAGATCTCGCTTTCTTCAGACCTTTAAGATGAATGGGGATTCTGTCAGTAGATGCAACTTTACTGTTTCTACTTATGCCTCCCTTTTCAATGGGGATCAACACTTAAAAGAAATAATTTGCTCCCCTAAAATTCTTTACTCATTTCGAAAGGACTTCTTGGTCCAGGGAAGCAAACAGGATATCGCAAAAGGTTGATTTATTGATTGATTGGTTTGGGTTTAACGGCCCTTTGAGGTCGCAAAAGTTGTATATTCCTTTATAAATATTGCGGAAAACATGGAGGCATATCCACTCATATCAACAGTTGGTACGATACATCTTTATTGTTTTGAAGATGATGCATTTTAAATGTACATATTGCATCACAGCACGTACTCAAAGAGAAGGAAAATTCAGTTCCGAAGCAGCTCAAGCATATTATCGTTAAACAATTCACTGAAGCTGGACAAGTCTATGTGGCCCGGTAAAGCCACGAAACGTGTACCATTTTTGGGGTTTACCCAAGAATTCGGGAGCTCTCTGAAGAAGAGCAATGCGCGAAAGGAACGTCAAGAAACTGTTACCATTTTTGGGGTATAGTCAAGATTAGGCGGACGTAATAAACTTTACGAGCTGTATCTGTTAGAGCCATGCGTGAAAGGTCTCAGATTCTGATGTATATAGTTTTCACAATGAACAGAATCCTATATAGATCTAGTTGTATTACTCTAGAGGGATAAATGTCTAATTTATCAAACTAAGTTGCTTGTCAGCTGGACTTGATTCGCTTCCTATCATGATTGTCCGTCTTTTATTAGCCAGTATGAACCAATATCCTGTCCAAGGCAAACATATTAGTTCTGTCTAGTGTTCAAGTATACTATGATACATGTAGCCAAGTGTAGACGGTCAAGATGTTTTGCCGGTCAGGACACAATTGTCAATTCTTACTCATCAATGTCTAGCGTCCCATAAGCAGGACAAAAGAAAACAATGCAGACCCAGATCAAACGTTGCAGAACGCGGAGTCTGATCTGGGTCTTCACCATTTGCATTTGACAAATGGGTATTCCTCCTTAAAAAGGAAGATTGATTGATTGATTGTTTTGGGTTTAACGGCCCTTTGAGACAGTATTTCAGTCTATATCGGGCCGTCTCCAACAGAAGGAGAAAGAGAGAAATGATAGACGAGAGAAATAAATGTCCAAACAACCCCCCCCCCCCCCCCCCCGCACCTACTGTAAGCACAGCAGGCCCTTGCCTACGATGTTCCAAATCAGTAGGACGCCCCGGCACTGGAAGTTACACACAGCACCATGGCACAATCCGACCACCCCCTTATAAAGAAAGAAAAATAAACTAAACCAGACACCCCTATATTGACAGATGAACTCGTCCATTTGATAAGGACAGAATAAAGTCTATTGGGCTTACATTGTTTATGCCTTCCATATACCAGCAGGCTTATCAGCATCAATAAGTGTGAGGATATATTCGGTAACCTAGCATTAGCCTACGGCACAAATCACGGTTATGCGTATATTTCCACGTTGATATGCCATTATTCACAGGGATACAACGTTTGTGATTTCCTGATTTTCCTGGCTGACGTAGCCTGACCGAAATGGGGGTCTACTGTTAAAGTCTCCATAGTCCATCGTCAAAATACAAATCATTATGAAACCTTTACATGAAAATATTTCGATTGATTTGCTTTTTGTATCATATAACCGGCAAAAAAGAAGGAACAAGGTATTTTGGAAAAATGATAAGTCCCTCCATAATAATACGGTTTTCGTCTCTGGTTCCCCGTTAAGCAATAAAATAATGCAACCGCGGCACAATCGATGGGATCCTTTCTTATTATTTTTGTACATTGTATTTTTATCAACTGTTAAACGCCTGTACCTTGTACAAGGGTTGATCCAGAAGTAATGTCACTGAGTCCATTTCGCGCTTATCCATCGTAGCACTATTATAAAAGTTATATCAAGCTACACTGTAATTCAGTTCTGATTTACAGAATAAATATAAAGTTCGAATCTTTTTCCTTTCCAAATATATAGACGTTCAAATTATGCCACCGACGCCATCGCGCCGCACGTTAGAATAACGTTAATTACATGAACATAAGTTTCAAAGGCAATCACAAATCAAAATCAAAATAACGCGCCAAATCAGATGAAAATTTGATACGATTACCAAATATATTTCTGCCGCCCATTGTTGAAATTTTAATAGCGTCACTGCAGTTTGAAATTCGCTAGCTAGTGCTAATGCTAGTTACTGCCGAGAGTAAAAATGTAGATTTCTGACAAACGCGTCAGCGGATATATATGCGGTTGTGCCTCAAATTTGGAATATCACCATTTACAGCCTCTAGAGCTGTTTATTAGACATGTGGTGATATAACAAATATTATCAGGCTTGTGACAAGGTGCAATCAGCGCGATACGGGTGCAGATGGGTCCCTAGAGGCTAATCCGAAAACCGGAAGACCTTTATGTAAAATTTCAAAAAATAACGTCACTGTTGTTCTGATCCCATATATGAAGAACGATGTCCTGCAATTCAAATATAATGCAAATTCTTAAACCTGAGCCGCGGGGCTGTTCAAGTAATATTAAAAGAAGATATAGACATGGGTGAACAGACATTAGTGCTTTGCTGGAACAACGAATATGCTACTTTGGACATGACACAGTTTCGAAACTTCGTCTGGTGCATCAACGACGTCATTGACGTGCGGGCCGGTGCGGCGCGTTTCGTTACCATGTCTTCTGTCTATCTCGATATCTCAGTTACTGTGCATTGTATTTTTATGATATTATCAGATCATAATGCAAATAGGTTAAGGTACTTGGATACGAAATTTTGTTGCTCTCTCTTAATTTTACACGATTTTATAGCTGCAGTGACATTACTTCTGGATCAACCCTCGTATTTCTATCTTCTGTACCTTGTGTTCTTACCATGAAATAAAGCTTGTGAAATCAAAAGTAGGTCATTTTAGTTGGCAACTAAAATGACCCAGTTATTTTTTTTAAATCTATTTTATGACAAACTCGAGGACGTTTTAATTTTTCAAAGTCGGTCAATCACGATAATAGTCAGTGGCGAAGTTGTAGTATGAAGTTTGCAACGATACCTCACGATAAAATATTTCATGCTGATAGAGCTATGGGGCCTTTAAAGGAAAGAATTTGCTCAAAGAACAGCATTTTTTTGCTTTGAGAGTTGGCCCCTGTTCAGAAAGGAGGCACACTGAGCATGGCAGAGTTCTGCCTATAACAGTTGTCATATGTTCAGAAAAAAGCTCAACTGAACATAGCAGAGATGCTTTCCCTACAAGTGTACACAAAAGAGTAGGGATGTAGATACAATGGTGACGGTAGAACTGTTTTACATTAAACGCACTTTGTTTCCAAAGCTTTACGCATACAAACATAAAATAACTAGTTTATTTGTTGCGTCTAATTCAGTCGGTTCTGATCATTTTTTTAATTTTCCACATCAAAGATACATTGAAACTTTGAAATCTACGTGGTAACACTGCTAAGACTTTGACCTGGACGGGTTAGGTAGCCGGTGTCTTTCTGTTCATAGAACTATTACTTTTATATCCACTTCCAAAATGCCAAATTCTGTCTTAAAAGATAGCTTTAGTCTTGTTTTTTTACTGACAGTCGGTTATAAATGACGGAAATTGATGACAACAGTGTTGTCTCATTTTGCTCAGTTTCAGAGCTGACAAGACTCTTTAATCAGGGAGCATTCTTCTCTACTTAAATTCCAATCAAATCCAAATTAAGCTCGCCGTTCAGAAAGTTCAGCCGATGCTGTAATCCATTTAACTCCTATTGACATGAACATTCGAGCCGCGACACGACAAAACCAACAATGTGGTTTTGCACCCAGCGCAGACTCAGATCAGCCTGGGCATCCGCCCAGCCTGATCAGAGTCTTCGCTGTCCGCATGAAGGTAGCTTAGACCCTTAGCTACCCTTTCAGCACTGAAGTAAGGGTCTAATTAAACTGCGCGGATGCCCAGGCTGATCTGAGACTGCGCTGGGCGCACAACCACATTGTTGGTTTTCGCGTGTCGCGGCTCATACAGTTCATCAATATTCTCAGCGCGTTAATGATATCTTTTTATTTGGGAGGAGATGGCTCTTACAAGAATTAGCATTTCTGTTTTTTACGAATTTTGGTGCGACATGTTTTTTTTTTCTATGGTCTCGACATTAACTTCACTAACTTCGTATAAATGATTTGTTTGAACTTTATGTGTAAAATAATGTTATGTGAGTCACCCTCTTGTGGCAGTTTTATGGTTACATTTCGAACATCAGCCATTGTCTATATCTGTATTATGCTTGTGGACAAACAGACTTTTCGAAGACACCAGTTTGTGCAAAAAATTTTCTTTGAAATAAAACAGCTGGTGGCGTTTCAGATATTTATGAGACAGTTTATCATTTCATTTTGTATGTTTTAATATGCTTTACAATAGCATTGTTACATGATGGCAATTCATTTGCAGGAGCTTGATTTTTTTTATTTCCAACAGGGAAATTCTCCACTCCTGATGACTGATTGTCCTAGGACGTATCACCAGTAAACAGTTCTGATTCTGGTAACAAAAAAAAGTGGAATTCGGTGCCTCGCATGTCAGAGCATTGTCACAAAACAGACCAACAGAGAGGAAAACCATTTTGTTTGAATGCAAACTATGATAGTCAAAGTAATATTATGTTATGTTTATTTCCAAATCTTAAGGTTGTCTACCTATTTTAGTCGCATCGAAAATCAAAATTCTCAAAACTGCAGTAAAATACATCAATTTTAGTTATTTCGATACATTAGCTTTCTATACTGATAAAGCAAAGCAAAAAAGAAACGGGGATGCGAAATGATGTTTTTCTGAAACGGGCTGGGTTACTGGACTTTATTTAACTGGACCTGCTTCTTTCCTTTCTTCGGAGTTTTTATTCCCCCGTGTCGATAGTCAGGGGCACCATGTTTACTCTTATCCGTCGGTCCGTCCGTCTGTGCGTCCGTGCGGCCATCCCACCTAAAATTCGTAAAATCAACTCCTCCAACAGTCAATCTGGATTTTACACACATTTTGCGGACTCGTGGACTAAGCATCAAGAAAATGAGTAAGTAGCCCATCAAATAACAGATATGTCTCTGAAATCAGAAGAATATATTACATTTTCTTCTTTCAATTTTAACACAAGTTCCAAGTAATGATGATTTATACTGATGGAAAATGTTCCCTAATTTATTGCGATATCATCGATATCCTGTAGCTTGCATTATTGGCTTATCAGCAAATGATAACTTTTTCGTAAGATTGACTACCGTTTAGCCTCACAATATATTGAGGATATTATATCACCATTGATTGTACTGGTATATACCTGTTCGCATCCCACTCATTTTGAAATACTGGAATTTACGAGGAATGCTCAAAACATCGAAAAATACGTAGAATTTTGTTAAATAAATAGAATTCTAGTAGTGAAAGCAGTAACTACCAAATGCTATAAAATATAATCCTGTGACTTCAGATTTACTATAAATGAGCCGCGACACGAGAAAACCAACAATGTGGTTGTGCGCCCAGCGCAGACTCAGATCAGCCGGGGCATCCGCCCAGTCTGATTAGACTCTTCGTTTAGCGCTTAAAGGGTAGCTAAGGGCCTAAGCTACCTCCATGCGGACACAGAAGACTCTGATCAAACTGGGCGGATGCCCAGGCTGATCTGAGTCTGTGCTAGGCGCACAACCACTTTGTTGGTTTTCTTATGTCACGGCTGAAATTTGTTGTTAGTTGAAAAAAAAGGACAAGAAATCCCAATCTATATGCTCCTTCTATTCGTAGATTCCTTCTAGTTGTAGTTGCCTTGGAAAATATGATTAAAAAGGTTACATATCCAATGCCTGTCGTACTAAAAAACAGGTTTTACAATCGTGCTTGAACTAAGTATTATTCGGGGATGGTAAGATCGGGAGATGCCTCTGAGTGCGGGGCCGTCCTGCTAATCTGGACATCAGTAGGGAAAGGGCTACTGTGCTTGCAGTAGCTGTGGATTGGGGTGGTTTGGATATTTTTTCTCTCTCCTGTCATCTCTTTTCTGTCACCCTCTCTTTGGAAGACGGCTCGATATAAACTGAAATACTGTCTCAAAGAGACGTTAAACCCCCCCCAAAACAACCTAACATTTTTATTGAAATGCAGATGGATAAATAGATAAGTAAAATAATAAATCGATAAATAAAAAATGTATTATTTTTGAAAAAATATTTTAACTTTCCTTTTCAACATCGCTTGTACGACGGATCTAGAATTTGGTGTTGTTTCGAAGGAGAAAATCCCATCTTATAACCAAATAAATACGGAACTTCTCTGCAGGGGAGAGTCGGGTAACTTCGGACAGCGGGTAAATTCGGACAGTGACATTTTTTCTTCATATGTCAGTTGTCTGGAACTAAAAGAAAACAATGACTGGCCAAACATTGAAAATCCTGATGAGACGGCCCATGAGCCGTCTCATCTGGATTTTCAATGTTTGCAATGGTATGTCCGAATTTACCCGCCTGTCCAAAGTTACCCGACTCTCCCCTATGGGCAGTCGCTGTTCATATCAACGTCTCTGAAACACACGAGAGTGGTTGGGTCGGGTGATGGTGCTGGGTAACCTTCAATTCTTGGGCGTCCTGCTAATTTGGTTTATAGTAGGGCAAGGGCCTACTGTGCTTGCAGTGGGTGTGGATGGGATGTTCGCTTCCCTATCATATCTTTCTTCTTTCTCCCCCTCCCTGGGAGGTGTCTCGATATAGACTAAAATAGCCGTTGAACCTAAAAGAACCAACCAACAACGCTGAAACATACAAAACCATTGGCTGTCTTAGACATTTTCACAGACTTCCAACAGCTGCATGTTGTCACTTGTACTTCATTACTATGATTAACCAAACTGGCTATCCATCACGCAGATAAACACTTCTGATGTCCATGTCTGAAGTGTGTTTGCATGCTTGGTACATATACCATATGCCGCCTTTTGCTCTGATATTTCATGATACAAAACTAAAGCAAACAACTTTCAAAGGAAAGAAGTGTTCTACGGTGTGTATGTACATCTTCATATTTCTTTCGCCATTTGTCAAAGAGCTATGTACAACTTTTGTCACTTGCAATTTCGCTTCGTTGTACGACAAAACCCTTTTCAAAATGGAATATGCTCTTAGGGAAAAACTTTGCCCCTAGGAGAGCAAATTCTTTCCTGTAAGAGTCTATTCCCATTGTGAAGGGAGGCAAAAATCAAATTGAGAGAGGCGCTTCTCCTGAAGGTGTACAAATTTACCTTTTTTTCAAATACTTTGCGATTTACTGTGTTGCCTAGCAGATAGATAAGCACCAACCTTTGTTTTGGAAATCTAAACAATGCCTTTCAACAGTGAAATAACAAGACTCTTTAGCTGCTGCTGCTTTTACATCTCAGACGATTATTTACTATTCTAGTCCGTGTGTCGCCTTGACAACTTGATAAAGCATGTAATCAACAAACATATTCACTCTCTTGAAATTCCGATCAAATTTGAATTAAGCTTGTCTTTCACAAAGTTAGACAGATATTCTAATCCATTTAACCCCTATCGACAAGAACTTTTCAGGGAACTTCATCAATATTCTTTCAATGTTGTCTGTTAATTGTGATCTTGAGGCTACAGTTGAATTAGTTTAGTGCTGGCTAATTTCGTGCGCGTATGATTTGTTCATGGCACAATGATTGTAAAAACTGTGCTTTATCCGTCACTAATATATTATGTAATTAAAAGTCAAAAGCAAAATACAGAGGGATGTAATTTTTCCAGTACGAGTCAAATCTGTTACATATTAAATCGATCAATAGCGTGTTTTTTTTTTTTTTTTCATATTCTCAAGTTTTATTCAAGGTTTAAGTAAAATATTATAGCGAGCATATCGCAATAGGAGCCCCGATAGCTAAGTGAGTTAAGCTCTGGCTTGCGGCTGGAGGCGAAATTACGTTCCCAGGGTCATGATTTGACTGAAATACTGTTGAAAAGGACGTCAAGACGCAAGTCATCTCCTCGTCTTTGTAAATTAGTAAATCGAATTTTTCTGCTAACTGACGGATAATGGGAGCCCACGTGCGCTAGACATAAGACTGATCGGGATGTGAGGTTGCTGTGCCTGTTCTTGATACCAACCAAAGGGCCTCTCCCAGCTGACGACCTTTCCTAAAGGGACATGGGAAAACACAAAATATCCATTATAAAGAATAAACCGTTTTTCAAGCTTTTGACAGAAATTTGGCGTGCAAACACTTTTCTTTGATTTTCACAAACGAACAAATGCCAGTGCGATTTACTTTACCACAATTTAAAATTAAAACTTAAAGCGCCATTGACGAAAAGAGCTGAATTTGCAAACAGCGTAGATTCTGATGAGGCGGCTCAAAATGACCCGCCTCATCTAGATCTACATTGTTTGCCCTCCAATATTTGGATTTTCAATATGAAACATCTTGGGCAAGGCATTTTTCAAAATTTTGCAGACGTAAATTTTGTCGTCTGCTTTTTGGGGTAACTTATAGGGTACACTTCCATATTTTCCGTTAATTTTGACAAAAGTATACGACTTTCTGGGCTTCCGCTTTGCTTACATAGGCTATGAAAACTTTTCTTACATAGGCTACGAAACTTTGCTTACATAGATTCCGAAACCTTTGATTAAATAGGCTACGAAACCTTTGCTTATACAGGCTACGAAACCTTTGCTTATACAGGCTACGAAACCTTTGCTTATACAGGCTACGAAACCTTTGCTTACATAGGCTACGAAAGTTTTGCTTACACAGGCTACTAAAACTTTGCTTACATAAGCTGCAAAACCTTTGATTACACAGGCTACGACAGTTTTGCTTACACGGGCTACTAAACATTTGCTTACATAAGCTACGAAACCTTTAAAGTCTACTGTAACAGTTAAAGGAAAGAATTGCTTCTCCAAGCAATTTGTTTTCTTTAAGGGTTGACTGCAATTGTGAAGGGAAGAAAAAAAGGAAAGACAAGGTTTTTTCCCCTAAAAGTATACTCACTCACCTTAATTACAAGCTGAATTAATCACTCAGAAAACTGCAAAATATTTTATTATGTAGATATGTGGGATGGGTAGGTTGGTCCTCAGCGAGTATAACATTTTTGCCTTACTTTGAATGCTTTTAGAATCCATCAGTGTAAATAAAAACCCATTTAACACGAAAGCCAAATAGTTATGTTCATTTGTAGCCATTAATGTTTCAGTAATAAATATGTTTGAAATAAACAAACAACTTTAATTTAAAAAGACATGCTTAGTGCAACTACCATATGGCATCTGTCAGTATAAGGTGAATGGATTAATTTTCTGGGAAAGCAACTCTACCACTGGTATTTTTAACCAAACAATGTCGACTTTCTTTCGAACCTTTGCAGAAGCTGACTAGTTTATCCCCCGCCCCAACCCAAACCCAGTAATTTATCATTGACCGTCCTAAGGCGGTACGTCTGTTCTGGCTCCAAGGTTATAAAACTTGTTTCGTGCTCAACTCAGCTGAGCATGAAATTTTCTCTGCTGATAAATATGAAAATGCCGTCAGCTAATATGAGCAAAAAAATAACTGTATAACCAGTTATTTACTATTCACTGGCAGATAAAATTTCATGCTCAGCTGAGTTGAGCATGGAAAATGTTTTATAGCCTTGGGACCAGGTTCCTTACTATTACATGTTCGTGTTGCCGAAGTCGATGCTTTTGTCCACCTGTTGTGTGTGTGAAGGTTTTTAGTTTAGGGTAGCTCGGAATACCATGCTTGCCTTTCGTGAACTTATGTCAAACATTCCCTTTTGGTTTTGGCTTCATCCGACCTAGGGGTGGTTGCGCTCGGGCAATGTTGCTGGGAAACTTTCACTGCTGGAGCGTCCTACTATATTGGATAATAGTAGGGCAAGGGCCTACTGTGCTTGCAGTGGGTTAAGGTAGAGTTGTTTGGACAGTTTTTCTCTCGCCTATCATTTCTCTTTTCTTTCTCCCTCTCTCTGGGAGACGGCTCGATATAGACTGAAATACTGCCTCAAAGAACCGTTAAACCCAAAACAACCAACCAACCAGCCAATTCATCCGACCTACGAATGACAGGGATAAGTTGCATGTCGGGTTTAAAGTTAGATTTATTTTAAATCAATTGTTTTAAACTGTAACTCTTTCTCCAACGTGTCAATTTAACAATCTTATCCCGCTATGCTCTAATTGGTTTTATGAAATTTTGTCACATACGAAATTTTTATCGAAATTGATATTTTGTCGAATATAACATTTCGTCGAATGTGACGCTAGTTTGAAATTACGTCAAACCACAATTCGTCTACGGGACAGTGAAATTTCTTAGAAATGTCAACATGAAAAGTAATAAATAAACTCAAACAAAAGCGAGTAATTTGTACGAGGATCCTGCAAAATGCTCTGTCACTAATGGGATTCCGTAGCTTTCTATAGGATATACACTGCTCAAAACATTTGAAGGAATGCCAAATATTTTTCCGTAGACGACAGTGCAACGCATCCCCACTTTGAGGGCCATTTGCTTTTGCTCGACAAAGACATTTTTTCCAATTTTTTGCCAGTTTTCTTAAAGGGCGTCGTGGTTACTGACAGCACAAGTTTTGATCCAATATTTGCCCTGCTCATGCCCATGGACTGTTTTTTTGTACAAATGACATTTTGGTAAAAAATTGCATTATTTCAGAACAGGGAAAGAGCATGAAAATTACAACCAAATTCAACACAATCAGTTTGCCTATGAAGCTGAATGTCTTACAAGGTGACCTGTTTGAATGGCTCACTTTGAACTCAAGTTTATGAGATTTTATAGACTTCCAGAAAAATGCCTTATTTTCAGAAAAATCGAAAAATGAAAATCTGTTCCATGGAAATGATCTGGGTATCAGTTGTATTGAAATTCTTGTTGTCTAAAACTGATTGTTCTTGCAACCCCTACAAAAGAATGGTGAATTCTTGGCCTTTAGCGATCGAATTTATGGGCCGTGAAACTGGGTATATGTTGTAGTAATGTCTATGGAAAATATCAGCTGTTCCTTTACATATTTTGAGCAGTGTATTTTAAAACGCTTCATTGGCTGTTAAATACTGTTTTGACTAGCTAATGATACTCGTTTATTTTGTTGTAAGTTCGAGATATGTGCAATCATATATACACTGACCAGTGTAAATGTCATACTGTAACATGAGCAAAAATCTGAAAATTCGCAGCTAAATAAGATGCCGCACTGTGCTTGTTATAGATGCAAAGCAGATATTTTCTGAACTATGTGATATAAATGGACCTCAGTCCATTTCCATGCGCACATTATTTAGATAGACTTAAGGCTTTTAAAATGGAAAATGGTCTGTTTAAGATGATGGCCGCCCTGGTAGGCCTAAAACCTCTATTATCAAGGCAGACATCACTGCTGTAAAGGCTGTGGTAGAACAGGATGCCCGATTCTCTGTAAAAGCTGGTAGGACTGGTACATCGGAAGACAGCTTGCAAACAATTCTAAAACAGCATCTGCATGTGAGAAAGATTTGTGCCAGGTAGGTACCGCATTTGCTGTCGAACGAGGATAAGAAACAGCGCCTAAAATGTGCTCTAGAATTTCTAAAAACATAAAAACATTATAACAGCCGGGTCTTTTCAAATTTGCTAACAAATGCTTAAATCTGGGTGGGCATGTTTAGGTCTCAAAAAGGCTGAAAACAAGCAATGACAATCACAATGACAAATATTTTATTCAGTGATATAGGCCTCCAACAGAAATGAAAAGATGAAGCCCGCCCATGAATTGCCAAAGGAACAATCAGTAAAAACAAGAGTTCCGCGGAATGCTATGTGACATCTGCCTAATGCTTTCTCAGTAGTAGATACCATGGTTAGAGGAAAGTGTTCTGTAGGTCTGATGAATTTATGCTGAAATGTGAGCAAATTGAATTTTAAACTTGAAAAGATGCAGTTATATAAAAATATAGGTTAAACGTATAAAGTAGTCGAACAATCGAGGACACCAGGTTAAGAAAACATATTATGCCATGTGTGATGATTGTAGGTGGTAAAGTTAGTGAGAAATGAACTTCAATGCTCTTGTCCATATAATCATGGATGCCAGGTTGACATAAAACTTCCAAAGTCAACAGAGCATGATATATAGGTCAAGGGTACAACTAATAGCAGCATCCTAGAATAATCTTCAAGCCAGGTTTGATGATTACAACCCATTGTATTTAAAGAGAAATGGACTCAAACCGAAAGGTCAATACAATTTTGTATGTGGTATTTTACAAAATCAGTAGCACGTGAAATATAGATTCAGGGTTGAAATAAATTCCATTAACTCTCGAGTCCATTCTAAGATGAAATCTTTTACCAGGATTGATGCTTTTAGATAAACAACAATAACAGCAACCTATCTTTTATGTTACTTAGATCAGCAAGTTGACTTCTCAAAACAAAAGTACCGTTAGGAATGGCTAATCTCTTGACCGTGCGTGCACTTGATTTGCGCCCGTCGCACGCCGCTGGCGTAAGCCTATATTATTAGTAACGGCTCATCAGCTTGGTATTTGATGCCCCACTTCATTGTGCGGCGAGGAGTCTTCTATTCTATTCTATTCTATCCCATAACCTTACTAGGTCGTTGGGGCACCACAGCTGACTTCAAAACAATCCCTTTCCACCTTGTCCTGTCTTCAGCTGCCCTAGTTGAGCTGGCAAAATCCATTCCAGTCCACTCCTTTATATTGTCTTCCCACCTCTTCTTCTGTCTACCTCTTCTTCTTTTTCCTTTCACTGTGCCCTGAAGAATTGTCTTTGCTAAACCAGAAGACCTTGAGACGTGGCCAAACCACCTTAGTTTCCGTTTCTTGACCAGGGTCAGGAGTTCATCATATTCTCCAATGGCTGCTTGGATCTTCCTGCGAACCTCCTCATTGGTTATATGGTCCTTGTACGAAATGTTCAGTAACCTTCGGTAGCATCTCATCTCAAAGGCCTGCGTTCTTTTCTCTAACTCTGCTGTCAAGGTCCATGATTCACAGGCATACAGAAATATGGAAATGACAAGGGAGCGCATAAGTGTCACCTTTGATCCAAGAGATATGTTGTTATCTCTCCAAATTGGTTTCAGCTTGGCAAGAGCTGAAGTGGCTTGTGCTATCCTTGAGAGAACCTCCTGTTTTGAGCCATCATCTGAGACAACTGCTCCAAGGTATTTGAAGCTGCTTACAGTACCCAGCTTCTGCCCCTTTACCTTGATCTCCCTCTGGATGCCATCTGCGCTGTTTGTCATCAGTTTGGTCTTCTCAGCACTGATCTCCATCTTATACCTTGTGCAGGTCTGGTCGAGACTTTCAACTAGAGCTTCTAGTTCCTGCTCTTCCTCAGCAAGAGCGTCTATGTCATCGGCAAACCGCAGGTTGGTAATATTTCTGCCGCCTATGCTAACCTTTCCGTCATGTTCTTCCAGAGCATCGGACATGATCCGTTCGAGAAAAATGTTGAAGAGGGTGGGTGACAGAAGACATCCTTGTCTTACTCCAACTGTTGTTCTGAACCATTCTCCTGTGCTGCCATTTATCAGGACTGCACTTGTAGCCTTGTCGTATAGCTGCTCAATGGTGCGAACTAGGTTTGCATTGATATTGTACTTCCTCATGGTGGCCCATAAGGCTGCATGCCATACCCTGTCAAAGGCTTTTTTGAAATCAATGAAGACATGGTACAGATTCTGCTGATGTTGGAGATACTTTTCACACAGGATTCTAAGGTTGAAGATCTGTTCTGTGGTGCTCCTTCCTGCTCGGAACCCAGCCTGTTCCTCAGCGATTATCTCTTCGGCTTGTGGCTTAAGCCTGTTCAAGATAACTTTCAGCATGACTTTGCTTGAATGACTGATGAGGCTGATGGTTCTGTAGTTCTGGCAGAGCTGTAGGTTGCCCTTTTTAGGGAGAGTAATAATCAGCGACTGAGTCCATGGAGTAGGCCATTCTCCTGTTCTCCAGATCCTGTTACAGATATCTGTTAAAACATCAATCATGGTCTCCCCTCCAGCTTGAACAAGTTCTGCTGGTATATTATCAACTCCGGCAGATTTTCCCTTCTTCAGTGCTGCTACTGCAATCTCAACTTCCTCACGAAGGATCTGTTGTTGATCTTCATCTGGGGGCTGACTGCAGTCCAGAACCGTATTGTCACCATCAGTCTCATGGTTGTATAATTCTGAGCAATATTCTGTCCATCTGCTGAGAATCTCTTGTTCTTCTGTAAGGCATTTCCCAGACTTGTCCTGGATAGTTGTGGATCTACCCTGTTTCTCTGAAGTTAGATCCTTCACCAGCTGGTATGCTTTCTTGCTGTTGTTTTTGTTCAGGCAAGTTTCGATCTCCTCGCACTGACTAGCTATCCAGTCCTCCTTCGCTTTCTTCACTGCCTTCTGAATCCTCTTGTTTGCTTCCCTGTATTCTTCTGCTCCTCCTGCTTCATACCTCTTCTTCTTCAAATTTCTCCTCTCATCACAGAGGTCGAGAACATCTCTAGTGACCCATGGCTTTTTCCTGCGACGTTCCTTCCCAAGTATCTCACTGGCTGCATCAGTCACTACTGTATTGTAGGTGGTAATCATGGTATCTATGTCCATGTCATCATCCCTCAGACCAATGAGTGGTGCAAATTTTCCACCTATTGTTGCTTGAAAAGTGCATGCCACCTCTGGGTCCCTTAGCTTCTCAAGATCAAACTTCAGTCTTGGCTGGGTTGGCTTTCTAGCCTTCTTCAGACGAACTTGGAAGGTCATCATGACCAGGTCATGGTCACTTCCTATGTCTGCACCAGGAAAACTCCTTGTCCTATGGATGTTGACTCCTGATCGGAAGCGCTTCCTCACCAAGATGTAATCAATCTGATTGTGGTGTTTCCCATCTGGGCTGTGCCATGTCCATCTCCTTGATGGTTTGTGAGGGCCAAGGGTGTTTGTCAGTATTAGGCTGTTACAGGTTGCAAACTCTAGAAGTCTGAGACCTCTCTCATTTGTCTCGTCATTGCAGTAGGGTCCACAAACGTTTTCCCAGTCTGCCTGTGCATCCTTTCCAACCTTAGCATTCCAATCCCCTTGTACAACCAGAATGTCCTTCTTGGGTGTTTGGTCTATGATTTCCTGGAGTTGCTGGTAGAAGTGTTCTACCTCATTGTCGTCATGTCCAGATGTTGGTGCATAAATCTGTATGATGGTGATGTTGAAAGGAGCTGCTCTCAGGCGAATTGAAATCAGTCTGCTGGAGACTGGTCGGCATCCCAAGACAGCACTCACCATGTCCTTATGCACAAGAAAACCAACCCCATACTCATGTTTGTCCTCTTCTCCACTGAAATAAACCTTGTGTCTGTCATCTGTTGACATCTCACCAAAGTTTTTCCAGCGCATCTCACAGAGCCCCAGTATGTTCCAGTGATACCTGTCCATTGCATGAGTCAGCTCTTCAAGCTTCCCAGCTGGCCTCAGAGTCCTTACATTCCAGGTGCCAATTGAGATGTTCTCCCTACCTCTGATTTTCTTGATCTGTGTTACACCAGTTGCATACTTGTCACCTACGTCCCGGTGTCCAACAGTAGGCGCGGTCATTGTTAACCCGGGCTGCGACCGATCCGGTATTAAGGTATTAAGGAGTCTTGGTGCAAATCAATTACACCCAATCGGAGCATGCTCGGCCAATTCCGTGAATCAGACGATTTACGAATTTGGCCGAGCGGTGTTCCTATTGCAGTTACACCCTTTGTGATCCAGCTCTGGTCGGTTCTTCTCTCTATTATAGTGTAATACTTTATTATTATTATTATTATTAATATTATTGTTGTTACTATTATTATTATTGTTACTATTATTATTGTTATTAATACTATTATTATTAAGATTGAAAAACATGTGACTATAAAAGATGATATCCCGGTGGGCACGTGGCGTCGAAGTAGCGTCGTACTGACGTCAATGTGGCGGAATTACGTCGCATTGACGTCGTGACGACGTCATTTCTGCGTCTCGTGCCCGCAGGGATACTGAAGCTGTCAGCCTTCCCAGAGGGCACGCGGCGTTGAATCGACATTGGGTCGGCGGTGATTCAGCGTCACGACGTTGAACCAACGTTTGTTAGGTGTTGATTCGGCGTTGTGTGCCCAATGGGTTGGATTTTCAAACTCGTATAGGTCTATGTAGGTAGTTAGACAAACATTGGTATTACTTCTAGTTAAAATGTTGTTATATTCATGTCTATGTCAACTACTGTACTTCTAGTTTATATGTATGTACACTTTAGTCACAGAATTCTTGTATAGCACCTTAATATTTATGTCATCAAATATATGTATCTGTATTGCTACACCAACTGGAGAGGACAAATATAGGCAGTGCCTACGTCCAATCCATTGGCTCATGTATGTACTTTTATATATATGTTGCCATGAAATTGTGAATAAATAAATGCTTTTAGATATCAAAGATTGAGAGAAATGGACCTAAACGATATGGTCAGTGTAATTTTTTAAGTAAAGTTTTACAATGTCAGCAGAGCATGAAATATGGGTCATAGGTCAAAACCCTCTAGATCAACCTAAGCAGATACGTTATATCAGGTTTGATGATTGTAGGTATCATAGACTGAAAGAAATGGACCAGTATGCTAGGGTTGACGCAATTTTCGACGTTAAATTTTACTACGTCAGCAGAGAACAAAGTATAGGTCAAAGGTCAAAATGAAGATAATAATCCTCTAGACCATTCTAAGAAAAATGGACTTAAACGATTATGGTCTACGTAATTTTTTAAGTATAATTTTACAAAGTCAGCAGAGCATGAAATATGGGTTAAAGGTCAAAATCCTCTAGATCAACCTGAGCAGAAACGTTGTATCAGGTTTGATGACTGTAGGTATCATAGACTGAAAGAAATGGACCAGTATACAAGGGTTGACGCAATTTTCGACGTAAAATTTTACTAAGTCAACAGAGCATAAAGTATAGATCAAAGGCCAAAATAAAGGCAAAAATCCTCTAGACAATTCTAAGTAAACACTTTATATCAGGTTTGATGATTGCAGGTATAGATGAAGAGAAATGGACTTAAACACTAAGGTCTACATAATTTTTGACGTAAAAGTTTATCGGCAAAGTCATTAGATCATGACAAATAGGTCAAAGGTCAAAATAAGTGCAAGATTTCTCAAGACCATTATAGGAAGAACTTTTATACCAGGTTTGATGAGTGTAGGTATCATAGATTGAAAATAATAGGAACGTTAGGGTCGACGTAATTGGGGACGGACGGGCGGACTGACGGACGAACGGACTGAAAAGTGAACTCCTATATCGCACCTTGCTAAAGCAGGTACGACAAAAAGATGTTGTGCGCTATTATCTTTAATTCCAGTGGTGCCCTGTCCATCTGGTCACTTAGTCACTGGACGCTTAATGGGAATTACTCTATGTGATGCAAGTGTTAAGCAATGAAAAACACAGACAAACATGTGGCGAAAATCATATAAGTAAAGAAGTCATAGGTTAGCGCAAATATATTTTATCTGATGTTTTTGTCATTTGGCAGACCCAATTATCAAAGCACGTACGACTCAATTCCTTAGATGTATGCTAACATGATAAAAGACTGACTTATTATTTTGCAACCATAATGTCATTAAACACATGCATCTATATATGTTCTTAACCAACTCTATTTTTTGAAAGAATTTAGTAAGTTTACAGATTTAAATCTGCTTTCGAGAAGCATCTATCGTGGCAGATCCATCAGATAATGATTTGGCTAAATGAGATTAAGTACGTTTCCAATAGGCAAAACATGTAAGCTAGATTCGATCTTTGTAATAACAATACCATATAATAAGATAATCAATGAAAACACATCAAAACATCCGTGTTAAAAACATTAAGTCGTGAAAATCACAAAAGCGCTATTAAATACATCGCCATTGCGGGAATTAGTGTCAAATTAGTTACGGTTATTAGGAACATTCACTACTTATAGAAATGATTGTTTCTTCACATGTGGTATGTTTTCAATTCCTGGTGTCATTATTTTTGCTAGGTTCCAGCAATGCCTAATTAAGAAGGACATTAAAATTATTTAATTACGGAATTAAAATCAGTCTGGCATCTTTGTTTGGTTCAAGTTCATTTGGTTCGGAAATATTTTAGTCATGAAGCATTGAGAATAAAATTAACGTTGCATGTACTGCCTGGATAGCTATTTTATGACTTTCGTACAAGACCGTCACAATAAAATCCAGAAATATACATTCCACGATTACAGGGATTTTAGTTGTGACAGGTGCAACTTTATTTACCGACAAAACCAGACGAAAGAATTTGCGTATGCAAAATGAAAAAAAAAAGTTTCGTCCAAACTATATCATATCGAGAATTCAAAGAATAGAGGGCAAACGGTGTAGGTCCAATTGAGGCGGCTTATCATCCGCATCTATTTTATTTGACAATTCAGTTTTTCATATTTAGAGCTTAAGTGTAAAGCATTATTCGGTTGTCCAAAATTGCACAGCATTAAAGCAACAAGACATCTACCGTCGACCCAAAAGAAACAGAAAGTTGTAACAAGTAATGAAAAAAAGAAAATAGATAATCGCATTCGCGATAAGAGAGAGACTGTAAGTCTCATACTCATAAGATCATTAAAATATCATCAAACACAAGTTAAAGTTTGAAAACTACTGTTTCTGTAGTCCCTCCAGTCACTATGCGGTCAGTCTCCTCGTCAGAACTCACTTAAGAGTCAGAGCCTGGCTTTTCTTCAGGTTCACTGGTTGTTTATGATGTCTCTCCAGCCTAGCTAGCGGTGTCAGTTTCCTCGTTAGAACCTTTTTCGGAGTCAGAACCTGGTTTACCTCCAGTCCCACCTGCTGTTTCTGTAGACTATCCAGCCTCACTTTCGGTGTCAATCTCCTCGTCAGAACTGACTTCGGTGTCAGAGCCTGGTTATCTTCAGTTTCACTAGCTCATTTTGTAGTCACCTCTTCAGAAACTGTCTTTGAAGTCAAAACCTGGTTTATCCTTAAGCTAGCTGTTTCTGTAGTAATAAGAGAGAAACTATAAATCTCATACACATAAAATCATAAAAAAATATTATGAAACTTAGGTTGAAGTTTGAAGCCAGAGTAAACTACTGTTTCTGCCGTCTTTCCAGCCTTACTAGGGGTGTTCCTCTTCAGAAATGGTTTTGGAGTCAGAGCCTGGTTTATGCTCACTAGCTGTTTCTGTAGTCTCTCCACCCTCACTGGCTGTAACAGTTTGTCATCAGAACTGACTTAGGAGTATATCACGATTTTCTCAATCTCTTCTTCTACAGCAATGAGCGATTTCCAGTACTCTGTTTCGTTCTGAATAACGCGATCTCATCACTTCTCCCATTTTGGAATAAAAATTCCGTCAATACCATCCTCTATTAATATATACATTTTAGTTATTTAGATTGAACTGTAATTAAAACAGAAACGAAGCTGTTGAAACTGCAACTTCCCACGAAGGATGAATTGTATGTTTTATTTCCTTCTTCTAGTTTCAATCTAGCGTAATCTGTATTTAAGCCTTTTTGTAATCCTGATCTAGGTAAAACATTAAAATTGATATTTGAGCCGCGACACGACAAAACCAACAATGTGGTTGTGCGCCCAGCGCAGACTCAGATCAGCCTGGCATCCAGCCAGGCTGATCAGACTCTTCGCTAAGCGTTTAAAGGGTAGCTAAGGTACTAAGCTATCTTCATGCGGACAGCGAAGACTCTGATCAGACTGGGCGGATGCCCAGGCTGATCTGAGTCTGCGCTGGGCGCACAACCACATTGTTGGTTTTCTCGTGTCGCGGCTCGTTTTCATTGTGTTTTTCTTTCCTTTTTCAGAATGGTTACTGTTATTATGTCATGAATTAATAAAATTTTCGATATGAAATGTTAACTTTTCTTACACTATTTTGAAACAAAGTGTTCCCTTAATGTTCGCACACATCAGTTCTGTTGGTTGAGATCCGCATGGTATGGCGGTATGTCCATATTCCTTAAACAATTCATCTGCGACAAACATTAGGCGAGTTTTAATAGAGTAATTCAACCACAAACATGTCTTCGGTGATGCAAAATACCATTTGTCCTGAACCTTTTCAGTGGATATCGTTGAACACCTACAAAATAAATAAAAACGTTGTTTTAAGAAAAATGCTAAATATTGAAACTGGGTTAAAACAAATGGTTAATCAGGTAACTGGGGCTGATCGGGTGGTGCGATGGTGCTGCGTGTAACTCCCAGTGCCAGGGCGTCTAATAATAGGGCAAGGGCCTACTGTGCTTGCAGTAGGTGCGGGTGGGGTTTGTTTGGATTTTTTTCTCTCGTCTATCATTCTTCTATTCTTTCTCCCTCTCTTTGGGAGACGGCCCGGTATAGACAGAAATGCTGTCTCAAAGGGCCGTTAAACCCAAAACAATCAACCATTTATCGGGTGCCTTGTACTAGACATAATATTTAATCCAGTGTTGGTTCTTAATAGTTAAAATGGAAAGTAAGATGGTATGACTCTACCACAAAAAGCTTACAGTAATAAAGGTGATAAAACTATGATTCGGTATAATAATACAGCCGCGACACGACAAAACCAACAATGTGGTTGTGCGCCTAGTGCAGACTCCGGTCAGCCTCAGCAACCGCCCAGTCTGATCAGACTCTTTATTAAGTGCTCAAATGGTAGCTAAGGGCCTGAGCTATCTCCATGCTGACAGCGAAGACTCTGATCAGACTGGGCGTATGCCCAGGCTGATCTGAGTCTGTGCTGGCCTCACAACCACATTGTTGGTTTCGTCGTGTCGCGGCTCAATACACTTGTAGGTTTGAGAAAAAGGACAAAGAAATTAACATTGAAGTTATCAAACTAGACGAAGAGGACTGATCAGGAACCCATACAACTGCTTTCATATATTTTATCCCGCAAAGCAAATGCTGTCATTATATAAATTTAGACGCCTCAAAAACTCCCATTTATGAGATATGTATGTCTGACCAATTCACTTAAAGCTCTGATAGACCTGTTAACATGGAAATCATGGTAAATATCTTTGTCAAGAACGAGTATCTCTCAAAAAAGCTCAGAAATGCGTCCTTTAGAAAATATACACCGCATTTGAACAATTGTCCAGACCTTTACTGATCTTGCTCAAGCCCAACTTGAGCCGCCAATCTGTCCTACCGTAAACGGGGTTCCATTGTATACAGCCAAGTAGCACATCACACTAGCTCTTGATACAGCCTATCACCCTCCCATTGTCCTGATATCACTGAAATACTGTTGAAAAGGACGTAAAATCGCAAGTCATCCCGCATCTATACCTATCAGTTTCGCTATCAGAAGTTCTGTCTGTATGGTGGATTTATGTACCGAAACATTACATCACGTACAGAACTTTCTGCACATCCCTCGTAAGGTCGAGTTTGCGTTATATTTCAAATTCAAGAAAACTGCTATTTTGATATTACATTGTGTATGTCGTTGTTAGCAGGAAAACGTTAAGAACTCAGTTATTTAATGGCAGTGTTCCTCGAACGTCAAAACCATTGGGTATATTTCTTGTTTGACCCACTTTGCATAATACCGACAGATGGCATTAGCTGTGGCAGGCATTTTCCATATCGTGCAATACTAAGTATTGTATATTATGTTTTTTCGGTTATGTCGAGTTTATGTGGCATCAGAGAATCATACATTGCCATTTATATCAGAAAGCTAAAAGGTTTCAAGCCATAGCATATAAAGATATTACATCTGCTATGCATTATTAATCCCTAGGCGTCTGCATTCGTGCTTTCCCGTCGTATAGGACCCTTAACATTTATTTCTAAACATCGCAAAAAAGCTCCTGATTCAGCTAATAATTAAGCCGCGACATGAGAAAACCAACAAAGTGGTTGTGCGCCAAGCACAGGCTCAGATCAGCCTCAGCATCTGCCCAGTCGGATCAGACTCTTCGCTAAGTGTTTAAAGGGTTGCTAAGGCTCTGAGCTACCTCCATGCGGACAGCGAAGACTCTGATCAGACTTTGCAAATGCTCAGGCTGATCCGAGTCTGCGCTGGGCGCACGACCACTTTGTTGGCTTTCTCGTGTCGCGGCTCAATTATAGTAATTTTTTGAAAGAATAGATCAGCTGTAGCAGTGAGATTCACTGTTTGGAGGTCAGTTTTAAAGTAGATCATTCCAGCAAGTGATAAAGTTATTAGAACTAAACGACTAAGGCTGAATTATTATTTAATTGACAATTCACTGCTGGTGATGAACTATTTTTGGTTCTAATAACTCAAACACGCTGAAAAAGTATTATTTTTGCCTTGCTTTCTATCCTCCTTTTTGGCTGTATGATAGCCCTTCTATTCTTCAATGCAGAATAGACAATGCACGTTCTCTGATATTTTATTGTAAAAGTGGGACGTTACTTCGTATAACGTGAATGAATGCATCAAAACGTAATAAAAATTGTCAGTAATTGCCAATGATTTTTACAAGATCAAGACAAGATTTTCCATGTAGGAAGCTTCTTCAGAGTAAAATGTTCTTTAGATAATTGCAGAATATTATCTGCTTAAATATATAGTTTTGCAGGAGTACGTCTTGTTTATTTTGTGATTTTGCTTCTGACTGTCAGACGGATCTCATTTACGTGATATGCGTGCAGGTGACATTAAAATAATACAATATTCAGACATATGTTTCCAATTTTCTTGTGGTTGTCTGTGCGACCTCCCTATGGACGTTGCAACACGAATAGGAGATATTAAAGAATTCTGAACTTGTTTACTATCTGAATACATTTGCGTCGTCGCGCGAGAAGATATACAGTAACGTTATGGCAGAGATCAGCTTGCTGTCTGATCATAGTACCGTTTACGCCATTGTTTTCGCGGTGTTCCATTTTTTGGCGGTATTTCGCGGTCACTTCGAAACAGCGAATATTAAAATCGCGAAATCATTTCCTGTTTCTTACATAGTTTCTTCAGTAGACACAGTGTCCATATATTTTTGTTTCTCTTTGCTTCGATAAGTTTTGGTACTTTTGACTTGAGCCAGTTCTATCATTAACCTGCGGCCCTGTCGCAGGTAAATGAACGAGCTTGCTCAAGTAAAAAAAGCAATTTTATTTTTTGCGCATGTTGCTAACCGTGGAAATTAAAATCGCGAAAATTTATGTTAATTTTGACCCTAAACCGCGAAAATATTAACCCGCCGGTATGTCAAACAAAAAATGCCCCGATCAGATGGAATTGAACACATTTGCGCCGTGCCGCGAGAAGAGATACATTATTTGCATATGCTTGCCATCTGATCTTAGTATTTCAAATAAGAAATGCCCTGATCAGATTGCACGGAACACATTTGCGCCGTGAACATATTTTAATCAGCTTGCCAACTGATCACAGTGGTTCAAGCAACAAATGTGTGGATCAGATTGTACTAGAGCAATCCGGACATTTCCTGTTTGAGAGATCACTTTCTAGACTTTGAGGAATATGTATAGTTAAAAGCGAAGAGCACAGTTCTTTTCAGTCTGCACTCTTTGCTGATGCCGTAAGATACATACCATTTTGGTATAGTTCAAATAAAAAATTCTGAAATTGTCTGCTATCTGAATATATTTATTTTCCATATACCTTCATTTCTCAATCTTTCACGCAATGATAATCAATTACCCTGGAGAAATGAAAAGAAAACATTAACAGAAAACTCTAGACGAACCGTAAAACTAGCAAGATTATCTTACCAAATTTGCTATCCAGAATGCAATTACGTAGCATGCATGTGCTGAGCTGAAAATTTTTGCTTGTTATCTAAATGCGAGTGCAGCATTGTTTAGGAGAAACCTGAAGAAGCACCATAATGTGCTTGACTTTAACAAGGTATTTAGTTGAGGCAGCGGCCCGAAATAGCCTTTCTGTTCTGATGTGCCGTAAAATCTATATCACTTACTCAATAGTGGGGGCAGATACACCGACCAATTGCCAGTACAAACCGTATACATTCTCTTCTCATCATGTAAAACAATCACTTGTAAATATATTTAGTTTTCATTTTCATAGATTTCCGCCAATAATCGCTTTCCGATAATCTCTAGGTACATGTGTATATTAGAAAATTTAGACTGGGTTCGCGCTTTTTGTAAGGCTGTCAAACATAAAATTTCATAAGGGATGTATTTCACGTTTTTTTTTCCAGGCAAATAGAATTGCAGACACCTGATACCAATACTAAGACGAAGATCAGCATGGACATTTAGTAGACTGGTGTCAGTCTATTAAATTAAACAATCATAGATAAATGCATGCAAAAAATATACACATAAGACTCTATCATTACGGTTCAAATGATGTCTGATTTAATGGGCCCATGTATTTCGTATCAGGAATGGGCAAGTAATGAAACATCTTGGTAATAGCAGTGTACATCCATACATAAAGCATGACCTGTGTGCCAGGCTTGGACATTTAGCTCATATATTTTTTTTATATATATGGGATCAAATAAGGCTGATAAAGCGTCATGTCAGTAGCAGGCTTACTTGTTCGCATAGATCAACACTCTATAGAGACCCTACAATACGTAGCAAGCAAAGCCAATGCTCTGAAGCGCAGACTGAACTGAGTCATAGTTATTGGTACATATCGTAAGGTACCTCTTCTAGTGGGCAAAGCAGCACTAAAATCATTGCCCTTTCAAATTACTTTAAGATGCAACTAATAGCTTGATGGAGGTTAAAGCCATCAAACAGACACTTCCGTGTGTTATGACTATACAAGAGTTTAACTTACAGGTGTAAGCTAATGGTGTTCAAGTGGTAAGGAACATAAAGTCTTCGTCAAAGCACCATATAACAATGCTAGTCACAACAATAAGAGATTCTGCTTCTGTTCCTTGGTTTCAAAGTATGGCATGATTTATTTCTTGTCAGCAGCTGACATTTATTTGAAAAGGAATTATGTTCCTCGTTTGAAGTACAAGAAAGTGTCTTTTGTAGTTAACAAAGTAACATATGATTACAGGACAATTATTTCACAACTATCAACATACTTCTATTGATAATTTTCTAGCTTTGGTTTAATAGATCATTACTGATGTTTATGAAAGAGTGGTTCGCAAGCAGAATCTACATCAACCCATTCGGGGTTCTACTGTCGTTCATAGTCTCATGAGCGTCAGAAAAATGGGATTTATTTCTTTAATTGATTAGAAGCATTTCATATTATTTTCAGAATTCCCTTGTCAAAAGCAGAGATCTCGAATCGGCACAAAGAAAAAAAGAGAGATAAAGCTTTTCAACAGCTAGCGAAAGTAATATATATGTTCCAGAATTGTAACCGGTACTCATACATGTAGAAAAAAAGGCCATGCTTAATGATCATAATAAAGTTTTTAAAAGTGGTTGCTCGTTGGTTTAACAGGCTGCTTCAACGAAGTTAGGGCAGAAATTTAAAGAGCAACTACACTTCAGGAACTGACTGAATCAGATCCCAAACCCTATCCCCAACATCAAAGGGAAAGATTGACAAAGACATCCCAACAAACAATAAATTACAAGTGATAAGCCGAGTCAGCAGCTTTTTCCCAAATAGGTTGCAACTCAGCAATTTTTATTGAACTAAATAATTTAGACCAACAGAAGGGTTACAACAGACTAAGCAAATTATACGAAAAACATTTAACAACTACTTTTACCTATTTTCTGTTTTTATTATAGAAGGGTTAAAATGAGAACACAATAAATTAAAGAGCACCGAACATAAAACAAATGCAACCGCAACGAAAGTACCGCCTTATTCCGCACCTACTGAAAGCAACAGCAGGCCCTTCCCATGCCGTAAGCCAGTGTCAGTATGACGCTCAAATGCCGATAGTAAAATGCAGAAATTTCCTGTTGGACGTTTCTTCAGACATACCTCTTGGTACAACCTCGCAGAATATCCTTCAGTGAAGGTTACAATTTTTAGAAACACCAATATTTTATTGCCTCTAAAACCTTATTGTAACTTTCAAAGTGTAATTTTACAGTTTTTATGCTAAACTCAAAGCTGCAGCTAATATTTGGCGATACAACCTATCATCATGGACACTTATACAGGGTTTGTTTAAAGAATCAAATTTCAGGTCTTGCTGCCTAAAATTGTTCCAAAGTGTAGTTTGTTCCCTAAGGTAGACGACGAAAGAGGCACCTCGACTAAATGTAGCAGTGAAGTTTATGTCCCATTGGCCGTTTACTAAAAGGGATCATAAAAAGTAGAATAAGCATAGAACAAAGACGATTGGCTAATTATGGTCCTTTACAATGACGAAACTGTAGTAGGACCTCGCGATGAAATATTACTTGAATATTTACACAGAAAGCACTAATGGGGCCTTTAACGAACTCTTCATACTTTGACGATACTTTGTATTTTCGGAGTTAGCTCTGGCCATGCGCAGCTTTCACAGTCTTACGGCAGACATACTCGCAATGGGCTTACTATAATTTACTCGAAAAGTCTAGAAAGTAAACACTTCTGATTTACTAATGTTAGTTCTTCTATTTCTTAGTTACAAAACTAGAAATTTCGGGCTATAATTATACATGTTTCGTTCTAAATTTAACACAGTAAGTGGTTGAAATATATTTTTGTAGATATTTTGACAAATTAGTTTCTCTCTGAGTCAGCGATAAACTTTATAATGGATATGTCTGATAAAGATAACAGGTTCTTGAGAGCCTGAAGAGAAGCGATCATGCCGAATCATCAAGCACTCCCTATTATCTAGAGCTCTGAGTAGTTTCACTTTTTTGTTATATATAGAGGATCTTATATGAGTGCTCATGTATTATTGAATTTATTAAACGAGTTGGGGAAAAAGATAAGATGCGAGGCTATGCCGAGCATCTTATCGGTTTTCCCCAATGAGTTTAATAAATTTAATGATACAGGAGCACGAATGCAGGGTTCTATTTATCATATGGCACTAAAATCGCATTTTATTAGCAAAATTTGCACTAAAACGTCACGATTTTGCCATTAGAAAACGCTACGTTTTTATGGACGCCAACGCATAACGTTAGTCCGTTATTTGCATATTTAATCCACTAGTTGATTATCGTTTTTAATGCATGGCTTTATAACACTCTCAGATGCGACATTATATGATAAACCATGGTATCTAATTTGAAACTTAAGTTTCAAAATGGTCAATCCTTGTAAGTTTTAAACCGTAGATTGAAAATTGTCAACCCCAACTTTAACAGGAATTTCACGGAAGGCGGGGTGTTACATGTCTGTGAATTGACACAAAACAGAGCAAAACTAGAAAACTTGACGAAAGGAAAAGTAGTACCTATGTCTCACTTTAGCTTGTAGCAGGAGAGACAAACATAACCAGTCCTGGAAGGATTGGGTGAATCTATTTATCATTTAGGGGTGTCTGGTTTATTTTTTTAATGATTTTTACAGAAATAGTGCGCAAACACTGTACACCATAATCAGATGCCACTTTCTGCGGGTCTGAACTGGGCCTGTACTGTGCTTTTGTCCTTTTTTATGGGATTGATTAAAAGCATTCAAAATAAATGGTGAGATTTTCTTTTTTACAGTAGTGTAATACTGTGAAATCGAATACATTTTACAACCCTTTGAGACAGTATTTCAAATGTATATCTAGCTGTCTCGCAATGATAAAAGAGGAAGATCGGTTGCACATGAGTACAAGAAAGCCGTTTCGCGCACATACTGCAAGCACAACATGCCTTTGCCCTGCATTGAACCAATATCAGTGGTACGCGCCAGTACTTGGATTTAAGAAATATTTTATTCAAATAATTTAAACATATATATAAATAACACGGTGGAGCAATACAGGGTCAGAAAGCAAGCGTAACGCTTAGATGTATACATGTATAAGTTATTTCCTTTTTTTTTCGTTTTGTTTTTCAACAATATGGGCCAGTACTTGAAATGTTTACAGTTTGCGGGGGTGTTCCCTACTATTTATTTGTCAGAATTGCATAAACCATGATACTCGAAGAATGAATGAAATATTGCAGTGAACATCTTATCTGATTTGTAGCATATTCACGTCTTTCAGCAAACCAATTAGGTTCTTTGTAGTAACATGTGTTCTTCAATTTAAGTAACTGTTCCTTGACTAATGCGCATAGTGTCTGTTTGTTTACATAACTTTGCTGACAATTTATGTAGCAGCACTGGGGAATGACATTGAGTGATGGAAACCGAGATGACTGCTAGAAATTACCGGGATTATCTCCATACACTGAAAGCAATTAATTTGTGCTTATCAATGTAGAACCGGACTAGCTCATAGCAGTGACACCGACTTATGTCATATGGACTGCGACCCGCCAAAGCCAACAAATGGCATGTGCGCCCAGGAAAGACTTAGCTCAGCCTGGGCAGCCGCAAAGTCTAGAGTCTTTTCTATCGGCATGGCGGTAGCTTGGACCCTTCGCTACACTTTACACGAACAGAAAGAACTCTGATCAGACTCTGCTCTGAGTCTTTGCTGTGCGCAGATGCCACTTTGTTGGTTTTGTCGTGTCGCGGCTCATTTATTGACTTTAGGATTTTTCTTTCGATATTTGCACAAAACAAAACGAAACGATCATGCGTTTAACAGAAAGAAAATAAGCAGCCAGGACTACAAAACCCTTCTAAAATGAATAGGGCCCACTCTTAAGAGAATAAATTCGCTCTTCTGGTAGCAAATACTCCTTTTATGATTGACCCCATTTATATGTAGCAGGGAGGCAAAAATGAAAATGGCAGAGTTGCTGCCCCTGAAAGTGTACCCATTTTAACAGAACATCATAAAACTATTACCGGTATCTGTCTGTAGAGCCATTGTCGTCACACGTTTGAACGTTTCTGATTCTTGAAACATGAAATTCAGTCATACGATATCAAACTTTAAGACAAGAATGTGGTGTAAGGGTCATATACCGTCATAATGTCTCCATGATACTACAAAATCTTATGATTTATATCAGGGAAATCGCTTTAAGAAATGAGTTTCTTGCGATAAACTAATGGATATTTTGACTTTGGATCTTGATATATTGTCTTTAACTCATTTGTCATGATAATGTTTCCTTGGTACAGATGATAAAATGTCTGCTTTACATGTTGTATAACAGCCCTTATACCACCTTTACCAGAAAACGCCAACTTTAGCATGAAATATTTTGCAATGAGCAAGGTCTACACTGGTAAGGGTGGTATAAAATAGTTATACCATGGTTTGTCCACCTGTACGGGAGATAATCCACTCGCTAAAGCTCGTGGATTATCTCCTCGTACAGGCGGACAAACCATGTTATAACTATTACATCCTATTCGTTCTTTCTCACACAAGAAGTAAATATGAATTCAGTTATACCAGAGGATATCAATTTGAAGTATGCTTATATTTTCAAAAGTATTATATTAATGCATAGTTTTGATACTGTCGTTGCCATTTTTGACTAAGCTGATAAAAAAACTGAGATTTGTTGTGTATGTGGTTGTCATTCTTAGTATGCCGATAACCCGTTATTAATAGCTCCCTTTTCTTTAAAACATAAAAGTCTCTTCAATTAAAACAATCTGTGAAAGTCCTCTGAATATAGTAAAGTTTACACAGTTAATGACAGCATTTTGCAAAAGTGGAAAAATGTATTAATATACAGACGCGAGTCTTGTCTTGATTATTTAACCCCCCCACTCCCCTCACCCACCCCCTCCCCCGATTTCTCAATGTAAAACGTGTATTAAGGTATTTAGATACACAATAACTCTGTATCGACTTATAAAAACACATAACATGGTGAATCAATCAACTATGGAATATATACACACTTACAATGCCTACCATAAAGATCCTAAGTTTTCGGGCAGATACGTCTGTATAAACAGTGGAAACCGTGATCAGACTGTTCCTTAGGAACCAGAGTGATCAAGGTCTTTACAATTTCAATTCCATCTGCGCATTTTTGAGGCATGACCCGGAACAACAGGAAAATAAATAACAGGGCAAGGACCGGCTGTGTTTGCAGCAGGTGCAGTATTTGGACTGTCTTTTTTTGGGATATTTTTGAACTTAAACATGGTTTTTCTAGGAAACAAAACGGTGAAATGTTTGTTTTTTTTGTTTTATTCTGTATCATACAATGTAAGTTTTACTAAAACAATATGCATAAGCATGCCCCATCGATTGAATATATTTTTCATGACGTTTTTCATGAAATTCAATTTTCTTGCATTTTTTTAAAAAGTGTAAAAATATACTTATAATCAAGATAATTGCAATTTTTCTAACCAGTCTGTTTCAAATACCCTATATTAAAGATTATATGATTTGCAGAAATGAAAGTGCATCCTTGTGCTAGAGACATGAATTTTAATGGAAAATGTGTAAAAAAAAGTATGTATAAATACAAAAGTTTGTTTTTTAGGAAAACAAAACGGTGAAAAATTTTCTTTTCTTATCCAAATGTTTTATAGCCCTTTGGGTTATTCAGCTGGTATAATGAAATGAATGCCCCACCAATATCTTTATTCACCATTCGTCTACCTTAAACTGATATGAGCCGTGACACGACAAAACAAACAAAGTGGCATGTGCGCCCAGCGAAGACTCAGATCAGCCTGGGTATCCGCCTAATCTGATCAGTCTTTGCTTTCCGCTTAAACGGTAGCTGAGACCCTTAGCTACCTCAATTCGGACAGCGAAGACCTTGACCAGACTGGGCGGATGCCCAGGCGGATCTGAGCCTTCGATGGGCGCACATGCCATTTTGTTGGTTTAGTCGGCTCAGTTATTTAAAATGATACCGGAAGAAGGCCTCTTCTAAGATCTGCGAAGTTATTCTTACTCAAGAAATTTCATCCCGACTTTGAACAATGTTGATAATACATGTAGTCTAGTAATATCCGTATTACCAAGCACTTTACCAGATATTGTCTAAGAATTACCATAAAAATAGCCCTTTCAGATATTGTGTAGTCTTTAAGAGGTTAAGGCTATAAAATACCCAAGAATGCACCATAAAACAATAACAATGTTTTCCTTTTGATCCCTTTCTTTGCGGTGAGGAACGCTTCTTCTACGTTATAAGCCGCTGACATTTATTGGAAAAGAAAATGTATCCCTCTTCTGATGACAGGAGAATGCCTTTAGCATGTACTTGGCATCAAGTTATTCATTTTTGTGTTTTTGACATTTGGAGAGTTATTAAGTTATTTATTTTTCTGTTTTTGACATTTGGAGATTTATTATCAACACAAGTAGGCCCATCACACGTGCGTATAAAGAGATGGGGGTAGGGTGGGGGCGGAAATTCGGGCTTTTAATTGGTTTCTGTATAACAATACCGCAAATGTTTTCCTGCATTTATTTGTAAACTCTTATGATGATTTCCTTTTTGCATTTTTTGCTTCCTTGGACAATAAAACTTCTCAGAAGGGAAAGAATTTACGGATACAGATACAAAATTCATTTGGTCCTACTGGAGCTGTTTCCCCCTTTATACTGGACCCCTATTTAGAATGGACGCAAAATGAAAATGTTAGTTACTTCCCCTAAAATGTGCTATATAGTTGTGTGGCTCAACTGCCACGTTTTGGTATCGAGTTTGCCTACAACAGTAATCTCTGAGCCACACTGACTGACGTATTCCGCAAGACATAGCAGTTGCAGCCATCAGACAAGACACGCCTGAAATGTCTCTTTATAGCAGTCACCCCACACTCCATGGCCCGAGAAAAGTTCCCGTTTTGCCACAATCAGCAGGATAATAGAAACGCATAACTAGCAGTTCTTATTATGCATTCTATGTTTATCAAACTGTGATACGACATAGGTAAGAAACAAATACAAGATTAGTATCTCTGATACCGAGATTAGTTTTTGTTATAGACTAATCGAGGCTAATTGATAGCATTTATTACTTAATTGGCAGACAGGTAAACATTACTGACAGAATCTATGAAATATGTAGCTTCTCCGTGTGTGTGTGGTTTTGTTACAAAGCAATATACAATTACAGATCGGCTTTCTAGCATGAGCCTGAGGAAAGAAGTGAAGGGAACTCTGTCCGAGTCAATTCGTATTTTCAGCAGTCACACCTCATTGCTAGCATTGACAACAGGTCGCTGCAAGCCGAGATTTCTGGCAGCGTTTGCAACTGACAGCGGTGAGAAATAACTCCTACCCGCGACAGTGCGGTAAGCAGTAACTGTTAGCAGTGTCTGTCACTGCTAACTGTGGTAAACACCGTTGAGTGCGCCGCTGTAATACTAAAATCGGATACATTTCAGTGCAAGTATATTTCTTGTATCTATTAACATACAAAAGCATTATATAACATTTAGTTCATTTCAAAACGACACATTGATACAATTTGGCATCTTTTAGGGTACGATACAAAAACTCAGTCACAAAGATAAGTATAGGTGAACAGCAATAGATAACTGAAAGTTCTCATGCATATGAAAATATATTTTAATAATGTCCTAATAAGAGAACATATTAATGACGTTACTCATTAGCATATTTTGGGGCGCAGCCGCGTATAATTTCAGTATTGTTACACATTTCACAAGATTTCATTGGTCAAATAACGCGTATGTCAAAATTTAGCCAATAATATCAAAGGTCCATGAATATTTAATCTTCGTTTTTTTCCAGTCGTTCTGCACTGCGTGAATACTAGCACTCTGTCAGATATTAATTCAAAATGTTTCTCTTGTTTGTAAATTTACAATAGAAATTTTATCGAAAACAGGCGTAAATATTCAAAATTTTCTTTTTTGTTCATTGTAGATCTACTTTCGATTTCTACTTTCGGTTTCGTACACACAAACATACATTGCATAATGTTGGTAACTGTTTTGAAATCAGGTCACTCTCAAGATCGACCGCGGTCCATCTTGGAATTCCAAACTGGACAGCTCAGTTTTGAGATAGGTCATTGTCGCTACCCAGTGTCAAAATTACGGTTGTGGGTGCCTACCGACATAGCTCACTTGAGTCATATTCATGAAAGTTATTGTCCGGGGTTATTGTCAACTCTTCACCTAGAGACATATTACAAAACACACTTCAATTTAATCGATTATCTTTTTTATATTTTTTTTCATGTTTCTTATATCTCTTAGAATATGGTCCTTGGCATTATCAGTTCTGTATTTAATATTTCCATTTGAACAATCGTATGACTGAAAATACGAATAAACAAAAGAAACGGGTGTTGAAACATGACACTCTTAAAATAAATGGATTAAAATCAGCTTTGTTGACTTAGTCAAGGATAAACATAAAAAAAACCCGTTGCGCCTTAAAATACCAGGATACAAAAGGTCTGTGGTGGCGTCTAACAGTACATACTGAATGCCTGGGAAAAGAACAGTTTGCTAAAACAGAAATACAACACAACAGCATATGGTTTGCTTCATTACAGCAGATTTCAAACAAGTATGTGGTTGTTTTCCTGCTTTGGTTAGAAAAAATAAACAGTTTTATGTGTTTTGAAGATAAAATATCTTATAAATCCCAAGAATGAAGCTTCTAGGCATAGTTTAAAACATGGAATGGAATGGAGTAGAATAAACTACATGTACATTGGCAACGATCATCTCCTCTACATAATGCTGTTGATTTGGGATAGTACTCTTACAGAAAATGATTTGCCTACACCGGGAGTGAATTCTTTCCTGTGAGGGTACATGTACCATCCCAGACTCTGGGAGCACATTATAGCAAGTGAAATGTACATTTTATCATCTTATCTGCTACATTCCAATTCACATCAATCTAAGTTTTCTGTTTTTTTTTTTCACCTTGGCTAGGAGTTACTGCAAAAGGCTAGCAGTGACAAATACTGTCATCGCTAACTGTGAGCAGTGTCTGTTGGCAGTACGCCGTCACCTTACTTGAAATTCATCCTCTACTCCGCGGACATATCGTCGGCATACCAGGCCCAAGAGTAGTTTTTCTTTGGCTGTGTTTGTGTAAGTTAGTCAGTTGCAAATTACAAAATGAGACATTGCAAATAAGATAAAAATGAATAAGAAAAGAAGAAAATGAAAAACGTGATATACGTAATAATTTTCTGTCAAAACTTACATGCCAAAAATAACTTGTTTTAAGGTCGAAATACCATCACTATAAAATAATAAAGCGTCAGATGGGCGGCTCATTAAAGCAGGCGTGTATATATCTATATTGTTTGTCTTTTCAATTGTTCAACTTTTATTTGGTCAAACAGCCTTTGAGATGAAAGGTGAGTGTATAAATTTTCAGGGGAGGCAATCCTGTTATTTTGATATCTCCATTTGTCACAAATTGGGTCACCCTTCTATGAAGGAATTCGCTCCACAGGCAAGAATCTGCCCTCTAATGAGCAAATTCTTTCGTTTTAGAGCCGAAGAGATTCGAAGTCCATGTAAGTAAACATGCAAAAAAAAACCTAGGCTGTGCACCGCGGCGGAGGGTGAGGATGAAGGTTTCGGCCCAGTAAAACCGGTTTAACCCCCCCCCCCCCCCCCAGTAGTTATTACTGACCGTCCCAAGGCGGTACTTTCGTTGCGGTTGCATTTGTCTTATGTTCGGTGCTGTTTGCCTTATCAACCCTTCTGTTGGTCTAAATTATTTAGTTCTGTAAAGATAGCTGAGTTGCCACCTATTTGGGAAAGAGCTGCTGACTCGGCTTATCTCTTGTAATTTATTGTTTGTTGGGATGTCTTTGTCAATCTTTCCCTTTGATGTTGGGGATGGAGTTTGGGATCTGATTCAGTCAGTTCCTGAAGTGTATTTACTCTTTAAATTTGTAAAACTGACGAAAAACATGAAAGTATACCGATTACACTTTAACACTTGAAACAGCATCAAATAATGGTCGACATTGATGCAGCATCATTACGTTGCGACGACGTCTCGACACCAGCACAACGTTGTAACGGTGTGCGCCCTTTGCGTTATTTTCGCTTGCATAAAGGTATATTTTGAAGTCGATAGCTGAAAATGATGAAGAAATAAACACTTCATTTGTCAGTGCCAAAACTATCTTTCAATCGTTGCTGAAAGAAAACATCAGACTGTAATGGCCACTTGATGAAAAATGTAAAATTAATCATAAACTGTTTCTTACAAAAATCCTTCCATGATACAAGAGTAGGCATATAACTGTTTTACTGACACTATGAATATATTTATTTCACAGTTATGGACTTAAGTACAACTTGATTTGAACTGGCACAAACACCAAGCAAAGCAGAGCATCGCTTCTCTATTCACTGAAACTTTGTTTTTACCTAAGAACATGTTGTTCATCTTTGTGTTTGCTTACTACATTAATTATCATAACGCCCTAAAATTATGACATTTTAGTCAGTATAACGCAATTGCTTTTACGATCCGTATTTGAGCATATAATCGTAACATAAGCTGGAAATTGTTTCTACAGATAAACTATTATGGTCGATGTACCAGAAGTCGCGGTATTCTGATAAATTATATCGCTCTTCTTGTCAGATGATAACTTTTTGCAAACAGAAATATAAATTAACCTATTTCATGACGCGCGGGAACACGTTAGCTGTCGTTGGTGACCGTGGAAGCGGCCATGTTTGAAGCACTGCAAAGTTTATTGAAAGTGCTGACCAAATTCACACGGCGATTTATTGAATTATATTTACACTTGCCACAGACTTCCCATAGGTAAACCTTCTAGAGCAACTTGCTTCGTGCGTCGATGAACAATTGATCATGTGACGCTGTCGTCAGGCGACGTCTGAGGTAAACAAGCGTCTTGATTGGTCCACGTAACGTTCGGTCGAAGCCACGTTATGGCGACGGCTGTTTAACGTAATGGCCTACCACGTCGTAACTATCTTTTCTGCGAGACATTTTTTGCATATTCTACATTAAATTACCACGGAAACAGCACAGGAAGGGTCTAAAAATAAAGTGTAATTAAAAGAATAAAAATTAGATTTTTCAGGGTTCATCGTGTGATGAATCCAGTGGCCGTCGATAAAATTCCAAAAGAATTTTAACCCCGCCCACTGGCTTCATCACACGATGAACGCTGAAAAATCAAATTTCTTTTCTTAAATGAAGTTTCCTCGTGACAGTTTCAAAGATCATTTCAACAGCCTGAAATTTGCAAGTCTGACGAAAGCTGATGTTACAACGCGTCAGTCCACTACTGCAACATGTCGTTGTTGGAGCAGGTTCAGAAACGTTCCGTTATCTCAAAATATTAAAAAGACAGACAATGAAAGTCGTTTCTTCATAGACGTCGGCTCAGTTGATCCTAGTCACTAAATTTATCTTAACGGTACCTGTCAGCTACATTATCAACGACTTCCGCGGCGGTCACATTGTTAGCGCGAGGTTGACAGAGTACATCGAGACTCTGACGTCACAAATCTAGTTACCGCGACTTTAGCTGAGCGGTTTTAATACCGTTATAATTGGATCAAAAGAAATCAGTTTTTCGGCGGAATATTTTATCTGACAGTTGACCGTAACAGATTACCATCGCCTTTAGAAGGACGTTGGTTGCAGTAGATAGTTGACTTGTAGTAGCAACAGAATCTGCTGTTGATGCAATTTCTATGCGATTTCTTTAGCATGCTTCGAAATCTGGAGCAGTTTCTATGAGCAGATTCACCTAGCATCGCTTAGGGATCAGACCAAGTCTGTAGACACGGAGGCATACAAACATGTATTTTTATGCACATAAAGACAATTAAATTTTTCTCTTTATTTTTAACCCGTGTCCTAGTATAGCAAGCAAATGATGATACATCGAAAATGGTGCAGCCATCACACCTAAACTAACAAAACAAAACTTTAATATACTAGTACCTACATGGGTGTTAAATTTAGTGACATTAATGCATTGACATACATGCTTATTAGCGTAATTACACACCTGGCAATATTGGCGACGCAGTTACTAACCCTGTCTGTTTTTTCCAAACTCTCTCAAAAGCTGGTTTCGTTTTGTGGGGCCAGACAGCGTATTCGTTTAGAACTGACTCTCGATGCTCGAAGCCATTTAATTTTTGTATCCTTGATACCTGGGAAATATTTATCATGAACATAATAAGAATCAGCGATTATACATTCCATCTCTATCATGCTGTGATAAAATATAGGTTAGAAATTGATCCGAGATAACCATCCATGATACCACATTTAAGTGTTTTAGGAAGGTTAATTGAATAAGCGTATTACTTAATGGTTTCGACAAAACTGCATGGGAGGCCTGCACAAGTTTAAGGTGCAATGTAGTATTATTAAGTTCATTGTATCTGAGGTGTTTATGCATGCAGTAAATTAGACCGCAAACCATCGACTATGCGAAATGTCGTCTTTTAGAGCATGCCTGAAGGACCATACTATATTCTTATTCTTTCAAGTTGTGCGAGCAGCATTATTTATCAAATCTGCAAAGCCCGTACGTATATGCGACAAGAGCAATTTTTTTTTCACAATTCTTGACAATATTTGATGACTGCAACTGAATAAAAGTTGCGTTATTATGTGAGATATGAGATGTATGGGTTAATTTTCATGTTTGTCCCTCATATTTACACGGAGGAACAACTTTCATGACTTCCTGTTTGCTTCCGTGGAGGACGAATCCACTCTACAAGAAGATCTACTTTAAAAAAAAAAAGAACTTGTTTTGAATCAAGTGAATTTTTTGCCTTAAGAGATGATCCCAATTGTGAAGGGAGTCACTGATGAAAATGGCAGACCTGCTTCATTTTGAAAATAGAGTTCCGCTTAACCCACTGATGCCCAATTGACTCTTCTTTCTGTATATATTGGATGAGTCCATTTCCATTTGTCATGTAAGTGTGTCAGGTTTAGTTTATTTTTAGAATTTTTGTTTCATTTTGAGTAAAAAACCCCACTTTTCTCATGCAAAAAGTGTATACCGTGATCAGACGATTCGTCTTGCGGCGTCTGATCTGGGTCTGCACTATTTGCCTATGTCTCACTTTTGGGACTCTCGGTATTAATGGGTTAAGCCAGTGCTACGGGGCGTGGCCAGTGTCGCACATTTCATTACTTGTCATGAACATCCTATTTTCTTTTCCTGTAGTAGTCCCTGCCTCCAAAGGATCCTACTATTCAGAACTAATACCTTAAGGTACTACACTGTTTGTATTATTTGAAAAAAAGCAATCTAGCTGAAACCTCTTATATTAGAAATGAACCAGCTGTGAGGTAGAATGTTAAAGAGGCGTTAATAACATTGGGTAAATAACGTCACTTAAGCATGCAAAACAAACTTCATTTTAATGGCTTTAGATGGTTGTTATTGCATAAAAAACAGTGTCGTACGCTATTAACAACCTCGCATTAACCAGCGAAAAGCTGTATATTAACAAGGAGACTCACGCGCTGTTGATGAACGGTTTTGCTGCATTTCATATGCAAGATTCAGGGCAATACTCCATCAATTCATAAATAAGCGGCAAGTTGGCAGTTGCAGATATCGATAAAGGAATTGTACGCAAGAGTTACGAATACAAATTCGGATATTGTGAAAATGTAAGTCCCAACGACATCAAGTAAAAACTTCAGTGAACATGAATTTGACATATGAACTGCCACCAAAGGCTTAGAAAAAGACCAAGCCATGAATCGAGGATTTTAATATTTTGTAGTGTATGTAGGTATCTGCTAGGTAATGGCGATGAGGCCGAAAAATAGTGCCTATACATCAAAAAAAATAGGTTCGGGATGTTTTTGATTATACCAGCAAAGAAACCTGGTATATGTTAGTACCACATATTGAGGATACAGCAGTTACTAGTAGTAGCAGTTACTAGTAACAAAACACTTGAACCTCTTGGTGTTTACGATCTAGCTTTTACGTTAACGAGGCTTGAGGCCATGAAAGTACACTTTCCTCTTATTACTACACAGGTGCAAAGTAAGTAATCAAATAGTTAGGGCAAAAAAAGAGTCTATAAAGCGCTCTAAAACAGTGCATTTCTCAACAACAACTCAACTTTCTCCGTCTGGACACTATCATAGTAATATAAGTCGCGACACGACAAAACAAACAAAATGGCAGGTGCGCCCAGTGAAGACTTTGATCAGCCTGGTCATCCGCCTAGTCTGAGCAGTCTTCACTGTCGACATTGAGGTGGCTTAGACTCCTAGCTGTCCAGTCTGATCTGAGTCTTCGCTGGACGCACATGCCACATTGTTGGTTTTGTCGTGTCGCGGCTTATATATTAATATAGCCCTTTATTGTCTTTGAAGGCAGCTGATATTCTGGAAAGCAAATGCATTTCGTTTTCGAAAAATTGAAAACAAGATTAGCATTGTAACGTTACTTCCACTTATATACTGAAAGGATTTAAAAACTTCCACCCATTAATTTTGAATATCTCAAAAACAAATGCAGCTACGTTCATTGAAATTTTACAGCAAATATTTTCTTTTATACCTGATTATATCCGTATCTTGAACTTGAAATCGTTCAACCGAATCGGTTAGGAATAAGCACGTGCTCCTCATGTTTTTAGTGCAGTTTACATACAGACGGTTCACTTTATGTATACAGTTTTCTGATGACACTTTTCGCTTACAATATCAAATTGAATTTTAAAAGTTTGAACTCGGTCTGTGGCTTTATTTGGCTCAACGCGCCAAAATATCGCAAACAGGTGCACAGTTTTGGGCCAGTTAAGTGCTGAAATTTCAGAAAGTGACGTCGCGAGAAAATTTTATGCGTTAATTACGGCAATTTACAATCTCAGACGACGTGCAGGGTTTACAGGAAGGTCAAAAGACCTTCAGTAAAGCAGCTACCCGATATGAACAAACAGAGGTCATGACGTTAACTCACGTCGACGCCGTCTCCGTGATAGGTTTTACGTGACAGCGTCAACTGCAATAATGATTGCAAACCAACGTGGATGACGTAACAATAGTAAGACAGTAAGAAATCGTCAAAAAGAGTGTTGCATAAGATAACGCCGTTATTGCCTCATGCGTTTCAGTGACGTAATGCTCTTTTCTGACGTCATTTAAGTAAATGGTCCGGATAAACTACGTTATTTTTAAATTTGAGAAGTTACAAGCATTTTATCGTATAATACTTAACACTATCACAAGTGAAAGCATCAGCAGCGAGCAGTAAAAAGTGGAAGTTTTTAAATCCTTTCAGTATAGATACTTCGTGAAATACATTTAGTAATTATATTTAACTACCAGCTGAAAACTATTTAGTTGTTTTTATTTTTCTATTCCGGTCAATAATAAAAATATAAGGAAATGTTGCAAAAGAATTTCAATTTAAATAAATCTATGACAAGACTTGCAGTCTTAGAGTTGACTATTATCAGTTAGAGTTCAAAATAACTATTCTTGAGAAAATACATCTTTATCCGTGGCATCTTTGTGTCGTCTTTTCGCCCTATCACATCTGGTAAATTCGGCAGTTCTGACATCTGAACTTTCGAGAAATGTTATATGCAGGGTTTGGGGTGGTCAGTTCGAGCAATGATGCTGGGTACATGTAACATTCAGAGCTGAGATGTCCTACTGACTAATTTGAATAATAGTTGGGAAATGGTTCTGTGTTTGCAGCAGGTACGGCATAGCGGTTTGGATTTTTTCACTCTCGTTTCACTCTCGTTTCTTCTATTTTCAGTTTCTTTCTCCCTCTTACTAGTGGAGCGGGATATAGTGAAAATACTTCAGTTGATGATACAAGCATGAAATTTACAGGATAGCAGGTACATGGCATGCACTTTAACATAAGATCGTGGGCCACTTGAAATTATGTCATTTTCAAGATGGCCGCCGCAAAAACAAAATGTCCGCCATTTTTATGTACTTTTCAACACATTGTTAAAGGTAATAGTCCAGGGGGCCGTTGGCATGGATGTTTATTTTATGCTCTGATTATAGTCACCTAGAGCAGTCACTTAGGAGTTGCAAAATGGTTGTTGCCAGTTTTTCTTTCAACACTTTACCGAAAAAAATGGCCAAAGTGGTGGGTGGGGTAACACTGGTCCATTACAGCACCTTAAAGCAATAAACGCAATGTAGAAAATACTTTGTGTCATAAATATCCCTTTTTAAATGTTCTAATACATAAAAAGCAAACTGAAGTCTGGAAATGATGATCAAAAAGCATGATATATTTGTAACGTATATAACTGTAACTAAAATACAAATGATCAATGAGTAACAGACCAACCGGTGGAATGAAATTTTTACATGTGGTCCTAAATGAGCATAATCTATTGCTCTTATTTGACTCATGCTCATTTCAACTTTGACAGAATTCCTTGATATATTTTGAATCAGTTAGGTTGCAGTTAGTTGTGGCAATATCAGTTGAAGACAAAATGTAAATTATTTCTTATGAATTCCCGAAACACTGGACCAGGTGAGAAAGTATAACTAGCTGTAGTTTGTATTATGTCTTAAATTGAAAAAGTGTACAAGTACGCATGTAAAATGCCATTCTTATATTCATAAGACTGTTATAACTTTGGGTTGTATCTGAAAGGCACCCAAACGGTAACATTACATAACAGAATCAAAATCCGTCCATGGAAGAATAATTCAGGGTCATATGTAATAAAATGGGGTCCTCGTTTAGACATGAACTTCAATTTAATGTGTTATCATAATCATTAAAGCAGTCTTTCAGCACCTCAAAAATGATTGTTGCTATATCATTTTATGTGTTTTACCTAGAAACTGACCAAAGTAACGGGTGGGATAACAGCGTGTTACAGCAGCAAACTGTTACAAATGAAATGTAGGGAACAATTAACGTTATAAATGTAAAGAGCAACAAAAATTATGATGATTTTTTTATATTTAAATAAATAGAGATATTGACATATTAAGAGAAAAGATAGTCATCAGTCAAATAAGACCAGTAACGTACATAACCGAGACTAAATCACAATCACTGGAATTAATTTTATATGATTGGTCCTTAATCAACATACTCTGCCACTTCTCTTTAAACCATGTTGAAAGAACTGCTTGCATATTTTGAATTAGTTAGGTAGCAGTTAGCTGTGGCATTGCCAGCTGAAGAGAAAAGTTAACTTTTCTTTAGAATTTTCCCCGATATTGACGAAAATATCTAACTGTAGATGATATAGCCTTTCAGTGTAACTGTTTTGGTCTTAAGTTTACACATGTGAAGCAGCCATGAAGAAACACCACTGTTTGTGCCTCCAAGTCTGATAATATGGGGTTGTCCTGTATTTGAAAGGCATTGTAACAGTGACATTATGGTACATATCTGTAATGTATTAGGAATAAGTTTTTTTTATTTGAGTAAGTTGTTTTCAAAGGCTCAAATCTTGGATGCCAGAAAGCATTTAACTTACCATTGGTATTAGGACAGCAAATATTTACTTTTTTACACTCACAAGAACTCAACATGAACATCTGAAGCATTTAGAATTTTCTTAACATTTAACGTGACTAACAGCAACAGCACAAAACGCATCACTTAAAATCTTGAGGGACAAGTATAATATGTATAAGTTGATCTAACTGAACCATGTCTAGGTTAAGAATTATCATACGAGAGATACCTGTTTCCCTACCTGTGCTGTCTACCGAGAGAATCAGGTAACCTACATGCAAAAATGGCTGTCAGCTGAGGCAACTGATAAGTATCGACTCACTTGATAATTATTAACATCGTGCTTGATTGTAATCAACGTTACCTTTTTGTGTTGCTCCCATTAGTTACACTGCACCATATAATCACTATGTCAATTAAGCAATGGAAAATGATATACTTTAGGAGACACATATAAAGCGTCTTTTCATGAGTCTGTTCATGATGTGTATCTCTCATTGTAACATTACCAAGATTTATTTGGTCAGATAATTCTGTACAGCCCCTGTTTGTGTTCTGATACATTATAACCAATACATTTAAAAGTGTAACGAAAGACATATTTAGTTTTGATCATTCGACTTTTTATATGTATGCTTCTTCTATCATTGTATTGATATAAATGGTATCAGAAAGCTGCATTTTCTTACTGTATATGAAGTATCCGGTCAAGACTCATTCAGTAAGACTTCATTGATAAGCAGTTAACCCCTGTAATTATTGCTAAACAATGATTAATAATAATAATATTTATAGCTATAGCTTCAAAGTCAAGGAGGTCATCTGAAAATAGATATATCAAGATTTGTCTTTGACATCAGTAGTATGCATTACCTTATCATTTACTAATTTTTAATTCAGAACTAAATGTATTACTGTTTAAGCATATTAGATATGAGGAATTTATAAATTACCCAGTAATTGGTTGTATACGTTATTCGATCTGTTATCCTTCTCTTTGTTTTGATACCGTACCGCAAAGTGAAACTACAGGCCATTACATTCTTTAGCACAACTGGTATTTGCCCAGAAATATCCCGCATCAAATATGCTGTCGTTTTGATTTGCCACTTCATTTTATGGCTTAGAATTCTGTAGAACTCGGTCCCTTAAAACGTAAAATATTTGTCAAATTAAAAGTCCTGAAGCTGGTTCCATGCTAAATTGACTCATTATCCAACCGACTATATATTGCTTTATTTGAAGCATGTATACAAATTATTTGCTGGCTTATAATTGCAGCATTTTTCTCAAATGAAAGTTTTTGATTATACAACAAAATGTCACGTATATTACTGCCTTAAGAATCGTAAGACTGAGTAGCTGGGCATAATCATTAAAGGTGCAGATATATGCTATTAGAAATAAACAAGCAGCAAAACCTGCTGTCATGTATGGAATTTGCTAAGTCTCCGTTTATTAGCATTTGCAATATTCTGAGTTTCGTCGCATATAAAACGTACCTCAGGAAGTCACTAAATTAGTCATAAGCTGATTGTTCCAAGAAAACAGTGTTTTTTAAGAAGTGCCAGGATATTAAATTCATAATTGTTCTCTGAGAGACAATGAAGAAATTCCGTAAGCCGTATTATAATGGACTAACTTATGAATTAAAGTTATTTACGTTACTACAAGTAGTAATAAATGAAGAAAAAAACATACTAAAATGTATTTGCTAATACTTAACGATTATTCTATGGAGAAACTGCATTTGAAAATAAAAAAAGTGGTGTACCTTAAAATTATATGATTCTAAATTAAATACACATAGGTAACGTATATAATCGATGCTTATGGCAAACGAGTCGTTAGAAAAATTGACAACATGCGCTTTTTTATTGTGAACACTCTTTTGTTGACGTTTTACATGTATATATTGCCAAAAAAATTACACACATGCCCACGGGCACTACATATGCCTGCGGACAATAAGCATGTTATAAATTAAAACGATAGCATTTTGAAACTTGGCGGCCATCTTGAAAATGGATGATTTTTAAGTGGCCCACGATCATTTTTGAATCTGGGCCATGTAAGGAACATTTAGTGAAAATTTCATGCTTGTATCATCAAGTGAAGTATTTCCTTAAATTTTCACTCTAAGCCGCTCCACTATACCGGGAGACGGCTCGATATAGACTGAAATATTGTAGAAAATAGCCTTTAACAATTTAAATACCATAATTTGCAAACAGTGTAGAGCTTGATAATGAGCCGCCTCATGTACATCTACACTGTGTGTCCTATATTCTTTGAATTCTCAATATGAAATGTCTTGGACAAGGCATTTTTTGATTTTTTTTGCAGACGTAAATTTTGTCGTCTGCTCTTTGGTGCTTAACTTCAAACCAGTATGTGTAGGGTTGTCATATTTTGTAGCTTTGTACTGCCATTTTTGCGATATCAAATGAAATTGTGTCCAACCAGCGTTCATAATTTGTCATAAATGCGATAACTATTCACAACTAACAGATCATCCTCTTTTAAGCGCTGGCTTGCTAAGCTAGCGGTCCGGATTTGATTTCTGCAGCATGTGCATGTGGAAATCTTTTCAATCGTAAACAGGGTTCAGTTAGTTGCACACATACTTTCAATATTACCCTTTCATCGTCCTGATAGGATATGACTGAAATGCTACTGCAGAGGGCGTAAAATCGCAAGTCATTCATCTATGTGCCGAATTCAGTGTATTTTACTTCTTCAGTGACGCCCGAAATTTTGCAGAATATGTGATGGTCAGATCTCGGGAGCGATGGACTCCACCCCCTTCACGCCTCCTGCACGAGCAAACATTTGTCGACATGATCCGCGAAGCAGAGAATCCGCAGACATCAGGTAAGAGACGCATACGTATTAAAACTTCCCTCATCGGGACGTCTATACCGCTGGCCAGAAATTGCCGACAACCACTTGTATCAGAAAACTGTCAGTAGCGTTGTTGGGGGCAATTTCAGGCTACGGTCAATCATGTTATATGCTCTTTTAGGTCAGTGTCAAGGGTTAGCCCCTAAGATAGTTGAAATTGTTTTGAGTTTTTTTTTGCAGTGGGTATTAAAATTTTGTCTCAGCATTCAAATACGCAGGTGAGGGTCGAAATTTTGTCAAGTTGACAAAATTTCAACCCTCTCAGGCGCATTTGCGTAATGGCAGCTACGCCCTTAACTGTACCAGAAAACAGAGGTAAGATCGTTGCCCTCAGTATTAATAAATGGAAACAGAGATCAATGCACTGTAGAGAATTGAAAGCACTGAGCCTATAAAAAAGAAAATAAATAGATGTTTTGTCGGTACGTGGATTCTAATTCGATTTGTTTTCTCGCAGTCCAAATTAAAATTGTTTTCAAAGATTCTTGAGAAATGTGCTGATACTGGTATTAGAATATCTTGGGAAGTAGAAATACGAGGCTACACGCAAACAACATACGAATGTTTTCACTTTATATCAACATTCAAAACTGCCATATGTTTTATTTTCCAGCTTTGACTAGCAAAAATAAACACTTCTGTGTTTTGAAGATAAAATATTTCGGAGTTGTGATCTGTAAGTGCCAGTCTAGATTCGCATATACTTTTACCCAATTACTATTTGAGCCGCGACATGAGAAAATCAACAAAGTGGCATGTGCGCCCAGCAAGACTCAGATCAGCCTGGGCATCCGCCCAGACTGATCAGAGTCTTTGCTGTGCGCTTAAATGATAGCTCAGGGTTTAAGCTAGCTCGATGCGGACAGCGAAGACTGGTCAGACTGGGCAGATGCCACGGCTGATCTGAGTCTTCGCCGGGCGCACATGCCACTTTGTTGGTTTTGTCGTGTCGTGGCTACTGTATATTTTTAGTGTACGTTGTGCAAAGATTTAGGTCCAGCTCTGGGCATTGTTGTTGCCCTGCAAACATCTATTAGGCTGTGTCATGATTTCATCATTGTTATCAAATTGAACAGAACAAGGGACACTCTCTCTACTACTGAAAGAAAATCATGTAATACTTGCTGCTTGCTTCTCACGACACAGTTTCATCATTGTGAATGACCGTGATTGGCCGCCTTTGAAAAACTTAAAACGTCATTGAGTTTCTCATAAAAAGTGTTTGTTAATGTAATTAGCCATAAGGCCCATGAGCAACAATATACATGTTATGCACGACAGCAAATAAGATGATAAGTAATTTTACATCCTCGGGAGAGGTGCAAATTTAGAGTCAAATTCATGAGAAGCGCTATCTAAAATCTAATATAACACGTTACAGACTTCACCAACTAAACACAGATGAACATACGGGTATATTTATACATAGCAAAACAAAGCTGTCGTTCATATTTGAAACAACATTATACGTGCCAGTCGTTATTTACTTTAATACGGAACAAAATAAAAGGGATGCATCCATTTGATGTAAACAATATTTTATTCAATATACTGCACATGTATATTGAGACATATAACATTCTTATAAAACATACTATGAGGCCCTGAATCGCTCACATGAGTAAAAATGGCAAAGGTCAAACTAGGGACATCATTTGAACAAACCTGATAGTTTGAACTGTCAAAATATGAGAGACATTGGTTTAAGGTCAGAGAATGACCTTGACTTCTACTACTCAAAAACTTTCCGGTACATATTTAGCTGACTGTATTTATCAACGTTTCACTAAAATCTTCTACAAGTTCCATGATCTCTATATCGTATCTACAATGGCCGAAAAGGATCTTGCTGAAGGAGAAGAGCATATGAGACGCGTCAAGCAAAACTGTGATTAATGTATTTGCGAAGAGGGATACTCAAACCAATATGTGAATCCGTGCAATCTATTTAGAGCATTTACGTTGTTTCTGCAGATTCCATAGGGTCCATAACAGCAAGGGGATAGACTGCGCGGTCTGGTCTGAACCTATTCTGGATGTATATATGCGCTAAGCATCTTTTTGCGCGTCACGGCCCGTATTGTTTGTCTTTGCCATTTTTTTACTATCATCTAAGAGTTATTGACAGAAAACGTCAGATTCGAATGACTACTTGCTGAAATATATTTGATGAATTGTTTAGTCTTGCCAGCAAAGTAACAATTACTCAGCTTACTCGCAAATACTGGTACATTGTTTACTGTGCACATCTGATGGAGCAAACAAAATCTTCTCAGTCACTTTTTTATCGGCCATGCTAAAATACAATGACGGAATGTCCCAACACACACCCATTGCAATCATTAGATTCAGTCAGTAAAACGTGCTGAAAATAAACATACAGACAAACACTACTTATAAAATCTTCCTTCCTTTCCTTCCTTTTTATTTGTTCAATTTTTATAAACAGGATATGAGCAGGAGAATAAACATAACTTAAACAGCAGGCAAATGACTAAATAAATGCTTTTAAGCTGAGTAAACGAACAAAGCACTTGAATTGCAAGCGACGCATAATACACCCTTTTGAGCTTCGAATGGACAATTCGGGGCAATTACCCTGTTATCAGTAACTGTAGAATGACTTCACCTTACCAACACATTTTCACAAACAAGAAAACATTGTTGTAAAGCATACATTCGCCACGAAACTCCGTCATGTTTATATTCTCCGTTCTAACAGTATACATCTAACAGGAGGAACGGAAAGTGTACGCATCCACCGTACGGTTGCAGCTGAAGCACATGCCATAATACAATCATTCTCATTTGCGCATCTCAATAATGGCGCAACTAAATTTTGCAATTTTAAGACCTACAGATTTGATAGGATATAAAGATTATTAGCATCAGGTGTCTCTCATTACCTTCGACTTAAAAAGCAATACATTTCTTCATTTGAATTAATGTCTGGATTCATATCAGGAAAATTAAAACCTTACTGTAGATCTACAGGGAAGTTTCGGCTCGAAAACATAACCGAGCCGTGTCACGTGATTTCCAACACTTCCGACAATGTGGCAATTGTAAACCTTGAGTACATTCTCAACTTAAAATAAAGCACACTGATTGGCTGCGTCCGAGCACATGCTCGGAAGCAGCCAATCAGTGTGCTTTATTTTGAGTGAGAGATAATACTCAAGTTTTATAACCTCGGACCCTGATCATCCTCATTTTCAAAAGGTAATCAGAAACTTCACTGTTGTCTCCATGGCTTTGATCACTTCCATAGATGGCTGATGTGACAAGTGAAGGCTCTGATCAGACTGCACTTATGTGCGGTCTGATCAAAGCCTTTGCTTGCCACCCCAATGCCACATTGTTGGAAATCACTTGCGGAGGCTCATATGTGCTAACGACGAACTTAATCAGTTCATGTAATATATAAAACTTAATCTGCCAAAACGTTAGCTGAGTCTGATGGTAACAATCAGGGCATATCAGCTTAAGCTTGTGTGCTTTAAAAATAAAAATAAGAGTAAACATTAAAACACAAACAAATCGTCTCAGTATCTCAGTATATAAAGACGAGCAGCGTGCGATGCTGATTTTTGTAAAATACGTGATGTGCACGAAAATATGTCTTATTGTGCCAAAACAACAGAATCCTTCATTGTTTTTTGAGAAATTGGCAATTGATGGGTTATAAATCATTTCAGTATAAACAACATTGGTATTCATCAGCCTAACAGTAACCAACTGCTCTATACCACTGACCACTGATTAGCGAATTCCTTCCATCATCGAACTGATAATTGCTCCTGTTTGTTTGACATAATGAGCGATCCAAAAACACATGCACTGTAAATACAGTCCATTTTAGTATTTACACTTTTTAGGCATATATATTATTAAGTTCAGTTTAGTCTGATCTAGACTGGTGTCAGTCCAAGATCATAGATAAATGAATAAAAATGAATTTCATATCATACGCTGTCATTACATTTCTAAAGATGTTGGATTTAATGTATTTCAGGAATGGGCAAGTAATAAAATATCTTGATGATAGCATTGTGCCGGTTATGTACCCTCCATTGATAAAGCCAGGACCCAAATACATGGGCTTAATGCTAGGCTATGCAGCGATCATAGTATGACACATGAGAGGAAGTGAAGTTAACAAGAACTATAACCACTAACAGGTCATTACATAATTATTTCCATGTCTAATGCTTGCAGTAAAGTCTTTGTCGTAGCATATTTCTGAAAATCGAAGAAATGAAAAGTGCAGAATACAAGAACCATAACCTTAATAAAAGTAATTACAAAGTTATTTCCCTTCCTAATATTTGCAATATTTAACCTTTTCGGATCATGTCTCTTAAAGTATAGGGGGAATCAAATTAAACTTGATACATGATCTGAGGGCTGTGAGAAGAATTGCTGAGTGCAAGAACCATACTCTTAGCACAAAACTTATGATGGAGTTCTTTTAAAACAAACAACAAACTTTTGTAGCAATAGGCTTCTTAGGGTCGTAGCTTTGAAAGCATTGATAGAGGGCAGTAAAAGAAAGTGCTGAGTACAAGAGCCATAAATCTACAATAGTGGTTATGGGTTTATTTCTCTTTCTACCTTTTGCAAAAGTATACTTGTCCTGGGCATATACCTAGAAGTACTAAAGGAAATCTACTGACAATATGATAATACATTTATAGAGGCTATAAAAAGTGCAGTGTGTCAAAAACATGGGGCTCATCGTAAGTAATTGCGGGATTATTTCCCTTTATATTTTTTTTCTGGCAATATCAGTTAAGGAAAGTGTTGCAGCCTATCATAGTATTTATTTACCTCGCCTTTTCATGACATTGGATTGATAGCTGCTCTAGCTATATGCGCATCATTTACTTTTACAAACAACATTCAGTAAACCCGATGGGTGCCGAATAAGTGCATGTTACTATAAGTACTTTGTATAAATTCATGGCTATGGCTATTACACATCAGTTTTAATACAAGTCATGTTTTCCATACAGTCGTAGTCGCGTTATGCACTGGACATAGTAAAATAACAAACGGCAATACTTGCCATTGATGATGCTTGCATTTTGCCTCATTGTACTATACCAGGTAGCAAATGAACTGCTCATAAGCTACCTGACTGTACCATTAAAATACTTTTTTTTTCAATAGCAAAACAAAAGGGTGCCGGATGATCAGACGTACCAACGTACAAAGCAGCAACTCTGTGTTCAAGGAGCAAAGGAAGAAATCGATCGGCAAATGGATTGGCATAATCGCGTGGCTCTTGTTTTGTCAGTATCATAGCCTGGCTTCCAGGCTAAATGGTTACATGTATATGTATTCAAATAGTACAAGTCTTAAGATGGCTCTTTTTATTCTGATGGCCAACCATTTGTGTTTCTAGAGTAACTCTGCAATCACTTGATGTAAAATTTATTCCTTGTAGAGTTAGCTTTCTTAAGCCTCGTTTACACGATATGTTTTCCACGTAAGTTTTCTGTGCACATATGGAAAACATTTCGTCTAAACAAGGTTATGCACTGCTTATTCTTCCCACATGTGGAAAGCACAAGGAATAGAATATGTTCTATCCTTATGCTTTTCTCCATAAGCTTTTGACCAATCAGATGAGAGTTCACTGAGGTTAATTGCTTTTGCAACCTCAGTAGGTACCTAAAAATACCAAAATATTGATATCAGGGCTATTATAATGTATATTTCTTGCATATTACACGTATTTTACAAACGGTAACAACTTTAACTCGGTAAAGTTAGCAGAATAGCAGAATAGCAAAATGAAATGGTAATAGTGGAGCAAATATGTTGGGCTATCTTTCAAGGGGGTGGTCTACGGAGTGTAACATTTGTTTTTGTATATCAAAATGATCGCCTAGGTCTATAGTTATCAAATTCAGCGTTTGCCACTTTGGCAAACCTTGCATAACTCCGCAGTGGCCAGTTATTTACGTTACCCCCTTAGATTTTAAATATCAAATATATTTATTGAAGTCAATAAGAAATGTGTTTAAACTATATAAATGTATCAAACATTAATATTTTCTGCAAGAATGATTAATATGCTTTAAATAAGGCTGCTTAGAAAACAGCTCAGAACTTCTGTGCTGTTATTTTCGTTACAATATATTATGTACCCCTCAAAAATTTAAAATGTAACTTAGGTTGTTGCATTTACAAACAATTTGTGATAAAATAGCCCTAAGTTCTTCCATTTTCTAATTGTCCCTTTAAATATCTTTCTAACAAAACAAATTTGAGACCTCTAGCTTCTATACTTTGTCAAATATATACTGTTGAACATGATTACACCTATTCCCTGTTGGTGGCTGCAAAGTCATTTTCCCACAATTGTTCGTACAAAAAATGGCTAATAAGTTATTTTAAACTGACAAATTGGCCCTTATGGAATAAGATCATGTAATACATGATATAATACATGATATAAAACAACAGTTCACATTTTTGTTATGCCATTGCAATACATATTTTAACCACAGTAACGTACTTAACAAATTAAAATGTCTTATTAAAGCATTGATCATTCCCACCACAAATATATCTTTTTGAAATTCTGACTTTTAAACAGCACAGTTGTGATGGCAATACATGAAGTTGTTATTTATTGTAAAATAAGAGTTTAATTGCCTACTTTGACACAAAACAGTGTTATTTACATGACTTGCAAAGCCGAGATTGTCCTGAGGTTCAAATGAAGCATTTGTGAACTAATCTGTACATGGAATATATTGATATATATAGCAGAATAGCAGAATGAAAAACTTTCTCGGAATTTTGTTCTAAGGCAACCAGCAGAAGGGCACACTCAAGCCATGCATAGAAAACATTTCCCTCCTGGTCAGGCTTCAACTAGTAAGGAAAAAATCCACAAATTCGCTGGAGAAAAAAATATTTATCATCAAATCCTGCTGTAACCAGCAGGAGGGCAGACTCATGGCATGCATGGAAATCATGTTTATCGCCGCCCGAGTTTATCTAGTAAAAAATAAACTTGGAATTTTTCGTTCTGCCCATTCTGCTCATTCTGCTAGCAGAACAGCAGAATGAAAAAGTTTGTCGAAAGTTTCATCTAAGGCAACCAGCAGAAGGGCACACTCATGCCATGCATGATAAACATTTCCCTCCTGGTCAGGCTTCAACTAACAAGGAAAAGATCCACAAATTCGCTGAAGAAAAAAATATTTTTCATCACATCCTGGTGTAACCAGCAGGTGGGCAGACTCATGGCATGCATGGAAATCATGTTTATCGCCGCCCGAGTTTATCTAGTAAAAAATAAACTTGGAATTTTTCGTTCTGCCCATTCTGCTCATTCTGCTAGCAGAACAGCAGAATGAAAAAGTTTGTCGAAAGTTTCATCTAAGGCAACCTAAAGGGCACACTCAAGCCATGCATGGAAAACATTTCCCTCCTGGTCAGGCTTCAACTAGCAAGGAAAAAATCCACAAATTCGCTGGAGAAAAAATATTTATCATCAAATCCTGGTGTGACCAGCAGGTGGGCAGACTCATGGCATGCATAGAAATCATGTTTATCGCCGCCCGAGTTTATCTAGTAAAAAATAAACTTGGAATTTTTCGTTCTGCCCATTCTGCTCATTCTGCTAGCAGAATAGCAGAATGAAAAACTTTCTCGGAATTTTGTTCTAAGGCAACCAGCAGAAGGGCACACTCAAGCCATGCATAGAAAACATTTCCCTCCTGGTCAGGCTTCAACTAGTAAGGAAAAAATCCACAAATTCGCTGGAGAAAAAAATATTTATCATCGAATCCTGGTGTGACCAGCAGGTGGGCAGACTCTGCTAGCAGAATGAGCAGAATGGGCAGAACGAAAAATTCCAAGTTTATTTTTTACTAGATAAACTCGGGCGGCGATAAACATGATTTCCATGCATGCCATGAGTCTGCCCACCTGCTGGTTACACCAGGATTTGATGATAAATATTTTTTCCTCCAGCGAATTTGTGGATTTTTTCCTTACAAGTTGAAGCCTGACCAGGAGGGAAATGTTTTCTATGCATGGCTTGAGTGTGCCCTTCTGCTGGTTGCCTTAGAACAAAATTCCGAGAAAGCTTTTCATTCTGCTATTCTGCTAGCAGAATGAGCAGAATGGGCAGAACGAAAAATTCCAAGTTTATTTTTTACTAGATAAACTCGGGCGGCGATAAACATGATTTCTATGCATGCCATGAGTCTGCCCACCTGCTGGTCACACCAGGATTTGATGATAAATATTTTTTTCTCCAGCGAATTTGTGGATTTTTTCCTTGCTAGTTGAAGCCTGACCAGGAGGGAAATGTTTTCCATGCATGGCTTGAGTGTGCCCTTTAGGTTGCCTTAGATGAAACTTTCGACAAACTTTTTCATTCTGCTGTTCTGCTAGCAGAATGAGCAGAATGGGCAGAACGAAAAATTCCAAGTTTATTTTTTACTAGATCAACTCGGGCGGCGATAAACATGATTTCCATGCATGCCATGAGTCTGCCCACCTGCTGGTTACACCAGGATGTGATGATAAATATTTTTTTCTTCAGCGAATTTGTGGATTTTTTCCTTGTTAGTTGAAGCCTGACCAGGAGGGAAATGTTTATCATGCATGGCATGAGTGTGCCCTTCTGCTGGTTGCCTTAGATGAAACTTTCGACAAACTTTTTCATTCTGCTGTTCTGCTAGCAGAATGAGCAGAATGGGCAGAACGAAAAATTCCAAGTTTATTTTTTACTAGATAAACTCGGGCGGCGATAAACATGATTTCCATGCATGCCATGAGTCTGCCCTCCTGCTGGTTACAGCAGGATTTGATGATAAATATTTTTTTCTCCAGCGAATTTGTGGATTTTTTCCTTACTAGTTGAAGCCTGACCAGGAGGGAAATGTTTTCTATGCATGGCTTGAGTGTGCCCTTCTGCTGGTTGCCTTAGAACAAAATTCCGAGAAAGTTTTTCATTCTGCTATTCTGCTAGCAGAATGAGCAGAATGGGCAGAACGAAAAATTCCAAGTTTATTTTTTACTAGATAAACTCGGGCGGCGATAAACATGATTTCTATGCATGCCATGAGTCTGCCCACCTGCTGGTCACACCAGGATTTGATGATAAATATTTTTTCTCCAGCGAATTTGTGGATTTTTTCCTTGCTAGTTGAAGCCTGACCAGGAGGCAAATGTTTTCCATGCATGGCTTGAGTGTGCCCTTCTGGTTGCCTTAGATGAAACTTTCGACAAACTTTTTCATTCTGCTGTTCTGCTAGCAGAATGAGCAGAATGGGCAGAACGAAAAATTCCAAGTTTATTTTTTACTAGATAAACTCGGGCGGCGATAAACATGATTTCCATGCATGCCATGAGTCTGCCCACCTGCTGGTTACACCAGGATTTGATGATAAATATTTTTTCTCCAGCGAATTTGTGGATTTTTTCCTTGTTAGTTGAAGCCTGACCAGGAGGGAAATGTTTATCATGCATGGCATGAGTGTGCCCTTCTGCTGGTTGCCTTAGATGAAACTTTCGACAAACTTTTTCATTCTGCTGTTCTGCTAGCAGAATGAGCAGAATGGGCAGAACGAAAAATTCCAAGTTTATTTTTTACTAGATAAACTCGGGCGGCGATAAACATGATTTCCATGCATGCCATGAGTCTGCCCTCCTGCTGGTTACAGCAGGATTTGATGATAAATATTTTTTTCTCCAGCGAATTTGTGGATTTTTTCCTTACTAGTTGAAGCCTGACCAGGAGGGAAATGTTTTCTATGCATGGCTTGAGTGTGCCCTTCTGCTGGTTGCCTTAGAACAAAATTCCGAGAAAGTTTTTCATTCTGCTATTCTGCTAGCAGAATGAGCAGAATGGGCAGAACGAAAAATTCCAAGTTTTTTTTTACTAGATAAACTCGGGCGGCGATAAACATGATTTCCAAGCATGCCATGAGTCTGCCCACCTGCTGATCACACCAGGATTTGATGATAAATATTTTTATTCTCCAGCGAATTTGTGGATTTTTCCCTTGCTAGTTGAAGCCTGACCAGGAAGAAATGTTTTCTATGCATGGCTTGCGTGTGCCCTTCTGCTGGTTGCCTTAGAACATAATTCCGACAAACTTTTTCATTCTGCTGTTCTGCTAGCAGAATGAGCAGAATGGGCAGAACGAATAATTCCAAGTTTGTTTTTACTAGATAAACTCGGGCGGCGATAAACATGATTTCCATGCATGACATAAGTCTGCCCACCTGCTGGTTACATCAGGATTTGATGATGAATATTTTTTTCTCCAGCGAATTTGTGGATTTTTCCTTGCTAGTTGAAGCCTGACCAGGAGGGAAATGTTTTCCATGCATGGCTTGAGTGTGCCCTTCTGCTGGTTGCCTTAGAACATAATTCTGACAACCTTTTTCATTCTGCTGTTCTGCTAGCAGAATGAGCAGAATGGGCAGAACAAAAAATTTCGTTCCGGTATTCTGCTGTTCTGCTTACTTTACCATTTCGTTCTGCTATTCTGCTAGCAGAATGAGCAGAATTGGCAGAACGAAAAATTTCGTTCTGCTTTTCTGCTATTTTGCTAACTTTACCATTTCGTTCTGCTATTCTGCTAGCAGAATGAGCAGAATGGGCAGAACAAAAAATTCGTTCTGCTATTCTGCTATTTTGCTAAATTTACCATTTCGTTCTGCTATTCTGCCATTCTGCTAACTTTACCATTTCATTCTGCTATTCTGCTAACTTTACCATTTCGTTCTGCTATTCTGCCATTCTGCTAACTTTACCATTTCATTCTGCTATTCTGCTATTCTGCTAACTTTACCGAGCCAACAACTTTTATGACATCCTGTCTGCTTCCCTAAACGTTGTTCGAAGTCCTTTCATTTTAGGGTCTATACTCTTATATGTTGCTGTTGCTCATAAGCATGGGCAATGATTCACACACAAACTGGAATCATCAGCATGTCCTCAGTCTACATTTTTGGAACATAAAAGATTACAAAATTATGCAAACATTTCCAGGTAAATGGCGGGAAGTCTGAGAACATATGTGCTGTCTGCATATCGTATAAACATAAAACCATATGTGCTATTTTCCATATATTCTTTTTGCCACATGTGCAAAAACATATCGTGTAAACGAGGCTTTAAAGATATGCATTTAAAACACAAGGACCGGAGCCTGTCTATCTGTATCAGTTTAGGTGTTAAACTCTAGAGCTTATACAAGACCCTCTGTTTATTACTTCCGGTTTAAGTGTTCAACTCTCCACATTTGAAAAAAAAAAGTAAATTGGTTCACGTTGTCATGTCAATGACGCGAAACATTACTGTCACTATTCAGTGACCGTTTTCCAATGTTGTTTTTATCAAAACCACCTAACCTTGCGTTAGCAGAACTTGTGATCTCCCATCAAACTGGATCACAATAACCTATTTCCGCTAAAATCGACACCATGTCAAGTTTTCAATCTCCGCAATGTACCTATGTTTACAAAAGCTTGCATCAAACCACCCGAGACCTTTAGTCAAAGAATATTTGAAGTAAATGAAAATAAAATAAATAAATAAATAAACAATAATAAAAATGACTGGTGTAACATAGACTGCTTACTTTGTTGTTAGTAGGTGAGTCGCGACACGAGAAAACCAACAGAGTGGTTGTGCGCCCAGTGCAGCCTGGGCATCCGCCTAGTCCGATCAGACTCATCGTTAAGTGCTTAAAGGGTAGCTAAGGGTTTAAGCTACCGCATTGCGGACAGCGAAGACTCTGATCAGACCGGGCGGTCGCCTTGGCTGATCTGAGTCTGCGCTGGGCGCACAACCACATTGTTGGTTTTCTCGCGTCGCGGCTCAGGTAGGAAATAGAAAAAAAGCAATGGAAAACTCCGTTATGTTGATTAGATTGAAGTTGTGGTTATCACTCATGTCTATCTAAACAGCAATATGCTTTTGTAATTATAATCATTGGAAATGAGAAATTTTAGAGCTGTGGTTAATTCCCAATCAAGAAGGTTGTCATCATTATCCGTAACCCAGAACAATCCAGGGTAACAGTGCCGCTGAGCTGCTTCTGTTTTCTCTGGTAGATTGATACCTACAAGAAAAAGTTTTGTCTCTTGGTTAAGGAACAGGTCTCTAAGTGAAATAACATATGTCGATATATTTGAAATAATAATTGCACTGACAGATGAGTATGTTTTACACACCTAGGATGGCTACAAAAGCTGTAAAAATTGCAGCCTATTTCTTTTAGCAGAACTGGTAATTTCTGAAATGTTAACAAGCATTCCGTTAAGTGTTTATAAAGCAATAATTTCGGTACAACATTATTCAGCAGCTACCAAACATCCTCATTTGATTATGTAAGCACATGACTTACAACATTAGACTAACACATACAAAATGAAAAAAAACGTGACAACGAGCGGTATCAATGAAATCATAATTCGATAACATGCAACAAAGGTACAGACCTCTAATTAAGAGGACTTTTGAAGACAGTTCTGTCATGATTGCTATTGTTGTTGTTTTGTTTTTGCATACAACATGCTATTCTTTTCTTATTATTGTTTTTTTTTAATAAAACATACGCTGTGGCCCCTCATTAAAACCGATTCGTATTAATTACAACTAGAAAAACTCGTGTAGTTGATATTCTTAATGAGTTGCATGTAAGTAGTAACTGTAAGTAGTATACATGTGTTCAACCTTTTTACCTAAACCGGTAATTTCTAGTCTAGTCTAGATATTTTTCTCATCATGTATTAAATGAAGGATTTATCTATTACCTATATACGTGCGTGTTCAAACAGGAAACTTCTTGGTGACCTGCAGTTTAACCCTTAAAGAGCAAATATAGCAGATAAAATTTACATCTGCAACATTTGAAAAATATTTTGTTCAATCTTATCATTGAGACTGCAAAGAGTAGTGGACAAACCGTGCAGAGAAAGATGAAGTGGCTCATTGTGAGCCGCCTGATTTTGGATCTTTTTGCAAATGCAACTACTTTCGTTTTGGTTGCTTTAAGTATTAATATTCATGGCATGAGTACAGTCCAGTCTATCACTCTCTGCAGAATTTACTTCCAAATCGTGGAACTAACTATGTGTATTTGATATATGTATTTATCAGATTTTAACAGCTGTTTGCTGGGGAAAGTGAAGTACTATTGCTCTTAAGAAATGGATTGGTGTTTAAGCTGAAAGTAATGCAAATCTTCAGATATAAATATTTCAAAACAATAATATTCGTGGCGCAATATGAAAGAAACTTGCTGCACCTGAAAATCTGTGAAAATCTTCAATATGAGTACTGGAGACGAAAATCGTGTTGCAATGTTAGGCAGAAAGGATAATAGCGAAGTACAGAAGGTGATCGAGCCATAGAAATTAATTAAATAGTACGGTGTTACCAGACGCTTATTTGAAATTATTTTAATGCCTGTTTGTGGTTTCCATTAAATCTGTGCTTGTCTTGTGATTTTGTACTTATATGTGTCATACTAATACTTTTGACTTTCTGTTACAAAGATCACCGCTACATGTTTGTTAGAACGATGTACTCATATGAGCCGCAACACGAGAAAACCAACAATGTGGTTGTGCGGCCAGCGCAGACTCAGATCAGCCTGGGCATCCGCCCAGACTGATCAGAATCTTCGCTGTCCGCATGGAGGTAGCTTAGACCCTCAGCTACCCTTTGAGCGCTTAACAAAGAGTCTGATCAAACTGGGCGGTTGCCCAGGCTGATCTGAGTCTGCGCTGGGCGCACAACCACATTGTTGGTTTTCTCGTGTCGCGGCACATATATCTTTGAAATTTTGTTTGACCAATATACTTTAAATCTTTCTGGATGTTGACCTTGTTGAGAAAAACGATCTGGAACCGAGACATTCAATTTTCCACATCCTGTCCTACACATCAAATAGGAAAGGAAAATAATAAAGACGGCAACAAAGAAAAAAAAAAAGACTGTATGGACCATCTCTTTGGGTTCTGTTGTGGTTCAAAAATATGAAAATTACTCGAAAAAACACGAAACATTTATTTTCACTTCTAACTCATTATGCATCAGTCATTTGTAACCACTGCCGCCCCCCCCCCTCACCGACGGGGACTAGTGGGGCTAATGACTTTTCATTTTTTAGTACCCTGGTATAACCCCACCCTCTAGGGACACGCTGATGGCTATAGCCCCGCTGTTAGCCCTGCTCTGTATAACAGAAAATTTCACTGGGGTAAAGATCCAAATGTTAGAACCCCAGCATTTCCCCGGCACTGTGGGGACGATAAAAAGTTATTGCCCTGCACCTTAGCCCCGCTATCCCCACCCTCCCCCCGTATGTGTGTGTGTGTGTGGGGGGGGGGGGGGGGCGCAGTGGTTACAAATGACTAGTGTATTATTGAGGCATCATATAGTTAGTAACCCATATAAAAGCATTAAAACAAAGATTTGCTGAAAACCGGACTATTATCATACTCGTATTATTAAAATAAGTCATGAAGAAAACAATAAAAAATCCCTTCAGGGAGTGCCATAATCAGTGATCGCAATCCTTCTCCGGAACCAACAAGAAGAGTAGAAGAAGAGTAGTAAAACGTGAAACCACAATGTTTTGACACAAAGTAAATGTTCAGGAAAGCGACCAGCTCCTTCTTCCCCTCGTGTTTGACCGGATATTAATTACAAACATAAACGTTGTCACCAAACCATGCCCGTTTTAGTTGTAACAAGCATGGATGGATGGATGGATGACTTGTAAGTTTACGTCATTTCTAACAATAGTTCAGTCATAACAGGACGATTGTAACAAAGATCACAACGTATCAGCTACTATGGGTATAGGACTCAGTTGCCATACAACTTTGAATCAACGTTGATTCCACATCATGACGTTGCCATACAACTTTGAATCAACATTGATTCAATCTCATGACGTTGAATAAACATTGATTCAATGTTGTTTTACTGTTATGAGCCTGCTGAGAGGTTTCTATTCGAGCTCAGACACCTGCCATGTCTTAGATGACGTTATCTACAGTTTAAGCGTTTAGTATTAACAATATCAAAATTATCATAATTAGCCATGTAGAATAAGAAGAAAGCTCGATTTTCCAACAACATACTATAGTTAGCCTTGAACGCTATACCAGGCGAGACAAATGTAAACGAAAACACGCTACTTAGCGCGTTTACGCACGCAGCATGCACGACCCTGATCTTAAATGTTCAATTTCGATGGATTAGGGTAGATTTACAAGTTTAGACTATTTATGATTAACACACGATAAAACTTTATCTCAGCTTAAGATAAACAAGAAATATCTGTAAAAAATATATTGTCGAAGGCAAAGGAGTCATGGCGCCTTAAGCATGTAAGAATTTTCGTCAGTTTTCTAGCCGCAACAGTTCGTTAAGGCAACGTGGCATGAACGTCATGACGTTGCCTTGACTCTGATGCGACGTTGCATAAATAGAGGATCTTACACGAGTGGTCATTTCATATGAAATTTATGAAACGAGCCTTCGGCGAGTTTCATAAATTTCATATGAAATGACCACGAGTGTAAGATTCTGTTTATAATATGACCCTTTAAACTGGGGTTTTAACGTCTTCAAATTGAACATTATGTCCATAAGAAACGCATTGTTGACATGGACGTTGTCAATCACGTTACATGTACGCGCCAAAGTGTTATTACACGTGTGGTCATACGATTTTTATGACACGACGTTATCCACTGATTCTAACACAGTGCGCCTATAGACGCAATGGAAAGTTTCCGTGTTTTATTCTGCAACAATTCACTGTCTCGGAGTGCGTGAGTCTAATTGCTGATGTCACTTGCATTACAGACGTAATTTTGTGACGTTTTGAGACGTTAGACGGTGTAACGTCTCTTTTTCTTTCTAAAATCGTCAGAAAAACGTACATTTACCTTCGATACAGTAAAGAATATTGGCGGGAGCATGATAGCGCTGGCAGGAAGGTTGGGAGAGTTTGAGTGAAAAGTATTACTTTTTCAGCGTTTTTGAGCGTTAGAATCGAAATAGTTCAGCTCTAGCATTGAATTGTTGAGTAATAATTCACTGTTGTCGGTCAGTTGTAAGTAGATATATCACTCGCGCTCCGCGCTCGTGATATGATCTACTTTACAACTGACCTCCGAACAGTGAATTATTACTCAACAATTCACTGCTAAAGCTGATCTATTTTTTAAATAACAGCGACGTCATGTGATAAATGTTATGTGCTTGCTGGGATAAGTCCTGCTCTTTGACCTTCTGTCATGTCTCTGTCCAGACGGGATAAGTCTTCCCAGCACCAGAAGCATGGAACTTTCATTTTGACTGCAGTTGTAGGTATACTTCTAGTCATAACACAAGATTTATTCATAGTCACATGGAGAGATTATCATTTACTGTCTTCGCTAAAATATACCGTATACGCGGTAATTTTCGCGGTGTTCCCTTTTTCGCGGCATTTCGCGGTCGCTTAGAAACCGCGAAAATTAAAATCGCGAAATAATTTCCTGTTTCTTACAAAGTATCTTATGTAGACACAGTGTTCATATATTCTGTTTCTATTCGCTTCGGTAATTGCAGGTTAATAAACGAACTGGCTCAAGTGAAAAAGAAGTAGTTTTGCTTTTCGCCCATGTTGCTAACCGCGAACACTTAAAAATCGCGAATATTAATGTTTATATTTTTAACCCTTAACCGCAAAAATTCGAACCCGCGAAATTACCGCGTATACGGTATATTTGCTATTGTTTTCTAATGAAAGGGGACCTTACGGCATGTGCATTGCTTGGTTTGGATGTTACGGCTCTTGGAGAGTATTTCTATCTATATCGATTAAAAACCATAAACGAGAGCCTTTAAGAGGAATGAAAACATTCATAAGAAAGAAGATCGGTCAGTCTACGTTGTTTTTGGCTATTAAATCCTCCACAGTGACCCTGCAATGGCCTGACAACGACAACCAGAGGAAAACATAATTGAGCCGCGGCACGAGAAAACCAACAATATGGTTGTGCGCCCAGCGCAGACTCAGATCAGCCTGGGCATCTGCCAAGACTGATCAGACTCTTTACTAAGCGCTTCCACAGTAGCTAAGGGCCTAAGCTACCTACATGCGGACAGTGAAGACTCTGATCAGACTGGGCGGATGCCTCATTGTAGGTTTTATTGTAAATTTCTAAACTTACGGTCGATTCAAAGACTGGTATATACCAAAAACCCGCCGCTTCAAGAGAGAAGTATAAGGAAAAGAGAGAAGTTAGAGATGAAAGGAAAACAATCCAAATAAACCAATTCCGCACCTGCTGCAGGCACAGCCGGCATCTGCGAAGTCTGATTAGAGCCTTATCTTTCCGCATGTACAATCCATAGCTTAATGTCCTTTTTCTCGCGACACCTATCAGTTATCAAAGCTACTAAAATATAAAAACCCTGATGATATAAACCGACCACATTTTAAACTATTTTTTTTATCTTTGTTATTGTAATTGATTGAAATGAAACTTCTGACGCTTATTTTTATGACAGTCAAAAATATTCTATACCTGTATAGTGCGTTATGCCATATTTCCCTTATTCTGTTTTCGACAGAGCCAATAAACTGCCATGCTATGCAGACCAGCAGTGGCCTATTGACCGAGACAATCGACAGCAGTATTCGCTCGGTCGACAGCCATTAACAATAGTATCATTTACCGCTTAATCGACAGTATATGTTATCCCCATTTCTATATTACATATACCATTGCATTTCTAAACCGTTTCTTCCTTTATATACTGCTCAAAATAAGTAAGGGATATTAAGACATTTAAGGCAGCAGAAGCAAGGAAAATAAGTAAATGAATATTAAACTATTATAATTCATATGACAAATATTCATACAGACCCTCAATATGAATAGTGATACGATTACGCTTGTCACGTGACCTAGAGTAAATTGGAAGTAGACAAGGGGTCGACACCCAAATTTCACACGAATCCAGCGCAGCAATGACTAATAGTTTTTATGCAAACTTTATTAAGACAGACGCCTAATGCCTCAGTTAACAAGATACACATACTTTTTTAATGCGGTTTTATCACAAGAGAAATTAATAGGCGTAAAAGATAACATTGTATGGTGAATTGTCTCACGTATGGTGACATTTGTAACAGCCCTTCACCTTAAATAACGCAATATAGCCTACCAAAGTGGGTGTTTTCAGTTTGGAAAAATATGGAGAATTTTATTATTCACTGAATCTGAGGATCCAAAAGAATTTATTTCCCCGATGTGAAATTGAGGTTTAGACCCCAAAGTCCTTTATGTGCTGCTCTAGATCACATGACATGCATTGACTATTTCTGTTTTAGTTGAATATTATTACTTGAATAGTGTTCTGTCAATAGACAACAATAAACTAACCCAGCCATTAATATTAACTTTTGTACACACTTTTATGTCATAATATCCCCTACTTTTTGTGAGCAGTATATGTGAACAAACCCAAAAATTTACAAACAAGTTGGTTGGAGATCATAAGCGAGCAGCACAGAACAGCGCATCATTTACGAACATAACAGGAGAAACAGCTTCTTGTCCCCTTATGCTAATTGTGCGCCAAGCTTAATATGACCGTAACTTCACTGATAACACAATCAGGCTCGCGGTAGTCTGCTAACAACAATGAGATACCCTTTGTTCAAGAGAAAGCTTGATAAACGTAATGACAACCAGACATATGAGCTACGACACGAGAAAACCAACAAAGGGGTTTGTGCGCCCAGCGCAGACTCAGAATAGCCTGGACATCTACACAGTCTCTTCACTCAGCGCTGTAAGGGCAGCTAAGGGTCCAAGCTACCTCCATGCGGACAGCGAAGACTCTGATCAGACTGGGCGGATGCCCAGGCTGATCTGAGTCCGCGCTGAGCGCAAAACCACTTTGTTGGTTTCTCGTGTCGCAGCTCATATGTCTGCCTTTATCTCAAGATAGTCTACATACACTCCCATAGGATCCTGCTGCACGAAGACTTGTAAGCCATACACGACTTGACCTCATAAGCCTAATTTGGTATATAAGACAAATGGGAGGGAAACGGTCAAAGAAAGCAGACGATCAACTATAAAGGGGAAACTTAATTATCCTGTATAGTCTATGTCACCTGAATTTAAGGTAATAAGGTAAGCCAAAAAACCAGCATCAGAATTTGATATATCTTCAATATATCTTCAATTTGATATATCTTCAAATATAACCGACGAAATATTATTACAAATACCAGTCAAATATAAGGGATGAAATATTATTACAAATACCAGTGAATTTGGTTGGTTGGTTGTGTTGGGTTTAACGGCCCTTTGAGACAATATTTCAGTCTATATCGGACCGTCTCCCAGAGAAAGAAGAGAGAAATGATCGACGGGAGACAAAATGTCAAAACAACCCCCACCCGCACCTACTGCAAGCACAGGAGGCCCTTGCCCTACTATTATCCAAATCAGTAGGACGCCCCGGCTCTGGAAGTTATACCCAGCACCATCGCACCACCAAAACTACCAAGGAATGACACTAGGCTTTTGATCCTTGCTTATATAGAAAGGTTGTATGCCAATGAGAAATGTGCTTTACTAGTGAAATAAACTGGTAAGTATTTACAAAGCCCTTTTCGTAGCCATATAACAAGAGAAACTTTGAAAAAAGAATTCGTAGGATCACAAGCATCATAATTGACTGGTATTAACCCCTTAATGCGCCAAAAAGCAGACTACAAAATTAACGTCTGCAGAGTTTCTAAAAATGTTTTGTCTTGGCGATATCATATTGAGAATTCGAACACTAGAGGCCAAACTATAGATTCAGATGAGGTGACTCATCATCTGGGTCTACACTGTTTGCGAAATCAACAATTTTAATTTTTGGCGCTTTAAGGGTTATCGAGCTTTTGCTATTTTGTCCCCTCGATATATTACAACCCATGCACGTATCACTTCTCGTGTAGAGGGTGGTCGGGTGCTGCGATGGTGCTATGTATCATTACAGTGCCGGGGCGTCCTACTGATTTGAAACATCGTAGGGCAAGGGCCTGCTGTGCTTGCAGTAGGTGCGGGTAGGGTTGTTTGGACTTTTTTCTCTCGTCTATCATGTCTTTTCTTTCCCCCTCTCTCTGGGAGACTGCCCGATATAGACTGAAATACTTTCTCAAAGGGCCGTTTAACCCAAATCAATCAATCAATCATTCAATAAATCAATTCTCATGTACGATATCTGTGCGGTACAGCTACGAAATACGGTAGTCAGCATATGCATACCCAGGGTGAGCACATTTAGCCGCTACACAACAAAACCAACAAAATGGCATATGCGCCCAGCGAAGACTCAGATCAGACTTGGCATTCGCCAAGTTTGATCAGAATCTTTGCTGTGCGCTTAAATGGTAGCTAAGGGTCTTATGCCCCAGTCATACACACACATTACGGATTGGGCGGATAGTCGCGGACTTTAAATCCACACACTTTGTGGGCGTGGTCTCTCTCCATATCGAATCCGTATGGTATCCGTATGGTATCCGCAGGGTCCGCAGGATATGCCACCAAATTTTGAAATGTTTAAATATTCAGGCACCGACGAGTTAACCATAATGATCCTTAACTGAAAGCATTTATCCGCATTTATCCGTATCTAATCCGTATCTCAACCTATCGTTCCGCGGTCCACCCAAAATGTATGGACAAATACGGTTTCATGCGGATTGTTACGGTTAGTTACGGGTCTCGTTCTGCGTATTGTTAAGGATTAATGCCCCAGTCAGATTAGCTGTTCGCAATTATCCTCACCAATACGTATCTGTCAGTACTGAAGTGTAAGTTATCCGTAAAGAAACGTATCTGAAGGTAAAAGTCCGTAAAAAAACTCCGAAAGAGACCCGTAACTAACAGTACTTGAAGGTAACGGTCTGCGCGAAACTGTATCAGTCCACAACTTGGGGTTGGGCTGCGGAATGATAGGTTTATATACAGATTAGATACGGATACGATATGGATTAGATGCGGATTATATATGGATAAATGCGAATGAATGCCTTCAATTACCTTTTGTTACGGATTAATACGGTTTACTCGTCCGCGCCTGAATTTTGAAAATTTTCAAAATTTGGAATCGGATCCTGCGGACCTTACGGATACGATACGGACAGTTATAGACTCTGCGGATGCGATACGGACCTTTACGAATAACACCGAACAGATACGGATGGGCCATCCGCAGATGCGATACGGACCATTACGAATAAAACCGGACATATACGAACGGGCCATCCGTAGCATCAACAACATCTTTCCGCATCTAGAAGTAACAGAAGGTAATGGATGGTAAGTAGTACGTATACATTCGTATCATCTGTCATCGTATTGATTCAAAGGGAAAATATCTGACCGCAGACATCCGCATTTATCCTTAATCATACGCATCTATACGTAACTGTATCCGTAAATTAATCAAGAAAATAAGCCACGCCCACAAATTCTGCGGATTACTGTGGATTTTTATCCACAACTATCCGCCCAGTCCGTAATGTGTGTGTGTGAATGGGGCATTAGCTAGCTCCATGCGGACAGCGAAGATTCTAATCAGACTCGGCGGATGCCCAGGGTTATCTGAGCCTTCACTGGGCGCACATGCTACTTTGTTGGTTTTGTCCTGTCGCGGCTCATTTAATGTCTGTTAGCAAAGAGCAATAATAAGTGTCGGATTGATCCAAACTATTAGAGGTATGGACGTACGGCGGCACCAGGTTTGTGCAACAGTCGTTTCGCACCGCTGAGGCACACCGGGAACGTCTTTACGAGAATTGAAACAGAACAGGATAATAGAGGTGGTTCCGATTATATTAATTTCATGTATGTTTATTTGTCTGTGTGATTCTGTTAAGCAATTCACACACCTGACACGGGCGCTTTTCAAAGGTCACTGTGTATGAGGTATTCTAAGAATTCGACGCTTTCATTTAAAGAATGGCACTTTACCATTATCAGTGCATATCTCTGAAGCTGTTTAATCACCCCCTAGTGTTTCGCTTCATTACACTCGACCTATGTTACAATTATACAATTAATGTACCCAACCGTTACAGACCTGAAATTCTTATAAAGGTTGATCTACTTTTTTCTTTCTTTTGCTGCATGTACATTCCATTCCAGTTTTCTCGAGTCATGCGTCCATCACTGTCTATGGTTAACCATTTTGGAACTATTCACCCTATCTGTAAATTGACAAGAAAAACTTCTTGGTTCACAAATTAAAACCACTATCACAAAGTTATGTTTTCCCTAACCTTGGGAGTTTCATATGAAGTAACCAAGTAAGTTCAAAGAGGTCACGTGAAATAACGACACCGGACGCTAAGTGATAACTATGGCCCCGTCCCTAGCAATTTGTGCTCGGCAGGTGAGCTAAAAAGAAATAAGGAAATTGAAAAATAGCTCTTCTGTTATAATAGTTAATGTGCGTTTCTATGATCACCTTTTGTAAGTTCATGTCTGTCAACGCAACAATTATTGTCTTTGTTGTAACACGTGTTCTTCAACTTAAGGAGCCCTTCCATAACCATTACCTGTTATTATTATTCAGCTTCTAGTTTACATTTTCCTGCTGATAATTTATGTTACACCGAAAGAGATGAGAAAAAATGTTATTTATAATCCGATTCCACTGCTAACGAGAAATAAATCGGTGTATTAGTAACTGAGTTCAAATAAGTTCTTAGGAAGAGCAAAAGAACACCATATCCATGTGACTTGCATATAAGATATCAGCTCAGTACGTGGTTGAATCCGGCCTGTAATCAATCGCATGACGACACCATTCTTCGAAAGCTGGCTTAATATTTAGCAAGTTTTGCTTAATTGAGTCCATTCATGGTCAGTAATGAAATGTGCAAAAACAGGCCACGCCCCCCTGGCACCAGCATCGCCGAAGTTCAGTTTCAAAATGACCTTGAATGAGTTCAGTGATCGCAAAGGACCAGAAATGATATAACCAATCTGCACTATTGTTACATACGGGCAGACCGTTTACGAACGCAAACCCTGTACAAGTGCAGTATCTTGTCCACTTTATCACCTTAAAAATATTTCATGGCAGTTTTCCGTTTGGTTTAAACATATTTATTTAGCTTATTCTGTTAACATATATATATGTATACATATATAAACGATAGTAAGATAAGTAAGATATCAGTACAAGCTATGGAATTAGAACGGAAGCAATGTGCTTATCGAGTTCGTCTCCCTCAGTCTCTTCAGTTTATTGATGCACACCTGGTTAACTATGTTTTCAAGGATGTTAGAAAATGAAAAAGAACTGTTTCAATATGAAATTGTAAATGAAATTTGTAAATGAAGGTCATTCTGTAATTATAACCCTTTTTCGTATCGAAACAGCTCATTCAAGTAGCTAAGAAGGCAATGATCAGGAACCCATCACACTCAACTTCCATATCCACACCAAATGGGAAAAGTAGATAATGAAGACGGTACATGGAGCAAACTAATACTATGTCAGCTTTTTCCCAGCAGATGGCTACATGGCTATCCTAAATGATGAACAAAAAGTAAAGACTAATTGAAAGCCGACAAACAATGGCAATTATAATAAATCACAACAGCAGCACCGCCTTGAAACGGTCAGAAATGGGGAGGGGCGGGGTAGGGGAGGCTTTATATATCTCGTTTACGTTATGTTCAATTATTTTCTCTTCAAGATGTAAACATTATAACTTTATTTTTCTAAAAGTGGATTTAGTTTGGGTGATTGTATAGAATGCCTCATTCAAATATGATTGGCACGTAGTTGTCTGTCGAAAATGACGTCATTTCTGCCTCTAAAATGAAAGTATGGCCTGATAGTATTTTCATGGACATAGATCCATGGAATGTGAATGTTAGAGGCACAATAAAACTGAAACACACGGAGAAAAAGCAGAACTGCATTAATAAAGGAACCTCTCTGTCAGAATTCTGAGTTTGTAGGACGAGTACGTACAGTGGACATTATTCACATGGTCAACACGATCACAAGAAGAGTAAAGGACACCACCCTATAAAAAGTTAAATAGGAACAGTGGACAAAGCTGAAATAACGCTAGATATATACTTTGGTCTTGTTTATTATTTGGATTTCTTAAACGTTTTCATCTGTCGAATGTCTACTTAAGATCAAAATTCTACAAGAATATGTTGTCATAATCTGCACTTGACATTAAGCTCATTTTGCATTGGCATTCACATTATACCTCACAGATGTCATTGGATAGAATAAAATCAATTTTCCTGTTTTCCCTGAATATTTGAAATTAATAATTATATCCTTCCAACTTTGAAACGGACAAGTCTGGTGTTTAGATAATTTATTGACAAAACGTCAGAAAAAGGAACAAAAATATTCAGACTATCTCCTTTTTAGCTGCGTTAGATCATCATTTGCTCACCCGCCACATTTGTTCAACGATGTGAATGGTGGTCGCTACGCTAACCTCTTTTATCACTCTGAATAAAGGTAGTGGAAAAGCTGCGACCTTTTACCACGTCACAAAAGTTTCTGTGTATGACAGGAACGGGGGGAGGTAGGGAAGCTACCACTTTTTCAAGGAGGTAGGGAAGCTACCGCTTTGATAAGCTAAAACAGTGGGAGAGGGTTTGGGACTTTAATAGTCTGATCATGTCAGGGTATGAAAATAATAATCATATTTCTAGCAAAAAGAAATCAAACAAACAGGACAAAGAAAACCAACATAATTATCTCTAATTCATTAGAGTAGCGCATCTACAATTCACTTTTGAATTTGAAAAATTCCAGTTATCTCCAGAACGAACTAATTGTATTTTCACCAGAATGCACATATGTGCAGGCTGTTTTAAACATACACATTTTCCATGTGCCTTAAGTTAATTTAGTAAACTCTTTGGAGAAGCAACTTTACCAGTTTATTTTCTTGCTGAATGGGAGTCACCTCAGCGGAACCTTCACAATCTATTTTTAAAAGGGCTTCGTCGTCCAGGGAATCAAACAGGATGTCACAAAAGCTGTATTTCTTTGTAACATTTGCCGAGAAAACAAGTAAATGAAGCCATTTGCTTAAAACAGACTTGATCATGCCGCGTTCTTATTTGTCACTTTGCACTAACTCACTGGAACGTGCAGCAGTGAGTAATTGAATGAGACCGTTAGGTCTTCAGACTAGAGTTAAAACAAAGTCTGGCAAATAAATGGCAAATAAATGTGTAGACTAGATTAGAAGATGTACAAGTCTATTGCACTTTCACAAATTGAATATAACATGGTGTTAAATTCCATTTAAATGCAAACAAACGTCATTTCTTTACAGAACATGGAGTTTCTATTATATTAAATTCTACTCAACAGCATTTGAAGTTATTTTTGAGAACTCTTTAGGGAGCCGAGTGATTTTTAGAAATATAGAAAGTCGTTTTAACATTGTGGAGAAACACTAAGAAAACAGGTCTAAACTAAGTGCACAGTCTTAACTGGTGATTTATTTTAAAGTCGATCCAGTCACCGGGGGTTCTGTTGGTGGACATTTTTAGTTCCTTGGATCCGGTGTAAATGTTTCTATAGAGTCTTTCTAATTACAGTGTTTTGTTCTTGATTACTTGATATTGATTCATTGATGAGCTAGAACATTATATAGACATATTCCTACCAAATTTGGGTGATTTGGTGGTGCGATGGTGTTGGGTATCACTTCCAGTGCCGGGGCGTCCGACTGATTTGGATAATAGAAGGGCAAGGGGCTACCATGTTTGCAGTAGGTACGGGTGGGGGTTATTGCGACATTTTTTCTCTCGTCTATCATTTCCTCTCTTTGGGGACGGCCCGATATAGACGATATAGACTGAAATCTGTCTCAAAGGGCCGTTAAACCCAAAACAACCAACCAACAAATCCATACCAAATTTAGTGCGACAGACGCGCGTTTCTGTATCTATCTTCTTCAGTGTCGCTAAACCCCAAAAGTTTGAAAGAAGATGAAGAGCAGGTCTCGGCAGGCAACGAGCATCCCTCTCCGGGCCACACTTACTGTCGCGGGACACATTATCTGCAGACATCGTGTGAGAGACGCCGACGTATTAACTCGCGAGCGTACGCGTCTGATGTCTAAATATCTGATTAATCTTGGCAGAAACTTGGACGAGGGTTGACGCGTCTGTAAACCATTTTAAGCCCCTCAACCCCCTTCGCAGTAATACAGAATGTATCAATGCATTTTTCATTAATCTTTGCCATTGTAATTTTGCTTTTATCTGAATATCAGGTGAACACGGTAGAACAAATTGCGAGGGTGGACTCCTCAAAGTAAAACGATAGGCAATGATCAATCTGTTTTAAGCATGCTGACCCAACCTTCGGTATATTTATTACAGACCATCCAATGATAGGTTTTTATGTTGGTTCAACTTTGTTCTTTAGACCGAGCAGGAGCCCGACGTATCTGTTTGATGCTGATTTTACGAAGTGTAGGTGCATTCGGAAGGCGTTGATTGCTTTTCTAGTTATGGGGTTACAGTGTCACAACAATGAAAAAACATATTACTCGTATCGGCCTTTATTTGTGCAGTGTTCGGCCTTTGATGTGTTTCGTACATTGGATATCCGCATATGGTTCACCTTTGGTGTACACGGAAAGTTAAAATTAAATGTGCAACCTGAAGATGACGGTAAAGAACATTCCCAGACACATCTCAGAGTTGAAGCAGTTTTCAAGAGTGCATATTTTGGCAATTTAACCCACGTGCCTAATATCATTACTCAAGAAAGTGGGCTAACAGCACAGATTTAAAACTTTACGTTTTCTTGTTTAGTATGAACACAACAGATCAGCTTAATATCGATAAGATTAATCTAGATTAAATCAAGGTGAACTCAAATGGGATAACCATCTAACTTAATCTAGACTGATATTTACGTGTATACTGAACATCAAAAGAAACGCATACAATGTATACGCCGAATTTATTTGAAGGTATAGTTATAGGCTCTTATTTAGACATCTAAAGTTACTTTGTTTATGATATTCCGACAGAATGAGCACCTTAACGCATTGATATTCCGTAAACCGCTTGCGTTTGTGATGGGGTTAAACCTGAAGTTACCATACTTTCAGAAGCGGGATTTTTAATTCCATAAAATGCTCAGCCCTTTATTTTCTCTAGACATAATGTCCGCAGCAAGGGTAAGAAACAGTGAAAAATCAAAGCAATTGAGCCTTGCGTTTTAGAGAAACAATTAGGTGAAAGTTGGCAGTAGAAACAGTAACAGTGGCTTACAATTGGATTTCCCATAGACCCTTTAACGCTCTGTATTTTTTTTAAAGAACAGAAACCATTCATACGAAGAGGTTAAATGAATTAACAAGAGGAAAATAGAATTTTTCGTAGCACTGCAGTACTTTTGATGTTATTGGACTTCCCAATTTGCTATTTGTTTAATTGCAAGGGAGACTATTTGACAAGTGTTCAACTTCAAACTGCTGTCATGTTTCTAAGAAGAATACCATGGTAATAAAACCGACGTTTTTTCGGGTGTCAAAATTGGGTGTTTAATCAGACCAAACTCAGTCGGTGATGACAAGATGAATGTATTTAAAAGGGTGTCCTACAAATATAACAAATGACGAACATATACAATCAAGACACACAAATCTATGATACATTAAAAATAAAAGCAATATTGCTTCCGAACAAAGCAAAGTTACTTCTTACTTACTTGACAGACATTTTACACGGACAGACCGGAATTTATTTATGCACAAGCCCTTTATATATTTACTAATTTGATCTCTATAATATTTATATCTCACTGATCACTGAAATGTATCAATTTACATGTATACTGTATATTTATATGACTTGATCAAGTCTTATGCAAAAGGTGTCTTAAAATCAGGCAGGCATCGAAAAATTGAGGATACATTGAAATGTCACAGGAAGTCACGGTAAACACTTAAACTTCATACTGTCAAAAGTCACTCAATAAAACCATGTCTTACCTGGTTAAACAACCATCGCCAGATTGATATAAATGAATATTTATGCAACTAACCAATGAATGGTTAGAATAAACTGAAAGTCACTTTATGCGGGAAGCAAAAAGGACATTTTCAAAATACAACGAAGTTGCCGCCGAGCAATACAAAATGTTTTTTTCAGTGCAGTGACGTATGTGCAAAGGGCGATAATTATTAATGTCAGTAACCAATCACACACATCCTTCCTTCCGCAATCATTAACACGAAATGTGATTGGCCACATTCAGGTTCTATTGGCTTATTTCGCGTGTTATGTGAATCGGAACTCGGAATCACCGAAACGATAAAATCCATCCTATGACATTCTGCCCCGCTTGGGAAAAATGTCTCCCGACATTTTGAACAAACAATTTAAAATCAGGTGACAACAGCTGAGTGTAATAATCTTTTTACATTAATTATCACAGTTTTGCTTTTATTTGAAACGAATGATGAAAATGGAATAATGGAAAAATGAAATGCTTGTGAATAAACTTCGAAGAAGCTTATTATATATAATGATATTCAAACAATGTCCACAAGCAAGCTCAAATCGTAAACTTTTATCATCCATTACTTTAAGTATTAAATGTTGACATAAACTGCAGAATTCACTATTTAGTAATCTCTTAATAACGTCAACTATCAAACAAAATACAACTTACTGGAAATAGCAGATTTATATCTGCCTGACAGCGAATTCAGAAAACTCGCCAAAAGCACGAAACACATAGTACTATGAAAGAAACAAGTGAAATCGAAGTGACTTCACAGTTATATAATACTCTGGACAAAACTGACATTTCATCCAAATTTACACAGAAGTTTACGACATAGACAATGACTTGCTTATGAAATATCAAAATGTATTTGCATGACAAAGTTATCAAACTCTGTTCAATCACACAAAATTTTACACTCAGCATATTGTCATTGGTTAAAATCAATATCAAGAGAGAAATAGCTGAATTTTCATATGACATTCTCCCCTGCACTTCAATAAAAATAAAAACTGATCAAGATAAAATCACACAAAATACTCAACCACGTCAGGGTTTTCAACATTCTGCTGATACACCCATTCGCCGTAACGAGTGGGTGCTTGTCTGTTCCGTCCGGAACGACGTGGTTTAGGAGAGGCTGGGGTAATATGAGAGGAGGCTGGAGAAGTATGAGAGGTATTTATGGTGCTATCTGGACCTCTGGAAGAATAGCTACTCCGGACATCTGAAGAAGATAAACTTCTATATGCAGGGCCTGAGGAATTAATTGTTATATTTGAAATATTACTGTCCTCATTTCGGCCTTGAAAACTCTGACTTCTGGAAACATTTCTACCAGAATTATTCGACACAGCCGAATGATTCCGAGTACCACTAGGTCTCCTTCTATGAGGTGGTATATACACAGTTGTTTCCTGTGGTCTTCTAGAAAGACAGTCGGCATCCCCGTTGGACCTGCCACTTCTATATGTTAATTTAAAATTGAAGCTACTCAAAGAAGCTAACAACCTATGACTTGTCGCATCCAACTTGGCCGACGTCAGTACATAGGTCAGGGGATTGTTGTCAGTACGAACTTCAAACTGATTACCATAGAGGTTATCATGGAATTTTTTGGTCACTGACCATTTTAAACATAAAAATTCCAACTTGTGAGCAGGATAATGCCTCTCACTATTTCTTAATCCCCTGCTAGCATATGCAATGACTTTTTCTTGCCCATCTTGGACTTGGTACAACACTGCACCTAAGCCATCTGATGAAGCATCAGTATTTAAAAGAAAAGGTTTGCTGAAGTCAGCATATGCTAAAATGGGAGGAGAAGACAATTTCTCCTTCAAAGTATCAAATGCACTTTGTTGGGCTACACCCCATTCCCACGGAACCGAAACTTTCTTTTTCTTCTTCGAAACGGGTTTCTGAGTTGGGTGGCCTACCAACAGATCATTCAGAGGCTTAACTATCTTTGCGTAGTCCTTAATAAACCGCCTATAGTAGCCGGTGAAGCCCAAAAACGATCGAAGAGCTTTGACATTGTCAGGTGCTGGCCAAGTGGCCAAAGCATTTAATTTATCTGGGTCAGTTTCTACTCCAGATTCACTGACCACATGTCCTAAATATGTAACTTTGGTCTTAAAGAACTCACACTTACTAGGTTTAATTTTAAGACCATGTTGCTGTAATCTCCAGATGTTCCTCAAAACTTTGAGAAAAAAATAGTATATCATCTAGAAAGATTAGACACTCTTTGAGATTAAGCTCTCCCATACAGCGTTCCATCAAACGCTGAAAAGTGGCTGGCGCATTGGTCAATCCGAAGGCCATACGATTACACTCGTAGAACCCCAGATTGCCAACACTAAAAGCCGTCTTAGCCTTATCATCCTCATTCATTTCAACCTGCCAATACCCACTTCGTAAATCTAACTTAGTGAAGTATTTGGCACCAATTAAGGTATGAATTGTATCATCGATACGAGGCAGATTGTATGAATCACGGATGGTCCGACTGTTGAGTTTACGAAAGTCAATACAAAATCGCAAACTGCCATCTTTCTTCCTTACAAGAACCATATTTGAAGAGTACGGACTTTCAGACTCACGGATAGCTCCAGCATCGAGCATTTCCTTGAGATGCATGCGCACTTCTTCAAATAAACCTGATTGGATAAAGAGTCCCTTGTTGGGCGCCATTGTCAAAATTGGGTGTTTAATCAGACCAAACTCAGTCGGTGATGACAAGATGAATGTATTTAAAAGGGTGTCCTACAAATATAACAAATGACGAACATATACAATCAAGACACACAAATCTATGATACATTAAAAATAAAAGCAATATTGCTTCCGAACAAAGCAAAGTTACTTCTTACTTACTTGACAGACATTTTACACGGACAGACCGGAATTTATTTATGCACAAGCCCTTTATATATTTACTTATTTGATCTCTATAATATTTATATCTCACTGATCACTGAAATGTATCAATTTACATGTATACTGTATATTTATATGACTTGATCAAGTCTTATGCAAAAGGTGTCTTAAAATCAGGAAGGCATCGAAAAATTGAGGATACATTGAAATGTCACAGGAAGTCACGGTAAACACTGAAACTTCATACTGTCAAAAGTCACTCAATAAAACCATGTCTTACCTGGTTAAACAACCATCGCCAGATTGATATAAATGAATATTTATGCAACTAACCAATGAATGGTTAGAATAAACTGAAAGTCACTTTATGCGGGAAGCAAAAAGGACATTTTCAAAACACAACGAAGTTGCCGCCGAGCAATACAAAATAATTTTTTCAGTGCAGTGACGTATGTGCAAAGGGCGATAATTATTAATGTCAGTAACCAATCAAACACATCCTTCCTTCCGCAATCATTAACACGAAATTTGATTGGCCACATTCAGGTACTATTGGCTTAATTCGCGTGTTATGTGAATCGGAACTCGGAATCACCGAAACGATAAAATCCATCCTATGACAATAACCGCACATTAGAGTTGCGTTTTAGAAACAATTTGTTAAACTGCCAAAGGAAAGACAACTCTTACAATAACATTGAATGCTTCACGATAAATTGAGATAACTCTTTAATCAAGGTTTAATTTTACAAGAAGCTAAGTTTATATTGTTGGCAGACGTCAGTAGCATTTTCTGCTCTCTATGATTAAAAACCATAAATCAGCCGACAGAAGAAAACTGAATCTAAACTTGTAGGCGTTTCTTTTGATGTTCAGTATACTGCAAGTGTGAACAGTCCTTTGTATGTCGACTGTTTCGGGTGGGAGAAGATAGATACGAATGAGTTTCCCGGCGTGCCGATCCCTTGCGTCAATGTTTTCTTGTTTTTAACGTGTCTGCTTTTTGTTGATCTTCGACAATTTGTTGGGTTGTTGCCGCAGGTTAGGTAGCCATTTACTGCTGTCACGCCCTGCTTCTTTTCTTTTCTCTTGGTGTTGTAGGTGGGATTTGCAATGTGGTTGTAGTAGTTGCCAAGCATTTCTGCCATGTTTGCCTTAAATCTAACCGAAACATTCTTTTTGTTGAGAAAGGCCCTACACTGAGTCTATAAAATAAAATAATACAAGTGAGTTTATTTTTATTTAGTATGATTCTGAAATATATAGGAATTAAGGGTTTTGTATTGAACAACGATTGTATTGATTGCGATATGAAAACAATATTGATACATAAGCGGTATATGTAACACATATGTAGAAATAGTAACATATATATACTGTTCACAAAAAGTAGGGGATATTTGGGTTTCTTGCTGTCTCTCAGTCACTACTGTATACATAAGCAAGTGTTGGGTATATCATGTCAATCCTCTATCACGAGTGTATATCGTAACATTGGACAGCTTGATATTTATGCTTGAACGACAGAGCACGTGGGCATGGAAATGATATGGGGTAGCATGTGAATTTTAACAGCAGTAGGAAACCGGTTAATTCATGCATGATTTCGACAAAACTCTCGATAACACCTATTAAAGTGTAGTGCGAAACAAATTCATAGCTTGTTACGATTTTGGCATCATGAGACGGCTTACGGCAGCCGAGCGTTGGAGAGCAATTGGTATGCTGCAGACCGGAAGTACACAGTCGCAGACTGCAAATGTCATCAATACGTCACAGTCAGTTGTCAGTCGATTGTGGTTACGCTATCAAAGGACCGGCGCAGTAGCAGATTTGCACAAAAGTGGACGCCCAAGGAGTACCAGCCGTCGTGACGACCGCCTGGTTGTCAACCAAGCGTACGTAACAGGTCGCTTACATCGACAGACCTACAACAATACCTACGCCGTGTAAGAGGGGTTACAGTTTCCAGGCAGACCATCAGAAATCGTATTCATGTTGGTGGATTACGCGCACGACGTCCACAAATTGTGTTGCCGTTGACAGCTAGACATCGTAGAGCACGTTTTGCATGGTGTACACAGCATCGTCGATGGAACATTAATCAATGGTCGCATGTTATGTTTAGCGATGAATCCAGGTTTGCCTTAGACTTCCTTGATGGGTGTAGGAGAGTCTGGCGTCGTACCGGTGAACGTTATACAGACCCTGCAAGAGTGGCCCATGATCGATATGGAGCAGGATCTGTTATGGTGTGGGGTGGAATCACTATGACTGGAAGAACGGACTTGCATGTGTGCATAGGCAGAGTTACAGGACTGTATTATCGTGACGATGTGTTGGCTCCTCACGTTATTCCGTTTGCTCGACGCCATGGCCATGGATTCATCTTTCAGGATGATAACGCAAGGGCTCATCGGGCAAGAGCTGTCATGGAGTATCTCCAACGACGGAATATTTACACTCTACCTTGGCCAGCGGTGAGCCCCGACCTATCACCCATCGAACATATGTGGGATATCCTTGGAAAACGTGTTCGAATACGTAATCCTCTGCCAAGGACCCTAGGTGAGCTCGGTGCAGCGCTACAGGAAGAGTGACAAAGAATCCCTCAGGTCACCATTCGTCGTCTTATTGGTAGTATGAGACGTCGTTGCACTGCATGTTGTGACAATCGAGGCGGTCCTACACGTTACTGAGCACGTGTGAAAATTGACGTTCACGCTTAGGAGATTGGCTGCCGTGTAACTGGATTATTTCTTCACCCCTGGATTCAACTTTCGAATCGATTTGTGGAATTTTGTTTGTTCTTTTGGATGAAATACATTTTTCAAAGGTAACTTTTTATTTATTTGCCAAAAGTCAGTTTTAATGTAGAATATCCCCTACTTTTTGTGAACAGTATATATTACAGAAGTGGTCACACATATGTTCAAGTGGTAACACATATGTACTTTGGAAACACATATGTACAAGTAAAGAGGCAACAGACGGACAACAAAAATATAAGCAATATCCTAGACTAGACTATTCGTGGATTTAGCGGTTGTGGTTAGTGAAATCATATGCAATCGTATAAAGCGATAAGCTCAAACTGATACAATCTCGATTAAAAAATGAAATAGGCTGCTCTTAAAGTAAGCAGGTCCAACACGCTTTGCCAGCAAAGAGGTTTTTGACACGTATCTACTTGTTCAGCTTTTAGAAATATTACAGCCCCAGACTTTGTGTGTATTTATGGCAATCATAATAAGCAAACTTGACTTTGAAACCAAAATTATTTTCCCATATTCTTTATCATGAATCAGGCGAGACCAAAAAAAAGCAATGATTCCTAAGCAGCATGCATCCTTTTCACTATCTTAAATGTTTTATTCCGATAATCATGGAAGATTTACTGGTTAACAGATATTTATGATTTATGCATGATAAGATACTATCGTGTCCCCAGATTAGAAGGTAAATTTGCTTTCAGTCTGACTGAAAATAACTGCAGAATTTAGATCATAATAAACTTAAATTAAAAATACTAACGGCAACGTAACGGTATCAATGGTATAATTTTAATAATTTCAAACAGACAAACCTTCGCCTTACTCGACTCCTTAACCTGGTATGTTGTGATTCGGTTCTGCAAAAGCAACTCGACAAAAAACGTAAGTTTGAATGATTGTTATAAGCTGTACATGAAAATGGTATAGTCCAATAAAAAAGGCAAAAAAAAAAAAAGAAAAAATAATAATTACAATAAAAAAATAGTCTTTTTTCCGAATTGTCAGCCTTAGGCTTCCTTCAGGAATGATAAAACATTTATTCTATCTAAGTGGCATCCATTTTTCAGGAAGTGAGTAATGTTGGTCAACATTACTCACTTCCAATAAGATGGATGCCACTTAGCTAGAATAATTGTTTTATCGTTCCTGAAGAAGGCCTAAGGCCGAACATTCGAAAAAAAGGTGTTTTTAATTCATTGACTTTATGATTTGTTCCCTTTGGAATAATTATTTGAAAGATAAAATAAGATAAATTGATAAGCGTCGCATGAAAGGAGACCTTGTGGCATTTGCAAACAAGAAAACTAAGATAAGCCTTCGCATCCGCGTTGTCATATCAGACGTTCTATTTTCGCCTATACAATGTGTGAATGCTAGGGCATCTAAATAGTGAAAAGTAGACACTTTTGTCAGCTTGTGCAGATTCACAAATAAAATATGACTGTACGACTTTCAGTCATTTCGAAATCGACGCCAATCAAATATAGATGAAAGGAAAAGGAAACATTTTCATACAATGTATGAATGCTGGGATACCTGAAAAGTGATAAGTAGAGAGTAATGTCAGTTTGTTGTCGTTTTTAGTTTTCTCTCACTTCTCAATAGGGTCAACTCTAAAAGGAAAGAACTTGCTCCTCCAAGAGCAAATCCAAGAAGGCGCCAATTTGTCAAGGCTTCGTCGTCTACGAAAGCAAACAGGAAGTAACGCAAAGTTTCTCTTACCCTCTGAATAAAATGGAGGAAAAACATAGGGATGTAACCATGCACATTTAAGAATTTCTTTCTTTTTTCAATTTCAGATACAAAAGAGTCCTTTTCAACCGTTCAGAGGTGAAAAGTTTAATTGCATAAGACAAAACATAAGATCTGTTTATCAGATTATGTAGCTATTATTCTGTCATTCTGGGATGTTTTTATGACATATAAAATAGAACAAGGAATCCAACAAATGAGAGGAACAGCAAAAACCACTGTGAGCAGTTACCGTTTATTTCTTTTTACGCCATCCACTGTGTGTAAAACATCCCATCTGTCAGTACACTCATTGTTTTTGTATGTACTATCATATGAGTATGTTTATTCCAGGGGCGTAACTAGGGGCAATTTCATAATACGCACAACCATGTTTTATTCTCTACTTCTTGAAGGGAAAGCTAGTATTTCAGCCACTTTGGTAATTGGTATTGAAATCTTGTCTAATTTATAAATTTTCAGCATGCAAATTTTCAGGTGTGTTTTGAAATTTTGTCAATTTTGACGAAATTTCAATACGCACTTGTGTATTTGCCGTATACGTAGCTACGCCCTTGTATTCGCTCAGGATTTTGTTGGCTGAGGTCTTAGAACCTGCACATTAGCACGAGCCTTTGCAGTAAAATTATTAAAAGTATGAGTATTTGTACGAGTGGGTGCAATTGCGGCTTCAAAAGACTTAACAGACGTTTATTTAGTATTTGATACCGAGCCGAACAACAGAAAATACATTAAATTCCAAGTCGAACAGCTTATTTAAAACAAGAGTTTCTTATCATTATATGAGTCTACTTGAGAGGTCTGTGTCTGACAATTCTGTGCTATTGCTATTCTGAATGCTACTAAAACGTTACCATAAGAATCACAGAGACCAGTTATGAACTTATGGTAAAAATCTAAAAGGCATTAGAGATCTAAATAAATATTTGAACTTTGCAAATTAGCAAAGCACTTCAATAACCTCTAAATGCTAACGATGCAGTAAATGGGTTCATACAGATGAAAATTAATTATTTTGTATCGCTTTGAAAATTATATGGATATAATAACAGATGGTATAAGATAAAGTTCGATAAACTGTTCTTTAAATTGCAGCAATTAGTTTAAGATAACATTTCTTGAAATTACAAGGCACGCTAGTCCTATATAGACAAAGCTTCTGACATGGTTTTTGATATTCTCTATATGGGCATGTAAATTTAAAGAGTAACTACACTTCAGGATCTGTCTGAATCAGATCCCAAGCCCTATCCCCAACATCAAAGGAAAAGATTGACAAAGACATAAATTACGAGTGATAAGCCGAGTCAGCAGCTCTTTCCCAAATAGGTGGCAACTCAGCTATCGTTATTGAACTAAATAATTTAGACCAACAGAAGGGTTACAACAGACTAAGCAAATTATACGACCATTCCTTTCGAAGTTTTGATCGGATTGGTGACGTAGGAAAAACTACCCAAAAGTGACTTTTTGTCCTTCCCAACTCTTATTGCCAAAATAATTGTTTGCCTTTTCGGTTTCCTTTTAAATCAAGTCAATTAATACATCTTTTTTTATCAAGTATTATTCTGCATGTATTGTGTTAGATAAGTTGCAAGTTTTCTGAATACAATAACAAGAATAGTATGTAATCATGCATTCCATCTGGAACATGCTGTGATACAACAGAGATAAGTAATGGATACAAGATAACCATCTATAATACATAGATATGTATTTTGTCTTGTAGGCTAATTGAGACCAGGTATTACATAATTGGCAGGCAGGTAAACATTACCAGAGACATCCTACAGAATATAACAGCCATTCCGCTGTACATTTTTTTACATTATTTCATTTACCAAAAAAAAAAAGCTTGTGCGTGTCTGCCATGACCCAAGAATAATTCAATCATTTCCTAGGGTTGCACTACAGAGATGGTAACAAAGAAGAGGTTGATCAGACAGTATGAAATATGCATTGTTCAAATAATGTATTAGAGTGACAGGTTGCAGATTCGTACCGATTACAGATTCGTACGCTAGTAGACCTAAGACCCCTGTTGCGTTCTGCATATGAATTAAAGCGAATTTAAAAAATACGAGCAATTAAACAAGCAATTATGTCAATAGTTTTCAGTGCATTTCAGTGTGGGTTGCGGTTATAGCAGACATTTGTTTCGAACTACTATTGCAACAGCCTTTTCGAAATGGGATCAGAACCTTCGTCCTCAGCTTCTGCAATGTTTGCGTTTTACTTAATTTGGCAATGCTATTTTGACTGATATAAGGAGAAAATGTCATTATCGGACTATGAGAAAATTGAAGATTTGACAATGCAGTCATGCGCTGAATTTAAATAGAAACGAAGTGTATTACAAGTAGTCTACGCTGTTTAAGCTAGAAATATTCAACGAGTTTTGCTTCTCAATACCAGACCGGTTACCGTTTGCTAAGTTAGGTGAGGGAGGTGCTTGGCATAACTGGAAGGCAGTTACAGACTACTTCTGTGTATGAGTCGAGATCAGAGATTACTCTGATCATACTAACATGCGTTACTACATGCCCAATTTTCAAATTTTGTATCACGATGTGTATCCCCGACACGAGTTTCATATGTTTGAATTAGGGAGAAGAACTCTATAAGCACCCAGCTTTCGTTCTAATCCCAAGATTGTATTGTATATTATATATATGTATGTATGTTACAATTTAAAAACGAATAAAATAATTATGTTTAAACCAATTGGGCAGTACATGTACTTGCAATGACTAGCAGTACTAAAGCGAAAGTAGATTTTTGCTTGCTGTGCCTTGTTTCAAAGTTTTCCATGTTTTTTTTTTCTTCTAGGATTCTCTAGTAAAACATGTCTCATTACTCTGAAATGCTGCTGTTCTGTAAGTAATTCACATCTGTAATGTTCAAAATAATGATCTTGTCTCAGTTGAGTTTAATATGTCTTGACACTGATTTCTGGAGTGTGTGGGGGTAATTTGAAAGTTCCGTTTGCATCAGTTTACATGTTATCTTGGATAAGAACTGCATTTTCATGAATTTGATTGTTTTAAATTATAAGCCGGATGCCTTCGAAACCTGGGGAAAAGCCTCATTTTGGGAAACTCAAATTGAGTTTTCGAAGAGATTTTAAGGCGCGACACAGTGTCATCTACAGATTTCACCACTGCTGACTGTAAAAAAGGCCTTCAAAAATCTCTTTTGCTTCTTAGCTTGCTATCAGCTCTAAACGTCTACTCTAGAAAGCAGAAAACTGCATTGATTTTCAATTTTGAAACCCTTTAGTGTCCTAATTGCTAAAAAAAATTGCATATTTTTCTTGAGAATTTGGGGGTGTACTTCCAAGAATGAGTGTAAATTCTTGAAGAATGACCATTATTTCATGTTTTGATTTATTTTAGCTGCTGAACAGTTTGAAGTTTCAAGTTAAGAGCGAAAGAGTTGTGTGCATGAGCATATGTTCCATCAATATGAGGTAAACATTTTGCTTTTTCGTAAAAAAAAATCTGTTTTTAAACTCCGGCCAGAGTGACCTGAAGCGAATAATTTAGCGCCCTGTTGAAGGAAATCCAATCATTCAAATTTTCTAAAACTTGGAAACTGTCTTGAAAAAAGCCTGAAGTTTGAATTCATGCAGGACTTATTGGATTTTAAAGATTTTGGGTGTAGTATAGAGGTGCAAATACCTAATACGCCATCCGATTATGGGTACACAAAAGTTTTAGCCCACAATTTGAATACATCAAAACATCAGCTGCAGCTATTGGCTGAAAACGGAAGCTGAGTTAATGTTATTATTTTTTCTTCTTAATTCAAGGGAGGTGCGGTAGCCGAGTGGTTAGAGTGGCTCGGTTGTTGTGCAGAAAGTCGCCGGAAGGTCGTGAGTTCGCGGCTAACCGTCGCCATCCGACAACTGGAAAACTCTCTCTGTCAACCCAGCAGTAAATCGGTACCTTTTTCGAATTAGGGAAGGATAAGGCAGCGAAAGGAGAAGGATGGGCTCCGCCTTTCATCAGCTGTGCCCAAGATACAGTGGGTCTCTACCCCCCACTGCCCCTACGGCTATTAGGTTATGGGAAACCTTTACCTTTACCTTTTAATTCAATGGTTGAACATGTAAAATCAGGGAGTTGAATTATTTAATGTTTACCAGTATTTTTGTTTTGACAGTTATTTTCAGTGAAAATCAGTTCCGCAGACGGATGTTGGGTTTCGGTTTACCCGGCTCTCTTAAATGCAACATAGGGCATTGTTTTTCTTGGCTTGTTTAAATATTTTGTCCACCAGCTAGATCACGGGTGGTAATCAGTGGAACTAGCTCCAAAATGAGTCAATGGAATTTCGTTCCCTCGTCACATCCGGGAACCCGCGAGCTAGTGCTGTCGACAGAAAATCAGTAAACAAAGGTAGGTCTTGAAGAATTTTATCAATTTTTATTTCTTTATTAGCGATCCCAGGAAACAACTGCCGGTGCTATTGTGTGTAGATATGATTCAACTTTATTCCCCGTCGGAGTTCGCCGCAGAAATGTGCAGGGCTTGAACTAACTTGTGGCAAATGTTTGAAACACCGAACTAAAAATTCACCAATTTCTGTCAATATGGAGATTTGGGTACACGATTTTTTTCATTTTCCGTCCAAACTATAGCGTTCAGACCCTCTAAAGCACCATCCCTGGTAAATTCAAGCATGAAAAGTCATAAATAAGCAAAAAAGTGTGGGTGGAGATTACGTACCTGGACAATATTGACACAATTTCTGTCCGAGCTAGAGCACTCGACATGGAGCTAGTGCGTTCAACAAGGAGCTAGTGCGCTCATCCACACCTAAGATAAGGCAGAATTGTTGATTTATTGTTGATAGATGATTTTAACCGTTTTTTAGGTTTTGCTCTGTACCCCTTTGAAACCACTAAGAGATGACTTAATGTACATAGATAATTCCATCGTCATTCATCGGATGAGTGTAGTATTCATCACTGATTATGGCGATTTTGGTAATACTCTACTTAACACGGATATTGTCCTGTTATTTCATGCCTGTTTGGTAAATAGTCAAAATTATGCCTCGAGGTACCGTGAACAGCTCCATTCACTGTTGCCCGAAGCCACAAGGCCTCAGGTAGTAGTGCATTGACCTGTCCATGGTAATGAGTAACATAGTATTGACTATTCTGCCAAACAGCAATGAAATAGCTTTCGTATTACTCAACCGAACCTGTAACCAACCATATTCTACCAGCAATCAACTGCATGACAGGTGCTCGAATTCGGCAAGCTCGTGATTTTCCAAGTCATTCTCGTGACGCTTGACGACATGGCATATAGACAAAACCATACCACGCTGTTTTCTCATAACATTAACATGAGTGGCATCATAAGCATGGCATAGTCTAAGCTGTTGGTTGGCTAATAATTCAGTGAAATGCGTTGTAGAGGCCAACCAGTGACGTGGCAAAGCATATACCATTATCTGTACATAGTGGGTTGGATAATAAAAGGTATAAAAGTAGGTTGGGTAATATTAAAAGTTATTGCCCCTCGGCACCTTGGGTGGCCTGATACACCATTATCCTTGGCCTCAGGCAATAGTGCATCAAGCCATACCCACAATCTATGTTTTAGAGCAAAAATAAGAAAAAATGAATACCCCTGTAAACCCCAGTTTTATTAAATAAAAGTGGGTGTAAGGGGGTATTCATTATACGTACATGTTTGCATGATGCAAAAACTATTAGATACAAGTTTCATATATTAAAGTGCAATTTGACTAGCTGTTCGGGTATCAACAGGCGCATCAAGGGAAAGAGAAAACCTTACTTATAAAGAAGGGTTGATTCAAACTCAAGCATACAGTATGATTCATCAGGAGATAAAAATATGGATGGGCGCACTAGCTCCTTGTTGAACGCACTAGCTCCATGTCGAGCGCTCTGGCTCAGGCAGAAATTTTGTCCATATTGTCCAGGTACGTAATCTCCACCCACAATTTTTTTGCTTATTTGTGACTTTTCATGCTTGAATTTACCAGGGATGGTGCTTTAGAGGGTCTGAACGCTATAGTTTGGACGGAAAATGAAAAAATCGTGTACCCAAATCTCCATATTGACAGAAATTGGTGAATTTTTAGTTCGGTGTTTCAAACATTTGCCACAAGTTAGTTCAAGCCCTGCACATTTCTGCGGCGAACTCCGACGGGGAATAAAGTTGAATCATATCTACACACAATAGCATCGGCAGTCGTTTCCTGGGATCGCTAATAAAGAAATAAAAATTGATAAAATTCTTCAAGACCTACCTTTGTTTACTGATTTTCTGTCGACAGCACTAGCTCGCGGGTTCCCGGATGTGACGAGGGAACGAAATTCCATTGAAATAAGAAATGAGCAGCAGTAGGCTATCGTAAAATATGCAGCATAGTGATGATTTTATCGTTTTATGGTTTTATGTTTTAAACCATTTGGTGAATATCCTCTGAGAAGATATTTGTGTAAATACTGGAGATAAGCCCCACGAATATGGTGATGGATTGTTGTACATAATAATGCCCCTTATAAACTTTAATCTACAAACATTTTACGGATGTGCATAATATACACTGAAAAATTTTACGACGCTGAGTCATCAGTGGTTGTTCCAAGAGGGACGGTAAAGATTTACAACAAGAACAAGAACATTGACTCATTTTGGAGCTAGTTCCACTGATTACCACCCGTGTAGATGGAGCTATGGTCTAAAGTAGCGGCGATTCGCAGGAAAGGTGTTGTTTTTTCCAAAATGTTTGTATTGTTTGTATTGCGGTCTATGGGAAATGATTTTTTATTTTTTTATTTTATTTATTTACAATATTTAAAGAGGGTAAAACACATTTAGCCAAATGACTAGTCTACCACGTGGCCCTCTGTACATGTAACACATTAAACAAACAAACAAAAAAATAAAAACATAAAAATATATTTACTGAAAGGATTTAAAAACTTCCACCCATTAATTTTGAATATCTCAAAAATGAATGCAGCTACGTCCAACAAAATTTTACAACATATATATTCTCTTATACCTGATTGTATCAATATACCGAATCTGAAATCGTTCAACCGAATCGGTCAGGAAAAAGCACGTGCTCCTCGTGTTCTTAGTACCGTTAACATATGGATAAATAGCTTCATGTATACAGTTTTCTGACGAAACATTTCTCTTACATCAAATTGAATTTTAAAAGTTTGAACTCGGTCTGTGGCTTTATTTAGCCTACCGCGCCTAAAAATCGCAAACAGGCGCAGAGTTTTGGGCCAGATAAATGCTGAAATTTCAAAAAGTGACGTCGCGTGACAATGTTATGTGTTAATTACGGCAATGTAAAATCTCAGACAACGTGCACTGTTTACAGGACGCTCAAAAGATCGTCAGAAAAGCACCTAACCGAGATGAAAACCAGAGATCATGACGTTAACTAACGTCGACGCCGTCTCCGTAATAGGCTTTGCGCGACAGCATCATCCGCTATAATATGTGATAAAACGAATTGGTACCGTCACCCCTAAAAACGTTGCTTTCAGCAGTCCGATTTGCCAGCAGAGAATTGCTGGGACTGGGAGCGGTGGGATTGTGACTGCTAACAGTGAGCAGTAACTGCTTACTCCTCAATTGATCCCCAAAAGATTTCCATAATATAAACTGAAAGAAGGAAATCAATAGCTAACTCAACGGGCACATAAAGTTGAAACAGCATTGTATCAACGTTTATTCGACGTTATACTCAGTGGGACTATTTTGGTATTGAAGCTAAACTATATTTTCTATGTTTATGTATTTTTGTTTTCATTTTTATATTTATATGTTTATTTCTGTTATATTGTATTTTATGTCCTATCCGATATTGTCACCCGACGTAGGCGGAGGGGGACCATAGAAATGACCCTCGTCCGTCCGTGTGTGCGTCCGTCCTTCCGTCCGTCCTTCCGTCCGTCCGTCCGTCCGAAATCTTGTCCCCGCAACTCCTCCAACGTCTTTCATCGGATTGATTTGAAATTTTACAGATTGTATTCTTACGATATGAAGATGTGCATGTGGTTTTTGCTTTTGTTTCGGCCATTTTTGATGGAGTTACAGCCCTTGCTGACTCAGACCTTCCGAAATCTTGTCCCCGCAACTCCTCCTACATCTTTCGTCAGATTGATTTGAAATTTTACAGATTGTATTCTTACGATATGAAGATGTGCATGTGGTTTTTTATTTTTGTTTCGGCCATTTTCAATGGAGTTACGGCCCTTGCTGACTTAAATCTTGTCCCCGCAACTCCTGCAACATCTTGTATCAGATTGACTTGAAATTGTGCAGAATGTTTCATCATGATCTAAAGATGTGCATGTGATTTTGGAATTTCAATTGTCCTATTTTGTACAAAGTTATGGCCCTTTGTCGTTTTTTGGCATTTTTCCAACTTTTGAACAGTTTGACCGAGAGAGCTGAAATTTGGTATGCTATTAGCATTTGGTAAATTGATTATTCTGATTACTGTTAGGATGTGCTAAATTATAAGTGACAGAGATATTCCCCTTTCATAGATAATAGACATTCACTTAAAGGTAAAGGGATCACTCCAGAACTATTCATATTAATGGGCTGAATTTTCATAAATGCATTGTTCATTTTTCATCAGATTCATATAAGCAGGATTATGGCTCTTGTTATTTTGTTACTGGGTATACAGTCTTGATGTTTTGGTCATTTTGTAAGGGCCTATAGTTTCAATAACCTGATTTTACACATATATGCCTCGTTCTGAACTTAAGTATTTTACAAAGAGGCCCAGTAATTGGGTATATATCTTTGCTTATGTTCAGTTATCATTTGCTTACCAGGTTCTGTAATATATATATTTCCTGTTTTTGGCCATACATTTACTCTGAAACAGAATAAAGGGCTGAAGTTTGTGACACATTTCAAACGTCGGGTGACACTTGGCCGATGGCCTTTTATTGTTTTGCATTCCTCTGTCATCTCCATTCATAATCATCACTTGACATTAAGTTTACCTCTCAATGCCTATCTAGTTCATCATAGAACTTTCAGTATAGTATAAAATCAATCAATTTAATTTCCAACAACAACGTTCATCTCACATCTCAGACTCATTTGTCACTTTTCAACAACTAACTGGAACATGCACTGGCGAATAATTGAATGAGACTGCTATCTCTACGGAGAATGGAAATTGGAACAAACTCTGGAAAATACAGAATGAAAATTGTAACGAACTCTGGCCAACATTACAGCGCCGTAGCTCTGTCGACCTTGATACACTGTTTCAACGTTTTGAGTCTGCTGTGTTTGATTTTATGCGTAGTGTTTACCGAAGGGAGTGCAAGACAGTAATTTGATAAATTTGTTTCGTCTAAGTATATAAACGATCCAAGAAGTAACTTCGAACGCTATATTTTGCTATTAAGCAACACTGAAAATGAACAAACAGTGCCTCTGAGGATTAAACTGTCGCTATTGAAACAGTACTTTTCAACATTTCTGTATATAGTATGCAACCATGGAATTGATTTCTTCGAAAACGTTCTAGAGAAGTGTGTGTATTTTAAAACAAATCCAAAATAATGTTTACTAACGGCTTATTGAAAGTTTAAAAGTTGTAGAGATCACATCAACGTTTGCATTGGAACTAGAGCCAGTGAAAAATCTGGTATTGTTTTACATAAGGACAAAACACCAGCTTCGTTTAAAACAAGTAAGTTTTATTTCATTGTTTTCAAAATAAATCGTTTATCGTATGTATGTTTACTTATGACTTTATTATCGAATGATGCCGCTGTTGTTTCATGGATGTGTTAACTGTCAACTATAAGGGTAAAGTCGGGTTAATTTGGACAGCGGGTAAATTCGGGCAGTGATATTGCTACCTTTATATATCAGTTGTTTGGGATAAAAACAAAATTAACTGAGCAAACAGTGAAAATCCTGATGAGCCGTCTCATCTGGATTTCCACAGTGTGCAAATGTATGTCCGAATTTACCCGCTGTCCGAAGTTACCCGACTCGACCCTATGTAGTAGCATAAAATAATAAAAAAAAAACAACTAATGCAGAATGGCAAGATGATGGACGCAACTGTTAAACATCACAATGTGAGGTTGAATATGAATCCAGGTGATTAACCTTGGATGGTTGACCAAAATCGAAAAGGGATGCAAAAGTGCAAATGGCACAGTTGCTTCGCATGGAAGTTTCCTCTATCACCTTCAATTAATTAAAACTTCCAGCAATTACAACTGACCGCTCCGAGACTTCGTTCGCATAAAATTTCCATTTGTTAGAGTAAATGCTTGCAACTCATTTTGAGTGTGTATGCTGCTACATTTTGTTCTTTGTGATTGTCAGTTCTTCTTTAAATGGTAGTTGGGGACTGTGCTTTGTTATTATGGCCTTCGCAAAGGTCATCTCCACATAGATCTATTTGGTTTAGTAATCCGTCAAAATGTAAAAAGTATGAGAGCATTGTCAAATGTAATTTAACTGTTATTGCAATCTAGTGGTTAGCATTTAGGTAAGTCGACAGATACCGAATATGTATAAATTAAAATCTTTGAAATTAGCAGGTGATCACATGCGTCAGCCAGTCAGACTGAAAGCATCAATCCAATTATGGTCGCCATAGCTAGGAAATTATAAGATAGGAAAAAAGGGTCGGATACCAATTATATGTCGACACCTCATAACTTACGAATATGTCCGTCGATATAGATGGCTTGTAACTATCAAGGACACAATAAGGAAACAAAATATTTGTTTCTTAAAGAGTAATAGTGTAACACGAACAAGTGCGAAGTTTACAAAACAGAGCTTGAAACAGCATATCATTTCAGGTAACATTATGCAGTATCAGAGGCTTATGAATTACTCACTGAGTAGTTATAAGCCTCTGGCAGTATATATTATCATTTATACTTCTTCGACAAAAAATTTATTACACTGGTGTATTTATTTTTTCTCCGTGTGGACCACAAAGTAATATGTCTAGCCGTTCAAGTTGTTATCCCATAAATGCCTAGCGTCCTTTAAAAAGACTTAAGCAAACAGCGTAGACATTTGATCAGACGCCTAGTTCTGCGTCGTCTAATCAGGGCCTACACTGTTAGCATGAATAGTTTATAGCAATGCATAAACAATGAAAAAAGAATAAATAAACCAAACACCCCCGACACTCCTAGAACGATGGATGGACTTAGCCAATTTGTAAGGATAGAAGAGTCCACTAGACATTAATGGGTTAAACAATGTCTACACCCCTAAAGCTCAAGGCAAACATAAGAGCCGCAATATGATAAAACCAACTACAATGTACGTGGCATGTGCGCCCAGCGAAGACTCTTATCAGCCTGGACATCAGAGTCTTCGCATTGCGCTTAAAATGTAGCTGATCGTTAGGTATTTATGGTTTAATAACTTGAATGGCTAAACATATTACTCTATGGTCCATACATAGAAAAAAAATATTTTTTTAATGCACTAATGTAATATTTTTTGTTGGTTTTGTCGTGTCGCAGCTGATGTATCTTCCAAAATGCCTAAACTGCTCTGATGATCGTGACTATCTTTTCCATTTTATTTCGATAATTATTGTAGATTAAGAGGTTAACAGATATTTATGATTTAGGCATGATAAGACTATATCTCGACATAAGATAAAAAAGTAATTTTACTTCCAGCTGTAAAGGAGATGCAGGATTTTCAGATTGTTATCAGCTTATACAGCGGTACAGTCTGCTTGTTGAAATCAAATAGTGTGTTTTCTAATTCTTACTGACTTACAATGTATAATTTGCAAATCATTGGAATGAAACAGTCTAATTTTCACTAGGGCTCAAAACTGTTGCGTTTGTAGGAGCAAGGGGCCCGGGGTCATATAGGCCAGTGCAAACTTCGGGATCAGTGATGAACAGGTACTGTTAAACGGCGGAAATGCTGTGACATGACGAATCGATAGGTGAAGTCAGGAATAGAAAGGAGATATCTTCATTTCTGAAGCTACTTAGATTGAAGTGATAGGAATATCTCTTGCGTAGTCAGTGAACGAGATGTATAGAAATGAGACTTTATACTAGCAAAGGATGAAGTTTATTCTCACGGTTTCTTCTCCTGTAAAATGAAGTAAATGTCTTACATCTCAGAGCCCTGATTGTGACCATGAAGGGTTTAACATTTGAATAATTACTGAATTAAAGCCCATAACTATCATTTTAAGCTATAAAATTATTTGCCTTGATTCATTATTATATTTCATCGGCCATGATTCAATGCCAATACTTAAACCTCGGTCTGTCTTATATTTAGTTGGTGTTGATTTATAAACTACAGTTACGCCTTACATTATGTAGCGTATGACCGTGCGACAGTCATAAAATATCTCCCCCTACGTTTGCGATACGTCCAACCGTGCGACCTGACTTGCCGGGCGATAGTAAAAATATTGACATGATCTTCACGCAAAAAACACGGTGTACGAGGGGTGTTCCAAATTAATGTCACTTGGATTGTTTCTCCTTTACTGCAAATGTTCTGATCATTTAGACTTGTTCTGCCCTTTAAAATACTCTCTACACCTTTTCAGCCGGTCAATCCACTGTTAGAAGCAGTTTTCATGCAGTTCAGTGGGGACACCCATCAGATACTGATAAACCGCAGATCCAATGGCATTTCTCGAATTGTATCTCTTTCCAGACAGATGACATATGAGTTTTAGAAACAGAAAATAGTCGCAGGGAGCCAGGTCTGGCGAAAAATGAGGATGTGGTAGTACGGTGACCTTTGCTGACTCCAAAAGCTCGGTCACAAGATGTGCCTTGTGAGCGGGGGCATTATCATGCAAGAGTCTGAGTTGCTTAAGTCCTGTTTTTGGCGGGGTTTATAGTACTTCTTCAGTGTTCTTAGTAAAACACTTTTATAGATCTTTTCTGTCACTGTTCTGTCTTTTGGCACCGGAATTAGCATGACTGGATCCTTATTATTGAAGAAAATTACATACAAAGCCTCCTTTACCGTTCGTGTTCGTTTAGCAATGCTTGGACGTCTCGCATTTTAGTTGGCCTAAATTCGGTTGGAACACTTCAGCTATGGTTCAAAATAGTAAACCCAAGTCTCCTCATCAGTGACTGGATTGTTGAAAGCCTTTTGCTATTTTGGGTACATTTTCAATTTTTTTGGCATTTGCTACACGGGTCCTCTTTCCTTCATCCGCCATCAAATAGGATATCTATCTTGCATTTATTTTCCTTGATTGTAAATGCTTCTTCAAAATACCATGAACTCGTGCTAACGACAAGTTTGTCAACCTGGATAAATGCCTCACTGCGAATCGGGCATATTTTTAAGGATGTTGCGGAATTTTTCAATGTTACTTGTTGTTGCTGTTGCAGAGGGACCTGTGTGAGCAGAATCTTTAAGTTGCTGCTTACCGCTCCTAAATTTAGCTACCCATCTGCAAATCGTCCTGTGCGACATTTGGTCCTCCCAATATATATCGCATACCTCACGGTGAATGTCTACAAGTTTTATACCGAGTTGCTACCTACCTTTTTATAGTCCCTATTTTCAAGCACGTTGTTAGCTCTTTTTCCAGTGAATTTGTGTATAGTGGTAAGAATACGCTATAAAGAAATGTACACTGTGCAAAGGTCAGTGAAATAGTGTGAGAGAGTTCACCTATGTTACCCTTTAATGCTCACTCTATCGACAGGTGGTGATGTTGAGCCCACATTGCACGATTAAAAAAATTTAGATCATGTGCATACTTCAACGTGCTTCTTGAAGGGAATCAAATAAAAATAATTATTTACTCCTATCCATTATTTTAATCTGAATTATTTATCTTTTGGTAGGAAGTATACATTCTGCAAATGTGTGGTCTATCCTTAAGCAAATCATCATGCATTCTTATCCATAGGCAAACTGAAACTAGCTGAAACATTTGACAGATATGACTGAAACGTATTGCGACAAAGTCATACTGATGCCTTCGTCGCAGGCATAGTTTAAAATCTGAAATAGGATTGGTTGAAATAGATAGGATAATCTATATTCCATTGGCTACAGTGTGCTCCAGAACCTCAAAGGGAGCAAATTCTTTTCTTGTGAGAGTTCCATCCCAAATCGGTGAAATAGGGTATCACATGATAAGTACAGTAAATTTTCGCTAATTGGAGGAGTGGAGGGGTTCATTCCGTTCCCTGTTTTAAAATACGCCTTTGTCGCAGAACGTACAGTCATTATCTCGCTAATGCAACATCATTGAGAAAAAAGGCTTTATCATAATGAAATTTCATTATCTCATGGGATAATTTTGATTAAATATTCATTTGATTATTCTTTTAGCAAACATATTACCATCAGCTGAATACGAGAATGTTATAGTTTACATCATTATCTCTGATGATGCACAGTGGAGTTCAAATGTCTGTTTTCAGCATAAAACTTTGAATGCAGCTATAAACAAAGGTTAATCAGCAATAAGCAATAAAAACTTATGGTACGCGAAATTACTGTCATGATTAGACCGTTATGATGATAATGTCAATACTGATAATAATAATAATGATAATAATAATAAGAAGGATTGCAGCAAAACTATAGACATCAAGTTTTAATTTTGAAATTAATGCACGAGAAGATCGAATCGGTAAAACGTAGTCTGGCCCCAGACCCTATGTTTAAAAATTCTCTACTGCTGACATAGAATCTGACCATTGGAAGAGAGATAAGCTTATATTTACAGATTCGACTGGAGCCAGTCTAGGTAAAACGTAGTCTGGCCCCAGACCCTATGCTTAAAAATTCTCTACTGCTGACATAGGAGCCAGTCTAGGTAAAACGCAATGACTGAAATTCTGTTGAGATAGCCGTAAAGCCAAATCTATCCTTTTAAATGTTGGAATATTGGTATGTATGGAAACGGAACATTGGTTGTTTTAACAAATTGTCAATTTACACAGTACATCACAATGTGCATGGCTGTCTATAACGAACAGCTTGAATGTATTACATTGTTTGAAAACATCAAGTTTTAAACCTGTGCTTGTAGACAAGTTTGCCTGATTGTCATGGCGGTAATATCAATTTGCCTACCTGTGCTTTCGACTGAGTCAGTCAATTACCATACATGCAAAAGTGGCTGTCGACCGAGACAATCACAGCAGTACCAGCTCGGTCGACAACAATTACCAGTAGTGCCATTTACCGTTATTGGTTATGCTTACGATCGTATTCTCGGTCGAAACCCACTTTGTATAGTACTGATTCGGTCGAAAGTACAGGTAGCCTTTTGGTGTTACCCCCGTGATTATGCATCAATCGCATTATGCCTTAATTTTGTTTTTCGTTTTGGACACACCTTATATTTTAAGTATGTTGTTAACTGTCTTAAATACTTTATCATGTGTTGTTCCTTCATAATACAAATAAGATTATTTACCGTTTCTAATCAAAGAGTTTCTAAGTAAACTCTTTCAGATGTCTTATGTTACGACCTGGCGGAGGTAACAAAAAGATGGAAGTAAACCAGCAACAAGCCTGTTTTTAAACTTAACAAAATTTATTTACATGTACATCAAAATAAAACAGTCATTTGTTAATCAAGAAAATATGTAATTTAAGATACCTTATTTTAGTCTGAAAGTCCCTCAGAATTTAAAACACAAGTCCTTTAATAATTTCTGATCCCAGAAAATAAAGTCTGTATGAGCACATGAATATTTCCAATAGTCACAAAAGTAATCCAGTATGTTTAAATTCCAGTATAACTTATTTAACTATAGACTGGCGAAACTTACAAAGATGATCTAAATGAAAATCTGTCCTCTTTATATAATATCTAGGAACATTCCGGAACTAACCAAAAATAGATCTTACCAAAAAGTACTCAATTCTGACATAATTTCATACCAGAAAATTCTTAATGTTTACAACAGAAAGTCCTATTATTTTGTCAGAACTAAAAATAGTTATTCCAGAATGTTCTAAAGTACAATGTAAACAACTTGTTTATTTCAAACCTAGTAAACATCTAAAAACTGCAAAATCATGGTAAAAGAAAATATTTACACCAACTTAAACACCATATTCATAACACTTCCCCTCTTCAAGGAAAAGAAAGTTTTATGAAATAAAGCTTTCTTTTGCCATATGACCAATTATGAAACAAAATTAAGTTTAATGCATATACACTGTATATATATCAGTACTAATCCAGACATCATGTAGTAATAGCCAAATTTAGGCTCTTGAAAGTGCATCTGGGATAATATTATCTTTTCCTCTGATATGTCTGATGTCAAGATTGTACTCCTGCAACATGAGACTCCACCTGAGTAACCGCTGATTCTTGTTCTTCATTTTATGAATGAAGGTCAGTGGATTGTGATCACTGAAGACAACAATTGGTGTGGCTGAAGAAGATAAGTACACTTCAAATTGCTGAATAGCAAGGATGAGAGATAAACACTCTTTTTCAATAGTAGAGTAATTTCTCTGATGTTTGTTAAACTTCTTAGAAAAGTAACAAACAGGGTGATCCACACCATCATTATCTTCCTGAACCAAAACACTGCCTGCACCAACGTCACTAGCATCTACCGCCAATTTAAATGCTTTGTTGAAGTCTGGTGCTAAGAGAACTGGAGCACTCTTAAGTATGGCCTTTAACTTATCAAAGGACTTTTGACAGTCTTCATTCCAAATATATTTCTTTCCTTTACCTAGTAAATTTGTCAAGGGCTCTGCAATTACAGAAAAGTTATTACAGAACTTCCTATAATATCCTGCCATACCAAGAAAGCGCATCAGTTGTCTTTTGCATGTAGGTACTGGAAAATCCGAGATAGCCTCCACTTTAGCTTCTACAGGTTTAACCTGACCTTGACCCACAACATGTCCTAGAAATGTCAAATTTGCATGACAGAATTCACTTTTTGCTAAATTGATTGTCAATTTTGCATCACTAAGTCTTTGAAAGAATTCTCTGATAGTTTGTAGATGTAGTTTCCATTCATCGTTGAAGATGATTGCATCGTCGATATATGCTTTACAACCACCCAGATCAGATGTCAAGCTATTTATAAGTCTCTGAAACGTTGCTGGAGAGTTTTTCATACCAAATGGCATAACCTTATACTGATAGAGTCCATCTGGTGTAACAAATGCCGAAATCTCCTTAGCTCTGTCTGTCAAAGGAATTTGCCAAAATCCTTTCAGAAGATCAAATTTAGTAACATATTTGGCTTGTCCAATTTGATCAATACAGTCATCAATACGTGGGATTGGAAATGTATCCGTTTTAGTCACAGAATTAACTTTTCGATAGTCTGTACACATGCGAAAAGTTCCATCAGGTTTTGGCACCAGAATACAAGGAGAACTCCAGTCACTTTGACTTGGTTCTATAAAATCATTTTCCAGCAAATATTGAATTTCTTCCCTGAGATACTGTTGTTTCACAGGGTTCATTCGATATGGATGTTGCTTCACAGGCTTTGCGCCATCAATGTCAACATCATGAAAGATTCTGTCAGTCCTGGTTGGAATGTCCGGAAATAAGTGCTCATATTCAAGAATTAACTGTTTCAGTTCAAGTCTCTCGACTGGATCCAGGTGTGACAGTTTCTGGTCGAGATCCTTTAAGATGTCAGAATTCTGGAGTTTTGATGATGAGGGATCAGATTTTATAAAGTTCATATCCTCAGAGTCCATTTCAGATTGTTCTTGAGGGACAGAATTTACTACACTTATTGGTGAAACTACTGAATCATCCCTATCAATGTACTTTTTCAACATATTAATATGACATAGTTGTTTTTGCTTGCGCCTCCCAGGTGTGTTGATAATGTAATTTACATCACTGAGCTTTTTATCAACAGTGTAAGGGCCATAATATCTGGCCTGCAGAGGTCTGCCAGGAATTGGCAAAAGAGCAAGTACCTTCTCTCCAGGTTTAAAATCTCTTTCCCTGGCATTTTCATCATAGTGAAATTTCATTTTGTTTTGAGCTGATTTGAGATTGGACCGAGCAGCTTCACAGGCTTTTGACAATCTGTTATTGAAGTCAGAAACATACTGAAGCAAATTCAAAGAACTGTCATCATCAGAAAGAAATTTCTCTTTCAAAAGTTTCAGTGGTCCACAAACTGTGTGACCAAAAACAAGCTCAAATGGGCTGAAACCAAGTGATTCTTGTACGGATTCCCTAGCTGCAAATAACAGGAAATGAATGCCTTCATCCCAATCCTTTTCAGTGTCAAAGCAGTAAGATCTTATCATGTTTTTCAGTGTTTGATGAAATCGTTCTAAGGCACCTTGACTTTCAGGATGATATGCTGATGACCGATATTGCTTAATGCCTAATTCATGCATCACTTGCTGAAATATTCCTGACATAAAATTAGATCCTTGATCTGACTGGACAGATTTAGGGAGACCTACAAATGTGAAAAACTTCACAAGAGCCTTAACTATGGTCTTTGTCTTGATATTCCTAAGTGGAATTGCTTCTGGGAAACGTGTGGAAGCACACATTATGGTCAAAAGATATTCACAACCTGACTTTGTTTTGGGTAAAGGACCTACACAATCAATAATTATTCTGCTAAAAGGTTCCTCAAATGCAGGAATTGGCTGCAAATGGGCTTTAGGGATAGTTTGATTAGGTTTTCCTACCATTTGACATGTATGGCAAGATTTGCAATGTTTAGAAACATCAGATTTTAACCCTGGCCAGTAGAAATGATTAAGAATCTTGTGATAGGTTTTGTTTACACCTAAGTGACCTGACAAGGGAGTTTCATGGGCCAAGTTTAAAATTTCAGGGCGATAAACCCTTGGAACCACAATTTGGTGGTTAACAGTCCACTCGTCTTCTGCTGAGACATCAGGAGGACGCCATTTCCTCATCAAAATGTCATTTTTGACATAATAGCAAACAGGAACCTGGGACATGTCATTCTCATCTAAAACCCTTTCAAATAAAGATGAGATCTCAGGATCACTGTGTTGTTCTTTGCAAAGCTGTGACCTTGACAGAAGGTCATGACCTTGGTCATTTGAAAATGAAGGAGAGTGGTCCGTGTTGGACACAGATGAGTTGTGTGTAAAGTCTGTCTGCATGTCAGACAGGCTGGGCGAAAGAGATTTTGAAATCTCATCATTAAAAGACTGACCTATAAAAGTATCAGTTAAATCAATGTCCTGATTCCCATCATTCAATATGGCTTTCTTTGCCATAGCCCTAGTGACAGCACACGAAGGGTAAAGGTCAGGAATTTCCTGCTCAATGGGGTCAGGCGGTTGATCAACACAAGGAGTGTTGGTCAAAAGTGGATTAACCACAACCTTATCTCCTGCTAGGTCATTGCCTAACAATAAGTGAACACCTTTAAAAGGTAATGAAGGTCTAATACCAACAGCCACTGGACCAGAAATTAAGTCTGAGGACAAATAAATGTTATGAAGCGGTACATTAACAAATCCACATTCTACTCCCTGAATAAGGACACTTGTCCCAGAAGAAGTCTTCTCAGAAAATGGCAGGGTATCTGCCAAAATAAGGGATTGAGAAGCTCCAGTATCTCGTAAGATAGTAATAGGGGTAGACTGGGCAAAGTCACAATTTAGTGACACAAAACCTTCTGATAAGAATGGTTCATAAATCTCCATAACAGAATCAGTCTCAGAAATTTTGGCCTGAATAGGAATTTGATCCTGAACACAAGACTGTGGTGTTGACCGTAAAGAGGTAAGACCTGTGGGTTTTGGGCCCTCTTGTTTTTCTCTCTTCCTCTTTAAAAGTAAGCATTCAGAAATTATATGTCCTGTTTGCTTACAATAATTACAAATAGGCTGAGATAAGGGATTTTGACCTTTGTTTTCACCAGGGGGTTTTGGTTTTGGAGTATATGAGGGACTGGAATTGCCAGATGGATTACTGGGACTGAATTTTGGACCTGACTGAGGGAAAAAGGTCTTTTTAGGAAAAGGCTTGTGCACAAAAGAAGTCTTATGAGTTAAAGCATAATCATCAGCCAAACGAGCTGCTGCCTCTAACGTTTCGACTTCCTTTTCATCTAAAAATGATTTAATGTCAGAATTAATGCACCTTTTAAACTCCTCAACAAGCATGAGCTGTCTTAGTTTACCATGATCAGAGCCTACTTTCTTTGATGAGCTCCATCTATCAAATAACTGCTCTTTTGTCCTAGCAAATTCAACATAAGTTTTGTCATTTTCTTTTCTACAGTTCCTAAATTTCTGCCTGTAAGCCTCAGGGACCAACTCATAAGCCTTAAGAATAACTTCTTTTACTTTTTCATAATCTGAGCTCTGCTCAAGAGAAAGTTGAGTATAAATTTCACGAGCCTTGCCGATCACAACGCTCTGAAGAAGCAAAGTCCAATGCTCTTTCGGCCATTTCAAATTTTCAGCTACTTTTTCAAAGTGAAGAAAATATTTATCAACTTCTTTTTCTTGAAATGGAGGAACGAGTCTGATGTGTTTAGTTACATCAAAAACTTTGGTTGAGTCCAAAGGCAAAGATTTTGATTTAGCCTTGTCTTGTATTTCAATTTCTTTCATGCTAATTTGAAATTGTCTTTCTCTCTCTTTTTCTTCTTTTTCATATTTCAATTTCTCCTTTTCAATTTCAATTCTTTCTTCTTTTTCCAATTTTTCTTTTTGCATTTCTCTTTCTTTTTCTAATTGTTCTTTTTGCATTTCTCTTTCTTTTCCTTTTTCTCGTTCTTCCATTTCTAGCCTTAATTTTTCATGTTCTAGTCTTTCTTTTTCTTGCTCTAATTTTTGCCTCTGCAACCTTTCTTCTCGTTCTAATGTTTCAAGCCTAATTCTTTCCTCACGCTCAGCTTTTTCAATCCTTACTCTTTCTTCATGCTCCAATCTTAATTTTTCCATTTCAATTTGTCTTTGAATTTCTAATTCTCTCATCTGCAAATCAGTTTGAGTGACGAGAATGTGAGAGGCTGCAGAGGAATCAAAAATTTCCTCATCAACAAAGAACTGAATCAAAATATTCTTAATTTCATGTTTCAACATGGATCTTTTGACTGAAGATAATTCATAATGCGCTGCAATATCCAATAAATCAGTCTTTTTGGCCAAGTTCAACAGCTCCTGAGAAGGTGCAGCAATGAATTTATCAAGATCAAAAGACATGATTGCTTTTTGCTGGCTTTACTTGTTTGAATAACAGTGAAAGCTTTTTTTTTTTTTTTTTTTTTTTTAATTCAGAATTATTTGATGCACTAGAAATTTCAATCCCGGACAAGCCCCCAATTTGTTACGACCTGGCGGAGGTAACAAAAAGATGGAAGTAAACCAGCAACAAGCCTGTTTTTAAACTTAACAAAATTTATTTACATGTACATCAAAATAAAACAGTCATTTGTTAATCAAGAAAATATGTAATTTAAGATACCTTATTTTAGTCTGAAAGTCCCTCAGAATTTAAAACACAAGTCCTTTAATAATTTCTGATCCCAGAAAATAAAGTCTGTATGAGCACATGAATATTTCCAATAGTCACAAAAGTAATCCAGTATGTTTAAATTCCAGTATAACTTATTTAACTATAGACTGGCGAAACTTACAAAGATGATCTAAATGAAAATCTGTCCTCTTTATATAATATCTAGGAACATTCCGGAACTAACCAAAAATAGATCTTACCAAAAAGTACTCAATTCTGACATAATTTCATACCAGAAAATTCTTAATGTTTACAACAGAAAGTCCTATTATTTTGTCAGAACTAAAAATAGTTATTCCAGAATGTTCTAAAGTACAATGTAAACAACTTGTTTATTTCAAACCTAGTAAACATCTAAAAACTGCAAAATCATGGTAAAAGAAAATATTTACACCAACTTAAACACCATATTCATAACACTTATGTTATCTCTCTCTCCAGTGGATTTTGATAAGAATAAAGAAATTTAGTACCCCAACAGGGTATCCGATGAGACTAAGATTTCGCTAATTGATAATACAAACAATGCAGAACAGATGGGAAACCCAAGTACAAAACATACAACGTTGTAACTTCACTGCAACATATTAATATTGCATTGAAGCTGGTGCGACCTTTTTTATGCCATGTGCCGACTAGTTTACAAAACTGCACAATAAGATTTTGATGTTCTCTTTTAGCCAACCAGCTACATATTTCAATACGCTGAGAAGGCGCTTCTCCTATCTCAGAAGACAGAGCATAACACATGACTATCTGGTGTAACCCCAGTAAATTGACACACACAACGTTGTAACTTTTTTTACACCGTGTGCTTACTGTAGGGGTAGAACTTGTCAGGTGAAAAATGAAACTACAAATGAAAGAAAACTTAGAAGTAAAAGTAAAATTGAACTGCAGCGATTAGTTTTGAGAAACTAACAGTTTAGTGGGATTTCATACGAACCTTGCTTAACTCAGAAAGTTTATGTTATCTTATGAATTTCATACTTTTTTATATCCTATTTTCTTAAACGGACATCTGCGCTGAGTCGAAGAAATTACAGAAATGTCCGTCTCCTGAAGTATACAGTGGCAGTTTGCAAACCTTATGAAATGGTTGACAGCAGAAGAGGTTATCGGGTACACTATTTTCTCAGGGCTAGCCTCATTATCAACAAATTGTCAAAGGCTAACACATCAAGGGTGACTATATGAGCAAATTCATTACAATGGATTGAAAATTGTCATTTGCGGACATAAAGGACCTGGTATGATAAGACCCATATTTGGCCCACAGAAAACTCATTTTTCAAAAGTCTTATTTCCATAATAAAAATGTATTCATATGAAAGTACAACCTTGAATGTAACAGCAAACACAAAATTAACCACTTCTTGCACAAAATATTTGTGATATTTGTACTGAACATGCCCATACCCCAAGCGGATTGTGACGAAAATGACGAATTTGGAAGCCTTTGTGGCTTTCAAAATATATGAGCCCGGCCTCCAGCACATTTAGTATTTTGTATACAGATAAAATTTTGATATATTTACATGCCATGAAAATATTAAATGTGCTGGAGACCGGGCTCAATGTTTAGTTTTAACTTTTTGTTTCCAAACTGGCAGCCTTGGAACATTTTCCCAGCGTTCTCAACATAAAAACGCCCATATCTCCGCTCATAGACAAAATAAACATGTGTTGTGGGTATTCATTTTCTTAGTTAGAACACAAGGAATAATCTGGTATACATTTCATTTTGATCTGTTGGATTTTTTAGCGTCTCTGGACTTGCAAACTTGAGTGGGTGGGGTACCTGGAGAGGCCTTGTGCAGTACACAGGTAATTAGCAGTGCAATCTTACATATAAGCATTTCACCAAAAGCCTGTTGTTAAGAGCTTTCAAAAGTTTTGTAAATGACATATTTCTTTAAAGGAATATGTACTAAACTCAAAGTTTCTCGCAATTTTCCTTCATTTTATTGAAACAACGTAGGCATGTCAGAAATCATGTTATTCTGAGAATTACCAAACACGAAACATATTATTTCTTCTTGTTTCCATACGCACAAATAATAAGAAATGGAAACCATGCATTTTTAAGAGAATTTGAATGGGGCCAAAAACGGCCCTTATCATAACAGGTCCTTTAGTTGTACTCAAAATTGTCATTTGGGGAGGTAAATCGTCGGTTTTATGGTCGGAAATTTCGCTTTACGGCGACGCGCCAGCGGAGCCGTAAAACGTAATTTGCGACCATAAAACCGACGATTTATCTCCCCAAATGGCAATTTTCAATACAGTTATCCCCATTCTAATGCACTTTTTCACAATTTCACCTTTCAAAGTACACTTCTTTGCATCCATTGCAAGTGCTTCCAGTAGCATAAACCAAACGTCAGCCAATGAGAAGCGACGTTTAAGAATTGAAATTTGATTTTTCAGCGTTCATCGTGTGATGAAGCCAGTGGACGGAGCTAAAATTCCATGAAGCGCTTTTTGTAAAATTTTAGCGACGGCCACTAGCTTCTTCACACGATGAACGCTGAAAAATCAAATGTTTATTCTTATATTTACACTTTATTTTTAGACCCTTCCTGTGCTGTTTTCGTTGTAATTTAATGTAGAATATGCAAAATATGCGTCAAAGAAAAGACACAAACGACGTATTCGGCCATTACATTAAACAGCCGTCGCCATAACGTGGCGTCAATCGAACGTTACGTGGACCAATCAAAACGTTTGTTTACCTTAGACGTCGCTTGACGACAACGTCACATGATCAAATGTCGTTCATCGGTGTATGAAGCCAGTTGCTCTATACTGTTTACCTATGGGAAGTCAGTGGCTAGTGTAAATATTTTATAATGACGTCGGGTTTGCGACATTAAATCGCAGGATATACTGTCGCAAAATTTTGACGTAATCCATTCAGACGTCGAGTTACATTCGTAAGTGCATTAAATTGTCGGCGGAGCCGTAAAACGCAATTTCTGGCCATAAGTACAGCTAATTCTTAATATTTATTTTTATACATAATTTCATATTTTTTCATTAACAAACAAAAGCCCATTAGCGAGTATTAACGAGTGGCCACAAAACCATGCACTGAAACCTTCGTCTTCAAGCGTTTAAAACATAAAAAAAACCAGACAATCTCGGCATGAAAAATAGCATTGACGCGAATGCATACGTTACATATGTTCTTTGCAAAGTAAGAATCGGTACAATTCCGGAATTGTCCTGCGCAAAGTAGGAATTCTCACTTTGTGTTACAATTCCGGAATTGTACCGGTACAATTCTAGAATTGCGCAAGGGATTTGGTGGTTTATATCGAGCAGGTAAATATTTCTGGGCAAAACTGGTAGTAACCAGTAGGAATCGGTACAATTCCGGAATTGTCTTGCGCAAGGTAAGAATTCCCACTTTGCGCAACAAAGTGAGAATTCCTACTTTGCGCAGGACAATTCCGGAATTGTACCGATTCCTACTTTGCGCAGAACATATATATACGATTTGAATGCACTATTTAACAATAAATTAAAAGCGTAATGTTAATCGCAAACAGAAAATTTCTTTGTGATGTTTCATTTCGGCGAAAATTTCAGAATATCATACGAATGTTGAAAACGCTATAGTAAACCAAGCAGCGAAATGCATTATGGGTTGGTTTGCCAAAATCATTTGATTCCAGGTGTTCCCCCTCTTCCTGCTCTTACTGTTAAGAAACTAATCAGGTGCCAGTCAACTGTTATGACCATTTTATGGCATTTCAGCCCAATTTATTAACGATTCTAATATGCAGAGAGTGACTTATCTATATTTTTACTGGAATTATCATGGAAATGCAGCAGCAAAATAGATAAGAACTGTGAGCCGCGACACGAGAAAACCAAGAAAGTGATTGTGCGCCCAGCGCAGACTCAGATCGGCTTAGGCATCCGCCGAGTCTGACCAGACTCCTCCCTAAGCACTTAGTAGCTAGGGGTCTAAGCTACCTACATGCGGACAGCGAAGACTTTGTTCAGACTGGGTGGATGCCCAGGCTGATCTGAATCTGCGCTGGGCGCACAACCATTTTGTTGGTTTCCTCGTGCCGCGGCTCACTGCGGATTTATTTCCACATTCATTATCTGTAAACCAAGGTTAATGGTTTTAGGCAGTTACAAATCAAAATCTGAATAATTCATAATCTTTTCCAGTAAATTAATATTGGCATGTGCTCCGTGAACACTGAAAACTGTGTTTTTAACTTGGTATATTTTGGCGTACTTTCTTTTTGGACATTGCCTTACATAACACCAGCTATACCTAATTTAATTGCATGTCACACGTGTGTATAACTTCGTCTTTTGAAACAGATAGCCAGATGGAAAATACTGCAGAGCTTGATCATACTGCTCCTTTTGGGAGCAGTATGATCAAGCTTTGCACATTTTTAGGAGCAGTATGATCCTACATATAGGAACAGTGCGATCGAATATCCGCACTCTATTCAGACTTTTCTGGGTAACCATATTAGGCTTGAAGATACTGAAGCAAGAATATATACATGTTCCCTTTTGGAATTGCTCTATATCAGGCTTCTGGTCAGCTACTTTAAATCATTTACATATGTACACTGGACGTGTCAGAAAGTTTTTTTTTGGTGACAAGGAACGAGGTACTGTTGAGGAATAAAAGAACTAGATGACCAATTAAATGATATTCTTAACCAATCGAAAATTTCTGATTTCTTAGAATATATCTCAAAGGACAAAAATAAAATATAATCTGTGCTATGGATGATGTTCGGGGAAAAATCTTCTGCATATAATAATTAGCAAAATATAAGAATACCTTTCGACGCATATCTATGTAACGCGAGTTCTCATAAAGCGTCTGAAAGTGGCAACCCCAAAATATTCGCTTAGCTACTTTCAGGATTTTTTATGCCCCACCTCTCCCTCCCAGTTTCATATGTACAAAGCTGAAATTGTTTACCAGTAGCATTGTTATATTTTGGCTATCCATTGTCAGGAACTCGAATTTTTACTTTACAGGTGGGAGTTCAACTGTGCGTTTACTAGGCGTGTACTAGGATTACATGATTAATCTGAAACATGTTATTTATATGAAACTCCCTCTTTGCATCATGATTTTTAGGATTTTCTCAAAGCTTGTGACAAATGTTGAAAGAATGCATTTATTTTTCGAAGACGGGATTATAAAACATTAAGTGTATTGCAACCGAGGAATGTTTTGTTCCAGAAATATGTAACATGTATTTTAGCTATCCTGGGCAGATCCACAGGAGTGGGAGCCTTACAGGATAGGCCGTCCGTCCATACGACCATGCATCCGTGCTTTCAGTGAGTAGGAACACGAACGTTTGTACAAATAATTGTAATCCGAAATGGCCCACAGGGATACTAACTCTGTCTAAGCAAACATTTCTTTTTCACCAAAACATATCTCGCCCATCTTGTCTAATTGGTGAGACAGAATCTTGCTCGTATTGTTCTGATATTCAACAACATATAAGACTGTCGGGTAAAAGTGTATTTCGATATTCTAGAGCCATAGAGTCCTGCAAAGTCGTGGATTAGTCTGTTCTTGTGTTTCACTCTGTCAACAACTTGCAAGACACTGAACTGTTCTCATTTATGTTTGTATCAACATCGATGCAACATAATGACATTGATACGGCATTTTTCTATGTTGTGTGTCCAGTGTATTTTGCTGGTAAAACGTGCGTTACGATTTTTTGGATACATAGCTTACTAACTGTAGTTACAATGAGCAGTTAGTGAGCTCTGTATCTAAAACCCGTAGTGTGTCTGAAGCTGTGGCTACACTGAACGGGAAACCGCTAGAAAGACTAACATCAAGCTTATCACAGCTTGGCTACATTGAACGGGAAAACGCTAGAAAGACTAACGTTAAGCTTATCACAGCTAGTGATAAGCTTGATGTTAGTCTTTCTAGCGTATCACAACTAGTGATAAGCTTGACGTTAGTCTTTCTAGCGTATCACAGCTAGTGATAAGCTTGACGTTAGTCTTTCTAGCGTTTTCCCGTTCAATATAGCCACAGCGGTAGCTAGTGATAAGCTGGACGTTAGTCTTTCTAGCGTTTTCCCGTTCAATGTAGCCACAGCGGTAGCTAGTGATAAGCTGGACGTTAGTCTTTCTAGCGTTTTCCCGTTCAATGTAGCCACAGCGGTAGCTAGTGATAAGCTGGACGTTAGTCTTTCTAGCGTTTTCCCGTTCAATGTAGCCACAGCGGTTCTTACTGCTAGAGGTTGCCTAAGCTAGCAGTGAAAGACACTGCTAACAGTTTGCTACAGCTAGTCGGTTCTCACTGCTAGAGGTTGTCTAAGCTAGCCAGTCAGGCTCACATGGTATAGAAAGTGTGAAGATTTTTCACAGTGACCTTTACAAGGTATCTCTATATCCATTATTACTACCACATGCCAGACTCCCATAATGTTTTGATAATCAGATAAAGTTGTCATACTCCTTAAATCCATGCAGTAAAATAACAAAAAACTGCTTAAATTACAAACATATTATAGGGCTAAATAAATACCAACACTTTATGTACTGTTACAATCACAATCTAGAATGAGTGATGAGGTCAAACAGAATCTGCTGCTGTATGTGTGGCCAGTTGCTCTTGTGTGCTGGAGTGTAGCAGCGAAAGACACTGCTAACAGTTTGCTACAGCTAGTCGGTTCTCACTGCTAGAGGTTGTCTAAGCTAGCAGCGAAAGACACTGCTAACAATTTGCCACTAATAAACATTCAGACTTAGTGACTGTCTTCAGCCTTTGTTCTAGATGTTTTTTCTAATGGAAGCTTGCACCAGTTACTCTAAATGAGACACATTGTTATCTTAATTTGTTGATCTCATGATTAATTGATGATGGTTATTTACTTGATTGATTTCTATGCCACAAACCTCAATATTGTCACGAAGCAGAAAGCTATAGAACGGTATTATTGGAAACTACTGGACATTTATGAGTGGCTGCAGGGAAGCGTTTGGGATTGCTAAGATTAATTAAATGGGCATTCCCCTTTTAAAAGTTTGCACGGCATATGTACTCACGCACAATAGCACACACATTACCATGTCTGAAGATATGTTGATGCCTTTACCAATTTTCACCATAAAGCACAATTCATTAAAATACTGAAAGAAAAGGACATCTGAAACACTCACAATAAAATGGAACAGCATAAAGACACTGATTTGAGAAACGGTCAGGGGGTTTGATCGAAGTTAACACATAAAAGTCGTGGCGTGAAAGAAAATAGGACGTTCTTATTTGGTTTAACGATGACATACTGTGTTGTGGGTGGAAGAATTCCAGCATTTGTCGATTTCTTATCTCACCTGCAACTAGCAGAAGCGAGGTGGTGGCGTAGGCGGCGTAAACTTTCCGTATTGTTGCCTGGTTTAGTTCTGTTCTGTGTCAATGCGCGGAAAGGCGAAACACCGCATTCTGTGCATTGATTGTTTTAGCTCCGTTTTGATTTCAATTATTTGAGCCACGGCACGATAAAATTAATGATGTGGTTGTGCGCCCAGCGCGCAGACTACAAACGTAAGTAGGTAATTCGTCTTGCGGATAGGGTTTGGGATCTGATTCTGTCAGTTCCTGAAGTGCAGTTACTCTTTAAATTTGCTAAAATGAAAAAAAAGTGCATATTTTAGGGATCTTGGACTTGGCGCATTTGCAGACATACACCTCAGGAAGACTTTTGTTTATCATCACGGTTCCCTGAACTTGTTAGCTAAAGATGGTTTACTATGACTCATTATTACTCATTATTATTACTTTGCTCATTATTAGGGGCTGTACATTTGACATGTTTGGAACAATTACATGTATGTAAAAAGTGATTTTGACAGAACAGAGCGCAACCTCTTTCATCCTCCACTTTCATTTTTTTTTGTAAATGGTACAAAGACTGGATAATGACGCGTTGCTGTGGATATGCTTCTTACAGGGGCATCAATGAATCGTGATCTTATTTCTGGTTTTGTTTAAAATCTAGCTATTACGAGTATATTTTGTGAAGCCAGCCTTTAACATTCATTATGAATTACATGTATGCGGAAACTATCAATGGTGGAAACCCCCTTCCGGTACTGGGTTAAGCTTAATTATATTATATACATGTATTTAAGCTTTTTAGCTCAAGAACGCCATGTGCAATTTCAAAACCGGAAAATTCATTCCGGTGCTTGAGTTTACAGTCTGTTTAGCTGTGTTTAGAACTTTTTTATGATCCAAGAATACCATGCGTAGTTTATTCTTGATTCCGAGTAGATAACTAATAGTTTAATGTCCCTTATCGCATCATGATCAAGATATATGATTGTAATTCCAGGCTACTGCTTTTGCTATTTTTATACAGTACTTCAGAGCTTGTAAGGCGAATGGATGCACTTTTAGGGGAAGTAACTCATTGTTAGTTTTTATCCCTTCTCAGTGGAGGTAAACTCTTTAAAAAGGATTGGCTTCTCTATGAATTAAATTCATTTAAGAGTAGCCCGCCCACTGGACACACAAGGTTGAATAAACATTGAATCAACGTTGATTCAACGTTATGACGTTGAATCAACATTGATTCAATGTTGATTCAAGGTTGTGTGCCTGCTGGGCCCTTTCTGGAAAGGTTTCGTCAGCCAGGGAAGCAAAATGGAGGCTACAGAAGTTGTCTCCCTTTGAAAAATGGCAAAACAAAAACACAAACATATGCATCTATTGAGTAGTATACGTAACAAATCAAGAAACTTTCTTGAATTATCAGGTTAGATTTCATAGAGCAGAAACGGTGAAGCAATGCCAAACAACGCCGGATCGATGTCAGTCTACCATCAAGAGCTTGCATCGACATTCATACGACGGTGTTTCATCGTTACAAACTATGAAATCATTAAAACGCGACGTTTTTTTTTTTTTTTTTGTTTTGTCAGGTACAATTAAATGTATATGTGTCCAATCGCACATTCCGAGACAATCAAATGCACATGCCATACTCATTCAGTTATAAGACGAGAGTTCATCTTTCCATAATTACCGCAAATATGTGAATCAGGCTTGTGTAATTCGGCTATAAAATGGGGTTTTCGCTTCCAAAACAATCCCAAAGATCTAGATCCATCTTACAAGACGGATGTAGATCTTTGAGATTGTTTTGAAAGGGAAATTACCGTATTATAATCGAAGAAATATAGTACGCAGTCTCTTATAGTTAGGTTTATTCTAACTTATTTATTTTCATACAATAAACATGAATTCGTTGGGATTAGACAGCCAGCTAAAGTTTAATTTGAGATGTGCGTGTAATGATAGCATGGGTCTTTAGCAAAATAAAGCGCTGTCTCATCAGTCTACACAAATGTGCTTCTCTTGCTGTCCGTGTCACAGCGCACAATTTCTTGGGCTGGGTTGATTTATGTACTACAGCCCGAGACTGTCATGGAATCTATTTACTTTTAGATGGCTCGTCACTACAGCATTAAGTTGACTATGCCTTAGAGGCAACTAAATTCACATGAGCTGCTTAAAGCAGAATGTTAATAATTCAGTTATGAAGACATTTCAAAAGAGTGGCACAATATCAGTCTTCAATTTCTTTGACATGTTGCATCCCAAGAGGTAGAATTGGCAATTTTCTGTATACGCGATATCGCTCACAGCATCATCATGCTTTTGTTTTATAAGTCTACTGAATTAGACACTATGACGGTTTGTCATTGCCAATGACTTATTGTAACCTACAGGTTGTCTAAAAACGTGGATCTATCTTTAAATTGCCGTAACTTCTTTGTCAAGGAACCTTTTCAAAATTTTGTATGGTTGTTGTAAAATGATACCCATTTGCGCTGGTTAAGATTCTTTATAAAGTAGTGTTTCAACAAAAACGTACGTCATTATGACATCAAATTGTATTTAAAACATTATGTTTGTGACCCACACTGTTGAAAACATAAAACGGCATTAAGTGAAAAAGAACATAACTTCAAAATGTTGCAAGGTCTGCATTTTAAGGAAAGAAGTATTTGAAATATCTGAACAATGGAAGAAAGTCTGAAAAATAAAAATGGGTGGTCAAATGGGTGGTTACGTCATGATTAAAAAGGCTAAACCGGAGAGTTTAGTAGTGAAAGACCAAGTGGCATTCCAGCAAAGTTATCTTCAAATATCAGTAAAGACCTGGAAATGGCAGAGTACTGAATAACATTTTGTCATTTTCCCTTAAGTTCCCTGCTAAGTTTCCTAGACTAGCATACTTTGATTTTTTCGTTCATTTTAAATGAGTTTGAAGATAATTTTGTGTTTGCCTGCTACTTCTCTGCTTAGCTCTCTATTTCACTATGACCAGACTATTTATTCGCCCAGTTTTTCGAACTATTCAGAATATGTGCTATCTGACGTAAACCATGCAACAATATGAAACATAAGTTGTAATTTCACTTGAGACCAGTTTGCAGTTTCAACAGTGGAGGAAATTATGTCATATATAAACTTACACAATTATGACATCACTTCCTGTAAGCAGCGTCACCTGATAGTAAAACGTCATTGCTGCAACTGTGTATCATCTAGTTACAACGACAGAAACTGTTGAACAGTTTCCTCAGTAAATAAAGGAGTTACAGCAATTAAAAAAGGTCCACGTTGATTTTGAGATACCCTGTATTGTTTCTAAAGGAAGGCTGGTCCGTTGTTGGGTCGGTTGTTTTGGGCTAACGGCCTTCGACATAGTATTTCAGTCTATATTGAACAATCTCCCAGAGAGAGGAAGATACAGTGCAGAGTGAAACAATATCTAAACAGGATCCATCCGCACCTTCTGCAACTACTGTAGGCCCTTGGTGTAGGATGCCCCAGTGCCGAAAGTACCTGACCCCCCCCCCCCCTTTTCTAAAGAAAGCAACACTTGATTATTTGAAGAACGGACATGTACAAGGGTTATGTTGTTCACGCCCACGTATGTACTGTTCAACATATTTTGTATATACCATTGGAAAGTTCTTGTCGCGGGTGCGGGTTCCGCTTCATATACATGCATAAGAACGTGAAACATTTTAAAAGCTTTGTGGGAGTATTAAATTCTGATGATGGTACACAACTAGCTAATCCCGGTGCCGTGAGGTCGACTCTCGGTTTTCACCGGGTTCTGCTTGTCTGAATACCTACGGTCGGGTTGCAGGCCTAATAGTCAGGACGCTGAAGCCGAAAAAATGCAACTTTAATGCCCCGGCGATTCGAAAGGAAATTTTTACCAAATTTGATAAGCACAACATTTGGGCTTTATGGTAGGGTATGATGTGTTCACTGAAATAGGATCCCGTGCTTTTAATTACCCCTTTTTACCCCTTCCCCTTTTAAACCTTAATTTGCTCAAAAGGAAAACGCTATAATTCTGTCCATGTAGAAGTGCACTAAAGTTTTCTGATTAATTCATGAAATGACGTATCTGTGTGCAAAGTATCAGTTTCTTTAATAATTTACCAAATGCATGCTTAAAATATTAAGAAAACCGGTGTATACACATATTTATACAAGGATAATTCATCCTACCAATTGTTGGTGTTTGAAGGTACTAAATTTCATAATAAATCTCTGTCTACCAGATTCTCATCAAACTGCGCATAGAATTATAGGGCAGATGACTCGCAAATATCCAATGATAATGACACTGCACTCTGTACTTCATAAAACGTTTCTCTTTGGAGTCTAACCACCACCATGGATTTCGTTTTCCTCAGACGTTCATTTAAATTTGAATTTAACATTTTCATTTTCCCCGTGCTTTGCAGTTTAACAAGAAAACCATCCCATCCACTTCTGGGTCTGCAAAGACTTTCAACAACTTACGCATTCACATTATCACTGGCGTGTGTCTGTTACTGCTCGATTGTTACATACGTTACTTAATACAATTTTGATAAAAAGAGTAATGAATGAAGACGATTCAGAAGATATATAAAGATGCAGAATACAAAAATAGGATCATATTTGCTTTACTGCATTAGAGTATAGTTATTATAATTTGTAAAAAAAGTTTCGAAAAGCTTTTCAAAGCAAATAATACAAATTATATATGTTACCAATGAAACTAAAATAATAAATAAAATGAAGTAATATTTCAACTTTAAATCATTTCCTCGTTCAAATATGTTTTTAAAAATATGCATAGTGCTTTTAACTCTGCATGTTCCCATTGTCTTAAAAGCTAATTCAGTACTTTAACAAAATGAAGTTTTATACTTGTAATTGGTATTAAGTGTGTAAATGAAGTATTTTGACAGCATCTGTAAATATGTTAAGCTGGATTGGCACAAATGTCATGATGGAAGTCTCAAAATTGAAAAAGACAATGTACTAGCGAATATTTGCACTTACTGACAGGCGGGAAAACTGAACAGCATTCAAATTTATGTTCAAACAATAACCAAACGCCATGCTTTGAAGAGTAATTACAACGTAAACTACTTAGATATCAAAAGAAGCTATTCAGTAATATGCATATGAAAAAAACTAGCAGAGTTGTGGGATTGCTGTTTCCTCCAGTAGGTGGTTAAAACCATTGTGAACAGCGTAATTTTGCAAGTTCGCACGTCTCTCCAGGTAATAAAACTCGTTTACATTTTGACTATATTGATTTGTTTCCTGCTACTTTGTTACAGTGTATTCATTAGATAATTCATTAGATATGCATGCAGAGCAAAGTTTACGTATATGAGATGTAGAAAACGTACATAGAAAAATGTAAATAAAATTACCAAGGAAGACAACAATTACAAAACACAGCCCACCCAAGGCACCAAAACAAGATGGGAAACATGCATACGACAAAACGGAACAGCACATCTTTGGTAACAGACACTCCATTCCAACACAGAGGAACTGTACATAAGTAAGCAACAAAAAAAACAATACAATATAAATTCAAACATTTAATACATCTAATTTTACCTATTTTTTTTATTTTAAACCACAAAACAAAATAGAAAGCACATAGGACATCTATATAAAGAGGCAACCAAAAGGCAAGAAAATCAACCAATGGGATTCGCATGTAGAAGTTTTCATACTTGTATAGACAGTTGTACATAATCTATCAGGGGCTTTAACTAGTTTTATTCGCGCAACCTCACACTTCCTTCTAATGCAGCAACAACACGTAGGCGTTGTGTCATAAACATGGATGTTTTCAGACATTTGAATACGCAACGAAAAATGAAGTTTCATACGGCTCAGTCAACAGTCATCATATGTATATCACGTATATAACAGAAGAAATAAAAGCATCAACATAGAATGCAGTATCCGAATAAATAAGTAAAATGAAAGATTCTTACTAAACATCAGTATAATTACTCAACGTAAAATCTTGCCTATTGTAGACTTAACTGATGAGTTAGGGGACCTCCATACGAACCGAACTACCAACTAATTGTGTGCACCGCAGCGGAGGGTGAGGGTGAAGGTTTGGGCCCAGTAAAACCGGTTTAAACCCCCCAGTAGTTATTACTGACCGTCCCAAGGCGGTACTTTTGTTGCGGTTGCATTTTTTTATGTTCGGTGCTGTTTAATTTATTGTGTTCTCAGTTTAATCCTTCTATCATAAAAATAGAAAATAGGTAAAAATAATTGTTAAATGTTTTTCATATAATTTGCTTAGTCCGTTGTAACCCGTCTGTTGGTCTAAATTATTTAGTTCAATAAAGATAGCTGAGTTGCCATCTATTTGGGAAAGAGCTGCTGACTCGGCTTATCACTTGTAATTTAATGTTTGTTGGGATGTCTTTGGCAATCTTTCCCTTTGATGTTGGGGATAGGGTTTGGGATCTGATTCAGTCAGTTCCTGAAGTGTAGTTACTCTTTAAATTAACTGCTTGAAACATTTGGAATCAGGGTGTGCTGCACTGGCTATACCAGATGAATACTTATTAAAACTTATTTTCTTAGAAATCTAACATATGCCGGAAAACTTCGATATATGAAGAATAGATAGCCATAGATGCTACAGCCATTGATTATATTTAAAAGTAGTAGGTGCACATGCCACCATGAAAATAAATAAATAAGAAAACGAGATTGTTAGAGGTATTTAACTTTCGTCTGTTTGGCATGTATCTGAATAGACGTTATACTGCGTTACATAATTGTAATTCGACATTGTTTCATTCAGTATCAAACGCTTTCAAGGCCTCAATGTCTGCATGCCTCAAGCCTTCAGTCTTTACAATTAACTTATCATGTGTATTTAAACTGTATACTTTTATCATTATTGAGCAAACAATCGCAAAAATGAAGCACGAAAGCTTTTATAGCTAAAATATTATGATACTTCATTCCACCTCAACTTAAATCTAAAACAAAGTCTCAAAATTGAACTTGAATTGCGTATTCGACCGTTAATTACGTATCCATTTAAAGAAACTTTCAGTGTTCCAATTAAGTACCAAGGTTTACATGCTGAAATGTCATCCACGTTACCGGTTTGTAGCGCTCTCATCAGTTATAAGGCAAACTATTAAAAGTATTCTTGTTGTGACGAGTTAACGAAAGAAGGAAAATACCGTAACTTATAAGATGTCCCTTCATCAGTCTAATTAGGAGTTTTGTCAGTGTTTATGGTAACGGGTCAGGTAATTCACAATATTTGCCACATTATTCCTACATGGTATTATCTGCTCTCAAAATGTTACAAAATGTTACACTTTACTTACAGTCGGACGCCGAGTAGTTGACCGGAGGCGGGAGGCTGTGAAAATACATTATCTCAACGTGTAGCATTTCGGCAGTGAAAATTTTGATTAGCAGTAACATTAACTAATAAGAAGTTAAAATGTTTCCGAGGTTGTACTACCACGCACATGATGTATCACCGTCTTTAGGGACTTTAAAAAATGATCAAAAAGGTCAATTCAATTTTGTTGGTTGATTTGATGCTTAACGTCGTCGGTAAACAACTAAGGTCATGTCGGGACGGTCAGTTAACCTAACCACACTATTCCTGGGCAGGATTAGACCTCCTAAGCGGTTAACCAGTACTAAGTGCACATACTTTCGCCAGTAACTGACAACTGCCCTTCTTGAATCAGCGGAAGGAGAAACGAAAGTATGTGGCCAGACCGGGATTCGAACCCAGGACCTCTGACTTACGAGTCAGGTGCCCTACCGATTGCGCTACCCGGCCCTGGCTCAATTCTATGAAACATTGTAATTAAGTGATATAATTGGGTTGTTTCTTGATTTTAACTGAAACTTTCACTCGTTTTTATTGGTAACGAAAAATACCTCCATGCAAACATCATAAAAGAATGCGTACTTTGTAAGCTGGTGCTTATTTTCGATTTGGCAGATACTTTTCTGTGCCTCATGTCATTAAATTCCAGTGTGTATTTTAGTTTCCTCACCTTTCTGTAGTCTTTCAATTTCTATTCTCTGTGAACCGATTTTGTTTTCAATATTCATAACAGCAGATTTTGTAGTGTAAATTACTAGTAATTCCCTAATTTTATATTTATTTATATTAAAAAGAACAATGATGTTTGATTGTAACTTGACTGACACAACTATAAATAACAATGTTCAGAGCATCAGTAGTTTTATTTCCCTTGGGGTACTATCTTCTTTATCTCTCAATTTATCTATTTGTTTCTTTTTTTATTGCTTTGACTAAAAGTCACGTATGTTAGTGTCATGAGAAGCGCAGCAAGAAAATTGAACCGTTGTACAATCATGTCAGCAAAAGTATTGAGCGTTGCTACAAGAAGAAAGAAATAGCAAAAAAGACTGTTTGTTCAGTATTTGTCAAGTCTTATGACACATAACAACTCTCTTTCACGTATAAAACGCAGCTTGCAAAGGCCTTAAACTGCGTGGTGAAAATAGCGACCACCTTCTGTCAACAATATTTCTAAAAAAATGTCTGAATACCGTATTTATGACAGTTTCCTGGGAGTTGGTGAAGGTTGCTGATTAGCTGTGATGTAATGGAATACATTTTGTATAAATGTTATCTACGTTAATTCTACGTTAATTCAAGAAGTAACATAGGCGAATGACAAGGAATCAAGCAGGCTGTATTTCTTCTAATGTTTAAAGATGATTTTAAAGGAGGATATACTAGCAAAAGAAAACAAAACGATTATGCCTTCAATTAATTTACATTTTGGGAATATTCTCATATGTAACGTCTATAACTGAATGGCACGGGCTTAAGCCAAAATGGACAGAAAGCTAATAAGTATCAGTCGTTAGCAGTATAATAGGATTTTCCTAAAACATATGTTGTTTGCAAGAAACTCCGATTTAAATGACATAAAAATAAGAAGAAAGGCAGTCAATCATTTTTAGCATTTCTTTGGTACCCAGTTATCTCCCCTTATTTTACATCTTGGATCCACTTTTCAGGACCACATCATACCCTAAGTTAAAGTTGGGATGATAAACTTTCATAATATACCAAATTCATCCTTTCGAATTGTCGGGGCATTAAACTCGAAAAATAGGCCCTTTTTGAATTTCAGCGTCCTGACTATAACAACTAGCATACTCATTTATTAAATATTATCCTGCCATGATGTCAGTAAACACCTGCCATACAAAGTTAATAGATTAGAAGAGATGGACTTGAAAATAATTGTTTTACTTTTGGCCCATTAACTTCAAGAATAGTTGTTGATCAACCTATTGTTATTTCCAGCAATGGCTCACTGAGCATCAGATTCGTTTTTAGCTTTCCATCCAAATTTATTAATAAATAAAATGTCCCAAAGGAATAACTACTGAGCAGATGAACTTTATCTAATCAGTTTTATCGCTCAATAAATGTCTGCTCATTGAATTGTCAAGTATACGACCTCTTATTGGCAATTGCTTTATAAAGACTAACATGCCACGAGTTCTATATTGGATACTGTACCATTATGAAGAGGTTTATATTCTGTAGCATGGTATGCGTGGGTTCATACTGCAGCCGAAGAGCATTTGGGCTGAAAAACATGAATTTTCAGTGTTTACAATTTTGGTTGAAAATGAAAAAAAAAAAAAAAACTAAAATGATACTATATAGAGGCCATATATTCCACTTGTCTACAGGTTATATATTTATCATTTATCATCTATTTATGCATAAACCTGGAATACCTACAGTACAGGTACCTTTATTTTCATATATGACTATCCAAGAATTCTTGCTTATTACATATGAACATGTGACCGCTTGTTGTTTGTCTTACGACCCCTTTTTCTCCGGCAAGTGTATAAGGCAGAATACATGCATTTTTCATTTACTTGATAAAAATATTCGAACTGCGCTAATATGTCTAATGTTCTCCAAGTATCTCTTTAAAGAAAAGAAACAAAAATAACAGACTCGGTTTCCCGCCAAACGGTATATACATCAAATACAGTGAAGATAAAATAAATTGTAAATGAAAATCCTCTGGAATCAAGGAACGCGTCATAGAAACGAAAATAGTAAACGCGGTTTAATTGAGGCTGTTTTTGTATAGTAATGTAATATTGCCATTACTTCCCACACATCCTAGCACCGACTTCAGTGGAAGTCTTTAATCAACGCGACACAGAATGAGCCGAATGATCCCAAAGAACGAGAAAATATATAATATCCGCTATGGCCCATTGGAAGCGAGGAGTGAATCTGAGTAAAGAAACAGGCAGACTCGGTATAATTGATTTTATCGCATGACGTCGCATCTGCAAGTGTAATAAAGCCATGCATTAAAAACGATAATCCACTAGCGGATTAAATATGCAAATTACGTCGTAACGTTCTAGGCGTTGGCGTCCATAAAACGTCACGTTTTCTAATGGCGAAATCGTGACGTTTTAGTGCAAAATTTGCAAATAAAATGCGATTTTAGTGTCGTATTATAAATAGAATCTTGCATTAGTGCTCCTGTAATATTGAATTTATTAACTCGTTGGCGAAAACGATAAGCTGCTCGGCAGAGCATCGCATCTCATCTCTTTCCCCATCTCGTTTAATAAATTCAATAATACATGAGCACTCATGTAAGATCCTCTTTCTATTCATGAGCAGTAATGTAATATTGCATCACTGTCTACACTCCTTAGCACAAGGGTTCAGTGGAACTCTTTTCTAGATTGACTCGGAATGAGTCACATGGCCCGAAAAGAACAGAAAATATAACCTCTGTAGAATAACAAGAAATTATGCAAGCTATCGTACGGAAATGCATTGGCACAACAGTGCTACATTACCAGTATCTGTCTAGAGCACGTACATCTTCTTGGAAAACCCTTCATATAAATCGTTTATCAGTTTGTGTTGAAGAACTGTTTACTCTTCTCCAAAGAATATGATATAAACTTAATAATAATTTGGCGAATCTGTAATAGATGGGTTGAAACTAGCGAATATCTTTTTTTTTTAATGTTAGCTGGAAACCAAGCGAGTCAAGCCCATTTTAGGCATTTCCATCATCCGGCTGTTAACTGTCATACTCGTTATCATGTTATGAGCTCTTGAGACACGGTATGAGTGCACTGGGATATCATCAGCCTCAGATGAACCGTCAAACTGGCTCCTAAACGTCAAAAATATAATTCATTCTTCAAAACTGCGATAATTTGCACACTAGTGTTAACATGAATAACTGTGAAATTGAAATGATTGTTTAAACATATGTGCTCCGGTGATGCTTTCATTTCGTCGATAATTGTTTCCAAGAAATAGTCTCTTTATCGTTCGGTTGAGTATCTGGTTCCAGCTTAATTATTCTGTACTCACAATGTTGGCTTCTAAGTTCGTTGAGATTATTTGATATTAACCCTCACTGACATTTTAATCAAAAGTGGCCAAAACTATGATTCTATATTTCGTTTTTCCTAGAATCAGCAGAAACGAAAAATATCGTCTTTCATGTTTGAGTGCTCTTGATCTATACACTATTGCGGAATGAAATTTTGTCAAAGTTCAACTTAATTTCGCGTATCCACATATTGCAGTTTTGAAAAACATACAGGGGTTCAGCACTAAAGACAAACTAGCATGACATTGTGAAAAGCCATAAGGGGTAAATTATGGTTGTGTGTATCATAAAACTGCCTCAAGTGCACCTCAGCCCAGAAACAGTTTTCTTTCTCCCACGTTGGAGCAGTTGTAGACTGGCTGCAGTCTGAAACATTTATTTGCCTGAAAATTATATGTTTTTTTTTTTCTTTTTTTTTTCTTTTTTTTGAAAAAAAAAAAAAAAACATAAATAAGTGAAATATAATAAAGTTCATGTCTTTATGTCTTTAAACCCCAACGTTTCTTTTGGTCTAATGATTCAGTCTAAAATTCCCTATTTCTTTCGGTCTAATGTATCAGTCTGAAAGTCCACATTTCTTTTGATCTAATGTTTCAGTCTGAGTTTGGAGACAGGAAATTTATTTAAAGAACTTTGAAATAGAAATTATATGATTTTCAGGCAAATCAATGTTTCAGGCTGCAGCCAGTTTAGATCAGTTGGTGATTTGGTGTTACTGTGTTACTCTTTCGCTATTTTGTTCACTGATTATGCATCATCTGCGCCTGTAACACATCTTACGAACTTGTTTTCTCTTTCAACTAGAACATATGTTTGGTCTGTAAATGCAAATTACATTTTCTGTACCAAAATATTTATTCTTATAATCAAAGCATTCAGTTACAGTCAGTCGATTATTTTGCTATCAGACAAATACTCTGCGTCTATTACCTATGATTAAATAGTACGTAAGAACTCATTTATCCACACTTTAATCACTTCAAAACAGCTATTAGCCAATGTAGTTTGCGACAGTTTCTGGCCGTGCGGTAAACGAGGTTATGCACAGAGTTTCAGTCACCTGTTCTAGATGATTGTGGTCCGCCGATGGTGCTGGGTAACTTTCGGTGCCCGGGCGGCCTACTCATTCGGATAAGAGTAAGGCAAGGTCTTACTGTGCTTGCAGTAGGTGCGGATGAGGGCTGCTTGGATACTATTTTTTGCTCTCGCCTATCATATTTCTTTTCTCTCTCCCTGTCTCTGGGAGACGGCTCGATATAGCCGCCATGATACTCTGTTAATTATTACCCAAACATTTGCTCATATGTAACTGTATTATGTTATCTGAGCTTCTAATAAAAGTCTATGTATGTAGTATGTAGTTGTAATATTGTCTCAAAGAGCCGTTAAACCCAAATCAACCCTACATGTAATAGAATCAATATTTTCTTGCATACCTGTTTGAAATATTCGAGAAGACCCAGCTCAGTTTTGAAAGAATTATAATGTTACTCCCGGCACTTACCCCGGTTTTCCTCACCTATATGAACTCTTTATGCCTAGCAGAAAAAGTAGGATAAATAAAAATAACAAAAAGTAATAAGCGAATTCGCACGTATGTTTCGAAATGAACCACCGAAAGTAATGAGCACAGTCATAGGGGTGAAATAACAGGTTTGTTCTTTATTTCCGTCAGCTTGAGAAGCCTCATCAGTGACCACAATAAGCATGGTGTAGCAAAAAATGTAATGGAGCAATTTTGCGTTTCAAACTTATTGCTTTTGTATTTCTAGCATCGTGGTCACCACTTTGCTTCTTATTTTGTTTTTGGGGTTAAATAGAAAACAGGTAAAAAATGTATTGTGTGCTTTACATAATATGAGCCACGACACAAGAAAACCAACAATGTGATTGTGCGCCAACGCTCAGGCTCTGATCAGAGTCTTCGCTGTCCGCATGAAGGTAGCTTAGACCCTCAGCTACATATCAAACGCTTAAGCCTGTTTCACATCAGCCTTACGGCAGCCGTACGGCCCTCTGCGATCACATTTCTGACAAAAATCGCTGGGTTTCGTGCGGCAGCCGCAAGATCGTCGTACGAATATTAGACGTCGCAAGATCGTCGCAACGTCGCAAACTGAATTCTCAACATACACATTATTTCTGCGATTTTTTGGCAATCTGTGGACGCCGCAAGGCTGCCGCACGACAGTCTTGAGACAACCTCACGATTTTGCAGGAGTTCGCAAGTTTGCAGGCGGGGCTGTTGTCAATCATTTCTTGCGTTTGTCTTGCGACGGTCGCGAGATTGCCGCACGAGCATCTTACGACAGTCGTGCATGCTGACAGAATGCTATCGCTAGAATGTTGCGAATCGTAAGACAATCGCGTTAGTCGCACGGCAGTTGCATGACAGCCGCACGGCAGGCGCACGACAGTCCTACGATTGTTGCGTCACTTGCGTCTCCCTTAAAAGTAGATCGGTACTCATAGTCTAGACTCCAGAGAAGAAGCATGCCCCCAGCGAAACAGATCCAGGGTTTGCCACACCAACGCCTCTCTCGTCCTCTAGCTTCTACCTTGCCGTGCTCGCATGAGCAGCGCCAGGATGGCGGCGTGACGCTTTTCTTCATCACGGAGCCTTCTTCTTAGGACAATACGCTGCTGTGGGATAGCCATCAGGATCCAATGTGGTGTCGACAATCGATGGTGAAACTATAAGGGTTGCGGATGGTGCTCTTGCATTTTAGTCGTCACTCGAGGCGAATTCGTACGATGAACGTACGGTCATCGTAAGATATTCGTGAGACAGCCTTGCGAATTCTTGTTCGTCGTACGGTGCCCGCAAGTTTTTTGACAAATCCTTACGACCGTCTCACGGCAGTCTTGCGGCAGTCTTACGGCAGCTGCACGGCCATCTTGCGGCAGCCGTACGAAATGTTGTTTATTTTTTCCTACTTTCAAGCTGCAAAATCGTGCGACCCATGAGACAGACGTACGAACATCGCACGGCTGCCTTGCGATCTCTGAGACCATGGTGGACCCGCCCAGATACTCTGCGAATGTGTCTGCGATCTGTCTACGGCACCCATGACCTCCAAAATCGTACGAACAAAAAATCGCACGGCTGATGTGAAACAGGCTTTAGTGAAGAGTCTGATTGACTGGGCGGATGCCCAGGCTGATCTGAGTTTTCGCTGGGCGCACTACCACATTGTTGGTTTTCGCGTGTCGCGGCTCAATCATTCTGTTTGTATTTTGATGTCATTTTATTGATGCATTGTTCCTATGTGTCGGACTGCGTGTGTCTGTTCTGTTATGCCGCTATTTCGTCTTGTGTCTCTGATGGGTTGTTCTTGGTGAATGCGGCCTTTCCGGTGTACCTTTATCAATGCTTGTTTTTCTAAACACTTGTTAAACCTGCAAGGAAACTTGGCCAGATAAAGACCTCATGTATAGGTTACCCACTTTCACTGCAACAGCCCGCTTTAAATCGAACTAAAGAAGCTACTATATTTACTAAAGTTCCTATCAAAGTGCGATGGTAGCTACTAAAATGACGTCATGAACTTACTAAAGATCAACCGAGGTCTTGACCGCCGTTACTCTAGTAGCAAGATGGCGGCCGCTGAAGACTCTCGTGATTTGTGGGTGTACATTTTTCTTTTAGATTCCGGATATCTGTTCATACAATTATTTTAGGGCAAATATTATCGTTTGATCTATGAATGGTCGTTTTTAAAGACTACATGCACGGAAAAGGCAATGAAATGCACAGTATTTATTTCCGTTTCCATGACAATCTACTATTGTAGCATCTTTGGCGTTCGGCTGGTAATGCGGGTGAGCATGCCCAAAATTACTACTAAGGTAGGTACTCTAGTTCGATTCTAAGTGGGCAATGCAAATGCACACAGGTAGAAGCGGATAAAATACTTATTTTGAATGTCATAAAATTAGCAAACTGCCATCAGAATCAGACTTGTTTACGGGTGATACGTCCAAAGACAATCATTCACCAGAACCTGTGATCAGTGAAGCTAGTCCCTAGCCCTTACAAGAAAAGCTTACACTGACTGACTGAATCCTGTGCAAACTGTGTCCAGCTACTGTAACAGGCATGGTTCTAAATATCGCTTTAAGGTAGACGAATGGTGAATAAAGATATTGGTGGGGCATTCATTTCATTATACCAGCTGAATAACCCAAGGGGCTATAAAACATTTGGATAAGAAAAGAAAATTTTTCACCGTTTTGTTTTCCTAAAAAACAAACTTTTGTATTTATACATACCTTTTTTACATATTTTCCATTAAAATTCATGTCTCTAGCACAAGGATGCACATCATTTCTGCAAATCATATAATCTTTAGTATAGGGTATTTGAAACAGACTGGTAAGAAAAATTGCAATTATCTTGATTATAAGTATATTTTTACATCTTTTTAAAAAATGCAAGAAAATTGAATTTCATGAAAAACGTCATGAAAAATATAGGGTAAATTGGGGCAAGTGGGACAATGGGGTAAGTGGGACACATTTTATTCTTCGAGCGCCTGACACAGCATATGGTGCGTACTTACCAAGACAATAAATATTGCCAGAGCATTTCTATTTGTTTGTTCAGAAATAATATTTCTACGAGTCTTAGGTATTCAAAAGTATGCACTGCTGGCGTTTTTAATTGGAAGATCCAGAATAGGCGCGGTCATTCATTTGCATAAGAAGGATATAGCAGCATTGGTCAGTTTGAACCATCGTTATAAGTTAACGCTCCAACTGAGACACTTAAAATTATATCACTCGAGCAAGGAAAAAAAACGGGTCATTGTGTAAAGTCGAGCTAAAGTATTATTGGTTCTTGTCGTTTAATGAGCGAATATATATCAGACCATTTGTAAAAATAAAATTCCTGACGTAAGCTGTGACTGAAGTGACGTAATGTACAGAGCACATTACAAATAACGTTATGAAAAGGAAATTAACTTATAAAAAGGTATTATTTTATGTGAAAATCCAATACTCTTGTCTTAAACAGAAAGTGTGGTGATTTTTTTGTATGAAAATTTTCAATACACTTCAGCAACACGTCTACATAGAACCCCAAATACGTAACGCTATTTCGATCTGACGTCACGTCAGTTTACTGTCGTCTTCTACGATGTTTCACTCATAATTTTGAGTCAACTATGTTTATTTCAATCTTTATACTTCTTTTCAAACAGATGGTAAACAAAAGAATGGTACAAAATTATTACGATTTTACCAGTTTCGATATCATTTGAAACTTTCAAACTCCACAGTCAGGCAGGTGATTGAAGCTGTGCCATTTACTTCGATATATTGGGGTAGCTGGGACGCCAGGATTTTTACTTTACAAGTTCAGCTATATATTTTGATATAAAAGCTCAGGGAATAAGTTGAACACTTTTGGTTTACAGAATCTTGCTGGGAGCAACCTGGTGTAACAAAAGATCAGTTAGCTCATGTTCACTAAAGAAATTCGACTTGAAACATTGTAATTTGGCTTTACCCCACCCACTTTATTTCGTTTGATTATTTACTATTTTTTTTAAATGCTCCTTGCATAGTACTATGTTTTAAATTGTTTCTACACAGAGTCTTCATAATAGTAATGCCATTTTAACAAAAGTGTCAACGGCAGAATTTTATTATATTTGGGAAGAACACTTACAAAGAAAATGTAGTGGGTGGGGTATTTCGATATTAACTTTGAATGGAACATACCCGTTGTCTTGTTCATGTCAGTACACTGTTTACAGTTTTAGAGAATTTTATCATACTGTTTTTGCATATTCGAGTTAATAAATGTGTTAAAATAACTTAAGCCCACAGTGAATAACTGAAATGCCGGGCTAAAGTTTATCCCTATAGTTTTTCTTTGTTATCTACACCCGATATCATAAAAAGGAGCAAGCCGTTTTGAATTATGCGCTTCTCTGTTCTGTGGTATAAACGGTATTATCTGCAACCTAAACGCATGCATTTTTCTTTTATAGTGAACATAAATGACAGTTGAAATGCTTAAAATTGAATTGCAATTAGTGTCCCACTTACCCCAAATAATTGGGTAAGTGGGACATTTGACTGCATGGTATTAATGCTGCCTTGTAGTTTAACATATACTGGTACAAGACATCTTATGCGTAATATGAAATCATGTGATGGGGAGTTATAAAGCACCAACAGATTTGATCTCGTTCTGTCTTATTATCCTGTGAAAGCAGATGCTTTTCCAATAAGTGTCCCACTTGCCCCAATTTCCCCTATTCAATCGATGGGGCATGCTTATGCATATTGTTTTAGTAAAACTTACATTGTATGATACAGAATAAAAAAAAAAAAAAAAAAAACACACATTTCACCGTTTTGTTTCCTAGAAAAACAATGTTTAAGTTCAAAAATATTCCCAAAAAAGACTGTCCAAATACTGCACCTGCTGCAAACACAGCCGGTCCTTGCCCTGTTATTTATTTTCCTGTTGTTCCGGGTCTACCATAGAGTAATGCCTCAAAAATGCGCAGATGGAATTGAAATTGTAAAGACCTTGATCATTCTGATTCCTAAGGAACAGTCTGATCACTGTTTCCACTGTTTATACAGACGTATCTGCCCGAAACAACATAACAACATATCTCTTGGATCAAAGGTGACACTTATGCGCTCCCTTGTCATTTCCATATTTCTGTATGCCTGTGAATCATGGACCTTGACAGCAGAGTTAGAGAAAAGAACGCAGGTCTTTGAGATGAGATGCTACCGAAGGTTACTGAACATTTCGTACAAGGACCATATAACCAATGAGGAGATTCGCAGGAAGATCCAAGCAGCCATTGGAGAATATGATGAACTCCTGACGCTGGTCAAGAAACGGAAACTAAGGTGGTTTGGTCACGTCTCAAGGTCTTCTGGTTTAGCAAAGACAATTCTTCACGGCACAGTGAAAGGAAAAAGAAGAAGAGGTAGACAGAAGAAGAGGTGGGAAGACAATATCAAGGAGTGGACTGGAATGGATTTTGCCAGCTCAACTAGGGCAGCTGGAGACAGGACAAGGTGGAAAGGGATTCTTTTGAAGTCAGCTGTGGTGCCCCAACGACCTAGTAAGGTTATGGGATAGAATAGAATAGAATAGAATCTGTTCGAAAACTTAGGATCTTTATGGTAGGCATTGTAAGTGTGTATATATTCCTTGGTTGATTGATTCACCATGAACAATAACTCTGTTATGTGTTTTAATAAGTCGATACAGAGTTATTGTGTATCTAAATACCTTAAACAGAGGTTTATGATGCTATTTCACTGTCATTACGAACGACCCTTTTCCCGATTGAAACTAGTGATAGAAATGAACAGCACTTAAATAATGCTGAAAGTTTATACATTTGTAAAACTATAATTTGTGCCGCTATGTGAGAAAACAGAATTGCCGCAGCAATGCATATTTTGCGAACGCATGCACAGTTGCTATGTAAAATCCGTATGTTCCGGATAGTGTCAAAGGAATTTGAGCATTTTCTGATCAGAAAGCATTTGTGCATCTGGTTCTGGGCATACGCGGGTCGCATGTGTTTTAAGAGATGTTTTCCAATTATGCGATCCAGTCCGTCAGCTGAGACAATAACATTTAGAGTAATTACAACTAAGCACTTGAATTAATTGTAATCGGGAGAATCTAACTGCCCAGAAATGACTTTTTAAAGACTAAACGTGAATGGAAATAACTGTTTTATGATAAGTTTTTTGTCGATTCCGATGATCCTTAATTAACACATTTTGCTATGTAAAGTTAAACATATGAATTGGTAAAAAAAGCTAGGGTCCACCTAATTTTACAACACAGATTTAAAACAAATTTACCTAATTTACGGGAACGTTTGACTGCATCTGAATTTTCAATTGAAATTTTCAGTAAAGACGCGAATATTTCTCATCTCTACACTACGAAAGACCGGTGCATGGTGACTTCACCTGTCTTTCGTACTACACAGTGTTTTCTACTCTTGTTGATAATTTTATGAGGTCTTTGGATTTTAGTACATGTCTCGTTTTACTAACTTTTAATTTTGATTTCTGTTAAAGCCTCGGTCCCACAGAGCTTGCGACTGCGATGCGACCGCTTTGCGACTGATTTTGTCTGCGACTGACCTGCGACCTCTGCGACCATTGCAACTTCTTTTCCTCTTCAAATGTGGTCGCCGATCAGTCGCCGATCAGTCGCCGCACAGTCGGCGACAGCTTTCGCGTGTAGTCGGCGATCGATCGGCGACCTCACTGCAACTGGTCGCCGTAGGATCGGCGACAGGATTGCAACTAGTTCAGAATGATCGGCGACCAGTCGGCGACCAATCGGCGACTCTTCGGCGACTGGTTTCAAATGAACGGCGACTGGTCGGAGACTGATTGGCGACCGTTCTGCGATAAAAAAAAAAAGTAATGGAAATGTGGTGACAAGAATGAAATCATTTCAGTGAAAGTTGTCAAAATAACACAGCTACAGATTCAGATCTTGCTTGCAACGAAACAACCGGCATGCACCTCTTTTGTCTATGATGGTGTACAGGCGATTAAAACGGAGGAGGCGAACACAGTACTGGATAAGACATTGGTTTCAAAAAGGCCGCAGTTTATTGAGATTCCTCCTTTGACTATTGAGATTCCTCATCTGAAGCAGGCGTCCGAACGTCGGGAGTCATTTCAGCTGTCTGTTTTGGCGACGATGTTTTTTTTTTTTTTTTTTTTTTTGTGGGGGGGGGGGGGGGGTCCTCTATATACCATGATGCGAGCACTTTGAGCCCTGGTAATAAAATAATGCACTGCAAACCTTGATCTAGTGGCGCACGCTGCAACCTGTCGGCGACCTGTCGCCGATCTTTCGGCGATCTATCGGGGCACGCTGCAACCTGTCGGCGACCAGTCGCCGATCGGTCGCCGATCAGTCGCCGTCTCACCAGTGGTCAGTCGCCGATAAGTCGCCGATCGGTCGCCGAACAGTCGCCGACAGATCGCCGATAGGTCGCAGCAAGGTTGCAGCATTTCAGAACCAAAGTGTTGATGAAACTGATCGGCGACCGATCGGCGACCGGTCGGCGACTGTTCGGCGACTGATCGGCGACTTCCAGAAAACCATTGCAACCAGTGCTGGCTCAAGAATTGGGCAGATCTTGCATGCCAGACTTCGCTTGGGATGCAGCTCTTTGAATTCTGACCTTTACCGCAAAAACATTGTTGCTAGTCCGTCCTGTGCTTGTGGTAATTTCGAAAGCCCATATCACTTCTTTTTTTGTATGTCCTAGATATACTACACTGAGGAACACTTACTTATCACAATATCTATTAACTCATAACACACATGATTTACTAGCTGGTAAGCAAAATTCGTCAATCAGTGAGAATGAAACAATGTTTTGAAAAGTGCAGGAATTCATTATTAAATCCAAACGATTTGTCTGATGCTTTTGTGTGAATGATATAAGCGCCTTGCCCATGGTAAATTAAGATAACCCTCAAAACTCGACGTACTATTTGTTTTTATCTGGTAGAGATGCATTTGGATATAAACTTTACAGAAAGGAATCGGTCTCTTCTCTTCTCTTTGAACTATCTGTCTGTATCTATGTCTTCTATAACAGTATAATGTAGTAACTTAATTGTTATATATGTGAGAAAGAGAGTGATTTAAAATTGATAATGTTATTGTCTATGATTTCAAGTGTACTATTTTTTCTCAAACAGCTAGTGTTACAATGTATGTGCTGTACAGGGTAAATATATTTGTTAATTCTTCTTCAACTTCCTTCATTGGCATTGTAATATTATGAATCTTGCTCTAAGAATCGGTCTATTGATATTTTTCTATGTATTCCTTATTCTGATCATGTATCTAAATAATTTGAAATTCAACCCTGTGCAGTAATCGTTGGCACACTCTGGAAGTGTTATTGTATAATAATATTTTTCTTCTTCAGATTGTAATATTTATAAAATAATGTACATTTGTGTAACTCTCTTTCTCTCCTTCTCTCTCTCTCTCTCTCTCTCTCTCTCTCTCTCTCTCTCTTTGAAATTCACGTAATATATCGGTATTTAGCCATTCTTATACTGTAAATTCCAATATGCTCCAGGAAATGACTTTATAAATAAGCATCTTCACCGATAAGAACCACTGTACTCTGAAAATTCATTTGTTGGGGGCTGTACCAATCCATGAGGGCAAGTTTGTCTTGACACATTGTTGACCTGTGCATAGTTTAAGGCAGTAAGTAATCTTTATTTTACATTTTGACATTATTTTCCAAGTGGATCTTGTAAAACACCTATTCCTTATTGTCCTTGTCAAATGACAACGCTCAAATGGTAAAATTACCTGAATTGCGTCCCGTTTTACAGTGTATGTTGTTACGTCGCGTGTAGAAAGTGTGTTTACACAATCGATTCCTCCATCTCAATGTCTAATTTGTTGTATTTTACGATTGCAAGCATCGGCTAAGGCAACAAAGATAAAACGAACAAAGTATGGCATATTTCTGTTCAGCGACAGCGAATTTATTTGCAATTTTATCTCTGTACGCCGACTTTCGAATATCGGGGGCACTGTCCCAATTGTTGAGTGCCGTAATATTGGATGTGTATGCAGTCGTCGGGATACAGCTGGATGCAGTAGTTGGGTGCAAAACATATGTTTTTGCCAAATTGACCTAGAAAGGGTCCGTTTTCTTTGTGTTTAAAGTCCCTGCTGCAGCTTATGTAGACGGGATGTTCCCGTCGGTGTTTCGTTAGACATCTCCTGGTCATGGAGTGGAACGAGGGACCGAAGTGGAAACGGAATGCGGGTAAGCTAGCTGATCTACAGCTTTTGTCACAAATGGACCTGTGCAAGCTAAGGTGTGAATTTACATGTAATAGTCCCCAATATAACATAAATGGCTTCAGAACTCACAAAACTAGGATTTTACAAAGGACACAGTGGGTTTCAAAACATAGATAACATTCAGGTGCACGGATGATTTTTGAATAATTTTATTAGCATACAAACAGTGAAAAATGGCCAAAAAGTGCTGTAATTTGCGGCCAAGCATATTTTTGCTGCTTTTCAAATGTATTTTTCTGTTTTAGGATGACTAAAATCCCTCATTAGAGGTGGCAGTGTGATACAGTAATGTTTTACGGATGCAGTGATGCAGATAACAGATATTGTCTGCATATCTTTGACTATCTAGCCATTTAACAAACATTAAGGCCATGTAATTTTTTTACAGTAAGTTGGTAATGCACTGAAAACAACCTTTGAACTAACTGATAAATTGTTATTCTTTGATATTTTTGTACTTATTTTACACGTTCATATCCCCTTTTCAGACTACGGGACAATAAACTTGGCTAAAGATAGAAATCTTTTCCTGCTACGAGCCTATAGTTACATACCCGAATTTCTGAAACAAAGGCTGTCCCGTACGTAAGGCAGACAGCAATCAGAGGCAGGCACTTGGCAGAGAAATTATAGCTTAATATTAAAGATACACTGCCATACATGGTCAATAATGGGGCAGTGATTGAAAACTATCTATGTGCTACGTGCTAGCGCTAGACTAAAAGCAGTTGAAAAGTCCCATACGTAAGATTTATTTTGTCCTGTACGTACAGACCATTCACAAGCATTATATGGCTTCAACGACAAAGCTAAATGGTGGTTTATTTTTTGAACAAGCAGCATTTTATATGCTGATTACGTGCTAAAGAGGCTTTTTTCTAGTAGACAACTTTTAAGATTAAGAAAGGATCATTCTGAGGCAAAGAATCAAAATTTAGCTGAAATATCAATATTTCATTTAAATGATTTAACATCAAGAAGTTAGCATGGCATTTAGATTCTGTGGATTATATAGGGGGGGGGGGGGGGGGGGGGGGGTAGAGAAAAAATAAAAGCTTCTACATCATTGTTGCTGGAACTGATGAGAAAATATCATGGACAAAACATTTCTGTCCCATATGTAAGATTTTTGTTTCCAACTAAAAAGTTACTTAATTCATGTTTCAGTCAGGTCATCTATTCCAGTAGAAAGCATTTTATTTTGCAGGTAACCACTTATTGTGGCTTCCACGGCAATATTTGACTTTTGATCTGCCATAAAACATGCATGTATTGACATATGAAAGCCAGCAAAATTATAAACTTAATAATCTGCTTCTCAACCAAAATTCTAAAAAGAGTTAACCAGTATATCATCACAAGCTATCTAATTTACTCATGCAATACAAAATAGACTACAAAATAGATACAAGGTATGTCTTTTATCTCTAGTTTTTGCTTTTCATTTCAAAATATTTATTTTCAAAAATTATGCTTTGTCCCGTATGTAAGATTTATCAAAGATGCAATTTTGAAAATTAGGGTTTACTAACATGTTTGAACTTAAATTTACTTTCTTTTTAGTAGCACAGATTTTGATATGTTACTTGTTTGGTACTGTAAACATTCACTGTAACCTTTAGAGTTAAAAGCTAAAGTATCTTACGTATGGGACACATACTGTTTGGGTCTACGGTAAGGTACCCTGCCGTAAAAAAATATTTCAAAGAAAAATATGTAAGAATACATACCGCTTTGATTATCCAGTAGAAAATAAACAACAATAAATAAAGCCCCCTTCGACTGGTACAGCCCTCAACTACTGCAATTTCAGAGTACAGTGGTTCTTATCGGTGATCTTGCTTACTGTCAAATCCTGATACTTTTGAAATTGTATTGTAGTATATGTATGTACTTTATAGTTAATAAAATATCGTTTAAACTAAACTAAACCATTGCAACCAGTCGGCGATCAAAATCAGTCGCGGCTAGTCTTTTGTGCATGTTCAAAAGACTGGCTGCGACTAATTTTGATCGGCGAATGCTCGGCGACCTTGTTGCGACCATTATAAAACCTCTCCGCGACTTCTGCAACCTCTCTGCGACTGTCAGTTTTTTTAGTCGCGGACAGGTCGCGGCGCGGTCGCAAGCTCTGTGGGACCGGGGCTTAAAGCCCCGGTATAAAGTTGGTCAAATATTACGACAAACCGGAAGCTTCCGAGTGAAGCTTCTTGAAGTTACCCTCGAAAAGAAGTGAGTTCACTTTCAGGTGAAGTAACTGCAATTTTCATTTTCCTCCCTTATAAACAGGGATCAAGTCTTAAAAGAAAGACTTTACTCTTAGGAGCAATTTTACTTTAGAGTAGTCCCCTTTTCGAAAGGGATTTATTGTTCAGGGATGCAAACAGGAGGCCATAAAAGTTGTCTCCATCTGAAAACATGGAACAAAAACATTGAGGTGCACCCAGACATTTTAATTCTCCGGGTATATAGAGATCAAATGCATCAACATTTGAGCCGCGACACGACAAAACCAACAATGTGGTTCTGTGCCAAGCGCAGACTCAGATCAGTCTGGGCATTCGCCTAGTCTGATCAGACTCTTCGTAAAGTGCTCAATGGGTAGCTAAGGGTCTGAGCTACCTCCATGCGGACAGCGAAGACTCTGATCAGACTGGGCGGATGCCCAGGCTGGTCTGAGTCGGCGCTGGGCGCACAACCACATTGTTGGGTTTCTCGTGTCGTGGCTCATTTTACAATATGTTGTTCCTGGAGTACATTCTGCAACATGTGACAACTCTAAGTCAGTGTCTTGTTGTTAATGCTGTCTCTAATGGAATCTTGCACCAGTTGCTCTGTGAGCTCTTGTTAATACAGTGATCTTATGATTAATTGATGATGGTTATTCAGATGATGGATTTTTATGCCATAGGCCTTGTGCAGTGTTACAAAGCTGATAAGCTACAGAATAAAATTGTTGTAAATATCGTACAGTTATGAGCGGCTTGAGGGAAGAGATTTGGCTTGTTTACGTTTTATTTCTTAATAATTCACTGCAACATGCACTATCATTTAAGCATTAGTTTAAATGAAATGAAAACCAGCCTTTAGCAAACAGCAGAAGGAATGCAAATTGCTTAATGATTGATCTTCCAGATTAATGTATAATTGAACTACAGACAAACCTGTTATAAGGCGTCACTGCATTAAGGGGCCACTGTAGTATGGGGCCACCTGTCCCCAGCAGCCACTTTTTGTGGTACACTGAACGAATTATTACATGTACCTTAGTAGCACTAACTGATATCCAGATACTGGCACTTTTTTTCTAGACGATTCCTTAAAAAGAAACATTTGATTCGGCATCGCCGAGGATCTTTTAATTATTTGCCACGATATAGCTGCACCCTAAAGGAAAACAGTAGTCTGCCAACAGCGTAGATCCAGATAAGGCGAATTATAGGGAGTTCCGTCATCTGGATTTTACACTGTTTGCCACCTAACCATTAAATTCTCAATAAGATATAGCTTGGACGACACATCTTTTGAAAATAATGTAGACTTAAATTTTGTCGTGTGCATATTTTTGCATTTTAAGGGCAAATAAAGAAATATGAAATAGTTATGAAATTACCCAGAAAGTGCCACAATCACTGACCACAACCGCTTCCAATGGCACCAGAGGAAGAGTTAACCCAGCTAAGACGTATGCAATGTATTCACGAAACAAAATGTAACGAGTTGGTCACAGTACAAGACATAGCAGCGTGGTATTGATATCAGGACGATACCCGTCTTCAAGACGGAATGCAGCTGTATTCCGATTTTGAAGATATCTTATTTAGGATTTTTTACGACTCGAGAAAGCTATGAGTAATTTAGATATTGGTTTTAAATGAAGAGATAATAGCTTAATGTCTTGTATCTCTCTTTGATCAAGATATCTTTATCTTATTCCAGCTTGGTAGAGGCAATTGTTTACACAACAGTTAAATGTTTGTAAATAAAGGATCAAGTTTTTTTTTCTTTTCGTGAAGTAAGCAAATTATTTTGTTGATACGAAATACATCATTTTAGACCGTACCACTGCTATGTCTGCAAAGTCACAATAGTTTTATATTTCAAAGCTGTGAAAGAGTCTTTCGTTCTGATCCTATTGCTTTGTGCGATTGTGTTATTTCTATACTCAACCGAAATAAAAACGCAACACCTAATGTTTTCAATATTTCAAAGCTCATGTCATATGCAGATCAATTTCAATTTTATTTCTAAAATCAGCAGGGATTAATGTTTACTGTCCCCGAAATTCAGTTTTGTTGATGAAATAATTCATGCTTAAGAGAGAACTAACTAGAGCTACCCGATTTTCAAAAGTCTTAAAAAAGGTAGAACTGTCGCGAGACAGGATGTATGCGTCGCATCGAGCATCTGGTCTAAGATACTCTATGGTGCCCCAATACCGCTGATTTCTTTTTACAAGTCTAAAAATCATTGATGGGTGGTTATGGAAATGTTTGGTTTCCAACCACAGGCTTAAATAAGCATACAACATTCCAAGCGCCTTGGCAGACATATCCCTATCTGAGACTTTTAAAAATCGGGTAGCTATCGGTAATGTTCGCTCATGCGTGAACCATTTCATAAACAAAACTGAATTTCTGAGACAATAAGCATTAAACCCTGTTGACTTAAGAAATCAAACTGAAAATAATCTGCATATGACATGAGCTATGAAATATTGGGAAAATTAGGTGTTGCGTTTTTATTTCGGTTGAGTATATGTTGTAATGTGCACTTTTGAAAAAAAATATGTTAAAACCAAAGAGTCTTTACAATAGTATTTATCTTAGCATGAACATAGATTATCGGTACTTGGTGAATGTTTCATACCAAAATTTAGTGGCTGAATATTATTGCTACTCTCACGTTTGTAATAATGTAATGCCCGTTTGTTCATTTATTGTTTATTTTGACAGACATATTTTATCAGAAAAAGTAATGTAACAGGAATGTTAGTACGTTCCCAGTTAACAAATGTATATTTAACCGCATATGATATTGCTGTAGCCGCGTCAAAAGCTTAGGAATATACGTATTTGGATTTTTCATAAATTTTGTTGAATATATATATTTTTGTACGTTGTACTCATGGGAGAATACCAATTTGGATACTTGTGCTTTCGACCGAGTCTACGATCGTAAGCATTACCAATAACGGTAAATGGTACTATTGTTAAGATCTGTGGTTGTCGACCGAGCTGTTACTGCTGTCGATTGTTTCGGTCGACAGCCACTTTTGCATGTATGGTAATTGACTGAATCGGTCGAAAGCACAGATAGCCAAATTGGTATTACCCGCGTGGTACTAGTCTATAGGCATGAGGCTGATTTCTATACTTCAGACAAATCGTTACTAGACTAGCCAAACATTGAACATAGAAAAGAAGAGTAAGTGAAATGTCAAATTTGATAATAAATATATTTGTGACAAACAAATTAATGTGTTACATTCAATTGGAGCAGGTCTAATATTGCTTATACATATGTTAATTAATGGCCGCCACTGGTGTACTATATATCAGAAGTCATTGACCTGTCCTGGATCAAATTGCCGTTCAGTAGATTTCATCACGGGGTTCACATAAGAAACGTACATAATTAAATCTCTCAATTGTGATGACAATTACTAAATATAAAATAAAACGCAAAGAAAAAAAAAAAAAAAAAAAAAAAAAAAAAAAAACTCTAACACCCAAAGATCAGCAAATGCGCTCGAACACTATTCTAACAACTGTCAATGAATACGATATTTCTTTTGATTTCAATACGTTTTTCCTCTTTCCAAACAATCCCGATTCTTCTTACAGCAGAATTCTACAAGAATAATTGAGCCGCGACGCGAGAAAACTAACAAAGTGGTTGTGCGCCCAGCGCAGACTCAGATCAGCCTGGACATCCGCCAAGTCTGATCAGACTGTTTGCTAAGCGCTTAATTGGTAGCTAAGGTTCTAAGCTACCGCCATGCGGACAGCGGAGGCTCTGATGAGACTGGGCGGATGCCAAGGCTCATCTGAGTCTGCGCTGGCCGCACAACCACTTTGTTGGTTTTCTCGTGTCGCGGCTCAAAAGTTTTAGCTATTTAAGGTCATTCTAGATATGGGGAAGTTCCTGTCTTATAATCAGACAATTACGATATATGGAGACATATCGGCTGCAAAAACACTTTAACGTCGTTATAGTTGCAAGTAAATAGCAGAAATATCCGCATAGGATCTATTTTGTTCTCTCTGATGGTATAATTGCAAAATCAATTTGTTAATAATTCATTTAGAAACCAGTTTTTATCCATTAAACGTATATTTGCTGAATTGCTCTGACATTTTATATCCCAAATGATATGGTTTTACGATCTGTGTTACGAAATTTCTTATCTAAAATAATTTTGCTGTTTGATGCATATGTAAAATTATTGTTTTGTCCTATCAGGTTAGATATTATGATCATGATAATAGTTGCTTACTGAAACACATATTATTTGACATTATTAGCAAATGTGTCGTGCGGCCGGACCACCACCGAAAATGTGTCATTCTGTAATAACGAAAATCGCTATTTGCTTAGCTAGGCATACGCGGATCATGCACAATTTAGTGGTTGCCCCAGATAATTATCCAAATAGATCATTGAAATTTTAAATTTTCAGTAGATTTAATGGTGTAGACTGATCATTTATTCACGAAGACTGTCTTCACCATTAAATCTACTGAAGACCTAAAATCCCAGGATCAGATTGTTATCTGGGGCAAACACTATAAGCAGGTCAAAGGTTATGAAGAGAAATCTTCGCAATTAATTGTTTCTATATATTCGCTCGACAGGTTGTCATTTTCGCCTCATCGTTGACCATGCCAAAGTTCAGGCGTTGTGTCTAAAATTTACCACCAGTTAATCGGACAAGAACAAATTATAGCCCGCTGTGCTGCTTTAGTAACACCCTGTCATGTAAAAAGGGAAGGAAAGAAAAATGGATAAAAATCGAAAGAAAAAAAGAAGCAATGAGCTTTAGTCTCAATCCCACGACACAATCACTCATTCTTCATGTGTATACCGAATTCGAAAATTCTAGCTTGCACAATTTCTGAGAAAACTGTGACACAATTTTACCTTAAAAAGACAGAAGATGGATAAACAAAGGGAATGATATGAGCAATGAGCCCGATTCTCAATGCCTCTTTACAAGTCATTGTTCATGTGTATTCTAAGTTTCAAGATTCTACCTTCAATAGCTCTGGGAAAACTGTGACACAAAAAAGCGCTACGGACGAAATTTCGGACAGACCAAATCCAGTATAGCTCCACTTTTTCAAAGCGGGGCTCTAAAAATGATGTCCTCATAGCTATGGGAATAGAATTACTAGAACCCCGGTCTGGATAATAAGGGTTCTTATTTGCCAATGTTTCCTCGATTGTTTGTTGGTTGGTTGGTTGGTTTGGGTTTAATGGCCCTTTAAGACAGTATTTCAGTCTATATAGGGCCGTCTCCCAGAGAGAGGGAAAAAGAATAGAGAAACGATAGACGAGAGAAAAACTGTCCAATCAATCATTGCAAGCACAGTAAGCCCTTACCCTACTCTCATCCAAATCGGTAGGACGCCCCGGCATTGGAAGTTATACCCAGTACAACTGCACCACCCATGAACATGAAAACGAATCTTATTACATGTCAACTATATTACAGCTTTCTCGATTTGCAGTATCAAGGCTGGTCAAACTGCATGTTAATCTTCTATTTATTCGACGTCTGGCGGTTCGAACTTTTGAAATATTTTAACGTGTACTAAAATCAAGCTGAATCGCTGTGCTGAGTCTCTCAGCTGAGTCAGTATGATTAGAATCCAACTCCGAGTTCAGTGTGTGGTCAGGTACAGACCTACCACTATGATCTGTTTACTATGAAATGTATTATACGGGGACTAGATAGATTGTTAAAACAATTCTGATCACACTGCACAAATGTCTAGGCTGATAATTGTAATCCATGTTTGCACATGCCGAAAGGTATCTTTTCACATCACGCAAATCAAACTCTGAGCTCAAACATCAACTCATGTTTAGTTCATGCCAGAAATTCCAGAGAAATTTGTGGGAAAGTTTAATCGAAAGTCAAAGTTTAGATATCACCTCTTATATTTCACATTAGCCAGATGTCACTGATATGAAAGTTTGATATAGCTTCGACGCCTCAGGTGACAATACCGATTTCACCGTAAATACAGACACTTAGCCAGTTCTAAAATGTTTTTTTTCGTCTTGGCTAGAATTGCAAAACTTGACCATATGCTCCTAAAGTGCCCATACTGTTGGCAGCCTACTACGGTGAACCATATTCATCAGAAAATAACGCAATAAACAGACAACTACGATATAAATGCTAAGCTTTAAAAATCATTTTAAACGAAATCTTATGTAATTTATCGAAGTAAATAATAATTCTCAGGTCAAGTTCTTTGATATTTATAGCAAATGGTTAAGATGTGAAAATATTTAGGATAAAACTGGCATATTATATACTCATGCACTACCTGAATACATCTACTGTAGAAAACGTAAGAACCGACTTGCTTATCATTTCTTATCAATTGCTATCAAATTATGGGCAATTTGATACATTTAATAAGAAAGTGAAATGGTTCAGGATTCCAAGTTTTTTGGTTCACTTGTGGGAATTTGTAGTATAGCTTTTGTAGACGGAACTGTTCGAAAAAGGCCCTGTGCCTTCACTTTGTGTCATTTAAAGAGTTTAGATAATTATAGTACCCAGCTCAATACTCAGCGCCAGCCTCCGTCTCATCCTTCATTTGGTCAATTGACGCCCATGCAAACTGATATATAGATTCATATACTTACTGGATGATGCGCGTCTCAAGTTTATCTCCTCCCTCTGTCTTCTGTCTCAGTCTAACTCGAATGGATCCATCTCTCCATCATTATCTTTTCGCATGGCATGTTTATGTGCTCCTTGCCCAAAAGTTTGAAACAAAATGGTGATGGGCAAGCCTCAGAAGGCAACGCACCGCCCTTTCCAAGCCACACTTACAAACACAATCCGTGAGACATTACAGCCGCAGATATTTTACCCCCCTCCCCCTTCCCCACCCCACACGCGCACCCCCTAGGCTATAGGTCTCGTTCTGGTAACACAATAGGTCCACTTCATGATGCTCAACATCACAGGGACTCCAGTACCACGTGAAACAAACACAAGTTTATCAATTAACCTTGATGATGGATAACAAGCATTCATTTTTGCATACCAAAATCAGAATATAGACGGAATACTTAAAAAATAAAAAGGGGTAATGCCGGAATGTTTTGGCTTGTGCACACGCAAATGACGTCAGCTGACACTATATTTGAGCATAGCATACTGGCATCTGTGAGCCGCCGAGGAGCCATAGGATGTCAAAAATATTATTTATTGTTCGAAGCATATCGTAATTTGAACGCTGTTGATAACATGAAAAGCTCTGAAATTGTGATAATTGTTTCCACATATGTACTTGAAAAATGCTCAGGTATCTTTCGCTTTCTTAGAGTTTCAGCAAAAGTACGCTAATACTGGTCTAAGAATGACCTCTTCTTCAAAGCCCGTTCCTCGTGGCTCGATCGAATTGATAATGATTACACTGGATGCTGAATATGCTAGTGTAACTTAGAATTACATGTTCTGTTGATAGATCATTTATTTGCATTTCACACCTAACTTGATGTTGTTTTCTCTTAAAACAAGAAAATGTGTTTTGTCAATACATGCAAAAGCAATATCTTAATGTTATTTTTTGTACTCGTAATTTCAGCATTGCGTGAAATAATTATTTTGCTATCGGAAACATTTTTTAGTAGCTTGCTCATCTTAAAACTATAATACTCTCATATTTTGGAAGGTAATGTGTTTTCACAAAATGACTAAGGTAATCCCTAACGTATTTTACGGCTGTGGCTTAAAGACGGAAATTTCTATTTCCAATATTAAATATTCCAGCAGGCACATAACGTCGAAATGACGTCGCACTGACGTCGATGCACGACGTCATTTTGACGTCATGTGCCAGCTGGGATAGTTCTGAAACTCTTTGGCATTCAAGCCTAACTATATATCAGACTTCATGGGCAGTGTTCGTACATTGCTTTAGTGCAGATGAACTCAATTTAACCGAGTCTGGTATTTTCGATTCTTCGATGTTTTCCTTGCTTCCAGAGGACTTTCCTTCAGAAATCATTTGAGCTACGACACGAGAAAATCAACAAAGTCGTTGTTTGCCCATCGCAGAATCAGATCAACCTGGGTATCCGCCAAGTCTGATCAGACTCTTCGCTAATCGCTTAAAGGGTACCTATGGGTCTAAGCTACATCCACGCGGATCCCCGTGGCGTTTTCAGTAAAAGTGGAATAATTCTGTAACAATTTATGCAAATCGCAAACCGATTATTTCACAAGGTCGTCTGACGTCTGACACATGGGAGAATGACGTAGCATTATTTGAAAATAGTGCTCTTTAGCTTAAAATTCATTAATTATCTATGTAACGTTTCTTTTTTTGTTCAATATATTTTTCCGTGTTACGAGATCATTGGGCTTGTCATTAGGCAGTTTGAAAGCAGAGTTCAGTTGAAGCAGTTGCTAGGGGCGTCGTGAGCAGTTTTGCAACATTACATTACTGTACATGGACTGTCTCCATCCGAGTCGTTTCTTCGATGTGTTCCTTGCTTCCAGAGGATTCCTTCAGAATTTATACCATAATAATGTTACTACTACACTTATTTTGATGGTCCAAAGAGGAGAATTTTTCTCTTTCTTTATCCCAAATTATACTAAATTATAGGCGTTCAAATTGTACCCTGTTCACGTCTAGTTTATGTGTAGTATGCACAGGCATGTGCCTTATTTTGGATAAACCAATGTTTGAACCGATATAGAGATATTTGGTACAAGTTGGCAACTTTACATTGCTTACGCACATTATGCTATGCATGTACTTACATACAGTGTATCATTAGTTGTAAAATAACAATACTCTTATTTAATAATACCTAATTCTGTACTTTGTGCTCTTTAATTAAATATTGTATGGTTTGCAGGTGATTATTGTAGTAAACCATGATGTAGCACATATTGTTTTAATAAAATAAAGCTTAATAAGCAATTGCTTTGGAAAACTTGCTCGTTGTTGTCTGGTGACCATCTGAAAATAATTCTACCCGTATGCTTTGATAGATGCACACCTACAAACATTATCTAAGTTAATATAAAAAAGTGCCAACTGTTTATTTTTCTCGCCGGCACTGTATTCCTTTGTGTAAGCTTTGAATGTACTACATGTTCATATCAGGCCCCAAGGCTATAAAACTTGAGTACATTCTCAAACTCCAAATAAAGCACATTGATTGGCTGCTTCCGAGCTCGCAAGCAGTCAATAAGTGTGCTTTATTTGGAGTTTGAGATTATTCTCAAGTTTTATAACATCGAACCCTGATTGTGAAATCTTCTTTGTCAATACATTCTTATCACATGTATTCAACTATTCACCAAATTTATCTTTAATTTTAAACAGGTTACTTTTTACTTCCCTTTAAGTGGAATCTATTCGTTATTTCTTCATGAAAGAAAATGTTCTTGCTGTCAGCAAAACGACTTGTATGTTTGTATGTGAACCTCAACAGTTTTCAATGCCGGAGTTCCTTGAAAATATTTCATGGACTACATAGACGCAATGTATGCAAACCAAGGCCCTAAATACACTTGTAAAGCAAGATCTGCAAAAGGATGCAAAAGAAAAACATGAGATATTGAATACTTTGCACATTTAGATTGTTGCAGAAATGTGATGCCAAGTAATTTATGCCCGCGTAAAATTCTTCCGGACTGCCCTTGATGATAACAAGTCAGATTATATGAGCGTACATTTGCAAAAGCTGACGGTTACAAAAGTAAATTATCTCCTACATGTATTATTAACCAACATGCTCGGTCTGTAAAGACCGAAAACTTCATACATTACATTTTAAGCGAGCCCGTAAAGAACCATAAGGACCAGTCAAACGATGCCGAACTGAGAGTGAAAACATGTACATATAAAAACCATAGGATTATAACGACTTAAAGATATGTGGGTTTCCCGACATTCTTTCAAAGGGAGATAACTTTTGTGACTTCCTATTTGCTTCCAGGGACTACGAATCTCTACCAAAACGGGATCTACTCTTATTCCGTTGAAGCAAACCTCTTTCCTATAAAAGTTGACCCCCACTGAGAAGAGAGACAAAACATGAAAATAACAGATTTGCTTCGCATTGTCCCTGAACGTGTATTTATTCATTTTAACTCACTTCATGCTGTTTATAGTAGACCTCTTTACTTGTCTTTTAAAACTTTTATTCGAAATCTGAAGCTTTTAATTCCAATAAGCTTAGACAAAGCAGACTGATTGAGAGCGGTGACACAAGGGCTAAAATGTTAAGAGTTATTAGTTTGTAATAGACCCTATGGAATTAACCTAGTAAACAGTCCTCAGCTTGTTAAAACGTATATCCTACTGGGGCACTGGGGAGCGCGCTTATTTGATCATTAACAACAATTTCCGATACTTCTAAACTCGAAATTAAAGTAATGGGCCAGTTTGATTCATGTATTTTCCCATGAAAGAACTCTGGGCGTGAAAGATGGAAGATTGTTGTTGATATTCATGGTGTCCTCGCATGGCCATCCATATTGTAAGTCAACGAAAGTTCCGGTCGACAATGTAAGTCAACGAAAGTTCCCGTCGACCACACCTAAACAATTTTTTACAATAGCTGCCTTTGATACTTATTATAACTCGCTCGAATAATTTATCATATGTAGACGTTATGTTGGCACTTACTTTGAAAGATAATTTTAATATTTGAAAATATGGTAGGTGCGGAGTATTAGTCATTGCTGGTGGGAATAGGTTTTAAAAAGAAATCGATGTGCCACTTGTATACATACAAGTATAGCTTTTCACAAAAAGCTTGGTCTACGCTTAGCAACCACCTATAGATGATGTTTATCAAATAAACCATTTTATATTTCAAAAGCCGACACTAAAATCTCCATTGATAGATTTCAAGCACGGGTGCGAGTGCTTGGTTTCATACCATTCCATGTTTGAAATACAGTTAAAAGGCTATAAAATTAGAGGTCAGTCATTCATTTGTACCTTGCAATACGTTCTGCTTCCTTGTGATACCATATGCGCTCCTGCCGTACTTCATATGACCATTCACGACATCTGTGCGAACAGCGCTTGCGACATGTATGCGAACAGCTTGGCTGTGCTCGATTGGGCTGTGCGCACAGTCGGGATTTTTGGAACGTCAATCGAGTGCTCTTGAACTGCGTTCTGGAACGGTGCGCACTGTTCCAAACGAGAAGGTGGTGTGGATAGAAAAATAATCAAAACAAAATGGCGGACAAGCAGACGACACAGGAAACTACATAAAGAAGGTGTAGCTCTGAGCTTGTATGATGGAATTGGAAATGTATTCCCTCAAATTCAGATTGCATCACCCAAAATGTCGTCAAACAGAAGAAAATATGTGTTTTTCAAAACGTCATCGTTTCATGATTGTTCAATAGCCGTGCATTCGCCTCTTTCCTGCTCGTTTGGTATGCTCGACTTCGGAATTCTAATAGCTGTTCTGGCACAGTGCGCACGGCCCGATCGAGCACGCCCCTTATCGCCGCTCACGACATCTATGCGAAAAGCGCTCTCGCCATATTTACGAACAGTAGCATAAAGGTCAAGCTGCATTGTGGGTAACTAATGGCTGTACAGCCACGTCAAAAGCAAATACTAGATAGTCTACGCCCATGGGCATAGACAACAAAAGCAATGTAAGTTGATTGAATGGTTGTTGAAGGTTTCAAGACCCGGAATATTGGTTGCAGATATACGCATTCCCCAGAAGTGAATAATGACAATTTTGCAAGCTATAGATTGTTTCATTGCACAAGCTTCGCCGAAAATATATTCAGCCATATGACATCATCTGTGCATTTTTGCAAGCCGCAGAGGAAAGTCCGATTGAACATATGTACAGTTTTATACGGGTGTAGATAGAGGCCGGTCAATAAATCATGAATGAAAGCTGTCATATAATGTTTGAATTGTTGTGACCACAAACAACCGAGAATAGGAATCATCAATCAGAAGTGGTCAAAACATAATTATATTTGATGATTCGGCTTAACCAAAATTATTAATCATAACTAGAAGGCCTTGCTGGCACAAAACTGAGAGGATTTGAGTTGAAGGAAAACATCTACACGTTTTCCATCATGTTTCAAAGGGGGACAATTATTGGGAATATTGGGAACCAGCATTTAAGCTTCTGTTAAGAACAACCCTCACTCAAAACGGGTATACTCTTTAACGGAACAATGGCTGGAAAATTGGCTCCCACGGGAACAAAATCATTTGTGGATCCTTGAAGGAAAGAGCGGGAAAATAAAAATAGCGGAGACGAACGTGTATTTCATCCTGATTATGATTAATGTTTAGAAGAAAATTTTGGATTATAGTGCTTTTTCATGTCGACATGTTTTTGTCATACATTTATGCTTCGCTCACTTTGGTTTACCTAACTCTCTATCGCACTTCCATTTATTTATATAATTTATATAAATGAGGTATAAGAAAAAATATATCAAGCAAACAATGACCCACTGTATATGAATACTTGATATTAATGATATCGAATTCTTGATATTAATGATATCTCAAGTCCGTATACTTGAAACCAGCAGTTAAAATTATAACAAGTTCTGTAAAATATTAACTTCTGAAGGCAACATATAATCAAGTTCATGTGTAGGGAAATTGTGTAATTTGTATTGTCTGACAGGATAGAGTTTAAAAGAAATTTCCTGTGCGTTTGAAGCAGATTATTTCCTTTACTTTAGATATATAAAAGTAATTTTAATGTATTGAATATTGCTAAGTATTTTTATTTCGTAATTAGTTTGATACCCAAATAAAGAAATTCAGTAATCCAGATATATCCCTAATGAGGCTAAGTTTTCAACAAGGGATTGAACCACAAACGACACTTTATAACGAGGTGTTTCAATTTCAGTGAGTGTAGTTTCATTATCTTAAACCGTGGCGCACTGTTCTGGGAATGCCCGGTTTGACTATTTTAAACGGTTGCAGACAGTGAGTTTTCAGAATGCCTGGTATCACACTTGGAGAATCGTTTTAACATGGCAAATCATAGCGCACATTTTTGGAAGGACCGATCTTAATACGTAAAACCATAATATATAAGCAAAAGCCAGGTCGTGTACACGGAATCATATCATGAAATACTTAATATGCATTTACCTTTAAAGAGGTTCAAGGAGGAAAATCTGAAAAAATTGCGCAGCGCAAAAATAACCAGAAATACGGAATACTACCAACAGAAAGGAAATGGTATCAATCAATGGGTTACGTGTGTTATCACTCTCCTGGATCCAGACATGTGTGTATGTACATGTTAATGACCAGTGTTGGCACCTAGAGGTGTACTAATAGCATGTCCATTACTATGATGAGAGACATGTGTCAGAGATTATTAATGCCCCTTTGCTGTTACTTCGATTAATTTGTTCTCTTGTTAGTTTACCGTGTTTCTTGATTATTTCAATTAACGACTGGAGGAGATAGATTATTGATGAGTTTTCGATGAATCACAATCAGAAAGTGGGAGAAAGACGGGACCACGCAAGGTTCCAGTGAGGTAAATGAAATTCTGAGTCTCAGTTTAAAGGTCAAAAACATGAATTTCTGCGACTGGAAGAATGGGATCGCATTGTAAGCACGTATACAGGCTGGTCTAACATCAAGGGTGTTTTTATAATCTCGAAAGGGAGTAAATCTGGGTTTCATATTGTCTCGCCTGTATGCTCTTGTCAAATTGATAATATTACAATATACTAATACGCAGGATATCAGTTTGACAAAAGTTATTATGAATTTGAATATATGCCTAAAAGGCCTCTACGCCCTTCGACATGCATAGCTCGCACTTGCTCATAGGCAGATTTTTCTGATCAATTCCGAAAAATAATAATACGTCACAAACGTATTGGCTATAATTTAAATGTTATGCGACAGTCTGCATGCTTAGTGATTAACCCAATCACGGTTGATAGCTTTGCTGCACTCTTTGATTGCACACCTGGGGATCGGGCGTCAGACTTTATGATGGCCCCGACCTAAAGCTATATATTTTAGTTGGTTGGGACCGGAGCCTTTTTGTCTGTTGCTTGGTCCATCGGGGCTCAACTGGTGACCTTCTTTTGCTTCAGATTTCCAGTGGGGTTGTTTGGCAGGCCAGGGATCTCCACCTGTCAGACGGCCCGTTGTATCTGTTGAGTCCTCGTCTTTGCTTCTTCATGGTGTTGAAATTAGATTTATGTGTTTACCGTGATGATTCATTGACGAGTTAGAGGGTTATCATGCGAACCGAACAACCGACTAAATGTTTTGTACCACTTCAGAAACTGAGGGTGAGGTTGGGCCTGTAAAATCGATTTAAGCCCCCCAGTAATTCATTACTGACCGTTCCAAGGCGGTAGTTCTGTTGTGGTTCTCTGTTGCCTGTTTTTGGTGTCAGAGTTTCTGTGATGTTTTACCTTATGTATGTTCTTATTATTTTTGGTTCGGTTTGGGTTGCTGAGTGGCCACCTTTTGGGAACAAGCTGCTCACTCGGTTGGCCATATGTTCTCTGTATCTTGATTATTTGTAATCTTAGTTGTTTCCTACTATGGTTTGAAGGCTGGATTTGGATTTTGATTGTTTCAGTTCCTGGTCTTTGCATACTTTTTACTTTCACTCGACAATTTTTTTTTGGTAATTCTGCTGTTATATCCTTATTTCATCCGGCACAGTTTAAAACCTGAAATGGGAGCGGCTGTAGTATAGTGGATTATACTCCAGACTACCAAGCCAGGGGTCACAAGATCGATCCCCCGCTTCTCCGGTCTTTCGGATTAGACTTTAAACCGAAGTCGCGTCTCCATATGACCTCGTTGTTGGTGGGACGTTAAACCAGAGTTCACTCACTAAAACCTGAAATGGAATAGAGTGGAATGAAATGGAATGGATGAGATAAACTACATGCGATTGTCTACAGTTTGTTTCTAAAATATGTGATGGTGTTAAATGAAAGAATTTGCCTCCTTAGAGGAAGCAAATTCTTTCCTGTAAGAGCTTCATCCCAAATCCATGTAAAGAAGTAAACGATATTATCATCTTTGCCAGTTTTAAACTATGCGACTCAAAGGCAAATATCTATATTTTTGGAAATCTGATATTATATCCTAACTTATTCCTATCCTGAGCCGCCAACCCACCAATAATCATAACTTGATTTATTCGACAAAATTTATTTTAATGTTGGGAGGAAAAAAAATAGTAGAGGGCGTTAAGCCTATCCATAATGTTCTTGAATTAACAGTCGGAATACAAATAATTTTATCTGCGGATAAAAGGCGATAATATAAATGAATATAGGAGATCAAGCTGAAACCTGATTACATGCCGCTGTTTTTCGTATGATTAAATTTCGGATTAAATGTCAACTGAAAACTATAAATTTTGAATGAATTTAACTTAAGTAAGATTAATTGTAATTGAGGATGCCTCATTTCATTAAGAATTTGCTAAAAACGGCATTATGTAAAACCTGGACTGGACTTGGACTCTGGACTTTGGACTCTGGACTTTGGACTGTGTAAAATGTGGACTCTGGACTTTGGACTTTGGACTATGTAAAACCTGGACTTTGGACTCTGGACTTTGGACTGTGTAAAACCTGGACTTTGGACTATGTAAAACCTGGACTTTGGACTCTGGACTTTGGACTATACAAAAATCTTAACTCTGGTGCAGTCTGACCATTAAGCTGGTACAGCTTATTCAATGTTGATATAATGGCTGTAACAACTGTACCTTATGTCAATTCTTTTGCAGTAAAATATGTTTATGTGTATAATATGAGCAGTCAACATGCTAAAGGTGTGCTCAAAGTGCAAATATGAGGCATGGTTCATTTCATGGAATGGATTGGAAAGGAATGGAAGAGAAAATTCCTGCATTGATGTCCCACTTTGAAGACAGGCGAATTAGATTATTGAAATAAGATAGAGGAAGACCTTCAATTCTTAACCATTTAATCTGATTTATAGGGTGTTGGAGTTCTACTATGAGAACTGTTTTCTAAACAGGTATACTGTGTTTACTCTAAATACTCAGACACTCTAACCAATCCTTGCATTTGTCTTCTCATGAGACATTTATAAAACTTGGCATAGACCCTTATCAGACTGTTCCAAACAGCAGTCTAATTTGGGTCTACACTCAACACTGTGCAGGCATATCAACTATTGTTAAAATATTTTGAGTAAATGTGGTATGTCAGATATATCATCACAACTTTTAATTGGGCTTAACTAGTTTCAGAGTGAATCATAAAATAACTTAATGGTTAATATTGACGAAGTAATCAGTTCCTGACAATGTGGTAGATCTGTGCCTTTAGCAACTTGATTTGTGTATTCGCTTGGAGCTCAGTTCAGTAGTACAACTAAACATACAGTACCGTCAGAATATCATTGGGGCATATGCAAACGTGCAGTAAAAAGAGAGCAGTCTTGACATGGTGTGCCCAGGTACCTCTATTTGTTCCTCGTGAATGTAAATTGCAAAAATGAAGAGACGCATTTAAAATCTGATGGAATCCCGAACTGATTTACATGACTGAATGAGGAAACTGACCACTGTAGTTATCAGAGGGATTATTATTTAGTGCATTGTCCGGACCTCATAAAGCTACTTTTGCCCTATTGTCCTTCCTTCGTCGCCCCCGACCCCCACCCCCAACACACACGCCAGAAAATTAGGTATTAGAAATCTTATTATACGAGTATATAGTAGAATTTCAAATTCTCATACATAAGCACGCACACACACATTATGGCTTTACATAAGAGCACATTCACGCTCACATGAGTATGAAGATACGGACATTTAATTTCTTTCTCGTTTGGCAATAGCTGCAGAAGAAGGACCCGAAAGCATCTTTGTCTATTCCTTCATCCTTAGACTGGCAGACACACACATAAATGCACATTAGTTTAGAAGTTCAACCGTCTCCAGGTGATTTCTCGCCATACTTAATGCAGATAATCACCTATACACATGCTAGCATATAGGACGATGTACAAACACACGGATAAACGGGAGTTTTGTTCAGTCGTGCTTGTTTTAGCTGGGCCTCAGTCCCTGGGTACGAAACTATAACACACACATTACCTCTGCTTATGTTGTATTTTTGTGCACGTGTACAGTTTTTGCTGGTTTGATAAGACTGACACCACCGCCAACGTTCAGTGACAATACTTTCACCGACCATCACTACCCTGACACCTCTTATTCCAGTGGAGGGCACACTTTGCGCACATTTCCTGGTTTATTAGGTTGAAAATAATAATCAGACATGTGTCTACTCTAAATGGGAGATGAGCCCGAAAGGTGAACATACACTAAATCCTCTAGTACAGGCATTCTGCTGTCTGAGACAAAATGGTCATGAAGCCCTAAATCGCTCATGCAGCGATCTTGGGTCAAGACTTTGTCATATCTAATCCATTTTGGTCATGTCATCACAACCCTTCAGGTACAGTGGCTCGGAAGGAAACTTTTCAAATTGTTAAAATATACGTGACCCTGGCCAAAGGTCAAGAATGCCCAGGCCTATTGACCTGTGCTACTAAACAGTCTTCATGTTCTCATTTAGTTGACAATATCTACCAACTTTTATACAGTACATTGCAATCTAATATTTTAGTATTTTTGCATATAATGCAAAAGGAAGCAAATTTAATTAAATGTGTCGCCCCACCCCCTCCTGCACAGGGAAGTACATTTTATTCAATGTGCCCCCCCTGCCCCGCACCCCATCCCCACACCTACACCCCACCCCACCCCTACCCTATCATGGAGCTTCAGCTCAGATGAGGCGAAAAATGAAATTTTTAGCACCTCTGACACATATTACCGTAAAATTCTGAGTATTGGGACAGGTAAGTCTGAGCATACAGTGCAAATCTAGATCAGTCTTTTCAGGGTCTACACTGTTTGCCACCCCATCTGTATTCTTTAGATGCATTACTGCATTGTAAAACCAAACTGGTCCATTTTTTGGACAATAGCAGTAATTATTTTAGGTGTCCCAATTTTACAATTTTTACAGTACTGTAAGTTATATATATCAACAATAGATTTATGACCTCCCACACACAGCCTCTTTCATCACCGGAGCCTGTTTCAGCATATCTGGACTTAATCACAGCAGACAACTTACTGCAAAATGTTATAAAATATGTCAACAGTGTCCTGATTAGGCTATTTATTTATGGCTCATTGGGTTTTCAAGTAATAGTTATACCATGGTTTGTATACCTTCAAAAGAAACAAAGCGAAGTGAGACGTTTGTAATTTTTTCATGTCCTACCGGAGTTAAAACGCAAAACTGAAAGTACAAGCTATGACCTTGTCAGTAGCTTTGTTCCCGGCCCAATTCGTAATAAATTTGCACATCAGCGCAGACTGATCGTTGTTCATTCATGTACGTTTAATGTGAGCACAGAAGACTCCGATATGACTGCATGGACTTGCAGGCTGATCTATGTCAGTTTTCTTTGCATACGCATCAAGTATCTTTCTTCCTGACACATCTGCACGTGCACGTGCACCGATCGATTATCAGTGTCTAGCGGTGTCTTTGAAGTTTGCTTACGATCAGTGTGTTGCGACACTGAATGTACCAATGACGTCTTGGCTAGATATTTCTCAGCATCCACAGATATTGATGCAAAAAGACAAGATTCTGATAGCGCGGATACGCAGGCTGATCCGAGTCTTGTTCCTCTATTATATAACTTCCGCCGATCCATAGCTTGTTTGTACGGAAAAACTTTGATCAAAAGTCGCGATTTCGGTCGTCGGCTCAATGCCGATCTGAGTTTTCTCAAGTTAATGCTACACCAGCACCGTACATAGCGCAGTCTTGTTCCGAGACAACTAGTTGTATATTGAAACAAAATCTGACCATTAGGACAAGACTGCGCAGGCTGGTTTGGAAGTTTGCAAACCCACAATGCCAAATGCGTGGAAGCGATCTCATCACTTCGAAGGCTACATTTAAAAGGTACTTAACGGCGTGTGCATACGATGCAGATCAGCATGCGCACTCGCAAAGTCTGATTAAAGCTAACTCGATGAACAATCTATTAAAGGAAGACTCTGATTAACTTCAGTTATAGATGGCGTAAGGTCTTATTTCACCGGACACATAGAAATTATTTTAAGTCACAGCATGGGAAGTCCGGTGAACTCATGACCCGCATCACATAAAATGTATCTTATGGAACATGCGGAGAGTGCAGACTGATAAGCTTCTTCGAAAGTATTCACTTTTCAAAGGGTAACGGTGACGCTCATATCACAAAAATCTAGTTAGCGGTCAGGAAACACTGGTCGCATTACAATATTGCGCAGGCTGATACGAGTCTTTGCTATCAGCGTATGTCTGGGTTAAGATATTTTGGGAAAACCACAAGGTCGTGCTGATACAGAATTGCCATAATAGCACCATGCATGACATTTCCTCTTATTAGTTTTGAACAAACCGATGTCTTTGCATTGTTTGCAGAATTACATAAAAAAAACATCAAACTGTTCCAGACGATGTCTGACATAGGCCTTATAGTTTCTGGGGAGTCAGGGATTTACAAAGTCGAGAGTTCATATTTTACATAGTCCAAAGACTAGAGTCATTGTTTTACACAGTCCAAAGTCCAGAGTCCAAAGTCCAGGTTTTACATAGTCCAAAGTCCAGAGTCCAAAGTCCAGGTTTTACACAGTCCAAAGTCCAGAGTCCAAAGTCCAGGTTTTACATAGTCCAAAGTCCAAAGTCCAGAGTCCAGCTTTTACATAGTCCAAAGTCCAGAGTCCAAAGTCCAGAGTCCAAGTCCAGTCCAGGTTTTACATAATGCCGCTAAAAACAGACTGAGTATGATGAATTTCAAGCCGTTCCTAGGATTTAAACAAATAAAAAATGTGCAATTTGCCATTTCCGTTTCACTGAGTCATGACTTATAATTCTGATTGACTTTCGTTTTCTAAAAGTTTAAACAAAAACGACAACAACAACAACAACAACAAAAATCAAGGGTATTTTTTCTTTTCAGATCAAATTCTGTTTTAAAAGAACTGTCAAGTAAATACACGTAATACAATCCAATCATTGTGAGTAATACTGTAGATTTGAAAAAGAAATCCTACCCTTGCAAAGGTCACTGGTAGAAGAAGAGTTTGCCTTTCTGGTGCTTGAATCCTCTCTTAAAAAGGCTTAAGGGCGGAATGTGGGATTTGATTGTATTAATTCCTGATCATTGCTCTCGACCAAAACTGGTGGTCAGACATGATAATCTAGCTAGATTCTGCCTATTTACTGGAGCATTTATTAAACATAAGCGTTTTCTGAATGAAAACGGTCGCAGAAAAGAATAATAATAAAAGTCTTAAGGTGACTATTTCCGTATTGAACGCACTTTGAGGGAAGGAAAATAGAATTTTTGCAAAATCCTCTGTGGTGCCTTAACGACCTTGCAAGATTATGGGATATAATAGAATAGGCTGAAACGAAGGTGCATCAGTGAAAAGCGAACACTCTCATCAGATTGCACAGACACGCAGGCTGATCAGAATCTTGCAAGTTTGCTAACAACATAAAGCAAGGACGCAATTCTATTGTTACTGTGTCGGCCCTAAATATTCGGACGCAGCAACCATTTTTTAATGTACAACAGCGTCATTCTGGGTAAATGTAGCATTTTCATTATCCAAGCTGCAGCCCGCACCTTGGATCAGTCTGCTCTTGGTCTTTATCGTTTGACCAAGCATCAGTGTTCAAATATGTGGGGCTGATTCAGTTATATACTTTCGCTGATGTCATGACTGATTGATGATAGTTATTTGCTGGTTGATTTTCATGACCTAGGCCTACGCAATGTCACGATGCTGAAAAGCTTCAGAACAGTATTAACACCATAAACTGTACATTTATGAGCGGCTTGAATGATGTATTTTGGGATTTTCTGACCAAATTTGGAAGAAGCCTTTTGTTTTCTAACATGGTTCATATAACATCTGAGAGATGAGATTAAAACTATTCAGTATTACAATATTATATAAACAACAGCTGGCACATTACATAGTCTTCGTTTAGTAATACTCATTTTTGCAATTTCGTTTTTCTTATTTATTTTTTTCAGTTTCAAACAATTCAAAGGAAGTCGCAACTTGCCTTTCCTTCTACAGCAAACCTAATCAATTTGCATTAGAGGCTGTATTCCATATGGAATCCGTATGTGACCACTAACTGACTGCGGCAAAACTGACTTTTAACATGCGCATGCGCAAAGTCATTGTTGACAGTACACACGACACAGAAAACAGCACACCGTTAACAGGACGCAAAAGACAGTAAAAATATAATATTTGTTCATTTATTTACGCATGTGCAAGTATTTACGCACATGCAATGACACTGCCTTAGTGACTATAAAAAGTACACAGCATTCAATATGCCATCAAAGAGCCGGCTCATCAGGATTTTCACTGTTTGCTCAATTATTTTTGTTTTAATTCCAATCAACTGACATATATAGGAAACAGTGTCACTGTCCGAATTTACCTGCTGTCCGAAATTACCCGACTCCACCCTAGTCGCCAAAAACGTACGTAATAAACAGTAGACAGGAAGCAGTAGTCAGCAAACAGTACAGAGTAGAGAATACAACACATATTTGCCACTGGTAAAGTAACTGTCGCAGTAGACTTTAAGGAGTATATGTAACAAGTGATAATACCAAAAGTGAGTGATTGCCGGTCAGGCATAATTTTGCCCTATTTTTACTGGCTTCGTTTTATTTTGGCGCTGTTTTACTATAGAACGGTTTCTTGCCTAGATCATAATGGGCAAACTCGATGCCGGGAGGTACAGCCATCGAGTCTTTCGGCTGAGCTTCTTAGAGGCAATCGATATGAGAATTGAAACAACAACAGCAAAAGCAACATCATAATGTAGATAGACCATTAAGTGTCTCCAAAACAATACGTGTCTGTTTTCGATACACCACAATTATGCTGCACGGACCTCCATGGAAGGACAACATGAATATAGAAGACTTATACCAGGCCACCGCGTACTGTTGGGGCTCTGGATAACTGATCTTGGAGATGCCGAGATGAATGTGTGTTTGGGGGAGGGGCTTGAAAATATATTACATAGTTAGGGATCAGTTTGATGAGAATTTTTGATAATGTCGTTTTTGCCTTGAAATATATGTTGTGATATCTCATTAGAATCACCTCGCTGCGATTTTAATGAGACGTCACAACATATTCTTTGAATATAGCCACATGCATAAATTATCAGATACTTCTATCATCTAGAAGCCTACCCATTGTACATAATAAAGAGGCCTAGATGGCGGGGCTTAAGCCCCAATGCCCAAAACGTGGATCCGGAGCTAAATACTTACTGCCAATATTAGTAGGACTACCCAACGCCGAAAGTTTCAGGAAATCAACAGTAAAAATATGTAAGCACAATAAAAATCCATATGCATGGTTCTTTAACTGACTGAGAGCAAGAACACACAGACATGATATGAAGCGATAGAATCTGCATTTAATTATAGATGAGATTTTAATTAAAATCGTGGATTAGAAAGCTATAAACAGAAACTTCTGAAATCAGAAACTGCCATAATGCAGTTCTCGAAGTGAATTATGTTGGGATGGATGTAACGACCCATTCCATTCGTGATATTTATTTTGAGGTAACAGTTTCTTGTTCATGTATCCTATGTATCCGTGATCAAGCTGTCTATAATATTGACATTATATTGATAATACCACATTCTTTTAGTCCCTTATTTCATAATACAACGATTGACATATACAATTAACTTTAAGATTTTTCGCCATTGTTAGAAAGGAAAACGTCCTTGTGCACAGGGTATAATCGATTCCGCTAATTTTCGCTTCCTGCAGAGACTGTACATCATATTTGGCTTCCGCCGAGACTGTGCACGAACTCTTGCTTCCTGCCGAGACTACTGTCCTCCGCGTGATTCTGCTTCCTGTCGAGACTGTCCGCGTGACTCTGCTTCCTGCCGAGAGTCTCGGCAGGAAGCAGAATCACGCGGACAGTCTCGGCAGGAAGCCATTTATCATGTACAGAAGTCTCGGCAGGAAGCAAGAGTTCGCGGACAGTCTCGGTGGAAGTCAAATATGATGCACAGTCTCTGCAGGAAGCGAAAATTAGCGGAATCGATTATAGCCTGTGTTGTGCCTACCTGATTGCGTCCCTGGACAACGCAACGAATGGAGGCCGTGATGTAGAATCAGAGCTGGAACAGGCAGATGAATCTAATGGTCAGTTAACGGATATTTTCAACAATAGTGAACTCTTTCACGTCCCCTCGTATTCGCTCGGCTCCTTTCATGGAGAATTTCTTAAGCGCCAGTTTTAGAACCTGATGAACTGCACCCTAAAAGAAATTGGCCTAGCCACTGCTGAAAGAAGCGTATTGAAATAAAAATATGTATCTTAGACTACTGAAAGAGTCAGGTGAAACAATTGTATTGAAATGGAAACGACAGTTACCTCTGTGATTATTGACAGAATAAAAAAGAGATCAAAGTAGGTACTCGGCGACTAATAAACGAGTTACACTTAAACTGAGGTATATATCTAGAATTGTATTTAAAGTATATTTCTCAGTGACAACTAAAAGAATTGTGCTAAAGGACTTCTATGATTAAGGCGAGGATTTTGCCCATTAGACCGGCGCGACAGGTCCGAATTTTCAAAAGTATAAAGTGTGCAAATTTTTCTTAGCAGAGCTTCCACAAATATGTAAACCGTATGAAATCAGATCATTTGTGATTCAGACCCAAAGACATGGGGAGATAATCCATTCTGACCCTACCTACCCTAAATTCAAGGTTTTCGCGTACCTCATCTTTTGAGGTAATAAAAGTATTGAAACCTGTCATTCATTCCATACATTTTTGTCATAAATGCATGCTAAATACACGCATATCACAATACAAAGCAATGATTTTCTTCTTGTTACGCCTGACTGGCATTTAAACATGCAAAACCATAGTTAGACTTCCGGTCAAAACGGCCAAAATAGAACGCTTCACTATAATTAAGGTACAAGTTCTTCCCCCCCCCCCCCCCCCCCGTGACCCAGCATTTCCTTCATGCAGCAGACTTATGTGATCCAAGTACGCAATATATATGAGTGGGAAGCTGGGTCACGGGGGGGAACGATACTCAGTAAGCCAAAGAAGAAGAATGGTCAACAGTAGCACTGTGATCTTCAAGGATTATATTGTGTACCATGACCTTGAAATGAGGTCAAGGTCACATATATATAGTCAAAACTATCCAGTGTTGTCTGTTATGTAAGTAATGTAAGTCAAAAAAGGGTGAAATGTATACAATAATTCATTATTTCAAGGATCAGTTTGAGGATTATTTACAATTTATCTCAACAATGACGTCAACGTCAACGTATGTTTAACGTATTTTACATAGACACAAACAGCTGAAAATTCATTTGTCATGCAAGTTACATGTCATAGTCAAAAATGCAAAGCATTGGTCAGTAATCCGTATAACTTTTTTATCATGGGGAAAATTCACGCCTTAACCATAGAAGTCCTTGAAGTTGTTATCTCAGGTACTGCTACAAAACAAATGGCCCGAAATCAACGTACTGCTGTAAGTATATATAACGCAAAATAATATTAATAATAAAAAAATAATAAAAAAAATGGGACATCTAACACAATAACTATAATTGCCATAAAATTGAAAAGTTTGGTAATACAATGTGTAGTTATGTGTCCATAAAATGCAGATGGAATGGCAAACATGGTAGAACCTGATCTGATCTGGATCTGCACTGTTTGCTCAGACCTATCTGTCCTAATATTCAGATTTTTTACGGTAAGTACCCCAGACCCCGAGGTTATAAAACGTTTTTCGTGCTCAACTCAGCTGAGCATGAAATTTTCTTGAGGAGCGGCTGTAGTGTAATGGATAACACTCCGGACTACCAATCCAGGGATCGCAAGATCGATCCCCAGCTTCTCCGGTCTTTCGGATGAGACTTTAAACCGAGGTCCCGTCTCCATATGACCTCGTTGTTGGTGAGACGTTAAACCCGAGTTCACTCACTCACCGATAAATTTGAGAATGACAACTTGTGTTGGCATTTTCATATTCATATGTTCAGCTAAACTGGGCAAGAAACCAACTGTACTTATCAGTAATTTGCTACTTATTAGCAAGTAAAATTTCATGTTCATCTGAGTTGAGCATGTAAAAAGTTTTATAACCTCGGGGCCTGGCTGCTTTAAATCGTGTACTGGTAACATGAGTGTGGAAGATTATTCCCGTCTGAAAACGGAAATGTTAAGCATGAAGATGTCCTCATAAAGGCACATGAATATTAAAATAGTATCGCACTATCTCTGTCAATAATAGACCCCACCCCGACCTCTCTCTCTCTCTCTCTTTTCTCTCTCTCTCTAAGGCGGCTTGATACATTTGGATTCACTCTGTATTACTTTGTTGTAAAGATTCTTTTGGAACGTGTCATCAATATTTGAAAGCTTTGAAATATATACTAGCCGCAAAATATCGGAATTGTTTGTTTGAAATGAAAAGCTCGTGGACGCATGAACCTGAAAGAAACCTTTTCCAGAAAGATTATAATTTAATGAGTTTTTACTTCACAATTGACTGCTAGTACATTAATGCATCTTGGATCTATTATATGGCGTATCTAATCAATCAAATATACTCAGACATCATACAAGGATAATAGCTGTCATCTTCCATAGAAAAATAATAGATAATAAATATGTGACTTGAAAATAACTGTTTTCAGTTTGGCCCATTAACTTTAATAATAACTGTTGATAAACTCATTGCCAATCCCACCATGGAAGCATTGAGCAGAAAATCCGCTTTAGGTCTCCATCGCAAATTTATGAATAATTAAATTGTCTCTGAGGAATAAGTTTCGTTTCAGTTTTAGAGGATGACATTCATCTAATCAATTCCAGTCGTTTAATAATGTCTGTCTGTTCATGATATAGCAACTACAAATGCATCAGTATAGCAGTGGCTTTGTCCATATGGGAACTTATCGAAAAGTTAAATCAAGAAAATAATAAAACGCATGCCCTTTTACAGGTTTTGCTTAATAAAACGCATGCCCTTTTACAGGTTTTGCCCAAAAGTTTATCTATTAATAATTATAGATATATTTTCCATCTTGAGCAGTTCATACATACATGCATCGCGTTTAGTTTTAAGTATGACAAGGCCCCGAAGAATCTCACGCGAATTTAATCTAATGCGATTTTAAGGATTCAAATGGCTGGAGAAGAGTATTTTTAGTATTTAGTCTATTTTTCAAATGTTCGTTTCTCTAAAGAAAATTAAATATAACTAGCTGAGAGGATTCTAAGCATGCATTACTTAACATAACTATAGAATATTAGAAAATGACAAGTTTTCGTATTAACGTTCTCTATCCGAAGTTACTAAAGAAAGCAAACCTTAGTCTGAGAATTGACAATATCTTAGAAAATTATCCTTGAGTATGTCATGTACAATGTATCAATTTCTCGAAACCGGTAGCGGAAGATATAAACAAAACGCCACTAAACTTACTTTGGGACCTTAGTGTCATATTTGTTTCGTCTTCAAAGGTTAATATGCACGGCAGTTACCAAATCTTACTTTGAATTTTTAGTTTAAATATATTTTATTTCGTAAACATGACAAAGATCAACATGTCGTCAATACAAGTTTAAGGATATGAACGAAAGCAATAATACTTATTTTAGTTCCTTTCCCTCTTTAGAATTTTTGAAGAACCAGGCTTTTCTTTACGTGCCACCAATTATCGGATGTAAACACTAAACATAGTCATGTGGCAGTGTGTACTTTTGCATTTGCTTATACAATGACGCATGTTCTTTGGTTATTGAACACGGAATCTGAATATTTAATTGATTGCCTTCAAGAAACAGCTTCAATTTGAAACACTGCGTACAAGTTTAATAAAGTTATTTTTTTCTTATATGAACAGAGTTTCGCCGGCGGTAGTAAGTAGAAATGGCACGTTTATTTAACGATCAACATAACATGTAGTTAAGCTATCTACGTGCCAGATAAACTACGTCTCGTCCATTTGTTTGTTCATGCACTGGTCACATCAGTCGCTGACTTAACAAAAGAGATAGAACATTAGAAAGATTTTGAGTTTATTGATGGACATAAATTTCGATCATTGTTCTATACACAGTATTTGATTTACTGACTTTTTTTGGAAAGATAAAAACAAGTGCTCTTAAGTTTATTTGCGTAATGTGAAATGAACCGCGCCACGACAAAACCAACAAAGTGGCAAATGCGCCCAGCGAAGACTCAGATCAGCCTGGGCATCCGCCCAGTCTGATCAGAGTCTTTGCTGAGCGCTTCAAGACATAATTCTTGTTTATTGGGTGTCATAATCCTATTATGCAACACTCCAGTGGAACTGCCATTTCATCAAAGAAAACAGCCCATCTCACATAGGTCATGAGTGGTGCCACTATTTGGATTATTTTACGTATCTCTTTAAAGGGTAGCTAATGGTCTAAGCTAGCTCCATTCGGACAGCGAAGACACTGGTCAGATTGGGTAGATGTCCTGGCTGATCTGTGTCTTCGCTGGGCGCACATGACACTTTGTTGGTTTTATCATGTCGCGATTCAAATATGTCTTAGGCAAGCAAAGATTCAGATCATTCGGACAATCTGATGAGTTTTATCCCGAGGAATATATACAGTGATGATCAAAGACTCTGATTAGTATTTTGAACTTATGCTAGTCAGAATAAATGCACTTTATGGGAGAATAACTCTGCTATATTCATTTTTCCTGCCCCTGCATGGGGCTCACTTATTACTGGGAAGACTTTGCTCCTAAGAGGACGCTTTTGAGTGGGCTGTGCTTAGGGAGGCCAATACAATGGCGGAAAACATGGAGGTATAGCCATGCACTTTTACTGTCCCAACATACCTAGAGCATTTTTTCTCGCGACCAGGCTGATTTGATTTCCGGGCAGATCAAGTCATTCATACTCAGACCTCATGCAAAGATAATAGCTGTCATCCACCATAGAAAATTAATAGATAATAAAAGACGAGACTTGAAAATAATAGTTTTCATTTTGGCCCATTAACTTTAATAATAACTGTTGATAAACCTATTGCCATCCACGACATCGGCTGAGTGAGCAGCAAATCCGCTGTAGCTTTTCATCGGAAATTTATTAATAAATAAGTCGTCCCTGTGGAACATGTTTCGTTCTCAGTTTCAGGAGATGACATTCATCTAGCGTAATCAATTCCTGTGGCTTATTAATGTCTGTCTGTTCATTGATAAGCCAAATACAAAAGAACATATCGCAAACCCTGGGTTGGAGTTGGGCTCTGGACTTTGGACCAAAGTCCAGAATTCCAAGTCCAGTCCAGGCTTTATATTATTCGATGTAAAAGCAACATAGTATATAGTGACTTCCCTTTGTCCATAACAGAGATAATGAAAAAGTATTACGATGAACCAATAAAACATTGCTTTAGGATTCAATACGTTTCTTTGATTCTTTCATTTTTAATAATCCTAAAGGGATTGATTAGTGTTAATATGAACCTGATAAGGCTACGACTTAGTCTTTCCTTCCTAGATGCATGCTGTTTATAACTTGGGCTGGAAAACTTTGCCGGAGCCACATGTGGGCAACCTATAAAACTAGTTTGGAGCAAAACGCATTCCGTTTGAACCAGTGCGTGCGAGGTAAAATATCTGCTAACAGAGCAGATGCAGAGGAACTGTCCCATTTACTTTCGTTTCGTTTGTAAAATTTGTCCAAATTCAGACAGTCAATTTTAGATATTCAGGGATGAAGGCTTTAAGCCCCCCAGTAATTCATTACTGACCGTTCCAAGGCGGTAGTTCTGTTGTGGTTCTTTGTTGCCTGTTTTTGGTGTCAGAGTTTCTGTGATGTTTTACCTTATGTATGTTATTATTATTTTTGGTTCGGTTTGGGTTGCTGAGTGGCCACCTTTTGGGAACAAGCTACTCACTCGGTTGGCCATATGTTCTCTGTATCTTGATTATTTGTAATCTTAGTTGTTTCCAACTATGGTTTGAGGGCTGGATTTGGATTTTGATTGTTTCAGTTCCTGGTCTTTGCATACTTTTTACTTTTATCAGGTGTTTAGGGCCCAACACATTCGTTGATTCAGCTATCACGTAATCATAGCCACACTCTTTGCTGAATTGCATTCATAAGGATCATTCTGCCTGTTCTAGTGCGTTTAGCTTCCATGTTTTTCGACAGCAAATAAATTCGAATTCGTTTGATTCCTCATGAGTCCATTAAGACTTTATTTTCCTTCTTTTGAACGTGTCCTCTGCTCTAGGCATACAGATAGACAGTGTGTACATTTACTAGTGTTTTCTTTTTTTAAATCTTTGATTCATAAAATGAAATATGTATGCTTGCTTTAGAAATTTACTTTTCTCCGTGAATCTACGGATTCCTTATAATTGTTTACTTAATGTAAAAATTTAGGCGCCACCGGATTCGAGGTCAATTTATGTTTTTACCTGATAAGAAGTTTCAGGAGGCTTAAATAACGATAGTGTCGAAAGTTTCAGATATTAATTATTCAAACATGAAAGGTGGTTCTCTTATCTTAAGCCGTGATAAATCAAGTAGAAGCAAAACATAAACTTTCTTGAAAGAAACGTTATACAAATTGATGGAAAACACCTAGAGGTTGTAGGGCTTAGAGTATCCAGGTCACTATGACCTATATTACCTTACACGGAATCAATGAAGACTCACTTTTTGAAACCGCTACCGGTTTCTTTCTTCAGTGGGGTCAGTACTCAAATTCAGGTGTTTCCATACGTCGCCTTGGAAAGGTTTATAATTGGCTCGCTGTCTAGAAACAGGTAGAATCGGACTCTTTTCTTTTATATTCTGTAAAATGGATGATAGTAAACAAATATGCTCTTGTTTGATAGTTTTTTTAGACATAGAGATCGAACAATTATGCTACTACAAATGTATTGCCCATTTCAGTTACTTTGAACACTCCACAGTTTACTACCGTGTGATTATTTCAATGTCCTAAAATGTTGCCGTTGTTCTATGCTTGCTACCATGTTTACATTTGTTGCATTTTTTTCTCTCATGCCACCTGTGAGGGGCCTGAGATTTATTGCTGAATAAAAGGTTTGTTCTGTTCTGTTCTGTAAATTGAGATAGATAGAGAAACGAATATTTCTGTTCCACACATCGCGGGTCCTTAAAGAGCAGAAAATACATTCAAAAGCCCTATAATAAAATTATAATTGAGCCGCGACACGAGAAAACAAACAATGTGGTTGTGCACCCTGTGCAGACTCAGATCAGCCTGGGCTTCCGCCCAGTCTGATAAGAGTCTTCTCTGTCCGCATGGAGGTAGCTTCGACCCTTAGCTACCCTTTAAGCCCTTAGCGAAAAGTCTGAGCGGACCAGGCGGATACCCAGGCTGATCTGAATCTGCGTTGGGCGCACAACCACATTGTTGGTTTTCTCGTGTTGCGGCTCAGTTATGATTCCTTGTTTCTCCAAAGTTTTGATCATTTCGTTGTTTTAAGAAGTTTTCACAGAATTTGAATGGATGGAATGTTTTTTTTTCAAAAACGTCTGAGTCTAATAGTTGCGTCCGGTGGTAAAGCCCAATATGTAGGCACAAGTTCGAAGTGAACTTGATGTATAAGTCATCCAGATGTTACTTGTCAGTCTCCCTGCCAATGTCTAAACTTATGAGACTAGTTTTTTGAGATTACTGAGTTTTCTTTAGACACAGACGAAGCGTAAAACAGGCTCCTACGCGTCAGAAATATAATTTATTGCCCATAAGTACGTTCATTTGCACACTACGGTTAACATGAATAACTGTAAAATTGAGATGATGGGTTAAACATACGTTCCTGAGAAATATTTTCACTCAACAAGTAACTGTTTTCTTAGAAATTACTGATCTATCGCTTGGAAGCATCTTTCGTCAGTATGGCAGAAAATTCACGCTGTTTTAAGAAATAGAGGATATTTGACTTTTTCAGTGTAAGATCGATTTTTATTTCACCGAATGAACACCAAAAGCAGTATTTTCACGAGTGGCGAAGCCACGAGTGAAAATACCGCTTTTGGTGTTCATGAGTGAAATAAAAATTCATCTTACACTGAAAAAAGTCAAATTTTCTATTTCTTTTATGCTTAAAAATCGCAATAATTCTGTTTATTCAAGAGCGTCAGCCATTACGACAGAAACACAACTTTTTTTCTAGCTGTTTTACGTCAAATTTGATGCTTCCAGCGTGTTTACTGGGTATGATTTTGGTTGTAAACATAGTTTGCAACTGAAAAATAGCTTGAAATATCATTTTGATAAGCAGATCTCGAAAAATTTGCCAAGAAAGAATGTCTACAGGAGACTCAGGCGGCCTGACGTCGCGTGCAGTTAGAATGTTACGTTGGCGCTTTAAGTGACGTCATTAACGTCGTAATGACGTGAAAACAAGTGTGACGTAATTTTTGTCAAGCCAGATAAGATTTAGCCAATTAATCAACAAAAAGCTTGAGGCTATTTCACAAAAATCCTATTTCTGAAACAGTGAAATCGAAAGTGATAATTTCACTGTTTGAAACAATGAGATTATCAGTTTCGATTTCACCGAGAAATCTCTATAATTCATTGAAAAGTATAAAAGAAATAGTTTTGCTCTCGCAAAGCTGCCTTGTTGTACAATGACGTTATAGGAGATAAAAGCGTGACGTCACTGATAAGATACCTGGGGGGTTCCCCGAGTCTGGTTGGCAGAAAGGTTGATACAGCATTATAGAATATAGTTAATACGCGTGATTGTTTGTGTAAATTATGAATTTAAAACAGTAAAATGTTAATGTTTCAGACAGATAATATGTAAGGCTTACTTTTTCTTTAATGAAATTGAATTTCATGATTTATTTGCGTGCTAAGATGCTTCAAAAGTATATATTTATCACACATGTTCATAGCGCAAATTTATAAAAGTCTAGATGATGAAGCGTGTAAAAGGGGAAACGGAAAATACAACGAATGAACGAACGGACAAACAAACCATTCAATTAATGAAGACTGAATAAATGGCAGTGAATCGTTGATGAATGACTAGATGCATATCTTTTTCTTTTATATTTCTTAGTTCAAGCTTTTGAACTTCATGTAACTTCCAAAAGTACTGTTGGCTTAGCTCTATTATAGAATTTTATAAACTGTTATAAACTCAATATTTTAGGTGGCGTTTACTTGTTTTAGGATACACTGAAACGAGATGAAATGCGACATTCAATTTTATTATTGAATTATTGTTAGCATTAAACTGTTCTTAACTTGTTAGATCTCGTATTCACATAATACAATTTATACTTTCTATCATAGATACTTTAATAAAAACTATCTGAATCTGTATCCTATGTTAATTTTCTGAATTGAAAATGTTTGTTTGCTATTGTATAATAGTATATTCGCGGTCTTTAGTGGATCCTTTGATCAAGGACGTCTTATTATATTTCAAAACACGCCGCGGGTGTCCTGTGGTGACAATTTGAAATAAATATGTATCTAAAATAAACTGTTTGTGCGCCGAGTGCGGCTAATTATCCGTTTATGGCTTCCTCTATTTTATTTATTTCTTCTTTCTTTCTTTATTGTTCACATTGTTAATGGGTTTATCCAAATACGCGTTTTACTAGATGAATTCAATTAATTAAATGATTTCTTTTTCGTATGACAGGTGACTAAGACCTTATTTCTAATTGTTTTAAATCAGTAGCTATTTATTCGCACTTATTTCAATAATCTTTTACGCATTTTAGTGATTACACTTCAGACTATCCTATAGGAAAACACGGTCCGCTGGCTAATCTTTTGCCAACCAAGCTACCCACGTGATCATCCGATGACGTCACTGCGGGGATTCCCGTTATCTCCTATTGAAGACCCAATTATTAACCTTTTCTTAATTTTTCTTCTTGAGCAGTTCTCGATTTAAGAAAGTTATATAAAAGCTAAAACTTTGCTTAAGATCAAGGGGTTCACTAACAGGGTAAGTAGCTCTGTGACGTTAATTTTTACCTCCCGTGACGATGGGAGTCAACTCTTAACAGAATGAATTTGCTCCTCTAGGTGCAAATGCTTTTCTTACAGAGTAGTCCCATTTTATAAGGGTTTTGTCGTCAAGGGAAGCAAACAGGAAGTTACTAAGTTTTCTACCTTTGACAAAGCGCTGAAAAAAAAACATGCCGGTATACCCATACACCTTATGTCGTCATTGACAATGCACAACTGCTAGAGATACCTTAGCATTGCTAGTTGGCACTGTTTACAAAACGGGCCTAAGTAAGGCAGGTAATTCTTCGTTGTGTCCGCTCATTAGTAGTCACCGAACATATTTGAGCCGCGACACGACAATACCAACAAAGTGGCATGTGCGCCCAGCGAAGATTCAGACAGCCTGGGCATTCGCTGTCCGCATGCAGCTAGCTTAAACCGTTACATTAGCTACTCTTAAAGCGCAAGCTAAGACTATGACCAGGCTGGGCCGCTGCACAGGTTGATCTGTCCTCATTGGGCGCACATGGCACTTCGTTGGTTTTGACGTGTCGTGGCTCATTTTTTGTTTGTTAGATTTACGTATATATAGACAAGAGAAAAAAGGGTAAAAGTAGCTGTTTTGTTTGCCTAATATTTTGTATAGGGTATTCTCTGCTCTTGAAGGAACTTTTTAAGATTTTAATTTTACTTTATGTCCACCTTCCAGGGAAAGAGCTTGCCCGGAGGTTATAAAACTTGCGTACATTCTCAAACTCAAAATAAAGCACACGGATTGGCTGCTTCCGAGCATGTGCTCGGAAGCAGCCAATCAATGTGCTTTATTTTGAGATCGAGTTTATACTCAAGTTTTATAACCTCGAACCCTGATCATTTTGCTATCTGCTCACGTTGTCTCATTACTTGTTTTGTTGATTCGTGTTACTATTATAGGTACATGTAAAATGTGGATTTCATTGACTCAGTTCCTAGGCATTGCCCTTTTACACTACTTTGCTCATACTGGTAGTTCAGACAAGTTTCATTCATTGCATCTTAACCGATTTGAGAAAGGCAGCTAAATTTTGCTTTTGGAGATTAAAACACATGCCGATACTGCTCAGTTTATTTTTGTGTGAATTCTCTTTGAGGTTTAAGTTGGGATTAATTCCATACATATACAGTCGCAACTTATATGTTATTCCAGAATCGATATACATGATAAAACCTAGAAGTATTTTGTGGTTTCCTTCCCCAGTATTTGGTTGAGCTGCTTGGAAAGTTTGTGCATTGCGATTCCTACCTTTCACATTACGAGAAGAGTAAATTGTATCCGATAGCAAAATAATTATCTCATGCTATGCTAAGATTATAAGTATAAATAATATCTTGAATTACTGATTCTTTTATTGACACAGCATATTTTCTTATTATAAGAGAAAACATTGTTCAGCAAGATGTTGCAATGAAGTAGATGGTCGACAGAGAAAACATTCGATTTGTACATGCCGAAATCAGGGTTCGAGGTTATAAAACTTGAGAATAATCTCAAACTCAAAATAAAGCACACTGATTGGCTGCTTCCGAGCACATGCTCGGAAGCAGCCAATCGGTGAGTTTTATTTTGAGTTTGAGAATGTATTCAAGCTTTATAACCTCTAGGACAGACTTCGTACATGCAAAGTGTTGCTTTGGTTAGACATGCGCAGTTAGCTGCGGCATACACTAACCAGTCAGGTCCAAGACGATTATCCATCCCATCTCCAATTTCTTACTTTACATGTAGGAGGGAAATACCTTACTATGCTATTTGATGGTGTTCTAATCCAATGCATTTTCAAAGGCCCCATTGCTCTATCAGCAGGAAAAATATTATTGTGAAGTATCGCTGCATGCTTCTCACTACAGTTTCGTCACTGTATATGATTGTGATTGGACGGCTTTAAAATATTAAAACATCCTTTGGATTCTCATAAAAACGATTTAAATAATATCTAGGTAATTTTAGTTGCCAACTAAAATGACCTACTTTCGATTTCATAAACTTCATTTACATGATAAAAATACAAGGTACAGAAGATAAAAATACAAGGTACAGGTATTTAATAGATGGTTTAAATACAATGTACGGCAAGGAGTCCATTCATTACCTCGCTGTTGCATAATTTCATTGCTCAACGGGGAACCAGAAATAAAGACCATTTTTTATGGAGAGACTTGCATTTTTTTTCAAAAACTTGTTTCTTCTTTTTGGCAGTTATATGACACGAAAACGCACATCAACCGACATTTTATCATTGATTCGGCAGGCTGTACCAGTTTTATCATGATTTGTGCTTTAGTGATTTTTTACCACTTATAGGACTATGGAGACTTTAAAGTTGTATGGGATGGAATTGTCAAATCACTTTGACATAACGGTCCTGTATAAAAGTAACCGTCCAAAAACGGAGTCGGAGTTTTTGTTTTTGGATTGATTGATTGATTTGTTGCTTTATGTCCAAGGTAAACAGCTATAGTCATGTCGGGACGGTCAATTAACCTAACCACACTATGCTGTTTAATTTATTGAGTTCTAATTTTTAACCCTTCTATAATAAAAATTAAAAATAGGTAAAAATAGTTGTTAAGTGTTTTTCGTATAATTTGCTTAGTCTGTTGTAACCCTTCTGATGGTATAACTTATTTAGTTCAGTAAAGATAGCTGAGTTGTCACCTATTTGGGAAAGAGTTGCTGACTCGGCTTATCACTTGTAATTCATTGTTTGTTGGGATGTCTTTGTCAATCTTTCCCTTTGATGTTGGGGATAGGGTTTGGGATCTGATTCAGTCAGTTCCTGAAGTGTAGTTTCTCTTTAAATTAGACCGTCTAAGCGATTAACCACTAGTAAGTGCACATATTTTCGCCAGTTATTGACAACTGCCCTTCTTGAATCAGCGGAAGGAAAAACGAAAGTATGTGGCCAGACTGGGTATCGAACCCAGGACCTCTGACTCATAAGTCGGGTGCCCTACCGATTGCGCTACGCGACCCGGCTCGAAGTCGGAGTGGATGGTGAATCAGTCCTATAAATAAAACACCCGTGTTTATGTATGTTCTGGAATTCAACGATACACAATACGTGTCTGAACGTCCATTTGCAAGTATTACGTTGTTCATTCAGCAAACGAATAGCTTGTTCCGCCTTTTTTGCAGTGTCAAACATCACAAGATAAGCATTAAGTAAGTAAGTAAATAAGTAAGTAATAATTTATTAAAGTGTCACATCTCATATATACAGGAATCTATCGTAATATGGACGGACGATCGGCGCCCCGTTACTGCGGCTATGGATTCGTTCCGCTGAGGTGCGGGGGCAACGTCGATATGAGAATTGAAATACTACTACTACTGTAATAGTAATTAGATATCAAATATGTGAGACCATGCCTAATAAGTCATACGAGACACTAATAAACATATAAAATACAGTATTTATACAATATACAAATCAAAATACATGTAATAAAAATAAGTGTCTTGTGCAAAATCTATAGACAGGATCAGAGATTTCCTATAGATTCATGATCGAATCGAATGTAAACTAAGCAGACTGTCGGAAAAAAGGGAGAAATTACAAACAAGCCTTGCTAGGACTCTTTAATCGACCTATGTTTGCGGACGGTTATCGTCTTGGACCTGGCTGCTGACAGCACGTCCAGCCTTCAGTATTTAAGCCGCGACACGAGAAAACAAACGACGTGGTCCAGCGCAGACTCAGATTAGCTTAGGCATCCGCTCAGTTTGATCGGACTTCTCTCAGCGCTTTAAGGGTAGCTAAGGGTCTAAGCGAGCTAGACCCTGATCTGACTTGACGGATGCCCAGGTTGATCTGAACCTGCACGGATGGAAAACCAGTTTGTTTGCTTTCTCGAGTCGCGGCTCATATAATTTACCTCGCACATGGGTGCATTGCAGACATGTCCTTAAGATGAGAGGGTATATTTTCAGGGGAAGCAGCTCTTGACATTTTCATATATTCCCTCCCTTCCTCCCCCCTCTCAATAGGGAACAACTTTTATAGGAAATAATATGCTCCCAGTGGAAACTATCTCAAACAGACAAACGAACAGTCTTGGAAATTAAGTCTTTACAAGCGCGTTTTATTACAGATTTATAACTGGGACATTTGTAAGTACCAGTAGAACAGCTTATGAAATATAATGACGATCGCTTCGCAAACTCTAAGACGTCTGTAAAGCCCATCTCCCATACAATATAGTTCCCACACAGTGTTTATATTTTATTTTGGTGACGCCTGTCTTTGTTTCATAGTGATTACCAGTAAGTGGGAGTTTACATTTATTATTCATGGAAGAATTCCTACTGACATTTTGGTTTTCTAGATTTACGTCAGGCTGTGAATAGTAATTCTATTTAATCATTAACGTAAATGTTTTATTCGAAAGATCAAGAATTAAATTCCACATAATTCCAGTTGAAACAGTCTGCAGACACAAAGGCGTGAAAATGAGAGTTTGGATTTTATAATGGGTCCAAACGAACATCCATGGATTTTTTGGTAAGAAGTCTCATTAAATCCTGGCCCAGAGGTTATAAAACTTGAGTACATTCTCAAACTCAAAATAAAGCACACTAATTGGCTGCTCCGGAGCACATAAAGCACACTGATTGGCTGCTTCTGAGCACATGCTCAGAAGCAGCCAAGCAGTGTGCTTTATTTTGATTTTGAGATTATTCTCAAGTTTTATAACCTCGAACCCTGGAGTACAACCAGCTGGAAAGCCTGTACACGATTTTTCCCTTTTCGTTCTCAAACTGCACTTGGTCAGTCTCTGAACATTATGATATGGCCGTTATGCTTTAAATAATTTCGGGTTTAGGAACCTAAAATAGATATTTGCATTACATGTGTAATTTGGTAACATAGGAACCTTATTGTTATGAGCAACCTCACTTGCATGTGTCGTCTCTGCAAATGTTGCTACCGGTACCAAAGTGTCTTGCGATAAAAGTAACTAGGTATTCTAACACAGTGCGCCCATAGAAGCAATGGAAAGTTACCGTGTTTTATTCTGCAACAATTCACTGTCTCGAGGCGCGTGAATCTAATTGCTGACGTCACTTGCATTACTGACGTAATTTTGTGACGTTTCGAGACGTTAGACGGTGTAACGTCTCTTTTTCTTTTTTTCAAATCGCCATAAAAACTTACATTTACGTTAGATACAGTTAAGGATATTGGCGGGAGCATGAACGCGCTGGCATGAAGGTTGGGAGAGTTTGAATGAAAAGAATAATTTTTCAGCGTTTTTGAGCGTTAGAATCGAAATAGTTCAGCTCTAGCATTGAATTGTTGAATGATAATTCACTGTTTGTCGGTCACTTGTAAGTAGATATATCACTCGCGCTCCGCGCTCGTGATATGATCTACTTCACAACTGACCTCCAAACAGTGAATTATTACTCAACAATTCACTGCTAGAGCTGATCTATTTCTTAAATAAAATTCCAGTCATTCTGTCACTACATGTATATATTAGCAGGGTGGCCATTGTACGCCATGAGCGAGTAACTATAATGGTCAATCTCATATTCGGAAAGAAATTATCTCGAACCGGATAAACTTCTGTTAGGTTTTAGGACGATTTTAATGTTGTCCTTTGTCGGAAGCGATTGCCAGTTTGTATGAAGTGCAGCAAGCTACGAAGACATTTCGAAACGCTGAGCTCATAATCAATGAAAGGATGCGTTTCTTATAAGAATCCTAGTAATGGGTTCATTTCATAAAATGGTGACATTTGCTATAGACACAAATAACATCAGTGCAGGTAATGTATCGTTTGCGACTTTTAAATCAGCATTTTAAGACCTGAGATAAATTCATATGTACTGTACCTGGTGCCTTACAAACTACATGCAGATCATTGAAGTCTCGCTCAATGCATAGTCTGTATATTGTTGTTATTTGTTAATAAAGTAAGACAATTGATCCTGCCTTATAGTTCAGATTTCTTTTCTATTTACAGTTAAAGTCGCGTGATCTTGACGTATACGTTGGCCACCCTGGAATGCTTGTTCTTGAACGTATGTGCTTTGTTGACCGAAATATTATACAATTCCTTATCGGACATGAGCATGTCTGATTAACTGGATTTCGCGGTATTATGTAATGCTGCATTTATTTTTACGGAGTGGCTATTTACAGTTAACTGTAAATAGCCAATAAACGTTAAAATGGCTATTTACAGTTGACTGTCAATAGCCAATAAACGTTAATATGGCTATTTACAGTTAAGTTTCCTCAAAGTCCTTCATTGAAGCCCACCCGCCTTAATTTAATGTTAAGACGGACGATAGATAAAGAATCACACAGTCATTACAAAAAATGGAAAATTGTGTCGCTTGATGAAATTTGATTCCTTTACAGTGGAAGAACAAAGTCTGCGTAGAACACAAAAATTTGTAAGTTAGTGTATGATTTGTTTTACGAAATACAAATTTTCCGAATCTGCCTATAACCGTATGTCCCATGTTCCTTCTTTCGAATGTGTTCTCTGCTCTTGAAGGAACTCTTCTAGATTTTAATTTCCAACAGAAAATACATTCAAGTTCCAGTTTAGTTGGTAAGATATTTAGAGGAGCAGGTGCCAGATGAAGGTGTGATGCCAAAGCCGTTTACAAATAGTTTCATTTATGAGCATGTGATACGGTACGCCTGAGGTCTTCGGTTTGAGTCCCAGTCGGGCCACGAGTTTGTTTCGTCCAGAAAGTAATGCATTCAAAAAGGTGAAACATTTATGTGGTTGTTGCTTATTTCTCGAATGATTTTGAAGATTTTTCACACACTTTGCATTACCTCATATAGTAGAGCTGACAGATAATTTAAAGTTATACATGCCTTTCTACAGTATTTCAGTCATGTAATAGATAACAAAAAGGGTAAAAAATCCAGAGACTAGAGATCAAAGGAAACAACGAACCTAGCCGGTCCTCGGAATTACGTGTCAAGAGCATTAGCCCCTCGGCCAACACGACTGAACATTATTTCATAAGACTTTGCAGCAAAAAGATCATATAAAACTGAACCTGAAACTTTGTCCTAGCGAAACTTGCTGAAATGATAAATTGACTACAAATATCCATAACTTTTAACTTTAAATTGTAGAAAGCCTTATATGCAGTCAACTGTAAATAGCCATTTAAACGATATTTGGCTATCTACAGTCAACTGTAAATAGCCAATTTTACGTTTTTTGGCTACTGACAGTTAACTGTAAATAGCCATTTTAACGATTTTTGGCTATTTACAGTTGACTGTCAATAGCCTCTGCCTTATTTTTAACTCTGGTGCCACTGTCGATTTCTATGTATACACACATTACAACTATATGAGCGTGACCTTGGGACCTTTAGTGCGTATCGAAACGTACTTGCTCTTACCAGCCTGGGCCCGAGGTTATAAAACTTTTTTTTGCTCAACTCAGCTGAGCATGAAATTTTACCTGCTAATAATTAGCAAATTATTGTTAAGTAGAGTTATTTCCTTGCTCAGTTGAGCTCAGTATGATATTTTCCCTGCTTATGAATATGAATATGCCAACATTAGTTGGCCATTTTCATATTTATCAGCAGAGGAAATTCCATGCTCAGCTGAGTTGAGCACGAAAAAAGTTTTATAACCTCGGGGCCTGGCTGTTTACAAGGACTATAAATCTGATCATGTACATTTCAAGAAAAGAACTGTGTATGCCAGGTCCAGACTGGGTGCAGACTAATGAAGGCATGCGCAGATGGCATATGCATGTAACATGTTTGCGTTTGTCATGGGCTCAAGAAGAAAAATCGTTTTTCGCATTGTTGTTTGGATGTGTATTTCTAGGAAATAGTAATGACAGCAGATATCAATCATTGGTAATCAAAACAATAATTTCTCTTGTTCGATTATTCCGCTAAACTGAGCTAATTTTGGGACCAACTGACGGAAAAAAACAGCAATTACTGTCTTGAAATAGGCTGCCAGTACATTACTAAAGACGGTAGATCTTTTGATACAACTAAGTCCATTTGGAGTATTTTATCCAGGCTAGGAAGGGAGTACTCTATTTCTGAAAAATGTCCCAACAGGTGCTAGAGGGAATGAGCAGTTATGCACTCATGAAAAGACCCAATCATTTATAATCTGTTCAGTTGTATTGGTTTTATCTGTGTGCTTATCAATCTATTTTAAAATATGTCTTACAGCCACATAACCACTGATTTGCATACATGACTGTCACACACACAGCACTACACATGATGACGCATTCCTTTTAAGTTGCAATGTCATGAGAACTTCAGAGACTCAGATCGGCCTGCGTGTTAATGATACCTGGTCAGAATGTTGTCTAGTTGAATCCACCATTAACAGAACCCAGGAAATCTCTACAGCCATAAAGTGATGTCTCTAGCTAGCATTTTGGTGTATGGGTACATCGCCATGTGTTCCGTCATTTATTTCAAAAGGGGACGACTTTTGGGACATCCTAGTTGCTTCATGGGGTAATGAAACTCTTCTAAAACTGGATCTACTCATAAAGGAAAGAGTTTGCTCCTATGGGAGAAAAGAGATGATCCTCACTGAGAAGGGAGGCGAAACGGAAAAACGAAAGAGTTTTGTGTCCTAAAATTGCATACATTTACCTTGATGGAGTCAAATCCTGATCTGAATCTGTGTTGTGTGCATATACCATGTATTCTATTCTATTCTGTTCTATTCTATTCAATTCTATTCTATCCCATAACCTTACAAGGTGGTTAGGGCACCACAGATAACTTCGAAACGATCCCTTTCCATCTTGTCCTGTTTTCAGCTGCCCTAGTTTAATATTCTCTTTCCACTTCTTCTTCTGTCTACCTCTTCTTCAATTCGTTCACTGTGCCCTGTAGAAATGTCTTTGCTAAACCAGAAGACCCTGAGACGTGACCAAACATCCTTTGTTCATCATATTCTCCAATGGCTGCTTGGATCTTTCTGAGAACCTCCCCATTGGTTGTATGGTCCTTATATGAAATGCTCAGTAACTTTCGGTAGCATCTCATCTCAAAGGCCTGTGTTCTTTTCTCTAACTCTGCTGTCAAGGTCTACGATGATGTACTATAAGACACAGTTTTAAGGCGATTGATATATGAGCCGCGACACGAGAAAACCAACAATGTGGTTGTGCGCCCAGCACAGACTCAGATCAGCCTGGACATCCGCCCAGTTTGACCAGACATCTTGTTAAGTGCTCAAAAGGTAGCTAAGGGTCTAAGCTATCGCCAAGCGCACAGCGAAGACTCTGATCAGACTGGGCAGATGCCCAGGCTGATCTGAGTCTGTGCTGGGCGCACAACCACATTGTTGGTTTTGTGTCGCGGTTCATATTTGTGCCCATTCTAGTATCACAAGGTAATACAAATCCTACTGCTTTTCGTAATACATACCGACCGTTAATATTTAATAAGAGATCCAATAAACAGATGACAAGACAGATCTCACCATGCATTCAAAAAATCTAAAATTGCTGAATTCGCAGTCAAACAGTAGCGCATTGTATGTATGTTTTAATATAAACTGGGGGAATCTATGAATTTGTCGATAGCTGCGGCTTCACTGATAAGCTTGTTGAAATTTGAATGATAACTCCTGCAGTGGGATGCAGAGATCTTAATTCACCGTGAGATAAAGAGTCTGATATACTGAATATGAGTCGGCGCCAATGCTGCTTGGATTCTAGTAAATAATAATCGTCATTCAGTGTATTTTGTTGTTACTTGCTTTATATAGCCATTCTTTCTATTTCTTTTCTTTCTTTATTATTTTTCTTCATATAATTGAGCCACGACATGTGCGCCCAGCGAAGACTCAGATCAGCCTGGACATCCGCCCAGTCTGATAAGAGTATTCGCTGTGTGCTTAAAAGGTAGCTAAGGGTCTAAGCTAGCACCGTACGGACAGCGAAAACTCTGTGCAGACTGGACGGCTGCCCAGGTTGATCTGAGTCTTCGCTGGGCGCACAGGCCCATTTGTTGGCTTTGTCGTGTCGCATCTCATTTATGTGTTGTTCTGCGAACAAATCAGAGAGCAATTATATTCATGATAATTGTGTTGCATTTCGCATATATTTGATTGGATGTCCTTAGTGCAAAACAAGTTGGTTGGTTGTTTGGTTGGCTGGTTGTTCTGAGTTTAACGGCCCTTGGAGACAGTATTTCAGTCTATATCGGGTCGTCTTCCAGAGAGGGGAAAAAGAAAAATGATTAGCTAAACAATACTCACTCGCACCTACTGCAAGCACAGTAGGCCCTTGCCCTACTTTTTTCCAAATAAGTAGGACGCCCCGGCAGTGGAAATTATAACCAGCACCATTCACCGACCACCATCTCCAGTTAAAGTGGGAATCCTTGCCTGGCTCTAGACGAATCTGTATATTAATCTATTGGTCAGATTCTATGTTCCTTTGCAGGGGATATATAGATCATAGGGTCTGTAGCCAGACTAAAGGAATCTCAAAGAAAGCAAACACATGCCTGATAGCGAACCAAAGACAAAGGAGAGATGGTCTGTCTAGAATAAGTTTTCGCTCAGCCTTAACCCATTCATGCCTAGCGTTCCATAAATGGGACATAGGCAAACAGTGCAGACCCAGATCAGACACCGCATAACACGGCTTCTGAGCAGGGTCTCCACTGATTGCTTATAATTCAAGTATTTACTAAATTGAAAATTTACCAGACACCCCTAAAATGCTGAATGGACCCATCCATTTCATCTGGGTAGAAGGATCCAGTTTCATTAATGGGTTAATGGTTTGCGTATTTTTCAGAAAGGATGCTAGTTTCTAGCAGCTACCTTTAGTGGAACATAAATGTCTCGTTAGAGAGTAAATCATATCATTTGTATTGAATAATGACACGCTAATGAATCATTAGAGTCTTGTTAGAATTAGAAACAAATGTGTCCAGGTGAAAGATGAAGAGAAAAAGGCAACAGTGGTGAGGCTTCGCAGGGGAAAATGATATCAAATCACGTGCAAACAAAATAAGTCCTGGTTGATGCAGATTTTGACCTCGCCAGGGTTTTGCTTGACGTCCGCACCCAGCCAGGCAAACAATGTCAATTGGTGTGGCGTGACGTTGGAACGTCATTTCGATTGTGTGCCTGCTCAGTTAATACATGCATAAAATGCAGCGAAACAGCCAAAAATCCTTGTCAGCCTGCATATTAGTTTATTTAGCTGCTCACTATAGCAATTCCCCCATTCCCCCCCCCCTTTTTTTTTTATCTTATTCAGCTTCAAAATTAATTGGATTCATCAGTTTTTTCTGGTCCTTTTTGTTGCATAATTTGACTCCCACTACACTAATTAAGCAATATACAGAAGTTACGGCTGATAGATAACAGAACTTCGTTATCATTTTGCGCAGTCGCAGAAAGTGTGCATTTTGTAATATTATTAATATTTATTGATAACATGGTGAGATTACAGGTCTGTTTGTAAACATTAGCATATACACTTAATTGAGAAATTAGTAAATCATGATGCAATTCCTGATGATGATAAATTACAGCCTCTGCACGCGCATACTATTAACACATTATGCTAAACGCAATACATGTATACCGCATGTAAGAATAAGAAATGGAAATGCCGTTTGTGTGTTTCGATGTTCAATTTGTGGAAAAAGAGTTTCGACCAAACTATACACTTTTGTTCACAGCCTACAAATTCAGATTCTTAAGAACTTATCGGCATGATTTTGTTTATTTATAACTATATTTCTTATCATTTAATGCTGTATCATTTTGAAAAATATTTATTTCCATATTAATCTTCAACATATTAATTAAAGTAATCAATTTTTCATAAAAAAAAACCCGGTGCTGTTTCGTATGCATGTCTCTTTGATGTGTACATATAAGGGTCTTCGAATGGGAATAACTCCATTAAAGAATTTTAAGAACTGGTAGCGAGCTGAATGAATCAAAACAAAATGCGTGTTTATCTTATACGGTATATAGTATTAAGGATTACGGAATTTTAAAACGAGTTCATCACTGTTTTTTTACTTATTCATTGGCTCTTGGAAATGTATGTAGTAGAAATTGGCATAAGCGAACGACACTTGTACAGAGCAACCAGCATTTCGAATAGCCCAGAAAACTGAAGGCGACCAGTAAAGAAGGATACATAAATCGTTTCTTGTAGCTGTACCTAAAATCGCTAAATTAGGCATGGCTACAAGTACAAGGGTATCACACCGCAAAAAAGTGTTTCTTACTCCAAAACTCATTTTAAGCTATCCCGTTGTCGAGGTGGCTTTGAATAATAAGACCGTACATGTACACGTTCCCCATGGAATCGCATTAGCGCGCCGAGAAACTCTGGCCAGACACGTGCACTGCGAACGCATGGACAGGGGACGTTTGTCGCTTATGGCATGAGATATAGTTTCCCATGAAGCGATTAGTTGCTCTGAGTACGCATGGCAAACGTTTAGAAACTAAACCAAGAACTTTTAGTGCACTGACCTTGGATTTAATTAAATTACCCTCAGCTCTGCGAGTTTCAAGTTCATATCCACCTATATAAAATTCCGTTCTAAATAAAGGTAACCAAGCATTGCTTGTATGGAAGTTTTTGTATTCTTCGAATTTAGAAACAATTTTCATGAATAACGGCAAAACTGATGCTAACCTTATTGTTTACAATATGTGCTTCATGTGTGTGGCTTATTGCATGTATATATGTTCTCTTTGGTTCCATTTCTCGTAATGAAACTAGATGAGCAAGTGTGTTTTGAAACTCATTTCTGACATCCTAATTTCTACTTCTTGCCTCTGTATATTTAAATGATAGTGCATCTATATTTAACATAGGGATTCCTTTCTGTAAAAGATGCTAAAATGGCTTTGTAGAACTTTTTATCTGCTGACTCATTCAGGCGTAAAATCATCTAAAGAATGTCCGGTAAAACTGGAATAGCAGGCGGCAGTTGTAAATAACATTCATTACGACAAGTTCACATAATATTTGGCACTTGATGGTACATCACAAAAAATGGGGACAACAATCAGTGCAGCTACGATGATACATTATTGAGCGTTACAGCATGTAAACAATGCGAGATCAGTCATTCTGAGACATCTGTAACATAAAAGATGACAGCAAAATCTGTAGTTTTATGTATAGTTTATTTCGGATTCTATGAATCTTTTACCAGAACTGTAGCGTTTACTGCATTTTGCAATCTTATAATCGATCATCAACAATCGATTATCGATTACAAGACTCTTATATCACATCTTAAGTGGATCGCCAAGATACGAGAGATCAAAAGCAATCTAACCTTTTAATGAAGCATAAACTTTGAAATAATCCCAGTCAATATATAATACTAATGACCTTATAGAATTTTGTCTGCCTCAGCCATTCCAGCACGGCGGCCTCTGGCATACCACGATTACACTAAACATTTGGACACTGTAATCAATCACTGTATACATTATTTAGGTGTATGAGTAGAACTCCCTGTTTTTTTCCGCCGTTTTTTAAAGGAAAAGAAGTTTTGTGACTTCCTGTTTGCTTCCCTGGGCGATGAAACCATTTCAATACACAGTTCCGAGCCACACCCAGAATGTCACTCAAAATCACGTATAATGCAACGACAACATAGCACGTGACATAGTCTCACAAATAAATCGCACGTGGTCAATATCGAACATAAGTCCGTGATTTTACCTTACAGTTACCGGAGAGATGTATACCTGTTTAAAGAAAACAACCTAACACCACTTTTAATAAACTTACCCTGCTTTTGCAAGAACAGAACGCATCGGAAATGCATGATGCGCCAACTGCCCTGTGTACGTCATGAGGAGGCTGATGCTTCGTCATAGATCGCCAACATTTAGCACACACTTGCATTTGTCATTTGTTTTTCCGCCATTTTTGTGTAAGCTTGTGAGACGTAGTAACAGTAACTAAGCAGGCGGAGCTTAGCGGCTATTCTCGGAACTGTGTATTGGGCCAATTCTTAAAGGGAAGAATTTGCTCCTTGGGGAGCAAATTTCTTTCTTTAAGTGTTGGCCCATTGAAAAGCGGGTCAAAAAGGATATTGCAGAGTTGCTTCCCGTGAAAGTGTACATATGCACCTTTAATATTTCAACGAGTTGATTTTACTCTCGCTTCCTTTCTCCTCAAAAACCACTTGCGGAATTGCAAACAAAGCAGAGACCGATCGGATTCTCCTAAATCAGAATGCTGATCTATGTCTGCACTGTGTACAGACATTTCTGTCCCCATATTTAGGCTTTTACCAGTAAACAGCAATCAAGTGAATTACTCTATCAATTAATGATGGGATCGATATTCATGAAGAAGAAAAAAGCATCCAAAATGATCCTAAGTATATGGACCGTACGTCGTGCGCAAACTATATGAACCCGGGTTAAAACTGAACAGGCTGGGCAGCCGGATTTGCACTGCGCTCTTGCCACCAGCAATTTTGATCGGTTGTCGCCTAGTAAATTTCAATTTGTTTAAAGTTTAAGGTTACAGTAATTCACCAAGTTGTTCAAATACGTAAAGCTATTGCGGCTATGTAACGAGCTAAGTTCATGGCCAATCCAACAGTGACCAGTGGAATTCCGAAGAGCCGGCGATCAGTTTTGTTAAAACGATCTTAATGTCAAGAATTTTCGAAAGTTTATTCTCAAGAAATTACGACAAGTCAAAGAAAAACAGTAAATGTCTCTGGTATTGCAGTATTAGCACTTAAATGGATAGAAAGAATGGTTTGAAAGCACCAAAACTGGCCCTGAATTCTGTGTTTCTTCGCTGGTGACTACATGTACATTTACATGTCCATTTCCTTCGGGCACTCCGGTTTTCGCACACTTTATATGTGAACCGTCGGCTGGACATAAGCGATATATTCTTAAAAGACACAAAATAACCCAAACCCAAAGGATTGGGCCTGTCGTTTTGTCTCGACGAGCTTTGGTCTATATCATTTCACTTTAACGCATAACTCTGAAATCATCCATTGCAAAAAAAAAAAAAAAAAAAATAACCGGCGATACCCAAAGGGTTTGTACCCTGCTCCTAAATTATGCGTAGATCTTTCTTTCGTCTTTCTTACCTGAATTATTATTTTACAGCGACAACAGCAAAAAATGATATGCATACACCTGTATGAACAATCTTGGTTGGTATTGTAGTATTGACCCGAGTCTGCGAGTATAAAATCCATCAAGCCGCAGTGCTTACACGCGTCGTAACAGAATAAACTGCCACTTCTCAGCAACTCAGCGGAACATGCAGAAGCAAGTAATTAAATCAGATAGCTCGGAAAAGAAAGCGAAACAAGAAATCAGTTCACTTGGTTGGATATGAATCAACGAGAAGGTGCAAAAGTATCAAAGTAGAATACGTTTTCTGGGAATGAATGAGGGAAAAAATAAAAGGAAATATTATCGGCAGAATCTAGAACAATTTGTCTTATCTGCGTAAGACAATTACAAAGCAAGTGTTTTTCTGAACAAGTGATTGACATTTAGCGTGTTTCTTGTTAAAATTAGAGTGTGTTACAGAAGAAATTGTTCTAAATTTAGAAGCGGATATATAAAAGTGAAAAAAGAAATAAAAAAAAGAAGATAAAAATGCTACAATCAAAATAAGATCATCACAAGATAAAACAGTTTCAGGAAAAGAAAGAAATTTGGGTTACTGAGATATAGATCTAGAAAGTCGTGGCTAGTTAAACTCTCGTATAGTAGGAAGTAAATACTAATTTTGGATTTCTTTTTTTTTTTTTTAATTTTTGCAAGGATGAAATCGTTTGAACTGTGATTATTCTTACTTGAAATTTGTTTAAGTATTAGTAAGTTGACATGCGGTGGAAGATAATAGTCTTTGGATTGTTAGAAAGTCAGTAAGTATATGAGCTTAATATATTTATTAATTTTTATTTATTTACAAGTTACACAACTTTTTGCTGCTTTCCTTGGCGAATGAAGCGTCGAATGACTGATCTGTTGACGCTCCTGGAGTCAGATTGCTTGTCCACACGGAGTCGAATGCCCTTTGTACATTCACCGGTCCTGCTCGCTCATAATTGCATTTAATGCAATTATGAGCAAGGAGGACCGGTGAATCGCTTTGCGCTGTCAGTTGTTCTAAATGACTAAAAAGTGTGGCAAGAAGCATTCTATGCCACCCACTAACGCATGAACTCTTTACTGACTATATCTGGTGGAATCAATGGCACACTTTCGAGACGCATCAAACTTTATGTTAAAGGGAAATCGCCTCAATGTTCGTGCGCATACATTTTACGCAGCGTCATTGTTTCCTGCTATGGTTATCATGACGTCGTTTGCCGTAACGCTAAAACGTTTACGTCACTTTCGAAGACAACATGGGCTCTTTGTTGAAACAAACGTATAAGTTTTTTGCGACAGAAAAATTGTAAATATATAAAACTGCACACAAAAAAAAAAGAAAAAAAGAAAAGAAAACTAGGCTACATTAGAGCTGAAGAATTTTATACGGAAAAGAGAGAGCCAATTTTTTTGGCGGGTAGTGTGTAAATTTTTAGGAATTATTTGTAAGGTAAAGAGAGGCTGTGAAAAATGCAAGGGCGTTTTGAATCTCGTAATTACTTAATGCAAGTATAAATACAAATAAGGACTTGAGTCATGAAATACCCATGCAAACAGTGAAAGCCGAGATCAGACTGAGCAAATGCGCAGGCTGATCTAAGCTTTTATTGTTAGCTCATGTCGTTATGGTAATTATGTTTTGTCTGTTTCTTTTCTTTTTGACTAGTTGCTTCTAAGATTTAACGCAAGTGACATAAGACGATCAGCCATATCATATTGTTCTCGTGAGATACAAATTTTACAACGGCTAGGCGGCGACACTCTTATTTTTCACTAATCGCCCTAGACCCCTAGACTTTCCACAGGATTCATAGATTGTCGATGCGAACAGGGAAAAACTATCAAAATGCAAATCCTCCGAAATTGGTCTCAGCATTAAATGATAAATTGAAATCATGCTTTGCCGATGTTTCTGTGAAAATATATGTCGGGCAGTGGCCAGGTCCAAGCACATAAATTTGTTCATCAGATATAAATGTGATATAATCTAGACCAAGAAAAAAGTTCGAAATTCTATGAGAAATAACAATGAGCATGCGGCCTAGTTTCAGTCCTTGCCAAGTTGGAGTTTCTGTCATTAATAATGTTGTCTGTATACGAGAAAATTTTGAAGGCGACAGTTTCATATAGACTATATGTTCAGGACATAAGAGCATTGCTGAAATTGAATAGGGAATTATATTGCATTGCTATAAAAAAAGCATCGAAAGGTAAGAGCGCTATCCATATGGCCGTTAATGGCGCGAAATAGAAAGCGACGTCAACGCAAAAAATATTGACGTCAAGGCGCTTTTATGAAAACCGCGCCAATTAAAAGTGGTTTTCCTTCCATAACTCGAATATTTGGCCGATGACCTATATTTTTTATTAGCTTATTTGCACGGGGTTGATCAATCCTGTACCATATCAAAAATATATAAAAATTTCAATGGTGGAACTTTTTTTATGGAAGGAATTCCACGTTTTTTCCAATACCGGAAAACGGCGGGAAATAAAAAATTGTAAATAACGTATATAATGAGGCAAACGACGATGGGAATTTTGATGTTCAAACAAAGAGACAAGAAAGAAGAGTTCATGAATCTTTATTTCGAAACGATCGGTCATCTATTATCTCGTATAAAGTCTTCGAAATAGACATAGCCATGTTTCACACAGGCACATAGATGGCGCTGCATTATCTCAAAAAGTAGTACGGTGACCCCATTTTTTTATTTCCAGTTTTCACTCGGTATATAATATTCTACCACTATGTGAAGTTTCAACAAAATCTCAATGGCAGATTTTATAGGGTGATTTCCCGTTCTGAACAAGTACATGTAGCGTCTAAGGAGCTCTTGCTTCTGAAAAGTTAGTTCAAGTCCAAGTGTGCAATAATACATATGAAAAGGACAGTCTGAACGACCCGCAACTTGCACGTTAGTTTGCTTTTTTTAAACCTTGCCACTGTCGATTAAATTGTTGTGCATACATATTCATCACATACAGACAAACTATGTCTCATTTGGTTGTCCCCGTTATTGACATCCCTGGTAGCTGTTTTAAAACCACCGTAATTAAAGCTTAAATATTTCATTACCTATGCGATACACTTACCTACTTTATTCTTTGTTCCGAACTATATAAGTTCATTCTAATTAGAAGAGGAAGAATTGCGCTGAAGTTTAAATCAATTTAAAACAATTGTGTTTGACAGAGACGGTGCCAAGGACTCCTGAAAGTCTTGAATTTTCTGCCGCTCTAATTCAATTTGGAACTTCTGTTTCTGATTTCTAAAGTACGCTGGCAGCTTTAAATTGTCATTCTAGAAAAGTAAACTTGATTATTACAGTTTAGATAAGCTGTTCCTGTACATAAAATGAAAATTTATAAGCTTGAACATGCACATTCAATAGATACACTTTTTACAGAACAGGGCCTAGTTGTTCAAAGCATCGTCAGCTAAATTGATGGACTCGTTAAATACATTAGCAAATTTGATATTAAATACACTAATATTTTGATATTTTTTCAATATTTATGATTTAGTACTCGTGACAAATGTGTTATTCTCTATAAAAAAGATATTCTTCTTATATTATATTATTAGTATTGTTATAATTATCGTTGTTACTACTACGGTTATTATCGCTATTGTTATTATTATTATGTATTTTATTTTTATTTTTTATTTTTCTGTTCGCTTTCTTTATTTATTTTTGTAGATGCATTCCTCCTTTAAAATCGCAACATTTGAGCTTAATTTAGCTAAAATTATGTGGGTTAAGTCTTTTTATATCCAAACAGATGCCATAAATATTTTGAAACTACGAGATAATTTGGTTGCCAAATTTTGTCTACATCTATAAACCATTAATATAAATAAAATATATTTTTCGATCGTATACTAAATAACGAATGTTGTTTTAATCTCAGTTTTTGGCTTTGAGCTAGGAAAGTGTCATACGATATTTCTCAGAACTATCTCTTTTCAGAAACACGTGTTACTCCTCATCGAGTTCTGAAATAAAATAATAAACTGTTCCCGTACATCCCGAAAAATAAACTTAAATACATACATACATGTAAATATATATATTTTCATCTAATACATACCATGCAACTAAATATACTAGGAAACTCATAACGTAAATAGCAACCAACTGCTGGACACTTCTCAAGTGTAGGACAGATCCACGCCCTGTATAGAGGGTATCCGTTTAAAAGCTCTGTTGTTTTATTAGTGTAATAATTTAGCGTGAGGTATCGCTGCAATATTCCTCATTACCATGACCAAAGTCCTTGAGTTTCAGATGAAACAGTGTTGAAAAAAAATTGAGTTATTTTAGTTGGCAACTTAAATGATCTAAACTTGAATTATATGGTAAAAATACAATGTACAGGCATGGGGCTCCGTTCATTATAATATACTGCATTGCCCAAAGGGGAACCATAAAAGGAAAGTGTCATTTTTCTTCTTCAAAAAAACCTGTTCCCCCAACTTTTTACCAGTTACATGTATAACACGAAGGGTATGCACATCGACCCAACTATACAGTTGAACCGCTTTTCATAATGGTTTGTTTTTAGACATTTTACCACAAGTAGTACTATGGAGATTGTTTGCAACAAATGGTTTATATATTTCGTTTTCGAGTGTTTTTATATATGTTCAATGACCCTTCTTTATCACGCTCATAATCCTCAGAAACGGCATCGACTAACAAAGTAACGAAGAAATTTCAATACTCTAATACGAGAGAATCTTTTAGTCTAAGTTAAAATTTGGCTATATCATAGCGCCAAAGCATATACAAACCAAAATTTATCAGAATAACAAGAATACACTTTAAGGTGGTGATTTGTGATAAATCCAAAGATCTGACTAATACCATAAAAAATAAAGGATCTCCCTGAAAATTAGCAGACTTCTTAGTTTGGCAATACACTACAGTTCTAAATACAAAATAGAGGGACAGGCTGTTTCAAGAAGTATCTTTATATGGAAAGATCAAAGGGTAATTTTCTGCGCAGAAGTCTGAAAAATTAACTTCGTTATTGAAAATGTACTTAGCTCTGAAGGACCTAGCAATTATTTGTTCCAACTCTTTCTCAGAGTGTAAGGTAGACCAGATTAAAACAAAGCTTTTTCTCAAAATTTTGACCATGTATATGATGCATGTATACTGGACTCATTCATTAAATGCAGGGTAAGCAGTTGTATACTTACAGCGTAAATACTATATGAGCCGCGACACGACAAAACAAACAATGTGGTTGTGCGCCCAGCGCAGACCCAGATCAGCCTGGGCATTCGCCCAGTCTGAGCAGTCTTCCCTAAGCGCTTAAAGGGTAGCTAAGGGTCTAAGCTACCTCCATGCGGACAGCGAAGACTCTGATCAGACTGGGCGGATGCCCAGGCTGATCTGAGTCTGCGCTGGGCGCACAACCACTTTGTTGGTTTTATCGTGTCGCGGCTCATATTACTTTGACCAAGAGAGGTGTGTAATGAAATTTTTCAACCTTGAAAAATAGACTTTAGAGAGACGTTCTCAGTTAAGCTGGGCCATTCGCGGACAAAAATGGCCATATATACAACCATTCCAGAATTCAAGAAAAAATCACGAACATAATGCTCATTATATCTACTTCACATATTTAAAATATTTTCAGATAATAGTTTTAGATTATGGAATACCAATCATGTTTAGAGACATACCCTAACAATTAGAAGCGGCGTATTTTATGACGTTATTAAGATACGTTGAAAGACGATGTCGCATACGATTTCTTTGACATTCGTAGCATTACCATTTACTAATCTACTGACATTCGATTATTTTGGCTGGTTTCAATTTAAAATGTTTTTCTTTGTTTTTTTTTTTTAAAAAAAGGGGGTTTCTATGAAGCGCTGCTTAATCAAATGACGTCAACGCTTTCAAAACGTGGTCTTAGTGACGTTGTGACGTAGGTTACGTGTGACGTAGGTTACAGTGCACATATTTTAACGTTTTTATATCATTTATGGTTTCAGTGAATGAAATCTAAGCACACCATCTTGTAGCTGTTACTAGGCAGGATTTTGCACATGAGTTTCAGAGCGATTGCTTTGCTCACTTTTAAGAAAAGTCCGTGACGTAAGGTTACATTCTTACAGAAAAATGCTGGGGTAATGTATTTTGATGTCGAGTAAAATTTAACAAATTGAGCAAACTTGCACAAATGATATTAGATATTGAGGAACACATATTTCTTCGTGTGATCTTGTAAGTTTTATGACGCCGGGCCATTTTAATTAATACATGTATCACGAATTTACCGCTGTGACGTAGGTTACATAAAATTTGCGACATTAGTTCCCAGTCTCATTTTGTAGCAAAAACTACCCTTTAGATATTGTTTAAGTGGGGAAATATGTAAGAAATCACCTGAATTTAATAATGGAACTCGATTTTCAGCAGTGATTTATCTTTTTTGGACGTGCGGCGTTCATATCTATGCAACGGCAACATTGCGACATTTAAAAACGTCGCATTTTAAACCAGGGTATCATTATTCGAACCAGTGTTAAAAATGTCTGACAAAACGCATGCAAATCTTGGTACTTTTATCTACTTCTTTAGACAGAGGGCAACTTGTCAGAGGGTAAACAGGACCGTTACTTTGTAATTTAAAGAAAGGCAATACGAAAGACAAAATTAATAGCTAATGGCCCAGCTTAACTGAGAACGTCTCTACTGTGTAATTTTGACAAATATTTGGAAACAGGCTACATCTTTTTTGTCGCACCTGCTTTAGCAAGGTGCGATATAGGCGTCCGGTTTTCCTTCCGTCATTCCGTCCGTCCGTTCACATTTACGTCAACCCTGGCGTTAAAACTTGTACAGTTAATTTCTCCAAAACCACTGCAGCCATGGTTCCAAAATTTCAACTCGAGCATAATCAGACTACAGGGCTTTAGATTACAGAAATTCAGCCTGGTCGAGAATTCAAGATGGCCGCTGCTACTAAAAATAGCATAACAACATAATTAGCATTTTCTGTAGAACCAGTAGGTATATTTGGTTGAAACTTTGCATGGAACGTCAACAGGATCTTTTTTTTGAAAATCATGAACATGAAAAAAATTATAGCGGAATTAGGTCACAGTGACCTACTTTCGGTTTAGGAGTATGAATTTTGCTGGAATGCCGATAAACACAGAGTGGACTTTGCTCGGATTCAATCAGAATGATTCTTGAAAGGAGTTTTTCTCTCTTTTTTCCACATTCATGGGAATGTACCAAAATGGCCGCTACTGCAAAAAATGAAAAAATTACCCCTGAAAGGATTTGGACCAATTTTGTGTCAGAATGATCATTGCATATAGCTATTTTGGTTTTTGGCAAATTGGCCATCCAAGATGGCTGCCATCCACCATTACTAAAAATAGCACAAACATGAAAATGGCAGTACCTTAAGAACCATTGGGCGGATTTTGACAAAATTTGTGTCGGAATAATGCATGAAACTATTTCGTTTTCTTATAATTTTCAATTTTTGCTTCCACTTTCTTCTCAGCATGATCTCTGCTACTTTGGAAAGGCAATGCAGGTGCGACATATTATTCCGCGGAATTCTTGTTTATCTGCGCAGACTGATGATTTGTGAGAAATTTGGAGAGAAAAAAAATGCTAGGATGCCTTTCTTTATGCATTTAAGTATGTGTCAGACCTAATTACATTTTTTAATAACGATGGTTATTTTTTTTAGATTTTTGCGCACAAAATTACTCTTTGATATTTTCTTATATAAACCGTTTTTAACACCAACAAGTCCTGCAATTTGTGAAATTGAATTGTGTGAAACAACATAAAGAAGGAGTCTATTAAGTTTTGGGAAGATCGGTTGTATTTTCAGGATTTCATGCAGATTTTTGTCTTCGCTTCAAATCAGTGATTATCACCACCTTGAACTGAATGACAACAGACAAAAAATGTTATTCTTTTATTGGGTAATTGTAGTAGCTTCACGAATTGTGTGTAATCTGAAATCAGGAGCCTTCTATTACAATACAACAATATATTATTAAAGAAAATTTGGAAAAGTATAAAAAAAAATGTGGAAAGGCACGTTGAAGGAGGGTTTCTGTAATAATGTTTGGGGAACTGATTTCTTCAGTAGCATAACTATTCATCATAGCAAGCTTTCATCATTAGTGGCTGGCCTGAGATACCTGTTAATGATCTAGCCATTACAGTGATGAAAGATGTTAGACGGATGCTAATTCTTACCTGTAACAAAGAGAAGCAGTACCAAGTTTAAAATGCTTAACTCCTTGACCCAGTTGTTCAAAACTAACGACGCCGTGAGTTAACGAGATGTGAAAATTTCAAACGTATTGTATGCAAAGACACTGACATTTTCCGCCGAAAAGGACAAGGTGCGCTAGTGTATTGCTAGCGGCCTAAAATTTCGGAAAAAATGAAACTCGACACAGCCAATTACCACCACCGTCGGCGAACGTAACAACATAAGGACTATCGCATGCGCACACAAAAATGACGTCATTACGTAACGTGACGTCATTTTGCAACGTCAAAGACGCTATGTTGGCGTTTTTTTGCAAAAAAATGAACAAATTCAGGTACGTTTTGCAAAATAAAAATATGACCGCATGCCTGTACCAACTCGATTTTTTGTACAGATGGTCGAAAGAGAGTAGCCAACAGATTGTCAAAAGTTCTACTTGGTACACGCATGCGATCATTTTTTAATTTTACGTTTTTTGTCTGCAGCTGCTGTAAAATTGTAGGTTTAACCGTTTGTTTCTAACATTTTAATCAATAATTGGTCCAAACAATGCCAAAAATAACTATGAAAACATATATATTGAACATCAATTTCGTTGTTTGAGCATCATCATGTCGGAAGAATTTAATGAAAACAACAACACCAGTAACAGAAATGAGCAAAGAGCACGGTGTCTTTATGAAGTCTACATGTCGTACCCAGTCAAGTCATCAAGTATCATTTCACATTCTTTATTTGCATCCTAAAAATGTTGCCGAGTGTATACTCAGAGATTAAACGGAGCAAAAGCGGTATTCGTAAACGCTTTGCAGATATCGTGACCGGACTGCATAATGCACACAACGGTGATACTGCGTGCGTGCATGTACCATTAATTTGATTAGTATGTTTTGAGAGGAAGGATAGATGACTTGCGATCTACGTCCCTTTCAACGGTATTTCAGTCATATTAGGACGATGGTAGGGTGATAGCGAAAGGCTGTGTGCGATGGAACCCCGATTGGAAATATTTTCTGCCTCCAGCGGGGCTCGAACACGGGACCGCTAGATCAGTAGGCCAGCGCTTAACCTAGCTATCAGGTCTCCTTTGAGAGTATGAGCGAGTTGGGGCAGGGTTCGGCAAGAGAGAAAGAGAGGAGCGAGATAGACAGAGAGTATTCACCTATCTGTATCACTATCTATGGAGACCGGTTTTAAGAGTTTGATTGTTCCATTTTTAACTCTATGCACAACGCAAGTCTTTGAGGCTGAATTTATTTGACACCGCGTGAAAATGGACCTTTAAAGATGGATACACAGAATCAGCCTGCGCTTTTGCGCAAACTGGTCAGAATATTTACTTTTCGCAAGATTCCTAGACCGTATATTCAAAAGAGAACGTGCTGGTCAAAATGCACGTATGCGCTGGCTAATCAGGGTCCTTCCACTTTGTACATGCAGTGTGGTTTATGTTTATAAGTAATCGCAAGCTTGCCCATTACCGTCTGCGGCATTTGTAAATAATCCAGAGGTCGTGCATGGGTTTAATATCCGTGCAGAGCTTTTGTCCTTAGGTATACATGTGTCCGCCGTTTCGTTGGGCAAACGGCTCGGTCCTGCAATTTCCCAGTATCCTGCTTTTCCTTCAGATTCCGGTGTTGACTTTACGGCCCATTGAGTTATAGCTGTTGTTCACACATCGCTAAAGCATGCGTTTTCATGTTTTCCCCTCCAAAGGCAAAGGGATATAGTTTTCTCCATGTCTGTCCGTCCTTCCGTCCGTCCGAAGCTAAAACTAAATAACCATTGCACGGCTTTTCATGAAACTTTAAATATATACCCAGAGGCAATAAAAAGTATACAGATTTTTATTTTGAATACTGGGCCTCATGTTTATGGCTGCTGTTGTGGTTATTCGATTTCCATATGTTTCCTTTGCGCAGGGCAAGTGTGTTTTTCTATGCATGCAGTTGTATTCAAGCAGTGTCGCACATACGAGAAGTTATAGATGCGTTCGCATGCCCAGACACGCATGGGCAAGCTGTTCACTGTTCTAAAATGCAAACTATGCTTACATGTAATAATAAAGTGCATGCCCTGACTGGACATGCATGTAAGCAGGCTGGTCTAGGCATGCGCAGTCTGCATGTCTCGTAAGAATATCTTTTAGCGACGCGGCTCATTTGTATCTGAATTATTTGTTAATGAAGTTTATACTTATTAAAATGAAATATGTATATATATTGCTTTTGCAAACGTTTTCTATTTTGTCTTCTCCTGTGTAATAATAGCGGCGGCGACACAGACCTTGGAACGAGCTGTCTGGTCATCACCTACCTTGTTCTTTCAATTGGAAGCAACAATAACTGGTGTCTTGATACCTGAATTACACATTGCACACCTGTTCTCAGAATAGACAAGCAAGTCCTGATATTCGATGTCTTATAGTCAAAACTACTATTAAAAACATTTTCACATAACTTAAACATACTTCCATTCCAGCCTCTAGATGTGTTTTTCATTTTCAGTTGTAAATTAAAGCATCACATTGACAACTTTTTTCCATTCTCGATGCTTGAAGAGGCTAAAAATTGCATAAAACACATGTCGTTCTGAATGGTACTAACAACTACCACACCTTTTCCGCAAAAATTATGTAAAATGTAATAAATGGATGCTTCCAAAGTGAACAGAATATGTTTATGTGCAAACCTGAAATACCGTTGTTTAAATCACAGTTCCCTGGGAAAAGCATTTTTTCATCTGGATTTTCGGTAAAATGTATGTAAGCTACGTTACCCGCCTGATACAGAAAAGTTAGCAAGCAATAAACAAGTGTTCCGTTTCCAGATAAGTCTTTAAGATAATCATTTATTGCTGTCAAATTCGATAACCACTATATGGATGCATTGACCGCTTATAATATGAAGATTTCTTTCCTCTGAAAACTACACGTTCAACAGAATGGATAAGGGTGTAAGCTACGTTACCGTAATAGTGAATAATCTACTAAAGAATTGGGAAAATTGTTATATTCGTAATCGATATGCTTACAGGTGGAGTGCAAAACTATCAAAAACTTTCGACTTGCTATTTCGTTTATTGAAGTATGCATAATTATATTGTATGATGTAAGCTACGTTATGTAAGCTACGTTATACTTATTTTGCCTTTGTTCCAGAACTGCTGTTGAAGTTATGCCAAATAAAAATACAGCAGTTAGTATTCTTATGTTTAAGTATTTCCTTTTTAAAACTTGCTACTTCCGGTTTACACAGTTTCGTCACCAGATATTGTCAGTTTCACTGACGAGGCTTTATTAGCCGAAACTACGTAGTCTGGCCCATGTTCCAACTTCTGTATGTATTCTCTGCTCTTGAAGGAACTTTTTAAGATTTTAATTATCGTCTGCTAATTGACGATTTTCTGATTCCCGGTATTGTGACACTGGGCACCCTTTTTTAGGTATGTAAAAAGAAAACTTTCTGAATTTAGATGAAAATATTTATCGTATGATTATTTAAATGTGCTAACATGCTAACTGCATAAGGTATAAGACCAACTCGCAAGCTTTATGAAAACCAAGCTGGCACCAGACTCTCTTATGCCGTGATATTCAGTCACAGAGTAGCCTGTTGATTTTAAGTGTGGTAACATAAATTGAGGAAATGGGTACATGTTCAAGTGAAATAAGTTAGCATCTTCACTTTTGCCTCTCAACACTTGAAAGAATTTGCTTCCAAAGGAGCAAATTCTCTCATTTAAGAGAAAAGCCACTAATAAGGTCCGACTCTTAAAAGCATTTACTCCTTTAAGAGCAAATTATTGCCTGTTCGAATAGACTCCATGCTGAAATGGAACTCTCGTCCAGGGAAACAAATAGGATGTCACAAAGGTTGTATACCCATCTAACAGTGGCAGAAAGCTTGAAGGTGTACCCAAACACCCGAATTAAGTTAATTGCTTCGATTTCCACTGCGTCAGAGAATCAAAGCAGACAACGGCAAGACAATAGTCATTCATGGTTACATAGCTTAGCAACTGCTTACTGCTACATGTATCATTGGGACAAGCCAAAAAGCTGATTGTTTTGGTGACTTTTACCCGATTTTGAAGGTCACAGGAGCTCTAATGCTGTTAATATTTTCTTTGTCTGCGGAGACGTGACAATTCTTTGTGCCCACGATACATGTACCTCTTGAACCGAGTTATGGTTTGCATAACTTGCATAGCTGTGTCATGGACACAAACTTAACACCGGTTTAAATTTTGGTGACCTTGACTGCGCCTTTAAGGTCATGTGTGTGCACTTGTAAATATTAACTGATAGTAGTATTCTCTGTAAGAATAGAATGCATTTTTAATGTTACTTACGTTTAGATTTTTTTTATCTTTTATTTCCTTGTTATATTCACTTATTATGTAAGCTACGTTACTCAATTAAAATTCATTGTAAAACTGTTACTTTTTTCCATTATCTTATTTCTTCCCTTCATTTTTTACATGCATTGGCATTGCAATCCGTTAATATGAAAATATTTACAAGAGCCTCTTTCCTTCTGTTCTGATAAAAAAGAAGTCAGTACTTTAAACCTGTTTGGGAACAATAATGCATGAGTACATGCACTTCGTAGGATCCTAATGGTTTGGGATGTGATAGCTTCGCAGTATCCGCTGTTTTACTATGCACAACATTTTTATGACTTTTTGATTGTGCTAAAATGTTTTTAAACGATATCTGATGTACATTATTAGCAATTTTACTAATGAAGGGGTAGAACCTTAAATTACTTCTTTATTTTACCCCATAGCCTTTGGAGAGTATGAAAATTTATTAAAGAATGTTCCCCGAATGCAGATATTTTGACATATGGTTCTAAGTATATATTAAAACGTATGACATAAATAAAATTTGCATTTCCGAGAAAAAAATAATTTCACGTTTTTATAATTTTATTGCGCGCCTACTCTGAGAACAGGTGTGCAACACATTGTGTCTGATGAAACTGAGTTAAAAACTGGAACAGTTAATTCGGTGCCGGATTTCAAAAGAATGATACCGGCCGCCATTGAATGAGCTACATATGGCAGTTTGCGTGCATCGGAATTAGGAGTCCTATGGAGCATGACAAAAAACATATCCTGACCAGCTGTAATTCACTCTGAAATCAAGTGATAAAATGCGTTTGTTTGTTTTTTTAAATATCGGACCTCAATGTAGTATAGAACTGAGGCGAAAAACAAAATAATTTTCTTTTTATTTTCATTCTGTTTTTCTTTTCTTTTCATTTTAAAGCATTTGAAATTTTCCTTCCCTCGCCTTGTTTTTCCCTCACCTTGCTTTTTTACGTTTACCGTTTTTCTTTCTATGACATTGATTTTAACGTCCCTTCCAACAGTTTCAGTCATATCGAGACACGGGTCTCCGTTGCCTAATGAAAAAGAGCGCGTATACTCTTAAACATCAGGTGTTTCACCGCAGTTAGTTCGAGCCTTGGCCGGCGCACAAGTGAGAAAACCAAGTTCTCGGGAATATTTTCCCCGGGATCTCCATTTTTTTGCCCATCTTCGATTAACGATCGGCTGAAGTTTAAAAAACATCATATCGAGACCGTGGTACGATACTTGTGCAATGTAACTCGTTTACAAGGTGAAAGCGGTAGCGTTAGCACTGCACTGCTTACCTTTTGTATTATAGCTATTTGCAATAAGAATTATTAAAATATGCCTGTTTCACGTTTTTTATGATGGCAAACATTTCTATAGAGAAATATTGCGCGACAATGGTGTCTGTTAGGAATGAAGACAACATCAATTTCTAACAGTTTAACAATATAAAATTTACATGTCATGTACTAAGAACAGCAAAACACGGAATAACGTTGTGATTCACGCGACGTCACGTTAAGCGACAGAAACGTCACCGAAAATCTTTGAACCCCTGACGTATTAAAATCGTTCTCTCTGAAAGATGGAATAAGATATTCATTCAATTTTTTCGTTTTTCATCTAGTTAGACTCTATATAACAGCTCATAATTTTTTTACCAAAAACTAAGGATAGGCCGAAAACCGCCCTTAGCGCACCTTGTCCTTTGTAAGGAGCTTTTGATGTGCATAAGCTCCTCACGTTTTTCAGCAAAAATATTGACACCTGATTTTATGGTACTAGAAGACTTAACGAGTCCCTGACTACGACTTCTAACGATGCTTTGAATAACCGGACCCTGCTCATCAGTGTTGCTGTAACACAGATCGTGAACGCTGCTACGACGACGCTTCTTCTTGTTTGCTCAGTATTTTTGCTTACCAACTGATTGATTGAATGGTTGATTGATTGATTGATTGATTGATTGATTGATTGATTCATTCATTCATTGATTGGTTGATTGATTTGTAGATTGATTGATTGATTGATCTTTCAAATATTGTTCGTTTTTATTTTCGATAGATTACTTGCATGATGAATATATTTTGATGACGACACTCAAGAAAAGCAGGCGTGTTGCGTGTATGAATGATAACTCTCGCATTCTTGATTTAGCTGCTATCTCCGTGATCATTTTTTCTTGTGCAGTAACATTTGAGATATTTCATTGATACTCGGTAGGTTAGCCCTTGCAAAAACGATACCCCTTACGTACATTATTTTTAATCCCCTCCACTTTTCATGCGGGCTGCACCACCAAGCGATATAAGTAGAATAATTTTCTGTTGTTGAAATATTTTCCTAATTTCTTGCAAGAATATGTTTGAAACCCTGGTTCTTGTGGAATATCTAAGTTCCTTGTTCTGCATGGTCTTCAGTTAAGATTGAGTCATGATATACCGGAATACTTTTTAAGCGAAAAAAAAAGAAAAGAGAAAACAACAACAAAAAACAGTACTTTTAGAAAAGATCACAGTACAGTCCAGTAAACGAAGAATAAATCAGCCAGTACATATAACTAATGCCGGACCACCAAGAAAAATATAATAATAATGTATTTTTGTGATACAACAAATTAAGACAGGCGCCGTCTACCTATGACCCCAACTGATGCAAGGGACTAAAACACGTTAGTGATGAACAACGCCTAATGGACTACTCATTATACTGATGAAAGACACGTGAGCTCCAACACGTGCAATTGTCCCTTAGCGCATATTCTGAATATCAAACATTCAGAGTCAGACAAGCCTCAGTCTGGTAATGCACTGCTATGTAAGGAACATACATTTTTTAAAGAGCGAACAGTTAGACGTAGACCAGACTCTGCGTTCGCCCTGTCTGGTCTCAGTCTTTGCGTTTCTGATATATGCATTCAGGGCCTTCTCCTGTGTTACGGTTCATATGTCAGGATTACCAAACATCTCATGCCTGTTAGTTACCGCAAGTAATTTGTGCCACTGTTGGTATTACATAGTTTCAATCAGTAAATCTCTGTTTCATTTCCGATGTCAAATGTTAGGGGTGTCATATTGTTCCTATATAACAAAGACTTCTTGAATCTGTAATTTCTGTCTTCAGCAGTGCAATGACCTTCCAAGGCTAAAACGTGTGGCTGAAAAATGAGAATGCGCTGTTGAAAGTATGAGAGAGCGAGAGAATTCCAAAATGTTTGGCTGAGAAAGGTGAAAGTGCCCCCGGAAAGAGAGAGAAAGAGAGAATTTTCAAAACGCGTGACTGAGAAATGGCAAAGTGTTGCTGAAAAGAATGAGAGAGTTTGAAAGAGACAGAGAATTCCAAAAGTTCCATTATGTACTTTCAAGTTAAGGTGTAAAATTAAGGTAAGCTCACTGTATGCAGGTGGGCTTTTTAAAAGAAAAAACATAAATGAATATGGACGAGATTCATAAACAGTACAATAACATGTGCATTTCCGAAATTAACGGCCTGGGGCCGTATTCATAAAGCAACTTAAGTCGTTGCCATGCTGTTGCTAAGGGTAAATTTCTATGTTGGAGATTCCCTACAACTATGAAATTTGGTCTGGAGGAACAGTCTTACAAAGACTGTTCCTCCAGAGCAAATTTCATAGTTGTAGGGAATCTCCTTTATAGAAATTCAGCCTTAGCAACAGCATAGCAACGATTTAAGTCGTTTTATGAATACGGCCCCAGTGCTGTATTTCTTCAAAAAGAGAAAATGCAACAGGAATCATTTCTTTATAATACGAAACAGCAAGAAACATACAATTAATTGTTCAGACGGTAGAACACCCTTGTAGACATTTTATGGTTCAAATAATAGCCGTTTTATATGAAATTCATTTACTGTAATAACTGGAAATATTGAAACAGACGTAACTGCGCAAACAATAAAAACCTAGACCAGAAGGTTCCTGATAAGTCTGATCAGGCTCTACACTGTTTGCCATTTCGCCAGGAATGTTTATCAAACTGTTTACAATGATAATTGTTTGGCAGAGCTTGTAAAGGGATATTGCGCCATGTGCGTACCATAAACACTAAAATCAGTCTGCGCATCAGCTCATACTGATCAGAGTCTTCCCTTTTCACTTTTCAGATTCCAAAGGATTCGAAAATTGCTCGTGCGAGCAGAGAAGACTCTAATCAGACTGCGCGGATTTGCAGGCTGATCTGAGTCTTTTCTGTTCGCACATGCGGCATGGTACATGTTCTCGCAACAATGCAATGAAGTGTCCTCATATTTAGGTTAATTTTGGCAGTTTATGTTTTCCATTGCCTGCAAGTGATAGTTCTATATTTTATTGATATACAGGTGCAAAACTCAAGCGCGGAGCAATATGAAAGGGAAATCTGTAAATTACTTACAGACAAAAGCTAATATACAACATAAATCAGCCGAAGTCAAAATATATTTTTGTTTATTGTAAATAATGAAGCAAAATAAAGATTCTTTGTGAATCACATGTCGGTTTTACTAGCAATGGACAAAGCCTGCATAAGGTGATTACGAACTAAACATGCCACAGAAGCCTAGGCACATGCACAACTTGTGCATTGTTTACCTTTAAGGTATTCAAAAACCATTCTGTGCGAGCTCAAAATTCCCTGAAGAAACAGGTATCATGGCCTTTGGACATCGCTTTAAATTACACAGGTTTTATTCGGACCGCGGACAGTTTCAAGTAGGGCGAACACCGGAAGTCCCGGGGAAAACCATCCGACCTTCCGCAAGCAGAACGTGGCTTTCTCACTTGTGCGCCGAGCGAGGCTCGAACCCGCAGCGGTGAGAGACATAATGATTAAGAGGCAGCGTTCGTTTCCACAGAGGCACGGAGGCCATTGGTCCTCTTTTGACCAATATGTCAAGTAGTTACTGTAGCCTTTCTCATGTTCAGGATGAAATGCTGCGCCACATATAAATAACAAAAGATGTACCTGTTGCTTTTCTTACAGAAAGATTTCCTGGCACCTTCCTGTCAATATTGGATTTTATCATTAAATCGTTGCTATTAAAATTCGAAACACAATGGCTGAAGAGCTTAATTCTTGAATTAAAAGACAGATCAATGATCTTATACCCACAATCAAAGACGGACTGTAGGATGTGGGAAATCAAATGGGAAACAAAGAGATCTGGAGAACTGTGCACCTCTGCATGCTGCATTGCACTGGCTGTGCATAGTCCTACCTAAATTAACCACTAGCCACCAAGTCACAGACTTTGAAGTATGCTGCACTCAAGATGATGCACTGTATTACTTTCACACAGACCAGGGGCCAGTTTCACTGACCATCTTAAGCCTAAGAATTTAAAATCTTAGGCTTAGATATTTAGTGAAACGGACGGGTTTCCCTTGCGGCATTTGATGTTTGCATAATATGTCATTCAGTAGATCAGGAAAAGCTGCCTGGCAAACAATGCAGATCTAGATCAGACTGTTTTCAGGAGCCGTCTGATCAGTCTACATACTTCGCCAACGCATTTTATAAAATGTTTCCAGATAGTAAAAGAGAACCTGTCCATAATAGTTACAGAAATGGGAAACAATTAAAGGGTGAATACTATCTACAGAAAATGCGTGACATATTGTCCCTTGAAAGCTTATGACTTTACTCTATCCTGCCTTTCGATTCTTTCTCCATCTCCATATATCAGACGGTTGTGCATAGACTGAAATACTGTTTGTCTGTTTGAAGCGCGGATAATCCATCACACCCAGTCTCTCCCAATACCGTAAACGTTTAAAAATGGGACTCTTAAAAAAATTACCGTCTCACTGGATACTGAAAAAACTGTGACACACACAAAAAAGCGTTACTGTATAGGAGACGGTCACGTACAGACTGAAATACTGTTTGTCTGTTTGAAAGCGCGGATAACCCATCGCACCAAGTAGCATATCAGAGTCTGATAGGCTCTTGATCGCACCAAATCTCTCCAAATACCGTAAACGTTTAAAAATGGGGCTCTTAAAATAATTACCGTCCAACTGGGCACTGAGAAAACTATGACACACAAAAAAGCGTTACGGAATTACCGACTTACGGAGTTACTGCATTACGGACTTACGGACAGACCGAATCCAGTATAGCCCCACTTTGCTATAATGGCAGTATAATATAAAGTTCCAATTAAAATCTGATTTTCTGAGCAACAACAAAGCCATTAAAAGTCAACTTTCCAGCAATTAAAATTATAAGTTTCACAATATTCTGTCCTCGGGCCCTTTGCTTTATATTGAAAATCCATATTTCTCGTCTTCTGCGGTTGCCGCAAGTTGGGTTGACGGAGAAAAGAGATCATCTTTCACTAACCCGAAATCAGTATGAGATAGTTTCGTGTTTGCATTCTACAAAGCTGTTGCTACATGTAACATACGAATGGCTGACAATGACATGTACAAGGGTCTCTGATGAATATGCTAGCCTGGGCGTCTACTATCTTGTTCCGTGTAAGACTTAAGGCACAGTACTTCATGATCCATCTGAGCAGATGAAACAGCCATTTATTAAGTGCTAGTAATTGATCAGATAACTGCCATCTTCACAAATTGAAAATGAAGCGTAGTCCCCTAGAGGGTCATGTTAATTTTATTACATGAGAAACAAAGCTGTTGTCACAATCACAACAGAGGCTCTCAAATTTTTGTACGCATATAGGGTCGAGTCGGGTAACTTTGGACAGCGGGTTAATTCGGACATAGTATTGCAAACAGTGAAAATCCAGATGAGACGGCACATCATGAGCCGTCTCATCAGAATTTTCACTGTTTGCCAAGTTATATTTGCTTTTTATTCCAAACAACTGAATGTCCCTGTCCGAATTTACCAGCTGTCCGAATTTACGTGATTTGACCCTAGCGTAGTTTTTTTTTTAGAAATTCAGTAAGAATTCTTAATATTGATTCAACGTTATGATGTTTTGCGGCGTCTGATCAGGGTCTGCGCTGTTTGCCTAGGTCCCATTTATGGGACGCTAGGCATAAGTGGGTTAATTAGAACTTTTTTGTTACCCCTGGGCTCGGGGCACATCTTGTTATGCCACGTATTTAGTTTCATCTTGCTTAGCGGTAGCCAGGTAGCAGAGCTTCCAAGTCTGCGTTCGACTGACGAGCACACTTTCAAAGCATTCCGACCAACAGCTAGCCTAAATGCTGCCATAGACTGTTATGGTACAAAAATAGACCCGAACAAACTGATTCGATTTAGTGCTTGAGAAGTTATGAGATTTCCTGACTAAAGGCTCGGGAAAGATAAAACTGTATTCTTCAGAATCCCACTGGATGTTTCATTTTGTAATTATTCAAGTCTTGCTGTTTTAACAAGCTTGGAGATTCCACCAAATAGTTTCCCATCTGTCTAAACCTCTTCTGTGAAATAAGTCGCGTCGTGAGAAATACTGCTGTGAAGCTAATGCAGACAGCGCATGCTCAGACCAGCCTACGCACATGTGCAGTCTGATGAAAGCATGCGCATTTCGCTAAAGTAATACTTGAACTCTTATAGGTTTAAAGAGTGAAATTAAAGTGCACGTGAATGGTAACGCCTTCAGGGGAAGCTCTGTCATTTTCGCATTGCCTCCCTTTTCAATGGGTTCAAGTCATGAAGAAAAGAATTTGCTCCTTTATGAGCAAATTCTTTTCTTCAAGAGTAGACCCCTTTTGGAAGGGTGTCGCCGTCCTGCAAAGCAACCAGGAAGTCACAAAAGTTGCCTCCCTTTGAAAAAATAGTGGAACAATATGGCGGTGTACCTGAACACCTTAGTATGCTCTGACCAGACTCCGCATCGGTGCAATCTGCTAAATCCCAAAGACAGGTTTTTTCACGACAGGCTAAAATTGTTTTGACATACTTTTAATCCCGTGGCATTTAACGTCTTGTATATATTTTGCTGCAGGTGCATTCATTATGCATGCATTACTGTGCTCTTAAAGAACGTTTTTATGCAACTTACCGTGTTCACTTTGCCTTCTTTATTATAGATCGCTCAAAATAGACTTTTCTGATCACCTCTGTGCTAGAATAAGCTTTATGCCCTGAGACCTCTGATCAGAGTATATAATGTGGATAAAGAACAGCTTCTTTCCCTATTGGTTTTGAAAGCGGAATGTAGGATTTGATTGTATTAATTCCTCATCATTGCCTATCTTTTTACTTTACTCAATATATTTCGAAACCAAAAAGCTTAACTCAGCATTTTTACCTACACTTTGTTTATAATATTACATTTGTAACACTTATTAGCAAGAATACATTGCATGCTTTAGAATATTTATAAAAGTTAAATCTGTCCAGTTTAGCATTGATTCTGCATCTCTTCATATCTTGTAGACATCAACAGTTCTGCTAAACATCCTAGTTTATATAGGAAAAAGAAGTTAATTCATTAATTATATTACTCTTGTTTTTATTTTAAAACTGTGCGGTTTAGTGACTACATGTAAGTGTACAGAATGTGATCCCGGGATTCGCAAAAACTGTACGGCATGTTTCGATCTGCCATTATTGGTCGTCTAAAGTGTTTTATCTTTCCTGCTTAATAAATTTTATAGTTTTAATAAAATGTCGTATCTGTAATTCTTTGCCGCCAAAAGCAATTTTTAAAAGTAGCTTTTATTGCTATCTGCTTTCGTATTGAAATAGAGCGGTTATGAAAAAAAATTCTCGCCACACCAGTTTTGTACATATATTGAACATTTTAAGTATAAGAAATACACAACAAAATAAAACAAATCAGAAAAGTTAATTTGCCAGTTTTTTTTCTTTTTATCATTTAATAAGCTTGAATGGAGATAGTTGAAGTGTCTAGTTACCGTTTAATACCCCTCACCGCTGTCCATTGGTAAAAGAAAATACTGACCACAAATAGGCTAGTGTGTTGTACTGGTTGTCACGGTGGTAATAGTAAATACTGGCCGCAAATAGGGTCGAGTCGGGTAACTTCGGACATTCCATTGCAACCAGTGAAAATCAAGATGAGACAGGATTTTCACGGTTTGGCCAATAATTTTTGTTTTAATTCCAAACACCTGACATATAAAGGAAACAATGTCACTGTCCGAATGTACCTGCTGTCCGAATTTACCCGACTTGACCCTAGTGGGTTGTACTACATCAATACAGTTCAGAATCAGTGAAAACCAGCTATTGGGATTCAGAAATAACGTTTTTACAAGAGATATCATTTTGAAATTCACAAGGGTATACATTGATTCGGGCTAATGGCTCATTTATACAAGTGGACTATAATTTGTAATAAAGCTTAATTACTAAAATCGAAATTAATGCTGACAATAAGGCTGCATGGGTACATGAATAATAACTAATTAGTAGCCAGTTATGGAAGTGGTTTTACGCTCGTGGGGAGGGAGAAATCCCGCAACTGGCCAGACATTTGTACCATGACTTTTCTGATAGAACCGGTCGTTTCAGGACTATTAGTCCTTTGATTATCTACAGGTAGCGTACAATCCCGGGCCAACATCATGTTCACTCATTTACAAAAATTCTGCCTATTATAACTGAAACGTATTCAGATCAAAAGCAAAGTCTTGAAATATCATCATATAATCATTTGTCATATTTCTACGTACAGATTACGAACATGATTTATGACGTAGACAAAAAAATCTCTGTTCTTTATAAAAGCAGCTTGAAGATTTTATAGCTCTTTCCCGATACAATCCTGATAAATGTTCTGATAGTCCTGGAACACTATAGCTCAGTAGGGTCTCTGATGGAAGTTCTGATTACGATAATGAGCAGTGCAAACAACTTCATATTTAATAGGCGTTCTGCCGCTCAAGTAAAGTTTACGTTTGAACTAAGCTCTGGCTTTGAAAGCTGATGTTCCGCCCAAGTACATGTTCCGTCCAGTGCAGACCTCTGCGCGCACCGGACAGGCTCAAATTGTAATATTCTATAAAGGTTACCGTTTATTTTTTGCAGAATTATTACCTAAACCAACAGTAACTTCGTATTATGGCAAATTTCACTTAAATATCTGGAAGCAAACTTGCGAAATTTTGTTTTCACAGGAGTGGTTCAGAGCGAATAGGACAACTTCATAAAAATAACGATTATATGTGCCATGTCAATTTTCTTCAAGTAACAGGACTGTCAGATGGTTGACTTGCGGTTTCATGGTTCTTTCAAAGGTTTTCCAGTCATATCGAGCCAATAGACAGGTGACAATGGATGAATGTTTGTGGACCTCCTTCAGCGTGATTCGTACTCAAACCACTAGCTAAGCAAGCCATCGCTCAGCCCACTGGGCTACCAGGGCTCCTTTTAACGCAGCGGCACTTAACTACTCATATCAGAAAGTATAACGTATGTTTTTAGCCCATATTCAACTTTCAAGAAAACTTCTGATTCAGCACATATTAACATGACAGCGCACAATATACTATAAAGGCCCAAAGGTCTTGGCTAAATTAATATAGTATCATATTAAAGTCGAATAATTTACTATATTCAAAAAGTTTGAAATCACTTTTATATGTCTTCGTATCTATAAGACGGATGAACTTATTACAGAAAAGTTATTTCAGGAATACATTGCTGATTAACACATGATGTTGGAGGGCAGATCGGGAAATACTAATTCACCGCAGCGAAGCCGGACTGAATTTTGGTTCGCATCTGCCCGGCCCTGGCAATGAACATTCAACCTTGCAGTGTGAAATCGAGCTTCTGTTTGATAACAACTCCATTTACATGTGGATAGCCGATAGAAATTCGCATGCGACTATCATTTCATCGCCAGTTCACGTTATACCGGTACGTCAAATGAAAAAAAACAGCATTATTATTTGACAAAACCAGCAAAGTTCTGCACTTTATGTAACACCATTAAAAACTGGTGACATCATGGCATTAGCCACAAACGTTAGGAGAATATGCAAATGTTACCGTTGATTCAAAGTATAACATTTACGTATGTTGCAGGGCTGACATGGTATCGTGGTAAACAATGCAAGTGTTCTACGTTGGAACACAATGTCGGCCTTTCTGCCTTTGAACCATACGCCATACTTTCTGACTTTTCAGTTGGTCGTTAATTTTGGTCAAATTTTGTTTCGGTCGATGCACCAAGTATCAAAGAGAATTTTCTTCCATGCTGTCATGCAACACTCCATTCTTTTATAAACACCCGGCAGGAAGGATGACTTATCAGGAGTCAAGAGTCTTCATTTCCGAATACTGATGAACCGGAGTCTTATCAAAAATCAATTATTTATGTCTTATACCTGGCAATCAATATCGGCACGTGATTGCTGATAACCCGCAAAAGTTTTGATACGGAGAATGAAAAAATCCACATGCTGCCATTTTATGCGTTTTCCCACGCTTAGACAACAAAGTTCCAGGAGCGTAGCTACCTGTACGCAAAAACGCAGGTACATGCTGAAATTTGTCAAACTGACAAATTTCACCATGCATCTGAGTATTTGCATATTAACTGTTTGTTAATTAGACAAACTGTCAGTACCATTGCACCACTGCACACAAGCATGGCACTGTATTATTGCATAAAATAGCGGCGCCACATGTTATTACGCTCCTGGTTGGGACAACCTTTAAGTATTCAATAATTTAGTTTGTTTCATTTTTTTCTACTTTCAGCTATGACTTGAAGGAGACAAGATAAACAGCAAAAATGACTGTCGATCTCACGCTCTTTAGAAATTTAGTACCAGGATGAAATTTCAAGAACGCCTCGCCATGGTCTCAACTGCTGGGTTCCTCACGATCATATACCTGCTACTCGTCTACAGTCAGGGTGTAGTTCAAGATTGGAGTGTCAATCCTGGTCGCCACCGCCGAGCACTTGTCGCCGAGTATGAGCTGGAACAAAAATTCTGGGTTCCAGACCTACAGATGAATATTTGTGATACAACAGGAAGAAAACACTCGAACATGACCATTTCAACTTTGGACTTGCCTGATAAAACAAATTTTAAAGTCTATAGCAATAAACAGTATAGTATGCCACATGCACCAATAGGAGAATTAGAGAAACATAAAGAAACAATAGATGTAATAATACTGCCTTACTCCCACGTAGATGCCGGGTGGCTAAGAACTATAGAAGAGTATTATGTTTATAATGTAAGAGGAATTCTAAACAACATGGTTCATAAATTGAAACAGTATAAAGATATGACATTTGTATGGGCTGAGACAGTTTTCTTAAGTATGTGGTGGAATGAGCTAGATGATGATATAAAGCTGCAGGTGCGAAGGTTAATCCAAAGAGGACAACTAGAAATTGTACTGGGTGGGTGGATTATGGCTGATGAGGCCAGCACACATTATGTATCGTTGATTGACCAATTATCTGAAGGACATAGATGGGTTATGGAGAATCTGCAAACAAAACCGGTAAATAGCTGGGTAATAGATCCTTTTGGTCATTCCGGAACGATGCCATATTTGCTGAACATTGCAGGTATGGAGAACATGGTAATCCAAAGAGTACACCAGGCAATTAAGGCAACTCTAGCAGCCGATAAAACGTTGGAATTCAAATGGCGGCAATATTGGGATGAAACTGGTGCGCGAGACATGCTATGTCACGTTATGCCTTACATATTCTACGGATTGCATTATACGTGTGGTCCACAGAAACAAATCTGTGCCATGTATGACTATGGGCAGTCTAGAGTGAAGAGTGAAAATTTCACTGGAAAGATTATTACTGAAGAAAATCTAGCAGTGCAAGCTAGGTTTCTATACGAACAATATAGATTAAAAGCGAGTTTATTTAAATATAATACAATATTGGTGCCTATAGGAGATGATTTTAGATATGATAAAGCATCAGAATGGGACCTTCATTACAGTAATTATAAGAAGTTAATGAAATATATAAATTCTAGAAAGAATTGGAATATGAAAATAAAGTTCGGAACCCTAGCAGACTATTTCGATAAAATTAGAAAAGAGGAGAACAGAATTTCAAAACGTAGCTCTGAATACAATTTTCCCGTACTTAGTGGTGACTTTTTCCCATATTCTGACATGGATTCGGAGTACTGGACAGGATATTATTCAACAAGGCCATTTGGAAAACAACTATCGAGAGATCTTGAATCAAGCTTAAGAGTAGCGGATATTCTAGATGTTTTAGCGTTCACTTATTGCAAACATTTGGGTATTCCTTACGAAAAGTTTCATGAAGTTGCGGCTAAACTTCAAGAGGCGAGGCATAATCTTGGATTATTTTTACATCATGATGCTATAACAGGTACATCTAAGCCTCATGTTGTTTTTGATTATGAGAGCAAATTGTTAACAGCGTTTAATAATACTCAGGATGCTATAGAAATCGCAATACAGACGTTGTTGTCGAAGGGAAAGCTGCAAACTCCCATAATATCACACACAGATATAGTGCGAGCTGACCCTTATACGCCACCTTCTAAAAGGACAATACATGTCGAAGACAAAGGGACAAAAGTCATCCTTTTCAATTCCATAGCGCAAAACAGAAGTGAGTTTATACATATAATAGTAGATAGCTTTAGCATAGAAATAAGGAATTCCAAAAATGAAGCCATTCCATTTCAAATCAATCCAGTAAATAAAGATGTGTCTTTAGTTTATTCGAATAAATTCGAAATAGTCTTTCTTGTGAACTTGTCGCCATTAGCAATAGATGCCTATACAATATATAAAGTTAAAAGTATGCAATATGGTCATTGGGCTAGTGTAAATGCCTTAAATCATGATTTAAATATTCCAGACAATTTAAAATTTGAGAGAGAAATGCAGTCCAATGATAAATCGAAAGACATTTATATAGAAAACACATTTATAAAAGCAGTGTTTAACAAGAAGACAGGAATGTTGAAACAGTTATATGATCACAATGTAGAAAGAGCTAGTGACATTAAAATGAACTTTATGTCATACAAGTCTCATGCAAGTGGAGCATATTTATTCTATCCATCAGGTGTTGCAAGGAACATACTTAATGCCATTCCAAAAATCACGCTCATCAAAGGTCTGTATTTAGAAGAAATACAGGTTGATTATGAATTCCTTTCACATAATGTTAAACTTTATGATACCCTAAGCGAACAGGGCCAAGGACTACACATTCAGAACAAAATTGATATGACTGTTCAAGACATGCGTAATATGGAAATTGTTATGAGAGTAGAGAGTGATTTACTAAATAAAGAGGGGTCGTTTTACACGGATCAAAATGGATATCAGCTAATTGGTAGATTGACAGATTGTAATCGTAGAATAGAAGCTAATTATTATCCAGTTACTTCTATGGCTTTAATAGAAGATAAAAATAGAAGACTTACATTACATACCGGACAAAGCCATGGGGCTGCTTCCCTCCAGCAGGGGTGGTTAGAGATAATGTTGGATCGTCAAGTCCTGATGGATGACAAGCGAGGACTTGGCGAAGGAGTGTGGGACAACAGACTCACCGTGAGCAACTTTGTTCTGACTCTCGAGCATAAAAATGTCCCTGAAACTAATATAGATCTCAGGTTTACTAATCCCTCCCTATTAAGTTGGTTGATAAATGAAAGACTGCAACAGCCAGTCACAACTCTTTTCATCTCGAAAGATCACCTTGACTTGGGTGCATCATTTAAACCGATGAATCAATCATTGCCGTGTGATACTTCATTAGTTAGTCTTAAAAATCTAGTTAATTCCGATCTTATTTATGACGGAACAACACTGAACCTTCATAGAAAAGGATTCCAATGTAATTTTCTAAAAATCGGATTACAGTGCTCAATAAATGAAGAAGAAATTAGTATCGGGAGTTTATTCCAAGTTTTTAGTAAACATAATATAAGGGAAACAACTCTTACAAATCTCCATGTTAAAAACAGGATTAGTGTTAACAGTGCTATCAAAATAAAGAAAAATGAAATTATGACATTTCATCTAGAGTCATGATAAATATTCAGAAATGAGCTTCGAACTTGACAAAACCAACAAAGTGGCATGTGCGCCCAGCGAAGACTCAGAACAGCCTTGTCATCCGCCCAGTCTGATCAGAATCTTCGCTGTACCCTTCAATGGAACTAAGGAAGGTACCTCCATATGGACAGCAAAGACTCTGATCAGACTGGGCGTATGCCCAGGCTAATTTGAGTCATCGCTGGGGACACATGCCACTTTGTTTGGTTTTGTCGTGTCACGGCTCAAGTGTTTGGCGTGGCGTTATAAGGTATCATATGGCATGTGCAAACAGGGACGACTAAAAAACTGCCATTGCAGAGGTTAGTCTCTGCTTATGCGCAGGCTGATTTGAGTATTTGCTGTATACACACGACTCAATGCAAATGGGTACACTTCAATTGTTTACCGCCATTTTTACAAAGGGACACAACTTTTATAACCTCTTGTTTGCTTCCTAGAACACAGACGTCATTCAAGGTTGGGTTCTACTCTTAAAGGAAAGCATTTACTCCAATGGGAGCAATGGTTTTTCTCGAGAAGGGAGTCAAAAATGAAAATGGTAGAGTTGTTTCCCCTGAAAGTGTACACATTCACCTTAAGATTTCATCTAACACGACGCCATTTACTTTCTATGATCAATACAATTATGCACAAACATGATTGGTTATGAGTGCGCATGTCGGATGCCCAGGCAGCCAGAACGTGCATTCGCACTGTCTGATCAGGAATCTTCACTGTTCGCTGTATATTTTCTTGAGGACGCTGCTAGTATTGCTAGCCTAGTACTATAGGAACATTGGGGCCCAGCTCGTACTGCGCGAATGTAAAGGATGTGCTGGACATTTAGTGCGCATGAGGCAAAGTGTGTGTTTTCTTGTGCGTAGCCTCTGATTTTCTAGGGATTATTGAGGATCAAAAACTTATCAGTGATAATGGGTCTAGAAATATTTACAGGTGAGGGATTTAATACAGAAGAGGTTCTGCCAGAAACTCGCCATGTTGCCAGCGCGTACTGCCAAGTAACCCGTGTGCGTCAATTGATCATATACATGTACTAGGTATGCGCTACAGGCAAACTTTATCCAGGGTCAAAGGCATTCCACAGCGGTTATATCTAATAGGAATAAGACTTTGTCTTGTTTAGTTTACTCTGACTTGTTTTAAATAATTACTTGACAAAATGCAACAAAATTTGGTATCAACCGAATGTCCACTGCATTGTGTTAAATAATTACTTGACAAAATGCAGCAAAATTTGGTATCAACCGAATGTCCACTGCATTGTGTTAAATAATTACTTGACAAAATGCAGCAAAATTTGGTATCAGCCGAATGTCCATTGCATTGTGTTAAATAATTACTTGACAAAATGCAACAAAATTTGGTATCTGCCGAATGTCCATTGCATTGTGTTAAATAATTGCTTGACAAAATGCAACAAAATTTGGTGTCAACCGAATGTCCATTGCATTGTGTTAAATAATTACTTGACAAAATGCAACAAATTTGGTATCAGCCGAATGTCCATTGCATTGTGTTAAATAGTTACTTGACAAAATGCAACAAAATTTGGTGTCAACCGAATATCCATTGCATTGTGTTAAATAATTACTTGACAAAATGCAACAAAATTTGGTATCAACCGAATGTCCACTGCATTGTGTTAAATAATTACTTGACAAAATGCAACAAAATTTGGTGTCAACCGAATGTCCATTGCATTGTGTTAAATAATTACTTGACAAAATGCAACAAAATTTGGTATCAACCGAATGTCCACTGCATTGTGTTAAATAATTAATTGACAAAATGCAACAAAATTTGGTATCAACAGAAAAAGAAAAAAATCTCAGCGGCCGCTAAAGATTTTTTCTTCTTTGCTTTATGAAATTAACCTCGTAAGATATTTCATTTGTCATGCTTGTATGTAGTTGGTCTAGAACTTTTTTTTGTAAATAGCAACATTTGTATATGCAAAGGCGACTATAAATAATACTAAAATATGTCAAAATTTCAATACATGCCAGCTCTTTTACATATTTGCTGTTACGCCCTTTGAAGACATTCAGTGTGCTTGTAAAACTCAGTCTGGTTGCGCTGTTTAGTCCCGATCACAAATTTGAATGCATGGGTCACAAAAGTGGCTTACAGCTCTAATTGGGTTACAAAATTATTTTAAACCTCATTTAGCCATACTTCTATTTCATAAAAATGCATATGCATGTAGTCATTCTAAGATCTCAATATACGATTTTGCAAAATTAGATGTACATCCCAAAGATTGTGGCTGGTCAAAATTTTAGGTATGTTATAAATGGCTAGTTTTTTCTGTAACATACTTAGAAACAAAATACAATTTAGGCATGACTGGGAAGGTGTTTACCAAAATCGCTTCAACATTTGTTCAAAATTATAATGGTACGTATGCAATTGTTTGATGGCACTGTTGTAAATATGGACTTGAAGTAACAAGTAAATTGGTTCATTTGGAAACGCAGCCAAACATTTTTGTTGTTGTTGTTTACTATACTGCTATTGAATTAAAGTAAACACGCGGTGTTTCCTTTTTTCTGCTATAACTCAGCGGCCTTGTACCAGCGTATGCCCTTTTACAAAGAAGCGAGAAGCCCCTGTCCAAAAGGGGGTGGTTGCGGTCTGGCGGTGGTGCTGGGTAACTTTCATTACCGGGGCGTCCTACTGATTTGGATAATCGCATTTGTTGGCATTTTCATATTCATAAGCAGAGAAAAGTTCATACTCAGCTAAACTGAGCGAGAAAAGAAGTGTACTTATCAATAATTTGCTATTCATTAGCAGGTAAAATTTCATACTCAGCTGAGTTGAGCATAAAAAAAAGTTTTATAACCTTGGGTTCCGTTTTCAAAACCCACTACTGGCACTCTCCCGATATCAGCCTGTGGATCAGTGCCTTAGCTGTTTGCACTGGCAAAAAGTTTGCAGCGAATTGTGAAGCGTGGTCAATTAAGATCATTCAATGTTTCGCAAATTTCTGAAAAGCATACATACATGCATAAATGGGGTGTGAGTTCCTTCAGAACAAAGAGGTATTTTCTGCTGTGTCTGCGTGTTGCCTCTGAACACACTATACCTGTAAAATATGTTTGCCGTTGTTGTTTTAAAGAATTGCAATTTACATTACAAATGTTGATAACTTGCAGTGTCTTTAGTATATATGGATGTATATTCGTACAGATGCCAATCATTTGCTGCACGTGCATGTATACATGAAAGAACATAATTATGCGGCCATAGTGTTTCCCGGATATTACTTTTTCCAAAAGGGTAATAATACAGTTGGGAAGTATTCAGATAGAGTTGTCGAAAGCTACTCATTTTGTCACTTATTTAGCAATATTGCAAGACCTCTTAAGATTGAAAATATTATAATAAGGAAAACACTTTGGACACACTTGTTTCACATAGGCTTGCATAAATACGGTTCATTCGTTGTCGATTCCATTTCGTGCCGCAAAATTCTAACAAAGTATATGCAATTTACTTAAATTTGAGTATATAAAGATATAAACGTATGAGTGAAAACATATTTACCACTTCAAGCGCAAAAAAGCAGACGACAAAACTTACGTCTGCAGCATTTGAAAATAAATATCGTCTAAGCTATATCATATTGAGAATTCAAAAACTTGAAGGCAAAAGTGTAGATTCAGATGAGACAGTTCATTATGAGCCGCCTTATGTGAATCGACGCTGTTTGCAAATTCAAAATTTTATTTTTATCGTTTACAGGTTTAAGTGCCATCTTATCTTAAACATGACAATAGTAATGTAAAATTTGTTGTGGATGAGTGTGCAAAATATGTCATGCAATTATGTTTTCATTCCCTTATTTGCGACACTGTTCATAATTGATCTTTATGACGTGCAAACTGCCAGGTCACACTGTCAGATCAGCCTGCGTGTCAAAAGACTCCGATTTCTCGGGACCCATAGATATGCAAAGATGCGCATGCTGAACTGAATCATAACGTTCTAAAGGCGCTTTTACACATATAAAGGAGTGATTTGCGTCAACAGAAAATGAATATGCGAATAGCGAAGACTGATAGCAGCTTTTGCAAAAACTCTGCTGAAACTGCGCAGGCTGATCTATGCTGAATGTGATAGCATATGGCATTGAGCATCTTTTTGTGTGCAGCGGCTTATAATATGACTATGTCGAAGACAATTCGTCTAATCGAAAACAATGGCGAAAATGTATAATCTGTTTGTGTGTTCGTATAACCATTTTATATGTATCCATGTATTTAAATTCATTCAAAATGCCCTATCGTTGATGTTATATGTAATATGTGAATTGCTTTGAAATAAAACAACTCAAATTTAAGTTTTATTTTGCTTTTGTAAGCCTTTATACATATACAAGTGGGGAAGTGGACTAATTGTCATTTTATTTTGCACACTTTTTTTTTTCTGCACAGTGTCTTGAGTTGTATGACTGTGGCGCCACCTAGATATTTCCATTGAGATGAATAGGTTCACAGTCAGGGGAAGTAAATCTCATTTTCAGTTTTGCCTCCCTTCTCAGTAGGGATAAACCCTTAAAGGAAAAAATGCTTCTTACGAGAAAATTTGTTTCTTTTAGGTTAGACCCATTTTTGGAAGGGTTTCCTCGTCCAGGGAAGAAAATCTAGTCTATTCTATCCCATAACCTAGCGAGGTCGTTCGAGCACCAAAGATGATTCTACAACAATTCCTTCCCACCTAAGCTGTCCTAGTTGAGCTAGCAAATTTCATCCCTGTCCACAGCTTAATATTGTCTTCCTACCTCTTCTTTTGTCTATCTTTCCGACTGTGCCCTGCAGAATTGTCTTTGCCAAGCCGGAAGACATTGAGACGTGGCCAAACAATCTCAGTTCCCATTTCTTGATCAAGGTCAGGAGTTTGTCATATTCTCCATTGGCTGCTTGGATCTTTCTGCGAACTTCCTCATTAGTGACATGGTCCATGTACGAGATGTTCAGTAACCCTTGATAGTATCTAATCTCAAAGGCCTGCATTCTTTTCTGTAACCCTGCTGTCAAGGTCCATGACTCACATGTATAGAGAAATGTGGATATGACAATTGACTGATTGATTGATGTGTTGCTTTACGTCCACGGTGAACAGCTATGGTCATGTCGGGACGGTCAGTTACCCTACCCACACTATTCCTGGGCAGGCTTAGACCTCCTAAGCGGTTAACCAGTCTCCTAAGTGCACATACGAGGACAAGGGAGCGCAAGAGATGTGTTGTTATTACTCCAAACTGGCGTCAGCTTTGTCAGAGTTGAAGTGGCTTGTGCAATCCTTGAGAGAAGCCCCGGTTTTGAGCCTTCATCTGAGACAGTTGCTCCAAGGAACTTGAAGCTTGTGACTGTCCCAAGCTTCTGTCCTTCAACCTTGATCTCTCTCTGGATATCACTGGCGCTCTTTGTCATGAGCTTGGTCTTCTCAGAAGAAATAGTAAATTGGAAACAAAGGCTGTCTCCCTTCGGAACAAATGGAAAAAGGACACAGCTGTGTACCCCTATACCTAAAGTACTGCAGCTTTTTTTTCGAGAGGCTATGCAGATTCTGAACCAAAGGTATAAATACCTGGTAATTATGTTTTCAAGGAAGTTACGAAACGAAAAAGAGCTGTTACAAAACGAAAAAGGGTCATAGTTACCAAACGACCTGGTCATCAGGTCATTTGGTAACTACGACTCTTTTTCATTTCGTAACAGCTTTTTCGTTTCGTTTCAGCCCTTGTATAAACATAGTTAACCAGGGGTGGTATATGCATAGATCTTTTAGGGTCCAAGCTGTTTGCCTTTTTGCTAGCAAATTCTTAAGATAATTACGGTAATGGATAAAGAGTCCACAAATTTAACATGTATAAGGTGTAAGGGCACAGCCCCCCGTGCCTTTCCTCCATTTTTACAACTTTTAAACCTTCCCGTTTGCTTCTCTGGACGATGGTGCACTTTCGACAATGTGGTTTACTCTTAAAACAGAGTTATTTTACCTAGTAGAGCAAATTATTATTTCCTTTAAGAATTAACTCTTATTGAAGGGAAACAAATGTATTCGACCTAATTAGTGCACATGCCCTTATAAGCGCACATCATGGTAATTTTAAGGCATATGGCTCGAAGCTCACATATTTTTATTTGTTTATCTCATTGTTTGCTAGTTTACAGGAGCTGAAAAATAATACAGAATCTTCCATTTTTCGTTTGTAAAACTTCTCTGTCCTCCTAAGACCATACACAGCTTTTCTTCTATGCTTAACCTAAAATTTGTTTCCTCAATATGTACTCAAATAATGAAATGTGCACTTATAAGAAAGAATATTTACTACAAGGGTTTGTCCCCACTTTGGAAAAAGTTAAGTGCACAGGGCGCTTAAAGGATTACGGGTAGCACAGCTGCTTACCCTGAAAGTGTACCATTACCATAAAATAAAAACAGTAACTGATGTAAGTGTGCAAATATTTAAGATCATTATGGTAATAGACACTGCAAAAACAGAGGTTATCCGAGTAACATCAGCAGGTAAGATAAATGTCTAAATGTTTGCCATGGTTATGGTAGAGAAACTGCAAAAAAACCGAGGTCATCCGAGTAACATCAGCAGGTAAGATAAATGTCTAAATGTTTGCGATCGTTATGGTAGAGAAACTGCAAAAAAACACCGAGGTCATCCGAGTAACATCAGCAGGTAAGATATGAGTGAAAGTTTTATAACCTTAATCAGGCAACATCACTCCCAAGAGGATTATAAAGTAAATCAAAGACCCAATCCAATTAATTAAGTTATTGAGAAATCTTGCTGCTTCCAGCACTATCATCCAAGTACGATCTTTCTATAAGATTTTGATTACCATTAAAACTTTATTTGCCAAATATTTGGACAGAATTGCATTATGAAACAGTGTATACCCTGATCAGACTGCTCCTGAGGAGCAGTCTGATCAGTGTCTACACTGTTTCCCATTCCCTAAGCGCCTTTCAGACTCATTCTTGGATAATAAAATCAATACAATTCCATTAAATTTCAGGAAATTACAGTAATTGTTATAATGTCTCACTATTTAGTGTAATTACGGTAAATCTAGATTGTTAGGCCCGACATAAGAACAGAATCGGATTGATCCTGTAAATTATATATCAGATACTGTTGCATGTCGACTCTCAATCAAACTGCAGTGGCAACAAAAATGACTTCCAAGAATGAAGAATGTGCCGATATCGACTGAGATACGGTAGGTGTAGATTTATACAAGTCTCCTACTTAAAGCATATTTTACTTTTCTGAATATGTTCAATCTTTATCAAGCTCCAGCTATATAGATTGGCTCGAAGTATTATTCAGCTGCCCTTAAAACGGGATCAGAGAGGCATATTGCTGAATATGAGACTGAATATCAGTCTACGGTAGGTGTAGTGATACAAGAAAGCCAGTCTTATCTTTTTATTATTTTTCAAAGTTGCATTTGCGCCCTGCAAAGTCTCAGATCAGCCTGGGAATCCACCCAGTCTGATCAGAGTCTATGCTGTGCACTAAAAGGGTAGCTAAGGCTCTAGGCTACTTCAATGCCAATAGCAAAGAATCTGATCAGACTGGGCGGATGCGAAAGCTGAATCGAATCTTCGCCGGGCGCACAAGCCACTTTGTTGGTTTTGTCATGTCCAGGCTCTTTTATATATTTACTAACAAGGAAAAGGTTTTCCACAGCTTTTTGGCTGTATGGGCAATGGGTTGTTTAAGCGGGGCACAGCATATGAAAAGCAGGACCCAATCCTCTCCTTTTCGTTGTGTTTTAACCTTCCAAAGTTCAAATCTGGTAACCATTTGCTGCTAGGTCGACAGACTTTCTCAGTTACTAGCCCATTAAAATAAAAACCTGCGACCTTGATCCATCTGCACAGACACCAAGTGTTCTAACCACTCGATTACAGTGCCTCTTTGTTTGCTGCACTTTTTTATCCATTTCTTTGCAGCTAGCCTACTCTAACTGCTAAACAAACTGGGTGCAGAATTACTGGTTATATGTCTAAGGACAATATCTGACTAGGACCTGTGATCAGGGAAGCTAATCCCTAGCCCTTAAGAGAATATAAAGTTGGTAACTGAATCCGCTGCCACTTCATATTTAACTTTGCAAGAGGAATCAAAACTCACGGTAAACATTTTTATAGGACAGACAATTGATTTTACAGCCTTTTTAGTACTATTTCAGTCATCTCAAGCCAATGGAGGAATAGGTGAGATGACGAAGAGGATCAAATGGGCGCGACGTGACAAAACCAACATAGTGGCATGTGTGCCACATGAAGACTCAGATTATACTAGGAAGCAGCCAACTTTGATCAGATCCTTTGCTGTGCCTTTAAAGGGTAGCTAAGGGTCAAAGCTAGCTTAATGCAGACAGCAAAGACTCTGATCAGACTGGGCAGATGCATAGGTTGACCTGAGTCTTTGCTGGGCGCACATGCTACTTTGTTGATTTTGTTGTTTTGCAGCCCAAATATTATTTAGACTAAAGAAGACAAATGATCCTGGCCAGACTAAACCTTCAACCTCTTGATTGCAACGCTTCAGAGCGTTAGTCTCTCAGCCAATGTTAGCAGACTATAAATTTGTCGTTCAAATTCAGGATACAACTGCACTTCAAGAATGCTTGTTGTCGTGCATTAAATATGAGAATTTATGATGTATGGGTACATCATCATGGTTTTCCTAGCTTTCATAAGGGGTATTACTTTATCAAAATAGTATTTGCTTAAGGGAGTCTACTTATACAAAACACTTTACTTGTGGGTGAATCAATCCTTCTCCAATGGGGGCTGCTCTTCAAAGGGAAGAATTGGCTCTCAGATCAAATTCTTTCCTTTAAAAGCAGCCCTCTTTCTCTCTTTCTCTCGGTACTGCTCTTGGTCAGTAACTGACCATGATGGCAGGCGCGGGGTGTGGCCCATAAGTTTCCAAAAAAAAAAAAAATAGTATTTACCTATGACAAGGCCACACAGAGTTAAAACTATTTACAAGAAGTCCTCAGGGATAGGCATTACATGCTCTATCCCTGCCCAACCCCAGGTTTACACTATTTTGGACTTAAACTCCTCAACTGTCTCCGCAGAGACAGCTTCAGTTGTAAGCCCATTCCAAGCTGCAATTGACCTTGGGAAGAAGGAATGTTTCAAACCGTCAGAATAAGCAACTGGACGGTGATACTGAAAGGGGTGGGATCTTGTTCTCATCTTCCCTCTACCGGACTCAGACAGATACTTATCCTTATTAACTATTGCCTGGTTATTATGAATTTTGTAGAACAGAGATAGAGAAGCCTGTTGCCGCCGTTCCTGCAGATCTGGCCATTCAAGTTCCTCTAGCATGTCGCTTACATGGCTCTGGTTGCGCCAGCGTCTGCAGGTCCAGCGTGCAGCAGTCCTCTGTACTTTCTCTATTCTACCAATCTCAGTCTGATGATGGGGGGTCCAAACAGGTGCCGCGTACTCTAATTGGGGCCGGACCACAGCTTTGTATGCAGCAGCCTTGATATCCTTAGGAGCAAAAGCCAGGTTTCGGCGAAGGAAACCAAGAGTCTTCGTGGTTTGCTAGTGATGTTGTTATGTTGACCCCATTCGAGGTCATCAGTGATCGTGACTCCCAAGTATTTGGCAGAAGGAACGTTCTCCAAAACTTGGTTGTGCAGAACATAGTTATGAATGATCTGCTTGGAAGGGGGATGCTTAGTCACCCTCATGGTGTGACATTTAGCAACATTAAACTTCATGAGCCATGCCTCTTCCCAACGGGCCAGTTTATCCAAATCTTCCTGAAGTAATTGTTGGTCTTCAGACCTTCTAATGTTTCTATAAAGGACACAGTCGTCAGCAAAAAGACGGACTGTTGAACTGATGTTGTCTGGCAGGTCATTAATAAATATCAAGAAGCCCCATGTGAATAGGAAGATAAATACTTCCAAAGTGATCTCCCTTGAAAATGTATCCATACACTCACATAGGGTAGTTAATTAACAACTGGAACTATTTTTCTTTTTGACATTATGGCACATTTAATATCACAATATTATGACAGATGAAAATCAAAACATCATATATTCTGTTGTTAACAATACAATAAATCAAATATTCCACCAAGTATATAATACAATAAATCATATGTTCCATCAGTAACAATAATAAATCAACCCAACTTATATTATACAAACAATAAATCCAGTACTCCACTGGTGCAACTATGTTTATGTACCGTTGAGCCACTTGGGTAACGTCGATACAAGAATTGAACAGAACAGAACAGAACAGTACTCTACTGGAAGTCTTACACCTTAAGGTCCCTTTTCACACAGCCCCAATCAAATACTCTACCCAGCAGGTGCCAAATGTTGAATTAAAGGTAGGTTCCTGTACTTTGGAATGCATCATAATTTTGATGATCTTTCATCCAAGTTGTTGGAAAGCACTTATAAAAAGGAATGAATAAGTTTCACTAAAAAGTGTAAATAAAAAAAACTATTAAAAAAATTGTTTTGCAAGGGATTTCCTAACTCTGCTTCGCACACCAGTTAGCGCTATTTTTGTTCGCGCCAAAAATAGATAACGCAGCTGAGGTCATGCTGCATTGCATTTTGGGATAGTTTTAACCCATCCATCATGCCAGGACCTATAGGAGAGCTCACCACAAGGGAAAATTGACCTTTGGAGAATGGCATCAGAAATCGCGCACTTATAGACATAATAAAAATAGTTATTTTTAGAACTGGAATTCCAACGCAAGAAAATAAACCAAAAGGGAAAACGACTGTTTTCTTCAACATTGGACGAGTTTCTCAGTAGCAACAAATTCAGAAAAATAAGAGAATTCAATACTGCTCAGAAAAAGACGAAATTATTTTGTGGACATAATTGTTGTCGCTAGTACAGGAACCTACCTTTAACATTGAATAAACATCTGTCCAATGTAATGACATTGAATCAATGATGATTCTATGCTGATTCAAGGTTGTGTGTCCAGTGTGTAGTTTATCCACAGCTCTGATAATACATGTAAACTGAAAATGCTATCGCACCCAAAACTCCAGCACAATCATACACAACTGATATCAAAAATACACAGAATACATTCAGAGCTAAAAAATCTTTTGAAATTGATAAGTGTTTATGGGTATAGCTGCCTATATGTAAATATGCTGATGCATACTGAATGTCTAACAAAAAGTGAATGTGAATGTGTATACTTCAAGAGGAAAAATCTCTACTATTTTGTCGCCTTTCTCAGTAAGGGTGGGGTCAACTCTTAATGGAAAGAATTTGCTCCTCTAGGAGCAAAGTCTTTCCTTTAAGAGTGGACCCCATTTCAAAGAGCTACCTCATCCAGAGAAGTAAACAGGAATTTATGGAAGTTAACATAACATTATTTTCAGAAAGAGGTAGGAGGCCTTTATTAGAGCAGGGGTATTTAGGCCAAACAAAAAAAATGTCTTGTTTCCGGAAACATCACCAAAAAAAATAGGGTCTTTTTTTTTTAGAGAATTTTTTTAAACCTTCTCCAAACATTTTGCACTAGATTCTAATAGGTTTTAGCATGTAATTTGTTAGTCTTTTCAGCTGTTGAACTAGCCTAGAGGTTTGATGCCTGCAGAAGCCCAGAGGACCTCATGGAAGATTATAATATAGGATTTCTCGATGGTAATTGCCAGCAACGACGACGCCATCTTGACGGAAGACACGATTGCAGTAATGGCAGTATGTGCCGTTTGGCTTACTGGCTTACGCCGCGGGACTTGTATAAAAACTGGGACTACCGGCAAAAACGGAGGTTGCCAATTTTTACCAATAGCGAGGCGCCTTAAAAAATTTCAAGTCGGGTCCAAAAAAAGGGGTCGGTCGGGTTTCCTGAAACAAGACCAAGACATTTTTTTTGTTTGGCCTTATTAGGATTAATACGGTATATTAGGGGGGAATTCCTGAACATTTCCCTCTATGTGTTAAAATCATGATTGCACTTTGCATGACATGGCCCCTACTTGTGCCTCAAGACTGTCTTGACAAGTGCATGTGTGTCAAGGCCATCACTATAAGTAAACAGAAGATTTTACATGAGAGCTCATGTATTATTGAATTTATTAAACAAGTTGGGGAAAATGATAAAATACAAGTCTCTGCCGAGCATCCTAACAGTTTTCCCCAAAGAGTTTAATAAACTAGAATTGTTTTTCTACAAAAAAACAGATGTCTCCCCCCCTTTTTGATGTCAAAAGGATCAGTCATTAAATACAATTTCAAACAGAAACTTGAAATACAATTTCTAATGCAAATACTGGTCATTTTTCATGCAAACAATGAGCTCGTATCCAGTAAAGATATCCTGCCAATGCAGTTAACTATTGCACACTCATAACTTGGTAAAAAATAAATAATCATAGAAATAACTCAAATAGTATAAATGCTGTGCTCTGCAGGTTGTCTAGTGTTGACTGACATTTGTATGAAGTTTCGTGAATATAGCTTGTCCGGTTTTCAAGTAATAAAGCGATTGAGACACGATTTTGTGACTGACAAAGGTCCAAGGGAAATAACTCAAGAAGTATAAATGCAAGAGTTATGGTTCTTGCACTATGCAATTCTTCTAATGTTGATTGATATTTGTATGAAGTTTCATGAATATAGCTTGAATGGTTTTCAAGTTATAGAGCAGACACGACTGAGACACGATTTTGTGACTGACAAAGTTCCAAGGGAAATAACTCAAATAGTATAAATGCTAAAGTTATGGTTCTTGCATTCTGCACGTCGTCTGATGTTGATTGATATTTGTATGAACTTTCATGAATATAGCTTGAATGGTTTTAAAGTTATAGAGGGACTCGACTGAGACGCAATTTTGTGATGGACAAAGTTCCAAGGGAAATAACTTGCACTCAGCACGTCGTCTCATGTTGATTGATATTTATATGAAGTTTCGCGAATATAGCTTGAGCGGTTTTTAAGTTATAGAACAGACACAATTTGTGACAGACAGACGGACAGACCCCCGGGGAAAAACAATATGTCTCCCGACCCTAAAGGGGGGAGACATAATTCAATAATACAGGAAGCAACTCTACCAGTTCCTTTTTTATGTCTACCGTCTGAATGGGGTCAACTTTTAGAAAGAATCACTGAATCTTTCTCCAACACATGATACTCTGAGAGATGCCTCCCTAATACCATGTCTTAATCAGCCATAATTCAAGGGTAAGGAAAAAATTATTTCTGAAATATTTGAACAAAAGTACAGAGCACATGCACTGTTTGCCATTTTGCAACTATATATGAGCCGCAACACGAGAACACCAACAAAGTGGTGGTGTGCCCAGCGCAGACTCAGATCAACCTGGGCATCCACCCAGTCTGATCAGTCTTTGCTGTCCGCATGGGGATAGCTTAGACCCTTAGCTACCCTGTAAGCGCTTAGGGAAGAGTCTGACCCGAGTCTGCACTGGGCGCACAACCACTTTGTTGGTTTTCTTGTGTCGCAGCTCATATGCTTAAATCATGTTTTTTTTTCTTCAAATTTTATGATAACTAGAGTAAGGGGACACGGCTTCGCACAGGGCATGTCTTCGCGCAACTCCCCGATTCCTTAGTATGTGTCAGTTATCAGTTGTTGGAACATAATTTTGTTCTGCAAATATTTCAAGGTTGATGCATCAAGTTTTTTAAAATCATTTTCGCGGGCAGTGCATCACGTGCATTTTGGCGCCAAAATAATTAAAACAGTCAGATGAAAGTCGGCAAAGTTTAACAATTTTAGAACAGGCAATATTATTGATAGCACACCTCGAAATTTGTCTTCTGAAGTGTTACTGAAATTGTCATAGGCTTTCTTAAGAATACAAATCGCACAATCATCAAAAACTATGCCGGCTATACGAACACAAAAGATTTTCCATGCTATGGGGTGTGACTTTTGTCCCTCACTTTTATGAGACAAGTCCGCATATTATTTTTAGCTGTCATTCTATCTAGTCGTAAGTCCACTGTAAGATTACACAGTTGAGATGTAACGGTTACAACAGAAAAATTGTCAGCCAGTTATTAACCAGTTTTATAAAATGAAATTAAATTCTGAAAATCGCTGATGTTCGTCTTTCCCTTTATGGAAGACGCATTGACATTACACCATTACCTTGCAAACTATAAAGAATAATAGCATAATAGCTTTTGCTTTATGGTTTTCATGTAATGGTCGTAAGGTATATGACAGAATATTCAAAGACACCTAGAATGCTTCTATTTCCTGCCAGAAGGGGTGTGCGAAGCCATGTCCTCATATACCCAAAATATCACGTAGGACTGCAGTACATATTACGGCACGTGCCACATATGACGTCAGATTCTGAGACCAAATATTTTCATACTTTATTTCCAGAAAGGGTCCAGGTATATTATAATATGAACTAACAGGCATTATGTTACAAGCTTTATCATCTAATGCTGCAAAAGTCATAAAAGTGTGCGAAGCCATGTCCCCTTACTCTACAGTAATTGGTTAAAGCCCATGAATACACCTCCATTTTCCCTGGGGAGACAATGGCAGCAAGTCCCTGGAAGGTGAAGCCCATCTCCAAAGGCAGCTATCATTACAGGAAAGAATTTGCTCTCTATACGGAGTAAATTCTTTCCTTCACAGGGTTTCCACATATCTTCCAGTTCAAAATTCCAAAGTCCCCTAATTGATTTTTTCCTGAAATTTTGAAGTTTTCCATGCCCTTTCTGCGGATCCCGAAGATAATCTTACTTTTTAGTTCAACAGCGCTAACTCTATCACTTGGAAACAGCGAGTTACTCTTAGAGAAAACTCTTAAAGACTTTTCTCCTCAGGGAAGCAAATTCTGCCCTAAAAGAAAAGCCCCCAATAAGGAGGGAGACAATCAACAGAATGAGTATATTTTCTGAAGACTCTCATAGCAATTGTGGTTATTTTTTAAAATTCCCAGACTTTTCCCTGACTTTTCAAGTCCTTTCTAAATTTTTCTGACAACACACAAAATTCCCTGACTTTTCCCTATCCTGGAAAAAAAAATCATTTTCCAGATGTTTTCCCTGACCATGGCCACCCTGCTTTTAGAGTAGCTACCCTATAATCAGTGCAACAGATAAGAAGGGGTAAGATGCATAATTTTGAGATAATTTTCCATATTTTTCCATAAAAAATATATTGTGCCCCTCATTAGAACCGTCTTGGCAAGATGGTTCTAATGAGGGGTCACAATATATGTTTTTGTTAAGAAATAAGAAAAATGATCTTTGAATTACCCTCAATACCCCCTTTTATCTGCAGCTCTGCTATAAGAGGACAGGAAAATACTTCTAGGTCACAATGATCTCCCTTGAAAGTGAATCCATACACCTTTCACTACGCCAATATTTCTTGTTGCTATGGTAACCTTAATCATAGGCACCTTCAGGATCATCATCACCCACAATACTACCCTCCTTTGCGACTGAAATACAGAAATAAAAAAAACATTCTCTGAATTCTAGCCCTAACTCTATGTCCCCCCCCCCACCCCAGAAAGACGGGAAGAAATGGAATGGAGAAAAATTACTCAGAGAAACAGAATTTTTTGTTTCAATTCTGTCTCTGATCGCCCACCCAAACAACAAACCTATGATCTAAAACTTCATGGGTAGGCTGGTAAATCTAAATATGCTCCAGCTGTAATATCCAAACATTCTCATTTTTCCACAATTTGACCATGGCAATAAGTTTCATTACTTCAGTGCACTTCCCTGAACAACAAACCTTTCCAAAGTGGGTTTATCCATCAAGAAAGCGTTTACTTCTGGGAAAGCAAACTGTTTAAGCTTAGACCTTGATTGAAAAGGGAAGCAAATTAAAATTGACAAATTTGTTTCCCCTAAAAGTGAACCTTTTCACCTTCACCAACACAATTAAGTAAGTATTTCACAAAGGAAAGAATTCCATATAATAATGAGCTGCGACACGACAAAACCAACAAAGTGGTTGTGCGCCCAGCGCAGACCCTTAGCTACCATGTAAGCACTTAGCGAAGAGTCTGACCAGACTGGGTGAATGCCCAGGCTGATCTGAGTCTGTGCAGGGCGCACAACCACATTGTTGGGTTTCTCATGTCGCGGCTTGTACCACTTTCACAAAGGGAGGCAATCTAAATGGGACTTTTATTCAATTATCTCCCTTAACCTGCAGGTTAAGGGAAAAATTTCAATTAAAATTCCCATGTTTCCACCCTTATTCCCAAACTTGCAGTACAGTCCAACTCCTATTAGCGGGTATTGCCTTATCTGTGGAGATGCCACCCTCCCTCTTCCAGTGTAAAAACACTGATAGGCACACAGTAATCAATAAAATAGCACAGCTCCCTTTATCAATAATAATCATATAGTAGTCTCCATAAGCATCATAATATTCATTATCTTCATCATCATCACATAAGCTGCAACATGAGAAAACCAGCAAAGTGGCATGTGCACCCAGCAAAGACTCGTATCTACCTAGGCATCTGCCAAATCCAATCAGGCCCCGAGGTTATAAAACTTTTTTCATGCTCAACTCAGCTGAGCATGAAATTTAAAATGCCCATTAATATAAAAATACCAAGAAATTCAGCATTTTTCAGGCTCAGATAAGCCAAGAAGGCTATTTTTTCTAATCATAAATATTAAAATGCCAACAATTGTTGGCATTTTAAAATTTATGAGCAGAAAAAATTTCATGCTCAGCTGAGTTGAGCATGAAAAAAGTTTTATAACCTCGGGGCCCAGAGTCTTCACTTTATGCTTAAGGGTAGCTAAGGGTATAAGCTAGCTCCATGTGGACGACGAAGACTCTCAGACTGGGCGGATGCCCAGGGTGATCTGAGTTTTGCTGTGTGCACATGCCACTTTGCTGGTTTTGCCATGTTGCGCAGCTATCAATAATAATCATAGTTGTCTCCATCATAATATTCATAATCTTCATCAGAATCATATATGTCTTCCTCTTCATATTCTTCATAGCCGTCGTCATAATCTCTTCCTCCGTATTCAACTATGACTGGTCCCTCCTTTTTAACTGAAATACAGTTAGACTTTAGTTCATCTTAGCAGTTCCACAGTGGTAATACCAATTTTCCTACCTGTGCTTTCGACCAAGTGAGTCAATTACCATACATGCAAAAGTGGCTGTTGACCGAGACAATCGACAGCAGTATCAGCTCTGTCGACAGCCATTAACAATAGTACCATTTACCGCTATTGGTAACGCTTATGACCGTATTCTCGGTCGAAAGCCACTTTGTATAGTACAGACTTGGTCGAAAGCATAGGTACCCAAATTGGTATTACCCGCGTGATTTCTTGTGGGGTAAATTATTTCACGGTGAATGGATACACTTTCAGGGGAAGCAACTCAGCCAGTTTTGTTTTCTCAGCACAGTAAATTCTTTCCTGTCTGAGCAGACCTGCTTGTTGATTATCCAGGGAAGCAAACAAGAAATCACAAAAGCTGTCTCCTACTGAAAAACTGAACCGCCACATGATAAAACCAATGAAGTGGCATGTGCACCCAGCAAAGACTCAGATCAGCCTGGGCATCCACCCAGTCTGATCAGAGTCTTTGCTATGAGCTTATGGGCTAGCTAAGGCTCTAGCTAGCTCCATGCACACAACAAAGATTCTGATCAGACTAGGTGGATGCCCAGGCTGATCTGAATCTTTGCTAGGCGTACATGCAACTTTGTTGGTTTTGTCGTATTGTGGCTCATTAGTAGTGGAAAAAAATGGCAGGGTACCCAAACATTTTAAGCTTAATCTAACTATGTTTTTTAGATCTCCCTAAAACAAATACCTTGGTATCAGAGGAGGATCTGATAAAGAGCAATATTTTTATCAAGAAATAAATAAAACCAGAAATCCACGGAATGCAATGTCACAACTGCTTCGTGATTTCACATAAAGAACTCAATGCAAGTATCATTTTGACACAATTTGCTTGTTCTGTGCTATTTCCAGTAACAGTGGATGTTGGCCATTTTAGATGGTTAATTTGCTAAAAATTGAAGTAGTTTCTTACAAGGATGATTAAAACACAAAACTGGTACAAATTCATTCATGGGTTCATAAGACATTGTCATTTTCATAATTTTGCTATTTTTAGTAATGGCAGCTTACCTCCATCAGATCTTGGGTGGTTCTTTGCATACATTTGTAAGAACCCCATTTAAGAACCATTCTAATTAGATTAACCCAAATCCATTTAGCCTTTCTAGAGATATTGGCATTTCAGTGAAACTGGAGACGTAAACAGAAAGTAGGTCACTTTGACCTTATTCAGCTACAAATTTTATTCATTTGGGTAATTTTGTAAACCAATGTCCCACTGATGCTCCATGCAAAATGTCAGCCAAATAATACCAAGTGGCTCTGGAAAAAAGTTGATTTTGCTATTTTAAGTAACAGTGACCATCTTGAATTCTTGACCTGACTGAATTTTACCTTTCTGACACCCTGCAGTCAGTTCATCCAGCATGTAAAATTTGGAAGAACCATGGTTGCAGTAGTTACAGAAGAGATCATTAAAATTGACTAAATTGCTAGGGACATCATATAAGGGTTGATGTAAATGTGAACGGACAGATGAATGGTTGGACGGACGGACACAAAACCAGATGCCTGTATCTCACCTTGCTAAAACTTATATTTTTATGTACAGATTAACTGTCATAAATGCTAAATATTATGCAAAGCAGCATGCACATCAATCATACAGTAAATTACCTAAAATTTCAAATGCTCTAAAAATTAGAAGTGAATTTTTGTTGAAAAATACATTATGAAAGGTCTTAAATGTTAGAATATTTACAGTATTACAAAAAGTGAATTTCTGAAATTTTTAGGACTGCTTCTTTTTCCCCATAACAAAGTTGAAAGGAAAAAAGGTTGCCTGCCTTTTAGTTCAGAAAAGTTTTGAAATTACTAGATTAAATACCGTAATTACCCTAAATATTCGGACGGATAGGTCTGAGCAAACATTGTAGACTCAGATCAAACTGCTCATGAGGGAGCAGTTTGATCAAGGTCTACAACTTTTGCCGTTCACTTAGCAGCATTTGGATGCAATAACATGTGTAAAATCCACTTTCTAAGAATTTTCAAACAATAATTGTCTGACTTTTGAATGTCCAAAATTTTTGGGTCATTACGATAATACTGTCCCTTGTATTTATGATCAGTTGCCTGTTTGCCTTGTAAATGTTGTTCTGCTTATGGCAGGGACAGGTATCAGTAAAATTGAATTTGTTAAGTCACATTTGCTGTTAACCCATCTGATTGTCTAAGCACCAAACGAATATTTACATTGCTGTTATTCATAAAAATAATGTTTTAAAAAGACTACACTGTTTCTTTTTCTCACTCATTCTCTATCCCTCTCTTTTCACCATGCGGCATTCGGACGGCGTCACGCCGAAGTCGAGGCGATGTCATGATGACATGATGTCGCATCGACGTCGGTATGATGTCGTCCCACGGTCAATGTACCTGCTGGTTCTCTCTTTCTCTCTCTCTCTCTCTCACGAAATTCCTTGTAAGATGTTTTGGTTTGAGAAGCTGTGTACTTTAAAGCTGGCTGTAACGGCTAGCCATATGCGTTCTGTTGTCCTTTACTGTAAATACAAATTTTATGGTTACTATTATCATAAATTTGGAGATTTAATTTTTCTGAAAATTCGCTTATTTAGGATGCCTTGCCCATTATTTTTGGCAGCAGGAAGTATGCGGTGAGCCGTTTAGTGAAATATAGTGTAATATTTTGTTTTCTTCCTTTCTTTCAGTTTCTCGCTTTATGCTCTGTGTTTTCCTCCCCTTGCATTTAAATTTTCAAATCATTTACTGTTACCATTGTTAGTATTAGTACATGATCCACCGTCCGTTTGCCATGTTGATTAGTATTATAGAAATTCCTCATTATGTCATGTTTACATGTACTTTGAGTGAATAAAGTTACTGTCTGTCTGTCTGTCTGGGTAGGTGTAATAATTTCACTGTTTAAAATTTTTGGGTAACAATGTTGTACAATCATGCTTGTAACAACACTGCAACTCTATAGCTTCAAACAGTGAATTATTTGCTGGTCCTAATTACTAAAAGTTCAAACAGTAAGCACCAGACCTATCAGCCCACAGGATGTGTAACCTACATGACAAGGCCTTGCCAATCATATAAAACAAGAATTCCATGGAAGGCAGGGTCTCACTGTCTGTGCATTGTCATTACACAAAGCTAACAAACTTACACCATAGCCGATGTTGACACCAGAAAAACAATAAGTACCTGTTGCTTTTACTAGTCCGATAGAACAAAACATTTAACCGAAGTGGGACACTGTGACAGATGCATATGTCAACACTGACACCAGTGACATGGTGAATAATATAACTCTGCAGGTATGCTAAAATTTTTGCACTTTGAAACTATAGGTTATTTACCATAACTCTTGAAGTCATCAACAGATGAGCTAAAATGTTTGCACTTTGAAATTTTAGGTTATTTACCATAACTGTTGAATTGATCATCATCATCATTCATAATCATTAATCATCATCATCATATTCTCCGTCCTCATCATCACCAATAACTTGTCCCTCTTTTATAACTGAAATAAGTAAAGCCATTGCGCCTTGTTTAGGGGATAAACACGGGGATAATACCAATTTGCCTACCTCAGCTTTCGACCGAGGCAGTCAATTACCATACATGCAAAAGTGGCTGTTACCAAGACAATTGACAATAGTATCAGCTCGGTCGACAGCCTTTAACAACAGTACCATTTACCATTATTGGTAATGCTTATGATCGTATTCTCAGTTGAAAGCCACTTTGTATAGTACAGACTCGGTCAAAAGCACAAGTAGCCAAAGTGGTATTACCCCCGTGATAAATAGAGGATCTTACACGAGTGGTCATTTCATATGAAATTTATGAAACTCGCCTGTGGCCTGTGGCGAGTTTCATAAATTTTATATGAAATGACCACTTGTGTAAGAGTCTGTTTTTATACAACACTTTAAAATGGGATTTTATGGCCTTCAAAATAAACATTATTTCAATAAGAAAACACAATGCTGACACAGTCATTGTCTATACCTTACATGTACAGGTTAAAATGTTACTACATGTGTGGTCATATGACTTTTATTACACGATATTAACCACTGAATAACAGCGATGTCCTAAAACATCTCAGCATTAATGGATGACCATATATCTTGGGACATGTTTAACAATTTTGTTCAAATTTTAGAATAACTACAAAATGTGTTTTTAAAAAAGTATGCCCAACCATATGCTCATCGCTACAGAAGGTTCATCCCAGAACTACTTTCCCTACAATTGTTCCCATTCATCTTTTATATGCCACCTGAATTATTCTTTTGGGTTATGTTCACTTTTACATTGCTACTTGACTAAACAAAACCAGAGGACCATTGGTCCTGTAGCTCACCTGAGTCCATTCATCCTCAGCACTCAGGGGTAAGTAACTCTAAGGCAAATTGTACAATATGACAGGATTTTGAAGTCTGCTTCTTGAGAACATTTCTGTAAAACTTTTGTCAAAATATCTACTGTAACACAGAAATAAATGCTAATTTACATTTTTCCCATTAAAAGTCTATGGAAACTTTAAGTTGCCATCGCAACAAACCACATGGGCAACAACAATAAAAAACACTAATTCTATAGAGGCTATTACTAAGATCCTTTCAGTAAAATTTCAGGTTTATCATCCAATTAGCTTCTGAGTAGATGATTTTTGAGTATGTTTTCTGTTTTTAACCATTTGGTTACCATGGCAACCAGCCAAATTGTGCCATTTGCATAAATTTCATGTGATTGCTAGAGGACTACTCCAGGAACAATTCTGTAAAAGTGTTGGCCAAATATCTGCAGAGATATAGCTATGAAAGAAAATTTTCAACTTTCCTGTTATAAGTCAATGGCAATTTAAAGTTCCAACAGAAATCAAACTACTGGAGCAACTGCCATGAGAAACAGTATTCTTATAGAGGCTAGTATTTAGATCCCTTCTGTAAAGTTTGAGCTGTATCGGTCGCATAGTTTTTGAGATGATATTTTAACAGTTTTTCAATTTTTCCGTTGCCATGGCAACCAGCAAATTCTGCAATTTGCATAAGTTTAATAAGGCTCCTTGAGGACTACTCAAGGAACATTTCTATAAAAGTTTTGTCAAAATATCTGCACCGACATAGCAATAAATGCAAATTTTCTATTTGGCCATTATAAGTCAACGGCAACTTTAAGTTCCCATAGCAACCAAACTGCTAGAGCAATTGCCAAGAAAAACAGTACTTTAATAGAAGCCAGTACTAAGATCCTTTCTGTGAAGTTTTGGCTTTATTGGTTGCATAGTTTCTGAGGAGATGACTTTTGAATATTTTTTCTATTTTTAATCATTCGGTTGCCATGGCAACCAGCCAAATTGTGCAATTGACATAAATTTCATGTGGTTGATAGAGGACTACTCAAGGAACATTTCTGTTAAAGTTTTCAAAATATCTGCAGTGACAAAGCATTAAATGCAAATTTTCCATTTTGCCATTATAAGTCAAAGGCAACTTTAAGTTCCCATAGCAACCAAACTGCAAGAGCAATTGCCAAGAAAAACAATACTTTTATAGAAGCCAGTACTAAGATCCTTTCTGTGAAGTTTGGGATTCATTGGTTGCATTGTTTCTGAGGAGATGATTTTTGAATATTTTTTCTATTTTTAATCATTCGGTTGCCATGGCAACCAGCCAAATTGTGCAATTAACATAAATTTCATGTGGTTGATAGAGGACTACTTAAGGAACATTTCTGTAAAAGTTTTGTCAAAATATCTGCAGTGACATAGCAATAAATGCAAATTTTCAATTTTTCCCATACAAGTCAATGGAAAGTTTAAGTTGCCATAGCAACCAAAGTTCTGAAGCGATTTGGATAAAAAAACAGTGATGCTATATATGAAATTTGGTTACAATGGGCCTTGTAGTTTCAGAGGAGATGTTGTTTGAAAATGTTGACGGACGGACGACGGACGACGGATGCCTGCCTATACTATAAGCTCACCTGTGAGCCTTCGGCTCAGGTGAGCTAATAAAAGTAATTTTCTTGTCCAAAACTTATGAATTTGATATGTTTAAGCTTTAAAAAAAGAACAACATACAAAAAGAGAACAGAACAAAACTTTTACTAGAATGATATCCTCAGCCCATATGCAGATCATGGATCAAAAGACATATAAATATTATTGCAAAAAACGACCATGTCAGCATGAATGCAATACAAGCAATTGTTATCACTACATTTGTACCCCCAGTTGAGCTTCTGAAGATCAAGACCCCACCACAGACCCAATCTAATTCCTAATTGGGTGGGTGGGGGGATAATCCAAGAAAATGGACTTTCAACAATGCCAAGAGCTTAGCAACCAGTACCTATGATACAAAAAATGTGGAGAAGGAAGTCGTGTAACAATAACAAATTGTAATAAAAAATCAGTCAATGATACCAAAAATCAATCATTAGTAATCCATTTTGAATTTCTTGTTTTCAATAATCTTTAAAGCAGCAACAAAGCAGACAAGAAAATTACGTATGCAAAATTTTAAAAACCCATTCATCCAAGCTATATCATATTGAGAACTCATGACATGAGCTGCCTTGTCTGGATCTATGCTATTTACTGTGATGAGGGTCATTTCCATTGTCCCCCCCCCTCCCCCCCCCCCCCCCCCCCCCGCCTACTTTGAGTGACAAAAAAGTGGCTGTTTTTAAAAAAAGTTGGTTTTAGCGCATACCAATGCAACAATAAAAAAAATATGTGCAAAAGCATACTTCCCACAAAATCTAGTGTGTGAGACTTCAAGGTAAGGCCAATGTTAGAATACTTCAGAAGAGGTTTGGTAAAGATTATTTCTGGCTGAACATGTGAACATCTTTCTCTGAATAAAGCAGAGCAGTCCAACTTTAAGGTGACTGGATACACCTTCATATTTTCTGCCATTATTTTGGAGGGAGACAGCTTTGGAAGATATATGGGCATGTTCAAAAAAAATGTGACCGAAGCATTTCAGAGCATTTTAAAGGAAACAGAGCTTTAACAGTACATTATTTTTGTTGCTGAAGATGTATCATGTAGCCTTGAAGATACTTGCCAAAATTCATTGAAATAGTTTGAGTAATGAAAAAGTTACGGTCAAAAATATAGCCAAAAAACTCAGGAGTGTAACGCTTTTTGTGTGACATTTTTTTGATTACTGAATTTTCTGCCTGCATTTTTACAAAACTCTGCCGGTTACCATACCTATTAGCCATCTGTTTTACTTTCCAGTCCTCTGGGCTGCATGAAAATGTAAGATTTATCTCCTTTCATCATCACTTATGGAATAAGAAAGGCTAAACGCAGCAGCACTATGCTGAATTTCTGATGCACCAAAAAAGAAGAGGTTCTCATGTAAATGGATGTCATTTTTATATTTGATGCTTCTAATCTCTATAATATGGTCTGAAACATTGAATAAAGATGGTATATTGTATTGCAAATTTTTCAGTTGCTGTACCAGCATCCATCTCAGAATGTAAACCACTTCTTCTCAAGTACCCCTTGAACTCAGGAGTGTAACATTTGTGATTTGAAACCCCATAATTTTTTCCAGGGGTAGATTTAGTCAACTTTAACGCCATGTATGAAAAGTCTTTGACCCATCATGATAATTGGCACACAGGAAGTCTTCATCTTGGCTCTTGTTTTCTTCATATGCACCATTTAAGCCACTCAGGAGTGTAACACTTTTTTTAAAAAAGACAAAAATAGCTTATTTCTTTCACACAAGTAGTGTTATTTTCATTTATTAGGCAGATACATGAAGACCAAGTCACCCTCAAACAATTTTGGAACTTAAATTTAACTTCTAAATGTAAATAAAATTGTACTGCCATGAAACCGACTGAAAGTTGAAGAATTTGAGATTCCATTTTCTTCGTATCTATCACTATGAGGCATTCCAAATAATATTCTTACATAGCTATCAAGTGTTTTGTGAAAAATAATAGGATAAAAGTGACCAAGATAATGATATTATGTGATTTAATTCGGGTTTTGCTATGATGTGTATTGTGCAAGGTGTTACACTCCTGAGCATTTTCAGTTTAATGCCATTTTGGACACTTTTTCTTCCCCTGCATCAACATATTTGGATTAATTCATGCTAAATATAATGTTTCCAACATCTGAAAATGTTTTTGATGCAGTGCCATCTGTTTTGATAAGATTTTATAGCAATGAGTGCAAGTTGCATTTATAATGAAGACAACATCATAATGAAATCTAAAGGCAGAATATTCAACTTTTTTTACAGTACCAACTAATGGCTGAAAAGTGTTACACTCCTGAGCAAGAGACCAAGTTTTCTTGTTAAAGAGGCCAATAAATTTGGAAAAACTGATGTTTACAACATGCAGTCATTGTTACTTTATTGCAAAGAACACTTAATCAATGATTTAAGTTCTTGTGGTGCTAATTCCAGCAGTTTGAAAATAATACTCAGGAGTGTAACACATTCCTTGAAACTTTTAGCACATTTTTGACATAGCATCACCACTACCAGTATGTTTTTATGTCAACAATCATTCTCTAGATTAGTTCCCTACTCATATGCCATCATCCCAATGCACGTTTTACCGAGGCACAGCCAGGTAAAGAGAAGATACGGAAGTTTTTTAAACTCTACTTCTGAAAAAGTGAATCAAAATGAAGTTAAAGTTAAGTTTTTATTTCATTCAGGGGTTTCTGATAGAAAACAGCATTTACTTGCATAATTTGGAAGTGCCCTGCATCAAATAATAGAAACTTAGAGTGATATGATCATGATTTTAGCTTCCAAAGCTTTCATAAAATTTGGTCATTTTAACAGATTTTTGGTGGAAATTTCTTCACAAAAACTGTCATAAATGTTTTATTAGTAATGCTGTTATTAAAATTTATACAGTTTTGTAAACTGTAAGCACTGTAGATAAGTCTGGAATAAAAATTAAACCTACGGCAGAGTGTTTATTTTTGACCTCCAATGTCACACTTTGGTCACATTTTTTTTGAACATGCCCATATGTATTTTCTCCCTGCATGAGAAACCCAAGTTACAGAGTAGTCTACACCTAAAAGAAAATGGCTTCTAGGGGAGCAAAATCTTTGTGTATAGAGCTGATCCCCATAGAGAAGGGTGGAAAAATGGAAATGGCTGAGATGCTTCCCCAGAAAGTGTACCAATTCACTTTTAAAGCAGCTGGAAAAGTCTAATCAGATATCTGGAGTGAAAGGGTTAACAGCAAAATACGTACATTTATCTAGTAGTTTGACTGGATCGTACTTCAGGTTGTCAATGTCGACTTCAGGATGGTCCTTGAGATACTCTTGTTTAGCTGCTTCTGCAGCGTTCATCATCTCTTCTGTGTGAAGCTTGGTTATGTCTTCCTCATCACATCTGAAAAGTTACAATAACTGTCAGAGGATCCAGACATGGTAAGATTTAAGAACACAGAAAGGAAATACTATTAAATTAATTAAGCTTGTTTGCCTTGTAAAAAAGGGAAACAAACCATGGTTGTGTATCTATGAACCTTAATTCTCATTAAAACATAAATGCTCAAATGTCTCAACCACCTCAAGAGAATGTATGGGTATAACTCCCTGGTTTTCATTTTTGCCAATATTTGTGACTGCTTGTTTCCTTTCCTTGATGGTCTACGTGTAGCCCTTCCAAAATGAAGTCTACACTTAAGGTATGGAATTTGCTCATGGGGGGAGGGGGGGGGGGGGGGGCAAATTCTTTCAAGACAAGAGCCGACCCCAATTGAGAAGGCTGGCACAAATGAAACAAGCACAGTTGCTCCCCCTAACTAAGTATCCATACATGTTAAACAACTTTACAATAAAGTAACAGTGCAGATGCAGAGCAATCTGGAATTAGTTTGCCTCTTTCGGTGCCATGCAACTGCTAGGCAGAGTGCCATTGTCACATTAATGCAACTGGCACAGTCCCGTTAAATATCTTCATTTTACGACATTACAAAAGGAAATAATTTAAAGTGTACAGTGTATGACCAGATTATGGCAAAAAAAGAATTTTTTTGCAGAAACAAAATGTGGCTGTTTCTGATGAAATGTAGAGACTTTCAAGAGTTTTTATTGACCAAAAACGACTGATCTTGTAAAATAAATTTGGGGCTGAAAAGTGCATTGCTATATAAACTTGGCGCCGAAAGAGTTAAACTGATTACTGACACAGTACTGTTTTTTTTTTGGGGGGGTGGGGGGGGGGGGGGGGGGGGGGGGGAATAATGTAACCATGCATAACAGCTGACAATATTGTGTCCATCAACTGAAGGACATCAGAAAGACATACAGATGCAAGGACTGCAAGCTATAGCCAGCTGAGGTTTGAAGCTGGAGATTTTAAAAAAAGACATGTTACTGTAAAAGAAGGGCTTCCCCATCGCATAAAAACTTTTGACATATATGAATGGCACCACCGAGGGTAGTGCAACAGTTATCAATTCAAGCTAAAAAGGTATGCCTCTGTATCTGTATAACTTGCAACAGGTTTTGCTTTTAAAACCTCTCAAAACAGCATCTTAACAACATGTACAGATCATGGGGCAAGACTTGAGGCAGAAGCCAACTGTGCAGTGCGTGCTCAGACCAGGCTGTACATGTGTAGAGACAAGTCACAGCAAGCCATGTAAACTTTGTCAAATAACTGGATGATGTAGATGTCACAAAGTGAACTGCACATCAAGGCATGTGCAGCTCACATATACATGAAGACAGGTTCTACCATGCTGCGGCTGAAACAGAAAGCAAGAAGACTCACTTTCCTCCAGTGAAGTGTTCATAGTCAATACCAGCTTCCCTGCACACATAACACATTGTCTCCCCACAGGTACACGTCATTTTATTGCAACCCGAATCTTTGTAAAACCTGAAAAAGGAAAGAATATAAAAAAGACATGCCCCTAACCCATTCCATTCGGGATACCCCTTTAGGGGTATCTGGGCAAACAGTTTGGATCCAGAACAGGCCCACAAACATGGGGCCTGATCTGAAATCCAAACTGTTTGCTGCCTAGACATCATTTCTACAAGAGTCAGTAAGACCAATATTGTCGAAATATTCTTCATTTTTGATGCAGACGGCAATTTCAGCAGACGACAAAAAATACCCAGAATGCAATGGGTTAAATCTAGTATAACACCATTAAGTACCAAAGATTAAAATTGTTGAATTTGCAAATAGAGTACATCCAGATGAAATAACAGTGGCTCCTCATCAGGATCTACACTGTCTGCCCTCTAGTCACAGAGTTATCAATATGATATAGCTTGTATATTAAATTCCACACAAGGAAATACTTTCATTTTTAGGCTAAATAAGCAAATTCTGTGAATTAATATCCCCTGCCGAAGTGGCCCTGATTTGTTTAAGGTTTAACTTTAAGTATCAAAATTGCGTTCACTGGTTACTTTGTTAGGGCTGAACATGAGGATTGTAAATCAAATCAAGGGCAATAACTCTGGCATAAGCGAGGCATCAGCTGCAGCCATTCTTAAACACATGCCTCAGCATCACTGCACCATAATGATACAATTTTAATTCAGTTTCAAGAAAATTTGTTCACAGGTGCTGTACCTTAGTTATGGCTAAATTGTGGATTTTAAATCAATTTAAGGCAACTAAATCATGCACTACTGATGTGGTACATTAGCATCTACATTAAGAACAATGACCAAAGTTTAGCAGTTAATTAGCTCATGAAGCAAGCTGTGCTTGTCAGTAAGTGGGTTGTAAGACTAAAACAGAGTTAAGGAAATTAACTTTACCTCTTTTTACATCTAGGACATTTCCTAAGCATGGCCTCTGACATTTTATTCTCAACATAAGCTCTTAAACTTGTCTCCCCTTGTTTTTCCACCTCATCACATCTCAATGGGACATGGTTTGGCTCCTTACAAAGCCTACAATTTCAAAGCCTGGTTGTTAAAAGCATCATTAGCTTAAGAATGTCCTTAGTCAAGGATTCTTTTGAAGTTTTCTGTAACACATAAAATCAAGTGTGCCAATTTTTTTTGTGAAACAAGACCTGTCACAGGGCCAGGGTAGCTTGCCTGACAGCGCCTTGCCCATCACATAAAAAACTTGAACGTAAAACTTTAACATTTTGCTAACACCGACGCCGATGCCAACGCCGACGGTAGTGTAATACCTCTTCCTGAACTTCGTTCAGGCGAGCTAAAAATGAGAGACACTTTTATTGCAACAGCATCTTACATTTTTTGACAAAAAATGGCAGCGTTTTGTGTATATATTTGAAATGTAATATCTAGTTAACTAATGACAAAAAATTTTCATTAGTTGTCGGAGCTCTATATAAATGCTGCAAGAATGGAAAGTCTTCTTTTTTCTTATTTTACACAAAAGTATATACACAAAGGGAATTTCAAGATCCCATAAGCAGAGTTGCAACTGGCCCAGTACTTGGGGGAACACTATTGGCCCCGGGCACAGAAACAGTAAAATTTCTTTAAGTTAGATCTTAAGGTGAACTGTTTCACTTTCAAGGGAAGCAACTCTGACGTATTCATTTTGACCCCTTTTTAATGGAGGTCAACTCTTTAGGAAAATAATTTGCAAAGTTTTTACAGAGCTGGCTTTTTTCTGGACGGGTATGTGTCCAGAGGAGCAATCTGTCACAAAAGTTGTCACCTGTCATAAAACTGGCAGAAAAAATATACCTTAACACTAACATACTCCAGCTTACTAGTTTCATGCTCCAATTTACCAGTGTCCATACATTACATGTATTTACATAAACAGTTAATTTGCTGATCAGACTGCACAAATACTATGCTGACCAGTCTGAATATTTGCTGTCTGTATATGCTTCCAGGAACAATTCTCATGACCCTTGCCCATCTGGCTCACAAAATAGATTAGTTACCTGGTGCCTCTGCATCCTCCCAGACTGATCAGAGTCTTTGCTGTCCGCACAGAGATAGCTTAGCTACCCTTTGAGCACTTATCAAAGAGTCTAATCAGACTGGGTGGAAGCCTAGGCTGATCAGAGTCTGCGCTGGGTGCACAGCTACTTTGTTGGGTTTTTTCGTGTTGTAGCTCAGTCAATGTTTATGCCTTACCTGCAGGAAGCCTTCAAACATTCTGGATTAAGACATCTAAAGACCTTATCATCAGGGTTTGACATGATGGTAGCAAAGGGACAGAATGGGCAGGCAACAAGATCGGGTATTTCAGCTTTTTCTATCTCTTCCTCTTGCAGCTTACGCAGCGCCAGGGAAAACAATGTTGCCGGCAGGATATCTTGTAAAATTGATAATGGGAACTGGTGTTCACAGGACCCTGGAACAAACTAAGTCAACTGAGTATTCAAAGATCACTAAATAAATTCTGTGACTTCTCAAGTAACTGATTAAAATAAATGAGCCTCGACAAGAGACAACCCACAAAGACGTTGTGCACCCAGTGCAGACTCAGATCAGCCTAGGCATGCGCCCAGTCTGACCAGAGTCTTCGCTGTCTGCATGGAGGTAGCTTAAATCCTTAATTACCCTTTAAATGCTTAGGAAAGAGTCTGATATTACTAAGCGGCTGCCCAGGGTGATCTGAGTCTGCGCTTTGTGCACAACAAAGGGCACAACCATATTGTTGGTTTTCTTGTGTTGCGGCTCAATTCATTAGAACTGCTTCAGGCTTCAGATTCTTAGCAAGGGTAACTGTCTATGTGGCACTGTGGCTTCTCCAAGATACTTCTTAACCAAAAGGAAGGTTTTCTATCCTAAATGAAGCATCCATAATACTGTATTAATCCTATTAAGACCCCCGGGGCATTGTGGGGGGAGGGGGGCGAGTGGGGGAGCATTATTCACAGCCTAAAGTGTAGTAAATCAGCCACTGCCAAAATACTCATAATAAGCAATATATAAGCAATACAAAGGCAAATTGGTGTACTTTCAGAGGAAGCAACTCTTACTATTTTTGTCTCCCTTCTCACTAGGGGTCGGTTCTTTAAGGAAAGAATTTGCTCCTCTAGGAGCAAATTCTTTCCTTTAAGAGCAGACCCCATTTCAAAGAGCTACCTTATCCACAGAAACTAACAGAAATTCATGCAAGTTAATATAATAATATTATTACAGAAGAGGCAGGGGGTGTTTATTTGAGCAGGGGCATTTTTTAGGATTAATATGGTAAATTCTTTATCTTGCATAGCCTAATCACAATATGAGACTATCTTATCAAAGCAAGTCTACAGTTGTTATTGTGATGCAATGTGCAAACAGCCAGCACTTTAATTTGTCCAATTACTCTTCCATTTTTCACTATTAAACATATTCCTCAGGATGCACAGATCTATGATGTTTTGTTTTGTTGCTTTACGTTCATTGTTAAAAGCCATGGTCATGTCAGGATGGTCAGTTAACCTAGCCACACTATTCCTCAGCAGGCTTAGATCTCCTAAGCAGTTAGCCAGTACAAAGTGCCCATACTTTTGCCAGTAACTGGCAACTGCCCTTCTTGAATCAGCAGAAGGAGAACCGAAAGTAAGTTGCCCGACCGGGTATCGAACCTTGGACCTCTGGCTCTTGAGTCAGATGCGCTATCGACTGTGCTATGTGGCCCGGCTAGATCTATGATGTAAACAAAGAACTGATCTAATTATGACAACACTGAAGTTTAACCAAAGTATGGCTAAAAATCTGATTTGTACCGTGAGGTACCTTGGTATCTTGTCTCATGGTGGGGCTCAAATGAACACTTCTTCCACAAACTAAACAGCTACATCTCAACTTACCTGTTAAACAGAGAAATTGCACCTTTCCCTGCCCCACGCCTGCCTCACATGATCTCCTGATACATTCCTTACAGAAGATATGACCATCTGCGCAGGCCTGCATATCCTCAAACAAACATTCATCATCAAAACAACAGCCGCATTCTTGAAGTTCACCGTTCTTTCTTGCTTCTTCAAGCTTTAACCTTCTTGTTCTGTTCATATCATCTAAGTGATCTGGCAAAAATAATGCAATACATAGTTCTGAGCCACACCCAGAATGTCACTCAAAGTCACCTGATAGTGCATAACAGGCCCATGGACAATATTTAATCTGATGGTGCAACAGATTGCTATAGTCGAACCTGCTTATGTGGTCGCCTGTAGTAAGGAGTCACCTGCTTTTAGCAACCACCTTTTCCGGGTCCATTGAACCAAAATACAGTGGAAATGAACCTGTATTAAGGGGTCATCTGTCTTAAGCAGCCAATTTTTGGGCTTCCTTGGGTGACCCCTTAAGACAGATTTGACTGCAGTTGCTTAGGCCTTCCAACTATGAACTGATGATTGATTGTGATTTTAAATCAACTGCCTATCACTAGCTGGCTTTAAGGATAATGATGGATCCGCTCAGTGGTATTGATTGTGATCCTAGGGCTCTTTTATAATATTCAATGATATCAAGCCAGCAAATCATGGTGGAGAAATCAAGCCATAGTACAAGACCATCAGAAAACTAGATAAGGTGGGGCTTCGATGATACATGTAATTCTAAGATATTTTTTCTATTTCTCAATGAAAATATGAGACAGTTTTAATGAGGGGTCACAGTGTATGCTTTCATGAAGAAATATGGAAAATTATCCCAAAATTATCCCCTTTATCCTTCTTATCTCCAGCACTGGACCATTCACAGACAGCTTGCTCATTCTCATATTTGACCTAGGTCGTACTTGGATGAAGAAAAGCTAGTAATGACAGGGGGTGGGCCCATATAATAAGCATGGACCACCAATTTCATATATTTTTCTATCATGTGAAGTTGCTGTTATTCAGTGGATAAAGTTGTGTTATAAATATTGTATGACCACACGTGTAATAAAACTTTGGCAAGTACATGTAACATCATTGACAATGTCCATGTCTTATTGAAATAATGTTCAGTCTGAAGGCCTGAAAATCCCATTTTAAAGGTCATATGATAAACAGAATCTTACACTTGTGGTCATTTCATATGAAACTCGTGTAAGATCCTCTATATTATACAAAACTACAATTTATAACAAACCTCTGATCTCCTGACGATGCCGTGTGAACAAAACTTCCTGAAAGAAAAGTTCATCTGGTTCCTCGGGATATTCCAACTCCTCTGTTCTGGGAGTAGTCCTCAACTTCTTAGACCGTCTGTCTGTATGTTTGAAAAGATTATCGTCATTAACAAGGCTCCCATAAAAGGAAAATAGATGAGTAGTGTCTTAACTAAGAAACTTTGGGTGTTTGCAGACAGCATGATACAGTTAAACAGTCTTAGTGACCACCTCTATCAAGCAAGCCACCTGTATGAAGCAAGCATGTATTCATTTTCCCAAAAAAGAGAATACATTGAAATGTACTGTTTTAAGCAAGCACCTGTCTTAAGCAAGAATATTTTGATTATCCCTTGGGTGCTTGCTTAATACAGGTTGGAATGTATTAGAATTTTTACAGCATTTTCATACCAAGAGCTCCAGAAAAGGAAAGTTTTGGTGATCTGCCATTTGAGATAATTTTCATTTACCCTTTAATAATGAAATGTAAGATGGTTTAAATTGTGGCAACATGGACTTTATGAAATAATGACAGAAAACATCCCAGAATTATTGTCATTAAATGAGCCACGACACCACAAAACCAACAATGTGGCATCACTGGTATGTGTGCTCAGTGAATACTCAGATCAGCCTGGGCATTCTGATCCGAGCCTTTGATGTCCGCATGGAGTCAGTTTAGACCCTTAGCTACCCTATAAGCACACAGTAAAGACTCTGATCAGACTGGGCGGATGGCCAGGCTGATCTGAGTCTTTGCTGGGCACACATGCCACTTTGTTGGTTTTGTCGTGTCGTGCCACAATATTCCCTCTATGATTATCTGCAGCTCTGATGGTGCATGAGTTTATTCTTACCAGTAATGTCCATCATATCTGTCTCAATTTGCAGAACAGCTGGATTAAGATGATGTTTATGTTCTTCTATTACCTTCTTGATGAAACCATCCTTTGCGTATGGATATGTATTTTTTAGATATGCCAACACATGCTCCTTATAATTATCACTAACAATTCTGTCCTCATCAGAAAAGAACTCAAAGGGATTTGGAAACTTCTGGAGAAATTCTGAGAGAATAAATTCCATCTTTTTGTATTTCCTTTTTATTTGTTCCTTCCTTTCCTTTTCCAAGATTTCTGATAACTTTGGGTACTTTTTTGATTCAAACAAATCATATGCGATTTTTCCTACTCTTTCAGGATCATTTGGCTTCTCTTCAAGTTTTTCAAATAAGAAGTTTGGATCACAATCAGGAAATACTACTTTTAATTCATTCAAATCTATTTGTAATTTGTCTTCAGTTGTTAAAGGGGCTTTCCCTTTATTTATATCATTTCCAAAAGAGCTTGATTTTGATACTACTGGTAAGGACTCTTGACTGTCTGATTTTGTGAGTTCATCTATCACAACTTGAATTCTGTTTGGCTTGTCAAAATGGGCTTCTAAATATGCGTACAGTTCATTAGGGTCCTTATCAGGCATGACCTTATATAATGTCTTTACATCCTTATATAATGGATTTAATTTGAAATCTGGGTCAGCAAATAAGTCTATACTTTCACCACTATTAGTCACTTTAGTAGATGCAGCATTTGAAGAACTTTTGCTAACATTTGATTCAGACAGCTCAGAAATTACACTTTCAACTCTTGTAGCCACGTCTTTACTGCCATTCAGCATATCATAAACTTTGCTTGGATCAGCATTGGGACACTTTACAAGCACTTCAGCAACATCTTTGAATATATCATCACTGGAAGAACTCTCAGAAACAGACATTTCTTCCTGTTCATTTTTATCCATATTTTCAAGAATTTCATTTGTGACAATATCCACCCTATTACCCTCTTTTCTTACCTTCAAAACTTTGTCATACAATATTCCAATATCTACATTCTGTACTATTTCAGATATAGCTTTAGCATCCCTTTGTACTGATTCATGCTTAAGAAGCCCTGTTTTCATTTCTGATGCTGACTGCATATCAGCATCAATATCTGAGTTACAATTCATTGCATTCTCACCCTTTGTATTATCATTTTTATCTCTACAGTCGTGTTCAATGGGCAAATCAACATCAGAATGCTGACTATTCTCTTTTGAATATTCTTCAGTTTTGTCTGAAAGATTTGCTGAACCTTCTAGAACCATATCATTGCTGTCACCAACATCATACTCTTCAGTCCCCTCAAGATAGTCACTCTTTGGATGAAATTGTTTTCCTTCATCAAAACTATTTGACTCTTTGAACTTTTTGTACCCATTTTCTGTTATGTCTTGAAGCTCTTCCTGGGATTTCCTTTTTCTAATAACTTCATTGTCCTCCATTTTGCTTATGGTAGATCTGTAAATGAGGAAATAAAATTAAAACTTGATAACCATGATCAACCAATATATTTGACACTTTTAAGCTGATTTCCCACTGATCTCCCAATGGTGTAGATTCGTGTATTCTGCAAGCTTTTCACTATATTTTTGTCATTGTAGATGACCATGAAATTGTCAGCTTTCAACAAATACATAATCTTTTGCATTCTCAATGTGCGAACAATATTTGGGCCATTTGCTTTGCAATCAAAATGATCTACTTCAATATCATAAATTTCATAATGTAATAAAAATACAAGAAAGAAGGCTGTCATGATTCACTGTCTCGTTTTTGCAGTAGGCCAGATAAGATGCATATTTGTGTATTTTATGCAAACTAAATCAGTAAATACCCAGGTAATTGTTATCTTATGCATGACATTTACGCAGACATTTTCTGTTTTATGCAACAGGTTCCATTTCCCATGAGTGTGACAGAGTGCCATTGAAATCAGTCTGTGAGTGATCAAAGCACTTACTTGCCAGTCACTGTGTAAATATTTTTTTTAAAGCAAGCATCTCAAGACTCAGGGGTTGTGCTTGTCCAGTAAAATTTAATGGACCCCTCCCATGAGCCTGACCCTGTAGCTCAGGTAGTCCAGATCAAAAGTAATGCTATAGAGATATCATGAACCAAATATGGAAAAAATCTTCAGTGTAGTTACAGAGATATGACCAATCAAAAAGGTTCAATGCAAACCTTTGACATAATGATTATGCCTGAGTCCTTATTACTGACCCTTGGCCACACACTGGGGCCTGACTCAGGGACTAAGATAATTTGCAACGCTATAGAGATATCATAAACCAAATACGAAAAGAATCTGATGAGTAGTTACAGAAATATGAGCAATCAAAAAAGGTTTAACGCAAAACTTTGACGTAAAGATGAACGGACGGATAAATGAACAAACAAAAAAAACACAAACAAACGAAAGTACTGGATGACAAAAACTATATACCCCCTAACATACTTTGTATGTCGGGGATATAAAAATTGAACACTTTTGTCTACAACATTAAAGAAATCACTAACTGAATTTATGTATAAAACAAAAACATTAGAATATTGCAACTACGAGGTTTGATCCAGAAGTAATGTCACTGCAGCTGTAAATTCGTGTAGAATCAAGGGAGAGCAACAAAATTATAAATCCAAGTACCTTAATCTATTTGCATTATGGTATGAAAATGTCATAAAAATACACTGCATAGTAAGAGAGATATCGAAATAGACAGAAGGCATGGTAACGAAAGGTGCCGCACGTCAATGACATTATTGACGCACCAGACGAAGTTTCGATATCAAGTCCTGTCCAAAGTAGCCAATTCGTTGTTTCAGCATAGCACTAATGTCTGTTCACCCATGTCTATCTCATCTTTTAATATTACTTGAACAGCTACGCAACTCAATTTTCAGAATTTACACAATATTCAAATTGCAGAACATTGATTTTCATATATGGGGCCTCAACAAGATTGACGCTATTGTCTGACATTGCTAGTAAAGGTCTTCCGGTTTTCAGATGATCCTATAGCAAATGGTGATATTCCAAGTTTGAGGGAAAACGCATACATATCCCCTAACGCTTTTGTCAGAAATCAACATTTTTATTCTCGGCAGCAACAAGCATTAGCCCTAGCTAGCAAACTTCAAACTGAAGTGACGATATTAAAATTTCAACAGTGCGCGACAGAAATGTATTTCGTGATCGCATCAAATTTTCATCTGATTTGGCGCGTTAGTTTAAATTTGATTTGTGATTGTCTTTGAAAATTATGCTCATGTAGTGAACGTTATTCTAACGTGCGGCGCGATGGCGTTGGTGGCATACTTTGAACGTCTATATAAATGGAACGGAAAAAGATTCCAACTATATATTTATTCTGTAAATTAGAACTGAATTACAGTGCAGATTGATATAATTTTTGTAATAATGCCACGATGAATAAGTGCACAATGTACACAGTGACATTACTTCTGGATCAACCCTTGTATAACATAAACTATGTACTTAAATATTCTTGGTGAATAGCAAACTTTGAGTAGTATCATAGTATTGTGTGTAAACATAATTTAATTATCAGCATCATGATAAAACTTCTGAAGGTAAGAGGAAGCAAGGAATGCAAAAGAGATAAAAAGTAGCAGACTCAATTTATTTGAGATTGTTCATATGCATTAAACCCTTAGCACCAGCTTCAGTGGAATTCCATTTTCAAACCGACTCAGAAAGAGCCAATTGATCTAAACGACCAGACAATATTTAATCTGCACTACAAGTTTTAGCTTTTACAAATAGCTAGCATTCTTATAGCCTAAAATATTGCATGTACCAGAGCTCTAGATAAGAGGGGTATTTGATGATAATTCTTGGATAATTTTCTTTATTTCTCATCAAAACCATATGTTGTGACCCCTCATCTGAACCGTCTCGTCGAGACGGTTCAGATAAGGGGTCACAACATATCTTTTTATCCAGAATTAACAAAAATTATCCTTAATTATCACCAAATACTCCCTCTTATCTAGGCCTCTGATTGTACCATTAGAAATTTTGTGGTTGCCAGTGTAACAGTGTTGCACCACCCCAGAGGGAAGATAACCAAAGTATGGGGGCAAGATATCCTGGGACATCTTGCCCCCCAAGGAGCAATCTGTCCATGGTTGGCTTGTCTCCTAGGGGGGCAAGATAAAGTGGGACACCGGACCAAACAGAAAAATCCGGAACCAAATCTGAATAGTCTGAAATGGGTTGCATAATGCACATGTCTGCATGATTTTTGAAGTGCATATTCCTTGCAAACTTAATTATTTTATAATGGACATTGAAATTTCAATTTCTATCAGGATCAGGAGGGATGGCTTACAGATGAAACACCAAAAACATCAATATGTTATTTCACCAATTACACAATGACTATTATTCATTTCTATCTCTTACTCTTGCATAAAACCCTGTGCTTTTGGCAATAAAAAGCCATGCACTAACAAAAATCAACCCATGCATTAACAGTTTAACACTGGAACGCGCCATCTGAATATTGTTTGAGTACTACTTATTTGCATCCTGGCCACAATTTGTTTACATACACTATCTGATATTACTTAGCTGCCCTAGGGTAAGTATTTTTTCACTTTTGTTAGCATCAAATCCATAAAAATTTTCGAAGACGGACATATATTATAATGATAAACAAGGCATGTGATGAACAGTGATTTTCCAGGCATTTTTACGCCCTCCCCCTTGGCATACGTGTTTTTATTTTACATTAATTGAAACCAAGAGATCTGTTAGTATTGCCACTAATCCTGTCTATGTAGGAGCCCCTGGACCAGTTGTGTTTTTCAGGATCTGACCATGAAATTTATCTATAAAAGGTATGAATAGGTTCAGTGCTCAGTTGGTTTAAACATATTTATTTCGCTTTTCCATTGACATATATTATATATCCATACATGTACAAATAATATATCAGTATAAGCTATAATCCTGAGTCCGGGAAACCCTGTATTGTTCTTCCTTATGGTGGCCCATAAGGCTGCATGCCATACCCTGTCAAAGGCTTTATTGAAATCAATGAAGACACGGTACAGATTCTGCTGATGTTAGAGATACTTTTCACACAGGATTCTAATGTTGAAGACAGAGAGCCAGATAAGCTTCGTATTTGCGTAAAATACGGACCAAAATTGACAAAATACAAAGTGCTTTTAAATTTAAATCGTACCAAATACGGTAGTCATTTCTCAGTTTACGAAAGCAGCTCAAGTTTGCCCCGTATTTACACTACAGCATCCGCAGTAAACCGTTTTTCGATAGCCAGCATATTACCTATTTTTAGCATTTACTAATCATTGCTTCAGCGCATGCGCTGTCTGAGCATGGGCAGTCAACCGTTTTCCGAGAACAGAAAGCACATGGTACCTATTTTAAGCATTTTGGTTTCCACTTAGCTGGTAGTTTTTATGAATAGACAGGGCCGTCTTCGGCTTTTTCAGGCAGCCGGCGACCTTCAGGTATTACCAGCCGGCATCTGCTCTCCAGGCATCATTTCAGCCTTGACAAAATCACAGTCTGACACAATTTCAGACAAATATCCGTCATGCTATTCCAGAAACCAATTCATCATCAGGTCAGTCAAACAAATGTCAGTGTGTACTGCTCAATTAATGATTATATCAAATTATCATTATTTTTTTCTTTCTTCATAATTACCAGATTCTTCCCAATTTGGCAGATTCTAGTACTATTTTCCCCAAAAGTCAAAGCCCCTCTCTGGCCCCAAGCTATGGATTTAGAACGGAAGCTGTGTGCTTATAGAGTTCTTCTCCCTTTCAGTTCATCAGACATTGGTCTAATAAACACATTTTTCCCTAGGACTATCATCCATTGGAATGCCCTCCCACCCTTCATACCGGTCCTTCCCACCTTGGCGCAGTTCAGTGGTGCTGTCTGCCAGGTGATCCATGTCTCTCCCTAAACACCAATTTCTGTTTTTATCTTTTAACTATACTAACACTCTTTATCGCTCTGTACAAACTCATCTCACACTCTTTCCTATACTTTTGTTTCAGCTAACCCCCTTCAACACCTGGTTCGCCGGAACCCGTCTGTTGGGTACATTGGTGTTATAATTATGATTGAAACAGGAGTTAAATACCCTTGCTAGGTTTATTTCTCATTTCTTTATTATTCCAATAGTTCCATTTCTTTTTTTTTATTATTTTTTTTTATATATATATAGTCTAATTTTTTATTTTATTTATGTATTGATATTATTATGCAATTATTATTTTTAATAGGCGACGGCTAGTGACAACCGGTTGTCAGCAGCCTCACAGGCTAGAGACAACCGGTTGTCACTAGCCTGTTAGGCTAGTGACAACCGGCTCATATATTAAATGCGCATTTTAAAGGACAGGAAGCATTGGTTCATTGTAAAAACATCACAAATAATTCTCAATAGGATTATGCTTTAAATCAAGCTATATATGAATCAAAACAACAAAATGTCTGCAGATAAAAAGCAAACATATGGAGAAGAGATATCTTCTAAAAATAGGTTTTCCAAGGGAAGTAACTCAAATCATACTCTGTAAGGGAACTAACTCAAAATACTGCTTGCAATTTTCTCTGAAGTTTATGTGCTAATTATGTTTGCACAATTGCCTCCATGATTAAATAGTAGTTATTCTTGTATTCAAATTCATTAAATAGTAGTTATTCTTGTTTTCATATTATGAATTTGAAGTTTATTTTTCCTAGTGGATAGAATCAGTAAATAAACAAATTTGCTTGACTGAACAACAGGAATATAGCTATAGGGAAGAGCATGTAATGATTACTGGAAAATTTATGTAAAATATTTTTTCCATCAAGATAAATGTAAAATTTGTATGCATGTGATGCATAAATTCTTTTAGCTATTTCTATGAATAACTCCATGACTTCTAGACAATAATAATGCAAATAAAAAAAAAAATTACATCTGATTTGTTTAATAGGTTCTTGCTTTCTACAATCAACTTAAAACATGATCAGAGTGAAAACAAATATCAACAAATATAATAGTAATACCATGAAACTAATATGCTTAAAATATCTTGAGTTTTATTTGAAAATAATAGGATTTATAGCAACTGGTTGTCAGTAGCCTGTGAGGCTAGTGACAACCGGTTGTCACTAGCCACTTCCTTTTTAATATTATTTATTAATTATTCATTTCTTTATTTTATTATTATTATATTTTTATTATTATTTTGGGATTTGCTTGCTTCTTATATTTGACATGTACATTGTTTCTTTTTATATGTAATTGTCATATTGTTTATTATTTATTCTATCTCTGTTTTTTTTTTTTTTTTTACATCCTGTTGATTTTGATTCATTTTTCTTTTTTTTTTTGTTTCACACATGTAACTTTTATATCCAGTTTGTAACTGTTCTTAATATTATTCATTTATTTCTTTATTTTCTAATTTATATAAACATGATATTGGGTCTTAAATAATTTAAAATGGAATTAGAATTAGGTTAAGTGATATTGTTGCACACTGCCATTTGAATTTTTAATAGGGATGTAAAATCTATGTTCACAGTCTAGTTGGTGGTGGCATGCAGGTTATGGTAATGTGTCTTTTTCATATTTTATGTTTTGTAGTATATACTGTATGCAGAGCTCCAGATAGAAGGGCATAGCGGGTATGGTTCAGGGTTGGTATTTCTTGTTTGTTCTATTTCAGAGTATTTATTGTGGCCCTGCATTGGAGCTGTCTCGGTGAGACATCTCTAATGGGGGGTAACAGCTTGTGTTTTTGCCTCTTAAAGTCTGGAGCACTGAGTATACCTATGTCTATATTTTTTTTTTTTTTGATGCCTGTAAGTAGTATGTATGGGGATGCAATTTTGTGTGTGTATGTGTGTGTGTGTGTTGTTTCAAAATATAAGCTAAGTCCATTTTAATTGTAATTGATTTTGAATTACCATTTACAAATAGTGGACCTTCCATATGACTTTGGTGTTTGATGAAATTGTTCTGTTAAAGTGAAGATAAAACACTTTAAAACAGTACTGTTGTTCCGGTCAAAATAAGGCTGAGAGGAGCTGTACTGTTGTTCTCTGTGATGTTGTGTATGGAGGGTTAACTAATAACTATGTAGTCATATATGTTTATAAATTATTCTTAGAGCTTAGCCTATGTCAAATATATGTTAGTGATATGTCAGAAAAATGATCATCAGTTGTCCGCACTATCAAGAGTGAATGGTGAGATTGCCTGTTGATCAAACATTTCTGGAGAGGAGATATGCATATTTGATTTTCCTTTAAAACACTCATTTTTCTGCATGGACTTGAGTGATACTGAAATCAGACAGTTTATAGATTAACAATTATGGTTTGGTATTGTTTAAGGTACCATGATTGTTGTAGATCATATATTTCAACATGTCTAGTTGATGAATAGGAAGAATTTCGCTACAAAATCTGATTTTCAAAAAAATGCTCATTATACTCCATGGACTTGAGCTAGTTGAAAATCGTACAGGATACTCTGAGTAAATGCAAAGAAGGATCAGATTAGTGCAGTAAGCTGGCCTTGTTTTCTACAGAACTCAAGTGGCTTCGGAGTCAAAAGAAATATTAGAACAAAAAATCAGTCTGTAAAAGAATTAGCCTATAAAACTTTAGTCCGACCCCAGGTTGAGTATGCCTCCACCGTCTGGAGCCCTTTCACAAAACAGAATATCCAAAAAGTAGAAATGTTGCAAAGAAGGGCTGCCAGATGGGTGACAAGTAGATATTCCTCGTATGATAGTGTAACTGAGATGCTGAGTAACCTCGGTTGGCGCTCCTTAGAAAATCGCCGATATGATGCTCGCCTCGCGATGTTCTATAAGATCACGTATGGTCTTGTTGCCGTGCCAATGCCTTCATATTTTGAGCGTCCCATCAGATTATCTCGTCACATGCATCCACTAAGTTTCCGCCAGGTACATGCTACTACAGATTATTACCAGTATTCCTTTTTTCCAATGACTGTTGTTTTGTGGAATCGGCTCCCTACAGGTATAGTTCTCTTAAAAGATCTTGACTCCTTCAAGCTAGAAGTGAGCAAGATAAATCATCAAAGGCCATAGAAAATAAGATCTGTTTTTACCCTGCTTTTATCTCATTACTTTGTTAACAATACTAACACTTTCATCTTTTTTTCTAATCTCACTATCATTCTTTTAGATCTCACTATCACTTTTTTACTTTTATTCTTACTAACCCTGCGCATAACACTCAGTAGAGGGTGACGCAGTAAACATAGATAGATAGATAGATAGAGTCATTAATCCAGTTTCTCAACAGTGTGTTTTGTGTATCTTAAATTTAAGACGTGAAAAGAACATTCGGCGCACCACCTACTACGCGAGTACAAGTGTGTTAAATCTACCTAAAGAAGAATACCTTGAGAAACATACCTGAGAGATCACTACGGCCAATTGGGGCTTAGTAACAACCAACCAACCAACCAACGTCTGACGTCCCCCTCGTGGGTTAAGACGTAAAGGAAGATAGATAGATAGATAAACTGAACAAAGATTGTAACTTTCAATAAACCAAACGTAAATAAAAGAAAAAGAAAAGCTGAATAAATAAATCAATAAAAATTGCTGTTACCGAACTAAAATTACTGTCGAGTTACAAGCACAGAAAGTGAAATATTATTCTCGCCAATTGTGGAAGTCTAAAGGAATGCAGTTCTAAAACTTTTCGACGGACAAGTGAACCAGTAATTTTGTCACAGATTCAAATTAAATGAAATAATTTTCATTCATAAATAAGATGAAATTAATCACTTTTTGTCAGCTCAGCGAAAACAAGAACTAACAAATCCTGTCGTCCTCAAAAGGCGCTTGCAAATTCAATAAATTTTTAATGATAAAACACTTGACTGATAGAGAATATAATTTGGCGGGTAATTATTACTTCCCTTGGGAGGTGTGCCAAAACCCCGTAAAGTGCTCAGGAGATCAGGCCCATACTCACAAACACCACTCAAACTCATACTTGACTCATACCTCAGTAAGGTCGGTTGAAGTGACGCCCGAGGAAATATTGAGTGAGTAGAAGTTCAAGTAAAGGTTTGGTATTCACGTCCTTCGTGGAGGAGACCCCAGCTACACTTCAATTAGACATACTGTATACATACAACCTGTTTCCAGTGTATCTAGATACTGTCATTCAATGGCATTCCGCCAATTACATACTGCTAGGGATTATAACAGGTATTCCCTTTTCCCTCTGACGATTGTCCAGTGGAACACCCTGCCTGAATCTGTTGCATGTGTGCCAAGTCTTGATGCTTTCAAGGCTGCTGTTGGCGAGCTGCAACATTCAAGACCCTAGATCCCAAGTAGACTGTTTTTAATCTGATTTTAAATTCACCTGCACTATCTTAACCTATCATCTTTTATCTCCTTCACTGTCATCTTTCACTACCTTTCTTTTATGCTTTGCTTTTATCTTTTTATACTAATTTCTTGTAACTCAGGCAAGCGTAACCTGCCTAGAATGTCCGCGAGGGCGTGTGTCAGTATCAAGAGATAGATAGATAGATAGACTCGCAATATGTAAAGACTTCGTGCCGGACCCAGATCAGACCTCCTAAAAAGTATAAACTGCAATGACTTTAAATTTTGAGACATGGTTTTCTTACTAATCTGTGTGGAACTAGATCTAAATCATACTTACTGTATAACTTGTAAAATTAGAATTATAAAAACCAGGCCTTTTCACTTGACGACTGAGCGCCCGCCCGATAATCGTTCCTCTGTCAGCAGAAGCGTCCGAGGTGCAGTGGTTAAGCTACTTGCCTGTTAAACATCGGTTATGGGTTCAGTCCTTTCCTCCTCCAATATTTTGGCTGAACCTTTAATCGATTTCCTGTTCAACTTCTCGTATCAAGTAATTATTATTATTATTATTTGTAGTTTTCGGTTGGTCCGTATGTTCGTCGAGTCGTCATTCCACAAGTCTGTAGCTTAGAATATACCCATACCACCCCCCCTCCCCCCCAATCACTCCACCACCACCTTCATCGCAAAATGAGTTACGCCAGTCTGTTGTCCGCAGTGTCATCGGCCCTGCACGATTTCTGTTATATATCAATGATATTCCTCAAGGAATTAAAAGCATCATCAGACTTTTTGCTGATGACACTAAAATATTTGGACCAGTTGAGAGTCATGAGAAAACAGAAGTCATTTGTACAAAATGACTTATCCCATATGTCCTCCTGGTCTAACAAGTGGTTGTTGCCATTTAATGTCGACAAATATGTAAACTTATATACTGGTTAACACTTTAAGCACCAGCGACGAAAAAGCCGAAATTTGCAAACAGCGTACTGAGCCGCCTCATCTAGATCTACACTGTTTGCCCTCTAGTGTTTGAATAGCTCGGACGAACTATTTTTTTAATTTTTGCAGACGTGAATTTTGTCGTCTGCTTTTTGGCGCTTTAAGGGTTAAAACATTGCCGAGAAGGCTATTACTTGAAAACTGGTTTGGGCCACAGACGGAAAAACACACCAACTGCAACTCAAGAAAAGGACCTTGGGGTTATTTTTATAAGGACCTAAAATTCAGATTCCATATTAGTAACTATATGAATAAAACCAACAGGATTGTTGGATTGACGAAAAGAACATTTGCATTTGTGGACAAAAAATCTCTTAGTAAGTTGTACAAAACCTGAGTGAGACCAAACTTGGAATATTGTAATGCAGTATGGAGCCCAAGATATAAAGGGACATTAATGCTTTAGAAGGAGTACAAAGAAAGGTTACAAAACTTCTGCTTCCTGAAACTAAAGATCTACCATACCATGAAAGACTAAAACATCTAGAATTATCAATTCTGTCATTCAGACTTCACAGGGGAGATATGATTCAAAGTTTTTAAGCTTCTTAATGACCTAGAGAGGACATTGACTTACAATTCTTTGAAATATCTGAAGTATCCCACACAATAGGCCATAGACTGAAACCGAGGAAACAAAATGCCTAAAAACAACAACAAGAAAGCATGTATTCACAATTCGGATCGTTAGCCCATGGAACAAATCTTCCAGAGGGTGTCATAAACTAAAACAAATCAACTTGAGTACATTTTCTAACTCAAAATAAAGCACATGCTCGGAAGCAGCCAATCAGTGTGCTTTATTTTGAGTTTCAGATTACTCATTATTCTTAAGTTTTATAACCTCAAACCCTGATTTGTCAGATACATGAGCCATCATGGATGGGAAAACTTTACAGTAGGTAGGCAGCACAATGGCTACTGCCCAAAGGTTGCAGGAAAGAAGCTGCTCGATATGCCTCCTAAAAGACATTTCTCTATTCTGTTCCAGCTTAGTGCTGGGTACTCGCCACTAAATGAGTAAACACAGAAACTCAGATTGGCACCATCCCCTTTTTGTAGTTGTGGAAATAAGGAGAAAGTTGTGCATTTGATGCTACATTGCCCCAGCTATGAAAATGAAAGGGAACAATTTAGGCAATGCCTTTTCCTTGGACTTTGCATTACTGGAATTGACCTACAAACTCTACATGGACCCCCTGGAGAAGACCATTCAGCCGCTACATTAGCAACTTTACTGGAAATGATGTGCCATTTCATCGATAACACTGGACGTTTCGGCCAAATTGTGCCGCCTCATCCAGCAACAAATCCTTAATCCCCCAGTCCGGCATACCGTTTTTAAAGTACTGTGCGTCAATTTACCATTGGGATTAATCGTAATTCAGTGTTTTCTCATTTTTACACAGGATATAAACGGTCTATAGACCTGGATTGAATGATTGAAGGATTGAGGCAGTATTTAAAACTAGTAGGTTGAGTCGATTAAAGCTTCTCTTTATAAAATTTTTAAATATTGTAGGCTGAAAAGCTGATTGTGGGCGGCAGAATAGCCGAAACACAAGTGTTTTACGGCTGCAGGTTATAGGGGTAATTAAGGCAAACCCGGACGGTTTTTGCAGGGTCGTTACAATTCCTATTTCCAATGTTTTCGTTGAGCGGGAACCACTGTTTAAGTATGCGCCACAAGATCAAAGACATCCCATTTGTGTTATTTTCTGTCAATTTTTGATTGGTTACTAGTATGTTTATGTCAATAAAGTCGTTTAAAGAGCCCAACCGTCAAGTAAGGGAACCCGGGCGGGAAGGAGGTAAACCCGAACAGCTGCTTCTCCGTTGAGAAGTATAGCTAGTGTGGATCTCAAGCATATTAATACACTAAATTCATTAATTTCTGCAATATCTGAAATTGCAGATAAATGTATACTGTTATCAAATTAGTGCGACAGAAGCGCATTTCTGTCGCTTCAGTGTCGCTAAGCCTCAACAGGCGATGGACAGGTCTCATCAGCGGCAACGAGGCACAGGTAGGCCAATTGACATAATCCGCTCAGAGATCAGACCCCAATGTAATAAACGTTTTTCTTGCTCATCTCAGATGAGCGTGTAAATTAAAGCTCATACCAAATAAATCCTGCCACTTTCGTTTTTGCCTCTCTTCTCAGTAGGGATCAACTTTTCAAGAAAAGTTTGCCCCATTAATAGCAAACCCTTTCTTTTAAGGGTAGACCAATTTGAAAGGGTCGTCGTCAGGGGATGCTAACCGGGAGATACAAAAATTCTCTCTTTGTAAAAGATGGCTGAAACCGGGAAGGTGTTCCCAATAGACTTAAACCTGGCCCCGAGGTCATAAAACTTTTTTCATGCTCAGCTCAGCTGAGCATGAAATTTTACCTGCTAATAAATAGCAAATTATGATAAGTACATTTGTTTTCTTGCTCAGTTTAGCTGGGTATGAAATTTTCTCTGCTTATGAATATGAAAATGCCAACATTAGTCGGCATTTTCATATTTATCAGCAGAGAAAAAGTATAAAATTTTCTCTGCTTGTGAATATGAAAAGGCCAACTATTTATCAGCAGAGAAAATTTCATGCTCAGCTGAGTTGAGCACGAAACACGTTTTAAAACCTCGGGGCCTGGCTGTTTGAAACAATGCAAACTTCTTAAGTAAGGACTATAGGTGTGCATATGTTAGGAGATTGAAACAAAAGACAGAAGTGCATACGGTGTTGTCTTGATATGCCGTTCAATATGTAAATTGTACGCGTAAAATGACAATGTTTTTTCATTATCACTTGCAATATAATAAATAATACATAACGTGTCTTCGCACACTCTCCTCTTCGAACTGGAGAAGGGACGGGCAGAAAGACTCGGTGCCGGGAATGTGCAACCATGGCTTCGTTCAACTTAGCCTCATGGGGAACAGCGTTTCGAGAACTGAGACAAAAAAGTATCTTTGCAACTACTATAAGGAGCAGAGTTTCAGCTTGACTATTATAGTTCTACCTTGGTCTGTGGATGTGCATGCCAGTAATCGTGAAGCTAGAGCAGTTTTCGTCAGTTTAGGCTAAAAAAGAAGTGTTTTTTTCTGTCAGACGCAGTATAATAACACATTTATGCCTGCAGAGGTCATTATCACATTATTTTTGTATTCATTTTAAAACATACACATATGACGCGCGTTATTAATTAACTATAAGTAACACAGTACTTATATGGCAAAAGCAGTCCTCATCATACCAGCCAAAAACTGGGCTTATTTATTTTGACAAACTCGGCCAATACAGCTCAACTCGGTCAATACAAGCTAAAGTCTGCCAATATGACGGAAACTCGGACAATGCAACTCGGCCAATATCAATGACATCAAACTCGGCCAATATCAATGACGTTAATTAATAAAATTGTCACGGATCACGAAATTTTTTATATGGGCCACTTACAGGTCCTCCGACGGCTGTACTGGCCTAAGGCAGAAGAAGGTCGAGGGTCAATACAGCAGACCTCGGATGTAACTGGACCAATATGAAATTTCTTAATAACATTATTGTACCAAACTTGCTTATTGTAAAGGTAAAGGTTTCACATAGCCTTATAGCCGTAGGGGCAGTGGGGCTAGTGGCCCATTGTTTCTTGCGCACAGCTGATGAAAAGCGGAGCCCCGCCCCCTCTCCATTTACTGCTGGGTTAACAGAGAGAGTTTTCCAGTCGTCGGATGGCGACACCTGGGCGCGATCACACGACCTTTCGGCGACTTTCTGCACCATGACAGAGTCACTCTTACCACTCGACTACGGAGCCTCTCAATGCAGTAGCAATGCAATAAGCAATTTCGATACATTAGCACACACATTCTTGATAATCACTGTTTAGCTCTGTTGGATACCATTGACAGCAACTCTTTGGTAAATAGCCCACGTTATATACACTCAATGTATAGTTGAGTTTCGGGAGCATCTGTTTGTACACCAATACTTTATTATTTAATTCGTTGACGGAAGCTGATGGGTAACCAGTATGCGATGTAAACCAAATAACAGCTCTCTAGCAGTCGGAACAGCGCTCGGCCAATGGCCGAGCGATGTTCCGATTGAGCTGTCTAGGAGCATTTTCGAGTTACCAACTCGTGTTACTCGGATTGAAATTTGGCGCACGCGTACAAAGGTACTCGAGTACTGCCGTGCCGAACAGTTCGAGTAAAGAACAAAATGGCGTCGCCCATCGATCTTTTAACCTTTAAGTCCAGGGTCCTATTCTCGCAATTTTCTTTTAAAACTCAGGTGTTTAATATTCACAAGAGTCAGGACTCACAAGAATTTTTAAATTGTAATGGGAAATCACAATACTGTTGTGCCGGAACAGTGGTCAGAACAACAGTTGAACCCGAGTACTGGCCGAATACCACCGCATCATCGTCATCTGATGAATATTCAGGAGGATCCTCGTGCTGGCATGAACCACATCATGTGACACCCGACAATCCGGCATTCCGATTCTAGCCTTAGACGAAGTAACATCCTTCAGAAGCACGTCCACCGACTGCTGGGGCCTGGGGCGTCATTTCTCAGGTAAGCTCACCTGCTTATCAAATGGCGACGAGGAGAAAAGTTGGTGCGGCATGATTTAATTTCGTATTTATTTATTTGCTTGTTCCCGGCCACTACTTTCATTTTCGAAGGAGTCACCATTTCCTTCGAAAATGCGACGTTTTGAATCTTGTGCCATCCGTCAACTTTAAGCCTAAATTAATCTAGTATATTCAAAAATTGTTTTTCTAAACCCTCTTCTAAATTATTTTGCCTTTATTTACACTTTATTTGGTTATTTTTTTATAATTATTTTCTTGAATTTTATTAAGACGGTCAAACCGCAAAATAGCGTATCCCTGCACGTGCTAATTTATGGACACGAAAACGAAAGTAAATATGTGGACCTGTCAGATATGTAAAATGAATATTTAGGTACATTTTATTTGATCTGTTGCAGTTTTTGAACCAAAATAAGTTTGCTTTTTTCATCAAAGAAAGGGGATGAAAGCACGTGGCTGGTAAAGATTCAAATGGCCCGTTTGTGTACTGAACTTTTGTGTTGTATTTTCTACTTTCAGTTTCAGAATACTTGTATTTCATACCGAAATAAAATTTCAAAATGTATTTTGAATAGTTTTAATGCACCCGCGTCGCTCTGCCATATCATATAGCGCCGCCTCTAAGTATTTGAATTCTGTCTTGTATTTTATATATTTTTTTTTCATGTCCGTCTACTGTCTTTCCTGTTGTCTCTCCTGTGGAGTCATTTGAGAAGCCACAGAGAGAATGCAAGTTACACCTTGCCAGAAGGCCATGGAAATCGTTCAACCCCCCCCCCCTTCCCAACCCATTTGCCCGCCAATCCCCTATCCATTACCACACTCGCCTGCACCTGACTAAAATGCAGACTAAGACAAGCTTGTTAGCGTAGTTTACATGAAACGCCATTCGCATCTAAACTATACCCTAATATTTCCTCCCGCGATTTTCCCCGCTCGCCTCTTCACGCATTTGTTAGCCTTCTCGCTTTATTCCCGTAAGCTCCACGCCACCTTCTCCTACCGCCCCCAACCGTTTTTGCTAGACCTTTACCTTTATTGTCGCCAATGGTATTACCCCCCCCCCCCCCAATTCCCCTCCCTTTACTCAGAATAGCCCCCACCCCTCTCCCCCCTCCTTCCAAACAAAATAGAAAGAAGACAGTAAAAATGCTCCTTTTAAAGTTATACTTTTACATGTTATTTTTCAAAGGTTATTCGTAGAGAAATTGGCTGAATATTTTCACTCTCCTAGAGGAATGTTTTTGTTGCTCATATAAATTAAATTTCTTATTGATAAAAGGGGAAGAAATATGGGAATTAAGCTGTTGAAACTTTGTATTTGTTTATGGAGCTGGACTATACCATTTATATTTCGTAATTTGACTAAATAAAACTTAGCTTTGAAAATTCCTCTAAAAGTTTATTTCAGCATTACTTTTAATATAAATATTTGTAACTTAAGAGAATATTTCACAACTATGGGATTTTGACAGTTTCTATCACAACTTATTTCTTTGTCAGGCCGGCATATTTGCGCCGGATGATATTTAGTCAGGTCTGGATTAAATGGTCCAGGATTGACAATTAAATTTGTCATGCTGTGCATGAAACATGCGCATGTGTGATATTTGCGTTCTTTTGTATTTTTATGCTCATGTATATTTATTTCCAGTTATGATAGAATCTGTCAACTTTAGCATTATGCAGCTTATAATGTTATTACATATAAATACTACTTAAACACCTCGGCTTTCTAATAATCTTCACAATGGGCACATTTTGAATAGTGTGTCACGCTGCTGGTATCTTTCTGTACGTCTGTCTCCTTCTAGTTTCATAATTTTAACGGTTTGACTTTTGAAAATTTAAGACATTCTTTTGGTCCCTATCAGAACAAGTCTGTGACGTATATGGCATGGAAAATTATTTGTATAGATTTTGAACTTTTCTGACTGTTAACTTGGTTGTGTAAATTTGCATAGCTGATACTTTAAACACCATTGCGTTTGCAGCTTGAACGCATTTAGCTTTTTCAGAAATGAAAATGGTAGATCTTTACTTTCTGGTTTGCAACTTAAGTAATTGTTAGTTTCGGCTGGATCCACGATATGGTGTGTGTTTGGTTGCAGTGGCTCTGCATCGTATTTCCTTTCTCATCGCCACTGCATTCTGCATAATTACATTATACTCCACCACAGTTGTCGGGCTAGCCTTTGTGTTTTCTGAATGCTGTGTGGAGTATTTCGCTTGTAGTTTCCGAAATTATTCGGGTGGTACCCTTTGTAATTTTCGGTTGCTGCTTGTAATTTTATTCGTGTATTTGTGATCGTCATGTGACTGTCAAAGTTGAACTTCCGTCCGTGCGCTACATTTCTGAATATATAATGGCTGAATTTCTCAGGCTTTCGGTTTGCAAGAACGTAGTCTTTTTAATCTGCAATTCATAATGTTTATTCGGTAAAATCGAACTTTGAAGAATTTTAATTTGAGCATGAGATTATGGAATTGTAAATTTTTACCAAGTCTGATCCCTATTTAAAAGAAATATTATGAAAACTTACGTAGCAAAATTTCAAAAACTACATGCACATGTATATTTCATTTACATATACACTGTAGCTCAAATCTTATTTTTGATAAAACTAGTAAATTAGCCCCCCCCCCCCCCCTTCAAATTCAACGGTGTACTATCTGTTAGAAGACCGGGAAGTTCCTTGAATCAGGCTTATCCAGTGATCATATTTTGCCATATTATTCATAAATAACGTTGACATCAAATTTGATGTCGGTCTTTGCTAGTCCTTTGAAGCTGCAGAGCCAACGTTAACTTTGTTGCCATGACATCATTTTTTGTCATGATCTTTTTTTATTTGACTTGGTGGTCATTCATGCTGAAACTCTGCTTGCTTAGCACCAAGGTTATCTCATGTCCATCAATTGTTATTTGATGTGAGTGTTGTTGATGTTCAGTGCTAGTTCTTTGTCGCTGCAGGAACATTGACAACTCTGGCCTCATAGGAATTCATATGCCATTATTCATATACACATTTATGCAACTATCCATAGTGATTGAACTGACCTTGTGCAGTGCTACAATTCCGACAACAAAATTACTATAAAAATTTATAAGGCATAATTTAATGGTTTGAGTCCTGTAAAACCAACAATCACTGTAGATGTCCGCATTGCCTTCATGTATGTCTTGTTGTTCGGAGTACCTCTGGAATTCTTTGACTAGTCCCTTGGATTGTCAGATCCCCAGTCTGGTGCTGCTTTCAACAGTAGAAGAAACTCCCCCGATCGGGAATCAATGACCTTTGGTGAACTTTGAGAATTTGACAGGTAAATGTTACTAAAATTAGTAAATTGTCACTCGATCGGGAACATTTCAGTCATTTTTATAGTGCCCTCACAAAACGCAAAAAATGTGTCACAGTTTTCACTTAATCTGCATGAAACTTTGCCAACTTAAAGATGAATGATATATCTAGATTTCTACCGTGCAGAATTTTTTTAAAGTTCTTAATTTGAAAGTTATTGAATTATGAAAATATGAAATTTTTAAAAATAATTCTGATTCCCAATCGGGGACTGAAAATGTTTAGGATGCCTGATCGGGAATCAACTTGGTCATTATCAAAGGCTAGCTGGCAGTCAGATAAAGGAAATGATATGGGTTGTGTACTTTGTGAAGCCAACCAACTTGACACTGTTGGGTAACTTTCACAAGGTCCTACCATTCCATTCATGTCAATGCAAACTCGACTTTGAAAAGCCTGATATTGCAGCACATTTTTAGTAAAAGATACTGGTGCTACCGAAGAAGGAGAACGCAAACTGTTTACTTGTTTGATTGCGACACACTTTGCCACTAACTGGTCTGGTCCTGTATTGTCTTTTATTCCATTCAAGAAAGACAGTAGAACTTTGTTTCGTTTCTTCAGAAAGACATCTATATTTAGAGATTTAAGCAAGTCAATACTTTTATAGATAGAGCCTACTTCTGCACAGTTGTTCACAACCGAGGGCATAGTCAAGTATTTGTTTTTCTTCATATGTATAAGCTACAAGGGATAAATTATGGTGTAGAGAGGTTTCATAAAAAGTAAAAAGCACAGACAGCTATTCTGCAAGATATAAATGCCAGTTTAGCCCATGTAATTCACAATTATTTCTATGCTGTTGACTTAACTCCGACCTTAGACAGCAATGAAATTGTTTGTGACCACATAAATGCTTCAGCTGCAATCAAAGTCGCCAGTGTTTTCAAAATAGCATCCTAGCTGTCATCAAAGTGATACACGCAGTACCAGTCCAGCTGTCATATACCTATTGTTACTAAATAATCTATTGATTTAAATGAAAAAGGAAAAGTAAGCCATTGAGCAAGGATTATCTTAGCCAAGTGTACAGATTGATTAATTCCAGTGTCATTTTTTTGTCTATTGATGGGCATGTACAACTAGCTAGTCAATTATGATGCTATTTGGGATAAGATTATTACATCAGTGAACTTCTTATGGGACTTGAAAATTGAAGTCTGCTAGAGCTACTGACCGTCCCAAGCCGGTCCCTTCGTTGCGGTTACAGGTGTTTTGTGTTCGGTACTGTTCTCATCTTAACTATTCTGTAGGTCTAAATTATTTAGTTCAGTAAGGGTATAGGCCATTTGCTGTCTATAAAACAGGTCATTTTGCTAAATATCTCTAAAACTACTACAGCTATCACTTTGAAGTAAAGCGCATCTTTAATGTCTATCTTATACATAACAAATCTATAATTTTCCTCAATATTATATTTTGAAACTAAAAAGTTTCTTTTGAAAACTGCCCATGTTTAGAAGATATTTCAACTGTATTTTACATGGGAGTAAGTATATTTATGTAACAGCTTTAGAATGCTCAATATTTACCTATGTCAATTGTTAGCTAATTGTACAGAGTTACTCAATGGCACCTGTATACCTGTAAATCTTTTCATCTGAGTAAAAATGAAGTTCACTTTCTTATTGGTTGCAAAGAGAATTGATTGATGATGAATAGTATTAATTTATCTATAGAAACATTTCTTGTTTGTGAAGCATATATGGGCATTGCTTTTAGCTATTACATTAACTTATTGTACTCCCCTGTACTTAAGCTGAAACTTTTGTAAATTTTTGTACAGGATTGAATAGACAAAAGCAAAAAATTGACAAGATAAAATTCTGAAAGTCAGTTTCCAGTTATGTATTAGTTTGACAATACCAGTGGAGAAAACAAATCAATTATATCACCAATAATAAAAGAGAAAATCTACAAAAAGACCTGTTTTGTAGACAGCAAACGGCCTATAACTGAGTTGCCACCTGTTTGGGAAGGAGTTGCTAACTTGGCTTATCACCTGTGATTTTGTTGTCTGTTTGCATGAATATGTCAATTTTTCCCTTTTTATACGCCCGTTTTGATAAAACGGACGTATTATGGCATGGCGCTGTTCGTCCGTCTGTCCGTCCGTTAACATTCTTGTGCGCACCATATCTCAGTAACCGTTTGAGATATCTTCATGAAATTTTGTAGGCACGTATATTAGGATTGGGCAAAGTGTCGCGAACAGTAACGGTTGTTACCCCTTTCTTAGTTTCAAAGTTATGCCCCTTTGATTATTTTTTACCCTACTAGTCTTATACGCGCCATAACTAGATAATCGTTTGGGATACCTTGATGAAACTTCATAGCAATGTGCATGAGGCCCCAACGATGTGTCGCGTATGAAAATGGTTGTTCTCCCTTTCTTCGTTTTGGAGTTGCATCCCTTTAATTAAGATTTCGTGGGCTATTTTCGTGCATACAAATCTTGTGCATTCAATTACTTAGTAACCATTTGGAATATCTTTATGAAACTTTATAGCAGTGTGCATGATCACAAGACAGGGTGTGGCATATATTAATGGATGTTCCCCTTCCTTAATTTTGAAGTAACATCCCTTTGATTAGTTTTTATTCCCCCATTCACTCTGCCACTCCATAACCATTTGAAATATTTTTATGAAACTTTGTAGGAATGTGTATAATAATGGGACAATATACCATGAGCATGAACCACAACTCTGGCTTACTTACTTCTGAATTATCTGCCCTTGCATCAATTTCCGTTTTACTGTGTAACTCCCTAAACGTTGGAAATCTTTTAACAAACTTTATGGTGATGTGTATATTGTCAAGGGAATGTATTATGACTAAGAATGGTACTCTTGTTTACTTAGTTTATGAATTATTTCTCAACTTCTGAGCTGCTTCATCCTCGTGGTTGATTTTGGCATACTAATAGTATTTGATGTGTTAGATGTTTTAATAACATTGCAGTCATTAATTACAGGGTTGTTTCCCCTGTTTTTCTGCATGTCCATCCTTCCATTAACAATCTTATTCATTCTGTAACTCCTTCATGACACTGAAACGGGCGTATTATGCGCCGCTTGCGAAGCTCTTGTTGATGTTTGAGATAAGGTTTGGGATCTGATTCAGTCAGTTCCTGAAGATTATCACTCAACTGACATGTACACTGTAGCAAAACTCAGTTGTAACTTGTTACCAAGAAATATTTTCACTCTGTTTAATTACATGCGTAGAATTACAAAATGCAAAATCACTAACGAGATTAAAAAGAGAATTAAGACTCTTGCAGTATACCTCAAACATCCCTCTATGGAAGCGTTAGTCTGTGACTCTGCAGTATGCAAAGGCACGAAGACTTCTGTTTGTATTACTTTGTCTTTACCTTTACCACACCCTGTACAATTGGGAGTTACATACTGGCAGTCAACACAGCCTTTACAGTAAGACACTTTTGTAGATGGTTGTCATTCGTAACAATCTTGTCTAGTGTTTCTAGAATAGATTTCCCAATTAAACTTCGATTTTCTGATCATCAATATCCCATTCCTGATGAAAACAAGCAATTCCTCATGTTTTCCCAAAACGACCAGCCACGTTGTTCATTATACCCCCTGCATATGAAGTATGTTGAGGTGTACATAGTTTTTGTCTTTCCCTCCGTTCATCTGTTTGCCCGTCTTTCTGTCTATCCGTTAGTCCGTCCGTATGTAAGTTAACATATGTGTTAAAGTTTGCATTAAGTTTTTTATTTTGCTTCTGTTAACTGGAACTTGTTCATGGATGCTTATTATTTTAGTAGAGGATGGAAACTGATTAATTTGCAATATCTAGATGCTGCTGCTGGCCTGAGGTCAAGATCACAGACTTTGAAATTTGTACAATAGCTGCGCTAAAGTCTTGGGTTAAGTTTCTGCTTTTTCTCTGTTTTTCTGAAAGACTTAACTGTTACTTGTTCACATGTGCTTAGTGTTTGTACAGAATAGATATGTACATATAAGTTTACATCATCTGGATGCTGCTGCTGAAACAAGGTCAAAGCCACAGACTTAGGAATTTGTATACAATTTGCATTAAAGTTTTGTATTAAGTTGTATTTTATGCTTATATTTTGAGTATACTTGAATAGAACCTTTTGCAATGGTACTAGGTTAACTTCTAGGTTGAAACAGATTAGTTGACATCATCTGGAAGCTGCGGCTGACTAAATGTCAAGGTCACAGACTTCAAAATTTGTATACTCTTTGTGTTAAAGTTATGTGTAAATTCGTATATTTGCTTATAGTTTGAATGTACTTCAATTCAACCTTTGGTTATGCTACTAGGCTTACTTCTAGGATGAAACTGATTAGTTGACATCATCTGGATACTGCTCTTTAGGTCAAAGTCACAGACATAGAAATAATATGTAAATTTGTGTTGAAACTTTGTGTTATATTTGTATGTTTTTTGCTGATGCAAGTTTTAAATGGCACCTTTTGTGTACATGCCTTTCACTGGGTTTGTTATACAATGTAGATTGTCCGCCTGTCTGTTTTTAAACATTTGCTTTAAAGCTTTGTTTTTATTAGATAGTGGCGCTTGCCGGGTGGTTACCTTAGCCCCTGCTCATTTGCTCTAGTAAGCAATGTTTTACACATTGAGTAGCTGACCACTTAAAAAGAATCTGTTCTCAAACAGGAATCACTGGTTCCTAAACAGGAATTAGTGGTGTCATAACGGGAAGCACTAATAGTCAAAATTCATTATATTAGGAGCCTCTGTAACCTTTGTTTTCCTTTTATGACAAATCAGAAGCACCAAAAGATGAAGAAATATTTTTGCCTTGATTGGACTTAAGATGGGTAGAATTATTTGATTGATTTGATGCTTAACGTCCACGGTAAACAGCTATGGTCATGTCGGGACGGTCAGTAAACCTAACCACACTATTCCTGGGCAGGCTTAGACCTCCTAAACGGTTAACCAGTACTAAGTACACATACTTTCGCCAGTAACTGACAACTGCCCTTCTTGAATCAGCGGAAGGAGAAACGAAAGTATGTGGCCAGACCGTGTTTCGAACCCAGGACCCTGACTTATGAGTCAGGTGCCCTACCGATTGCGCTACGCGGCCCGGCTTAAGATGGGTTGACAGAATCAAAATGCTCATTGCATTTTTATTACATTTTGTTGGTACTGAATGCCTATATTTTAAGGTGAAATGAAAATATTCTGCGAAATGCTCCCGATTAGGAACATTGAGTTTAGATGTTGTTAAATGTTTCCCGATCAGGCATCCTAAACATTTTCAGTCCCCGATTGGGAATCAGAATTATTTTTAAAAATTTCATATTTTCATAATTCAATAACTTTCAAATTAAGAACTTTAAAAAAATTCTGCACGGTAGAAATCTAGATATATCATTTATCTTTAAGTTGGCAAAGTTTCATGCAGATTAAGTGAAAACTGTGACACATTTTTTGCGTTTTGTGAGGGCACTATAAAAATGACTGAAATGTTCCCGATCGAGTGACAATTTACTAATTTTAGTAACATTTACCTGTCAAATTCTCAAAGTTCACCAAAGGTCATTGATTCCCGATCGGGGGAGTTTCTTCTACTGTTCAATAATTCATAAAAATGTTAAAAAATAAATAAAATAAAAACAGAGAAAAACTGCATGTTGGTTTGTAATTATAAATCACCATGTAGTATAGAACAGTAGTGTACACTGGATCCTGCGATGTATGTTGCATTTGTGCTTGTGGGTCCAGTGTACATGTAAGTTCTTCTATTTCTCATAAATCTGTATATAGAAATATATTGTATGCATTTCAGGGTTCAATTCTGAACCTTTCCCACTGCATACTTATCCTGTCAAAACACCCCAGTCAGTACAAGAGCACAGTAAGGAGTTTGACACCTGGATATGGCATCTTAACATGCACAACGCTCTATACTTCACCCAGGATTGTTGTAATTGGCTGCTCCTTTCTGTAATCCCTCTCAAACACTATTTAGCAGTTCATTCAAATCTGTCTGTGGTTTATCATGGTTATAATGCTCTCAGTCCTGTATATCTAGCATAACACTGTCAGATCTGGAGACCTCGGTGATTGTCATTAAAACGCATAAAATTAATCAAAAACTTTAAACTATCCTTTCTCCGTAAATAAGAATTTGAGTATAAAACGTGTAAATTTATACAGATGCATAACCTACTTATTTGCAGAGGACACCGCAAAACAAATAAGTATGATATTTTAAAGGAAAGATTTGTTTATCAAGGTTTCTGAATATCCAGACATTACTAACATCTGTATGCTAAAATGGAAACTATGTATATTTTTTAATATAAATTTATGAAATGGGAAGAACAGAGAAAAGAATGTGAAAAGAATATAAAAGAAAAAAAGATAGAAAAGGGTACAAACATAATAAAAAATAAAAAGAAACAAAAAATTAGGAGGAAATTAAACAACAACAACAACATGTAACACTAGCATAAAACGGTGCAAATGAAAACAGTGCATTATTTATATTTAATTTTGATCGTCTTGCATTTAAAACATCGTGCAAATGAAAACAGTGCACTATAATATTTAATTTTGATCGTCTTGCATTTATCCTTTTGGCAATTTCGCCATGTACATATATTTACACAGATTCTGCCATAGACAAATCCTAAATATGTTCTATATTTTCCCATGTATTTTCTTGTATATTGCATATTTGTCATGCTGGTACAATCTGTGTACCAGAGGGATATTGTGTCATGCTTGTGCATAACAAATGGATGCACATGTTTGATATTTGTTTTTGCATCATTCCATCATGTTAGTCGGGAATGATTATTTATGATTTTGTATTTCGCTTATATTTGAAACGGTAGACCAAGTAAAAACCTAGAGAAAAATATATGAATGTAAAATAGGAGGTACTTGTTCTACCTTATTTTGTAAAGTATACACATTGCAGTAATATTTGGAATTTATCTTCAGTTTCCTTCTTTAGTTTAACACCCAGTTTTATTTAGTTTTGCATTCTGTTGGATCTTTTAGTCGTAGAAGTAGTTTATCACCAAGCTCATCGAGTATCCGGGGCCGGGTGGCGCAATCGGTAGGGCACCTGACTCGTAAGTCAGAGGTCCTGGGTTCGAATCCCGGTCTGGCCACATACTTTCGTTTCTCCTTCCGCTGATTCAAGAAGGGCAGTTGTCAGTTACTGGCGAAAGTATGTGCACTTAGTACTGGTTAACCGCTTAGAAGGTCTAAGCCTGCCCAGGAATAGTGTGGTTAGGTTAACTGACCGTCCCGACATGACCTTAGTTGTTTACCGTGGACGTTAAGCATCAAATCAACCAACCAATCATCGAGTATCCAGAGCTTACTTTGGGTTTTGTTACCCCTGTTCTTTGATTTCTATGCTCTTGACAGCTAGTGTGCAGTGGCTATGTGATGTACTGTCAGATATTGTCTGGAATGATGTAAGTATCTTGGATTTTTTACATGTGTAAATAAATGTATTACAGTTGTCTGCAGGTTGCAAGCAAAGCGATTTATGTATGTATACATTCACGTTAATTACTTTTACTTCCTGCCTGTTCGTCTGATTTTTCTTTACCTCTCTTACTAGCAGAAGTATTTTTCTAAAAAAAAAGTATTCCTTTGAAATTGATTAGTATCAGCTTGAATATGTTCTTCCAGTCCTAAACGGAAGCATTTAAAAATCAGTGATAGAAAATAGTGTTTTTATGATATAATTATGTCCTGGGCATCACCGTTCCATAGCCATTACAGTCTTGGTCAATTCGCCATCCTTTCAACTACATAATCTTTTTAGTCCGTAGATATAACGTACGAGTTTCTATAATTGAACGTAAAATTACATGAATATTTCTATAAGGGTTTTCATGATGAGTTAGGGACATATCAAGTATTCAGACTGAAATGAGTAGGGACATTTTCTTCATGCCATATTTTTGCCTACTGATGATTCTCAGAGCCTCAGTTAGTTAAAAATTTCAGAAACTTGCTATGAAATTTAAATGTTTAAACGCCTTTTGTGAAAGGGGGTGAGTGTTGTGCCGGAACAGTGGTCAGAACAACAGTTGAACCCGAGTACTGGCCGAATACCACCGCATCATCGTCATCTGATGAATATTCAGGAGGATCCTCGTGCTGGCATGAACCACATCATGTGACACCCGACAATCCGGCATTCCGATTCTAGCCCCAGACGAAGTAACATCCTTCAGAAGCACGTCCACCGACTGCTGGGGCCTCGGGCGTCATTTCTCAGGTAAGCTCACCTGCTTATCAATACTGAAGTCGTTACTGGCCTCGCTGTAAACCCTGCTGAATATGGCAAAGGCATATAATCATCAGTATGATGAACAATCTTATCCCATTCTCACTATTATTAAACAGAAAAAGGGCAAATCATTGGCGTGACAATGTGTCGTTATGAAGGCAAAACCAAAGAATTGGCTTCTTTTACAGCGGAAGTTAACTTTCCGCCATCTTTAATCCAGGCTACCCGAGGTGAGGTGGGGGTTACGGTAGTCGAGTAAATACGAATATGTGCGCAGTACTGCGCAGGCGTATTGCGGTTACTCGTGTTGTTCGGTCAGTAACTCTAGTAACTCGAGTTACTCGAGTTGACAAACCGAAACTGCTCTAGCTGGTAGGATTTGACTCGACGCAACAAGATCAAAGCATATTCATCAGCAGGAACCTAGCAGGTACACAACGCTGAATCAACATTGAATCAATGTTGATGCAGCGTCATGATGTTGCATCAACGTCGTTTTTATGTTGATTCAACGTTGTGTACCTAATTGGAAGTTTATGACAGCTGTCTCAATGGATTTGACAGATTTGATCTGCAAAATTGTCTTACTTCCGAAAATGCACGGAATTACAACACCGATGTACTCAGATAAGAAAAACCAAAACTTAAATCCATATCAAATAGTAGTCCTTGACTAAAAATACACTCAGCTGCCTGATACGCTTTCTCACGTAGCCATTCCTTAGTGGTTGACTAACAGTATATGTGAACGTTGTGTAGAATCTTTATAGCGAGACAATTGTTGTAAGATGCTATATCTTAGATATTATAGGTTTATCACTAGCAATAACATAAAAAAACAACAACAAAAAACACAAAAACGCAGGCATAAAGTAATGAAGAGGAGACCGTATAGATCACCTATAATGACATTCAAAGGTATAGTATGGGTGGGCAATATCTGAGGGTCGGCAACGGGGGCCAGTAAAAAAGACACACAAACGTAATGACTTTAAATAATTATATTGTTGGGCAACAGCTTTATACATACATCATTAATATATTGAAATTCTTCTTCTTGTATTGTGTATTTTTTGTGTTTTCTTTAAAATTTCATTTGTTCTTTTTAGGCGCTGGGGCCTTTCCAGCAGGCACAGAGCATTGAATCAACAGAGAATCAACAGAGAATCAACGTATTTACATTGAATCAACGTTGGTTCAGTGTTGATTCAATGTGTGTGCCCAGTGGGTTGGTTATTTGAAGGTAAAGAAAAATGTTACACAGAAACAGCAAAGGCTTTTACTGGACAATTTAGACCATGACACTCGAAAAAATACCTTAATGCATAAGCAGTCAGCGAAGACTCCGATCATCCAATCAGACAAATTCGCGGATGTATAGTTATCAACAATCTCTTCAAGAGATAGTCCTCTTCCTATTAGACAGCCCTCTCTCTTGGGAGAGGACTGACTATTGAGAGAGGACTATCTAATGTTGTCATAAATGTCTTATGTCTCATCCGTTTGATTATGTTTAATCTGTTGAACCATTAAGGCGAATGGGGGAACTTTCAGGAGAAGCAACTCTGCCATTTTGTCTGATCTCTTTTAAATAGAGCTCAACTCTTAAAAGAAAGAGTTTGCTCCTCTAGGAAAAATTCTTTAAGGGTAGCCCCCATTTTAGAAGGGTTTTGTCGACGGACAATAACAGGAAAATAAGATAGTTATCCCCCTTTGAAAATATGGCGGAAAAGTCATAGAAGTGTATCCACGCACCTTAAAGAACTAGATACAAATGAAAATAGCGGATATTGACCACTATGACCAACTGATCTGAGTCTTCACATTTCAAACGTGCTTTCGGGATATTTTTCCATGACATGGCTCATATTATTATATCATGAAAAGAGCACTATATTTCTTCAGTTAAAAGGCGTGGCTCTTTCACTTTTAAAACAATCTCAGAAATCTAGATCCGTCTTATAAGACGCAGCTAAATTTTTGGGATTGTTTTGAAAGGTAAAACCTCATCTCTTAACTGAATTTATATGTACTAAGACTGATCTGATATTTGGGGCGATTCGAGAGATGCAAAAACACCGTTTTATAGACGAAGAAAGAAGGTATAGGGTCTAAAGCTATAGAAACCAGCTAATGATGAATCTCCAAAGGAATAACGAAACACAAATATTCTTCTTTGTTTGCACCCTGTAGCTCCCATTTGGACGCCATTTTCAACTGGAAAAGAAAACGTTTAAAGTGAATGAATACACCTACATGTTTTTTCGCCATTTTCACTAGGCATAACAACTTTTGTGACTTCCTGTTTACTTCCCTAGATGACACAGCCATCTTAAAATGGGGGCTAGTCTGTAAGAATTTTTCTCCTTGAAGCAAATATTTTAAGAGAAGTCCCAAATGAAATGAAATGGATGATAAATTATTCTTGATAAGAATTTCTTCCTCTTGAAAGGTTCGCGTCCACCTGAATATGTATTATGACAATGCATCGACTTTGAATTACTAGGGGTATAAATTCATGAGATATTTTATCATGAAGTATCCGGCTGCAAGCTGCTCACTACAGTTTTGTCATTGAAAATGCCAGTGGTCAGCCAAATTTAAACAAGTAAAACGTTTGTGAGTTTCACATAAAAAGGTTTGAAAAATAATATGGATCATTTTAGTCGACAACTGGACTAGTACAACTAATGCTGCTATCGGCTATTGACTAAAGACTAAACTCACTGTTTAGAATAGTGAACGGCTATATATATATCCATTGAAGCGTCCAATGTGACTGTAGATTTCGACGTTGCCAAACCTGATAAAAATTTACATCCTTTGCGTCACATCAAATATAAATCATATTGAATCGGGAAAACTGATTTGTATACTACAATGTAAACTTTAAATGATGGGGTATTCGCCCCGAGGTTCTTGAGCCGGATAACATTAAATTTTGACCCCGTGAAAACATGACCCCACGCGTCAATTCTCAATGTTGAAACTTGACCCAGGTCAATTTTCAACGCTGAAAAATGCTCTACGGGTCGATATTCAACATTGAAAAGTGGCCAGCTGGGTCATTTTTTCAACAGGTTCAAATTTTAATATTACACCAGCAGCACACCGGGTAGGAGGCAATCGAAAACGCTCATGCAGTCGACAAACGCGGGTCAAAAACCATTAGAAACAGCGTTTTCGATTGCAAATTGTCCCCAATTTGCAATCGAAAACGCTGTTTCTAACGGTTTTTGACCCGCGTTAATCGATTGTTAAGAGCGTTTTCGATTGCCGCCTACCCGGTGTGAGCAGTGGCCCAAGATTTAGGTATATGGCTAAATTAAAACGCGGCCTACAGAGACGAGTGGAAGCCTGGACTTTTTGTAACAATACGAGACGCGTGGAAAGTTTGAACCTCAGTGTGAATTATGTTTAGAACTTGTACTCAACATTTCCCCAATCCTCAACATTAAGTAAGAAAGGCTAAAGGTCACCTGAAAAAAATATGTAGGTAAAAGAGTACACGTTGATGTTTTTCCGCCATTTTTGGAAAGGGGAACAACAACAATGTTAGTGACTTCCTATTTGCTTTCCTGGAAGATAAATTCCATTAAAATGGGGTCTGCGCTTAAAGGAAAGAACTTTTCTGCACGTGGGGGGGGGGGGAGAGGGGGGGGGCAAGTTATTCTGTTTTTCACTTGACTCTCGTTGAAAAGGGAGACAAAAAATGAAAATGGCAGAGTTGTTTCCTTTGAAAGTATACCCATTCACCTTAGGGTAAAACATTGACTCTTATTTGTTAAACGTAACTTCTATCACTCCAACTTCAAAACGTTCAAGTGTAACGTCACGACATGGCCGAGCCCAAAGCGATAACTGCTCTCTCTTTTGCTAGAGCTGTTGCCTGTATGACTTCAAAATGTGATAGATAGATTATGCGATGTACGAGTGCTTTCGTTAAGCCGACGTCAACATTAACTTTGCACTGCACGGCGGTCCTGAACGTTGAGTGCCAGTAAATAATGAAAACCGTAAATATAACTGGCTTGATGCCAATACTTGAATCGGCATTTGGTTTGATGGTTTGTTGTTTGTTTTACTTGGTAATAATATTTGAGTTACGTCGAGCCGTCTCACAACGCGATAGTAGAAAGGAAAGATAGGGTTGAGACAAAGACGAGGCAGAGAAAATTATAATCCCACAGGACACCCAACCCCTCCGCCCTCCCCAACTCTCCGCGCCGATCTGTTGCAAGCATTTTAGTCTTGAAGATGTAGTTTGTCCCTATTCGAAAGTCCATCACACCAAACAGTGGCAGTCTGATGAAAGTCATTACTTAGCCAGTTAGGAACCATTTTAAGATGAAAAACTTGCTACCCCTGGACAATTTTAAAAGGCAAATGGTCCCTTCATTTAAAAGTTGTCTTCTGCATTACTTAGACAAGACACGTGAATTTAGGGTTAGTCTAGAGTCGCAACTCACTTTGTTTCCTTGAAACCTGTCAATACAGTCCAAACATATTTGTGATAGAATCTTGTATAGAATTATTTCCTTGGGAGGGGGATTCATCTAGCGTCAGTCTAGAGTCGCAACTCGCTATGTTTCCTTGAAACTTGTCAATACATTCCAAACATATTTGTGATAGAAACTTGTATAATATTCACGTATTGCGCATCTGAGCCTAAATGTTACATCGGAATGAGGTCCTGTTCATACATTCACGTTTCGTTCACACATGGACAGTCCCATTAACACGTAGAGGATCCGTTGAAAAATGCAAGCCCGGTTCCTATATGGACATCCCGTTCGCATATGTAGTTCCCTTTCGCAGGTACAGCCTTGCAGATGTCGTTCACTTGTGCAGGCCCCGTTCACATGTAGCGGTCCAATACACATGTGGAGGTCCGTTCACTTGTGGAAGATCCATTTACAGGTGGCGGTCCTGTTCGCAAATGCAGTTCCTGCTCACATATGGACAACCCGTTCACAAATGAAGGTTCCTTTCTCACATGCGGATCCCGTTAACACGTGGAGGTCCCGTTTACACTTCACAGGCGCAGAGCCCGTTCAACCATGGATTGTCCGTTCGCCTGTGGCGATCCCTTGCATACTTGGATAATCAGACTGCATGTCCCGTTTTACGTGCTGGATCTTTGAAAAAATACAGGACCCGCGAAGGTCTCCATCTAGCGTGCAGCACCTTTTCACAGGTGGGTGTCCCGTTCATACGTACATATGTACCTATCTCGTTCACACGTCCCGTCCCGTTTATATGTGGGTATCTCGTCCACACCTGGAGAAGCCATTCTAACAAGCAGAAATGTTCATACATGGAGGCCCTGTCAGACGTAGAATACAGGTACATGTTCGCACGTGCAGATCAAGTTTACATCTTCTTGTTTGGTTCACCTATAACGGTTTCGTTCACTCGTGGTGAATCCTTTCCGACCATGGAGGACCCGGTCACTGGAGGAGATTCAATTCACATTACCTGTTTTATTTTTTGTTGTTTTCGTTGTTTTCATTGATGAACCGCCCATTTACATGCCAAGGTCTCGTTCACACATGGAGGACCAGTTCAGGCACGAAAGGCGTTACATGTGGAGATTCTAGAAATCACCTTTATCCTATGCAGAGAGTTTGGTACCCTCAGAATTTGACATGTGTCCTACCGAGCCGTCTAGCGCAGTCGGCAGCACGTCGGTCTGCAGATCAAGCGGTCGCGAGTTCGATTCCAAAGCTCGGCCCGTGAAGATTGGTCATGAAATATTTTCTACGCTCATTCTCTCCCTTCCGCTGACTTAAGGGCAGTTGTGAGTTTGTTTGTTTTGTTGAGCATTTACGGCCAAGTAAACAGCTAAGGTCATGTCTAGGCGGTCAGTTAACCTACTCAAACTATTCCATGACACTGTTCCATGGTATGGCCCATGTTCCTTCTTTCGAATGTGTTCTCTGCTCTCGAAGAAGCTCTTTAAGATTTTAATTAGATCTCCTAAACGTTTTACCAGTACTTAGTTCACATACTTTCGCCAGTAAATGACAACTGCCCTTCTTGAATCAGCAGAAGGGAATGAATGACCGTAGAAAATATTTCATGATCAGTCTCCACGAGCGTTATGTGGCCTGTCTGGGAATCGATCTCAGGACCCCTTGACCTGCAGTCTGACGCGCTGCCGACTGCGCTAGCGGGCTGCCAGCAAGGGTAGTTGTCTCTTACTGGCGGAAGTATGTGCACTCAGTATTGGTAACCAGGTTAACCGCTTAGTATGTCTAAGCCTGCCCAGACACAGTGTGACTGCAGATGAACTGACAGGCTTGTGGTCCCTCATCCAGCCTCGTTGAGGCGGTTCGGATGAGGGGTTTATTAGCAGATCTGACAAAAATTGTCACCCATTGCCCACTCGCATCTAGAACTCTGCAACTTATTCTCCTAATGTCGTCATTCTATTCTATTCTGAAGCTTTCTTCGAAGTGTTTTACATGCAATTATGTTGCATTTGGACCTATACCTCGGATAGTGGTGCTGGTCTTGTAAGTCTATTGAGCGCTTTACACAAAGCATTGCTTAGCCGTTCGTATGAGCGTTCTAGTCATAAATTTCGACGTTTCGCTCTTCTTCTATTCCAGATAATAATTTAAACCGAGGCCCCAATCAATAGATCGTACTCAGGCACGTTTTGGGGCGGCTAGGTCGGATACCGATCCCAGGAACAACGTGCACACTATCTTTGAATTTGACACAGATGACAGACGGACTCGGGCACCCAGACGGTTCTATTATGGATTCGTTCCGCGGGGCCGCTGGGAAGGACCCGTTGTTGGAGGCATTGGGGAAAATGTGTATGCTAGGTCACTATCGCAGTATATTTATATAGGCTCTACACTGTTAGGAGCTTACTAGAATTGGCAAAATATCCGATTTGCCCCGCATGCAACGAAATTTTGCAAAACAATGAGAAAAATTGAAGGCTCTGGAGGTGATGAAAACTAATGAAACCATTCCATTGATAATTTCGTTTTCCTTTTTTTTTTTTTTTTTTGGGGGGGGGGGGGGGGGGGGGGGGGGGAGGGGGAGGAGGAGGAGAGAGAAGGAAAATAAAGAGCTGTAACGCGTTAAGATGTTTAAAAATATTTGCTTTCAGCCGAGCCCATATACAGGTCCGACTCTCATACCATTGCACCAGGGTACTATATGTAGTTGTAGGATTTTTTTAAAAAAAAATATTTCTTTGTTTACGACAATGACAGCGGGAGGTAATTAGTTGTTTGGTCGTTTAGGTTTTCACGGCCCTTTGAGATAGCATTGCAGTCTATATCGAGCCGTCTCCCAGAGAGTAGGCGAGAAAGGAGAAAGGACAGATGAGAAAAAAACGTCCAAACAACCCTTCCCGTATCTACTGCAAGATAGCAAGCACTGCCGGTCCTTGCCCCAAAATAATCCAAATAATTAGGACGCACTAGTACTGAAAGCTACCCCTCACCATCGCCCGACCCGACCGCCCAGTCAACCCACTAGAGGTAGAAAACACTCCAAGGCTTTCTCGCCCTCGGAGAACTTTTCCACTCGAATTTTCATCCTACTCATGCTTGTTCCACTGGCTTGTTCAGCCATTTTCAACCCAAATGTCAATCACACAAATGAATAACAACAACTCATTTTAGTAAAGATGTACAACTATGCGCAACGGTGAAATACACGTGATTGGACACGGTTAAATAAATAACAAAGCGTGGCGGATCTAGCTCGTTTTCCTTTTTTGCTTTATTTGAAAAGAAGGGATTATGATTTATTATTTGATTACTATTCAAGAAAGAAACTGGAAAACTTTGTTCACGAACTTAGAGACCTTATATATGCCACCAAAGGTTTCTGAAGTCGGGAATTTCGTTTTCGCAAACTTGTCAGACAATCCGCCATCGTTAGTTTTTGGCATAGCGTTTAGTCTTTAGTCTTAGTCGCCTTAGTTGTACTAGTCCACTAATTAAAAAAACAAAACTTCCGATATCATAACCTTGAATAAAATGGTAAAAATACGATGTACATGCATGGGGCTCTATTCATTGTATCTATTTTTGTTACATCGCATCGCTTGACGAGGAACCAGAAAGGGAAATTGTATTTTATGGAGCATGCTCCCCTTACTTTTTGCTAGTTGTATGACTCAGTATATGCACAACAATCTATATCTTATCACCAGACATGAAGGTTAAATCGCTTTTCATAAATATGTATGACCGAAAGGACTATGGAGGACTGCGGAGACTAAATCAGTTGCAGCAGTGACTGGTTCAGAACAATTCATTTTTTGGAATTGTAAAGGTCATAACACGAGTGTTGAGCGCGAGTGATATATCTGTTGATAACTGACTCACAAACTTTGGCTTATCAGTCGACAATACACTGCTTGATTTGAAATATTTCGATTCTGACACGCTGTAAAGATCATAACACGAGCGCGTTGGGCGAGTTATATATGTAGTCCAGGCAAACTGGCGATTTTTTCCCTAAACCCAAAACAAATTGCAACAAAAGCTTTTTTTTGCATTTTTGTTGAGGACTAACATTCACATATGGCATATCAAAAGTAGGATAAAATCGGATGATGCAAAATATATTTTTTCTGCATTTTTACATGCACCTATTTGCGTCTTAAATATACCAATTATTTGTAATGTTTTATATGACATAACATTATTGCTGTGAGTTTTATTTCCAAGAACCTATTCTGCCTTTGCCAGAATTGAATCTAGAAGCTTAAGATTGAATTTGCCACATTTTGTTGTCGAATGTAAAGCCATCTAGGTCTTAAAATGGTATAAATTACCCCACCCACTTTATTCTGCCTTAAAATCTGAAGTGAATTTTTGAAGGTCAGTAACGGAACTGCAACAAGAAATATGTCATACTGATGACTTGGCTTAGCATAAACATGCTTCAGTTTAAAATACTGATCTCTGAAGGCAAGAGAAGCCCAAAACATATGCACAAAGAGCAGAATACTACATGCTTAATAACACAAACAGTGCAACATACTTATGAGTAGTCTTTGTAAATCTCCTCGGCAGGATTTATGAAGGGGACCGCTAAAACATTGGGCCGGGTAGCGCAATCGGTAGGGCACCTGGCTCGTAAGTCAGAGGTCCTGGGTTCGAATCCCGGTCTGGCCACATACTTTCGTTTTCTCCTTCCGCTGATTCTAGAAGGGCAGTTGTCAGTTACTGGCGAAAATATGTGCACTTAGTACTGGTTAACCGCTTAGGAGGTCTAAGCCTGTCCAGGAATAGTGTGGTTAGGTTAACTCAACGTCCCGACATGACCTTAGTTGTTTACCGTGGACGTTAAGCATCAAATCAACCAACCAACAACTAAAACATTGCTACGTACTAAATAGGTAAGGTCTGGGCCTCATGGTTTCAGGGAAGATGATTTTTTAAGATTTTTCCCCATTATAAGTCTATGGGAGCTAATGACCCCTGGGGCATGGCCAATTTGGACCCAATGCATGGTTGGCAGGATTCATGTATGTGACAACTTAACATTGCTAAATACTAAATATGTAAGCTCTGGGCCTCATGGTATTAGCGAAGAAGATTTTTGAAGGTTCTTTAGCGATATAGTTCTATATAAACAAATGACCCCCTGGGGTTGGGCCAGTTTTGACTCCAGGGGCTTGGTTGGCAGGAGTTATGGGACACTAAACATTGCTACATACTAAATGAATATATAAGCTCTGGGCCTCATGGTTTCAGAGAAGAAGATGTTTTAAGTTTTTCCCATTATAAGTCTATGGGAGCCCGGATGGGGGTTGCAATTTGGATCTCAGGGGCATGGTTGGCAGGGTTTATGTACATAACGACTAACCATTGCTAACCATTGCTACCTACTAAATAATATGTAAGCTCTGGGCCTCTTGATTTCAGATTTTTTTTGAAGGTTCTCAGCTATATAGCCCTATATTAACAAATGACCCCCGGGGGGGCTAGTTTGGACCACATGGGCATGGCTGACAGGATTTGTGCAGGGGACCACTAAACATTGCTACATACTAAATATTTAAGCTCTGGGCCTCATGGTTTCAGAGAAGATTTTCTTAAATATTCACTTCATATGACTATGGGAGCTAATGCCCTTGCCAATTTCGACCCTAGGGGCATGGTTGGCAGGAATTATGTAGGTGACCCCTAACCATTGCTACAAACGAAATATGTAAGCTCTGGGCCTCATGGTTTCAGAGAAGAAAAGTCTTGAAGGTTCTTTAGCTATATAGCCCTATATAAACAAATACTCCCCCCATGGGATGGGGCCAGTTTGGATCCCAGGGCATGGTTGGCAGGATTTACATAGGGGACCACTAAACACTGCTACATGCTAAATATATCAGCTCTGAGCCTCATGATTTCAAAAAAAGAAGGTGTTTTTTTAGTTTTTCTCATCATAACTCTGTGAGAGCTAATGACCCCTGAGGGTGGCAAATTTGGATCCCAGAGGCATGGATGGCAGGATTGATGTACGTGACCACTAACCATTGCTACATACTAAATATGTAAGCTCTGGACCTCATGGTTTCATAGTGGAAAATTTTTGAAGGTTCTTTAGCTATATAGTCCTATATAAAGCAGTGGCCCCTAGGGTGGGGCCAGTTTGGACCCCAGGGAATGGATTGGCAGGAGTGATGTGGGAGACCACAAAACATTGCTAAATACTAAATAAATTATAAGCTCTGGGCGTCATGGTTTCAGAGAAAAAGATTTTTTAAGTTTTTCCCATAATAAGTCTATGGGAGCTTTATGTTGCCATGGCAACCAGAGTTCCAATCTGATCTGCCCTTTAACCTTATGCAGTCAATCCCTCACCCCAACAATGCTACACATAAAAATTGATCAACATTGGGCAGATAGTTTAGGAGGTATGTTTTAATGTGTGGAAGACGACGACAGACTACGGACCAAGGCTATACTATAAGCTCACCTTGACAGATGAGATAAAACCTTAAAGAACATCCCATATTTTAACATGAAATTTCCAATTCCAGTACCTTGACCTCAAGGTCACTGAAGGGGCAATGGTGTAAAACGTAAGACCATTATCTAGCATAAGTGAAAGTATCAACTTAGGCTATCAATATGTTAAAGAGATATGGGTGTTTTAATATAACCTATAACACCCAAAAGGTGGACATGGACGCGGGTGCAAATGCGGAGGCCGACACCGGGGTGACAATAATAGCTCTTACTGAAGGTCGTTCAGGGGAGCTCAAACAATGACTTCTTTCCAGAGGAGTGGGCGGGTGGGGAGGTGGCTGTTAGGCGGGAAGGAGGTATACATGTAATTTGTAAATTTTGAACCAGAAAAGTAAACATTTTACCATTTGTGAATGCAAAAATGTCATGGAGGTCATCACCTAATATCCCAAAGCATGTCCAAGTTATCTGCATATTTAACCCTCTAGTGGATTATCCTTTCAACACATGAAGTATTTAGCAGGGCCACATAGTACAGTCGGTAGCACGTCTGACTCAAGAGCCAGAGGTCCTGAGTTCGATACCCGGTCCGGCTACTTACTTCCGTTTCGCCTTCCGCTGATTCAAGAAGGACAGTTGTCAGTTTATGGCGAAAGTATGTGCACTTAGTACAGCTTAACCGTATAGGAGGTCTAAGCCGGCCTAAGAATAGTGTCGTAAGGTTAACTGGTCATCCCGACATGACCATGGCCGTTACCGTGGACGTGAAGCAACAAAACAACACTCTCAGATGTCCCATCATTTGATATGTAGGAGTTTCATCAAGCTGTTTCTCCTATTGCTCTGTTACAGTCTTCATTTAAAAATATTCATTCTGTTTACTATCTTCATTATCATCCATATTGTCCATCTGAATAGAGGTTATGGTAAAAGCAAAATTTGCACTGGTGGGTGGGGTAAACCAATAGTAATATATTATATGATCGACCGGTTATGCATAATCAGCAAATTTAATGGTAGACAAAAGCTAAAGAACAGCATATAACTGCTTTATCAACGACTTCTATGGATTTAACTTGTCTAGAAATGATGTTTAGAAATGGCTTTCCGACTAAAAGTAGCTGTGCAGTGGTTTAAATCCTTCGAAAACAAGACATATGAAAAATCAGGTTTCGCATTCTCCGATTTTGTCCTACTTTTAGTATGTTAAAAATGTAGGTCTTAGAAGCTTATTACTGCAAAGAAACCTTTTGTTGCAATTTGTTTTAGGTTCTCCCACAATTTGACTGGACTAATGTACTTATAACTGACTCACAAACATTGGCTTATCAGTCAATAATACACTGCTTGAGTTAAAATGTTTCGATTCTGATGCTTTAAAACGATGTAAAGGTATTTTACCTTCAATTTTTCCCATCCTTACCGTTTGCACATGGACAATTTCGCCAATGTTTTTCACTGTTTGCCGGGCTGCGTAGCGCAGTTGGTTGCGCGTCAGACTCAAGAGCTAGAAGTCCCGGGTTCGATACTCGATCCGGCCACTTACTCTCGTTTCCCCTTCCGCTGATTCAAGAAGGACAGTTGTCAGTTACTGGCGAAAGTAAGTGCACTTAGTTCTGGATAACCGCTTACGAGGTCTAAACTTGCCCAGGAATAGTGTGGCTAGGTTAACTGACCGTCCCAACATGACCATAGCTGTTTACCGTGGACGTTAAACAATATCACAACAACAACAACAATCTTCACTGTAACTATACTTCAAGAACGTCATATTGCCTGTGCCAATGACGGGTGGTTGGAGTGGGGAGGTTGTTGCAGAATTGTTGCTTCTATAAACAAAATGTATTAAAATTGAATGTATTGTGTGCCCGGCGAGATAAGATTTTGAGGTAAAGTATTAACTATGTTTCTTCGTAATATAAACAACTGGAGTGGCGAGCTAAAATACAAGACGCCATGATTCATCGGTCGATAACAAACACCCCATGTTACTTACCTCTGGAGCGAAACTAGGGCAACTTAAGGTGATGCTATACACAACTGTTGTTCCAGACTGTATTGGGCACTGTAAGCCATTACCACAGTTGTTGTTGGGAGATACGGGGAAAGGTACAGCGAAACCTCCTATGATACCATGCAGCATATTCTTTGCATGTGTTATCGTTGTGCCTAAACAAAACACATAAAACTACTAGAAATAAATCTTATTTATTTGAGATTGTCCGTTATTCAAGCTCAGTGCCCAGTTGTTCAAAGCATCGTTACCCTAACGAGCTTGTTAAGAGTTCAACTCGTTAAGTGTTTTATGACTTTATAATCAAATACACTGATATTTTTTTTCAAATGTGAGAAACTTTTGCATTTATTGAAAAAAATGAGGTCATTATTTTTTCAACAAAAAGGGTGGCCTATTTGAGATACTATAACAGGTTGTTAGGATCAGGGTTGGATGCACTAGATAGCATATAAGGCATAGATGCTTTTTTTGCGATTCCTGGGGTAGTATAGTATGGCGTTTCAGTGTCCCTTTTAACGTCATCACTTACTACTCAAATGATTCACACCTGGCCCCGAGGTTATAAAACTTTTTACATGCTCAACTCAGCTGGGCATGAAATTTTACCTGCTAATAAATACAGCAAATTACTGATAAATACAATTGAGTATGAAATTTTCTCTTTTCATGAATATGAAAATGCCAACATTAGTTGGCATTTTCATATTTATCAGCAGAGAAATTCTCATGCTCAGCTGAGTTAAGCACGAAATTTTTTTATAGCCTCGGGGCCAGGTTAACTATGTTTTCAAGCTGTTACGAAACGAAAAAGTGCTGAAGAGTCATAATTCCAAAACTAATTGGTCATCGTAGCTAAACTATGACTTTTTTTTCGCTTCATAACAGCTCTTTCTCGTTCGGTAACAGCCGTTGTTTATACATAGTCAACCAGGGGTGTGATTGTCTGCGTCAATAAACGTGGGTTTACACGGCGACGCATGTTGCATGATACGTGTGTCTCGCAACTTCTTTGTCGCAATTAGGTTATGTTTAGACGATTAGACATGTTGCATGCAATTTATTTGTGACATTCAACATATGTCATTCAACATAATAAAGATCCGCGACACGACAAAACCAACAAAGTGGCATGTGCGCCAGCGAAGACCCAGGTCAGCCTGGGCAGCTGCCCAGTCAGATCAGGGTCTTCACAGTCCTCATAGAGCTAGCTTAGATCCTTAGCTACCCTTTCAGCGCAAAGCAACGAATCTGGTCAAACTGGGCGACCTGAGTCTTCGCTAGGCGCACATGCCACTTTGTTGGTTTTCTCGTGTCGTGGCTCAGTTCTGTTTTGGGGGTGTTTAGGGTAGTTCGCCCTTGAGTCGAACACCTTTTGCATTTGTTTGCGCCCTCAGACACTGTCTATTGACCTACTCCGTGTTGTCTATTAACCTACTCCGTGTTTGGGTGATCCAATGGCTAGCGCAGCTTTCCCAGCATTTAATAATTGCAACCATTAAATAGCGATACTTCATGAAATAAGGGCAAACAAGGGGCATTATCCACGTACTCAAATTAGTCTTTAAGTCGACCACACTAGCCCCCAGACTCGAACAGATACATGTAAAAGGGGCGTTCGAAAAGTTTTGCAAATGGCCTCATAACTTTGTTTAAGGGCATGTTGGGTACAACTGCTATGCACATACTGAAAGCACTTTTTTCTTCTTTACAATGATACCAAACACGATACAAAGACACTCTTGTTTATTAACTTACAAAGCAATTTATTAGGTTCCAGTCATACCACTGAGCTAATTTCATATGTAAAATCTTGTCAGTGTTTCTATCTATCTATCTATCTATACTGCCATACGCCCTCGCGGACATTCTAGGCAGGTTGCGCTGTCGAGCCTTACCAAGTATGTTAAAAGATGAGTAAAAAAGTCAAAAAGTATGATAGTGAGTGACAAAGTATGATAGTCAAGGCGACTATTCGGTATTCAAGTCAAATATTGTTGTAAATACAAAACTTATCTTTGTCAACTGCTTGCCCATAGTTGCAAAAAAGACAAAAAAAAAAAAAAAAAAAAAAAAAAAAAAAAGACAAAAAAAAAAAAAAAAAAAAAAAAAAACTTTACATACATTATTTATTCCTTGCAAAGCAATGCGCAGGTCTTATGACGTTATTGAAATCGACGACAACGTCATTCTCGAAAGAATGTAGAGGCTTCATTTTTCGCATTGATTCGAATTTATTGGCGGGTTTTCGTTTACAATGTAAATGTTCTTGCTGACAAGATTTTGAATGCTAAAACACTTGTTTTCATTACAAAATCATTATAACTTTAGTGCAAAGGGAGAATTTGCTACTACATGAAATACGGTTATTTCATATTCACGGAACAGCGTGGATCCTGGATCAAATATGATTTTCGCGATATTGCTGCATTGCCTGAGCATTGAACAAAGACAAAAATCAAAGTACAGAAAGTACTGAAAGGCGGGCATTTTATTCAAATGGTTTAGAGGAGACGTTTTGAAAAAGTTAACGCGCAGACATATAATGGATGATGACAGAGGCACACCATTCCATTAGCTAGCTTTTCGGGATGAAATTTAGATAAAATCCTTGAAAACAGTAGGGCTTTGTCAAATACATGTATTTAGATTATTTTATTGAATACCAGAAATCACAATTGTTAAGCAAAGAAAAAAGGTTCTAAAAAGTAGGGGTGCTATTGTGATTGGTTTCAGTTTTGAATTGAATGGATGGAAGAAATGGTGCTGGCATTTTCCTTCATCCTTGTTACTTGTTCAATAAACGTTGCCTTATCTTCGCAATAGTAACACGGTCAAGGTTTGAATCATATTTGAGACAAACTTCTTCTCGACTGTAGACGGTGCTCCATTACAAATTTCAGCAGTAATTGATTTTGACGACATTGTCAGAGTCCCTATTTAATATCTGTATTGTTGAAAATGAAGTTTGTTATTCTTAATAGTAGCAAGGGTGCAGGCATGTGCATTCACCCTTTTGTTTTATTCATGGGACTCAACATACCACAAGGTGAGCATTAGGAAGAAATACAGGAAATACATCTGTAAGATATATAATGATGACTGTTGTCTTTTTCTTGTTCAGTTAGATTAGTCAGACAAGATGAAAGTCGTAACAACACTGCCTAGCGGCCACAACCTAGTACCCTCATCCTTAATGGCTCTTTAGTACAATCAGTCGGCTTCAGCTATGCTTTGCATAGCACAGCAGATCTTTGCTTTGGATTCTTTTTTTAAAGAAGCCAACTTGTATTCACCCATCGGCGATACTTACACGCGTTGATCGCTGGGATAAACATTTATATTTAACAGTCGCAAACTGAAGCTTTTTTATTTTCGATTTGAATAAATCAACATCGATTATGACGAATCATTCTGCCTTGTTCAATGGGCTTGATTTTCGAAATTATACAGAAATATCAGAACTATTTTCTCTGTTTCAAAATGTAGAGCGCGTAGCGTAGGCTTACAAAAACATAGATATGAAAACCGTTTTGACAACCGTAGCTATAGACGGGCTTACAGCCCGCCTAAAAATGAAAGACTGCTCATATATGAATTACGGCCTACTAAAGTAAAATTCTGCAGTGCCTTTAGGGTATACTGCTTTCAAAGAAATTAAAAATGCGTCCTTTGATAAAAAAAAAATACCGAAATTGTCATAAAATGGAACAGTTTGGTATGACACTGATTTAAATCAACCGGAACACCGCTCGGCCAATTCCGTGAATCACGAAATTGGCCGAGCGGTGCTCTGATTGTGAATATGATGCAGATGGAATAGCAAACAGTGAACATACATGTATCTGTTTTCATACTTGGAATTTTACGTTACGATCGACCGTGGTTTTCTTCGGACGGATAATACGAGGGGTGATCTTAAAATAATGGAAACTAGCATTTATTTCATTAGCTATGTATCAAAACAGTATTTCAAATATATAATACTTTAGAAGCAAGCATATGACATATAATTAAGTCCTAAAAAGCTGTCTAGGAATATCGTTACCACGGCAACGATGTCTTAAACTTATAAGGGTTTAGTCTCTAAATTTTTGAATATTTTCATATATATTTGCTGCTGATTAGTAACTAAGAATGGATAAAAGTTTGTGATGGTGTGATGGCTTGATGCAAGTCTCAGACACTAAAAGAAATATATAGTTTTTCATGACTTGCTCTCAAGCCCGGCAGAAATACAGACCGTGAAAAATATTTGATCGAGCGATATTTGACATTTTCCGCTGATTTTAAGCCGGAGGACCAGAATTGTGACGTCACTGCACTTTAACAAGCGGGGTCTTGGGAGAATGGTATAGTAGAAAGAATCAAAATTATCCTGTACTTCATAACCGATTAATTATCTTTAGCATAAATCTGGCAATTACGAAATAAAATGGCAAACTCACTAAAAATAGATTATTTTAACCCCTGCTTTAGCTTTAATTGCTGCCAGATTTCTGAAGGTTTTCATCAACAATCATTATATGTGTGTTTCTAAAGCCAACCCCTAACTTAAACGGAAGGTGTTGCTAAATGTCCAATTTCTCTTTACGTATCGCACGTAATAAGCATAATACAAGCACCTACTTACCAAAATGACGTCGAAAAAAATCACACGCGGTACCCGGCATGAACGTGACGTCATATCAGCCCGTCCAGATAGAAATCGACTTTATGACATAAAAAATCGATTTTTAGGTTTTCTTTTATCTGAATGCGCATACCATTTTAGAACAAAAAGGTAAAATTCGTTTGAAGTTATCTAGATTATTAAGAATGTTATGGCAGTTTTAAACACACTGGTATCAAATGAAATTTGCCAGAATTGATAACGTTATGTGACGTCACGTTACACTGTTAGGGATAACGCCATTATCAATGTTTTCCCTTGAAACGCATATCACTATTATCAACGTTAGTTTAAACATATTTTATTTCAACAATATCATACATATACACAGAAATGATATACATGATCAGTAGGATTAGAACGAAAGCGTATGCTTATTTAGTTCTTCTCCTTGAAATGGATACAGTTTTCACAAATAATGGCGGACAAAACTGTATGTACTGTTGTTGACAAATAACTATGTTATTAACATTAAAATGTTGACGTTAGCAAATTTATAAAGCATAATACATGTAACCGCAAGACGAAAATGGAAAAAATAGAAGATTTTGGTAGCAGAAAAGAAAAATAGGAAAATAGGAAGCCGTGGGTTGGTTGGAAGGGATTTGGAATTGTCAGTTAACCTACTTGGAAATGATAGCACTGGTGCTGGATGGCGTAGATTATTCTGTCGGTGTATGTTGTTTGAAACGCTTTGTATCGTTTATATATTTTTGAACAGCTTCAAATATAATGATATTTGTCTGCAGTGATAACATACTATTTCCATATAGTAGAACTTGAAGTGTAACTGAGGTCTGCTGAGAAACTGTATTGATAAGTTCTGCCCTTTGGTCACGATACAAATGACAGGACATAAGATAATGATCAGTATTTTCAATATCACCACAACGGCACAAAGGAGACTCTGATATATGTTTCAGAAACAGATCGTAATTCAATGAGCTACATTTAGTACGTAATCTTGCATGTAAGATCTGGAGTTTTCTGTTACCGGTATAGTAATACTTTGGAACTAAGTAATTGCGTTCCTTAAGTCGACATTTGAAGTTGTTCACCGAGGTGCTGTTTCTAACGTCTAACGATAACTATTCCACTCTCTTATAACGGACGGAAGAAAAGAATTGAAATATTGAGTAGTTCGACAGACAATCGTCTGAATATCGCTGGAATTACGTAAGTTGTATGACGAGACGCTGTTTACAGAGGGAGGAATTAAAGACGAGAGATAGGTAGGTGATAGGCCATTTACCATTTTGTAAAAGAGAATTAGTTTACTTTTCCTTCGTCGTTCTTCCAAAGTTTCCCATTTTGTATCTTCATAAAGAGCTTGTAATGAAACCAATTTCGTAGTCCCAGTAACTATTCTCGCTGCTTCAGTTTGTATTTTGTCAAGTTCTACTTTTTCATACTGTGTGCAATTGTCCCAAACAACGCTTGCATATTCTAAAAGAGGTCTGATAAAGGTAAAGAAGATTATTTCAAGTGACTTTCTATCTATTTCAAATTTAAGCTTACGCATTATATTTATTCTTTTCCATGCCTTCTCTTTAACAAAGTCTATATGTTTATGCCATGTGCAGTCATTGGAAAGGTAAATGCCAAGGTGTTTATGAGAATCAGTTTCATTGATTTGTTGATTATTCATAAAGAGAGGAGGATGAATCGGCCTGTTTAGTTTACGAGTTATAACGAGAGATTCAGTTTTAACAGGGTTGAAAGAGACAAGCCATCTCTTCGCCCATGAAAGTATTTTGTCTATATCCATATTAAGTAGCTCTGCTGCGGTATCAGGATTGTCAACTACCATATACAAACTAGTATCATCCGCAAAAAGACGAATATTTGATCCGATGTCTACTACAATGTCGTTAATGAACAATAAGAAAAGAAGCGGTCCTAATATCGACCCTTGCGGGACTCCAGCCCTGATATTATTCCAGTTTGACTGAACACCTGGAAGTACAACTCTTTGCCTTCTATCTGTAAGATATGAACGGAACCATGTAAGTAAACTACCTGTAATCCCAGCTGCTTCAAGCTTCAGTAAAAGACCTTCGTGCCAAACACGATCAAACGCCTTGCTTACGTCACAAAATATTACTCGAACTTCCTTCCCAGAATCGAGAGCCTGACAAAAGGTATTATAAAGGTAAGTTAGCTGATTGACAGTAGAATCGCCAGGGATAAAGCCAGACTGCAAAGAGGTAAGTATATTATTGTTATAAAGATGATTATAGAAATGCTTAAATACAGCTCTCTCAAAAGATTTCTCCGGATTACATAAAAGAGAAACAGGACGGTAGTTTGAAGGATCTGACCGGTCTCCACTCTTATGAATAGGACAGACATGTGACACTTTCCAGCAAGTCGGAAAGTTACCTGTTCGCAGCGATTGGTTAAAGAGAGAACAAAAAGGTTCGGATAGTTCAGCAGCCAATTCACGGAGAATACGATTATTAATACCATCAGGGCCTGCAGCTTTACCGATAGGAAGAGATTTAAGAACAGTTTCAACTTCAGATGGAGTAAGCTGTAGAGAACTGAAATCGGACTGAACTTCATATCGATCAATAACTGGTAATTCGACATTCGTATCATCTACTATGGTCTGATCTCTGAAAAAATCATTCAGTACATTAGCCTTTTCAAGTTCATCCGAGACAATGATGCCATTTTTTTTCAAGCGGGGGAACCGAACGTTTGGAATTAGGGGATATAACACTTTTAAGGGTGGTCCACCAATCCTTTGAGGATAAAGTTTCCGATTTCAATTTATTTGCAATTCTTTCATTAGACATTGTTTTTGATTCTCTAATTAGTTTAGTAACCTTATTTCTAAGCTGTCTAAATTTATGCCAGTGCCAATGGAGATCTGTGCGCTTCGCTTTTCTATAAGCTCGTTTCCGTCTACGAATAAAGAATTTTATGTGTGAAGTCATCCAGGATGGTTCACAGGGTCTTATACGAGTCATCCTGTTAGGAATACATTCTTTAGCAATATCAGTTATATGATTCGTAATGCCCAGAGCGTGTTTATTTACATCTGTGTCATAAAAGCTCCCCCCAACCAGTCAATGAAGCTTTCTGTTTCAGAAGATTATAATCACCACGGTCGTAGGACCATGTCAGACGTACATATGATTTACCCCTTGGTTTGCTAAAGTTAAAGATACCAAATATTGGGCAATGGTATCTCAGATCCTGACTCAAAAATGGATCTCCGTCTCCACTGAAGATAAGATGGTTATCGTTGCTAGAAAGTATAATATCGAGTAAAGAGGATGAGTGCTCTGTAATGTGAGTTGGCTGGTTTATAGTTTGACTTAAAGAGAATTCTTCACAGAGGGTTTTAATTTTAACTGATAATTGTGCGCTAAGCATGTTGTAATTGAAATCCCCGGTTACAACAATATCCTGAATACCTGTGTCGACAGCAAGGTGAATTGAGTCCTCAATAGATGTAAAGTATGCGGAGTCTGAATTAGGTGGCCTATAAAACAAACCAAAAAGAATATGTTTATGTTTAAGCGTAAGTTCTATCCATAAACATTCGATACCAACAGGCTGTAGGTCGCGACGTCTTATATAATGAATTGCTTCTTTGACATATATCATAACTCCACCATGATGATCTCCGGCTCGGTCTTTGCGTTCAGGAATTTGATATGAATGTAAGGAAATATTATCGTCAGTTACAGCTTGACTGAGCCAAGTTTCAGAGAAAGCTAATATGTCAAAGTCATATAGTTCCGTTAGAAGAACATCCAGCTTCGGGACTACACTTTGTACATTATAATGTACAAATGATAAGTGACGAGATAGACTAACCGAACTTAGAGTAGATGCCATAGACCCTAAAGAAGTGTCCGATGAAATAGACGATGGGCCTGGATTAGGATGTACATTCCCTGATCGCAGGAGGAGTAAAACAATAAGCCATGAAACCGCGAGCACTGAATAGAAGACGATAGAAGAGAAATAAACGAATTCACAGTTGGATCTGTAGCCTCTACCAGGCAAGGCATGCCGTAAGCAATAGTGCTTTGTACATTTGTAAGGTAAAACATTATTTTGCTTAATAGCCAAACTTACAGATAAGCATTGTTCAGCATTGAAATGAAGCCAAATGATTTCCATCATGTTTACAAGTAGGAAGAAATTATGCTGACTTTTGTAAATGCGCATAGCGAAGCTTGGTCTCTTTATATGATAGTTCATGAAATTGCAAGCAAAAAATACAAAAACAGCTCAGACTTCGTCATGCGCATTTGTAGAATGTATGAACAGCACAAAAAGTTTATGCGAACAAGTACTGGTAAGCGTACGATATTCCACATGTTAGACCTTCCAACCACTCCACGGCTTAACATGAAAAATAGATAATACATACAAGCAAACAAGCAAAGAAAAACAAACCAAAAATACAAAATAGGAATCCAAAACATTACTACAAGATATTCTAATGGAGGTTTCAAGACAGCAGTTGCAAATGCTAGTTTAATGTTGTTGATGTACTTAAGCAAGAAATACAATAAACATGTTCTTGCAGTGAGACGACTTACAGATATAGCACCAACCAAGGCTCAATATTCTCCATCCTGGGCCCGGTTGTTCAAAACCAACGATGTCGTTAGCTTTCCGAGATGGTAAAATCTCCAACATTAATATCTCAAACAACGCTAAAAGGCCCCTTGATGAAAAAATGTGAGAAGCTTTCGCTTTGCTAAAGCTGCACACATTTTTCCAACCGAAAAGTCAGTGTATTTGGCTACAAATTCGTAAGCACTTAACCAGTTGACCCTTTAACGAGCTCGTCAAGCCAACGATGCTTTGAGCAACTGGGCCGTGGTCTACGTAAGCTGACATTCTTAACAAAGTGAAACGCTTATAAGTTACATTAGGCTAAATAACATCGATTCAGCTATTTAAATACCAATTCTACCGGGTACACAACGATGAACCAACACCGCATCAACGTTGATTCAACGTCATGACGTTGATCCAACGCTGACTCAACATTGGGCCAACGCTGTGGGCCGAGTAGTCTTCCCTGAACTACAAAGCTACAATGTATGTTAAAGAAAAGATAAAGTTCTATATTATATACCGCAAACAGAAGTAGAATTTTCGGATATAGTTATGTTATTCGTATCCGCAAAAGACAGCTATTACAGAGAAATCTTAGTTTCAACCAAAGGCAACCGGGCACGCCATGTTTTTATCATTTTTACACTGAAAGCAACTTTTGCAACTCCCTATATGCCTTCACAAGACGGGACCGACTCGCTAAGAAAAAAAATACTCCTAGGGGGGTGAATTCTTCCTTCGCTGAGACGGGAGACAAGACTAAGAATGACCAAGTAGCTCTACTAGAGGTGTACCCAACTACCTTGAGTTCAGACACAATTCATAGTAATTTAATATATACAGCAGTCATGAATAATGAAATACGTTTGACAAGTTCTGCCTACTCAATCTGCATCACTCTTAAGTCACTAAATTTGAGCACATTCAACTGCAGTACCCGTACTGTCCTCATTGAGGTATAGTTTGACAGAATGTGGCGCATATATACTATTTTGGTATTGTCTTGTATTTTCTAAGAGAAAAACAATACTGAACTACATTAACACGTGTTTGTAGACAAGTAACCCAACTGGCACAAAACGCCGATTCAACATCGAATCAACGCTGATTCAACGTCATGACACTGAACCAACGCTGACTCAATGCCGATGAAACAACGCGTATCCGCCGGGGTGACCTGCATTCAAACAGATAGCCAGTGCAACCGAGCTGGCTACCCATACAAGTACAATCGTACAATGACCAATCGCATCTATTTATCGATTAAGCAGCTATATCATTCCGCCTCACCTGAAAACTGGCCACAGATTTGCAAAGCCACATCGCCAAATGTTTACAAAGAAGTCATGGATACTAAGGCAGAGTTTCTCAAACATGGTAAAATGCAAAAAAAGGTACGCTTATAAAAAAAAAAAAAAAAAAAAAAACGGCAGTTCTCGAGCAAGACTGACACAGTAGTGTTTGGGAATAACAGCAACTATAAGTAGAGACCAGATTTGACCCGTTAATGCCAAGCAAGCGTCTATAAGACAAAGGCAAACAACGCAAACCAAGATCAGACGCCGTCTGCTCAGGGTCTACACTATTTGCATACGCCAAAGGGAATTTGTCCTTAACCATCAATAGGTACTCATAGTGGGGACACTGACTTTTACTGTACTAATATATACTAGGTCTAAAAAGTTCCTATACATAAAATTTCTTCTGTTGCTATGGCAATAGTAGAAATTAAGAACACATATAGTTTACTAATTTCAAAAGAGTATCCATTTGCCTATTACACAAACTTATTTGTTTTGGTTTCCTAAGATTACACATGCTACAAGGGTCGTTTGAATATGCAAGGGGTAATTTTTCATTTTCACAGAGTAACATCATTAAAATTGCTGAAGTTCACAGTTTTTAAAATTTGTTTGTGAATAATGATTCCCCAGAAAATGCGTTCCATACACTAGAGCAAGGCCTTAGGTAAGGCTACTTGCCAAAGAAATAAAAATTTTACCGCTTCTGATACGAGAATTTGAACCACAAGTCAGGGTACTGTGATTCCTTTAAAGACTGTTTAAATGCCACTTTCAGTGGGATTTCCATAGGAAATCGAAATCGTAATGGCTAGCGGGCGTGTAAAATCTTTCCAATTTTGTGATTATGCCATGAAAACAATGACATAACAAAAATGTTTATGAAGGAACTTGAAAAAAGACCGACAGGTACAGTAATAATGACGCCTTGAAAATCGCTATATATTTAATTAAAAGGGAGATAACCTGAGAATTTCAAGAATTTAAACCTCGCTTGTAAAGCCTGAGTGCAAGATATTAAACATTTTAAGTGTTTTTCTAACTTCCTGCATTAAGGACTTTTCTGCGCAATGCAAAATTTATTCCTGTGCATGCGCAGAAATGAGATGCATTCCAATTGACTCCTATCGAATATTGCCAGATAGCTCTAATGTGGAAAAGTATGGGTTGACGATTTTCTGGGCATTTTGTTCTTTGGCGTCTCCCCAAACATACATGAGCCTCAATTAATTCCAATATGCACTTAGTTCCTTGAAAATATGGCCGATAATTGGTATCGTTACTTTTTTGACCGAGTATAGAATTAAGTAACACATAGTAATAAAATTGTTATCTGTTCACTAATTATGATATATAAACAGTACGCTACTAGAGCTAGCAATAAGCTGACAAGAACAGGTCCTCACTTTATTATGATTAAACTTCTAAGTGTGTGCTCGTAGTGGGAACCAGGATCAGTCTGCAAAGTGATAGCTCCAAGCGGCATAACTGGCTTAAACATATATTTCCAAGTGTAAAACACAATAAAATAGTTTTCTGTTCTGTTCACTATTAATGATACATAAACAGTACGCTACTAGAGCTAGCAATAAGCTGACAAGAACAGGTCCTCACTTTAATATGATTAAATTTCTAAGTGTGTGCTCATAGTGGGAACCAGGACCAGTCTGCAAAGTGATAGCTCCAAGCAGCATAACTGGCTTAAACATATTTTTCCAAATGTAGGTAGAGAGTATAGTTTTCGGCCCAGACACCTAATGCAGCAAGAAAAGGCCCTCACTTGAACTTCAATAATTAATTATGTAGGCACTAAATATGGAGGCAAGGACCAGCCAGCAAACTAACAGCTCTTTTCAAAATAATCGACTTGAGTATATTTGAATATATTTCAGTTTCATTCATGTTTTATGTATGTTTTAAGTAAGACAGAGTAAATTTATATGTAGTATTGTCAGCAGCGGGTGCTCAACCTAGCATCAATGTGAATATACGTAGTATGGCTCCAATAAGTATACATAAGTTTAAATTAAAGTAGGCTCCAGAAAAGGAGGTAGGCCCGGATAGCAACACCGCAAACTCCTTTACACCCACAGGGGCACACAAGGACACATGGCGCTGTTCCACATCCAGAATTATCCAGATGAAGGACAACGACTCGCATCCTCATGGATAACAAAAACAGAAACCACCTAAAATTTCTCTTTTTCTGGAGCCCTAAAATGTGCAATATGTACAGTCGCATGCCAAAGTTACATGCCATAGTTTATTTCACAACACATAACTACTGCATGGGCACACCCGGTTTCGGTGGGAAATGGATGGTAAGAAGATCATTAGCACTGCTAAGTCTGTGCACAACATCGTCATAGTCCCTTATGAGGATATTTCCATCAGAGGACCACGCTCCTTTAGCACGGTCAGCCTTAACTAATCTGCGAGCTTCATATAGCACCTTACTTCTGTGTTGAGTTAAGTCCTCGTTAAGGAAAGTCCTTTCATAACCTTTGTCCTTAAGCGCAACCCGCATCTTGTACAAATTTTGGCGGGCCCTGTATGAAGTATCAACGTTACACACAGCAAACACATGTAAACAGTATGCGTAAATTTTCCCGTAACACAGCTCTAGACTTTGGTCCCGCCCTGGGACATGCCTCTTGAGATTGGTAGAAAAGATGGAAGGCTTTGAGCCAGGTGCCATACCAAGTATGATCTCTTTACCTCGAAAGGTAATCAAGAAATATATTTTCCGAATAGCAGCTTTAACAAGACATAAACTTCGGACATAATTAAGTACTGCCGTTCGCACGTACGGACAATCCCGAAACTTAATACCTCCGGTGCTCCTTTGGCTTTGAGAGCATAAAGCCAAAAAATAAAAATAAATAAATAAATAAATAAAACTCTTGAAAATATCTTTAATTTTTTTTAAATACTTCAGCTGTTTCTAAGATGAGTAAGCAATTAGCTGAAAGTTTGTCATTTTCTTTTCTAATAAAACAAAGAATTTGTTTCTGTGCACTGTAAAAAAAAAAAATACGTAGATTTTATGGTAAAATACCTGGCAACCAACTGCCTGTAGATCATTTTTTTGAAATTACGATATGGTAGAATTTTGTTAAAGCTCGAAAATACCTTTATAGTGTTGAAGGGCTATAGATCCAAAACAATTTCTGTCTTATTCTACTCTACTCTGCGTGTTGATTCCTCCTAATGTTTACGGGCGCCCATAAGATTAACGGGAAATGGACTGACAACTGGTTTCCAGATATTCTACCGTAAAATCTACGGATGTTTTTTTACGAGGGTTGTTCAGAAAGTTCTGATTCTCGCCGAATAACTTTGTTTAGCGGCATGCTGGGGGCAATTGCTTTGCATGTATTGAAAGCACTACATTTTGCCTTTACAGTGATACCAAACACTATACAAAGATACATTTTCTTATTCAGGTACAACATGTTTTATTAGGCCCCAGTCATACCACTGGGTTAAAGTAATATGTGAATTTATTTTCAGTGCGTCATTCAAGTAAAAAATCATCGTAAATACAAAATGAATTTTAGTCAGCTGTTTGTCAGTCGTTGCCGTCAATATCCATTTAAAAATTAGAGGGGAAGCGAACGTTTCCAATTCATTCCTTGCAAAGCAATGCGCAGTTCTAATGACGTTATTGAAATCGACGTCAACGTCATTTTCTAAGGCTGTGACAACTTCGTTTTTTAAATTTATTTTAATTATTCGACAATTTCGAATTGGGCCATGCAAAAGGTTTTTCTGACAAGATTTTGAATGCTAAGGCATTTGTTTTCGTTTAAAAAAATGATGACGTTAGCAGACAGGGGGAATTTGCTACCACATAACATGCAGATAATCCGAATTCAAGGGGCAGTATGGAACCTAGATTAAATATAATGTCTGCGATATTTACAGGACACGGTTGCCTAGGGTTTGTGTTTAGGTAGCCATGACGAAAAAAAATTAAAGACTGCTTATATGTGAACTATGACCTTCTAAAGTAAAAATTCGCAGTGGCTGTAGGGTATACCTCTTTCAAAGACGTTCAAAAATATGTCCTTTTAAAAATATACACTGCGTTTGCACATTTGTCCTGGCATATTACATCTTTATAAAGTTTCGCTACCAGACGTTCTGTATTTATGATGCTTATCAAAATATGACACCACGATCAGAACTTTCTGAACATCCCTCGTACAGTGTGCAAGAGTCCTTTAACTTTAAGAGTAGACCGCATTTTAGAGGAGCTACATCGTCCGAGGAAGCAAAAAAGAAAGTCACAAAAGTTGCTTCCCTTTGTAAAAATGGAGGGAAAACATTGACATGTACCATACGCCACATCACAAGAAATATCACTTCTGCTTTGGAGCATCTGTTCACCCTACAATTTACCAGGCCCAAAGGCCGAGATTATATATATATGCAACTAGTTGATGCAAAGGCTGAGTTTATTTGCATACAAATGATTGCATGCATGTTCTATTAAAGCCTCCATATTCATCAGTTGTTAAATCGCCTAAACATAAATTGTTTTGAAAAGCAGCTCAACCTTCATGATCATGATTGGTGACAAAATGTGGGTTGATGAGCATATACTAAGCCAGATAACTGGCAAAAAGTAAAGAGAACATAATTTTGAAAACTGTCTAAGTGCTCAGCAAAACACAATTTCTTGTTCTAGTTTCCCGTCCAGCAGTGCAATATAAACCAGGGTAAGACAATAAATTGGGTTCCATTCTTGTACGTTGTATTTTTACCATTTTGTTCAAGCTTAAACACTCGAAAGGAGGTCATTTTAGATGCCAACTTAAAACACTCAAATAATATTTCAACCATTTTTATGTGAAACTCAATGATGTTTTATTACAAGTTCATCCCCGTCCGCTTTTCCACATCCGCACCTATGCCAGCTTTTGCTTAAAACGAATGTGTTGGTCATATAGGCGTCTCTTTAGAAATGGGACGTGATCTTATATTTTCTGTGTCCGTAACAAAAATAAAATCGTCACTATGGCATCAGGTATGGACTTTGGGTTACCAAACCGCGGAAAAGCAAACAAATCACAATTTCAAACGAAAGTGAAATATCATTTTTTTATTTTTAATTTGTTAATTTTTTAGAGAGGCGCCGTGGTCGATGGTAGAGTGACTGGGCTTTGGCGGAGAAAGTCGCCGGAAGGTCGTGAGTTCTAATTTATTTTGTAAAATATAATCCACCAAACACCAACAATATAAACAAGGAAAAAAAAATAAAAATTAAAAAATATATAAGCTTAAGAAAAAAAGCCATTCGGACTTATGACTTAAACTCGCAATTTTCATCTCATTGGACAAGGAATTATAAGTAGAGCAAAACGGCTCAGGATCTCCGAAAACTGTGTTAAAATTGGAAAGCGTTTTTTCTTCCACCACTCGTAGACATTAAGATTCAGACGACACTTCTTTATGCCGCCCTTTGCCGTCTGTCACCCGGCATTCAACGTCAGCGCTGACAGGCAGGGGAGGAGTGATTGATTGATTGTTTTGGGTTTAACGGCCCTTTGAGAGAGTAGTAAGTCTATATCGGGCCGTCTCCCAGACAGAAGAGGGATAAAGAAATGATAGACGAGAGAAAAATGTCGAAAAAAAAAAAAAAAAAAAAAAAAAAAAAAAGACACCCGCACCTACTGCAGGCACAATAGGCCCTTGCCCTACAATGTTTCAAATCAGAAGGACGTCCCGCTAATGGAGGTTTCAAATCAGAAGGACGTCCCGGCACTGGAGGAGAGGAAAACGTCGTATTGCAAATTTACCTTCGACCTGGCAGTCTGTGGTATAGAAAACAAAGCGGTGCATGAACACTTGAAGTTGCCTTTTCACAAGATTTTATCTACATTTAGTTTGTTGTCTTGCACTTCAGGCTGCAAACTGTCAACAATGTCAGTGAATGCATGAATACGCTAACGATATTTGTAGGCCTATACAGTACTGGCAGCGCAAAACCGTACACACGCTTCGCAAGAAATTCGCGTTCGAAACGCGCTCGAAACGCGTTTTTACGAACGCGTTTTTGCGATTAAGAAACGCGTTTTCGAAAGAACCAATCGAGTTGCTCCGCAAAATCGCGAAAATCGCGTGTGTACGCGAAAATCGTTTCAGCCAATCAGAACAGCGATATAAGTTCGCGTTTGTTCGTCGCTTCGCGTTCGCACGCGTTTGCTGTTTAGACCAATGAAAAGTGCGTTTGCCAAACGCGTGTGGATCGCATATAGCCTGGTTCCCGGCCTCCTTTATACTTTTGTCCAATGAACTGAATACCAGCTATACAGGTAAATAGTGAAAGTAGGATTTGCGTTTTTTAATTATTTGACGAAATATATGTATGTTGTTCATACTCTGGTCTAAAGACACATTCGCACTTAATGCTGTTGATTTTATTATTCCTATAACCCGATGGCCTAAAACTATTTTCTTTTATTTTCTTAAATGAGAAGAATAATAAAGTTGACTTACGGGGTATGTGAAGAGGTTATCGGATGGAAACACACAGAGAGAGAGAGAGAGAGAGAGAGAGAGAGAGAGAGAGAGAGAGAGATGAAGAGAAGGAGAGTTTTCTAACAACTTAGATTATATAAATTTCCTGGAATTTCGTCACATCTTTTTATTCATATATATGTTTTTTCTTCTTCTGCTCCTGTACATTGCAGGGGTCGTCCCTAAAATACCTAACTTAAAATACCTAACCTAACATAACATAACACAATACATAGCACTAATTTACCTAACCTAACCTTATTTATACCTAACCTAACACACTAATTTACCTAACAATAATAAATTAGGTAAATTAGTGCTTCAGAAAAGACCACATTCTGGCGATCAGGATTATACAGAGAGTCAGACTGTGCAAGTAACCCATTCCCCAGAAAAGAATCCAGAAACTGATGATCTGAGAAGAGATGTAAGATTCTCTGAGGAAGTCTGGATTCATCAAGGCAAAACATACTCATGTAATATTAACATCAGAGACAAAGACAGAATCATTGGTAAAGAAGATGATGGCTGGCTAAATGACACTATCATTGATGCTAGTATGCAACTCTTACACCTACAGTTTCCAGAAATAGGTGGTCTACAATCATTTTTGAATGCAGCATACAATAAGTTCAAGTCAGAATCCAAACTACTGATACAAATAATGAACACTGACCCAAATGGAAGTGGAGTTCATTGGTTTGTATTTTCTACATTAGGGGCTCCGCCAGGCAATGTTAACATTTATGATAGCTCTCCAAATCCTGGGAATCCTACCTCTGATGTAGAAAATGCAATAGCCAAACTTGTCCACACTGATGAAGCTATGCTGACACTCAAATTCATGGGTTGTGACCGACAAACCAATAATAGGGATTGTGGTCTGTTTTCCATAGCAAATGCATCTGAACTGGCATTTAAAGGGGATCCTGGAACAGTAAAGTATGCCAATGGAGATATTTTACGTTTCCATCTGATTGAATGCTTGGAAAAAAGATCCATTAGCATCTTGCCAAGAGTAGGTATATTAGACCCAAGGACCCAGCATTGTCTAGTTATGAAGGTCCCTGTGTTTTGCACTTGTAGGATGCCGGAGGACAATGAACTATATTTTAGTTGTCTTTCGTGTAAAATTGGTTTCATACAGCATGCCAGGGTCTATCACATTTAACAAGGGCACAAGTCAAAAAGTCAAGAAATATATACTGTATACGGTGCTCACTTAAGAGTAGGAAAAATAAAAAGTAATTCATTGTGCTTACTTCTTTGTTGATAATTCTGATCTTATCCAACCTAACCTCCCCTAACTTGACCTAACATTATCTAACCGTTGCCCACCTAACATAATCTTACCTCACCTAACCAATGCTGACCTGACCTAACCTTACCTAACTTGACCTAACTTTACCTAACCAATGCCCACCTAGCCTAATCTAATCAATGCTAACCTTACCTAACTTGGCCTAACTTTACCTATACCTAACCAATGCCCACCTAACCTAACCTTACCTTACCTAACCTAAGCTAACCAATGTCAACCTAACCTAACATTACCTAACTTGACCTAACCAATGCCCACCTAACCTAACCTAATCTAACCAATCTAACCAATGTCAACCTAACCTAACATGACCTAACTTTACCTAACCAATGCCCACCTAACCTAACCTTACCTAATCTAACCAATGCCCACATAACCTAACCTAACCTAACCTTAAGCCCAACATAGCCTAATCAATGCCTACCTAATACCAAAATAATGCAATATTCAGGTATGGTATTAAAAGTAGGTAACAATGACCTAACTTGACCTAACCTAACTTGACCTAACCTAACTTGACCTAACATAACATAACATAAAGTTAGGTTAGGTATTATGAGTTAGGTATTTTAGTGTTCAGCCATTGCAGGGCTTCTCAGCGTAACGCACTGGGGGGGGGGGGGGGGGGTTGGTCTGTGAAAGCGGAAGGATTTTGACCCAAAGAATCCGAACCCTTTCAAAATCGTTGTCATTCAAACATCACTTGAATCTCATGTATAATAACGGTCGTAGGCGCAAAACTACCAATTCAGGGATCGCAGGTTCGGTCTTCCGCTTCTCCGGTCCTTTGGAGGGACTTTCAACTGAGGTCCCGTTCTGTCCGTATGAGCTTTATGTTGGTAGTGTTGTTAAGGTATGCTTTATGTTGGTAGGATTCGGTTACTAAGTTCACTTCTTCTGTCAGGGCTAGGGACTAGTTTCCCTGATCAAAAGGTCTTAAAGTCTGAGTAAATGATTGTCTTTGGACCCATCAAACTTCAGTTGTAACAGGCGGGCGGAAAATACAGAAGAAGAAAGTTCGGTATTTTGACGCCTGCTTTCCGGAACGGAAATGTCGGTGATTTGCTGTCCTCGGTGCCAAAAGACAACCAACGACGACTGAAATCAGATGAAAACTCCAAAGAAATTGTCATGTATTTTTATTTCTGACCGAAATGGTGTGTAAAGATTAAACGCTTCATGTGAAGGCTTACCGATATTCTTTACATATTCTCTGTCTTCTTCCTTTTGTTGAAATCTGGACGATTCTGAACCGTAGTGTTATTATTTCGATTGGACCTATTGTTCGGATTTCGCAAACTCGTGCATTATTAAGGGAACTCTCGTTAGTTACAAGTACATGTATTAGCTTTTTCAAAACTAGGAATGCAGCAATTACCCTGGCTGAAGAATAGAAAAGAAAGTCTAGCCGACCACTATTTGATTTATTTCCCTACAGATGATGCATGGACTAGCATGTCCCTTTAAGTTTCATACCCCAGGGGCAGGGGTGCAGCCAGACCTCAGAGCTTGTTGAGGCAAACATTTTCAATATTGAGATTTATAGCTAAATACATACACCTCTATGGAAGCGGGTTCATAGAATAACCGAAAAACACAGAAATACCGGAAAGCACCTGAATAGACAGACCCGACCAGTACGCGGACACTACCAGTATGCGGACACTTTTGTGTTTGGCGTCTCATAAATTCTAAGATACTTCTTTAAATTCAACCGACTTAGTAACATTTTTTCAAGGCGCCATTTCTTTATCTTTTTGTCATTCACTTTTACACTTACACAACACAGTTCGCATTTGCAGGGCTGATGCAGCCCGGTATCACAATCAATGCTTCAGTTTGCCTGTGCCAAACACGCAAACAGGCAAAGCAAACAGCCATGTGTCAATATGAAATTAGAACAGCCATTTAAGTTGTTATTACATTTTTGTTAACTACACGTATCAATAATTTAATTAGAATTGCAGCGTATAAATGTCATCTCAGTTTTCTCAGATTTTAAGGTGTCCGCGTACTGGTATAAGTCTGTTTGATACAGCAAATAGCATGACCTCAACAGCGTTATGTTGAGCATGCCCAGATGAATTTTTTTCTTGTGTTCCTTTTGTCTTTATTTAGCACAATGATTTTCCTAAAATTGCATGCCCATCTGGTAGTCTGGAACACGTTGGAGCCTTAAACATTAGGTAAAACACCCTTAAAAGTGTCCACTTACTGGTCCGGCCTGTCTATCCGAAAAGCAATATCATAAATCAGCTTAACATGGGAATGATAAGGCTTTTCTTGGTTGGAAGTCGTTTGTAGTGTTATTTGTGACACTTTTGCTAGCTTGGGTTTCATACTTGAATAGCATTATAACAGAAAATGGCGCTAAAGACGCTCAACATTTTTCCAATGCTTTTCAGTTATATCAAAGCATATGCAGGGATACAGACTAGCGGTCGCCCACTGGCCCACTGCGAGTAAAGAATCGAGTGGGCCCCTTAAATTAACATGACAGTCGCCCAGCTTGCGATCATCAGCTGTCAGCGAGTGTCTGGCCTGTTTTCGCCTTAGGTTGGTGTCCCCTCGTTTTGGAGTAAAATCCGCCACCTCAAAGGGCATTGCAAACTGCCGCACCGATATCTGCGTTGAATATTTGGTGTTCTGTCATACTTGTGTGTTAGATTTTATTCACTGTTGAAAAACAACATGGCTGCCTCCTCCATTTGACAGCAAAAATCCTGACCATTTGTAAATTTTTCACGCATAATATGGCGATACATTGCTGGTGTTTCACACCCGTTAGCTAAAAGAAAGCAAAACCCAGAAGAAAGGAGGATTTACCACAAAGCCTACGGAAACAGTGCAAATCTTGGCAGATTCTGAATAAAAAAATTCTTGTGTTTCTGACATTTTAAATGTGGGCCCCTAAATTTCTGGGTGGGCGACTAATTTTCAGTTTTTAGGGGCCCAGCTTGCTCCTATGAAAAATTAGTTAGTCTGTATCCCTGATATGAACTGCCATCTGCCTTAACAAACCAAATTAGTAAATAAAACAACATATGATTATGTATAGTCAAATACAGTTTATTATAAACTGAACAGATTATCAATATGAGACACAAAACTTAATGGTAAACACTGTCAGGCGAGCTATCCTGTCCCACTGACAGGTCTTGTTTTCAAAACGGGCGTATAAAAATGAAACGAGGAAGCCTCTTGCATTTTATATCAATGTTGATCAAATTCATTCATGTTCCAGGTGAAACTAACAGACTTCGAAATAGTCACCTGTCCTTTACTAGAGAAGAATTCCAGGCAAACCATGCTTTGGTTATCAAGAACAGATCTTTTTCATGGTAAGTACTTTGTTTCCATGCTCCTCCACCACACCATATTTTGTGGTTCTCAACAGAATCATCTGTTTTGTTTAGAAATAAGGAAAATGGTGCATTGTCCCTGAAATTTACTTATTTATCTCTCTTAAGGGCTGCAGGAGTTTGGTCAGCATCCCTTTTTAGCTAATCAAGAGCTCTTGCAGGCTGAGGGTGAATGATGCAGTTAGTAATATCGAAAGAGCTATAAAGAAAACAATGCTTTAAAAGTATGATCAGTAGGGTGACTTCTAGAAACAAAGTATTGGTCAGAAATATGCATATTCATTCCAGTAACAAATACATGTTTATTCATTGCAGGTTTTGAAACTCCGTCTATTTGAAGAGTTTTCCTCCAGAAAGCAGAAAGAACTAGCAGCTGTCAAGAAGAGATGTATAAATAGAGATGCTCAAAAGAAAACCTTAGTTACTCTGAAATTGCTGCAATCATTATTTTGTACAGATAAATTATGAGCCTGAAGTTACAAGACCAATCAATGTGTTCCAAATAGAAAAGAAAAAGGTGTATGTAAATCTAAACTGAAAGTACCTATAAATGTGATGATGGCAGCCAATTCCGGTTTATGCCATTTTAGAGCTCTCACTGACTATCTAAAGTGAATGGAATTACATCTGCCAAGATTTCATACAATTTTTATAAGAGGACTAACTTTTGTGACTTCCAGTCTGCTTCCCTGGATGACAAAGTCTTTCTGAAATGAGGTCTATTTTTAAAGAAAAGAATTTGCTTTCAGCAGAACAAGTTCATTTCATTAAAAATAGACCACCGTTGAGAAGGGCAGCAAAACTTAAAATGGCTGAATTGCTTCCCCTGAAAGTGTATCCATACTATTTAAAGATAAATGACAGCAACTGTTGCTGTTGGAGCAGATACGGAAAAAAAACGATAAAAAAACAACAACAACACACAACTTGACCAGTCCATCCTGAACGGGGTTGCCATAGTCAGGGTAAAATACATGTAATTTGGAAAACAAAGTTTTTTCCAGGTCAAGGAAAAGTCAGGGAGTTTTGTGGTTGGTAAGGAAAATGGGAAAGGACTTGAAAAGTCAGGGATTTTAAAAATTAATGACTACAGCAATCTTCAATCTTTTTACTCTGTTCAAGAGAAAAAAGGATATACTTTCTAGAGAGATAGTCCAGGTGCCTCTTCCTTCTCATTGAGAGCTATTCTTATAGAAAAGAATTTGCTCCCTGGGGGAGCAAATTCTTCCATGTAACAGTAGCCCCCAATATCCAATACAATTAGCACTGTTGAAGTAAAGAGTTAAATTAACCTTTGGCTCTATAAAAAAGGGAATGGAAAACTGTAAAGTATCACAGAATAGACAGGGAATTACGAAGTGGAGGATAAGTGGCAACTCTGTGTGAAAATTCAGATTTAAGGAAAGATTGTTTATTGTAATAGTGAGGTTCTCAAACATTTACACAAATCTTGCTTAATATAATCAGGATAGATTTCACCTTGGCATACAAAAATCTGAAAGAAGGATACAGCAGGGTGTTATGAAACAGTTCTTACTTTGAAAGTTGTTCTGGAATGCATCATACTTCAAAGAGCCTGAAACTGGGATGAATGGAAAGGCAAACATCATAATACAGTTAGACTCACTTATAAGGGAGTTCTGCTATAAATAGTGACAAGTTAATGCATGACCACACGCAAGGAGACAGTAATGGCAAATTGATCACTCAGGGTTTGCCATGTGTTACAAATGTTGATTGTCATACCCGTATGTAGAATGACCATTTGGGTAAAATGTGTAATCTGTACATGTGTATAGTAACAGAAAACAAGAAGTCCCTCTTACATTCCAGGAGACATAAATTTATAATCAATAAAATAGAGCAATAGTATGTGAAGAATCAAGATTATACTTTTTATACTCCACATGTTAGTGGCGGTGTATTATGTTTTCCCACTGGCTGTCCATGTCTGACGATCTGTCTGTAAGCACTTTATTTTAGTTCGAATATCTTTACACAGATTGTCTTCGAATGTAGCTTGTGCTTTAGTTTTGAGAATGCCTCACTTGGGATTATAAATGGACAAATTTCGATATATTCTGACAGAGTAAATGCCCTTATCAATTCCTCAATAGTAGTTTTTGGTCTGTAGTTCCTTTACACTTAGAAGGTTTTTGATGCATTGAGCTTCGGTACTGGCTTAATGTAAATGGGTACACTTTCAGAAGTTGGCCTGTGCCGCCTAATGGATAAGAGTGCTGACTCTTAAGCATGTGGTCTCTCATGATCATCACTGTGAGTTCAAGCCCCAGCCGTGTACATGTGAGAAAGTCTAGTTCTGCTAATGAAAGGTCAGGTGATGTGTCCACAGGAGCTCAGGTTTTCGCCCACCTCTGCTTAATGATTCTGTAAAATTCATATTTATAAAAAAAACTCTTTCAGGGAAAGCATCACTGCCATTTTAATTTTTTTCTCCTGCTCAAGTTAGGTGAGGACTCCCAGAGGAAAGAATTTGCTCCTCTTAGAGGAAAGAATTTGCATACTTTTTAACTTTTTACTTCCCTTTAAATAGAGTAACCCCCATATGGAAAAGTGTCTTTGCCAGGGAAAGTATTTAGGAAGTTAGCAAAGTTGTTCCTCTTTGTAAAAATGGTGGCTTATGTTGAGGTGTACCCATTCACATTAAGCAATGCAGTATCTTAAACGTTTGCTGCTAAACAAATGCAGGTTTGGTAGGAAAAAAGGGGTGACAGGTCAGTATTGCAAGAGTTATGTCACTTTGTAATTCTTACAATTATATGTATTATGGCTGATAGTATATACGCTGTTAAATCAAATCCTCTTAGAGCTTTCAGTGGATCCTTTAAATACTTTGCAAATAGGTTACAGACATATTGAAGATGTTGATGCTGAAAAAATATTTTCAACAAATATACAGGGTTTTGAACGTAGCCAATTTCAGATCTCCGCATATGTTCAGTGTAGCTTTTAGTGGATCTTTTTACAATACCATGCAGATTTGTTAAAGTGTTAAAGACATATTGAATATATGCATGAAGTTTAATACGGAAAAAAATATTTTTTGTTAAATTGACAGGGTTTTGAACCTAGCCATTTTTCTGACCCCTGCATGTTTTAAATAATAGTTGATACATGTACTTGTAGTGCATACTTTGTAAATTCAACTTCTCTTAGATCTATCATTGGATCTTATGAATACTTTGTTGATTTGTTACAGACATATAGAAGATGTGCATAATGAAGTTTGATGCTGAATAAATTATTAGAATTTTGTCTTAAAGATTTTGGTTAAAGTTTTATATTTATGTAGACATAATTTCACAGTGCCACAATGGAGTCAGTTGATACTAATGCTTGGACTGATGTTAGATACTGGTTCCATGGCACTTGCCCTTTCAGTATTGTCCTTCCATCTGTTCGATATTATGTATTATGGAAATGCTGTTGAAAGGGCTGCGGTTAACTCGCAAGTTATTCTGTCCATCTATCCATCCATCATGCATGCTAGGTCTGATTTTACGTATGCTTTTAGGTTACACTGATCTATAGGCTTGTCTGCTTGTCCAAGCTTAGTCAGGTTTGTGTATGTGTTAGGGAGAAACAGACCAGTTTAATGCAATTCTTCAGTCTCCAGAGAAGTGCCTTGGTCTAGTGGTTAGAGTGACTCAATAACGATGCACAAGGTTGCTGGACAGTCATGGACTCAAACCCGGATCAGGCCATCCAGCGACTGGCAAACTCTGTCAAGCCAGCAGTAAATGGATACCTGTTTCACATCAAAGATGCATAAGGCAGTGAATGAAGAGGCATGGGCTCCACCTTTCATATGCTGTTCCCAAGATACAGTGGGCCTCTAACCCCCACTGCCGCTACAGCCAATAGGCTGTTAGAGATCTTTACCTTTTCTTTTCAGTCTTCCCCACTGCCTTACTGCTAAAGGCCCATTCTCATTGTTTCGGTTTGGCATCCCCGGCAAGTCCCAGTTCCTGATCTGGGGGTAACCTTGTCAAACCAGAACAACCCTGGCAGCACCGTAAACATCCTGGATGCTGCGGGATGAACCCTGTTGATCGCTAACTGTTCCGGTTGTTTTAAAATTTTAATACAACCGGGAGTCACCAGAAAAGATATCAAGAACCAGCTTAATCCTGGGATTTCCGGGACAGGTCCGGGTTTCCACCCTCCCTCTTCTGTGATAAATTTAGCATTACGGTGAGCCTTTGGCTGGCTCAGCTCACAGGCCAGGATCCAGACCACCCCATATTGGTGGGGCTCTGGATAACTGGTGGGGCTGGGAGGTGTCGATATGTATTTGGGAAGGGAGGGGGCGGGGGAGAGGGGGTTGAAATATGACATAATAAGGGATAATTTTGATGAGATTTTTAGCTCACCTGAGCACGAAGTGCTCAAGGTGAGGTATTGTGATCGGTCTTTGTCCGTCGTCCGTTGTCCGGCGTCAACTTTTGCTTTAAACGACTTCTTCTCCTAAACTGCTGGACGGATTTCGAAATAATTTCACAGAAATGTTCCTTGGGTGACTCTCTACCAAAATTGCTCAAATGGTTCCGCTCCGCTGAACAATATGGCCGCCAGAGCTAAAAATAGAAAAACCTTTAAACGACTTCTCCTCCAAAACTGCTGGGCCGATTTTGAAATAATTTCACAGAAATGTTCCTTAGGAGACCCTCTACCAAAATTGCTCAAACAATTCCGCTCCGCTGAACAATATGGCCGCCAGAGCTAAAAATAGAAAAACCTTTAAACGACTTCTTCTCCAAATCTGCTGTGTAGATTTTAAAATAATTTCACAGAAATGTTCCTTAGGAGACCCTCTACCAAAATTGCTCAAACGGTTCCGCTCCGCTGAACAATATGGCCGCCAGAGCTAAAAATAGAAAAACTTTTAAACTACTTCTCCTCCAAAACTGCTGGGCAGGTTTTGAAATAATTTCACAGAAATGTTCCTTAGGAGACCTTCTACCAAAATTGCTCAAACGGTTCCGCTCCGCTGAACAATATGGCCGCCAGAGCTAAAAATAGAAAAACTTTTAAACGACTTCTCCTCCAAAACTGCTGGGCCGATTTTGAAATAATTTCACAGAAATGTTCCTTAGGAGACCCTCTACCAAAATTGCTCAAACGGTTCCGCTCCACCGAACAATATGGCCACCAGAGCTAAAAATAGAAAAAAGCTTTAAACATTATCGTCTCTGAAGCCAATGGCTGGATTTCAAAATAATTTCACAGAAATGTTTTACTCATGGCCCTGAACAAAAATTGCTAAAACGGTTTCACTCCGCTGAACAAAATGGCCGCCAGAGCTAAAAATAGAAATAAATCTTAGAATGACACAGAGGGCACAGTTATGATCCCATCATCATGAAACTTTGTCAGAATGTTTATCGAAATGAAATCTATACCATCTTTGAAACTGGGTCATGTGGGGTCAAAAACTAGGTCACTGGGTCAAATCTTAGGAAAACCTTGTGCACACACTAGAGGGCACAGTTATGATCTAATCTTCATGAAACTTTGTCAGAATGTTTATTTATATAAAATCTAGGCCAGATTTGAATCTGAGTCTTGTGGGGTCAAAAACTAGGTCACTAGGTCAAATCGTAGAAAAACCTTGTGTACACTCTAGAGGGCACAGTTATGATCCAATCTACGTGAAACATTGTCAGAATGTTTATTTTCATAAAATCTATACCAGATTTGAAACTGGGCCATGTCAGGTCAAAAACTAGGTCACCAGGTCAGTTCTTAGAAAAACAGTGTGAACGCTTTAGAGGACACAGTTTTGTTCTAATCTTCATGAGACTTTGTCAGAATGTTTGTCTCCAACAAATCTGGACCAAGGGTGCAACTTGGTAATGTTGGGTCAAAAAGTAGGTCACTAGGTTAAACCTTAGAAAAACATTGTGTACACTCTAGAGGCACAGTTTTGATAACTTTGTCAGAATGTTCATATCCAAGAAATCTAGACCAGGTTTGAAACTGGGTCATGTGGGGTCAAAATCTAGGTCATTAGGTTAAATCTTATAAAAACCTTAGGTACACAATAAATGGTTATTTTCCATTTAATCTTTGTGAAACTCTGTCGGTCATATGGATGTCTCTGAGGTAAAGTTCACAGGATACTCAGGTGAGCGATCCAGGGCCATCATGGCCCTCTTGTTTTATAATGTCTTTTTTGGGCTTGAAATATATGTTGTGATATCTTATTAGAATCGCCTCGCCAAGGCGATTCTAATGAGATGTCACATATATTTTAATCTAGCCGGACCCAAGTGGCGGGGCTGAAGCCCCAAAGCCCACTCCCTTGATCCGGGGCTGCCTCAGGAGCCCTGTTTCATACCGGTGGAGGCAGGGATTGGAACAAGCCCTGTTTTTACCTGAAAAATGGCAGTACACCTACGGTTAGGGCCAGTAGATCCCAGTTTTGTTAGGGACTGATCCGGTTCAGTAGGGTTCATGTGGGATGAACCCGGCTCCTCCACGGTTAAAGATGGTGACCAAGTTGATCTGGCTAACTGCCCCGGTTGTTTTAAAATTTTAATGCAACCAAGAGTCACCAGGAAAGATATCAAGAACCAGCTTAATCCTGGGATTTCCGAGACAGGTCCGGGTTTCCACCCTCCCTTTACCATGATAAACTTTAGCATTCCAGTAAGGTGTTGAACTCTGGCCTTTGGCCAGCTCAGCTCAGGAGCCCCATTTCATACCGGTGGAGGCAGGGATGGGAACAAGCCCTGTTTATACCTGAAAAATGGCAGTACACCTACGGTTAGGGCCGGTAGATCCCAGTTTTGTTAGCGACTGATCCGGTTCAATACGGTTCATGTGGGATGAACCCGGCTCCACCACGGTTACAGATGGTGAAGCTGCGGTGACATGGGGTGTAATGTCCCGGTATGTAACAAATTCTAGACCGGGGATACACCATGAGTACGTCGGTAATGTGAGAATGCCATTTATTTCTTTAGGAAAAAGGATCATCACGGTATACCTGCTTTTCTTCACTGGGCGATACCGGGATGAGCACTGTGACAGTGAGAATGGGGCTTAAGGTATGAACTGGAGAGAGGACAAGTGAAACCAAGATTGTAGGCATATGAAGTTTCTACTGAAGTTTGCTTTATCTTTACAAGATTTTAGCTTTACAACAGCTTGATACTTGATCGAGTTTCAGTGTCCAGTCTTGAGCTTTCAATGTAAATTTTGTTTCAGCTCACCTCTTAAATTGTTCATTTAGCATTGTTTGCCCTGAGCCAGATGTGGTATACAATAGTTGATTTCATGTTTAGGGGAGTTGAGCATTGAAAATAGGTTGTGGGTATTGCGGGTTAAGTCACCAGTTAGGGAAGTACCCCACCCCATTACCACTGCACCTGACTCGCGTTTTAACATGTTTTGATTAATCTAGCTGAAATTGCACAACCTGCCTATAGTCACTATAATCACTGTGTGAGTCCGTCCGTCCGTCCATCCGTTATCAGTTGGCGAAAAGCGTTATCAGTTAGCGAAAACGCTTATAACTCTTGAACCGCATGGGATATTTTGACAAAATTTTGCATACTTATACATGTCAACATTGTCTAACGACTCGCATGCATAACAACCTTATTTGATGGACGAGGCTTTGCTGAGCACAAGTTGAAAATTTACGGCCAACTACTGAAAATGCTCATAACTCTTGAACACCGTGGAAAATATGGTTCAAATTTTGTATGCATATGTATTTTAACATACTCCAGCCACCGGCATGCAAAACAGTGAAGAGGCTTCACCGAGCATCAATTTGGCGGTTGAGCTCTTTTATTGAAAATGCTCATAACTCTTGGACCGCTTGGTATATTTGCTTCAAATTTTGTATACTTATGTAATTTAACATTGCCCAGCCACTGGTATGCAAAACAGTGACGAGGCTTCACCGAGCATCAATTTGGCCGGTCGAGCTCTTTTTATTGAAAATACTCATAACTCTTGGACCGCAGGTATATTTGCTTCAAATTTTGTATACTTAGGTAATTTAACATTGCCCAGCCACTGGTATGCAAAACAGTGACGAGGCATCACCTAGCATCAGTTTGGCCGGTTGAGCTCTTTTATTGAAAATGCTCATAACTCTTAGACCGCTTGGTATATTTTGCTTAAAATTTTGTATACTTATGTAATTTAACATTGCCCAGCCGTGGTTTGCAAAACAGTGACGAGGCTTCACCGAGCATCAATTTGGCCGGTCGAGCTCTTTTATTGAAAATGCTCACAACTCTTGGACCGCTTGGTATATTTGCTTCAAATTTTGTATACTTATGAAATTTAACATTGCCCAGCCACTGGTATGCAAAACTTTTTATTGCACAACCTGCAGGTTTGCACTATAATCACTGTGTGAGTCCGTCCGTCCATCCGTTACCAGCTAGCGAAAACGCTTATAGCTCTTGAACCGCATTCTATATTTTGATACATGTCAACATTATCTAACGACTCGCATGCATAACCGTCTTTTTTGATGGACGAGGCTTTGCTGAGCACATGTTGAAAATTTACGGTCACGTAGTGAAAATGCTCATAACTCGTGAACCCCGTGGTATATATGGTTCAAATTTTGTATACTTATGTATTTTAACATTGTCCAGCCACCGGCATGCAAAACTGTGACGAAAGTCTAAACAGTATTGCACGACCCCAGGTGTGCACTTTAATCGCTGTGCAAGGTCATCAGTCTGTTTGTCCTTCCGCTGTAGTTAGTGAGTGAAATTGCTCATAACTCTTAACCACATGGTGTAGTTTGATAAAAATATGCATCATTCTACAAGAAATGACCAATTTCATTTCCATACATTCCTTCTGGCACCAGAAACTGATTATTCTACATTCACCACGGGTTGTGCACATTACCATCAGTTGATTTAGAGAGAGGTTAAAGAGGTCGTCATTTAATCTCCAGACGAAATAAAATCTAGCAAGGGGGTATCTCGGTGGAAAAGGTTCCGCCATTTATACGGAGCGAAACTCGCTACGTAGATTTGTAGGAGCCCTGGCCCCGAGGTTATAAAACTTTTTTCATGCTCAACTCAGCTGAGCATGAAATTTGACCTGCTAATAAATAGCAAATTACTGATAAATACAGTTGTTTTCCTACTCAGTTTAGCTGAGTATGAAATTTTCTCTGCTTATGAATATGAAAATGCCAACATTAGTTGGCATTTTCATATTTATCAGCAGAGAAAATTTCATGCTCAGCTGAGTTGAGCATGAAAAAAGTTTTATAACCTCGGGGCCAGGTAGCCCCGTGAAGTTATGATTCCGGGATCGATAGCCGCTTGAGGTGTAAATGAAGTCTCACTGCACTCAGCATTTCATTATCACCACTTAGCGTCCTGAAATTATTAGAATAATGTTTAAAAGGACGTAAAAATCGCAAATCATCTGTCAATCCATACGGAGATTCGTTTGTTCTTGAAAAATATGAATTCTACATTGAGCGAAACAGTTTTCACCTGAAGCACTCAACTCAGTATTGGCTAATACAAGAATTGGCTGATAGCTGTCTAGTTTTACATGAAGAAAACGCCAGCAGTAAATTAATTTAGCTGATAACAACCAATTTGAACCGGACATTAATAAAATAATTTTTAATATGCGAACTGAAGAAAAATGTCTCCCCACTCGCGTACTGAGAGAACAGCAAACTCTGGCTTCTGATTGGTTGAGGTGGATTCGCGATTTTCGCGTTTTCTACGTCATTGGCAAACGCAAATGAGTGTCCCTGATTGGTTGATATTTTCTTCGCGAAATTCGAGTCAAAACGCGTTTTTACGGGTTTCAGGTAAGCCGAGTTGATTGGCTGTTGGGAAAACGCGTTTAACGCGTGAGTACGCGCATCAACGAGTTCCGAAACGCGTTTCATACACACGCGCGAGGAACGCGTTCGAAACGCGTTCAAAACGCGAAAAGTGTACGGTTTTGCGCTGCCGGTACTGTACCTAAACAAATCTATAGGCTTGGATTTTTTTTTTTTTTTTTTTTTTTTTCTGTTCGGAATTTTACTTTTGATATTAATATTATAGACCTACATGTAGTTATTATTATATTATTATTATTATTATTATTATCCAAGATTGAATTGAAAATTATTTTCTCTAGATCAAAGCTGAAAATCTATGAAACGACACCAGAACTGTCGCAAGTCTCAACCTTTTTCACGCATCTGCGAATAAAAGATTTTTTCAATTTATTAGATTCGGTTATAAACGCAAACTGCACTTTTGGTGATGCATAAAACTCCAAAGAATCATATTTCTGGATCCCTGGCAACAAATATGCGGCTACGGTGGTTTCCCACACAATTAATATTCATATTTAAGTTCAATCACATGCCGTGTGAAACAGTGGGAAAAATCTTCTGACGTAACGTCAAACTTTGACGTCATTTATCTCAGTTTCACGTCGCGTTTCATAAGGTCGATTTCTTTCTGGACGGGCTCATATATTGCTATGGTAACACGTTAAAATTTCAATTTCAAACATGGATTCGAAAGCTCAACACTCTTCGGTGTAACATGAAGGGTTTTTATTTCTGTATATAATCAATTAATCTACAAAGGTGTTTCCGTTATTTAATGATCAACCCACGTACACGGCGGTTCCCCTCTACGAGAGTCATCCAATAAGTCTTGCAAACGCCGCCATTACTGTTTTATTATTGATTTTTTATTTTTATTATTGATTTTTTATTTATTTATTTATTCATTTCCTTTCTCTTTTGAGCGACTTTGGTACTACTTTTGTATTATCTATCTTTATTTATGTACAAGTTTGGAGGGCCTATTGCCATGTGGTGGACTGACAGAAAAGGGCTGGGTGGAGTCGAGTGACGAATATTCATTCATATATAGAAGATAGGTTTTAACCTTTGCTTTCTTGTTATATAACACGGCGCAGTCCATCATGTGATTAGTGGGTTATACACACATTTCTTTTTCTTCTAAATGAAACGTTACTGTACATACTAACCTAACATTTAGATCAATCGTATTATTACACTTATTTTCAAATGTTGGCGCAGTTTCTTGTATATATCTACTTAACTCCTCAATGAATCACATTTTCTTAACGAGATTTTATCTCAAGTGTAGTTATTCTCAAAATGTTGCTTCTGATGTCTTTACTAGCCTTTTGCTTCCTCATTTCTGTTTTATCTTCCCTCTTTTCTACATCTATTCCTTTGTATGCACCATTATCTTCTAATCCTCATGATAAAGCTGACGGCAATAGTAAAAATCCTATAGAATTGTCAAGTATCCATTTTCTAGTCGCGTCCAAAAATATCTTACGTGCTTTAGTAGATTGTATTTCATAAAATGGCTGTAGACTTAAATACCTATCGGGCGCGAATAGGATTGCATAGACATAGGTTATTTAAAATTAAAGGATACAAACACTTCAGTAGTTTCGAATTCATTATGTTTCTGGCTATGCTCCTGTACCAGGCGGGTGACGTAGAGAAAAACCCTGGACCACAATCTGATTATGACGAAAATACCTCATTTTCTTCATTTCCGGTATTTAATGGAAATTTTTCAGTGGCCCATTATAATGTTCAGAGCTTGTTACATAAAGTAGATATTTTAGAACCTGAATTGACTTATTTCGATTTAATATCTCTTACAGAAACGTGGCTAAATGATTCTATCCTTAATCAGGATCTTGCGTTTAATGATTTTCAGCTTCCTTTTAGAAGAGACCGTACTGGCGATAGTTACGGTGGCATTGCTGTTTATGTCAAGAATGGCATCCCAAGTAAGAGGAGAAACGATTTAGAATTAATTAGCATAGAGTGTCTTTGGCTCGAAATTAATATCAAAAATTGAAAAATACTTGTAGGTACCTTTTATAGGCCCCCAAACTCAACTCCGCAAGTTCTGACAGACATCGAAAATTCTATTGGTCTTGCTGTTGATACTGGTATTTCTGATATCGTTATACTAGGTGATTTTAACTTAAATATATTAAATCTACAATCAAAGAAAAAATTAGTGATATCTGTCAGCAATATAACTTGATACAACTTATAGATGAACCCACAAACTATACAGAATACTCGTCTACGATCATAGATTTAGTAATGGTTAATAATATGCATGCAGTTCACCTATCCGGAGTAGGAGAGCCCTTTCTGACGCAAGATATTAGGTATCATTGCCCGACTTATTGTGTTTTTAAATTTAAGAAACCAATCTCTAAGCCCTTTACTCGTAAAATCTGGTTATATGAAAAGGGTAATTACGATGAGCTCCGGCAGTCAGTAAACGATTATGATTGGAAATCTGTTTATAATGACAATATTAACGTATATGCAAATGATTTCACCACGAAATTAATGGATATGACCGAAAAATGCATACCGTCGAAAACAGTCACCGTTAGGCCACTTGATTTGCCCTGGATAAATAGCAACATACGCAAGTTAATGCGGAAAAGAAATCGACTTTTTAGGAAATATAAAAAAGACAAAAGTATTGAAAATTATAATAATTTTAAAAGCGTAAGAAATGAAGTTACAACTCATCTTCGGAGATCCAAACAAAATTATATTGATACTCTATCAAATAAACTCAAGTCAACTAATTTAACGTCTAAGGATTACTGGAAAACATTAAAGTCTTTCATAAAACCTACTCAAACTACTACTATTCCGCCTCTGTATGAGAATGATATTTATGTCTCTGACAACACTGAAAAATCTAACTTACTAAATAATTACTTTGCTCAACAAACTCTGCTTGACGACAGTTCTGCAACTCTTCCAGACTCTACTGATATTATTGGACCTTCTCTAAATAATATACAGTTTACTCCCCTTGAAGTACAAGGTGTTCTAGATACCCTCAAACTAGGTAAATCAACAGGACCTGATAATGTAAACAATAGAATACTAAAGGAGTTATCTGTTGCTCTGTCTAAACCATTGTGTGATCTATTTAACGCTTCCATGTGTAAGAGCCATTTTCCTGATATCTGGAAAGAAGCAAATGTCTCTCCTCTTCATAAAAAAGATGACCCCTCTTTAGTATGTAATTACAGACCTATATCTCTTCTCAGTGCTTTAGGTAAAGTAATGGAAAAAATTGTTCATAAGCATATGTTTAATTTCTTTTTGGATCAACATACAATCACTTGTTTACAATCGGGCTTTGTTCCTGGGGACTCTACTGTTAATCAACTTGTTGACATATATAATACTTTTTGTAAGGCTTTAGATGAAGGTAAAGAAGTGAGGGCAGTTTTTTGTGATGTAAGTAAGGCGTTCGATCGCGTTTGGCATAAAGGCCTCATTTTCAAACTAAAACAATCAGGAATAGATTCACAACTTCTTCAGTGGCTGACTAGTTATCTTTCTAATAGAAAACAAAGAGTAGTTATTCCAGGTGCACAATCAAACTGGGTAAATATAGAATCAGGAGTACCACAAGGCTCTATTTTAGGTCCTCTTTTGTTTTTGATATATATCAATGACATAGTTGACAATATACATTCAAATATTAAATTATTTGCTGATGATACTAGCCTATATTTGATTGTTGATGAACCGATCGATTCAGCGAGACAATTAAATTCCGATCTAGACGTAATTCATCAATGGGCAGAACGCTGGCTGGTCAAGTTTAATCCTGCTAAATCTGAATCTCTTCTAATTTCTCGAAAACTTAACAGACCCCGTCATCCACCATTAATAATGAATAACGAACCCATTAATGAAGTATCCAGTCATAAGCATTTAGGTATTTTTCTTTCAAACGATGGCACATGGCATGAACACATAAATTATATCACTTCTAAAGCTTGGATTAGATTAAATGTTATGCGCAAGTTGAAATTTATTCTTGACAGAAAGTCCCTTGAAATTATCTATATATCTTTTATAAGACCTATCTTAGAATATGCCGATGTAGTTTGGGACAACTGTACCCAGTACGAAATTAACGCTCTAGAAAAAATTCAAGTTGAGGCCGCAAGGATAGTTACAGGAACGACCAAACTAGTATCTTTAAACAAATTATATCAAGAAACCGGTTGGGAAAGGCTTGAACAAAGACGAAATAAGCATAAATTATGTGTTTTCTACAAAATGTCTAATAATCTCTCTCCTGATTATCTCAGTTCCCTTGTCCCTCCGTCCATCGAAAGTACCACGTCTTATACTTTACGCAATGCATCTAACATTAGGTATACGATGGCCAGAACCCAATTGTACTATAAATCTTTTTTGCCCTCAAGTATAAGATCTTGGAACGAACTTGCTCCTGAGATAAAAGATTCCAGTTCCATTCATAGTTTCAGATATCAGCTTAACAAAAACTTAACTAAGCCTCCTAAATATTACTATTTAGGTGACCGATTCTTACAAATACAACACACTAGGCTAAGAACGAATTGTAGTAAGTTAAATGAGCATCTTTTCTCCAAAAACATAATTGATAATCCTTACTGTGTCTGTGGTTCAATCGAATCTACCAAACATTTCTTCTTCGAATGCCAGAGATATAACGGAATACGAACTGTAATGTTGAATACCTTAGCCCAATATTGTGTACCAGATGTCAGTAATATACTATTCGGAGTTGCTAATATGGACTATCAAACGAACTGTCAGATTTTGGTTGCAGTATTTAAGTTTATACATGACAGTCAACGCTTTAAATCATGAGGATTCTCTCTCTTTCTCTCTCTCTCTCTCTCTCTCTCTCTCTCTCTCTCTCTCTTTCTCTCTCTCTCTCTGCTATATCACTTATCTATTGACGCTCATATCTTAACAAAATAACTAATATAATTATATTAGTTATTTTCAGGCTCTTTTTTTTTACTTTCTTTACTTTTACTTTTTTTCTCTCTTTTTCTTTCGTTAATTGGTTTGACATACTGACATAAATACTTTTGTGTTACACTTTGTATGAACGTTCTTACCGTATTCTAGTATTTCATGGTTATAGGGAGACAGATTTACATAAGCCGATTGGCTTCTTTCTGAATCCTTTCTTGTATTGTTATAGTAAATGTATATATGTATGTGGAATTTATTTGAATAAAATATGTTTAAACCAACCCACGTACACGGCGGTTCCCCTCTACGAGAGTCATCCAATAAGTCTTGCAAACGCCGCCATTACTGTTTTATTGACTGAGGTGGGGTATTCAAATTACACCATTAACAACTCATGTATATAATACATATGTGTGCTAAAATCATACATGTGTCATTCCTTTCTCAGATATGGGAGGGTTTTGAATGCAAAGGTGTAAACGATACCGGCGGTGAAATTGCACAAACACGACGTGTTTTACAAGAGGCGAGGGGGAGAAAATTCCTGCATATATGTTTATAATTCTTTCTGATTATAAGAATTCATGTTTTAAAGTTATCGCCTTATATTTAAGACCTCAAATAAAGGACAGTTATCATTTCATATTACCAAACAAATGTGGTTGCTAGGCAACAAGAGAATATTACAGAATTTTAGCAAAATTCTAGTTTTTGACGTTTACCTCTGGTTTCTTAAGGCTGCAAATGATATTAAACAAGGCTCGAAGCTTATATATTCTCTTATATCTTCATTTCAGCATCTCTGAACTATTCTTTGATAACAAGTTAATGGCAGTTTTGGAAATACTTCATCTGCTGTGAAAGCCTCTTCTTCATATGCTCATTTTATATGATTTTTAGCTGCCCGAAAAACATGGTAAACTTCCTTTGAACACTCGTAGTATCTTGACTGACGGCAATATCTTAACCTTAGTACCGTATACATACTTCAGTATTATTTTCTGTATCTCCCAGCAATCTTCAGAAATACAAGCGTTCTGAGCTAAGCTAGGGGATCTTAAACAGATAAATAGAAGCCACCGCCGCACCCACAATGGTAGTATTCTTCAGTTGCCTAGCAACACCATTTGCAAAATCATGACGTTTCTGGAAATTGTTGATAAAAAAGAAAGGAAGATGCAATGTAGGAATGTGGATTGCTTGATTCATTTTTAATTATCATTTGCCTGAAACTTTGCCGTTTGTAGGACTTAATGGATGACCCTCGTATGCCTAGAGGAGCAAATCATTTCGAGGGCTTAGTGCAAGACCAGTCTAACTCCATATTTTGAAACTTTTCAGGAGAAGCAAAAAAAAACTGATTATTACAGTACATACACAAAAACAAAATATTAATATGAAAGGACCTGGTATGATAAGGGCCATTTTTGGCCCCCATTCAAATTCTCTTAAAATTGCATGGTTTCTATTGCTTATCATTTGTGCGTATGGGAACAAACAGAAGTAATATGTTTCACTTTTGTTATTTCTCAAAATAACATGATTTCTGACATGCCTATGTTGGTTCAGTAATATGGAGGAATATTGCAGGAAAAACTGAGTTTAATAATTTTTCCTTTAAAGAAATAAGTCATTTACAATAGCTTTTAAAAGCTCTTGATAATCGGCTTCAGATGAAATGCTTATACGTTGGGTACCACGGCTAATTACCTGTGCACTGCACAAGGCCTGTAAAAGTATACCACCCACTCAAGTTTGCAAGTCTAGAGACGCTAACCAAAATATTTCAACAGATCAAACTGAAATATGTACCAAATTATTCCTTGTGTTCTAACTAAGAAAATGAGTACCCACAACATATGTTTATTTTGTCTATGAGCGGAGATATGGGCATTTTTGTGTTGAGAAAACAGGAAAATTGGTCCAAACGCTTCCAGTTTTGTAACAAAAAGTTAGAAATAAACATAGAGCCCGGTCTCCAGCACATTTAATATTTTCATGGCATGTAAATATATCAAAATTATGTCTGCATATAAAATAAAAAATGTGCTGGAGGCCGGGCTCATATATTTTGAAAGCCGCAAAGGCTACCAAATTCGTCATTTTCGCCAGAATCCGCTGGGGGTATGGATATGTTCAACATTAAAAACACAAATATTTTATGCAAGAACTAGTTGATTTTGTATTTGCTGTTACATTTTAGGTTAGAACTTTCCTATGAATGCAGTTTAGTTATCAAAATAGAACTTTTGAAAAATGAGTTTTCTGGGGGCCAAATATGGGCCTTATCATACCAGGTCCTTTGACACATTTACATAAAATATGAGAAGAAATACATCATTAATCTGTATTGTTAAATAATGTTTTTGTGACTTAGACTACTTTTGCGCTGAAAAGTTTAGTGCAAGACTAGTCTAACTTGAGATAGACTTTTTTTTCAGTTCGCAAAATAAGTGCATTATATATATATTTTTTTACAGTTTTTATGGTTTTAATGTAAGATCTCAATAAGTATGAGCTGTAGAATAGCTAACATTTAAAAAGTACAACTTATGTAACTTTTTCTTGTTAGTGCAAGACTAGTCTAACTTAAAATCTATTTTTTTAGCGCAATACTAGTCTATCTCAAGATAGACTACTCTTGCACTAAGAAAAATTAGGAAAAATTTCTAAAAAAAAAATATTTCATGTTTTAGTACTAAAAAACTAAGTACTAGGGTGTTAAGAAAACATTGTACATAAAGTTATAAATAGTTAAAGAAAATGGGAATTAGTATCTAAATTTGTAAAATTGAAAACTTAGCCATTTATCCATAGCATGCTGTCTAAAATCCAATTCCCCTCAACGAAGTTAGACTAGTCTTGCGCTAAAGATTTAGCTAATTCAGCACTTTGATTATTTTTAAATTAGGAATAAAAGCATTTTTTGCAAAAATATAAATCTTAATATTTTCACAGAATGCGTATTTGATCATCAAATTTTCAAAACTGTAAAAAAGTGGATTTGTGAAAAATAATGAGTTAGGCTAGTCTTGTGCTGAGCCCTCGATTTCATTTAAGAGTTAAGCCCCATTGAGAAGAGGGGAAAAAGACAAGTATTGTCAGAAGACAATAAAGCGCGACTTGCGGAAGGCTTAATTTTAACAAGAGGCAAATATGGGCACTACCGGCCGAGTAAATTGAAATCAGCTGCAGTGTTAGAATTAACTGTTATCTTCAGAATATTTCTAAACTCTAAAATATTTCCAGAGATGAGACTATGAAATGTGAAATATAGGTCACAGTGACTTAGGAGTGACATGTGGCCAGTCACTGTTTCCAAATGTACTATTGGTCTACGCTTAGCAACGTTAAATAGTTGACGCTATCAAATTAACCACTGCACCCACAAAATCCTGAAATAAAAACTTTTGTTTATATCTCAAAGGCCGACCCTAAAATCTCCATTGGAGATTACATATCATTCCTTTGTTGAAATAGTGTTTAAAAGGCCGTAATATCACGTCATTCATTCATCTGTACCTTGCGCTACATTCTGCTACCTTGTCACCTGGGTCGTGCTCGATGGGGCTGTGTTCACAGTCGGGATTTTTCGGAACATCAATCGGGTGCTCTGGAACTGTGTCCTGACACGGTGCGCACTGTTCCAAACGAGAAGGTGGTGTGGACAGAACAAATAGTCAAAACAAAATGGCGGAAAGCAGACGACTGAGGAAAATATATACTCGAAAAAATAATTAAAGGGTCAAACCTTTACCCTGCGATTTCTGGAACATTTCAAACTGTTTATAAAATAAACCATTTCTACCTTCCATTTTATTCATTAGCAAGTTTTATAGACATTGAGTTTGAACTTAACCAAGTCAAGGCTTACAGTTAGACTACCCCTAAAATGAAAGTGTTTTGAATTCCCATAGAGAATTGATAGTGTGTCAGTTTGGGCGGGCATATCTTCTTAAACGGCAATGAGTTTTAAAATTTTTACAGCTTGCTGACCTTAAAAATGATTAAATTTGATGACTATCGAGCAATTTTACAATAAATGTATTAATTGGCAAAATCGAAAATTTTGGTGAATTTGCTCCTTACGGACTTCTGAACACTTTAATTTTGAGGGTAGTGTCATTTGAAGAACTGCTGTGCTTAAACAAAACGGTGCATAATTTTAAAATTGATGGCATAAGAAAATGCTATAAAAATGCTAACTCACCATATAAAACAAAAGTTGGATAAATGTCGGTAGACCCAGAAATGCAAACTCATATGTTTGACCCCTCAAATTTTTTTTTCGAGTAAATAAAGAAGATGTTTGTTCGTTAGCTTGTTTGATGAAATTTGAACTGTTTTCCCTTAAAATTCAAATTGCATTACCCAAAATGTCGTCAAGCAGAGGAGAATAATGCCATCATATCATTATTGTTCAATAGTCGTGCATTCGCCCCTTTCCTGTTCGTTTGTAATCATCGATTTCGGAATGCTAATAGCCGTTCTGGCACAGTGCGCTCAGCCCAATCGAGCAAGGCACATATGACCGCTCACGACATCTATGCGAATAGCGCTAACGACATATGCGAATAGCTTATGGCCGCTCACGAAATCTATGCGAATAGCGCTCACTTGCATGCACGCAATTGGAGCACGCTTGGCCAATTCCATGAATCAGATCTCGGGCGTATGTACGGCGGTGAAATATGCAGCAAAATCCAACATTTTGTTCGCCGGAACAATATACGCCAAAGGCCTAGCTCTCTATGTCTACGAACGATAATTTAAAATTCTCGACCTGCCACCTTTTTCAGCTGCACGGACATGCATTCAATGCTTTGCTGTTGTCGAAACAAAATAGTCGATTATTGATGCCGAGACAGAAAATACATGTTTCTTCTCATTTTATTATTCACTCGGTGCGACGGTGCGGCCATCTTTGTTTATGTCGTTCTTCCTAACAACAGTGTGACGTAAGTAGTCCCACGTCATACATCCGAGGATGATTCACGGAATTGGCCGAGCAGTGTTCCGATTGGCATGCAAGTTGCATTGTGGGTAACTAATGGCTGTACTTCCGTGTCGAAAGCGATTACAAGATGGGCGTAGACAATCATACAAATCAATGAAATAAGAGGGGCGTTCGAAAAGTTTTGCAAATGGCATAATTTCTAGGTAAACATCGTAAAGACAGAACTACTGATAACAAAAACACATAAAGCTATGTTATGTAAACAGAAGTTTGCAAACGCGGTATATTTTTCTCAAAGGACGCGTTTTTAAACTTCTTTGAAAAAGGTATGCCTTACATGCACTGAATATTTTTACTTAAGTAGGCCGTAATTTATATATGAGCGGTCTTTGAATTTTCATTAATCTTTGCTGCTTAAAGACAATGCTCAGGCAATACAGTTGGAACGCAGCTCCAAGGAGTAGGGATATAATCAAGCACATAGCAACGGATTTTTGTTCGAAATTGTCGCCATCAAAATGGCTATCGACAAACCCCATAGTACTTTAGCACCACCATACAGATTAATCAAATCGCCCCACCGGTTGAAATTTTAAGAGCACTTTTCTGACTTCCATTATTGAATTTTTCTGTTAAAATAATTCCAGGACATCCTTTTCCGCCTGTGTAATTATTGACGAAACAGTGCCCTTTACGTCAGCGTCAAACATGTGAACAAAAAATTACGATTAACAGCTTATTCGACTTTCTCCAAAACGCAGACCTATGCCATGATAAATATTGATATATATTCTACTATTATGTGAAACTTCAGAAAATTTGGTTTTGGAACATTTTAAAATTGCAAAATAACATATGACCACCCGGTTTGAAAACAAACCGAAAAATTAAATGGCGTCGAAATCATGCCAGCCTTACGCGCTAAGTGTTCACTGCCAAGTTAACAAACTCACAATTCGGCCTGTCCGTAGTAACGTAACACCGCTCACTGATTAATCTTCAACCAAGACCGAATAAAACAGTCAAGCAAATACATTTTATTCATATTTTATTGTCAGATACAATAATGTCAACTCTCACCTCTATGCTCTAGCAAATCGTAAACACAAGCTTATGACGTGATTTTGAATCGATTAGAAGTTGTATAATCATGGCTTAAAAGACGGACTTAATCAGCAATTGATGTTCATTTAGGTACAGTTCATGCTATCGTTCAGGATTAGCCTTCTCCTCATAATTGAACGGTAATTTAACGGTTATTTCTTTTTTTAATTAGCAGATCACAAGCTTGATTTCAAAAGTCAAATAAACGGTTGTATGTGAGTAACCTGGGAGGGATGGGGAATGCCCTCCCACCCCCTTTCGTGGGACGGTTAGAAGCAGGAGTGTAGGGGTTATTACACTTTACGCACAATTATGTTTATCCTTTGAGAGCGAGAATAAGAGGTGGGCCCCAAAGATACTTCATATAGTCGTGTCTGCTTGCCGATACTATTGAAATCTTGTTCAGTTTACAAATACCAGCATCATCAAATATGGTGATACCTGTTGAAATTTTGTCTATTTGACAAAATTACAATACGCACCTGGCAATTAGCGTACAGGCAGTTACGCCTTTGAGAAGGGTTAGCAGTGCACTGTTCATATGCATGCGATGTTTTGCATTGCCTGTATAAGTTTGAGAAACTCGTCAGGCCTCTGAGTGCGTTTTCTTGGGGGTGGGGCAACATTTACAAATCTGCAGGTATCGGGTAGATCTACATAAAATAATAGAATAGAATAGAACATTTATTTCTCCAATTACGAACCCTTTCGGTTATGCAGTCACATATAAACAAACAACAAAAACATTAATTAATAATTTAGATCGTGTTTTCCTATTTCTCTATTAAAATGACTGATGTTGCCTCACATTAGAGTAGTCTTGGCGAGGCGGTTCTGTATACAGCCGCAACACGTTTTCATGGATAACTGGCACAAATTATCGTAGGCTTATTATCAATACACAACTTTATCAATTTCCTGTTAGTTTTCCTGAACTGGGAGACTCTTCAAAAATTCATTGCTCCCAAAGGAGCTAATGCTTTCCTTAAAGAGTTTACTCCCATTGGAAAGGTAGGATAAATCAAAAATATTATTGCCGAGATGCTTCCCCTGAAAGTGTATCCGGTGGCCCTAGGCCCACATGTACACTCTTAATTTCTTTTCAGTTCCTTCCAATGCTTAATATGTTCATTTTTCATTTGTATGCCGACTAGAATTGTAACATTGTAATTGTCCGGTTGACACGCAGGCCCGGGTATCTTGCAGGTCACCAGAAGATTTGATATTTTTGCATGTTCGAATCGTCCCGAAGGCACATGTAAAGGGCAATCCAGTACACTTTACACTCAACTCTGGGGTTATTCTTTATACTCTGCGTCCTGAAATTAAATAATTGGGCAGTCGATTTCCGAATCGAATAGGACAACAGTCGAAATACATTCATTAGGCAATGATAGGAATTGAGCTAGCGGCCTTCAGATTCTCATCTGAACACTCTAAGCTACCAAATGTGGTGACGTGCGGGAAGGTTTTCACTTTTTCCCTTAAGGTAGTATTTTCTGAGGGTCAGTCAGTACACGGGTGACCTGCAACAAGCAAAGACTAACAAGATAGCTATTTTCAACTTTCAAGCAGATTGTTTAAGTATACTGTCAATGGTCTTTACGCTTATTCGGGATGTGGAATTTGCCAAAGTGGAGCGATTCGTATACAGTTTAAGTTCATGTACAGTACTTTGCTTCCACGGAATAAATGGCTGTTTTTGTGCCACGTGCCAAACGTCGGATGACACGTAGCAAGCCTCCAAATTTTCCCCACACCTCCCACATCCGGACACCCCGACACATTTTCAGGCTCATCATCGAACACACGAAATGCTCTTCGTAACTTAATTCAGAACGGAAAGTGTTTGCTTGCAAACCAATCAGGGTTTTGCTATTCGCTTATATATACAGTTTTGTATCTTGAAGCAGTCTTGTTAGATTAAGCAGATTTTGCTGTTATTGTTATGAACCATTTGGCAATCACGATCCATTTGGCAATTTTTCAGCATTCCCAATTGGGGCACTCCATTTTAAAATCGACGGTCCCGTCTCTTGTGCCAGAACGGGAGAAGAACGGGGAAAAACTTTCACGGGAAAGAAACTTTCAGACTTTATTAATTAGTGTGAAGACAAGTGCGTTAGAAATCATACGAAAAAATGTATAGCTGATAATAATCGGCTTAAATTCGGTTGCTAAATACCGGAATATTTAAAAACACCGGGATATACCAAACCACACCGGAATACATCCCAAATATACATCGTTATTTACCAAAATACACATTGATATTAAAATATACTTAATACTATCAAAAACTGTTGTTGTTTAGCAAATACATGTACATGCTAGCAAGTGATTGACCCAACCCAGCTTGCAATCTGCAATATGATACCCCATACGTTAGTCTATTTATTCTCACTTCCGATCCAAAAATAGCAAACTATGAGATGGGAATAGTGCTTATTATACCTATTCTGGTAATATTAAAGTTTAATTTAATAACAATAATGTATGTTTCAGTGTATAACGGTAGCAAGGTGTATTCCGGTATTTCTAGTATCCCTGCTTTTTTAGGAAATTTACCCCTCCGACTAGCATTGAACCGTACTTGTAAGGCTGAAACTTTGATAACAGCGAACATTCTATTTCAACAACCAAAACTTTTATTAAAACTAAATTCCGGTTCCGCCGTCACTACCATGGCAACTCATGAATACCTTTTTAAACAGTTCAGTAGCTATAGGATGGGGAACTTAAGTAAAAATCTCATTTGACAAATATAGCTACACTGTTGACTAGTACCCTGAAGTCTAAAGGCTTGTTTCGAGATATGTTGGTGAGACAGGATCGCTCAATATATGCAGTTCGACACCAGCATAATACCTGTGAACGCCAATCTGATTCCGGCCTGCTTTGAAACACTCACCATACTTCCCAGAAACATTTCGTGGAAAACCGGTCTAATACCTACCTGCTCAGACACACTCTCCACACTAGTTACAAACTTGTTGATGAACACCGGCCTAATACCTACCTGCTGAAACACCCTCACCCTACTACCTAGTATCATATCCTTGAACACCGGTCTAAAACCTACCTGCTCAGAAACACTCTCCGCACTACTTAGAAACTTGTTGATGAACACCGGCCTAATACCTGCCTGCTGAGACACCCTCAACTAACTACCTAGTATCATATCGTTGAACACCGGTCTAATACCTACCTGCTCAGACACTCTCCGCATTACTCAGAAATTTATTGATGAACACCGGCTAATACTTACCTGCTTAGACACCCTCATTTCACTACCTAGAATCATATCCTTTAACACCGGTCCAATACTTGCCTGCTCAGACACACTCTCCGCACTATTTAGAAACTTGTTGATGAACACCGGCCTAATACCTACCTCCTGAGACACTCTCATCCCACTACTTAGGATCATATCGTTGAACACTGGTCTAATACCTACCAGCTCAGACACACTCTCCGCACTACTTAGAAACTTGTTAATGAATACCGGCCTAATACCTGCCTGCTTAGACACCCTAAACTCACTACCTAGTATCATATCGTTGAACACCGGTCTAATACCTACCTGCTCAGACACTCTCCGCACTACCCAGAAACTTGTTGATGAACACCCACTAAAACTACCTGCTGAGACACCCTCATTTCACTACCTAGTATCATATCCTTGAACACCGGTCCAATACTTGCCTGCTCAGACACACTTTCCGCACTGTTTAGAAACTTGTTGATGAACACCGGCCTAATACCTACCTCCTGAGACACTCTCATCCCACTACTTAGGAATATATTGTTGAACACCGGTCTAATACCTACCTGCTATGACACACTCTCCGCACTACTTAGAAACTTGTTGATGAACACCGGCCTAATACCTGTCTGCTGAGGCACCCTCAACACACTACCTAGTATCATATCATTGAACACCAGTCTTATACCTACCTTCTCAGACACACTCTCCACACTACTTAGAAACTTGTTGATGAACAATGGCTTAATACCTACCTGCGTAGACACCCTATTCCCGCTACATAGAATCATATCATTGAACACTGGTCTAAATTTGCCTGCTCAGACACACTCTCCGCACTATTTAGAAACTTGTTGATGAACACCGGCCTAATACCTACCTGCTGAGTTACCTTCATCCCACTACCTAGTATTATATCGTTGAACATCGGTCTAATACCTACCTGCTCAGACACTCTCCGCACTACTCAGAAACTTGTTGATGAACACCGGCTAATACCTACCTGCTTAGACACCCTAATTTCCCTACTTAGTATCATATCCTTGAACACTGGTCCAATACTTGCCAGCTCAGACACACTCTCTGCACTATTTAGAAGCTTGTTGATGAACACCAGCCTAGTACCTACCTCCTAAGACAATCTCATCCCACTACGTAGTATCATATTGTTGAACACCGGTCTAATACCTCAGCCCCGGATCCAGGGGGTGGGCTTTGGCGCTTCAGCCCCGCCACTTGGGTATGGTTAGATTAAAATTTATGTTGTAACAACTCATTAGAATCGCCTCGGCGAGGCGATTCTTATGTGATATGACAACATATATTTCAAGGCAAAACAAGACTTTATAAAAAAAATCGCATCAAATTTATCCTTAATTATGTCATTTTCAACCCCTCTCCCGCCCCCCCCCCACACCCCTCCCTTCCCAAATACATATCGCCACCCCCAGCCCCACCAGTATGTGGTGGTCTGGATCCAGGCCTGTACCTCCCAGCTCAGAAACACTCTCCACACTACTTAGAAACTTGTTGATGAACACCGGCCTAATACCTGCCTGCTGAGACACCCTCAACTCACAACCTAGTATCATATCGTTGAACACCGGTATTAGCCGGTGTTCATCAACAAGTTTCTGAGAAGTGCGGAGAGTGTGTCTGAGCAGGTAGGTATTAGACCGGTGTTCTACGATATGATACTAGGTAGTGGGCTGAGGGTGTCTCAGCAGGCAGGTATTAGGCTGATTATCATCAACAAGTTTCTAAGTATTGCCGGTAGGTATTAGACCGGTGTTCTACGATATGATACTAGGTAGTAGGATGAGGGTGTCTAAGCAGGTAGTTATAAGGCCGGTGTTCTTCAACAAGTTTCTAAGTAGAGCGAAGAGTGTGTCTGAGGAGGTAGGTATTAGACCGGTGTTCTATGATATGTTACTAGGTAGTGGGCTGAGGGTATCTAAGCAGGTAGGTATTAGCCGGTGTTCATCAACAAGTTTCTAAGAAGTGCGGAGAGTGTGTCTGAGCAGGTAGGTATTAGACCGGTGTTCTACGATATGATACTAGGTAGTGGGCTGAGGGTGTCTCAGCAGGCAGGTATTAGGCTGATTATCATCAACAAGTTTCTAAGTATTGCCGGTAGGTATTAGACCGGTGTTCTACGATATGATACTAGGTAGTAGGATGAGGGTGTCTCAGCAGGTAGTTATAAGGCCGGTGTTCTTCAACAAGTTTCTAAGTAGAGCGAAGAGTGTGTCTGAGGAGGTAGGTATTAGACCGGTGTTCTACGATATGTTACTAGGTAGTGGGCTGAGGGTATCTAAGCAGGTAGGTATTAGCCGGTGTTCATCAACAAGTTTCTGAGAAGTGCGGAGAGTGTGTCTGAGCAGGTAGGTATTAGACCGGTGTTCTACGATATGATACTAGGTAGTGGGCTGAGGGTGTCTCAGCAGGCAGGTATTAGGCTGATTATCATCAACAAGTTTCTAAGTATTACCGGTAGGTATTAGACCGGTGTTCTACGATATGATACTAGGTAGTAGGATGAGGATGTCTCAGCAGGTAGTTATAAGGCCGGTGTTCTTCAACAAGTTTCTAAGTAGAGCGAAGAGTGTGTCTGAGGAGGTAGGTATTAGACCGGTGTTCTACGATATGTTACTAGGTAGTGGGCTGAGGGTATCTAAGCAGGTAGGTATTAGCCGATGTTCATCAACAAGTTTCTGAGAAGTGCGGAGAGTGTGTCTGAGCAGGTAGGTATTAGACCGGTGTTCTACGATATGATACTAGGTAGTGGGCTGAGGGTATATCAGCAGGTAGGTATTAGCCGGTGTTCATCAACAAGTTTCTGAGAAGGGCAGAGAGTGGTCTGAGCAGGTAGGTATTAGACCAGTGTTCAACGATATGATACTTGGTAGTTGGATGAGGGTGTCCAAGTGGGTAGGTATAAGGCTGGTGTTCATCAGCAAGTTTCTAAGTAGTGCTAAGAGTATGTCGTACCAGGCAAGTATTAGACCAGTGTTCAACATATGATACTAGGTAGTGGGATGTGGGTGTCTCAGCAGGTCGGTATTAGCCGGTGTTCATCAACAAGTTTCTGAGTAGTGCGTAGAGTATGTCTGAGGAGGTAGGTATTAGACTGGTGTTCAACGATATGATACTAGGTAGTGGGTTGAGGGTATCCCAGCTGGTAGGTATTAGGCCGGTGTTCATCAACAAGTTTCTAAGTAGTGCGGAGAGTGTGTCTGAGCAGGTAGGTATTAGACCGGTGTTCAACGATATGATACTAGGTAGTGGGTTGAGGGTGTCTCAGCAGGTACGTATTAGGCCAGTGTTCATCAACAAGTTTGTAAGTAGTGTGGAGAGTGTGTCTGAGTAGGTAGGTATTAGACCGGTGTTCCACGACATGTTTCTAGGTAGTATGGTGAGTGTGTCTTAGCTGGGCAGATTCAAACCAGCGTTCAGAGCTATTATGCTGGTGTCAAGCTGCATGTATTGAGCGATCCTGTCTCACCTGACCAACATATCTCGAAACAAGCCTTTGGACTTCAGGGTACTAGTCAACAGTGTAGGTATATTGGTCAAATGAGATTTTTCCTTGAGTTTCCCATCCTATAGTTACTGAAATGTTGAATTCTTTAAGAAAGGGGACTGACGGTTACCGGGAGATTTTGACTGCTCAAAACCAAAACGTTCGGTATGCAAATCGCTGTGATGTAAACAAAATTTGAGAGGCACTTCGGAAATCACCGGTAACTGGTAAGCATCGATAACTGGGTCAATGAGTATATATTTTGGTGTATTCCGGTGTAGTTTGGGAAATTCCGGTAATTTTTAATATGTCGGTATTTAGCAACAGAATTTAAGCCGATTATAATAAGCTATACATTTTTTGTAAAGAGTTTGTGTTTCTAACGCACTTGTCTTCACAATAATTAAGTGTATTAGATATATGATAATAGATTTTGGTGTATTCTGGTATTTCGGTTATTAGATGTACTTCTTCGGTAATTACTGTAACCGAGCGCCAAATGCTTTATAAAAACAATGTTTATCGGCTGTTTTAGCATGTTTGGGTCAGGAAAACATAACTTTTTACTTGTGCTCTTTTGAAGTGAGAGCCGACAACCAATTTTAAAATCAGGCGTTTAAATTAGAAATTCCGAAACGGATCGCAGTCAATTTTAAAATCGGAAGGATTGCTAAACGGGCAGTGACATTATCATATCCGACAAGATTCCTCTTTCCCTGTTGCGGCTCAGCTCTTGGTAAGATTCAAATGATAGCAATAAATCTCAGTGTGTGTAACAACATTGAAGCCAAATGGGGCAGAGAGAGAGAGAGAGAGAGAGAGAGAGAGAGAGAATACGCTGTCACAGCAACGACTGCTCAAGTCATGCTTGGGACCTATATATCACTCCAGGCATCAGTCCAGATGAATTTCCCCACTTCCCTGGCCCCCACCCACCCCTACCCTCGTCACCAACCGCTTCCTTCCATCCCCACCTGGCTTGTTTCTTTCAAAGTAACTTGAGCCGCGACGCGAGAAAACCAACAATGTGGTTGTGCGCCCAGCGCAGACTAAGATAATCCTGGGCATCCGCCCAGTCTGATCAGAGTCTTCGCTGTCTGCAGTTAGTTTAGACCCTTAGCTACCCTTAAAGCGCTTAGGGAAGACTCTGTGCAGACTAGCCGGATGCCGAGGCTGATCTGAGTCTACGCTGGACGCACAACCACTTTGTTGATTTTCTCGTGCCGCGGCTCATATGTTGAGCAAATTATAAAATCAGATTGTAAATTTTTCGAAAACTAGACAAACAAAACGACAAGAAAGAAACTCTTTACTTCGTACTGGTGCATTTCATGTTCGACTTATAATCTGTTTACATGGCATGCGGGCTGGCAATCTAGCTCGAGGCAATATACGTCATTTTTTTATTACGTCACAACATTGACCTAATAACTTATTTGACAGAAAACAGATGACTGTTTGAAAGATAAATAATATTAGAAAAGGATATTATTTTCACAAATTTGAGTGGCAGAACGTCAGATTTGTACAATGACAATCAGGTCAGCAGTCAGGTAAGGTACGTTCTACCAGTTTGTAGTCTATTTTAGCTAACTAAACTCCGTAATTTTTCTCCTCTTCAAGTATTTAGCAATCTGAGCTAATGTTTGACAAGCTGTCGACCTCAATTTTCTGTCTAAATTGTGGCTGTCCGGCAAGTATTGCTGGTGCTCATATCACGTGCAAGACCGTTTCCTGAGCGTTAAAACTACAGATGCCATCTTTTATTTTGCAATTTAAAAATGCTCCAAAACGATATTGCTTGAAATTTCACATGCAAAAAGAAGAAATAATAAAGTTTTCGATGGCACGGGTGTGCGCATTAGAGAAAGTCTCAGCTTTCTGTAAATTATGTTTTATGTTGATGCAAGTTTTCGGTAGAATCAAGATAGAGTACTGTCATTTGACGATGAATATTTTAGCATTTCGAGCAATTTTGGCCCTGAATTTTGTTGAGAAAGCCTGCTTAATACTAGTTAGCAAAACATTTTTATGTGTTTAATCATTTTAATATAGCCAATACCTCTAAATACATTTGAGAATAATGGGAAATTTCGTCAAGAACCATGTTCGCCATTTTTTGGGCCTATTTTTTATGTGGAAGAATCCACCGTTGTAAATACAATCACCGCTGATATTGTCCTGTAAATATCGCGGAAATTATATTTAATTTAAGTTCCATACTTTCCCGTAAATATGTATTATCCGTATTTCATTTAATAGCGAATTATCCCTTTCTGCTAACGTTTTATGATTTTGTAATGAAAACAAGTCTTGTAGTATTCGAAATCTTGTCAGCAAGAGCCTTTGCATGAATCAACTAAAATCTGTCAATAGATTCAAATTAATGCAAAATATGAAACCGCTACAATCTTTCAAAAATGACGCTGACGCCGATTTTAATAGCGTCATAAGTACTGCGCATTGCTTTGCAAAGAATGAACCGATAACAGTTGCCACCCTTCTAGCGTTTGTATGAATAATGTAGGCAGCGATAGACAAGCAGTTGACAAAGAAATATTTTGTATTTACAACGATATTTGAATTGAGGGACTAACACTGAAAAGATTTTACATGTGAAATTAGCCCAGTGGTATGACTGGGGCCTAATAAAATGCATTGTAAGTCAATAAGGACAAAGTGCTTTTGTAAAATGTTTGGTATCATTGTAAAGACCAAATGCAGTGCCTATAGTACATGCATAGCATTTGTATCCAGAATGCCCCTAAACAAAGTTATGAGACCATTTGCAAAACTTTTCGAACGCCCCTCGTAATGTTAGAAATATTGGCCTTAATCAATGGGGTCACGCGGACCAACAATTAGTATGAGGTCACTCATAGAGTCAATGTCATAGTGTCAGCCCAATGTATTCAGAATCAGAATCAGAAGTGTTTACTGGTGATACGTCCAAGGATAATCATTCACCGGGACTTGTGATCAGGGAAGCTAGTCCCTAGCCCTTATAAGAGAAGTAAACTTAGTAGGCCTAACTGAATCCCCTGCACATTCAGCAGCAGATGTAAGAGAATCTTTCAAGGAATTCTAATCTCTAATAGTCTGGGGGAAGTAACTGGACTTGTAAATGTCAGTCCCAGCCAATGGGGCTTGCAATGCCAGGGAATGGTGATTCCTAGTACGCCTACTTGGAGGAATAAGGTCATTTATGGGTATACTGGCTGCACCCTTCATACCTTTGTAAAGCATTATCATTCTACTATCTTTCCTTCGCTTTTTCAGAGATTCACACTTAAGTGTCTCCAAAATGCTAGTCATACTTCCAGTTTCATGCGTTAACACAAGTATGATGTAAATCCATTAAATAGTGTTACGCCCCATGTTCACGATCATTGATCTTGTACAACTTTTCTTGCACAAGAAAAATGACCAAGGAAAAGTGACAAAATGATGGATGTTTATATGGTACAAGAATTTAACGATGAAACAAGGTTTTTGCCCGAGTTAATAGAGAGTAAGTGAACAATATAACCAATATACATGTATTTTGTCATTATTTTGTATTAAATAATAAAATGCAAATCCTGCTATTTCCCGGACAAATTTATACTGGGACAAGAATGAAATATCTGTTTTTATTGAAGTGTGTTGAAGAAAAAAATAAGAAAGTATGCAGAATGCATGCAAATAACTAAATTCGTGTTAATCTTTCTTCTACACTTCTAAACTCATCAGTGCAGTAACGTTTATGGTAATGTCTTTCGATTCTCATTGGCTATTTGCTGGAAAATTGATACAAAAATAGGATGAATTTTTTGTATTCCTCATTTTTCTTGTACAATTTTTTAAATGATAATTTTGCTGTATACACGGTCAAACATTGTCATTGGGAAACATGTACAATAAAAACACGGGGGGTAAGCATAATGGATTCTGGTCGTCCGAAAGCAGCGTTTCTTGATTCTGGTCTTCAATAACCGGGAGTCTGTGGCCGTATTTATAAAACGACTAAATGAGTTGCTATGCTGTTGCTAAGGCTAAATTTCTTCGAAGGAGATTCCCTACAACTATGAAATTTGCTCCGAAGGAACAGTCTGAAAAAGTTTTTGCCAAAGTTTTTGTTTGAGATCAAACATCGGGTTCTACTGAGTCATTTTTCTAAGAAATCATGTTCGTACATCAAATATTCTTCAATATATAAGGCAACAATCACTTTATCATGGAATATAGGTCACTGTGACCTACTCTTAGTTTAAGGTCAAACATGGCGTTACACTGATTCATTATTAATCATGTTTGTACAACAAATAGTCTTCAAGGTGGAAGGCAAAATCAGTATACCATAGGTCACTGTGACCTACTATTAGTTTGAGGTCATACATCGTTTTTCTGTATGTTCAATAAACTGCGAAATATATGTCATGGCCCGATATGCATTACTGCTTTCAGATGATCTTCCAAATATGTATCTAAGGCTAGCCCATTGTGGTTACATAGAAACTGAGCTAAACACAACAGACGATAATTTTTCCATATTCAATCAAAAGTGAAATATACGTCATGGCCCAATATGCATCGTTACTTTCAACAGATCTTCCCAAGACGTATCTATGGAGCAATTTTGAAGACTTTAGCCCTTGTGGTTACTTAGAAACGGAGCTAAAAGCAACAGGTAAATATGTTTTTCAATGTCCATTCAACCGCGAAATATATGTCACGGCCCGATATGCATCACCGCTTTCAGTAAATCTTCTCTAGACGTATCTATGGAACAAGTTTAAAGACTGTAGCCATTGTGGTTACACTGAGCTAAACGCGACAGATGAATATGTTATCTATATTCAATCAACCGTGATATATAGACCATGGCCCAATATGCATCACTGCTTTTAGTAGATCTTCCCCAAACGTATCAATGGATCAAGTTTGTAGACTGTAGCCATTGTGGTTAGAATTTAGCTAAACTCAACATGTGAGTTTTTTCTAAGTTTGATCAACCGTGAAATATAGGTCATGGCTCAGTATGCACCGCTGGTTTCAGTAGATCATCTCAAAGACGTATCTATGGAGCAAGTTTGAAGCCCTTGTTGTTACTTAGAAACTGAGCTAAATGTAACAGGTGAATATTTTTTCTATGTTCAATCAACCATGAAATATAGGCAATGGCCCGATATGCATCACTGCTTTCTGTAGATCTTCCACAGAAGTATCTATGGGGCTAGTTTGAAGACTTCAGCACCTGCGTTATATAGAAACTGAGCTATTTTTAGAAAAATATTTACAGAAGGCGCACGCGCGAGTGCACGCGCACACCCCCGAAGGGTATTGTATCAGCACGTTTTTGCTTCACAAAGGCGCGCTAAACATTGCAGAGTTGCATACCCTAAAATTGTACTCATTCACCTTAAGGTGGTGATTAACACTGATTTGGGGCAAAAACAAAAACCTGCATAAAATGCTGAAAATACAACAGATCTTTCCGAAACTTAGCAGATGCCTTCTTTATGTTGTTTCTCACAATTCAGAATCCCAAAATGCAGGACTTGTTGATGTTTAAGAGGATTTATATAAGAAAAGATCCAAGGGTAATTATGTGCAAATAAATCTAAAAAGTGACCATCATTACTGAAAATGTAACTAGGTCTGAATATAAATTAATGCACTATAAAGAGCGTCCTAGCAATTATTTATTTTTTTGCACGCTATCAGGCTGCGCAGATAAAAAAAAGGGTGTGCCTGTGTCCAAAATACACAGTAGAGTCTATTTTCAAGGTTGAATAATTTCAATAACACACCTGTAATGATCATTGTAATGTATTATTAGGGATTTCCGACATAAGCTACGAAACCATAACGGACGAACGTTAGCTACGATAGCATACGTTAGGAGCTAGTTTATGGGGAGCGATTATTTTTTATAAAGTCCCTCTGTAAAATTCTTCACAAATTTCAAATTGTATATTAATGTTGGTCTTGTCGTGAGAAAAAGCTTGTCTTAAGGCACAGGAAAACTTCGTATGCCCATATCAGCCTGCACACATGTGCAGTCTGGTTAGAACGTTCTGAAAGTTTCAATGCCTAGTTAAAAGGGGTAAACTGCACATGTTAGGACTACAATGTGCAAATGCAGAGGCTCGTATGAGTATGCCTTGTTTTAACGGCCTTAGCTTAGGGTTTTACACGACGCGGTTCATACATGTACATACACATATTATATATACAGTACTGTTCAGCCAACATTCTGATTTTTTAACTGTAATAACTTGAGTTGTCTTCCCCGCCCCCACCTCTCTCTCTCTCTCTCTCTCTCTCTCTCTCTCTATCTGCCTACCCCTCCTCCCCCACCACCCACTTCCCTCTTGAAAAAAAGTCTGAATTCCGCACACACTGCGATCACAGTAGGCACTTACCCCCTGTGTGTGCGCCAGTACAAGAATTAGCTTTTAAAAAATACATGGCGTACGCGTAGAAACCTTCGCGCACATTGTTTCAAGGAAACCCTTGTAAGTAATAAAGGTATAAGGAAAACAGAGGAATGGCCTTTTCAGAAAGGTTGAGCTTCGATGCAAAACGCTGCATGCCAATCAACTCATTAAACTTTGTTTTGCATTTGGTGATATCGCGGACACGCGCATCTCCAACTAAAATTGCTTCCGGAACAAAACAAAACACTAGTCGACGTCCAAGCGTAGACCCCAAATGCTGAACGGTTTCTCTGCATCTTAGCACTATTCTACTTTCTCTGCTGATTAGTCTAGGGTCGAGATTAACATATTTTGTAATTATGCCCGCAGAAAATTATGTTTTCACTGGGATTAAATGTTTTACGTCTGTCCATCCACCCATTCTCGGTTACAGTTTGAACTGAAATCTTGGGACTCGGTAATGGATATACGGAGATGAGTTGTGTTACATGGTTGGAATGAAAATCGGGCTTATATCTCATGTTCATCCCTGTATTTGTCTATTTTTTTGTCCCTGAAGGAACTTTGGGTGGTATATTAAAATCCGCGCCACCGTCCCTCAATCCGTCTTAGAGAAAACTTTAAAACTGCTGAAGCAAATCTGATGGAACTTCACACAAAGATAAAGCACAACGAGAAAGTGTGTCGCGCACAAGACTTAGGTCGCTACACCCAAGATCAAGGCCACAACTGGGTCAGAGGTCAATTTGTGTTTCAAAATCGTGTTTCAGCGATGACTTATAAACCAATGAAGCAAATTTAATGAAACTTCACAGAACAGGCCTAATGCGAAGATGTACCATGCACAAGACATAGGTTCCAACACCCAAGGTCAAGATCATAGCAAGAGATCAAAGGTCGACTCATTTATCTTCAACGACTTAAAAACTATTGAAGCAAACTTAACTTTTTGAAAAGGCAAAAAATAATTGAGATCATATGTCACAAATTACTGATCTGTTGCCCAAGGTCAGGGTCACAGTCAGAGCTCAGAGGTCAAATAATGTCTCTGAACTGACTCAAAACTGTTGAAGCAAATTTCACTGAAAGGTAAAGCAACATAAAATGATAACTTAAAGAAAAGTAATGTATAATGATAAGTTATGTCAGTTGCGACATTTAGATTACCACATCCAGTGTCAAGGACACAGCGCAGTTTGCTTAGTGGTAGCATTTAGTCTCCATGAACCCTCTTAAGCTTCCGAAGTGCATTTAAATGTCTCAGAAAAGTAAAACAAAATGAGAATGTATGTCATGTGCAAGACTCATGTTCCATGCCTAAGTCAAGGTCACAACCACGGCTCAAAGATCAGTTTAAGCGGCCTTCGAGGGCATTTGTTTCACACTGTAACATTGCTTGTTTTTTTTGTTTTTGTTGTTTTTCCTTTTGAAGATTGAAATTTTGTTTGGCGTTCTTTTCAGCCATTTATAAAGATACATGTAGAATGTTAACATTGGCGATCAGAAAGACAACTGGTTTTGTAGCTGTTTCTGTCGACAGTATTTGAAATGAATTTTTGCCTGACGGTTTTGTTTGTCGGTAAGTACATACTAAAATGGTTAGTTACAGGTAGAAAATTTGTAATTTTTAGCATCTTTGGGGTTTGAACTGGCCCGCAGGTCCTCTGTTACATGTTTTGTCAGTTATTTTTTCCTACTTTGAAATTCTATCAGCATTAAAAATGTTCTTGGAATACATGTACGGACAGACAGTGACTTCTTGTATTGTGTTATTGATAACAGGGCATATCGCCCTAAGCTTTCCTTGTGTTCTTTTTTTCTTTTTCTCTTTTTGTTTTTATATACATGTATTGAATTTTGTGCCACAGTTTTCTCAATTATCAGCCGAAACAGACATGTTTTAAACTGGTAAACATGCCGACAGTCGTGAATATATTTGGTAATATTCGTCCTTGTATTTGTCCCTTTTTTGTCTATTTTTTGTTTGAACATTGGAAAAAATCTTTGTTTCAACATGATAAGTGGAACCTTAGAATTCGGATTTCACATTATAATTTGTTGAGGGCAACCAAAGAGGGGATATGCGTTGCTTCTGGCGTGAGCTATTTCCTCTTATAAAAATAACAAAAAAGGCCTTATTGTGGTTTCAATTCATTGTTTTAGTATTTTTAGTATTTCAATAAAATCATAATAAATAAATACAAGTTATGTTTAAGTAGACCCTGACACAAGTCACTGCTTCTTTAAAACGCGAAAATGGACAAGATTTGGTTTTCATTCCAAAAGTTTTTATCGGATTTCAGTGAACAAAATAAAGACAAGGAATGATCCAGTTTTGAAAAAGAATGTTTGAACCCAAGTAGCAAAGTTTGTGGTTTGCGACTGAGTGACTTAATGATTGAGTTGGATTATTGACCCTTTGAGATAGTATTTCAGTGTAACTGGAGCCAGGAGCGAAAAAAATAATAATAAAAAAGACGGGATAGGCAAGAACAGTCCACATCCGGCAACTACTGCAAGCACAGCAGGTCCTTGCTTTACCTCAAAGCTAATATCGGAAGCTCGTCTTTTACGGCAACTTTGCCCCACAGTTCCATCCTCTCCTGTTAGCCAGCATTTCAATTTCTTATTGTCGGTAATGGTTATGAAGCACATTTCGGTCAGAAAACGGCAATAATGCCTTATGGCCTGAGTACGATATTGAATGAACGTTTGATTTTAGTATTTTGAAATCAGATCTCAGTGAAATCCATATATTATCTTTGGATTCTGCAATAGGGTCCATGGTAAACTCAAGCAAAATAGCAAAACAATCAGAGGGAAAATGGAGATCTTTACTTGATATGATAAATGTTTCTGTTAGAGAGTTAGAGTGTAGCTTTTCCCTATTCCCCTCGCCCAGCCCCCTCTGCCCGAAAAATGCCTATAGGGGAAACGACTTATAGGGAAACGTCTCAACCTCAAAAAACTCTTACTCTGTAGTCTTTTCCTCTTTTCCCCTACATGAGTGTTTTGATATATTGTGTGATTCCCCGTTTTCATTACAGCTGAAATCCACATTTCTCATACACATGTGTTGGCTCGTACATAAGAGCATATTCACGCTGGCATGAGCATAGTGACACATGCAAACACACATTTAAGTTTGGCATTACAGTCTACGGTTTTGTATAGGCTTGCCAATACAGGAAAAAAGAATCTGGCATACAATTTTATTCATCTGTTAATAATTCTTCCCAGACAGACAGCTGGGCAAGCATACAGACATACACACGCAACTAAGAATTAACATTACTTTACACTAGATAATGAAGTTATCGGTGAGATTTCTCCTTCTTCCCAGGCCTACATACTTTATATAAATGAGAAACGCATACATATACATGCAGAAAACGCTCACATTGTGCGCGAGACGAGTTTGCAAAAACACCCTGAAACAGGCATGTATGCGCATAACCACGAACACATAATCCTTTGCAATGACAGACAGACAGGCAGAGAGAGAGAGAGAGAGAGAGAGAGAGAGAGAGATCTTTTGTTCTTAGCTGTTTTCCCTACTCGGAAACAAGATGGGCACAGTTTACTGTATCAGGCGGTTAATTCTCATTTCTGTTTAGTACCGGTTCTCACTAAATTATGATCGAGAGGACAGGGAGCAAATTCCAATACATATTGCAGGGGAAAATTCCAATATAATTAGGAATTGTCATTGCAAAAAAAAAAACGTATAGGAAATTTTCTCCAGTGACAATTGGCTGAAAAGTCGAATTTCCGGGGAAGGAGGGGGAGGTGGGGATTCTACTGTATAACCATATATCCGGAGAGGGGAGGGGGTGAGGGGGGGGGGGGGGGGGCGGGGAGAAGTTCTGTGAAAAAAAAAAAAAAAAAAACCCAGGCATTTTGCAGTGAGAATGAGTGCGAGGCGAGGAAAGCTACTCTCTGACAATTTCCAGTAAAAATAACAATTTTCCTACTGACGGTTGTAATTTAGTAAAATAAAAGTAGTCCGTCTGGACCCTTTTCTCTCCGCTCCTTCCCTTACCCTCTTCAACCTACCGTCGTCGTCTCCTGTCTGAAAATAAATTCTACTTTTTTTTCAACAGTTTCAGTTTCAACAATTTCTGTTTTATTTTATTTGAAGTTTCTATAGACAATACCTATTAAAAGATGCGCTCTGGTCAAGCGGTTAGAGCGAATCGGCTATGGTGCTGAACTTCGGGTCGCGAGTTCGAATCCCGGCTTTTTAAAAATCGGATTTCACAATATGGCAAGTACTAACACAGTGCAGAAATTCTACCACTTAATTGCATTTGCGCAGCATGGTCAGAATCTTCACGGTACACTTTAGTGAATTTCCAAAACATGCAGACTGTATGTGTAAACAGTTAAAGGCTCTAAATACACTACGCGGGTGATCATGCTGATCTTAGTTTTCCGTGGCCGAAGATTTCAGTCTGTCAGTAGCTGTATATATGTTCTACATGCACAGTCAGTCAAACGGAACTTTTAATAACGTTTGATATCTCACACTTACATGTCGTGTACTGTTTAATGTGTCGGAAAACTGCATCCGAATAACGGATCCAAATACAAAAGTCTCCCCAGTAAACAGCTTCTAACGTCTGCTATCGTTTCGCTAACGTAGTTAAGGTTCGTTGGTTGTCGTACCGTAGCTTATGTCGGAAATCCCTATTTATACTGTGAGTATGATATAGGTATAACTGACCTACCTGTATTTCATGAAAGCAATAAGTATATATGCACTATATTATGGTCAGACATTTGAGAAAAAGCTACTGTTTATATCTGGTCTACCTTTGATCTGAAGCCAAAAAACAGTTTGGCTAAACTGTTTGCCAAAGGCCCTTAAATGGGTATCCAGATATGAATGGGCTAATATTTTCTATATAAATCTTATAAAATGTTGGTGTTATGAATCTTGTTAAATGCTAGCTTTTAAACATTTTTCACTGTAAACATGAACAACTACTGAACTTTAAAGATGTTATCTTCACTTGAATTTTTTGCTTATAAATTCATCTACTTTATAGTTTACGTGGGGTGATCATTAAATAATGGAAAAACCTTTAGATTGGTTGGCTATATAATGAAATAAGTATCCTTTATGTTTCACCAAAGAGTATCTTTTGAGCTTTCGAAACCATGTTTGAAATTGAAATTTTAACGTGTTAACATAGCAGCATATGACGTCACGTTCATGCTGGGTACAGCGTGTGAATTTTTTCCGCGTCATGTGGGTTAGGAGGTGCTTGTATTACGCTTATTTTGTGCGATATGTAAAACGAAATTGAAAATTTAGGAACATCTTCCGTTTAAGTTAGGTTTTGGCTTTGGAAACACACATTATTCTTTCTGAAAACATTCTATAATCTGGCATGAATTAAGGCTGAAGCAGGGGTTAAAATAATTGATTTTAGGGAGTTTGACAGTTTATTCCGTTATTTCAGTTATTATGCTAAAGTTAATTGATCGGTTATAAAGTACAGGATGATTTTGGTTCTTTCTGCCAAGACTCTGTTTGTTAAATTACAATGACGTCACAATTGTGGTTCCTCCGGCTTAAAATCAGCGAAAAACGTCAAATTTTGCTCGATCAAATGTGTTTCACGGTTTGTATTTCGGCCAGGTTTGAGACCAAGTCATGAATAACTATATATTTCTTTAGTATCTGGGCCTTGCACGAGGCAATCACACTATCACAAACTCTTATCCATTCTGTTGTTACTAATCAGCAGCAAATATACGTGAAAATATGCAAAAATTAAGAGACCAAACCCTGACACGGCAACGATATCCTTAAACCGTACTTTTTATTGATGTTCAGGGGAAGAGCTCTAAGCTGTCAGCTTTCGTTCTGATCCTTTTTCAACGTGAAGTTATGTTGGTTGTATGTTGTAATGTACACTCTTGAAAATAAAATATGTTTAAACCAATGGGCTAATCAAGAGGTGTATAGAACTGGTTTACCTGCCGTAAAATTGACGTGAAGGGTGTAGGAATCTCCAGGGTGTATAATACATGGCTCATGGTTGCATCCATCAACAGTGACACTGTTAACTGTTCCAAGAGGAGAGGTGCCTTCAAAAGAAAAAAATCCGCGTGAGACGCATCAAACGACAATAAGCATTATCCATCTAGGCAACAACATACCTGCAATTCTACCCCAGCATTAGCGGGCATAGTCCAACAAGAAAGAGTTAAATACATACCCTACTGGCGTGCGACCATTTTTGAAACACGTTTTTACTCTTTTACCTTATTAAGACATTTAAAAGTCTATATTTTAATTATTGACGATTTATTTTTTTTGAAGTAGACTGAAACAATTGCCTGGGACAGGTCATCAGAATAGGTCGTACTGTACCAGAGGTAGCCATCGCAGCTGTCACGCGCTGGATGCTGCATTGTTAAGATCTTTACGTGAATTTAAACTATGAATAATCATTTCCCGTTCTAATGACATTTTGTGCAGAGTGAGTGCGTTTTATATACAAAGTGATCCCCCTCCCACCGTCCCCCCCCCACAGCCCTCCTGCGATGCGATTTGTACAATTCCTTTGTGTATGCGTTCCTGTTGAGTTCTTGATAAATAGAGGATCTTACATGAGTGCTCATGTATCATTGACTTTATTAAAGGCCCCATTGCTCTATTAGCATGAAAAAATTTATCATGAGGTATCGCTGCAGGCTTCTGACTATAGTTTCGTCATTGTAAATGACCGTGATTAGCCAGTTTTAAAATTATAAAACATCCTTGAGTTTCACATGAAAAGGGTTTGAAAACTTATTTGGGTCATTGCACTAAATCGTCACGATTTCGCCATTAGAAAATGCGACGTTTTTATGGACATCAACGCATAACGTTACGACGTAATTTAAGAAATTGTTCAGCTCTAGCTTTGAATTGTTGAGTAATAATTCACTGTTTGGAGGTCAGTTGTAAAGTCGATGATATCACGAGCGCGGAGCGCGAGTGATATATCTACTTACAACTGACCGACAAACAGTGAATTATTACTCAACAATTCAATGCTAAAGCTGAACTATTTCGCATCTAACACTCAGAAACGCCGAAAACTATTCTTTTCATTCAAACTCTCCCAACCTTCCTGCCAGCGCGATCATACTCCCGCCAGCATTCTAAACTGTATCTAAGACAAATGTACGTTTTATGGCAATTTTAGGAAGAAAAAGAACGGTTACACCGTCGAACGTCTCAAAACATCACAAAATTATGTCAGTCATTGCAGTGACTTCAGCAATTAGACTCACGCGCTCGAAACAGTGAATTGTTGCAGAATAAAACAATAACTTTCCATTGCTTCTATAGGCGCACTGTGTTAGAATTGCATATTTAATCCACTAGTGGATTATCGTTTTTAATGCATGGCTTTATTACACTCTCAGATGCGACGTCATATGATAAATGAATATAATCTATTACGAAATAAATACGAATCTGCAAGCGCAAATCGAATATGGTTGTCACTGATACGTGTACGCGGTCGCCACTGTCTCCATCCAGTATAGCCCCGTAAAGTCTTTTAGGGCCAGATGACGTTGACTTGAAACGTTCCCAAAATTGTTTTCTTATATATGTACACATGTATCTGAAAATGTTTTTTCCCTTTTTTGACATTTTACCGGTGTTTGGTCAAAACTCCCTGGTCGATTGTTTTCCAAGTAAAAAAAATGTCACGATTATAATGTAATAATGGGGGAAAAGAAGAAAAAAAAAATAACACACATATGTCAGAGCAATCAGTATTGACACATACATATACGTACACATGGACAGAATAAAAATAAAGTAAATAAATAACTCACCGGGGCATTGGTGGTTAAAATTTGTTAAGCGCATGGAGTAGCATGTTGTGGCAGCAACACATAGAAACGAAAATAATTTCAGCATGATGGAGTATTTTCTTCTTGTTTTTATTCTTAAGAAATGTGGCTGACCAATCTTCGTAAGTATTCTTTCTCCGTCTACTTGTCCACAAACACTGTAAAAGATCTTAGAGCGCTTCAGCGTTATATAAGGCGACTTACAAACAACGTCATGATTCACAAAAATCCAGGAATCCCAACAGTTCATCTTTGAAGGGCGTGATTTAAAACCTAGAATGGAATGGGGTGGAATGGATGAGGTAACCTACATTCCGTCGAATACAATTTACTCCAAACCTTGGGATGGTACTCTTACAGGAAAAAATTGCTCCATGAGGAGCAAATTCTTTCCTTTACAAGAACAATCCCAAAATCTATGGTTAGAAATAATGAAGATTATTCTATGTCAGGTCATTCAATTCCATTCCACTCCATTCAATTCCATGTTAAAACAATGCCTCTTTAAAGGCACTGCCTTAGTGATACCTTTGACTTTGAACCCTAACCCTAGCTGTCTGGTGTGATTATTTGAGTCCTTATCCATGGCGGCAAATCTCGCTATCTGATCATACGATTCTTCATGTGGATGAAAATAAAAGTGCAAGTCTGGAATTTTGGCAGCAGCGGGGTTCATGGGTTATACCGTCGAGTTCTAAGTATTGGGACAGATAGGTCTGAGCAAACAATGCAGACCGAAATCGGACTGCTTTAGGTGCAGTCTAATCAGGGCCTAATTTAGCCTACATTGTTTGCCATTCCATCTCCATCTTGTGGACGCATTACTGCATTTTAAAACCAAACCCAGAAGGCACACAACCTTGAATCAACCTTGAATCAACCTTGAATCAAGGTTGTATGCCCCGTGGGAGATGTCTCATTTTGGGACAATTACGGTAATTGTTTCAGGTGTTCTAAATTTTAGAAATTTTCGGTTCACTTCGTATTGAGATTTTTACATAGCAGTGTGACGTAGAAAGGTTCTCGATTTGGGGGAACCAAACCCCTAGACAACCTAAATTTTGTTGGGGGGGGGGGGGGAGGGGGGGGGACATGAGGCGGGACCACATTGCATTTTTTGAAAATATATTGCTCCTCACTTTTAAAGCATCTGATGCACATTCTTATATCTTTATGGTACCCACATATCAACATGCAAAAAGAAGAAGCAGAAGAGATAAAGAAGAGGAAGAAGAAAAGGAGAAGAAGAAAAAGAAAAAGGAGAAAGAAGAAGAATAAGAAGAAAATTAAGAAGAAGAAGAAGAAGAAGAAGAAAGAGATGAATAAATGAAGCTTCTGGTCAATTTTCCAAAATAAAGTTTTCTGGTTGTACGAAAATGTGTTGAAAGTGTAGTTTAAACATTTTTATTGTATCATAAACTGAGCTTGCTTACAATGTAAACATGAAACAAACAAACGGAAGCATAAATGCTAATCTTGTTCTTCTCCTGAAAGTTAAAAAAAGACAAACAAACAAACAAATAACAATAAAAAAGAAAAATTAAAGAAAAAAAATATAATAAATTAATAAAAATAAAAATAGAAATAAAATATAAAAAAAAAATCTACGCTAAATGTTACTTCAATTACTACTGTAAAACACTTTTATTTGGCAGCAAAATTTAGCGGTTTTTATAAACGTATCTTTTGGCTGCTTTTGATTTCGGCGGATTTGTGGTTTCTGAAAAACAGAAATAAGAGGTAAAAGATTACAACAATTTTTACCTTAGTCGTATCCGAGTTCTACGAGGTGATAGAAAGATTCGTAACTCCTAGTTATTCTTGCTATGGGCAAATGCAGTATTTGCATATTGCATTGATGAAAATTACACAATACAACTGATCAGAGTTGAATTCGATTGATTTCATTGGTGACTATATGGCTATTGTTTAATCGTTATGCAGTCATTATAGTCAATTCTGACATGCATTTCAAAAAAGATCATAATCTCTATAATGCATGCCGTAAACTAAGGGTAAGAAGTAGTGTCGCTAAATTAGTCTTGGCCCAGGACTACAATCGTTCTTTACAGTTAAGGTCACACTAACTTTAAGGTAGTGTTATGTCACGAAAACTAGCCTTTAATAAGTATTTTTATAATAGTTTTGCTTTTAAATTAGTGTCAATATCCAAAACTGGTTCACAAGCTTAAAATACATAATTATTATCGGTATACAAGTATAAAACACAAACTTGAAATTTCAGATCTCAAAGTTAAGGCGATCTAAACTCTAGGGAATAATTGTAGTTCTGAGTAGTATACTGGGTCCTGTTCTACCATTGTCATGGCCAACAAAGTGATATTTAGTACAAAGTATAAACCTGGCTAAGGTACTTATTGACATGTGATGTCTAACCCGGTTTATTGTTTTTTTCTTTTCTTTTCTTGTTTTGTTCTATCTGTGTTTACATCACTAAGTATACATAATATATTGAGTATATTAATATCTCAGTATGGCACAGGGAATAATACATTAGCTCAGTGGTTCCTTTTCCTTTCACGATTCGCGACATTTTAATTTGGTGATTTTTTCCTTGTCCGCCAGTATATCGCCAAAATAAAATGACCGCCTAATATAAATGTTTTACAGTATCTAAATAGTAGCCAAGTTGGGTTTATTTTACCATCTGACTGTGTGTGAAAGAATCCTGTGTGAAAAGTATCTCCAACATCAGCAGAATCTGTACCATGTCGTCATTGATTTAGAAAAAGCCTTTGACAGGGTTGGCAGGCAGCCTTATGGGACACCATGCGGAAGTACAATATCAGTGCGAATCTAGTTCGCACCATTGAGCAGCTGTACGACAAGGCTACAAGTACAGTTCTGATGAATGGCAGCACGGGAAAATGGTTCAGAACAACAGTTGGAGTAAGACACGGATGTCTTCTGTCACCCACCCTCTTCAACATTTTTCTCGAACGGATCATGTCTAATGCTCTATGTTACGAAATGAATCGGATCGTCGACTATATCAAGTTAAAATTCCTTTTAATTCTTACAATCAGTAGGGCTACAGTTTTAGGGTGACGGAGGTAGTAAAACATTTACAGAAATTGTGGCTATTTGTCACGCATTACTTATTGGTGAATCGTATTTTAAACGATTTTTTTTCCCATTCAATACAGTATGTGCACATAAGCAGAGTTCCCGCTTTTGATACTTGTTGGTGAATACCTTTTTTACGTGTTCTAACATTCATTTAGATTCAAGTTTTGTTTCTAAACAGTCCAATGTAATTTTTGTGGGTGTAGGACATTATTTGACAAATTTATCAATTTTCACCCGTTTCAAGAAATATAAATTCACTGTATTTTCCAGTTTTCCAGTATAGCTTTTTTAGGCGGTTACTTTACCCACATGGGCTGTTCACTGTAAAAGCGAGTTGCATGATTTTAAGGTGAGATTACCAAGCTATTGATTTACTATTTATAATCGTTGAATTTAAGGCAAATTTAGAAGTGGCTTGAAATTCCAAGAGAAAGGATATTATAGTGCCTGGATTCAGTTGTTAAGATACGAGACGTAAAGTTTTATTATATTTATTCAGAATAGATTTGGCTAAGAATGAAAAATGTGACTTCTGATTGATATGGTATGATTAAAATGTATCGACTGATTATGATGATAATGATCATGCTGCGCATGGAATTTGTATTTCAGGAAGTTTTGTAAATTACAGAAATAGTTTGTAACACTGATGGAGGTTGCACTGGTGTACGTATATTTGACGTCGAGTGACATCAGTTGCATTTATGTTATTGCGACGTCAGGTTTTTTCATAAGTTTCATGTATACGTGGCCTATAGAATTAGATTTATTTGTAATGGAACTAATTTACATACTCGACGTCAATTGACGTCATAGCATGGACCGCATTAAGGTTTTTTTCCATATGTTATAACGATAACATTTGGTCGTCATGCGTTTGATTTGCCTTCACTAGATGACGTCATATGGTATGACATTATTGGCGTCATGATGTCAGATCAACCGTTATGACCCCAATCGTGCTATTCAAAGGATATATTCTATGGCAAATGGTCATACGCTTAGTTTAAATAAGTGAATTAATACATGTGCAAGTTGGATTTTTGGTAATTATATCTAATGTAAAAAGGTTATTGTTTTGATCATTCATGTTTTATGGGGGATATGTCATGGTGATACCTGTTGACGTCAGAATACTTCTTGACAATGCTTGACGTCAGATCCTTCGACGCACATGTGTTGTAGGATCTACGTTTCTTCATTGGCGGAATTGGTAAGTAAGCACAATTTTAGCTTTACATCGTGTGCGCGAGTTGTGTCTAGTGACACGGCTGGCGTGTGCGCGTTATGCTCGGCATTCGCCGAGGGCGTTGTATGGTATTTCCAAGACAGGCTCAGGTCTTACGTATTGTTATTATGTTGGTACAATGTATTAAGTGTAAGTTCGTTATTTTTAGGCACTTCATGTCCGGCAGTCAACTGTTTTGGCTTAAAGCCACTTCTCACCTGGAGATACCATAGTTCATCTACAAGTTAATACATGTACCAACCCGGGTAGAAGCACTATTACAACGCCACTTGCTCAGGATTCCTAGCCAAGGCGGGATGCGCGAAAATTAGGCGAAGTCGGTCGCTGTCGTCGAGGTGATTGGCTGTTGAATAGAAAGTGGGACGGTGTAAACCAGAAATGTTCGTCCACTAGTGTATTAGCGAGTCAAGTGCACTCGCTAAAAATTGTCAATAAGTGCGCGATATGGAATAAGTAGTTGTTTCCCATAATATATAGATTGGTCCCTGGTATAATCCAGGGAGTGACCAGTTTAAGATAGCCGGCAACGCTATAAAGGCCGTATTTGTTTCGTTGTGAGCTCAGTTAACGTCTTTGTTCTTTGTATTTTTCTTTTAGTTCATGGCGCTGAGCCGAGTACGGTGTTGACGTCAGACGGTAATCGCTTTGCCTAACATACGCAGATCGATAACAGATTTGGAGCAAACACCTTACTTGGGCGAGCGACATGAACTGATATGTGTTGTACATTATTTTAGTTGTGACAGTTGTAAATTGTATTGTTTGTATATAGAACGTACATTAGCATATATATAAATTTCAAAAGTTCTAACGTTGTTAGAGTTTCCTTGTTAATGTAGTACACTGGTCGATAACACCATTAGCCGGAAGTCACCCTCCGCCGTCCTGATGACGCATAAGGCTCTACACCCGTGTGTAAAACCTTATGCGTAACAGTTTGGAAGAACATGTCGGAAAGGTCAGCATAGGCGGCAGAACCTTAACAATCTGCGGTTTGCCGATGACATAGACGCTCTAGCTGAAGATGAGCAGGAACTAGAAGCCCTAGTTGAAAGTCTCGACAAAACGTGTACAAGGTATAAGATGGAGATCAGTGCTTAGAAAACCAAACTGATGACAAACAGCGCAGATGGCATCCAGAGGGAGATCAAGGTAAAAGGGCAGAAGCTGGATACCGTAACAAGCTTCAAATACCTTGGAGCAGTTGTCTCAGATGATAGCTCAAAACAGGACGTTCTCTCAAGGATTGCACAAGCTACTTCAGCTCCTACCAAGCTGGAACCAATTTGGAGAGATAACAACATATCTCATGGATCAAAGGTGAAACTTATGCGCTCCCTTGTCATTTCCATATTTCTGTATGCTTGTGAATCGTGGACCTTGACAGCAGAGTAAGAGAGAAGAACGCTGGCCTTTGAGATGAGATGCTACCGAAGGTTACTGGACATTACGTACTGTAAAACACTTATATTTGGCGGCAGCAAAATTTGGCGGTTTTTAAATATGGACCTTTTGACGGATTTTTATTTTGGCGGTTTTATGATTTCTCAATAACAAAATATTTCTGCTGACATCGTATTTGGCGCTTTAGTGGAGCTCTATATTGTCTTGCTGATTAAAATAATAACAATTATTATCATAATCATGCTACATTTTGGGTAGTTAATTGTTTAAACAGATTTTGTGTTCCTTCTGATTTAATCAACTAACTGAAATACTAATTAGTATGGTGAGAACATTTTCATACTCCATTTTCTCCCACTTGTTGTTTGTGAGCTTTGATAATAGGATAGGCGCAAAAATATTTTTTCTTCTTTCAGTATCATGGGTTTATATTGACGGCATTTTAATTTGGCGATTTTCTTCTTTTCCGCCAATATCGCCAAAATAAAGTGACCGCCAAATATAAGTGTTTTACAGTACAAGGACCACATAACCAATGAGGAGGTTCGCAGAAAGATCCAAGCAGCCATAGGAAAATATGATGAACCCTGACGCTGGTCAAGAAACGGAAACTAAGGTGGTTTGGCCGCGTCTCAAAGTCTTCTGATTTAGCAAAGACGATTCTACAGGACACAGTGAAAGGAAAAAAGAGGAAGAGGTAGACAGAAGAAGAGGTGGGAACACAATATTAAAGAGTGGACAGGGATGGATTTTGCGAGCTGAACTAGGACAGCTGTAAACAGGACAAGGTGGAAAGTGATTGTTTCGAAGCCGTATGTGGTGCCCCAACGACCTAGTAAGGTTACGAGATAGAATAGTATAGAATAGATATGTGTCAAAGACTTCCCGACAGTATGGCAGAGACATCTCTTATCAGAAAGTTCCTGAGGAGTGGGTCTTTGGGTCTACACTGTTTCCCCAAAAATCACATCCATCCATCCATCTTTCTCCCTCTCTCTGGGAGACGGCTCAGTATAGTCTAGGTTGAAACACTGTCTCCTAGGTGCAGTTAAACCCAAAACAACCGATGGATTAACAAATTAACAAATCCTTCTCGAGAAGAGCCTTGACTTGAGCAATGTGAAATGATCTGGTTGATTTCGGACATTTTCTCCGTCCTTTCATCGTCATTTCATCTCCACATTAGAAGCCTAAATAACACTATGAGTATATGGCTCTTATCTTCGTCGTCTGATCTCCATAATTGAATCGCGACACGACAAACCAACAAAGTGGCTGTGCGCCCAGCGCAGACTCAGATCAGTCTGGGCATCCGCTCAGTCTAATCAGAGTCGTCGCTGTCCGCATCGAACTAGCTTAGACCCTTAATTACCCTTTAAGCGCTTAGCAACGACTCTGATCATACTGGGCGGAAGCCAATGCCGATTTGAGTCTGCGCTGGGCGCACAACTACTTTGTTGGTTTTCTCGTGTCGCGGCTCAAACTATGCATTCCCTAATCCAGGTTTCCCATCCACAACGCAATTTTATGGCGTACCGCTCTTCGATCAAAGGTTAAACTTGTGCGCTCCCTTGTCATTTCCATATTTCTGTATGCCTGTGAATCTTGGACCTTGACAGCAGAGTTAGGGAAAAGAACGCAGGCCTTTGAGATGAGATGCTACCGAAGGTTACCGAACATTACGTACAAGGACAATATAACCAATGAGGAGGTTCGCAGAATTATCCAAGCAGCCTTTGGAGAATATGATGAACTCCTGACGCTGGTCAAGAAACGGAAACTAAGGTGGTTTGGCCACGTCTCAAGGTCTTCTGGTTTAGCAAAGACGATTCTACAGGGCACAGTGAAAGGAAAAAAGAAGAGGAAGAGGTGGGAACACAATATTAACGAGTGGACGGGGATGGATTTTGCCAGCTTAACTAAGGCAGCTGAAAACAGTACAAGGTGGAAAGGGATTGTTTCAAAGTCATCTGTGGTGCCCATACGACCTAGTAAGGTTATGGGATAAAATTGAAAAGCTCATCGTCGCTCATTTTTACAGATGCACCTTACTAAAAAGGCTACCTGACGGTTGTTTTGTGCCATATTTTATGAACGTTAGTGGTGGTTTGGTGCTTTATTTAATTAAAGACTTTGAACATTTGATATGAATATCTATATCAATGGAGTAACAACTTTGAAAAAAAAAAAAAAAAAAAAAACAACAACAAAAAAACAACAACAACAACAACAACAACAACATTGATGCAATGTCATTCGATTTCAATGTTTTCAACATTCAATTCGTTTTCGATTCAATGCTGTTTCAACGTTCTGTGCTGACTGAGCCGGTACATGGAATTATGAGGATGTCTTTTTATCAGGTCCACAGAACAGAACATGTCATTATGGCATGTATAATACATATGTTATATTTAGTAATCTGTAACACACTTATGTTGAACTTTATTCCGGACCTCTTTGTTTTGAAACAAAATCGGCCTACTTTAATGGAATGGGTCTACTTTAGAACGTACTAGCCATACAGGGAGTTCAGTTTTCATGCTTCAAAAAAGCTATTACGTCCCTGCATGTAGCTGTCGAAAAATGGCCCATTCATCTGTTAATCCATTAATCCTTGCACAGTTCGAACAGGCCCATTTCCACTGAATATAAAGGATGTCTCAATTAAAGGACGTTGAATGAACGTTGATTCAATTTGATTCTACGTTGTGTGCCTTCTGGGTTGATTTTAATTATAAGGGCAAGAGAGCTTACTGCATACATGAGCTGTAAAGGCTGAAGCATGCCTGCGCAGCCCGGTTCGCAGTACGGTCACAACACTTTCTGTTCGCGCACACATATGTTATCCAAAACATGCAAAACTCTTATGCTCTAGCTACAGTGCGTGACTTTCCAGACTGGTTTGAGTTTGCGCTGTTCAAAGAAACGTTAAGCCCCCTTTTTGCGTGATGATGCAAACCTTGTAGAATTTGATTAGAGGCCATGTTCAGCGGCGTCAGCACTTAGACTAAACTGTTTGATATGACTCCTGTTTATGGCACGCCCAATGAAACAAGAACAGGTAGACAGAAGAGGTGGGAAGACCATATGAAAGAGTGGATAGGAATGGACTTTGCCAGCTCAGCTTGTCCTGAAAACAGGACAAGGTGGAAAGGGATCGTTTTGAATTAATCTGTGGTGCCCCAACGACCTTGTAAGGTTATGGGATAGAATAGAATAGAAAAGAATAGATGAAACAAGTTAACAATTTACAAAATGGTTATTGACAAAATAAGCCTTTACATAATGACAACAATGCAGATCCTGATTAGACGACACAATTCGAGAAGTCTCATCAGAATCCGTGTAGAATTCTAAGTTGGTGTGTGAGGCTTTTGTAAAGCTACCTAGTGCAGTTATGTGCTTTGTCTTAAGCTACCTAGTGTAGTTATGTGTTTTGTATAAAGCTACCTAGTGCAGTTATGTGCTTTGTCTTAAGCTACCTAGTGTAGTTATGTGTTTTGTATAAAGCTACCTAGTGCAGTTATTTGCTTTGTCTAAAGCTACCTAGTGCAGATATGTGTTTTGTCTAAAGCTACCTAGTGCAGTTATGTGCTTTGACTAAAGCTACCTAGTGCAGATATGTGCTTTGACTAAAGCTACCTAGTGCAGTTATGTGCTTTGTCTAAAGCTACCTAGTGCAGTTATGTGCTTTGACTAAAGCTACCTAGTGCAGATATGTGCTTTGACTACCAGACAAAGCACATCACTGCACTAGGTAGCTTTACACAAAGGAACTTATAAACTTTCCTGACTTTATCGGGCCAACAATATCCATAAAGTGAGGCTCCGCCCCTATGTGGCACATCATTTTGGTCAATCATATATATAATCAGAATGCTGTTACTTGCTTAGATCGTCGATATGAGAATTGAAATACTACTTCTACTTGCTTAGATCACATTAGTTGGCATTCAAACAATGCATAGCAGAATTATGACTGCCAAAGTAGGCGAAGATAGGGTTTAATGTTTGCACTAAAAGCATTTCAAACAAGGAAAATTAAAAAAAAGACCATCGGCCCAGATTAAGTGGAGTGTGTTTTGTAATATGTCTCAAGGTGAAGAGTTGACAATAACTTTCATGACCATGACCCAAGTGAGCTATGTCGGTAGGCACCCGCAACCGTAATTTTGACACTGGGTAGCGACAATGACCTATCTCAAGATTGTGCTGTCCAGTTTGGAATTCCAAAATGGACCGCGGTCAATCTTGAGATTGACCTGATTCCAAAACAGTTACCAACATGCTGCAATGTTTTTTTATGTGTATTAAACCAAAAGTAGAATTCGAAAGTAGATCTACACTTAAAAAAAAGAAAGTTTTGAATATCTGCGTCTGTTTTTGATAAAATTTCTATTGTAAATTTACAAACAAGAGAAACATTTTGAATTAACATATGACAGAGTGCTAGTATTCACGCTGTGCAGTACAACGGGGAAAAAACGAAGATTAAATATTCATTGACCTTTGCTATTATTAGCTAAATTTTGACATAAGATCGTTATTTGACCAATGAAATCTTGTGACATGTAGAACAAGAGTGAAATTATACTCGGCTGCGCCGAGAAAAACTTAGGTGGACAGGCTTGGAAACAATTATTATGTGTACTTTGTCATGCAGGTACTCCACAATGTCACTGTTGTGTCATCATTTTCAGAGATATATATCATTGCATGATTTTACAAATTCAAATTCAAATTCAAATTTATTTTATTTTGAAAACCTCTGTTAACAAGGTATAATTCGAAACGACAGAAACAGGAAGAATTTATATAAAAAAAAAAAAAAAAAAAACTATTCTAAAAAACTATTCTAAGGGAGACAACATAAGCAAAGCCATTTTCCATTTACTGTTCCAGTTAATGCCCATAAAGCCAGACAATAAGAAGCGCATTCGCCCTTTTCACTCGGATAAGCATGAGCAATACCTACACTGCTCTAGATAAGGAGGAGTAACAGGGACAACTCTGTGACAAACCTCAACACCGTGGAACCTAAACACATAGATTGCGACCCCTCACCAGAACCACCTTTTGAAGAGGGTTCAAAAGAGGGACCACAACAAGTTTCCACACATATCATCACCCCTCATCGGAACCGTCTTGTTGAGACGGTTCCAATGAGGGACCACAACATATGTTTATGAAAAAAAAAACAAAAAAAAACCGCAATCATCCCTGTCACTCCTCCCACCTGCAGCCCTGGTATAGAGACCCTGGGCCACCCAAAGACAAGTATGCATACATATCCATGTATGCATACATATCCCTGAGTAGCCCAAGCCACCATAACGAAAATGCCCAAAGTTAATTCATATAAGAGTTTATAAGAATACCATATTACTGCACATAAGACAATCTTAACCGTCTACCATATCAATCCCAACAAATGCCCTGGCTATCTTTTTAGGGGAAAAAAAAAATTATATTGACTGATATGTATTCCCTTGTTTACTTCCCTGGATGAGGTACCTCTCTGAGTTTGGGTTTACTCTCAAAGGAGAGAATCCCGCTCCCGCAGGAGCAAACTTTGAAGGGAATTTGCCTCCGCAGGAGCAAACTCTCTCCAAGGAAAGAATCTGCCCTCAAGGGAGCAAACTCTTTCCTCCAAAGGATCAACCCAAGAAAGGAGGAAAAAAAAAAAAAAAAAAAATTACTAATAATAAAAAGGCACTCAGTTAGATCAACACGGTACTCTACAAACTACTTCCTAATCTCAGCACCCCAAATAGGAGGGAGTATCTGTTGCAAACAAATGCAACCAAAAAAAAAAAAAAAAAAACAAATGTTGGAACCCCTCACCATGTCAGTAAGACTGTTCAAATGAGGGGTCACAACATATGTGAAAGAAAAACAAAAAAATTGTCCCTGCCACCTCCTCCCATCTAGGGCACTGCAATCTGCATGAATACTTGCCAAGTAGCATGATAGTGCCATACAATATGGATAGGCAATAAGCACACACTAACCAAACATATATAGACTTTGGGCCAATTCATATTTGTCATGTGAAGCAATTACAAAATACTAACTAGCTGAATGTGCATAGTGACACTGAATCAACGATGTCTCAACGTCTCAACACTGAGTCAACGCCAACCCAGTATCACTCCAAGGCAGCGTGCCCACTGAGTTATTACCTGTCTCTAAGTGACAGGCATGATGTAACGAATCTAGCTATATCTTTTAACAGATGCTCATCCTCATTACTCATTAGCCACAAAAATTTTGATGAAATAGAGTAGTTATTTATGTTTACATTATTGCTTAGATGTTTACAAATGAGGAAATTTCTATGATCTGTGTATTTTGGACATACCATAAGAAAATGTGTCTCATCCTCCACATTATTCATTGAGCACTGATTGCACAGCCTATCTGTAACTGGTGTCTTTGGAATAGTATACCTACCAACTTCAATATGTAATTTATGGGAACTAGTTCTAAACCGAGACAAATTTCGACGGTCAGAATCATTACCTACACACGATAAATATTTCTCATACATAAAAACTGACTTAAACTGTCTGTATGTTCTTAATTTTTCACTCTTCTTAAGTTCTAAGGTCCAATCATTTACAAACTTTCCTTGGAGAGATCTTTTTAAGATTACTAGATGCTTATTAGTGAATTCAAGTGGCTGATGAAAAAGATGAACCAAATTGAATTCTTTAAGAACATCGTAGACGCATGTAAGCCAGCAATCCTTACCACTGCTCATCATATTAATGTTGTCCTGTAATGCATCTTTTAACAACTTATCGTTTAGAGACTCTTTATAAAGACGGATCCAATACTTTATCATGGTGATAATAATATCTATATATATAGGAAATCTACCTAGTTCTCCATAAACGGCAATATTAGAAGTCTTTTTGTTAACGCCAAGTAAATATTTACACATATGAACATTCAGCTTCTCAAGAGGTGATTTAACATACATATCACTCACAGACTTTCCTTTTGACTTACTGAGTTTGCTACTGCTAAACATACCGACAACCTCTGCTCCATACATCAAAACAGGTTTCACAGTGTGATCAAAAAGATAGAGAAATTTATCAGCCCTACATGCAACATGCTTAAAAAGACCTGTAAGCTTGAAGAATGCTTTTTGACCTCTTTGATAAAGGTCGTTTAAGGCTTTGGTAAATGAGCCATTTAAGCTAAAAACAATACCAAGGTACTTCCACTCCCGTACACATTCAAGCTGAATGTTATTTATGCTGAGGGTCAAGTTATAAACTTTACTAGATTTGTTAAAGACCATCACTTTTGATTTACTGTAATTAATGTTCAATCCCCATTTGGAGCAAAAGCAGCCAGTAGCACTCAAGCAGTTTTGCAAACCTGTTGCTGTCTCAGATAGTAACACTAAGTCATCGGCATACATTAAACAATTCAGTTTACTGGTACCAAAAGACACAGGCATACATAAGTTATCAAAACATTTAGGTATGTCATTTATGAACAAATTAAATAGGCTAGGGCTTAAGTTATCTCCCTGAAACACCCCAAGCTGGGACGAGAATCCTTCTGACAAGCCACGAGACCCAATTTTTACTTGAAGGTCTATATTAGAGTACATTTCACGTAGAACGGAAAGGAATTTACCACCAAGACCACAAGCTATTAACTTAATAAACAGAGCTGGATGTAAGACACTGTCAAATGCCTTGTGAAGATCTATAAAGCTCACATAAAGCTTTCTGGAGTTATGCATATACTTACTTATTATAGATTTCAATTTGAATATATGGTCAGTTGTTCTACACCCTTGTCGGAAACCTATTTGTTCGTCACATATAATATTATTGTCTTTTAAGAATGTGGAAAGTCTTTTATTCATAACTCTATTAAATAACTTAGCAAGGCAACTAGTGATAGCAATGCCCCTGTAATTACCAGGATCATCAGCATTACCAGCCTTGAAAACAGGGAGTATAAGACCCTTTGACCACATTCGAGGGTACCCTCCAGACAACAGGATATGATTGAAAAGTTTTTTGAGACAAGGTAGTAGACAAAATTGGCCATATTTAAGCATTTCATTTAGAATACCATCAAGACCTCCACTTTTCTTATTTTTCAGTTCACCACAAGCAGCACTTATCTCTTTAATAGAAAACTCATAGTCTAGTACAGAGCTATCTGGGATACTTGTTGTTTTTAATTGTTGTAGGAATGAGTTGAATAATGGAATTTTGTCAGAAGTGACTTTATTCAAAGTCTCAAAATAATTTTTCCAAGTAGATGAGTCAATAGATCCTTCAGAATCATTAGTATTATCTTTGAACTTATTTATAAGATCCCAAAAAGCTCGCGGATTACTATCCGAAATAGACTCAAGCTGTTTCATTAAATTGCTGAAGTAATTTTTACGTTTGGCTCGTCTCATCTTTATGTATTTCTTATGAAGCCAGAAGCATTTCCGTCTCAGCTCTTTATCAAAAGGTTTAAAAGCAAGTTCCCTACTACATATAACAAGTGAACTTCTCAGCTCTTTTAAAGGCCAGTCGTACCATTTTTTATGCCTTACATATTTATTTCTCCTGTTACTTTTTTACATTTTAAGGACATACTTGCTGCATCACAAATTAAAGTACTCAAATCATTAACAGCGCAATCTAAACCAACAAAACTAGAACTATTTTCAGCTAAATAGTTTGATATCTTGGTTGCAACGGGGTCTGACTGCAGGGCACACTGATATTTCTCAACAGAACTAGAATTCCAGAGATATTTATTTGGAAGGGGAAGCAAATATTCTTTTTGTGGTGCTATTTCATAGAAGTTGATCAAAAATATGCATGAAAGCATACAATGATTAGATAAAGATCTGTTAAAATCATGCACTTTCATACTAAGAATTCTGCTTAGTATGTCATCACTTGTAATGCAATAATCAATGACACTACTACCTAAACTACAGTGAGCAGTAAACCTTCCACACAGGTCTCCTAAGGTTCTGCCATTGGCAATTCTCATTCTACTCTGAATACAGAGATCTAGCAAGTCTTTACCCCGGCTGCAAACAACAGTATCTTCACTATTTCTAATAATACAGTCAGTATCTGGCAGATACTGACTGTCATATGTTGCATATTCAGCATCGCTATCATCACAGATAAAATCAGCATTACGACCTGTACGAGCATTAAAGTCCCCCAAGAGAACTATGTCACCTACTTGTGAGAATTTCCTAGTATCACTAACCAAGCTATCAAAGTCATCCCCATTTTTTCTGGTATAAGTTGAATTAATTGGGGGTATATGTAAAAATGCAATATATAAGTCTTTTTGCAAACTGAAATAAGACTTAGACAGCTTAATCCACATGAAACTGGAATTCTCACCTGGTAAAACATTAATGCCATTTATTACTGATTTCTTTATCAATATGCTTATACCTCCAAAAGTACGCTTAGATCTAGGGTCTTGTATTCTGTGACTATGATATATCTTATGCGAGGCTAATGGAGATTTCAGGGGTTTGACATTATGGGTTTCAACTAAACCAATAATGTCATATCCCTGTATCTTATTTAAAAATTCTGAGTCCAACAATTTATCATGATCTTTGGTAATCAGTCCATCAATGTTCCAACAGCAAACTGACAAAGTTAGTCTTTTCGACTGTTGTTTTGGGGCCGCTTTTGCCATCTCGGTTTACCTGAGGACCTCCTTTGACCGTTTCTGGGTACCTCAATATTTAGTACCTGTTCCATACATTTACGCAAGTTAGAAGCAAGAACCTTAACTCCATCATCTGAAAGGTGATAACCATCGTCAGCAACAAATTTAGCTCTAACTAACCCATTATTACCTAGATTACTGTTATCAGAAATATGGAAATTACAGTTCTCCTCATGACCTAATTCGTTAATGAGTGAATTGACTGTATTCACCTTAAGATTGAGTTTCTGTTCATCACTTCGATTTGTTGCTAGTGATATGACAATTTTACTGGTGGGATTCTTGACCTCAGTGACTTGGATAAGTTCTCGCAGTTTACTGACACACTCAGTGGAGCTATTAGCTTTAAGCTCATTAGTCAAAATATGAAACGCTATAGCGTCAGGGTTGCTATCACACTCATTTATTACCTTCTTTGCATCTTCAAATGTGTATGAAACATGCTTTACGGTATCAAAGTGGGAGCTTAGTCTCGAAGGTTCAATATTTTTAATATTGGAAGTTCCTACCAGCATGACTGAAGGTTTTTGCTTCCTCACTCGACTTGGAACTAAAGACCAGTCAGAACTGTCTATGTTCATATTATTATTCTTATCACTGCTAGTGTTGCAGGCCAAATTTGACTTCAAGGAAAGTAGTTCCCCCTTAATGTCATCAAGAGTTTTGTCATTACAATCAAGTCTTTCTGTTAAGGCAGCCTTATCGTCAAACAGCTTGTCTATTAGCGAGGATTTGTATTTTAATTCATCCTGCAGCTGCTTTAAATGAATATCTTTCTCTTGAACTGATGAATTAAGGGATTCAACTTCAGATTTATGCTTACATTTCAGGTTTTCTTCAGATAATAATGCTTCATGCTTCAGTGACTTAATCTGTTCCTGAAGGAGCTTATTCTCATTTGTAAGCTTAACACATTGTTCAGATGAGGCTGCTGTCAAGGATGATTCTTTCAATACACTTACATCTGACTTAGAACCTAAATCATATACTCTCTTAAGGCTTTTTACAGCTGAGTTTGTCTCTTCTAGCCGGCTTAAGATACTACTAAGTTCATCAGTAATCTTTCTGCTATCCGCTGTTACACTCTCCACTGCAGTTACAAAACTTTTTTCAAATTTGTTCAAAACGGATGACTGAAAAGTCTGCATTTCCTGAGAGATAATACCTTTAATATCATCAATGAATGATCCTTGTTTCTGCCCTCCAGGCAGTGTTCTATTTTGTGCTGAAGTACATTGTTTATAAGTCTTCATTTTACAGGAATCACTAAGGTTGCGAAATTTTGGTATCGCTAGGGTACATTGATCACATACATATTTCCTAGATTTATGGCCCAGATACTTCACTATTTCATACCGTGGCAAATCTGTACATTCATAGTGTACCTTCAAGTTACAACCATTGCATTTCAGCATTGAGTCACTGCATGGCTCCGAACATACGGCACAAATAATGTAATCAATGGAAGAGTCAATAATTTTCTGTTTTAGGGACGTTTCTTCAGGGTCAGTTTGGGGTTTCACAGTAGCATGGCCCTCAGTGTTCACACAGTCTAGAATTTGGGGCACTGGGGGTTCCTCTGCATCAGGGTTTGATGAAGTGCAGTTGTTGTTTTCTGTATGACCTACAAATGTGGTTATTTGTGAAGTTTCGTGTTCAGAACTGGTAATAATACATGTTTTATCCAGTTCATCATCGTCATCACAATCAAAATAATCTTTGTCAAGATTCTCATCAAGGTCAGCATCATATTCTGGCTCACTAAATGTACTTTCACTTTCACTACATCTGCTTATACCAGCTTTTGCTCTAAATGCTTTTTCGGATACCCATTCCCCATTTACATACACTAAAATTGGGGATAGACCCGAGAAGTTGAGAATGTCCACAGCCTCATCAAAAGTCTGAAAGCCTTGAAATATTGCACCCTTTACACCGCTCACGTGTTGTGAACAATCCGTCCAGTTTGTAAACAAACCATATTCAAGGTCATTATACATGTCCTTGCCCTTAATCACCGCATAGAAATTAGGTTTCTTCTTCCCCATGGCAAAATTCAGTTCAGGATGCTATCAGAGTTCTGTTCTGGCCAAACGATACAAGGAATTTTCCTCAAAACAGCGTATTTTTCACACGAGGAGAAAAACAACCGCCATTTTTGTAGGGGCGTATTCCTTTACACGATCACAAAACGATAGACCTCTTATATTAGTAGCGAATGCACACGTTCAAAAGTTTGACTCAGTTGCCGAGAGAACTTTTGGTAACGAAAGGTCTATCGGTACTGAGTCGTATTCGTTATTGTGTCCCTTACTGAAAGGTCTTTCGTTGATGGAATGTGGCGGCCGTAAAACGTCTCCCCGTACATCATCCATAGTGCAGATTATATTTTATTTACATCCTTTGAGATCGGAGGATAGATTCTTAGAAATCTAAAATTTGAGATCGATTTAGACTATTATTCTAGATCATCGTCTTTTATATAATTTGGATCCTTTTGAAACTAATCAGTCTTTGAATCGACTGTCCAATTAAAATTAAGAAATTACAGTATGCTTTTTTCTGGTTTCGTCACCAGATATTGTCAGGGTCACTGACGAGGCTTTATTAGCCGAAACTACGTAGTCTGGCCCATGTTCCTACTTCTGTATGTATTCTCTGCTCTTGAAGGAACTTTTTAAGATTTTTATTTTGGTATCCTGCCCCTTTATTATTGAAAAAATTATGTAATATTGGGTCGAAATTGTTATCGTGCGTGCATGCTACTGAAAAGTCTTTCGGGAACTGAATCGTATTTGTAATCGTGTGTCTTCGTTGCCAAAAGGTTTATCGGTAATTGTGTCGTATTTGTTATCGTGTGCTTTAATTTTGTCACATGCTTCGTCTATAATTAATAGAGTCTATTTGTTGTCATTTGCCTTTGGTAGGTAGGTATATCGGTAATTGAGTCTGTTTGTTATCATGTGCCTTTGGTACTGATAGGTATATCGGTAATTGAGTCTATTTGTTATCATGTGCCTTTGTTACTGATGGGTATGTCGGTAATTGAGTCTATTTGTTATCATGTGCCTTTGTTACTGATAGGTATATCGGTAATTGAGTCTGTTTGTTATCGAGTGCCTTTGTTACTGATAGGTATTTCGGTAATTGAGTCTAATTGTAATCGTGTGCCTTTTTTTACTGAAATATCTTTCAGATATAAGTCACATGGTATCAAAAACGACTTTTTTTTACAGAAATCAATACGAATATACGAGATATTATGAATTGTATAGGAAATAATTGGAATATGACTGCTACAATTTGATTGTGCAATCAAGTTGAAAACATCTGCACCATTTTGAACCCAGTGATTAAGCATCGTGCATTATTTCATCATTACATATCTTGCAAGATTACTACAAGCTTTTTACTACAATGTCACTGTAAATGACCGCAATTAGTTGGCATTAAACAAATAAAAAAACATTGTTTTACTAAAATTATTGGGATCAGTATGATTGATACATGTAACCTGTCCCTTTTATCAGTAATTGAATCGTTCGCGTTTGATACTTAAATGACTGCCGATAATTGAGTCTTATTTATTATCGTGTGCCTCTGTTCTGCCAACTGTCATGTATTTTCTAAATTATTTAATGAGGAAAATTACTCGATTTTGAAAAAGACGTGTAAGTTCTTGGGAACTATCATTACGACGTTTCGATCTCTTCCTGGCTAAAAAAAAAAAGAAACACCTGTTTATCTCTAAAATACTAGAATATCCGTCCCTGATTTGTCATCAGTACAGTGGGCTCTCGTTATCTCAAACACTTAAATTTCAAAATAACTTCTTATTCACAGAACATAGCTGCTCCTGGTATCTCAAACTACTGGTGTCTCGGGGTAAAGTTTCTGGGATCAGAAAATTTACCTTGAGATACGGGTGGTTTGAGATGCATTCCGACTTTGAGATATCGAGAGCCGACTGTATATCTCTCTCAATATCAGTATGTCTCTTGTATAGTTTTGCGAACTTGAAACCAGTAATACCATTACCAAGGGTTACTGGAATTGTGTGTACTTACATTTAGTTGTACTTGTGTTTAGACATACAGCCTGTTTCACCATTAGTTAATTTTGTTTACTATATTTTGACCTCATATTACATGTTACACATGTACTGAGAGAAATGAATAAAAACTTGTAAAAACTTGTAAAAAACTTGTTGCTGAAAATTTATTGATCACTGAGTCGTATTTGCAATACCTGTACATACGTTGCAAAAAGAGGAAAGATGATTCCTCTCTTCCTACGACGTGAAAAGGCTACGACGATTTTAAGGTCATATACTTTGGATTTAAAAACTTTCCTGCCGACTTTGTCGGGTCAGCTGCCCTAAGCTCCCTCAAGAAACAACAAGCAAGAACGCAGCAACAAGGAGAAAATGTTGACAAATTCATATAGGTTACATGTAAATGTTTATTGACCTTTTATCTAAAGAGTAACAAAAACAAAATGACTGGTTAGCCGTCTACTATCTCCAGAGGTGCAACAAAGCAAAACAGATCTTTCCCATTGTCGTCTTGTACTTCCCACTTTACAGCCAGTTTTATCTGCAACAAAGTAAAAGGTTACTTAAAGCCCCATCCAAGCGAGAACGTACTGATGTCCTTTCAACGCCATGTGTAAATTCATGTAACATTTTATAGTTTTCACTACAGTTTCGTCTTGTAAATGGCCATGATTGGCCAATTCAAAACAAATAATACATCCCTTAGGTTCTCATGAAAAGGATCGAAAACACACGTTGGCCATTAAAGTTGACAATAAAAATGACCTACTCTCGATTGCATAAGCTTGAATATATGGTTAAATACAATGCACAGGTGTAGGACCTCATTTATTGTCACGCTTTTGTTATAGCTCATTGCTCGACAGGGCACCAGCATAAGAAAGAGTATTTTGTGGGCGATTTGTCATTTTTTCGAAAAATGTTCATTCAACTTTTTGCTGTTATATGAGCCGTGTCATTTGAAGAAGCACCAATAATACTTGTTCGAATAGCAATATTTAAGACATGGATGTGCATCTGCTCTGTTCGAATTAATATCCATAGGATTCTTGTAAATCTAAATATAGAACGTACCTTACTGCCATAAGCGTTTACGTAAATAGTCTGTTTGTTCCTACATGCAAACTATTTTCTTGAAAACGACGGAACTGCCAATAAGGATTATATGTTCCAACGGTTACTATAAGTACACATACAAAAAAAATCGAATTTTGGCTGCTTATGTAAAAGAGCCAACTTTTTGCCGTTTTTCGAAAAACAAAAGAAATAGAAAATTTATTGTTGTTTTTTTCTCTTCTTTTTCACCCCCCCCCCCCCCCCCCCGCTCGTCCACTTCTTTTTTTAATGCAAGCTCAAATTCTGTTTCACAGTCGTTTCACTCATGGCCATGTCACTACTAAAATACTGATTTTGGTGTTCGTTCAGAAATAAAATTCGATCGTTAACTGCAAAAACAACAACAACAAAAAACAAACAAAAAAAACTAGACAATCACTAAAGGTGATGAATGCCCCCGCCATATGCCTCACTAGATGAGTAATGCATTAAGAGGTATTTGTGAGAATTTATATCAAAATCTGTCAATAAATGCTCGAGCAATGACAATTTTTTTCTTAAAAAAAAAAAAAAGCATCTGTGACCTTAACCTTGGCTCTACAACCCTGAAAGGTGAACTTGTCTAAGATATTGTCATACTTAATATTTGTGTGAAGTTATATCAAAATCAGTTAACAAATAAAGGTACTAGACCCTTGACAAAGTTTTACATGTACCTATAATAGCATCTGTGTCCTTGACCTTGGACCGACAATGCTGAAACATAAATTTGTCCCAGATATTGCCATGCTAAAAATTTGTGTAAAGTTATGTCAAAATCATTCCAGAAGGATGACAACGTATTTTCTAAAAATAGCAACAGTGACTTGACCTTGACCCTAAAATTCTGGATCGCAAAATTTTCCAAGATATTGTCACACTAAACATTTGGTTGACGTTACATCAAAATCTGTCAATGAATAAAGGGGATAGAGGGATGATAAAGATTTTTTCTAAAAATTACGACTGTGACCTTGACCTTGAGCCTGCAGTGCTGAAGTGGTAATTTATTCAAGATATTGACATTTTTAACATTTGTGTGAAGTTATATCAGAATCGATCCATAAATAAAAGCGCTAGAGCGATGCCCAAGTTTTTCGGTAAATAGCAACTGGGACCTTGACCTTTATTCTTCCAACATGAAATGCATTGTTCGAGGTATTGTCATACTCAATATAGCTGTGACCTTATATCAAAATCAGTTCATAAATGAGGCCGCTAGAGCCAGAACAAAAGGTGAGCTTGTATATAAGCCACTGAAATATGGTGAAAATATGTCTGTCATTCAAGGGGACATAATTCTGCAATTAATACCTAAATCAAAGTTCTGTTTCCTATATGCATATGTTCAATGCATGTCTGAACTGTGCTGCAAGTTTCAACTCCCTGCATCTAATACTGTAGGAGGAGTTGCGGAGACAAGAACAGTACTACAAGTGTGAAATATGGTCAAATAAGTATGTCATTTAAGGGCAAATAATTCTGCAATAAAGACCTAAATCAAAATTCTGTTTCCTTTATGCACATATTCAATGCATGTCTGAACTGTGCTGCAAGTTTCAACTCCCTGCATCAAATACTGTAGAAGGAGTTGCGGAGACAAGAACAGTACTACAAGTGTGAAATATGGTCAAAATATGTATGTTATTCAAGTGGACATAATTCTGCAATGAGGACCTAAATCAAAGTTCTGTTTCCTTTATGCACATGTTCAATGCATGTCTGAACTGTGTTGCAAGTTTCAACTCCCTGCATCAAATATTGTAGAAGAATTACGGAGACACAAACAGTACTACAAGAGTGAAATATGGTCAAAATATGTATGTCATTTAAGGGCAAATAATTCTGCAATAAAGACCTAAATCAAAATTCTGTTTCCTTTATGCACATGTTCAATGCATGTCTGAACTGTGCTGCAAGTTTCAACTCCCTGCATTAAATATTGTAGGAGGAGTTGCGGAGACGAGAACAGTACTACAAGTGTAAAATATGGTCAAAATATATGTTATTCAAGGGGACATAATTCTGCAATAAAGACCTAAATCAAAGTTCTGTTTCCTTTATGCACATGTTCAATGCATGTCTGAGCTGTGTTGGAAGTTTCAACTCCCTGCATCAAATACTGTAGAAGGAGTTGCGGAGACAAGAACAGTACTACAAGTGTGAAATATGGTCAAAATATGTATGTTATTCAAGGGGACAGAATTCTGCAATTAAGACCTAAATCAAAGTTCTGTTTCCTTTATGCACATGTTCAATGCATGTCTGAACTGTGTTGTAAGTTTCAACTCCCTGCATCAAATATTGTAGGAGGAGTTGCGGAGACAAAAACAGTACTACAAAGTGTGACGGACGGACGGACGTACGGACGGACGGACAAAGGCAAAACTATATGCCCTCCCCACTTCGTGGCGGGGCCATAAAAAATCATTTTATTATCATGGATGCATGCGTGAGTTTGTGTAACATTACATTCCGTATCTTACAATCATAGGTGGATTCGTAAGTTTGTTGCCTACGTGACAAATCTTGTTATCGTAGGTGGATACGCAGATTTATGCAAGTGTTCGTGGCATACCAGTTGTCATATGCAGCCATTTTCTTGCTTCCCTTGGGTGCCCCTTAATCCGAATTTGATTGTATTACATGTACAACATGAGCAATATGAATCTTAACCATTGATGCAATAGCCGTTCCATCTTTGACAAGTACCTCTTGACATTTGTTTTGCTTTGTGTGCCGACTTCATTAGAGGGTTATCATGCGAACCGAACAACCAACTAAATGTTTTGTACCACTTCAGAAACTGAGGGTGAGGTTGGGCCTGTAAAATCGATTTAAGCCCCCCAGTAATTCATTACTGACCGTTCCAAGGCGGTAGTTCTGTTGTGGTTCTCTGTTGCCTGTTTTTGGTGTCAGAGTTTCTGTGATGTTTTACCTTATGTATGTTCTTATTATTTTTGGTTCGGTTTGGGTTGCTGAGTGGCCACCTTTTGGGAACAAGCTGCTCACTCGGTTGGCCATTTGTTCTCTGTATCTTGATTATTTGTAATCTTAGTTGTTTCCAACTATGGTTTGAGGGCTGGATTTGGATTTTGATTGTTTCAGTTCCTGGTCTTTGCATACTTTTTACTTTCATTGTTTTCTTTTCCCACTTGGTGTTTAGGGCAGAGTGTGCTAAACTACTTTGTCTGTTCCTGATCATATCCTGTATATTTATTTTACACTTTCCTTAACATGCGAAAAGTGTTGGTTGGCATACAAATAGTGCAGACACTGACCAGATCGATCTGATCTGGGTCTACTAAATTTGCTCAGGATTTTTATCCCAATACTTAGTGTTTTCTGGTAATCCAGGCCCAGAGATTATAAACCTTGAGCCAATTTTCAAACTCATTTGAGATTATTCTCAAGTTTTATAACCGCGAATCCAGGTTCCCAGTAATACCTTTGGGTACTCCGGACTGCAAAATATGGTGTTGGTATAAACGTCTGTTGCTCCCTTGACAATGGGACATTTTAGATTGTTGTTGGCACAGCAGTCTGAGGGGACGGGGAAGGGCACCGGCACACCAGCTATGATACCATGGACCACTGTCTTGGCTGCTTTAGAATCTTCATCTGAAACATTTGGTTGTATCATTTAGCAAGGCGCCGTATTCGAGTGGTTAGAGTGGCTCGGTTATAGTGCAGAAAAATTCGCGGCTCACCGTCGCCATCCGACGACTGGAAAACGCTCCCTGTCAACCCATCAGTAACAGGGCACCTTTTTCGAATCAGGGAAGGATAAGGTAGCGAAAGCAGAGAGATTGGCTCTGCCTTTCACCAGCTGTGCCCAAGATACAATGGGTCTCTAACCCCCACTGCCCCAACGACTTTTGTGCTATGGGCAACCTTTACCTTTTTATTTAGCAGTCAGCTAAGTGACGGTGATCAATACAGTACAAGAGGCTGAAGGTGATGATAAAGACGAAATAAAGTTGGAAACTTAGAAGAAAAATGATGTTGAAGAAAGAACAGATAAAATAAACAGAAGCTGAAGCAAGAGAAAAGAAAGGAAAGAAGAGAACAACAAGGAAAGAATAAAAAGATGAAGATGACCTGGAAGGAAAAAGAAAAAAAGATGGCTGAGATAAAGAAGAAATACGGTATTAAGAACGAAACGAAAATTAAAAAAAGAAGATGACGACAAAATAGAAGATAAAAAAAAAGAGAAGATGAAAAAAGAGAAGGAAAGGACAGCAATAAAATGTGGAAGAGAATATAAAGATTGTGAATGGAAACCGACGAAAGAGCAGAAAAAATGAGAAAATGTAGCAATAAGGAAGAGACAACGATGCTGACAAAGAAGAACAAAGCTGAGCAACAGAAACAGATCCTGAAAAATAAAAACAAATGAATTATAAGAATGGAAAAAGCAGATACGGACAAGAAGAATCTAACAGTGATAACGAAAAACTATGAAATAGAGAAATTGCAGAAAATTGAGAAAAAGGGAAAACAGATGGAGATTAGGAAGGAAAAAAAAGAAGAAAAGATGCTAAAAAAAAAAAAAAAAAAAAAAAAAAAAAAAACAAATAAAAGATAATGGTGAAGAAGAAGACAGAGATAAAATCAGATGAAAATGTAGAGGAATACGATAAAGAGATTAAAATTGGGAAGAACAAAGAGCAGAAAATTGTATATTTAGAAAAAACGAAGGTGAAGAAGAAAAAGATCTTGTAGTAAAGAAAGACAAACAACTAGGAGAAGAAAGAAAACCAGATTGGAAGACTAGAATTGTTTTTCTACGAAAAAACAGATGTCTCCCCCCTTTTTGATGTCAAAAGGATCAGTCATTAAATACAATTTCAAACAGAAACTTTAAATACAATTTCTAATGCAAATACTGGTCATTTTTTCATGCAAACAATGAGCTCATATCCAGTAAAGATATCCTGCCAATGCAGTTAACTATTGTACACTCATAACTTGGTAAAAAATAAATAATCATAGAAATAACTCAAATAGTATAAATGCTGCGCTCTGCATGTTGTCTAGTGTTGACTGACATTTGTATGAAGTTTCGTGAATATAGCTTGTCCGGTTTTCAAGTAATAAACCGATTGAGACACGATTTTGTGACTGACAAAGGTCCAAGGGAAATAACTCAAGAAGAATAAATGCAAGAGTTATGGTTCTTGCACTATGCAATTTTTTTAATGTTGATTGATATTTGTATGAAGTTTCGTGAATATAGCTTGAATGGTTTTCATGTTATAGAGCAGACACGACTGAGACACGATTTTGTGACTGACAAAGTTCTAAGGGAAATAACTCATATAGTATAAATGCTTAAGTTATGGTTCTTGCATTCTGCACGCCGTCTGATGTTGATTGATATTTGTATGAACTTTCATGAATATAGCTTGAATGGTTTTAAAGTTATAGACGGACTAGACTGAGACGCAATTTTTTTGATGGACAAAGTTCCAAGGGAAATAACTCAATAAGTATAAACGCCAGAGTGCATTCTGCACGTCGTCTGATGTTGATTGATATTTGTATGAACTTTCATGAATATAGCTTGAATGGTTTTAAAGTTATAGACGGACTCGATTGAGACGCAATTTTGTGATGGACAAAGTTCCAAGGGAAATAACTCAAAAAGTATAAATGTCAGAGTTACCATTTGTGCACTCTGCACATCGCCTCATGTTGATTGATATTTGTATGAAGTTTCGTGAATAAAACTTGAGCAGTTTTCAAATTATTGAGCGGACACAATTGAAACACAATTTTGTGATGGACTAAGTTCCAAGGGAAATAACTCAAAAAGTATAAATGCCAGAGTTACCATTCTTGCAATCTGCACGTCGTCTCATGTTGATTGATATTTATATGAAGTTTCGCGAATATAGCTTGAGCGGTTTTCAAGTTATAGAACGGACACGATTTGTGACAGACAGACGGACAGACGGACGGACAGACGCAGACGGACAGACGGACAGACGGACGGACAGACGCCCGGGGAAAAACAATATGTCTCCCGACCCTAAAGGGGGGAGACATAATAAATAAAGACATAATAAAGGTGTAAAAACCATGACGAAAAATAAGAAATAAAAGATATATAAGAATACAGAGATGAGAATGAGCAACAGAGAGTAGACTTGGCAAAACTGTAGGCTTAGCTAGAATAGACACAAGAAGAAAGAGAGCATAAGGGGAAAAAAGAAAAAGAAAGGAAACTTAAAAAAAAGAAAGAAAGAGAAAAGAAACAAATATAAAGTAGATAGTGGTAGAGAAAGAGAAGTAGTACGAGTTGTACATAGAGAATCTGAAAAAAGAGTAAAGGAAAAATGTTGGTTTTGCTTTGACTAAGAAAGTCAAGTCTTTGGAAAGTACCATTCAAATATCAATAAATTTATATGGCACGATCAGAGTGATGTAAGTGACAGGCACATTTCAGTAACGTCCAACCCGTTATCTGTTAATTTAATTAAAATCGAGTCCAAGATAATTACCTGCTTTTTACAGGCTGGAAAACGCATATACTGCTAAAGCTGTGTCTACTTACTAGAAGTATAGTTTACGTGAGCGGAGTAGTTAGTTCCTCTGTGAAGTTGGCATGGTTCGACGTCACACGGAGACAGGTCAACAGAATTGATCTTTCCACCTACGGATCCTGTATCAAAAAAGACAATCTTTATTGGATTGGAAAGTAAGGAACGTAAATACTTTACAACTGGAGGCAAGTAACCAATAATTGAGCCGCTACACGAGAAAACCAACATATGGTGCGCCTAGCGCAGACTCAGATCAGCTTAAGCATACGCACAGTCTGATCAGAGTCTTCACTGTCCGCATGGAGGTTACTTAGACCCTTAGCTACCCTTTAAGCGCTTAAGAAAAATCTGATCAGACTGGGCAAATGCCCAGGCTGATTTGAGTCTGTGCTGGGTGCACAACCACTTAGTTGGTTTTCTCATGTCGCAGCTCAATTATATGCCTAGTTGACTCCGCTATCCTTATAAATTGGCTGAGTCATTTAATCATTTCAGAGGTAATTTATTTATTTATCTATTTATATATTTATTTTTATGAAATAACTGTAACTTTTATTTCTGATCAGACGCCGTGTTTTGCGGCGTCTTATATGGGTCTACACTGTAAGCCTATGTCATTTTTATGGTACACTTTATAGGCGTTAAAAGTAGGCTAGGCACTAATACTGGCAGATGTGTTCAAAAATATTTTTGTCTTTTATTGTGTATAATTTAAACAAATCTTAATACGGCATTTTGATGACACATGTTAAGTTAAAGTTCAACGAAATTCCATGGATTCATGATTTAGTTCTGGCTCAATTTGTTGATTTTAAAACGATTCAAGGGCAATCACTTAAATGCACGTCAAAACTTTCCGTCAAAACTTTATGTACACAGCTGGGTTATAGTGAAACATGTACATATTTAGTTTAATTTTCATGAAATTCTGCTAATTTGTTATTAAGTTATGGTTCATTATGTTGATTTAAAATCGATTCAAGGGCGATAACTCATGCAATACTAATGTCATTATTACAAAACTTGACGTGTACCACCGCGTCATGGTGACATATACTCACATTTTAAGTTTCTTGAAATTCCATTTAATGGCTATTGAAATATGGTGCCGAACGGACGGAAGGAAAACTATATCCCTCCGACTTTGGCCGGAAGTAAATAACTATGGTTTGCCTTTGTAGAAAATAACGAAAAGACAGTTTTGTCCAAAAGCCCACTCCGAACTCTCGATCCCACCAAACCAAGTGTTACTCGGGTTAAGTTCCAAACTCTCAAAACCGAACTAAGCGTGACTCGTTCTCGATTCGCAGCACTCAAACCTGCCGAACCGAGGATTCGGAGATAGTTATAAGCTTTGAAACTATCGAGGAGCCCGGGTAGCTCAGTAGGTTAAGCGCTGTCCTGCTGATCTAGCGGTCCCGGGTTCAAGTCCCGTTATAGGCGGGAATCTTTTCAAGCGTAAAGGGGGTTCCATTGCACATGGCTTTCATTATCACCCACCCTTCGTCCTGATATGACTGAAATACTGTTTAAAAGGACGTAAAATCGCAAGTCATCCAACCATCAACCATCGAACCTATCGAATCAAAAGTGTTTCTGACAAAGTACGGAAGTTTCGAAACTACTAAACTAAGGTTACCGACATGAAGTTAGATTCGAACTCTCGAATCTATCAAACTATCGATAACCCAGGGATGTCACATTTCATGCGCAGTCGTTCTGGAACAACACCAGCAGGTACATGACGTCGAAAAGACATCACACTCACGTCGATGCGACGTCAGTGCGACATCCTTTCCACGTCATGTGCCCGCTGTGACGTAGACGTACTGTAGAGATTTTAAAAAGGGGACATTTAAAATAAATTACCGTAATCGTCCCAAAAAATGGAGCAGTTTGGTTTTGCTGCTGTAAACGCTGTAACGCTTCCAAATACTGAACAACGTAGATCCTAATCAGACTGTTCCTTTAGCAGAGTTTGATCTGGATCTATATTATTTGATCAGACTTATCTGTCCAAATACTTAGATTTTTACAGTACATGTATGTACTGTACAAAATACATCATTCATTAAAAACACGTACCGCAGTCTTTAAAAGTGATAGTTTTCGCAAGAACGGTGACCGAAATACACGAAATAATCAAAACTTTCAGCATCCTTCTGTCTTAAGTATATAAAACACAACTACTTTCGCTAAACGGTCAGTGGTCAAGAATGACCAAGGTGACTGACACATGTCCGAAAGATCATGTCCACACGAGGGATGTTCAAGAGTGTTTGTTGTGTCCAGTACTCTCTATTCAATTAATTTTGACCAACTGTGGACAAAACGATAACCCATATCACGGCCCACTGGTCAAGTTGGTAGAGTAGTTTTAACTCGAGTTTCTAGTATTGATTCGTCTTTGACAATACTTAGCTTGGCTAAAACGACGACATATGTTGCATGACACATGTTTACACGGCGACACATGTTGCATGACACATGTTTACACGACGACACATGTTGCATAACACATGGTTTACACGGCGATACACGTTGCATGACATATGATTTACACCATGACACATGTTGCATCACACATGGTTTACACGGCGACACATGTTGCATGACACATAGTTTACACGGCGACACATGTTGCATGTGACACGTTCACACGGCGACAGATGTTGCATGCCACATGATTAACACAGCGACACATGTTGCATGACACACGTTTACATGGCGATACATGTTGCATGACACACGTTAACACGGCGACACATGGCGCATGCCACATGGTTTACACGGCGACACGTTACATGACACGTTTACACGGCGACACATGTTGCATGACAAGTGACATGCAATATATGTCACCGTGTAAACACTGTGTGTCATGCAACATGTGTCGCTGCGTTAACACCTTAAACATATGTTGCATGACAAAATTGTTGCATGCAACATGCCTTAACATTTGAACATAGCCTTCTTGCGACAAAAATTGTTGCACGACACATGTGTCTTGCTGCATGTGTCGCCGTGCAAACCTACGTTTATTTGATGTACAAAATACAGAAATAACCATTTGTGTTTTGTAACAGGTAAACGACTTGAACACAGATTTCGAAAACGAGTGCGCCTTGGGTTTGCACTTATATTGGCCCCACCTAGTCAACTTTAAACCATTGGAGTATACATGTTGACCAGAATACTTGAACAATGTCATAAGCCCGTATAAAAAGGTATAGGTTTACCATAGCCTTGTAGCCGTAGGGGCAGTGGGGGTTTGAGGCCCACAGTATCTTGGGCACAGCATATGAAAGGCGGTGTCAATCCCTCGTCTTTCGCTGCCTTTTCTTTCCCTTATTTGAAACAGGTACCCATTTACTGCTGAGTTGATAGAGTTTTCCAGTCGTCGGATGGCGAAGCCCGGTTCGAACTCACGATCTTCCCGCGACTTTCTGCAGCATAGCCGAGTGGCTCAGTCTGTTCACTCGACAACGGCGGCTCTTTGTAAAGAAATATTAGAAATGAGCGGGGGGATGAGTATGGACTGGCATGAGGAATTGATTTGTTGGAGCTCCAGACAAATCTATTTAGATGAATGGGAAGCATCTCTGCCATTTTAAGTTTTGCCTCCTTTCTTAAATAAAAGGCTCCAATAGACTAGGTTGCGTGGCCCATACAATAAAACCGGAACTTCTTACTTTACTCTTATGAATGTGAGACTTGTCCTCACAGATCAATCCTTTAAGAACGTATTTGAGCCATGACACGATAAAAACCAACAAAGTAGCATGTGAGCCCAGCGAAGACTAGTATCAGGCTGGGCATCCGCCCAGTCTGATCAGAGTCTTCGCTGTACGCTTAAAGGATGCTTCGTGTCTTTGCTACCTCCATGCCAACAATAAGCAAACCTCTGAACAGACTGGGCGGATGTCGAGGCTGATCTGAGTCTTCGCTGAGCGCACATGCTACTTTGTTGTCTCGTGTAGCGATCAAATCAGTCTTTACATCCGACAGTGTAGCCAAAACATTCAGCTTGGGTATATAGATTTCTCAATGCTCATACACGATGTAAGCAAACAGCGCCGATTCTGACCAGACAGAGCCGTCTGCTCTGAGCCTTTCTTGTTTGTCTTAGTTTACAATTTTTAAAATGTTAGACTTGCATAATTGTCTTGAAAAATGTCTGCTTTTATTTATTGTTTCCATGAAAAACAGATTTATTTATATTAGCTGTACAGAGAGTTTAAACTCCGTTCATTAATTCTGAAACTGGGGTTTTCGCTGCTCATACTTTTATAATCTAATCAATCCAGGTAAGTCTTTGCATAGTCATGATGTTAGACTTCCGCCGAATTCTCATCAGTGTGTCCTATTACTCTGTCCTTCGTAGGATGCTGGGCTAACCTGCACAAAACTGCAAATTACAGATTTTCAATCCGAGACTAAGTCCATCGGACAGGTTGGTGACGCCTTTTAATACCATATAAAGTGGTCGCTATAAATAGTTTTGTGTACGGGTGGGGTTAGTATTCTAACACATGCTCTGCACGTGCGAAATTAGTCAGCGTGACAACAAGCTTGTCATCCAGATAATTTTGTCTCGATTTGAAATTGATTACACCGCAAAAATTCACACTGGACAAGGTTTTCAGTGTTTCATCATAGTATCACCACCGGCAAACAACGTCTAAACGACGTCATATCAGCGTCAGTGCGACGTGATGGTGTTCACTGGCGTTATCTTAACACAAATATAACAGCTTTCCGCAGTATGTAATTAAGTTCTAAAGTTCCAAAACATTATTACCAATGTTGCGTTAAAACTGCAAAGTTAAATACAAGGACAAAAGGACAAAAGCGTGCATCTCTCAAACTTATTACAGTTCCCCTTAATCAGTCTATTCCATCCCCCCCATCCCCCCACTCTGAAAAATAATAAAATAATCCCCCCCACACACACACAAACTACCTACAGACCCTCTGCTCAATTAGTCTACCATCCAGACTCCCACCCCTCGACATGATCCCTTCCTAAACACACACCTCCTTATTCAATCTATCACCCAAACCGCCACCCTAGTCTACAACCCCGCCCCCCCCCCCATCCCTCCGCCCTCACTTCTTTTCAACAAACGATTCCCTCGATTAGTCTACCACTCCGACAACTTCCCCGCGACACGAACTTATATATACGCAAGAAATGACTGAATGTAAATGCTACATCGTCGAACCTTTCGGCTTGCGCAAACAGGATGCAGTCTGATCAGCGTCAACTGGAAGTCTCGGTCAACCTCACGGCACCGAGTTTAAGTTAAAAGCTAAGACACATGCAAGAGGTTACTGTTTCGCGATTCACATGATATATTTCGCTTGCGTCATGTGAAAAGGATATACTGTTAATACTCAACCGTACAGGCAGTTCATTTAAAATGTAGACTCTGATATGACTGTACGATCTGAGTCTTCCCTGTTCGTACAATACAAGGGTACCTTTTCACAAGCGTGCAAATCTTTTACTTCCACGAAACTGTAATCATAGACATTCCAGCCCGATATAGACTGAAATATTGTCTCAAAGGGCCGTTAAACCCAAAACAATCAATCAATCAATCGTACACATTGACGTACAAAGGTAAACACGCATGCATGCATATGCATGCGATAATTTTCCGTATATACGCAAAAGCTGATCTGAGCTATTGCTTTTCGCACATCTGATGTGTGATTTTGTGGACACAGAGGCACATAACCAAGTCTCTAGCTGACCGGTTTGAGATTTTTCTGTTCGCAGATACATTATGCCACATTTTTGCATGAAACGTGACCATGAGAAAAATGATAAAGAAGAAATAGATAAATGCAGGGACGTTTATGGGCCTGAAGTTCGCTTCTGAGTCGGATGACACAAGTGTCCCGTTGTTTATATGTATACTATACTTTTGAAATTTTCCTGAGAAAATACGACGCAAACAAATACAAGACGTTCAAAATATGGTAAAGAAACTGGGTCTGATTTTCAATTCTAGAATCCAGAGTTGTCAAAACTGAAAAATGTAGCTCATGTGTTAGCTTGGTATTTTTTTCTGTATTACAAAGTAGCCGAACGTCAAAAGGCTTGTTTTGCCTTATTCCTGTGACTTTTTGGAGGGACAACAGTTATTACCCAAATGACCAGCGTGATACCGACGTGGAATGTATCTGAATATGTATGATTTAAGGCTGTCAATCTTCATCAAACGGTCTTAGTTTGCGGGCAGGTTTTTGAAATTTGCTGTTTCGTGCATGTAACTGCAGCTTTAGACGGCAGGCTAAGATACATGAGACCTTTATGAGAAATCGGCGGAAGTCGAGCTCTATCACTATGCACAGTGTTACGTGGATTAATTAGATTATAGAAGTATGAGCAGCGAAAAATCCAGTTTCAGAATTAATGAACGGAGTTTAGTTTTATGCGCTTTGCATCCCTTTTACGTCTCGAGGTTCATATGAAACATAACCCTGTTATGGATTTTGCTAGACTACCAATCTAGGAGGCGCAGGTTCAATCTCCCGCTCCTCCGGTCTTTCGGACTTTAAATCGAGGTCCCGTCTCCGTATGACCTATGTGTTGGTGAAACGTTAAACCCGAGTTCGCTCTCTAACTCACTGCAAGGGATTATTTATCGGCCCTCAGATAAGAAGAAGTGTTGCGAATAGATTAGGCTCTTGTCTTGTATGATCTTGCTCGTGTAGGTCATCAACTTTGATTTCATGAAGTGGCTTATCCGACAAAGCAGAGCAAATTAAATTCAAATGAATTTTATGTTTCTTACAATGTATATCTACAACTGTCTGTACAGTTAATGTTTGCAGAGGAATGCAGCAATAGATAAATAAATAAATAAATAAATAAATGTGGGTGTTCCTCAAGGAAACAAGAAACCAGAAATAAAATGAGATATAACTCTTAAGACAGAAATATAAGTTTAACATTTAAAAAACAAAAGGCAAACGGTGACAACCTTTCTGAAAAGGGCATTTTAAATATTATACAAACCAATTATGTAATTGAACCACGACACGAAAAACCAAAAAGTGGTTGTGCGCCCAGCGCAGACTCGGATCAGCCGAGTCTGATCAGAGACTTCGCTGTCCGCATGGAGTTAGTTTAGACACTTAGCTACCTTTTAAGCGCATAGCGAAGACTCTGATCAGGCTGGGCGGACAAACACTTTGCTCGTTTTGTCGAATCGCGGCTCAATATTTTTTTTATTGGGCAGTCAGAACAAAGTCGTTCCAGTTTCTATGCACACTCTTTGAATCCTGGTTAGAACTGAAGAGTTTGATTCACTTGGAGGTCAGGAACTCCTGATCGTGGACAAAAAGAAAAAAAGGAAGCAAGAGCATAACAAATTTTATTTCAATTTATTCTATGTTTCATTTGATAATATATAAGGGAAGTATCCGCTAACATAAAACTCAATTATCCCGGCACAATCTCTAAAGGAATCATAAAGCAGAAGACATCTTTCTTTGTACCCTCGTCCTTAACTTCCCATTTAGCCACAAACTTGATCTGTGAAGAAAAAAAAAACGAAATTGATGACATAATGGAGCCGCGCGACACGAGAAAACCAAAACAGTGGTTGTGCGCCCAGCTTAGACTCAGTACAGCCTTGACATTCGCCGAGTCTGATCAGACTATTATCTACGCGTTTAAAGGATAGCTGAGGGTCTAAGCTACGTCAATGCGGACATCGAATACTCTGACCAGACTGAGCATCAGCCCAGTCTGATCTGAGTCTGCGCTAGGCGCATAACCACTTTGTTGGTTTTGTCGTGTCGGGGCTCATATATGGTACTATGACATATATTTTATGTGACAGATAAATCATGGTTCGTCCGCCTGTACGGAGAGATAATTGACGAGCTTCACCGTACAGTGGGGCGAACTATGCTATATAGTCGATTATTCGATTTGTAAATTAAAGCTTAAAAAATTTATTTGATATATATATTTCTCATTCTATCTCCATGAGCATTGCCAGTAGAATCACGCGAAAAGTACGATTCTCAATAAGGCTTAAACATAAATTTTCAAAGAATGATATTTTCAAATTGAGGAATAACTGTGGATCTGGGCTTTTATCCAAGATATTTTCAACAACACAGGATGCCACCTCCGCGCCCCGCGCCCCACCTCCTCACTGTAAATAGTTAGCCAAAATGTAAAAATGTTATTCGACTCATATTATTACAGGTACATGTATATGTTTAGCCTGGTGCCAGTCGAATATTCCCCCTGGTTCACTATGTATACACAAGGGCTGTTACCAAACGAAACACAGTGACTGTCCTAGTTCCCAAATGACCTGGTCATTGTGGCTTAACAAATTTGTTTAGTCACGATGACCAAGTAGTTTTGGAATTATGACTCTATTTCGTTTTGTAACAGCCTCTGTTTTGTAACAACCTAAGCAACATAGTTAAGGGACTTCTTAATGTCAATATGTGTTGGTGGCTAAAATATGCAGGTGCTTTATATTTAGTTGTGTAACAAGAACAATATGTACTCTTGTTCTGAATTACAGAAATAATCATAAGATATGCATATTACAGTTTATATTTTTGTTGTTTAATGAAAAATAAGTCATACACTACCTTGATCTTGGCCAAATTTTGGAAACGTAGAACTCCATTTTCCTTCATCAGAAATATAATTCTTTTGCACCAATACATAGCATTATTAATGAACTAAAGCAGTCGAAATGTATTTTTTCAACAATAGGTCATTAAAAACTAACTTTTATGGTTTAAAGACCCCCGCCCAACTTGTTTATACAAAACTGGCAAGTATATACATGAGGGATACATGTAGTTACCTTACTAGGCAGATAACATGTACACTGTCACTGTATGTTGTATGAACAAGTTGGTGGGGTAATTGGTTGGGTAGGCGTAGTAAAAATAAACTAAATAGCCTTTGAAAGTGAGCAGTCTTGCAGTTCTTGACCAGTTTTCACAATCACTAGCCTACTTTCTTTTCGTCTGTCTAAGAGTCAAATTTAAACTTTATCTTTCTATATCGAATTACATGTTTTACAATAAATGGCAAAATAATCTATTAAACAAGGCATTATTACCTCGGGGTAGCTATGTTTACAATAAATGCTGTTGGTATATATTTCCGAGGTACCCGTTGAAGTGGGGCATTTCATATTTTTACAGGCATCAGTAGGGACTGGAAACGGGACGAATTCTCTTCCGATAATTCCATAAACATATGACTTGGCGGTGTTGATACAGACTGATAAATGTGAATTTATGAGACACGCAATCATTTCATTATAGCAAGTCACGATGTATAGTAAAATAGTTACAGTACTCTCAGCTGTTGCATCCCAAACTCCTCTTCTAATAATCCAACGGGTACATCTTTCTGTTTTGGCCAAAATTTCTGCAAAGGGATACGCCTTCTATAACTTCCTGTTTGCCTTCCGGACAAAGAATCCCTTCTTAAACGGTACCTACTCTTAAAGAAAAGAATTTGCTCCCATAGAAGCAAATTCTTTTCTATAAGGGATGACACCATTGTGAAGGGCAGCAAACACAGGAGAGCTGCGCATGCTGGCCTGAAAGTTTACTCAGTTGCCCTTATTTAATATTACATACTAGTATGTACATGACAAGACTTACTGGTTGACGTACGTTGACCATAATCTACAGAATCCTACATACACAGCATGCATGTAAACGGTTACAGTACTTACCGGCAGTGAAATTAATATGAGCTGTGTAGTTGAATCCTTTCGTTAGCTGACACGGCTCACTGTCACAGGGGTCCAGATCTATCCTGTTGAGCACCCCCTCCACGGAACCTAAACACATTAAATTTGGAATACAGTGAAATCTCCCTGAACATCCATCTCAACATTCAACTTCTTTTGCGACTTCCTGTTTATTTTCCTATTGACAACGAAACACGTTCAAAAAGAGGTCAATATATTTTTCCAAGAAGAGACAAATATTAAAGGTTATATTTATCAAAATGAATGTTTTTAAGAGTTGATATTTTATTGACTGTTATAAATGGTCCAGTTGTGCTTGCCCAAGATCAACCCATTGACAGACAGCGCAGACCCAGATCAGATGCTGCAAAACGCGACTTCTGATCAGGAACTGCACTGATAACTGACAAATGGAATCATCCAATTTATAAAAAAGAAGAGCCCATCCTGCATAAGAGTTTCAAAATAATAATAAATTTGAGCCGTGACACGAGAAAACCAACAAAGTCGTTTTGCGCCCAGCGTAGACTCAGAGCATTCTGGGCATACGCCCAGTCTGATCAGACTCTTTGCTATGCGCTTAAAGAGTAGCTAAGGGTCTAAGCTACCTCCATGCGGACAGTGAAGACTCTGATCAGACTGGGCGTATGCCCAGGCTGATCTGAGTCTGCGCTGAGCGCACAATCACTTTGTTGGTTTTGTCGTGTCGCGGCACAAATTGTTATCAGTTCAGAAAAGTCATTATGATATAGTAACAGTTTGTCGTCGATTCCGTTCGTCTAGATAATAGTCTTTCTAGGATTAAAATCTTAATTTGAAAGTTTTTTTTTCATTAGGTCTGTTGAGAGGCTATGCCATTGGTCAGTCAAAACTTTTGTCTATCCCGATGGGGTGAGCTCTAGTTTCAACCACGTCAGCACTAACGATACTGCTTAAATTTCAGAAATCTGAGAGTCAAACAAAGACAGGCTTTTATTGCATATCGCTTGGAAATACGTATCTCTGAGAAAATATGGCAATGCAAAAGGTATGTTGAGCAGTGTATATTCTTTGTTGCATAAAGATAAATGTAACATGTAATTTGTAAAAGCCACATATCTGCACGATTCAGAAGACAACTCACCCAAAATTATAAAGATTGCCGAAAACAAATCCTGAAAGAAAATGATATGTTTGAATAAAACATACCGCAGTCCTTGAAATCAATAATTTTAGCAAGGCAAACTGCCAAAGCGCAAATGAAGGCCAACACTTTTAACATTATTGATGCAAAATGAAACTGGCGTTTGGTCGATGCACGATCAGACCATATATAGTTTCGTAAAGGGGCGTTGAATAAATAGTTCTGATAAGGCTTGATGTTCTGGGAATTTGTTGGAAAGATATAATATATCTTTCCAACAAATTTTTAGAACATCAATATATACATGAATCTCATCCGTCACCAAGCGGATACGCATGTTCAATCAATAAGTCAAGCACGATGACAGCGATTTCTTGATTATTACATGCAGACTGTCTTGTTAAATCAAAGAATTTGTGGTAATATTTGTGCAAATGCTCAAAGCAGAAGTGGTAAACGAACCAAAATCATAAGTAAATCGTAGAAAAAATGGCAAATCCAAAATATTTAGGTATACAGCCATGGAACCCTATACAGAGGTTTTGTCAGGTGCTTCGCTTGTAGCAAGCATCAACTGCTATCATAATACCCTCGCCTTGAGTATATATCTAAGAGAAAAGTCTGTGAAGATAAATGATTGTGTTTGGGCCGTGGCCATCAAATCGGAAAAAAAGCTTAGAAGCTGCTACGTGGTATGTATCAACTGGGTCATGGTATCACCCTAAGAGCGTTCTAAGTTTTGAAACTAGTTAAGCTCTATAATCGCGCAATAATCCTATGACAGCAATCTGTTGGTGAGTTTCATCGATACTTGTTTGCCAGTGAAATGTCTGCCAGTTTTATTCCATTTGATCCTGCAGAAACGATGTTGTCCGCAATCATCATAATGTCAGCAGAGCTTTGTTTTTATTTAGCGTGTTGCTTGTCTGCAACGATTACAATAACCGAACATTTTTTGTAACGTACGTATGCACTATGAGTCATATTGATGCATGGGGAAGGCGCGTGGTGACGTGTTAGAGACGCTCGCTTGTCGTGCAGAAGGGCACGGTTTCGAATCGCCGTGCGGCAAGCCTTCGACTGGAAAACTCTGTCAACCCAGCGGTTAATGGATACGTTCTTCGAATCAGCAGTGAAAGGAAAGGAATGGGCTCCACCTTTCATATGCTGTGCCCAAGATACGAAGGGCGTCTGACGGCGACTGCCCCTAAGGCCACAAGGCTACCGGAAACCTTTACCTTTCAGTATGGGTTCACCTCGATGTTTCTTCTGCCATTTTTACCAAGGGAATCTACTTTCATGACTTCCTGTTTATACCCAGTATGACGAATCCTTCTAAAATTGGGTCAACTATTTGCCCAGTGGGCACATGACGTCAAAATGACGTCATATTGACGTTTGTTTGACGACATGACGTCGCATCGACGTCAGTAAGACGTCATTTCAACATCATGTGCCTGCTGGGTGGGGAGTAAATTCTTACTTTAATAGATGGCCACCATTTAGAAGAGAGGCATAAATGAAAAACGTCAATTGCTTTGTCTGAAAGTGTATCCGTTCATCTGTTAAGCCAGAGGTTTTGAGAATCGGTAGAGTCCATTTTCATTAATATCTCAGACTTTTTTCAATAGCTCAGTCGTCGTGTCAACAAGTATTTCACATGGCTTCATTTCCACTAATATTCCTTTTATGCTACCATAAAAATCATTAAACTTAGGACAGATTAAATAATTAACAAAGGCTTCACAAGCGGCGCGTAATACGCCCGCTTAAATTTCATAAAGGAGTTACAGAATGAGCAAGACAGTGACTGTTTACAAAAGGATAGACAGGCAGAAAGAGAAGCAACCACTCTATAATTAATGACTGAAACCTTATTTAATATTTAACACATCAAATTCTACTAGTATACCGAAAATCAGCTTCCAAGTAGTTGAGTAATGCCAAAGTGAAACAAGGGACATAAACTAAATATACTAGATATACCATTCTTGGTTCTAATACATTCCCTTGACAATATTTACATCACCATTAAGTTGTGCTAAAATATTTTAAACGGTTAAGGAATTACAGAGAAAACAGCATTTATGCAAGGGCAGATAATTCAGTTAGTAAGCCAGAGTTGTGGTTCTTACTCAGGATACGTTGCCCTATTATAATACACATTCCTACAATGTTTCATTCTAATATTTCAAAAGATTAAGGAGATATGGAGTGAATGAGAAACGCCTAAAAATACTAATCAAAGGGAGGTTACTCCAAAATTAAGAAAGAGGGATCAACCATTCTTATATGCAACACATCATCTTGTGATCATGCACATTGCTGTAAAGTTTCAGCATGATATTCCAAACGGTTACCAAGCTAAGGTATGCAAAAGATATGTATACACAATAATAGCCTAAAAGAACTAATGAAAGGGATGCAACTCAAATATAAAGAAAAGGAGAGCAGCCACTGTTGTACGCGACACATTGTTGGGACTTCATACACATTGCTGTGAAGTTTCATGAAGATATCCCAAATGGTTATCTAGTTATGACGCGCACAAGACTTGCAGGGAAATATAATCAAAGGGGCATAACTTGGAAACTAAGGAAAAGGGAGGGGGGAGGGGGGGGGGGCAATTATTCATGTACTCGACATGTTTCCCCAACCTAATACATATTCCTACCAAATTTCATGAAGATATCCCAAATGGTTACAAAGTTATGGCGCGTACAAGATTGTTTACGGACAGACGGACGGACAGCGCCACGACATAATACGTCCCTTTTTTCAAAACGGGCGTATAAAAATGGAAAAAAATTGGTTTGATTTACAGACACTTCTGGTAGCCGTAGGGGCAGTCATTGGGGGTTAGAGGCCCACTGTATCTAGGGCACAGCATGTGAGACGTTCTCAGTTAAGCTGGGCCATTCGCGGACAAAAATGGCCAGATAAACAACCATGCCAGAATTCAAGAAAAATTCACGACCATATTGCTTATTATATCTGCTTCAAAGCTTTTAGATATTTTCAGATAATAATTTTAGATTATGGAATACCAACCATGTTTAGAGACATACCCTAACAATTAAAAATGGCGTATTTCATGACGTTATTTAGATACGTTGAAGAACGATGTCGCATACGATTTCTTTGACATGCGAAGCTTTGCACATTTACTAATCTACAGACGTTTGATTATTTTGGCTGGTTTCAATCTAAAATATTGTTCTTTGCTTTTGGAAGAAATGGCTTTTCTATGAAGCGCTGCTTAATCAAATGACGTCAACGCTTTCAAAAGGTGGTGTGGTCTTGGTGACATTGTGACGTAGGTTACATGTGACATAGATTACAATACACACTTTTTGACGTTTTTATACCATTAAATGTTTCAGTGCATGAAATCTAAGCACACCATCTCGTAGCTGTTACTAGGCAGAATTTTGCATATGAATTTCAGAGCGATTGCTTTGCTCAGTTTTAAAAAAAGCCCGTGACATGAGGTTACATTCTTACAGAAAAATGCTGGGGTAATGTACTTTGAAGTCGAGTAAAATATACAAAATGGAGCAAATTTTCACAAATGATATAAACTATGGAGGAACACATTTCTTCGTGCGATCTTGTAAGTGTTATGATGCTGGGCCATTTTAATTAATACATCTATCATGAATTTACCGCTGTGACGTAGGTTACATAATATTTGCGACATTAGTTCCCAGTCTCATTTCGTAGCAAAAAATACCCTTTAGATATTGTTTAGGCGGGGAAATATGTAATAAATCACCTGAATTTAATAATGGAACTCGATTTTCAACAGTGATTTATCTTTTTTAGCCGTGCGGTGTTTATATCTATGCAATGGCAATATTGCAACATCTTAAAACTTCGCCTTTTTAAACCAGGGTATCATTATTCGAACCTGTGTTAAAAATGTCTAACAAAACGCATGCATGTCTTGATACTTCCCTCTACTTCTTTGGACAGAGGACTACTTGCCAGAGGGCAAACAGGACCGTTATTTTGTAATTTAAAGAAACGTAATACGAAGGAAAAAAATAATAGATAATGGCCCAGCTTAACTGAGAACGTCTCATATGAAAGGCAGAGCCCATCCCTCTCCTTTCGCTGCCTTTCATTTCCCTGATTTGAAACAGGTACCCATTTACTGCTGAGTTGACAGAGAGAGTTTCCAAACGTCAATTGGCGGAGCCCGGTTCGAGCTCGCGACCTTCCAGCGAATTTGTGCAGCATAACCGAGTGGCGCAGTCTATTCACTCGCCCACAACGGCTCTCTGTTTAGAAATATTAGAAAAGGGCAAAACGTTGAGTATGAAATGACATTAGGAAATGATTAGTCGGAGGTCCAGACAAGATTTTATAAGATCAATGGATACCCGTTCAGTGGACATGGTGGAAGCATCTCTGTCATTTACAGGTTTGCCTTATTTCTAAAAGACTCCAATAGACTAGGTTGCGAGGGCCATACAATAAAACCGGAACTTATTACTTTACTCTTATGAATGTGAGGCTTGTACGCACAGATCAATCCTTTCAGAACGCATTTGAGCCACGAAACGACAAAAACCAACAAAGTAGCATGTGTGCCCAACGAAGACTAAAATTAGCCTGGGCATCCGCCCAGTCTGAACAGAGTCTTCTCTGTGCGCTTAAAGGATCATTAGTGTCTTAGCTACCTCCATGCCAACAGCAAATACATGTAAAAGCATCGCAAACGACTGCGTGATACCCCGGCACTGCAAACCTTTTCTACACACTGATTTTTCCAGATTTATTGTTGCTCTGTATAACCCCAGGACAGGGGCAGCCTAACCCCACTGAACACAAATGAAAGTCTTTGTCATGACAAGACACTTCATTACTCTGATAACTGACAATAAGCTTTGGCTAATTGACTTACCACTCTAATCAAATACAATTTAAGTGATTTTAAACATGTGGCCATGGGGCAGGGGCAGATAACCCCTTAAGGGTCAAACTTTGATCACCAAAAGAATCTTTTATTACTCCTATCATCAGATGTAAATTTCTGAAAATCTGTTTCACATGAATTTATATAGATTTTATCATCATTTTATTCATGTATATAGCCCAGAGGCAGTGGGAGATAACTCCATTGGGGTAAATTTGAGCATCACTGGGGGCTTTCATCACTCTGATCATTTGCTGTAAGTTTTAGAAAAATTGCTTCAAACTCTGATTTTATATGGAATTTTTCATGATTTTATACATGTATATAGCCCCAGGGCAGGGGCAGTTAACCCCCGACGATAAAATTCCTCTGCTCATACAAAGCTTTTGTTAGTTCGATCATGTTTGTGAAGTTTCATCATGATACGCAAAGTAGTAAAGGAACTAGAGGTCAGAAACCATTTTTTGGACATTGACAAGTGCCATAACTCTGTCAGAAATTAACGAAATTTGCCCATAACCAATCCCACGCGAGACATTCGTGGTACAAATGCATATGCAAAATTAGGACGAAATCCGTTGATAAATACTTAAGTTATCGAACGGAACGAAGTGCGGACGGATGGACGGACGGACGGACGTACGTACTACGGACGGACAGTCACACGGACAGCCAACGTGAAAACATAATACCCCGCCACTAACGTGTGGCGGGGTATAAAAACTCTGATCAGACTGGGCGGATGTCCGGGCTGATTTGATTCTATGGTGGTCGCACATGCTACTTTGTTGGTCTTGTCGTATCGTGGCTCGTTTATGTCTCGTGTAGCACTCAAATCAGTCTTTACATCCGACAGTGTAGCCAAAACATTCAGCTTGGGTATATAGATTTCTCAATGCTCGTACACGGTGTTAGCAAACAGCGACGATTCTGGCCGGACTGAGCGGTCTGCTCTGAGGCATTCTTGTTTGTCTTAGTTAACAATATTTAAAATGTTAGACTTGCATAATTGTCTTGAGAAATGTCTGCTTTTGTTTCCGTGAAAAACACTCATATTTGTTTATTTAAATTAGCTGTACAGAGACTTTTGGTTAATGCGCTTTGCATCCTTTTTACGTCTCGAGGTTCATATGAAACATAGTTACAATACATTAACCCTGTAAGGGATTTTTCTAGGATACCAATCTAGGGGTCGCAGGTTCAATCTCCCGCTCCTCCGGTCTTTCGGACGAAACTTTGGACCGAGGTCCCGTCTCTGCATGACCTATGTGTTGGTGGAATTCACTCTCTCACTCACTGAAAGGGATTATTTATCGGCCTTCAGATAAGAAGAAGTGTTTTGAATAGATTAGGCTATCTTGCTCGTGTTGGTCATCAACTTTGATTTCATGAAGTGTTTAATACGACAAAGCAGAGCAAATTAAATTCAATGAATTTTATATTCCTTGCAATGTAAACTTAAAACTGCCTGTACAGTTAAAATTTGCAGAGGAATGTAGCAATAAATAAATAAATAAGAAAATAAATGAATAAATAAATGTGGGTGTTTCTCGAGGAAACAATAAACCATAAAAAATATTATAACTCTGAAGACAGGAAAATAAGTTTAACATTTAGAATATGAAAAACAGTGACAACCTTTCTGGGAAAAAAGGCGTTTTAAATATTCTGGAAACTCATTATACATTTTTTTCAAGCATACATGTAGGTTCAATTTAAGAATTTGACTATAAGCGAAATTGCTTTATTTAGGTTTATGAATGTTTTTTTTATTCTGCGAGTTAAAATTTGACCGTCATTGATTTAATGGCTTGGTAAAAAGACATCGCATAAAAAAGTCTTATGGCAAAGGCCAGGTCAGTTTGCTTATTTGGGCAGTCAGAACACAGTCGTTCCAGTCTTCATATCAGGGTTAGAAATGAAGAGTTTGATTCGCTTGGAGGACATTATATCCGGATCATGATCAAAAAGAAAAAAAAGGTAGCAAGAGCATAACAAATTTTATCTTCCAGTTTATTCTATGATTCATGTGATAACTATACATGTATGAGAGAAGTCTCCGCTGACATAAAAACCAATTATCCCGGCACAATTTCTAAAGGAATCATAAAACAAAAGACGTTTTTCTCTGTCGCCTCGTCCTTAACTTCCCATTTCGCAACTAACTTGATCTGTAAAGAAAAGAAAAAAACATTTGTGATTTGTGGTATATAAAAAATCAAAATAAAACCATAAAAATCATTGTATCTTCCAGAAACTTAGCAGACTTCTTACTTTTTTTTTTACAGTTTAGAGTACAAAATAGAGGGGCATGCTGTTTAAACAAGTGTTTTTATATGAAAAGGCCAAAGGGTAATCTTCTGCGCAGAATTCTGAAAAAAAATCCGTTGTTGAAAATGCGACATTTTTACAACGGACGTACGTCGGGCGTAGGCCTACGTTTGCTTTGTGCACTCGGCCCCAGGTCATCATTGCTTAACAAATTTGTTTAGTCACAATTACCAAGTAGTTTTGGAACTATGACTCTATTTCGTTTTGTAACAGCCCTTTTTCATTTTGTAACAGCCTCAGAAACATAGTTAAGGTTCTTCTAAATGTCAGTATGTGTTGGTGGCCAAAATATACAGATGCTTTGTATTTTGAGGTGTAACAAGAAAAGTAAAAAGTATGCAAAGACCAGGAACTGAAACAATCAAAATCCAAATCCAGCCCTCAAACCATAGTTGGAAACAACTAAGATTACAAATAATCAAGATACAGAGAACATATGGCCAACCGAGTGAGCAGCTTGTTCCCAAAAGGTGGCCACTCAGCAACCCAAACCGAACCAAAAATAATAAGAACATACATAAGGTAAAACATCACAGAAACTCTGACACCAAAAACAGGCAACAGAGAACCACAACAGAACTACCGCCTTGGAACGGTCAGTAATGAATTACTGGGGGGCTTAAATCGATTTTACAGGCCCAACCTCACCCTCAGTTTCTGAAGTGGTACAAAACATTTAGTTGGTTGTTCGGTTCGCATGATAACCCTCTAACTCGTCAATGAATCATCACGGTAAACACATAAATCAAATTTCAACACCATGAAGAAGCAAAGACGAGGACTCAACAGATACAACGGGCCGTCTGACAGGTGGAGATCCCTGTCCTGCCAAACAACCCCACTGGAAATCTGAAGCAAAAGAAGGTCACCAGTTGAGCCCCGGTGGACCAAGCAACAGACAAAAAGGCTCCGGTCCCAACCTATGCACTCTTGATCTGAATGACAGAAATAATCATAATAAGATAAGCATACAATGTATTATAGTTTATATTTTTGTTGTTGAATGAAAAATAAACAATTATTACATAAGTCATATACTACCTTGAACTACTGAGGCCAAATTTTGGAAACGTAGAACTCCGTTTTCCTTCATTAGAAATATAATTCTTTTGCACCAATATGTAGCATACATGTAATCCATGAACTTAAGCAGTCGAATTGTATTTTTTTTAAAAAGGTAAAAAAAAACTAACTCATGGTTTAAAGAATCCCACCCAACTTGTTTATACGAAACTGGCAAGTATATACATGAGGGGTAGTTTACATTCCAGATAGATAGCATGGTCACTGTCACTGTGTGTTGTATAAACAAGTAGGGTGGGGTAATTGGTTGGGTAGGCGTAGTAGAAATAAGCTGAATAGCGGTTGAAAGTGAACTGTCTTGCAGTTCCAAACCAGCTTTTACAACCACTACTCTATTTACTATCAGTCGCTCTACAAGTCAAACTTAAACTTTTTCTTTCTATATCATATTACATGTTTTGCATTAAAACGACAAAATAAGACAACTAGACATTATTACCTCAGGGTAGCTAGGGTCACAATAAATGCTGTTGGTATATATTTCCGAGGTACCCGTTGTAGTTGGGCATTTCATATCTTTACAGGCATCATCAGGGACTTGGAACGGGATGGGTACTCCTCCGATAATCCCATAAACATATGTCTTGGCTGTACTGATATTTGCCTCTGAAAACAGACGATAAGTGTGAATTTATGAGAAACACAATCATTTCATTACAGCAAAGTCACGATGTATGTCATACGTCCTTGCCAGTTGGAACGCAGCTCCAAGGAGTAGGGAAATAATTAAGCCCGTAGTAACGATTTTTTGTACTAAAATGTCGCGATCAAAATGGCTATCGACGAGCCCCTCTGAGTTTTCACGCCACAATACACATTGATCATATTGCCTTACCAGTTTAAATTTTAAGAGCACTCCTCTGACTTCCATTATTGAATATTTCTGTTGAAATAATTCCAAGACATCCTCTCCCGGCTGTGTAATTATCAACGAATCAGTGCCCTTTACTTCAACGTCAAACGTGAACAAAAAAAAAAAAATATGATTTACAGCTTATTTGACTTTCTCCAATTCCCAAATTCTACTATTATGTGAAATTTCAGAAAATTTGCTTTTGGAACATTTAAAAAATTGCAAAATAACATATAGCTACCCGGTTTGTAAACAAACGGAAAATGGCGTCGAAATCATGCCAGCCTTACGCGCGAAGTGTTCATTGCCAAAATAACAAACTCACATTTCGGCCTGTCCGTAGAAACGTTAACACCTCTCACTGATTAATCGTCAACCAAGACAGAATAAAACAGTCAAGCAAATACATTTTATTCATATTTTATTGTGAGATAGAATAATGTCGACTCTCACCTCTATGCTGTTGCAATTTCTTAAACAATTATTGACAAGCTTATGACGTGATTTTGAATCGGTTAGAAGTTTGTATAATTATGGCTTAGAAGACGGACTTAATCAGCAATTGATGTTCATTTAGGTACAGAACATGCTATCGTTCAGGATTAGCCTTTCCCCTTAAAATTTAACGGTAATTTAACGGTTATTTCTTTTTTTAAATTAGCAGATCACGCGCTTGATTTCAAAAGTCAAATTAAATCAACGGTTAAACTGGGGAGGGGAGGGGCGGTGAGGAATGACCCCCCCCCCCCCCCACCCCAGTGGGACAGTTAGAAGCAGGGGTGTAGGGGATATTGGGGTTATTATACTTTACGCACAATTATGTTTATCCTTTGAGAGCAAGAACAAGAGGTAGGCCACAAAGATACTTTATATAGTCGTGTCTGCTTGCAGCTACTATTGAAATCTTGTTCAATTTACTAATATTTAGCATAATCAAATATTGCGATACGTGTTGAAATTTGACAAAATTTCAATACGCACCTGGGTATTTGCGTGTAGGCAGTTACGCCTTTGAGAAGGGTTAGCAGTGCACTATATGCATGCGATGTTTTTGCCTGTATAAGTTTGAGAAACTCTTCAGGCATCTGTGTGTATTGGGGGTGGGGGGGGGGGCAACAGTTACATTTGTGTGTGTTGGGGGCGGGGGGGGGGGCAACATTTACAAATCTGCAGGTGCAAGGGTAGATCTACATAGAATAGAATAGAACATATATTTCTCCAATTAAGGACCCTTTCGAGTATGCGGTCACATAAAAAACAACAACAAAAAACAACAACATTTACTAATAATTCAGATCGTGCTTCCCTATTTCTCTATCAAAATGACTGATGTTGTCTCACATTAGAGCAGTCTTGGCGAGACGGTTCTATATACAGCCGCAACACGTTTTCATGGATACTTGGCACAAATTATCGTAGACTTATCATCAATACACAACTTTATTGATTTCCTGTTAGTTTTCCGGAACTGGGAGACTCTTCAAAAATTCTTTGCTCCAAAAGGAGCAAATGCTTTCCTAAAAGAGTTTACTCCCAATGGAAAGGTAGGCACAAATCAAAAATATAATTGCCGAGATGCTTCCCCTGAAAGTGTACCCGGTTGCCCTAGGCCCACACATTTACATGTACACTCTCAATTTCTTTTCAGTTCCTTCCAAGGTTTAACATATTCATTCTTCACTTGTATGCCGACTAAAATAATAACATTGTTATTGTCCGGTTCACTAGCAGGCCCAGGTATCTTGCAGGTCACCAGAAGATCTGATATTTTGCATATAATTTACGAATCTTCCCGAAGGCACATGTAAAGGGCAATCCAGTGCACTTTATACTCAACTCTGGACTTAGTCTTCATACTCTGCGTCCTGAAATTAAATAATTGGGCAGTCGATTTCCGAATCGAATAGGTCAACAGTCGAAATGCATTCATTAGGCAATAATAGGTCATTGAGCTAGCGGCCTTCAGATTCTCATCTAAACACTTTAAGCTACCAAATGTGGTGACGTGCGGGAAGGTTTTCACTTTTTTCCCTTATTTTCTGAGGGTCAGGAGATACACGGGTGACCTGCAGCAAACAAAGACTAAGATAGCTTGCACTACAAATGTTATAAAAGTTAAAATGAACAGCTTGCATGTGTGCATTCTATTAAGGAACTTCGCCGGTAGCTTTTCTATTCATGCACATTTTGCTAAATGAAGGCAATGATGGGTTGGTTAAATAAGTATATAAAGTTTATGGATATTTTAACAGTTCCTCACACGACTGCTGTTTTCAACTTTCAAGCTGATTGTTGTTCACTGTCAATGGTCTTTACGCTTATTCGGGATGTGGAAGTTGCCAAAGTGGAGCGATTCGTATACAGTTTAAATACATGTACAGTACTATGCTTCCACAGAACAAATGGCTGCTTTTTGTGCCACGTGTCGGATGGCACGTACCAAGCCTTCAAGTTTTCCCACACCTCCAAGCAGATTTTGCTGTTATCACATCCGACAAGATTCCTCTTTCCCTGTCGCGGCTCAGCTGTTGGTAAGACTCAAATGTAATAAATCTCAGTGTGTGTAGCAACAATGAAGCCAAAATTTGGCCACTGAATCAGGCAGAGAGAGAAAGAGAGAGAGAACACGCTGTCAAAGCAACGACTGCTCAAGTCATGTTTGGGATCTTTACATCACTCAAGGCATTATTCAAGACGAAATCCCCCACTTCCCTGGCCCCCATCCACCCCACCCTCGTCACCAAGCCCCTCCTTCCATCCCCACCTGGCTTGTTCCTTTCTCAGTAACTATATGTTCTCTGTAATTATTTAGCAAATTATAAAAATCATATCGTAAATTTTTCGAAAACTAGACAAACAAAACGACAAGAAAGAAATTTTTTACTTCGTACTGGTATATTTCATGTTCGACGTGTTATCCGTTTACATGGCATGCGGGCTGCCAATAGCTCGAGCTAATATACGTCACTTACATTTATTACGTCACAACAGTGACCTAATAACTTATTTGACAGAAAACAGATGACTGTTTGAAAGATAAATAATGTTTGAAAAGGATATTATTGTCACAAATTTGAGTTGCAGAACGTCAGATTTGTACAATGCCAATCAGGCCAGAAGTCACGTGAGGTACAGTGGACTCGACAGTATCGGATCATCAACAGTATCGGATCACTCATAAGTTATTACCCATTTTTCTCACAAATGAAGCAAATATTTTTTACCATCATATTACAGTCATCAAGTTAGACCAATGGCAAAGTGCAGGGTGAAAAAATCCAAAAGATAGAAAAGTGCGGCTGAGAAACAAATCAGAGTTGTTGAAAATCTGGCGCTTGCATTTCGCCTGTTGCTCGTTTCCTCAAGAAAAGATTTCGGTCATTTAAACTATTTTATTATTAGGTGATTGAAACCAATTCTTCTTTCTAATGTGCCCTGACATCCCTTAAATTGCAGGCAGTCATTATTTTTGTGACATCACGGTGGTTGATGGAACTAAAGATTAAAAAGTGGGGCACTGATGTGCGACAGTAACGGATCATCATATAATATGAACTGAAAAAAAGGCATCAGCTTGAAAAAACTTTATGTTGGATGCATGGTCTGATGCTAAAAGCAAGTCAAACATCAACTAGCTGAGTGGCTGCTGTGCCTGCTTTCAAAGAAGATCAGTATAAAAATAAGACAACTTCCTTTTTTTGTAAAATAACCCCCACCCCACGCCCTATATACTAGCGTATGATAATGACGGTTATGCATAGCACAATTACATGTAAGCTGCTGCTAAACATTCTGAAGAAACATTTCAGATTGGCTGTCGTGTGTGTGAACCCATCAATAACTGGCTTTCATCAGACTGTCAGATAGACATTTTTACACTGTGTAGACTCTGATTAATGCTGCAGAACTCGCTGAATGGCCATGTAGTGTTTATACTCTCTCTGCATTGAAATACCAATGTTAAGGCGGAAAATCACCGTAGATTTCTTGATCCTGATCAGACGCTACGGTCTTATCAGGGTGTACACTTTGCAAAGGCAGATTATGGTCATTCCTGTTTGATTAGTTCCATGCTATGGAATGCAGGGGATTACTGAGTTAAGAATTTGTTGCATGCTTGTACATTTGCATACATTCAACTATTATTTAACAGACATAACCGTTGCTGGTGAAGGATCACAAAGAAAGTATCATTGAAATGTCGTAAATTTTTTCTCTGAGAGTTAAATAGGTCCTACTGTTTATGTAGCCAAATCATTGAAGCTAAGAAGGTTGACAGAGTGCTCAGAGGAACTCTCCTATAAATTATATCATATGATCCGATACTGTCGCACCCGATTCGTTACTGTCGTAAGACCCTCCTCTCCTGTAAGTCTATGTTATCTGCCCTTAAAGGAATAAATTTCGTACATATTTTGACATGGCTAGACAGAAGGGATATTTTGCAATTGTTATGTGTCATAACATATATAATTTTAGCGTTCATATACACTAGAACAGGAGTTTTATCAAACTTGATCCGATACTGTCGACTCCACTATACGTTTACCAGTTTTTAGTCTAGTTTAGCTCACTAAACTCCGTATATTTTTCTCATCTTCATTTTTTTAGCAATCTGAGCTGATGTTCGTCAAGCTGTCGACCTTAATTTTCTGTCTAAATTGTAGCTGTCTGGCACGTATTGCTGGTGGCAGCCTGGTGTCCATACCACGTGGAAGACCGTTTCTTGAGCGTTAAAACCACAGGTGCCATCTTTCGTTTTGCAATTTTAAAATGTTCCAAAACGATATTACTTGAAATTTCACATGCTAAAAGAGGAAATAATGATTTTTTATGGAATGGGTGTGTGCATTGGAGAAAGTCCCAACTTTCTGTAAATTATGTTTTATGTTGATGCAAGTTTTCGGTAGAATCAAGATCGAGTATTGTACTTTGGCAATGAATATTTTGGCATTTCGTGCAGTTTTGGTCCTGAATTTTGTTGAGAAAGCCTTCTTAATACTAGTTGGCAAAGCAATTTTATGTGTTGAATCATTTTAATATAGTCAAGGCCTCTTAATACATCTGCGAAGAAAGGAAAATTTCGTCAAGAACACTGGTCGCCAATTTTAGGGCCTATTTTTATGTGGTAGGATCCACCGTTGAAAATACAATCACCGCTTTTCGAGGGTTTGCGTTCCAACTGTGCTGATCGGCGTGTATATATAGTAAAACAGTTACAGTACTCTTAACTCTTGCATCCCAAACTCATCTTCTAACAGTTTAATGTAAAGGGGTATACATCTTTCTGTTTTGGCCACAATTTCTGCAAAGGGATATGCCTTTTGCCTTCTGGACAAAGAAGCCCTTCCGAAAAGGGGTCTACTCTTAGAGGAAAGAATTTGCTCCTATGGTGGCAATTTTTTTTCTTTAAGAGTTGACATGATTGTGAAGGGAAGCAAACACAGGAGAGCTGCTGGCCCGAAAGTGTACCAAGTTGTCCTTATTCAATGTTACATACTAGTATGTGAATATTTCTTGACAAAGACTTACTTGACCAGAAACTACATAACCCTACATACACAGCATGCATGTAAACGGTAACAGTACTTACCGGCAGTGAAATTAATATGAGCTGTGTAGGTGGTTCCTTTCTTTAGCTTACACGGCGTACTGTCACAGGGGTCCAGATCTATCCAGTTGAGCAACCCTTCCACGGAACCTAAACACAGTGAATTTGGAATACAGTGAAACCTTCTTGAATTCAACTTCTTTTGCGACCTCCTATTTACTTCCATATTGACAACGAAACACGTTCAAAAAGAGACCAGTTGTTTCAAGAAGAGAAAAAATATTTGAGCCGCGACACGAGGAAACCAACAATGTGGTTGTGCGCCAAGCGCAGACTTAGATCAGCCTGGTCGTCCGTCCAGTCCAATGGCGCTTAAAAAGCAGCTAAGGGTCTAAGCTACCTTCATGCGAAATGCGAAGGCTCTGATCAGACCGGGCGGATGCCACTTTGTTGGTTTTCTCGTGTCGCGGCTCAAAAGTTACATGTATCAATGTTTTCTAACTGTTGACTTTTTGTTATCTGTAATGAATGGTCCAGTAGTGCTTGTCAAAGATCAACCCACTGACAAACAGCGCAGACCCAGATATGATGCCAAAAAACGCGGCTTCTGATCAGAGACTGCACTGATAATTGACAAATGGAATCAACCCATTTATAAGGACAAAAGAGTCTATCCGGCATACATGTAAGTGTTTCTAAATAATATCCATTTAGAAATGCCATTATGATATACATGTATTAACAGTTTGTCATCGATTCCGTTCGTCTAGATAATAGTCTTTTTAGGGTTGAAATCTCAATTTTAAAGCTTTTTCTTCCATTAAATCTTATTTAGATCCTATGCCACTGGTCAGTCAAAACTTAAGTCTATTCCGACAGGATGAGTTCTGGGTTCAACTATGTCAGCACTAACGTTACTGCTTTTAAAAGTTTCAGTAATCTGAGAGTAAAACAAAGAAAAGCTTTTATTGTATGTTGCTTGGAAATTCGTGTCTCTGAGAAAATATGGCAATGCAAAAGTTCTGTTTAACAGGTATATTCTTTGTTGCATAATGATAAATATAACATGTAATTTGTAAAAGGTCACATATCTGCACGATTCAGAAAACAATTTCATTCACTATTATAAAGATTGTCAAAATCAAATCTGAAACAAAATGATCTGTTTGAATAAAACATACCGCAGTCCTTGAAATCAATAATTTTAGCAAGGCAAACTGCCAAAGCGCAAATGAAGACTAACACTTTTAACATAATTGATTCAAAATGAGACTGGCGTTTGGTCCATGCACGATCAGATCATATATAGTTTCATAAAGGGTCGTTGAATAAATAATTCTGATAAGGTTTGATCTTCTGGGAATTTGTTGGAAAGGTATATACACCTTTCCAACAAATTTTCTGAACATTTATATATATATTTGAGCAGCGACACGAGAAAACCAACAAAGTAGCCTGTGCGCCCAGCGAAGACTCAGATAAACCTGGGCATCCGCCCAGTCTGATCAGAGATTTGGCTGTCCGCATGGTGGTAGCGCAGACCGTTAGCTACCTTTAAGTGCGTAGCAAAGAGTCTGATCAGACTGGGCGGATGCCCAGACTGATTTGAGTCTGCGCTTGGCGCACAACCGCTTCGTGGGTTTTCTCCTGTCGCGCCTCATTTCATACGTCACCAAGCGGATGCGAATGTTCAATCAGAGTGTCAAGCACGATGACTTCGATTCCTTTATTCTTAAAATCAAAGAATCTGTCTTCGAATCAAATAATTCGTGGTAGGATTTGTGCAAATGCTCAAAGCAGAAGTGGTAAATGAACCAAAATCATAAGTCCGCAGTAGTTAATCGCAGAAAAAAATGGCAAATCCGAAATATTTAGATATGCAGACATGGACCCCTATACAGAGGTTTTGTCAGGTGCTTGACATGAGGCAAGCATCAACTGTCTATTATAATACCATCGCCCTTGGTATGTACATGTATCTAAGAGAAAAGTCAGTGAAGATGAATGTCCGCTTTGTGTTGGGGCACGGCCATCAAATCGGAAATAAGTTCAGAAGCAGCTACTTTCGTAGGGATCAACAGGGTCATGATGTCTCCCATAATACACTTTAAGTTTTGATATCAGTTTTGCTCTGCGATTATCTTTGACAACAATCAGTTGGTGAGTTTTAAACATACTTATTAACGAGCCGCGACACGAGAAAACCAACAAAGTCGGTCGGCGCCCAGCGAATTCTCAGCTCAGCCTGGGCACCCGCCTAGTCTGATCTTCGCTAAGCGCTTTAAGGGTAGTTAAGGCTCTAAGCTACCCCCATGCGGACAGCGAAGACTCTGACCAGACTGGGCAGATGCCCAGGCTGATCTGAGTCTGCGCTGGGCGCACAACCAATCTGTTGGGTTTCTCGTGTCGCGGCTGACTTGTTACACTGAAATGTCTGTAGGGTTTCCCGTTTTGACTCGAAGACGTTTTTGTCCCGGACATCATAATGTCAGCAGAGCTTAGTTTTTATTTAGCGTACTGTTTGTCCTGCAATGATTTCAATGCCCGAAGATTTTTGTAACGTACGTATGCACCCATGAATCCTATTACTGCATAGGAGAGGCGCGTGGTGGAGTGTTAGAGACGCTCGATTGTTGTGCAGAAGGGCGCGGGTTCGAATCGCCATTCGGCCAACCTTCGACTGGAAAACTCTGTGAACCCAGCGGTAAATAGATACGTTTTTCAAATCAGGGAAAGATAAGGCAGCAAAAGGAAAGGAATGGGCTCCACCTTTCATGTGCTGAGCCCAAGATACGGTGGGCGTCTAACAGCGACTGCTCTTAAGGCCACAAGGCTCCCGGAAACCTTTCCCTTTCAGTATGAGTACACTGTATGATTCTTCTGCCATTTTACCAAGGCAATCTACTTTCATGACTTCCTGTTTACATCCAGTAGTACGACGAATCCTTCTAAAATCGGATCAACTCTCTGGGAAGTAAATTCTTACTTTGATAGCTGACCACCATTTAGAAGAGAGACACGGCTTGAAAAACGTCAATTGCTTCTTCTGAAAGTGTATCCAATCATCTGTTAAGCCAGAGGTTCTGAGAATCGGTAAAGTCCATTTACATGTACATTAATATCTCCGACTGGATTCGAGGTTATAACACTTGAGAATAATCTCGAACTTGAGTATAATCTCAAACTATAAATAAAACACAATGATTGGGAGCTTCCGAGCACAAGCTCGGAAGCAGCCAGTCAGTGTGCTTTATTTTGAGTTTGAGAATGTACTCAAGTTTTAAAACCTCGGGGTCTGTTTCCAATAGCTCGGTCATCGTATAAACAAGTCTTTCACATGGCTCCATTTCCACTAATATTCCTTTTTATTTATGCTACCGTTAGAATCATTAAAAGGACAAATAAGATAATTAAAAAAGGAACAGTTTGGTTTTACAATGCAGTAATGCGTTCAGAAGATGCAGATGGAATAGAAACAGTGTAGACCCTGATCAGACGTTCAGTTATGGGTAGTCTGATAAAGTCTGATAAAGTCTTTACTGTTTACTTAAAGGGAAATCACCCTATAAAATCTGCCATTGAGATTTTGTTGAAACTTCACATAGTGGTAGAATATTATATACTGAGTGAAAAATGGAAATAAAAAAATGGGGTCACCGTACTACTTTTTGAGATAATGTAGCGCCATCTATGTGCCTATGTGAAACATGGCTATGTCTATTTCGAAGACTTTATACAATACAATAGATGACCGATCGTTTCGAAATAAAGATTAATGAACTCTTCCTTCTTGTCTCTTTGTTTGAACATCAAAATTCCCATCGTCGTTTGCCTCATTATATACGTTATTTACAATTTTTTATTTCCCGCCGTTTTCCGGTATTGGAAAAAACGTGGAATTCCTTCCATAAAAAAGTTCCATCATTGAAATTTTTATATATTTTTGATATGGTACAGGATTGATCAACCCCGTGCAAATAAGCTAATAAAAATATAGGTCATCGGCCAAATATTCGAGTTATGGAAGGAAAACCACTTTTATTTGGCGCGGTTTTCATAAAAACGCCTTGACGTCAATGTTTTTTGCGTTGACGTCGCTTCCTATTTCGCGCCATTAACGGCCATATGGATAACGCTCTTACCGTTCGAGGCTTGTTCATAGCAATGTAATTCTCTGTTCATTTTCAGCAAAGCCCTTACGTCTTGAAAAAAAAAACTGTCGCCTCCAAAATTTCTCGTATGCAGACAACGCAGTAATGAGAGAAATTCCAAGGACTGAAGTAGGCAGCATGGCCATTGTTATTTCTCATAGAATATTCGAACTTTTTTCAGGGACAGGAGTATATTCCATTTATATCTGATGAACAAGCTCATACATGAACATAGTATATTGGATCCGGCCACTGTCCTACATGTATTTTCACAGAAACATCATCAAAGCTTGGTCCGTGGTGCATGATTTCTTTTTATCATTAGTGCTAAGACCAATTTCCGAAGATGCAGCCTGATCAGTTTTCCCTGCTCCCATTAACAATCTCTGAGTCCTGTGGAAAGTTCTGCTTGGCCGTTGTAAAATTATGTATAAATCTTAGCTGAACTTCTTGTTTGTATCACCTGCGTTAAATCTTGGAAGCAGATGGATGAATGATTTGCAATTTCATACCAGGAGGATGTGAGGGTGGTAATGAAAGGCTGTGTGCAATGAAACCCTGTTTACGGTTACAAGGATTTCTGCCTTGTGCGGAAATAGAACCCAGAACCGCCAGATTGGCAGACCGGCGCTTAACCTACTGAGCAACCCAGGCTCATCAACAAAATTGTTTGAATCCTTTAAATTATGCCTTCATGGTCTGTAAATGTGCATGGGACTTTGGGGTTATGATCGACTAATTTTTTCCACATTTTTTGCGTTTGGTACGTCGTAATTTTCAGGCTGCATAAGGAAGGTCTAGCTGGCTTGGAAGACTGAGTTTCTTCCCTTGGAAGGCTCTCTCCGAGCATGTATAATGGTCTGCAGAAAAAAAGAACTAACAGTAAATGCTTAGATCAGCCTGCGCATTGTGGGAACTTACCTTAATGACATGACCTAACAACAAAAGCTATCAGCCTGCGCATTTGCTCAGTCTGATCTTCGTTTTCGCTGTTTGCAATTTCATGACTCAAGCCAAGGGTCCTAAGTCCTTATTTGTATTTATGCTTGCATTAAGAAATTACGAGATTCAAAACGCACTTGCAGTTTTCACATCCTCTTTTTACCTGACAGATAATTCCTAAATATTTACACACTACCCCAAAACCATTGGCGTTCTCTCCTTCAGTCCTGTTTTCGTCATTTTTTTGTCCAGGTTTATATATGTGCCATGTTTTCTGTCGCAAAAAAAATCATACTTTTGTTTCAACAAAGCGTCCATTCAGGTGCGACGTCATGTTGTCTACGAAAGCGACGTAAATGTTTTAGCTGGTTACGGCAAACGACGTCATGATAACCATAGCAGGAAACAATGAGGCTGCGTCAAAATGTATGCGCACGAACATTGAGGTGATTTCCCTTTAAACATATCTTTATAATTCTTAAAATTTGACGGCCTATTTCTACTATACTGCGACGTCTATGAGTCTACATTGTTAACCAAGAGCATATTATGGAAGGCTAGACATTACGCGTGTAATGGGTTGAGAAGCAACGCAGCACATATCGAAACGCAACAAAATCTTTGATGAAGTACTAAGGAACTACATAAGTTCATTTTCAGATTGCATGCATCCGTAGTTGTAAGTTTTGGGTCGACCCTCGAGATCAATGATGGTACGATGGGTTATGAACCATATAATCATACGCGTTGTTTCACCGAAACTGTTCCATTTCTGGTACTTTTCAGCAAACTAAGATGAAATATAGGGAAACTGAGTGTTCAAAACTGACATTTTGGAGTCACTGATCAATCATCATTGTCTATACCTAGGTGAGTAGCTTCAGGTTTTACTGTGCCAACAAACTTTTCTTATAAGCTAAGTTTCTATTGTACTGAAGCGTCTAAATTGGGTCTACACTGTTCACCATGAACATTTTTACAATGTATTAGACGCGGTAATGGGTCAAATAAAGCGTTTGCGGTTGGTGACTGGCCTGAGACTAAAATTAACATTACATGTACTTCATAGTTTAATTATATGCTCTTCATCGAAACATTTTTATAACGCTACAGGTAGTTTATTCTCTCTTTTTCTCGTCTCCCAGGCAGGAGAAACTTTGACAGGGCAGAACTTTCGCAATGTTTATGTATAAACAATCATCACCCGTTCACTACTGAAACAATCCGCCGTTGTAGGAGCACCTATTAAGGGAAAGTGTCGGTTCCTCTCGTTACCGCTAGTAATGGGGATTCTGAACTTAGTTACCATTTTCAAGAAACTTATACGAGGCTCTTTCCAGTTTGCCATAACGAGCAGGATATTTATTCAAACTGGCATTCTTAGCGACCAATGAACCATATGTATTTGCGTGAAAGTATTAATCAGTCAAAGGAAATAATTAGGGACTGAATCCAACTGTCTAAGGCTTCCTTTTTGAGAAAACCTATCCGCATTTCCTATGCAGAAGCACACTGCATACATGTCATCTAATATGAACTTTGTGTGGCTGACGTCGCTCAGAAAGTGTAAATACTCAGATCAGCCTGCGAAGCTGCAGAACAGAACATGAACAGAACATACCCTTTATTCTCTCAGGTCATACAATATGACATATGAGGTACTGACAAATATATATTTCAGGTGATAGGCAAGTTATCAATTAAAATACATTTAATTCTTATTTATAGAAAGAGAGCAGAGGCCGAGCACAGAGGAGTAGAAACTAATAACTATAGCTTATACATCTTTTTAAGTTTTTCGCACGCAGAACCAAAGCTTAGCAGATCGACTTCCTACCAGCCAAGGTACGACCCACGACAGCCCGTCTAAAACTCCCGGGATTGACTGGCGCGAGTCGCACCACGTTCGACGCTGATAGGATCCGTGAACCGCATTCGGACCTATAGGGTGAGAAATCCAGGGGACAGATATTATATCAACACATCTTGTTTCATTGATCATCTACAAACTTTTGACGAGCCAAAGTATTTAACTATTGTAGCGATCGTTCTACGACGTAATACTTTACATAGGCATTTTATAATTACAAATATAATGTAAGCAGAAAGATTGTCAATGCAAACTGCATCCTTCAAAAAAACTACCAATTTCCCTTGATATACTTCGAAATTACCTTAATATACTAAAAAGGTTAGGTCGATCGATCGATCAATCGACCGACCAATCGGTTCCTTCTTCAGCAGGTATTATTTGTGAAACAAAGGGTTTCTAAAATACGCCGTGATTCAGATATATTACATGCGAAAATAAGAAGACTGATCAGGCTGCGAAAATAAGCTTGCTTATCTGGGTCTTCAATGTTCGCATGTAGCATAATGTTCCTTTTCACGAGACGCCAATTATGTGTGCGCATGCAGTTGCGAATAAATTTACTAGGCATCAAGAGATATCTTGGCTGCGAAGTGCATCTGCTTTACCTTTTAATTTGCTCGGACCTTGCCAATAGATAAAAAAAATAAAATCATGCAGGAAGGAACTTAATTTCACTACAGCTGGATTAAGTGCCATGTGGCGACCGCTGAATGTTTTCCCATACTTCTTAACCGTATTATATTATATTTACTGATCCTTTGGGTTTAATTGGCTCATTCTGAGAAGTTTGAAATTATAGTCTAAATCCACATTATTGTTGACTTAATTTGAGCCGCGACACGAGAAAACCAATTTAATGGTTGTGCGCCGAGCGCAGATTCAGGTAAGCCTGGACATCCACATATTTTTATCAAATTTTTTATTTACCTGCTCAAAGGATAGCAAAGGCTCTAACCTATCTCCATGCGTACAGCGAAGACTCTGATCAGATTGGGCGGATCTGAATCTGCGCTGGGCGCACAACCACAGTGTTGGTTTAGTCGTGTCGCGGCTCATTTTTGTCTTTTCGATGTTGCATGAGATTGTTTCAACATTTTAGACTGTTATGGCCTGAATGCAAAGTAGATGCAAATAACTGCTGCGTCACTGCTGCACATATTTACATGTACATCTGACATACGAGTTGGCTCTTACGACTGTGGACTTTGATAAGGGATATGGTGTGATCTGTCGTCTTATCTCAACAGTCTCCTGATGTCCATATTGACGTGAACTTGAAATAGGAAATGAGTACGACAAGAGAAAATTGCCTTTACGTCATATAAGATCAGTAAAGGACCAGGTATGGTTTGGGCCATATTTGGCCCCCTCTCAAAATTTATTCAAATATAGTTTTTTTCATTAGTCACCTTGTCAACAATATAAATCTAGAAAATGGAGATGTTACGGCTTGTACAAGGAAAGTTACAGCCATTAGTTTGTTCATGCAGTTACTATGGTACTATTATCAACTACGGCGGACTTTAGAGCTATTACTGCAATCTTAACTTCCTCACGAAGAATAACTTTTAGATCTTCGTTTTGACGCTGAGTGCAGTCCAGAACTGCATTGGCGCCATAACACTCATGATTGTATAGCTCAGAGCAATTTTCTATCCATCTGCTGAGAGTCTATCATTCTTTTGTTATACATGTCCAAGACTTGTTCTGGATAGTAAGGATCTACCCTGTTCTCTGAATTTTAATCCACACCAGCTGATGTGCTCACTTGCAGTTGTGTTATCTTAGGTATTTTAAAAGTTTCAGTCTCCTTGCACCGAGTATCCCTACTTAATCAGTCCTCCTTTCTCTCTTCAGGGCATCTGAACCCTTTTGTAAGCCTTCCTGTATTCTCTCGCTCCTTCTGCTCCATACCGCTTCCTTTTCAAATTCCTCTTCGCATCGCAGAGGTCGAGAACATCCAGTGCCCAGTGCATGTACCTGCGATGTTCGGTTCCAAGTATTTCTTTTCCTGTATCAGTAACTGCTGTATTGTAGGGCGCAGAAAAATGCAAGGAAGTCGCACTAGTAAAAATCGTCCCGTACGTGCACGATTTCGAACAAGGTTTTATTTTTTACTTTTTTGCGGTTTGACACTTCAACAGAATATCTGTTGGTAAAGTATATCCAGCAGATATATTGAAAAACGGGCGTGACACCGTCATTTCTCAGTCAGACAATACCCAATTTGATGTTACTTGGTTTTATTGGGAAATGGGAGCAACTCTAAACATACAATTAAAAGAGAATCTCACAAGTGATATGCATAAAAAATAGTGTTTGATGATTTGAGGTCTGAAGCATGTTTCTGCACCCCCCCCCCCCAACACAAACACAGAAACAAACACCTATCTCCCATCACCACCAACACCAATTAATGTGGATTCATGAGTTCAGATATAACTACTACTACTTACTATTACTATTTCAATTCTCCTAACGACGTTCCGCAAGTGACTCAGCAGTAGTTCAAGTACCGGGTACCGTCTTTCGGTCCCGTCTTTTATTCGCTGTCCCGATTGCAACAACATTGCAGTTGCATGTATCCTTCAGAATCAGGAGTTGTTTCTGACAATAGGTCAAGCGTCGTCAAGAACGAAGAAGCGAAAAACTATGTTTTGCATCATATATTCTGGTATTACTTATCAAAAAGAAGGTAAAGCGGTCTGTTTTGTTTTTTATATAGTATAATATTTCTTGGCGATCCGTAGATTGTCTACCTTCATCGCCAAAAGAGTTCCTGTCGAACGCGCGCCCTTGTAAGGCAACCGTTGGCAATGACGTTATTTTATTTAGAAAAGTTTAAAATTAGGTGTCAGCGCAGGCAAGTGCACAGATGAATTTTTCACACATTGTTGATGTTCTTAAAATGCATTATTATGCAAAAAATCAGCTGTGCACTTGCCTGCGCTCAGGTAGTTTTCGGCCCAAATGCTAGCCAAAAATGGCCGAAATTGCCAAAACCAGCTGAGGAGGGGTACATTTAGAGGCTCAGAAGAAGTTAAGTATCATTAGACTATAGATTATTTTAGTTAGAATTGATGGCTAAAGGTTTAAACTCATACATTACATGAACAGAAGTTAAAGAAGTGCAATTTTTAAAATTCATAAATGAGGGGGCCAAATATGGCCCAAATCATACCTGGTCCATTGTTTTATTACCATCGTTTTCTGCTGTATAGCCTCTCCGGGTCATATCCTATGTTCACATATCGTTGAAACAATTAAGGTCGTATAGACATTAAAGGCCCCATAGCTCTATCAGCATGAAATATTTTATCGTGAGGTATCGTTGCAAACTTTTCACTACAGCTTCGCCACTGATTATTATCGTGATTGGCCAACGTCCTTGAGTTTACCGTAAAATAGTTTTAAAAAATAACTGGGTCATTTTAGTTGCCAACTAAAATGACCTATTTTCGATATCAGAAGCTTTATTTCATGGTAAAAACACAAGGTACGGGAGATAAAAATACAAGGTACATGCGTTTAACAGTTGATAAAAATGCAATGTACAAAAATGCTAAGAAAGGATCCCATCGATTGTGCTGCGGTTGCATTATTTCATTGCTTAACGGGGAACCAGAGACGAAAACCGTACTTATCATGTTTCCAAAATACCTTGTTCCTTCTTCTTTGCCAGTTATATTGCCAGTTATATGATACAAAAAAGGACATCAATCGAAATATTTTCATTTATTCTGAAGGCTGTAAAGGTTTCATAATGATTTGTATTTTGACGATTTTTACCATTTGTAGGACTATGGAGACTTTAAATGTGCATTTTACCTCTGTTTCAACAGTATTTCAGCAATATTTAGGCCAAGGAAGAGCCTATTTTCTCGAATTCGCCACCCCGGTGATCCGAAGTTGAATGCGCTAACCAGTTGGCCCCTCATCTCGTACAAATGTTGATTCAACGTCGTTGTTTGATGTTGTGTTCCTGATGATACAGTATTTTCATGCAAACAGACAATCTAAAATACTGAGTCTTGGCTGGGTGCATATATATACCACTTTGTTGCGTAGCGGCTCATTTATGGACTGATTTCAATTTAACTTCACGCAAGTATTGAGTGTAATGCCTCTTGCTCTAGCCATTTCTCATATCAGTTTCGTATTTAAAGAACACACGGCTTGGTTACTTTCTGCAATTATCATTTTAAAGATTATTCTTGTTTTCTTATTTGCCCGCCGATGTATGAAAATATAGAGGTATTTGGTTCGTGTCCAAATGAGGACGCTTTTAATCTAAAAAAGCAAACTTTTCAGAACTAAGGACGTTTTTATCCGAAGGCTATATCCCAGCAGGCACACAAGGTAGAATAAATCTTGAATCAACCTTTATTCAACATCGTGATGTTGAATCAAGGTAGATCCAACCTTGTGTGCCAAGTAGGTAATGCACAGGGTGAGGAGTCACATGGTTTTGTTTTGATATATTGCAACGGGAAATGGCGATTCTACGAGTGAATTTTGGTTACTGTTGATTATTCGCTTGGGGGTAGACAATTCTAGACTAATTCGGCTATCCTGACGTGAATATCATGCGACTTTATTGGCTTCACAATTTAGAAAAAAAAGTAAAAAGTATGCAAAGACCAGGAACTGAAACAATCAAAATCCAAATCCAGCCCTCAAACCATAGTTGGAAAACTACATTTCCAAAGTCGCTGTTAGTTTAGATGTCATGAGCGGATCAAGTCGCTGACCGCAAAGATGATGAAATACGACAAGACTGCACCACCAGGTAAAACAATGGACCAAAATCTACATATGACTGAATTACTTGCAGTTTTACGGTCTTTTCACCAGTATTTCAGTCATGGAATAATGATAATGAAAGCTGTGTGCGATTGCAGGTTTAGCCTGACCACTAGCTTACCTAAATAGCGCTGGGCTACTGGGATTGCTCATACCGTACGGTAATCATTAGGAAGAGATACAGGATATAATATATTGTCTCCAAATTGTTGACAGTTGGTAGATTGAGTGATATTGTAGTCTGTCTTGTTTTAGTTTGGTTATATCATTTAAGCTGGTCCACTGAGGCGTCGCTTTATAGGCAAAGAACAGTACAACAATACTTATGAAGTGCTATTTTCGGCATTTAGTGCTCTATGTACCTATTATAAGCGTGTAAGTTTGTCTACCAGCCGTAGCCGCACCTCTGCTTGAAACTCACCACTGAAGACTTCAGCGTCGGCCTTTCGAAATATAAACAACAGTTTTACTCTAGATTTTTGTGGTTGATAAGCATGGTTTATGATCAAGCTTTTTGTGAAAGCTAAACTTGTTATTTCTATTTCTCTTTCAAATACAACTAAGCACCCTTTTCAGTACAGAACTCTCCACCCAGTGTCCACCCTTTCCTTCCATTATGCAGACGACAACTTTGTGGTAGTTAACGTCAAACGGAACTTGTTAACTTTTCTACCGAACGTCAGAAAAAAGCGGTTTCTCAATACGCATGCGTTAAGTCTATGCTATAGCTAAGTCTAGCTTGATGGACTTTGATGAATACCAAATTGAGTCTATGCTAAGCTTAGACTAATTCTTCAACTTGAGACTGAGATGAAAACTTAAACTCAGCAACGTTGATGAATACGGACCCTGATCTTTTGATCTAGCCTTTAAATACATGTCATTCCACCCACATCATCATCTCACCCATTTACTATCGGTTCGATATAAAGGAAGTACTATTTAATGGGCCGTAAGGCTTTCTCTTGCTTCCCTTGGCGACGATACCCTTCAGAGAAATGGGTTCACTCCTAAAGGAGAAAAGTCTTCCTTTAAGAGTTGGCAGCAAAATGAAATAGTAGAGTTGTGTCCCCTGAAAGTGTACCCATTAACTTCAAACTGCTATGCACACTCTAAAATCCCTAGTAATTTTACTACTGACAGTCTAAAGCCGGTTCTTCTGTAGTAGTTTCTCTTGGGCGTATTCGACTGGGCCTTTCGTAATTCACGATTCTTGGCGTGAGCACCTTTTTCTATAGAAAAAGTGCTTCACTCTAAGAATCGCGAAGCACGGAACGCCCAGAGTGCGTAAGTTATCGCAAGCGTGATATTTCACTTTGTTTTTTTTTTGTGTTCTGTAGATGCTTTTAGTAGGTTGCGTATTTTTGACGGCATCTTCTTCTACATTTTTGAAGGGAAAACACCGTTCGGGTTTTTTTTTTCTTAAAGAGAATCAAATAAGATATATGGGGTACAAATGTGCACCAAATGTTTTCTGCCACTTTTACAAAGGGGAAAAAGTTTAGTAACTTTCTATGTGCTTCTCTGAGATGCATGTACAGAACCCTTCAAAATGGAATCTAGTCTTAAAGATAGGCTCCAATAGGAGCAATTTCTTTCCTTTTAAGTCATTTTTTTCCTTTTAAGTCTCCACAGTCCTACCAGTGGTAAATGTGTCTGAATACAAATCATTTAAAAACAGTTCAACACTTAGGTTTGGTGATAAAAGTGGGTTGATATGCATTATATTAGGTCATGTAAGTGGCAAAAAGAAGGGCTAGCTTTAAAAAAGAATGACAAATTCCTCTCTTTTTCTGGTTTCCTGTCGAGCGATTCAGTATTAACTTTAGCATGATAATGAATGGGGTCTCACACTGTACATTGTATTTTAACCACCATATCCAAGTTCATATTATCAAAAGTAGGTGATTGTAGTAGCCAACCAATATGACCCCAATCATTTTTAAACCTTTTATGTGAAACTCAAGAATGTTTATTTGTTACATGTAAGAGTTGTCCAATCACGGCCATTTACAATGACGAAACTATGGTGAGAAGGTTTCAGCGATACCTCACGTTAATATATTCCATGCTGATGTTGAACAACGGAGCCTTTGAAAATTAGCCCCTATCGAAAAGGGAGGGGAAAATGACAGAATTGCTTTCCTCGAAAATTTAACCATTTACCTTAATTAATTTGAGCCGTGACACGACAAAACCAACAATGCGGTTGTGCGCCCAGCGCAGACTCAGATCAGCCTAGGCTTCCGCCCAGTTGGATCAGACTGTTCGCTAAGCGCTGAAAGGGTAGCTAAGGGTCTAGGCTATCCCCATGCGGACAGCGAAGACTCTGATCAGACTGTGCGGATGCCCAGGCTGATCTGAGTCTGCGCTGGGCGCACAACCACTTTGTTGGTTTTCTCGTGTCGCGGCCCAATTATTCTCTTTTTCATTTGCCTTAAAAACTGTCACTGCAAATGTACATGGAAGACCAATCGAATCACACAAAATGTTCGGGAGTGATATATGGGAAAAAGGGGGTCGCATATTCGACTTCCCACTCCACTGGTTGTAGAAACACCTTCGTGTTTGTGGGACGTTAAGTCTAGATTCACCCAGTCACTCACTCATGGGAAAAAAACACAATTCAGTATATCAGCAAATATGTTTATTCTGGCTGACTAACGTCAGTCTTTGATCTCCGACGGGATTACAAAGCAAAATACGACTTTATCATTGTCATCTAGGACTTCCCACTTGATCTCTAGTTTTATCTGAAATAAATGAACAACTTTACAGTGAAATATATATATACTCAGCGTCAATGAAAACGCACCAGTCTTATAATGTCATATTTTCGCTTAAATTCAGTGGCCATGTTATATCAACAGGGTATTGCTATCATATCGAACCATCTTATTACTTTCATGATGTCGTTTTTCCTAAAGGTACGCTGTGAGTATGTGATGTAACGTAAGCTCTAAAATCAAGAAAAAAGGAATTCCAGCACAATTTCACATGGCAGAAACACCTCATCTGTGGATTTTGCTAGAGTATAAATAGCTTATCAAATCGCCATAAGAAAGAAATCGAGACCGCCGAGTGCAACAAAGTGACTTGGATTCGAAAGTCACTATATTGTCACGTTCATCAAATAATAGAGAGGCAATAGTAACTTACGGTAAATATGTTCCATTTTTGCAACCCAAAATGCTGAGATCAGTAGTAGAAATGAATTTCTAAAGTTTTGTGAGACAAACGTCAACCATTATCTAGCCCGAGCATGACGTTAAATGGATAACGTCACCCTTATTTGCCGAACCGCGTCATAATTCCACGGAAGAAAAGTGGTTTTATGTAAAGAGACCTTTCAAAAAATGATTCATTTGCAATCCAGTGTCTGGCAGAGCAAAAAATATGGATTTATTACGCTTTAAATGTGTCATTTGATATCGACATTTTTAAAAACGTAAGTATTGACGTCACGCTTTATAGCGCACACTGAAAAACAAAATTTAAGTTGTAAACATCCTATCTCAATACCAGAAAAGAAATATTTACTAAATTATCTATTACATGAAATCAAACATTAAACGAACATAATGGGCCAAAAGTTCCAAACTGATGCGTTTTCATTGACGCTGAGTATATATCCTTGCTTCATCACAGTCTTTTCTTGATTTTAATCGTTGCCCGTGATGGCTCTCTGATGAGTTCAAAGGGGACCTCCATACGGACCGAACTACCAACTAATTGTGTGCACCGCGGCGGAGGGTGAGGGTGAAGGTTTGGGCCCAGTAAAACCGGTTTAAACCACCCAGTAGTTATTACTGACCGTCCCAAGGTGGTACTTTCGTTGCGGTTGCATTTGTTTTATGTTCGGTGCTGTTCAATTTATTGTGTTTTCATTTTAACCCTTCTATAATAAAAATTGAAAATAGGTTGAAATAGTTGTTAAGTGTTTTTCGTATAATTTGCTTAGTCTGTTGTAACCCTTCTGTTGGTCTAGATTATTTAGTTTAGTATAGATAGCTGAGTTGCAACCTGTTTGGGAAAGAGCTGCTGACTCGGCTTATCACTTGTTATTTATTGTTTGTTGGGATGTCTTTGTCAATCTTTCCCTTTGTTGTTGGGGATAGGGTTTGGGATCTGATTCAGTCAGTTCCTGAAGTGTAGTTACTCTTTAAAATTGGTTTAATGTCTAGAAACAGAATAAATTTGAAATGTTAATACATTGTATAATAAGGATTATCCTCATGTTATGGATTTACAGTTCAAGTTTGTTCGTGCATATGCTGAACAAAAAAAAAAAAAAAAAAAAAAAAAAAAAAAAAAAACAACGTTACATAGAGTATGCGTAAAATTTAAGCTAAGAACAACATTTTCAAATATTGCTTTGTTAGTTTCTCACATGGCAGACCTTCGACAGCCTTAGGCAGTAATCGGTTTCCAGTTTCTATAAATTGTTACAGAATTATTCCGCAACAGACAGCGTGATACACTTAATGCGCATGCGCAAGTTCTGAATTGTTTACTCGGTCGGATTCGCCTTGTGACTACCAATAAGAAACCCCGTGAACCTTATGGAATTTAACGTGCAGTTCAAAAGAATAAGATGTGGAAGATCCTGTGTCTCTCAAATTGTCTCCCTTGCATCTAAAAGTACAGGAAAACATTGCATTCGCTTAACAAAAATGTTTCAATATATATATTTTTTTCAAGTTTAACACAAGGACCTTATGCTAGCATCTCCCAGACAATTATTAATTCATGACGGAAACATTTGATCAAATGGATAAAGTGTCCGCCGAGTATCTGTTTACATTGTTTATGGGACTTTTCAGTTCTTAGCGTGAAAATGGGATTGAAATGACCTGGAAAGCGATATTTCAAGCCTTGTGCTTCACTGATCGACCCATATGAAGCGGCGATTTGAGCTTTTCCTTTACAACTAGTGTCTGATAAAAGTTTCTGAAATTGCGTTCCCACAAGGTTTGACAATTTTAGTGAAGTATGTGTCTTCAAAAAGCACGACCAAATTGCACTTTCATTTTTGACCCCTCAGTGAATCAAACTGATCTGTAGACATAACATTCGCAGGTTTTGTTGTGAGTGTCATTGTCTAATTATATACTTTGATTAATCTTTCAGTTGAACATACAATATTATTGGCATCGAGAGCCGACAGTATATCTCTCTCGATATCAGTATGTCTCTTGTATAGTTTTGCGATTTTAAAACTAGTAATACCATTGTCATGGGTTATTGGAATTGTGTGTCCTTATATTTAGTTGTATTTGTGTTTAGTCATACAGCCTGTTTCACCATTACTTAATTGTGTTTATTATATTTTGACCTCATATTACATGTTACACATGTACTGAGAGAAATGAATAAACTTGTAAACTTGGCAAAGCGTCATTTAGGTGGAAAGAAAACGTGCAATGAATGTACATGTAACATATCTTTATTTTTCAGTATATACATGTAGTTCAAGTTCATTTATATATGGGCCGCGACATGACAAAACTAACAATGTGGTTGTGCGCCAAGCGCAGACTCAGATCAGCCTGGGCATCCGCCCAGTCTGATCTGAGCCTTCGCTGTCCACATGAACGTAGCTTAGACTCTTAGCTACCCTTTGAGCACTTAACAAAGAGTCTGATCAAACAGGGCGGCTGCCCAGGCTGATCTGAGTCTTCACTGGGCGCACAACCACATTGTTGGTTTTGTCATGTCGCGGCTCATATGTTCGCTATTACATCAAGCAGTCAAATTCCTCTTTCAGTGCTACAATAGCAACATGATGACATCAAAGAATATGAAAGCTACGACTGTGAAAATACTTTTCTTTATCTTTTTAAATCAGTAAGGGTAAAATAAATTGCTCATTTTGGTAAGTGATTTGGTAATAAGCATATTATTTATTACATGTAAAGAGGGATTAGGAATTTATGACATCTATGCGGATGCCCAGGCTGATCAGATTCTTTACTGGACGCTCATGCCACTTTGTTGGTTTTGTCGTGTCGCGGCTCATTTGCCTTCTTTATACGTACCTTTGGGTATGCTTTGCTACAGTAGATGCTATTACCATAATCATATGATGTGCCGCTGATCATAGGGCAAGGCAGGTTATGTTTGGCGCAGGAATCCGTAGACATAAATGGTACCCAGACACCGGCAATGTAGCCATAGACCTTAGTTGTTAACTTGTCTGATGCTTCAGCTGAAGGTCAAACAAGAGAATGAGTAGCTCCACGTTCAATATTTTTGAAACCAGCAAATCCTATATGTTTCATGTAGCCTTTGCTTATAGAAAACGCGGTCGTTTTATGAGTTGCCGCCAGTCAGCAAGACATTTACAAAATACGATCTTTTCCTGAATTTAACAAATTTTTCGAAGTGTACTCATAACTGGCTCCATTTCATAAAACAATCACAGTTGCTTCAGACAAATGTCATTACTACGGGGTAACTGGGCATAACTATATTAAATCTGCCGCGTAAGAATTGAGATATAGTTTATTTCCTTACATGTATCGGTTCGATGTTATTTTCTTCCCAAATAATTATGAGATTTTTACCATTATAAATACGTGATAGTGACATACGTTGACCACCTTTTACATGCAACGTAGAGGAGCCGATTCTTTCTTTTAAGTGTCGACCCCTATTGAATGGGAGGCAAAATGAAGATGTCACAGAGTTGTTTCCCCTGGAAGTGTACCCATTTACCTGAATCATGGTGGTAATAATTGTAATAGTGACGGTACATATATTAGTATTGACGACGACGACGATATGATAATATTGACAGTAAATGACCGACATTAAAGTCTTACTTGATGTGAAATTTACATTGACTGTGTAGTTGACGCCTCTGTGAAGAACGCACGGGAATGGGCTGACAGTATCGTCACAAGGGTTTACAGCCACAGCACTAATCTTTCCACCCACTGAACCTAAATGAAAAGAAAAAGAATATGGAAGATCTATATTAAATTCATCATTTCCTGTTATCAGGGGATCAACAGAATCATGGAATTAAGTAGCTCTAATCTGTTGCACATGTTTAAAAACAAGTTCAGAAGAACATAGACATGAAGAAAATAAATGAATAAATAAATAAATAAAACAGTCACGCACGCACGCACGCAAAACAACGCATGGAGCTAACTTAGACCCTTAGCTACCCTTTTTGGTTCACAGCCAACTCTCTGATCAGACTGGGTGGCTGCCGAGGCTGATCTGAGTCTTCGCTGGGCATTTGTTGGTTTTGTCTTGTCGCGGCTAATATGTTTCTGCTAAACTTTAAAGCTATATGGTCCGAGACTCTTAGCAATTTATTTTGGACATTGATGTTTATAATTTTCAAGAATACAATAATTGAGTCCAGATGGCCACGAAACAGCCATAGAAATAATAAACGTGAGCCAGAAACTGCCGCAAACAACAGTAATTTAAATAAACTATTGACTGTCTAGAATTCCATTCGGTCCAAACTAAATCATTCAAGAAAAGTTCATATTTTCACTAATGACCCATTCACATGCGCAGATTTACTTACGTAAGTATATTTGCATATAAGTAAATTTGCTCACGTGTGTAGAAGTTACCTGGATAATGCCCTGGGTTTGAATAACATACTCATGTTAGCAAATTTGCTTACGTATGTATTCGCGTTCACATGACGAATTTACTTACGTGAGTAAAATTTGAATATATGCAAAAATACTTACTTGAGCAAATCTGCGCATGTGAATGGAGCATATATGTATGTATATATATATAGGGTTATCATATGTTTCAAGCATTTTATTCACGACTAATGAATAGATTTATGATAAAACTTCCTTTGATAGGTAAACATAAATGTTTAAAAGTTGTCAAAATGATTAAATGTTGCAGACAATATTACTAAGATTTGCTACATGTATGCTTCTCACTGTCGGGTGTTGTCGGCGAAAGAATAATCACGATTCATTGTCAGTGCACTTACTCTAGGAGCCAAAATCGCCTATCTTGCCAAAATAAGGGTCGGAGGTGGCACCCTCTGCTATACTTAGTTTGAATGTATTTTTGAATAGTCTAAAGCTTCAGAAACTAGGTTTGATTGTTCTGCTCGCCGAATTTTATTGTCAAAATAGCCAAATTAAGCGATGGATATGACTACCTATAGTGGAGCAAATATGATTCCATGAGTGTCATAGAAAAGAGAGATAGTGGCCCACGTGGTGTACCATTAGTTTTATATATAAAAATAATTGTCTTGATCTGTAGTGATCAGGTTCAGCGTTTGCCACCTTGGCAAACCTTGCATAACTCTGTAATGGGCAGTAATATACGTTACCATATTAAATTTTAAGTATATGAAATAAGAATTGATGAGAAATATGTTGTAACGATTCAACTGTATCAAGTGTCAATATTTCCTGTAAGAATAGCTAATATGCCATAAATTAAGCTACACAGAAAACAATTAAGAACCTCGGAACTGTTATTTTCATAATAACAATTCATGTACCCCTTGAAAATTTAAAACATAATTTAAGTGTTTTTTTTTGTTTTTTGTTTGTTTTTTTTTTTTTTTTTTTTTTAATTTTACAAAGACTGTGATGAAATGACCCCAATACTGAATTTTCAATTTGTCTAACTGGCTCTTTTCAATAGCTTTCTAAGAAATAAATTTGAGATTCGTAGTCTTTATACTTGGTCAACCATGAGCTGTTGAACAAAGGCACACCTATTCATTGTTAGTGGCTTCAAAGTCATTTTTCACTCAATTGTTTGGCAAAACATAGCTAATAAGCTATTTAAAACTGAAAAATTTGACCGTGTCATTAAGATCATACTAAACATGATAACACACAACAGTTTAAATCAGTTTTGACCTTACAACACATATCTTCAGCAAAGTAACGTAATTATCAGATTAACATGTTTGCTTAAAAAGACTATCATTCACCCAGGAATACATTCTTTCGAAAATTTGCCAATTGAACAACACAGTTGAGCTAAATATATTTATTATTTACCAAAATATTTAATTTTTGCATTGTTTAGTCGCCTACTCAGACAGCAAACAGTGTTGTTTACATGACAAGAAAAATTGAAATTGCCCCCCCCCCCCCCCCCGCACCACACACACACACAAAAATAAATAAATAAAAAAAGAAGCGCTCATGAATTATTCTGTACATGGAAAAGTACTAAATCTATTTATATTCATTAATATCTTAATGATTTTTAAGAATCACATAATACAAACTTAGTTTTAATAAATTACTTTTTGAACTCAGAAAGGTAACATTTGTAACTTTTATTTGAAAATATTTCTTGAGATTAAATGTTGCAAATTCCAAATACGCCAAGGCCTTATTAGTTTGAGTTATTTTTACATGCATGTGAAATCTGTTTAAACCTACCGTATGTAATTTATCAGTGATATTTCCAAGGCGGTCCATTCATTGTGATGTTATGATGTTACAGTTTGTGCTGTCCTCCTTTCTATTGTCTTTACAACACTGGTTTATTTTGTATTTTAATTCATCATAATCCTGTTGAAAGTAAACGTTTTGTTGGTATAAGGCTAGCTTGAAGGTTATCTGCATGGAATGGGCTGCATGTTTATTTTGCTACTTCTAGTATTATTTGAGTACGGGCCTTTTTACTTTATATTACTATTTCTAGTTTGGTGTCATGGGAGGTCTGTGACACCGATTTAACCCATTCCTGATTGCTGTCCTTTTAAACTAATTTATCTGTTTTGACCTTTCTTTTAAAAACAATATTAAAACCATGGTTAAAATATTTTGGCCGTTTAGCATATATTTAAACCAAAGTAACGTATGTAACAGTTTAAAAATTTAGTGCTATTTTTACTCCATTGCAGCTAGTGTAAAGTGCCGTGTATCTACGGCAAAATGCTTCCCTGTACGTCATTTAATTGAAAAAAATATGTGTTTTTGGTCGTAAAGGATCATTTGGGCTCATTCAGTTTTAAAATAAGAAAAAAAAAAATCAGCCGAAGCTGGTGCTAGGGGCATTTGCAGCATTATAACATTCTATTCCCAGACACCGAGGTTGATGTCTTTGTTTCCTATGATGCATTCTTTGCTCCCAGAAAATTCTCATTCAGAATTTAGTTAAGCTCCTATCGTTTCAAGAATTTTAGGTGAATGGATACAATATTTCGCTGAAATAACTGCCACGTTTACCTTACCTTCCTTTCTTAATGGGAGTAAACTGTTAAAAGAAAGAATTTGCTTCTTTAGGAGAAAAGTGTTTCTGTTAAAAGTAAACCTTATTTTAAAAAGGTTAAATAAGCCACAGAAGCAAATATTGTTTCCATTTTAACAAACTGCAGTAAAACATTGAGGTGTGTCCATTAACATTAATACAGAATTATTTCCATGACATATTTGCAGATTATTTAGAAATAAGGAACACATGTGAGAAAGAACATGGTAGATTCCTGGCAAGTGCACATGATATTGTCTGGGCAAGGATGATATGATTATGACATTATCAAAATGATCTTATATTAATCGAGTAAATGATAATTCACTTACTTTTTCATTTGTATGATCATAAAAAGGTAACGAATACAACATTTAAATGCAGACGAGTTGTCAGATTAGGTATTATAGTGTTTAATGATATTGGTATATTCTGTTTGCAAATTCAATAAGATGAAGCATTGAAGGTTCCTCAATTCTCGGAAGGAACCCTTTTATTGTTAAGAAGTTGGTTTGTTTACCATCATCTAGCAATATGGTCACCTGAATAGCTGCCCGTTTTGCTTTCTGTTTTGTTTTGTAATATAAAATATAAAAGTAAAAAGTATGCAAAGACCAGGAACTGAAACAATCAAAATCCAAATCCAGCCCTCAAACCATATGTTCTGGTTGTTTTCAGTTGGATTTGCTGAATGACCACCTGTTTGAGAAAGAGCTGTTCATTCAGTTTACCGTGCATGTCTTTCGTGAACTTTTTGTCAATTTGTGTGTGTGCTTCTTTCCCTTCATTCAAATCTCTTCAGAGAGTCATAGTTATACTTCTGTAATGTTAACATTAAGAAGCCCTATGTTTTGCTTTCAGCATTTGATGATTACTTCAGGACGTGTTACTTTCTGCTCCAGATTACTCAAGCATAAATATAAAAACTTTTTAACAGTAAAAGGGTAATCTGATAACTCTTTTATTGTTGAATGTTGTATACGTTACCATTTTTTACTACCAAACCATGAGTTTAAATAAGTGATTTTTCATTGACTGGATTCAAAAGTCATTTTCAACTGAAAGTAATGACAATATGTCATAACCATATTACCCATGGCTGGACAATATCATCTGCACTTTCAAGAACAGAAGCAACGAAACCAAATCTGCTTTGTTCTTTATCGCAGGGAGTCTTTGCTTTCAGATTATCGCCAAGCATGTCCTGAAAGTATGGTGGAATGACAAAAGCTTAACTTAATTCCAAAAAGGAAGGTTCTCCGGAAGCAAGTTATTCATCAAAGAAAACACTACATTAATCTCGGTTTGGCTGAGTGTGTGGTCGGTAATGTAATCTTGCTACACTGTCAATGTCCCCTAGCAACAGCTCGAGCTATGTTCCTTTTTCCAAACTGATTCAGAATGAGCCCAACTGATCCTAAACATAATTTTCATCATGATGAAGTAAGAGAGAGAGAGCTTTTCGTTCTAGCCACACGTCTCTTTACACTTGCGGCAGTAGAGTAGAATAACTCTTACTTTTTAACCTGTTATATACGTTACTTTGGTGTAAATAAATGCGATAAGGCAAAATATTTTTATTAATCTTCGATTTCATATAAAGTTTTTAAAGGAAAGGGTCAGAGTAGATAAAACAGGGTAAAAGGCAATGCTTAGGTATTGATTCTATCCGTGCAACAACCAACCCGCGATACCAAACTGGAAATAGCACCGGAAAGGTAAAGTTATAAGACAAATAGTAAGACGTTACTATGGGGTAGTAAAATAAACTTGCAGCCCAAAGTCTGTGTTGATGTATTATAACTGAATACCTGCAGACCACAATTACATGTAAGTATTATTAGGGCAAAGAGTAGGCGTTTGACCTAAAATGGTGTTTGTTTACATGTTTCATTTAAATATTATATTTCTTTGGACTTTTTTCTGCACGGGGTAGCATGAATCGTTGTGTATATATACAACATACCATGCCAGTCACTTTTGAGTGCGGAACATATTTTGTTAGTTTCTTGGACATTTAAATCTACCACTATGCCATTTAATGGACGAAATTATTGAGGGCTATCTCATTGAACAATTTAGCCTACCTGTTTCTCAAGTGGGTGGGGTAAATTCATATAGAAAAATGCTAAAAAAAAATAAAGCGGAAAGTCGTTTTGATGCATTATGGCTCTAATAAGTAACACCTGTATTGAAACGATCTCTCTAGAGCAGGAAAAGAATGGCATTGCTGCAAAACATGACTCCGCTGAAGTTCAACAATGTAACAATACATGCCTTAATGGTGTTGATTTCAGCCATAGGGTACCAAGGAACACATGTGAATTAAAGCATCATGACAATAAAATTTTGAGAGCAGAACAATCAAACCTCCTTTCAGAAGGTTATGGCTAATAGAAAACGTAGTCAAACCAAGGATAGCAGAGGGTGCCACCTCTTACAATTTTTAGCTGACTTGGCTCCTAGAGTAACTCGGATTATCTGTGGATAATTTATTTACTAGAAAAGGACCCACGCAAGCGCCGGAATAATGATTATGTGATTCGCCAATTCCGTACATTCGGAAAAAAAATGCTAGATACAAGCAGAGAGGTTGTCGATCAGCCTATGCATCTTTGATAAGTGGCATTTGCCATTCTTTTGTACAAATCACTTTTGTAGCACTGATCCGGTTGCACAGGTGCACAGGCTGGTGCGTACATGTCATAGTTAATCGCAAATAAAATATAGTATTACTCTATAAATGTTCAGACACAAACCGTTGAACTTGTCTGGAATATCTATGATTAGTGTTTTAGAAATATAGGATATTGGTACCATCTACATCCGTCTACCCTACCCCACCCCAACCCACCCCAGCACCCTCACGCGTAACTACACGCCCAAAACAAGAGTAAGTTATCGTGCTAATATGGACATCTTGAGGCAGCAACGGCGTTGGAAGGCATCTGACCTGCCATTAAAGGTCACCATGAAGAAACACCACTGCTTCACTGTTATATGTATACTGAGGGGATTTAAAAACTTCCACTTTTTATTGCTGGCTGATGATCCTTTTACTCGTGACAGTTTTTAAGATTTATGGCAAAATGCTTGAAACTTATCAAATTTAATGATTGCATAGTTTATTCGAATCATTTCTTTAAATGACGTCAGTAAAAGAGCGTTACTTCTCCGAAACGCATAAGGGGATGACGTTTTTCTCTTACGCGTCACTCTTTCAGATGATTTCTTACTGTCTTAAAATTGTAACGTCATCCACGTTGGTTTACAATGATCATTGCAGTCTATGCTCTCGCTCAAAACGCATAACGGAGACGACGTCGACGTAAGTTCAAGTCATGACCTCTGGGTTTTAATCTGGTTTATTTGCTTTTGTGACAGTCCTTTGAGGTTCATGTATACCTTCAAATTACCTTGCACGACGTTTGAGGAATTCAATGTAAATTGCCGTTATTAGCTCATAAAATTGTCTCGCGGCGTCACTTTTTGAAATTTCGTCATTTGACCGGCCCAAAAATCTGCATCTGTTTGCGATATTTAGACGCGGTATGTCAAATAAAACCAAAAACTGACTTCAAACTTTTAAAATTCAATTTGATATTGTTAGAGAAATGTTTCCTCAGGGTACTGTATACATGAAGTGATTTGTCTGTAAATAAACTGTACTAAGAACATGAGGAACACGTGCTTATTTCTGACCGATTAGGTTGAATGAGTTCGAATTAGGGATACGGACATAATCAGGTATAAGATACGATATATGTTGTGAAATTTTGGTTGACGTACAAATGTAGCTACATTTATATTTGAGATATTCAAAATTTAAAGGTGATAGTTTTTAAATCCTTTCAGTATATTTTTCTTTCAAACTGTAATGCAGTCCTGGTAGTAATGTTTTGAAAGTTATATGCAGTTATTGTATAATTTGTATATGATTTCATTTAGTTTAATCAAAGGCTCTGTTACGGTCTGCATCCTGTCGTCAGTGGTTGAGTATAAATGAGCCGCGACACGAGAAAACCAACAAAGTGGTTGTGCGCCCAGCACAGACTCAGATCAGCCCGGGCATCCGCCCAGTCTGATCAGAGCCTTCGCTGTCCGCATGGAGGTAGCTGAGACCTTTAGCTACCCGTTAAAGGTAGGTTCCTGTACTTTGGAATGCATCATAATTTTGATGATCTTTCATCCAAGTTGTTGAAAAGCACTTATAAAAGGGAATGAATAAGTTTCACTTAAAAGTGTAAATCAAAAAAATATAAGAAAAGTTGTTTTGCAAGGGATTTCCTAACTCTGCTTCGCACACAAGTTAGCGCTATTTTTAGTTCGCGCCAAAAATAGATAATGTGGCTGACGTCATGCTGCATTGCATTTTGGGATAGGTTTAACCCATCCGCCATGCCAGGACCTCTAGGAGAGCTCACGGTAAGGGAAAATTGACCTTTGGAGAATGGCATCAGAAATCGCCCACTTATAGACATAATAAACATAGTTATGTTTAGAACTGGAATTCCAACGAAAGATAATAAACCAAAAGGGAAAACGACTATTTTCTCCAACATCTGACGAGTTTCTCAGTAGCAACAAACTCAGAAAAATAAGAGAATTCAATACTGCTCAGAAAAAGACGGAATTATTTTGAGGACATACTTGTTATCGCTAGTCCAGGAACCTACCTTTAAGCGCTTAGCAAAGAGTCTGAATAGACTGGGCAGATGCCCAGGCTGATCTGAGTATGCGCTGGGTGCACAACCACATTGTTGGTTTTGTCGTGTCGCGGCTCAAATTTGATTTTAAGGTGAATCAGGAAAAGTAACTCTGCCATTCTCAGTTTTTCTTCTTATTTGATTCTGAAAGGGACGAATCTGCTCCCCTGGGAGCAAATTCTTTCCTTTTAAGATTAGACTCCATTATGTTAGAGCCATGATTTCCGGGGAAGTAAACAGAAAGTCACGAAAATTGTTTCCCTTTAAAAAATGGCGGAGATGTAACGTAACACATTAATGTACACATTATATCAGCAGTGATGCATAAAGATCTTTGCAACTGATGTGGAGTATAGGCCTACTGAACCGTCGCTCTGTTCAATTAAAAGCTTTTAAAACTGCACTTTGATATGCAAAAAAGAACAAAAATAAAATAAAAATTTAACAGAGTTTAGTTTAAACGTGTAGAAATCAAGCGATATAAACAGTTATCTGTTCATATTACACAGCAGATAACCGCGCGGACAGTATTTCAACTCAAACTACAAATACGCCCCAACCCGACACGCCCCTTCCACCACACAGGATCTCGACTGCACTTTTTTTTTTCACATTTCAGTTATATTATGGGTTGGTATTTTTATGATCACAGAAGCAATATCCGTGCAGTCTGATGAGATTCTTTCACGTCGGTGTCAGTGTTATATGGACCGTACAGTATGCGTATAGAAAACGGCGACGCCTCTGATCGGAGCCTTTGAAACGTTTTCTTGACTTGAATTAACTTGTTTTATAAAATACTAAGAACTCATGTCCATGACATCTATAATAAAGCTGAGAAAACTGAGCGCATTTATTAGTATAATCCTGAAATATTTTCAGAGAAGGGCATAATAAGTAAATAAAATTGAAAAATAGAAAGTATATAATGTGCCAATACCGGGGTATGTTTTAAGATAGTATTATTTTTTGCAGGGCTTAATAATATAAACCCTGCGACACGCAACGTTTATTTCCGGCATTGAATCAACGTTGATTCAACGTCATGACGTTGATTCAACGTCATGACGTTGATTCAACCTTGATTCAGTGTTGATTCAACGTTATGTGCCCGGTGAGAAATTGGTAGTTTATCACTGCATGTATTATGTGAGATGCTGCGCGGGAAATGGCACCTGGGGAAGTGTGAGTGCGGTAATTGCCCGAGCCAGCCTGCGCATCGGAGCGGACTGGCTTGGGCCTTCACCTCATTCGATGAAGTATAGTTTTTTGAATTGACTGTATTAATGTTCTGGACTCCGACCGGACTGCGCGGATGTGCAGGCTTGCCCGGGTTTCCCCTGTTCGCATGTGTCCTGGGTGCCTTTTCCCGCGAGGAAGCTGATTTATGTAAAATATATATATAGACTTACAGTACTATGATAAGCAATAATCCGACAACAAAGTCTTCGAAAAGCTGGTTTTTGTTGCAAGTGAGTTATAGATAATTGAATTTCGTGCACGAGTGACCTGTTAAACATACTCATGCATTCTTTTGACATACAATTTCTTTAAACAAATCAAGGGAAAATGACACGCTAACTTTTCGTGAAATGACTTATTTACCTATGTTGTATTCCCACTTTCAATGCAATCTGTTAGTGGTTATTTATTTGTTTGATTTTTGTACATGCATACTTTCTGCCACCATGCTACCAATACTTAATTGCATATTGTAAATGTATGTGCCTCTTGTTGTTGCAATATATGTGACCTAGAGTGAATAAAGAATTGAAAAAAATTGAATTGAATCTTTTGCTGTCATCTTTGGATGGGTAATAAGATAAACCGTTAAGTTAGAGGTTCTCCGTATTCAGTGCATTTGCACTTTGATTGTTTAACTCACCTGTCTATTTTTATTATGATCATCTCTTTTGTTGGCGGACTTGATTTCTCCCTTTTTTTCGAGCGGAAGGGTGCGCCGGATGATCTCAGTGGTACCCCGTCTCAGAGAGACGGTACCAGTGCGATCACGAGGCGTACGCCCGATGCTGGAACAGTGGAGTGATCAAGTGCTCCACCTTGTAATGTTTGGATTGTCATAATTACAGTATTATTTATCACCACCAACCTGTTTGAAAATTTTTCATTTACCAATTCACAGGAGCTTGTGTCATACTCTTTTCCAGGCTGAAGGCTCAGTTTGGTGTATATAATAATATACCCCAAGCTGTGACTTAAGAAATTAGGCCTGGAAGCGAGATGTACCAATTCTTTCTTCATCATCATATCTCAATTCTCATATCGACGTTATCAATTCTTTCTTTTGCATAGAAAAAGCTTTTATATCATCGCGAGAAGCTTACGGGAAAAAACTTTTTGTATAATAACTAAAACAGTAATGAAGAATTCTCTCCCTTGATGTGCCGTAAGAGATCCATGCAGTTGGGTATTGGTGTCTCATTGTGCGGAGCCGGCCCGGGACAGACTGGTCATCTAGGCTGTCTGCCCGTGGCATGTTCTGTTTATTCATGTTGGACTTGAGAAAAAGGCCCACTGTATGGCTTGATAGGACCAGGCGTCCCAATGCATGGATCTGCTACGGCACTGCCACTCTAATATAAATTATCTATTGAAATGTTAAGTGAAATATTGCTTTCTCCACCTAACATACCATCTTAGATGTTAGGGTTTCAACCATTGAATCTACTGTTATATGTTATACTGTATCTCTACGCCATTGCCTTTTATTATTTTGTTCTACATGTTATACTCATATGTCACTTTGTGACCTGAGATTAATAAAGTTGATTTGATTTGATTTGATTTATAATCGAGCCACGACACGAGAAACCCATCAAAGTGATCATGCACCCAGCGCAGACTCAGATCAGTCTGATCAGACCATTCGCCGGGTGCTTAAAGAGTAGCTAAGGGTCTAAACTACCACCATGCTGACAGCGAAGACTCTGATCTGACTGGGCGGATGCCCAGACTGATCTGAGTCTGCGCTGGGCGCACAACCACTTTGTTGGTTTTCTCACGTCGCGGCCCAATTATGTCTTTTACGTCCCTTTCAAGAATATTTCAAAAATACATGTATCGAGCCGATCGTATAGCAGAGATGAGCGAAAATCAGAGCTCAAGGGAAATAAACGCTGCTCGATGGTCAAGTCCACAGCGCTGAGAGACCTTATGTTTAAAAGTTAGCGCTCTTATCCACTTCGCCACGGCGGCCCGTTGTGACTTTAAATTGAGTTTTTACAGATAGGCAATCATATTCAGATTCATTTTCAGCTAAAATATACCTTTACCTACCACAGTCTTTATAATTAATAACCTTAGCACTAGATGTGCCAAGAACGAAAGCTAAGATCAAAAGTTTCCACATTTTAGTCCTCCTGCTTGTTCAGAATCACCTACTAAAGTAAAACACAACTGCGATATCGAAAAATGACCTTCACATGTTGAAATCGAAAGGGCCGTTACATAAATTCTATGTGAATGAGGCAGATAATTTTGGTAACTTACATGTACATAAATGAGTGAGTGAACACGGGTTTAATGTCCCGCCAATAACTTGGTCATACGAAGACGGAACCTTGGTTTAAAGTCTCATCTGAAAGATCGATCTTGCGACCCCAGGCTTGGTAGTCCGCGTGTTATCCGCTACACTACCGCTCCTATTAAATCAATAGGAGATTTTGAACCTTATATAACATGTACAGTGATGAAATACCACTATTACGTTATCTCTATGTTGATATTACAGAACCTGCCAGGGTGCAGTAAGAAGGTTCTACATATGTCTGATTATGGGACAAACCTTAGACCTGCCCTTGATTACACACTCGTTTTTTTTTTTTCAGGGTTCTTTTGCTAATATAAAAGAGGCGAGAAACATTAAGACAATGAATATGAGCCGCGTCACGAGAAAACCAATAACGTGGCATGTGCGCCCAGCAAAGATTCAGATCAGCCTGGGCACGAGAAAACCAACGAAATGGCATGTGCACCCAGCACACCTCAGATCAGCATGGGTATCCGCCCGGTCTGAACAGTCTTCGCTGTATGCGTAAAAGGGTAAAGGTTTCCAATCGCCTTACAGCCGTAGGGGCAGTGGGGGTTAGAGGCTCACTGTGTCTTGGGCACAGCATATGAAAGAGCCCTACCCTCTCCTTTCGCTGCCTAATCCTTCCTGATTCGAAGCAGGTACCCATTTACTGCTGGGTTGACAGAGTTTTCCAGTCGTCGGATGGCGCTGTTCGTATAAAGCGTAGCTAAGGGTCTAAACTACATTGTATCTCCATGCCGACAGCGAAGACTCTAGTCAATGATTAGAATGGACGGATGTCCAGGCGGTGCTGAGTCTTCGATGGGCGCATATGCCACTTTGTTTGTTTGTCATGTCGCGGCTCATTTGAGGATATAAATATCAGCTTTGGCGAAAGTATTATACGAAACGTACTCCTTTTCCACGCATGCAGCAGCCGTAGAGACTTGATGAGCAGGACTGACGGACGAATCAGGCTAACGATAGACAACAAGGGACCTTCGACTTTGAGATATTCTGAGTTGCCGGTATTTGATATATTGTTAGAAATAGAAGTCATTTCGCCGATACTTTTGTCTATTTTAGAGCTTCACATAGAGAAACAGAGAGAAACATCACCTATCTGACCCGCTGAAGCAAGGTTGTATTGACGTTCATGCAGCGTAAAGACCTGGAATACAACATAAAACATTATATCACCCTATATAGAAAAACACAAACTTTAGCACTAAATATATTGAAATGCCCAAGGCCTACCCTAGACTGATTTTAGTCGAAGATGTTAGAAATTCTGTTAACCTTATATTCAGGGGTAACAACCTACATCATAGCGCGCGTGACAGAAATAATTATTCGACGGCCATTTTGAAGAAACTCTGACAGATTTTCTGTTTATAACATATAAGAGACAGGATTTTAACACAAAACGGCGAGTCGGTGCCTACATATACATGTGGCCCAGATATACAGGGCATGATTCTTCAAAGGGTGAGAAATTATAAAACGCCTCACCACAAATTTTTATGTGGACAGCTGAGATAAACATGCATTAAGGCAGCGTCGATACAGATCACTGTGGTGAAGCGTTATTAGATGAAGCAAGTATTGGTAATAGTGAGTCCAAAACATCTATAGGCACCAGATCGACTAGATATTTGGTTGTTTCAGTATTTGCCAAGCCTTCGTCGTGGAAAACAGTTAACTTATTAAGGCCGCTGATAAAACGATTATGACGTCAGCGCTATGACGTAGGTTGTCACCCTTGATATTAATGTTTTTACAAATTGTACTTCTCTCTAAAGTCTTTAGTATGTATTATACTCCTGGCTCCCACAAGATGTTGAGTCAGGTACAAAAGTATCAGAGAGGGGCAAGTAAAAAATAAATAAATAAAATCTACATGTAAGATCTTCGGCCGACATTAGTCTAGGCATACACTGATAAGGGTGGTATAAAATACATGTACATGTAGTTATACCGTAGTTTGAACGCCTTTACGGGAGATAATCCACTCGCAAAAGTTCGTTGATTATCTCCACGGACAAACCATGATACATCAACAGCGGTGCCAAAACAATGTCTATCAACTTCGATGCCAAAACAATGTCGTATCAACTTCGATGCCAAAACAATGTCGTATCAACTTCGATACCACGACATGACGCTGCACTGACGTTCATACGACATTCCTATGCACTTATGAATATAAGGCGACGTCTGATTGGATAACATCAAAATGTGAGACAGTATATCCTGTGATATAGTCGGAAACCCTATTAGTGGAGCAAATTTGGTTGCATAAGTGGCCTAGATTAGGAAAATAGTGGTCTACGGAGTATAACATTTGTTTTTATATATCAAAATAATCGACTGGGTCTCTAGTTATCAAATTCAGCGTTTGGCACCTTGGCAAACCTTGCATAACTCTGTAGTGGCCAGTTATTTACGTTACCCCTTTAAATTTTGAATATCAAAAATATTTATTGAAGTCAATAAGAAATGTGCTTAAACTATATAAATGTATCCAATCTAAATATTTTCTGTAAGAACAGTTAATATGCTATAAATTAGGCTGCTCAGAAAACAGTTCAGAACTTTGGTGTTGTTACTTTCGTTACAATATATCATGTACCCCTTGGAAATTTAAAATTGGAACTTAAGTTGTTGAATTTTACAAAGACTCTATTACAAAAAGGCCCAAAATTATCATTTTACTTACTAGTCGATTGGCCCCTTTCAGTGGGTTTCTAGCAAAACAAATATGAGACCTCTAGCTTTTATACTTTATCAACCACATCCTGTTTAACAGTTACACCTATTCCCTGTTTTTGGCTGAAAAGTCATTTTTCGTATAATTGTTCGTACAAAAAATGGCTAGTAACCAATTTAAACTTGACAAACTGGGGCCTTTTGCAAAAAGATCATGTTAACCATTGTATAACACAATAGCCTAAAAATTATTTTTGACCTTACAACCCATTTTAGCCAGAGTAAAGTACTTAACAGATTAAAATAATTGCGTAAAGCGTCTATCATTCCCGCCAGAAAAAAAAAAACAACTCTTTTCAAATTTTGACTTTTAAACAATGCAGTTGTGATATATATGTATATTATCTATTGTAAAATGAAATCTTTGAATTGTGTAATAAACTAATCCGACAGCAAACAGTGTTATTTACATGACATGCAAAGATGTGATTGTCCTTAAAACTAGAAAAGAAAACCTTTGTGAATTAATCTATCCATAGAACACTTTTATTTTTTTGTATTAATATCCAACTGACACTAAAAATATCACATCGTAAGAAATTTATTAATCAGAACTTTCTGTATTGTACTCAGAAAGGTAACGTTTGTAACCATTATTTGAAAACGGGTCTATGACGAAACATAGAACGACAAAACATAGAAAAGCCAGAACATAGAAAAGACAATACATAGAAAGACTAAACATAGAAAAATAAGATCGAAAAAAGATCGAAATAACATCGAAATAACATCGAAAAATTTCAGAAACATCGAAAATTTTATTAACAACCATTTAACGACAACAAAGCTTTTTTTTTTTTTTTTTTTTTTTTGTCCTAAACGTTTCACCGGAATTTTGAAGTAGCGAACAACTGGTGAGCGACCAATACAGTTTAACGCAGAGTAATATTGCTTTTTCGATCAGTCCAATACAGTTCCATTCAGTATTTGATTCAGTCAACATGCGTACCTTCAAGCTGAAATCAAAGCCGTCAACGTACTTAGTTCGAAGGCCAAGTTCAGAAATTTTGCGCTTATTTGTCCAAAAGCTAATCAGTTGTCTTTGATAATTTTAAACACAGCTGTGTATATTTCACTGCTTTTCTTTGATAGCAAACAGAAACCATTGGGAAAATGGTTGATGTTGGGGATAGGGTTTGGGATCTGATTCAGTCAGTTCCTGAAGTGTAGTTACTCTTTAAATTCCCACATATTCTCCATGAATGGTGTAAAAATGTTTAAAAAAGGCGAGGTATATCAAAATCCTTTGACCTTAAACGTTTACATTGAAATGAGCGAATGTTCAATGACGCAAAGCATTGCCGAGCGGTCAAGTGATTATCGTTTTCACACTTATTGTTCTATCATTGGTCGTTCTATTATTCGTCGATCTATTAAATGTCCCGTCTATGTTTTGACTTATCTATGAAGTGTCGCTTCTCTCTTTTGTCTTTCTATGTTTCGTCGTATACCGTTTGAAAACAATCACTGAGATTATGTGCTGTTACTGAAAAATATGCCTAATACTCATTGGTTTTGTTAGAAATATTTTTAAAACGGCACTTTAGACTGGTTAAAACCCACCATATGTAATTTACCAGTGAAATTTCCACGGCGATGCATCCGTTGTTATGTAACGACGTTATAGTTTGTGTTGGCCACTTATCTGTAGTGTTCGAAAAATTGATTTGTTTTGTCTGTTTATTCGCCATCATTCTGATGTATATAAAACAGAAAGAAAGAAGGTAAAAATATACATTTTGTGTGCCTGGATATGCTTGATGATAGCTAACTTGTTGACATCTGCATGGAATGGGCGCACGTATATTTTGCTACCCACTAGTATCGTTTGAGTACTTGTATGCTTTATGTTACTATTTTCAGTTTGGTGTTGTGGGAAGGTTGTGGCACTAGTTGAATCAGTTTCTGATCGTTGCCCTTTTACACTTCTTTACCTGTAATGACCTTTTCCTATAAAAGCAATATATGAAACCATAGTTTAATTACTTTAGGCCGTATAGAATATGTTTAAAACGAAGTAACGAATATAACAGTTTAAAATGAAAAAGGTATATTACCCCACTGCTGCTAGTGTCAAGTGGCATGTGGCTAAGGTAAAATGCTTCCTTGTGCTTCATGTTCTGGTCATTTGGAATCACCTGGGCTCTTTCTGAGTTAGTTTGAAAAAGGAAATAGCTGGTGCTAGGTGGCATTGGCAGTGTCGCAACATTACATTCCTTAGTTAAACCGAGGTTGCTGTTATTTTTTGTGATTCATCCCTTGCTTCCTGAGACTCATTCATCAGAATTTAATTTTTATCAGTTTTTATCAGTCTTAGAATTTAAGGTGATGGGATACAAGTTCACATAAGTTAATCTGCCAATTTTACTTTGGCCTCCTTTCTTAATGGGAAAAAACTTTTAAAAAGAATTTGCTGCTGTAAAAAAATGTTTCCCATAAGAGCAGACCATTTTCGGAAAGGTTATAGCTTTCTCAGAAGCGAATAAGAAACATCTACGGAAATGAATATTGTTTCTTTCTAACAAATTGCAGTAAAATACTGAGGTGTGTCCTTTCACATTAATACAGTATTAGTACAAAAACTTGCCAGAAGATTGTGTTGAAGCGAGGAACACACACGAGAAAGAATATAGCAGACTCAGTTTAACTGATTCCTTTCAAAATCGGATGATATTGCCTAGAGGCAGCTATAAGATAATTATGACATATTGATATTATTTAAAATCATTATTAAAATGCCTTTTTAAGTGAGTCAATGATAATTCACTTACTTTGACTTCTTGGGTTGGTATTTAAAAAGGTAACGTATATAACATTCAAATGTAAACGATTTGTCAGATTAGATTTATGATTTTTAATAATATTTTTTTATTCTAATGATATTTTCTGTTTGATATAATGCAATAAGGTGTCCCTAGCACCAGCTTCAGCTTAACTTACTCAAATTGAGCCCAGATGATTCTAAACATAATGTTCAATATGACGAAGTACGAGGAAGCTTTCCACAGTAGCCCAACGGTACTCTACTGTTGCTGCAGTAGGAAAAATCTACACATACATTTAACCTGTTATGTACGTTACTTTGGTGAAAATATATGCTACAAGGCAACTTTGGGTTTATACATTGTTTTTATAGAAAAGGTAAATTAGAGCAAAAGGGGCAATGAGCAGGAATTAATGTTATCTGCGCAACAAACCTACCACGATACCAAACTGTCTATAGCTGCATAAAGATATAAGACAAGTAGTAAGACGATACTAGCAGCTAGCCAGCTAAAAATGCAGCCCCTTACAAGTTCATGGGCACAAAGGTAGCCTTAAACAAACAAAATTAGGCATACAAAATTTTTATCTATTTTCTTTCCTTTTCCATATATGCCAGTTATACACCAGAATGATGGCAAATATACGTATGAAACAAATCGAGTTTTTGAAGACGACAGATAAGTGGACAACACAAACTATGAAATAGATACACCAGAACTGATGCTCCACCTTGGGGCTGTCAATAATGAGTAACAAGAGTGGATTTAAACCGGCCGTTCTAAAAATGTTTTTACTCAAAATAATAAAGGCATATTTGGCATTAGCAATATTTAATCTCGGGGAGTTTTTTTTTTCAAATGTTACAAACGTTACCTTTCTGAATACAAAACTGTAAGTAACTAGAAGTTATTAGATATTTTGTGGTTTTGTTTAAACTTTTAAAGTTATTTGGGTATTAATGAAAAAAAAAATCATGATTAGCTCATGAAGGCTTCATTTGAACATCAGGGCAATCTGAGAATTGCATGTCATGTAAATTACACTGTTTTCCGTCTATGTAGGCGGCTACTATGCATAAATTTCATTTTACGATAAACAATAAACATATTTATCTCAACTGCGTTGTTTCAAAGTCAGAATTTGAAAAGAGTGTTTTCCTGATGTGAATGACAGACGCTTTACGCAAACATTTTATTCTGTTAAGTACATTACTCTGGCTAAAATGGGTTGTAAGGTCAAAAATGATTTTTAAGCTATTGTGTTATATCATGGTTAACATGATCTTTTTGCAAAAGGCCACAATTTGTCAAGTTTAAATTGGTTATTAGCCATTTTTTGTATGAACAATTAAACGAAAAATGACTTTTCAGCCCAAAACAGGGAATAGGTGTAACTATTCAACAGGATGTGGTTGACAAAGTGTAAAAGCAACAGGTCTCATATTAGTTTTGCTAGAAACCCACTGAAAGGGGCCAAGGTGGCAAACGCTGGATTTGATAACTAGAGACCCAGACAATCATTTTGATATATAAAAACAAATGTTACACTCCGTAGACCACCCCCTTGAAAGATAGCCCATCAAGTTTGCTCCACTATATGTTATTACGTAAGTCGCTTGTCATCGTCTGAAGTTTGACGGTGCTGCATACACTTCCTTTGGGTGCAGTCGTACATGTACACTTTTACAGGTGAAAATGTGAAAAAGTGCACCAGAATGGGGATAATTGCATTGACAATTATCATTTGGAGAGGTAAATCGTCAATTTTGTCATATAATTCCGACCATAACATTGACGATTACTTCCCACAAATTACTGACTAATATCTGCTGATTGTCTCACCGTCTTGTGTCGTGTTATTCCGTATCCAAAACGTTCATGCGAATATCAACATTATATCTGAGCCGCGACACGAGAAAACCATCAAAGTGGTTGTGCGCAAAACGAAGACTCAGATCAGCCTGGGCATCCGCCATGTCTGATGACAGTCTTCGCAGTGCCCTAAAAGGGTATCTAAGGGTCTAAGCTACCGCAATGCGGACGACGGAGACTCTGATTAGACTGGGCGGATGCCCAGGCTGGCCTGAGTCTGCGCTGGGCGCACAACCACTTTGTTGGTTTTCTCGTGTCGTGGCTCAATTCTACAGACCATAGCATACTCATCCGTGATGTTTTGTAGAAGCTATTGTTCAGTTTTTCGGGCATTTGACTCTCGCTGAGCACTGATCTCATGCCCATTCGAGGGTTTTGCTTGTTTTGGATGTTTATTTGAAACACAGTACAGTTTTAAAACTCCTCTTTGCAGGTTTAAAACAGATAAGAAACGTTTATCATTTCTGAAGACCTTGATTTGAGCCGCGACACGACAAAACCAACAAACTGGCTTGTGCGCCCTGCAAAGACTCTTCCGCCCAGTCTGATCAGAGTATTCGCTGGGCTTACATTGAGCTAGGCTAGACCCTATACTGCTCATTAAGTGTACTGCGAGGACTCTGATCAGACTGGGCGAATGCCCAGGCTGATCTGAGTCTTCGCTGGACGAACATGCCACTTTGTTGATTCTCTCGTGTCACGAGTCATTTCAGTGAACCTAAGTACACTTGTTTTGAGGTGAATGTGAAATGCTAATGTCAGGACCTACGTGTGCAACTGCTTATTCTGGTCAGGATACCGCAGCAGGTTCACAATGTAAAACAAATTTGTATCGATGCTTATGTTGGATGGTATGGCTTTGAACGGTTTGTCCGCTGGCCACGTATTGTTGAATCAAAATTGATTCAAAGTTGATTCAACGTGATGACGTTGAATCAACGTTGATTCCGAATTGATTCAAGGTTGTGTGTCGACAGGATGTTGTATAAACAGAAACACCCAAACTAGGCTGCATATGTGCTCAGCTGGCCAGTGCATGCTCAAATCACAGCTGCCTCAAGGCAGGATTGTTGCAACGTGACCTGCACTTCTGCAGCTTTTATGACTTGGTTTGTCAAATATATATATACAAGCCAAAAGTTCTAACCGACCACTTACATTTTATTGAGTTTCTTCAAACCCCTAACCAATCTTACAGTTCTCTTTACATTCCCAAATAGGCAGATGTGTCAGTCAACTAAGCCATCAAACAGTTTGACAAAGTCCTTAACATTACATCCTCGAAACGCCGTTGAACACAAGTACCCCAATTTTTAAAATTCACAAAATTCAGCATTTCGTCACAATTTGTGAAAAATCACATTTTGATATACCCAATTTACGTGAACAAAACCACTTCATTACTAAAGCAAATGGCTGAAGAAACAAATTTATGCAGAAATGAACACATTTCCTGCATGACAGTGGTCGCTGTGGGTAAAAATGTTAAAACTTACCCCACCACTCAATGTAAATCCTTGTTAATTTTAAAAATGGGGGTACTCGTATTCATTTGTGCCTCCTGAATACAGTGTACAGAATTATGCCAAACCTTTTAGTGGTATGGTTTACCAATGTATTCGCCTATCGGTGGCTGCAAACTGAACTGTGCGATTGCTAATAGAATGGAGGAAAATTTATAAAACCTAAGTGGCCGGTTAGAACTTTTGGCTAGTATACAACATGTATTTGAAATGTCAGCTTGTAAAATGGGACTTCGTATTTTATCTTTTTTTCCTTTGTTTGCATGCAATGATTCAGTTAGAGGAAGTTTATGTCCATTCTCCAGTACATCCACATTGCGACTTGAGGGAGGCAATAGGCCTGATGTGGATAACACAAAATTTGAAAGCCTTACAGTTTTGGTTCTCAGTCTTGTATTATTTTAAAGTATTTGATAAAAATAGAAAATCGGAAAATTTGAATAAAATATTTGAGTGGGTTAGAGAGATATGGCTGTTTAAATTTCGACAATTCCAAATACGGTCATTTGAGATAAAACCGTTAATATTTTCATAAACGAATTCAAAATTGTAAATGTGACACTTTAGTCGTATAGATAAACTATCAAAGTACAAATAGGCCAAATATTGAAGCATTTGGATAAAAATGATTTTATACATTATTACTACATTTACCCAGTAGGAAAAAGGATGAGAAAAAGTGCTCATTTATATAGGCCATTTGCTGTCTATAAAACAGGTCATTTTGCTAAATATCTCTAAAACTACCACAGCTATCACTGTGAAGTAAAGCGCATCTTTAACGTCTATCTTATACATAACTAATCTATAATTTTCCTCAAAATTATATTTTGAAACTAAAAAGTTTCTTTTGAAAACTGCCCATTTTTAGAAGATATTTTAACTGTATTTTACAAGGGAGTAAGTTTATTTATGTAACAGCCTTAGACTGGTCAATATTTACCTATGTCAATTGTTAGTTAATTGTACAGAGTTACTCAATGGCACCTGTATACCTGTTAATCTTTTCATCTGAGTAAAAATGAAGGTCCCTTATTTATTGGTTGGGAAGAGAATTGATTGGTGATGAATGGAATTAGTTTATCTATAGAAATATTTCTTGTTTGTGATGCATATATGGGCATTGCTTATAGCTATTACATTAAATTATTGTACTCCCCTTTACTTTAGCTCAAAATTTTGTAAATATTTGTAAAGGATTGAATAGACAAAAGCAAAAAATTGACAAGATAAAATTCTGAAAGTCAGTTTCCAGTTATGTATTAGTTTGACAATACTAGTGGAGATAACAAATCAATTTTATCACCAGTAATAAAGAAGAAAATCTGCAAAATGACCTGTTTTATAGACAGCAAATGGCCTATACCTTGCTATGTACATTCTTAGCATTTCGTTGTACTAGTATGTTTTATGTAATTTCAAGTCCATATAACTCAGAACTGTTCAAGATGTATATATCAAGTACAAATTTTCAGCATTACTTAGTTACACAGAGACCACAAAATATTTTAATTTTCAAAGTGCTTGGTGCAAAGGTGTGAAAGTTGGCATTTTCCGGATAAGCCCTATTACTGATGATGATGATGATGATGATGATGATGAAGCCCAGTTTCGACTTTTCTAAATTTATGTTATTTTCAAGCTAACGCTACACGCCAAGGGTGTTGCTACCTGTATGCAAATACGCAGGTGCGTATTGAAATTTTGTCGAATTGACAAAATTTCAACACACAACTGCGTATTTTCATGCTGAAATGCTGTTAATTGGGCATAATTTTGATACTAACTGCCCACAGACACGAAAATTTGAGATATCTTAGCGGCCTATACACATATCATTGCCCTTAATGAGTATAAAAATGATTGTGCGTACTGTGTAATTACCCTAACTACGTCCCTGCTTGCACTTATTAGGTTTGTACTATATAGGTTATAGATGGGGTTTTGATTCTTCTGTATGACCTACGAACTAGCACTTGGTATGACCCTCATTGAAACCACCTCGCTCAGTACGCTTTGTTTGTGAGACATGGGGGCGGCTGTCATGGAATCATCGTCGGAATCCCATGTGTCATAATTGCAAATGCACTATGGCCGTTGTAGGGGACAACAACAGTGAAATATTGACGCATCATCTGAATGTAGAACGGGAGACCTCTGCAATAGGCTCCACATAGTCTATATAGAAGCCACATCATCTGAACGCATCCGAAGAGCTCTACGTACAAAACTTTTTTAAACGTTTTAAAAGAATTTTAGGAACCGGGTGAAACATATTAAGTCATATACTTCTTTCGCCTCTCGATAGTAACATCGAGAGGCGAAACAAGTATATGACTTCAAGATAATAGACTGCAGTGCTATAACAAACCTGAACATGACTGTTGAACAAACTATGAACATTGAATACCACTGTAGAAGACTTTGTTACTCTTTGCACTGTGAGCGGTATAAGAGGCTGTCATTGATACCTAAACGGAGAAGAAATGCTAAAAGAAAGAAGTAAAAAGACACTCCGATACACAACCTAGCAGGTTTCTTACCAAGTACTTTTAGCAACATTTTAGTGTTATAGACTGTAAATATAGAGGTTCATAGACTGTAAATAGGGTGATGGTCGTCAATTTCATCATTTTAAAATTGGAATATTATAAACTGTAAAAACGGAGGATTATAAGCTGTAAAAATAGTGTTCCACTCTGAAGAAGAGGTGTCCCATAATTGGGAGAATCTATGTACAGAACAGAACAGAACAGATGGCGCAGTTGTTTTTGTGAGACGTGGAGTCATTTGTTAGAGTGTCCAAACAAATTATAGAACTTTCCAGAATTTGAAAGATCAAAGTGAAAGCAAAGACAACGCTGTTAAAATACATTTGGAAAAATAAGAAATTGGAAGGACACTCAGAACAATACGCCAGGTAAACGTGTCTAAGAAATCATGCATTTGCAAATGGTTTGCTCCGGTCTTTCGGATGAGACTTTAAACCGAGGTCCCGTCTCCATATGACCTCGTTGTTGGTGGGACGTTAAACCCGAGTTCACTCACTCACTCACCAGTACAATGTATAATCCTATTCGACCTATATACACGTAAAGCAGATACATATAACTAGCAGTACAAAACTTCAGCGTTTATCGGTGATCACAAACCTGCAAGTGACCGAACCAAAGTTGAGTTTGGTCAGTTTCAGAACTCCACCACTTCTTTTTCTTCAAGGCATATATTGTGTATAAATATTTATATTTTTTTTGTACATAAGGGAATCATTATCATTTTATATTATTATTTCATACGAGCCGCGACACAACAAAACCAACAAAGTGGCATGTGCACCCAGCATCCGCCCAGTCTGATCAGAGTCTTCGCTTGGCGTTTAAAGGGTAGCCAAGGGTCTAAATTAGCTCCATGCGGACAGGGAAGACTCTGATCAGACTGGGTGGATACCCAAGCTGCTATGAGTCTTCAATGGGCACATGCAACTTTGTTGGTCTTTTGTGTCGCGGCTCAGTTCGGTTGTTATATTTTGACAAACTCTTTCCAGAAGCTTGAACGCTTCATTTCAAAGTAGAATGGATTGCACATTAAGTGCAGCGCTGAAAAATCGTCACTCCACTTAAAAAAAATTCCGTAGATTTTACGGCAGAATACCTGGCAACCATGCAACTGCCAGTTTATTTACCATTAGTTTTACGGGCGTCTGCATGTAGAAAATTTGTGGAAAATAACGGATATGGTAGAGCTATTTCAACTAAACGCACACGAAAATACCTTTATAGTGTTCAATGGCTATATGACCAAATCAATACCTGTCTTATTCTACCCAAGTCAGCATGATGATTCATGACATTGTTTGCAGGCGCCCGTAAAAATAACAGGAAATGGACTGGCAGCTAGTTGCCAGACATTCTACCGTAAAATCTGCGGATTTTTTTTACAGTGCAATCTGAGGCAATCACGATCAATAAAGCTTATCAATAGGCGACCATTGTCTAGCATTCTTTCATGGAGGCATTTTCGTAGAAAACATTTGGAGATATTACTTCTAAATAATACAACTGCTTTTCCAAAGAATGTTATATAAAGATTCTGATTTGGGGATCAGCATACCGAATAGAAGTACATTCTTATCCTCTGGAGGAGTTTTATCCTCTCTGAATTTGCTTTATCCGAATACTACCGTTTGATGGGTACTATTCGCAAAAATAAAAGCTTTGATTGGAATACAGCCTCAGAACGTCTGACATTCTTGCAATCATAAAATAAACATGACCTTAATAGTTTAATGAATAATTTACATGAGCGGTGACACGACAAAACCAACAAAATGGCATGTGCGCCAAGCGAATACTCAGATCAGCCCGGGCATCCGCCCAGTCTGATCAGAGTATTTCCTGTGCGCTTATTGGGTAGTCTCCACGCCGAAAGCGAAGACTTTGATCAGACTAGGTGGATGCCCAAGCTGATCTGAGCCTTTGCTGGTCGCACATGCCACTTTGTTTAGTCGTATTGCGGCTCAGTCATTGTATAGACAGTTTTGTTACTATGTATAAAATTACAAAAACGCTCTCTTTGGCTTCATTTAGGGTGTGCTTAGGGGGGTCGGTGAATGTTCTGCGACTCCACAGAACCTTATATTCTTATACCAAGTACATGTCCTGCTATACTGTTTCGAACTGATTCTTTCCGACTCAACAAAATGTCAGGTTGTCGTACCTATAGCATAGTTCTGGATCATATAATAAGACAACTTGTGTATTCGCAGTGGTTACGCATAGCTGAGTCACTTGGGGAACGTCGTTGCGAGAATTGAAACAGAACAGAACAGGACAATAAAACATATGATTAACGTCACGAGAAAGGGACCTTAAGCCACCCATGTAAGGTAGAAGTTTTAATCAGCCTGTTCATCAACTGAGACTTAGCAGAGATTTTGTCTTGTCGCCTGCTGGATTTCTCAGGATTCAGATGGTATATTAAAACAGGAAAGACTCTGATCAGATTGCGCGGATGCGCACTCTGATCAGAATATTTCCTGTTCACCCGCACGTTAGGTATCTGGCGACACGACGCCAATCGATTATGTTATGGCTGCCCATTTGAACTGCCTTTGCAAGGCGGTTCTAAGGAGGTAACAACATTGAATTAATAAATTTCACCTAATCAAATCTTTCTTAATCTGCAACCTTGAAAATTTTATCTGTCAGATCACCTTTTCATGGTGAACATTCGCTTCACACCCCGACGAAATGTTGGCACCAGAAAACTGTATATAAATGGGTTCAAGACGCTATTCATATATCCTGATCTTACAAATATCTCTGCTACCTGTGAGTTGATAGCTGGAGAACCCATAACCCTGTATATCTGAAGTGTTCTCATACCTACAACCACCAGACAAGGGAGATAACTGAGCACAAATACGAGAGAAATAGTCCCGAAGACGACAGTATTCCTCCGCATTCGCGCTCTTTTACCAAACGATGAGGAAGAACTTCCGCTGACAAAGCTTTCCTTCCGTTTTCTTGATGACGCTGAACTAGAGCTAGACTTACGATAAGTATTGTTTCTCGAGTAAAACACTGAGTCATTGCTAGATAAACGTCGTCTGTTGCTAGGAGACAGTAAATGTATAGAATTCAGGCGGCCTCGCGTGCTGTCATGGGAAAACACCGAATTAGAACTAGACATGCGATCTCTGTTTACCTTTGCAACAACAGAACTGCAGTTATTTCTGCAAGATGAGGAAAACAATGAATCGCCGCTTGAAAGGCGAACTCTGCGCTTTGTTGGTGATGTGCACGAACTGGAGTCACGGGACTTTCTCATGCAACTTACTAATTCAGCATGCTCTGTGGAATTGTTGTTACAATGACTTTCTTTTTGATGTATTGCCGATATTTGTTTATTGAAAATATTGTTAATCAATGACGTACTTGCATCCTGTATTTCGCTATCTGGGTTCGAACTAAAAGAGTTTTCTTCAGATGACTGATCGAAATTTAAGATGTCCAGCTCGTGAAGCTCATTGTCTAGGCTGGTTGGGTTATAAAAGCTTCGCATTTCAACATTCTTGTCTCGTCCATATGGAATTAATGGTTTATCAATTTGCAATTGTTTTCTTTTGAATATGGCTTTATATTTATAATCTGATCTCATCACCGTTTCACCGATAATAGTATTGTTCCACACTTTGATCAAATGCCATATTCTCACATATAAAACTATCAGAACTAATAATGTCAATACAAACACAACATACATATACATATACCAAACTCTGGTTACAGGGCTTGTTTTCATTTCCTCCGCAACGCCACAAGTAGTTCCGACAATCCCTTGCACCTTGGTTTTTACTTTGCTTTGCCCATATACTATGAGGGTAGGAGTAGAACATAAAGTTCCTACTATGAAACAAATCAACAAAATTTTCTTTAATTTTCGACTATCCAGCCTCTTCAGTGGCTTACTGACGATTAAATATCGATCAACGGCGATACATATCATCATCGATACTGCAATCATCGATAGTGAAATTTCTGTGAATTCGTACAGTTTGCAAGGCCAGTTAAAACCGTACATTAGGGGAAATCGGACATCAAACAGTTTAAACGGCATAACAATGGTGCACAAAAGAAAATCCAGGACACTCAAGAAGAATATGAATGTATTAGCTGTGCTCGACTTTCCCCCTGACTTGTAGACACATAAGACCAGTCCATTTCCAGTTCCACCGAGTAGTATCATGCAGCCAATGTAGATAGTAGCGGGCACAAACCGGTCTAAATAGGCTTTTTCGTTCAGCCGCCATAAGACATAGTCCTGGTTGTTGAAATTGTTGACAGAAGTAGAGTTTTCCGTCATTTCCGAAGGCAAACTATTGTTAACCAGCATGTTGTAGGCAAACAAGTAGGCACCTGCAAGTATAGAAACAAGTAATGATATCACACTTGCTAACTTACGTGCCGTAAGCGAAACAGCGGTGACACAGATAAGACTGTATATCTGCACAATCTGATCAGCATCTATGGTGGTTCCACGGGGTCCATACATTGCTGATTTTATTTATTATTTGCTTTTCTTTTTAGTGAGTTTGAGACGCCATCATTAACTTAGTATCCTCTTACAATCGATAGTAATGGTGGCTGCATCCTTGATATACGTCGAAAATGATTTCATCGAGTAAGAGCTTTACTCACATATGGTATTTTGTCGAGGTGACATTTACGGTTAAATTCTGTTGTCAAAAAATCTGTTTCAAAAAAAAGTCTAAACGTCGTATTTGTAAATCTTATTCGATGAAGTGTCGTTTTCGAGGAGGTGCTTTTCGATGCGATTTTGTGTAGCACTAGAGTGAAGGGAAGGGACATATTTTTGTGCATACTGCACGATGCTATGAATGCTGCTACATTCAGAAACCATACACCGAGCAATACTCAGAGATTGAATACAGTATCCGCGAATTCCGAGGAACGCTTTGCCGCAAGTGCGTCTCGCTATATACCAAGGTACACTTAAAAAAACAACAAAAAAAACAACCGTAGATCATGGCAACCAGCTCCCGGTCCCTTTCCCGTCATTTTTACGGGCGTCAGCCTGTAGAATATATTTTGAAATCTCGATATGGTAGTGTTTATGTTAACTGACCGCACTCGAAAATACTTTCATAGTGTTGAAGGGCTATATGACCAAAACAATACCTATTTTATTCTACCCTACTCCGCGTCATGATTCCGCCAGTGTTTTTTGAGAGAAATGGACTTTTAAAGTTGGGTCGACTGAGAACAAGCTTTATGTCAGATTCGAAGATTGTTGGTAGTCTACTTTGAAAGTAATGAGGATTGACGTATATGTGGACGTCCTGTTCAGAGCCAACATTGCGTAAAAGATAGGCCAACGGTACAAAATAATAACAGTTTTCTTAAACGCGTGGGTCAATACAATTGTGGACGTATAATTAGTCAACAAAGCAGAGGACTGTGGCCCGATGGAGACGTTGAACGAACACGTCATGTTGTAGACATTTTATACACTGTAAAAAATCCGTAGATTTTACGGTTTAATAACTAGCAAACAGCTACCAGTCCATTTCCCGTAATTTTTACGGGCGCCCGTAAAATTGCAGGAATCATGAAGCAGAGTAGGACAGAATTTTCGAGTGCGGTCATTTAATATAACACTACCATATCGTGATTTCCAAAAATGTCTTACAGGCAAGCCCCCGTAAAAATAACGGGAATAGACTGGAGCTGGTTGCCAGTTATTCTACCGTAAAATCTACGGGAATTTTTTACAGTGTATGAGCTGCAGTGGCCAACGCTGGATGCTCGATGGGAGTACTTCTGTAGTTTTCCATAGCCTTCTTCCACATGATTCACACTGAGGGTGTGGCCATTGCACACTGTAAAAATTTTCCGTAGATTTTACGGTAGAATAACTGGCAACCAGCTGCCAGTCCATTTCCCGTTATTTTTTACGGGCGCCCGTAAACATTCTAGGAAACATCATGCCGTGTAGGGTAGACTAGAACAGGTATTGTTGTGGTCATCTAGCCCTTCAACACCATAAACTTTAAGGTATTTCCGAGTGCATTAATTTAACATATTTTAACTACAATGTACCATATCATGATTTCCACAAAATACTCTACAGGCAGACGCCCGTAAGCATAACGGTAAATGGACCGGCAGCTGGTTGCAAATTATTCTACCGTAAAATCTACGGAATATTTTTACAGTGTGGTTCGAGACTAACCAGGGCATCACATATCTCATAATATAACTAATACTTGTTTGTGAGAAAATGGACTCTATAAGCTTAGAGCTTCCATCCAAATCCCCTAAGTTCATTGTATATAATATCACCACATGTACATCTTTCAACAAATAAATATTGTTTAAACCAATTAATATTGGTCCCCAGATAGCTCGTGCTTCCTTGTGGTACTTACCCAGCGGGCACATGACGTCGAAATGACGTCGTACTGACGTCGATGCGACGTCATAACGTTACATCGACGTCAGTACGACGTCGTTTCAACGTCATGTGCCTGCTGGGTAGTATGACCAACAAAAGAATTTTGAGACTTGACCGAGTTAATACAAGAAGATGGACTAACATAAACGTACAATGTCTATGGACAGTATGAGAGCCTTAGAAAAACACACAAAAAACAAACAAACAAAAACTTGAGGTCAGGCTTGATGATGTTCAATGAAGTGCAAGTACAAGTATGTATCAGGAAGTAGTGGCATTGACGTGATGGTTTTAACAGTAATTGACAAACAACAGGGTCGACGACAGACGGACGAATGAAATGAATGACTATCGTAAACCGTACATATGTAACGCAACATGCTTCAATGTAGAATATTCCCGTAGATTTTACGATAAAAAGAGCTGACATCTGGCTGTCAGACATTGTTCTATAAAAGAAAAAGTGTTAAATTTATGACTGTGCGTTCCAAACCTTAACAATTCCTCATCTGATTTCTTTAAGACGTGTGCCACTCTTGATGTGCTGAGAAGGTCTTCGACGCCGTTTGTTACGGTACTGGCGTGCGACCAGTGGTGGCCGCGTACCAGTGGTGGCCGTTTGCATTTTGCGGCGCAATTACGTATTTGATCCGTCTCAGATTTGGCCATTTTGTAAAAGGAAACAAAAGGAACTCCCACAAAAAAAGACTGGTTAAATTATCTCCCCGGAAGGCAAAAGGTTAACAAGTTCCCAAAGCTACCCTCATACCAACATTATTGCCTTGCCGGGGATCACAACCCTTGATACACACATAATTAAATACAGAAATAAACATGAACAAATTGCTTTATAAATGATTATCTATGACGAAAATGGTATAACCTGCAACCAGCCTGCAAAAAAGCATCTAAATTCTTGTAAATGACAGCACACGTGTAACCATTATTTATGTTTGTTTTCGACGTAATGTAGCGTGCGCTTACGAAATGACTACGTCAGAGTTTTAAAGTCCGTTTCTGGTTGTTGCTTATATTCTATCTGTGCTGAACGCGCTAAAACTATTTCAACTCTGACAAAGACCACAGACTTACAATGACGTATCATCAAAGTTTAAATCCACGACAAGGTTTTGAAAAAAATGCATCATTCAACGCATGACATTCGTGACGGCCATCACTGGTATGCAACGCTCGTATTTCAATGCGTTTTGGTGACCTAGTTTGAGGATCTGTCACAGGCACAAGTTATAGTCTATTTCAAAAAATAAATCAGTATTATAACGACAGTTACCCCTAGTTTATTAAACCAAAATATAGAATCACTGATCACTATATGTCCGTTACAAAATAAAAAGAGTAACCAAAAAACGGCCACCACTGGTCGCCCGCCAGTACTGTCCCGATATTTTACGGAACAGGGCCTAACATTCGGCTTCCAGGTCTTTCTGTGCGAGTTATGGGATCTCCTCAGAGCCTTAAAAAGGTACAACACATATTTCAGGAATAATGCTTCACGGACGTAAAGTCTGAAGGTACAGAAACCTAAAAAGATGGATCGCTGGATGTTTGGCTGGCTGGCTGGCTGGCTGAATGCATGGATGGATGACTTGCGATTGCGAATGGGAGAGTGATAATGAAAGGCTGTCTGCAATGGAACTCCGTTTATGGTTGAAACGGCGTCTTTTTCTTACGGGAATCGAATCAGGGACCGCTAGGTTAGCACGCCAACGCTTAACCCACTGAGCTATCGTGGTTCCTGTTGGGTGTTTGCAATTCTAATGTCCTACATGTACCAACAGTATTTTAGACATATCGAGCGATGAACGATGGTGAGGAAATAAATGAAATAATTCAGAGGCTAATGAAGAATCACAACCTTGGCCGGCGTTGATCTGCGACACTCTGGATTATGAGACCAAAGTGTTACACAAACTGATGCATGTATGAGCCGCGTCATAAGAAATGGTATCTTCGGAAACATGTGAACAGCAAACGTTGATCTTGAGGTTAGGCTGAGCCGGCATCTCTAATCAGAGAGTGTCTTGCAATAATCATCAACGGTGGAATCTTCTTTTTTAACAAACGGCAGATTTTTTCTAATGACGCTGCTGATATACGTGCCAGGAGACCCGGTAGCATAGTGGCTGGCGTTCCGGGTTCGAACGCCGCTGGAGGTAACATTTCATTTTAACCATTAACATGGAGAGGCGCAGTAGCCGAATGGTTAGAGTGGCTCGGTTATTGTGCAGAAAGTCGCGGCTCACCGTCGCCATCCGACAACTGGAAAACTCTGTCAACCCAGCAGTAAATGGGTACCTTTTTCGAATTAGGGAAGGATAAGGCAGCGAAAGGAGAGAGATGGGCTCCGCCTTTCATCAGCTGTGCCCAAGATACAGTGGGTCTCTACCCCCCGCCCCCCCCCCCCCCCACCACCACCGCTCCTACGGCTATTAGGCTATGGGAAACCTTTACCTTTGCCTTTACCATTAGCATGGTTCCATTGCACACAGCCGTTCATCATTATCCTAGTGTTGTGATGGAAGTCGGAAGTCCTTGATCCACGACCGCCGGATTGGTCCCATGGATTAGAGTGATCCGCCGGGTTGTAGGATAAACTCTACTTTCAAGTCTGTATTAAACCAGTATTGAACAAGCATACAGGACGTTATAGGGAGCCACTCACCTGGTCTCAGCCTCAAAAACATGTCATCCCAGCCGCGCGCTCTTCTCTTGTCTGCGCTGCGCCTGCGTCAACTTGGTTTGAGGTCATTGATTGATTGATTGATTGTTTTGGGTTTAGCGGCCCTTTGAGACAGTATTTCAGTCTATATCAGGCCGTCTCCCAGAGAGAGGGAGAAAGAAAAGAGAAATGATAGACGAGAAAAAATATGTCCAAACAACCCCCACCCGCACCCACTGCAAGCACAGTAGGCCCTTGCCCTACATGTTCCAAATCAGTAGGACGCCCCGGCACTGAAAGTTACACACAATGCCATCGCACCACCCGACCACCCCCGGTTTGGGGTCAAGCTTATTGAAAATACAATACATCCATCGGCTCGATATGACTGAATAGCTGTTGACAAGACTGTAAAACAACAAGTCATTCATCCCTCCATCCGAAATAAAAAGGAACTTACCTTAAACCGATGTTTGTCCTCTAATGCCCTAAACTGTTCAGTGACAAAATTGAATCTGAAAACAGTTGACCTGAGGCTAACAAGTCAATTTCAGAGTGAACAGAGATCAAATACGTTCATCAATTTACCGTCGTAAAGCTAAACATTGCAACAAACGCGTCGGAGCAAACAAAGTAGACCAAGTTCAGATTGGTTTATCTGATATACTCCTGAAGCAGTCCAATTAGCAAGACTGTAAAACAACAAGTCATTCATCCCTCCATCCGAAATAAAAAGGAACTTACCTTAAACCGATGTTTGTCCTCTAATGCCCTAAACTGTTCAGTGACAAAATTGAATCTGAAAACAGTTGACCTGAGGCTAACAAGTCAATTTCAGAGTGAACAGAGATCAAATACGTTCATCAATTTACCGTCGTAAAGCTAAACATTGCAACAAACGCGTCGGAGCAAACAAAGTAGACCAAGTTCAGATTGGTTTATCTGATATACTCCTGAAGCAGTCCAATTAGGGTTTGCCTTGCAGCATAATTTAACAAGCAGTTAGTAAGTCACATGAAATTATTCAAATTTTAGGATACGTGTAATTGAGCCGCTACACGACAAAACAAATAAAGTGGCATGTGCGCCCGTCGAAAACTCAAATCAGCCTGGGCACCCACCCAGTCGGATCACAGTCGTCGCTGTGCGTCTGAAGGGTAGATAAGGGCCTAAACTACCTCAATGCCGACAGCAGAGACTCTGGTCAGACAAGGCAGTTGCCCGGGCTTATCTGATTCTGAGACTTCGCATGAAGCACATGCCACTTTGCTGGTTATGTCGTGTTGCGGGGGTGGTCGGGTGGTGCGATGGTGCTGTCTAACTTCCAGTGCTGGGGCGTCCTACTGATTTGGAACATTGTAGGGCAGGGGCCGACTGTGCTTGCAGTAGGTGCGGATTGGGTTGTTTGGACATTTTTTCTCTCGTCTATCATTTCTCCTCTTTCTCCCTCTCTTGGAGACGGCCCGATATAGACTGAAATACTGTCTCAAAGGGCCGTTAAATCCAAAACAATCAATCAATCAATATGTCGTGTTGCGGCTCGTATTTATTGACTGTGGATACATCTGCACGTTGTTTCGTCCTTAATACAAACGGGAAGAATTTTGTGACTTCTTGTTTGCCTCCCTGGACGATAAAGCAGGAGCGGCGGTAGCATAGTGAATAACGCGCAGGACTACAAGGGTCTACTTTTGATAGATGGATGGATGAATGGCGAGTTTACGTCCTTTTTTTGAACGTATTTCAGTCATATCAGGACGATTGGTGGGATATATTGAAAGGCTGTGTGCAGTGGAACCCCGTTTACGATTTAAAAGATTCCCGCGTACAGCGGGGCTCGAACCGAGAACCGCTAGATCAGCAGGCCAGCGCTCAATCTACTGAGCTACCGGGACTCCTGTCTACTCTTGAATAGGATCTACTCTTGAAGGACACAATTTGCTCCTAGGGTTGAGTCGCATTGAGAAGGAAGACATAAGTGAAAACGACGGAGTTGTTTTCCTTTAAAGTATACTCATTCATCTTAATTTTGGCCGAATATTTAGGGGAACTTTGGTGTTGCAACTTGCACGCATGTTGAAATTCATGCGTGACCAAGTAAGTCGTTAGAGAACTTATGCTAACTTCGCATTTTCAGACCAACCTGCGCGAATGCGCAATCTTATCAGAGCATGCGCTGATGACCTTTGAATAATTAGACCTTGCGGACGACATTTGCGTTGACCAGAATTTCATGTGTGTACAGGCTGGTCTGTGACTGTACTGATTTCATACATGTATGTCTTAAGACTTCTTTTTAATAACGTGGCACAAATGATTATACTTAATGTCATTAATCCCCTGAGCTTTAATCTGTATAAAACCAAGCATGCTTTTGCATATGAGCCGGTCGTGCTGGTCGAGGGTTGTTGCTTTAAGTCCACAATAAACAGCTATGATCATATAGAGACGGTCAGTTAATCTAACCACACTATTCCTGGGCAGGGTTAGACCTCCTAAGCGGCTAACCAGTACTACGTGATCATATTTTCGCCATTAACTGACAATTGCCTTTCTTGTATCAGCAGAAGGAGAAACGAAAGAATGTGGACGGATCGAGTATCGAACCCGGGACCTCTGGCTCTTCAGTCAGACGCGCTACCGACTGCGCTATGAGGCCTGGCACTGGCCGAGATATTAGCCGTGTACTCTGACCTCATTATCGCTGGATTGCTGACTCGAATCCGGAAAAGCTCGTGACTTCATCATTCGTAGCAGCAGTATCATTATCTTAACAATTCCCCTTTTTATCATGCCGGCCAGCTCGCTATCACTGATATACTGTTGAGAAAGCCTCTCTTAGCAGGCACATGCCGTTAAATCATGGGCGTAGGAAGGTTTGAAATGTGGTGGGGGGGGGGGGGGGGGGAGGGGGGCAATACTATATAAGACATTTTTTGAGAAGAAGAAAGTGGAAAATTGTTCAAATATTGGTGTTTTGGCCCCCCATGCAAAATTATTGGGGGTGGGGGCCTGGCCCCCTCTTCCTATGCCAGTGTAAATGAAGTCGTACTGATGATGGTGCGCACTGACGTCAGTACGACGTCATTTAGACGTCGTATGCCTGATTGAACCCATTACTTTTAATGTGAATTGGTACACTTTCAGGGTAAGCAATCCTGCCACTTTCATCTTTACATCCCTTCTCAATGAGTTTCAACTTTAAAGAGCAGAACCCTTTTTGGCAAGGACTTTGTTGGCAAGGTAAAGGCTTTGTTGCCTGGGAAGCACATAGGAAGTCATAAAAATTACATCTTACTGCAATTTCGTTTTCATTATAGCACTGTTATAATATTAAATTGTATCTGAATACATGCCTTGCATTTACATTTATGTTGATATTTTCAGAGTCCATTCCTAAGTTCAGGCTATCTTGGTAGGTGGATGATTTCAAGTTCTTTCAACAACATTTCAGTCATTTGGAGTCAACTGATGCAAATGAAATAATCCAGTGACTAGAAAAAGACAACAGCGCTTGAACCTACGGTCTTCGAAATGGGAGTCCAGAGCGTCAACACCTCGGCCAACGCAACCGCTTTTGTTTGTTTAAACAATATTTTATTAATCATTTCACATGTATAATGAACACTGTCTGACAATAAGCTACAAGGAACCGCTCTTGTTGTTACATGTATGTAGTAACAGATACATGAATCTGACACGATTTCACTTCATTCTTCAACGTAAACACTGAGACTTTTATGCTTGAGAAAACGGTGTAGACCTTGATCGAATAGCTTCTGAACAAGCAGTCTTTTCAGGTTCTTCAATGCTGACCATTCCGTCAGTTTTAAGGTGTATGTATTCACAATCAAGTAAGACAATTCTATCTTTATTTTTTGCCTCCTATCTAAATACGGATAAACTCCTAAAAGAAATATTTGCTTTCATTGGAACAAATTCTTTCCTTCAAAAAATAGATCCCATTTAGAAGGGGCTACTACGTCCAAAGAAGCAAACCGGTACCACAAAAGTTGTTCCCTCTTATAAAAATGGCGGGAAAAAATTCATGTGTACACACCATCCAGCTAAGTGAGCAGATGGAAGTATATCAAATTTTTCAGATTTTGACAAGAACTTGCCCGGCAGGCACACAAGGTTGAATAAACCTTGAACCCATTCTGATTCAACGTCGTACGTCGTTGAATCAAGGTTAATTCAAGGTTGATTCAACCTTGTGTGCCCTGTGGGTGTGTATACATTCATTGGGCAACCAACCTTACCTGCGATATCTTAAGCTAGTCCGCCAACGGTTGCTCTGAAAACCGGAGGATAATTGTTTGCGTAACAGCAAGCAAATTATTCTTTGAAAGCCTGGATTTTGTTCTATCATTTTGACTCCCCACCAATCTAATCCCCTCCGATAAACAAGTGATAAGAAAACAAAGGAACCTCCTAATCACCTCATTATTATGGTCATAAAACAATGCAGTGCTAAAACCACTTGGGAGAGATAGCAGAACAAAAATTTTAAAGACTTTTAAAGATTACAACAACTATTCACGTCTACTAGGCGGTGCTCCAGGAAGTGGAGGAATCTCCTATCAACATAGAACATAGAACATAGAACTGCCTGTCTGTGGGGCCCAAATGGGATATAGTCATGCATCAGTCAAATATAAGAGATCAGAAAAATATATTCTATAATTTGTAAAATATAATTTGCTGATCTTGGCTTCATTAATAATGAATTTTGATTGTGAAAAGGGATAGATGTCAACTTAAGATTTTGTGAACATTACCAGAATATATGTATCTAAAATATTTTTCTACATCAAACTTTGATGAATAGTTAAATCAAGGTATCTCTTTTATTGATTTCCCCCATTTTGGGCCTTCCAAAGAGACTGCTGGGGCACTGGTCTAGAGAAGACAGGCTGGCCAGAGAAGACTGTTTATTGGATTAGATAAGGATTACATAACTTACTAATGACAAAAATCCAGGTCTTTAATAAATTAACAGGATATAAAACAAAGTACATCTTTTGATGTTCTCTACATTTAATTGGTACCAAAATCTGATTGAATTTTTATTAGCATAAACGTCAACTTGTGTGCGATTTAGGATTAAAGTTTACATGATCCAGCACATGCAGAATTAGTAAAACATGACGAATAAGACCGAAGTCAAAACAGAATATAATATCTGGTGTAAGAATGTGACGATATCAAAAAAGGCTCTCAGATTTTGAAAATCTGTTTAAAACTGACTGTCTAAATTTGTCTAGTTTCTGAGGAGACCTTTAACTTTTCAATCTCGAACAAACTGCCTTCTAAGTGTTGCAAACCATGGAGACTATGTAAATAATGTTTGCAGCACACGTATTGGATATTTAGAAACTTTTGTAATACCAGAGTGTATATTGTTCTACATGTAAGTACCCAACTCTTAACGGATTTGTAACTTTGAAAAGTAAGTTGAAAATAAACAAAAGTTGAGGAATTCCTGTCTGTCACCTAAATACTTGTATACCTTTTTTCCAGATCAAGTATCTTGCCTTTGGTAATATGTTTTAATTGAAGTGACCGATTATCTAACATTTACGATAGTGACTGGGCTAGTTAATACAGTGAAAGTCGAACTTCAATTTGACAAAAAGTGCTGTTATAAGCAAAGCAAATAGAGACATGATGAAAGTCTTTGATAGAAACCTGCAAATGACAGAACCTCCGTATACCCTTTGGTTTTGATTTGAAGTCGTGCCATGGTTGTTTTGGTGTGTCCCGCAGTTCGTGTCATGCTCTGTTACCGCAGTTGCAGTTGTAGTTTAAACAGAGTTACTACCCATGAAAATGACATCGCACTGGATTTTTGTGAAGTAAGGAGCGCCAGTTTTATAAAAACATTAAATTATTTTATGCAGAGTTTGCTTAGAGGTAAATATGAAACAATTATCTAAATTAAGTAGTGAGTAAGACAGTTAAATTGTCAACTCTGTTACCCATCTTTCTATGAAAATAAAATGCCGCAAATAAAACAAAATGCAAACACTGAAAAAGTATGATAGACATCAATATCATTGTGTAAACATTTTCAAGTTTTTGCCTCCAGAAAGCAAAATAAGTGTGAGTTTGCATACTTTTTGTCATTCTTGTTACTGTCATCCCTGTAACTGTCATCCCTGTTACCCACCAAAAGTAACAAGAATGACACATTAAATAAAATTAAATTTGTAAAATATGAAAGATGGTTGTGTTTGACATTTATAATTCTTTCAACTAGCCTAATTGGAATGTGCTGTGTCTTCTACAGAACAGTTTAAGAGGTATATAATAGCCTGTTGTTGGTCGTGGTAACAGGGGTGACACATATCCACAGAATAAGTAGCAGAGCTGACATATTCACCGCACACCTTTTCAGGTTGAATCACATTTTACGTTTTCAAGAACATTAGCCTTTCACTGAAACAAACAATATTTATAGTAAATGCTCATGAAAGGGTTTAAGCTACACTTAGTTTTAAACTTTTCGAAGCTGGTTCTTGCCAGTAAGTGGAATTTCCATGATTTTCCTAGACTTTGCTTCAATCATTCATGAATGCCAAATCAAATTTCTACTGCTCAATAAGGGCAATTTGGTTGGTTAAAAGCGTACTGTAAACGGCGTATATACTTCTACAATTCCTCTGGGACAGAAACCGGGACCATTTTCTTTGCGGCAGTTTCTAAAATACTCGGTATAGCTGACAGTTATGAGATTAAAATGACCGAGTTGAAATTATACGAAATAAATTTTATTTTTGTGGAATTTATGGATGTGTAAACGCCGGCGATTCACTCACAAACTTAACATAAAACCTTTGCTTTTTTTTTCTTTTTTTTTTTTCAGTTCGGTACTTTTTGTCATTTATTACAAAGATAGTAATTAAACTGATCCATTTCATGTCATTGAACACGTGATAAAAAGCTTATTGCGCGGAAACCGGAAGTGCGCCCAATACTCGTTAAGAAGGGAGGTCCTTTTTAATTAATCAGAGCTGAAGGTTCACAAGGTGAGCTCATAGTAAAGCAATGGACCGTTGTCCGTCCGTCGTCGTCGTCCGTCGTCAGCCACACTTTCGAACTTGCCCCACTCCAGTAAAGGTTCACATAAAGTTTCATCAGCATTGGCCAACCGGCTTCAGAGATAGGTTTTCGAGCAGATCCGGTGAAAACTTTGGTTTCCATGGCAACCTAATGCTCTCATTGACTTACAGTGGGAAAAAATGTTGTCCGTTCATAACTTCTTTATTTTAAATCGGATGTTACGAAATGGATCTAATCGTCCACTATGTCGTCGAGATTATTTTAATCCTTTCAATCAGTAAGGCTACAGTTTTTAGGGTAACTGTGGTAATAAAACGTTTACGGAAATTGTGACTACGTTATGCATGGGTTGTTTGTGAATACCTCTCGTGGACAGCATATTGCATGATTTTAAGGTGAATACCTGCACGAGTCTTTTGATTGTGGAAAGCGCTTTGCATGATTTTAATGTGAGACGCATAGTATTTATACGCCTATCTTTTAATGAAAAGTTAGACGTGGCTGTTTAATTCCTGATGGATGTTATATTGTTGTGTGCCCAGATTCTGTGTTAAGACCTAGAAGGGCACATCAAGTCCGGCAGTCAGCTGTTAGGGCTTAGAGCCACGTCTCACCTGGAGATACGATAAACGTCTCCAGGTTAATACCAACCCGGGTAGAGGCAGTTACAACGCCGTTTGTGCAAGGTTCCTAAGCAGAGGCGGGAAGCACAAAATGTAGGCGGAAGTGGTTAGCTCAGTTTTGCCAGATTCTGTGATAAGATCTGAAGGTCACATCAAGTGTGGGACAGTGTTCGTCCACTAAGGTGTGTTAATATATATAGACTGGTCCCTGGTACGATCCAGGGAGCGACCAGTATATAATCGTGCACGTGTTTATAAGAGTTGGTGTTCCTCATGATATATGGACTGGCCCATGACATGATCCAGGGAACGACGAATTGAAGTCTACCAACATAAGGCCTTGTTTTTTTGTATGAGCTCAAACTAACGTTTTTTGTCCTTTGTGTTTTCCTTTAGTTCATGGCGCTGAGCCGAGTACGGTGTTGACGTCAGACGGTAATCTATTTGCGTATTGTACGCAAATCGATTACAGATTTGAAACAAACACCTTACTTGGGCCAGCGACATGAACTGATATGTGTAGTATATTATTGTAATTGTGACAGTTGTAAATTGTATTGTTGTATATAGAATTTACATTATCTATAAACTTAAAAAATTCTAACGTTGTTAGAGTTTCCTTGTTAGTGTATTACACTAGTAGATAACCCTTTAACCGGAAGTCACCCTCCGCCGTCCTGGCGACGCATAAGGCTCTACACCGTGTCGACCGAGTGTAAAACCTTCTGCGTAACATGGTGTCATGAAGTAACGGGATTTGATTTCCGGTTAATATCTGCCAGTGTAACACATTGACAATATATACAGAATCTAGGCACAATTTTGTCAGTCATTTTTTTTTATTATTATTGACTTTCTGATTGTTCGTTTCTAAGGTGACGTAAGGCTGTGAATTTTAGGGGAGCAATTTTGCCACTAAATTCTTTGTAAATGTAACCTACACTCAATTAAGGTCAACTATCCTTATTCCCTGCGTGATGAAGTGCGATAGCCCATGCATTAATTTGTGATAAAATGTAACAGGTTGCATATCTGAGTGGGGAAACTGAGGTTATATAGACCTGAATTGTCTTGGCACGGATGATACATATTTAGTCTAAGGTCCGTTTGAGTACCTTGGCACTGCTGTTGCATGACAATCTGTTAGTTCATTAATTCAAACGTTTGTACGTAGTGTCGTAACCGTTACTGAGGTCCATTTTATGTCCTGATTTAGTAACGTAGGTCACTCGTAACGTTATATAATATCGTTACAATGAATTAAACCTAATAGCGGAATCTTAAGTTTGATTTACCGTTGGTATCTAATATGGTTTTGTAATGTAGGACGTACAGTTGTCGTGTCAGTGTTAATACGTTGCGTTACATACGTTACGTTTGTATATCCGATACGCTAGATCAAGTTGGGCGTAATTGTATGTGGGTTATTTACGTCATCTAATTACGTCATCTAATAGTGAAAAGTAATTCTCGGCAAAGTCAACGTCAGTTTATGACGTCATTTCCGGTCTGTTATGAACGTAACTTTAATGGCTACGTCCAGATCGCGAGTATACTAATTAATCAACGTTTTAGTTGGATTAGTTCGTTATTATTATTGTTAACGTTTTAGTTAACGTGTGTGACTATAAGTGAACGTCGGTTTCAGTTAAGTTAACGTGAGCTTTACGTTAAGCGTCATGGATCAGTTAGTTAAGACGGGAAGGGAGTTAGGTTATGAAGGGCAGGCATTGCAGGAATTTGTAAAGCAACAGCAAGAGACTGAAAGGGCAGAAAGGCACGCGGTAAGGAAACTTGATAAAGAGAAGATCGCGGCAGAGAAAGAAAAGATTGCGCAGGCCGATAAAGACAGGGAAATTGAGTTAGCGAAGATCGCGGCGGAGAAAGATAAGATTGCGCAGGCCGAAAAAGATAGGGAAATTGAGTTAGCTAGGATCGCGCAGGCTGAAAAGGATAGGGAAGTAGAACTAGCTAAGATTGCGGCGGATAGGGAAATCGAGATGGCGCGAATTGAAAGCATAGAGCGGCAAGCCGAGAAAGATAGGGAAGCTAAGTTGTCTCAAGTCGAAAGCGATAAGGAAGCGAAGTTGTCGAGCGAAGTTGAGTTAGAAAAGTTGAAGTATAGTTTTGAATTGCAGCAACGCGAGTTAAAGAATCAGATAGATTTGCAGAAGGTAACGTTTAGAGTTGAATTAGAAAAACAGAAGGCTGAAAAGTTAGCGCATGCGCGAGATCCCAAGTTACCGTATTTTGATGAAAGTAAGGACAAAATGGATAGTTACTTATCAAGGTTTGAGAAATACGCGACGGCGAATAAATGGGATAAAAACGTTTGGGCTGCATATTTAAGCGCATTACTTAAAGGTCGCGCGCTTGATGTCTATGATAGATTGTCTGTAGATGATGCAGCGGATTATGACAAGTTGAAAGATGCGTTGTTAAAGAATTTCGATATGACTGAACGCGGATTTAGGAAGAAATTTCGCTATGATAGGCCTGAAAAGTCCGAAACGTTTATTCAGTTTAGTAGTAGACTTAGGTCGTATCTTAATAAATGGTTGAAAATGGCGAAGGTAGACCAGTCTTATGAATCTGTTTGCGATTTTTTCGCTAGAGATCAGTTTTTAGAATCCTGTAGTAAAGAACTATATGTTCATTTGAAACCGAAAACATTCACGAATCTAGGTGAGATGGCTAGGGAAGCAGATTTATTTGCAGAAGCACGTGGCGGTGTCTACGCTTGTGTTAATAAGGGGCAGCGTGATAGTAAGGGCGTAACTCAGAGTACATCTGATAATAAGCCGAGTGCGAAGCCAGAGATAAAATGTAGTATTTGTGGTAAGGGACATTTAACATATAAATGTTTTAAGAATCCCGATAGGAAGCAAGCATATAGTGCGGAGGTAGGTGCAAGTGCAAGCGGGTATAGCGGAAGTAAGGGGAGTAGTTATGCACCGAAAGATGAGACACAAAGATCACAGAGTAAGAGCGATACTGTGCAGACGAAGGGTAGTAATTCAGATCGTGGCCGTGGTCGGGGTTATTCCCGCGGACGTGGTCGGGGTGGCGGACATCAAATGAGCTTTTGTAAAACTACAATGAATAGGTCTCATGAAATTGAAGGTCTCTATAAGAGTAAGGAAGATAGTCCATTAATCAATGATAACGTGGATAGGGAAGGTGTCTGTTACTTTTTAAGGTCGCGATTACCAACAGCGCAGGGTACGGTTAATGGTAAGACTGTTGTGGTTTTAAGGGACACAGGTTGTACTGGGTGTGTCGTTCGTAGAAACTTGGTTTCTAATGATCAGTTACTTGGTAGAGAATCTGATGTAACTTTGATTGATGAATCTACCCAAAGGTATCCCTTAGCAATGGTTGACATAGATTGTCCATTTTTCACAGGAAAAACTGAGGCATTGTGCATGGAAGATACATTGTATGACCTGGTTATTGGAAATATTGACGGGTCAAAACTTCCCGATATGTCCCATTTTGCAATGGCGGCAGTGACTAGGTCACAAGCTAAACAAGGTGAAGAGGTCTATAGGAAACTTAAAGTTCCTGATCAAATTATTGCTAGTGATAAGGAGGCATTGAAGCAGGCCCAAGTTGTTGACCCTAAATTGAATGGCATAAGGCAAAGAGTGGAATCTGGGAATGTGACTATTAGTCGTGGATTGAACCGAGGTGAAACTAAGTTTATCCGAAAGAAAGATTTATTGTATAGGCAGTTTACTAAGGGAAACAAGGTCACTTTGCAACTTATTATCCCTGAAGGTTTTCGTGAAAAAGTGTTAAGATTGGCGCACGAAACCTTGATGTCAGGTCATTTGGGCATAAAGAAAACTATGGATAGAGTGTTAACTGAGTTCTTTTGGCCTGGAATTTGTGGTGATGTGGCAAGGTTTTGTAAATCTTGTGACATATGTCAAAGGACTATTCAAAAAGGTCGTGTCACTAAGGTTCCTTTAGGAAAGTTGCCACAGATTGACACACCATTTAAACGAGTCGCTGTTGATGTAGTTGGACCGATAGAACCTCGTTCTGACAGAAAATCCCGCTATATTTTAACAATGATAGACTATGCGACGAGATATCCCGAGGCGGTAGCGTTACCCGGCATTGAAACGGGACGCGTAGCCGAAGCGTTAGTTGAAATGTTCAGTAGATTAGGAATACCGAGTGAAATGCTAATCGAGCATGATAGTAAGATCACGATTGACGTCATGAGAGAGGTTAGTAGGTTGTTGTCGCTTCAAGATCTGACAACTATTCCTTATCAATCTACTGGTAAAGGACCCGTGGAGAAATTCCATGATACATTGAAACAGATATTACGTGAAATGTGCGTAGAACGTCCGAATGACTGGGACAGGTATCTCCCAGCATTATTATTTGCAGTAAGGGAAGTTCCGCAAGAGTCGTTAGGTTTTTCCCCGTTTGAACTGTTGTATGGACGTAATGTTAGGGGTCCTATGCAAATATTAAAGGAATTGTGGTCTGTAGAGGAAACTGACCAACGTGCGTTATTGACGTATCAGTACGTTATTGATCTAAAAGAACGTTTAGAGAGAACGTGTAAGTTAGCACAGGATATTGTCCGAAAAATGGACGTAAAGCAGAATGCTTATTATGATAAACGCGCTAGGTCGCGTAAGTTTGACGTCGGAGACAAAGTACTTTTGCTACTCCCGAATGAGTGCAATAAATTGTTACTTCAATGGAACGGGCCATATGAAGTTGTCGAAGTAGTCAATGCAATGAACTACAAGATTAACGTCAAGGGCGTCGTGAATACTTATCCTGCTAACATGATTAAGCAGTACGTTCAACGTCAAAAGAACGTGTCGTCTGCAGTTGTTAATGCACGTGACAATGTTGGATCAGAGGATCACAGTGATCCGAATGTCCAAAGAGTTAACATTTGTACGTCAGAGGACGTATCCCAATATGACTTCATACGTGAAAACGTAAAGCCCGACGACGTAACGTCGATTCAGAAAGGAAACATGGAAGAACACGGTGGCGATAGTAGATTAGAGGCAGAGGCAACGGATCCTGTGGGATCTGTCGTGCGAAGTAAGTGTAATGTCAAAGACAACGTTAATTTTACGTCTGATACACTTAAAGGTGGCGATTTCCACCTAGTGTTCGATCAGACTTACCCATACTTCCCCATTCCATTTGAGGCACGACAGGTACGACACAGAGAATTGATTGACTTTGGGATTAGATAGATCAGTTGCCAAGATAATTTTGGGGCGGACTACCTTAGTAGATAGTTTGGCCACGTTATGCATCGCACCGTTGTTGTGTATATAGCTAGTTTTCCAGTTTGGACATAGCCTACGATTCGATCGCATTTCGTACTATTTCAGAAAAGAAACATTGAATGTTTTGTCAAACTTGCGAGGAACGAGGACATGCATTAAATATCGGTTAAAGGCCCCATTGCTCTATCAGCATGGAATTTTTTATCATGAGGTGTCGCTACAAGCTTCTCACTATAGTTTCATTATTGTGAATGACCGTGATTAGCCAACTTTAAACAAATAAAACACGCATGAATTTCACATAAAAAGAGTTTGAAAATTCATTTGGGTCAACTAAAATGACCTACTTTCGATTTCATTAAGTTTAACAAAATGGTAAAAATACACTGTACAGGCGTAGAGTCCCAATCACTATCCCGCCTATGTTTATATAGCATCGATAGATGGTGAACCACTACAGGAAATTGTATTTTCTGGAGCGATTTGTTATTTTCCAAAACATGTTTTCTTTACTTTTTGCAAGCTACACAACTCAATATATGCACATCAACCCACATTTTATCACCAAACGTGACGGTTGAGCCGGTTTTTACAATGATTTGAATTTAGACGTTTTTACCTCTGATAGGAATATGGAGGCTTTAAGTTCGATTCGGACTAATTACATTTTTAACAACAATGTAATCTTTTTTAAATTTTGCGCAAAAAATTACCCTTTGATCTTCTCTTATATAAAATATATTCCTGCCACTCGCTGTTGAAACTTTAATATCGTTATTGCAGTTTGAAGTTCGCCAGGAAGTGCTAATGCTTGTAACTGCCAATGAAAAAATGCTGACTTCTGACAAACGCGTCTGCAGATACATATGCGGTTTTGCCACAAATTAGGAATATCGCCATTAGAAACTCTAGGCTGTTTAATTAGACATGCTGTTTAATAACCATGATTATGAGGCTTGTGTAAATGTGCAATCAGCTCTGTAAGGGTGCAGATAAGTCGCTAGAGGATCGTCCGAATACCGGAAGATCTTTATGTTCAATGACACAATAGCCAAACTTCTTCTGGAACGGCAACAACGTTATTGGCGTGCAGCGTTACCATTCCTTCTGTCTATCTCGATAGCTCGATAACTGTGCACTATATTTTAATGACATTTTCAGAACATACTGCAAATAGAATAAGGTACCTGGATACGAAATTTTGTTGCTCTTTCTTTATTCTACACGATTTTATAGCTGCAGTGACATTATGGATCAACCCTCGTATTTTCAGCATTCTATGCAAATTTTTGTCTTTGCCTAAAATCAGTGATTATCACCACCTTATCGGTGAACTGAACAATCACTTTGAGCCTTTAAGAGCCCATTTTATCACAAACATATTCACCAGATTTCCACTTCACTGTTAGTCAGATTACAAGTTACTTTTGGTATATTAACATCCTTTAGTTTAACTGTCATTCTTGTTACTGAATATCATTCATATTGTCATTTATGTTACTGAAGAAAATTATTGTTGTCATTCCTGTTACCAAATGTCATTTCTGTTACCAGTCAACTTTAGCTCAATATATAAACTAATCCAATGTTGTGCTGTTGCGTTTATTTACCAGTTTGAAAGTTGATGCCTGCAGCTACCTATTGCAGAAAATGAAGATACTCATCCTACAATTTCTCAAAATAGATTAGATAGGGTTTGTAAGTCTTAAAACATTCTGTTTCAGTAAAATAACAAGCTATTGATTATATTATTAGAAACAAATATATTTTACTCATAACAAGTTTGTAAACTTGGAGGTCTAAAAAGGAGCTTTTTTTTTATATGAAAACAGAAAATAACTACGATAATGATTTTATTTAGGAAATAGGGTTTCTTGTTATGGTAACAGGGATGACATTTTTTACGAGGGCAGCCATCAAAATAAGCCAACATGTATTATGATGCGAATTCTCTTGTCTAAATAAATGGTTTATTGTTGTGAAATGTTCAGAGTTGAGATTGAAATAAAACAATTCAAAATTAGTTGTGTTAATTTTTGCACAACAAAAAGGCCCAAATTCCTTCTTTTTTGTAGAATGACTCTTATATGCAATGAACTATTATGCAAAAACAGATATGAGCCGCGACACGAGAAAACAAACAAAGTGGTTTTGCGCCCAGCGCAGACTTAGATCACCCTGGCATCCGCCCAGTCTGATAGGAGTCTTCGCTATCCGCAGAGGGCTAGCATAGACCCTTAGCAACCCTGTAAGCGCACAGAGAAGACTCCGATCAGACTGGACGGATGCCTAGGCTGATCTGAGTCTGTGCTGGGCGCACAACCACTTTGTTTGTTTTCTCGTGTCGCGGCCCAATTATGATTGTAAAAAAGGCTTCCAATGCTGCAAATCATTTCTGGGAAGTGTCACTATGCCAAACTTCTGATTGAAAACGCTTCATTTCTATGAAGCATCACCATATGAAAGTTCTGATTGTAACAAGAAACTTTTGTTACTGCAATCATTACTGTGAAGTGTCACCATGACAACGTTCTGATTGTATTGCAATCATTTCTGTGAAGTGTCACCATGACTACCTTCTGATTGTAACAAAAAACCTCAGCTACTGCAATCTTTTCTGTGAAAGTTCAACACATCAAAAATCTTATTGTAAAGGAAGAAAGCGTCTTTTCGTGCAGTCATTTTGTGGAGTACCAGCATGCCTAAATTCTGATTGTCACGGAAAGCTTCTGTATTATAAACAGCAGTCATTTCTGTGAGGTGTGACACAGTTTTGATTATGACGTTTTCTTCGCCTCGCAAAAGTCTGATTGTAACAAAAATCTTCTGCTGTTGCATCATCTCTGTGAAGTGTACATGTATAAAGTTTGGATTGTTACGGAAAGATTCTGCTGCTTCAATCCTTTCTCTGAAGGGCACCATGCCAAAATTCTGAATGTATCGGACACTTTCTGTTACTGCAATCATTTCTCAGACGGTCACCAAGCCAAAATTCTGAATGTAACGGAAACATTTTGTTAAGTACTGCATCCAGTTTTGTAAAATGTCACTGTTACATTATGATGTAACGGAAAACTTTCTGTGAAGTGTGATCTACTGCAATCATTTCCGTGAACTGTCACCATGCCGAAGTTCTTACGGTTACGGAAAGCTTCTATTAATGTGATAAATCATGGAAAGATACAAGAGGTATTTCTGAAACAAGAAAACGTTGACATACGAGGACGGACTGACGACGACGAACGACGGAGCCTGCCTATGCTATATGTATCAAGCATCCCGGATCCTTCGACTCAGGTGAGCTAAAGTTAAAATCTAAAAGTTCCTTCAAGAGCAGAGAAAAGTCGTAATACAAGGGTTGAGATTATAGGTTTCATAAGTCTGTCATAAAAAATCTAATACACTGAAAGCCAAAATCACCCATCAAATGTTAAACTATATTTCGCAGAAATATGAAACCGGGTTGGTACAGCTTTCGTCTCTAAAAAGGACATCTCCGTATATCTTCACAATTTGTAGGCACTCCTCTAAGACATTGTCAGGCTGATCCTCGACCCAGAAGAACCCACCGTTGCCATTGTCCATTTCAGTCCCATCTACCCATGTCCAGCTAGTATTGTTCCCAGGGGTCTGCAATGCACCCAGCCAATAAGTGTCTGTTTCTAGAAAAATAAAATAGAATGATATAGCGTGAAAAACTATCTGACGACATGTGCAAACAGGAGACTCAGATCAGCCTGCCATCCGTGCAGTCCGACCAGAGTCATCCTTTTTACATCTACTGATTATGAACCTAGGGAATCTAAAGTCAGTTTACACTGATGCGAAGGCTGATTTGAGTATCTGCTATAAGTCAAAGGCTTTAGGCGCCTCTACACGCGACAGAAGTCAGGAAATGTATATTAATGTCCCCCGCCTTTTCGAAGAAAAGCGAGGTGACATGGTATTCGGCTTTCCGTGGTTCTGTGGTTTCATGTTTACGTGGTTCTGTGGTTCCGTTCCCCCTTGAGAGTAGGTACCTTGTGTGCGCAACTCCTCCTGAATCATTCTAAAACTTTGCAGACTTCTTTTTCATGGTCTGTAGATGTGCATATGCCTTAGGGGTTATCGTTAAATAATTTTCAGCACTTTTTTGGCTTTGCGAACTTAATCATTTTTCAGCATCAGAAGACTTTGAGAGTACATACCGTGTGCGCAACTCCTCCTACATTTTATCATGAATCATTCTGAAACTTTGCAGGCGTCTTTCTCATGGTCTGTAAATGTGCATGTGTCCTAGAGGATATCGTCAAATAATTATACCACTTTTTTCGCTTTGCAAACTTAGTAATTTTTCAGCATCAGAAGACCTTTAGAGTACATACCTTGTGTGTGCAACTCCTCCTACAGCGTTTCAAGAATCCTTCTGAAACTTTGCAGGCCTCTTTTTCTTGGTCTGTAGATATGCATGTGCCTTAGGGGTTATCGTCAAATAATTTTTTACTATTTTGTTCGCTTTGTGAACTTAGTCATTTTCCAGCATCAGAAGACCTTTTGCGTACATACCTAATGTGCGCAAGTCCTCCCACAGTTTTATGCCAATTATTTTGAAACTTTACAGATATTTTAGGCATGGCTTGAAGATATGCATGTGACTTTTGTATAGTCTAGAGATTAATTTTATTACTTTTTATATTTTTAACTTAGCCGTGTTTTCAGCCCAAACGTTATCAAAGTGTATATATACTGGATACCTTGTTTAACATGGTCTGAGAGCTTGCATGTGGTTTTTGTAGAATCTCCAGATGAATATTTCTTACATTTACATACTTCTAGTTCAAATCTATCAAATTGCGTTTACCATGGGTACCTCATGTATGTATATAGAGCATACCATGTTAGTGTCTTTTGATATCAAGTTTACCAGGCGAGACCAGAAACAGCGTAGGAATGGCGAGGCTTGCCGAGCCAGTCCGACGTGTTTCTGGTCAAGCCTGATAAACTTGATATCAAAAGACACTTACATGGTTTTCTATTTATCATGCATCATTACAATGGAGCGTCAAACAAACGAAAAATAAATGCAGTCTTATTTGCACTTTTTGACGTCGCGAATGCGTTATGACGTAAGTCGGTGACGTCATTTGACCAATCGAACGTTGTTATCACGGCCAACGTCAGTATGTAGCCAATCGTCTTCTGAGATCGCTTTTGTAGGCATCGCCTGATAACATTCGCGCAAGCGCAGTTCTGCATCGACATGATATCACATCATGTTATCATACCCCTGTTATCAGGAGAATTTTGCAGCATATGCATGATAAATCTTAATATTGTTTTGGACATTGTGCATTTTAGGATGGTGCATCCTCTCTTCTTTTTACCAAAGGCGGGGGGACATAAATTCATCGAATTTGCTGGTTTTTCCTTGTATGTTCGCGGGTGATTTTGGTCACGGTTTTCAGCTTAATTCTATATAACATTGTAAGGCCTATGAGGACAATGGTTACATTTTTAGGGACAGCATCTCAAACAAGTTCTTTTCTCCTCCCTTCTCTATGGGGTCAACTCTGAAAGACTTTACTCCCGAGGAACACATTCTTTTGTATAAGAGCTGACCTCAACTTGGAAAGGCTTCATCACGCAGGAAAACAGAAAGAAGACCCGAAAGATGTTCCCCTTTGTAAAAATGGCATAACCCCCCCCCCCCCCCCCAAAAAAAAAAAAAAAAAAAAACATGAGGGTCTACCCAATCATCTTAATACCCATGGACGTATGTGATCGTCGTTGACGTTTGCTTTAAGAATCCCTTGTAGGCATGCATTCATTGACGCGGTTTCAACGTTGTGCTCTTATGGCATTGCAGTGACCGAGGTTGAAACGTCGCTGTTTTAATAAAATGAGCTTATGGCATTACATTGACCTTGAATCTCGAAACTTTTTCAGCGCTTAGCGCTTAAAAGCGGAAATCAGACTAATAACATTACTTGTGACTCTCAGCATGATCTCCTTGAGATACAGACGTTCATTATTTGACTTCACCGTCATCAGGTCACCGCCGTCTGACTGGCAGTCGGTTCGAGCGTCATCATAGGATTTTGGCGTTGACTGACGTCTGATGCATTTGTTTATGGATCGTACATAGGTGTAGGCTTGGTTTGGGCACACAGCTATAACAGAAAACAGTTACTGACTAATATAGTGACATAGTGGACGTTGAAACAAATTCGTGGCAACGTCATAGCGATGCAAAAAATATACCAAAAACAAACCGAACACCCCTTGAATTAGAAAATGACCTGTCCGAACTCGAGGGTAGAAAACTCTAACTGAGACAAGGGCGTACATGTAACTGCTTATACCCCAATACGCAGTTGCGTATTGAAATTTTGTCAAAATGACAAAATTCTGTATGCACCTACGTATTTGCATGCTTAAAATTTACAATCCAAAAGAGATAACAGTGTGAACCTTTGTACAGGATTAATCCCTAAACGTCCAACCAGTGGTATGAACCATGATTAACAGAGAATTATATTTTATGAGAATGAATGGTTTGAGAAATATCATACTTTTCCATTGTGTGAATTTCAGGTAGCATCTCATTTATAATTCGAGAGGAGCATGGCATACCTTGTATGCCATGCTTCTCTTGAAGTTTTAGTGAGATGACACCAGAGATCTATTACCATAGCAACTATGGAATAACCAACAGTTGTGCTTAGTACCTTGGAAGAATGACGTCGTGATGACATCACTTAGACATTAACATGAACTCTTGTTTGCTATGTTAACGAATATATGACGTCATTGGTTCTGGAGCACGGCAAATAATGTATGCCACGCTCCACCAATTTTCAATGACATTACAATCTGAAGTTCTTTGAACAGACACTTCAGCTTTTCGCAAACAAATAATATTCTCATCTCATTTAATTCCATGTTGATTGTGTGTATTATGTTGCGCCTCTGCGAGATGTAGAGAATTATGCAATGTCTAGTTGCAGCTGTTACATTCTTTGTTACAAACAAGGAGCTTTAGCTAGCTACATTGCTATTTGACGATATGCACGAACAAATAATTTTGTATTGGTACTCTCACCCTTATAGAACGTAGTAGAGGCTTGATTTGTTAGGTCTTGATGTGATTCTAGGTCAAGACTGTAGAGCTGGCAGGCAAACTCCGCCTCAGAAACTCCGACGGTAACGCAGGCTTCGTTCATGTAGCACTCAACAATACACTGGCCGAGGTTGACATTGTCCACGGTAGTCATACGGCCAGCAATGGACAGACCGTTGGCGATCGATGGCTCACGAACCCAAGTATAGCCGCCGGTAATGCCTGGAAAATATATAGGTCGTCGTAGAATAAGAATAGTACAAGAATTCATTCACTTTTTAAAGTAACTTATTGCTCGTCCCAAAACTACATGCACCACAAGCCATTGTGTACAGGAACATAACTTCATGCAGGTGGTTGGTTACCCCCATTCTCGGTCCAATATACTTAAATTCAATCGTGACATTGACACAAAATCCCAATCAGTCGACAATTTGATCCTATTGAAGGTTATTGGTTGAGAGAATAGGATTCCGACGCTTTTGATTACACAAGGAAGTCATTGTAAATAGGAGAAGGGTGTGTATAACTGACAAAATGGAGAAAATTGAAGTTATAGCGGTAATAAAGTACCTCTGGCTATCAAGGAAATTCATGCAGACTTCAAGGAAACCCTTGGGAAGGAGTCTCCTTCTTATAGCACAGTAAAGAAATGGGCTGCTGAGTTTAGGAGGGGGAGGGAGAGCATTGAAGATGATGAACGATCTGGGCGCCCCAAAGAGGCTACCACAGATGAAAATGTTGAGACTGTACACAGTCTGGTCATGTGTGACAGGATGCGAAACCTGCGAGATATAGCCAGCGAATTGGGCATAAGTTTTGGGGCAGTTCAGTCAATCCTGACTGACATCTTAGGAATGTCCAAGGTATCGGCAATTTGGGACCCCAGAATGTTGACCAAAGATCAGAAAAGAACCAGGCTCTATATTTCTAGGTATCTCTTGTCTCGCTATAAAGAACACCCTGAGGAATTTATCGACCGAGTTGTGATCCAGGATGAGGCATGGGTCCATCACTTTGATCCAGAATCTCAAAAGCAAAGCATGCAGTGGAAGCACCCTGGCTCACCCCTCCTAAGAAATTGAAGAGAGTTTTTTTCAGCAGGAAAGGTGATGGCCTCTATCTTTTGGGATAATAAGAGAGTAATCATGGTTGATTATCTTGAGCAAGGTCGCACGATAAACGATGCATATTATGAAAAAAAACTGAGGCGGCTGCGTCTGGAGATTGTGAGGAAGAGGAGTGGAAAGTTGACTCAAGGCGTTCTTCTCTTGTAGGACAATGCACCTGCTCACACGTCGCAAGTTGCCATGACTGCTGCTACTGTATGCAGCTTTGAAGTCCTTCCTCATCCCCCATATGGTCCTAGTTTAGCCCCTTCTGACTTCTATCTGTTCCCAAAACTGAAAACTAACCTTCATGGTAGACAATTCGGAAGCAATGAAGGTATCATAGATGCAATAAATGAGTACTTGGGGGACCAGGATAAAGACAGGCTACATACAAGACATTCTACATGCATTTTGAAGGGATAAGCAAACTAGAACAGCTATAGCCAAAGTGCATCAAGATGAAGGGAGATTCTATTGAAAAGTAATAGCCAACTTTTGTGTGCACCGCAGCGGAGGGTGAGGGTGAAGGTTTGGGCCCAGTAAAACCGGTTTAAACCCCCCAGTAGTTATTACTGACCGTCCCAAGGCGGTACTTTTGTTGCGGTTGCATTTGTTTTATGTTCGGTGCTGTTTAATTTATTGTGTTCTCTGTTTAATCCTTCTATCATAAAAATAGAAAATAGGTAAAAATAATTGTTAAATGTTTTTCATTTTATTTGCTTAGTCCGTTGTAACCCGTCTGTTGGTCTAAATTATTTAGTTCAATAAAGATAGCTGAGTTGCCATCTATTTGGGAAAGAGCTGCTGACTCGGCTTATCACTTGTAATTTATCGTTTGTTGGGATGTCTTTGTCAATCTTCCCCTTTGATGTTGGGGATAGGGTTTGGGATCTGATTCAGTCAGTTCCTGAAGTGTAGTTACTCTTTAAATTTTCATTCCTGGGTATTCTGAATTACAAAAGGCCGAGAACTTTTTGATCGTACCTCGTATAATAATGCAGATCTATGCAAAGGGCGAGAATCAGTTCAGAATGTTGAAGCTTAAATCCCTTAAAAGGGATATTTCAAACCAAATTTTATGGGTATAACATGTGCCGCTTTTAGCATATTATGAAGCGGAGGCAGAGTGAATTCAGGGTAGGTACGATCCCGAAAAATTTGGTTGCCGGAAATAAATGAGCTAGAATCATCGTATACTGACAAAATAGTTTTTACTAATGAGATAATAAATAGATAAATATGAAATTCTTAAATATCAGTAAATTAGTAATAATGATATTGACAACTTAAAAATAATTATGATAATAATATTAGTGAAAATAAATAATAAAAATAATTGTTATTTTCATAATTCCTCTTCTTCTTCTCCCCTCTCAGTGTTATTAATATTATAACTATAATAAAAATAGTGAAAATAAAAGTAAATAATGATAAATATTATAAATTTTCTGTTCACTATTTTATTACATGTTATTATTATCACTATCATCATTATAAATAAAACATATTCAAAGCTGGTCCATATCTGGAGCGCTACCGACCTTTTAAGCACTGTAAAACCGTCCAAATCCACAAACTACTTCTTCCGTAAGACCCCATCACCTCAAGTTGGAGAGCTAAGAACTTTGTCAATCCTTGCAAATGAGAGACAACATGGGTGGAACAAGACCTTAACAATAACTCCAAAATAAATCTACCGTATGACTGTAAATAATTGGCCATTTTCGTTTGCGCAAACAGTGTAGACCCAGATCAGACTGCTTCTAGCAGCAGTCTGAACAGGGTCTGTACTATTTGCCATTCCCTAGACTGCTTTTTGACAAATCACTGATTAGTAAAATTCATTTATGAAATAAATAAGGTTTGTAGAAGTACCATAGTATTTAACATTATAACGGCAATCGATTATTAATGAAATTATCGCACTGTTTTTTGATGGATGACAATCGATAATCGCAATGGGTGCATTGTTCTTGCGGTAGGTTAAGTGTGAACAAATATTGATACACTAATCGGAACCAAGAATCGGAAATGACTTCTTTCAAGAAACAATATATAAAAATCTATTTCATTTTAATAGGCGCGTCGTAATCATTACGTTACTTGTAACACGCAAGTGAAATCCAAATCAAGCTGTACCATCATACCGAACTACTGAATTGATATATTTGTATGATTTTTTTTTCGGATTTTACGACCATCATTTCAATAATACTTAAGTAATTTCGAGCCGATGGGGAAAGAGTAAATGATGATGAGAATGAAAGAAACATCAGGATCCAGACTGGACTCGAACCTTAGACCTCTGGATTATGATAAGTAAACTCGAATGTAGGACATTTCGGCCACGGACATTTCGGCCCAGGACATTTCGGCCTAGGACAGTTCGGCCATGGACATTTCATCCACGGACATTTCGGCCACGGACGTTTCGGCCAAATCTGAAAAAATGGGGACATGAAAATATGCTACTGTTAACCATTTAAAATGACATATATGGTTTTCTGCACTCATGACACAAAAATGTGTGACTGGGCTCAAAATAACTCCAACCAGATCTCTTAAAGCCATAAAATGGGTGCACCACAGATTCATCAGCCATATCTTTGCATATACATATTACAGGCATAACATGAGAGATAAAGACCATACTGACCCGTGAGTGGGGATGGCAAATATGCCAGATTAGGCTCAAAATGACTTTAAAAGTGTTTAAGGGCTATAATCCTTTCAAAACTCTTAAGCAAATATCATATAAGGCCCTAGTTCGAGTAGTTGAAATAATTGTTCACCGTGTTTTTCACTTTGAGATACTCACAATGACCTTACAGATGTTGACGGTCCAGAAAACATCAAGACAACAACAACAAATCATTGGCATTTATTAAGACTTAGCTTTAAGTTACTCATATGACTCCTTAATTTGATTATAAAAAGATTTTTTGGATATAGGCCGAAATGTCCACCCTTGCCAATTTCTGTGGCCGAAATGTCCGTGGCCGAACTGTCCGAGGCCGAAATGTCCGTGGCCGAAATGTCCGAGCACCGCCCTACGGCCCACATGACCGGACTTATTTGCTTAAAGAATTTTCTGTTTTAGATATATATTAAAGCTGGCATTAAGCAGCAAAAGATCTATTTTTACCTACCGTATTAGTCCTATCAAACGCCCTCGCTCAAATAAACGCTCCTACTTTTTTCCCGAAAATTATTTATATTGTGTCGCCAAATTTGCAAATTCCAGGTATAAAGTCCTCATATATTGTAGTTTATATATGGTCGTAATTCAAATACAGCTTGGGCGTATACTTCTCTACTCGAAAAATACCCTCCGAGTGTTTTTAGATTGAATCTGTTTCACAGGTCTATATCAAATGTTATAGAATTGTGTTAGCACTAAATTAATAAGAAAAAAAAAAAAAAAAAAAAAAAAAAAAAACGAGCTCTGCTGTATAGGAGAAAACGCGGTGACGTCATCGAGTAGTTTGCAAGGGGATTCCCCAACCTTGGTTGGCAAAAAGTCGATAGTCAATCACGATTTATTGAACGTTAACGGGGTGATGTTGAAAATACCTAATTAATCATGCCTTTTATTTTGCGCATTTTGGTGCATATTTTTCTTTTATATCATGACGCTGAGAAGAGTAGTTATTTTAGAGTGAAATATTGTTTTATTTTCTATCATTATTTAATAAGAAGTGCTTTAAGATGTACGTTTTATCATGGATACTTTAATAAAAATTATTTAGAAATTTCTTGACAACATATATATGAGTCAAAGGATTGGACGTAGACTAGGCCTATATTTGTCCTCTCCTAAGTAGTGTTGTACTATATACATAGACAAGAAGAGTGAATATGTATAAATCAAATCTGTAGGTTTGCATAAGTAGTATCTTTTTAATATTTATGGTTGAACTATATATACATACACCAGTCAGCTTGAAATAACCAACTGGCTGGTGCACATACGCAGTTACGCAAGCCTAAAGATTTGGAAATATAACTAATCGACTAGTACTTAACATATTACATAATAATAATAATAATAATGATAATAGTAAAAATTCCTGTCCCTCACCTAAATACTTGTATACCTTTTTTCCATTTCAAGTATCTTGCCTTTGGTAGTATGTTTTAATTAAAGTGACCAAATATCTAACATTTACGAAAGCGACTGGGCTAGTTAATGCAGTTGTTCATATTTCTTTCTAAAGGAATTAAGAGTTACCCCCCTTATATTTGCTTGTCCCACTGCAAAATAGTGAAAGTTGAACTTCAGTTTGACAAAAAGTGCTAATATAAACAAAACAAATAGAGACATGATGAAAGATGGACGGACGCTCGGCGCCCCGTTACTGCGGCTATGGATACGTTCCGCTGAGGTGCGGGGGTAACGTCGATATGAGAATTGAAATATGATGATGACATGATGAAAGTCTGTGATAGAAACCTACCAATGACAGAAGCGTAGTGTACCCATTGGTTTTGATTTGAAGCCGTCTCAAGTATGTTTTGGTGTGTCCCGCAGTTCGTGTCATACTCTGTTACCGCAGTTGCAGTTGTAGTTTAGACAGAGTTACTACCCATGAAAATGACCTTGCACTGGACTTTTGTGAGGTAAGGAGCGCCGATTTTATAAAAACATTAAATTATTTTATGCAAAATTTGCTTAAAGGTAAATATGAAACAATTATTTAAATTAAGTAGTGAGTAAGACAGGTAATCTGTCATCCCCGTTACCCACCTTTCTATAAAAATAAAAAGCTGCAAATAAAACAAAATACAAACACTGGAAAAGTATGATAGAATTCAATATTGTTGTGTAAACATTTCCAAGTTTTTGCCTCCAAAAAGCAAAATAAGTGTGAATGTGCATACTTTATGTCATAACTGTTACTGTCATCCCTGTTACTGTCATCTCTGTTACCCACCAAAAGTAACAGGAATGACACTTTAAATTTAGTTAAATATGTAAAATATGAAAGATATTTGTGTTTGACATTTATAGTTCTTTCAACTAGACTAATTTGAATATGCCGTGTCTTTTACAGAACATTATAAGCTGCATGTAATAGCCTGTTGTTGGCCGCGGTAACAGGGATGACACATGTCCACAGAATAAGTAACAGGGATGACATATTCATAGTACACTTTTATCAGGTTGAATGACATTTTACATAAAGAAGGCATCTGCTAATGTTTGGGAAGATCTGTCGAATTTTCAGCATTTTATGCGAATTTTTGTCTTTGCCTCAAATCAGTTTTTATCACCACCTTAAAGGTGAACTGAACAGTCACTCTGAGCCTTTAAGAGCTCATTTTATCTTAAACATATTCACCAGATTTCTACTTCACTGTTAGTCAGATTACGATTTACTTTTGGTATTTTAACATCTGTCAGTATAGCTGTTATTCTTGATACTGAATATCATTTATATTGTCATTTATGTTACTGCTGAAAATTATTGTTGTCATTCCTGTTACCAAACGTCATTCCTGTTGTCAGTCAACTTTTGCTCAATATATAAATTAATCCAATATTCTGCTGTTGCATTTATTTACCAGTTTGAAAGTCGATGCCTGCAGCTACCTTTTGCAGAAAATGAAGATACTCATCCTACAATTTCTCAAAATAGTTTGATGGCATTTGTCTTAAAATGTTTTGTTTCAGTAAAATAATAAGTTGTTGATTATATTATTAGTATCAAATAATTTTTCCTCTGAACAAGTTTCTAAACTTGGAGGTCTGAATAGGCACTTTTTAATATGAAAGAAGAAAATAACAACGATAATTATTTCATTTAGGAAATAAGGTTTCTTGTTGTGGTAACAGGAATGACATTTTAAAACCAGGGCAGCAATCAAAATAAGCCAACATGTATTTTTAAGCAAATTCTCTTGTCTAAATTAATGGTTTATTGTTGTTAAATATTCAGTGTTGAGATTAAAATAAAACAAATAAAAATCAGTTGTGTTATTTTTTGCAAAACAAAAAAGCCCATTTTCCTTCATTTTTGTAGAATGACTCATATATATGTTGTCAAGAAATTTCTAATAAATAAATAAATAAAAATAAATAAATAAAAATTATTTGAGTCTGTATCTTGTATACATTTTCTGAATTTAAACCATCTGTTTATTGTTTATAAATGAATGTACCTGGTATTCAGCGGGTCGTTTGATAACGGAAGTCTTAATAATATTTCAAAGAGCGCCGCAGACGCCGCAGGTGTCTTGTAGTGACAACTTTAGATTAACTGTGCTAACAATAAATCGACTGTTTTCGCGGTGCGGCTAATACACACATGAAATAAATCGCGATTATTATAATGTGCCTGTCCCTTCCTATAATATTACGGGCAAACAACTGGAGAGAGAGAGAGAGTAAGAGAGAGAGAGATTGTTTAAATGTCATGACCTCGGACTAAGTAATGTGATAATTACTGATAGTCTTTTTTCTATTTATATATTATCCTTTACCGTTTTATAACATCATCTTTTGAATTGCAATTACGGATATTAATTAACTAATTAATTTATTTATTAAATGTACTTGTCCCTAGATCGGATCAATATTTCTTTTTGCAATAGTTCTTGTTAGATACAAGTTTCTGTATCATGTTTATTGTCTTACGTTTCCTATTACCCCTGTTATATTTACTAACCATCTTGATCGTCGGCAGGGTTATAATTCTGATTTTCAATATTTCAGATTTATTTTTATTTCATTTATTTATTCAGTCGAATAACTAAGAGAAACAGCCCGGTTCCGGAGCGAGTCAATGGTCCAGAAATAATTAAATGACTAAATTAAGTAATCAAATAATTATCTTTTTCGCACGACAGGCGATTAAAACAATATTTGCAATTGTTTTATCGGCTGCTACATGTATATATTCGCAGCCTTCAAAAAAAAATTTTACGCGTTTCAGCGGTTAATTTTCAGCAAAGCCCCATAGAAAACCACTGTCTGTCGCTATCTTTTGCCAACCAATCTGCCCACGTGATCTTCCGATGACGTCACTCCGGGGATTCCCGTTTCTCCTATTATAAAACTTACGGTTCCGCCCGTAAATATTACGGTAATTGCCTGGAAACCAGCCGCCAGGCATCCGCCATTAAATTTTAAGGGATTTTTGACATGACCATAGCTGTTTACCGTGGGCGTGTAAACAATAACACACAAACACACACACACACACACACACACACACACACACACAAACAAAAAAACAACATTGAAAACAAAAGCTTTACTTATTTTCTATTTAAAACTACAAAACAAAACCGAAAGCAAAGTGGACACCTAAAGCTGCTCAAAGTTCAGCGGACACAGCACGCGATTACACAGCTAAACTAAAACAGTTCTAAGCACCGCATGGGAACGGCCAGTAAAAAATTTGAGAGAGGAACGAGTTCACTATGAGCCTGCTGAGTCTGAAAAATGGAGTCTGGCCACCGGGGTATACTGTTTGGACATCGGTTCCGCCACTTACATTCGTGCTGCCCGACTCCAGTCTGTATAGTTATCGCCTAACTGGAGAAACGGCCTGCCCATGCGGCGAACATGGCAACTTTGCTCTACAAAATTGTAACTGTTTTCCAAACTTCCCTTGTATCTACCTTTTCCCCCGTCATTTTCTTACTTATAAGTACAGTATCCTCTCCGCGAGGCATATTATGGCTGCTGGTCCTACCTCTTTGAAACAGAGAGAGGGAAAGCAGTCGTGGTGCGCTTCCGGAGGTGGATGGATTTTGATCCTGCGTAGGTGGTGTTAAATGATGTGCATCAGTTTAAAATCGTAACAGAGGAGCAAGTGGTGAAATTCTCTTTCCATTTAATAGCTCTGTATCGGAAAAAAAGTGCTGATTACCTGTACTGGTTCCCAGCTTAGGGTTGGTACAACATCTTATAAGATTAACATGGAAGTATATGGGAATTTAATACCCCTGCTTAATGAAAGAGTTAATTACAAAATAATGAAGGGCATTACAGAAGTTTTGATAAGTACACATTGAAGGGGATATGTAAAAGTAATAAATAATTGATAAGATCATGTTTATGTCTGCTAGAGTACATGCTGCCTATAATCTAAACAAAAGCCAGATATTCCCAGCTATGAACAGTTACACATAAGATTTGATTACATTTCCCTACTAGATGTCAAAAGTGATATATTTTCAAAGTGCATAAATAGCCTTAGTACATGCTTTATGATGTAAATGTCTGGAATTCCATCAAAAGTTCAATATATGGTGTCAAAACACTGTTGTTGGGGTACCTGTAACAGTGACAGTAGAAACAAAACAAAAGAACACATGAAAGGTGTGACTTTTATTCCTTTTGTAAATCCATCTGTCAACAAAGAAAAATGTGTAAGATGGATTACTATGCTAGGGGAAAGAAGAGGAATTCAATGTGAGCAAAATTGACAAATATACGTACATTTGTTCCAAGGTAAAGCATTTAATTTTTTATACGATACACTCATCTTTTTAAGGAATCGAAAATACACCTAGCTGTATCCAAGTCGGCACACAGCGTTGAATCAACATTGAATCAACGCTGATTCAACGTCATGATGTTGAATCAACATTGATTCAATGTTGATTCAACATTGTGTGCCCAGTGGGATAGCATATCCTTCTGAAAATGCATCCTCGACAACAGAAAGCATTTATTTATTTATTTATTAAGTAATTAAAAATATCAAAGACTGAAACCTGAGGTAATATAGACAAGTTTTTGCTACATTTTTTATTGATAAGAAAGAGATTTTTAAGTAGCCTTCCATCAGGTAAAGTCATCTTTTCCTTAATAATCTCATCCCTATTCTCCACTAGTCCATCAGGATCCACCTCTACACCAAATTGTTGAGCTACAGAACACAACTCTATCAAGTCAATCTTTTTCTGGTGAGAAAATATGATTCCTCTGTCTTTTAAATAGTCTTGAAGCTCTTTCACAGACTTTGATGTGAACATATTCTCCATATTGCACAAATTATGCAAAATAATGGCAAAATTATCTTAAGAAACAAGCCATTTCAATGCATTATCTGATATCAGGATATCTGTGTTTGTACCAACCCTGCTGCCGAAACCACAAAATACAGGTAATGTTTACCAGCTGTTGCCGTAGCAACCACATTTCCGGGATTAAGCTATTTAACAAGTATTACTACCTACCTGCGTATACTGTATGAATCAACGTGCTTAGAATATCTACCGGTCAACGTGCTGGCCATTCTACTGGCGGGATGTACAGAAACAGAAACAGAAACCTGAAATCGAATACATTTAACCTGAACATGCTCTACCAGGCTCACCGTTAACACTGGGACAGAATTTTCTTTGCCTGACCAGCAACTTTGACGCATCACCAGAAAATCATAGGACAATACTCGTATTACAACTCTACCAGACAATCCGCGTCAAAATGACGTATCAACATCGACAAGAGGTCATATTAGGTAGTAAGTCCGCTGTGGTGGGTAGTTGAGATGCCCCAATATTTAGGATATCAAGGTTGGTTAGAAAGGGAAATAATCATAAAAATCTAAATAGATCTCTTCAAGTCCATGTGCCTGCATTATAACCTGGATAAGACTAGAGGAATATATTCAAGTCTTAACATAGTACATGTTTCAGTTAATGTACTTGTCGGAATTTTTATTTTCTAACTTTAACATCATAACAGTATGAATGCTGTGTACGTAGTTATGTTCCTGGTTGACATTTTACACAGAGATTTACCTTGGATAATAAACCGGTTCTCTAACAGTAAGTTTTTTTTTATTTATTTATCTATATATTTATTTTTATCTCCTACAGCGGACGCACGCAACGACACACTTTCTTTATAATGACATGACTTTGTTCGAATACTGTGACGTTGTTTCAACGTTGTGTGCACGCTGAGAGTGTTGTCTGTTATCGGGTTTCTCTCCTTTCCTGTTTTGTGTCCCAAACAGTATTTCGGTTCAGTGCGGTAAGCCTATCCTCTTTCGCTGCACAGTCGCTGCGATCTTACAAAGCAATCCAGCCAGCGCATGACGTCGAGGGGACGCCATACTGACGTGGATGCGACGCCGGTGCGGCGTCGTTGGGAGGTTGTGTGCCTGCTTGGACGGTCATTCTAGCCGCGAAAGGGGTTTAGTTTCGAAATTATTTAATATTCAATATTTATCTTTATGCTACCATGTATGTGCATATATGTGTTAACCCATGTATGTCACAAATGTGACCTGAGTTTTCTGAATAAAATGACTTTGACTTTGACTTGACTGACATTATTATGATCAAAACTAGGGGCAATTACATGTTGCGCACCATTATGTTTCATTCCCCTTGCGGGCAAGTATAAGAGTTTAGCCCCGAAGATATTTCGTGTACTCGCGTCTGTTGGCAGTTACCATTGAAATATTGTACAATTTGCTAAATTTCAACATTATCAAATATGCAGGTGCATGTTGAAATTTATCAATTTGACAAAATTTCAATGCGCACCGGAGTATTTGCGTACAGGTGGTTACGTCTTTGTCAAAAGAGATAATATCTGGACATCTACTGACAGCAAATACTCACCTCAACATACCCATTCTTACCTTCTATTCAGCAATAAAATACGATACAGGTACACATGCTATAGCTATAGCATGCATCCTAAGGCCTAGCCATCAGACACTCACGAGATATTCGAGTGGGTGGGGTAAGGAAGTGAGATGCTGCCCTTCACATCGTTATTTTATATAAAATATATGCCAAAATAACCTTGATACTGAATGTTCTCTTTTGGCAAAACATGAGGCTGTAACACCATACCAAGTGCTAGCTTTGAAAAGATCCAGTTTGGAAAACGGCGTGCAGTCGTTTGATTATTTAAGACTCGTTGTCGTAGACAAATTTGTCTCTACTATTTTTGCCATTGTCTGTATTAGTGCCAACGAGCCCTACATTTTTTAATTACTTCTCTAGTAATGAAATATCAAATAACATTCAACGTTGACTGCTCAAAACACAGCGCGGCCATATTGGTGTTGTCCTTAAAATGTAAACAATGAAAATAAACGTTTAGATGACGGTGTTTGAAATCTTGATTGCGCCAGATGCAGGCCCCAGGATATAGAACATTTATATATCTTACGTCTTACTTTATTCGATGCATTTATTGTCCTTTCGATTTCGCACACTGTGTAAAATAAAAACAGGTGTCGGCGACTGTGTAAACTTCGTCTTGTCGAAATTCCCAAAACACGAGCAGGCACGAGCATTATCACCAATGTATTTATCCGCTGCCTCTTTCTTGGTGCAGAAAGATCGTGCATTTTTCCAGAAGTTTCACACGAAACTTCCATATTTGATCTAAGTAGATAAAACGAAGAAGGTTTAAGATGTTATAAATATTAATATATGCACCAGTATTATTTTCCATTAATTTCACCGAACTACTTCTTTTGATGGTGTGATTATCCTTTTTGCGTGCTGCTAGCGGTGCTCAGGCATGTCGATGATCTCCGCTTTCGAAGCAAATCGAAAATAAGCCATCGGAAAGCCTTTAACGGAAGGATCAGGCTATATCACAGTTTATTTAACATGTTTGACTAAAAGACTATCTATATATGTACAGAACGAGCACGATCGTATTTTTTAGCAGGTAAAGTGCGCCTGTTTCCGTTGGTGTTGTCAATACACGTTCTTTTTAAGCTGTTGTTTACAACTGAGCCACACTCGCTCGTGCATGAAAAACAATTGTATATGGTGGATAAAATCATCCATGTGGTAGTCTGTATTTCGATATCCCTTTATTTTTTAATATTTGCATAGAATGTCAGTAATAAGAATCAGGAAAGTTCTTGATTTCATTTCCTCTGAAAAAAAATATGTTTGTTTTTTGTACAATTTATGGGTTTTTTTTCTCTATTTTTTTAAAAAAAGAAAAGAAAATAACAGGTGGTCAACAAGTGCAATTTAGATTCAGTCGGAGCCCCGGTAGCTGTATATTCAGCGACGGCCTAACGGCACCGGGTCAGAGCTCCGCCCGAGGCTGAAATCTTCCCAAATGTAAACAGCGTTCCACTGAACACAGCCTTTCTTTATCCCCCTCCAATCGTCCTGACTTTACTGAAATACTGCTGAAAAGGACGTAAAATCGCAGTCATACATCTATCATGAAATGCAACCTCCAAAAATTCCACAGAGCTGGAGGAAAACATAACATATTAAGTGAAAATTGATAGGCTGGCTAAAAACTAATTTTCTTTCCCATCCGAATAGAAGGCTTTGATATGTAGTAACTAGTTGTAACAGACGTTGAATCAACGTTGATCCACGTCATGACGTTGAATCGGCGTTGATTTAGGGGATAACTGTACTCAAAATTGTCATTTGGGGAGGTATAAATCGTCGGTTTATGGTCGGAAATTTCGTTTTACGGCGACGCGCCAGCGGAGCCGTATTAAAACGCAATTTGCGGCCGTAAAACCGACGATTTACCTCCCCCAAATGAAAATTTTCAAGAGTTATCCCCATTCTAATGCACTTTTACGCATTTTCACCTTTAAAAATGTGCTATTTTGCACCCACAGCAAACGCTTTCAGCGACGTAAAACCATACGTCAACCAATGAGAAGCGACGTTATGTAATGACGGGTTTCCGACAGTATATTTCGCAGGATATACTGTCGCAAATTTTTGAAGTTATCCAATCAGACGTCGCATAACATATGTACGTGCATTAGAATTGATGTTGATTCAGGGCTGCGTGCGCGATGGGAAGTTGTTATCGTTGCCTTTACCTACTGGTGTCACTCCACTGGATTGCATGTGAATGGATTTGACCCTGGCCAGTCGCCTGCCTGTTTTGAGATGGGCCCTTTAAATTCTCCGTGCCGGTCCGAACATCGGACTGGCATGGAGGGTGTGAAGGACTGTTCAGGGGGCAGATGTAGCTGGCATGGATCACGCCTGTCTCTTTTTGAGTGTTTGGGTGTACATGTAGCAGTAGTTAGTTGTCCAGTGAATTTTACCTTACCTCCTATATAATAATTAAGAATATTCCATCACACTCCGGTCACTTGCGTACACAATTTAATTATGGTTGTCAATTTCATGAGTATTCCAATTAGTGCTCATTCAGGCTATTTAGTCACCTGATGAAATTAAACACGTTTTACGCGAGATTTTGACAGTTATCACAACTGCCAAAAAATAGAAAAAAAATTGGAAACACAAAATTTATGAAAACCTAGGCTTGACTATAAACAAGAAATATCTTTAAAAAAAGAGAAACGTTGCTAGAGAAGAAATATTTTAAGTGATAAAGTGCCGGGCACGGTACCTCGACCGGGAGCGTGTCCGCTACCAATGCTAGCGACCCTGAGTTAGACCCTCGCGTCCAGTACGTTCTTGCGTGCAGCATTTCCCTCTCTTCCGTTGATTCAAGAAGAATAGCAGTCAGTTACGAGCGAATGGAATGTGCACTCAGTACTGGTAGACTGCCTCCGTGAGTCTTGCACAGAAACAGTGCGGTTAGGTTACTTACCTGCTCGACATATTCCCATTGTAAACTGGGCCGTAAGCCCCAACAAAAGCAAACAAGTTATGTTTTGATAACTTGATTACCCACAAATGAGCGATACCCGAATTGGCGGTTTTTAAAAGACCAAATAGTCAGTCCTCCGTCTTTTATTTTCTGTTAACCTTCGGAAAAAGCAGTGTGTCGAGTCCAATACGATTGGCGACGGGCCGATCTGGTTATTATTCTGGCCAATGGAATGGCGTAAAAATGTGGGTCAATACTGGGGTTAGACGTTGCCTGACGGCAACGAAAAACGTACTATAATGCTTCTGATTTTCTTCAGGTCATTCGCAGCCAAAATATTTTGCTTCTAATTCTGCCATTTATGTATTTATATGAATGACAACCTGAGTGAGTAATTTACTTTTTTATGTGATGTGCCACGGTTATGCCCCTTTGATGGTAAAGTGAGGGGTCGTGATGCTAATGGAAGGTTACAGTATTATATCTATAGTTATTGAGAATACTGATACAGAATTGTGCAAGCAGACACTGTAGATCCAGATCAGATTTCATGAACTTCAATTATACTTAGCATTGCCACACTAAGACACTCAACTCCTGTATTATCATTTTGAGTGAATTTGCCGAAAGCAAATACGTGAACTAGTTGCCACGGTCCATGATTGAATGTCTATTCTGTAAACATATTCAGTATTAATTCAAGTATATGCAAGAAGCAGACAACAATTTATTTGAAACTCAGGTGATCAGTTAAATAATAGCAAATTTATTCATGTATAATCTGGTCATTTTGCGCCACCATACTGAAAAACATATGTGTAGTAGGTACTATTTTTGTGTAAACTCGTGTTTCGTTAGATAGTTATGATTTCTTGAAGAAAAAAAAATGGGTGTGTCTCTTTGACTGCGAATTGTTCTTTAAAGAAAACATTTATTAAAATATCCATTCTCGGTTGCACTAATAGGAATATATAGCTTTGTCTGGGACTTACTACTTTTTCTCAATAGATAGTTTAAATTTGAGTTTTTTGGTACGCGGTTTGGACTTACTAAAAGGTAACATAAAAATGTAATAAAAACATATTTTCCAAATTCATTGTAATTAACGTGAATATTCAAGCCTTTACATTGGTCCTGACATCATTCGTCATTTATATCGTCAGTAGTTAGTGCATATCTGATATCGCCATAGCCTAACCACTTTGTACACACAAGCTTAGAAATGGCTGACAGCTAGTCCTTAACTGGCCCGAATCTCTTATTTTTATTTTTGCTGATTTACGGGTTCAATATAGTTAAATGAGCCGCGACGCGAGAAAACCAACAATGTGGTTGTGCGCGCAGCGCAGACTCAGATCAGCCTGGGCATCCGCCCAGTCTGATCAGAGTCTTCGCTGTCCGCATGGAGGTAGCTTAGACCCTAAGCTACCCTTTAAGCACCTAACGAAGAGTCTGATCGGACTAGGCGGATGCACAGACTAAACTGAGTCTGCGCTGGGCGCACAACCACTTTGTTGGTTTTCTCGTGTCGTGGCTCAAATGTTGGTGAATTGATAAACTTTCAGGGAAGCATCACAATAGGCGTCAACCAAGTCGCTCCAAAGGAGCAAATTCCTTCTTTTCGTAGTTGACTCCAGTTTGGAATAACTACTGAAGGGTAGTTAACAGAGGGTCACTAAAATTGTTTCCCTTTGACAAACGGCGGGAAAACATAGAAATTATACCAAACTGTATTTACAAGTTAAACACTCTCAATCAGGCGCTCAACACGGACACAAGGTTGATACATCGCTGCATCAACTGTTCCGTTTCCCCTGGGCCAGAAAAAATTGCCCATGTCATTTGCCCAGAGTTGCTCCAAGCAATATTCAGTCGATATGTTGTTATACAGTTACATAAAGGTACATGTACTACATAACTTGGTTCACTTCCGCAGAAATATTTGAGCCATGGCGCGAGAAAGCCAACAAAGTGGCATATGCGCCCAGCGAAGACTCAAATCAGCCAGGCATTCGCCGAGTCTGATCAGAGTCTTCGCTGTCCGCATGGAGCTAGCATAGACGCTAAGGTGCCCTTTAAGCGCAAAGCAAAGACTCTGATCAGACTGGGCGCACATGCCGCTTTGTTAGATTTTCCTTTCGCGGCTCATTTCATATTCAGCCCCGTTGGCTTATGATCTTGATAGTAAACCTTTTGCAGGTATATCATTATACCTAAGGTCAATTGAAACGCACCTGTAACTTATGCAGATATACAATTTCATTATCAAACTTTTTGAAACGCTTTTTTCATTTGATATCTACTCCGCTGTCGTTGAAAAACGTTACAGGTAGTTAATTTACTCGCCTCTCTATTTTATATCATATGAGCCGCGACCCAACAAAACCAAGAAAGTGGTTGTGCACTCAGTGATGACTCACGAACGCACTTATTCCGCTTGCTCGTACAAATCCTGCCTTTGCTTTTTGTCCGTTTGCCATTAGTTTTAACCTTGTTGTTTCCAAACATTTTTATTGCTCTTATACAATACAGCAATTGGATCGGGCCACATGTTCTAAAAACATCAGTTACGACCCTTTCCTACAGTGTATCTTAGAAGGCATATAGGGTAGTTCACCCTTGAGTCGAACACCTTTTGTATTGTCTTGCGCTTACAGACCCTGGGTATTGACCCACATCGTGTTTGAGCCATGCAACAGCTAACGCAGCTTTCCAAGCTCCAAAAAGCTGCAACCATTTAGCCATACTTCGTGAATTAAGGGAATAACAAGGGGTTTTATCCACCTACCCAAATTAGCCCTTAAGTCGAACAGACTTGCCCCTGACTCGAACAGATATACACTGATCCAGCCATTATAGGCCAACCTCATGTAGGGTCTGTGATATCCAGAAAATTCGCATATTTTAAATTACATATTTTTAAATCATTTTTGTTTGATGTCAAATTAAGACACTCTTTAGGAGATAATGAGACACACAGCAATGTACGTAAATGCAGATAAATCCACCCTGTGACTCCTGGTGCATGTAGATAAAAGCGTTTAAGGGCTCAGTTACCGTGTGTGCTATTCATTCATGATAAGCGTAGACCCTTATTGCGTGCATAAAAGAAAAGAGGAAAATATGTATGTACCTTTAGTCTGTGACTGAATGTATGTGCTAGTGATACAGTGAGTAAACAGTCTCTGAAACTATATGCCCGTGTTCGACTTCAGGGCGAATCGGTGTTCGACTCAATGACAAAGCATAGGTTTGTGTTAATTGTTAAAATGTTGTTTATTTTATTTATTTTGTCCGATAAATAGTTATCTTTTCGAGCATGGAGAAGGCATAGATTTGTTTAAAAAAATGTTAAATTTCTTAAACTAGGACCCTTCTTGCTACATGATATTTAGTATTTTACAAAATTTATAAAAATCAAAACAATGAAATTTAGAAACAGCTCGAGAGGGATGTGTTGCGACGACAGCTAGTCGTATAATAATGCATGATTTATATTTCGGAGTCTTGTATGTATATTTTTCATAGATTAGGGTAACGTCTGGTATCTTAAGAGGTAATGACCCACCAAGTTAAAATATTAATGTTATCAGTTTAATTTGTTCAAGTTCGACTTAAGGGCGAGTTACCCTAACAACATTTACATGACAGCTTAATACAAGAAAGACATGATTAAAAAAAAACAACTCTCACACACATCACAAAGTGGGTTCAGTATCAATAAAATGTTCACAGGACTCACTAGACGGATCTGATGCTTTATAGTATAGGAGATTTTTAAGGAGAGACAAAACAGTCCTTTTCTAATGGTCTTTTTTTTCTTCAGTTTTTCAGGATTTAACGCAGATCCTTCACTTGTTTCTGATTGCATCTATTTTATGCTGTTTCTTTCCAATGGCATTTACAACACGGTGTAATTCCACCCATTTCATCATCTTGGGCGTGAGAACATTTGTAAATTTCGAGTTTCAGATCTCCACCTTGCCAACAATTCTCAATAATTGAGCCGCGACACGACAAAACCAACAATGTGGTTGTGCGCCCAGCGCAGACTCTGACCAGCCGGGGGATCCGCCCAGTGTGATCAGACTTTTTGCTAAGCATCTAAAGGGTAGCTGAGAGCCTGAGCTACCCTCATGCGGACAGCGAAGACTCTGTTCAGACTGGGCGGATGCCCAGGCTGATCTGAGTCTGCGCTGGGCGCACAACCACATTGTTGGTTTTGTCGTGTCGCGGCTCATATATTTTTATTTCTAAGTTTTGTTTTTCTGGTAGTCTTTTTTTTTTTGCAAACGTTCTTTATAAAATTATTAAGTAAAGACTTAAGTATGTAATATACGATGATTCTACAGAAACAGCAACAAAAGAGATCACAAACTAACTAGTCAGCGTTACATAGTTTAGCCGCAGCAAGCAAAAATGATATTATGGCATATGTGAATAGCACAGTCCCAGACTGACCTGAGTATCCGCACTGTCTTAAAACACCAGGCGTGGATCCTGGAATCCTGAGAAATAAACAGATACTAAAAAGGCTGCAGTTTAAATTCACAGATTCGCAGACTAGTTCGGGCCATGGATATTCGCAGACAAACCGACCTTTATGCGTGCCGCAGCTCATATCATAAGTGCATGAAACACACATGCTAAAATATTTTTGAAGAAGAAAAAAAAAAAAAAAAGATACGCATATCATACTCTAATCGCAACTACGTCGGACGTACATAATTTTAATATACGCTGGACAAAGTTGTGCTGACGTTCGTAATCACGCCAGCGTAGTTTACACCTGCTTTCTGTACCTTAGTGAATGTTTACTGCTGAATGTTTACTGCCATAGATATTTGTCAGCTTAAAAACTTAAAAGCTTATGCTTGCATTCTGATCATATTGCGTTTACATGTATATCTCAACATGCTGTTATGTAGCATGTGTGTATGTATTTTTTAAATAGACAAAATTTGTTTAAACCAAATTTACTGACAATAAACATCCCTAAGACTTGTATCAGGAAGACAACAAAACAATCATAAAACTACAAAAAAAAAAAACATAAAAAAAAAAAAAAAAAAAAAAAAAAACGATTTTTCATTTCAATAATTTAGTCATTGTACGGGAAAAGGGAACTCAGTTCACGTGCTAACAAGAGAGTTGAAACACTTACATTAGCCTGCGAATCTACATCACTGTACACCCTTTCCGCACATGCTGCTAAGTATTTTTCTGCGTGCATGCCATATAGATGAGAAGGTACATGTACACAGTTGTCCAACTCTGTTACTACGTAAAAAGAAATTCAACGAATTTTGTTACAGGAATTGTCAGACAAGTTATTTAGCAGACGCTTTCATTTCTTGTTTATTTTTACTGTATGTATTTTAATGAGGTTCTGTGAGCAGTGTGTAATCTAAATTGATGTACCTGACCTCTGCAGGTGGGGCTTATCAACACTGGGTAATTGGAGTAGCAGAATATCTCTAATAATAATATAAATGACTTTACTTACACTTATTTTCTTTACAGCTTGGTCATCTGCATTAAAATATTCTTAAATTATACCAAAAGGAGTTTAAGACTGAATATTCAAAGGTAAGTAGGTTTCTGCTGAATTGATATACTTCGGTAATTAGCATGCAATATCCTGATTTTGCACTAATATGTACCATTACTCCATCCCCACAACAATAAAATACACAAACATCCAATTACAGCAACTGCAGGAGTCAACTATTGTAGTTCTGTACATCTATAATGATTTCCAAGACAGTAAAAATAGGTAGTAAAATATTTTCATCCAATTTTTTTCTTTTGACTTGCTATATGAAAATTCTCTGCTATGTTACAGAAATTCAACGACTTTATTTTTTATGTTACAGAAATTATCTGTTCGTGTTACAGAAATTCAACAAGATAGATCTTTATTTTGAAGAGCAATCTTCTGTTTATCTGGATGATTCAATTGTCAGTAGTGTTCCGGGCATTGTGGAAGACATGCAAAATAGAATAGATTCACCAGTGCCACAAACTCTTACAAATATTACAAGCAGTTACAGGACAGGGCCTAGTTTGGAAGCATCTACATTTGAAGAACCCATTCCAGGAGAAACCCCACGAATCCACGAGGAAGCCAATTAAGAGGAAACAATGTCGCAAAAACGGAAGAGAGTCTTATTTAAATGTGATCAAAAAGGTTGTTTCTATGAAACATTGCAAAAATCTAATTTACGCAGACATGTCAACAGTGCACACAAAGCAGAAGATATGAGTGCAGTGAATGTTCAAAAAGTTATTGTGACAATTATGAACTAAAATTACATTCAGAGCATACTTATTCAGAAAACAAATTGTTATGTGAACAGTGTTCAGAGACCTCCACAAACAGTTACACTCTACTGTATCACAAGAAAATGAAGCATTAGAAAAAATCTAATCACAGCTGTGGAAAAGGTGGAAAGGGATTTATAAATAAGACGAACAACTCAGCCACATGAATGTGTATCTTAGATATAAGCCATATAAATGTAAAAAAGTGTACCAAGGCTTTTTCAATACTTTCCAGCCATCACAGTCACGAACGGGCACGTACAGGACAAACATTGAAATTTGCTTGCCAGGAGTGCCAGAAAAGTTACAAGTCATCAGCAGCATTGAAAGACCATATGGAGGGAAAACACGGACCAAAAAACAAACTTTGCGCTTGTGGCAAGTGTTTCTCTTGGCTTCCAGCCCTCAGCAGACAGCAGAAGAAATGTGTAATCTTAAATCGAAAGTGAATCTATTTCCTGGAACAATATGTTTTAAAGACCTCACTTCATCCACTATAATGATCTGTGGAATATGTTCTGACTATACATACAAGACTGGCAGACAAATGTTATTTGCATTTTTTTCTGTATAATTCCCACATTCAACTATAAAAATACGATAACAAGACCTAAAATTTGATTGAAATCATTTTTTATTTTTCATCCACCTTTAACAAATACATTGAAAAAATCGGTCAATTTCTGTAACCGAAATCTGAAAGTCGGTTAATCACTGTAACAGGGTCTGGTAATTCCTGTAACATAAATTTTCAGTAAGCATGGTTTTGATTGTAATTTGATCATATCTACCAGTGAGTTTAAATAACATAATGACTACACATCAATGGCTGTTATTATAGACCAGCATGCAATAAATAATTGTAAAGTAGAAATGATGTTTATTCTCTCCATTAACTGCAAAACTCGTCCCACGGTGATTTTCTTCCATTTTACAAAACTGTCACTTAATTTGTATTATTTAAATCTTATCCATACTGTGTAATGTTCTCTGCCAAATTTTGCCAAGAAAAAGTAATATACATATATCTACCAATATTTGAGAATCTTCACATTTCAGTCCTTTTCCTCATGTTTACACTCGTTGAATTCCCGTAACAATCGCTGAATAGCTGTAACAGTGACAGTTTGCTGTGTAAATAGCTGTGACAAAATTCGTTGAATTTCTTTTTACGTAGTAACAGAGTTGGACAACTGTGATGTAATGATCGTGAATCGACACAATCGATTTTCACATCCTGTCTCCAAATGGGAAAGCAAATAAGAACAACATTAAAGACGAAACACAAAGCTAAACAAACAAAAAGCAAAGAGGTCAGCTCTTTCTCTTCTTTGATTGTATATAGAGGATCTTACATGAGTGGTCATTTCATATGAAATTTATGAAACGAGCCTTTGGCTCGTTTCATAAATTTAGATATGAAATGACCAAGAGTGTAAGATTCTGTTTATCATATGACCCTTTATAGTGGAGCAAATATGATTGCGTAAGTGGCCTAGAAAAGGGAGGTAGTGGTCTACGGAGTGTAACATTTGTTTTCATATATCAAAATGATCGCCTTGGTCTGTAGTTATAAAATTCAGCGTTTGCCACCTTGGCAAACCTTGCATAACTCCGCAGTGGCCAGTTAATTACGTTACCCCATTAAATTTTGAATATCAAAAATATTCATTGAAGTCAAAAGGAAGTATGCTTAAACATTATAAATGTATCAAATGTAAATATTTTTGGTAGGACTAATTAATTTACTATAATTTAAGCTACTTTGGAAACAATTTAGAACTTTTGTGCTGTTATTTTCGTGACAACATATAATGTACCCCTTGAATATTGAAAATACTAACTTAAAGCGTTGCATTTTACAAAAACTTTATGTCAAAATAGCCCAAATTGTTCATTTTTTTCTATTGTCTAACTAGCAACTTTCAATACATTCATAGCAAAACAAATTTGAGACATCTAGCTTTTATACTTTGTTAACCATGTACTGTTGAACTTGGTTACACCTATTCCCTGTTGAAGGTTAAAAAGTCATTTTTCACACAATTATTTGTACAAAAGATGGCTAATAAGCTATCTAAAACTGACAAACTTCGTCTATTACAATGAGACCATGTTAAACATGATATAAAGCAAATGTTTAAAACATATTTTTGACCTCACAACACATATTTAAACTAATGTAACGTACTTAACAAATTGTTAATGTTTGCGTAAAGCGTCTATCATTCCGGCCAGGAAAACACTTTTTTTGAAATTCTGCCTTTTAACTAATGCAACTGTGATAACTATGTGTTTTATTTATCGTTAAATTAAATTTTTTGCGTGGTGAAGTCGGCTACTCGGGCAGCAAACAGTGTTATTTACATGATATACAAAGGTGAGATTGTCCTACAATTAGAAATAAGCCTTCGTGAATTAACCTTTACATGGAACACTATTATTTTTTTCCAATAGTATCGGAATCACATTTAAAATGTCCACTATAACAAAATAACTACTCATAACATACAGTTTGGTACTCAGAAAGGTAACGTTTGTAACCATTATTTGAAAACAATCCCTGAGATTAACTGTTGCTACAGCCAAATGTGCCTCAGCCTTATTAGTTTAAGTTTGAAATATTTTCTAAAAACACATTCGACTGGTTTAAACCCAAACTATATATGATTTATCAGTCACATTTCCACGGCGGTGCATCCGTTTTGGTGTATTGGTGTTATAGTTAGTGTTGCCCACTTACCTGTAGCCTTCAAAAATGATTTGTTTTGTCTGTTCATTGGCCGTCATTCTGATGTATATAGAAACAAAAAGAAATTCGGTGAAAATTGACAATATGTGTTCCTGAGTATGTTTGATTGAGGCTAGCTTCGTGGTCATCTGCATGGAATGGGCTGGCTGTTTATTTGGCCACCCGATAGTATCATTTGAGTACATGTCTTGTTACTTTATGTTACTATTTACAGTTTGGTGTTGTGGGAGCTAGAATTGTGGCATTAGTTAAAACAATTTTATATCGGCGCCCTTTTACACTGTTTATTTTCTATAAAAGCAATATATAAAACTGTAGTTAAATTATTTTGGACCTACGGCATATATTTAAAGCAAAGGAACGTATATAACAGCTTAAAAAGTAAGAGTTATTTTACTGCACTGCACCTAGTGTAAATTGTCATGTGACTACCTTAAAACTCTTTCATGTACTTCATTTAAATGCAAATTATGTATTTTCTTGTCATTTGGGATCATCTGGACTCATTACGAGTTGACTTGAAAAAGGAATTCAGCTGAAGCTGGTGCTAGGTGGCACTGGCAGTGTTGCAACATTACAATCCTGGACATAAACTTAGTTTGTTTTATTTATTTTTATTTTTTTCATTTATTTATTTATTCATTTATTTTTTTGTGATCCATTCCTTGTTTCCAGGAAATCGTCCTTCAGAATTTAAATAATCAGTCCAAGTATTAAAGGTGACTGGATACACTATAACGTGAAATGATTCTGCAAATTTTACTTTGGTCTTTCTTTTCAATTGAAGTAAACTCCAAAAGGAAAGAATTGGCTACTGTAAGAGAAAAGTGCTTTCTTTAAGAGTAGACAATTTCTGGAAGGGTTATATCATCCACAGAAATAGGAATCATCTACGGAAACATTGCAGATTGTAGTAAAACATTGAGGTGGTCCATTAACGATGATACAGTATTATTTCCAACATATACCAGATCATGTGAAAGCAAGGAACACATACGAGAAAGAACATAGCAGACTCGGTTTAATTGATTCCTTTCAAGATCAGGCTCAGATAATACGATTATGACATATTGTTAGTATTGTAAAACCATTATCAAAATGACCTTTTAACTGAGTCAATGATAATTCACTTACTTTGATTCCTTGGTTTGGTATTTAAAAAGGTAACGTATACAACATTCAAATGTAAACGATTTGTCAGATGAAAATTGCGATTCTTTATAATATCATCTGTTTGGTATTATGCAGCAAGATGAAGCATCAAAAGTTCCTCAGTTCTTTGGACGGACCCTTTTACTAGTTTCATATTCATGCTCTGGTTACCGGCACCCAGGGTGCAGAACAAACTGCCTTTAAGTAAAACATCTAAAACAGGCATAATACTTATACAAAAATGTATTATATAGGAAAATTTTGTGGGTAAAATGTCTTAGCCCTTTCTTTGGGACTATATTTATTTAACCAATTAAATAGATGTATCAAATATTTAAGTCCCTTCAGAGATGTATGGCGATACTGCTGTTAGGTTAACCTTTGGCACTTCATTTTTGCTTTTTTAACATTTGCGTTATACCTGAGGGCGGTTACTTTCTGCACCTTCTTACTCTAGCATTAATATGTAAATTTCTTAACAGTAAAAGAGTAATCTGACAACTCGTTTACTGTTGAATGTTGTATACGTTACCTTTTTGACTACCAAACCAAGTACATGTAGTCGAAGTTAGTGAATTATCATTGACTCGAATTAAATGTCATTTTGATGATGATTTCAAAGTAAGAAGGTTACCCCCTATTAGGCACGGAGGCCAAGATAGTCATAGTTATTTCATTTCACACAATATCAATTCACCTAACAAATTTGCCGGGCCGGGTAGCGCAATCGGTAGGGCACCTGACTCGTAAGTCAGAGGTCCTGGGTTCGAATCCCGGTCTGGCCACATGCTTTCGTTTCTCCTTCCGCTGATTCAAGAAGGGCAGTTGTCAGTTACTGGCGAAAGTATGTGCACTTAGTACTGGTTAACCGCTTAGGAGGTCTAAGCCTGCCCAGGAATAGTGTGGTTAGGTTAACTGACCGTCCCGACATGACATTAGTTGTTTACCGTGGACGTTAAGCATCAAATCAACCAACCAACCTAACAAATTTGAAAATCCTGAAGGAAGATTCTCTGGAAGCAGGGAATGCGTCTGAGAAATCAAAATTAGCATCCTTGGTAAAGCTGAGTGTGTGCCCCAGCAATGTAATTTGCAACAATGGCAATGTCCCCTAGCACCAGACTCAGCTAAATTCCCTTTTTTCAAACTGACTCAGAATGAGCCTAGATTAACCCAAACATAAATTTCAATAAGATGAGGTACGATGGAACTATTCATGGTAAGCACACGGAACTTTACACTTGCTGCAGTATAATAAAATAACTCATACATTTCAACATGTTATATACGTTACTTTGATGAAAATGTATGCCTTTAGGCGAAAAATAATTAAATATTGGTTTTATATATTGCTTTTTTATAGGAAATAGTCAAAACAGAGAAAGAAGTGTAAAGGGCAGCAATCAGGAATTCAGTCCTTCTGTGAAACAATTCACTCGCAATACCAAATTGCAAATAGCAGCATAAAGTTATAAGATAAGCAGTCAGATGATACTAGCCAAATGAACATGAAGCCCATTCCATGCAGATGATCACAAAGCTAGCCTTAGCTAAACATAATTAGTCACACAAACGACTGTTTTCACCCATTTCTGTCTTTTTCTATATATGGCTATATATGGAAGAATGTTAGCAAATATGCCGATGGAAATTACCAATTTTTGGAAGATAACAGATAAGTGGACGACACAAACTATAACATCGATACACACAACTGATGCTCTGCCTTGGAGCTGTCAATAATGCGTTACTTTGGGAAGCTTAAACCGGTCAAATGAGCCTTTTAAAAATGTTTTCATGTCAGCTCAAAATGATAAAGCTTACACATATTTGGCAGTAGCAATATTTAATCTCAGTGACTGTTTTGAAATAAAGGTTATTAACGTTACCTTTCGGAGTACAAAACTGTAAGTTATGATTAGCTAGTTTGATGCCTTAGGTTTTGTTTAAAAGTCGTTTGGCTATTAAAGAAAATATAATCATATTTCATGTACAGATTAATTAACAAAGTCTTCATTTAAACAACAGGACAATCTCAGTTTTGCAAGTCATGTAAATAACACTGTTTATGGCTAAAGTAGACGATTAAACTATGCAAAACTTTCAATTTACAATAAAAATAACTATTGTCATCACATTTGTGTTGTTTAAAAGTCAGAATTTCAAAAAAAGGTATATTCATGCTGGGAATGACCTATGCTTTACTCAAACATTTAAATCTGTTAAGTACGTTACTTTGGTTAAAATATGTGTTGTAAGGTCAAAACAGTTTGTGAACTGTTGTTTCATATCATGTTAAGCATGATCTTATTGCAACAGGGCCAATTCGTCAGTTTAAAATCACTTATTAGCCATCTTTTGCACGAACAATTGTGGGAAAATGAGTTTGCAGCCACCAACAGGGAATAGGTATAATCATGTTCAACAGTACATATTTGACAAAGTATAAAAGCTAGAGGTCTCAAATTTGTTTTGTTAGAAAGGTATTTAAGAAGACAGTTAGAAAATTGAAGCAGTTTCGGCTATTTTATCACAAACTGTTTGTAACTGCAACAACCTAAGTTACAATTAAAAATTTCGAGGGGTACATATTATATTGTAACGAAAACAACAGCACATAAGTTCTGAACTGTTTTCTAAGCAGCCTTATTTATAGCATGTTAATCATTCTTGCAGAAAATATTAATATTTGATACAATTATATTGCTTAAACATATTTCTTATTGACTTCAATAAATATGTTTAATCTTTAAAATATAACGAGGTAACGTAAATAACTGGCCACTGCAGAGTTATGCAAGGTTTGCCAATGTGGCAAACGCTGAATTTGATAACTAGAGACCCAGGCGATCATTTTGGTATACAAAAACAAATGTTACACTCCGTAGACCACCCCCTTGAAAGATAGCCCAACATATTTGCTCCACTATTAAAGTGGGGTTTTAACGCCTTCAAATTGAACATTATTTCAATAAGAAAACGCAATGTTGACATATACATTGCCATTGACGTTACGTGTACGCGCCAAAGTGTTATTACACGTGCGGTCATACGATTTTATGACACGACGTTATCCACTGAATAACAGCGACGTCATATGATAAATATATATACACACGTGGGTTATAAAGCAACTTTGTAATATGACAAACCAAAACACAGCACAACGTTACATAACTAACCATACCTTTTTTGGACACTCACATCGCACAGGTTGATGAAAGGGCGTAGGACAATTGGAAGAGAGATAGAAAGAGGGGACGCGTCCCGCACACAATGGAATGTCGATCCATCGTCGTATGCCTCTCGGGGAGTGGGGATGATAATATTTATTACAGACAGAGAAAATGATCCCGGGCCGGAATATTTGTTGAAGTTTGTTAAATCTTAAATTTAATCATATAAGAAATATTTGTTTCATACAAGGATGACAGTTACAGCTATGCCAGATTTTTTATTATTAGTGTTAGTAATAATTCTGAATTGACAAAATGCTGTTGAGTAGCACATTTCCTCTTTCATTTTTAAACTTTTGTTCTCAATTTATCTTAATAGATTGACGTTACTAGCGGAGGATGAAGTTTATATAGTCAGTTCAGCACCTCTGCTGTCAGCGCGATGATTTTGATTGTATATTATAGCGACATTTATTTCTTTATGACATACCTTCAAAGAATAAGGTACAAAGTGGAGGGCCTCTGTGACGTGTCTCGAATATAGTCTAGTTTTTCGCGATTATGCATGGATGTATGTATGTCCGTCCGCCCGCCCGCCCACCTACCTATATACATGTACCTATCTAATATCTGATATGCGGGACTTTGGTAAAACACGGTCTCGGCCGGCTACACTTTGACAAAACAGGGATCACCGCAACCATCACTGCAACCAATACTGGAAGAGTTATGTTTATGCTTGTATATGTACGGTTTGAAGGACACAAGTGACACATCAATTACACTTTTGCCTTGCAATGGTTTTAACGCACATGGAAAGTCGTTTAGAAACCATTGCAATGTTAGACGCTGCCTCTATATAACAAAATGTCGAAGACGTACACATTATTTTGTGTGACCCATACTGTCTCAATTCGTCTCTCCTTTGACCACACACATATAGGTTGCTAAATTCACAAAGGTATGCCGTCTAGTTGTATTACGTGCATACCAACAAAACACTATAGCCTCAGGGTCGACATTCGTTTTCCAAAATATTGTAAAATTTATTTTATTAGTTATCTGTCGTTTCATCATGGCACTTTCGCAGAGTAATAAACCATTGCCATTTATGAATGCGTTTGACCTTTTGACAGAATACAAACAAATATCAAATTATAAATATTCATTTACAAATAAAAATCATTTAATCGCCCCATATATGTGTCAGTTTCCTTCCTTAAGCTGACACTGAATTTTATTTCCCAAATATACTAGTAATGCTCAGTGTTGAGGTCTTTATTTCATATATCCTATTATGATAATGGGCACATGAAAAATATGAGTGGAAAAATTCCGTTGGGACCGATTGGATTAATATTTTATCTTTTATTTGGATATGTGACTTTAGTGCAAGCAAATGGAAAAGGAATAAACACAGTTAATAAAGAAGATATTGATACTTTACTTCACAGATTACATAGTTTCCCTGGCCATTTAAAATGGAACCTTTTTCATCCGATTCAAAGTCGTCCGAGCAAAGAGTTCCCAACGGATATGAACTTTTCAAAATATACACGTTTACGCAAGGAATCATTTTCACACGAAACTCAGCATGGCAGACTCATGTCAGCCGAACCTTTCATACTGGATCATAAACAAATCAACGACGTAGGGAATGCAGATATTTCTCAGGACGCACAAATCAAAGTGCCGACAAACCTGTTAATAGCTCTCCTGGAAATACTGGCCGAAAGGAAGCAACGACAAAAGTTGGTTTCTGAAACCAGCCAACATGGCACTTTGACGGATATAATTAAACCTTTGAATGGTGATTTACCGTTGTCTGGTCAGTCCAAGTTAAACATGGCTGGACATCCAAAGAACGATTTACGAAACGATTATTGGATACAAAATGAAATGAAAGCATCAGGTCATAATGAGCTGTTCAGTGAAAGCCAACTAAAAATTCCCACGCATGTGTTAATAGCAGAAATTGAAAAACTTCTAAAAACCAAGCAGAAAGGAGATGATACAACTCGAGAACTCAGTGAGAATTCTAAAACTAAAGAAAGACTACATATATCAGTCCCGAGTCAGCCAAGATCTGTTAGACGAATGGAGCCGATAATTCTAAAGCCAGTGGAAATTGGGCATAATGCTCCTTTCGAGAGCACAATTACGAATCCTACTTATAAGCTAAATTTGTCACGACCAGTTTTAAAAGAATCTAAAAGCATATTAAACAGAAAAGTTAGCCTTTCTCCAGTTAAACCAAATCTCTCCAGTAAAAATCAAAACAGAAATACATTGAAAGATCATCGAAAAGCTTCCCCTGCAGAGCAAACACGAGAATTGTCGACTAAAGTGCAGCTAGACGCATCTGTGCGAGGTGACTTGACGATTCAAGGACAAATAGAAGTGCCTACCAAGTTACTTTTAAACACAAAAAATACATATAATCCAGTTTCGCAAAACAATGTCGGTAACTTGCATGTACATGATAACAGATTCCATACAACTGGAAACAAACAAAGGGACAACACTATACCCATTCAACCGAATAATGAGGATCAAAGGCGAATCAATAAATCACATAAAAATCAGTTTGACTTATCAGGAGCCGTTGACGTAACTGTTGAGGGTCAAATAGAAGTTCCTAAACATGTATTGGATATATCGAAGAAATCATTACATGATTTAGCCGGTCAAACAATGGATAAACAAACTGATATAAGCAACAACCGGAATACAGCTTCTGAGGTACGGGAACAATTGCTTCAACACATACAAGAAAAGGGATCAAATGAGATTCATCTGGATTCCACCGACAGTTATAGCAATACAGCTAAAGGCCAAGTTGAAATTCAGTCATTATCACCGGGTGCGTCTCTGAGAACAATATATAGCGCGCCAGGTTTGGGCAAAATATACAATGCACCATCTGGAGCATTGAATATTAGCCATTCAAAACAGTTTGGCGTTGATAGTTTGATTCAAAGTCCCAGTACAGAGAAACAAATTTCAAATAAGGTAAATATAGATTCGACAGGTAGAGGTGAATTTATTCTTGAAGGCCAAATTGAAGTTCCGACTCATTTATTACGAAATGCGCATGATAAACTTTTTGTTGCTCTTGGACGTGCAAAAAAGGAGCCTTTGCCTTCAAAACGATTGCCTATACAAAGACAGAAACAGAATGCTTTTAATAATCCAGAAATAGTCATACCCAAGTATTTAGTAGGTCGTTCGAATCCCGAGCTGTATCGGAAATCACAGTTGTTCGAGCAAAATCAAGAATATAAGGTTGGAAGGGCACAGCACAGACCTGGGTATAACCACCGAGGCATTTCTAGCCAAACAAACCTAGATTTATCAGGTACGACAGATGTTGCTATCGAAGGCCAAGTGGAAGTCCCATCACAGTTTCTTGAATCACCTGAGAGCACATTTACGTCATTTAAACAGCCAAACAATTTGCATAATGGATTCGGTGACACTATCCGTGCAAACACAAAGAGCAATACTGGTTTTAACAAATCTTTAGGTCCAGGTCGGATTGACAATGTACGACAGAGGCAGCTTGATGCAACTGGAGGCCCAGATATTAGAACAGACGGTGAAATAAAAGGTCTATCTCGCTCTGTGCACTTGGCACACATTAATAAAAATATTGTTGCGAAAAAGAGGAAATTACCAGCTTTTGCAGGAAATGGACATACTGTTCTCCCAAAACACGAAGATTTATTAGGAAAAACGCATCTAGACGCTTCTGGTGGTAGAAATTTTGTGGCTGAAGGACAAATAGAAATTCCAAGCAATTTATTGCACAATTCTCGAGGAAAACTCGATTCAATTTTAAGCAAAACAAGACAGAAGCAACCGTGGGTAAATTCTGGCAAACTAAAGGAAAATGTAAATAATGAGAGCCTGTTACAAAATTCGAACCAGTATTATCTAGATGCAGCTGGCAATGCAGATGTCACTATCGAGGGACAAGTAGAAATTCCAAATCGTTTGGTCGAAACTCCTGGAAGCAGACTAAAGGATCAAAGGCAGCGATCAAATATGCCTGATGTACAGGGTGATACTATAGTTCCAAGAATACAAAGTATCAAAAGTCTTGACAAATCACTGCATCAAGGCCAGACTGACATTGTACGACAAATGCAACTAGACTCTCAAGGTAGCGCAGATGTCACACTAGAAAGTCAAATACAAATTCCATCTCGCTTTACACACATGGAAAATACAAACAAACGCAATATTGCTAAAAACAATGTATTACAAGGTGTTTCAGGAAATAGAAGGCCATTCAATCAAGGTAATGAAAATATCGTGAGACAAACGCAACTTGACGCTTCTGGTACTGGAGATCTTGTGATTGAAGGACAAATAGAATTTCCGAGCAGCTTATTATCTGATAATAAAGGAAATAGAATTCTATCTTTAGGAAATAGAGATCAAAACCATTATTCAAGAAAATCTGTTGAACCGAGGCAAAATATAAATGGTAATATCCAAATACAAGACTCAAATAAATTGCATCTTCATGCGTCAGGGATGGGAGATTTCACTATTGAAGGTCAAATAGAAATACCAACTAGTAATTTAAAAAATAGTGATTCTACCAAGCTACCTAGAAATCAGCTGTTCAATGTACACAACCGTGAATACAGAGATAAATATGGACATACATTCAGACGATTTCCAGTCAGTAAGTATTATTTAACTTTATATGTTTATATTTTCCGGATATGAATAGTGCTATATGTAAATGCAGTCAACTCTCGATATCTCGAAGTCAACTTACAGCCCAAAATGCTGATATCTCAAAGTAAATTTTCTGGTACCAGAAAATTTACTTTGAGATATCAGTAGTAGTTGAAATGTAAAGAAAAATAGGAAATACATTCTTTGATATAGGAAGATATTTTGAGATATCGATGCTCGAGATATCGGGAGTTGATTATACTATTTACTCTTGTTCATTTGTCTGCGCACTGTCACCAATTTTCTTTTGTTCGCTTATACGCAGGGTATTAACCAGTCCGACAATTTTCGCTTCCTGCCGAGACTGTCCGTCATACTTGACTTCCGCCGAGACTGTCCGCGATCTCTTGTTTCCTGCAGGGACTATTGTCCTCGAAAAATGGCTTCCTGTCGAGACTGTCCGCGTGACTCTGCTTCCTGCCGAGAGCCTCTGCATGCAGTAGAATCTCGCGGACAGTCTCAGCAGGAAGCCATTTATCCTGTACAAAAGTCTCAGCGGGAAGCAAGAGATCGCGCTAAGTATCGTCGGAAGCCAAATATGACGGACAGTCTCTGCAGAAAGCGAAAACTGGCGGACTGGTTTATATACTCGTATCCGAGTAGATCTCGTCAGCTAGTAGTTCTCGTCATTCTGCTTAAAACGAGTTTTTCGCGTATTTTTTCTTCACTTCAACTGCCTTAATTCTAAGTTTATGATACATTTGGTCAAACTAGTGCAAAAACTCATCAAGATATTGAGCTGTGTATATATAAATGCCGTTTTTTCTCTTTTGGATTCGCAAAGTCGCGTGATTTACGTCAGGGGCATAAACGTGAGCACGTTCAAGCCACGTGCTGACCTCTCTTAATTGGGTCAGGTTTTCCAATATTGTGTCTACTTTGCAAACAAATTCCGAATGTAAGTCAACTTTGCAGGAAAAACACAAAAATATTAAAATAACAAACCTGACCCAGTCATCATTTATCGTTTTCAGCAGCCTCGTGAACAAGACAAATTCTTCGTCTCAATTTTGTGTTTGTTTTCGTCTGCTGTGACCTCATTAAAAAAATTAGCGCATTCGGCATACGAACAGACTTTGTTACATGAATAAGATGTCAAAAATCATCATATAGGAACAACAGCAAAATGGGTTTTATATTTAATTTAAAATCGAGCTCAAAAGCAACATGACGAGAACTGCTTCTGGACGTGACGTTGTCTGTGCGTGATAGCATATCAAATAATGATCGCTCCCTGAGGTTCTTTTCTATAAATAAATTCATGACGTGTGTGTCGAAACCAGAGTTATTAGGTACGCAATACATACATGTAACTACCGCAAACTGAAAGAAAACCTGCTTGTTTGGGAGAAAACAGGAAATTGTTAGTAAAAAATGACGAGAACTACTCGGATACGAGTAGGTTCCGTGGTTGAGTTCTAGAACAAGTTAATGGAGTAAAAAAGAATTTATTCACATCGAGTTATGTACATGTAAGCCCTTCACAACAAAGCTGTTTTGTTAGAAAATACTTGTCATGAAATGCTTGCATAAATCTCCGTGAGTCACCAAAAAACCCTCAAAACTAGAAAAACTCCATTCCAAAAGAAATTTGGTAACTAAGTAAAGTTAATTTGGTCTCTTCAGCAGAGTGAAATTCTTAAAAGATTTAGTTAAACTGCCAAATGTTCAGAACTGTCTCGGTTTCCTTCATCACTGAACTATGCAATCTTCCGATTTAACAATAAATGTTATCATAATAAAACGGTCCTTTCAGCAGCATTTCAGTCATATTGAGTCGATGGTAGATGGAAGTGCAAGGCTGTATGCAGCGGAATCTTATTTACGGTTTGAAAGGATTCTGTCGTATCGAGCGGGATTGGATCTAGGACCGCTAGCTTTTTCAAGCCAGCACTAAACAGTTGAGCTACAGTGCTCCTTGATTGATATGAGCCTGTGCTAATGGCACATATTGTACGCTACCGTTTCTTCTGTCATGTCTCTGACAAGTATAAACATTGTAATAAAATCTCATAAATAATTATCCTTACTTTCATTTTCAGCGGAGTTAATAAAATGTCATACTGATCCGAAGCGCGGTGGATTGTCATGTGAATTAAACGAACTCAGACAACATTGCAAGGGTAAGCCAAAGATGTCCTCATTTGTAAAATAACTAAAATATCACTAAAATCATCGGTATTAAAGAAAACCGCAGAAGTCCGACATTCACTATGTAACAATTATAACACTGTATTTATAGAATGCGATATTAATAAGCTTAGTCTCTGGGGCCGTATTCATAAAGCCACTTAAGTCGTTGCTATGCAGTTGCTAAGGCTAAATATCTATAAAGGAGATTCCTTACAACTATGAAATTTGGTCTGGAAGAACAGTCTTTGAAAGACTGTTCCTCCAGAGCAAATTTCATAGTTGTAGGGAATCTCCTTCAAAGAAATTTGGCCTTAGCAACAGCATAGCAACAACTTAAGTCGTTTTATGAATACGGCCCCAGCTCTTACGTATAAACAGAAGGATACTCATGACACTTATAAGCAGGCTTAACCGCGAACAAACATCCATCTATCCTTGCAAAGTACAACAAGCTCAATAACTCAGCAGCCACTGTTGAGTTATTTAAATACATGAACCTGAGCAACAGGTATTTGATTATCCCCGCATGGATAACCATATTGGAATAGCAAATGAGCGGGACACGAGTAAACCAACAAAGTGGTTGTGCGCCCAGCGCAGACTCAGATCAGCCTTGGCATCCGCCGAGTCTCATCAGAGTCTTCGTTGTCCTTCAAGGAGGTGTATTAGGCCCTTAGCTACATGTACCTTATAAGCGCTTAGTGAAGACTCTGATCAGACTGGGCGGATGTACAGGCTGACCTGAATCTGCGCTGGGCGCACAATTACTTTGTTGGTTTTCTCGTATCTCGTCTCAATTTAATGTGTACCCGAGTCTTCTTTTCTGTTCATGTTTGTTATGTTTGGCCCGCTATTTTAGGGTACGGTGCTCTTCTTTAAGAGTCTCGCTATTTACTTTTCAGCGCATCCAGTTTTCGTGTACGCTCTGCTAAGGCATGACCTTTAAAGCTTCCGCGATAACTTTAACTCACCTAGTGCAAGCAATCACCAGCAGCTATGTAATGTTGTGCGTTTAACAGATTATACTTTAAACAACTGGACCCTGTACTAATGGGCAAATATCTTTAAAGCTTGCTTTTTTCGAGACTGCGGAACTGACACTATGTTATTTTATTTCAGAAAAATGGAATTTTCCTAATCCATGTACAATAGACGGCCTGATATCACAGACAAGGAAATACAGACATCCTCGAGATAAAACCAAATTTCTGTCCTGCACGGAAACTGGTAAATTCTACATTGTGCAGTGTCCACAGCATGAGGTAATTATATATCAAAAGACGCTTTGTAGAGTAATTACTCTGGTCAAAGAATTTTTTTCGCCGATGCGAAATTAAGGTGTAGACCCGATAGTCCTTTATGTGCTGCTCTTGCACACATGACCTGCTGAGACTGTTTCTGATTTAGTTGAATACTTGACTAGTGCTCTATCCTTATACAATAATAATCTAATTCAGCCATTATTATTATTTAATGTACTCGCTTCTATGTCATAATATCACCTACTTTTTGTGAGCAGTATATATATACGCTGTTACTTTAAATATTATAAGCAGTGTATTACATGTATAAATCGGAAAAAAATGCAAAAGTTTTTTTTGCAGTAGACCACTCGAACGCAAAGTTTTCACACAAATTAAGGTACTTATCTCCTTGCTTGTCCGCAAATTTTACAAAGGGAGTTAAATTTGTCACTGTCTCTTTATTTTCTTGGATAACAAAACCCTTTTTGGGTTCCACGCATAAAGGGAAGAATTTGCCTCTAATTAGTTAAATAAACTCTTTCCTCTAGAAGTAGACCTTTGTCTAAATTCCTTGTGAAGCTTCGATCAAGTTCTTACCTGTTTACTATCGTATTGGTAGAATTACACGCATATATGTACGTTTTATGTAATTATGTAATCCTCGAAAATTACGTTATTCAAACAATTTATTAGAACTAACGTATTTCTTCAATTGTAAGTCGTTTATTTTCTCTATAAAACAGTCCCACAAATCTACGGGTCTAGGTTATATGGATTGTTTTAGAGGGAAAATCCCTCATCTCATATCAAAATTTCATGTCTTAGACTCATTTAAATGTTTTTGGTAATCTAGACAGGGAAATCTCCGTTTTACAGACAAATAAATACCGTAATATAGACCAAGCTGTTCTGATATATCTCTTTCTCTTTTTCAGGTGTTTCATACGGGCTGTGGAGTTTGTGCAGAGGAAAGATATAATCATATATTTGAGTGTCACAAACTACCAAATACTATCCAGGGCTCATTGACTGGAATAATTTGAAACACCAGATTATGATGATTATGTCTTCGTCTTTGGAATACTTATTTGGTGATGGTTCTTTCAAGTACCACGCACTTTCGATTAAACAACAACAAGAACAATAATAATAATAATCATGAGAATAATAATAGAAAATAGACACCAGGCATTTCACGATTCATGAGAATTATTTTTCAATAATTCAGCAGCGACACGGAAAATCCAACAAAATGGCATGTGCACCCAGTGAAGACTCAGATCGGTCTGGGCATCTGAGTCTGCGCTGGACGCATAACTATTTTGTTGGTTTTCTTGTGTCGCGGTTCATATGATCCTCTTAATCCGATGATCGGACAAGGACGGATTTATGAATGTGTGTTCTCGAAACGGACTTGGTTGGGTCTTCTAAACACGATATAGTTATTTGTTTGAGACAATCTGAATGTAACATGTATATAAAAAGAGTTTCAGTTTGTAATGTCATTGACATTGTTTTGCTATGCTCCTGAACCAATGCGTCATATCTTTTGCCATAGCAAACACAAGTTTATACATGTATTGATGTCTAAGTGACTTCATCGAGACGTCATTCTGTCAAGGTCCTATTATAACAGTTGTCATTCCATAGTTGGAATGGTAACAGATCTATCACGTCATCTCACTGATAATTCGAGAAGCGCGTGGCATACATTGTATGCCATGCTCCTCCCGAATTATAAGTGAGATGCTACCTGAAATTCATACAATGGAAAAGTGTGATTTCTAAAACCTATTAATCATTCTCAAATAATTCAATTCTCTGTTACCAATGGAAATATTTTTCATAGCACTTTGAAGCGGAAAAAGAAGAAACAAAACAGAAAATACCGCACAACAGATACTTATAGATGTTGAAAGAGTGCTGTCTGTTCTATTTTTTTGTTGTACTAAAACTGGAACAGGGAGTACTATTACTCATACTGTTGACCGGTTATCAAGCGTAATAATTAAGCATACTTTATAAATGGTTGTATATTGTCATCAAATGATAAAATGACCTTGTGTTTTAATTAATTTCATAAATTTCAAACATAATGCTTTTATAATCTAGTTCAGACAGTTCGTATATACTTTACTCTTTGTGGTTGCATAAACTGTCACACTAAATTGTCAGTCTGACCACGCAACCATTTCACTTTATACTTATCTATAAAAGAAATGTATTTTTTTTTCAAATATTCTAATACAAATCTAATAGGGTAAGGTCGGGTAACTTCGGACAGCGAGAAAATTCGGACATGCCATTGCAAACAGTGAAAATCCAGATGAGACAGCTCAGCATGAGCCGTCTAATTAGGATAAATTAGAGCCGTCTAACCCAGGAAGTCCCAAAACTGACTCCCTTTGTAACAATGACAGTAAACAGAGTTGTATCCACACACTTTACGCTGTTTTACGTTGCATTGACGCTTTTTCAGGATTGTGTGCATATAACGCGACGTTTCTATTTTTGGCAAGTGTATGCGAGGCGACGGAGTTTCACGTAGCCTGATCATAATCATATCTGCTCGCACCAATATTCATTTGTAGCGAACAGTGAAGACTCCAGTCAGATAGCATTCTGGGGACCGTTTTTCATGATACTGCTGATGCGCAGTTATAAATGAATTTTATGGCTAAAATATTTTACTTTGCGGGAAAAAAGTTTAAATCCAGTTTGTATTTGAATATGTAATTCTTGAACACGGTTGCAGAAATAATTGTCGTATTGTTCATGACCTTTGATGGTAAAGCATAGGCGCTTGAAGTTCTGTACTCAAAAATGTCAAAACCCGCAATAAACATTTTACCCCGCCCATTATGATAAAAGCCATGTAATGGTAATGGCCATATTATAGGTCAGTAATTATGTTCTTTTTTGGACGTTTTTGACAGAACTTCAAGCGCCTGTGGGTAAAGTAAGGTTAAATTTAAATGATAAAGTTTCTCATAAAACACAAGAAGTTGAATGATTTCTGCCAGGTCCTTAAGCAGTTCAAATGTCCATATGAGTCATTTACGTTTGGCGCCATTTGTCACAGGCTCCTAAAAATCTAGCCCCCTGCCAAGGATTGAACCGAGGGTCCTGTGATCAACATGTAGCACTCCACTGTGTCGCTATAGAAACCGGCTTGTAACGCAAGGCATTACAAATGTTTATAGTCGAAGAACATCGTTTTGGTCGGACATTCAAACGGCCAAACGACAGCCGTTTTGAAAACCATAAACGTATCAGCCAGTGTTATGATCTTCTTACTGCATCTCCTCAGACACCACTGACTTGATTATCTTGAATCATACCACAGGCGCTTGAAGTTCTATGTGGCTTTTATCATAATGGGTGGGGTAATATGTTTATTGCGGGTTTTGACATTTTTGAGTACAGAACTTCAAGCGCCTATGATCATACCAGATACCTTCCTCTTGGGATCCTGCTGGTATAAGTCTAGACGAAATTCGTTTGCGTCGGCTGAGTGTTATGGTCGCGAAGGTACCTTGTGTCTTGTTCAAACAAGTATGCAGTATACAGTCATGATTAGCTATGTGAAAAACGTCTTCAGTATTTCAACTTAGTTTATTATCTTTATAGAGTTTCTGGAAAACTTCTCTATTCTTAGACTCACTTTTCAATTCTCTTTCATGTGGCGCTTTTCGATTTGCTCGATGAGTCTTAGATTTTGGGAAAAATGGGTTTTTGATAAGAAAAAAATGCACATTTTTTGTAAAAAGACTGACAAAGCATATAATTCCTAAAAGTTAATACCCCCAGCGATGCTGTAGTTATCACCCTAGTTGTTGCAGACACCCTTAATATAGACTTATTTTTCCCCTTATTATGAATTCTGTTGCATTTTCCCTGCTTTCGACTGGCATATTTTGCTCTGATGCTGCTCTATGCAACACATACAAAAACTCTCAGATACCTTAATTCAGCTAAAATTCTAAATGTAAATCAGTTTGAAATATGAGCCGCGACACGACAAAACCAACAATGTGGTTGTGCGCCCAGCGCAGACTCAGATAAGCCTGGGCATTCGCCCAGTCTGATCAGAGTCTCCCCTGTCCGCATGAAGATAGCTTAGTACCATAGCTACCCTTTAAGTTCTAAGCAAAGAGTCTGATCAGACTGGGTGGATGCCCAGGCTGATCTGAGTCTGCGCTGAGCGCACAACCACATTGTTGGTTTTGTCGTGTCGCGGCTCATATATCTAAAGCGTATGCAACAAAAGAAGTGATATTAACATAAAAATATTTTGATTTTTTCAGCTCCCAAATTTTTGGACGGAATAAAAGTTGGCCATGTGACGAGTCCTGAAATAACAGAAGCCTCGGGTCTATGTGCCAGCCGACGTCACAAACATGTCCTGTACACACACAATGACTCCGGTGACACGCACCGCATTTTCGCCATCGACGGCAGAACAGGTACATACTACTCAGCTCAACAGGTTTAGGAATTATATAGTCATATATATGTTCTGCGCAAAGTAGGAATCGGTACAATTCCGGAATTGTCCTGCGCAAAGTAGGAATTCTCACTTTGTTGCGCAAAGTGGGAATTCTTACCTTGCGCAATACAATTCCGGAATTGTCTCTGCGCAAAGTGAGAATCGGGACAAAGTGAGAATAATTAGATGTTAGTGCGTTTAACAAATATATGTTTACATTTACTTGGTTGATACGGCCATTTAACCATACCTATAAATTTCTGAGTTTGAAAAAAATCGTAATTTTGACAAAGTAATATTTTCCTCTTCAAAAGGCACATCTACATATTTCTGCAACATATGTACAAGTTTCAAATCAACTGCTCAAACACTGGAAAAAATTATCAGAATTTGAAATCATATATCATTCCCGAAAACTGCTAAGTTTAATAAGGCCGTAATTTTGTCAAAAATACAGATTCCTCATTTCAAAACCATTACCCTGTTACTTCCAGTTTGCCCAGAAATATTTACCTGTTCGATTTAAACCACCAAATCCCTTGCGCAATTCTAGAATTGTACGGTATAATTCCGGAATTGTAACACAAAGTGAGAATTCTTACTTTGCGCAGGACAATTCCGGAATTGTACCGATTCTTACTTTGCGCAGAACATATACATGTAGGAAGTCTCTATATTTAAAGTTTGTCTATAAATTTGTCGCTATTTTAGTCTCAGGTGTGTGAAAGTATGGATACGTTCTGCTTAGCCATCTGTGGAACATCGTTTTGATACTAGAAACAACAACAACAACGTTTGAAAATATACAGAGTAGATCATATGGAAAGTGATTGAGATATATACTGCCTTGCTAACTTACGGAAAAAAAATATTTACATGCCAGACCTGAAATGGTCCAAACTGATTATTAGCCATTGGTTTAGGGCATAATTTTGCAGTAGAATATATTTAAAATAATGATAAAAATAACATCGGGATGAATCGTGGACCGCGATCGAAATCGTGTGATTGGTTCAAATAAAACTGATTGACTTAACAACACAAGACCTAATATCAACTTTCTTATTGGCTCACGATTTTGCAAGTATGAACAAACGCTTCGAAGTGATCGTTTTAATTCATAATTATCTTAAACCAAAACATATTTTATGAACTGTCGCTCAAAATTTTGATATGATAATATAATGTCTTACGAAATTAAAAAAAATGAATAAGTAAACATTTCGTTTGGAAATATAGCGATGTTTAGGGAGTAGACATAAATAGAAAACGGACTTTGATGTCTGACTTGAGGATGATTGATTTTTGTACCTGTTACGAGATGGCTCCGAGTCTGTAGTATACGTTACAAAATTTAAGAGTCACTAGTTTTCATCCTCGACCTTGGGAAACGGTCCGGCTTAAAGTCATTTTAAGTTAAGAAAATAATTACTTTTAATAGCAACTTTGAGGCTATTTTAAATGTCAGAAGAGTGACTTTTCTGTTTTCTATACTCAATATTTAAGAGTTACAGAATTTGAATTGTTTTAAATCTGTTTAAATGATAAAAATTCAGTTGACAATGCATTTTCGTAATAGTTCCAATCTGCATGGACTCATTAGCTTAAATAATTCCAAAGTCTGACCGACTAGGAGGCCGTAAGGACCAAAAAGAAAACAACCTTTCAGGCCACTTTGAAGTCACAAATACAGTTTCAATGTAATTTCTACAACACATTAAAACACTCATGGCAGTTTGAGAAATGGCTTAATACTAATGAGGACATTGACTTTGAAAGACAATCAACCGAATTTCAAAGACAAAATGAATATAGCCGATTCTAACACAGTGCGCTTATAGAAGCAATGGACAGTTTCCTTGTTTTATTCTGCAACAATTCACTGTTTCGTAGCGCGCGAGTCTAATTGCTGATGTCACTGGCAATACTGACGTAATTTTGTGACGTTTTGAGACTTTAGGCGGTGTAACGTCACTGTTTCTGTCTAAAATCGCCATTAAAACGTACATTTTTCGATGATACAGTTAAGAATATTGACAGGAGCATCAACGCGCTTGCAGGAAGGTTGGGATAATTTGAATGAAAAAAGAACACATTTTTCGGCGTTTTTGAGTGTTAGAATCGAAATACATCAGCTCTAGCATAGAATTGTTGAGTAATAATTCACTGTTTCTCGGTCAGTTGTAAGTAGATATATCACTTGCGCTCCGCGGTCGTGATATGATCTACTTTACAACTGACCTCCAAACAGTGAATTATTACTCAACAATTCACCGCCAGAGCTGATCTATTTCTTAAACACACAAAGAAAGTATGGCATCTCAAAAATCTCTTTTGTTTAATTCAAAGGAGATAATTTGAAAGTTTTGAATCTTTAAATTTTACTGAGTGGCTAGTGACAGACTAACCAGTTTTCATTGAATTTGCTAGTGACAGACGTCTGTATATAGCTGAAATTCGATTAATTATACCCCCGCTTTGAAAAAGTGGGGGGTATACTGGTTTACATCTGTCCGTAGTTCCGTCCGTCCTTCCGTCCTTCCGTAATTCCGTAACACTTTTTCGTCAAAGATATCTGAAGAACCATATAAGGTAGAAACTTTATATTTGGTATACAGGATGACACCGACAAGTTGTATCGTAGGATTGAGAATGGGTCCTCTCCTGCTTGTTCTTCCCTCTATTTGTTCACGTTTCTTTCTCTCCATTTATTTTCGTCAAAGATATCTCCGCAACGATATAAGATAGAAAGTTAATATATGGTATACAGGTTAACAATAACAAGTTGTATCGTGGGATAGAGAACCGGTCTTCTCCTATTTGTTATTCCCCGTATTTGTTCACTTTTCTTTCTCTCCATGCAGTCAGTACTGTAATTTTTCATAAAAGATTTCTCAGCAACTGTTCCAGTTGGAAGGTTTATATTTGTTATATGAGTTGAGAATGACTTGTTGTATTGTGGGATTTAGAATGGGCTTTCTCCTGCTTGTTATTCCCTGTATTTGTTCACTTTTCTTTCTCTCCACGCATTCAGAACTGTAATTTTTCGTAAAAGATTTCTCAGCAAGAATCTTTATATTTGTTATATGAGTTGACGATGACTTATTGTATTGTGAGATTTAGAATGAGCTTTCTCCTGCTTGTTCTTCCCTGTATTTGTTCACTTTTCTTTCTCTCCACTTATTTTCGTCAAAGATATTTCCGCAGCTGTATAAGATAGAAGGTTAATATTTGGTATTCAGATTAGCAACTACATGTTGTATTGTGGGATAGAGAATCAACCTTCTCCTATTTGTTCTTTCTGGTATTTGTTCACTTTTCTTTTTCTCCATACATTCAGTACTGTGATTTTTCGTAAAAGATTTCTCAGCAACTGTTCAAGATGGACGGTTTATATTTATTATATAAGTTGACAATGACTTGTTGTATTGTGGGATTGAGAATGGGCCTTCTCCTCTTTGTTTTTCCCTGTATTTGTTATTTTCTGTCTCTCTCCACACTTTTTTGTCAAAGGTATCTCAGCAGTATTATAAGGTAGTAAGTTCAATTTGGCTTACAGGTTGATTACAACAAGTTATATCATGGGTTTGAGAATGGGCCTCCTTGTCTTTGTTTTTCTCTATCTTTGTTCCTTTTTCTTTCCCTCCAAACTTTTTTGTCAAAGATATCTCCGCAACAGTATAAGATAGAATGTTGATATTTGGTATACAAGTTGAGAATGACAAGTTGTATCATAGGAAAGAGAACAGGCCTTCTCCTGTTTGTTCTTCCCTATATGTGTTCACTTTTCTTTCTCATGTTTGTTCTTCCCTATATGTGTTCACTTTTCTTTCTCTCCATGCATTCAGTACTGTTATTTTTTGTGAAAGATTTCTCAGCAACTGTGCAGGATCAGTTGGTAAATGACTTGTCAGTGACTTCTGACACATTTCAGAGCAGAGTTCTCTGCAGCTGTTCAGCATAGACTGCTTATAAATGTTAGATTTGTTTTCTTTCATGTTTTGTTTTCTCCATACAGGCCATAGACATTGGAAGCGCTACAGCGGGGGTATAGTCAGATTTTCTGACAGTTCTAGTTTGCTAGTGACAGATGCATTTTGCTAGCTGGTTTCAAATTCAAGCAAAGGTATAATGCCAAACTTTTCCCATCACTTATGGGTGTAGTTTCTTTACGCATATATTTGTTTCTGTCGAAGTCAAATGACGCTAGGAAATCCGGAGAATATATACATTTTTATTATAAATGGGATGGGTTTGCATAGTCTGTTACCCATGAATGCTAAAGCGAAATCTTACTTCAGGTTTTCAAAACAATCCATTCGTTTCTGATTTTAAAATATAAATCTTGATTATTTTCATGACAGAAAAAGACAGCCCTGCCCTGCGGTATTTGGTAGTCCGCAAAAATACTTTATCATGTTTTACAATGTAAAGAATTCCCGTAGATATACGGTAGAATAACTTGCAACAAGCTGCCATTCCATTTCCCGTTATTTTTTTATGTGCGTCTACATGCAGAGCATTGTTGGAAATCACGATACGGATACTGGCCGCACTCGTAAGTACCCTTATATAGTCTTGAAGAGGTAGACAAAAAACAAAACAATAACTGTGTCCCATTTTATCCTAATCTGCGTGATGATTAATGCAATTTTAATGGGCGCCGTAAAAATACATGTACATAATTGTAAAAGAACTGTCAGCAGATTACCAGTTATTCTACCGTAAAAATTACGGATTTTTACAGTGTATCGACTGTCCTTCAACCGACTTTCCATACATTGTTTTACGGTCTTTTCAACGGAGTTTCAGTTTCAGACCAATGATGATGTCACAGTTGTTGAAATAATCCAGAGGCTAAAGAAAAGTCACGACTAGATCAGCCTTCAACCTGACATTTCTGGGCCCATGAGCGCTGACCGGTTGGCCAGCTTGAACGAACTATTAACCTAGGTGGCTCATGATAATAATCATAACTTGTCTAAAAACATTCAAACTTAAATATTTGCTATTTATAAAGACGTCTGCCACAAGCAAATTTAGCGATAACTAGTGACAGACGACTGGCAGTAGCAAATAGTATGAATATTGGCGAGTTACTAGCTTCTTTATAAATTTTATTTTTAGGGTATGATTACAATCAACTCAGCGTTTAAAGTGTTTTTTTTTTTTTAATGTGTACTGGAACTAATGTTTATACTGTACGGTACATGTATTTCTGTGCATGCGCAAATCAAAGGTATGGTTTGAAAATAGGAATATGTCAGATAATGCAGGGCTAGGGAGATTTCAACTAAGAATTTTCCATCCATGATTAAAGTTATCAGACGTCCGTTCAACCGGAAATAACCCACAATTACATTAAACCCTTTCTAGTTTGCTGGATTTATGATAGAAACTCTCGAGGAATTTTATTATATATATTTTTTATATTTTTGTTCAGTATATTTAGCGTCAAAATCACATTATCCTGGTTTTCTTGGACCACTTTGAAACCTCTAAAATATTTTACTATTTGTGTATTGTACCAGGGCGTACTTTAGCAATTATCAACATCAATGGCACCTTCCATCAGGACTGGGAGGACATAGCTTGTGGACCATGTGAGGGTGGCTCCGACCACTGCGTTTACATAGCAGATACAGGTGGCAACGCCGGGGGTCTCTCAAATACCATCTACAGGATCAGGGAACCGGCCAACATAACGGATCAAACGGTGCCGTTGGACTCTTCTCTGGCATTTAGGTAAAACATATTCGTTTAGTTTTATTTCTTTCTTCATTTATATCTTAAAGAAAACTCATGGTTGTGGAATTACCAAAACCTCCTAGGACTGAGAACCTAAATTTCAGATTAAGAAGATTTGAAGTTAAGTGTGATCCTTTAAAAAACCTAGGACTGAAAACCAGAAACCTTGGACTGAAGATTGGAAACTTAGTTTCGAAGGTAAAAACTTAAGTTTAAAGTCTTCAATCCAAGATTACAGGTTTTCAGTCCAAGATTTTGAAGTTTTAAATCTAGGTTCGAAGCCTTATTAAGCATTTGGCTTGACACACTTCAGCATGAGCTTCTCAATGCTTTGGAGCTTATAAGAGAATGTTTCAGACAAACCAACATAAGCAGCTCTAGTACTACGCAGTATTAAAGTTCCACTGCTTGAAAGTGTTGTTTGAATTTGGTATGGCTAAACTAAAGTAGCTGACAGATGAAAATCTCGGTAATTTATTTATTTCATTTTTATTGCTGGACATTGTCTAGAAAATTGTTCAAACTGCTTTATTATACATCCACACATGACGCAAACAAAGCCATATACGGATAGACGCAAAAAAAGAAGTTTTTTCAAGGTCTTGATAGTATTTTCTACTTCTTGCATATGACTGCTATACTGAAACGACGTCTTTATTTCTAATAAAGCTGTAACACATAAACCGTGGCCTGGGTTTAACTGGCATATGATGTCAAAATTCATCAAACCAATGCGAACATTTGAACAAAACACCATGAAATATACTAAATACTTCTCAGAGTTGACAATTCTTATAGTGTTGCTAAGCTCCTTGCCACGGTGTAGAAACAAATAAACAATCATGAAATATTGGCAATGTAACTTCAGAATGTTCTAGTTAGTATTTATTATATCACTGAGTTTGGGGTTAAAAATATATTATCGTTCTATTCCAGTTGGGACCAAAAAGACTGTGAGACTGTTATGGTTGATCCACGGGGAGAAGTTTATGTTATTTCTAAGGTAACGTTGTGTCAATCACATAACATGAACTGACAGAATGAGTGAACTCAGATTTAGCGGTCCACCGTCATGCGGAGATATAAACCTCGGTTTATGGTCTTATGCGAAAAAAAAAAATGAGAAACGAGGGTTCGAATAGGCGACCGCTGGACTTATTCTATAATGTGCACTCATTTGACAAGTCTGAAGGAGTTCAAAAGATAATAACTGATCCACTTATAAATTCAAGTTCTCTCAGATACTTTATCTCCAGATTATTAACTATGAATAGATGTTTTTCTCAATATATTTATGGCCATCTGAAGAAAATTTTTAACGTTAAGAAAGATATAAGATATGACGTGTGAAACAAGAAAAAATAAATGGGCTATTTCTTGTCTATCACTTGACTATCGTCGCTCCTACATGACAGACAAAATAAACGTGGAACAATGAATGCAAGTGAAATAGGACAATAAATCATATAGAGGATCTTAGACGAGTGGTCATTTCATATGAAATTTCTGAAGCGAGCCTTTGGCGAGTTTCATAAATTTCATATGAAATGACCACGAGTGTAAGATTCTGTTTATCATATGACCCTTTAAAATGTGATTTTAACGCCTTCAAACTGAACATTATTTTAATAAGAAAACGCAATGTTGACAAGGACGTTGTCAATGACGTTACGTATACGCGCCAAAGTGTTATTACACGTGTGGTCATACGATTTTTATGACATGACGTTATCCACTGAATAACAGCGACGTCATATGATGAATCTTTTTCTTTTATACTTCAATGAATTATAGAGATTTCTCGGTGAAATCGAAACTGATAATCTCACTGTTTAAAACAGTGGAATTATCACTTTCGATTTCACTGTTTCAGAAATAGGATTTTTGTGAAACAGCCTCAAGTTTTTTGTTGATTAATTGGCTAAATCTTATCTGGCTTGACAAAAATTACGTCACGCATGTTTGCACGTCATTACGACGTTAATGACGTCACTTAAAGTGCCAACGTAACAATGTTACTGCACGCGACGACAGGCCGCCTTACCCTCCTGTAGGCATTCTTTCTTGGCATTTTGTTTTGAGATCTGTTTATCAAAATGATATTTGAAGCTATTTCATATGTTTGCAACTAATATCATACTCAATAAACACGCTGGAAGCATCAAATTTGACGCAAAACGGCTAAAAAAAAAGTTGTGTTTCTGTCGAGATGGCTGACGTTCTTGAATAAACAGAATTATTGCGATTTTCAAGCATAAAAGAAATAGAAAATTTGATTTTTTTCAGTGTAAGATCGATTTTTATTTCACCGAATGAACACCAAAAGTAGTATATTCACTCGTGGCTTCAAAAGTAGTATATTCACTCGTGGCTTCGCCACTCGTGAACATACTGCTTTTGGTGTTCATTCGGTGAAATAAAAATCGATCTTACACTGAAAAAAATCAAATTTCTTCTATCTATTACACAGTCTTGCCTTTCTTAATAGCATTTAAACTATCTCATTTTCTTAAATCTTAGTGAAATACAACCCGTCTGAGACACTGAATGAAACCCAAATGACGTTCATGCACAGTGCATTTGCGAACCGTATTTATTCAGCTATAAGGCGGTGTTTTTCATCTTTAGAATGACCTCAAATATCAGTCCAATAGAATTAAGCTATGAGATAGGGTTTTCCCTTCTGAAACAATCTCCTTAATCTAGATGCGTCTTAGAAGACGGACCTAGATTTAGGGGATTTTTGGAAGGAAAAACGTCTTATAACCGAAGAGATACGGCTACGATATCCCTTAGTTAAGAAAGAGGAACCTATTAGGAACGGTCAGTTGTAAGACTATATAAGGTGTACAGATACCCCTCCTTGCATTCCCGTCATATGTACATAGAGAATCAACTTTTGTGACTTGGTGTTTGCTTTCCTGTGTAACAGGCCCCTACAAAAACAAAACGGGTCTACTCTTAAGGGAAAATTGCTCCTTTGGGAGCAAATTGTTTTCTTTATAAGTTGGCCCCTTCGAGAAGGGAGGCAATAATAAAAATTGCAAAATTGCTTTTCCTGAAAGTGCGTATCAAATCACTTTGTGGTTTTATTCGATGTTACAGTCATGTAGGCATGCACGCTGATGAAGCTTACAAATGTCATTATGATGGTAAAAATTCAGCTCGATCAGTTTCTTCTTAGGTGGATGATGGAAGAGGGAAGTTTGTCCTACTGCCATCATCAGCCTGGGGAAGGACCAACAGAACCTATGTACATGATGGGGTATACTTAAAGATAAGCTCGAAGAGGGATAATCCTACAGGCGGGGACATATCACCAGACGGCACAGAAATATTGCTGAAAACATACAACGGTGTATATTACTGGTATGTTTTGTTCATCCTCGGTACCCCAGGGGTCGCTAGACTATATTACCCACGGATACATTGAAGGCAATCTCATCGTTTTTAATGAAGCCATCTGACTCATTTTCGTTCTTACACACTAAATTCCATAAATAGAGCCGCAGACTGATTGTCAGGAATCTTTTATTATAAATCAAACTTAAACCACAAGTTTCCGCCCGGAAACCGTGGATCATGTGATATTGAAAAAGCTCCAAGATTTTCAAAACTTGGGAAGTTGATACAGGCAGGGCAAAAATGGAGATAATGAGTGGTAAACAGTGAAGTGACACTCAGTCATAGATGTGGCGCTAAACTGTTTGTAATTCGATACATAACAATCAATTTTAGCCAGAAAATTCTATTTATATTCAAAGGCATGTAACTACTCCGGCCTTGCTATGCAGAATATTCTGTTTTGCGCAGATGTGATTGCATTCATTATGGATAACTACAACTACTTTTGTGCAGATAATGCATTTGTGGATGGCTGCAACTGCATTTGTACAGTGTTGCTTTATGGATGACTGCAGCTGTATTTATGCTGATATTGCATTTATGAATAAGTGCAACTGCTTTTTTACGGGTAATACATTTGACTGCATTTGTACATTGCAACAACGTACATGCATCTTTGGTACATGTAATTCCTTCGAGTAATCTGCACAATATGCACAGATTTATGTTGTATATATACTGCCTTCCTTTTGAGGCTATAGCTAGACTTAGGAAAGAGATGCTGTTCGAACCCGAAAAAGTATAAATATATGTATAGAGTTACCGGGGTGAACTTCTACCTCAATAGGTGACAGTAACTTATATGTCACGTTTTGAGGGCTAGGTTGCACTACATTTCCCACCATACGTATGGCAAAGAAATGTACCCCGTTTTGTAGGTATTTAGGTTTTATTACGTTTTTAGTACGTTTCCAATACGTTTAACTACGATTTACTTCGTATTTCCCGGTTACCAAACAGCTTTGTAGCACTCTTTCAGAAGTGATGAGAACAGTTAACTTACCTACTACGATTCCGTACGATTTACTAGGGACCACTAGGTAGTGACCGGGATAGCTACCTAGTCAAAGTCACGTTTCAGTAGGTATCGCAAACATACTAAATCGTAATAAAACGCAAAGTTAAACATCACAAAACGTACTAAGACGTTGTAAAGCGTATATTATTCGTACTAGCACATAGAAGATCTTCACGTAAGGCTACGTATTTAAAACGTTTCATCTACGTTCTAGTTCATTTAGACTACGCTTCAATACGCTTTTACTACGCATGCAGTAAGTATTTGGAAATGCTACGTTTAAGCTAATTTTTCAAATCAAATGGAGATAGGACACGTATGTAGCTGTTTATGTCTGTATATAATACGTATTCACTACGTTTTAATACGCATGTTCCCGTTTTGGTACGGTTTAAATACGTTGAAAAACCTAGTCTTCAAAACGTGACAGTGAGACTAAGACTTAGATGACCTCTAGGTTATTCTCGTTACGTTTTTTACGTATTTAATGCTTTTCGGCTACGTTTTCGTACGTTTTGACCACGTTTTACTACGTGCTGGTACGTTTTGCTACGTATACGCTACGCATATCAAAATGCCATGTTTGAGTTGAAAATTCTAAATCAAGCGTAATAAAGCCACGTATTTAGCTAAATCTATATACGTATTCATTACGTTTTACAACGTATACTGTCGTTTTGCCACGTTTAAACCGTAGTAAAACCTAATCCTCAATACGTGACAGTGAGACTGTGGCTTAAGAAAGCAGAAACAAGGAAAACAAACGGATGGACATTGAACTGTTAAAGTTCATAAAGCAAATAGTCATAGAGTCCTTCAGTATAAATATTGATATATTTAAGCTTGGCACGTGACCTACAGTAAATCGGAAGTAGACAAAGGGTCGAAACCCCAATTGCGCACGAATCCTGTAGAACAATTACTTATCATTTTTATCTAAACTGTATTGCAACAGACGCACAATGCTTCAATTAACAAAATACAGATACTTTTATCATGCTGTTTTATGAAAAGACGAAACGGCGGGCGTAAACGATACCATGGTGTGATGTATTGTCTCACCGATGGTGACATTTGCATGGACCCAACACCTTAAATAACGCAATAAAGCCTACCAAAATGGGTGTTCTCAGTTCGAAAGATTATGAAGAATTTAAATTAACACAGAGCTTGAGGGTCTGAAAGATTTTTTTTTCGCCGATGCGAAATTGAGGTCTAGACCCCATCGTCCTTTATGTGTTGCTATAGGTCACATGATCTGTTTTGACTGTCTCTGAATATCGTCAGTTGAATACTGTTCTATCAATGAACAATATTAATATAATCCAGTCATGGTTATTTTATTTTTAAGCGCTACTATATCAAAACATCCCCTACTTTTTGTGAGCAGTATATTATAACAGGTGCCAATAGCAGTATTTTCAAGTTTTCATGGTTCAACTGGCCTTTATTCCTAAGGTTACTTTATCACGACATGGATCTCTTTCTGATGCTGCATTTGTAAATTTCAAGTCCTTTCTCTTTTTACACGTTACCTTGAGGTTTCGAGATTCATGCTAAGGAAAACGTGGGCTTCGCTTCCCTGGAAAGTTTGTAATCGCCTATACTGTTAAAACAGAGAATGTGCTTTGTACACCAAGATTACATAGCCGATCAAGGCACTTGATTGTCTCACTTAGAGCAATCTGATAAAAATCAGAAATTAAATTAGTCCGAATCAGTCTTCCTAGAAGAAGTCAACGGCCAGGGCGGAAGAACTCTTTGAGTCAACGGCCATGTGTTCATGACCAAGGCGAGCCATACAATAATCGTGGATTTCGGCTGTGGTCAACATATATAGCCTGGAGAGGGATGGGCTCCGTCAGGCTGAATCCTGCCCTTGAAACACCATGGTTGACACCAAACTGATGACAAACAGCGCAGATGGCATCCAGAGGGAGATCAAGGTAAAGGGGCAGAAGCTGGGTACTGCAAGCAGCTTCAAATACCTTGGAGCAGTTGTCTCAGATGATGGCTCAAAACAGGAGGTTCTCTCAAGGATAGCACAAGCCACTTCAGCTCTTGCCAAACTGAAAACAATTTGGAGAGATAACAACATATCTCTTGGATCAAAGGTGACACTTATGCGCTCCCTTGTCATTTCCATATTTCTGTATGCCTGTGAATCATGGACCTTGACAGCAGAGTTAGAGAAAAGAACGCAGGCCTTTGAGATGAGATGCTACCGAAGGTTACTGAACATTTCGTACAAGGACCATATAACCAATGAGGAGGTTCGCAGGAAGATCCAAGCAGCCATTGGAGAATATGATGAACTCCTGACGCTTGTCAAGAAACGGAAACTCAGGTGGTTTGGCCACGTCTCAAGGTCTTCTGGTTTAGCAAAGACAATTCTTCAGGGCACAGTGAAAGGAAAAAGAAGAAGAGGTAGACAGAAGAAGAGGTGGGAAGACAATATCAAGGAGTGGACTGGAATGGATTTTGCCAGCTCAACTAGGGCAGCTGAAGACAGGACAAGGTGGAAAGGGATTGTTTTGAAGTCAGCTGTGGTGCTCCAACGACCTAGTAAGGTTATGGGATAGAATAGAATAGAATAGAATAGAATAGAATAGAATAGAATCAGTCTGTCAGTTACTCATCATTTAATGGATAAGTTTTCTGATCGGATTTCAATCAGATTGCACTAAAAAGGGATTCCCTGGAATATAAAATGTATTCACGCAATATACGTGTCAGGAGATGACTTACATATAAGCGTTACGCTTACTGTCAGATCCTGTATTGCTTCATTGTATTATTCACATGTATGTATAAAATCCATGAATAAAATATTGTTTAAACCAACATACGTGTCATTCAAGGCGCATGACTCTGGAGTACTTATACAATTTTGATTATGTAATTTGCACATGCATTTTCGCATCGTGTTAGTACATGGTTTTTAATATTGCCCGAATAGAATAAATAAACAGTCATGATTCCTGTCTCAGACGCGGACAAATGAACCAACAGACAGGCAACCACTTAAAATAGCATTCAGCATCCATGTTGCGCTAAATCTTTACTGTTTCCGTATTCCAGTATTATCAAGCCCCGGGTGGCTTCACATGAAAGAATAGATGCCCTGCCCCGAATATAGCTACTCTTCAACGCAATAGCTGTAAACGAACGAATAAAACTACGCAGCCGCTTCATTCTTAGTATTCTTTCAAATACAACTAACCAAGAATCTTTATACGAAGGCAGACCTATATAACGGTATAACGCTGCTCCATACTTTGTCTCATAAAGACATATTAATACACGTGTGTGTTTTGTTCACCATTTTCACTAAGGCAAACACTTGTGTGACTTCCTGTTTGCTTTCTTTAACAATATAGACCTTCCAGAATAGGTTCTACTCTTAAAGGAAAGAATTTGCTGCTGTAGGTGCAAATTCTTTCCTTTAAGAGTTGACCTCTTTAAAGAAAGAAAGCAAAAATGAAAAAAGCAGAGTTAATGTTTCCTTAAAGTGTACCTATTTCATCTGAATGTCAGGCTGATATTTTTATTTTTCAAGGAACATTACCGACGGGAACTACAGTGCAGGTATCGTTAAACCGCCAAAGATATTGCCTTACATTCAGGAACGACAGGGAGAAGGAGTGTGTTGGGACAGCCGTGGGTTTGGATACTATACTCTTGGAGAGGGATTGAACTCGACGCTCTACTATTATCAACGCTCCGGGCAACCTGGATTCCAAGATGATTAAATCCTGAAATGGTCTCCCCATAACTACTGCAAAATGTTAGGTCAATATGACTAAATACTGTGTCCAGCCTTTTGGTCAGGTTGGGTCTACTTTACTGATATGCGGAATGACAAGGTGTGTGCACTTTGATCAGACTGTGATCTAAGTCTGGACGCTTTGTCCAGGCGTAACTGTTGCTGGGATGATATTGTGTGGTGACCAACGATGAAAACTGTAGAACAATTTCTTATTTGAGCCGCGACGCGAGAAAACCAACAATGTGGCTGTGCACCCAGCGCAGACTCAGATCAGCCTGGGCATCCGCCCAGTCTGATCAGAGTCTTCGCTGTCCGCATGGATGTAGCTTCGACCCTTAGCTTCCCTTTGAGCACTTAATAAAGAGTCTGATGAAAGTGAGCGGATGCCCAGGCTGATCTGAGTCTGCGCTGGGCGGACGACCATATTGTTGGTTTTCTCGTGTCGCGGCTCATTTATTCTGAGAAAAGTAACGATCAATGACAAACCTCATTACATAGTAGAAAACAGAAATGAGTCGAGACATGTACCTGTTTTTCACAAACTGAGGGAAATAAATTTAGCATTTTGTTTACAAACCAGCATATAATTTAGACTTATTTTAACCCTTCTGTATAAAAATAGAAAATAGGTAAAAACAATTGTTAAATGTTTTTCGTATAATTTGCTTAGTCTGTTGTAACCCTTCTGTTGGTCTAAATTATTTAGTTCAATAAAGATAGCTGAGTTGCCACCCATTTGGGATAGAGCTGCTGACTCGGCTTATCACTTGTAATTTATTGTTTGTTGGGATGTCTTTGTCAATCTTTCCCTTTGATGTTGGGGATAGGGTTTGGGATCTGATTCAGTCAGTTCCTGAAGTGTAGTTACTCTTTAAATTTATTTATCAAGTTGAGAATTTTATTGTTTTCGCTGTGTAAGGCTATCATTATGGTTACCAGAAACAAAAAAATGGATGTCGATAGTTTATTTATAGAGCAGAAATTCGTCGAGTTGTACCCAAGGGTTTAACCAAAAATGTCATAAATCCTGTATGAAACTCATCTTCTTCAGATGCCGTTTCACCGTCAAATCTTACACCAGAGCCAATTTATGGCGGTATAGACATTTGTGAACAAGGACAAAGTGCTGTGTGCTAAAATATTGTAACCATGATAAACGTAAATGTGCTAATGACGCCATCAAATTTGGCACTCACAATCACAAAGCAATTGAGACTGAGCAAAAGTAATCGTTAACGAATTGTTCCAAAATCTTGGACAAAACTGCAGTGGCGTGTTCTCTAAATAACCAGAACTCTTTGAATCAATTTGTTGCGGTGAATTGGCAGTTTTTTTCGCAGATTTACCACATCAGGTTCGACATTTAAGTCATTCTGACGTCATCTTTTTTTTTAAACCATCGAAAATCCCCCTTTGCATCAGCAATATCAAACTTAATGTTTCTCTTCTCTAAGTGCGCACTATGGTCATTGCATATCCACAGATTTTGTCAATTTTCACCATAAGTAACTTGACGCCCCCATCAAATCTTGAAAGCTTATGGTCGTTGCATCAGAGATTTCCGACATAAGATACGGTACGACAACGAACGAAGCTTAGCGAAACAATAGCAGACGTAAGAGGCTGTTTATTGGGGAGACATTCGTATTTGGATCCGCTGATATTTGTTTCCTAATGGGCGACTATTGGCAGATTTCATACCATAGAAGCTTATGGAATCAAATGTCACCTCGATGAAACAAACGAGTTGTTATCATACTGAAGCCTTTTCAGATGTTCGCACTAGAAACGGTTTAGTTAGCGTTTCTTTATCTTTTGAAACCTTATGCGAAACACAAAGAATTCCGTTTGTATACAGCATTGAAATGTACGGGAACCATGAACATAGTATAAAGCGTCATATTATTAAACACATTATGGCTTTGGAGCAAAAGGTGAAGGGAAACGTATGTTTTATTTTTGCTCACACAGGAAGGAGTCCCAACAAAAACTCTGAATGACACTTGTTTCAAATATGGATTGATGATGGTTTATGTCATTCCAACTTGCTATTGCAAAAGGTGTTTGCGTTTGAATACCGTGATAGAAGTCATAGTAGATTATAACAAACCTAAAGTTAACTAGTTGAATGTCCTTATGATATCTTTATCAAAATAATGTGTTCAAAACGAATAGAATTAAACTGGTCACATTCCGGCGTATCACACGCAAAATAATCTGTTTTAACCACATGTACATGCATATACGCAAACATGTTTACATTACAATAAACATCGTCGAATGGCTGTAAACGTGTACGTTTATTGTGTTTTACTGATTTAAACTATAGAATTTCAGAAACAGGATATACTGCCAGGCAAAGACACTTATTAAGTCAACACAATAAAAAAGTTTTATACTGTAGAAACGCATATTCTAATCTGAACTATCGTGTTTTCTGTACAACATATAGAGCCTTTGGTGGAAATCAAACTACTGCAGGACTGTGATCTGTTAGCTGTTTTTTAAACTGTATGGGTAGCTGTTTTTTAAACTGTATGGGTACACCTTCAAGTTTTCTGGCCATTTTTATGCTCCCCGAAGGATTAGCATATAGTCGCTGCTTTGTCCGTCCCGTTCTTCTGTCTTTCCATCCGTCCATGATATCACACCTTGTCTGGAGCATATCTCTGAAATTATTAAAGGGAACTCAATGAACTTCAAACACTGAAAGAGGGCAATAACAGAAAGTGCAGATCACAAGAAGCGTAACTCTATCCAAGTAATTACGGAGTTAGCTCCCCTCCTAATTTTTTACAGTATTTTGCTTGTCCGGTGCATATCTCTAACAGTATTAAAGGGGACTCAATGAAACTTCATACCTGGATAGACGGCAGTGAGGAAAAGTGCAGAGCACAAGAACCATAACCCTATCAAAAGTAATTACAGAGTTAGCTCCCTTCATAGATTTTCTAGTATTTTGCATGTCCGGAGCATATATCTGAAAGTATTAAAGGGAACTCAATACAACTTCATACATTGATAGATGGCAATTGCAGGAAGTACAGAACACAAGAACCATAACCCTATCACAAGCACCTGTAATTACGGAGTTAACTTTGCTCCTAGATTTTCCAGTAGTTTGCATGTAAGGAGCATATCTCTGTAAGTATTGAAGAGAACTAAATTAAACTTAATACTTGAAAGAGGGCACTGACAGGAAGTGCAGAGCACAAAAATCATAACCCTATCACAAGTTATGATGGAGTTATTAACCTTCCTATTTTTTCTCACTTGTATGTTTGTCCAAAGCATTCTCTAAAAGTGTTACATGTAAAGAGAATTAAATGAAATTTCTCACGTTAACAAAGATCAATGAGAGAAAGTGCAGAGCACAAAAGCCATAACCCTATTGCAAGTAATCATGGAGTTATTTCCCTTATTATTTTTTTCTCATTCATTTGCTTGTCCGGAGCATGTCTTTGAAAGATTCATTAAAGATACCTATATAAAATTTCACATAGAAATAGAGGGCAGGTAGGAGAAGTGCAGAGTGCAAGAACCGTAATGTTATCACAAGTGGTTTTGAAATATTTCCGTCGTCCCTTTTGCTTTGTTCGGAATATGCCTCTAAATTTGCTCAAGGTAATCAAATGAAATTTAGAATATTGATAGCTGATAATTAAAAATAATGCAGTGCGCAAGATTCATTAACCTTACACAAGGAGTTTTTTGTTTTTTTAATGATCAGCCATTATGTAAATTTCATGAATTATGCTTAACAAACACTGTGATGGCTCATCATTATTATTCCATTTACTACAATTTTCCAAAGATGAAAAAGCTGTGCTACTCAGAAGATTTGCATCTTCTTATTCCTTTACCTCCATTTTTCTTGTTTTAATTGCATTAAGTTGCATTAAGTTTACACAGAAAGTTACTCCTTCACCGGGATACCCATTTCACTATTATATAATAGTACACCTACGGGGAGCATCCATCGGTTCCACCGATTCTCTTGTTACAAGATGGGCAAACTTTCGCCTTGTTGTTTGCTTAGCAGACGTAATCACCGTTCGAACATGAGGTAATCTGTTAGAGGAGCAAACTATTTCAACCTTACCAAAAATTGTCTACGATCCGATCCAAACCATTTTTACTACATTATTGAAGTGATGTGACCAACAGGCTTTCTACAAAGGATCAGCCACTTCAGTTAAATAACCCTACGAAACTATTCCTGAGAATTTTTAGCGCGATTTTGTGAAGCAAAGGTGGGCTTATTCAATACGCTTGGTGTGCGTCCGGGTGTGCGTTCTTTTGCACGAGCGCGTCCTTGGCGCCTTTGTAAAAATTACCTAATGGGTTTAACTCAGTTTCTAAATATGGAGTCTTCAAACTTGCTCCATAGACATGTCGGAGGAAGGTCTACTGAAAACAGAGGTGCATATTGGGCCATGACTTATATTTCACGGTTGATTGAACATAGAAATAAAAAAAAATCACCTGTTGCGTTTAGCTTAGGTCCTAAGTAACCACACTGTCTAGAGTCTTTAAATTTGCTCCATCGGTGACAGTCTTACTTTTAGTTGCAATTTTGTACATCGTTTAATTTCAGCATTTTAAACTTGTCAGCAAGACATCCCAAATAGTGTTACAAGCTTGGGATCTGAGATTCTGTTTATCATATCGCCCTTTAAAGTGGTATTTTATTTCATACAAAAGGAATACTATTTCAATGAGAAAACGTATTATTGGCACGGTTGTTGTTAATAACTTTTAAATGTACACGCTAAAATGTTATTACGTACTCGTTTGGTCATACGAGTTTTATGACACGACGTTATCCACTGAATAACAGCGACGCCATATGACACGGTGGATATTCTTGATAAACGGAGCCACTGGCTCCGCACCTTAAATCTGATGGAGAACGTGCGGCTCTGAAGTAGTAGCTGCGAAAAGTATGACAGCAAGAGGTAGGTCTGGAGTTTTTTTTGATTGTTATCCGTTGCTTCAGGGATTAAATGAGAAAAAGCAGAATGCTATTAGATGGTCATGTCATTTAACTGACTCTACGTGTAGAGAAAGGTGTGTAAATGCTACTTGGCTTTCCTTAAAAGTATTTGTTCCGAGGCGAGTCTGATCAATCAGCGGCATGTAGTACTAGAAATTTTAAAGAGTAACTACACTTCAGGAACTGACTGAATCAGATCCCAAACCCTATCCCCAACATCAAAGGGAAAGATTGACAAAGACACCCCAACAAACAATAAATTACAAGTGATAAGCCGAGTCAACAGCTCTTTCCCAAATAGATGGCAACTCAGCTATCTTTATTGAACTAGAAAGTTACTACATTTTTCCCGTAAACGGACGAGCTTTGTAGACTTGAAAGGTGACTTTATGTGTTTCTTAGGTAAAAATAGTTCCCCAATATCCCCGATCAGTTTTCTGAGTGAAACTGCGCTAGACTTCAAGAAATCTTATTCAAAAGGGTGTGGCTTCGTTTATGTAGTGTGGCTCCGTTTATGGAATGCGGCACTGAAGTTGTGGACCCAGTTTCATCTAGACCACTATGGCTCGTTCTTATTCCGCACTTCGAGACGAAACAGACTGTCAAAATCAGTTACGTGCAGACTCGACACACACAGACTCGCTAACATACACGTACAGCCATTAACACCAACTAAGCAACATTGGAGTGCTGTGTCATTCTTGCATGAACTCTAAATACACGTCTAACACAGTTCAGAAACTTGTTTATATGTGAGTGTTCGTTCGTTTGTATGGAATAAACCTCGCTTTCAACAATCTTTCTGTCATATCACTGCGGTTTCTGTTTGTGACATGGGGAGCCCAATGGTCATTTTAGAGTGCAGCCTCACTGAAATACTATACTCAGGACAACACCCAGTAACATCATCCTGAACCTGGTCGACCAGTACTGTTACGCAGAAGGTTCTACACACGGTTGACACGGGTGTAGAGCCTTATGCGTCGCCAGGACGGCAGAGAACAAAAACGTTAAAAAAAATAAGGCCTTATGCCGACTGAGTTATACTGGTCGCTCCCTGGATCCTACCATGGCCAGTCCATATATTCTGGGAAACACCCACTTATACCATATCGCGCACGCGCTTATATACTGGTCGCTCCCTAGATCGTACCTGGGACCAGTCTATATATTATGGGAAACACCTTAGTGGTCGAACACTACTGGGTCACCCTGTCCCACACTTTCAACAGCCAATCACCTCGACAACATCGGCCGACTTTGCCTAGTAAACGTGCGTCCCGCCTTGGCTAGGACTCTTGAGCACGTGGCGTTGTGATTTTGCCTCTACCCGGGTTAGTATTAACCTGGAGATGTATATAGAATTTCCAGGTGAGACGTGGCTGTAAGCCCTAACAGCTGACTGCCGGACTTGAAGTGCCTAAAAATCACGAACTAACACTTAATACATTATAACTACATAATAACAATACGTCAGACTTGGGCCTGTCTTGAAAATACCATACAACGCCCTCGACAAATGCTGAGCATAACGTGCACACGCCAGCCGTGTCACTAGACACAACTCTCGCTCACGATGTAAAGCCACAACTGTGCTTACCACTTCCGCCAATGAAGAAACGTAGATCCCACCACGCATCTGCGTCGAAGGATCTGACGTCAACCATTGTCAAGAAATATACTGACGTCAACGGGTATCACCATGACATACCCCACATAAAACATGAATTATCTAAACAATGCCCTTTTTACATTAGATTGATTTACCAAAAATCTAACTCGCATATGTATTAATTCTCTTCTTTAAACTAAGCGTATGACCATTTGCCATAGAATATATCCTTTGGATAGCTTAATAAGCGATTCTAATACATTTGGGATCATTACGTTTGATCTGACATCATGACGCCAATGATGTCATACCACATGACGTCATCTAGTGACGGCAAATCAAACGCATGACGATCAAATGATACCGTTATAACATATGAAAAAACCCTTAATGCGGTGAATGCTATGACGTCAATTGACGTCCCGAGTATGTAAATTAGTCCCATTATAAATCAATCTATTTCTATAGGCCACGTATACGTGAAACTAATATAAAAAGTGCTGACGTCGCAATAACATGAATGCAACCGACGTCACATGAATAACATGAATGCAACTGACGTCACTCAACGTCAAATAGACGCACACCATTGCAACATACATCAGTGTTATAAACTATTTCCGTCATTTACAAAACTTCCTAATATACAAATACCATGCGCAGCATGATCATTATCAACAAAATCAGTCGATACATTTAATCATATCATATCAATCAGAAGTCACATTTTTCATTCTTAGCCAAAACTATTCTGAATAAATATAATAACATCTTACCCCTCAGGCCTTAACACTGAATCCAGGCACTAAAAATATCATAACATTCCACTTTTGAATTTCAAGCCACATCTAAATTTTCAATAATAATTTACGAATATAAATACTATGCATCTCACCTTAAAATCATGCATCTCGCTTTAAGGATGTGGGTATCTACCTTAAAATCATACGACTCGATTTAAGCATGTAGGTATTCACCAATCATCCATGCATGAAATAGCCACAATTTCCGTAAATGTTTTATTTCCACAGTTACCATTAAAACTGTAGCCCTACTGATTGAAAGGATTAAAAAGAATTTAAACGACATAGTCGACGATCCGATTCATTTCGTAACAAGTACATGTACTAGCTATACCCCGTAAATCTGTGTGCCAGGCGAGAAGCAGCTACCACCGTTTTTAAAGACTTTACTTCATCCATAGTGCAGATTATATTTTATTTTTTGTCCTAATATCTTAGTGACAATTCCAGTAATCAGGCCATTCGAATGCGGGCCGGACCCGTGACATGCCAAAGTCTTTTAAAATGGAATTAGCTGCTTTACACTTCGCACACAGATATATGGGGTACAGCTAGTCTTGGTCGACTAGGTTCAGGATAACGTGACTGGGTGTTGTGTCATGAAGTGTCCTGAGTATACTATTTAAGTAAGGCCACACTCTGTTAGTGAACATTAAAGCTGTTTAGTCTCGAAATGCTGGGTAAGAATGAGCTTTTGTGGTCTAGATGAAACTGGTCCTCAAATTCAGAGTTGCGTTGCATAAACGGAGCAACACTACATAAACGTAGCCACGCCGTTTTAGTACAGATTTCGTGCAGTTTTGAGCAGTTTCGCTCATGAAACTGAACAGGGTAATTTTGGGACCACATTTACCAATCAAACACGTTGACGTTAATGATTAGACTCGCCTCGGAAGAAATATTTTCAGAGAAAGTCAAGTGACATTTACATACCCTTCTCTGCACGTAGCGTCAGTTAAATGAAATAACCATCTAATGGCATTCTGATTTTTTCCATTAATCCTGAAACAAGAGATAAAAATCTAGAAAACTCCAGATCTACCTTTCGCTGTCACACTTTTTCCAGCTACAACTTCGGAGTCGCACGTGACGCAGAAGTTCTCCATAAGATTAAAGGCACGGAGCCAATGGCTCCGTTTATCGAGATTAACCACGGTGATACGACAATTAGTATTTTCATTTTGATATGCTCTTTTTTTGTTGGAAAATAGCTCATGTAGTAAATGTTATTTGTTATTCTAAATCCGCGGTAAATAAAAATTCTTGAATCTTGAATCGTGAATCTTGCTCGTTTTGATAATAAATGTACACATATCGAATTAAACTTTTGTCGGGCACTTAGGGCTGTCGGACACTTAGGAACCTCACATGCGTGCGACAGAGGTGTCTTTTATCCGAGTTGCTTCACCCAAACCATTTGGAGTCATACATCATGGACATGTCTTTGCTGGCAACAAATATCCCTCTCTGAGCATGCACTATCATACGCCGGCGTATTGCAAATGAAATGAAAGAATATCAATGAAACATCCAACTGAATTTAGTCCGCATGCACTGCATCCAGAATGCAAGTCACTCGGGTGCATATGTACAAATAAAGGCATCAACAAGTAGCTCATTCATGTGTGGATATTAATGCAACGTGACGAACATACGCTCTAATTTCTTTTCAATGACAAACAACATAGCATATTGCACAAATCTGTTTAGCGATTTTCAAACTGAAGATGGAACGATCAGAATTGGTGCGAGACATTCCTTTTGTTCCTGTTGCTCTCAATCATATTTGCAATTGTTATGATTGGTGATAAGTGCCAGCTGGCGAATTGTCGATGCTCACAATATCAACTTTGGGATTTGAAATGCAAAGTTGCGTAGGAAAATGTTTTCGAATTTGCAGGAATGTTAGGACACATAGCTGTAGAAATGTCGGTTTAAATCATCCGGCTGCGTATAAATATCCTCACCCAGACCTTTGGAGACAGGTAAATGACTATTATATTTAATCACTTTACTCAGTACATGTATTTTAAACATAGCAAGATGTTCAAATGGCAGAAAGCCTTTTATCGAGAATGAATTGACAATTCTCAGCCAGAACATGAGGAAGTATGTTATTGTCATTTTCATCATGGTTAATGGTCACTTAGAACAGTACCATGCTAAATAATAATTGAGCCGTGGCACGACTAAACCAACTAAGAAGCATGTGCACCCAGCGAGGACTCAGATCAGTCTGGGCATCCGCCTAGTCTCGTCAGAGTCTTCGCTGTCCGCATGGAGCTAGCTTAGTACCTTAGCTACCCTGTAAGCGCAAAGGAAAGATTCTTATCAGAGGCTGGTCTGAGTATTTGCTGGGCGCACATGCCACTTTGTTGGTTTTGTCGTGTCGCGGCTCCTGAACAGACGGTGCCTAAGAAGTGCGACAGTCACTGTCAATATTCTATCAATGGCACCAAGTGGAAGAGTTAACAGACCAAGATTACCCGTTACACTGGAAAACCAACAAATTGTGCACCCAGCGATGCAGATCAGCCTGGGCAATTGACCAGACTCTTTGCTGTATATAGCATACAGTCCAGGCGGCTAGCTCCATGCGGACAGCGGAGACTCTGATCAGCCTGAGCAGATGCTCAGGCTGATCTGCGTCTTCGCTGGGCGCTCGTGTCCCTTTGTTGAATTCATCATGTCGCGGCTCAGATGTAAACAGTACATACGTAACGGGATTAAAAAAGGCAGTGCAACAAACTCTCCTTCCCTAATTTTTCTCATTGCTAGATTCGATTTAAAAATATACTATGCAAAATACATATAGCTATTTTTATGTTTTGCGATTTTTCTCATCACTCAGGTAAACATTGAAGTCAACAGGTGCCAAAAAATCTTCAGTTCAAGTTTCAACATTATTCAAAATGCATAAAATTGTTAGGGATCATCCGTGTCGCGTTTCCAATCTTAATCAGAGGACATTTAAATTGAATTAAATCCTTGCAATGAAACGAAGATATTCATACATGATATGAACACTCTTGTCTTGAAAATTTCCAAAAACTTATGCGTAACTGATAATCTTACCAGAAGTTTAGACCTAGCAGCATCGGCTAGTAACCCGGCATTGAGCAAGCTCAAAACAGATGTACCACTTGTTGTTGTATTATTTCACTGCTGAGTATTGTATATCAGTGCTAGCTGAAATAATATACATGTAGTATAGGCACAAGAAAGAATTCTGAAGGGGTCCATTTAGCGATAGTGAAGCAAAGGAATTTGGAAAGTGCAATATAAAAATGAAAACAAATCAAAAGTTTTATAGTTTTAAAAAAGTACTTGCAGTACAAATTGACCGTCAGATAATGTAATGAGCCTACAATCAACAACAACAATAACACCAACAAAAAAGGCATCTCATCGAATTTCTACTGCAAGCCATTAAACAATACAACAAAATGTAGCGTTAACATAGTCAGAATCCAAATATGGTAACGATACAATGCGGATGTAGTACTGATACCATATATGGCGTTGTTTAATAACTTTAATATTCATGAAGTCACTTATTATACAAAGTGTGGAATAAAAAGTTTAAAAGGAAATATAAATTACATGATGCGAATTTTAAATGCCTTTTCAATACAAGAAATTGGATACTCATTTTAATTTAAATGTAGTATAAACATTATTTCATTTGTATAAACTGACATGGGGTGGTCGGGTGATGTCATGGTACTGTGCATAACTTCCAGTGCCGGGGCGTCCTACTGATTTGGAGCACTTAGGGCAAGGGCCTACTATGTTTGCAGTAGGTGCGGGTGGGGGCTGATTAGACATGTTTTTCTCTCGTCTATCATTTCTCTTCTTTCTCCCTCTCTCTGGGAGACTGCCCGATATAGACTGAAATACTGTCTCAAAAGGGCCGTAAAACCCAAGACAATCAATCAATCATTCAATATAAACTGTCAATATAAGTACAATACACATGACAAGACATATACAGAAGAATATACAAGAAAACAGTATAAAGATACAAAAAGGATCCAGAAGAAAGTCAAACGACCAATGTAATGACAATAATGTAATAGCATATAATGAGTGATTTGGTATGTCAGCTAAAGTAAATAATGTTAAATTGAGCAATATCAATGGAGATGAAGCGTGTTACAATAAATAAGCATCTTTAGAACAACAAGATGTTCACAAGATATTGCCAGTGAGACAAAATAAAATCATGTAAGAGAGTTGCAGTCTAGGGCGGGCTCTGATGAACGTTCTGAGTGAGTCAATTCTTTTCGTTTGTCAAAGATAGATGAACCGTGGCTCCTAGTAGAACCGCCTCACCGAAGCGGTTCTTATGAACGTCATGACACACTTTGCAATGATAAGAAATTGAGTAAGGAAATAAAATTTATGCCGCAGTCACGGCATCCAAGCCTACCCTTGTGCACAGCTATGAACGAGACAGTACAGAAAGGATTTAAAATAAAGAGAGTAAATATAAAAGAGAAGAGGAATGCTCCACGGGGTCTCCCCGAGTGAGGGTCTTACGGGTATCCAAGACATGCTAAACTCGATGGTTCGGTTGGTTTGTATTGCCATGTTGTACACAGAATCAAAGGCTAAAGATTGTCTTTTTGATCAAATTTGTATGTATTTAAATATACATACAATGTGTCTGGAAACGTTTTGTTTTCGAAATGAAAGACTGTACAGCCAAAAAAATAAACTCATTAGCTTCATTTGTTAGCTCTGGATTCCCAAAGAGTAGAGTATTCAGTGTGGGATTGGCTATTTCAGAAATGTTTGCTATCATCTCTTGTCTTAAATTCTGGAATAAGTTGCATTCCAAGAGAAAAAAATTGGGGTCTTCGACAGCCCCACAGATACAGTTCGGACGCGCTATAACGTTCTTTGAAAACAGATGCTGGTTTAAAGTACTGCAAGTCTTTCTAAGTCTAGTATGATACATTTGATCATTTTTACTGATGTTTTAGATTTTGGGTGGCCCCCTTATATTTAAATTTAGTTTGTGTTTCAAAATTGCTTAGGCATAAGGGGACAGTTTCGCATTTGGCAGTGGACGATTAAGTAAATATTTCAGTACAAGGGTCCAAAAAGGCATAGTTGCTGTTATAAATTGAAATCTATAATTTTTTTGTACCAATTCAGAGTTTTAGAATAAACAGTTGTGTCAACTGAAGTGAAATTCGAGACTAAAATTCTAGCTCCCGTGTTGTTTGGCAGGTCAAGGTCACGGCGCTTTATACAAATAGCAGGAGAGGATTTCCGGGTTTGAAAATAGCTGTTTTCTTCACCGAGGATTACTGAAAAAGTTTATTGGTTTTGAGCATGTTTGCTATTTGTTTTCGTGGTTCTGATTTACTATTGAATGTGCCTGAATATGTATTAGATCTTGGTTGTTGGCCCATAAAGTTTTGCAGTGTGAAAAAGTGCTGTGCAGTCAGGTTTATTGCCCGTTAAAAACAGTGGGTGGGATACATGCTAATTGATGACTGACAGTTTATGCACAGCTGTAGATGGTTTCTTTTTGTCATGTACAGTTTTTACTCATCATAAGAGCACTATGTGACAGTAACCATATGCCCTGGCTGATACAGGTACATGCTATTGTAAGGGGGGGGGGGGCGGCCAGAAAAACACTATATTTTACTTTCCCCTGATTCCTTATATACTTGAATCACGAATTTCTTGTGAAAGCTCATTTAGTCCGGCAGAAAAACAGTTAGACCTGGAACTTGCGTTCAAACTTTTTTCTTTACTGATTCTTGTAGCTTAGACATTGCCTTTCAACAATCTGACTGATGCCACCTTGGCATTCTTGAGCAATTTGAGAAAATCAAGATGGCGTCCAATATGGTGGATGTAATAGAGCAATATAGGAGTTTTGCTACATACATTAAAATTTTGGTGTTTGTTAGTCTTTTAACAAGTAGTTCTAATGCAATTACACTTTAATAAATTATTTATGGTATCCACAGAAAATATCCAACAACCGTAATTATGGAAGAACTCAGTGTACAGCGGCAGATCCTTGCAGGATAAGTAAATGGAAGAACTCTGAAATATCGGATACAAAACGGATCCATTTTGCAGAAGCAGCAACTGTCGTCTATTCCTAGTCTTTGAACTACCAATAAATTCATCCCACACCTTGAGAAATAGTTTATTTGTGAAACAGCTATAGTTTGACAGTTTTTGCCATCAGACAACCGTATTTTGACAGTGACTTACGTTACCGCATCATGCTTAGGAATTTTGTCTATTTTTGAAAGACTTATCAAAATCGGCACTGAAGTAGATGTAAAGGTTATCATTATGGAATAGATACTTTATTATTCTATACAGAAAAAATGTATCCTCAGAGTGAACAGAATTGATGTTATTTACGTTACTAGGTCTTTTATAAGACAAAATGAGCAAAATATGTATTTTGATGAAAAAAAGTGTTTTATTTATACCAGTGAAACAAACTACACTGATTTTATACAAACAAATAAACCCAATACATTGGTATCAAAATGTAGAGTATTGCTGGTTGAGGTAAGATTTTTCTCGCTAGGAAAGGTATTCCAAAAAGCGGAGAATGTCATGCTATATATATATTTTACTACTGTATTTTGAGACCAATAACTTTTATCCTTTAGGTTCAGTACCGAGTAGGAAAGAGTGTTGCACAGTTAAATCGGCTTTTTGAGTCCAATTGCAAGCTTTTTGTGAAATCTAACCGATGCAGAAAGACACGTATCTTATATAGCTGCGTTCCAAATCCACTTTCAAGTTTGCTAATACACGCTTACTAAATTTTCTCGGGGTTAGTTTGAAATGGCTGAGAACAATTTGACTAATGGAAATTAACATGGGACAATTTGTTCAGCTATAAAGAAGAAAACGAATGCTGGATTTTCAAAAGCTAGGCTTTGAATTCATGTTTTTGTACTTCTAAACAGAACCAGATAATATTGGTCATGTAAGAGTGTCTTTATATCTTGAAATAGTAGCACAAAAGTCCTTTACCACTTTCTTTGTTGTAAAACCAGACCTGTGGGCCTCTTTCGCTTGCAAAATAAATCGAACCCATACAGATTAATATGTGCAGAGAAGAGAACCGATATGCAAACAATTTAGATTGAGCCCATAAGAAGATAGCAAGCAAACACAACCGCGTGTTTTTTCCGCAGAGTGGTGACTACACTCCTGAAGCGACCGTTACATAGAAATATGGGTAATCAATATGAGGTCAAAACAACATCCTCATTAAGGCTGCCTTAGAATGATCAGTGATAAAATCTCGGTAGGCTCAGTTCAATATTCAATTTTTCTTTTCAGAGGCATCGTTCATCTGCGGCAAAATGGATTTAATAATGTACTTTCAATATTGCGTTTTATTATGAATTAGCTGGTATGTGAATTAACCACAGCAGACTTAAGGCCAGGGTTATGTGCAGGTTATTATTGCCCCCCCCCCCATTCCTCTTTTGGTTATCTATCTGCCGATGTTTAAAATGTTTAAAAATACCGCTTTGTTGTAGTTAGGCTTCCTTGTGTCCTTCTGCTGTGAAAAAGCTGTTCTTTTATCGCTTGACTATGGTTTCTATTATGTTTGTTCATAGCTACCACCTTTCTTTCTATTCTGTACAATACAAAGTCGCTGAGCGGGAGTTAAGCCTGTTCCCTTAAGTAAGCTAAGTCGAAACCGCTAACTAATTAGTAAAGAAACCTTAACCAGTATTACATTAGTGAGTTCTTCCTATAAATGGCGATTTTAATGTAAGAAGCAGTTGGTATATTCAGTTTTTATGTTTTCACATCAGAGTAAAGTTGATATGGGGACTTCATTTTGACTTCATTAGACAAAACACTTATTAAATATGCATTGAAACAAAAACAACAGACTGGCTCTGCAGAACAAGAATTATTTTCCCGGGATGAAATGGAATCAAACTGATCGCACGCTTTTCAAACTGATCACAATGTTAAACTTTTCGAATATGATAATTATGAATAGTGAATTTGGTTTCAATTGCACATATTAATCTGCATCGGTACGTGCTATCTTTACAAACAAATCATTGTCACAAGTCTGGTGTTACAACAAAGAAAAAAAGATAAAGCACTATGGAGCTACTACTCCACGATAAAAAAAAAATAAAAAAATCTTTCATGACTGATATTAGCTGGCGTACTTTAGTAGTACGAAAACATGCTTTCAATCAGTTGATATCTAGCTTCTGAAAATTCAACATGTATTCCTTTCGTTTTAGCTGATTAAATATTTCCATGTAAATTTCCATTAGTCAATTTTTTTCTCAGCTATTTCAAATTGACCGCCGAGAAAACTAGGTTAGTGTGTAGCAGCAAAAGTATACAGTTTCTTGAAAGTGTATTTTGAACGCAGCTATATAAGCTATATGGGATCTCTGTGTGTGTGTGTGTGTGTGTGTGTGTGTGTGTGTGTGTGTGTGTGACTGGTATTGCTATATCTTTGTTTAAGTTTATATAATGCATTATGTCTTTTTTCAGTTTCTGCTAGTATGTATATATTTGTAGTTAGGGAGGGCCTCATCGAAGATTAGTTTTTGCTAAATGTGTCACCCTCTAAAAATAAAGTCTATTTTTATTATTTTATTGTTTTACGTGTCTTACTGCATCGGTGAGATTTCAGATAAAGCCTGCAAATGCACTCAAAAAGCCGATTTAACTGTTCAGGACTCCTTTCTAGTTTCGTTTTCGGTACTGAACCTGGAGGAGAAAAGTAATTAAAACAAAACGATTAAAAGTATAAAGTATGCAAAGACCAGGAACTGAAACAATCAAAATCCAAATCCAGCCCTCAAACCATAGTTGGAAACAACTAAGATTACAAATAATCAAGATACAGAGAACGTATGGCCAACCGAGTGAGCAGCTTGTTCCCAAAAGGTGGCCACTCAGCAACCCAAACCGAACCAAAAATAATAAGAACATACATAAGGTAAAACATCACAGAAACTCTGACACCAAAAACAGGCAACAGAGAACCACAACAGAACTACCGCCTTGGAACGGTCAGTAATGAATTACTGGGGGGCTTAAATCGATTTTACAGGCCCAACCTCACCCTCAGTTTCTGAAGTGGTACAAAATATTTAGTTGGTTGTTCGGTTTGCATGATAACCCTCTAACTCGTCAGTGGATCATCACGGTAAACACATAAATCAGATTTCAACACTATGAAGAAGCAAAGACGAGGACTCAACAGATACAACGGGCCGTCTGACAGGTGGAGATCCCTGGCCTGCCAAACAACCCCACTGGAAATCTGAAGCAAAAGAAGGTCACCAGTAGAGCCCCGGTGGACCAAGCAACAGACAAAAAGGCTCCGGTCCCAACCAACTCAAATATATAGCTTTAGGTCGGGGCCATCATAGAGTCTGACGCCCGATACCCCGGTGTGCAATTAAAGAGTGCAGCAAAGTTATCAACCGTGATTGGGTTAATCACTAAGCATGCAGACTATCGCATAACATTTAAATTATAGCCAATACGTTTGTGACGTATTATTATTTTTCGGAATTGATCAGAAAAATCAGTCCTACCCTTAATCTTTTTGAATTTGTATACTAAGTCACCATAAAATTCTGGTTCCGATAGGCCTTGGTGTAAAAGAAATTTTAATCCGACATCAAATTTTGAAACCAATTAATGGTGTCTGCGATAGAATTTAGAAAAAAAAACTTTCTAAGCTTATGATACCGATAGCCCTGTTGAAGAAGTTTAGCAGTTAAACATTTATTACGAGCATTAAAGTCATCTACATGACTACACACTCTAGCAAATCTTATAAGTTGAGAAATAAAACTGTTCCATGTCATTTGGTCTCATTATACAACTGTAAAATATATACAGCATGACATTCTCCGATTTTTGGAATACCTTTTCTAGCCAGAAAAATCTTACCTGAACCTGTCAGTAAACCGCGAAAATTCATGAAAGGATGTATTCAAATTGCCTACCAGAAAAAGTCAAATTGTTTTTCCACATACCACCGCGGAGGTCAGTTTGAAACTTTACCACCCGTGTAGAACCTAGAAGTCAAAATTTGCACAGCTAGGACAACGACTATAAAGACAGAAGTGCCTGAGCAAGGAGGTGGACCCAGACAAGCAAACACGTAAAAGAGTCATTCAGTTTCGATTTGCATAAAGAGGGAATAGCACACATGTGAAGAGCAAAAGCTCCGAACAGCCTGCGCATCCGCACAGTATGATCAGATCTTTTGCTGTTCTGACGCCTTAAACAGACCCTGAGAAATCTACAGGCATAAATTGAAAGCTCTGGTTAGAGTGCCCAGATTTTAAGATCAGATTGAGTCGTGACTCTTCGGACATACATTAACATCCAATTGTGTGTGATCCCACTGAATTTGTTCTTGACACACAGTGTAGGATCTATTGGACTTTTTCATGAATATGCTGTTCGACGTTCCTGCAATAGGTTTTAGCTGTACGTGTAAGCTAAAAATACTCATTGTTAAAATTTTTCAACAAGGATTTTTTTTCTATCCGGCTGTTTAGTATTTTAAATAGCTGGATAGAAAACTCTGAATGTTCAATAAAAGTTAAAACTGAACAAGCTTTAAAATTAAATAAGAGATTTTTCTATCCAGAACAAAGCTGAACAGAAAAAAAATCTTGTTCCGTAAAGTTACAAATTGAACATGCGTTAAAACTGAGCAAGCACATTTTTCAGTCCACTTTTTAGTAAAGAGCTGACCGAAAGACTGAAAAATCTTGCAAAGTAACTGTAAAAAAAACCCAAACAGATTTCTCTATCCAGTTTTATGTGAAAAGCTGGATAGAAAAATCTGCTTGTTCAATTTTAACTTTTAGAATTCTTTTTTATCAGGGCATGCAAGTGATTTTATCTACTCGATTTCAGTGGTGCTGAATGAATTATTTGATTAAATTGAATACATGTATAGAGCTTATGAAGGAGGTTAGATTTATTGGTTTTCACAAAATGTACTTTCAAATGACCCGTCCGTAAGTACTTGTAACCTGTGTTAGCGATCAGCTTTGGTCCCCACAAAGGAAATGTCACAAGCTGGCATATGAATATCGTGACCAGTGAAGGTATCCGAAAACCCTCGTTGAATACCTTATCTTTTTCGGAAAGCTTCATGCATGGTGTTGGTTCATGAAACGTTCTAATTGAGACCTAAAGTTGGTAGCTTGGTATTGTTCATCGCATATCTTGAAGGTTTCTCGATACAAAGGCTCAGTTATTCCGTAAGTAGCTGCTCAATACGCACAAATGAGCCACGTCATATGATTTTCAACAATGTGGCAATTTTGTCATGTGATATTCAGATCATCCTTCTCATTTATACAGGGTAATCATAAACCTCACTGAGGGCTTTATGGCTTGGGTCACTTCTATAGATGGCTAATGTGAGAAGCGAAGACTCTGATCAGACTACACTTGTGTGCAGTCTGATCAGACCCTTCGCTTTTCACCAATGCCACAGTGTTGTAAATCACATGATGTGGCTCAAATATAAAGTACGGTGGTAGAAAGGTACCTAACTTAATATTATAGCTATAAGGCAGTGTGAGATTAACACTAAAGTACATACGGAAAACAGTCTTCTTAGTGTGAGATTAACACTAAAGCACATCCGGAAAACAGTCTTGTAAGATTGTCAACTTTTTTTTGGTTCTAAACTTTGTTGTTTGAAGTAAATTATGCTAAATTCTGCTATAAAGCTCTTACGTGCAAGTTACAGAATTGATTTTAACTATTATGGATACAGCTTTCAGATTCACAGAGCCGGTTACAGCCATTTTAGCGACAACTGGCGAAGACAGGTAATTAGCAAATTCACTAAAGTATATCATAATTTATAAAAACTATCAGTTTAATCAGCAGCGTAAACGGAAATTGTTTGTTACTTATAAACCAAAAATAAATAGATACACATATATATATATATATATATGAATAAATAAATAAAATAAAGCGAAAGTAACGTCGCGTTTTATCCCTTAAACCGCAACAAGTAGACGTAGAAATTTAGTTCGACTAAATAAAAAATGTTTTTTCAAAGCTATATCATGATGAGATCGCAAAAAATGAGAAAAACAATGTAGATATAGATTAAGCGGCTCTTTATAGGCCGCCGCATCTGGAGCTACGCTAGTTTTAATTCATTTATTATTATTATTATTTGGCGCTTCAAGGGTTGATAATTATTCATTAACAATATTTCTAGCTGGCCCGCAACGTTTAGACGGGGTCACCTCAGGTTGATTCAACATCGCATCAATGTCGATTCAACCTTTAACATGTAACTCCGATTTGCTTCATCGTTGTGTGCCTACTGAAAATATCAAAAATATTTTATAGTATATATAAGATATCTAAAACATTTAAAGTTCAACATTTCTTCATTTCTTTTTCTTTTATTTGCTTAGTTTCTTCTTCTTCTTCTTCTTCTTCTTATTATTATTATTATGATCATAATCAGTATTGTTATTATTATTATTTTAAGTAGAAGTAGTAGTAGTAGTACATATAGAAGTAATAGTAGTATTTTTGTATTCATTCATTTATCATTTTAATTTGTATTATTTCTATTTCCTTTTAATATAGTTTGACTAGTCTTGTGGCTATTCGACAGGACCTTACGTGTTCTAAAATACATGTCATTAGGCGCGTGAGAAAACTAAGATCAGCATGCGCTAAAAAGTGTTCTTGTGGATACCAGTGGGAACGCAGACTCATCACATTTGAGTAAATCATTTTCTGAGCGGTCGTCTACGCACAAAGAAATAATCCCTTTTTTTCGCCGGAAAAAATGGCGGGAAATTTTGAACAGAAACAGTCCCAAAATAATGCTCGTTTGATAAGATATGCAGTCATAATTTTCTAACGGACCAGATCAGAATGAATTTGATGTTTTGTTATTGAAATCAGACGCATATCGGTACCTCAATGCAGTTTGCACACCCAAAACAACGATCACAGTTTGACAACCGTTTTTCAGAAAAGTAAAACCCTACGACAGTACCCCAAAGTTATTTTGCAAAGAAAATTGTCCCAAAAACCAAATTAGATGCCATTATAACTGAACCGTAGTTCATACATTCGACCGTCTTTTAGCGTGGTATATCTTCGGGAGAAAGTCTATTTAGTTTGAAAATCGATAATGAAGTTGGTCATTTTTACGTATACATGGCACGTGCGTTCGTCAACACACAGACATTTTTTCAGCTGGATCGACTTGAGGAGACCAACTGTTTCTTCATTTATGGTATAGTAAAGCTTGTAATCATTTAGCATACTGTGAATTTATTAAGATTTTGCGTTCGTCTGTCTGCCTGCGATTTTTTGGGCTTCTGAATTTAGGCTACACGCCGAGAACGTGGGAAAGCAAAACAAACACACTGGTCAACCACAATGTTTGACAAACGAAAAAGCCACAAGACATGTCGCCCCATCTTTAGGTGACAACTCGCCCCAGATTCTAAGAAAACTCCCCCAGACAACTTCCCCCAAGATAACGCGCCCCACATTCTGAGACCACTCGCTCTTCTAAAGAATTCTGTCCCGAACGACGCCACCCCCACCCCCCACCCCCTTAACACACACGTACCATTTCAGAAGTCATCCAACAAAAAGTACAAGAGACAGCTTGTCCTTCCTCATAAATCTGCCAAAACCCTGTCCCGCTAGGCGCTAAGGGACCGATCATTTGATATTCTTGGGGGGGGGGGAGGGGGGGGGGGTGGTGGGCTGGTGTATTTTTCGAAAAAATCCCTATCTTTGGAAGACAAAATATGCAAGTAAAAAATAAATCAGCTCCTAAGGGGATTTCAAAAAATAATCTGGCCTCAAAAATCAGTGAAAAAAAAAATAACCTGGCTCCACCCAAAATTTCCAAAAAAAGAGTCTAGGCCCTGCACTTTTGGTGGGAAGATAGCAACTGCCTACCTACCCACCAAAATTCACCTTACCCCTGAGTCTGGACCCTGCACTTTTGGTTGGTAGATAGCAACTGCTTACCTACACACCAAAATTCACCTTACCCCTCCCTCCGCCCCCCCCCCCCCCCCAAAAAAAAAAAAATAAAGAAGATGGCCACTTGGGACACCCTAGATCTATTTTATTTATTTAACGGCACATTAACCGTGATCAACCTGCATAGTAAGACAAACAGGTCTGAGCAAGCAGTGTAGACCCAGGAGCAGTCTGATCTGGGTCAGCAATTTTTCCTTAATACCTGCACATTTTGGGTACTCCATTTGTGGGTGATATAGATATGTTCAAAATGTAGGATGCTGTTATCTTAGTATTATGGGTAATTACTGTAACTGTGTAGTCCAGTGACATTTTTTGTAGAACTATTATTTGTTTTTGTTGTTTTCATAGTTTGCAGGGATTAAAAAGAAAGCCTACCTACCTAAGTACTCTCCGAAAATCCTAGTTAATAGATAACTGCAAACAAAATACTTTTTTATGATTGGCCTGTGGCTGAGATGGGAGGAGGGGAAAGGGGCATGAAGAAATACATATTCTATAGAATTAAATGCCAAAAGTTATGTTTTAGCTTAAATCTCATAAAGAAAAGTAAAAGGCTCATATTGAAGTTATATTAATAGAAATGATACCATAAACTGAAAAATAAAAAAAAAATTATATTTCCTGATTAATTTAATCCATCTTAAATGTTTGCAGCTTCTGACCAAAACGAAGAAACTTGTAATTACTAATCAGTTATTAAGTTACTAGAGAGAAAAGCTTGATGACAGACATTAAATGATGAGTCATGACTGTAAAGGGATGCAGTTTAGTGCAGTTGAATGAGAGGTAGCCCCTTCCTGTCTATCCCCACCCCCCAAACACACACACACACCAACCTATTAAAAAGCATTTTCACAGAGGATTTTATTGGCCAAATATTTAGGACTTTATTATGCTAGCAAGCTTTTTTATATCATTATAAGTGCACAAAATAATGAATGGGGCATGCCCTGCTAACTGATGGACCCTGCACTTTATGTGGAATGTTGCATAATGCTGTTTGTCCTTCTACAAGTCAAGACTGTGTTAGAATGAAAACAATTACACAGTTCCACCATAATTGTTGCACCAGCATCAATGGGCTTCATATTAACACCTGTTGTGCCCTCTCATTAGAAGCACTTCAGCAAGAGCATAGATGGTTCTATTAATGGATCACAACAAATGTTTTTATGGCTGAATAAGACAGAATTCCCAGAATTGCTATCATGCTCCAGCTGAGTCTTTGTATAATCATTATCATAAAACCATCACTTGTGGACCTGTCTCCAGAATTTTTTTTCTTATTATGTACATATGTTATAATTTATTTTTGCTATTTATTTATTTATACTTATAGGGAAAACACTGAAGGACCATGTCAGACTGCATGTGAATATAATAATTTGATCAGAGCTTTATACATTTAGAATACCTATATAGTACTAATTTGTTCATTTGAAAATTGTGTTAAATGTTAATTTTTGATCAAAAGCAACTGTGATGAGACACCACAACATACTGTACATTTTACTTGAAGAGAAATGATAAAGAATAAATCCACTTTGGCTCACTAGATATTGGCCTATTATTTTTCTTGTTAAATCATGTTTATATCTTACCATTATTCAACTTAGAGAATATCATTACCAAGTCCTGAGCCTTTGCCACATATTTAATCAAGTTTTCTGGTTTGCTGGACAGCTGTGCTTTTTATTTGTTTTGTTTTTTGTGAGTGTGACTCAGAATCATATTAGAGAACACATCACATTGAACTAAAAATTTGAGAAATTCTCCATTCTCAATGAAAAGTTAAGGTACCATTCATTATGAATTATATAATTTTTGCATGAGATTTGCCCCTACTGATAGATTTCCATTAGATTTTTGGCAACAGTTAGAGCAACTCCCTCAAAAGATCACTGAGTATATAAACACACTGTGGCATTTTAATTTATGAACCAAGGGCATTGCAGAGCTGACAGCCCCCACCCCCACCTGATGAGCTAGTATTTGACACACCTGGCATTTCATAATAAATATGTATTTCATTAAATCCCTGGTTTCTTCTTAGGAAGAATCAATAAATTCTTGTTAGTTGTTTACACTCTTAAAAAGGGGATAAACAACTAACAAGTAAATATATATGTTGTAACCCCTCATTAGAACTCCTCATTAAGGTAGTTCCACAGAGGGCCAAAACCTATGTTATAAAAATGCATATGGCAATTTTAATGCTCAAAAGCTCATTTAACAGTACATATGCTGCTTCTCAATGTTGGCTGAAATTATATGGAGTGTAAAGAAGTGTATAAGTATGTATGGCCAAGTTATTTTCTAAGCTTAAAGTTGAAACAAAATCTTCATTACTGCAATTGTCCTACCACTTTCACCATCTGACAGTGTGTCGAAATTGCTGGGAAAATCAAATAGTACTGACCCTGATTAGACTGCTGCTTTGATAGTACAGTCTAACCCAGGTCTACACTGCACTTTTTAATCAAGGATTTTAGTCAATGAAGTTTTGCAAGTATTTGTTATGGCTAAACATGGCTAAACATCTATTATATTTTGCTTAGTTTTCATGTAAAAGAAAGGTCAAAAGTTGTGTGCGTGTGTGTGTGTGTGTGTAGGGGTGGGGGTTGGGGATGGAGGAAGGGTGGAGGAAGAAGGGGGGGGGGTAGAGGGGCCTTAAGTTTGGTAGGGTGATCGTGTGAGTTGCAGGAGAGGCTTTGAAATATTGGCACGTGCAGGATTAATTGGATGGCAAAATTATTTTTTTCTAGCAGTCCCTCTGATTGTGACCACAATGTACCGGTCTTAATAACTTATAAGCAAGTAAATGCGAAGTTTGAAACAGTTGACGCAGTTCTGTAATTGCGTCACAACTGTCATAAATCGATCGATTTGTTTACAGTATGGTGTAGGCTACTGATCAGAATTCTTTTCCCAATCATTCTGAAGAAAGTACAGAAAAAAATATTGTTGTATGTTGAATTACTAGATGCGTTCCTCTTCGTGTGTCGGATTTCAGGATTCAAGAACATTTCGGTAATGTTTAAATTTATTACAGATTATTTTGCTGTCTATCGATCAGGTAAAAAATCCGCCATTAATTTGAGAAAATGAAGTAGGGTACCTAAACATTATTTTGCAAAGGAAATTGTCCCAAACACCGAATTACTTAATTTTTATAATGGAGAAAGGGCAGACACCATGGTTTTTCATGGCATATGTCCGCCGACGGGAGAAAGTCGATTTATTTTTAAAATTGCTGTTGAAGTTGGCGGATAAGAGTCGTCTTTACATGATCACGTAAAACGTTCGATTGCAGAATATCTCGGTGTTTAGCTCTGCTCTTAAAGGCATAGAGAATTAAATTAAGATGTACGGAATAAAACCATATCTTATTTTCGGCTTTGTGTAGCTTGATTCGCCGACAAAGCATCACTGAAATTGCGACACGTTCGTCGATTGAATCTGAGTCTGAGAAATTTCGAACGTTATTTCGTTGCTATCTGTATAAAAATATCACTCCGCCATGGATACGCGTTCCCACTGTACGTTGTATCCCGTTGTAAAATGTTTAAATCCGGTCTTTATTTCTCATCAATTTTTATGTAAGATAACGATATTACAAATGTTTCATTAGCTTTCATTTTATTCATTTTGGGATCGAACGTACTGTAGTGGAAAACTCTCTAGCCTACCAATCCAAGGGTCACAGGTTTGACTTCCGCTTCTCCGGCCTTTCGAGTGAGACTTCAAATCAAGATCCCGTCTCCGCATTACCTATTGTGCGAAAGATCCTTCCTTCACTTTCTTATTCTCTTTGGTTTTAGTTGCTGTTTTTTTTTCTGGTCAAAATATTCATCAAAGATTTATCTACAACTGTTTAAGCTAGACCGCTTATATTTGGCATTCTGGTTGACAAGAAGTGGTTGTATCTTGCGATTAAAAGCCGCGTTCTCCTGCTTAATCTGTATTGTATGTGTTTTTTCCCTCTTGATATGTTTTTGATAGCAAGGTGACAACGCTCTCACTGATGTTTCACTGTTATACGAAACAGTCTTCAACTGCTGGACATCTGTTGATGCAACATTTCAGAGGGGTTGCTGTTGAGTATTCGCCTTCATCCAGCTTAGCGATAAACGATGATATCAATTTTCGCTGGTTTGATTCTCTGATGAGTAGAGGTCCTTCACGCGGACCCAACACCTTTAATTGTATATGAACCACTGCAGAAACTAGAATGAGGTTGCTCGAGCGTAAAACCGGTTTAAACTCTCCCACCCAGAGTAATTATGATCATTCTAAGGCGGTGCTTCTGTTGTTGTTCTTCACTGTCGTTATGGTGAGGTGCTTGATTGTAAAACCGATATACCCTACCCACCCATCCACCCACCCCAGTAATTTACTGAAAGATCCAGGCGTTGCTTCTGTTGTTGCGAATCATTCTAATTGTAATTCGTCCGCTTTCTGTTTATCTTTGACTTAATTGTTCAATTTATTTAAGATAGCCTTGTGGCCACCTATTGTGAAATAGATGCTCCCTTGTTTATTCTCTGGTGCTGTTTATTTTAGTTCCGTTTTAGCTGTACATGTCCCTTTCCCGTTTGAGCTGTAGATGTCCCTTTTACGTTTGACGTTCAGGGCAGGATGTGGAATTTGATTAAATCTGTTCCTGATCATTGCTTCTTTTCCTTTACTTCGCATGCGTGCTTTTTCCAGTATTTATTCATTTTCTTACTCTCCATCCTTTCAATTAACGTTTACACTAAAGTAACTGCAGTTATAGTATTTTACATAATGATTTTTCGTGACCTATTATTTGGTGAGTTGGAGACATCCTTCTCATGTTCTTCCTGCATTTTTAAATATTTCTTGTCCTCATTGCTCTGAATAATGAATTTGTCAAATTGTTAGAATGTAAGTATTACTGCACTGGTTGTCAATAACTTGTTATAACGTTTGATAGAGAATCAGCTTTCTTATGCATGTTGCTGCTTTATTGCTTGAACTTCCTTTTCTGTTTGCTTCAAATAATGACATCTTCATTCAAACTTTCTCGTTCCGTGTGCCATTTTCTCCATATAGGTTATTATAAAACAGAAGGCCGCATCAGCAGGAGTCAGATCCTGTCATATATCTAGTTTCTTCAAAAATTACTAGCTTGCTAGCACGATTAGCTGAATTCCGTCTGGCTGACAAATCAGTTTCATTTTACTATATGATGGTTTGTGCGATATATTTTAACTTTCTGATGAGGCGGGGTAGGAATGTTGCGTACGAAAGTTAGGGCCCTTGACTGCTTACTTTCCAGTTATCTCCCATGTTTGAAATAGCTTTGCAGTGCACATGGTCTTTAGAGCTACTCATATGTCCCTGGTTACGTGCTGATAATTGATGAAAATGAACAATGGAATGAAATAATATGTAGTGTTCAGAGATGTAATAAATTCTGAAGAAAACTCTTTAATTCTTAATTTTGGAAGTCTCGCCAGTCTTAGTACATGATCAGTCTTTTTGTGCAGTCCATTATTTCTGTTTTGACGATACGTGGTAGAGATACGTGTAGAACAATAGAACAGCTCGTGACGCTTTGTCACACACATACTCTACACCAACTATTGAGCTGAATATCCTGTAAGTATGTAGATATTTACTCAAGAATATTTTGTTCTATCCAAAGACCTCGACACGAACCCCATACCGTCTTCTGTCGACCACTTCGTTTGCCTTTCGCCATGCCCTGCATATTGTCCTTGCTAACTAGAAGACCTTGAGATAAAGCCAAATCACCTTCGCTCTTGTTTTTTTGACCATGTTCAGGAATTTATCATATTCTCCAATGGCTGCTTGGCCCTTTCAGCCAACTTCTCTATCAGTTACATGGTCCGTGTACGAGGTGTTATAAGATATTAAATATCCTTCAGAAGCATTTTAACACATAGGCGCGTTTGTTTGTTTTTTGTTTATACTTCTGGCATCAATGCCAATGTTAACAGGCAAACTGAAAGATGAATGAATGAATATGGAAAAGGAGCGCTACAGCTTTATCTCTGATTCAAAAGAGCTGTAATTTCTCTCCCAACTGACTTCGGTTTTGTTGGAGCTACTGTGGCGTTTGGAATCCTAGAGAGATCTTCAAGTCTTTGGCCATTTTTTTCCGTATATTGGAGCCGCGACACGACAAAAACAACAAAGTGGTTGTGCGACCAGCGCAGACTCAGATCAGCCTAGGCATCCGCCCAGTCTGATCTGAGTCTTCGCTATCCGGATGGAGGTAGCTTAGACACTTAACTACCCATTAAGCGCTTAGCGAAGAGTCTGATCAGACTGGGCAGTTGCGCTGAGCGCACAACTTTGTTGGTTTTCCCGTGTCGCGGCTCAACTGTCTTATGTTTTTAAAATGCAACGTTTTTCTTCTGCAGCATAACTGTATTGAACGGTCATTTAGGGAGGTAAATCCGCAAATAGCTTTGAACCGCTTCGCAATCGCGTCGCCTTTAAAGCTACTGTAAAACACTAAACGGTAGGTTCCTGGGCTAGCGATGTCAATTGTGTCCACAAACAAATTTCGTCTTTTTCTGAGCAGTATTGAATTATCTTATTTTTCTGATTTTGTTGCTACTGAGAAACTCGTCGGATATTGAAGAAAATAGTCATTTTCCCTTTTGGTTTATTTTCTTTCCTTGGAATTCCAGTTCTAAAAATAACTATGTTTATTATGTCTATAAGTGCGCAATTTCTGATGCCATTCTCCAACGGTCAATTTTCCCTTGACGTGAGCTCTCCTAGAGGTTCTGGCATGGCGGATAGGTTGAAACTATCCCAAAATGCAATGCAGCATGACATCAGCTGCGTTATCTATTTTTGGCCCGAACTAAAAATGCGTTAACTGGTGTGCAAAGCAGAGTTAGGAAATCCCTTGCAAAACAATTTTTCTAATATCTTTTTGATTTACACTTTTTAGTGAAACTTATCGATTCCCTTTTATAAGTGCTTTCCAACAGCTTGGATGAAAGTTCATCGAAATTATGATGCATTCCAAAGTACAGGAACCTACCTTTAATATCTGCGGTATCAAAATTTACCGGTTAAATGAAAACAATATTATTATGGCGCATTTTAATTTTGGCATTCAAGATATCACTGGTTGCTGATTGTAATGAAAAGTTGATGTTAATTTGTAACAGTTTTTCTTACTTTACTCTAATGGATGCAAAAATGTATAATTTCATTGAACGGTATAGAAAATATTTCACATACTCATCAGGTTCTCCTTTTCATCTGAACCTCTGTAATGCAGTGCGTATGTAAGTGTGTTTAAAATAAAATATTGGCGGTCTGATATTTTAGCGCTCACTGTCTCAACCGCAAAAATTTAGTAACCGCAAAATGTAAGTGTTTTACAGTACCACATACCCCCAAAATGATATTTTTCGTAAGTTATCCCGAAATTAATAGGTAAGGTATATTGTACAAATGTGTTCATTTTATTTCCAGTAACGGCAGTGGCATAATGTTGTTCAAACATTTGTTGATGTTAATGTTTAGCTTTTTTTTCTTAAAGTGCAAAAAACTTACAGGTAAACGTATCAAAAAATATGTTTTGCTCTAATTCTTTTAAGCCTCAACTTATTTTTACCCTCTTAGTCATCACGCCCTGACAGTTTTGAGTTCACAGGGTTGAATTTTATTATTTAATAAGTATTACAAATGCATCAGTGCGTCAAAGAATGCTGCAGCTATTCAACGTTGAGTTATTTTCAAACAACATCGATCCGCCGATTACTGTAAAATTACTGTTGCTAACCTGAACACGTGATTGTAATAGTAAATATGTCCGAAAATAATGTCGATACAGATGAGAAGATTGGCTCAGGTGTACGTACCCTGAAATAATGCCATATTTAGCAACTGTCCTCGTTTGAGGCCTCCTCACACACAGACGAAAATCCATCGACATCAACTTGCGTATACTGGCGTACAGTACTGCAGCAAAATTCGTTCTCATAAGTATTTGTACGTTGCACATCGTTGGTGGTGTTCGTATTGATGCGTTTGTAAGCTTTTGCGTCCGTTGCGTTTAAGTTTTGTTCATCGGAAAATTTTCAACATGTTGATCATTTTGTGGCGAATAAAAGTTTCGTCCACCATTCGTAAGAATTCATTTTAATACGTTAACCAATCTGAAAGTCTTCGCATAGCGTTTGTCAACTGGCGTTAGAGATCGCAGCTATCAGCTAATTTGCATATCGTGATCAGCTGATTTGCATATCAAGCGAAAGTGGATGATCCCAAAAGGAATCTTTGCGATAGTTTGCGAACTTTAGCGAACCGTAGCGAATATTTGAGTAGTGTAGCGAATTGAATAAGACGCATGAAAGCAAATTGTAACGATAGGTCAACGTTCTGCATACAAATCAATACGAAGGGTAACTTCGACAGACGAATCCATGCGAATCATAGCGCTCCTAATTTTTTTAATTGCTAAAGTTGAGTATCTCAAAATTGCCTGTAGTTCATATATTTAGGAGGTGGATAGTTTCAAGATAATTACTTATTCCTTCGTCAAAATGGAAGATATACATCGCCTGATTCTGCAGTATGTTGCTGAAGTCTTCATCAGTCAGAGTCTTATTCCCCGTGTTCACTGTCAAGTTCCAAGCCCCCAGACTTCTCAAAAGACTGGGTTGGGGACCTGTGGGCAGACTGCTATATATCACCGCCACCGAATATAAAAAATGTACAAACTGTAAGCAACACTTAGAAACAATTTTACTGTTATATACAAACATATTTAGAAACATTTACTGAAAATCCTTTTCCCTAAACATGATATAGTAAGTTGTGAAAAACTAGAATTTAAAAAATGACAAAATATATTGGTGCCATTAATGGGGTACATAATACTAAAACCTATATTTCAGCACTGACATAAAACCGTGTCAAATAAAAGTAAAAAGTATGCAAAGACCAGGAATTGAAACAATCAAAATCCAAATCCAGCCCTCAAACCATAGTTGGAAACAACTAAGATTACAAATAATCAAGATACAGAGAACATATGGCCAACCGAGTGAGCAGCTTGTTCCCAAAAGGTGGCCACTCAGCAACCCAAACCGAACCAAAAATAATAATAACATACATAAGGTAAAACATCACAGAAACTCTGACACCAAAAACAGGCAACAAAGAACCACAACAGAACTACCGCCTTGGAACGGTCAGTAATGAATTACTGGGGGGCTTAAATCGATTTTACAGGCCCAACCTCACCCTCAGTTTCTGAAGTGGACTACATAAGACTTGAACCTACACCTAGCGTATAACCATGACACACAATACAAGATCTTAAAAAATAGCTTTAACAGGTTAAAAAGGGTCAGTCACACAGACGGATGCCCCTCGTTACTGCTCCTTGTCAGTATAAACTTTGACAAGGGACATGACAAAATTATTAAACCCAGAGCGGAATGACGGAGACGGAATGATAGACAGACAGACAGGCAAAACAGTGTTTACATGTATATGGTATCCCTTTGAAGAGCATAAAAATTAAATCTAACACTAAAAACTTAAACGGAAGGGATACTGGGTATTCTCTTCTCAGCATTACCAGGCTTTTCATCAGACTGCACCTCTGGTTTCTTAGGTTTCTCTGAATCAATAACAGCAGCTTTCCTCTTCCTCTTCCCCTAGATGACATGTTTTTGACTAACAAAACAGTTTTATGTCAAACAGCATTGATTGATTGATTGATTGATTGATTGATTTGTTCCTTTACGTCCACGGTAAACAGCTAAGGTCATGTCGGGACGGTCCGTTAACCTAACCACACTATTCCTGGGCAGGCTTAGACCTCCTAAGCGGTTAACCAGTACTAAGCGCACATACTTTTGCCAGTAACTGATAGCTGTCCTTCTTGAATCCGCGGAAGGAGAAAAAAAAAGTATGTGGCCAGACCGAGTATCGAACCCAGGACCTCTGACTTATGAGTCAGGTGCCCTACCGACCGCAGTCACAGCAATACTTGTTAGTTCATAACGTTCATTAACGGCCGGATGCGGAAATACCATTTCGAAAACATTCGGAGGCATGCGCCAATATGGGCAAAGTTGCGCTTAAGTTCGTGTGTTTGCGCTCTTAATCGGTCCTAATCGCTAACGAAAAGAACTAGTATTGTTTGCGCGACCCATCGCATTCTAGCGGATTACAGTACCCGTCCGCCACACTTCGTAAACCATTCGCAACAAATAGTTTCCCTACGCTTTCTTTCGTAACAATGCAACAAATTTTGAAATCAGTTTCGGTCAGAATTCGATAGAATTCACCAAACATCCCTGTTCGCCAGGCTTCGTTAAATGGATTCGCCTATGTGTGAGGGGGGCTTAAGTTAGTTACACGAACATTTTGAAACTGCAATTTGCTCCTGGTTATAAGATAAGATTAATGTATAACTTCATTTGGGATGGTAAACCGGAAAAAAATAAAACGTAATACTTTAATTCAAAATTATGAAAGGGGAGGGATAAAAATGATTGACATAGAAAAATTTATATGGTCACTTAAAACAAGCTGGATTAAACGTTTAATAGGAAACGAATCAGAAAGTCTACTTAAAAGTTTATATTCAAAAGACTTTAAAAACTTTGGTGGAAATCTTTTATTTGAATGTAATTTTAATGAAACGGACATTATTAAATATTTTCATAGTAAACCTTTTTTGCGAGACATTCTAATAGCATGGAATAAACTAAATACCAAAACGGCGATATTAAGTTATGGCAACGAAATAATCTGGAATAAATCGTATATTAGAGTTGGAAACGAAACAGTTATGTTTAAACATTGGTATCAGTCAGGAATAAAGTATATAAAGGATATGTTTGATCAGACTGAGCAAAAATTTTACTCATTTAATAAATTACGTGGAATTTATAACATACCTAATACTGATTTTCTTCAATATGTAAGTCTTATGAACAGCACACCGATACAGTGGAAAATTAAAATAAAAACAGAAAACTTTAATCAATTGCATGAAGTAAACATACTAAGCCGGTTATTGAAGATAAAAAAGATAAATAAATTTGTGTATAATATATTTGTAGAAAAAGAAAATATAGAAATAAAAACATCAGAAACTAAATGGGAAGATATATTTTCAGATACTGAATTAAATTGGAAAGCTATATATTTATCGGTGTTAAAGTCCACCAACGACATAAAATTGCGAAACTTTCAATATAAATACTTAATGCGAATAATACCAACAAACTATTATTTAACAAAATGCCACATTGTTTGTTCGTCTTTGTGTGAGTTCTGTACTATGGAAATTGAAACAGTCTCACATCTATTTTGGGAGTGCAGACATGTTCAAAAATTTTGGAAAGACTTATCTGGATTTCTAAGAGAAAACGATAAAGACATTAACATAAATTTAAAAACAATTACTTTTGGAATACATACATTATATCAAAAACCAGAAACTCAAATTAAAAATTTTATTTTATTCGTAGCTAAATATTTCATTTTTAGCTGTAAATATAAAAAACAAATACCAACTTTGCCCAATTTTAAATCATATTTGTCAATGAGAATAAAAACTGAAAAAGAAATTGCGCTTGTCCATGACAAATTAACACAGTTTGAAAATAAATGGAATGATTATTTAAACCTCAAAGCTTAGTTTTTGTTCCAAATGAAACAGGAGAGCAGTTGATTTTTTTTATTATAATTAATTTTTTTTGTCTTTCTATGTAAATCCTTGAATTTATTTTTTATTGTTATATTATTTTTTTCTCTGGTTTCTTTATAATTTGTTCATTCTCTTTTTTTCATTTATTTGTTTATTTTTTTTTCTTCCCCTTTTTTTTGTTTTCATACAAAAAATATTGTAACATAATATAAGAGTTTTTTTTCCATGACATTGTTAAAAGAAAACAAAATAGCAACATTTACACGTCATATATTGGTTTTCCACCATGTTGAAATTGTAGAAAATGTATAGATTAGTTTGACAACGCGCCCATTGGACTTATTTTCTGAAATTAAACTTGGAATATATATACATATATGCGTGTATGTTTGTGCAGGAGTATATACATGTACGTATATGTATGTATGTGTATATATGTGTACATATGCGTATATGTATGTAATGTGTATGTGTAAAATAATATATAAATAAGTAAAATAGCAGCTAATACATTACAATTACAACATCTGACTTATATGTTGATATATTCCCCCTATTTGGAGCAGCTACGAATCTAATGGACGCGTTGGCTAGATGTACCTGAAACATTATTATGTAATACTATGCAAAAACTTTTGTACCATGAGACAATATTATTAAAATAAATAAATAAAAAAAGGATAATTACGAAGTATCATGGCCAACGTTTTATTTGTCTCGCCAGCGAATAGCAGAAGCGAGACATATATAGGTATTCCTTTTCCGGTCTCGTCGTCGTTGTTGGCGTCGTCGGCGGCGTAAATCTTTGCGTTAGACTATGTTTTGTGACAATGCGTTGACAAGCGAGACACTGAATTCCGCAAGTTCTTGTTCACATAAACGATCACACGCTGACTCAGATGCCGAAATCAAGAGGTTTCGCATCAAACCTCTGACCTTGCCTCCACCCCATTCCCCCACCCCTCACCCTATGTTTGGTTCAGGGATATAACGACATTGGCTTCATACAAAAATCAGTACTACCGTGTGAGTGCACTGAACAAAATAAAAATAAAACCGGCCTTATAAGACCTGAGGTGAAATGAAATTTCCTGCTGGCATATATATTATTTTCTTTGCAAATCTGTGTTATTTACTGTCGGTATACACAGTTCCGAGCCACACCCAGAATTCCACTCAAAGTCACCTGAAAGTGTATATCTGACCAATGCAACTACAATGGCTGCTGAGGACTTTACATTTGATTTGTTTTCGTGTTCAATACTTACTGTGGCATGAGAACTGTTATAAACACTGGCAACAGCCACGTTTCTGCTATTCACATAGATAAAAAAATATGGCAAAGAAGTTATCGAAGTAGCCAAGTTTTGTACACAACTGGAGTGAATTTGCAATGCTTAGTGTACATAGTTAAGTTATTTTCGCATAGCGTTAGCTTTTTTGTTCGCCTTAGCTGAAGAGCAAAGGGAGTTGATAAGATAGGAAGGTTTCGTCGTCCATCCGTTTGTCAATCCGTTCGTCCGTCTTCGTCATTGAACAGCTTCAAAATACTTCTGTTCCTAAAGTAGTTGCCTATTGGACCCAAATTTATAAGATCGCTCTCTGGGGTTAGGGAACTTAAGTGTGTTTTGACAATTTCAATTCGATGATCAAGATGGCCGCCAGGGAAGAAAATCATTAAACTTAATTAGTTTCTCCAGAACAAATGAAGCAAGTGAACTGATATTTCGCAACAAGCATAACGCACACCTACATACTCAAGTTTGTGCAAATCATGAGTTCGAGATTTCTTATGGTTCGATTCAAGACCGCGAACTAAATTTGTTTGACCTGTTTTTCCTTAATGTTGTGAATTTCTTGGTGAAACCTAAGCGGAAAGATTGAAATAGTTGAAGATTTTGTTAAGCTGAGCATGGTGCCATTCTGTATCGGCTGCCCATACACCGTGGCTATATACGTGTTATTGGAAAGGACGAACATGAACTTGAGTTTGAGTTTCTTCGTATATAGTTTTTATTCTTTCTTCATTTTTCATAGTTGATGCCTGTCAGACTTACTGTTAGTTTTCTTCTGTTGAAATGTTGGCATTCTTCAGCAACTTGAAAGTTGAATGCTTATATTTCAGATGGTAGCGACATTGCTTTTAGATTTCTAGTATTTCAAATCAAAGGTGGTTATACATGTATATAGAGGATCTTACAATCGTGGTCATTTCATGTGAAATTTATGAAACGAGCTGTCGGCGAGTTTCATAAATTTTATATGAAATGAACACGAGTGTAAGATTCTGTTTATCGTATAACCCTAAAAATGACATCTTAACGCCTTCAAACAGAACTTTATTATTATTTCAATAAGAAAAGGCATTGTTGACATGGACGCTGTGGACGTTTACGCGCCAAAGTTATCCACTGAATAACAGCGGCGTCATGTGATAAATCTATATATATGATACCCCTCAATACATTTATAATTGTCAAAATCTTGAAACTTCTCAAACATGTCAGCTAGCTCATATTCTGCTGTGTGCTTTTTAAAACTGTTTTAAGAATGCTTACCAAGTTCTCACCCTTTAGACCACCTACGGGTTTTGATCGAAGTAGATAAGAACGCCTTGGTCCGAAACCACAACAAATCAAGCTCCACATAGACAAAACTAACAAAGTGGGCATGTGCGCCCGGCGAAACTTCAGATCAGCCTGGGCTTCCGCCCAGTCTGATCAGAGTCTTCGCTGTCCGCATGGAAGCAGCCTAGACCCTGAGCTACCCTTTAAACGCACAGCTGAGACTTTGATCATATAAGGCGGACGCCCAGGCTGATCTGATTCTGCGCTATGCGCACATGCCACCGTTTTTGTTTTGTCGTGTTGTGGCTCAATTGGAAAGGAAGCCAACAGAAAAGACACACAAAGGAAACAATAGAAGTCAAAGGCCAATACTTTATCTCGTCTCTGATTCTCAGCCGCTTCTTGAAATGACAAGGCGACCCTTGCTTATTCTTGCTGAAATCTGCTTCTGTAATGGTAAACCCACCAAGAAATAGCTAAAATAACAGCCAGCATTATTCTGCTAGAAACAGCTATTACATGTAGATATATTCTTTCTTGAACAAGTCACAAATTAAACTGATGGCTGTAAAACAAACAATGATGACCTTAAAAATGAATTAAATTTTGATACTGCACTCGCACAAGCGGAAGGACCGTGCCTAAGGATGTGAATTTGAGGCCCGACTCCTTAGCTTGAATTTGACTTCATGAGCAATAGAATATGTGGAAACTAACCCACAATGACGTACTTACGTAAAACATGTAAAACATCACATAACTTTATGTATGCATATTCAATTCGGCATTTTCAAATCTTGCATACAGATTTTTCCCTACTAAACATTTTCGTCTAATTGTTTAAATATCAATAAATAAATAGATATATAGAAGAAACGCACGGAAATATATACACTGTAAATAAAAATCCGTAGATTTTACGGTAGAAACACTGGCAACCAGCTGCCAGTCCATTTCCCCTTAATTTTACGGGCGTTTGCCTGTAGATAATTGTTGGAAATTACAATATAGTAGTGTTATGTCTACTGGCCGCACTCAAAAATACCTTTAAAGTGTTGAAGGGCAATATGATCAAAACAACACCTGTTCTAGCTTGATAATTCCTGCATTTTTATAGGCGCCCATAAAAACAACGGGAAATGGACTGGAAGCTGGTTGCCAGTTATTCTACCGTAAAAAGCTACGGAAATTGTTACAGTGTAAGATTTCCACCGCCAGTTTGACATTTGTAAATCTCAAATGTTTACACATTTTAATCAAAAGTGGATGGAACACAAGTACAAACAAGTCAAGCACATTTTGTGACTTTTGCATTATAAAATCTATTGCGTTCTACACATGTACATGTTTTTGTTTTGCAGAACTTTATTAGAGGTCCTGTTTATTTACGAAGAGGTCTAATGGCACATCCAGCGTTGACAGATACACTGCCTGACAAGCAGCTGACAAGGTAAATTTTACTGGGTCTACAAATGAGCCGCGACACGACAAAACCAACACAGTGGCATGTGTCCCCCATCGAAGACTCATATCAGCTTGGGCGTCCGCCCAGTCTGAGCAGAGTCTTCGCTGTTGACATGAATGTAGCTGAGACCCTTAGCTATCCTTTAAACGTACAGCAAAGACTCCGATATGACTGGGCGGATGCCCAGGCTGATCTGAATCTTCGCTGGGCGCACATGTCATTTTGTTGAATTCCTCGTGTCGCGGCTCAAATTATTAATGAACTTCTTTCAACAATATTCAAATATACTGAACGCCAAAAGAAACGCATACAAAGTATACATATTAAATTTTCAAAAGTATACAACTGCTACTAGTTTTTGTCATGTTAGTTTGACGTGTCCATGAGTTTTTGAGAAAAAGAATATTTGAAATCCCTAATATGTCTTACACTGTAAGTGTGAAAACCAATACTTTCAGGATGGGGTAAAATTAAAAGTTGCAAAAAACAAGCAATCTTTAAGAGGTTATATTCTCAACTGCAGAATCTTTGTGAATCACAATTTACCTGCGATTGTTAAGCTCTGTATCAAGAAAATTTTCTATAACTCATTTTGTTCTTGGGCTGTCCTTCATTCTTGAAAAAACAAGCCAAGGAAAGTTAGGTATCAAGAAAGCGTAAACAGACATTTCACTTTAACATAGGGTCTTCCTCTGAACATTCTAACTCTGGTATGTTCAAACAGAAAGGGAAAATCCTTGTAAAATTAGTAAAAAAGTAGTGAAATGCAACACATAAAATCATTTACAAAAGAAACTAAAGCGTAAAGCCATAAATAGTGCCGTTATCGGTCTTCAAAAATTACTCTTTGTTTAATACAAAGGGAGGTTATTTGAGAATGGACCGATTTCATGGCGCTGTCGTTTAATAAATAACCATGTCATTCATATGAATTTGGCGGTTTTCTAACAGTTGCATATCAAAGACCATTTCTGAACACAATATGATTTATTGGAAAAGGAAAAAATACTCTAGAAATGGAATTTATTGTTTTTCGAGAAAGTGAGGTAACTCTTTTGCGAAAGATTTAAATCATGATAGTTTCATCGTGTACTGTGGTCGGATGAAAATCATAGTCTTTGCAATGACCGATTTGGACTTGCCTAGTGACAGTGCCGAGAAAAAAGAACATAAACTTGTATGTGTTTCTTTTGGCGTTCAGTATATTACCTTGGCCTGAGAACATTCCTCCGCCATGACATACTTCCGGAGACTTACGAATTAAAAATTCAGAAAAATTCTCAGTAAAACATATCAGGGATGTTCAGAAAGTTCTGTTCGTGACGTAATATTTTAGAACCATCTTAAAATCAGAACTTGTTCAGAAAGTTCTGTTCGTAACGTAACATCTTATAATCATTATAAAGACATAACTTCTGACAGCGCAAATATATAAAGCAATGATATGTCTGGATAAATCTGCAAAGTTAACGCGGTTTACATTGTTTGAAGGACACATTTTTGAACTTCATTGAAAGAGATATAAGGGATATAAAGCCATTGCAGACTTTTACTTTAGAAGGCCATAATTCATATATGAGCAGACGTTGAATCTTTATCTCACCTGAACCAGCGGCTCCGGGGGAGCGTATAGGATGGCAGTTCCGTTGTCCATCGTCCGTCATCAATTTAAAGCGACATCTGCGAAACCACTGGGCCGATTGTAACCAAACTAAAAATTGTTCAAATGGTCCTGGTCACATTATTAACATGGCCGCCACGCCCAGATATGGTAAAAACCTTAAAAAATCTTATTCACCAGAACGAATCGGCGGATGGCCTTGAAACTTGGTATGTAGCATCAGTTACATAAACACCAAGATTTTTCAAATTATGACATTGGGTTGAGCTTGGCCTTTTTCACCATAAGGTCAAATTTGCTATCTGTAGCTCTTATACGGGAAAATGAGCATAAGATTTCCTTAAAGTAATAGGGCTTTATAAAATTTCGTGGAAATTGTTGAAGCTTTTGGTCTAAAAAATTGGTATATACAGTCATAATAAGTACAGGAAAATTTATGTGTACATGAGGTCAAGGTCATTTTTTACCTTTGACCCTGGTCTCTAATATTTTGACAATTTCACACATTCAAAAGCCACTGGGCAAATTGTCACCAAATTTTATATAGAGATTGTAGGGGCTGAGGGAACGTAAATGTTCAAAGGGTCCAGGTCACTTGACCAACATGGCCCCCAGTGCCCATAAATGGTAGAAAACATTTAAAAGTCTTCCTCTTCAGAACCAGTTCACAGATGAACTTGAAACTTGGTACGTAACATCTGGTACCTGAGTACTAGAATGAATGTTCAAATAAAGACCTTGGGTTGACCTTGACCTTTTTTACGGCAAGGTCAAATATTAGAAAATGCTAGAACATAAGATTTTATGGCAAGTTTTAAAGATTTTGGCCTAAAAATTGGTATATAGAGTTCTTCTATCATAGAATCCTTCTATCATAAAAATAGAAAATAGGTAAAAATAACTGTTAAATGGTTTTCATATAATTTGCTTAGTCCGTTGTAACCCGTCTGTTGGTCTAAATTATTTAGCTGAGTTGCCATCTATTTGGGAAAGAGCTGGTGACTCGGCTTATCACTTGTAATTTATTGTTTGTTGGGATGTCTTTGTCAATCTTTCCCTTTGATGTTGGGGATAGGGTTTGGGGTCTGATTCAGTCACTTCCTGAAGTGTAGTTACTCTTTAAATTTGTCTTAATGGGTATATAAAGATGTATGAGTACAAGTGTTCAAGGTCATTCTTTGACCCTTGACTCAGGACTCTCGTATTTTGACCATTTCAAATATTTCCTCAAAAGCAACTGGGCCAGTTGTAACCAAATTTCAGATAGAAGCTGAGTGAACGAAGATTTGTTAAATGGTAAAAAAATCACATGACAACATAGCCGCCATGTCCATTTATTTATTTATTTATTTATTTATTTATTTATTTATATATTTATCTTTATTATTTTAAGAAGGTAAACGCATCCAGCTTCATAGCTAGTCTACCATGTGACCCTCTATAAAACATGTAAAAAATATATACAAATAAAATATTTACAAACAGCATACAATAAAATCAACACAAGAAGGCAAAGCTTGAAATACTAGAGGATAAACCAATATCCATTTAGATATTAAGATCTAATTATTAATTAAAATATAGCGTTCGCCAAGCCACAAACCGCTCCAAGCTTGTATAAAATGAATATCTCCCTTGCCGAGTCTGAGTAGACGGAACGCATATGGCGGAGCCAATGTCCAGACATCATGGCCCGCCACTCAAACGCGGCAAGAGTAGAGATAAACGATAGTCGAGGGTTTTTGTGACTTGGCTGATGTGTCTTAAGATAGCCGAGTTGTAGATATGAAATGTGAATTTAATGAAAATGGATAAAAAAAAACAGTTTTAATTAAGAGTCTCAGTTACTATCAAAATATAAAAGGGCGCATAAAAACTTGATCATATATAGAGAACCGATGGACTAAGAATACAGATTAAATTGCTAAGATCACAAGTTACCTAGCGACCTGGTTATATAACGGTCCTAAGGCCGTCCTTAAAACTATTCAAGGATGACGAATTTCTCAATGAGATGGGAAGAGAATTCCACAGTCTAGGAGCCGAAGACGAGAACGATCAATCGAACTAAGAAGTAAGGGACCTTGGTACGGACAATGTGCCATTTGCTGACGACCTTAGCAACCGACAAGGGCTTCAACAAGTTTGTAATATATTCGGGTGTTAAGTTATTAGACGAAGTCTAATAAAATCATCGTTGCCGCCAAAACTTGACTTGATCTCTGTATGGAAGAGCGCATATGTCATAGAATTGTTATTCACCTGTCAGAAGATTTAGTTACATTAAAAATGTTATTATTTGCACTTTGCATTTAGTTTTAAATATGTTTTTCACTTTAACGCTGTAATGATTGATAGAGTTAACGCGAGAAACGCAAATGCCGATGGCTTGAGAAAAAAAGATTCTATGGTGCGAAAAGTCTTTCGTAGTAAAAAAAGTAGTTCAGGCTGTACTCGGTGCGTAAATTTACCGGAACGGACCTAATTACCGGGTCGGACCGGAACGGACCCTTATTTTTCATATTTCCAGCCGATTTTTGAGATATTTTGATACGATCTACACGCGCAGATTAATTCAAGGCCCTACCTATGACTAACATGTATTATCTTAACTTGCAACCCCTGATTTTGATTTGACAATATCTGATTAGGACTATTGGCGAAACAAATGTCTGTCCGTCAGATAAACTGACGACTTATTGAATCATGATAATGGTGCTAACTGTACAATCGATATACAAAGTTTCCCTTTATACATTTAGACCACTGTAATGTTTCAATTTAAAGCTGAAACACAATAGCTCTACATATTTTCTATGGCTGAAATGTTGGTCATGATACTATGGAACAAATATTCGGGAATTTTTGTGTTTTTTATTCGCTCCAAGTCTTGGAAGAAAGATAACCGGATTTTTATATAAGTTTATATGATTTTAAGATGAAACGCATATGCGTGGGGTATTAAGAGGCCTACCCATGGTGCAAAATACTCAAAGAGTATTTTGACTAATATCTCTAATTGATTTGCGCTAGATGACATACAGAATATGTATTAAGAGTAAATAAGAGTTATTTAATTAAAAAAATATTACAAATATCTACTGAAGATAGGGAAAAACGGGTCCGTTCCGGTAATTCAGTCCATTCCGATCCGTTCCGGTAAATTTACGCACCCGGCTGTACTGAACCGGGTAAAATACAGTACCGTATCATCGGAAGCATATCGGAATGTACCGAAGAATGTAAATAATTTACGGACCAGTCTGGTTTCTCGCCATAGTGGATAACCCCAACATAAGGATACTACTATTCAATAATAATATCAGACATTGAACTTAGCCAATTTTTATTTAGTTATTATGACATAGCGACAGGGTTTTGAACTTGGAATTTTTTCAATCACAGTAAATATTTCTCATAGATATCCCATTAGATTTTGGTCCTTTTTTACATTTTAATTATTAAAGGCGTATAGTGTATTTAAAACATTGAGTGCAGATAATTTTGCAGGACGTATTCTGAAACCTTGCTTGCAGCCAATTTCTTATTTCAACAGAAATAAAAAAAAATATTATTTATTTCAAATATGTCTTCTTTCACTTCGTCTTATATCTTTTTTTTAAAGATATTTCTTGTTCAATGCTTTAAATATCAGCACAGCTTTATTGTACGCCGGTCGTTTGCATATAGGTAGCCAATTTAGTTCATGGAACACGGTCGATGATGGCGTGTTATAATCAGCGCGTAAAATAACTCGGGCAGCACGTTTTTGGAGTTTAGAAATTTTGATGAGATTGGAGGACGAAGTTGCTCCCCATACCACAGATCCGTAGTCAATTAGCGGTGTGATATATCCCTGATCAAACTTTTTTTGAGTACCAGAGATCAAGGTCATTCTTTGACCTTGTACCAGAGATCAAGGTCATTCTTTGACCTTTTACCTATGACTCTCATATTTTGACAGTTTCGAACATCTCCTTGAGTACTACCAAGATTGTTCAAATAAAGACCTTGAGTTGACCTCGACTACACAAGGTCAAATATGGGAAAATGTTACAGCGTAAGGTTTCATGGAAACTTGTGAAAATTGTAGCCTAAAATTTGGTACAGTATATACAGTCGTCCTTATAAATACATGAAGATTTATGAGTACCAGAGGTCAAAGTCATTCTTTGACCTTTGACCCAGGATCCTCATATTTTGACAATTTCAAACAACTACACAAAAGACACTGGGCTAATTGCTTAGGTGAGCGATTAAGGGCCTCATGGCCGTCTTGTTTATCCTCGCTACTGAAACACATATCATGCAACTGTCTTGTAAATATCACAAAAATTATCTCCAACCTATGTTACATTCTCTCCCGTGAATTTGGATTATCTGCTTTTGATGCAGTAGCAAATAACCTCTTTCTATTAAAGGTATAATGAATTTGTTATAGAAACAAGTGTCTTAGCATTCAAAAAGCTTATCAGGAGCTCTTTTGCATGAGCAAATTCGAAACTCTCTAAAAGTAAGGTCATTGCTAACATTTCAAACAACACCTTTCTTCAAATTTTCCATGGCTGTTTTGTATTATATTGCAGGTGAAATAAAAAAAAAGCCATATTACCGTCTGCTTTAGGAGTAACGCTATTTCTAAAATTCACCTGAGTTCACTTTTAAGAGCCAGCTTTCTCAAGTTCTATTAACTTAAAATCTACTATAACTTCGTCTGTAATGTAAACGAAACGTTTTCATGTCACCAGAAAACTGACAGGAACTTACCAAAAGAAGAAAAACACAATACTGAAGCAATCCAAAGTTTTATTCTAGAAATTTCATTTTTAGACTGCAAATATTCGAATCATCACATCAGTTTTAAATAAGCATAAGCTGATAATTCAAGTATTAAGCACACTTTCCCCTAAACAGAGCTTTTTTAATATTTTTCAACAAAATTAGTTGTACTGTTACAGAACATGACGAAAATCTACCGTTTAGATTAAGAGATATAATCCAATAATTACCCTATCCCCCAAACAAGGTTTGATTGTGAATGCTACAATATCTGATATTTGTAATAATATAAAACTTAAACCAATCCTCAAATTTTAATAGATCATTGACACACCCAGACACATAGAAATAGATTGTTTGAAAATCCAGTGTCGGTTACCCCCACCTATCTACCTGTTATGATGTCTTTAGCAGTATGTTCACTTATTAAATAATCAGGGCTGACTATAATATGGAATGAGACTTCTGAAAGAGAGCGTGTTCAATACGCGAATGCCCCTGTATATAAAAAGACTTTTGTGCAACATAGTATAAATTTCAGTCAGTTCCTAGCTTTTTTTGCATGGCAGTTCGTTTAACAAACATGTGTCTGTGTTATTACAATACATTCCATTCGGGAATGTAAGAAGTGGGTCATTTTTTTTTTTTGCGTTGTTTTAATGATTTAAGCCGGACGGTTTAGAAAGTAACTTTAAATGTATACTCTCACGGGATAAGACATTTGCTTTGATATCGGATATAACGTGGAGAATGGCCATTCAACTCCTTTTGATTTTTCAGGACAAAGGACTATGTCATTAGGGAGGCTACATTGGCGGACAGAGATACTGTTTTAAATATCCGTCAAGACATTTACAGCGGGCTGGACTATCTTCCTGCTTTTTACGACCATCTCATAACTTTGCCGAATGGAAAGGGATTTATTATTCTTTCTAGAGACCAAGCTGTAAGTATAACATTTCAGACCTAAGAAACATAAACAATATTACAGGTCTTAAATGCAGAAGAAATATCATCACTTATTCAGCGATCACCGAGGGGATGTCTAAACGTGTTGAGCCTACAATAGTCCTGGATGTTACATAGTCAGGATTCACATTCATTTCTCCACATAATTCCCTCGTAAGATGATACACTTGTCCCATCCACTTGAAAAAGAACTCAAGGTTTTGTCTGTAGATGTCAACATATAAGACCTCAAACCAGTGTCTCAGCTCATCTTCAAATCTCCTACCACGCAATTGTTTTTTTCCCATGTGAAAATATGTTGTGATCACTGGCTGTCAGATCTAGGTGAGGCTAAAGTTCATACACGCATTCTTCCGCAGGGCCCATTGCAGGTCTATTCGTGTAAACTGGGGCCTTGTCCTGCTGCAGGCGAGCTCCATGACGAAGTTTGCCTTTTCGTTTCTTTTTGATGGCTTGGCGCAGCTGGCAAAGTATCTCTGCATAATACCTGCTATTTACGTATTGTCCTATCCGTTGGTAGGTAGTTGATAAGGATTATACCCTCCATATTCGAAAAGAATTTAGCCATGACCTTGGTGATCCTTGATGCCTTGAACTTCTAGGTCTTTGGAGATCCCTAGTGCTTCCACTCAATTGATCTCTGTTTGCTTTTAGGGTCGTAATAATTTAACCAGGTCTCATCACTGGTTTCTAATCTAAAACGGAAACACAAAATCAAGTTTCTGGATGTACCTGGTTATCAGTGCCCGACTGATGGTCATCCGTGTCTCCTTCAATTTCGCTGTCAGCATTCTTTGGATCCATCTTGCACAAACCTTGTATATGTGCAAATATTCATGTCAGATTTTCTGCAGTGATCCTTGTGACAAGCCTTTTTAAAAGCAGTAGAAATTCGCTTATTCTCCATGACTAATTCATGGACGTTTGGAATGTGATTGTTACTGGTCGACAGGGAAGGGGGTTGTCTTTCAAGTCCGCCTTACCAGAATTGAAATCACGAAACCAGCGTTGTTTGACAGTAGCATATAAAGGCGCAGCTTCCCTGTACACTGCAAGTATGCGCTCGTGAATTCGCTAAAGCAAAATGTACTTTGCTTTACACACGTTGTGGTAAGTATCAAAATAACAATGTCATGAGCGCATATGCAAGAGGCCAGTATACTGGCACAGATGCTCGAACACACAATAAGTGAACCTAAGAAACCGAGAAATATAGTAAGCTCAAAACTTTTTGAAACGCCGCATGTTAACTTTTTATGAAGTATGGGTACATTCCCATATTTCACTGTCATATTTACAAAAAGGAAACACACTTCGTGGCTTCTGGCTTCATATTTGCATCAATAGAAAATGACACCCGTTTAGAATGGGGATTTTCTTTCAGGAAAGAACTTCCTCCCCCGGCGATGTGTGGTGGGGAAATGGGGGGAAGAGGGGGTTGGCAGTTTCTGCTTTCGTCTTGAAAATTCGACTCACATTGAAAAGGGAGACACAAATGGAAGTGACAGAATTGCTTTCCCTGAAAGTGTTCTCATTTATCTTAAATATATTACCATGTTCCAGTGGGCTAACGCCGTATCGTTGTCAATGAAATCGTTGATACGATGTTCTCTGACGTAACGTTGGTCTGCAGTTTTATACTTGCTGAAAATATTCCCATATATTGAAAATGTTTTTATTAAATAGAGGTGGTTAACATGCCAAAATTACGAGTCCGAATTTTCGAAGATCGTAGAAACATTAAAAAATTCGAAATTTTCATACTAACAGACCCCTGTTTTCTGCTTTAATCATGCCTTTGTATCTAAAAGAATATTCAGTGAGGTTGAAAATCCGGTAATAGCAAGCCTGACAATATTTCGGAACTGGCCTTCAAATCGGAAGTGTCCACATTGTAGGGATCAACGAGCTATGAAATATGACATGAATAATATGTATTAAATAAAATTTATACAATTCCAAGAAAAGTACAATATAATGAGGTACATGACTATTTTAGAGTTGACACAAGTGTCGCGCTCTGGTAACCCCATGAAAACAATCAATTAGTGATAAAAAATTATTATTTTTTTGCCAATATACGTCTGTTTCCGTAAAAACTGACCGACCTTGACCAGTCGACAACCTCGCATGAATCCGTCACTATCCTTTATGGAGATTAACGGAATAATATCAGATATACCGATTGACCATGTTTAGTGTGCTGGTATATTGTTTAGCAAGAAACACCGACCAAGTTGTCGAGTGAACTCGGTACTGCCTTAATGAGCAATAAGCGTTCGCACTAGTTGTGCATTACCTCTGTCAGTTGTTGACAAGTATGTCTGATATCAGCTGAATAGCTTCCGCTATTAAGTAGATCTTATTTTTTTAGCTTCATTGATTTTCAGATTGGATTTTTCTTAGTTCTGATAGTTGATGGTGGAGAAAGTTTTTGTATGAAAGGCGGAAGAGTCCGAAAAGATTATGAGGGAAAAGGTGTTCTTCGTTTTACTGGGTCGTATTTAGCTGAATTGGCAAGGTCGATTGGTGCGCTCCACTGGAGTTACACAGCCACTGATACCAGTGGTAAAGCCCTCAAACGTGCATATCGGCTGGAAAATAAACTGATTTTGTCCATGGTATGTATTGTTAATTGGCAAATATTCACGAAGTTTTTATATAGATATTACTATCGCAAAATGCTTATGACCTTAAAATATCCAGGACAGGACAATATTACAAAGCACAACCCACCACGCCACCTTAGAAAGGAGGGACAACCGCAAACAATAAAACGAAACAGTAGGGTAAAGTCGGGTAAGTTCGTACAGCGGATAAATTCGGACAGTGACATTGTTTTTTTTTCTTATATGTCAGTTGTTTGGAATTAAAACAAAATTTACTGGGCACACAGTAAAGATCCGGATGAGACGGTTCATTATGAGCCGTCTCATCTGGATTTTCACTGTTTGCAATGGTATCTCCGAATTTACCCTCATGTCAGAAGTTACCTGGCTGTACCCTGCTTTGATACATGTAAAACACACAGCCAGTCCAATACAGCAATGCTACAAACATGAAAAGCAATACAAACTATACAATTTAAACTATGCATCTAGTTTTATATGTTATCTATTTTTAACCACAAAACAGAAAGCAAATTAAACAGATAGGGTCGAGTCGGCTAACTTCAGACAGCGGGTTAATTCGGACATATCATTGCAAAGAGTGAAAATGCAGGAGCCGTCTACTCAGGATTTTCACTGTTTGCCCGGTAATTATACCCCCGACATACGAAGTATGTCAGGGGGTATATAGTTTTTGTCATTCCTCCGTTCGTCCGTTAGTCCGTCCGTCCGTCTATCCGTCCGTCCGTCCGTTCGTCCGTTCGTCAACTTTACGTCAAAGTTTTGCGTTAAACCTTTTGTAATTGCTCATATTTCTGTAACCTTATATCAGATTCTCTTCATATTTGGTTCATTATATTTCTATAGCATTACCTTGGATTTGATATATCTAGACAGCCGGGTCAGGCCCCTGAGTGGAGGTCAGGGGTCAATAATTAGGACATAGGGGTTTTCATTATGTCAAAGTTTTGCGTTAAACCTTTTTTAATTGTTCATATTTCTTTAACCACATGTCAGATTCTTTTCATATTTGGTTCATGATATTTCTTATGTATTACCTTTGATGTGAAGGGTCTATGCCCCAGGGTCATGCTCATGGGTGGGGCCAAGGGTCAATAATTAGGACGTAGGCATTTTCATTATGTCAGAGTTTTGCGTTAAACCTTTTAGATTGCTCACATCTCTGTAAATGCATTGTAAATATCTTCCATATTTTATTCATGATAACTCAATAGCATTACTTTCGATAGGGACTTCTGGGTCAGGCTTATGGGTGGAGCCAATGGTCAATAACTAGGACTCAGCCATTTGTTTTCTTTTTTTTGCTTGTTCTAATATATTTAAATGGAATCTGGTGATGCATGACTAATTTTATCTTATACTAGTTGACATTATATGGATGCTGCTGCTGACTTAAGGTCAAGGGCACAGACTTTGAATTTGTTCTTTTATTACATGTTTGTGTTAAAGTTTGCTTTCATTAGGCGGTAGTGCTGGTCGGGGGTTAATGTGAGCCCCTGCTCAATTGCTTTAGTTTTGTAACTGACATAAACAGGAAACAACGTCACTGTCCGAAGTAACTTGCTGTCTGAATTTACCTGACTTGACCCTATACAGGTGACCACATTGTTAGAACTACAACAAACTGGATCCGCATCAAACCGCCTTGGAGCCGACTGTAGCTTAAGTTAATAGGGCTTCAACACTTGGGGCTTCAATTGGTTTTATGCGCCCAAACTCACACCTCCCTCTGACGCATGTTAAAAATTACGTTGGTCTCCGAACAAAGCCATCGAAAAAAGAGCCATTAGGTGAAACGCCAGTTCAAATATGCCTTTTCTAACTACAACAAAATGTTTCAATCTCAAAGAGTCTCCTTGGCCTTATTACGTGTAAACAAATACCCCAAGGGATAGCTTCGTAGCATTATTCTGGTTTCATTTAGCCATTTCATTTTAAATCGGATATAGTTATTAATAGTTCGTGCATTACGCATACTATTTACATGCATATCCATATTTTAAAGTAATACATACCCGACTATGTTTCGTGGAAAGTTTTTGCACCAAATGCATGAAATTATATACTGTTCATAAAAAGTAGGGGATATTAAGTTATTAAAAATTGTATAAATAAGAAAAAATACTAAATCCATCTGAAACGGCAAGTATCCATCAGACAAATATTCGATAAGACATTTTTCATTGCAATTTGGATGGTATATCCTGTCACGCGACCTGCGTATCATTCGTTTTAGACATGGGGTCGACACCCAAATTTCAGACGAATCTGGTGTGGAAACGGATTGTTTTCAGATTACAAAATTTACAAAGAAACACTCGCATGCTTCATTTAACAAACTGAAAATTGCGTTTACACACTCTTTCATCTAAATAATGAGTGCAAGCCATAAAACGTCTTCATTTTTCGGTATCTTGATGCACCTGTACGAATTTTGATTTCTGGTTTTCTTCCCAACATAACACTTTTGAAGAGGAAGAAAATCTTTTAGCATACAAAACTTAAAAGTGAATAAAAAGGTTAGCTTAGTTGAAGCATTTGAATAAATTTTTGTTCGAATTTACCACATTTTAGTCCGGACACCCTGTATGAAACAAATTGTATGCAGATCACGTGACAGGATATATCGTCTAAACTTTCATAAAGTGTCTCAACAGATAGTTATCTTATCAATATTTAGCGTTTCATTTGAATATCACATTTGTTGTAGATGCTACAATTTTTCATACCTGAATATCCCCTACTTTTTGTGAACAGTATATTAGATATACACTGTATATATTTTTAATTTCAAACAATAATGATCATTTAAGCAAACTGACAAACAGAAAACAGTTTCATTTGACATATTTGATATTATTTTTCAGGACCATTTGGTATATTTATTAGTGACAGAAAAACTGAGACTTTTGGAGACCGATCAGAAACAGACAACTGAAGTGAAACCAATTCCATTCGATGACGTAGCTACCTACATATCATCAAAACAAACCAGCACCTACCTGTTTCCCCACGGACGAATCTTGGTCGATTATACTCCTTACAAGCTGGTCGAAAGTAACATTTTGTTGATGAAACAAACAAGCAGCAATCATACTGAAGCCTTTTCAGATGTTCGTATTGAAAATGGATCTGTAAGAGGATCCTTATCGTTTGGCAGTGTATTCAAGGCACAGACTGTTTCTTATGTGTATAATATTGAAATATACGGTAATGACCTGAAGAGTGTAAAGCACCATATTCTGAAACATCTTATGGTGTTAAAACAAAAGGTTGATGGCAGCGTTTGCTTTATGGTGATTGCACCGGAAGGTTTTCCATTAGATATTATTGATGACACTTGCCGAGAATGTGGACCTACAAGAGTCAATCATGGTCAAAAGCACTCCAAATGGCAGTTCCAAAAAGAGTCGTTATTTGAATTCAGTGATGAATCGCCAAGAAGATAAAATTATGATGTAACATGACTGGCAGCAGCTCCTGTCTGTTTGTTGGGAACGTTTAAGACAAAATTTGACAAATTAGTCAAATACCTTATCTACCTCGGTGAAAATACTTGCATTCTGGCTTGGGCAATTTTTTTAATAGCTTTTCTTGTCATGAATGTGCATTTAAATTTTGTTTAAACACGTTTATTTCATAAATACGACAGGGTACACCAATTCATCAATACAAGTAAAAGGATTAGAAAGCATTTATACTATATAGTAAGTTGATGTGCAGCGCAGCAAAATCTGTCTAATAGGGTTGGGGTATACTAAAGAGAGATAATGAAAGATAAAGGATATTGACTATATCATTTTGTTCTCAAAGAATGTCATTAGACTAAGTTTATGAACAACAGATTTAAAATTGCTCCAAGTAATTTGCATAATAATTCATGCGCAGAGATTTGAAATGTTTCCTTACCAGAGTTATAACAATCTGATTTTTTAGTTTCCGAAATACTTTGTTTTCGAACATCAGGTAGTCGTGAGCAGTGTTTTCAGAGTTTTAAATTTGATCAATTCAAATTTATGCAAATTTATACAAATTATTAAACGTATCCTTGGTAATCTTGACAACTACCTACTGGGACGAAATTGCAGAAAAAATACTCAAAATACTTTTTATTATCACGGAATATTTGGAAGTTTCGTAAGTGCATTTCATTCAAAAGATACTATTTTACTACGTTCTAACCAAAGCTTCACTAAAATGCATAGCGTGCTTTTTGAAATGGCATATAATTTACGTTGTCATCATGAACGGTTAGAATTACATAATGTCTGCCCTTTCAGGACATTTTATTTCTGCGTTGCCCATCATTATACTCTCACCTTTAATGGATATTGATTCATTTATTTATAGGCGAATGTCATCTTGAAAATATTAACTTGAGGAATATCCACAGTAGTAGATGGTGATAAATATTCAAGTCAGAAACGTATCATATAAAGCAACAGAGAGAGAGAGAGAGAGAGAGAGAGAGAGAAGAAGAAGAAGAAGAAGAAGAGAGAGAGGCTCTATAGATGTTATAATCGAAAGTGGTTTAAATACGTCAGAATATGCAAATGTTATCGTTTTATGAATAGGGTGAATATGAAATCTGTTAATCATTTACAATTGTGTCAAGCTGAAAAGTTATATAATTTCACTTGGCTTTATGTGTTTGCTATTTTAACACTGATTGCCTATACAACAACTGATAAAATCTAGTGATATATTGCGTGACAAATCACTGGGTGGACTAGCTTGACGTAGTTAGCGCAATTCGGACGTCAGTTTTCATTTCAATTATGACAGGCTTTTAGCGTGGATTTCGCACATCAAAAACTTACGAAGTACATGTAAACGCCTCTGTTACATTCAAAGTTGTTGGCTGAATTTCTTTAAATGTAATCATGGCAGAAATCTGGAAAAATCTAAAGGAATCACTTGCGTTTTTGTCATTTCCTGCATGTTAGAATGGAAATAGACTCATGCTAACAAGTGATTTGTTATCCTATATATCACTGGTTGTTGGTCAGACGTCAGTGATATATCATATTTACTGAGCATTTGAGCTTTATGTGTCTGTTCTTTCTTTCGTGTTAACTTTAATTCACTTTGGTAGACGATTTGGTACACACTGTAGTATTCGGTTTTGTTCTTTTCTATTCTCGTTACGGCGTCCCCTAAGTGGCTGTCTCTAAGAGCTATTCAACCCAAAGCAACAACAATAAAACACGTGCATTGAGAACGTTAGGCCTAATTTCCCAGGGTTCCTTGGGCTAGTATCTTCTATAACGACTTTCCTAAAAGACACACTCAGAATCTACTTTGGATACCAGTTGCAATTAAGGAGAATCGATGTTATATCACAGAAAGTTTGTCAGTCTCATTTTGGCTCCCCTCTCAGTGAGGTAAAGTTTTGACTGTTACGCAGAAAGTTTTACACTCGGTCGACACGGGTGTAGAGCCTTATGCGTCGCCAGGACGGCGGAGGGTGACTTCCGGTTAAAGGGTTATCTACCAGTGTATTACACTAACAAGGAAACTCTAACAACGTTAGAATTTTTTAAGTTTATATATGATGTAAATTCTATATACAACAATACAATTTACAACTGTCACAATTACAATAATATACAACACATATCAGTTCATGTCGCTGGCCCAAGTAAGGTGTTTGTTTCAAATCTGTAATCGATTTGCGTACAATACGCAAATAGATTACCGTCTGACGTCAACACCGTACTCGGCTCAGTGCCATGAACTAAAGAAAAATACAAAGAACAAAAAAAAAACGTTAGTTTGAGCTCATACAAAAAAACAAGGCCTTATGTTGGTAGACTTCACTTTGTCATTCCCTGGATCATGTCATGGGCCAGTCCATATATCATGAGGAACACCAACTTATATTAACACGTGCACGCTTATATACTGGTCGCTTCCTGGATCGTACCAGGGACCAGTCTAAATATAATATGACACACTTTAGTGGACGAACACTGTCCCACTTTCACCTCCGCAGTAATTACATCGATTTCGCCAATATTTTGTGCTTCCCGCCTCTGCTAGGAAAACATGCACAAGGGCGTTGTAACTGCTCTACCCGGGTTGGTATTAACCTGGAGACGTATATCGAATCTCCAGGTGAGACGTGGCTCTAAGCCCTAACAGCTGACTGCCGGACTTGATGTGCCTAAAAATAACGAACTTACACTTAATACATTGTAACTACATAATAATAATAATACGTAAGACCTGGGCCTGTCTTGGAAATACCATACAACGCCCTCGGCGAATGCCGAGCATAACGTGCACACGCCAGCCGTGTCACTAGACACGACGATGTAAAGCCAAAATTGTGCTTACCACTTCCGGCAATGAAGAAACGTAGATCCTACCACGCATGTGCGTCGAAGGATCTGACGCCAAACATTGACAAGAAGTATACTGACGTCAACAGGCATTACCATGACATACCCCACATAAAACATGAATGAATCTAAACAATGACCTATTTACATTAAATTGATTGACCAAAATCTAACTCGCATATGTATTAATTCATTTCTTTAAACTAAGCGTAATACCATTTGCCATAGAATATAATAGCTGAATAAGCGTTTCTAACACATTTGGGATCATAACGTTTGATCTGACATCATGACGCCAATGATGTTATACCATATGACGTCATCTAGTGAAGGCAAATCAAACGCATGACGACCAAATGTTACCATAATAACATATGGAAAAAACCCTTAATGCGGTGCATGCTATGGCGTCAATTGACGTCACGAGTATATAAATTAGTTCCATTACAAATCAATCTACTTTTATAGGCCACGTATACGTGAAACTAATATAAAATGTGCTGACGTCGCAATAAAATGAATGCAACTGACGTCACATGAATAACATGAATGCAACTGACGTCACTAAATAACATGGATGCAATTGACGTCACTGGACGTCAAATAGACGCACACCAGTGGAACTAATATAAAAAGTGCTGACGTCGCAATAACATGAATGCAACTGACGTCACATGAATAACATGAATGCAACTGACGTCACAGGACGTCAAATAGACGCACACCATTGCAACCAACATCAGTGATATAAACTATTTCCGTAATTTACAAAACTTCCTAATATACAAATACCATGCGCAGCATGGTCAGTATAAACAAAATTGGTCGACATATGCACAGCCTGATCACTGTCAACAAAATCAAATCAGTCGACACATATAATCATACCATATCAATCAGAAGTCACATTTTTCATTCTTAGCCAAACTATTCTAAAAAAATATAATAAAATCTTACCGTTCTGGTCTTAACACAGAATCTGGGCACACAACAATATAACATCCTTATTATTAGAATTTAACAGCCACGTCTAACTTTTCAATAAAAGATAGGCGTATAAATACTATGCGTCTCACTTTTAAATCATGGAACTCGAATCTAAGCGTGCAGGTATTCACATTAAAATCATGCAATACGCTGTCCACAATCAAAAGACTCGTGCCGGTATTCACCTTAAAATCATGCAATACGCTGTCCACGAGAGGTATTCACAAACAACCCATGCATAACGTAGCCACAATTTCCGTAAATGTTTATTACCACAGTTGCCCTAAAAACTGTAGCCCTACTGATTGAAAGGATTAAAATAATTACGACGACATAGTCGACGATCGGATCCATTTCGTAACATTGACCCAAAGACTGTTCTCCTGTAGGTGCAAATAGAGACAACCTACAGCTCTTTCAGAACGACAGAACCGTCAGCCTCATCAGTCACCCGAGTAGAGTCAAACTAAAAGTCATCTTGCAAGGGTTAACATCCCAAGCCATATGGGGTGCCGTTTTACTATTAATTCTCTATTTACTGATATCCATAATTCGAATTATGGATATCCATTATTTAAACTATAGATATCCATACACCAAGGTGAAACTGGATATCCATAATTCGAGTTATAGATATCCATAAATCGATTTATGGATATCCATATTTTGAATTATAGATATTCATAAAGCGACTAATGGATGCCCATATATCAAATTTGGGGTGCCATTTTACTTTTTATGTCCTACATTTAGATATCCATGGGTATCCATTATTCGAATTTTGGATATTTATAAAACAATGTGAATTATAAATATCCATAATTCGAATTATGAATATCCATAAATCGACTTATGGATATCCATTTGATTTATTGATATATGTGTAATTCAACATGATTTATGGATATCAATATCGATGTATGGATATCCAAAATTCGATTTATGGATATCCATATTTCGAATTATTGATATCTATAAATCAGGTTGAATTAAAGCTATCCATAAATCTATTTATGAATATCCATAAAACGAATAAGGGGTGCAATTTTACTTTATATTCCCTACATATTGATGATATCCTTCATTCAAATTATGGCTATCTATAAATCAAATTATATTATAGATATCTATAATTCGAATTATGGATATCAATTTATTGAATTATGGATATCCATAGATTATTTCGAATTTTAGATATCTATAATTTAAATTATTGATATCTATAATTCGAATTATGGATATCCATAATTCGATTTATTGATATATATTGATACACATGATTTTTGGATATCAATAATATGATTTATATCCTTAATTCAAATTATAGATATCTATAATTCGAACTTTTGATATCAATAACTTATAATGGATACCCATACATAATTAAAGATATCAAAAATTCGAATTATGGATATCCATTATTCGAATTATGGGTACCAATAAATAGGATATGCATAGTTAAACGGCACCCGATGAAGCCAAAGAGATAATCGCCAAACAAACAGGCTGGCTTCAGTGCCGGAAAGAGCATCTCACAACAGATAGCAACAGATAAACCTTTTAATCCGTGAGAAAGTACCTTAAATATCAGCAGAATCCGAATCATGTCTTCGTAGATTTCAAAAAAAATTCATTTGATATGGTAAAGCAGTCATTCTAATGGGCAACCATGCATGTCATGGTATCGCATCAATGCAAATCTAATTCGTATCACTTAGTACCTTCTATGGCAAAGCTATAAGTGCAGTTTAGATGAATGAAAGCACAGGCGCTTTGTTCTGAAAATCAGCTCGAGTTAGCCAAGGATTCTCTCTTCCACCCGATCAACATTTTGCTTTAAAGGGTTATACGAGGGTCGATCCAGAAGTAATTTCACCGCAGCTATAAAAATCCTGTAGAACGAAAAGAAAGCAACAACATTTCATATCCAAGTAGCTTATTCTATTTGTGTTATATTCTGAAAATGTCATTAAAATAAGTTGCCACACAGTTATCGAGATATCAAGATAGACAGTTGGCATATTAACGACACGCATCGCACGCCAACGACCTTGCTCAGATTCTAGACAAAGTTTCGATATTGTGTCATGTCCAAGGTAGCATCTTTGTTGTTCAAGCATAGCACTAATGTCTGTTCACCCACGTTTATCTCTTCCTTAAATACTATTTGAACAGCCCTGCAGCTTATATTCAAGTCTTTAGACAATGTTCGAAATGCAGAACATCGTCCTTCATATATGGGGTCTGGACAAGAGTGACGTTGCTGTCTAACATTGCATAAACAGGTCTTCTTGTTTTCAGACGAACCTCTAGCAACTCATCTGAATCACTATAGCGCCGATTGCACCTGCAGACAAACCTCAAAATCACTGTTACATTATCGTATGTCTAATTCAACAACTCTAGAGTCTTAAATGGTGATATTTCTAATTCGTGACAATGAAAGTCTAAAAGAGTTCCTTCAAGAACAGAGAACACATTCAAAAGAAGAACCATGGGCCATACATAATTATGCGCTGACCCGTTTGTCAGAAATCAACACCTTTTTACTCGGCAGTAACAAGCATTTACCCTTACTAGCGAACTTTAAACTGCTGTGAAGTTATCAAAGTTTCAACAGTTGGTGGCAGAAATATATTTTTTCATCGTATTAGATTTTCGTCTGATTTGACGTGTAAGTTTGATTTCAATTTGTGATTGTCTTTGAAAAGTATGTTCGTGTGGTTAACGTTATTTTAACTTGCGGCGCGTTGGCGTCGGTAGCATACTTTGAACGTCTAATGCTTGAACGGAATAGTCAAACTATATATTTATTCTGTTAATCGGCACTGAATTCCAATGCAGCTTGAGATAATTTCCATGATAATAATGCTACCTTGCATAAGCGCGCAGTTGACACACTGACATTACTGGTGGATCAACCCTTGTATCTGATGCAATTTCAGAACGTAATGGGAAGATAAACATAGGTGACAGAACAATTTCCAATTTTCTTGTTGTAGAAGCCCAAATTGAAAGTCTCGACAAAACCTGCGCAAGGTATAAAGTATTATAGATAAGAGCTGAGAATACCAAACTGATGTCGAACAGTGCCAATGACATCCAGAAAGAGATCAACGTATACAAACAGAAAGTGAAAAAGGTATCAAGCTTGGTGCAATTGTCTCATATGATGGCTCAAAACCCGAGGTTCTCTGAAGGATTGAAGAAGTCACTGCAGCTGTGAAAAAGTTCGAGGCAATATTGAGAGGTTACAACATGTCTCTTAGATAAGAAATGAACCTGTCCCGCCACCCTGTCATATCAATATTTCTGTATGCCTGTGGATCACAGGACCGTCACAGCAAAGTTAGTGAAAAGAACGCATGCCTTCGAGATGAGATGCAGCTAAACTTTACTAAACATCTCATATAAAGACCATGGGCCGTATTCATAAAACGACTTAAGTGGTTGCTATGCTGTTGCTAAGGCTAAATTTCTTTGAAGGAGATTCCCTAATACTATGATATTTGCTCTGGAGGAACAGTCTAACAAAGACTGTTCCTCCAGACCAATTTCATAGTTGTAGGGAGTCTCCTTTATAGATATTTAGCCTTAGCAACCGCATAGCAACGACTTAAGTGGCTTTATGAATACAGCGCCATATGTCAAGACACCAATGGAGACACTGACGAACTCCTACCAATGGTAAAACACAACAACAACAAAACAGAAACCGAGGTGGTTTGGCCGCATCCCAAGGTCTTATGGCCTTGCAAAGGTGATTCTACAGAGCACAGTGAAAAGGAAAGGAGAAGAGGGAGATTGAGGAAAAGATTGGAAGACAATATGAATAAATGGACTGACATGGACTTTAATAGCACAGCTAGGGTAGCTAAAGACATGACTAGGTAGCAAAGATTGATGTTTAATCATATGTGGTGCCCCATCGACCTAGCAATAGGATAGAATAGAATAGACCAGGATGTGTATACAGTGTATACAAGTTGCTTCACGATTCTTAGCGAGTATCAAATTTGTTTTCCTGTTTCATTCGTATAATAAGTGTACAAAATACAAAAATAGATATAAACACAAACAATAACCTTACAGAAAGGTTTCAGTATAACGTGTGCAGACTGTTTAGAATCTTTATCCCGAGTTCATCCAAACTCAACAAAGTTTATGCTCTATATTTGGTGCTTCTAAATGATAACCTAATGTGTTTGATTTCTTATACTCTTGAGCGCATATGAACTCTTTCCACTTTACAAGTACCAAATAATCTATCTTTAATAGCCCATATACAAATAAACAGTTCATGGACAGATTTATAATCGTTTCATTTCATTTATTTCTTTTAAGCCTTAAGTTTACAAAAACAGGTTTGCTATTTATTTTATTACGACACACATAGTAATTTTACTGCATGCCTGCACAGCAAAGGTACTGCAAGACTGATCAGTTGCTAATACAGTGTTAAAGAATTGACAAATATACATATTTTACTCTCTGCTTTGAAATACTTTTGGGGATTGCAAGTAAAGCGTACAGACATGGAGATTGCAAGTAGAGCGTACAGACAGAGAGAGAGAGAGAGAGAGAGAGACTGAACATATGCAAATAAATCACACTTTTAAAGTTAACGCTATTTCGTGACAACACTTTACTTTATATCATATGAAAAAATGTATACAGGTACCCAGAAAATGCCACAATCGTGGAAACACAATCACATTTGACACATATGACATCGACAAAAGGAAAAATGAAGGAAAACAAACAACAATATAACTTCGACAATATATACACCCAGGCCAACAAAGAAGAACTGTCCATCCATTATACAAACATAAAAAATATAAATGCATAAACAGCTAGTTTTACATTTTTGTTTTAATTTCAAAAACAAAATAACCCTAAAAGCGTAATGGACAGTAAATGCACATATGCACATAGGAGTATGTACAGGGTCTATGTTACTCAACTCGGTCTGCACACTAAAGGGCAGGTTTGGCCCATGTTCCTACTTCTGTATGTATTCTCTGCTCTTGAAGGAACTTTTTTAGATTTTAATTGTACCTCACTGCAGCTGGTGTTGTGCCGTGTGGCGGCCGTAAAAAGTCTCCCCGTACATCATCCATAGTGCAGATTATATTTTATTTACATCCTTTGAGATCAGAGGATAGATTCTGAGAAATCTAAAATTTGAGATCGATTTAGACTATTATTCTAGTTCATCGTTTTTAGCTCACCATTTGGATCCTTTTGAAATTAATCAGTCTTTGAATCGACTGCCCAATTAAAATTAAGAAATTACAGTATGCTTTTTTCTGGTTTCGTCACCAGATATTGTCAGGGTCACTGACGAGGCTTTATTAGCCGAAACTACGTAGTCTGGCCCATGTTCCTACTTCTGTATGTATTCTCTGCTCTTGAAGGAACTTTTTTAGATTTTAATTCCATCTGCCTAAAAGTGCTTTAGCTTTCTAAAAGGCTAAAATAATACGTTAACAGTCTTTTCAAATAATAAATGAAATGGGTCATTCTGGGCTGACATATTGCTTTAATTCCTGATCATTGCCTATCGTTTTACTTTGTTTTGCCTATCTTTTTATTATGGTATACTGTTTTCACGTTGTTCGTCCGTCCATCCATCTGTCCGCCCGTCCATGTATCCGAAATGCTCTTGATTTCCGCTCAATAGTTTAAGTTGTAATGATCCAATTTTGTTCAAACTTAAATGGGACTTGACAATCAACAAGATACAGGTTAAGTTCGAAAAAGGAGGTTGTGCCTCAGTTTCAAAAGTAGAGATTATGCGTCTGTTTTGTCAGGAATTATGGCCACTGAAAGGTACAGAAAATTGAAAAGAAAAAATGGTTGTTGGTCAATCAAGTGCATGATGTGCTAGTGCTGTTTATGTTTTCTATGATGGCTGATGGGAGCAGTGTTGGCTCTAAACAGTATTACAGATAGATTTTGCTGTGGGTATCTAGTAAGTCATGCATACTGACATTTCTAGTTTTAGTTTGGAGTCATTGAAAAGCTCAATAAAATGCCTGAAAAATCATGAATTACGTCCTTTATATTGTCATGTGAAACTTGGCGTCAGTCCGCGATACATGTAATGGTTTTGACGCTTACAAAACTGGAAAAAAACTGATCCCAGGGCGGCAACGTAACGCCGGGTATTGTCAGATAAACCCGATACCGACCATATTGCAAATAAACATGTCTATGACGAGGATTTCTTGATTAATCTATTCGCCTTTGTGAAAATACTTACTTTTTCGCCGGTTGATAATTACAGGAAGTCTATAGCTTTCACTCATTGCGGCGTTGGCATCATCTTTGCGTTAAAGTTTGGTAAATTATTTACATATGTATCTGATAGGCAAGTAAATATTAACGAGCTGTTCTGTAAATTAAAACTTCTTGCTAGATGTTTTAGCTTGAACGAATTGATAATGAATGCAGTTTGGTCTAATGTGTTCAATATGAGCCGCGACACGAGAAAACCAACAAAGTGGTTGTGCGTCCGGCGCAGACTCAGATCAGCTTGAGCATCCGCCCAGTCTGATCAGAGCCTTCGCTGTCTTCATGGAGGTAACTTAGACCCTTAGCTACCCTTTAAGCGCTTAGAAAAGAGTCTGATCAGACTTGGCGGATGTTCAGGCTGACTACTTTGTAGGTTTCTCGTGTCTCGGCTCAACTATCAGGCAGTTGGTACTGTAAATTTTTTTTCCGATTGCTGCTTAATAATCCACAGTAAATAGAAAATGCGGTGGTATAAACATATTCATATTCTTTAATAATCAGAATGTGTTACTACAAATCATACGAGGGACGTTCAGAAAGTTTTGCAAGTGGCGTAATTTTTTGATAACCACCATAAAGACAGAACTTATGATAGCAAAATCACATAAACCTATGATATGCTACATAAGTGTGCAAACGCAGTGTATGTTTCTTACAGGACGCACTTTTAACTTCTTTGAAAGAGGTAAAGCCTACAGGCACTGAGGATTTTTACTTTAGTAGACCGTAATTCATTTATGAGCAGTCTTTCATTTTTTTATCTTTGCTACTTAAAGACAATGTTCAGGCAATGCTGTCTTGTACATGTCGCGGAAACTGTATTTAATCTACCTTCCATACTGTCCCATAAATATGTATTATGCGTATTTATGTTCATCTACTAAGTTATGCTGATTTTGTAATGCAAACAAGTCTGTTAGTATTCGAAATCTTGTCAGCAAGAGCCTTTCCATGGGTCAACTAAAATTTGTCAATAAATTCCAATTAATGCCGAAAATTAAACCGCTACAATCTTTCAAAATTGACGTTGACGTTGATTTCAATACGGTCATAAGAACCGCGCATGGCTTTGCACGGAATAAATCGATAACAGTTGCTACCCTTCCAACTTTTGTATGCATAATAAAGGCAACGATTGACAAGCAGCTGACAAAGAAATAGTTTGTATTTACAACGATATTTGACTTGAATGCCTTAAAGTGGAAAGATTTTACAAATGAAATTAGCTCAGTGGTAATACTAATAACATGCAGGGTAAGTCAAAATTTTAAAAATGTGTCTTTGTATGGTGGTTGGTATAATTGAAAAATACCATGTATAGTGCTTTTAGCACATGCATAGCAATTTTACCCAGCATGTCCCTGAACAAAATTATGAGACTATTTGCAAAACTTTCAGAACGCCCCTCGTATATCAAATAATAATAAAACTAGAAATGTTTTTCAGAGAAAAACTGATGTCCCCCCCACCAGCCCATTTCCCATCCCCTCTAATGAATAAAAAGCCTGTACAAATAAAATATCTATGCAAGTTTGGAGAAAATCTATCCACTGGTTCTAAAGATATCCTACATATAAGACTATGTCCTTGAAAAATGGGTCATGGTCACCAACTGCTAAACATGTCTTAAACCTGTCAAACAATATGTTCATGCAAGCCTGATGAATATCCGTCAATTGGTTCAAGGTATAACTCATTTAAGAGAAAAAAATAAGCATTTGTACCTTGAAAATGGGGTCAAGGTAATTAAAACATAGTAGACTCTTGAGATTGTCCCAAAGGTATATCTATGAATACAAATCAAGCCAAAGGCTAATGAGACATATCAATTTTAGTGAAATTTATCATATCTAACTCCTCTTATTATCTTGAAAATGAGGTCAAGGTCACCAAAATCTGATCAGCTCTTGAGCTAGTCCTGGAAATGTATCCATGCAAGTTTGGTAAAATTCCATGTACTGGTTCAAGAGATATCATGAGTACAAATTACTGTCATTTAAGTCCTCCAGTGACCTTTAAAATAAGGTCAAGGTCACCAAAATCTAAAAAGCTCGTAAAATTGTCCCAATGATATATCCATGAAAGTTTTGTGAAATTCCATCTATTAATTTAGGGGACATCGTGGGTATAAGAAATTGTCATTTAAGTCCTCCAGTGACGTTGAAATTGAGGTCAAGGTCAACAAACTCTAATCAGCTATTAAATATGTCCAAATGATGTATTCATGCAAGTTTTTTGAAATTTCATCCATTAGTTTACGAGATATCATGGGTTAAAGATACTGTCATCTAAGTCCTCCAGTGACCTTAGAAATGAGGTCAAGGTCACCAAAATGTCATCAGCTCTTAAACTTGTCCAAATGATGTATCCATGAAAGTTTGGCCAAATTCCATTCATTGGTTCAGGAGATATTGTGGGTACCAGAAATTGTCATCTGAGTCCTCCAGTGACCTTGAAAATAAGGTCAAGGTCACTAAAATCTAAACAGCTCATAAACTTGTCCCAATTATGCATAAAAAAAGTTTGGTGAAATTCCATCCATTTGTTCAGGAGATATTGTGGTTACAAGCAATTGTCATCTAAGTCCTCCAGTGACCTTGAAAATATGGTCAAGGTCACCAAAAACTTATCAGCTAATAAACTTGTCCCAATGATGTATCCGTGCAAGTTTGGTCAAATTCCATCCATTGGTTCAGGACATATTGTGGATACAAGAAATTGTCATCTAAGTCCTCCAGTGACCTTGAAAATAAGGTCAAGGTCACCAAAATCAAATCAGCTCTTAGGTTTGTCCCAATGATATATCCATGCAAGTTTAATGAAATTCCATCCATTGGTTCAAGAGATATCGCGCATACAAGAAATTTCATCTAAGTCCTCCAGTGACCTTGAAAATAAGGTCAAGGTCACTAAAATCTAATCAGCTCTTAAGTTTGTCCCAATGATATATCCATGCAGGTTTGGTGAAATTCCATCCATTGGTTCAAGAGATATCGTGCATACAATAAATTTCATCTAAGTCCTCCAGTAACCTTGAAAATAAGGTCAAGGTCACCAAAATCTAATCAGCTCTTAAGGTTGTCGAAATGATGTATCCATGCAAGTTTTGTGAAATTCCATCCATTGGTTCAAGAGATATTGCGCATACAAGAAATATCATCTAAGTCCTCCAGTGACCTTGAAAATGAGGTCAAGGTCACCAAAATCTAATCAGCTCTTAAGTTTGTCTCAATAATATATCCATGCAAGTTTGGTGAAACTCCATTCATTGGTTCAAGAGATATCGCGCATACAAGAAACTGTCACGCCGACGCTGACGCCGACGCCGACGCAGACGCCGACGCCGACGGGATCCGCACTGAAAACAATATGTCCCCCCTCACCTTAGGTGGGGGGACATAATAAAAGTCGATGACACACGGATAAATTTTCAGCAGTGTTGAAATTTCAATTTAAGAATGCACACATCGGCTAACAGGCTGTTTCGATTGTTTGGCAGTTTTGAATTTCATGGCTGTAGGTATAGGCATATATTCAATACATATGGAGCTGGATGCAGCCAATTACGTCTTATGCTTCAGGAAAAGGTACTTATTTAGTCGCTCACAAATGGGTGGAATATTATGTGAAATGTATGGCATAACATAAGGCTTATGAAGTAAGTTGATTAGTATAAACGAAAGTAGTCAAAGTACCCAATCATAAGTCCGAATTCGTAAGTCATTTTAACATCGACTATTCTGGAATATTCTAGGTACATGTACACAGACACGGATCCCAAACAAGATGTTTAATCAGGTGCTCGCGAGTAGTAAGCATCTAATTGCATTATTGTCTGTAGTTTTAGCAGATACATAGAGGGTACAACGTTAGTTTCCTTTGGTATCAAGTTTATCAGTCGATATTAGAAACAGCGAAGGAATAGCGACGCTTGCCGAGCTAGTCCGACGTGCTTCTGGCCGAGCCTTATATACTTGATATCTAAAGACACTTACATCATATCATATGATGTCCCTGTTATTTAGTGGACAACGTCGTGACATAAAATTTGCATGACCACACGACATGTAATAACACTTTGTCGCATTCACGTAACGTCACTAACAACGTCCGTGTCAACAATGTGTTTCTTATTGAAATAGACTAAGTGCTCATTTTGAAGGCGATAAAATCCCATTTTAAAGGGTCGTAGGATAAAGTGAATTTTACAGTCGTGGTCATTTCATATGAAATTTATGAAATTCGCTGAAGGCTCGTTTAATAAATTTCATTTGGAATGACCACTCCTGTAAGATCCTCTATTTCTATTCATCATGGACCATGAGAAGATTTAAGGCGTAAAGGGAATCGAACAAGCGCAGTTTTATTCGACCTCGCAGACTTGCGAATGCGTTAAATGACGTAAATCCGTGACATCATTTGACCGATCGAACTTTGTTGTCACGGCTAATGTCAGAATGTAGCATCCTTTTCAGAGACGGATAGCTTTTATAGGCATTGACTGATAAAATTCGCGCAAGCGTAGTTCTAAAGTGACACGATATCACACCATGTTATCATACCCCTGTCCCCTGTTATCAGGTGAAAGTTTGTAGCTGATACATGATACATTGCTTCCGATCCAGAGTCCAGCCGTATGTGTCCACCTCATGCGCTCCACGAAGTTAAATTGTTACTGACCGTCCCATCGCAAAGCGTCTGCCATTTTTATATTCTTGTCATTGTTTCTTTTGTTTCTGTCGCTAAAATAGTTGTAACAATCATGTAAATAGAGAATACCATGTTAGTGTCTTTTGATATCAAGTTTATCAGGAACAGCGTTGGAATGGCGAGGCTTGCCGAGCCAGTCCGACGTGTTTCTGGTCGAGCCAGATAAACTTGATATCAAAAGACACTTACATGGTTTTCTATTTATCATGCATCATAAGAAGATTTTATGGCGTAAAGAGCGGCAAACAAATGATAAGCAAACGCAGTTTTGTCCAAACTTGCTGACGCTGCGAATGCGTTATGACGTAAGTCGGTGACGTCATTTAACCAATCGAACGTTGTTATCACGGCCAACGTCAATATTTAGCCAATCGTCTTCAGAGATCGCTTTTAAAGGTAACATTAGCACATGCGCAGATCTATATTGACATGATATCACATCATTTTATCATACCACTGTTATCAGGTGAGTTTTGCAGCAGGTGCATGATAAATGAAATTATTGTTCTGGAATTAAACTTTTTACGTTCGGTGACCATGTACCTGAGGCAAACTGTTTCTTTTTCCAGTTCATGTGATAGTTTTATTTAGTGCGATAATATATTGTTTCTTTTTTATGAATATTGAGGTATCAGAGCGCCCGAATTTTATATGATTAATGAGTTTGGATTTATGATTTAGGTACTTTTAGCACTTTAACCATATTTGCAACCAGATAGGACAATATCAATGCAAATTGAGATCTTAGCGTCATTGAGCATCTAGATTACAAGGCTATGCGCAGTTCAGATAAGTGTATCCCGAGAAAATGATTCAGAACAACAGTCGGGGTACGGCAAGGATGCCTTCTCTCTCTGACCTCTTAAACTTTTTTTCTCGATAGAATTCTTTCAGATATTCTACAAAGGTCGCGGATGTATTATCATTCTGCGGTTTCCCAAAAACAGATGATTTTGCAGAGGTAGAGCGGGAAGTAGAAGCCGTAGCTGAAAGTGTCGACAATACTTCTAAAACGTATAACATGGGGATAAGGGCTGAGAAGACCAAACTGATGACAAACAGCGCCGATGATATCCAGATGGAGAGCAAGGTAAAACACGAGGAATGGTCACAAGATTATAAAACTTTGGAGCAATTGTCTCAGAACATTGCTCAAAAGAGAGGTTCTCACAAGAACTGCATAAGCCACTGCAAATTTGACAAATCTAATGCCAGTGTGTCAAGATATCAACATATCCCTTGGATCTATGGTAAAACTCTTGTTTGGTTCTTGTAATATCCATATGTTTGTCATCCTGTGAGTCACAGGAGAGTTAGAAAAAATAACGCCAGCCTCTGAGATGAGATGCTACCGAATGTTACTGAACATCTCTTAAAAGGACCATTTCACTAATTAGGATGTTCGCTGAAAGATCAAAGAGTCATGAAGTATATAACAAGCTCCTAACAGTGGTCATGAAAAGAAAACTGAGGTGTTTTGGCCACATTTTAAGGTCTTTTGGCTTAGACAAGACGATTTTACAGGTCACAGTGAAAGCAATAACATTAAGAGATAGACAGACGAAGAGTTTGGAAGACAATATTAACGAGTGGACAGGTATGAACTTTGCCAACACAACTAGGGTAGCTTAAATCATGACTAGGTGTCAAGGGATTTTCGCTAAGTCATGTCCTTTGTGGTATCCAAACAACTTTGCAAGGCTATGGGACTGACTACACTAGACCGTTGTAAATGTATCCACAACTGTTGCGTGTCTGACATCATGGTTGCTTAGGCTCCACCTTTTGAAAAACCCAATTACCGTTGACAATTTTGCTACCCTCTAACTGCATGTCGGCGAGAAGTCTCAGAACTAATGATGGTGCCAACTTAAAACTTTTACTAAGATGGTAAAGGAGCGGATCGCGTATTGATTATCTACCTTTAGTAGAACACTTTTGGGCTCTGCAATTGGATTATAGTGTTCCGATTTGGTCTTGCTCTTCCTTGCTCAATTGTTTTATTTCTCTGTATTTAATTCGAATGTGTATGTTTGCTATATTGATGGTTAGAGGTTTTTTACACGGACCATATGAATAACGTTTATGCTTATGAACCTCAACACAATCCAGGGCGACGCTTGTGCGTATACTATAGCGTTTTAAGCCAAGTGATTTATTACTTACAGTTCCTTAGCGATGCTTCTGTTATGATTTATTATTGTCACTGTATGCTGGCTTTTCATTTGTTTTTGAAATTTTGTAGATTATTTAGGATTACCTCTCGACGAACTACCAGGAAACAGCTGTCCCCTGGGCTTTTCACTTGCTGTTTTGTTTCATCCCTATTTTTGTTCTCTTCTATGGTAATAAGTTCAGGACTGTGAATATTAATTGTGTCAACCAAAGACAGATCACCAGGGCTCCGCCAACCTTACTAGAAGCGTTTGCCGGAACCATCATTGAGTCTATAGCTCGACCCACTGGCATGTAATTAAAAAAGTATGCAAAGTATGCGTTATAGGGTAAACAATTTGCAACCAAGCCTGCAGTCTGTCGCATAACATTCAAGTTGTATCATAATGTATGGATCTTAAAGAATCCAAATGCACAAAACAAATCCTAGGCTGTATGGATTCAGAGGTTCATTTGAGTGTTCCCTATTTGCATGTACACTCAGCAGTCTTTTTGCGTGACACGACTAATTATTGTTTTTATTGTTAAATAGGAGCCCATCTCATGCTAAGTATGTGAAGTTGGTGACCACTGAGATTCAGAAGATGCAAGAAAAGTTATAAATCATCTCTGTAAGTACAAGTTAGAGACTAAATGGTAATGAACGGTTCAAAACAGCACATCTGATTTCGTTGCTAAAGTTGTATACCAGGAATAAAACTTACATGACTCTCAAGCAGACAGTTGCCAGTCACTGCTTACTACCAGCAGTCACATCTCGCCGCTATCAGTGACACTGTCAGCACTTACTGCTGGCGGTGAGTAGTTACAGCAAACTTGACATTCATTTAATCCTACGAACACAACTTTCGACAAGAAATGCACATCAGGTGGCACAGATGGAAAAGTACGCAATAATATATGCAAACAGGTCAGTCACGTAAGCATGCGTACTCATACAGTCTGATCACGGTCTCCGACTCGCCTAGGTTAAAGAGATTGCTCTCGGGAAAGTAAAGACTCCGATCAGACTTCACTTATGACAAATTGTACGCTGATGACATGTCATGTACCTGATGGCATGCGCAAACAGAAAATAACAAAATTAACCGAGGCGCTGAGATCATTCGTTGGGAGATTTATACAGTGTCTGGAATTATTTTAAGTTTATCAAGAGACTGCGCTGCTTGTGCAAGTCCTGAAATAATTGGTTCTCCGGGGCACTGTTTTACTCCTTGTTGAAGCTATGCTGTGGGGTCTGTTTAAAGTGTCACGTCCCATCAACAATTAGGTCATAGTACGGATGCAGGACCTCTATTTAGAAGCCCGTCTGAAAGACTCGGAGTGAGGTGGATCGAACACATCACTTCCGGTTTACACTCACCACTTTAGTTTACAAAGGAAATAGCTAATCCACTACGTCTTAGAAGGCTTGCTGTCTGAATTTACAAGTTTATAGGTACATGTATAGCTATATGTAACCACAAACACTGTCTTATGATATTCTTTTTAACTATTTTTTCCGGACTGAAATGTACACCAATGGTAAAAAGAAGAAAGAACGGAGAAACAAAGACCGTACCACAATGATAGATACTGAAGTTATACAAACGAAACACACGCAGTTTGCAGATACATTAAAGAAAACACGTTGTTTATACCGCCATACCTTCGAACAGTACGGGCAAAATATACGTTGCAATCGGTTAATGAATTCTATCAAAGGCACTTTACCGAGACCAATAAACTGAGCTAAAATAACTGACTGACCGGTAGCATCGGCTACCGTTTCGGACCGGCTTCGTCCGAATCGCCCCCACACTTTTCTGTATCCGCACGGATTCCAGAGTTTTAGACTAGGCACTCGTTGAGTATTCGTCATTCGTTGTTTGACTCTCTCAACTGACCACCTTATATTTGCCGAATCATACCTTTTTCCACTTTATCTGACTAAAGAGAAATGGTGTAAACGACGAACGGCAAAATCGGCCCTCGTTGTGGGATGGTTTTGTCAGAATCGGCCCCCGATGTGGAATCGGCCCTCGATGTGGAAATCGGCCCTCGCTCAGGGACCAACCCTCGATATGAGTCCTACATATATATTATACGAGGGCACCCTGTACTCACGGTACTCAAAGTAAGCAAATCTAACCAGATGAGGAGGACCCATAATCCACAAAGAACATGCACTTTTGTCAACAGCCTACAAATTCAGATTCTGCTGAACTTTTCGGCACGGAACCGTTTGTTTACACGGATGGACTGATAAGCAGCTGTTACTGTTGTTTTGTGTTGCATCCTGCTGTTAAAAAGTGGTCAAACTGTTTGATGTTAAAGATAATACATGCTGACTGTGGCCCTACATGTATGTTATTAGAAGATAGTTTACGAATAACCATATAAATATATCAGATCCGTAAATGAAGGGACATTCCAGAGTTTGTACCATATAGCACATGTACTTAATCGCTATTGTATATTATCTATACCTTAAGGTATTTTGTAGTTTTTATCTCCTGATGTGTGCCACATTTATATCTGTGTACAGAACAGTCGCATTGTGGTTATATAGTTTCCTGTGATTCGGAAGCCCTTATGCCGATTGCACACTTACATTGGAACTTCATCTGAATTACAGCCGCTATAGGCACCACAGTGTAGTCAGAATTACAAATCGTTGATCATCTCCCGTCTCTTTACGAGGGATGTTCAGAAAGTTCTGATGGTGACGTCTTATTTTGGTAACCATTATAAATACAGAACTTCTGATAGCGAAACTATATAACGGTAAGATATGTCCGAACAACTCTGCAAATGTGGTGCATATTTTCTAAAGGACATATTTTTAACGTTTTCGAAAGAGGTTACCCTACAGCCACTGCAGATTTTCACTTAAGAAGGTCATAATGTTATGTTCGGGAATTATGAACAGTGGTCCCGATATATACATTTCCAACTGTTTTATGTTATTTATGTGTGGGTGGAGAAAGGTCCAGAAATCGTTGTTTGTCCCAGTTCGATATCAACTTCCTGGCCTAATATCCATTCACAGCCTATATTGTTGTCTCTCATAGTAAGATAGAATTGTATTACAAACGTGTATTACCTTTAAACTACATGACTTATTGTTTAAATGTTATTATCGATGTATTTTCTTCAGAGTTCAATCTTGTTTTGTTTCTGACATGTGTGTTGCCGGAAGTCTCGCATTGAACGATAGGTCGAGAGAGGTCAATGTTGTTGTATTGGAAACGGGTCATGTGACAGCTCATTTGCATGCACGTTTGTTTACAAATTATTTTTAGAATGGCAGATTTCTGCAGAATCGTTGCAGAAGAGATTTCCGTTGTTAATTTATTATAAGTGTAACGGCGAAGTTGGAATTTTTGTATTGTGCCTTTGATGTCAAATTGATTATTCTTTACGTTAAGGGTAAAATCTTATAGAGTTTCATTTAAAATAAGATAATAACACGTTTTTTCCTTCTTGTCTTGATTCTGCCGTTTCTGGCGGATTCTGAGCAGATTTCTGCTGCTAAAGCGTTCCTTTGGCAGAACTGAGGAATCTGGGCAGAATCTTGCAGAGAGCAGGAGAGGCTGGGACCTGGAAAGGGACAGACGTGTTTTGGGAGAGAAGAGAAGTTTATGAAGAACGGTAAAAGTAGCTATTGATCTTATTAGAAGTGAAAGGGAGACAAGTATTGGTTATTTATAAGGATATTTAAGGAAGAGTTAAGGATTTTGCTTCATTGCAAGAATAAATACAAGAAAAAATTTTCAACAGTTTTATTTATTATTAATGTCCAACACTCCACGCTACTCGCCTTGGTTGTGAAATTTTTTGGTGGCAGCGGTAAAGAAATTTTTTCCAGAGGCTTATCAGTCACTGTAAAGTAAAATTAATACATACTGCAAAAAGAGTCAACAATGTTCAAACCCTTGCTAACATAAAAATCAGCTAGAGAGATCATCTTCAACAAGGCTAAGCAGTATTTCATACCTACAGAAACAGATTACTATTTTTTGCCAGTTTTCGTATTGTTTTAAGGAGCCGATACATCTCAAAGAATGTCTCATACCAATAATTCTAGCAGAATAAATACCAGGTCCCAGGTACAGAGAGAAAGATCTCAGACTTCTCAGGAAGATGCTCACAACTTAAGTCATGATATTATTACAGGTTTCTCCGTTTCACAGACCACGACAGATACTATAGGTAGTTCAAGACCTTCAATATTCACAGGTTCACAGAGTTTTTGTAATACAAGTTTGAGTGCATCTGTCTCAAGAGAGCAAGAAAGTCAACAAAATTGATATCCACGTCCATCATTTTCATGGAGTTTGGGAGACAGTCATTTTCAAGAAAGAGAAAGTTTGAGAGATTCTTGTGGGAGAAATGTAGAATCCTGTATGAAAGATATGCAACAGAGAATGGAGCATTTAGAGGGAACTTTTTTCTCAGTAACCAATCAATTAAAGTCTGCAATTGAGACTTTACAGCCTTCCAACAGTAATACTCAGCAAGTGAATCAGAGAGGTAGGGGAGATAACTCAGATAAAAATGATGGAGAGGATTTGTTATAGAGAGGCAGACGTTCAAATAGTAATAATACACATAGGTTACAGTCTGACAGTAGTAGCGAGAGCACTGATGATAGTGATAGTACATTATCAGTTATTTCTTCAAGACACAATACTAGAAATAGGCATATTTCAAAACACCCTCGATTACCTCCCTTTACTGGCAAGGAAACCTGGAAAGTCTGGTTTAATCGGTTTGAAGAGGTAGCTAAGAGACAGAAATGGACTGATGAGGATAGATTGGATGAAATGTTACCGAGATTGCAAGGTGTGGCGGGTGAATATGTATTTGGGCAATTAACACATACTATTCGAACTGACTATAAAGCTTTATGCAAAGAGTTGAAAAATAGATTCAGAGTGGTTGAAACTAGTACAACATTTGGTGTGCAGTTCAGTCGTAGAAATCAGAAGAGTGGTGAAAGTGCTGAGGAGTATGCGGCCGAGTTAAAAAAATTGTATGACAAGGCTTATGCGAAACGCGATAAGGAGACGCGCCGAGAGGATTTACTCCGAAGGTTTCTTGATGGTTTGGTCGACGAGAAAGCTAGGTTTCATGTTGAATTTGTGAAAGAGCCAGACAATATTGATGAGGCTGTATTTCATGTTGTAAGCTTTCTTGAAACCAGACAGACCTCTAATAAGATGTACGATAATAACCGAGCTTTCCGTACAGTTAATTTTTCAGACAATAACAGTGATTCAGAGGAATCACATGATTCAGCTGAATCACGAGTAGCAAAATCAGCCCCAGGAAAGAACAAAAACAGAATAATAAAACACAGTAATCCCAACCACAATGACTCTCAAAAGTCCAATGATCAACAAATGTTTGACTTAGCAAAACTTCGTGACATGATCCGTGAAGAAATGCAACAGTTTCAACAAAATTCAGCCAAGCCGGTACAACAAAAAATTCAGCCGAGTAGGTATCAAAAAAATACCCGACAAGATGGTAACTCCTATTTTCGCTATAACAAACCAAGCTCAAACAGAAACTACCAGAATGGTTGTTTTTATTGTGGAGAGTCAGATCATTTTCGTCGCTCGTGTCCTAAGCTCCAAACAAACACTTCTCTTAACACTAATTCAACTTCAAGTAATGTTCTCAGCCAGAATGACACGTCTGCAAATTTAAACTAAAAAGGACTGACTCCTTTGTAGGCCGTGAGCCAGTCCAGCAACAGAAAGGCCTAAAAGATAACTCTGAAACATGTACACACAACTCAATTTCTATGGGAAATGATATGCTGAATCATGATAGGATACCAAAATCTGATGGCATATGTATTACAGGGATGGTTCAAGGGGTGCCCATTATATTTGTTGTAGACACTGGGTCTGAAAGAACAATTATCTCACAAAAAAGTTTTCAACAAAATTGCTGATAAACCCATTTTAACTAAAAATAGTGGACTAGTTCATGCAGGAGGGTCTCGTCTTAAGGACTATGGGAAATGCACATTAGATATTCAGTTAGATCAGAGTCATTTTCAGAAAGAAATTATCATAGCTGACATTCAAGATGATGCTTTACTTGGCGTTGACATTTTGCGAAATAAGGATGGGAGTCTTGCTGACATTTTAATGAGCAGACATGAGATAGTAATAGATGGTATTGGAATTCAATGTTTTCAGTCAGGTAGTGTTAAAGTAAGAAAAGTACGCACATCTGAAGACTTTGAAATTTTTCCACATACAGAGCTGATAATTGATGTATTTGTTGACAGGTATGAAACTGATGACCTGGCAGAGAAATGTGATGTGCTGATTGAACCTACACAATAGTTCAAAGAACGATATCCCCTCACAATGGCTTCAAATCTTGCGGACATTAATCAAGCACCTACTGTGAAGGTAAGACTAATGAACCCATTTGCTGGAAGTGTTTCAATAAAGCAAGGTGCGGTTATTGGCTCCGCAGAGGACATTACTCACAATTCCATCCTTCAAACTGTGGTAAACTCTGAGGACCCATCAGCTGTGGGAGACTTTAACACAGTTCGAAGAATAAAAATAGTCGATGAGTCTCCCACAGAACCAATGTTATTCTCTAGAGAAATAAAAAGTCCAAGCACAACAGATATTGACAGCTTAACTATTCCTTCACACTTGCAAGGTTTGTTTGATAAGTCAAAACAGGGCAAGGATAAAAGCGAAAGAGTTGAACTTGCAAAACTATTGATTGACTATCAGGATGTTTTCTCGAAGAATGAACATGACCTAGGTTTGACTCACCTTACAGAACATTCCATTGACACATAGGGTGCCAAACCTATTAAGCAAGCATTTAGACGTACACCATTAGCTTTTGTAGGTGAGGAGAGGGATGTCATAGATAAACTTAAAGCACAGGGTGTGATTCGCGAATCCAGCTCACCCTGGGCTTCACCTATTCTTCTTGTAAGAAAGAAAGATAAAAGTGTACGACCAGTGGTTGATTACAGAGCCCTCAACAAACTCTGTAAAGTTGATGCGTTCCCTATTCCAAAAGTAGCAGATTGTCTGGACAGCCTGTCAGTTGCAAAATTTTTCAGTACAGTTGATATGACCTCAGGTTACTTTCAAGTTCCTGTTAAAGAGTCTGATATCCCTAAAACGGCATTCATTACCAGACATGGTTTGTTTGAATTCACTTCAATGCCTCAAGGCTTAACAAATAGTAGTGCCACATTTCAACGTGTTATGGAATTAGCTTTGAAAGGGTTGCAATGGACAGTTTGCATCATTTACATAGATGACTGCATAATTTTCTCGTCTACTTTCAGGGAGCACATTGAACGACTTAGAGTTGTATTGGAGAGATTTAAACAGGCAAACCTGAAACTTAAACCAGGTAAATGCACACTATTTCAGTCAGAGGTTACTTTCTTGGGCTACAGGGTATCTGAACAAGGTATTTTGCCTGATCCTATGAATGTGTCAAAAATATTGCAATGGCCGGAACCAACAAATGTCACTGAGCTTAAGCAATTTTTGGGGTTATGTAGCTACTACAGGAAATTTGTAAAACAGTTTTCTAAGATTGCAAAACCTCTGTTTGATTTAACCAAGAAAACAAGCTTACTAGTATGGACTGAAGATTGTCAGACAGCTTTTAACTGTTTGAAAGGCATACTTACAGGTCCGGATATCATGTCATTACCTAATGATACTGATAGATTTCTGCTCGATGTTGATGCTTGTGATGTTTCGATTGGAGCCGTTTTAAGTCAGATTCAGGATGGCAAAGAAAAAGTCATCGGGTTTGCCAGTAGGACATTAAACAAGTCAGAGCACAATTTCTGTGTTACGGATAAAGAGCTCCTAGCTATTCGTTATTTTGTTGAATATTTTCGTCACTACTTGTTAGGAAGGGAATTTACTGTTAGGTCAGACCACCAGGCTCTAAAATTTCTCTTCAGTCTTAAATCTCCAAAAGGACGAATAGCTAGATATATTGAGATTCTGTCAGAATACAATTTCACTGTTCAATATAGAAAAGGTTTATCCCATTGTAATGCTGACGGCTTATCGCGTTTAAAGAACCCAAGCCCATGTGACTGTCAAGATGTTGATATGACAGAGACTTTACGGTGTGGTCCTTGTGTGAAATGTCAGAAGAGAGCAGTAGAAATGCAAAGTTCATTACTTAAGAGTATTCAGAAACCAGACATACCCATAACAAATACGAATACCAAGTTGCTGAATGAGACTCAAACCAATGTACGTGCTGCACAGCTTGTGCCAAAGATTCACTTATACAACAGCATTTTTCATCTTTCGAAACGTGTCGCTTTGCATAGTTACCTTTTTGTTGCGCTTTGTTTAAGCATACTAGGTTCTTGGTGCCAACATCAGTTTTCACATCAGCATTCACACATTATGTGTTGTATTAGCAGATTACCTGACGTGAAAGAGTGTATGCAGCATGTACAGAGAAAATTCAGTTTTTTTCAAGACAACTTTCACCAAATGTTGGGTCAAGTACACAGTGATTTTAAAATGCCTATTTTCAAGCTAGGCAGAGGGTCATTACCTTACTGTAGGGTTACAACAAGATCTCACTTAGATATAAAAGAGAGTTATGCCCCTTGGGTACAGGGTTTACAAGTACAGGATTTAAGAAATAAACAGCTTAATGATCCTGATATTGCACCTCTTTTAGAATGGCTTGAATCAAATAATCGCCCGAGTTCCCATATATTAAATACATCAAGTCCCGAAACTAGACACTATGCTCAAAGCTGGGATGATCTTGTAATAAAACAAGGTATTGTTTTCAGGAAGTTTAATAAAAGAGATGGGTCTAACTGTTTCCTTCAACTACTTACTCCCAAAGACATGCAAAAAGATATCTTATACCACATGCATAATAGTATCATGTCAGGGCACTTAGGAAAGAAAAAGTCAAGGGAGAGAACTCTTCAACATTACTACTGGTATGGAGTAAGAGATTCTGTTGATAGATGGGTTGAGTGTTGTGAAGTATGTGGCGCAAACAAACCACCAACATCTAATCCAAAGGCCCCTTTAGGAAAAATGACCACAGGCGGACCATTAGACAGGATTGGTACTGACCTATTTGGACCCCTTCCAGTAACTAAAAGAAACAACAGATATATCCTAGTCTGCACTGATCATTTCACAAAATGGGTAGAGATTTTTCCTATTCCAAATCAAAATGCTGAAACTACAGCCAGGGTTATTTTGAATGAAGTTATTGGTAGATTCGGTTGCCCTTTAGCTATTCATTCTGATCAAGGGGGTACATATGAAAACCGTCTTTTTGCAGAATTTTGCGAACTTATGGAAATCCGTAAAACGCGAACCTCTGCGAGAAATCCAAAATGTAACGGACAGACAGAGCGTTTTAACAAGACGTTAGTTACAATGATAAGGTCATACCTTAAAGATCAGACTGAGTGGGATTTAAATCTTGGCTGTCTAGCAGCAGCTTACAGATCAACCCCGAATGAAAGTACAGGTTTAACTCCAAACCTCCTAATGCTAGGGAGAGAGGTCAGACTTCCTGCTGAGATAATTTATGGAAGTGATACGGTACGAAAGAATGAGAAAGTATCATGTTATGGAGAGTATGTTGAGAAGTTGAAAGACAGAATGCAAATAGCACATCATATTGCAAGGAAGCGTTTAAATCAGTGTGCAAAGAGGCAGAAAGATTCATATGACTGCAACATTTCTGTGAATGACTACAGAGAGGGTGATCTAGTTTGGTATTTGCAGGTTAGGAGAAAAGAAGCAGTAAACCCAAAGCTTGTACCACCCTATGCAGGGCCATTTAAAATCAAGAAAAAGCTTTCATCTCAAAACTATGTTATTCAGTTTTCGTCTGATGGCAATGAAAAGGTTATCCACCATGATAAGTTGAAGCCATATAGAGGACATTGTGTGCCAAAGTGGTTAAAAGAGTCAAATTCTAAACAGTCTAACTAAAATTTTGTTACTTTCAGCCGCACAGAATTAAAGTTCAGCACACAGACTTAAAGAATTAAGATATTGGTTTGATACAGAGAGAGAGTAATTTTGATATAAATATTTGTACTATTTCATTCTATCTTCAGCACAGCAAAAGAGATGTCAGTCTTTGCTGGAAAACCCCAACCTATAACAGTGTCATCAAGAGGAAGGTGCTACAGATGTCTGAAATGTTTCAGCAATAATTATGAAGGCGAAAAAAGTAAAGTGGAACTCCATATCTATAAAAAGCACGTAGCTTTAGATCAGGTGCCATACTTCTGTAACATTTGTAAATTTGTGACAACTTCCCAACAAGAGTTAGTGAAACATATAGAAGGAAATAATTATCCTACGCATAAAGCCACGGTACAAAATATGAGACTAAAGGGTGAGCAGGTTGACGAGGTAAACAGTTTATTGATGAACCCATCCCATTATAAACCAGTCCTAGGAGTTGATTATGATAGATTATCAAAGGAGGACAGTGACAGAATATTTACAGGGCGTTCAAGGAAAAGTGTAGTGTCTGAGAACATGGTACCTGTAATGGTAAATGAGGCAAATAAGTCAGTGGTTAGGGATGTTTTATTGTCTAAGAAAGTACCAGAAGTAGTCAGAAGTGAGAACAGTGAACATGTTTTGTCTGGTATCTTAGGATACGATTTGAATAGAGGAGATGACGAATTTGCAAACATCACATTCAACAGTGATCTGTTGGGAGAGACCCAACCTGTTAATACAAACCCTAATACGCATGACGTTCCAGTAGTGAGAAATGTTGTAGTTAAAGAAAAAGAACAGAATATAGAGAAAGGGACTGAACAGAAAAAACCTTCTACTGTAACTGCAGGTGATGTCACTGATGTAAATGTTAAAGATATTGACATTCTAAAATCAGATATGAAAACCGTTGGAACTGTTTTAGATAAGTTTTTAGACCAGTTAAGCAAATCGGTTAATTCATTAGAGAATGCAATATACAGTGTTACAAGGGCTTTGGATAGGCCGACTGCTGCTTTCAATAGATTAGCATCTGCTATTGAAGGTAGAGAGGATAAAGAAAATAGAGATAGGCCTGAGAGGCCACATTTCCAAAGGAATTTGTTTCAGCGGAACAGGTCAAGATCCAGAAGTCCTGTTAGGAGAACCAAGTTTATGAAATATTAGCTGTATCATAAGGGTTAAATAAGTTAAAGTTTTACTTAATTCCTTTGGTAATAAAAAAAAAAAAAAAAAAAAAAAAAGGTCTGATACATATGGGTACACCATTATGTTTTTGCCATTTTCACCATTTTCTAATGGGAAGAACTTTTGTGATTTCCTGTTTGCTTCCCTGATGGACAAAGTTCTTCTGAGATGGTGTGTACCCATAAAAGAAAATTTATTGTTCATATATTGTTACGTGCAACAATTTGTATAATTTCTGTGATATTGCTGTAAATATTAGAATAGTTGTATTTATTGCTGTTTGCTGTAAATTACATAACTTGGATTATTTCATGTTTTGCATCAAATTATTGTGTGCAGCACATCAGCTTGTAATTATACTTTGTGCTGTCATTTCATCTGCAAGCTGCAAATTTACTTGTTAATACTTGACATAGTAATGTATTTATGAAGTTGTTTGTTAATGTATTTCATGCCTGCACTGAATATTCTGATAACGTTATATTACTGTAGTGCTATGCCTGTTGTATAAGGAAAGATTGTAACACATTTGCTCAAACTTAGAAATTCAACCTTTGATGTTACAAGAATTTGTACCTAAAAAATTTCATGCATTATCTGATCATATTTGCCTAACATGAAATGTGTTTAATATTTTTTCCGCAATTTGATTAATATGTTAGACGTGTTTATTCAGATGCCATACTGTAATGTTTGTAGGGACACAAACATGAGGCAGAGGGTAATGTCATGTTCGGGAATTATGAACAGTGGTCCCGATATATACATTTCCAACTGTTTTATGTTATTTATGTGTGGGTGGAGAAAGGTCCAGAAATCGTTGTTTGTCCCAGTTCGATATCAACTTCCTGGCCTAATATCCATTCACAGCCTATATTGTTGTCTCTCATAGTAAGATAGAATTGTATTACAAACGTGTATTACCTTTAAACTACATGACTTATTGTTTAAATGTTATTATCGATGTATTTTCTTCAGAGTTCAATCTTGTTTTGTTTCTGACATGTGTGTTGCCGGAAGTCTCGCATTGAACGATAGGTCGCGAGAGGTCAATGTTGTTGTATTGGAAACGGGTCATGTGACAGCTCATTTGCATGCACGTTTGTTTACAAATTATTTTTAGAATGGCAGATTTCTGCAGAATCGTTGCAGAAGAGATTTCCGTTGTTAATTTATTATAAGTGTAACGGCGAAGTTGGAATTTTTGTATTGTGCCTTTGATGTCAAATTGATTATTCTTTACGTTAAGGGTAAAATCTTATAGAGTTTCATTTAAAATAAGATAATAACACGTTTTTTCCTTCTTGTCTTGATTCTGCCGTTTCTGGCGGATTCTGAGCAGATTTCTGCTGCTAAAGCGTTCCTTTGGCAGAACTGAGGAATCTGGGCAGAATCTTGCAGAGAGCAGGAGAGGCTGGGACCTGGAAAGGGACAGACGTGTTTTGGGAGAGAAGAGAAGTTTATGAAGAACGGTAAAAGTAGCTATTGATCTTATTAGAAGTGAAAGGGAGACAAGTATTGGTTATTTATAAGGATATTTAAGGAAGAGTTAAGGATTTTGCTTCATTGCAAGAATAAATACAAGACAAAATTTTCAACAGTTTTATTTATTATTAATGTCCAACACTCCACGCTACTCGCCTTGGTTGTGACAATAATTCATATATGAGCAGTCTTTGAATTGTTTTCATCATTGCTTCTTAAACTTATTTCCCAGGCAACTGTGACCTGTAAATATCGCGGAAAATATATTCAATCTAGGTTCCATACTATCCTTTCAATTTAGATTATAAGCATTTTTTTTGCAAGGACTAAATCGATAACGTTTGCTGCCCTTCTAACTTTTGAATAAATATTGAAAACAACGAATGACAAGAAGCTGACAAAAATTAATTTTGTATTTACAATGATTTTTCACTTGAATGACACACTGAAAATAAATTCACATATGAAATTAGCCCAGTAGCATGACTGGGGCCTTATAACATGCGTTGTAACTCAATAAGAATATATACTGGACAAAAAAAGTTAGGGATCAAACATTTGACTAAAGATTAAATCATGAAAAATAAATTCTCTAAAAATAATTTTCTTTTATTTAATACATCTGTTAAAGCGGAACAGGACTGCATGAAAAATATTGGAATCGGATCACGTGCAACACCAGTAGAAAGGAATAAACAGCTATACCCCTAAAATTGAAGTGAAAATTGGCACCACCACAAAATCGAATGTCTATGATTATTGCCCTTATCAATGCAAAATCATTTCCAGTGCTCAACGATATCTCTTGGGGACTAAATGTAAAAAGTATGCAAAGACCAGGAACTGAAACAATAACTGCATGACTGCTACTCGGTATGATTTGAGTAAAACGCTAGAAGCTCATTTGGGTACTCGTTTGCCATTCTTCATGAAGTGTCTGAATTAGCTCTCCAGGAGCTTTCTGAAGCCTCTGATAAATAGCATTGGTGTGTTGCAGCATTTGTTAAAAGTAAAAAGTATGCAAAGACCAGGAACTGAAACAATCAAAATCCAAATCCAGCCCTCAAACCATAGTTGGAAACAACTAAGATTACAAATAATCAAGATACAGAGAACATATGGTCAACCGAGTGAGCAGCTTGTTCCCAAAAGGTGGCCACTCAGCAACCCAAACCGAACCAAAAATAATAAGAACATACATAAGGTAAAACATCACAGAAACTCTGACACCAAAAACAGGCAACAGAGAACCACAACAGAACTACCGCCTTGGAACGGTCAGTAATGAATTACTGGGGGGCTTAAATCGATTTTACAGGCCCAACCTCACCCTCAGTTAAGCATGTTCAATCTGATTTGAACTTGCGATCGACTTGACCTGTCCAGATGGACGATTGTTTCTGTCTCAAGCTACTGGTTCATCACAATAACACTGTTAGGACGCGCATTGTTGTCCATTTAAATGTTTTAAACGGCCGATTTAAGCGAAAACGTTTACAAACAGACTTTATACAGCTGAATTGTGCAATTTCATGCAGATAATGAGTCCAGGTTTGACGCGATTTAATAGAAATGCGAGGTGACAATGGGCAACAGGTAACGCAAATTCGCAACTGGTTCATTCGACCCATTTTCTTTTCACAGATGAGTCCCAGATTGAGTGTAGATATCCACGATGATAGGAGAAGAGTGTGATGCCTTCCAGGCTCATGTCGTGTAGACTATAACTAAAATCTACATGTGGAATATGACATGTCATGTCTTGAGGAGGGTGGGCGACGGTTTGGGCAGGCATCTCGATTGGCAGCTGCGTTAACTTGCGCATGCCAGACAGAGGCGCTCTGATTGGTGTTCGATTTAAGATTGATATGTTTTGTCCCATTACGAGACCGTTTGCTGAAGTTTATGGAGATGGCACCATCGAATCACAGGGCAAATGTGGTGGACCAGAACCTTGCGACAGAAACAATCGTGTGCACTGACATGTCAATTCCACCACTTGTTTTAAATCCGATTAAACATGATTTAGACATGTTATACCGCCAATTCTAATCACCAGAGGCTTACTGAAACTCATAGAGAGCTCATTCAGGTCTGTCATGAAAAATGGCAAACAAGTCCCTAAATGGGCCTCTGGGAATTTACCACAAGTATACCGTGTAGCTATCATGCAGTTATTCAGGCCCTAGGGAGTCACACTGAGAGCTTAAACTCATTTTGCATGGATAAAGCCAAACATAATGGACATTCAGTTTTGTGGTAATGCTAATTTTCACTTTGATTTTAGGGGTATGCCTGTTTATTCATTTCTGCTGGTGTGTCACGTGATCAGATTCCAATATGTGTTATGCAGTCTTGTGCTGCGTTGACAGTTGTATTCAACATAAGAAAATGTTTTTTTGGAAAATTATTTTTTCGATATAAAAAATTCACACAAATGTTTGATCCTTAACTTTTTTGGTCCAGTATATATCTTTGGATAGTGTTAGGTATCATATAAAGACGAAAAGTAGTGCTTTCAATACATGCTTAGCATTTGTCCTCAGCATGCCGCTGAACAACGTTAGGCGGCTAGAATCAGAACTTTCTGAACAACCCTGGTAGATGGCAATATACCTATTTATATGAACTGCCAAAATGTAGGACAAATCCTGCCACAAAACAGCCTCTTGTTCCCTGTTTCGCAATGGGTATAAGCAAAAGGAGAGGGGGTTGGGGATGTTTGGGAGGGGGCAATGGTCCAGCTCTTTCGTCCTTAGAATAGGTTAAAGTTTAGAATGGCTCATATACTTTTTCGGTAGTTTATATGCGCAAACCAAGGAGTTTCGCATAGAAAGTATCGTAAAAGTATATGAGTAATTCTGTACTAGAAAATTGCGTGAAAGTATGCGAGTCTTTCTAGACCCTACCATGCGTAATGACGAAAGGGCTGGATTGTTGTCTTCTGTTAGAATTTATTTTTAAATGCTGACCTGCTACGATTCGATTTTCTTGTATATAACATTTCAAACTTAAAACCTGTAAGTCCTCTAAATAAAATTTTTCAGAAAGATTCTAATTATCGCATTGTTTTGGACAAATATAGCATTAGGTAATGACTTTGTGGGCGCACAAGCTTATTGTCCTTTCAACAAATGTTGTTTACATATATCTTTTAGAAGTTATTTTGAAGTCAGCGCCATTCTATGAATTACGTTCTCTGACTAGACTAAAGTAGCGTTGAACACAACAACTAATTGCTCTCTTTGTTAAGTTGCTTGCTTTCAACGGATCCGTCTTTTCAAACTATTTACTCACATTAGTGATCTCACTAAAAGAGAAAACAGAAAAAAGTCCGTCTGAGAATAACTCATCCTCCGATATAAAAGTGTGCTACGTTTTTTTTGTAATAATATATGCATCTATCTGCTTGTCAACCCGTAGTTTTGGCAAGGACTGTACAAAAAGAGGACGCCCATATTTTTTCTGGCCCTCTATAATACTTTTATAGAAATGAAGGATTTTGGAAATTAAACAGTGATTTTCTAATGTAGCGAAATGAGCCGCGACCTAACAAAACCAACAAAATGTCATGTGCGCCACCCGAAGACACAGATCAGCCTGGGCGTCCGCAAAGTCTGACCAGTCATCGCAGTGCGCTAAAAGGGTAGCTACATATAAGAGTTACCTCCATGCTGACACAGAAGCCTCTGATCAGACTCTTTGGATTCCCAAGGTAATCTGATTATTTTGCTGGACACAAATGCACCTTTTATTTGTTGATCTGTCGTGTCCGCGACTCAAATATATTGTCAAAGAGCTTTCAGTCTGTCGATTTGAAGCCTTGGCATCGTATAAAGGATTTAAGCTAAATGAGTGCACTTTCAACAGAAATATTTTCATTTTTCCTCATTCTCACTAGGGGTTAACTCTGTCAGGATAGAATTTGTTTCTCTAGGAGCGTTTTCAGGAGCATTTTGGAGGGGCATTTACTTTCAATTGAAAAAATTTGCTTGTCTCGAAGAAAATTCTTTCAATTAAAAGTAAATGTTTCGAAGAGGTTCGAAAGTTTATGTTCACTGTAACATTTGTCGATCTTTATAAATTCATTATTTAAGGAACGAATTTTATTTTACTGGTGTTTTTATCGCAGTATGAATTACATTGGGTCGAGTGCAAAATAAGCGAACTTCGAAGGGATTTATGTAACTTTAGCTGACGACCCAATATAGTTAAAACATCGATAAACACCAGAAAAATTAATTTCATTGCTTATACTTACATTCTTTTCTATTTATTTACTGACCACTAATTTGCGTCAGTTGTGGCAGAAAAAAGAACATTTAATCGCGTTTTTTTTCTACTTACTGCGTCAACGACGTCATACCGTCGCCTGCGTCCTATCACATTGGAGAGAACCATGGTTTATTTTGACTATGACGTCGCCTAGCCTCATGTAACGTCGCGTGAACCGATGTAGTTATTGAAGCATAAACTACATAACGTTGTAATGGTTTACCATAGGGCTTTTCAATAATTGCACCAAAATGGAAATATTAAAGAAATCCTCTTTGGAAAGATTTTTCCCCTAGGCAAGTAAACAGTTAATCATGAAAATTATAATTCAAGCTATTCCCCTGAATTAAAGTGGTGGGGAAACCTGAAGGTGAATCCATACATCTTAAAATTAGAAGGAACGTTGACGTATTAAACGACTTTTCAATCTTTAAATTTGGAAATACGATATATTTTCACAAGATCTGCCACTGCGTCATAGCTGTATTATGATATGATGTTGTATCTATTTTTGTATTATTTATGGCATGAACCTGTTAACAGAGTAAACAAGAAAATGCATCGACAGTTCCGTTTGATTACTTATCCTTAGTACATGTATATATAATTCAAAACAAAAATAATTACTGACAAGATCCGGAACAGAAGCACGTTTATCCTTTCATCACATTTATATTAGTCCGATGGCCTCACTGGTACAAAAGTAAGCCACAATCACCGGCTCCGCGTCTCTCCTCTGTCCCGTCGTCGTTAAAATATCACTATGGAAAGTGGCAGGAAGCTCATCATGAGAGGCTCCCTGCTCGAACAACAAACCTTGATGAGGCCAGCAGAGATAGAGAGAGAGAGAGAGGGAGAGAGAGGGTACAGTGTGGGTGTATTCTCATCCGATTTCCGCTGGAGAGAAGAGAAGCAGCATCGCAGTAATTCAATTCAATGTCTTTTCTGTTTCTGATACTAAAAATACTTTACTTTTCTTCATTCTATACTTTATATAATTAGAATACATCGTGTTGTTAAATCGTAGTACTATATAGTTTCTGGATGTGTACAATCTCCAACAGGGCACTCAATTTTGAATCGAAACTGAGTTGACGTTGATGCAACGTCACGACGTTCATTTAACGTCTTGACGTTGAACCAGCGTTGACTCGGGGGTTATCAGGCCTTGCCTGCCTGCTGTGGCTGGAGTTTTCCGAATTGAAGTGAACCGGTCATGTGTCTGTGCAAACCTTTAGCTTTTAAGCAATTAGAATGTTTTGGATCCGCATGTGCCTTTGCATTTTTAAGAAGTCACTGGTGTTTGACGGCAAACTAAAAGTTCCATTCCCCGTGGAGCTCTCCTTCACATAAATTTGTTCTTTTTCACACTTGTTGTCCTTTTCAGTGAATCTTTTCTGTCTATTTGCTTCTCTGTTGATTCCTCTTCTATATGTCAAACCGGCCACACAACCTTTAGTCAGCATTGAATCGACGTTGGTTCAACGTCATTGGCGTTGTGTGGGCGTTGATTTGAAGTTTGTTGATCCTTGTGTGTCCGCCGTGGACTTTTATAAGTTTACTGTCTAGTATCTTGTTCTCCAAATACCTAGTTATATGTTACACTTTTGCTTGTCATCTTTGATTAAATAAAATTGATTCTGTTGTCAACCGTAGAAATGATCGATAGGAGAATAGGAAACATAAGTCAAAAGACTTTCTTCTAAATCCTATTTGAACTGATTGCATTTATATATTATTGTATTCACTCTTTATGCTTCAGTTTCAAAGAAAATATTGTTTAAACCAAATGCTTTGTGAAGAGATTAATGTTATATGTGTTGTGAGCAGTATCTGAACTTGGAGTGACATATAACAGCCATATTAGCCAGTTTATAAATCTTCCAGCGAGAAGGAGACAGAAGAGAAAAAATAATTAGACGATAGTTAGAGAAATCCAAACAGCTCTATCCCGCCAACTGCAAGAGCAGCAGGTTTGTGTTCCGTTTAAGCCAATACCAGTACCAAGTATTTCAAGGCATTATCGCCATCCCGCCATCCTTGTAACGATTAGACAACATTCTAACACGACGTTGACAGCGGCGTCCTGTTAAAATTTATGATAATTCACTTTGCTACCGTCGATATTTGCCAATTTCGCGCAATGGTGACGTCGAAAATAAACATTTGCTTCTATCGACGTCCGCTTCAATCCTAACCCTTTACAAAATCTTGTAATACACTCGCAGTTTGGGCAGATACGAATAGTACATGTATTTCACTTCGACTTCGCCGTCGTGAATTAATACTTCGTGATCTGCCGTATAACAACATGGGTTAATTAAATGGTAAGAAAACAATATTAATATCGATTTGACACCTGTAAAATGATTTATCCATCCTCCTCCGCCACATCAAAATACCGTTTTTAAGCGGTGTTTCAACAGTTATGTTAGGTTGTTGTTTTTTGTCATGTTATCTATTATTTTGATCACCGCGTTTGGGAGAAGAGAGCTGTGTGATTTGTTTTTAATATTTTGTTACGTACATGTATATACTATTAGTATTCATGTCGTTGGTAGGCCGTGCTTTCTGGTTGTGGAACTTCCTATATGTCATTTTAGGTATTTAGATTATAAGTTGTTGTTTTTCTTTTTTATGAATATTTAGGAATAACCACAATATTTTGGACCCATGTCGATACATACCTTTAAAATGGCTTAGTTTAATTAAACATATATATGCAGCAAATATCATCGTTCCCCTACCCATTGTGAACTACAATATTCCTGAAATACATTTATTTACCGCATAGTTACTCCTCAAACATGATTACCCTTTCAATTTTTGTTAACGATTGCCGATCGTGAGAGATTTGTCAATGGGGGAAGTAGACTCTATATAGACATGAATCCATATCTTTTTAGGTTTCCGTGATAATGCTTTTCACCAAGGCTTAATATTGAAAACAAATTTCTGTTAACTTTTTAATGCGGAATAGGACTATACAAAAACTTTCAGAACTGCAATTGTTGATCATTCTGATTCAATTTGACTAAAATCTGCTCAGCGTTTCTTGAGATACTGGCATTTTAGCAAAACTGGACAGAAAGTTGAGGTCACTGTGACCTTAAATAAGAGACAACGATTTTGTGAATAATGGTGACTGTCTGTTACATGTAATCATTCCAACTCGTAAGAAATTGTCGAGGTCACACGCCATGACAGCTACTCGAAACGTTTGCAAAAACGACAATGTTTAGGAAGATGACTTTTATGTAGTAAAAGTGCTCTTTTGTTACCATACTTGATGCAGTGGCTATTCGGAGACTTTGAATTACACATAATTTACAGTAAGATTCCGATCACTTCAACATATTAAAAAGTGTAATGTTGAAAATAAGTCACCTGCCGATGATGTAATCTGTAGGCCTTACGGATGTATTTGGATTCTAGCGCCAGCAATTCAAAAATAGCCAGACTGAATCACTTGAAGCACTTATCACTAAAGCTAACACGTTCAGCGAGCGTCATACGACACATGCGAGCGACACGCATATGAGGTACCAAAAGGATCAACACTATAGATACCTGTACGTGTATGCCTGTTGACGTGTATCTGTAATTTTGACCCATTTGACACACCATGCGTGTAGCTGGCATGACGTGTGACCTTGACAATTCCTAACGAGTTGGAATGACTCCCAGGCAGCACCTCCCGATCACAGTCATCACCATTCACAAAAATGTTGACTGTTATTTAAGCGCTCATTTTATAACCGATTCTAATAATTAGGCAGTTAATTTTCAGCTACTATGTGAAATTTGTCAATGTTTCACTAACAGAAGCGGAAACAAAATGGGCAATAACTCTTTGAGATGGTTTTAGGAATTTTAACATGGAATTTCATGATATACGCATTTTGATAGCTTATTGGGACGTTGAATGAATGATGCCTGTCATAACTTTTTATCGGTACCTCCGCCGGAGGTACTTGTGATAGTTTACCGGGAGTGTTTCTACTGAGCTGGAAACAAACAATTTCTATTTTGGTGGTGACGTCGTGAAAATTTGATGGTTTGAGCTGATGAAATTTGCTTTATTTCACGTAAAAAACGAAATACGAAAAAATACGTAGAAAGACATAAAAAGGTCGCGGAAAAATATATCCAAGATACGTTTTAATATGATGCGAAGTTAGACTATTTGATGGAAAAGGAATGAATTTCATTTTTTATGTTTATCGAAGTATGAACTATATTGGGTCGCATGCAAAGTACGTGAATCCCGAAGGGGCTAGTGTAAACTTTTCTAGCGACACAATATAGTTTTACTTTGATAAACACCAGTCTATGCATAATTAAGTTCATTACCTATATTTACATTCTTTTCTATCTATTACGAGCACAAATTTGCGGTAGGGGCATCAGCTGAAGCAGTAAAACATTTATACTGTATGCCGTTTTTTCAACCAAAAGCGGAACAGCGTCAACGACGTAATAACGACATCATAACGTCGCCTACGTCCTATCGTAAGTCCCGCGTCCTACCTCCTATCAGATTGGAGAACCTTGGGTTATTTTGACGTCACTTAATGGATGTTGTAGTTGAAGTATAAAGTACATTACTTGCTAATGGTTTACCACAGGGCTTGTTAATAAACGCACGGATAACGTTAATATTAAGATTTTACCGTGTAAATGTAACCGGTCTATAACTCAGTTAATTTTAAATCCAATAGAGCACGAAGAGGTATACAACTGTTCTAACTTTAATAAGTCCTTGAGGTGATACAAATTTAAAAGTCCTGAAAATAAACAAATAAATCTTACCATATTTATGTCAATAATATTTCAACTCAAAAGCACACTGGTTAGTATCAATGAGAACAAATCATGTTCTCATTGGCAGTTAAGCAATGTTAACTTTTAAGTTAGATTTAAGGAAAGTACACCCTCAAACAAATTATTATATGAATGCAGCCATATCAGTCTGTAATAATCACCTATTTATGATAAAAATTATATCAAATCAAATCACAGATGCACTAATGTAAGCAGGTGACTACCAGACATGATTTTGACGGCATCTTGATCTTTGAGAACACAATCTATGAAATGTATTCAAAATGACAAAATAGCTGACATAAATAAATGCCCAACAATGCATTTATATATAAATGTGAACCACCGTTTCTCTATAGATATATAAAACTAATTTGCCTTATTAAATGAAACAATTATGAAATGGCTGATCTGGGTCTACATGCCCTTAACACAGCATTTCAGCTATATCAGCCAATGGACAATAATCTAATGATAAAAATAACATCACGGGGCATGAAAAGAATTCCACAAGCGGGATTCGAACTCACGAACCCGTGATTATGATTTTAAAGCATTAACCCCAAAGCCAACATGACCAATTGTAATATGTTAAATTCTACCTACCAAACTGTGGGTATAGACTTTCTGCTCTGGTCTTTCTTTCACTGGCCCATTCTCGCTGTGCTGTGACTGTTATATGCTGTAACTGAAATTTCAAGAGAACAAATGTGCACTGATATGTTATAAGTTAGTAATTTGACCTAAAGGACACCAAACTGAATTTCCACAGATTTTATCACAGAAATAACAAAATGACTGAGATTTCAAATGTAGCCTGCTAGGACAAAAAGATGATACTCACAAAGCCAAATTTGTTCACAAACACAATAATTTGATGAGGAAAGTCAATTTTTATCAAAGTCAAAATATCTTCTAATCACTGCAAAAGTCAAATCCAAAGTGACAGTCTAAATCTCTAATCATGCAAAACTCACCAAAACTAACCAATGAAAAGAAGTTATCAATCAAATCTTTACCAGTATAACAATGGATTAGCAGCAATGCAAGTAGTGCATAGCCTTGGGGCAAATAAAGCCCACACTTAGATTGATGATAAATAATCCTCAAATTTTGGGGATTTTATACATTATTTATTTAAAATTGAATATTATGGCATATTAAATAGTTTCATTTCACTATTAACTTCATAATTTATAAAAACAATGAAACTGCATTTGAAGTCATCTTTAATTACAGTATAACTGCAACTGCAGACAATGAGTCTTAATGTTAATAGTGAAAGTCTATGATCTATTAAAATCAAAGTACTGAAAGTACTGAAGTCAAATATTTACAATGATTAAAATCCACATCAGCTACATAATTTTTTCTCAAAGTAGATTCTGTAAACTATACCCCCCCCCCCCTTGTTCAGATAACGTCATTTTTAGCATCAAACTATATTGGGCGCTTAGAGCGGTTTCTGACATTATTTTAATTCCAATACAACAAAGTCGGGCTATTCTACGAAATCTATGAAACGAATCACGAAACAATTGAGGAAATATTTCATTCCGTTTTCTAGACAGAAGAGATCAAACAAGTCAGGGGCTCATTTACCTGTTTTGCTTTTTTTAAAGTAATTGTCCTATTCCTCCTTAATTCAATGTAAACATTAGAATATTCCTGTACATTTAGGGATAAATCCACATTTTCAGATTTTCTTATAAATCAAGTTGTTGTTTTTTGTCAAGATTAAATGGAGTACAAAGTACTTATTCCGTAGTAGCCATCAGAGCAATTGTCGATTCATCCCGAAATAGACAGCAGTCCACATGTTTTAGGTTTTATTTGTACATGTATCTGGTTTTCGTTTTTTCTTTTTTTCTTTTTTTGGGTCAAGATTTCGTGTCATGGCAAAAAAATTTATGTCATTTAAACATGCTGAGAATAGCTAATTTTCTAAGAATACTAAATATATTTAATCATATATACAGAATACATGTAAACAGTATTGAATTAATACGATTTATACAGGCACGAAATATTTATTTTATTAATTTCCCCAAGTGTGCCTCTATTTTCTCTGTACACATCACTTTCAGCTTGATTTTTTAAACACTTGCTTTGCACAAATGTGCTGACCCTAATATAACTTGAAGAATTACCACACCAACACTCTTGGATAAATAACAGTCTGAGTGTTTTCGTCTATCATTATAGATAAGATGTTGATTGTTCATTACACCCAAGGTTTGGTTCAGGCGACGTGTATCCACACGGGTCTCCTATATTGTGGTTATTCCTCTTCTATTATTACAATTAGCTTATTTATCTTTTTCAGAGGACCTATATGGTATTATCTTTCCAACTGTAAACGGGGTTTGATTGCACACAGCCCTTTATTATCATCCGCCCATTGTCCTGATATAACTCATACTGTTACAAAGGATTAAAATCGCAAGTCATCCATCCAGCGATTCTTTGAGACGCGAGGAAGAAACGGAAATAGTAATGATGCTCTCCATGAAAGTGTATCCCTCACCCCCTCAACTGAATATTTCCATAATTATAGGGGGCTGATTATCTGGATAAGCTACTTCCATGGCCTACATGTGTATTCAACTACCAGACTAAGTATTGTCTGCCCCTCGGCTAGCTGGCAAGATACATAATGTCCGCATTTGAGCTGCGACACGAGAAAACCAACAAAGTAGTTGTGCGCCAAGCGCAGACTCAGATCAGCCTGGGCATCTGTCCAGTCTGATTGGACTCTTCGCTAAGCGCTTAAAAGGTTGCTAAGGGTCTAAGCTACTTCCATGCGGACAGCTGATCTGAGTCTGCGCTGGGCACACGACCACTTTGTTGATTTTTAGTCCGCAGATTTATTCACAAAATCACTAAATCGAGTGTATTTTAAACTCAGCATCATTTTGCCTGCATACATCATGGACGGAAAGAGCCTTTAATTCAAAGATTTTAAGGGCGCTGTAGTTTTATGAACAAAAAGGGTCGCAACTTTAACAATATTGGCGGACAACTGAAAGACATGTGCAGACAGTTAGGAATGTAGCCACCGTTTTCAAGTTTGTACACAAATATAATTTAGTAACCAGGAACATGGACAGTCATGTACTGTTAGAGATCCAGCATCATGAAAAAACCGAATTTGGACGCATTCTTCAGAAGAAAGATTCGGTTCACCGGCATACCAGAGGCTTTCAGGAAATGGTGTGTTATCAATCCAGTAAAACGTTTGATCGTCTTCAGGATCTTGCGTGGCCCCGATCCAATATTGACTGGTGCTTTCTGAAAGGAAAATCGAATAAGATATAGAGCTGACATTGTGATGCTGTTTACGGGGCATAAAAATATTGTCCAAAAGTTATGGTTTATGGTCTATGAGTTTGAACCGCGACGCGACATAACCAACAAGTGGCATGTGTGTCCAGCAAAGACTCAGATCAGCCTGGGCATCCACCCAGTCTGTTCAGAGACTTCGCTGTCCGCATGAAGCTAGCTTCTGGGCATCCACCCAGTCTGTTCAGAGATTTCGCTGTCCGCATGGAGCTAGCTTATACCCTTAGCTACCCTTTAAGCGCACAATAAAGACTCTTAGCAGACGGGGCGGCTGCCTAGACCGAGCTGTGTCCTCACTGGGCTCACATGGCACTATGTTGGTTTCTTCGTGTCGCGGCCCATTTATTAATTTGCTATTTATACACCGGGAAATAAATTTTATGACTGCGGCCTGTTTACTTCCAATTAAGGGAAAGAATTTTCTCAGAGAAGGAAAGCCATGCTCACAACAGAAAAGTTGTTTTCCTTCATAGTCCAACCCATTTACTTTGAATCTGCTCCAGATAATAGTGACTATATTCTGTGTGTGTGTTTCAATTCTGGTTATGCCTTTCCTCATGCACGCCCCTCAGTGGAACGAATCCATGGCCACAGTAACGGGGCGCAAAAAGAACCGGAAAAAGAACTGATTTCAAAAATAGTCTTAAAAGTTAAGCTATTTAAGCCTAGTGTACCCTTCCACCTCATGGTTTGGGTGCGTTTATTTCCAATGAAATTGGTCTCCTGTTTAATTTTAATTATAGAGTTCTCTTCAAAAATCTGTATTTCAAGAAACATAGTAGATCCTAGCCACAATGGTAAAGTGACGAAAATTAAAATGACTGAGTTGCTTCCCGTGACAATTACTATTAAAGAATACCAGTTATAGTCCGTTTGCTCCCAAGTGCAAACGGGGTTTTGCTTATTTTCTCGAAAACGATGGAAGTTCCATCAAATGTTCTACTGTCCTAATGATTCCTATAACTAAACATTACAGAATACGAAAAATCCAAATTTTTGGATGCTTTTGTAAAATATTTTCCAATGACAGTAATGCAAAAACTAAGCAGTTTCACTAAATGGCGTCGTATGCTTGTTTGAGCAGCCAAAATATTGTTGATAGGCAATAGCGTAAACTCGTAGTTTACTACAGGTGTGGGCGTATATGAATGAAATAGTAAAATGTATTCACCTGTCCGTACGCGTAATGCATGGTATCACTGGTCAGGCGATACTATGTTGTAAATAAATATTGAACTATTATATTATTTTGCGAGTAAAATTGTATATTTTAAAACTTGATAATATATAGGTGAAACAAAAAGTAGAAAAAATGGATTTAGAATAAAATTTCAATTAATTATTCAAATTTTGTCCTAGGGATAGCGTACATTGGTCACATGCTCTACCACGTAAAACTAAATGGGAATTCCAACAGCCAACTTTTACTCCCTTGTAATTAAGAGGTGAAAATGACATATTTTAGGTCCTGTTTTTGTATAGAAACTTTTTTTTTATACAAAACCTCACATTTCTGCAAAATTATGATTTTGTTATGTATAGGATGAAAATTAAAAATGAGCGATTCGAAAATCTTTTACCTCTCACCGATTTTGAGAAATTATTGGGGATGCCGTTTGTATTTGGGAGCAAACGGACTAATCCATCTTACCATATAAAATACTTTCCAGATATTGGCTTAGAGCGTCACTTTTCAACATAAGAAGGTCACCACCGTCAGCTTGACAGGCCGCACGTGCTGTTGTAAAGTTAGCTTGGGAGTTACTTATCTTCAAGCAGATGCTCAGAACCTTCAGGTATGTGTAGCCTAATTGTCTGCACCGAGCTGTTGTAAAGAAAAATTATACAATTAATGCATATTATCTGAAACAGTCTAGGACCTGATTAGAGGCTAAAATGTTTGCATTATGTAAAGGAATTTTTAAGGGGTGGGGGGGGATAAATAAAACTCAAGTAAATACCCTTCCAATTGGCAAAATAAACGAATCCAGTCTGTGAGACGGCACTAAACATTAATGAGTCATTGGGAGATCTTAGTGAGTTCAGGTTTTCCTCTAAAGAATAACGGAATGTCAATGATTTACAGAGAGAGCTGTTAGAAGTCATTTTTTTTCAGAGTATATCCCGTTTTGGGAGGGTTTTTTTTGTTACTCATATCAGGGATGCGAACAGTAAGTCATAGAAGTTGTTTTCCTCTAAAGAAAAAAAAAATGAAAGAATACAAATATAAAAAAGAAATAGAAAAAATAGGTGTCATTATACTCATGCTCATTAATAGGATTTTAAAAGATTAACCACTCAGAGGAAAAACCCTGACCACAGTAGCTCGGTATTATGATGTACGGGTTTGTCCCGTATTTTCACAAAGAGAACATGCATCAACTTTAAAGGCTTCTTGTTTGAGTCCTTGGACGACAAAGCCATACCGCAATGAGGTCTACTCTAAGTCTGCTCATTAGAAAAAAATATTCCTAGGGAGAAAGTGCTTTCTTTAAGAGTTGAACCCCTTGGAGAAGGACACCAAAATTTAAAGAATGCAAAGCTGCTGCTCATGAAAGTATACTCTTTTACCCTAACAGACGTGTGATAGGATAATTATTTGAGGCTGTTTTTTTATCTTGCTAAGTAAATTAGAAGTAATGCTGCATTAGCGAATACTATATTTATTCTGTCATGCAATAGTAACATGCCATAACATATACCTGCAGCTTCATTGGTATAATTATAGTTTCATATTTATATAATGACATTTAGATGACGTGACGATGGTGTAACTACGAAACTACCAAAAACTGCATTGGTGCATACCAGCCTTTGGTTGCCCTGCATACTTGTTACATTGTTTGTGCAACAGTAAAATAGATACGCACTATCAATAAGATAGTTTTATTGAAGTGTATAAGGTTATATATTAGACTCATTGTCAACCAAGACAAAAACGTTAGAATGAAATATTATTATTGACGGCGTGATTTTACGCCATTTTCGACAGTATTCCATTTATATCGGGTCGATGGGAGAGTATATAGACATAGAAAGGCTGTGTGCAACATAGCCCTGTTTTTGACAGAACGGATTCCTGCAGAAGACGGAAATTCATTCAATCATAAACGGGGTTCCATTTACACACAGCCTTCCATCATCACCTTCCCTTCGTTCTGAATGTTATATTTTGATAAACCTACCTTTATAAAATGTGGTAGACTTCTGAAATGTTAATGTGGACTGTGCTGAAATAACTATATTATATAAGTCACAAATGCTGTTAGTGTCACTGAAGCCAACCATCTCACATTCTGGTAACTGGTAGCATTCTAGTATACACTTAGCAGGCGCCAATGTCGTCTTAGATGCTATGAGTCCCGATGTTGAAAAACTGTCGACTATGGAGGTATCTTCTATCCATTCTTGCCACTCTATGATCCCAGTTGTACCTATTTATCAGAATACGAAATCGATTATTTTGGAACTTTGCAAGTAAATAGTATACTTACAAGGGAAGCAAGTGCAGGTTTTATTTTTCCTCCCTTCTCAGTGGGAGTCATGGAATCAATTGTTGAAAAAAGAGTTCGCACCTCCTATAAAAATTTCTTCGCCTTTCCCCTCCCCCCCCTCCCCCCCCTCCCCCCTGCACAGCAAAGTATAAGTATGTCTTTCATTGTTGCATTATTCGCTAGAATGATGTTAATGACATGACTGGTTATATACCACGGAATATCATTAAATGTTAGAAACATCTTAGTCGATTTGCAAATTCTATGTTGAAATAAGTATCTTTCAAAGTACACTAAAGAGTCTCTGATGGACGTTCAATGTCGTGGTTGAAAAGACAGTGTATACATACGATGGCCATCGTACATACATGCTGGGGTATGATGCATGGTATTTCTCGTAAGGAGAAATTTGTATTATGCTTATTACATGTGTGTATGAGATTTAAAGAGAATCTGAGCATTTAGGGACCAAGACGCCGTTTAAGTTGGGGTTTAGCTGCAGAAACAGATATATAATATTTTAATGATAATTTTCTAATATTAAAGCAGAACAATTGTTAAAAAACAGTTCTTTATGTGGGTGTCCGTGTGTTTTGACCATTTGTTTCGTAATTTTCAATATTATGCTATGTTAACTATTTTGGTTGTTTAGTTCTTTCTGCTTTCTACATTTAGCACAGGACCCTGCTTGTAAAAGTGCAATGACATCAAAAGTTTTGTCCCTAAGGCTTAGAATGAAAAATAAAAAACATCATTGTTTTGTTAAAAAAAACAACAGCAACAAACTTTTTCATGATGATTTGTATTTCTGACAAGTACGAGAACAAGTCACGAATAGCTATTTATATCATTATATATAAGGCACATCTATCCAACACTTTTTCACAAACTTTTATCCATTTATTGTTGCTTGCTTTTCAGCAGCATATATACATACTTTGCAAATATTTCGAGACTAAACCCTTATAATTTTGAGGCGTCTATGCCACGGAAACGATATTCTGAAACAGTACTTTCGATTTGTATATGGCACATGCTTGTCTCTGGTTTAAACATAATTATTTCAGGGTTTTTTCACCACATGTATATACAGTACAACATGAAACCTTTAGAATTCGAATGAGAGCATATTGCATATTTATTTCTTCTTTTAGGGTATTATAATAGATTAAAGACAAATATTCTTGTTTATTGGGAACCATAATCCTGTTATGCAACAGTCCAGTTATTTTCTCAGAGGAAATGACCTATTTTACACATACATGATGACATAAAAGGGAGATAAAAATAGCTAACAACTGGGAGTGCGTTCAGTATTATAGAAAGTTAAGAACATTTTTCTAACACAGTACTAATGAGATATATGCATATACATGTGCTCATTATGTAATGGCCACCCTTCTTACAATAGCTTACGTTCGTCTTAATACTATTAACAATAAGTGAATGTGATTTGGAACGTTGTAAACGTTCACCGCCATGTTTTCCCGCCATTTGTGTTCAGGGAGACAACTTTTCAGTCTTTCTGATTGCTTTCACAACAAGGCCCTTCAAAACGGAAGACAGAATTTTCTCCAGGAGAAGCAAATTTTTTCTTTTAATAGCTGAGCCCCATTGGGAAGGGAGGAAACATGAAAACAACAGTTTCTTCTACTAAAAAAACTGAGCCGCAACACGAGAAAACCAACAAAGTGGCATGTTCGCCAACTGAAGACTTAGATCCGCCTTGGCATCCGCCAATTCTGACCAGAGTCTTCGCTGTCCGCATGGAGTTAGCTTAGACCCTTAGCTACCCTTTAAGCGCTTAGCGAAGAGTCTGATCAGACTGGGCGGATGCTTGGTTTTCGCTGGGTGCACAGCCACTTTGTTGGTTTTATCGTGTCGCGGCTCAAATAAAAAAAATCGATGAAAGTGCTGTATGTTTTTTTTTAATTGAGGTTATTTACAAAATTTCATCAGAATCCCGCCCCTTTGAGCTTAGTTATTTTGGGGCAGATTTTGTTTTATGGCATGAAGTTTAAAGGGTCAACTCCTTATACAGATTTTGATAGTATTTTTCTGAATTTCACAATTTTCTGTTTATAATTATTACTGCCTCCTGAACAGCAATATCTTTATAAATCTCTAAATCTCATAAAACTCTAGCCTAATGAGGAATCACAAAGGGAGATTAGAAAGGTCTCTCCATTAGATTATAGAAGTAAATATTTTGCAATGGGTTGCATATTTATTGAACCCATTTGCAAGAGTGAGTGAGTGAACTCGGGTATTACGTGCCACCAATAACGAGGTCATATGGAGACGACACCTCGATTTAAAGTCTCGTCCGAAAGACCGGAGAAGCGGAGGATCGATATTGCGACCCATGGATTGGTAGTCCGGAGTGTTATCCACTACACTACAGCCGCTCCTCCATTTGCAAGAACTGTATGTAATTTCGCCTTACCAGTAAAGTAAAAAAAAAAAACCCTAAAGTTTCCACCTGGATACTAGAGACGTCATTGGCAATAAAAGTAGATGTATATGGTACTTACCAGTGGAGAAAAACATGTAAATGTTTATAACTATAGACGTCCTGTACTGCAAATCCATCTTAAAAGGAAAAAGAGTTCACAAGCGGCAAAAATCGCAAAAGCAATAACGTAGTATTTAGTTTGTTTATGTTATTTATTTTTCATAAAGTACGTATTTTAATTAAGAAAAATGAATATTTTTTCTTCATTAATGTAAGCTACAAAACTGATTAACAATACTCAGGGACTGGCTTTATAATTAATTTTCATTCATGAATTTGAATTTGAATCTGATTATATTAGTTCCTGAGGTGCATTTACATATAACTGGCATCGTGTGAAAATAAATATAAAGGCATACGCGAATAGGGAAGAATCAAATCAGCCTGCGCATTTGCGCAGTCTGATCAGAGTCTTCCCTTTTCGTATATGCAATCTCGGGATCATGAGGAATCTGAAATATGAAGCGGAAGTTTGTGATTATTTTGCGCAGGTGTGCAGGCTGACGTAGTAAACACAGTCAGTCATATTTGGTGATTTTGTATTGCAGAAGATCGAATTATGCTCGTTTACGAAGATCAAATAATTGTAAATCACTTAAAAGCTCGATGTTTGCGTTTGTTTATAGCTGATTCAGATATTGATATAGTGCAATTTTCCATAAGACCTTGTGAAGGAATTGATTTGATTCTGTTTTGATGTAGTCGGGATCGAAACCATTTAACGACAACAAAAAGACATCACGCACTATCTTTTGTCATGCTCTTAGGTGTCAGATCTGAATCTGTATTGCCTTACAAACTCCATTGATTGAGACGAGGGCATCAAGAAGCTCATAATGTATTTAATCTTCTTTATGAATCAAGAAATTCGTATTATAAAGTCTGCTATGATGTATTTTCCAGCTATAGATAACACCGTAAGTTCGTGCATTACGTTATGACGTCCGTGATGTCATGACATCCTGAGTTTATTAATACAAAGTCATAAAGAAAAACATCAATTTGGGAAGCTTGTAACGAAAAGAAATAAAAAAGAAGCTAGAAGAGAAAACCCTTATTGAGAGGATGGTACTCCGAAAATAAGGTCGCGTTATAGAGCTATAATCAGGGCAATGTAATAAAGTTTATAAAAACATCTATACTGTCTCTGAGCCACTCAAGCAACTGTTTTTTTATTGTTCGAGTGTACACTTAAATGATATAAAATCAGCAAATTCAATTTACCTAGTTGAATTCATAACCATTTCTCGTGGTCAGATTTGTCCAGTTGAGTTTCTAAAAAAAGTGTATTTGTTTTTCAATTTCAAAATGCCCACCACAACCTGCTTCAGAATGAACAAAGAACATACCAGTATTGCTGTATGGGAGGCAGATTCTTGAAAATTACCATAATTTCAAATAAAATCAATACGAAATCAGTTCAGATGAATCTATTCTGATATTTTATAGCAGCTATCTTTATAGGAAATATCTTGCGGGAAAACAAAAAGATGCATAAGTGTCGCTACGGAACCCCTGAAGGGACACTTCCTTTCCGATATTCATCAGAACAGAAATTGAAACAAGAACATTAGAACGGAAATCAAAACAACAATTATCTCGTTTAAACGACCTATTATGTCGTTTGAAAGATATAAAATAGAATAGAAATTAAAAAAAAAAGAGTGGAAATCATATTATGAAAAACAGAAAAGGAATTGAAACAAAAAATATGTCGTTTAAACGACTTATTATTTCTTTCCATTCCAATATTTATAAGAATAGAAATTGAAACAAGAAAATTAGAACGGAAATAAAAACAACAAATATCTCGTTTGAGCGTCTTACGAGGGTCACCCAAAAAGTTCTGTCACTGGCTTATATCTCGAAAACGAAAATTGCTATTCACCTAAAATAAAACCATTCGGAAACCTTGTTTTTATCACATAGCTATAAAAAACTGATTCTTGTACCAATGACATAACATTCACAATCTGCTTCAAAAGAAGGGTACCCTCACCCTACTGGCAAATTTGTAGATGCAACTCCGGCAATAATCAATGAAGGGATGTCTATTATCGCTGCCCGGTGCCTACGATATCCCAGGTGCTAATAACACAAAGAAAAAATCTCAAAGTGATTCTGTCTATTTTAAAGAGTTTACAGCATTTCGTAATCTCAACTTTTTGGAAACAACGCCATAGGAACATCGACTAGGTCATGTTCTAAAGTCAAAAGCTTCATAAACGTATAATATTTCAAATTCTGAAGCATATCTTAACTGCAGTAGATCATGACAATGTGTTCTTAATCAAAATTTTAGAAAAGATCCCTAAAATGAAGGCACAGTGGGTCCTTGAAAATCATGTGAATGTGAATTTCACCATATTTCATATATCAATATTTTGCATCGCATGTAATTAACAGAAGCCGCTGATTTTTCTGTAGTGTCCTACAAAATGCAACAGACAGCAACCCTGAAAATTTCAGAATCCTGCGATATGTAATTGACGAGATATGCAGCATGAAGCAAGCCAGCAGAAAATAGGCCAGTGTCAAATATAAGGTCTGTATCTGAGATTATAACTAAACCAGGTGGCATGTTTTCACCATTTACCTGATATCAGCATAAAGATAAAAGATTTTTCTTTTGATTGTTGCTAACCGTGGGAAGCTATCATGTCTGTGAGCAAAGTTATGAGTCCAGTGACAGAACTTTTTGGACGATCCTCGTATAAGATCGTTTGAACGATATATTAAGTCGTTTAAACGAGATACTTGTTGTATTGATTTTCCGTTCTAATTTTCTTGTTTCGATTTCTTTTCTCATATTTATCGGAATGGAAAGTCGATAATAAGTCGTTTAAACGACATATTTCTGTTTCAATATCTGTTCTGTTATTCTTTAGTTAATTTCATTTCCGGTTTTCTTGTTTTAATTTCCATTCTATTTTATATTGTTTAAACGACATATTATGTCGTTCAAACGATACAATAAGTCGTTTAAACGAGATATTGGTTGTTTTGATTTCCATTCTAATTTTTTTGTTTCGATTTTTTTTCTGATAAATATCGGAAAGGAAATTTCCCTTCCGTGGTTCCGTATGTAGCTGATACTGCGAGCAATCCTTTGCTGAAATGATCATAGTGCAAACAAGAAAAATCTTAAAAAAGATTGATCGATGCAGATTAAATGGAAGTGTGTTTTGTAAGATGTTTCTAGTTGAAGAGTTGACAATAATATCCCTGAATATGACTCACGTGAGCTATGTCGATAGGCACTCACAACCGTAATTTTGAAACTGGGTAGCGACAAGGACCTATCTCTAAATTGGGCTGTCCAATTTGGAATTCAAAATGGACCGCGGTCAATTTTGAAATTGACCCGATTTCAAAAAATTAACAACATGGTGCACTGTTTATTTGTGTGATTAAACCGAACGAAGAAATCAAAAGTAGATCTACGTGGAAAAAAGAAAGTTTTGAATATCTGAGTCAGTTTTTGATAACATTTCCATTGTAAAATCACAGCAAGAGAAACGTTTTGAATTAATATATCACAGAGGGCTAGTATTAACAGTGAATGCGACGGGAAAAAAAACGAAGATTAAATAGTCATTGACCTTTGATATTATTGGCTAAATTTTGTCATACGCGTTATTTTACCGAAGAGATCTTGTGAAATGTAGAACAATATAGAAATTATACGCGTTTGCGCCGCAAAAAAGATCAGTTAATTACTGATGACATCATTTATTTTCTGATGTCATGATAGGTGGTCCCCAGATTTATAAAAATTAAAATGTACCTCATCATACTTTATAATTAGGTTGGAAATCAGACGGAATATTTTGACTACTGGAAAACCCACCTCTAAACAATGAATGATAAAAATGGACAAGAGACGTCATGTAATGTGCTGCAAGTCAGCTTTAAGCTATGAGAAAAGGTTTGGGTATGTAAAACCTAACCGCTTGATATATTAGCAACTTCAAAGTAAAACGTTTCACTTAAAACCAGTTGCTGGAGTGGGTCAACAAGAGAGTAGTGCTATCTTATTAATGATACAAAAGCTGCAAATTCAACTAACCTGGTTCAATTTATTACCATTTCGCGGTGAGACTTCAATATATTTGTTCAGTTCAAAATGGCGGCCTCAATCTGTTGTCAGAATGTACATAGTTCAACAGACAAGTATTGCTGTAGAGGTGGCATTTTGCAAGCACATGTTTGAAAATAACCATTTTATATATAATTAACATGAAACCAGTTCAAAAGATCAAGTCTGATATCGTATAGTACTTATTGCCATCGCTTTTCTTGTGGGAAAACAAAAAGATGCATAAGTGTAGCTGACACTGCAAGCAGCCCTCTGCTGAAATGACGATTTTCCAAAACGATCGTGTGGTTAGTGATGACATTATTTCAGCTGTGATGTTATGATAGGTGATACACGGCTAAATAAAAAATAAAATGTTCCTCATCATAAGCTGAAAAAAAATTTAGTACTGGAAAACCCATCTCCAAACAATAAATGAAACATGTTATAATACACAAGAGGAGTCCTGCAATATGCTGCAAAGGGGAGGTGCCTATAAGGCCCCTTTTCTGCCCAAGAGCAAAATGTTTTATTTTCAGCTTATGATTAGACTATACTTTCCGCTATACTGAATCAATAGTGGTTAAGCTCCGTAAGCCCTACTTTTGGAATAATTAAAGTGGGTGGGGTAAATCAGCATGAACCAGGGGTGTCATATTATAAGCTATATTTCTCCTTCAAATTTAATGGCATTCATAAATACCTACCTTTATAAGTTGAAGTAATGTCTTTGGTGACATCTTTTCTCAAATTCTATCTTTTAAAGCAAAATCTTATGTCTGCATGATTTCTTTTAGAGACACTGTCAATTTTCATTAATTTTGGTACTTTGAATTCAATATATTCTACCATATCTCTAGAACCAATGGATGGCTTCTTACCAAACTAACATGGGTTCACCCTTGGGAGAGTGTTAACTGTTGATTAAATTTTGGTGACCTTGACCTTTGTTTCAAGGTCACAGTAAGACTTATAATGCTAATTTTAAGCCAAGTTTTGGCCATTGTCTACACAGTAGCTCCTAAACTGATATGAAATCATGACCAAAGTGGCCTAAATTAACCATTATGAGGAGTTAGAGCACTAGTTATGATCAAATGGCCATGACATCATCTTCAAGGTCAAGGTCAAGGTTAGACTAGACAGAGTTTAACCAAAGATCTCACACAGCTAGTAGGCAGAAATTTAACAAATATGTAGGTTTCTATTTGTAAAGCAATGCTTAATATGCATATAATGACCTTGACCTTGATCTGAAGGTCACAAATACATTCAGAAGTTCATTATTTTACAATAGACTTTCCTATAACCTTTAAGTTTAACCCAATTCCATTTCATCATGTTTGGCTAATACTGACCTTCAGACCAAGGTCAAGGTCATTCTGTGCACATTAAAAATTGATTTTCAAATGAAAACACTCAGATTTCAGTAACTGAGGGTGAGGTTGGGCCTGTAAAATCGATTTAAGCCCCCCAGTAATTCATTACTGACCGTTCCAAGGCGGTAGTTCTGTTGTGGTTCTCTGTTGCCTGTTTTTGGTGTCAGAGTTTCTGTGATGTTTTACCTTATGTATGTTCTTATTATTTTTGGTTCGGTTTGGGTTGCTGAGTGGCCACCTTTTGGGAACAAGCTGCTCACTCGGTTGACCATATGTTCTCTGTATCTTGATTATTTGTAATCTTAGTTGTTTCCAACTATGGTTTGAGGGCTGGATTTGGATTTTGATTGTTTCAGTTCCTGGTCTTTGCATACTTTTTACTTGGTACATTTCTGCCGCCTGATTGATGAAATCTATGATTAAACTCTGTTTAGTCTAGCCATGATCTTGACCTTGAAGATGATGTCATGGCCATTTAATCATGACGTCATGGCCATTTAATTATAACTAGTGCTCTAACTCCTCATAAGGTTTACTTTAGGCCACTTTGGGAACAATTCCATATCAATTCAGGAGCTACTGTGTAGACAATGGCCAAAACTTGACTTAAAATTGGCATTAGAAGTCTTACTGTGACCTTGAAACAAAGGTCAAGGTCACCAAAATTTAATCAACAGTTAACACTCTCCCAAGGGTGAACCCATGTTAGTTTGGTAAGAAGTCATCCATTGGTTCTAGAGATATGGTAGAATATATTGAATTCAAAGTACCAAAATTAATGAAAATTGACAGTGTCTCTAAAAGAAATTCTGCAGACATAAGATTTTACTTTGTAAGATAGAATTTGAGAAAAGATGTCACCAAAGACATTACTTCAACTTATAAAGGTAGGTATTTATGAATGCCATTAAATTTGAAGGAGAAATATAGCTTATAATATGACACCCCTGGTTCATGCTGATTTACCCCACCCACTTTAATAACCCCAATATTCCAAAAGTAGGGCTTACGGAGCTTAACCACTATTGATTCAGTATAGCGGACACTATAGTCTAATCATAAGCTGAAAATAAAACATTTTGCTCTTGGGCAGAAAAAGGGCCTTATAGGCACCTCCCCTTTAAAGAGAAACTACACTTTAGGATCTGACTGAATCAGATCCCAAACTCTATCCCCAACATCAAAGGGAAAGATTGACAAAGACATCCCAACAAACAATAAATTACAAATTATAAGCCGAGTCAGCAGCTCTTTCCAAAATAGGTGGCAACTCAGCTATCTTTACTGAACTAAATAATTTAGACCAAAAGAAGAGTTACAACAGACTAAGCAAATTATACGAAAAAATTTTAACAACTATTTTTACATAATTTTCTATTTTTATTATAGAAGGGTTAAAATGAGAACACAATACATTAAATAGCACCGAACATAAAACAAATGCAACCGCGACGAAATTACCGCCTTGGGACGGTCAGTAATAACTACTGGGGGTTTAAACCGGTTTTACTGGGTCCAAACCTTCACCCTCGCCCTCCGCCGCGGTGCACACAATTAGTTGGTAGTTCGGTTCCTTTGAAGGTCCCCTAACTCATCAGAGAGTCATCACGGGCAACAATTAAAATCGAGAAAAGACTGTGATGAAACAAGGATTAAGCTATGAGAAATGGTTTTTGGCATGTAAAACCTATTTTTTTTTTGTTGTTGTTGTTGTTTTTGTTTTCTATATTTAAGCATCTGTAAAGAAAACATTCTATGAAAACCAGCTGCTCGAGTGAGTCAACAAGAGGGTAGGTCCATCACTTTTTTCTTCAATATATCCGTCTCAGGAGAAGTTCAAACACTTCTTTAAAAACCAAATGCGGTGACTAAACCGCACCCAGTTACTTTACAAACCTACGTGGTCCCAAGATGCTTAAAACACCATAGAAATAAATGCGGTGATTAAACCGCACCCGGTTACTTTACAAGCCCACGTGGTCCCAAGGTGCTTAAAACACCATAGAAATAAACATGCCATTGAAGGCGCTGTTCCGACCATGTCACAGCCAAATCTATCGATATGTTGTTTTAGTTGTTTTATTGTTTTACGTCCACGGTAAACAGCTATGGTCATGTCGGGACGGTCAGTTAACCTAACCACACTTTTCCTGGACAGGCTTAGACGGTAAACCAGTACTAAGTGCACATACTCTGTCAGAATATGAAAGGAAGAGAACGAGGGATTGGAGATGCAGTGTCACGTATTGTATCGCGTTTCTTCGCCTATAAGACGAGATTTGACCTTTCCAAATCATTTCAAAAATCTAAATTCGTCTAATAAGATGGATCTAAATTTTTGGGATTGTCTTGGAAGGGAACATCCAATCTCAGCACAGAATTTCATAAGATAGGCAGCTGGGCTGCATAGCGTAGTCGGTAGGGAACCTGACTTGTAAGCCAGGGGTCCTGTGTTCTACACCCGTTCCGGCCGCTTACTTTCACTTCCCCTTCCGCTGATTCAAGAAGGGCAGTTGTCAGTTACTGGTGAAAGTAAGTGCACTTAGTAATGGTTAACCGCTTAGGAGGTCTAAGCCTGCCAAGGAATAGTGTGGTTAGGTTAACTGACTAACCGTCCCGACATAACCATAGCTGTTTACCGTGGACGTTAAAAATAACACGACAACAACAACAACAAAATCATAAGTTTCGGGTCAGTCTAGAGGTAGAAGAACATCGTTTTATAGTCGTATTAATAAGGTAGTAAACAGTGTCGCGTGAAGAGGTTCTGTATCTTTATTGCCTGCTCGTCATTCATTGTATGTATTTTCTGGGACGCCTTCATAGCTGTCTTTTTAGTCCATCGAGTTTGGAGATAGACATCAACATAATCGCTTATAAACATTTTAAAATCACACATTGCATTCATTTTTTCAACTTTATCTCTGATTAGCCTTACAATTCCCGATGTTCTGCGCAAAATGGTGTTCGGTACTAATCCGGAGTTGTATTGCGCGGAGTATAAAGTCTCACTTTGCTATGCAAAGTAGGAATTCTTACCTTGCGCAAGACAAGCCCGGATTTTTTTCTGCGCAAAGTGGGAATCGAGACAAAGTGAGCGTACAGCTATTCTTAAAATTAAGGTATTATTATGAATTGCATAACAGTTGAAAATGAACTTTAAAAAACATCGAGGATTTTTTTATTTGACCATTCCGTGTTCCGTGCACATGGTGCATAGTTTTACCCTCACCATTTCAGTAGCTTTCCATTTGTAAGCTGTGGAAATGCATGTCACGGATGAGAAATAAAAGAAAATCAAACTCTTTCTTTTATTGCATTCTTCGACCCATGCACAAATATCCATGACATTTATGAACTCAAAATCCTAGTCATATAAAATAATAACACTTCAGTAAGCAGCTGATTAGCTCTTAAGCAAGTCAAGTCAAGTCAAAGTAATTTATTCGGGCAAAAACATATAAATGTTCATCGCCCCATGTAGGCGGTTAGCAATATACATTCATTTTCGTACAATATACCAAACGTAATAAATTTAACAAATGCAGATACATACATCAAACTGTCTCAAATGCAATACATATATCAAACAACCACTGTTGTCCCTGAGAGGAGCATGCAAATATATTAATATACCAATTCAATAATTCTAACCATTTTTTCTATTTATGACACCTATAATTCAATAAATATAAAAATGAATATAAAATATATAAATTGTGTGTCTATATTATTCATTCGAAACATTTTCCCTCTTTAGATTTGCACAATAAATATACTTAGCTATTTTTTTAATTACACTTGTTTGCGTGGAATTAAGTAAATTTTCGAATTTTTGCTGGTTTGGCCAAACACAGTAATAATGCGGTAAAATCTCATTTCTAATATCTCTATATAAAGGACAAACTAACATAAAATGGTACTCATTTTCTATGACATTAATATTACATTTAGCACAAAGACGCTGATTCCGCTCAATATTTCTGTATCTTCCTTCTTCAATGTTTAGTTTGTGGGCCGAACAACGGAATCTTGAAAGTGCTATCCGATGTTTATCATTAGTGACACAACTTAAATATTTTTCTGGAATACACTCTCTTTTTATTTTATTATAAGTAATTAATTTAGAACATGTGCTTAACTCGGAATAAAAATATTGTAAATACTGATCCTTCAATCTCTCAATGACCTTGTTTACTTGTAAAAGAGTAATATTCTCGTTATTCCACAAATAACTAAATCCGAGATCATTCAACAGTTTGTTAACTTCTGACGCCCATCCTATTACCCGACTATTATCATCCTTAAGGTTTAAAATAGCTTTATATATAAGAGATTCCGGGGATTTCATTAATTTATACCAATATTTCAAAATTCTTTCCTTACGTATTATGCTTAGTGGCACCCTACCTAATTCACCATAGACAGTAACATTAGAAGTTTGAGGCCTAACCCCAAGTGTCTGCTTGAGAAATTTCATGTGCACACGCTCTATATCAGGTGCAGGGTGAAATCCCCATATTTCAGATCCATAGGTCAAAATAGGTAGAATCATTGCATCAAAAAGTTTAATTTTTTCTGAAACATTCAACGATACTTTCTGGAATAAGCTATTAAGAGAGAACAACGCTTTCGACGCTTGATTAGTTAGAGACTTCTGAGCTTGATAAAACTTGCCGTTTGATGAAAGTATAACACCTAGATATGTGAATTTGTTAACGTTTTTCAACTTTTCGTTATTATAATAAAATTCTGATGTGTCCGGTCTTGTACCTTGTTTGAAAGTCATAGCAACCGTTTTATCAACATTCACCATAATACCCCATTTACTGCAGTAAACATGTAATTTATTTAGTAGAATTTGTAAACCTTCCGACGAATGTGAAAATAGTGCAGTGTCATCAGCAAAAAGTAACAGAAAAATTTGAAGCTCTTCAATTGAGATTAAATCAATGCTATCATTTTGTAACGTTACTGACATATCATTAATGAAAAATATGAATAAGAGCGGGGAGAGTGGCTCCCCTTGTTTTACCCCCATATAGGAATCAAAGTGCTCACTTAATTTCCCATTAACCCCTACACACGACTTTACTGATTCGTATATAGCTTTTAACATAAGAACCATTTTTGACGAAACCCCATTACTTACAAGTTTATGCCAAATTCCATTTCTGTATACTAAATCGAATGCTTTTCGAAAATCAACGAATGCGCAGTATAGCTTCCTTTTGTCGCAATTAACCAATTTACTTATTATAGACGATAAAACAAACACACAGTCTACCGTACTTTTATTCTTCCTAAACCCGAATTGAAAATCATACAAAACATTATTATCCTCGGACCACTTTCGTAACCGATTATCTAACAGCAAAGAAAATATTTTGGAAAAGACACTGGTAAGTGTAATGCCCCTATAATTGTTGACATCATTCGGATTACCCTTTTTTGGAACAGGTACAATTATCCCCCTTGTCCAACTTTCGGGGTAGATAGCTTTCTCGAACATAAAATTAAAGAGTCTGCATAAAACCGGCGATAAAATATTTTTGGTTTCAATGAATATTTCAGGAATCAATAAGTCCTCACCCGCGCTTTTACCCCTTTTTAAACAAGAAATAGCTTGTTCAATTTCCTGTATACTAAACGGGCATTCTAGCTGTTCAATAGAATTCAAGTTAAATTCTTCATTCTGTAGCTCGGTTTCAATGTCGTCATTTACAAATATATTATCCCTAGAAAAAAGTTCTTTGAAGTGGTCGACAAAATCAGCAGCTGACAGATTCGATCGTGAATTATTATCACCCCGAATCTTACGGATTTCACGCCAGAATTTTTGCGGCTGAGTTTTAGCTGCATTATGCAAAAACGATTTTTGATTAAAATTATATCTAGCACGAGCACGGCGCTTCTCTAGACAATATTTCCGTCGTTTTAAAATAACCTTTTCACGACAAACCGTAGACTTTTTCTTTTTGTATTCTCTGTTGGCACATTTCAGCTCCCTTCGAGCTAACTCACATTCCATGGTGAACCACGGACTTTTGTATTTACGCGAAGTTCTATTGTTCACGCCCCCGCATTGTTTAGTAATCCCACATATACTAAAAGTTGTAGTGTACAGTAACTCTGCAAAATTGTTTACACCTTGGTTGATATCAATTTCAGAAGTAATGGTTTTATCAACTATTGTATTGAAACTGTTAATTTCCGAAGAAATTCTGTCCATAAATGTCGCTAGTTTACAGTCGTCCCATATCAATGTATCTATATTAAAGCTTTCGTCAGCTGTTTCTGGCAAATCGTAATTAACTTTAAAATTTAATTGAATAGGTACATGGATGGAACATGTATACAACTCATGTACGACAAAATTCGAAATTAAAGGGAAAATATCTTGAGGCATTAAAGCATAATCTATCAGGCTCTGGCCATTTGTAGACATAAAAGTATACTGACCAATGCCAGCATCATCACCAACTCTGCCATTGACAATTTTCAAATCAGTGCTGTAACATATATCTAGAAGTTTTATACCTGAAGCATTTCAGACTACATCCATAGAAGATCTGTCAGGGATATGTACAGGACTGATTTGGTCGTCATTTGCATCTATAACATGTATATATTTGTCAAAATAATGACTATTTTCTATAGTATCAGACCGTAACCCACAACGGGCATTTAAATCACCCACAATCCCGACTTTTCCAAACGCCGAATACTTTCGAATACCTGCTTCTAATAGCTCAAAATATCCCGTATCATGCATTTTGAAATAAACAGACTCTTGGGGTGGTATATATGCAAAGCAAATGCAAAGATCCTCATTCACACAGAAAAAATCTTTACACAATTTGACCCATATGTAGCCAGAATTATTTCTCTCTAATATCTGTACACCCTCATAAACATTTTCATGAATATAAAGACATACGCCGCCATGTCCGCGTTTGCATTTTACAGACACACGTTCTTTACGTGGAACATTTACACAATGATAATTACTCAACTGATATGTTCGTCTTTCTTTACCCAAGTTTCGCAAAAGAACAATAAATCAAACCCCTTGATGCAATCCAAAAAATCTTCATCATTCAAACAGTTTTTCAAACCCTCAACATTCCATGATAATATGGAGAGCTCATGCCCCTCTCCGAGTCCCTACTCGACACTTGGTTCGTATAGTTTATTGTTTATATACAGTTTGTCTCTCACTAGCACGGCCTTTTTGCGTTCATCCCTTGCCTTCAACATTACTGGTATTAAGCTCCTTCGTTTCTCTTGCACCTCAGGTGGGTATTGATCGAACACACCAAACGGTGTTTGTTTCAAGTCAAACTGCCGGGCTGCAGTTTTCACTAACATTTTTGAATCAATATCTTTGAATTTAACGATCATCGCTCTCGGTTTGTCCGGTTTAAAAGCCCCTGAACGATGTGCTCTGTCAATATGAACCCTCTCCCTCGCGTTTGAAATTTTCAGTACCGATTCACAGAATTCCCACACTTTAGCATTGCAGTCCTCCCCTCATGCCGCCTGAGCATAGCTTTTCGGTTGTGCATGCAGCTCAATATCGCCACTTGCCTGAGCGGTGTCCATTTGTTCTCTCTGATCGGCACCACCCATTGCTCCCATAAATCCCGGAAAAGAACGGGCTGTCTCAGGAATCCCTACTATGACTAAATTGTCTCTCATCGATCTGCATTTTAAATCAGTGACATCATCAGATAAAAGTTGGTTAGCCTTTTTCAAGTCAATGTTCTTTTGGGTCAAACTTTTGACCTCGTTCTGTACCTTGGAAATGTCAGTATTGTTTACGTCCAGTGCTTTACTCATTCTATCATATTTGTCACTGAGGAAATTCTGACTTTTTTCTATTTCTACCATTTTACTGTTTGTGGATTCAATCATTCGCTTGTTCTCGGATACAGCAGCCTCAATGCTACTTAAACGTGTCAATATCGTGCTTTGCTGTGCCTCAATACCGTCTAGCTTACTAACTTTGGACATTATAAAGTTTAATTGTGATGACAGTTGTAACGAAAAGTCATTAGCCTGGTTATGTTGAGGTTGAGGCTGAGGCTGAGGTTGAGGTTGAGGTTGAGAATTTACTGAGGTTACTTGAGGAACTGTACTTGGTGAATTAGAATGTTTTTTATTTTTTATGTGCCTTTGCATTTTTTAAGAAGTGGTAATTGACGGCAAACTCAGTTCCATTCCCCGTGGAGCTCTCCTTTGCACATATTTTGCTCTGTTTGACACTTGTTGTCCTTTTTACTGAATCTTTTCTATTTGCCTCTTCTAAATGTCCCACCGGCCAAACAACGTTGAGTAAGTATTGAATTGACGTTGGTTCAACGTCAATGACGTTGGATAGGCGTTGATTTGAAGTTTATTGATCTTTGTGCTTCCGCCGTGGACTTTAATAACTTTAATGTCTATACTGTCTAGTATCTTGTTCCCCTAATACCCGATTATATGTTACACTTTTGTTAGTCATTTTTGGTTAAAACTATATTGATTCTGTAGTCAATTGTTGAAAGTTTCAAAGTTCAAATTACTATATATCAGTTGACATGAACGATAGTAAAATAGGATACAGATTCACATAAGTCGAAAGACTTTTTTCTGAATCCCATTTGAACTGATTTCAATTATATATTATTGTACTCACTCTATGTATGCTTCAGTTTCAAATAAAATATTGTTTAAACCAAGCAGCTGATTGTAGAGAAACATTATTATCCAAAAAGGTTCCTTTCAGTAAAATGCTCATCTCCATAACGATTCAGCTCTCCTCCTTTGATATTTCCTTCATAACGACAGATAACATGCAAAAGTATTTCTTAGACCAAAATCAGATGATAAACTTGAGCACATTTAAAGACAGTAACTTAGCATTCAAAATGTGCAAAAACATTTTGATAAAAACGGTAACTTGGAGTTTGCGTTACGCAAGAGAGGGGCTACGAAGCAGAGAGGACATTTTATGTGTCAGCTACGAACTCTATGTTGATGTACCAGTCGTCACTCTGTCGATTTATATGGTTACACCCTGGTTAAAGATATAACAGATTAAGGCCAAATCATTCTTTGTGAAAAGCACCGTTACGGAGGACAGTCTCCGAAAAAGGTAACACGTGTGTAATCGTTGTATCAAATCTGTTATTGATTAATTGTTTTCGTTTTTATGATGTTTGGATCAAAATCAATCAAACGGCAGGCTATTTTTCTTTTTTCCCTTGTACAAATATGAAATTTCCTCAAGCATGAGAGCTGCATTTATTCGATCGATAACAATTTTATTTCGATATCAGTGAGATAGTCATGTTCGCATTTCGGGTGCCCTGTACAGGGCCAACACCTTGCGGCATTCGACTCGCATAATCTACGTCATTCGGCATATGACATGCTGTTCGGAGCACACCTTTAGGACAATTATCTTTTCGGAACGCCAACGAAATTCTCTTATGTTTATAACTTATTTAGAATTCTGCATGCACTAAATATAGTCGAGAGAAGAAAAATCTTTAAAAAAAGATAATTGGTGCATATTTTAAATGGAAATGTGTTTTGTTATATGTCTCTAGTTGAAGATTTGACAATAAGTTTCTTGAATAAGTAAGCTATGTCGGTAAGCACCCACAGCCGTAATTTTGACGCACCCACAGCCGTAATTTTGGGTAGCGACAATGACCTATCTTAAAACTGACCTGTCCAATTTGCAATTCCAAAATGGATCGCGGTCAATTGTGAAATGGACCTGATTTCAAAATAGCTATCAACATGTTGCTTTGTTTGTGTGTTTTAAACCAAAAGTAGACATCGAAAGTAGATCTAGGACAAAAAAGAAAAGTTTTGAATATCTGCGCCTGTTTTCGATAACATTTGGTTTAAACAATATTTTATTCATACAAAATATATTGACAAGATATATACATGTAATATTCATTGAGGATCTGAACGGAAGCATATTGCTTATATAGTTCATTTCCTCCTTCATATAATTTACACTATATATTCCGTGCATTGTAACAGCATGACTAACATATTATTTAGACGTTATTACTCATTTTTGCTAAGGACTAAATACCAAACAAACACAATGTCATCGAACGCACAAGCACTTCTTTATGGTTTACGGGTATACCTTTCAGTGGAAGCACTCTTTCGTTTTCAACAATACCCGCTTTCTGTCTACGTATCAACTCGTGAGGGGAAGGATCCGCTCCCCTAGGAGCAGACTCTTCCGATTCCGCTCCCATCGGAGCAGGCCCCTCCCTCCACGAGCAGAATGAAAGGGTCGCATAATCCAGGGGAAGAACAGGAAGTCACGTTAAAGTTGACCTCTTCAAAAATGAAAACACAAGAATCATGAGGTACATCCATACGTCTTAACAAGATTATAAAAGTTCAGCAGGCGTTCAATGATTAGACATACATATTTAATGTGTTTACACACTGTAATAATAACATGAATTAAGAATAAGACAGAAAAAAAAATAGAAGAGTGATAGAGAAGAAGTGAGAATAAGAGCACTGTATAGTGGCTTCCGGGATCACGGCAGCCCCTAATGTAGCCCGGGCATTAGTAGGGTCCAACAGCCGTCGCCAGTTGCCATTAGGGGACCCAAATTATGAGCGGACAGACTGCGAAATAGTGATCTGCGATAGTGGAGCCTGGGCAAAGCAAGACACATCCGCCCGACAAGTCAAAGTCGAAAATAATTTGCTCATGGTGAAACTCCAAAGGGTCCAAAATGGCAATTTAGAATCGTTTACTTGCTAAAATAAATTGCTGAACTTGTTTAAATATGTTATCGTTCACATCTAGGGGCGCATCTGGAATTCCAGTCAGTAGTATCGATAGAGTCAGTGGTCGGGGAGTATCGATAGAGTCAGTGGTCGGGGAGTATCGATAGAGTCAGTGATAACATTTCAAGTGTAAGATTACAAGCAAGAGAAACATTTTGAATTATTATAAGACAGAGTGCTAGTATTCACAATGCAGTACTACGGGAAAAACGTAGATTAAAAATTCATTGACCTTTGATATTATTGGCTGCATTTTGACATACGCGTTATTAGACCAATGGAACCTTGTGAAATGTGGAACAATATCGAAATTATACGAGGCTGCGCCTCGAAAATAAAGGAATATTTATAGGCCTAAATATGACCTGAACTGCTGTAGCTATCGCTGACTCTTTGGCCAAATGCATCGAAGATAAGGTGAAACATGTTTGGTCAAACTGTTTGCAAAATCAAACAATAAATAGAATAAACCAACAAAATAAAATAAAAAAAAACAATAAATAAACGCTGGCTCTTACGTAGTAAGATTGCTCTATTGTAAGACTTGATGCACCTTTTGATTTTCTGTAGGTCTTGAAAAGTATAAGAATTAAAGCAAGATTCCGAATACTCGATACGAAATAATGTTATTTTGACAGCACGTTATGTTCTTATGACGAAGATTATTAGGCACGGGGGTAATACCAATTTGGCTACATGTACCTGTGCTTTCGACCGAGTCGGTCAAATACCATACATGCAAAAGTGGCTGTCGACCAAGACAATCGACAGCAGTATCAGCTCGGTCGACAGCCATTAACAATAAAACCATTTACCGTTATTGGTAATGCCTACGATCGTATTCTCAGTCGAAAGCCACTTTGTGTAGTACAGACTCTGTCGAAAGCACAGGTAGCCAAATTGGTATTACCCCCGTGTTAGGGTCGCTGCATTATAATTTTAAAACAGTTCTAAGAATAGACAGTTTTTCAAGACACCGATTAAAGCTGCAAAATGGAAAAATGTGGATACTTATCTGATAGTAGACTGGTCTGGGTCTGTGACAATTTGCCCAGCCTTATCTTGCGTAATAATAACAATTTTACGATACCCATCAAAGAAAAATTCGGTTTCAGTGGACCTCTATTTTCAAACTATCTCCGAATGAGCCACCTGACAAGAAAATATCTAAAATATAATACGACATTGAACTGGATACGTCAAACATGTTCGACGAATTATCCTGCGATATCGTTTCGGAAAGACGATGCAAATACGTAACGTCGCTTTCCGTTGGCTGACACATGTGTTTTCACGATGCTGAGAGCCAATTGCTGTACAATTTCAGTGGTGAAAACGTGAAAAGTGCGTTAGAATACGGATAAGTGTATAAAATATGGTCATTTGGGGATGCAAATCATCGGTTTCGTGGTTGCATATTGTGTTTTACGGTGACGTAAAAGAAACGACGATTTGTCTCCCCAAATGACGATATTTACTACAGTTATCTCCTAATTATGATGAAGTTTGGGGAACCACACAAGTCATATCGGATATTTACTGAGGCAAACATTTTTTTTTAAGTTTCTCTTTTACTTAACTGATGTCACAACTGTTGCAAATTCTGTGAGAGTTTCTTTTATGAGACGTGCTGACTTTTGTTTTTCAGTACATTACACCCGCTCGCATATGTAATTTGTCTCAATACTACAGGGATAGTCATTCGCTATCAAAATTCCGGGAGTAAAAAATCGTATTTCAGCACACTGTTCGTGAGCGTTATTGGGTTCACCAGGAGACCAAATATCTTGAGTGACTTCAGTGTTATCAACCCAGATGAACTTGCTTGTGTCCTCCGGATCTTCTTGAGTGGCACCGATCCAATACTGCTTGCTTTCTGAAAGAAGAATAGAGAGTACTTGAGCCATGACACGCGGCAAGTAGGGTGCAAAAAGCATATGTAAACAGCAAGGTCTCAGATCAGACTGCGCTTTTTCCGTAATTCTTACTGGCACCCGTAAAAATTGCAGGACTCATCAAGCAGAGTAGGTTAGGATAGAACAGGTGTTATTTAGGTTGTTACATAGTGGCCCCCTGACATGTATACATGTACTTCTTAATTAATTAAAATAATCATCTTAATTGCCTTGATTGATAGTATGAAAGTGAACTCTTTTAGATAGTAGGTTTCGGAACAGTTATTAATGATACCACAGAGTCCAGTTTATCTGCTTCATACTTAGATTGCTATCTCTATATTGACAATGGAAAGCTTGTTACTAGGCTTTATGACAAGAGGGACGACTTCAACTTTCCCATAGTTAACTTTCCATTTCTGAGTAGAAATATCCCTTCGGCACCTGCATACGGAGTTTATGTTTCTCAACTAGTCCGCTATGCTAGGGCCTGTTTCAAATATCAAGACTTTGTTGAAAAGGGGGAAGCTACTCACTCAGAAACTGTTGAAGCAGGGTTATCATAAAGCAAAGCTTGTGTCGACAGTTAAAAAGTTTTATGGGAGACACCATGACCTTGTTGATCCCTACAATGTGGCCGTTTCTAAACTAATCTCCGATTTGATGGCCTCAGCCGAAGCTTAGTTAAGCTTTCAAATACCGGACTTTCATTTTCACTGACTTTTTCCACAGATACATAGATATGGCGGGTGTATTATAATAGGCAGGTGATGCTTACTATCCCGCGGGCACCTGATCACACCTCTGTTTTGGGGTCCATGTCTGTGTATCTAAAATATTCCGGAATTGTCTATGTTTAAATGACCTACGAGTTCGGACTTATGATTTGGGTAGCTTGACCACTATCATTTATAAGTTTGCATACTTTGATAAATACATGAGTTTATTATTGTTGGAGTCCATTCAAATCAATTGGACACCGTTCAAGTCAAAGTAAACATCGGGCCGTTGGAATTTGAAGACAAATGTCATATGAGTTTTGGTCAACTGTTAAAGGTCAGATGATTCTGCGCTGTTCCAAAGATGTTTGTCAGGTGTTAGGAATATTTCAAGTTCAGTTTATATACATGTACTTGTCAATCATTGGGGTGTTTGTTTAATATTTCACCAGAAACCATAGTACATGTTATCATTATTGTCACTCACAGAGTGCTTCGACATTTTAAAAGAATGTTACTCTACCCTAATGATTGACTTGATATTTAAGTAAAAGTAACATGATTGATGCTTTGTACAAATAACAGGTGGGGTGTTTTTACGTTATGAAATGTATTGGAATGTTGTGGAATGTGACAAAACCTATATATATACCCAGAGCTTTCCAGACTCATCAGTTCAGTATTGGAGTTCAGTTCAGTATGGTTTCGGGTTATTTGTGTGTTCAGTAGTTTTAGTTCCGTCTTGCTTTATACTGAAACTCATTTTGATATTTAAAAATAAAATATGAAATTAATAAATCTTTGTTAACTTAAAACTTTAAAAGACTTTAAAGAAACACAACGCGAAGTAACTTGACTTTAACCTTGCTACGCTACAAGGTCATATAACCCTTCAGCACTATGAAGGTATTTTTGAGTACAGCCAGTTAACAAAACACTACCATATCGCGATTTCCAACAATGATCTACAGACAGATGCCCTTTGAAAATACGGTAAATGGAATGGCAGCTGGTTGCCAGTTAAATCTATGGATTTTTTTACAGTGTTCAGACACAAAATGCAGGCCATAGCTACACTACACAGATTCACTGACTGGTTTGAATCCTGACTGATCACAAATGCATCAGCCCGCAATTTTTGAGTGACGCGGCTTATTTGAGTAATCAAACAGAGTAGCCCCTATTAGGACTAGGACAAGTGTCCGGATACCCAAAGTCGGATCGGGCAGCGAAATTACACGGATACAAATTTATTACCCATCACCCGAAGAATGAGAAACTAGGAGTGAGAAATATTGTCAGAGTTTCTTTACGTAAAGACAGTGATTTGAACATGAATAAACATTAAGGATATAAACAGAAATAACAATGCCTGTTTGTGCGAGCCGTACATATTTATTTACATCCCTTTATTTTCTGTACAAATGAGGGAGAAAACTTCAAAAGACAATGCTTACTCTTTTTTATTCATTTGTATGACAAAACAGAACAAAGTGACATTGAAGGAGATGAACTGTATAAGCTTTTAATAGCTTTCGTTCAAATCCTTAAACTGCTTGTTTGTATTTTGTGTTTATATATGTACATTTGACTGAAATAAAATATGTTTAAACCAAAGTGACATTAGAGCATGTGGTGAGTTGGAGCCCTGGGATTGGCATTTTTTAAGCTGATGAAAGGGTGATTGAAGTCTGCATAATTGTAGACGCACCGCCACCTTTGAAACTAAACTCCAGTGCACATGCCGACGCTTTCTTTTTTGGTTTTCTAGATTATTTCCAGGCTTCGCTTTTAAATGAAGCAAGGCTGCTAGCTAAAACACATGTATGAATGTTCGGACGACAGTGTTAACGGGTAACCGGAAACCCGTAGGTAATACAGAATCGGGTACCCGAGTCCAAAACAGCTACCACTCTCAACTCTAGTCCTTATTTATGGACCCTGTGGAGTCTTCGCAGCGAAAGCGAAGATTCTTTGTCTTCGCTACAATAGCTGACAATTGCATGAAATAGCATGGATCATGATAAGTAAGATGAATTTATTTACGTAAATTATATTACGTCACGGTGAGGATTTCACGGCTGGAATTTTGCAATTGCGTCGTCAAAATAAGATTCTTTCGGGAAAAGAGGGCAGGGCTATTATTAGAGCGGGGTATTCATTAGGATTAATAGGGTATACTATAAGCAGTCAGGTACATAACCTTTAAAAGTTAATAAAAATATAACTTGAAGCAGTTAAAAATTATCCTATTTGCCACTAATTTTAAAGTGAGGCTGTAGAAAATAACTTATTTAGGTTATGTCTGAAATTATTTAGGCCAAGGTCAGATTTGCAATCTCCAAACAAATAACTGTTGTATGTTAAAAAGTAGCTAATTTCTTGATCTTCAAGGGCCTTGCGTACCAATTTCTAGACGATGCGTACAGAATTTTATTGCTTAATCATAAAGTTATGTACGAGATCTTTCAGGGAAAATTACCCAACTGTCCATAAAAATTGCTGTAACTCCAGAATATGACGGTGAAAAAAGACACTTTAACTTAAACAGGTTACTATTGCTATAGTAAAAAAAAAAATTATAACTGCTTCAAGTTATATATTTTTTAACTTTTAAAGGTTATGTACCTGACTGATAAGTACTCGTGTTGATATACTCACCGTTTAGATTTGTCTGCAGGTACTGTTTCAGACCTTCACTTTTCATCATTAGCAGATCTCCACCCTCAGACTGGCAGGCTGAACGTGCATCATCAAAATTCGCTATAGACGTACTGATCTTGAAGCACACATCCAGACTGTTGATGTATGTGTAATCAGACCTTTTACAGCTGGCTGGAGAAAGTAAAAAGATGTTAGGGTCAAGTCGGGTATTTGGACAGCGGGTGAATTCGGACACGCAAACTGTAAAAATCCAGATGAGACGGCTCATAATGAGCCGTCCCATTAGGATTTTCACTGTTTGCCCAGTTAATTTTGTTTTAATTCCAAACAACTGTTATATGAAGGAAACAATGTCACAGTCCGAATTTACCTGCTGTCCGAATTAACCCGACTGTATCCGAAATGAAGCACTAAACCATTTAGGACTAGTGAATTCTTCTACCTGGAATTTTTGGCTGGTCCATTACCAATTAAAGAGATGTCAGAATTATTACTTTACTAATATATCTTGAAAAGTATAATATTTAAGGCAAACTATGTAGGCTTTGATCAGCTGACGCGTTTGCGCGAAATATTCATGTTTTCATGACTGAAATATAGGTTACTGGAACGTTAAACCAAAACTGTCAATGTATTCATCACACGAGATGAAGACGTTTATTGTATTTACTGTGAGAAGAGAAAATTTACTTTTTAATTTAAATAGTTTTTAGAAGTTGTTCGTGTATGAGTAGTAATGTACATTGCACTTTACAACTCTGCTAACGCCTTTTTTTAAAGTGTAAGAACAGACTTTCAATGGTCGCATTGATCGCAAAAATTATAGCGTCACTATACAAACACGGAATTCAATGACTTGTGAATCACTATTTGTTTGAACAGATCTGAAATTTCTCTTAAAAGAAATTCACTTAGTAATACCATAGACAATTGGCGGAGCATGACATATATTACATACCATGCCCCGATACCAATGACATCATTGATCTGTTGCCATAGCAACATAGAGTTCGAATTGATGTCCAAGTCATTTCATCGAGATGTCATTCTGGCGATGTACCAAGCTATAGCAACAGATCTATGACGCCATCACACTTATAATTCAAGAGGAGCAAGGCAAACATTATATGCCATTCGCATACATTGTATGCCATGCTCCTCTCGAATAAAGCTGCGTTGACACGGGCAAAGTTTCTGTAACAAAGACGGTTTGCCACCGAAAAATGTGCTCGTGTAAATGCCAAAATATGACAACGTCTGTTTCACATATATAAATGGTAAAGTTACTTCGATTAATTAAATTTGTCCGTGTAATTGGAGAACTTCGCTAAAGATTATGTGACAAAGAACTTTGCTATAAGCGTGGAAATTGTAACAAAGATTTTGTTTCATTGCTGCAGTAACTTTGATGAATACTATTTGGTCGTGTGAACACTGCAGCAAATATTTTATTGCCAAAGTTTGTTTGACAAAGATTCTATGTCACATTTTCTTTAACAAATAATTTGCTCCGTGTCAACGCAAAATGTTTGCTATACTTTCTTTGTAAAAGTCTCAGTGACATAGAAACTTTACATGTGTAAACGCGGCCTTATATGTGAGATATTACTTAGGATTCATTAAAAAAAATGGAGAAGTGTGAGTTTCTAGAACCGTTAATCAATTCTCAATACATATAATTTAATTCTCTGTTTATACATGTACAGTTTGACGGCCAATATACAAATGCATTACCGTAAAATTCTAAGTATTTGGACAGATTGGTATGTACAGACAGTGCAGACCCAGACCAGACTACTCTAAGGATCAGTCTGATCAGGGTTTAAGAGTAGTCTGGTCCGGGTCTGCACTGTCATTACATTGTAATACATTACAATTTTAATAAAATAATAAATCAAGTTTTTCCAAAAATTAAGAGAGGCGCCGTAGTCGAGTGGTTAGAGTGGCTCGGCTATTGTGCAGAAAGTCACCGTAAGGTCGTGAGTTCGCGGCTCACTGTCGCCATACGATGACTGGAAAACTCTCTCTGTCAACCCAGCAGTAAATGGGTACCTTTTTCGAATCAGGGAAGGATAAGGCAGCGAAAGGAGAGGGATGTGCTCCGCCTTTCATCAGCTGTGCCCAAGATACAGTGGGTCTCTAACCCCCACTGCCCCTACGGCTATTAGGCTATGGGAAACCTTTACCTTTTTAATCATATTGTCTAGCTTCTCTCCTGTATTAAACATGGTTTCAGCTCATAAATACCGTAAAATTTAAACATTGGGACACCTAAAGTAATTTCCAAAATCACCCTAAAAATGGAAAACTTTACTTTTACAAGGCATTATTGCTTCCAAAGATACATCTGGAATGGTATTCAGTATACCATTCCATATGTATTCTTAAAACCGAACCTGCTATTTTCGTATATTTAATATGTTATACATCTCATTAGAATCTTCTGATAAAATTACCTCGGTAAAAGGTCGTTGAAGGTTGAAAACTAAAAGAGAGGTCGTTCGTAAGGACTACACTGTATAAGTTGCATATTCCGTCATCTTTAGAGAAGCCAACCATCTTGCAAGCCGGCATTTGGGTACATCCTATTATGCACTTGGCTGATGTTAATGCTGTCTTAGAAGTGATATATCCCGTGGAAGTAATTCCGTCAGCAATCGACGAGTCGACGATCCACTGATGCCAAACTATACTGCTAGCCCCGCCTATGAACAGTATATAGCAAAACAAGTAACATCACATTTTCATTATTTGAATCCGAAGCATGTTTATCACGGAATTTAATGACTTGAGAATAATCATTTGTTTGAGAAAATCTGACAATTTCCATTGATCTGCTACCATACCAACTATGTCATAACCGTTTTGTTTTATACCTTGGCAAAATGACGTCATGTTGACGTCACTTAGACATCAATATGAATTCTTAGTTGCTATGGTAACAGATAAATATATATGACGTCATTGTTTGGAGCATGGCAAACAATGCATGCCATGCTTTGCAAATTTTGCAGAAACATGACAATCTGAAATTCTTTCAACAGAATTTTCAGATATTTTTAAGGAATGAATTTCATTTTTTCTGAGGTTTATCGAAGTGTAAACTACATAGGGTCACGTGCAAAGTGAATAAACCCCGAAGGGGTAAGGGGTTCATGTAAACTTTGCTAGGGACCCAATGTAGTTTAAACTTCGATAAACATCAGAAAAAATAATTTCATTGCTCATATTTACATTCGTTTCAATCAAGTCTTTCATGAAAAATCTTGTATAAGCGCTAAAATTGAAGCATTAAAACATGTACACGCAGTTTCTTCTGCTAACAGCAGAACAGCATACATGACGTCATGACGTTGCTACGTCCAATCAGGTTGTAGATAGCCATTGTTTATTTTTACGTCATTGACATCGCGTGTCTCAATGTTATTATTGGAATGTAAACTACATTACCTTCCAATGGTTTACTATAGGGCTTTTCAGTAAATACACTAAGAATGTAAATATTTCTCAAACAAATAATTGTTCTCAAGTCATTTAATTCTATGTTTGTAATGGATTTGGTCTGAGTACGTAATTTCGTAGGTCCATTAGACTTTTTGGGTAAGAAAATTTTGTGTCACAGTTTTTTCAAAAACTTTTACAGCCAGAATCTGCAAGCACAGTATACATATACAATGGCTGGACAATAGGCGATGAGTTGTTGTGTCGTGAGCTGCAAATCGGACTCATTGCATTTAGTCTTCGCTTTTATTATGTGGGGTGAGTTGACATTTTTCAAAAGCATGTTCCCTTTACCTTTATCTAGTTTTGTACATCACAAACCAAATTTCATCACAAAAAGTGTCGGTACAAACAGGCTGAATTGTTAAAATTCAGTCGCCTTTACTATTAGGTGTTCTTTGGGGTTATTATACTAGACACTTCAAGTTTGGGATACGGGGGGGGGGGGGGGGAGGAGGGCGTTCAGAAAGTTCTGCAAGTGACGTGGCATCTTGACAACCACCACAAAGACGGAATTTCTGATAGCAAAAACAGATATAAACTTATGATATGCCCAGACAAATCTGCAAACGCGGTGAATATTCCTTCAAGGACACACCTTTAATTTCTTTGAAAGAGGTATACCCTAAATTCATTGCAGACATTTTTAGAATGCCATAACTCATATATTAGCATTTTTTTCTATCATTGCTACATAAAGACATTCCTCAGACAATGTAAATGTGGCAAAAACTATATTTGAGCGAGGTTCCATACCTTCCCGTGATTTTTAATTATCCGCATTCTTTGTAGTAGAGAATTCTCCTTTTCTACTAAAATCATAATAACTTTGTGATGAAAACAAGTGTGTAAGCATTCGAAATCTTGGCAGCAGGATCCTTTGCAAAGCCAATTAAAACATGTCAATACATTCAAATTAATACAAAAATGAAACCGCTATAATCTTTCAAAAATGATATTTACTTCGATAAGATTTGTGCATTACTTTGCAAGAGACGAATCGATAACAGTTATCACCCTTATATTTGCTTGTCCCACCGCAAAAAAGTAACGATTGAACTTCAGTTTGACAAAAAGTGTTAGTTTAAACAAGACAATTAGAGACATGATGTGAGTCTTTGATAGAACCAACCAGTTACAGAAGCGTCCTATACACTTTGGTTTTGATTTGAAGCCGTGTCATGTTTGTTGCAGTATGTACCGCAGTTCGTGTTATACTCTGTTACCGCAGTTGCAGTTGTAGTTGAGACAGAGTTACTACCCATGAAAATGACATTGCACTGGTTTTTTGTGAGGTAAGAAGTGCCAATTTTATCAAAAAAATTAAATAATTCTATACAAAGTTTGCTTAGAGATAAATATGAAACAAATATTTAAACTAGGTAGTGAATAAGACAGGTAATCTGTCAACTCTGTTACCAATTTTTCTATGAAAATAAAAGGCCGATAAATGAAAATTACAAACACTGAAAAATAAAATGGACATCAATATTATTGTGTAAACATTTTCAAGTCTTTGCTTCCAGAAAACAAAAAAAGTGTAAGTTTGTATACTTTTTATCATTTCTGTTACTGTCATCCCTGTTACTGTCATCACTGTTACCCACCAAAAGTAACAGGAATGACACTTTAAAATGATTAGATATGTAAAATATGAAAGGTGGTTGTGTTTGAGCATATATAATTTTTTCAAATAGCTTAGTTTGAACATGCTGTGTCTTCTACAGAACATATTTTAGGTGGCAATTAACAGGAATGACACATAACCACAGAATGAATATCAGGGATGACCTATTCACCGCACACCTTTTTCAGGGCACATTTTACGTTTTCAAAACATAAACGTTTCACCGAAACAAACATTATTTACCGTTGTAAAGGCCCATGAAAGTGTTTACGCTACACATATTTTTTAACTTTTCGAAACTGGATTTTTACTGACTTTGCTTCAACCTTGCAGGAATAATTACAACTCAGTTTTCTACTGCTAATTTAGCGAAATTCGATTGGTAAAATGCGTGCAGAAAACGGCATTTATACTTCGATAAATCCCCTGAACCCGGGAAACCGGGAACTACTTGAACTATTTTCTTTGCGGAAATTTCTAAAATACTCGGTATAGCTGACAGTTTATAGTGTTGAATATATTTGACTTTGTCTGATCGATATTGAATTCAATTTTGTTTTGATTGGCTCCTCATCAAATTGACAGGAAGGCATGGAAGCAATTAATTACCGGAAGTGCTCGAATTTTTGCCAGATTGGAATATTCACTCCAGAGTTACTTGCCCATGAGTGTTGAAAACGCCCGTATTTGAAATTTTCCGATCGATATTGACACTAATTGTAATCGTATCTTCATCAAACTGGGCAATATGCAAGACAGCCTTGAATTCTCGATAGAGTTCGAATTTTGGCCAGATCAATTGACTGTGGCGTGACATCTGGCAGAAAACGCGTTACGGTGTCAATTCGATTACTCTATATTACCTGTAAATTTTAGCCCTTGCCCACAAATGAGATTGCTTCCCTTTCCAGTGTTTTAATGATCAAAAGAGAGAACTTCGAAAATTTTCGACCAAGCTTCGAATCAATAGCTAGCAAAATTAGGCGTTCAGGGAAGACAATTCCCATTTAGCTATGTATGTAAGAAATACAAGAATAACAGCTTTCAACTCATGCGTTATAATAAATTCGCAAATTTTATCTTATATTTATTATTTAGTCCAAAAACGAAGAACCGCGTAATTTGAATACATTGTGCTAAGAAACTTGTGGTTTGTAGAAAGAAAACTATGGGCTCTGATGGAAGAAACTTCTCAATGACGCATTTCTATAATTTTTATACCAGATTAAAGAGCTTGAAATGCTCTTTCGTGCTAGACGTTTTAATTTTGAGGTTCTATACATTTCCCCCATTAAACTGAGAACCGTATACAGGTACATGTAACTGCTTATCTCCGGCCCTCTCGGAGATTATCGGAAAATCCCGTAACTATAACAAGAATTCTTCCCTGTTCGGGCACTTGAGTGTTGAAACATTCCGTATTTGACTTTGTCTGATCGATAGTGACTTTAAGGCTGTGTTTTGTGGTAAATACAAAGACCTGAACAAGACCATAAAATATTAATGTATCTTTCTGAAAATTAGCAGACTTCTTATTTTTGTTGTTCTTTTCTCTTTAAAATACAAAATAGAGGGACATGCTGTTTTTAAAAAGTGTTTTAAAAGGAAAGATCAAATGGTAATTTTCTGTGCACGAATCTAAAAAGATATCTTCGTTATTAAAAAAGTACTTCAATATGAAGGTTCCTTAATGCAATAAAAAAAGCGTTCTAGCAATTATTTGTTCAAACTGTTTCGAAAATTGCAAGTTAGACCAGATGAAAACATTAGCTTTTTCCTAAATGTATGGCAATATATAGAGTGCATGTATGTTTGATGCATTCATTTAATGCAGGGTTTGCAGTTAAACCTATATCACACTTACAGTGTGAATAATACATTTCTTTGGCCAAGACAGATGTGGAGGTTAAATTGTTTAACCTTGAAAATTAATCCTACTGTGGTTTTTGACAAATATTTTGACACAGACAGTGTATTTTTTATCTGAAGAGCCTGATATTTTTTTAAAAAAATGAAAAAATGCTTGGATGTTCTTCTTTATGCATTAAAGTATGCTCAGACCTAATTACATTCTTAATAACAATGGTAATTTTTTTATTTTTGCGCACAAAATTACCCTTTGATATTTTCTTATATAAACCTTTTTAACACCAACAAGTTCTGCATTTAAGGACTCTGAATTTTGAGAAACAACAGAAAGAAGGCATATGCTAGGGCTTGGGAAGACCTGGTTTTTTTTCAGCATATTATGCACATTTTTGTCTTTGTCCCAAATCAGTGATTATCACCACCTTAACGGTGAACTAAACAGTCACTTTGAGCCTTTAAAAGCTCATCTTATCCAAAACATATTCATCAGATTCCCACTTCACTATTTGTCAGATTATAATATACTTTTAGTATTTCAACATCCTTTAGTTTAGTTGTCATTCTTGTTACTGAGTATCATTCATGTTGTCATTTATGGTACTGAAAAAAAATATTGTTGTCATTCCTGTTACTATATGTCATTCCTGTTACAAGTCAACTTTTGTTCAATATATAAACTAATCCAATGTTTTGCTGTTGCATTTGTTTACCAGTTTGTAAGTTGATGCCTGCAGCTACTAATTGCAGGACATGAAAATACTGAACCAACAATTTCTCAAAATAGATCTGATTGCATTTGTCTTAAAACAGATTGTTTCATTTAAATAACAAAATATTGGTAAGTTGTTAGTAACAAATATGTTTTACTCATAACAACTTTGTAAATTTTGAGGTTTAGAAAGGAGCATTTTTGTATGAAAAAAAAAATAACTACGATAATAATTTTATTTAGGAAATAAGGTTTCTTGTTGTGGTAACAGGAATAAGCCAACATGTGTTATTATGCAAATTCTCTGGTCTAAATGAGTGGTTTATTATTGTTAAATGTTCTGAGTTGAGATTAAAATAAAACAGAGCAAACTTAATTGTTGTCAAATTTTCCAAATCAAAAACGCCCAAATTCCTACATTTTTTTTTTATAGAATAAGTCATATAATCATTGAAAATCCTGATCCCGGATCCTGATTTGGCAGCTTACACTTTAAAAACGGATCTTGTAAAAAATACTAAACAGGCAAAAACATGGTTAGTTACCTTCAGTTCTCCGGAAACAGAACTTCCTCTAATTTCTTTTTTAAAACATCTTGTGTCCGTCCAGTTATCAGTCTGCCATTTGGTACAAAAGTCACACTAGCAGGAACAGCAGCATTACTGGTAAGGATGGGGTCTGTTAGCATTCGAGTATCAGAAAAAGTACTTACGCAATACAACTCCTTGGAACACAGATGTTCTAAACAATGCATACTTACCAATGCAATAATGTGACGAAATTATTATGGCAATGAACACTTTACAATTTAATTCCATCTCTTTTGCTTCAAAATTAAGCTTTGATTACATTGTTCTCTGTCACTGACTTGAGTAGATGCCAGAAACGACAAACGGCACACTATTTGCTGATGCTTTGGGATGTAGCCTAAAATCACACATCGTCTATAGGCAATTTTAAAGTGTTTTTCTTGTTTTCATATACCATAAAGCTCTTTATATTGGGGCAGATATTACCCGCGAAACGAAAACAAACAACAAAATGGCATGTGCGCCCAGCGAAGACTCAGATGCGGTTGGGCATCCACCCAGTCTGATCAGAGTCATCGCTGTGCGCTTAAAATGTAGCTAAGGATCTGAGCTAGCTGGGCACCATGCCATTTTGTTGGTTGTGTAGTGTCACGGCTCAGTTATATCCGAGCAATTAGTAGAAACCAAGATCTGACCAGGATCTACAATCTTTGTCGTTCCATTTGCATTTTTTAAATGGGATGAATTGAAAAACGCAAATGTTTATTTTTAAGACGGTCACAGTCATTCTTTACTTGCCCCAAGCTTTAGATTTGTTACGGTAAAGGTGTCTCACAGACATAAGCGACCAATCAACACCCAGCCAGACCAGCTGCATGTTAGATAGTCAGATTCTACAGATTTGTAATGCTCTACAAACTCTAAGCAGAGAGATATTCCCCCATTCTGTGCGGATGCGAAGGTTTATCAAAATCGTCGCTGTTAGAGATACTTGTATCATAAGATACAGTTTCTTGTGTTACAGTGCAATTACGCTAGAATGAAAACAAAGATACACATATTTACCTTAGATTTTAGCACTACAAACAGATTACAATCATGGTCAATTTTAAGTGTTTTTGCTTCTATTGTCAAACAGTAACAATACATTACTGACAGGCGAGCACTTATGAAGGTTATTATTGAATTTAATCAATGCTCTTGAGTAATATTTTTCTAGCAGAGCTTCCACAAATATGTAAACCGTATTGAATCAGATCATTTGTGATTCAGACCCAAAGACATGGGGAGATAATCAAGGCTGACCTTACTTACCCTAAATTCAAGGTTTTGGCATACCTCATTTTTCGAGTTAATATAAATATTGAAATCAGTCATTCATTCTATATTTTTTGTAATAAATGCATGCTAAATACATGCATATCACAAAACACAGCAATAAGTTTCTTCTTGTTACGCTTGATTGACATCTAAACATGCAAAACACATAGTTATACTTCCGGTCAAACGGCCAAAAGAGAACACTTCACTATAATTAAAATACAAGTACTTCCCCCCTCCCCGTGACCCAGCATTTCCTTTGTGCTGCAGACTTATGCATCGCAAGTACGTAATATTAGTCCAGGCAAACTGGCGATTTTTTCCCTAAACCCAAAACAAATTGCAACAAAAGCTTTTTTTGCATTTTTGTTGAAAACTAACATTCACATATGACATATCAAAAGTAGGATAAAATCGGATGATGCAAAATATATTTGTTCTGCATTTTTACAAGAGCCTATTTGCATCTTAAATATACCAATTATTTGTAATGTTTTATATGACATAACATTATTGCTGTGAGTTTTATTTCTAAGAACCGATTCTGTCTCTGCCAGAATTGAATCGAGAAGCTTAAGATTGAATTTGGCACATTTTCTTGTTGATTGCAAAGCCAGCTAGGCCTATAAATGGTATAAATTACCCCACCCACTTTATTCTGCCATAAATTCTGAAGTGAATTTTTGAAGGTCAGTAACTGAAATGCAATAAGAAATATGTCATACTGATGACTTTGCTTAGCATTAACATGCTTCAATTTAGAATGCTGATCTCTGAAGGCATGGAAAGCCCGAAACAAAGGCACAAAGAGCAGAATACTATATGCATAATGACACAAACAGTGGAACATACCTATGAATAGTCTTTGTAAATCTCCTCGGCAGGATTTATGAAGGGAACCACTAAACATAGCTAAGTACTAAATATGTACGCTCTGGGCCTCATGGTTTCAGGGAAGATGATTTTTTAAGATTTTTCCCATTATAAGTCTATGGGAGCTGATGACACCTGGGGTGTGGCAAATTTGGATCCCAGGGGCTTGGTTGGCAGGATTTATGTACGTGACAACTGAACATTGCTAAATATTAAATATGTAAGCTCTTGGCCTCATGGTATCAGAGAAGAAGATTTTTGAAGGTTCTTTAGCGATATAGCTCTATATAAACAAATGACCCCCTGGGGTGGGGCCAGTTTGGACCCTAGGGGCTTGATTGGCCGGATTTATATAGGGGACCACTAAACATTGCTAAGTACTAAATATGTAATATGTAAGCTCTGGGTCTCATGGTTTCAGAGAAGAAGATTTTTTAAAGTTTTTCCCATTATGAGTCTGTGGGAGCCGATGATAACGTGGGGGGGGGGGGGGGGGGGGGGGAGAGAAATTTGAATCCCAGGGGCATGGTTGGCAGGATATATGTAAGTGACCACTAACCACTGCTAACCATTGCATCATACTAAATACTTAAGCTCTGGGCCTCATGGTTTCAGAGAAAAGATTTTTGGAGGTTCTCAGCTATATAGCCCTATATAAGCAAATAACACCTGGGATGGGGCCAGTTTGGACACCATGGGCATGGTTGGCAGGATTAAACATTGCCACATACTAAATGTTTAAGCTCTGGGCCTCATGGTTTCAGAGAAGATTTCTTTTTAAGTTTTTCACTTCATAAGACTATGGGAGCTAATTCCTCTGGGGCTCGGCCAATTTGGACCCTAGGGGCATTGTTGGCAGGATTTATGTACGTGACCAATAACCATTACTACATACTAAATATGTAAGATAAACTCTGGGCCTCATGGTTTCAGAGAAGAAAGTTTTTGAAGGTTCTTTTAATAGCTATATAGCCCTATATAAACAAATGACCCCCTGGGATGGGGCCTTTTTGGACCCCAGGGGGCATGGTTGACAGGATTTATGTAGGGGACCACTAAACACTGCTACATACCGTACTAAATACATCAGCTCTGGGCCTCATGGTTTCAGAGAAGAAGATTTTTTAAGTTTTTCTCATTATAAGTCTGTGGGAGCTAATGACCTCTGGGGTAGCCAATTTGGACCCCAGAGGCATGGTTGGTAGGATGTATGTGCGTGACCACTAATCATTGCTACATACTAAATGTAAGCTCTGGACCTCATGGTTTCAGAGTGGATATTTTTGAAGGTTTTTTAGCTATATAGCCCTATATAAACCAATGGGCCCATATGGTGGTGCCAGTTTGGACCCCAGGGGATGGATTGGCAGAAGTAATGCAGGGGACCATTAAACATTGCTACATACTAAATAGATAAGCTCTGGGCCTTATGGTTTCAGAGAAGAGATTTTTTATGTGTTTCCCATTATAAGTCTATGGGAGATATATGTTGCCATGGCAACCAGAGTTACAATCTGATCTGCCCTTTAACCTTATGCAGTGAATCCCCCACGCCAACAATGCTGCACATAAAATTTGATCAAGATCGGGCAGATGGTTAAGGAGGTATGTTTTAAAGTGTGGAAGACGATGACGGACTACGGACCAAGGCTATCCTATAAGCTCACCTTGACAGGTGAGCTAAAACGTTAAAGAACATACCATATTTTAACACGAAATTTCCAATTCCATGACGTTGACCTCAAGGTCACTGAGGGGGCAAGGGTGTAAAACGTAAGACCATTATCTAGCATAAGTGAAAGTATCAACTTAGGCTATCAATGGGTTAATGAGATATGGGTGTTTAGATAACCTATAACACTTAGGGCTGGCCATGGACGCGGCTGCAATCGCGGAGGCCAACGCCTGGATGACAACAACAGCTCTTCCTTAAGTTCGTTCAGGCGAGCTAAACAATGACTTTTTTCCAGAGGAGTGGGCGGGAAGGAGATATATTTGTAAATTTTGAACCAGAAAAGTAAATATTTTACCATTTGTGAATGCAAAAATGTCATGGTCATCATCTAATATCTCAAAGCATGTTTGAGTTATCTGGGTATTTAACCCTCTAGTGGATTATCCTTTTAACACATGAAGTGTTTAGCCGGACCACATGGTGCAGTCGGTAGCGCGTCTGACTCAAAAGCCAGAGGTCCTGTGTTCGATACCCGGTCCGGCTACTTACTTCCGTTTCTCCTTCCGCTGATTCAAGAAGGACAGTTGTCAGTTACTGGCGAAAGTATGTGCACTTAGTACTGCTTAACCGCATAGGAGGTCTAAGCCCGCCAAAGAATAGTGTCGTAAGGCTAACTGACCATCCCCACATGACCATGGCTGTTTACCGTGGATGTGAAGCAACAAAACAACACTCTCAACAAAACACACTGTCCCGTCATTTGATAAATAGGAGTTACATCAAGCTGTTTTCTTCTATTGTTCTGTCACAGTCTTCATTTCAAAACATTGATTCTGTTTAGTATCTTCATTACCATCCATATTGTCCATCTGAATAGAGGTTATGGTAAAAGCAAAATTTGCACTGGTGGGTGGGGTAAACCAATAGTAATATACTATTTGATCGACCGGTTATGCATAATCAGCAAATTTAATGGTAGACAAAAGCTAAAGAACAGTATATTACTGTTTTATCAAAGACTTCTATGGGTTTAACTTGTTTAGAAATGATGTTTAGAAGTGGCTTTCCGACCAAAAGTAGCAGTGCAGTGGTTTAAATCCTTCGAAAACAAGACATATGAAAAAAATCAAGTTTTGCAGTCTCCGATTTTGTCCTACTTTTAGTATGTTAAAAATGTAGATCTTGGGAGCTTATTACTGCAAAGAAACCTTTTGTTGCAATTTGTTTTAGGTTCCCCCATATTTTGACTGGACTATATACCCCGGTATATGATTGGGAAGCTGGGTCACGGGGGAACGATACTCAGTAAGCCAAAGAAGAAGAATGGTCAACAGTAGCACTGTGATCTTTAAGGATTGTATTGCGTACCATGACCTTGAAATGAGGCCAAGGTCACATACATATAGTCAAAACTATCCAGTGTTGTCTGTTATGTAAGTAATATAAGTAAAAGAAAAGGTGAAACATATATAATAAATCATTATTTCAACGATAAGTTTGTGGATAATTTACAATTAATCTCAACAATGACGATAACGTCAACGTATGTTTAACGTACTTTGCATAGACACAAACACTTGAAAAATCATTTGCCATGTAAGTTACATGTCATAGTCATAAATGCAAAGCAAAAGTCAGTGATTCGTTCAACTTTTTAATCATGGGAAAACTTCCCGCCTTAAGCATATAAATCCTTTGATACGTTGACGGAGTATATGCCCCCGCTGCTGAAATTTTGATAACATCATTGCAGTTTAAAGTTCGCTAGTTGGTGCTAATGTTTGTTACTGCCGAGTTGAAAAATGTTGATTTCTGACAATGGCGTCAGCTCATATTTATGCGACCTTGCCTCAAACTAAGAATCTCACCACTTGAGACTCTAGAGCGGTATAACCTAACATGCGGTGATATAACACTGACTATGAGGCTTGGGTAAAGGTGCAATAAGCGCTATAGTGATGCAGATGATTTGCTAGAGGCTCATCTAAAAACCGGAAGACCTTCATGTGCAATGTCAGACAATAACACCACTCTAGTTTAGACCACATATACGAAGATCGATGTTCTGCAATGCGCAAAATTGTGTAAAGTCTTGATCATGAGCTGCAGGGATTCTCCATTAATATTGCAAGATGCGATAAACATGGGTGAACAGACATTAGTGTTATGCTGGTAAAGCGAAGATGATACTTTGGACATAAACCGATATCGAAACTTCGTCTGAAACGTCATTAACGTTATTGACGTATGGCGCGATTTGTTACCATGCCTTCCGTCTCTCTCGATATTTCGATTACTGTGCACTATATTTTATATGGCATTTCCAGACCATAATACAAATAGATTAAGGTACTCGGATATGAAATTTTGTTACTTTCTTTTTATTTTACACGATTTTATAGCCGCAGTGAAATTACTTCTGGATCTGGATCAACCCTCGTATATAAATATATGTCACGGAAAAATGTCACAGTAAAAAAAATACAAGGGATATAACTCAAAGAACTTGCCCATAGACCTCACTTTTGTTTTATGATTGTGTGTATTGCGGGTGCGGGTGCATAACTTCATGCAAAATTTCATGAAATTCCATCGTTGCCTTTCCAAAAATTTAAAAAAATATGAAATAAATATCACGGACGGAGAGATGGACAAGGTGAATACAGTATACCCCACCACAAACATAGTTTGCAGAGGTATAAAAACGCATCAGTATTTCAGGACAAAGTGGAAAGGGATTGTTTCGAATTCATCTACCACAACGACCTAGTAAGGTTATGGGATAGAATAGATAGGTGAATTTGAAAAGGCTTCCTTCACAAATCTAACCACAAGAAATGGTAATAGATTGAATTGTTGGAGTGAGTCAACAAAAGAGTAGACACGTTATATGCATATGTGTTACACTACATCATTCTATACATTGTTTTACATTGTAAATAGCATGCTGAGGCAAGAGGGGGTCTACCAAAGGCATAAACAGGAAGGTCTGAAACAAAAGTAAAAGTCATTGTTTCATACAAAAACTTTATTATCATTATTATTGTTGTTGTTATTTTTCATTTTAACCACATAAAAAAATCACAAAAGATCTTCGAGAGAGGAAAAAGCCTTTTAATAAAATCAATATAAGTTTGTGTGCAGACATACTTATTTTTCAAAACTACTCTTTATAATGTATATAAGCTTACATGTAAAAATCAATGCCAAATAGTTTTACATTGCTTCCTAAAGAAGCTGCACTAGGCAAATTTCCATTGATAATGGCAGAGGTCTTTTCCTGGTGATAACTATGGGCATCCACTAGAACGATTAGCAAATGGTAGCTTCATGTACATTGTACACGAAGCTACCATTTGTTAATCGCTCTAATGGATGGTATATGCAACTACCTTATGCTAACCGTTCTAATGGATGCCAGTAGTTTTCACCAGGAACAGACCTCTGACATTATCAATGCAAATTTACTTATTGCAGCTTCTTAAGGAAGCCATCATAAAACTGTATAACAGGAAAAGGTTATGGCTATTAATCAACGGTATTGCCGCAATCCTAAATTAGTCCTAAATTGGAGAGATAATAACATAGCTCTTGGATCAAAGGTAAAACTTTTGCGCTCCCTTGTCATTTCCACATTTCTGTATACCTGTGAATCCTGGATATTGACAGCAGAGTTAGAATAAAGAACGCAGGCCTTTGAGATGAGATGCTACCGAAGGTTACCGAACATTTCGTACAAGGACCATATAACCAACGAGGAGGTTCACAGAAAGATCCAAATAACAATTGGAGAGCATGATGAACGATGAATTCCTGACGCTGGTCAAGAAACGGAAACTAAGGTGGTTTGGCCACATCTCAATGTCTTCTGGCTTAGCGAAGACGATTCTACAGGGTACAGTGAAAGGAAAAAGAAGAAGAGGTAGACAGAAGAAGAGGTGGGAAGACAATATTAAAGAGGGGACAGGGATGGACTTTGCCGGCTCATCTAGGGCAGATGAAAACAGGACAAGGTGGAAAGGGAATGTTTTGAAGACATCTGTGGTGCCTCAACGAGCTAGTAAGGTTATGGGATAGAATAGAATAGAATAGAATATAATAGCCACAGTTCCAGTGGGCGCACCCTTTCAGTACCATCCTTACATCGGCTCGCTATTAATGAAACACATGTAGGTAGCAAAAGCCGGGAAACCGTAAGTTATCAATCTGTGTACAGCCTAATCTCTATATTTTTGTAAAGTCAAGCATTATTTTGTAAGTTTGATCGACCATAAAAGACGCCTGGTAAACTATCACAGGTACCTCCGGCGGAGGTACCGATAAAAAGTTGTGACAGGCACCTGGAGCTGCCTGTGACTGTCCAAAACTGACAACAAACGGTAGGTATTCCTCTTTTTTGACAAAATATAAGATAACCAGGAGTTTATTAAAAATCAAAAAGTGCTGTTCGACCCTTATAGACATAAAGTTTTGTCACACATTATATCCCCCTGAACTTTCCATATTAACCAAAGATACGACTTTTGAAGTGGCTTTGCTGTCAGCCCACAGTACTCAAAACATAAAGAATTCCGCCGTTTTGGGTCTTAAATGCAGTGATCTTGCATACGAATCTGTTTTTTTCGGCACACTGGTGTTAAGGTAACCTCCTTGCTCAAATATAAATATCTATTGACTACAAATAAGGCTTGATTTTTTCAAAACAACAGCTGGAGGTGCCTGCAATGGTGTGGAGGTGCCTGTGATGTAAGCAAATATAGTGAAAATCTGAATAGTTATTGCAGCTGGAAACATTGACATCTTCTCTAAACCACTGCCTGGAAAGAATCATTCATTCAACGTCCCATTAAGCTATCATGATGCGTATATCATGAAATTCCATGTTAAAATTTCTAAAACACCATCTCAAAGGGTTATTGCCCAATTTGTTTCCGCTTCTGTTAGTCAAACATTGACGAATTTCACGTAGTTGCTGAAAATTAACTGCCTAATTCAGTGTTAGAATCGTTATGTGCGCTTAAATAAGAGTCAACATTTTGTGACTGGTGATGACTGTGCTCGGGAGGTGCTGGCTGTGAGTCATTCCAACTTGTCAGAAATTGTCGAGGTCACACGTCATGCCAGCTACACGTATGGTGTGTCAAATTGTCAAAATTGCCGATACCCGTCAACAGGCATACACGGACAGGTATCTATAGTGTTGATCATTTTGGTACCTCATATGTGTCACTCGCATGTGTCGTATGACGCTCGCTGTATGTGTTAACTTTGTGGTAACCGGAGTGATAGGTGCTTCAAGTGATTCAGTCTGGGTAGTTTTGAATTTTTGGCGCTAGAATCCAAATTCATCCGTAAGGCCTACAGATTACATCATCGGCAGGTGACATGTTCTCAATATTACACCGTTTAGTATATTGGAGTGATCGGAATCTTACTGTAAATAATGTGTAATTCAAAGTCTCCGAATAGCCACTGCATCAAATTTGGTAACAAAAGAGCACTTTTACTACATAAAAGTTGTCTTCTGAAACGTTGTTTTTGGAAACGTTTCCAGTAGCTAGCATGGCTTATGACCTCGACAATTTCTAACAATTTGGAATGACTAACAGGCAGTCATCACCATTTACAAAAAACGCTGCCTCTTATTTAAGCGCATTTCATACACGTAACTATTCTAACACTGAATTAGGCAGTAAATTTTTAAACAGCTACGTACAACTCATCAATGTTTGACTAACAGATATGGAAACAAAACGGACAATAACTCTTTGAGATGATCTGCTTTGGATTTTGGATTTCTGTTGTGAAACATCAATGTTTAATACGTGTTCTTATGTCCGCTTGTCTGTAGTCTTCTGGCAGTAAAGTCCTGTACAGCTGCCCACTTTGCTTTTTTGGTTTGATTTGTAATTTGAAATATCAAATAGGTAAAACAGAAGTTAGCGTTGTTTTCATTTGGAGTAGGTGAATGACCACCTGTCTGGGAAAGACTTCTTTATTCGGTTTACCATGCGTGTCTTTTATGAACTATTGTCAAGGTATACTTACGAGGGGCGTTCGAAAAGTAATGCAAATGACGTAATTTCTCGGTAACCAATATAAAAACAGAACTTCTGATTGCAGAAACACATAAAGCTATGATATGCGTAGGAAAGTCTTCAAACACGGTGTATTTTTTTAAAAAGGGCGCATTTTTATCATCTTTGAAAGAGGTATACCCTAACGACACTGCAGAATTTTAGTTTAGTAGGCCGTAATTTATATATCGTCAGTCTTTGATTTGTTTTTATTTTTGCTACTTAAAGACAATGCCCAGGCAATGTTGTCCTGTAAATATCGCGGAAATTATTTTAAATCTGGGTTCAATAGTGGCCCGGGAATATGGATTATGTAGCAAATCCATAGTAGCAAATTCCCCCTTTTTACCAAAAATTAAATGATTTCGTAATGAAAACAAGTGTATTAGCATTCAAAATCTTGTCAGCAAGAGCATTTACATGGGTCAACAAAAACCTGTCAATAAATTCAAATTAATGCCAAAAACGAAGCCTCTACAAGCTTTTAAAAATGACGTTAACGTATATTTCAATAACGTCATAAGAATTGCGCATTGCTTTGCCAGGAATAAATCGATAACAGTTGCCACCCTTCTACCTTTTGTACGAATATTGTTGGCAAAAATGGACAAGCAACTGACAAAGATTAATTTTGTATTTGCAATGATATTTGACTTGAATGCCCAACACTGAAATGATTTTACATATGAAAATAGCCCAGTGGTATGACAGGGGCCTAATAAAATGCGTTGTAAGACAATATGGAAAGGTGTCTTTGTACAGCGTTTGGTATCACTGTAAAGACAAAATGTAGTGTTTTCAGCATATGCATAGCATTTGTACCCAGTTTTCCCCTAAACAAAGTTATAAGGCCATTTGCATTACTTTTCGAACGCCCCTCGTACTTCCATCTTGGTTTTGAGAGCAGGATGTAGAATCTGATTGTATAAGTACATGATCATTGTCTGTCGTTTTAACAAAACTGTGCTTGATATTCGCATTATGATAGATTAAATTGCGACGTTGAATGAGCGATTCTTTCAAGGCAGTGGTCTAGAGATGAAAAATATCAATATTTGCAACCCCTATAAATCTTCAGATTTTCGCTATATTTTCTTACATCACAGGCACCTCCATTTCGTCACAGCCACCTCCAGATGTTTTTTTACCGATCCAGCCTTATTTGGAGTTTATCGGCATTTATATTTGGGCAAGGAGGTTTACTTTACGTCAGTTTATCCAGATCAACAGATTCTTATGCAAGAAAAGTGCATTTAGGACCTAAAACAACCGATTTGTTCTTGTTTTGAGTACTTTCGACTGACCTTAAAGCCACTTCAAAAGTCATATCTTCTGTATATATGTAAAGTTCCCGGGGATATACTGTGTGACAAAACTTAATGTATATAAGGGTCGAATAGCATTCTTTGATTTTCAATAAACTCCCTGGTTATAATGTATTTTATCAAAAAAGAAGCATACCTACCGTTTATTGTTTATTTTTGGTCCGTCACAGGTAGCTCCGGATGCCTGTCACAACATTTTATCGGTACCTCCGCGGAGGTACCTGTGATAGTTTACCAGGCGTGTAAAAGTTCTGAAAACTGGGAGAGACATAGGTTCGAGAAAACAGTGCAGACCCAGATTAGACCGCTTCTAGTCTTATCATGATTGATACTGTTTTCCATTCTTTCAGTGCGTCTCTTGGTCTCATAACTGCATTGTAGAAATTCATACCATGGAAACATTTGATTTACTCAAAACTGTTTTCAAATAATTTAATTCTCTGTTTACAAAACCATTTTTTATTTCATTGAAACTTTAAGCTGCGTGAAAAGATACATTACTGCATGTGAATATAATCTGATACTGAGATACGCTGTGCACTATGATCAAAGTCGTTGCTTTTCATAACATCATGTATTGATTTACAATTGCACATCAATTGATAATGTCAACCAGTCTTCGTTTGAATGTTAAATTAAAACCAAAAAAAAAAAAAAAATACATCTGAAATATTTATCATCATTGTCCTAGATTGGCACAATTTGGGATTTGAAATGAAGTAATTCATTCAAAAGCTGCAGAAAAATTGCCTTCTTAGCTTATCTGAGCCTGAAAAAGGCTGGAATTCTTAGCATTGTTATATTTATGAGCATTTTATATTTCATGCTCAGCTGAGTTGAGCATGGAAAAAGTTTTATAACGTCGGGACTAGGTCCGTCTTGGAAAAGAAATCTTACGATATTTCACATATAAACCTGATAGCGTCATTGCACATCACATCTCTCATCACATACACTCCTCCAAGCTTGATGAGCTCAGCACACTGTTCATTCACATTGTTAGGCTCCGTTGGTCTCCATAATTCTGACATAACATCTGTGCCGTCTATCCAAGTCCAGTTATTCGCTAATCCAGGCGCTTGCGTTGCTCCTACCCAGTACCTTACGGCACCTGAAACTTTAAAATATTTAGGAATTATAAGTTGTCGAATAAGCATTGAATCAATGTTGATTCAACATTAGGACGTTGACTTAACGTAGGTTCAATGCTAATTGTTTATTAAAAAATATGTGCCCAATGGGATCGATTAGAAATCGCATAATAATAACGAGGCTTGACGAGCCATTTAGCTAACTCATACAGTCATTGACAATTTTATAAAACGCGTCGCAGTTAATCCATGACGTTACTGATTACACATGCGTTTATGACGTACAATGGCAACACGCCACTCAGATAATACAGGGAGGGGGTTGAGATGGATGAGTGAACTCTGGTTTAACGTTCCCCCAACAACTACATGTACGTCATACGGACACAGGACCTCGGTACACGCGGTATCCACTACACTTCTCCCGCTCCTGATCGGACAGGGCTTGAATCATTATAGTGATATGGTTACATGTAAAGGACAAAAAAGATTCATAGTCAGTGGCCAAAAGAATCCATCATCTCTAAAGTTGCTCAGGCTTATATGCATTTTGTTTGAATTGAAAACGAAAACGAACAGGAAGTTACTAAGGTTTTGTCCTTTAGAAGAAAGGCGAAAAATGATCGTGTACCTATACCCCTTAAAGAGATGATGATTGTTAACCCTTTCTTGACTGGTGGACTTGTCCAGCCTTATCGTTTGGATGAGCCCATTTCCAGTTTTGGGGGTTTCTGGTGGATGTTTTCACTGTTATTGCAAATAGTGTAGACCTTGATCAGACGCCGCATTCTGGGGTGTCTGACCTGATTCTGCAATGTTTGCACACGCCCAAAACGACAGGGTGGGGGAATGGTTGCAGACTGAAAAGGGTTAAGGCCTTAAAGTATTGTCATAGACATAAAGCATGCACTGGTGTCTGATATCCAAGGGAAGATAATTGGACAGGTAAATCCGATAAGCCATAGTTTCCATATGTATGCAAAAGGAAAATCGTACTTGGATGCTCATCAAGCATTGGTCTTAGATAAACTTCCATGTCCAAAGATCTAACTGTTAGTAGATCTCCTCCCTCTGCTTGGCAAATTTTGCGGGCTCCACTGAAGTCTTCATCGTAGTAGTTGATCTTGAAGCATACATTCAGACTGCTGTTGTAGGTGTAATCATCTCTCACACAGAAATTTCCTGAGCAAACAAAGCCATATAATAAAAACGTTTAACATGGGGGGGGGGGGGGAGGGGGGGGAGTAGGGTATGCAGGTACATGTAAATACAGATTTTTCAGCTACAAAACGGTAGTTTTATCTCTAGAGTGACACCAAACTAAATCAGCATAATGCGAGTCTGCTCTGAGATGGGGGTTTCCCTTCTAGAACACTCTCAAAATGTAGATTTGTCTAACGAGACGGATCTAGACTTTTTTATTAGTTTGGAATAGAAAATCACAGTATTTTACCCGAAGAATTCGGTTAGGTCCAATGCTTATGTTGTTTCGGATTAGAACTGGAAATTAACATGATTAAACTGTAGTTTCGTTAAGAGGCAAACACACTTGCTTTGATCGCGTCAATTCCATATTTTTGATTCAGGTCCTCAACGTTTGTTTAGTCAACAACGACAAAACCAGGTTAGAATGCAATATAATATATTGCATTCAACCTGGTAGTGTTGTTGTTTTAGTAAAACATCTGTCAAATGATAGTATCTATAGATCGCCGACGGTATTTTGGACGCTCAACAAACAATAACATAAACACAAAAAGGTGAAACAGGTATATGGACTCGTCCAAAAGTAAAATTAAAGCTAGTCAAGTTTGTCTACTTATATATCAAAAACATAATTGTCACTATACAAGCAGTGGCGGAAAGGATACAGAACAGCAGTTAATATGTTTCAACAGTATCGTGATGGGTTCGAGTCTCACCATTTTTTTATTTTTTATTTTTATTTTTTTGCATCTAATATGATAATGGTTATTCACAAATGTCTTGATTTCGTCGTGCAAATTTTAGCAAGTATTAAATGAGTATTGTATAAGAAAGTTTCCAAAGGAACATTTCGAACTTTTACTTGCAGTTAGGAAGAAAGACGTCTTATATCAAAATGAGTGACACAAAATTATCAGTCGTACAAAATGTTCTGAAGGTTTCTATGATAAATGTTTTTCGCGTAATTGAGTGGCGTCACGAAGACGGTACATTATGACATATACGAACAGTGGACACTGATCAGCCTGCGCACTGACCAGCCTATTCTGATTTTGTTTTCTTGTTCGCGAAATAGCTACGCAGTAAAAGGTGAAGCATTTGATCAGTATAATGCAGCTGCACAGGCTGATTTTTGCATTTGCCATATGCACATAAACGTGTCTTTTTCTATGTGATGCCACTCAAATGAACACCATATCGACACTCGATTTAAATTATAAAAGATAACTCATTAAAAATAAATAAAAGATGTATATATATAAAAATTAAGATACACAGTTGAGTAACAAAAAAAAAGATAGATAGAATGGGACTCGAACCTATGTCCACACGAGTCAAAAGTATCATGAATCCAATGCTATAGCCACTGCGCCAGTGGAACATTTACAGTATACCGCATGCATGCTAAAGCTTAAATAATTATCATTTTTGCATTATTATACCTGAAACACCTAAATCATAGTAAAAATAGACTAGGCCCATATTCGATAACGCCACATAATAAACTTCGATCTATATCTGACAAATTCAATATAAACGTCGTATACGCCGGGCCAAATAATAGTAATAATAACCTCAGACCTATTAATTTTCTGTTTGGTTCGCCAATCATATTTGCCCCTGAAAATAAGTGTAGCAAGATGGATGGATGAGGATGACTTGCGATTTTACGTCCCTTTCAACAGTATTTCAGTTATATTAGGACGATATGAGGATGATAATGAAAGGCTGTGTGCAATGGAATCCCGTTTAAGGTAGGAAAGATTCTCGCCTCAAGCGGAACTCGAACCCGGTCCGCTAGATCAGTAGACCAGTGCTTAAGCCACAAGAGTAGCAAGCTGTTTTCAGGAATCATATATGTATGCTTTTAACTAACTAGAAGGAAAAGTAGGACAACCTCGAGCTACAAAATGGCAAAGCCTAAACGGGTTTATAATGCAACAAATAATTGTGTAACCAGCAGCAGAAAATCAATCAAAGTGTCTCATAAGTAAAATAATTCACATATTCTCAAGAAAGTGTAACGAATGGTGTCATGGCTTTAAACGCACGTATAATTTTGTTTTTAGTTGTTTCTTAAATCAAATAAGTGCATGCTCTGAAGTTTCTGCCACTACCTAAAACATTTAACTTATAATATTGATTCAGATACACGGAAATACCCACATGGTCATACCTGATACTGAAGGACCCCCCTATTGTTTGCATGTCATAATTAAAGATGTCAATATTTGCCTTCAACTCCTTTGAAGACTTTCGGCGTGAAGCAAATAGTCTTGAGTTTGAAAGGTTCTTTCGACTAGTTATTAATGGGTATACTTTGAAACACAATGCTTTGTTTAACTCATGACCGTTTATTGTCGCTGAGTTCTGTGTATTCTACGAGTCCAAGCCATACAGACCATAAATATTATTTTTACTATGTATTAAATACAAATTTTGTTTTGACGCGTCCTTAGTATTCTGAAAAACGTAATTTTTCAAGTGTATTTTACGAGTCACGCCAAAGTCACCCAGTACATAAACAAGAAGGAAACCTATTGCCTGCCGTGGAAGGGAGACAACCCCTATTTGTCATTAGACAACTATCATAATTTTTTTTTTTTCTTTTTTTTTTTAATTTTTAACGTTGCGTAAGCGCCGGCAAAATACTCAGAAATGTTTGTGAGGGATTTGCCGGCGTGTACAGATCAGTAAAATGCCCTAAACAAGAAATACATTTCTTATTATTCTAACTGTGTGCATACTTAAGTTTTTCTTTGCTGCATTACCCACTCGGTTTACTGTGTATCTTTCCGTCTCTAGTCCCCACTGGACTAGTCTTCAGGATACCATAATTTCAGTTCAAAATATTATATACAAATGTACAAATGAAAACCAGTATTTATACATGTCCCACAAATCTGTACATAATCTACATTTGAACACCTCACATAACTGACTATCATCACATGTACTCCTGGACCTCTAGATAGATATACATTCTCATCTTCAAATATTTGGTAACAGTCTTTCTGATTCTAGTTTTATTGGCCTCAACTCGCCGTAGATGAACCTCTTAGTCTCTACCTTTAACAAATTCTTCTCATATAACAGAATGTATACACAATATCTCCATTGTATTTGTTATTCATTTTATTAATTTCTTATTTTTGATTTTTTGCATTTTTTGCATTTTTAACACTGCTGATTCCTTCGACCAATCTGCTGCGTCTAAAATACTGCTTATGCTGGCTCCATTAAATAAAGCCCATGAAGGTCCTATCGCTCCCGTTGAATGACCTTTCACCTTAACAGCTGAATTCTCATAAGCCAGCTTAATAAATCTAACCAGCCGCTTAGCTATAGTCTGACAGGTCACTGGTTTATGTGGTTCCATAAACGACAGAAACAGACCCATTTTGACCTGATCCTGACCAAAATTCCTGAAGTTCCTTGTTCTCTTTAAATAACATTTTAAAACCCTTACAGGATCTACCAGTTCATCCCCATTAAAAGCCGGCACAACAATCTTAGAATTCAAATGTCTTGGTCTATCTGACTTAGACAAACCTTGTCTAACAAATGTAATGGCTCTACTCTGCATGGAAACATTTCCACATCCTAACGTCAGCGCTAGAATGTCACTGGACCGTCTGAACGTCGTGATGGCTACAAAAAAAAACAGATTACCATGTTAAATATTTGAGTGGTGTCAAAGACAACGGTTCAAATGGCGGTTTTCTCAGCAATTTAAGAACCAACCTTAAATCCCATTCAGGCAATAACTTGACCTGTGGAGGTCTAGAGTTGAATATACCCTTCAGTAATCTTATGATGTAAGGATGTTGCCCTACTGGAATGTTATCAATTGGTTGCAAAACCGAAAACATTGACCTGTACCCAGCTATCGTTCTATACTGTAATCCGTTATGAAAAAGAAATGTCAGAAACTCTGCACATTCTGCTAAAGATGCTGAATACAAATCAATTTGAATTTGACTACATCAAACCACTGAACTGTCTGAATTTACATGAATAATCTTATTTGTTATTGAGAAAGCATCTACTGCATACGCCAGATGATGCTGTTCCTAGCTGCAAAATAGATCCATTTTCCTGTTTTGGAAAGAGGCAAATAGATCTATCATTGGCTTCTCCCAGATTTGATAATTCTTCTCCAGAATACAATCGTTCAGAGTCCATTCTGTAGGTCGGATCTACATTCTGCTTAACTGATCCGGTAAAACATTCAGCCTCCCTGCTATGTGCGCTGCTTTCAAATCTATGTTCTCTATAGCCAACTGCCACAGTTCCCAAGCTTTGTAGCACATTTGAGTTGATTTCGTACCCCCCCCCCCCCCCCTGACGCGAAATGTACTGCACAACCGTTGTGTTGTCTGACCGGTTTAAAACTGACTGATTTGCCAGTAGCGGTAGAAATCTTTTACCGTCAAAAGAACCGCTTCCAACTCTAGACAATTTATGGGCCAAACTTTCTTCTCTGGAGGCCAGAGACCTTGGACAATCTGATGTCCTAGATTTCCGCCCCAACCTTGCATTGGAGCATCTGTGCTAATGGTTCTGCTTATACCTCTTTGAAGAAACAATCTGCCCTTGAACATGTTTGCTTCCAGTAACCACCAACTGAGGTGATCTACAAGATGTTGCGATTTTGGAATTTGCATTTCCAGGTCGCCTGACACCGGTCTCTACCAATACAGTAGATGCAACTGCATTGGTCTCATATGGAGTCTTGCATATGGTACAATCTTTATGCAAGGAGCCATCAGACCTAGCATCTGTAAATACTGTCTTGCCGTGCCTGATCGCTTTCTTATCTCTAAGATTGTTTCTGAAAGTTTTGACACTCTGTCTACCGTTGGAAGAACTATTCCTTTGGCTAATAGAAACCTTCCCCCTATGTAGGTTATGTCTGGGTTGAGATAAACTGCGACTTTTCTGTATTTATCAGAAAACCTAGTTGAGAAAGAAGATTGAGAATTTTCTGTCGATCTTGCAAAAGCAATTTCTGAATTGCATTCAGGGCTAGCCAATCGTCCAAGTACACTGCTAGTCTAATGCTCTGCATCCTTAGGTGCGCTGCGACGACTGATACGACCTTTGTGAACACCCTTGGCGAAGTTTTTGGACCAAAAGCTAATGCTCGATACTGGTATGCTCTGCCCTGAATGCAAAACCGCACTTGCCTTTGTTTGAATCATACCTGAATCTGGAGGTATGGTTAGAAACTCTAATTTGTACCCTTTTGAAATTGTTGACAGTATCCATTTGCCGTCTGTAATTTTCTTCCATTGATCTGTGAAAAAACCTGAGACGACCTCCAACCGGCACATCGGGATATCTCCCTTTGTCAATATTTCTTTGATTTTGAACGAAAAGGACTTACCCCACTGTATGACTTCTTTTGCTGACCAGAAAATTTGGAGTATGAAGATCCTAAACTCCTGTTGTTGAAACGGGTGTTATAATCAGACCTATTCTGATTGTAATTTCCACCTGTCCTCGAATTGTTAAATCTTTGCTTCTGATTTTCATTATTATTCATAGGCTGTGCCTTCCTTTTCAGATTATTTTGGAAATCACGCTTTCCAATCTCCGGAACTAAATCTTTCTATTCCTTATTCTTCTCTTTCCTGTCTTTAAGCTTTGTCTCAGACTCCTTTCCAAACACAGCATCCCCTGTTAGGGGTAACATGTCCGAATGTTTGGCCACATCCTTGACCGTGTCAGGTCCTATATCAACCATTGTCGGTGTCCTACGAATATAATGATCATAAGCTCCTGATCTACCAAACTGATCCAAAACCTTAGTGGGCATGGCAAACACATCACGAATTGTTTGCGTAGCTCTATCTAAATTTGAATTCTCCGAATCAAGTTCTGATAACAAAGAAGCTAAATCTTGCTGCATGTAAAGTGTAATGACAATGCCCATTCTGGCTGCCGTTTGTCCCTGGAAAGCCAATTTCTCCATTTCTTTCAAATGTTGTGTAAATAAGCCCCTTGACTTCTTGAATGTAGCCTTAGGTGAATGTCTTCTTATAAGAAATGTCTCAATGATATCGTCCAAACTTGGCACTTTCAACATTTCTTCAGATTTTTCATTCACTGGAAAAGGAGAACTGTAACTATCTTTACAAGCTGACAAACCATTTGGCGCTTTAATTCTCCAAGATTCGCCCAAAACTTTAGTCTGACTTTCATCTAACAAAATTCCTGTGGCAGAAGAAGATTTCCGTATGCAGGCATCCTCGCCAAACAAATACAGCAAATTTTGTTGCTTTTCTTCTGAAGACTCATCAGTCTTCTGATTGGCTTTGTACTTGCTAAAACGCTCGGTATTTTCCTCGTCAGTAACCTGTACAGGGTCCCCAGACTGGGACATAATATCATGGCGTTCCTTTTGACCAGGCTGTAAAGACAACATGTCATCATCATCAGAATCCTGACTTTCTGAATGAGGTATTGAACGAGTCCTTAATAACTCCACATCTAACTCATTGTCCAAAGAAATATGTCTCTGTCCATTATTTATTCCCAAAGTAGAAATTCTGGACACTCTGCTACATGTAGCTGTAGAATTCGGAATGCGGCACCCACCCGAAGTATTGCCTTCCGAAACTGTGACACTGGAAACTGAACGCGGTCGAGATTCCGCAGTTTCCTCCCTCTGCCTCTGCTTCGAAAAGTCTGCTAAGACCGAAAGCATTTTTTCCTCAAAACTAGAGAACCTAGATTCTAAATTAAGACGAAGTCTTTCCTCCATTTGGTCTTCTAACGCGGTAGAAGCCTTCTTACTTGTACGAGAAGTTCTGGGTTTACGTGTCTTGGGCGCCGCCATGACGATACCAGAACGAGGCTCTGTTTCGTTTTCGCTTCTTTTTACGATTTGCGAAGGCGTGGCCCGAAAATCGCTACTACCGTCCTTCTCTGTCTCAACTAGAGACTGACGAATACCTTCTTCAGTCATAATAACTTACGAAAACCAAACAAACTTTCACAATCCAAAAATTAAGAAATATTCACTGCTCTACAAAAACACGTGTGGGTCTTTCGCCGCCGAAGACGAAAATGAGGTATTCTGGGAGGTCAGGTCAATTGGTCACATGGCTTCCGGTTATGTTTATTTGACGAAATATTTTTCAGCGAGTTGTGGGTAGCCAAGGGAGATAAATCCTATTAGTAATTTACATATAGGTAGGTATACGGAATGAAATAAAAATCATCACCGTGACGTAATATAATTTACGTAAATAAATTCACCTTACTTATCATGATCCATGATATTTCATGCAATTGTCAGCTATTGTAGTGAAGACAAATAATCTTCGCTTTCGCTGCGAAACTCCACAGGGTCCATAAATAGGGACTAGAGTTGACAGTGGAAGCTATTTTTGACTCGGGTACCCGATTCTGTATTACCCGCGGGTTTCCGGTTACCCGTTAACACTGTTGTCCGAACATTCATACATGTGTTTTAGCTAGTGGCATTGCTTCATTCAAAAGCGAAGCCTGAAAATATACTAGAAAACTATAAAAGAAAGCGTCGGCATGTGCACTGGAGTTTAGTTTCAAAGGTGGCTGTGGTCTACAATTATGCAGACTTCAATCACTCTTTCATCAGCTTAAAAATGCGAATCCCAGGACTCCAACTCTCCACATGCTCTAATGTCACTTTGTTCTGTTTTGTCATACAAATAAATAAAAGCGAGTAAGCATTGTCTTTTGAAGCTTTCTCCCTCATTTGTACAGAAAAAAGGGATGTAAATAAGTATGTTCGGATCGCACAAACAGGCATTGTTATTTCTGTTTATATCCTTAATGTTTATTCATGTTCAAATCACTGTCTTTACGTAAAGAAACTGTGACAGTATTTCTCACTCCTTGTTTCTCATTCTTCGGGTAACGGGTAATAAATTTGTATCCGTGTAATTTCTCTGCCCGACCCGACTTCGGGTATCCGGACACTTGTCCTAGTCCTAATAGGGGCTACTCTGTTTGATTACTCAAATAAGCCGCGTCACTCAAAAATTGCGGGCTCAGGCAGGATTCAAACCAGTCAGTGACTCTGTGTAGTGTAGCTATGGCCTGCATTTTGTGTCTGAACACTGTAAAAAATCCATAGATTTAACTGGCAACCAGCTGCTAGTCCATTTACCGTATTTTAACGGGCATCTGCCTGTACATCATTGTTGGAAATCGCGATATGGTAGTGTTTTGTTAACTGGCTGTACTCAAAAATACCTATATAGTGTTGAAGGGTTATATGACGTAAATAACACCTGTTCTATCCTAACCTACTCTGCTTGATGAGTCCTGCAATTTTACGGATGCCCGTAAGAACTACGGGAAATGCGCTGTCTGCTCTGAACCCTTGCTGTTTACATATGCTTTTTACACCCTTCTTGCTGCGTGTCATCGCTCAAGTACTCTCTATTCTTCTTTCAGAAAGCAAGCAATATTGGATCGGTGCCACTCAAGAAGATCCGGAGGACACAAGCAAGTTCATCTGGGTTGATAACACTGAAGTCACTCAAGACATTTGGTCTCCTGGTGAACCCAATAACGCCCACGAACAGTGTGCTGAAATACGATTTTTTACTCCCGGAATTTTGATAACGAATGACAATCCCTGTAGTATTGAATCAAATTACATATGCGAGCGGGTGTAATATACTGAAATTCAAAAGTTAAGCACGACTCATAAAAGAAACTCTCACAGAATTTGCAATAGTTGTGACATCAGTAAAGTAAAAGAGAAACTTAAGAAAAAATGTTTGCCTTAGTAATTATCCGATATGACTTGTGTGGTTCCTCATACTTCCTCATAATTATCATAATTAGGAAGTAACTGTACTAAATATCGTCATTTGCGGAGACAAAAGGCGGTTTCTTACGTCACCGTAAAACACAATATGCAACTACGAAACCGATGATTTTGCATCCCCAAATGACCTTTTTTTTATACACTTATCCGTATTCTAACGCACTTTTCACGTTTTCACCATTAAAATTGTACAGCAAGTGGCTCTCAGCATCGTGAAAACACAGGTGTCAGCCAATGGGAAGCGACGTTACGTATTTGCATCGGATTCGGCTTTCCGACACTATATCGCAGGATATATCGTCGAAAGTGTTTGCAGTATCCAGTTCAATGTCGTATTAACGACAAATCGGTACAGGTACATGTTCATGAGAATTTTTCATCTTTGTTATATCTGGGTACAAGTTTAACTGTTGAGTCATCCGGAAATTATCTGTACTATCAAGCTGAATAATCCTGTAAACTATTTAAGATATTTTTGCTCTCTTTTTCTGCAGTGTCTGCTTTTGTAAAGATCTCAAACTAAATCGTATTGCAAACTGAATTAGTATTTTTCAAATTGGGTTCATCGTTCTAAACGCTTTCAAATATTGATGTGAGTATAAGGTGCCCCTTAAAAAGATCCCAGCAGGCACAAAGTGTTGCCTCAACATGGACTTAACACTTAACTGTCATGACGTTAAGGAGGCCGCCTCTAATTTCGATTGCGCAACGTTCTGCGCATTGCCGTCATTCGGCGCTCTGACGACATTCTCTTCTTACAAAGTGAGCACGACAGGTCGGCCTGATATTTTCAACGCGATACTTTCTTTCGTTTCTTACCGTTTCTTACCGTCGCCAATAGAACAGAATAAATTTTACAACTAATTTATGCCCACACACTGTACTTGCAACTGCGTTTTGCAATTACGTCACCGGTTATCATTTCCGGTAGCTGTCATCAATGAAGTCAGAAGTGAAAGTAGAAAAGAGAAGTTCCTGAAGAAAAAAAGTGTCGATCACATCAGGACAAAGATTGAAAAGTCATTCAAGGTGGACGCGGCCAAGGAGAAGGTGTTTTATTCAGATCAGCATGATTTTTACCAGTCCCGTTATTTGCCAGCTGCTGGCAGCACCTTCTCAGCTTCTTACTCTTGTTTTGGTACATGTTAATTTGAAAATATCAAGAGCTCTTTCTTTTGCGGCAGACTCAAGACATTAGACTTTTGTTTGCTTATATGTTGTAGACCACTCCCCAAGTCCCACCAGATTTTTTTCCGATCTCCCCCCCCCCCAAAAAAAAAAAACCCACGTCCCCCATCCAAGCTACCCTCCACACTCACCATATAACTTATTTTATGTATGACTGAAACTGAGACGCTCTGTAAAAATGAAGACTTATGGAAAAATTCTGACATTCCCTCCCCCACCCCAATATGCCTATTAAAATACATGCCCCCCCCCCCCCCCCCCATTCCAAGGCTTATTTATTTTATTTACGACTCACCCAGTACATCAACAAAATTCCTTTTGCTTATATGTTGTAGACACTCACACAGTCCCGCCAGATTTCCCCCCTCCCCCTAGATAGGTGACAAAAAAGCTTATGACCTAGCCCCACCCCATCCAAGCTAACCCTTCACACACACACACACCATAACCTATTTTATGTCCGACTGAAACTGAGACATTTTTTAAAAATGAAGACTGGAAGACTGATGGAAGAATTCTGACATCCCCCCCATATGCCTATAAAAATATATGACCCCACCCCCTGCTCCAAGGCTTATTTATTTCTTTATTTCCGACTCCCCCAGTACATCAACAAAATCCCCCCCCCCGAATGTACCAGCCCCCCCCCCCCCACCCACCTGTTAATAAATGACTGGCCCCTAACATGAAATGTGTTTTCTTTGTGAACTCCCAGCTCATCTTCTCTAGCCTAGCCAAGGGTACTTAGTCCACTTTGTTCCTAATAAACCACTGGCTGACAGCCTGTTCATAAATCAAATTTCCAAATAGGCCATTTCATTGGATGCGATTATGATATATAACTATGAATGTTGTTTATTCTTAATTGTCATTAATATTTCAGTGGAATTTCATAGAAATATCACTGGAATTTCAGGGAAAAAATCAATGAAATTTCAGTGAAATGTTGGAGGATTTTTCCTTGAAATTTCTTTGACATTGATGCATGTAACATGTTTGAACACGTTAAATGCCAGGCACATTGGTACATGTAACATGTTTGAACATGTTATATGCAGGTTGGTGCATTTAATATGTTTGAACATATTACATGCCACACTCTAACATGTTTAGACATGATTATGCATGTCCGAATGATGTTGAACACATTTTCAAGAAATGTTTCAACATGTTTAATTATTGTTCATAAATCAAATTTCCAAATAGGCCATTTCATTGGATGCGATTATGATTTATAACTATGAATCTTGTTTATTCTTAATTGTCATTAATATTTCAGTGGAATTTCATAAAAATATCACTGGAATTTCAGGGAAAAAATCAATGAAATTTCAGTGAAATGTTGGAGAATTTTTCCTTGAAATTTCTTTGACATTGATGCATGTAACATGTTTGAACACGTTAAATGCCAGGCACATTGGTACATGTAACATGTTTGAACATGTTATATGCAGGTTGGTGCATTGAATATGTTTGAACATATTACATGCCACACTCTAACATGTTTAGACATGATTATGCATGTCCGAATGATGTTGAACACATTTTCAAGAAAAGTTTCAACATGTTTAATTATTGTATTTAAATGATTGTCAAGCACGACAGAACACAGTTAATATCTGATCATGTTTGACCATGGTGCCATTTAACGCACTTGTTTAAACATTTCCTAACATGCTCATAAAACTGTCAAAACATGCTCAAACATGTCCAAATAACATGTTTAAACATGTTTTAAACATTTTTGAACATGTTTAAATCATGAAACTTTCGCTATAGCCTGTTTTATTTCATGTTTTTGTAGATCATAAATAGTTCATCACCTCTAATAGTAAAACTATCATATCAGCACAGAAGTTACTTTAATGTTTGAGATGTTGATAAAAATAGTGTTTTGCATGTACATGTAATGCTAACTTTTGAAACGATCCTCGATTCCTTATATGAACGATGACCCCTATTTTTAGTTCTTGTTTTCACAGATCATATGTAGATTCACCGCATAACTTAGTGACACCATCAAATCTGGCACACAATTTATTTCAATGTTTGCGATGTTGATATAAATGTTTTTCATGTTATACTTACTTTTGAAATGACACCACTGTTTATATGACTGCTAATTATCTGTTTGTATAATTTATATTTTTGCAAATCATATATAGATACATAGCCTATGATAGTGCCACTATCATATCTAGCAAAAATAAAAAAATTAAAATGTTTGCAATCTCGAACAAAAAATGATGTTTTGCTTCTAATTCCTACATTTGAACGACCCCCATTTTCTTATATGAACGGTAACCCCCTGTTTATATTTCATTTTTTGAAGATCTTATGTAGATACTTGACATATCTCAGTGACACCAAATTTCTGGCACAGAAGTTATTTCGGTTTTCGCAAATGTGTCAAATTTAAGCGATTTTGCATTACACTCCATGCAAAAAATGCATAAAAACGTTATTACTTTTGGATCGACCCCCATTAGTCGCCAGTGCCGGAGACATAATATTTTTATTACTTTTATCTAAAGTTAAATCATTGATTGATACATTGTTAAATATAAAGAAATTCTGTGGCACAGGTTTTTTTCAGGAAAAAAATGTAATGCTAACTTTTGAAACGACCCTCGTTTCCATATATGAATGATGACCCCTATTTTTACTTTCTGTTTTCATAGATCATATGTAGATACACCGCCTATTTAAGTGACACCATCAAATCTAGCACAGATTATTCTTATATTTGTGATCTTGACAAAAAGTGGTGTTTTGCATGTAATGCTTACTTTTGAAATGACCCTCATTTCCTTATATGAGCCCTATTTTTATTTTCTGTTTTCGGAGATCATATGAAGCTACACTGCCTGCCTTAATGAAACCATCAAATCTTGCACAGAAGTTACTTTATATTTCGTGATATTGACCAAATATGGCGTTTTGCATTTGAAACTTACTTTTGAAACGACCCCAGTTTTCTTATAAGAACGCTGATGCCCTGTTTTCAGTTCATATTTTTGAAGATCCTTTATAGATACAGCGCCTTTGTTAGTGACACTATCATATCTAGCGAAAATGTTTTTAAATGCTTGCAATATTGATAAAATAATGGTGTTTTGCCCCTAATTCCTACTTTTGAAACGACCCTCATTATCTTATATGACCGATGACCCCCTGTTTTTATTTCATGTTTCCACAGAGTTTATGTAAATACGTTACATATCTTAGTGACACCAAAATCTCTAGCACAGAAGTTATTTAATTTTCACATTTGTGTCAGATTTTAGCAATTTTCCGTTACACTCAATGCAAAAAAGTGTAAAAATGGTGTTACTTTTGGATCGACCCCCATTCGTCACCAGTGGTGACATGGTGTTTTTATTACTTTTATCTAAAGTTAAGTCCTTGATTGATACACTGCTATAATATAAGGAAATTCTCTAGCACAGGTATCTCAGAAAAAAACTAGAGTCGGCCTCCTCAGAGGCTTATAACTACTCATGGGGCTAACAGCTTCCTAGTATAAACCATATAACATGAAGTGTGCGGGTCGAATCTGAAATACTCTACAGACATTGGCTTTTGACTTTTGGCTTATCAGTAATCTTATCTCACCCTCTGTAGAGAAGCTGTTATTATAATGACTTTGTCTCAGCCGCACACCATTAAAATGTTTATACTAATAATAAATACACATGCTAGCTGCCAGTCAACCTTGAAGCACTATGTTATTATCATAAAAATTTGGACAGACATGTTACAGGAGACTGTCAATACACAGATCAAGCTCATGCAGATTTCTTCTTCATATTTCATCATTTTATAGTCATATTTTAAATTATTAGAAATTGACTGTCGTTCTACAAAAAGTTATGCCAAACAGATAATACAATTCATTACAATATCTCTAAAATATGAACTGGTACTAATATTTAGTAGAGTCTTATCTAAATCTGATGTTCTAAGTAATGGTTGAAATTGCAACGACCTGCAAACAAACACATTAATGTCAATCACTGCTGGGATCAGCCAGCCAATGATCATAGCTGATTATGGCATTCACATCTTCGAAGTCGTTTTCATGTTCACAGCCCCGTGAGTAATTCATAAGCCTCTGGCCTCCTTAAATCAACTTTTATGAAACATGTAAAATATTGAGTAAACTTTGTGTGCCCCGTGAGGATATACCTACTTCCAAAATACTTAGTAGGCTGTTGCGCTGTAGAGTTTGTAACAACAGCTACGTCAACGCTTAGCAAACTGCATTCATCAGGTTCAGTGAAGCCTATAGAGACACACAGCTGGTCTCCGTAACATGATACGACGCACTCGACTGGAGAACGAACCTTCTCTGTCTTTATCAGGCCAGCAAGGGCCGCGTCAAAACTGACTGAACCTTCCTGCCAGATGTACCCCGTAGCATCACAGTAAACTGAAACATATAGAGCCCCAAGATGAATAAGTACTCTAACGATTTTTTTCTGCCATTGTTTCAACATCTTCGCTAGCCAAGGGTACTAAGTCGTTTGTTCCTTACTAAAAAGGACATTTGTTCTAACATTTGCTCCTTCCCTCCTTTGGTACTAACTGCATTTGACTTCGTACCCTTTACTAGCGAATATGTTGTTTCAAAGGAAAGCATTTTTGGAGCTTTGTACTAGCATCCCTACAAATAGATTCCATTCGAAAGTGTATTGTTATATCGAAGAGAATGAATACACTTTCAGGGTAAGCAAATCTGTCATTTTTTAGTTTTGCCCACCTTCTAAATGGGTGTCAAATGTGAAAGGAGCCATTTTTTTCCTTAGAGGGTAGAACCCATTTTGGAAGAGCTGCGTCATTCAGGGAGTAAACAGGAAGTCACAAAATAGTTCCCCATTTGTAAAATGGCAGAAAAAATGGATGAGCGCCCTTTTTACTAAGCGTTGGCCTGCTAGTAACCTGCCGCTCCGACTTCGATGGCGGAAATCTTAACAACAGTAAACGGAGCTCCAATGCACACAGCTCTCCATTATCCCTCTCTCAATCGACCTGATATTACTGCAATACTGTTGAAAAAATGAAGTATAATCCCTTCCCGTCCCGTCCCTTCCCGTCCCATGCCATCCCATCACTACATTAATGTCTCTTCAAGCTCTATAAGGGCAATACACCCGCTTCTGTTTAGATAAGGGCTCAGTATTTTTTTTTCAAATCTCACCTGCCTTTTGATGCATGTACTTTTGAGTTTATATTCATGACGAGCCGCGACGCGAGAAAACCAACAAAGTGGTAATGCGCCCTGCACATATTCAGATCAGACTCTTTGCTAAAAGCTTTAAATGTCGCTTAGGGTCTAAGCTACCTTCATGCGGACAGCGAAGTCTCTGATCAGACTGGGTGGATGCCTAGGCTGAGCTGAGCCTGCGCTGAGCGCACAGCCACTCTGTAGGTTTGTCATGTCGCGATTTATGAGGGGCGTTCGAAAAGTTTTGCAAATGGCCTCATGACTTTGGTTAGGAGCCTGCTGGGTACAACTGCTATGCATGTACTGAAAGTTTTGTCTTTACAATGATACCAAACACTATACAAAAACACTTTTCTTTATTGAGTTACAACGCATTTTAATAGGTCCCAGTCATTCCACTGGGCTAATTTTATATGTAAAATTTTTTCAGTGTTAGGCATTCAAGTCAAATATCTTTGTAAATACCAAATTAATCTTTGTCATTTCTTGTCCATCGTTGCCTATAATATCCATACAAAAGTTAGAAGTGCGGCAACTGTTATCGATTTATTCCTTGCAAAGCAATGCGCAGTTCTTATGACGTTATTGAATTTTACGTTAACGTCATTTTTGAAAGCTTGCAGAGGCTTCATTTTTGGCATTAATTTGAATTTGTTGACAGGTTTTCGTTGACCCATGTAAATGCTCTTGCCGACAATATTTTGAATGCTAATACACTTGTTTTCATTACAAAATCATCAAATTTTAGTAGAAATGGAGAAATTGCTACAGCATAAAGTACGGATAATCCATATTCCCGGCCCTGTTCGGAAGCCAGATTAAAACTTATTTCCGCGATATTTACAGAACAGCATTGTCTGGGCATTGTCTTTAACTAACAAAGATAAAAAGATATCAAAGACTGCTGATATATAAATCATGGCCTACTAAAGTAAAATTCTGCAGTGTCTTTAGGGTATACCTCTGTCAAAGAAGTTAAAAATGCGTCCTTTTTTAAAAAAATGCACCTTGTTTGCAGAATTCTCTTCGCATAATATAGCTTTATGTGTTTTTGCAATCAGAAGTTCTGTCTGCATTGTGGTTACCGAGAAATTACGTCATTTGCAAAACTTTCCGAACGCCCCTCGTATATTGGGTTTTACTATTCACAAAAGAAACCTATAAGCTTGGAATCCTGGTTAAAGAACTGCATGGTAAAACCAAATTGTTTCCTTTCCTAGAAAACTACAGTGCTTACTGTACTTAACTTTTAAGGAGTAACTACACTTCAGGAACTGACTGAATCAGATCCCAAACCCTATCCCCAACATCAAAGGGAAAGGTTGACAAAGACATCCCAACAAACAATAAATTACAAGTGATAAGCCGAGTCAGCAGCTCTTTCCCAAATAGGTGCTCTTTCCCAAATCAGCAATCTTTATTGAGCTAAATAATTTAGACCAACAGAAGGTTTACAACAGACTAAGCAAATATACGAAAAACAATTAACAAATATTTTTACCTATTTTTTATTTTTATTATAGAAGGGTTAAAATGAGAACACAATAAATTAAACAGCACCGAACATAAAATAAATGCAACCGCAAGAAAGTACCGCCTTGGGACGGTCAGTAATAACTACTGGGGGATTTAAACCGGGTTTACTGGGCCCAAACCTTCACCCTCACCCTCCACCGTGGTGCACACACTTAGTTGGTAGTTCGGTTCGTATGGAGGTCCCCTAACTCATCAGAGAGTCATCACAATTAAGGTGTCCCAATTTGAAGACGTTTACAGTAAATGTTAAAAGCAACAATTCAAAATGTTAATCCATAGTTAACTTACCGTTACCATAACTCCATAGAACGAAGCATAGACGGAGCTTCTGCAATATCAAACTGTCCAGAGACCCCATGATTTTTTCATTGTGTTATACCATGTGAATTTAATGTTAATTGCATTCAAAGACACAATGTAAACAGCGGACTCCATATCTAGTTGTAAACCAAAAACATTGAGCCGCGACGTGACAGAACCAACAAAGTGTGAGTAAGCGTAACGCGAAGATTCAGATCAGCCTAGGAATCCGCCCAGCCTGATCAGATCTTCGCTGTGTGCTTAAAGGGTAGCTAAGGGGCTAAGCTAGCCTCCATGCTGCCAGTGAAAGCTCTAATCAGAATCGGCGGATGCCTAGGCTGATTTGAGTCTTCCCTGGGCGCACATACTTCTTTGTCCTGGCTCAGATATGTTTAAACTAAGCGTGTGAATAGTGCATCTCTATTCAGCATCGCAAACATCGTCATAATAGGCCACTTTAACTATTTGCTTTTGCGTACTCGTAGAATTGTAATACAAATACCATTTTACTGGTCTACATAATTCGAAAACAATTATCTATTACGCTATTTGTATATTTGAAAACGATTATTCATACCGATTCTAGTCAAACTACCCTCAAAATTGCAGCCACTGTGTTTTTCCAGAAGTTTGAATGCGTACAATCCGGAGGGGTAACCGGTGAAGACCCTGTCCTGGAGAGGCATGACTAGTGTTCATATTGGTTGCCCAGTCTCTTCTGTCCAAACATTCAATATTAAGGTGAATAGGTACACTTTCAGAGGAAACAATTCTACCTTTTGTGCCTTTTTTCTCCCTTGGGATCTACTCTCAACTGGATTCTTTTCCTTTGCGACCAATTTTTTTCCGTTAAAAGTATAGACCCACTTTAAAAGTGCTAGGAAGCAAAGAGGAAGTCATAGGATTGTAAAGAAAGGCAGACAAAGTTTATAAAGGTATGTCTCAAAGTATATGGATATACAGCCATGAGAGTTCAGCCTCCCCAAATGAGGCAAGTGAGGCTAACCATAAAGGAAAGGCTTAGCCTCATTCTAACTAGAGAGCAAATTCTTTCCTTTAAGAGCAGCAACCACCAGAAAATATATTAATTTTATATCTAACAAGCAAATATTATTCCGCATAATTGTCCCCTTGTCGGAACGGCTGCTAACCAGCGGAGAGTATAGATGCCTTATAATGAGCCATGCTATGAGAAGATTTCACGAAGGCATAAAGAGCCTTTGCGGTTCTTTGTGTAGACTCTTAAAGATTCATACATTGCAAATTATTTAAACTAAGCAACAGAGACACTGATGAATATGCACATCTGCAGTTTCGCAGTTTTCCTAATTTCATCCCTGTATTTCTGGCAACAATTATTGTCCTAAATAATAAACTGTTGATCTTTCTCTGTTAGAAATGGGGGTGAACAAACCAACTTGTCTCACGACATGTAACCTCTTAGTTCAGTTGCAGTTGCACTATATTTAGCTTCAAAATACAATAAAAGGGTGGCTGCTGAAGACAGGTGGCCCCCTAAGTCAAGCGCAATGTATCAACCTTCTTCCCGTTTTTGCGAAGGGGAGGAAGCTAGTATGTACATATATTTTTGGAGGAAGCTAGTGTGTACATATATTTTTTTTCTGTCTTACACCGGAATTTTGGGACATTTAGACCTAAGCCTCCTCATATTCAAGTATAGTAGACCATCGTTTTTTCGAACACTGATATCTCAAAGTACCCCCTAATACCAAATATAGTTTGGACGCATTTCCTACCTTTCCATACATTTTAACCCCTGTTATCTCAAACTACTGGTATCTTAGCAGTAAATTATATTTTGGGCAGAAATTTTTCTTTGAGATATCAGTAGTTTTAAAATAGATTTTGCAATTTTGAGATTTCGAGAGTTGCCTGCAATTACTTTTTCTGAAAGGTATCGTCCTTGTTTATATTAACTTTTGATGTTGAATGATGTTTCACTACAAAGTCTAACACTGGATTTTCTTAATGTACAAAATGTACTCAGCTGCCAGAATTAAAAGGCTTCTGGAATAATAAACTGAATATTCCAAACCGTGGACCTTTCTTCCAATGGAGAACTAACAGAGCGTAACATTCTACGTCAACGGAGGAGAGAAGAAATTTTAGGTTTATATTAAATCGTCTTATCTCAGAAGTCATTATTATAGAAAAGTTCAGTTTTCACTGATATCCAAAAGTACCCTCTCATACCAAATTATATAGCTTGGACACACATGTTCTTTTTTTTTACCTTTGAACTTATCTTAACCTACAGGTCTCTCAAAGTTTATTTTCTGGGACCAGAAAATTTACTTTGAGATATCAGTAGCTTGAGATGAATGTTGACTCTGAGACACAGAGGGTTGACTGTAACTACTATTTCAGAAAGGTAGCTCTTATTGTTGTTGTTGTTATTATCAATATTTTACATGGAATGTTTCACTGCAAAGTCTAGCACTAGATTTTCTTAAGGTGGTGATTATCACTGATTTGGGGCAAAAATCCGCATAAAATGCTGAAAATACAACAGATCTTCCCAAAACTTAGCAGAAGCCTACTTTATGTTGTTTCTCACAATTCGCAATCCCAAAATGCAGGACATGTTGATGTTAAAAAGGATTTATATAACAAAAGATAAAACGGTAATTTTGTGCGAATAAATCTTTAAAATGACCATCATTATTGAAAATGTTACCAGGTCTGACCACAAATTAATGTATTTTGAAGAGCGTCCTAGAATTATTTTTTTTCTCCATTTTCTTTGCATGTTATCAGGCTGCGCAGATAAAAAAGATGTGGCCTATGTCCAAATATTTGTTTTAAAAATACACAGCAGAGTCTGTTTTCAAGGTTGAATAATTTCAATAATACACCTGTCTTGGTCATTGTAATGTAATATTTGTACTGTGAGTATGATATAAGTATACCTGACCTACCTGTATTAATGAATGCAAGCACTATACATGCATTTATATACATGGTCAGACATTTGAGGAAAAGGCTGCTGTTTTTATCTGGTCTACCTTGCAATTTGAGAAAGAGCTGGAACAAATAATTGCTATGACGTTCTTTTTAATACACCAAAGTATCTTCAGAGCTAAGTACATTTTCAACAACGGATTTCATTTTTCAGATTTCTTTGCAGAAAATTACCCTTTGATCTTTTCATATGAAAAACTCTTTTTTTAAACAGCATGCCCCTCTATTTTGTATTCTAAACTGTAAAGAACAACAGAAATAAGAAGCCTGCTAACTTTCAGGAAGATACAATGATTTTTTATGTTTTTATTAAGATTTTTGTACAAACCACAAATCACCACCTTAAACCATGAATGTCTAGCCTCCAATTATACCAGATGACTGATCAGGGTCTACACTATTTGCATTTAAAAGACAAGTAGTTATTTCTCCTTAAAATAAAATGAATATGATAAAAATAAACTTAACCAGTCACCCCTTAATTGACTAACCAATCTCATTCATAAGATCAGAAAGAGCCCACTGAGCATAAATGTATGAATATACAAAATGCACTCAGCTACGTAAATTAAAATGCTTTTTGATTTTCAAACTGAATACTTCGAAACCATGGACCTTTCACATTCCACGTCTGACTCAGTGGAGGACATAAGAAAAAGTACAAGTAGGAAAATTCTCAGGACTCTTCAAGAGAAAAATTGAGAACTGTGTATGACAAGACTTGCAGTTTGATTATTGATGTCTAGATTATTAGATTTTACTATTGGTTTAGAAAATTGTAGGCCTTCTGACTAGACTGCGTATGTGCATACGGTAGTGCTTGGAGATGGGTGTTCTCGCACTTCTGTTCAGTCTCATCAGTGTCTGTTGTTCGAAAGTATAAGAGATTGTTTTCGACCAGTGCAGCATCTGACTTGATCAGGAAATACGCCGGTTGTAAGTTACACGGCATTTTTATCTTGCTGAAGCTTCGTTTACACGGGCAAAGTTTCTGTGACAAAGTAGGAATGGCATTTGCTCCTGTGAATGAAAAAATATGCTATGATTTCGTTGCCATATTTATACCATGGTAAAGTTTATCTGATTAATGTTTGAACAGAAATCAGTAATAGGATCTGGAGAACAGGAAAATGGCTTAACCCATGGGTTCAGTCGCTGATTATTACATTCCCTAAAAAGGACAACCTACAGCTTTGCCAGAACTACAGAACCATCAGCCTAATCAGTCATTCAAGCAAAGTCATGCTGAAAGTCATCTTGAACAGGCTTAAACCCCAAGCCGAAGAGATAGTCGCTGAAGCACAGACTGAGTTCAGAGCTGGAAGAAGCACCACAGAACAGATCTTCAACCTTAGAATCCTGTGTGAAAAGTATCTCTAACATCAGCAAAATCTGTACCATGTCTTCATTGATTTCAAAAAATCCTCTGACAGCATCTGGCATGCAGCCTTATGGACCACCATGCGGAAGTACAATATCGGTGCAAATCTGGTTCGAACCCTAGCGCAGCTCTACGACAAGGCTACAAGGGCAATCCTAATGAATGGCAGCATTGGGGAATGGTTCAAAACAACAATTGGAGTAAGGCAAGGATATCTTCTGTCACCCACCCTCTTCAACATTTTTCTTGAATGGATCATGTCTGATGCTCTGGAAGAACCTGACGGGAAGGTCAGCATAGGCGGCAGAAACATTACCAATCTGCGGTTTGCCGATGATATTAATGCTCCAGCTGAGAAATAGCAGGAAATAGAAGCCCTAGATGACGGTCTCGACAAAACCTGCACAAAGTAAAAGATGGACTTTAGTGCTGAGAAGACCAAACTGATGACAAATAGCGCCAATGGCATCCAGAAGTAGATCAAGGTAAAAGGAAAAAACTTTGAACTGTAATAGGCTTCAAATACCTTGGAGCAATTGTCTCAGACGATGGCTCTAAAATGAAGGTTCTCTCAAGGATCGCACAAGCAACCTCAGCTCTTACAATGCTAAATCCTCAGCAAATATCCAACAAATATCAAAATTACAAAAACGTGCTGCACGTATTATTTTACAAACTGATTATAATACTCCATCCTCATACATGTTTGCTAAATTAGATTGGCAACCTATTAACAAGCGACTGGAATATAATAAGGTTGTATTTACATATAAGGCTCTTAACGGCCAAACGCCTGAATACATATCTGAATTATTAAAACCAGTATCTGAAACGCGCGATCGTCACCTGAGATCATCGTCCAATGGCACTCTGGCAGTTCCGAGATCACGTACGTCTGTATTTGACCGCTCATTTTCAGTCTCAGCACCGAGATTATGGAACTCACTTCCTATAGATATTAGAAACTTGGCAACACTTAATGACTTTAAAATTGTCTTAAAAATTTTCTTTGACAAACTCACTTAGTGAGTAATTTCAATTTGTTATATTTTAACAAGTCATTTTATATTTTAAGCATATTTTACCTCTGTATGTGCTTGCATCTTTTTACCTAGGAGTTTGTATGCGCCTTTTAACATGTTTCTCTCAACATCTTATAATTTAAGGAGCACAGTCTTCTAAATTCTAAAGTAAATAATCAATAAGAAACCATCACCTATGAGCCCACGGAGTAGCACTTGCTGTTAGGACATTGGTTTCCGCCACGTGTTGGCTGCTCCGTGGGGCTCAAAGGTGCAATTCAGTGCCAACAAAACAAGGTATATGATGCCTGTTTCAATCAGCTAGCTGTGATAATGAATGCTGTAGTTCTACATCAGCTCCTCAAACAAGGTGATATGATATTTTAGTATCCCATGTACATATTGTATATATATTGTTGTTATATGTTTTATAGAGGGCCACATGGTAGAATAGTCATCTGGCTAAATGTGTTACCCTCTTAAAATATTGTAAAATAAATAACAAAATAAATAAATGAATAAAATCAGTTTGGAGAGATAAAACATACCCCTTGGAACAAAGGTGAAAGCTATGCGCATTCTTGTCATTTTCACATTTCTGTATGCCTGTGAGTCGTGGACTTTGACAGCCGAGTTAGAGAAAAAAATGCAGGCCTTTGAGATGAGATGCGACCGAAGGTTACTGAACATTTCGTACAAGCACCGTATAGCCAATGAAGAGGTTCGCAGAAAGATCCAAGCAGCCATTGGAGAGTATGATGAACTCCTGACCCTGGTCAAGAAATGTAAACTAATGTGGTTTGACCATGTCTCAATGTCCTCTGGTTTAGCAAATACTATTTAACAGGGCACAGTAAAAGGAAAAAGAAGAAAAGGTAGACAGAAGAAGAGGTGGAAAGACAATATTAAAGAGTGGACAGGAATGGACTTTGCCAGCTCAACCAGGGCAGCTGAAAACAGGGCAAGGTGGAAAGGGATCGTTTCGAACTGTAGTGCTTCAACGACCTTGTAAGGTTATGGGATAGAATAGAATAAAATAGAATAGAAAGTGTATATTGCAAACAATTTTTTTCCGTGTGAACAAAAAAATTGCCATAGAATATGTTACAAAGAAACTGTCTGTGGGGATGAACTCAGAAAACTTTGTTCATAATGAAATTGATTTTGATTTTTTCACAAAGAAAATGTGGCATGTTTGGCCGTTCAGACGGACAAAGTTTATGTGTCCAGGTAAACTCGACGAATAATAGTTGATCGCGTGAACACACCAAATTACAGTTACTTGCCAAAGTTTATTTGACAAAGGCCACACTCTTGGTGAACGCAAAATGTTTGGCAATATTTCTTTGTTAAAGAGTCTGTGACAAAGAAACTTTGGTCGTGTGAACGAGGATTTATTCTTCAGAGATAAGATAGTATATGCACGTGCGAAAGTGAAATTGCACGGACCCGGTTGTTTCATATGAACCACCTATACACACAAGTATATGGCCAAAACGTCTCACTGCGGATGTTCAAGTTGGGAAACAAGGAAGCAAAGTAAAAGTCAAGATTCGACTAGGACTTCATTTCTCTAAACTGCACATTTTACTAATCGGTCCTCAGCAAAAAATCTCTCTCTCTCTCTCTCTCTCTCTCTCTCTCTCTCTCTCTCTCTCTCTCTCTCAGTGTATTGATTGCTGGCGTATCCTCAGATACCTGCTGGCTGTTTATCTGAATATGATACTTATAAAATGTTTTGTGTCATCTATTTCAAAATGTCTTTTATAGTAAGTATTGCATTTCACAAAATAATGTTTTGTGTAATCACTTTAAAATGCATTTTAGTGTTTTTCACAAAAGTCACACTCTTTCAAATGAGGAAAGGAAGTTTATTACCTTACCGGATCTGTTTGACGTCTTACCCAAAAAGGATAAACACAGTTTCTTCTTTATCAGAACGAGGTAGAAAGGTAAGTTTTTTTACAAACAAAATTATCTGTATGGTCGTAGAATATAATTCCAGCCTGCAAGTTTTAAAGCCCTCGAACTTTATGGGAAAACTGCTGGTGCATATGCGTTGAAACTGTCAAAATTTTATAAAGCTGAATGGTGACACTTTCAGGCCTCCCTTCTCGCTGGCGGTTAACTATGAAAATAAATAAAATACTCCTGTAGGAGTAGATTCATTTACTTAGAGAAGAGCCTATTTTGCGAGGGTGGGGGTGGGGGTGGGGGAGGGTAGGGGGGGGGGGCTTTGACGTTTTGAAAAGCAAATGAGAAATCACACGTTTGTAGAAGTAAAGGAAAAATATGAAGGTAGATGTACGTACTCATTTACCAATCTTATCAGAATCGGACAGTTAAACCGAAAATGTCTATACTGATTTATACAAGTTTTAAATTTACATTACAATTGGATTTATGTTCTTTACCTGCAGAATATGAAAGCCTGGACATTAATCAGCACTTTACTCTGCCTTATTTTCGTGGTCAGGTGCGATGGAAGAGCTGCTTACTGTAGAGCGAGGAAAATAGGAAACGGCTGGAGATGTGTTGATGTGGCTGTAAAGTTAGGTGGTCTGGAATTAAAAATGTGCACCCTGAGCAAAGGACAATGTTCTTTTGACTGGAAATACAAATGTCGATGCATTCCTAATGATTCAGATGGAACTTTTCAATACGGAACATGAGTCAATATCGTCTTGAAAATGCCACGGGGAAGTTAAAATCTTGCAAGAATTCAATTCACATTTTTTACTCTTTGACAACGTTTATATTTTTTCGTGAAAAATGTTAACTATAATAGCACCCCTGATTAACTATGTATATGCAAGGGCTGTTACCAAACGACAAAGAGTCCTAGTTCCCAAATGATTTTTATCCACGATTAAAAGTAGTTTTGGAACTATGACTCTTTTTCGTTTTGTAACAGCCTTAGAAACATAGATGACCAAGTGTGAAGAGATAATAAAAGTAAAATAAAGACAAATACAAGAAGAAGAAAGACATCTGTAGAAACAAATACATGTCATCAAGATTTAACATCGATGATTTGTATATTAGAATTTTACTTATTTGGCCTCTTGCCGTAATTGATTCTGGCTTCACTAGAAATTTGATGTAGAAAACAAAATGCCAATTTATATGTCTACATGTAAATATGTTTCAGACTAACGTGTACAGTCACAGATTTTGAGCAGACCTTCTTGCTTCTCTGAAGACAAAAATGCACTTTGTACAGATCTAAGACCCTTGTAGGCATCTATGGTTAGTCTAAAGGTTGAAATTTCCTTAACTCACAGGAGCCTCGGTAGCTCAGTGGGTTAAGCGCTGGTCTACTGATCTAGCGGACCGGGTTCGAGCCCCGCTTGAGGCGAGAATCTGTCCTACCGTAAACAGGGTTCCATTGCACGCAGCCTTTAATTACCCCCGCCCATCGACCTGATATAACTGCAATAGTGTTGACAAGGACTTAAAATCGCAAGTCATCCATCCATCCATCCTTATCTCACCGGGAAATTTATTTAGATCAGCACGCGCATCTGCAGTTTGATAAAGTTATTTCATGTTGAATGTACGAACAATATAATACCACTAAAAAATCTTTAAAAAATGTGACACCTTAAATGATTACCAATGGGAGTCTGATCTGATTTTTTTTCTATTTTTCAAATTTCTTCAAATCAAATGCATGCCCTAGTCACCCCATGGTCTGGGACAGCATGTCTTAAAACTTGCTTTTTACTGCTTTAATTAACATGACATTTGTGGCTCGTTTGCTAGCTTCTTGTCATTGTAGAACATATTATGGACTATTGTTATCATATTCATTTAAGGAACAAATTTCATTTCTCCGATGTTCAGGGTAGTATGAACACAATGGATCATGAGCAAAGTAAATGACTCCCGGAGGGCGTCACTTACTTTCCACATGACCCATTGTGTTCATACTTCCGGCGTCATTTACTTTGCACATGACCCATTAAGTTCATACTTCCATGATCTTTGGGAAAATGAAGTCTGTCTCTTATACTTACATTTTAATTTCAAAATTGTTTTTAGCATCATTTTTGATATTTAAGAGCAAAATTTGTAAAATATATGACGAAAACCTGTCACTAAGGAAGAAGTAAGCCGCTTACGTTAAACGGAAGTCACCGTGATGTGACGTCAAATAGAACGATACAACGGGCAATGGCGTCGTTGGTTTACATGTGACGTTGCTTGCCAAAGACGTTGCGTGACCGACTGTTGTTCATGGAAGTTTGAACACAGTTTCTCCGAAATAAGTTCATCTAAGGAAAATCCAAGGGAATGTAATTGTTCAGTTATGAGAAACAAGTTTACCTTTAATTTTCCACAATGACCGCAAAAATGTGAATCCGTCTTGTGTAATTCAGCTATGCAATGGGTTTTCTCTTCCAAAACAATTCCAAAGATCTAGATCCGTCTTATAAGACAGATCTAGATATATGGGATTCTTTTTAAAGATAAGACACACGGTCTTATAACAGAAAACATATAGTAACTATTTTGCTGGTGCTGGCAGCTCCTGATGACTGTCGCTGCCGTCTTTCGTCTGCAGTAGGGGTCTCGATGGCTTCGTGTGGCCGTCTGAGCTCGCAAGTATATATAAGAAGAACTAAATAAGCTTCTAGCTTCCGTTCTTATCCTATTCAGTATTGTATTTTGCGGAATATTGTATGTCTATATTTTGTTGAAATAAATATGTTTAAACTAAGTATATATTACTGTGTTGGCCATGTTGACATCTCCTCCTTATGGGCTTGCAGCTAAAAAGTTTGTCTAGCGGATTACATAGCGTAAAAAACTAAAATAAAAAACATTTGGAGGCTTAATATTTTTATTATAATTGTCCTTTAATCGTCCTTAACTCTTGACAGTTTGGAAGCCAAATGATGCAGATGGAAAACAGTGTAAGCCTTGATCAAGCTACGACTTTCAGAAGTAGTCTTATCTCAGTCTATACTGTTTGCTCAGATCTATTTGAGCCGCGACAAGAGAAAACCAACAATGTGGTTATGCGCCCAGCGCAGACTCAGATCAGCCTGGACATCCGCCCAGCCTGATCAGACTCTTCAATAGGCGCTTAAAGGGTAGTTTACAGTCTAAGCTACCTTCATGCGGACAGCGAAGACTCTGATCAGACTGGGCGGATGCCCAGGCTGATCTGAGTCTGCGCTGGTCGCACAACCACTTTGTTGGTTTTGTCATGTCGCGGCTCATTTGTCTCAATGCGTATAGTCTGTCCCCTCCTAGCATACACATACTACCTGCATATTATATGGTGTAAGAAGGTGTATGCTAGGCGGGGATAGCTGTATTCTGCTGAACCTGTACAAGTATCAATCGCCTTTTATTTTAATTTTATTTTTTTTTTCAATCAAAGATTAGCATGAACTCAACCGATACAAGAAAACGTTATGATACCTGTGTTTCAAAGCCCATTTCTTAACCGACCGTCGTGAGGATTGTCTCTTTTCGCTGAGTGTTTATCTCAATATGTCACCAGTAAAATATTTCGTATCATTAATTTGAAAATGTCTTTTTATAGTAAGTATTATGTTTCACAAAATCTACGTCATTTTAAAGAAAAAAGGAGAGGAAAAGGAAGTTTGTTTACAAACAGGTGCACTTACTGAAATTGTTTTTAGCGTAGTAGCCGAAGAGATGGACGCATAAATACAATATCTATTAAACAAATATATAGCCGGGAACATATATTGTCTATAAAAGTTGAATACCACTAGTTGTATAAAGTAAGTTTTTTCAATATCTTTTTAACAAACAATCAGCATTTGCATAAGGTATAATCTTAGAACTCTTGAATGTTTTACATGCACGCTTTTATGCAGCAACTGTACGTGCTAAGAACATTTAGTACCAGCATAAGTAGCAGCACCGGACAATTTGGGCTTACTCGTAAACTTTCAATAAAATTGGAACACTATAATCGGCCGAAAATTGAACAGATTGTTTTTCATTTTTGTCCGAAAAATGAAGATGGAATGGCCAACAATGTAGACCTTGGTGAGATGGCCCATATGCACAATTTTATAGCAGTACGCCAATACTAGGCTGTTCCCCTGTGTTACGGTTATATAAAATGCAATATGATTGCAGTTTGAGACATAATTAATTTACAAAAGTTAGCTATCTGACGTTTTCGGCTCAATTCTGAAATGAATGTTCCTACATGTACATACTGCTCAGACTTTCATTGTTGCTATGGTTCCAGATTGACGCTATCTGTCTCAGTTTTTAGAATTTCCGGCAGATTTTACAATTTTGAGTTCCATATTATATTTAGATTCATTTTCTAAATGTATTATTTCAGAATAATGAGGCCCTGCATATTAAGCAGCAGTCTGCTCTGCCTCCTGATGTTCTTCGCTAGTTGCAACGGAAGAGCTGCCTACTGCAGAACGAAGCAAATAGGAAATAGCTGGGGATGTGTTGATGTGACTCTGAAGTTTCACGGTTTCGAATTAAGAATGTGCAAACTGAGCCGAGGACGGTGTTCGTTTGACTGGAGCTACAATTGCCGATGCATTCCCAAATCAGGTGGAATTTTTCAGTCAATACCGCCTTGAGATTTCATAGGAATATTGTGATCTCTGCAATATTTTAATTGACGCTTTATTTTGATCTTTAACCACTAAAGTCTTAGCTTTTGTCAAAAAAATTATAAATTTGATGACATCATCCCTTCTGTGTTAAAAAAAACTAGCTAAATAGTTATATGTCGCTGGCCGGGTTTGAGGGTTCAAACCCGGCCAGCGACATATAAAATATTTACAACGAATTATGTCTCCATTGTGGTTGAAAAGACAAGTGTCGCCTCCATTGATGAGAGAAATATCATAATTCGGTAGAAAAACAGAAGTTAAATAGTTATACATTGCGACTACAAGACTTGACACTGTTTATTGTAAATGTGCTATTTTTCGAAAAATTTACTTTTGGTTTTGTGATTGTATTGAATGCTTTCCTCATGCTCTTCTCTATTCCTATTATGTTAATGCAATTGTACATATGTAACCGCCAAAATTGTATGAGTGATAAATATGCTGTTTATGCTCAATAAACTCTTGAACTTCAAAAAAATTAAGTAAAATATATATTCCCTGACAGACACAATAAGCTTGGACTGCACCGTTTTCATAGCTTCTGTGTTCACTGGTTAATTAACGTGACATTCAATAGTGGTAAGATTCTGATTTGCTTGTTATTGTGACACGACATTTTATCAGCGGTTGCTTACATCGTTTTTGGATTATTTTAATTTGTGCCGATGCAAACAACTGAAAACAGGAAACAAGCATGATTTTCATTCAACTGCAATTTTTCATTGTGTTTTTATTCATATGACATGCCCATGAAACGTGAAGTTCAGCAAGAAATAGCCGCGACACGAGAAAACCAACAATGTAGTTGTGCGCCCAGCGCAGACTCAGATCAGCCTTGGCATCCACCAAGTCTGATCAGACTATTCGCTAAGCACTTAAAGGGTAGCTAAGGGTCTAAGCTACCTTCATGCGGACAGCGAAGACTCTGATCAGACTGGGCGGATGCCCAGGCTGATCTGAGTCTGCAGGGGTCGCACAACCACTTTGTTGGTTTTCTCGTGTCGCGGCTTATAAAACGTAATCCTGGTAGACCACAGTAAGTGTGTTGCAAGTAAGAAATAAGATGTGTCATGTACGTGTTACATAACGTATGGTTCGTCCGCCAGTTCGTAGAGATAATCCACGAGATGGCTTGCGATGAGTTGTGAGATAACGTCTTTCTTAACAGCATTACAGTCCTATCGGATGATATTTAAAGGCTGTGTGCAATGAAGCCTCATTTACACTGAAACATCTGACCACAGTGTGTTGCAAGTAAGGAATAAGATGTGTCATGTACGTGTTACATTGTAGATAACGTATGGGTCGTCCGCCAGTTCGGAGAGATAATCCACGAGAAAGGTTTCCGCCTCCAGCAGGTCTCGAAGTGGGAACTGCTACATCAGCAGGCCAGCGCGTAACCTTTTCAGCCTCCGAGGCTCTAATAATCTACAAGCTTTAGCGTCGGGATTATTGTTCAGACGGAAGAAGCATGCTCTACCGCTTACACCTTTCGGGATATCTCCTCCTAAAGTTTGGATACCTGGAGATCGTGTTATTATGTTTATTACACACTCGCCAGCCTCTGTGCATTATCTCCGGACAGGCAGACAAAAACCGTACTGTAACATTCCTCATATACTTGAGTCATAAATCTAATAATTCTTACAATTTAACTGACAGTGTGTGTGAAGGTACATGTACAAATGTATAAGGCATGTAAACATCCGGTTTCGACATTAGAAATTAAGCCGAATTGTCATGTAAAATTTGTTGTGGCTAATGAGTAATGAGGATGAGCATCTGTTAAAAGATATAGCTATATTCATTACACCATGCCTGTCACTTAGAGGCCGGTAACAACCCAGTGGGCGTGCTGCCTTTAGAGGGGGGGGGGGGGCGGTGTTCCAGCCTTGTGTGCCCCTTGAGGCTATGTCGCTCCTCCTTGGCTCTTTGGGCTTGAATTATGGTTCCTTGTTCTCATTCAGCTATTTAGTATTTTGTAATTGCTCCACGTGACAAATATGAATTAGCCCTATGTCTATATATGTTTGGGTAGTGTTGGCTTATTGTCTATCAATATTGTATGACACTATTGTACTACTTGGCAAGTATTCATGCAGCTTGCAGTGCTCTAGATGGGAGGAGGTATCAGGGACATTTTTTTCATTAACAACATATGTTGTGACCCCTCATTTGAACAGCCTCACTGACATGGTGAGGGGTTGCAACATTTTTTTTTGTTGTTGTTTTTGGCAATTGTCAGCAACTAATACTCCCTTCTATTTGGGGCACTGAGGTTAGGAATTAGTTTGTAGAGTACCGTGTTGATCAAACTAAGTGCCTTTTTATTATCATTAAATTTTTCCCCCTCCTTTCTTGGGTCGGTTCTTTAGGGGAAAGAATTTGCTCCTTTGAGGGCGGATTATTTCCTTTGGGAGTTTTGAGGGAGAGAGTTTGCTCCTGCAGGAGCAAATTCTCTTCCTTAAGAGTAGACCCAAACTCCGAGAGGTACCTCATCCAGGGAAGCAAACAGGAATGCATATCAGTCAATATAACATTTTTTCCCAAAAAGAGAGCCAGGGCATTTGTTGGGATTAATATGGTCTTATGTACAGTAATATGGTATTTTTATAAGCACTCATATAAATTAAGTTCGGACACTTTCGTTATGGTGGCTTGGGTGCTCCTTAGGCTAATAAGGGACATGTCATGTACGTGTATGCATACATTTCTTCGGGTGGCCCAGGGTCTCTATGTCAGGGTTCGAGGTGGGAGGGGTGACGGGGATGATTGGGAGATTTTTTTTTTCAGATTTCTCAGTGGAAACATATGTTGTGGTCCCTCATAGGAACCGTCTCAACAAAACGCTTCTGATGAGGGGTCACAATATATGTGGAAACATATGGTGTGGTTTCTCATTGGAACCCTCTTAACAAGACGGCTCTAATGAGGGGTCACAATATGTGTTTTGGTGCCAGGGTGTTAAGGATTGTCACAGAGATGCCCTTGTTACTCCTCTTATTTGGAGCAATGTAGGTGTTTCTCAGGCTTACCTGAAAGAGAAGGTGAATGCGCTTTGCATTGTCTAGCATTATGGGCAATGACTGGAACAGTAAAAGAAAATTGGCTTTGCTTAGGTTGTGTCCCTTAGAACTGGTATTGACTTTTCATATTTCGTTTCGAAAAGAGGTTTTCAAAATAAAATAAATTTGAATTTGAATTTTAAATGAAGAACCTATTCTTGCCCAGTCTGATTGTCTAATTTTGTGTATTATAATACCTGATATTAAGCCTGTCTAGATTAGACCATCTTGTTGATGTAAATTGGTACACCTCCATGATTCTTTTTCACAAATTTACAAAGAGGAACAACTTTTATTACTTTCTTTTGCTCTCTTGAGCTCGAAAGATAATCCAAAACTAGGGTAACTGTTCAAGAAATCAAATTGCACAAAGGGAGCAAGTTATTACCTGTAATAATTGACCCCAATTGAAAAGGGAGGCAAAAGTAAAAAAAAAAAAGCTGGGATTTGCTTCCCCTACAAGTGTATTCATTTACATTAAGTTAATATGTAACAGTGTAAATATACAAATGTGTATAAACTGAGTATGTCACCTTATGCTGCAGTGTCTGTTTTATGTTCGTTTTGTTACTTATAATATAGTAAACCTAGGCTTATTTTAAATGATAATTTAAGATGCTTGATTATGTCCCCGGAATGCGAAGTGTGCCGCGGGATAGTCCTATTCGTAAAGTTTTGCAAAGTACGTAATTTTTCGGTATCCACCATAATGACAGAACTTCTGATTGCAAAAACACATAAAGCTATGGTATGCGTAGAGAAGTCAGCAAACACGGTGTATTTTTTTTTAAACACTACTTACCTCAACAAGTACAAAAGTATACTACTTATCTCATGCTTTAGAAAATAAATTATATTCCATGACACACGCGTAAAATCAGGTAAAATAGAAGTTGTACACAATAATCCTTATATTGGCAGAATAATCTCGTATACAATCCAGTATCAACAGAATTAAAGCAACAAAACGTCTTATTCTGGACTGGACAACTTACATGACTGATGAATTACACGCTTGAATTAACGCTCATACCGTTTACCGTTTTTTTTAATACCAAATGAGTATATTTTATAAACTATGGACACTTTCGTATATTTTCTGACCTTGTTTGTGTGTAACGATCGCTTCTACTATTTTTTTTTTTCTGATTCGGCGAATTCTCAGCGGAACTGCTATAGCTGCTTCCTTTATACATCTGTTCTGTATGTGGATTCTGCGTATGGAACCGGGGTGAAGAGGAAGTAACTAGCATTTCTAGCTTTGCCGTTTAGTTATGGTTACAGTAAATAGTACAGAATTAATCAATTCGGGACATTTATCACCACCATTGCAACGTCTATCTATTTATGTTTTTAACCAATCTTGAAAATTTCAGGTCATGTATATATTCAGAAGGTACTTGTAGTATATTTTTGTTAGTTACACGGTTACTATGTCTGCCTTTACCTACCCGCAGGCGCGCAACATTGGATTGGCCTTGAATCGACCCTGATTCAACCGTCATGACGTTGAATCAGGGTTGATTCAATGTTGATTCGGTGTCGTGTGACCAGCGGGTAGCTGCCATCACCCACGGCAAAGATAAACACACTATCGAAAACAATTTACACTCCGATTTCAATAATGCAAAAAAAGTGGAGTAAAAACAACAAAATGTATATTCATGACCAAGAAACGTCATGTATGACTTTAGGTACAAAGCATAGACTGGCTGGCTCACATCTCTTGAATATTAAGACAGACGACACAAGCATTAAACAAGTTAATAATAAAAAACTTTTGGGACTTAACGTTGATGAAAACCTAAACTGGAGTACCCATATAGACCAGCTCTGCGCTGCTGTTACTTCTAAAATATCTTTACTTCGCCAACTATCAGAATATGTTCCCAAACGCGTCCAAAATTATTTTATCAAGGGTATATACTCCCTTTACTTGATTATGGCTCTATTACTTGGGGGTCAACGTCTACTGCAAATATTGAAAGACTATCAAAATTATAAAAACGAGCCGCACGAATTATTCTAAAAGCTAATTTCGATACCACATCTACACATATGTTCCAGGAGCTTGGTTGGATTTCCGTGGCGAGTAGAATAAGATATAATAAAGCTGTACTAACATATAAAGGTCTTAATGATATGTCTCCTGAATATATCTCCACAATGCTAAAACCGATATCACAGGCACACTCTCTAAATTTAAGATCGGGAGACACTGGCATATTATATATACCGTTGTCACGCACAGCACTATATAGTGGCTCCTTCGCATGTCCCCCCCCCCCCCCCCCCCCCCCCCCCGACTATGGAATTCTCTCCCACCCACTGTCAGAAATTCAGAGTCATTAAACTCTTTCAAGAGAAATGTAAAACCCTTCTGTTAAGTACTAGAACAAAACTGCAGCTTGCCTTGATTTTTTTTCGTCATTTTGCGATGGACATATACATGTGTACATTCCATACATTTTTAATTACCTTTTCATGTGTTTGCATTTTAAGCTCCATTCAGTATGGAACAAATTTTACGTGCCCTTTGATGTATTTTAATTCGTCAGATTTCGTTATGTTTTTCTGACGTTCCATATAGGTGACATTCTTTTTAAGAGCTTGGCATCAGTTGTCATTTATTTTACGATACATCAGTTTTCTCCTCTGTTGTACATATGTCTGTATATATTTTGTTTTGAAATGTATCCTGCATGTCTTGTTAATATTTTTATTGTTTTTAATAGAGGGCCACAAGGTAGACTAGCTTTGATAGCTAATTGTGCCACCCTCTTTAAACATTGTATAAATAAAATAAATAAAAATAAAATAAACTCATTTCTTTATTCGATGAGTTGCTGATTTAATATTTCGAAAGGTTTCAAGTACAACTCTTTTTTTTCTTTTTTTTTTTCTCTCCCCCAACCATTATTGTATCTGTGTTCTGAAACTGCATCTGTTGTGTACCCAGTGTTATAACATAGCAATTCAGTTATTAGAAGTAGCTATAACATCTATAACATGTATGTATGATTGCCACGATGTCGATAGTTTGAATTTATATCATAGCATGCCCTCTTGTGGTTCACTATGTTAACCTAGAGTGAATAAAGAATTGAATTGAATTGAATAAACTTCTTTAAAAGCGGTATACCCTAAAGACACTGCAGAAGTTTACTTTAGTAGGCCGTAATTTATATATTAGCAGTCTTAGATTCTTTTAATCTTTGTTAGTTAAAGCCAATGCCCCAACAATGTTGTCCAGTAAATGTCGCAGAAATTATTCTTAATCTAGGTTCCATACTGGCCCGGGCATCTGGACTTTCTGCAATCGCAAATTTTTCATTTCTACTAAAGGTAAATGATTTTGTAATACAAACAAGTGTATTAGCTTTCAAAATCTTGTCAGCAGGAGCATTTACATCGGTCGACGAAAACCTGTCATTAAATTCAAATAAATGCCAAAAATGAAGCCTCTAGAAGCTTTCAGAAATGACGTCAACGTATATTTCAATGACGTCATAAGAACTACACATTGCTTTGCAAGGAACAAATCGATACTGACAGTTGCCATCCTTCTAACTTTTGTATGGGTAATGCAGGCAACGATGGACAAGCAAATGACAAAGATTAATTTACAACGATATTTGACTTGAATGCCTAACAATGAAAAGATTTTACATATAAAATTAGCCCAGTGGTACGACTGGGACCTATTAAAATGCGCTGTAAGCCAATAAGGATTAGTGTCTTTGTATAGTGTTTGGTATCATTGTAAAGACAAAATGTAGTGTTTCCAGTATATGCATAGCATTTGTACCCAGCGTGCCCATAAACAATGTTATGAGACAATTTGCGAAACTTTTCGAGCGTCCCTCGTATTTTTTGTATTTCCTTCCTGCACTCGACCGTCTGTCCATTCGCCCCTCATACCGTCCATGCTTAGATGTATAGGATAAAGTTTTGCGTTTTGTTGTTTTCTCCTTTTTTTTCTTTTTTTTTTTTGCTTTAAATTTGTTGTTTTTGGACCGAAAGCTTTGGTGAGGCCTTTGGAGCTAGCATCATCTGGATGCTGCTGTTGATAAAATGTTAAAATTGCGGACTTATAGTTTTAAGATGTCACAAATGTTTGACGAGGCGAGTAGTATTTTTAATGTAGTTTACTCTCCTTATCTGAAACACTGACATCTCAAAATACCCTCCTACATGTATATCAGAGCATATAGTTTGAACACAATTCCTATTTTTCCTTTTTTTCAAATCTCTTATCTCATGCTAGTGATATCTTTAAGTAAATTTTCTGGGACCGGAAATTTTACTTTGAAATATAAATAGTTTGAGACTAACTGTGACTTTGAGATATCAAGAGCTGACTGTATACTCAAAAGGCCATAATCAGAAAGCACAGTCCAGCCAAGACACCGAAAAAAGAAGACGAAATGTGACCCACTATTGACAAAACAGACAATTATTCTTCCGGTTACTGACACATTTATTGTAACAAAAGATAAGCTATAGCAGAAGAACCACCTTGGAACGGTCAGTAGAAAAACCAGCTGGGTGTTTGAATTACTTAAATTCTACACTTCGTTTTGATGCAACTCCAAATCCAAGCTGGTGGTTGGTGTGCGTACACGTAGCAGCATCCACATTTCAAAATTATAATACTAGGAATAATAATAATACAGGTGGAGACTGGAGAGTAGTAAATTAGTGATAGTCTGGTCCTACTGGTCAAGTTCACTTACTGTAAAAATTCTGTAGATTCGAGCACCTGAAATAATTACCGTATTTGCCCTAAAGGTGGAACAGTTTAGTTTCTCTGTACGGAATGTGTAAAAAAAGATGCAGATCGAATGGCAAACAGGTTAGACCCTGATCAGACTGTTCCTTTGGTGGTCCTGATCAGACTACTCCTATGATGGAATGGCAAACAGTGTAGGTCCTGATCAGACTGCTCCTTAGGCAGTCTGATCTGAGTCTGCACTGTCTGCTCAACCATACCTATCCCAAAAGTTATTACTTTACGAAGAGTATGGCGAAACTTTTTGATTAACCAATTAATGACGAACTGGATGTTTCTACTCTAATGAAATAGGTGAGTCCATTCATCATTGTAGGGGTAAATATTCACTTTTGATTCTTTTACGGAAATGACTGAAGTTTAAGCAAACAGCGAAGACCCTAATCAGACGCCGCATAATGCGCCGTCTGATCTGGGTCTGTCGTGTTTGCCTGTGCCCCATTTATGGGACGCTAGGCACGAATGGCTTAAAGGCATCAATATGTATACATAAAGTCTGTAACGTCTCTCATAGTTGAAGCTGCTGACTGAATCGTAAACAAGATCACTGAATAATGTTTTCTCACGGTCTTCCATCTTTCATCTGGATTGTCAGCTTTGTCTATTTCAAACATGGCGTCAACCAATCCAGGGAAACTGCTTTCAGCGTACACGTCAACGTCACTCTCTGCCAGTAAAATATGTCTGAAATAAAGTTTACGCTTCATTTAAGAATCATAAGAACTATGTTTGCTATATGAGAAGGTTTGCGATAAATATAGGATGCGTGAGGAAGATTAGAAAGGTACTGATCAGCCCGCTGATGTTCGAGCATTAGGCAAGATAATCCACGGTAACGGACCTACTATTTGATTCTACATGTAATGGCATATAATGGAAAAAAGTCGCGGTATGCAACATTTTCTCAAGAGCTGTTTCACGCGGAATCTGATGAAAGTGACGTCATCGTGACGCTACTCAATTCATTGAAGCAATGCACCAGCATACGCTACATGTATTGGAAATTTGCAAATGCTAGAGTTTATTATTTGTTCCATTCTAATAAATTAATTCTAGGAAGATCTAACAAAACACATTGTGATAGAAAATAGTGACGGAAATATTACGGGTGCAAGGTAAATGCATTTTTTTACTTTTCCGCGTTCATTGGAGGATGAAGCCAGTGCTGAATGAAGAATTGGAGCGGGAACCACTGCTTCATCATAACCAGTTTATGATAAAGGCAAAAAAGTAATTTTCACTTTTGTGTATTATTATATTTTATAATGAGCCATATTTGCTTGTCATACCGAAATAAGCATATTCGTTAGTACAGAACAATTTCAAAGGCACTTTTGTCTTTACGTCGAACAGCAGTGGCCATTACTATACATCATTCTTACGTAATGACGTTCAATTATATTACCCATTTATCACGGTTTCTAATAGGCGCCATAATAGGCAGCGACTATCTTCGTCAGCAGATGAAGACATTTGCATAAAACAAAGTCAGCAGCGAGTGTAATATGTTGTTTTACACATCTTTGAGTGTATTACATAATGTAAAGATAGTGAAATTTCACACTGTCTTCGCTAAACAAAAATAGATGTAAAGTACCTCTTTAAGGCTCGTCCGGGTAGACCTGCAGGATCGAGGAATGCTCGTTCTAGCTGCATGAGCTGATCATTAATACGGCGTACAGCAAATGGACTGAAAAAGGCAGGGCAAATCAGGTATTATGAAGAAACATTTCAGCATCGCACAATACACCTAAATAGCCTGAGAAATACATGTACGATGTTTAATTTACGAAGGCAGACATTTTTTATTTTGACTTCTTTCTTGTTTGCTTCAAATTGTGAACAATGTAGTCCTTCCAAATGAGGAGAAAATTATTTCCTTTAATAAATGATGAACCCCTTTGAAAAGGATCCGACAATCAAATGACAAAGTTGCTTCACCTGAAAGTGTACCCATTCACCTTTGTGGTATTCCGAATCTTTGTCGTGACCACACACTATTGTGTCCTTTTTCTCGTAATACAGCTCACATTACTATTAGAATTATGAATTGATGCCAATCTAGTACCAAGACTTCCGTTTGCTGCATGCATGTAATGAACATGTTTTCAGTATATTTCACAAAGTTCTCAATTCCTAAAAAGACTTAAGTATCTTAGATCAGCGTGATTCCCTTCTGAATTGGATTTATTTCCGATTACGCTACATGTACGAACCGAATATAATTCAACTCTGTAATTGAATGTTTTTCGTGATTTACTCCCACAGTTTGCTGTCTGGAAAGAATTGGCGTCATGTAAACAGGGACCTGAGGCCATATGCTACATGATACAGAAAATATGCACATCTGCTCAGATTGAGGGAACATGCAGGCTTATCTGAATCGTTGCTGTTTGCTCAAATTGTATATAATTACTGTATTGAAACTTATCAAATGTGGCTTTAAGAATGACAAAACAATTTTTCAGTCATGTCGAGACGTTGCCTCCGAATTCGTAGGGCTTGTACCCGGCTTGAGATGAACGACACTCAGGTCCTGCTACAGCTACTAGCATCACTGCCGCAGAGGCAACTAGCAGTCCTTCGCGACCCACTGCACATGCCATACTAATATGTTACATTAGATAGAAATACAAAGCTGTGTTTCTTTTCAATATGTCCATGGAAACTGCAAGTATTAATGACAAACTGATAAAAATTGACATAACCTATTTATCGCATTTATTCTTTTTCAAAATGAAATTTGTAGGCAGCACTTACTCGTTCTTGTTAACATTCTGAAAAGCACTCTCAAAATTTCTAACTTCGTCCGTAAAATTGGAAATCGCTTCTGTCAGCAATTCTGCAATATACGAGAGTTCTTAAAATGTTTAAAACCCTTTATAAAAAATGTAGGCGGTTTGATCAAAACCATCGAATATTGCCAACCACTGACAAATTTCGTGTTCCGCCGTTGTCAGCTTCGATAAAAACCAGTAAGCTCGGCTAGAGGGGCTACATTCTGAACACATCTGAGCCACGACACGACAAAACAAACAACGTGCCATATTCACCGGCGAAGACTCAGAACAGCCTGGGCTCACAAACGTATTGGCTATAATTTAAATGTTATGCGACAGTCTGCATGCTTAGTGATTAACCCAATCACGGTTGATAACTTTGCTGCACTCTTTAATTGCACACCGGTGGATCGGGCGTCAGACTCTATGATGGCCCTGACCTAAAGCTATATATTTTAGTTGGTTGGGACCGGAGCCTTTTTGTCTGTTGCTTGGTTCACCGGGGCTCAACTGGTGACCTTCTTTTGCTTCGGATTTCCAGTGGGGTTGTTTGGCAGGCCAGGGATCTCCACCTGTCAGACGGCCCGTTGTATCTGTTGAGTCCTCGTCTTTGCTTCTTCATGGTGTTGAAATTTGATTTATGTGTTTACCGTGATGATTCATTGACGAGTTAGAGGGTTATCATGCGAATCGAACAACCAACTAAATATTTTGTACCACTTCAGAAACTGAGGGTGAGGTTGGGCCCGTAAAATCGATTTAAGCCCCCCCATTAATTCATTACTGACCGTTCCAAGGCGGTAGTTCTGTTGTGGTTCTCTGTTGTCTGTTTTTTGTGTCAGAGTTTCTGTGATGTTTTACCTTATGTATGTTCTTATTATTTTTGGTTCGGTTTGGGTTGCTGAGTGGCCACCTTTTGGGAACAAGCTGCTCACTCGGTTGGCCATATGTTCTCTGTATCTTGATTATTTGTAATCTTAGTTGTTTCCAACTATGATTTGAGGGCTGGATTTGGATTTGGATTGTTTCAGTTCCTGGTCTTTGCATACTTTTTACTTTCACCTAGCCTGAGATCAGAGTCTTCGCTGTGTGCTTCAAAGGTAATAAGGATCTAAGCTACCTTAATGCAGAAAGTGAAGACTCTTCTCAGACTGGACGGATGCCTAGGCTGTCCTGACTCCGCGCTGAGTGCACAACCACTTCGTTTGTTTTCTAGTGTCGTGGACCATATAAGCTCTAATCCTCGAAGTCATAAATGGTCACTAATTTCAGTTAGCAGGCTTTGCATAAAGATAGGCATTCTCTCACGATATGAGTAATAAACTTAAATCCGAGATCATATATAATAAGTTCATACAAAGTGATATTTTTTTAACATAGCGGTTATGACTGCTGAATAAGAGATTGCCGGTATTAAAAGTTATTCTGATGCGCTTACGTATGTAACGTGACGTCTGATTGGATTACGTCACAAAATTGCAACAGTATATCTTAATATATACTGTCTAGTATATTTTACGAAATACTCTCTGAAGCCTGAAATCAGTACGTAACGTCGCTTCTCATTGGCTTACATCTGCTTTTACGTCACTGAATGCGTTTGTTGAGGAGGCAAAGTAGCACACTTTTAGAGGTGAAAATGTTGATAGACAATTAGAATGGGGATAACTGTATTAAAAGATTGTCATTTTGGGAGGTAAATCGTCGGTTTTATAGTCGTAAATTTCGTCAAACGACGATTTAGATCTCCAAATAAATATTTCTGGTACAATTATCCCCCAATTGGCAATGGCATAAGTCGCTGCTCGACGGTGTTCAGTGAAGTTGTCAACTGTAGAATAGGATGTGTGCCGATATTTATTGATCTTTTAACATATCAGTGCATTACTAAAGCAGTGTTGCGGGGCTAAAGTCAGATCCCTGACGGTTCTACTTATACAACTGTTACTGTACCAGTTACCCACTATTTCTTTTAGGACGGTTCCTAAACTTTAAATTCCCATCCCAAACTTTTTTTTGAAAAAAAATGACTGTTATTGCAAAGGTAACCGACACGTTGTTTTCCTTTCTAGTCCAAAAATGCTGTTTTTACCATGACTGTATATCCATAAAATAGTATCAACATAAGAAAGATTTATTTACAACAAGGCTGATATATACCTGTATTTATATCATGTCGCTGCATTAAAGCTCCGAAACGTTTTAGAAGTGATACTCCCATATTTGTCATGGTAAAAGCGTAGTCAGAGACATTGAAAGGTAAAATAAGACTGTCCGCTAAATTACGAGCCATTTCTGCCCAAACTTGACCAACAGCCATATGGCACTGAAATAAAGTTAATTTAATACTGACGCAAAATTCTGAGTGTAGGGACAGATAAGACTGAACAGACAGTGCAGACGCAAAGCAGACAGGCTCTGGATCAGTCTGATCATGGTCAATATTGTCTGATTCTATCGACATCTTTCTGACGCATTGCTGCAGTGAAGCAATAACCTACATGGTTTCAATTTAAGGACAGGTACGGTAGTTCTTTTAGATATCCAAACTTTTTATGATTTTAACGGCATATATGCAATCCATGCACATTGTACTCGTACGAAAAGACAAAATTTACATCAGCAGCATTGTCTGTAATAAAACAGTGTTCCTATTGTCATATTGTCATATGATATAAACTCTACTGGCCAGATTTATTGCTTAGAATGATATCTATCATAAGGATGAATGTGTATCGAGTATTTAAATATCATTCCAACTATACATACTACATAACAAGCCCGCTGATTGAATACCAGCCGGTAAAATGTTAAGTTAAAGCTTCTGGCCATAGGGGTAGTGCCTGAACATATGATCATTGTGTCTTATGTCTTCTTTCTACCCATTTACTAGATTTTCAGCGTTGGTCCAACTGGATTTGAACCCACGACTTTCTACACCGAAGTCTAACTGTCAAGCCATTAGACCATGAAGCCTCTCCGCTGGCAAGGAACAAACTTTCAAATACTAGTGTTACCATTACTGCTGTTTATGATAGCTGTTCAGCTGTTCGATTATCAAAAGTGAAGCCAATTACATGTATCAATAAATTGCAGTCACAGTGCTTAAACAGTTCCTTCAAGAGCAGAGAATACATTCAGAAGAAGGAACATGGGCAAGACTCCGTAGTATGGGCTAAATAGTTTTATGAATGCTCTCTACAATTTGGTCGCTTCTTACCTCATTTCCGATTTGATGGCCATGGCCAAAACAAAGTCGAGCATTTCAACGCCACTGACTTTTTATCAGATACATACGTATAGAAAGAATATTTTAATGGGCAGATGAAGCTCACTGATCACACATATGATAGGGGTCTAAGAGTCTAAGTCTTTTTACTGGATATTTTGGATTTGTCAAACGAATGTTTCTACGATTTACGAGTTCGGATATATATTTGATTTGTACATTGACCACTTTTACTTTTTGAAACTGTTTGGGTAAATCTGTACACTCTGTCCTATAAGTTAGAGTTTCATCATGCTACCAGTATGCTACGTAAACAGTTTAAATTTACCTTAAAACCTCTGTCCATTATTTTGTCCACAAGATGAAATGTCTCGTACACTGAATGGTATAATGGGTAGGAAGAAAGCTTTTGCTTATTCTGAAATTCAAAATGATAAGGAATTGAGCTGTATCGTTAGAATGTGTCAGTCCGGACAGAACAAATGCAACTGAAGGTTTTACCACAAAAATGGCTTCACAAACTACTCTTACGCCTGAACAACGGCGGCTTTCCGTTACACACCCGTTATTTTGAAAGCTTCTTAATTGTCCAATACTAATGCCAGCGTATGCATGTATCATAAGGACCTTGTATTATTTGAGCCGTTTGTGGTCCCAATTCAAATTTACTTAATATTACATTGTTTGTGTTGCTTATCATCTGAGTAAACGGGTTCATACAGCAATAGTATGGTTCTGTTCACGAGTCATTAGAAAAACATGATTTCAGACGTGTCTGTTTCGTTTCAGTAATTTCAAATAAAACGGCAAGAAAACTGTAGAAGCTTTTCCTTTAACAAAATAAGACAGTTAATACAGCTTTAGAGAGCACTTGATAATAGGTTTTTTGTGATACACTTTAGTAGTACGGCACTGCTAAATAGATGTGTACTGTTCAATATCTGTCCAGGTACCCCAATCACTCAACTTTGCAAGTCTGGAGACGCTGACCAAAAATAATCAACGGATCAAAATATAATGTGTACCAGTGATTCAAAGGAGTAAATCACCATGCAGATGTAGGCGCCTGTGCCATCAAAGAAATGAAACTAGATTTAAAAGTAAATAGATACTAACAACGAACCAAACTTAAACCTTTCTATGTGAAAACTGCTCAGATCTGTCTTCTGAGACCGCACCCCGCACCCCCCCCCCCCCCTCCAACCCCCTCCAAAGAAAAAAAAGACAAAAAGACTATATTCAGCTTGTCAAAACAGTTCTTGCAGGAAAACAACATGTATTTTTCAGCGGCAATCAGTTTGTTTTCTCTTTCATTTAGTTGCTCTGGTCCGTCATGAGGTTTGGGAGCTTATGAGTAATATTAGAGCGGCAGATAAATCATTAATTTTGGCTAAATTTAGGTAAAGATTTAAGTCTGGAACTGGATTTATATGATAGTATTTAATTTAAAAAATCCCGGTCGCCCACACAAACAATTAAATCAGTATTTAGTGTATCCTCAAAATATTCACTGGATTGGAAGAATATCCAACAAATTCCATCTGTCATTATTATCAAGATCTTATAAAAAAACAAGGCGTTTTATCCGTACTTGTATTTGCCTAGCAACTCCATACTGGAAAGCAGTATAGTCTTGCAACATTTTCATTGCTATGATACGTATCTCCAAGTAAAAAATACAACTTACAGGGGCGAATGTATATCGAATCTGAGACACAGGCACTCCTATACGATCTCTGAATGGTGCAAAGTCACTACCAGAACCAGGCAGCAGAACCCTGAAGAGATTACATAATAGAAATAGTCTTTATTATTGTTTTAGTTTCCTCCTTCATTAACCATCTAAAATATCTCTTGGAAGTTTGAATGTGGATATATCCTTTATTTGGAAAAGGCGAATTTTATGAATAAACTTAAGCATAAAAGTACGCATAAGGCACGACAAAGGGCGGCTCGCTTAATCAATACTGTCCGAAACCGCTCCTCCATTTTGGTTTCTCCAGTGAAACGGTAATTGACACAAAAATAATACAGTATCATGCCCATTGCTTTATAGCACAGTAACAGGTACCAGCCGCGGTAGACTACGCTCCTTAACCACGGTACGTATCTGTAAGCCTGTCTCCTATATCATTACAGCAATCACTACCTTCTCATCTGCTTTTTATAGTCATTTATATGACCTAAACTAGTTCTGATTTGTCCTTAACAACATAGCTGATCTTACCTAGGTCGAGTGTCTGACTCTGATGGAAATGTGTGAAGCCATGTGTCATACACAGATGCTCTACCTGCAGCTTTTTCTTGTTCATTCGCATTTGGAACCATCTTAGCAGCATCAAAGAGCATCTTATATAGCAGTGGTGAAGCTTTTGCCCTCATAGAAAAGTTTCCTTGAAAAAACAGCATTTGTAGCAGATTTGTTTCTATGTTGCTATGAAAGAGACTTTATGATGTCTCTTTCTGATGGTACTCAAGCTCATGTCATTAAAGCATTCAACTCAACGTCTAGATACTTGGACGATATTTCAAATATTGACAATCCTTATGTTGAAGGAATGGTTAGTCAAATTTATCCTGCTGAATTGCAGTTAAATAAAACAAATACTTCTGATACCGAGGCCCCATTTTAGGATTTACATTTATCAATTTTAGACGGATTTGTTTCATCTAAAATTTATGACAAACGCAATGATTTTGATATCGACATTGTTAATTTTCCGTTTTTGGATGGTGATGTTCCCCGCATCACTTCTTATGGTGTTTACATTTCTCAGCTTATTCTCTTCGCTAGGGTGTCTAGTCATTTTGCTGATTTCAATGCTCGTAATAAAAGTTTGACTGCCAAGCTTTTACAGTAGGGGTATCGGTATCATAAATTTCGGAAAGCTTTTTCAAATTTTATAGTAGACACTTTGAATTGGTTTCTTAATATAATACAGGGTTAAGGTCACTTTTGCAACAAGGCCTATCGGAACCTGAATTTTATGGTGACTTAGTATATAAATATCGCAAAATCGTAGGGAGATCAATTTAAGAAAAATTATCATACGATTTAAATGCATTGGCTATAACATAGATGTAATGTGACAGTCTGCATGCTTAGTGGTTAACCCAATCACGGTTGACAACTTTGCTGTCCTCTTTAATTGCACGCCGGTGGGTCGGGGTTCAGACTCTATGATAGCCCCTACATAAAGCTACATATTCGTTGGTTGGGACCGGATGTTAGTCTGTTTCTTGGCCCACCGGGGTTCAACTGGTGGTCTTCTTTTGCTCCAATGGTGTTGCTGACGCCCCAGGGATCTCCAGGTGTCTCAACACGTTTTGGCTGTCGAGTCCTCATCCTTGCTTCATCACGGTCTTTACTAAATTTTTTAATTGTTGACCGTAATGACTCTCCGATGAGTTAGGGGACCTCCATTCGAATCGAACTACCAACTAATTGTGTGCACCGCGGCGGAGGGTGAGGGTGAAGGTTTGGGCACAGTAAAACCGGTTTGCACCCCCAGTAGTTATTACCGACCAACCCAAGGCGGTACTTTCGTTGCGGTCGCATTTGTTTTATGTTCGGTGCTGTTTAATTTATTGTGTTCTCATTTTAACCCTTCTATAATAAAAACAGAAACTAGGTAAAAATAGTTGTTAAATGTTTTTCGTATGATTTGCTTAGTCTGTTGTAACCCATTTTGTTGGTCTAAATTATTTAGTTCAATAAAGACAGCTGAGTTGCCAGAAAAGAGCTGCTGACTCGGCTTATCACTTGTAATTTATTGTTTGTAGGGATGTCTTTGTCAATCTTTCCCTTTAATATTGGGGATAGGGTTTGGGATCTGATTCAGTCAGCTCCTGAAGTGTAGTTACTCTTTAAATTTTTACTTTTAATATTGAACATGAATTATAGAAATAATTAACAAATCCTGGAAACACACCATAGTTATTTAAACTGGCATGTGCGAATTAATGCGGTAGGTTTAGCGTGGATGAGACATTTATTTAAAATAAAAATAGTAAGAGTAGCAATAGTAATAAGAATGACCATCTGTCTAGGAAAGAGCTACATATTCGATTTACCGTGCGTGTCTTTTTGTGAATTGTTGTCAATTAATGTATATACTTCTGTCCCTTTGTGGTTAGGGCGGAGTTTGGGATCTGATTGTATGAGTTCCTGATCACTGCATGTCGTTTTACTTTTACAATGAATAAACTTCACAATACCAATGAAATATCGAAAACATAATTTTATTAAACTAACAAATAGTTTATTTCTTTCCATAAAAGCTTTAATTTTACCTACCTTGGACAGCAACATCGACGTTCAAGTAGGCGACTGCTCGTTCACCGAGTGCTTTAGTATAATGCTGTATATATAAAAAAAGATTCGAGAAGTATTATGCTGATATAATTTCTTTTCATTTGCCATAACATATATAGTTGCTGGTTTTAAGTAAACGGGTATACCTACAGTTTTTTCTGACATCCTTTCGAAGGAAAAACAATCTTTATGGTTACTTGTTTGCTTCTCTAGACAACGAAGCCCTTCCAATATAGGGCTCAACTTATTGGGAAATCGTTTGTTCTAAAAAAGCAATTTCTTTCCTTTGGGCAAAATAAAAAAAAATACGTTAGAGTTGCTTTCCCTATAATTGTAGTCATTTACCTAAATTGCCTCATAGAGGCAATACTTCTACGAGTAAGTACTAACGAGGAATAAGATTATTTCTAAATGTAGGAATGAGAAAACAATACCATCGAAATAGCTTCAAAATCCAATCGTATCTAAAGCACGCCTGGTAAACGCACTATTCCATCAAAAAATGAAGCGTCTGCAAAGAATGCTATTCGACTCGTATGTACGTAAAGCTAAAAGAAGTACATGATTCCAGCTTTGTAAGAGATGCAGTGTCAGTTATTACAAAACTCCTTGAAATGACATTGCCAAACCATTTCTTTTAGTTGGTTTGGTCACTGTTAGTGTTGCTGCTTTTCTGCTTTTGTTTGTTTTTGTTATAACGCCCAGTTGGTTTTTCAAAGCAAATATTTTGCACAAATATGCGTTTCATGCATACGAGTCGAATCCCCTTGTTTTAATTTGGCTAACAATGTGCAAGGAGCCTGGAATTTTGTTTTGTCGAATCATTTTTTTCCGTAAACACTTCATTCAATTTTCAAAACTTAACCACGGGCTAAAAACTTGCCAGGGTTTCTTTACAATTACCAACAGACGCAGATACACAAACACATTTTAGATTTTTATAGAGTCTTTCCATCCCGTGATGTCGAACACGTTTCTTTTTTGATTCAGTTTATATCTTATAGCTCTACACCTTTTGCATCACAACTGTAACGTGCTGCAGCAGGCATGAATCTAATGGCAAATGTAAACAAGATTACCTCGACCCATTCGGTGGAACCAATTAAACCATATTCCTCTGCTCCCCAGCTACAAAATATTATGGTGCGTCGGGGTCGCCATCGACCTTAGTGATAAAAGATGCCAAAAGAAACATTTAAGGTGATATATTCATTTTTTACAATAACAATTTTAAGGGCTGATGCATCTTTCCTTTCCCAATTGTTATCAAGTGCTTGTCGGTGAGTACCAAAAGTATTCAACCATTTTATATGCGCCTACAACTACCCCATAAGGCAAATGTAAAAGAAAAGTTGAAAAATGAAAGACGAAAAGATATTTTTGGCTAATTTACATGTGTTTAGAGAGGTAGTCCATACTGTTACACTCACTTTGTGTCGTTTCTTTTGAATGCTGGCTTTGTCGACTGCAGTTTCTAGAAAGGTAAAAATTCATTACGATAAAATTGCCAAATGCTGTAGCAAATATAGTAGAGCTAACCTGACTTCACAAGTTCCCCCATCACACGGGATATCTCCATCATTATCGCTGTTCCACTTGATGGATCAACAGCACCAAACACCCACGCATCTCTATGATTTCCAACGAGGACATAGCGATCTGTAACATAGAGAAAGTCAATGAATATTCAATAAAGGTATGTGATAAATGAGATAATACATATATATAAAAGTAACATCTTAATTCACGATAGCAATACAATTCTTTGATGAGATACTTCTTATTTATTACCAATATAACGGCAAATTGCCTGGATCAGACTGCTTCAGAAATTTCTGGTTCACATCGACAAGAAATGTCAATAATGAAAAACAGAAATCTATCAGACCAATGTTTAGGTAACCTTGGTAACCGGCTTCTTTGGTACTTTTTTACATCAGCTGTGTTACAATAAGTGTTGTTACGAACTGTTTCTAGTCTTTTCCCGCTAATTGATGAGAAATGCGTGACCGGGTGATAGTATTCAATTATTTTATGCCTCATAGGGTAATAGTTTAATCTCTCGCTCCAAGATGTTGTGGATGACTCGATGCACTAACGCACGAGGCCTCTTTCCAGATGGTAATAGCGCACAACAACGAGGGGCGATAGATTTGACTGTTGCCCGTATCTAAGGAATTAGATAGTTGTTTTATTTTTCAACATTGTAAAAACTTGTCTGCAGTATGCAAGAAAACTCCAGCTACTGCTGACCTTACGTAGCGTTTGACCGGGCGGTAGCGGTAGCCAATAATATTGACCGCAGCTTTGCAGTACGTCTAAACGTGTTACGTGACAGACACTACAACAGACAGTCATAACTATTACTAATTTCTTTGCATAGGGCAGGTTGAGTAATAATCACGATATCGCCCCCCCCCCTACTTTTCCCTTACGACTAAATGGATGACGTCACATAACATGCCATTAACGTGGAACCACAGAAGACAATCAGAACTATGCTATAACTCTGCATTTAGTAGTTAGACTTCAGATACCGAGGCCCCCTTTTTGGATTTACATCTATCTATTTCCAACGGTTTTGTATCTTCTAAAATTTATGATAAACGTGATGACTTTGACTTTGATATAGTTAATTTTCCATTTTTGGATGGTGACGTTCCACGTCGTCCCTGTTATGGAGTGTATATTTCTCAACTTATAAGATTTGCTAGAGTGTGTAGTCATGTAGATGACTTTAATGCTCGTAATAAATGTTTAACTGCTAAACTTCTTCAACAGGGCTATCGGTATCATAAGCTTAGAAAGGCTTTTTCTAAATTCTATCGCAGACACCATGAATTAGTTTCAAAATTTGATGTCGGATTAAAATTTCTTTTACACCAAGGCCTATCGGAACCAGAATTTTATGGTGACTTAGTATACAAATTCAAAAAGATTAAGGGTAGGACTGATTTTTCTGATCAATTCCGAAAAATAATAATACGTCACAAACGTATTGGCTATAATTTAAATGTTATGCGACAGTCTGCATGCTTAGTGATTAACCCAATCACGGTTGATAACTTTGCTGCACTCTTTAATTGCACACCGGGGGATCGGTCGTCAGACTCCATGATGGCCCCGACCTTAAGCTATATATTTTAGTTGGTTGGGACCGGAGCCTTTTTGTCTGTTGCTTGGTCCACCGGGGCTCAACTGGTGACCTTCTTTTGCTTCAGATTTCCAGTGGGGTTGTTTGGCAGGACAGGGATCTCCACCTGTCAGACGGCCCGTTGTATCTGTTGAGTCCTCGTCTTTGCTTCTTCATGGTGTTGAAATTTGATTTATGTGTTTACCGTGATGAGTTGGAGGGTTATCATGCGAACCGAACAACCAACTAAATGTTTTGTACCACTTCAGAAACTGAGGGTGAGGTTGGGCCTGTAAAATTGATTTAAGCCCCCCAGTAATTCATTACTGACCGTTCCAAGGCGGTAGTTCTGTTGTGGTTCTTTGTTGCCTGTTTTTGGTGTCAGAGTTTCTGTGATGTTTTACCTTATGTATGTTCTTATTATTTTTGGTTCGGTTTGGGTTGCTGAGTGGCCACCTTTTGGGAACAAGCTGCTCACTCGGTTGGCCATATGTTCTCTGTATCTTGATTATTTGAAATCTTAGTTGTTTCCAACTATGGTTTGAGGGCTGGATTTGGATTTTGATTGTTTCAGTTCCTGGTCTTTGCATACTTTTTACTTTTTGTACATGTAATTATATTTTTTAATCAGAAGTACAGATCAGCGGATCAGATATATTCATGGAATTTCAAGAGATACTTCCCGGGGACCGTAAATACTTCTGCACATATAGGTCTGGGCATAAAGTGCAAACTCAGAAGGAGCAGTCTGATCAGGATGTAGACAGTTTGCCATTCCATCTGCATCTTCTGGACGCATTTCTGCATTGCAAAACCAAACTGTTGTATTTAAGGAAGTAACGGAAATTATCTTGGTGTCCCCGATTTTTTTAATATAAAATAGTTCTGCACTTCAATTATTCGAAAACATTTGGCGTAAAAATACCTTGCGTGACGTCACAGAGGTTTGTACTGCTGGAGGCTGCTGTAAATGCATGCAGACGGCATTATTTTGGTTTTAATATGGCCTAAACGTGTTTCATGATTACTACCAGCGCCCACTGGCTTAAAGCGCGAGTGAGTGAGTAAACTCGGGTTTATCATCTCACCGACAACTAGGTCATACGGAGACGGGATCTCGATTTCAAGTCTCATCCGAAAGACCGGAGAAGCGGGATATCGGTCTTGCGATCCCTGAACTGGCAGTCCAGCGTGTTATTCACTATACTACCGCCGCTCCAAGTTCAAAGTGTCTTCAGGTTAAAGATGTCGTCGGTGATTCATATTTAAGTCTTCTTGTACCCACGAAATCAAGTGTGCTAACATTTTATTTGATGGACAAAAAAATTTCCTCACACTTTTTTCGGCAAAAATGGCAGTGTTTGTACGTTCAATATGTTTGAAATTTTCATGTTTCATTGACAAACGACACCTTAAGTTTTGAACAACTGGGTCCAGTTATTATTATTATTATTATTATTATTATTGGTATAGAAGAAACTAGGCGGAATAATTATATAATAAATATCTGCTGGTTCGGAGACCTGCATTTCTGTTTCCTTTTCAGCTAATCGTGTCTGTTTCCATTCTTGTTTGAGTTATTGTCCATATAGTGCATCTACGGGAATTGCTTTTATTACGAGTTGCGTCCGGTTCGAAAGAAAACACACGTACCTGGCTCTACTCGGCCTTTAATGATACCGAATGCGTTGTAAACTGTAGCATTCTGGTTTTTGGTCGATATTTTCATATGTATCTTCCTGAAATAAAGGCATTCATGTAAGTCACGTGCCAAAATACTGCGTACTGCTAGGCTTGTATGTGTATGATTACGCCTTTATGTGTGGCCATGATGTTAAAGTGAATGGGTACACTTTCACGTTGTCGTGTCTGCCTCCTTTCTCACCTTCTTAACGAGCGTCATCGGTTAAAGGTAAGAACCTGCTCCCCTAAGAGAAAACGATTTTCAAAGAGTAGACCCATTGTTCAATAGAATGAATGAAAAGCAGTAGTCCAGCTCAAAATGACCCATTCCATTTATTATTTAAAATGACTGTAAACTTACCTTCTTAGCCTTTTAGAAATCTTAAACACTTTTAGACATGCTCAATTAGTGTGCATACCGAGTGAGTAACATAGACACTGTACATGCTCCTGTGTGTATTGACTTTTTTCGGGCCACTAAAAATAAAACAGGCTAACACTAAAACCAGCAGTATCATTCCCACTTGTAAGTGAGTCCTGAAGTGAATGGCAATTAGAATTGTAATAGATTTATTTTCATAAAAAACACTCTATACAAAGATTTTGAGAACATGAAATTCGGGCAGGATTACTGCTTTAAACAGGAAGACACAAAACTTATCTTTCTTCGTAAACAATGGTAGAAAAGTGTGGAATGTATCCATACACCTTAAACGGCTTATAACTTTAGAAAAACACATTTTGCTTTCCTTTGTGGCGAATCTACTTTCTTATAATCGAACAATCTTTGTTTCATATTTATTTTCACAGTTTATTCCTCACAAGCCTTTCAAAGGCTTGTGAGAAATAAACTGTGAATCTACTTTCACATTGCTAATCTTAAACACAACAAATTACTCTTGCACTAAAGGAGAATTAACGCGTAGCTCCACTAACAAGTATGGGAGTGGAAGCAATCAATCCTAAGCCATAATGACTTCGATTCCAGGTGCAGCCATACATTTAAAGACAACTTGGGCCCCAGACCTAACGTGTACAGAGTAACGATGAATGAAGAAATAAATATTTCTGAATTTCTCAACATAAATGGATGAGCCGATACGGCAACCTGGGGTTTCTGCCTGCAAGTAAAATTGGGTGTCTGCGTATCTTCATTCAAGCAAGAGTGATCCATTTTGAGTATTGTTTCTTCTTCTTTATTTCTTTCTTTTAACTTTTTTTATGTCATATCTAATTACAAAGGTTCTGACATGGCTGTGAGTAGAAGTTGACATTAAATTTTTTTGGAGCTACATCTAGCATGCGATATATTTTAACAGCTAAAAAGTTATACCTACCAACCTGACCGTTTAAAAGTGGCCACCAACTCGATATGTAACATTCATACCACCCCTCCATTCGGTAGGTACTTCTGTTCCTCCCATTTGCCTGTTTGTATATAACAGAAATCATTATACTGAATCCTAATCTTTGTTTCATCACACTGTTATGTATTGATCAATTTGCTTTCTGTGGTGCTTTACTGATGATACCCGGACTTCTCAATAAGTCACGCGAATCAAAATGGGGGCTACTGCATTGATTGAATTCGTAAAACTGATTTAAGCCCCCGCGAAATGTACTTTTCACTGTCATAGGCGGTGCTTTTGTTGTGATTTATCTATGACATTGTTTGCGGAATCTGCTAATTTATAATATTCGACAGATATTTTTTTTGTCTGTTTTCTTCATCTAAAATAATAGTCTATGTACATGAACATAGAAACAGACTGATAAATCAAGATCTTTTATATGCTATGCATATTCATCTTCCAGTTAGGAAAGCTCTGTGACCACCTACCTGGGAAACAGCTGTTCATGCATAATGCTATCTGCTCGTACCGTCTTGTAATTACAACTTGTCACGTTATTTTACTATTCAGCGTTTAATGACGTGGGTGGAATGTAGAATTTGATTGTATCAGGTCCTGATCATCGTCTGCTGTTTGAGCAATTATATTAAAACAAAACTTTACACGGAAGTTTTGAGAGTAAAGTGAAAGTATGATATTACTCCATAAGCTTTACAGCAATTCCATAGCCTATAGGATGGCTCGGTATACTTGGCAGATAAAAGGTAGTTTCATTTGCTTCTTCACGGTATGCCGTTCCTATATAAAAAAGAAAGTGATGAATAATTCAGAAAGAACTCTATAAGCACTTAGGTTCCGTTCTAATATCATATAAGCACTTAGCTTCCGTTCTAATCCCAAACCTTTATTATTTCCATGTATGTTTGCATGTATGTATGTATGTATGTATGTATGTATGTATGTATGTATGTATGTAAGTGTGTATGTATGTAAACGACATAAACAAAATACGAAATACGTGTTTTAATCTAACGGTAATATAATTATCGTAATAAATACATGTTACATGTATGTATATTCAGATTTCTTACTAACATTGTATAACGGGACAATTTTTTGCTTTACGAAAACTTAAAGACATAAATATTAAAACTTAAGGGCATACCTATTGATGGATAACCCGGGGTCAAGGGGTCACCATCTCCGATATAAACTGTCCCTCTTTGAGCACCGGACGGTGGTAGCCACCAATCATTTGGGTACACTTTGTTTATATCGCCACCAGTGTAATCTGCCGGATCAGAGAAAAGAATGATTCCTATAGCTCCGTGCATTTCTGCAAGTTTCACCTAGAAGAAGGAGAGCAAACTCATGATTCTTCAATATCTCGGAAATGTATTCAAAATTACTATTGATATATAGCTGCTTTGATATGTATAGAAATGCTCAGACTAATACAACTAATCAGTATTCCAGCCAAAGTTCAAACTATAAACAGACCAGAAACAGCAAGCGACAACACACAATGCAAGACAAAGGTCAGTAAGAAATTTACGCACTAACGCGGTGCTGGTTGGTAGTGCGTGTACCGGTTTTGAATTCATCAAATCTTACCCTGTGTTCTGTAATGTTTCATGTGTTATTTAGTTATTCGGTCCACGATGGATGACTTGCAGTTTTATGGCCCTGTCATAATATTTCAGCCATATCGAGTTAATGGAAGGGTAATAATAAAAGGTTGTGAGCGTTAAAACCCCGTTTACGGTTGAAAGAAATCAGTCTCCTGCTGAATACCGCTAGCTTAACAGGACAGCACTTAGTCCATTGAGGTACAAGAGCTCTTATTTTGCCCGCATGGAGGCTTTCTAGGTCATAAATGAATAGTCACAGAAAACATATAAATCAACTAGAAAATGTTTGACTGTTAAGACTCGATAAATGTTCTCGTGTAGCACCTGGCACAGGGATGAGTACATCACTAAATGGGTTTTATCAGCATATAAACATTCAAATAGCTATTCTGCTGGTTTTACTTTCAGCATATATACAATGTACATGCACATGCTGCATAAAAGTGTATTTAAATCTGTGACAGAAGTTGATTCGGAAGCTGATTACATAAACTCCATATCCAATAGTTTTGTAAAGACATAAAATGAGAAGGCCGACATGATGTCAAAACATGACACACATAAAGCTACCGGTCAAGGTGAGTATTTATCAAGTCATTTCATCTGTTCTCACATTTTATTTCACCCAAATTCGGTGAGAGAGAAAACAGACAAACAGAAGGAAGAAAAAGGCCCTGGTGCATTGTTCTAACTTTCACATTGCAATAATATACTGATTTTTTGTAAATTAAGCACGAATTCGTTTTATCTTGAGTAGCTGCTCGAAAAACCTTGACAAAAATTTTCCAAGGTCACAATAATGTGATAAATAATGGACAAAAACTGAGATGAACCGGATAAGAAACTCGATTTATCTCAAATTAGTGTCTACCAAGCTTAAAGATTCAAGATTTAAAGATTCTACCACATACAATCTATCAGAGGAGTGTGACGCAAACTGCATATTCAATATATTGAAGAGAAAGTAAATTGGTTACATTCGGTACAAACAAAGGCCAGGAGCGTCAGTACGAATGCACGAAAGCATTTACTCATTGCCCAAGGTCTGCATTTCGGAAAAGATTGTCTAAGAAAGTTTCGCCAATTACAATAATAAAATGAAGAAGAACCAGAAACAACCAAAAATAAAAAAGATAAATATTTGACATAAATGTATCTATAAACCATCAATGCAATATAGGTACTTACTTTGTCGCCTCGGAATATCTTTCCATATCTGGTTAAGACAATCTTTCCTTTAACTTTAAGGGACAGCTTTTGCTCAAGTGTGGTATAGTCTTCAACCCTTCCATAGTTTACATAAACAAGGTTTCCCTGTAAAATATATTCCTCGTAATACATGTAGTATAAAACCATTTGAAAACCTTATATAGGAAACAAACAATAAACCTTGAAAACCCTTTATAGGAACTTTCTCTAAATACTTACATTAAAAGAGAGAGAAAGAGAGAGAGAGAGAGCGGGATGACACAAATAGCCTCATGGATACATGCATGGCGAATAAAACAAACTGAAGAAAAGGACAAAATACGAACTGCAGTTTATTTTTATGTCGAACTTTCTGATGAAGGAAGCAACAGGGTTTGCCGTTGAAGCAACAGGTTTTGCCGTTATTATATCCATCCAGCCAGCCATCCATCTACAGAACAGGCATGATCATGTTGCAATGGCGTTTACAAATAGTTTGTTGAGGTGAATGGTATGAAAAAAATTCAATAGGGTCGTTATACTATCAAACCATTAGGGCAGGACTGACATCAAAGTTTCGCTGCCCTAATTGGTTTTGACCCCGATAGGTTTTAAAGATCTCTCTCTCTCTCTCACACACACACACGCACACACACACACACACACACACACACACACACAGAGGCTCACATTAGCACATGTACACGTTGCTGAATTAAAACATATTACCCGAAGTCTATTACCCCCTTATTACCTTTAGATCCCCTGGAGCTGAAAAAGCGTTGAAAGGCGGGACAACGCCAGGCTTATCTTCTGCAGGTGTAAGGATTGCCTCCGTCAGATTCGACTTGTAGATTTGTGTGTTGTTTTCGTCAAGTAGCTCTACATAGTTGAGGTCAGACATGTTTGGGTAGGATAGTAGAACTTGATATGGCGCATTGTCACGTGATCAAGACCATGTTCTGTCCAGAACGACGTCAAATATCGAGCAAGATCTAAATTTTGCGAAGTTCCCGCCAAATGAGGCTTTTCGGACAACATTCTACAAAGTGAATCAGTAAGTTTCTGAATCATACAATTTCGAGGCTTTTGACATTTGATAATAAGTGTAATAATTAAAATGAAACAACTTTCAGATATCTACATAGGCCTGCTGGAAAAGAATTTACATTCGTAGCAAGGTTTGTTTTTGTGTGACCTGAACTGTGAGTAAACCAATATCAGTAACGAGCACGACATCGTCGTTATCTCAGTATGAGTAAAATACAATGTTCTTATTATCCTAAAGTGGAAAAGTTTCTAACATACAGCAGAATGCTGGTGTACAATTTATCAGTGATGGAGAAAAGACTCTCAGTAACATTTTACATACAACTTATAAACCATATGACCTGCTTTAACCTGTACCGAGTTAACTTTATTATCCATAAGAATTTCACTTTCATTACAGACCCATTTATTCTATATTGTATTCAATCCATTTTGCATGTCAGCTGAAATTCTGAATAAAACATTAAACCACAACTAAACAGTGATACATGTAACCACCTTCATTTGCTTTACGATAAAAATGTGTCTGCTTTTGTTTTCTTTCTTTGTTTAACTGATCACGATAGATTGTAAAACTCTATCTTTTTTAGTTTTTCTTTCTTTATTGTTTTAATCAGAGGTTAAGGCCAGTAATAACGTAGCATAACTATTTTTGATATATTTTGGGTTATACTTGCTTCAGATAACTCCTTATATTTTTACTCTTCACGCTGTTGATGATAAGACTGCCAATATCCCTGTCACCATCTTTCAGTAAAGAGTTGATAGCATTGACATCAGCTGGCTTTGGATCCGGACATGTTGCAAACCGACCTATTATTATCCCAGCTGCAAATCCTAATACGATGGCACCGAAAAGTCCCACGATAACCCATTTACGACTGATTGATGATCTTCGCTTCCTTAGCATGTCCTCTGTTGAATGATATTCCTCCATGTCTACACTTTATCTCTGTCGTTTACTTGTCAAACAAAGAAATGAGGATAATGATTATTTCAAGATTTGTCACAAATATTTAAATCCTCATAGTCCTCCCTGTTATTTATATTTGGTAGGTTGGTTGTTTTGGGTTTAACGACCCTTTGCGACAGTATTTCAGTCTATACCGGGTCGTCTCTCAAAGAGAGTGACAAAGAATGTCCAGACAACCCCCACCCCACCTACGGCAAGCACAGTAAGCCCTTGCCCTACCACTATTCAAATAAGTAGGACGCCCGGGCACTAGAAGTTACACACAGCACCCCCTATGGTTTATATATAATAAACTACGGTTGTACCTTCAAATTTATTACAATACGACACTCAACTCATTTACAATCAAATTTATCTTCAGGGGGGCACCTGTATTTGACAGCCACATTTTCTAGGACTCCTTCAATCAAATGAAGTGCCACTGAACCTTGTTAGGGGTCACCTGTCTTAAGTACCATTTTGTGTTTGTCTTTTCTCTCGTGTGACCCCTTATGACATATTAGACTGTATATGCGTGAAGGTTTGATTATTAAACTGAAACAGGTAAGCAATGGCTCACTTATGCCCCAGACCAGTGACATCGCCAAATAAAACAACGCTAATATAAATCTTTACAACAAAGTGTGAAAGAAAAATCAAATTTTGAGACACTTGTCTTTAATCAGCATAAGTATAATGTCAACACACACAGAAGAAAGGTAGCCACGTATGTTAGAGTTTCACTCGAGAAATTTGTAAACACATGTAAAAGCTCAGGTAAGAAAATAAAACTTTGAAACATCTGTTGCACAATGTGAGTCAGTAGCCATGACCTAAGGTCAGCTGCAGAGTACAGCTGAGGTCACCTAGAAGTAAACCTAATTATACATCAAAAGGCTTCATTAAGACTACCGTATTTGGTAGAAATGAAAGAATACATGTACAGACTTAACGCAAAACTATATCACAACCCTTATTAAGAGTTCAAGTGTAAGACACTGATCTAAGTCAGCTGCAGATTCCACATTATGTCAACTAACTCCATTAACATAAAAGTAAATGTTATCACACATCAAACGGTTTTATTCAAGCATTTTGAAAATATAAGCAATAAGTGTTACATAATTGTTTAGTCTATCGCCTTGGTCTTAGGTCAGCAACAGCATCCAGATGACGAAGACTAATGCTTTTAACATAAAGATTAGGCCTAGTCTCCTATCTGAAGGTTCAGTCCAGGCTTTTGGAAATATAAGCAAGGATTCATAGCTTTAAGTAAAACTTTAACTCAAAATTTTAACAGGGCGGACGAACTAACGGAGAGATGAAATGACGGAAGAAACAACAATTCACCCCTCTGCATGCTTCTTATGCCGGGGTTTTAACAGAAAAATCATTCTCAGGGTTTTTGTTGAGCAATGATTGTTTGTTTGTTTGTTTGTTGTTGCTTTACGTCAACGGTAAACAGCTATGGTCCTGTTGGGACGGTCAGTTACACTAACTACACTATTCCTGGGCAGGCTTAGACCTCCTAAGCGGTTAACCAGTACTAAGTGCATACACTTCCGCATTCACTCTTGAATCAGCATAAGGAGAAACAAAGTATGTTGCCGGACCGGGTATCGAACACGGGACCTCTGGCTTTTGAGACAGACGCGCTACTGACTGTGCTATGCGATCCGGCGTTGAGCAATGACAAACAGTATATATACGTAGGTAAATCATTGGTCGTATTTATTGTATTTGTACCATATTTCACAGTTAATGACGTCGAAAATAAACCATTTTGTAGACAAAGAAAAAAATGAGTGAGGGGCAAATTCTTCCATTGAAGCTTGACCCTATTTTAGAGGGGTGCGTCCTTCTGGGATGTAGACAGGAAGTCATAAAAATTTAACCCGCTTTGCGAAAATGGTGGCAAAATATGGAGATGTACCTATGAACTTTAAGCCAACTAGATATGGTTCACTTAACTCTGGCTTCAGTTTGTTATTCAGTTCTTATATATACTAGCTTTTACAATTTCTTTTGCGTTTTACTGTGATAGTTCACAGTTAGGTTTTGTTTGTAACTGAATAAGCACGCTGAGTAACACTGATATAAATCTTCAACTTTTGTTTTCTGCGCTATAGATCCCAGCCGCAACTTTGGTTATTTTCTTTTTCTTTTTGCTGAATTCTAGCAATGTGATTATCTTTTGTATAGCTACATTTTTGTCTCTTTTTTTTCATCAGTTAATATCACATTTTGAAAACAGCATAGTACTATTCATTGAGTATTACACAGTTTACTTCCTTCTTCTGTTGTCCTGATTTGGGCTGTGCTCTGCTGTTGCCGAGTTTTCTGGGTAACTTTGAAAAATAGCCACATCATGTGACTTCCAACAATGTGGCAGTTTTGTCATGTAATATTCAGATCATCTTTATCGTTAACACCGGGTCTATAGACACCTCATTGTTGGCTGTATGGTTTGGGTCAATTCCTGAAATGGCTGATTTAATAAGTGACGGCTCTGATCAGACTGCACTGAAGTGCAGTCTGATCAGAGCCAATAATTGTCACCAAAACCACACTGTATGAAATCAAATGATCTGGCTCAAATAATTTTGCTAACATTATGTTACAAACGGTGGCCATCTAGCTTAAACTACCAACATAATATATATTTTTTAAATACTTCGGAAAGTCAACGTTATGGTCATGCTCAACACAAGTCTAAAAACATAAATGCAGATGTTTAGGCGACTTATGGACGGACGAGACAGCGGCAAAAAAAACGTTTGTACAAATAAACCATTGTCATTGAAAGTTTTTAAAGACTGAATTATAAGTATACAGGATTTATTTATTTCCTTATTCATTTGTTTATTTACACATTGCTTTTTCGAAAGAGGCCTTCGTTTTGCAATCTGAAAGGTTATATTATGATGACATATGTTTTTGTTTTCAAGCATTATCTATTTTCATTAAAATGTATTCTGTTGTTTTGAGTAGGTAACCTTAGTCTACTTACCACGCACTGGTTAAAGCAAAAATACTTTTCCTTATTCTGGGAACAATATCAAACATAGACACTCGTATACAATTCTTTAAAATATATTTGCAGCCATATAGATAATGGAGACACTTAACTATTAAACAGACAGCGAGTGCTGATAAATACTTAGTGATTATAAAATGCTATATTAAAGTATGCCACATTTTCATATAACTATTATGGTATGATAAAGTGAATGGATACACTTTCATGAGAAAGAACTCTGCCAGGAGCAAATTCTTTCCCTTATGAGAATTACGCTCTTGGAAGCCTCCGTTATTAAGACGCGCAAACAGGTGTCTCTCTCTGTAAAAATGGTGGTTCAGTTCAGTTCAATTCTCCTAACGACGTTCACCAAGTGGTGGAAAACCCATACACCTTTATGTAAAACAACATGTGTCGTAACTAGAAACAATTTATTTCTTGTGTGTATGTATACTGAAAGGATTTAAAAACTTCCACCCATTAATTTTGAATATCTCAAAAATGAATGCAGCTATGTCCACCGAAATTTTACAACATATATATTCTCATATACCTGATTATATCAATATATCGAATTTGAAATCGTTCAACCGAATCGGTTAGGAATAAGCACGTGTTCCTCGTGTTCTTAGTACCGTTTAAATACGGAGTTAAAGCTTCATGTATACAGTTTTCTGATGAAACATTTCTCTTACAATATCAAATTGAATTTTAAAAGTTTGAACGCGGTATGTAGCTTTGTTTGGCCTACCGCGCCTAAACATTGCAAACAGGTGCAGAGTTTTGGGCCAGATAAATACTGAAATTTCAAAAAGTGACGTCGCGAGACAATTTTATGTGTTAATTACGGCAAGTAAAATCTCAGACGATGTCCACAGAATACAGGAAGCTCAAAAGACCGTCAGAAAAGCACCTAACCGAGATTAAAACCCAGAGATCATGACGTTAACTTACGTCGACGCCGTCTCCGTCATAGGCTTTGCGCGACAGTATCATCCGCAATGATACTTGCAAATCAATGTGGATGGCGTCACAATATTGAGACAGTAGGAAATGGTCAAAAAGAGTGTTGCATAAGATAATGCCGTCATCGCCATTTGCATTCAGTGACGTACTGCTCTATTACTGACGTCATTTAAGTAAATGATACAAATAAACTGCGTCATCATTAAATTTGACAAGTTTTAAGCATTTTGTCGTTAAATATTAAACACTGCCATGAGTGAACAGATCAGCAGCCAGCAATAAAAAGTGGAATTTTTTAAATCCTTTCAGTATATTACAAGTAAATATTTAGATCAGCTTAAATATGCAGTGCAGTCTAAGAACAGTTTGCCCTGATGACATCTACGATTTGTTGATCCAGAGCATCTAAGGGAGAGTCGGGTATCTTCGGACAGGCGGGTAAATTCGGACATACCATTGCAAACAGTGAAAATCCAAATGAGACGGCTCATAATGAGCCGTCTCATCAGGATTTTCACTGTTTGGCCAGTTACTGTTTTATTTTAGTTCCAGACAATTGACATATGAAGGAAAACATGTCACTGTCCGAATTTACCGGGCCGGGTAGCGCAATCGGTAGGGCACCTGACTCGTAAGTCAGAGGTCCTGGGTTCGAATCCCGGTCTGGCCACATACTTTCGTTTCTCCTTCCGCTGATTCAAGAAGGGCAGTTGTCAGTTACTGGCGAAAGTATGTGCAATTAGTACTGGTTAACCGCTTAGGAGGTCTAAGCCTGCCCAGGAATAGTGTGGTTAGGTTAACTGACCGTCCCGACATGACCTTAGTTGTTTACCGTGGACGTTAAGCATCAAATCAACCAACCAACCGAATTTACCTGCTGTCCGAAATTACCCGACTCTCCCCTATTGTAAATAGTTTGAATATTGGGATATCATACTGTCCCAAAACAAGAGGACCATTGGTCCTGTAGCTCACCCGAGTCCATTCAGCCTCAGTACTCTAGAATAAGTTACTCTAAGGCCATCGGTCAGCTGGTTCTGGTGAAAAAGATTTTTAAAGGTTTTAACCATATATGGGCATGGAGGACATGTTGGTCATGTGACCTGGACATTTGAAAAAAAAATTCTTTCCCTCAACCCCAAGGAGGCTCTATATGAAGTTTGGTTTCAAAACTGGCCCAGGGGCTTTTGAGGAGATGGTTTGACATTGTCAAAATGACAGAGTTCTGGGTCAAAAGTCAAAGAATGACCTTGATCTCTTGTACTCATAAATCTTCATGTACTCATTAAGATGACTGTAGATATCAATTTTTAGGCATAAATCTTCAAAACTTTCCATGAAATCTTATGTTCTAGCATTTTCCCACATTTGACCTTGCCATAAAATTGTCAAGGTCAACCCAAGGTCATCATTTTGAACAATCTTGATAGTACTGGAGATCCCAATGCTACATACCAAGCTTCAAAGCCATCGATCAATTGGTTCTGGAGAAGAAGATTTTTAAAGGTTTTTACCATATATGGGCCTGGCGACCATGTTGGTCATGTGACCTGGACCGTTTGAACTAATTTTCATTCCCTCAAACCCCTGGAGGCTCTATATGAAATTTGGTTACAATTGGCCCAGTTGTTTTTGAGGAGATTGTTTGATATTGTCAAAATATGAGAGTTCTGGGTCAAAGGTCAAAGAATGACCTTGACCTCTTGTACTCACAAATCTTCATGTACTTATTAAGATAACTGTATATACCAATTTTTAGGCATAAATCTTCAGAACTTTCAATGAAATCTTATGTTCTAGCATTTTCCCATATTTGACCTTGCCGTAAAAAAGATCAAGGTCAACCAAAGGTCATAATTTGAACAACCTTGATAGTACTCGAGTACCCAAAGCTACATACCGAGTTTCAAGGCCATCATTCAATTGGTTCTGGATAAGAAGATTTTCAAAGGTTTTTACCATATATGGGCGTGGCAGCCATATTGGTCATGTGACCTGGACCGTATGAATAAGTTTTTGTTCCCTCAACTCCTGGAGGCTCTATATGAAATTTGGTTTCAATTGGCCCAGGGGCTTTTGAGGAGATTGTTTGGAATTGTCAAGATATGAGAGTTCTGGGTCAAAGGTCAAAGAATGACCTTGACCTCTTGTACTCATAAATCTTCATGTACTAATTAAGATGACTGTAGATACCAATTTTTAGCCCAAAATTTTCAACAGTTTCCAAGATATCTTATGTTCTAGCATTTTGCCATAGAAAAGCACAAGGAAGAAAATTTGACCTTACCGTAAAAAGGTCAAGGTCAACCCAAGGCCATAATTTGAACAATCTTTGTAGTACTCATGTACTTGATGCTACTTACCAAGTTTCAAGGCCATCGATCTACTGGTTCTGGAGAAGAAGATTTTTTTAGGTTTTTACCATATATGGGCATGGCGGCCATGTTGGTCATGTGACCAGGACCGTTTGAACAACTTTTCGTTCCTAAGGTCCCAGGAGGCTACATATGAAATCTGGTTACAATTGGCCCAGTGGTTTCAGAGGAGAAGTCGTTTGAAAATGTTGACGGACGGACGACGGACGGACGGACGGACGGACGGACGGACGACGGACGACGACGGACGACGGAGCCTGACCATACTATAAGCTCCCCCGGAGCCTCTGGCTCAGGTGAGCTAAAAACTGAACAGCTTTCTTTTTCACCGCAGTAACGAGTCTAAAGGATGCAGCTTGCACAGCAAACAGTCTATGCAGTCTGATCTGGGTCTGCACTGTTTCCTCAGACTTTATTTTTTAGAATGTTATGGTACATTCGAGTGCATGTACTCTAATCAGGTCTACTAAGCGTAGGCGTAGGCTCTTAGTATAATTGCATTTCGTCGACATATGCATTGTTCCGTTTTTTATCTTTTATTATTGTTATTATTTCAAATTAATTTATTGCAGTTTAAACGTCAACAGTTATAGGAAGTTTCCCTCTTCAAATAGATATGGGCATGTATATAGAGATGTCAGAAGATACATATCAGTTACTGTAATGATACATGAAGTCTGATACATCTTTGAGAGATGATGCGGCTGACTGAATAGTAAACAAGATCACAGAAAAATGTTTCATCACAACTTTCCATCTCGACACTTGGTCAGGGGATTTATCAATTTCAAACATAGAATCAACAAGTCCGGGAAAACTGCTTCCAGAGTAAGAGTCTACGCTGCTCTCGGCCAGTAAAATATTCCTGAAAGGACGACAGATTCTGAGTTAGTACGTGTAGCAAACAGACGTAAACAATACACAGCTTCTACTGAAATAGAGGTTATTTCACGAGTGGTAATTTCATATGACATTTATGAAATATGAAATGAGACTTCGGCGAGTTTCATAAAGGGGGGGGGGTATCAATAAGGTGGGGTTTCTGCATCCTACCAAAGTTTTCTTTTTTTAACTGATGGTATATTCCAATGTGTCTAGTTTATCAAACCATATGTGACTTTGGTCGGAAAGCCCTACTTACTGAGCTATGGGTCCACAGAAGCGGGTGGGGTAATCCAAACATGGTTTTAGCCTGTCTTGTAAAAACGTTCTCCTTTGGTAGAAGGGTACAAAAGACAGACAGGATTTAACAAAATGATTAACAGAACATCGAAAATGTATTTTCATATCATTTTATTTGGTTTAATTGAACATATGTTGTCAAAAAAGACTTCCTTTGACATTCGGCATTTTTTTTTATATTTTTGTCCTCAATTTTCAATATTTCTTGGCATTATTGTTAAATAAACAGACCAGTTATCATCAAGCTCATGTCAAGGAAGCACCTTGACCAAGACATTCGAATGATGTAACCAGAATTTCACAATGACCTAGTTTTCATGGTTGACTGAACACATAAACTTGCTTGGAAGATAGTTTTCATTCAAGTTTGACCTAGAATTACGAAACTATTGTCAAATTACTATTTTAACTGCTATATTATGCCCCACGCCCCGCCACTAAAGGGTAGGGAATACATATTGGCCTTTGTGCGGATCTTGTTGGCATCTGCATCTGTGTATGTGTCACATATTAAGTCCTTCTGTGACTTTGGAAACAAGATCAAGGTCATCAAAATCTGACCTTGACCTTGTTTCCAAGGTCAAAGAAGGACTTAATATTTGACACAGACACAGATGCCGATGACAAGGAGATCCGAACTGAAGCCAATATGTATCCTCTAACCTTTATTGGCGGGGTATAGGGCATAATATATACTGAGGAAAATAAATTTAGCAAGTTGTTACAAATCAGCGTATAAATTTAGACTTATTGAGCTTATTCTCTTATTCTCTTATTGACTTATTCTCAACTAGTCCGCTATGCTAGGGCCTGTTTCAAATATCAAGACTTTGTTGAAAGAGGGAAGCTACTCACTCAGAAACTGTTGAAGCAGGGTTATCATAAAGCAAAGCTTGTGTCGACAGTTAAAAAGTTTTATGGGAGACACCATGACCTTGTTGATTCCTACAATATGGCCGTTTCTAAACTAATCTCCGATTTGATGGCCTCAGCCGAAGCTTAGTTAAGCTTTCAAATACCGGACTTTCATTTTCACTGACTTTTTCCACAGATACATAGATATGGCGGGTGTATTATAATAGGCAGGTGATGCTTACTATCCCGCGGGCACCTGATCACACCTCTGTTTTGGGGTCCATGTCTGTGTATCTAAAATATTCCGGAATTGTCTATGTTTAAATGACCTACGAGTTCGGACTTATGATTTGGGTACCTTGACCACTATCATTTAAAGAGTTGGAAATTGTATTGTTTCCGCTGTCTAAGGTATCATTTAAGGTACCAGAGACCTAAAAATTAGAGTCGAAAGTTTATTTATAGAGTAGAATTGAGTCGCATTTGTACCCAAGGGTTAAACCCTAAAAATGTCATAAATCTTTTATTCAACTCATCTTTCTTAGGCGCTGTTTCATGTTTATCTCTTACACCAGAGCCAATTTGCGGCGATGTAGACATTTGTGAAGAAGGACACAGTGTTGTGTGCTAAAAGATTGTGACCTTGACAAACGTAATGTGCTTATGACGCCGTTAAAATTGGCATTCACAAAGCAACTGAGACTGAGCAAAAGTCACCGTTAACGAATTGGCCCAAAATCTTGAGTCAAACTGCAATGGCGTGGCCTTTAAATGACCAGAACTCTTTCAAGCAGTTGTTGCTGTAAATTGGCGCTATTCCCGCAGATTTAACCACACCTGGTTCGACAGTAACGTCATTCTGACGTCAGTTGTTAAAACCATCACATATCCTTTTTTACGCAGCAATATTGAACTTAAAGTTTCTCTTCTCTAAGTGCGCGTAAGGGTCATTGCATATTCACAGATTTTGGCAATTTCCATCATAACGTAAACTTGATGCCTCCATTCAAATCTTGAAAGGTTCTGGTCGTTGCATTAAGGCAAATGGATTATCTGGAGTAATCTTTTTGCATGATGGTGTTCCCGAAGTTGACAGTAATAAAGCGCAAAAAGATTCGGGTCGAAACGTCCATGGACAGTGTTTAAAATGGTGGTTGATTTTTTTGGCAAGTTAACGTCCAACTAACGTGCCCCATTGCCGGCTTCTTATGCGTTTATTTGCGAACTCATTTACGGTTTTCTTGTTTAATGACCGAGGTAAACCCTTTCAAAAGCATTTTGATAATTTTCTTTTTTTGATTGTTTGTCAACCCGCGTAAAGTTTGAATTCATTTAAAGTGACGTCAAACGTGCGTTAAGTCACGTTTTTCGTCCAAGTCTGATGTAATCGCAGTCTCCGAAGTTAAACTAACTAAATGCGATCAACAATCTGGGAATATTAGCCCTAAAGAAAATTTCACATTCCTTTAGGAAACTTGCTAAATTTATTTTTCTCAGTATAGCAGTTAAAATAGTAATTTGACCAAAGTTTCGTTATTCTAGGTCAAAATTGAATGAAAAACCATCTTCCAAGCAAGTTTATGTGTTCAGTCAACCATGAAAACTAGGTCATTGTGAAATTCTGGTCACATCATCCGAATGAACTGGTCAAGGAGCTTCCTTGACATGAGTTTGACGTTAACTGGTCTGTTTATTTAACAATAATGCCAATAAATATTGAAAATTGAGGACAAAAATATAAAAAAGACAAGAATTCTGCGGAAGGCTATGTCGCTCGCACCTGCTGTATGCCTTCACATTAAGAACTCAATGAAAATACCAAGTGGTTCTGGAGGAAAAAGTTGATTTTATTGGTTTTGCTATTTTTAGTAATGGCGACCATCTTGGATTCTCGACCATTCTCAACTTTTACCATTCTGAAGCTCTGCAGTCTGATCATGCTGCATGTGAATTTTGAGAACCATGGATGCAGTGGTTTCAGAGAATAAGTCATTTGAATGGACTTAAATGCTTGGGTCGACGTAAATTATTCTAGGGTCGACGTAAGATCACTGTAACCTAATTCCACTACAGATTTTTTTATTTTGATAATTCTGAAAACCAAGGTCCCACATATGCTTCAGACAAAATTTCAGCCTAATATACAAAGTGGTTCTGGAGAAAAACTTGATTTTATTGGTTTTGCTATTTTTAGTAACGGCGACCATCTTGGATTCTTGACCCACGTAAATTTTATCATTCTGTAGCCCTGCAGTCTGATCATGCTGCATGTGAAATTTGAGAACCATGGATGCAGCGGTTACAGAGAATAAGTCATGTGAATGGACTTAAAAGCTAGGGTCGACGTAAATTATTCTAGGGTCGACGTAAGGTCACTGTGACCAAATTCCGTTACAGATTTTCTTCATTTTGATAATACTGAATACCAAGGTCCCACTCATGCTTCATACAAAATTTCAGCCAAATATACCAAGCGGTTCTGAAGAAAAACTTGATTTTATTGGTTTTGCTATTTTTAGTAACGGCAGCCATCTTGGATTCTCGACCCGCCTGAATTTTATCATTCTGAAGCCCTGCTGTCTGATCATGCTGCATGTGAAAATTGAGAATAATGGGTTCAGTGGCTTTAGAGAATAAGTCTTTTGAATGGACTATAATGCTAGGGTCGACGTAAATTGTGAACGGACGGACGGACTGACAGACGGACGGAAAACCGGACGCCTATATCGCACCTTGCTACAGCAGGTGCGACAAAAATGCCGAATGTCAAAGGAAGTCTTTTTTGACAACATATGTTCAAACTAAACCAAATAAAATGATATGGAAATATATTTCAGATGTTCTGTTAATCATGTTATCAAATCCTGTCTGTCTGTTGTATTCTTCTACCAAAGAGAATGTTTTTACAAGACAGGCTAAAACCATGTTGGATTACCCCACCCACTTCTGTTGACCCATAGCTAAGTAAGTAGGGCTTTCCGACCAAAGTCTCATATGGTTCAATAAACTAGACACATTGGCGTATACCATCAGTTAAAAAAAGAAAACTTTGGTAGGATGCAGAAGTGAGTGAGTGAGTGAACTCGAGTTTAACGTCCCACCAACAACGAGGTCATAGGGAGACGGGACCTCGGTTTAAAGTCTCATCCGAAGGACCGGAGAAGCGGGGGATCGATCTTGCGACCCCTGAATTGGTAGTCTGGAGTGTTATCCACTACACTACAGCCGCTCCTGGTAGGATGCAGAAAACCCACCTTATTGATATACCCCTTTCATATGAAATGACTACGAGAGTAAGATTCTGCTTTTCATACATGTATAACCCTATAACATTGGATTTTCGCTTATAAAATGAACATTATTTGAATAAGAAAATGCATGGTTGACACGTTCGTTGTCAATGACGTTACGTGTACGCGCCAAAGTGTTATTGCACGTTTGGTCATACGATATTTATGACACGACGTTACCTACTGAATAACAGCGAGATCATCTGATAAATATACGATGGTTTCTTCTTTTTGTTTAGGCGAATACTAAATATATTTCTTCGAATGTGTCGAAAATATCAGTCATTTTCACGAGTGCATAGCAGGAACGAAACTGCTAATATTTTCAACACATGAGATGAAATATTTTTGGTATGTACCGAAAAAGTGTTTCTTTTTTATTTTCAAAACAATCCGCTTCACGAATAACTTTTCCTAGTCATTTCTCGTTTATTTTGGTTGTATCAGCGCGTTGAGTGGATATGATATTGGGTGTAAACATAGTTTACAGCTAGAAAACGATTTATAATGTCATTATAATGAATGAACAAAAAGAGATAGGCAATTTAAGAAAGTCGCTTGCAGCTGCCCTCGGATTGACGTCGCATGCAAATCAGCGATACTCCAGCTCAAAATGTGACGTTAAAGTGTGACGTCAATTGCATGATTTGACGTGCTAACGTCCAAGGCATGATGCCACACAAGAATGCTTCATTTCAGACCTTTCTGGAAAGAAATTAAGCCCAAAAATGTAAAACAAACAGCCGCAACTTGCCACAGTGAAAAAATATAAATCGTTTCAGTACTACTCTCTTGTTGACCCACTCCAGCAAGTGTTTTTTCAAAGTCCATGCTTAAATGATATTCAAGTTGCTAATTTGACTTACCTGGTTTAGTTTACTACCATTTTGCCTAGCCAGATTTGTCCATTAGAGTTTTTAGAATTCACTAGCATGCTCTCAACTTTGGAAAGTAATCTTTTGCAGTGTAATTTTTCAGTTTCAAAATGGCCGCCTCAAGATGTTTTCAGAATGCACACAGAACAGACCAGACCAACAACAAATGGCTGTAGTGGTGGCAAGTTTCAAGTCCCCTCTTGAAAAGTTCCATTTAATATAAAATTAATATGAAAACACTTTTCTTGATATTTTATAGAAATCATTTTCATAGGAAATGTCTTGTGGGAAACTTAAAAGTTGTATAAGTGTATTTGACACTGCAAGCAACCCTTTGCTGAAATAATCATATTTCAAAAGAGATCATGTGATTAGTGATGACATCATTTCAGTTGTAATGTCATGACAGATGGTCCCCGGCTTATAAAAAATCAATACGTAACTCCACAAAGGCTGGAACCCAGAAGGAATATTTTTACTATAGGAAAACCCACATCCAAACAAAAAATAATAATGATAACAACTAAAGAAGATGTCTTTGTCAATCTTTCCCTTTGATGTTGGGGATAAGGTCTGGGATCTGATTCAGTCAGTTCCTGAAGTGTAGTTACTCTTAAAATGTAATATGCTGCAAGTCAGGTTTTAGCTGCGAAAAATGGTTTTGGGTATATAAACCTTAAATTTTGACATTTAAGCATCTTTCAAGAAAATAGTTCCACTAAAAACCAATTGCTGGAGTGGGTCAACAAGAGAGTAGTGAATTGATACGATATTTTTTTTTTCACTGTACACAATATCACTTTTATTTGTTCTAGATAAGCAACACTTCACTGAGAAATTGTCCATAAGAAAAGACAAAGTTAAAATATTTTTAATCTTTTATTGACCGACATTAAAAAAAAACACGTTATCAAGCTTTAGGTTTATCAAATTCTTTTTTTTTCAAGAAGTTGAAATTGAGCACAAGGCTTATTTGATTTGTCACTATGGTCCATGATAAGGCTTCGCTCTTAAAGCACGGCTAAAGATAAACAATGAATCTTGACATCATATTTTAAGAATGATTGCCAAACACAATTTGCAACTTCAATAAGAACTAAATTACGACCCGTTACTCAGTTAAAAAGAGAGTCCGCTATTTTCAATTCTTGCTACAATAGGATCAAACGTTTTAGAAATCATTAACGATCTTTATTGCTGAGCATCGAAAAAAAAATGAAATTAAGTTTTTGAACAGTTAACAAATTATAGCGACTCCACTTCGACTTGGAACAGATGGAATGATTTAATCGTTTGGGTCAAGAGTCCTGTTGAAACAATATTTCAGTTTTTATACAGTCAGCTACCAAGAAAGGAGAGATAGGACAGACACGACTGAAAATTAAAAAATGGCTCGTTTCTCGTGTTTTCAATGACAGTTTGAATCCATTCATCCATCCAGTCATCCATCCATCTGTGTAAATACATTTCTTACTTTTTCAAGTTGCGTCCAGGAAGTCCTGCTGGATCAAGAAAAGCGCGATCGAGTTGCATAAGCTGGTCGTTGATAAGTCGGACAGCAAATGGACTGAAAACATAGATTTAAAACAAAATTATTAAAAATTGGGGGGAAAAACCGCCGACCGCGATCGATTTTGTGTCGTTGGTCCAAACAAAAGCGACAGAGTAACAATCACGTTCACGAATGAGAAAATTACCTGCGTATTTTGAGGTGATTGCAAGATCTAATGTTGTCTTTCTTTCTGGCTCGGGATTTTGCTAATATACACATACGTTTTGACCTTATCTTTTGATTTTAAATTGATTTTAATCGGACTTTTATGAACCGTCACTCAGGATTTAGATCTGATAATACAATGTCTAACGAAATTTACCGAACGGTTTGTATTTGAAAATAGGAGTATGTCTTCAAACTGAATAACAGTTTTGGGTGTGTTATTTTTCAAGTACATGTATATAAATGAAAAGTCTTACTTGTTCTTGTCTACACTCTGAATAGCCTTTTCAAATGATTCTACTTCTGCAGTAAAGTTTTCAATAACTTCTGTTAGTTGTCCTGAAAGAAAACGGATTGCTTGTAGGATCAAGTCATGTAGTAATTATCAATGCAAAAACACATCACTTGCAAAACGTTTGAGATATGACCAACAAGAGATATGAACATGATGCTGTCCATCAACATCATGTGCTTTATATGCAACATTGCTCTCTCAGTGATATCTGCGTCTTAAAACAAGTCATCATAACAGCGGTTCTACCTTCAATGTGATAACAAGACAATCGGTGGAACCGATGCCTGCTCCACGAAGGTGTGCAGTAGTGGACTGGTTATCCTGGTGAAGGAGTGACTCTCGGTGTAAACGTAATGCAATTAAAAAGAGATACAGTGTGAATGGGAAGTTTATGGGAGGGCAGATACTAGAAAAATAGGTTATTAAGAATTGTTGTACTCGTTCGCGACACATTTTCAAAATGAAATTAAAATTACTAATACGTTTTCATTTAAACATTCCCGATGGCTACAGAGTTATGGAGTAAACACAGAATGTTAAACAATAGGTACATATAACAGGGGGGGGGGTGTAACTGTGTATTTGAGGAATGCTAAACTACCTCACCTTTACCAAAATATATTACACATCAAATTCTATCAGTATATCATAAATGAGCTTCGTAAGGGAAGCGGTTTAGATGTTGGAAAAATGCCAATGAATTCTCTCCTAAATGTTTCTTTAAGAGTTGACCTCTCTTCAGAAGGGGAACGGAACTAAATAGTAAAATGGCAGAGTTTCTTCCTATGAAAGTGTACCAATTTCACCTGAAGGTATTAAAGTAAGCAAATATTTACCCGTAGCTATTCCGTTCTGGTCCATTTTTGTCCCATAACCTTTTAGCAGACTCTTAGCCATACTGCGCAGTAAAGCAACATAGTCGGACACATTAAATGGTAAAATTAGACTGTCTGCAAGATGGCGGGCCATTTCACCCCAAACACGGCCAACGGCTTGGTGACACTAAAAATGGAAGTAATTCCAGCTTGTTTTGGTATTACGTAGATCTTTGAATAAATGTTAGTTTAAAGGATTTATTATGCATATTTCAAAGCTTTTATTGTATGTTTATAGTATGTAAATTTGAGTAACAGGTTGTCAATGATTGCAAAGGTTGTCAAAGGGTCCGCCCCAGAAAAGGTCGCTCCATTAATTATGTCGTTAGAACTTGTGGTCCAACCATTTGTATGTTTATATGACAATAAAATACGTTTAGACTAAAGGCTGTAATTCAGAAATGGCTCTTTTCTTCGAATTGGAGAGGAGAAATTATGAATTCAACACCGTTGTATGAGCCAAACAATTGGCATTGGAACCTTCCTGGCGTGGCGGAATTGCTGAATTGTGTCAAGTAAGTTATGGCAGTATTCCTTTGTCAAAACTAAAAGAAAATACAGTAGTTATTACTGACCGTCCCAAGGCGGTACTTTCGTTGCGGTTGCATTAGTTTTATGTTTGGTGCTGTTTAATTTATTGTGTTCTTATTTTAGCCCTTCTATAATAAAAATAGAAAATAGGTAAAAATAATTGTTAACTGTTTTTCGTATAATTTGCTTAGTCTGTTGTAACCCATCTGTTGGTCTAAATTATTTAGTTGAATAAAGATAGCTGAGTTGCCACCTATTTGGGAAAGAACTGCTGACTCGGCTTATCACTTGTAATTTATTGTTTGTTGGGATGTCTTTGTCAATCTTTCCCTTTGATGTTAGGGATAGGGTTTGGGATCTGATTCAGTCAGTTCCTGAAGTGTAGTTACTCTTAAAATATGCATTTGAGACAAAACATTATGCAATTTCAGTTTTAGCGATAGAGGATTCGTTTTAAATCCGCTGAACTGACGGTAAAATGGTAATACCATGTCCAACATAACATCATCTAGATATTTGTTACCCCCTGCAAAGTGAATGAACAAGAACAGAGCTTGAACCGCACGATTGCTTTCAAATTGGAAATAGAGCTTTTTCTTTAGCCATTTCTGCAAGGATATACAACATTTGCTCTTACAGCCCAGCAGTTATAATACGAGTACAATGGTGTCCTGAAAGTTAAATTAAAAAAAAAAATAAAAAAATTTCAAAATATTGCATCCAATGGCCCAGATTATTATGTTAAAGAAAATTGAACAGACAACAAATGAATAAACTGAACTGTATTCGCAATGCTAGCATACCCGAGCCAAAGCCTCGTAAGTAAGCTAATAGTATATGCAATATTCCGTCAAACATCTCTTCACAAGTATTTTTTTTAATACCAGCTAAATGTCATATGCAGCCTCCATGGATTAATTCCTCCCGGGCCATACTTTAGAAGACAGCCATGCCCATATATCGTGAAGACCTTTAAACCACTTCTTCGGAACAGAACAGCTAATGACATTAGGTACCAGAGGGCATCGTCAATCTTTGACTTTTTTCCGAAATAACCCTTTGACCTATGTATAAGCTAAAGGTCATACTGCACAGCCATGGGTCGAGGAAATGAAGTCAAATATGGGTCGAGGAAATGAAGTCAAAAGTTTCGTAAAAGGTTTGTAATGCTCTATTATGGAACTAGAAATTTTCGACGCAATTTCCTTACCTTAAAACCTTTGTCCATGATTTGGTCCACAGCTAAAAATGTCTCGTACATCGAGTGATATAGAGGATAGTCAAGAAGATCCTGCAATGATATAATTTTGAAAAAAAAGACCTAAAGTTATGAGACTGCTTTTGTGCACGCGTATTATGAAAGCACCATATGCCAAACTTAGCTAGTGTGCATGCACAATGCATTTAGAACATAGGCGATTCATTGTCGAAACTTAGTCTCTAGATATTGCATGCGCTCAATCCCTTCTCCAATGCTTTATTAAGAACTAGTATTTTGAACTCCAATAGAAAGTTAGCTGCAGTTGAAAATTTGAGAATCTGAAAAAGCAGATTTGCAAGCCTGGCCGACAGACGTATCTCGAAACTGTTTCAATGATCCAAAGCACGATATCAATCTAAATGTAGTATTGACAGCAAAAATACACGATATTTTGCCATCAGCTTTATAGTATCTCTTCTTTCATGTGATTAAAATCATATTTTTACTTTAACTACATATTTTGTCATAAAACAATTGAACTGTGGATTGTAGCATGGCAGCATGCCGATAATTTCCTACAATTTTACGCTACATGTGTATATAAGGGTCGAGTCGGGTAACTTCGGACAGCGGATAAATTCGATTATACCATTGCAAACAGTGAAATTCCAGAAGAGACGGCTTTTAATGAGCCGTAGCATCAGGGTTTTCACTGTTTGCCCACGTCATTTTGTTTTAATTCCTTCTAAACAGCTGACATATAAGGAAACAATGTCACTGCCCGAATTTACCCGCTGTCCGAATTTACCCGACTTGACCTTATATCGAATAATCAATTCTATGTTTTGCCAGTGCATATCTATGAGAGATGGTCGGAAAATTGCGAATTCTCTGAAACCGCTCAATATTTTTCAAAAATTCATTTTTATTCTTTTTCAAAGTACTCCCCACCTACGTTTATGCACTTTTGCCGTCTTCCTGGGAGCTTTGTTTTCCCTCTGCAAAGCATAGACTAGACCTACTGCTAGGGTACCGATATTCAGCTAAAATCAATTTTTTTCATATTTCTTATATGGTCTTATATTTGTTTCCAGCGAGCCTTTGCAGTTCTGGAAGGACAGGAGGATGAAAAGTTGGTGTTTTTTCCGACCATCCCCCGTATTGGAATAGCATTCAATTTTTTGTTGTAGCAATCGGAGTATTTCTACGTTTTAAAGTTTTCCTGTGTATATATGTAGGTGTGTCTGTTTTAAGCCAAATATATGTTTTTCTTACCTGGCTAAAGGTATAGAAAATATCAGATATTGGTACACCCATTCTGTCCCGGAATGGGGCGTGATCAGTGCCTGAACCCGGTAGCTCCACTCTGCAAAAATATTGTAGAGCTCATTTTTTATTTCTCCAAAATAAACACCAATAAAACTCAACATTATTCAATCTTCTCTACTTATCTACATAATGCCTTCTTCCCTATAAAGACAGAATACAATGTCTATAAAAGAAACGGTCAAAGAAAACACATTTAAAGATATTCCAGTAAGTTCATAATGCTGTAAAAATGAATCAATGTATCAATAGCAACGCAAAATTATGGCGATGAATAGATGTTGAGTCATCTTACTTCAGTGCTGTGTGCCAGCTGAGGTCGTGTATTGGACACAGCCACGCTTCCGCTACTGTACCGTAGGACAGTTTTTTTCAAAAGCCCTTAGATCTTTTGTTTTTTACTTTACACAAACTGGATGTTTATCAATCCGTTAACTAAATGCTGAAAACATTTAAACAAGTTCTTTATATTTCAAGGTGGGTATTTTTCAAATATTCTACTTTGGCGAATCCCTTATGCATTTAGATCTTTTATTTTCGTTTTTACATGTAGCGTTTGATTTTAATATTCATTTAATAAAGCCAAACATTGCGGGAGCATTAACATTCAGGGGATAAGTGTACTCAAAATTTTCATTTGCGGAGGTAAATTGTCGGTTTTATGGTCGGAAATTTCGCTTTACGGCGACGCGTCGGTGGAACCGTAAAACGCAATTTGCGACCATAAAACCGACAATTTACCTGCCCAAATGACAATTTTTAATACAGTTATCCCAATTCTAATGCACTTGCCACATTTTCACCTTTAACAGTGTGTTACTTTGCACCCATAGCCAACGCTTTCAGCGACGTAAAACCAGACGTCAGCCAATGAGAAGTGACGTTACGTTATGGCGTATATCGACAGTATATCGCAGGATTTACTGTCGCAAATTTTTGACGTTATCCAATCATACGTCGCGTAACATACGTAAGTGCATTAGAATACTGCTTTAAACAACATCACTCCTTAATTTCGATACAAAATTATTAACGTTTGACAATAATGGTACATGTAAATCGATTTATATCGACAAATACCATATTCTGTCGTAGCCACGGCTCGAAGCTTGCTACGGTTACTACAGAATCGATGGCAGCGGCAGAATGTAATGTTATTCGATGATTGGCACTTATCGACTGCCCTCTTTCTTTTGAAAATAGGGGTCAAAAACTTAAAAAACACATTTTGATTACATAAGACCAAATAACCGATTACTGGAATGTTGCGATAGAAGATAAGACATCAGCAAGGTTTCCTACAGAGACCATATTATTTTATGCGAGCGTACAAGAAGAGGCTACATTGACGGGATTTTATAACACTTATAATCGCTTAGATAAGGGAATCCTTTTATTTAACGAATTGAAATACCGTATATTAACTTGAAGTGAAAATTAGTGATCACCCTCCGTATATGGGCTAAAATAGTCTTTGAGATGTAGGAGTATACCTTTATGCTTTTCGCCATTTCTTCCAAAGTAAGAAAACTTTTATTACTTCCTGTTTCCTCTCATGGGCATCGAAACCCTTCCACAGTGGGTCTACTCTTAAAGAAAAGAATTTGCTCCTAGAGGAGCAAATTCTTTTCTTTAATACTAGATTCCCATTGAAAAGGGAAGAAAAATGAAACGGCCGATTTGCTTATCCTGAAAGTGTACTAATAAAACATAAGACAAAGAAATTCTCACTCTGGTCTATCCCCACTGTCAGAGGGAAAGTAGTTCAGCCACGTGTCATAAACAGTAGTTCTACCAGCATGTGTTTCGTTGTCATTTGGATTTGGCACTTTCTGAGTAGCAGAAAATAGGGATTCGTACATCATTGGCGTACCACTGGCATGGAACGAAAAATTGCCTGTGTTAAAAAGAAAAGTTCAAAGAAAACGTAGGTGTTGTTGTGCATACTTCTCAGTCTTTTTCACATACAAACTATATTTCGTATGATATAATTCGTTAACAAATCATGTTTGTTAGATAAAATACGCCCTTGTGAATTAAAACATATGGTTTAAGTTATATGATGGAGTTTATTTGTTAAACAAAATTTGTCCGTCAGAACAGAAAGTTTGACACATTATTTATAAGGAAGACAGTAGTTGTAAACGGAAGAAACAAAACTACACTAAAATCAAATTAATTTGTGAAGCATATACTTTATCTCATTGCTATTGTAAAGGTAAGGAAGAAATTTCTCAGTAACTGACACGATTCCAGATCCCACCCAAGACACCATATGGGAAAGAGACATCACAGAATTAGTCACCACCAAAGACAACACCAGCGGCAGCAATGTGAACAGCCATTTCCCATGTAGGTGGTCAACGGTCTAGCCTGAACACCACAAACAAGATATCAGATTTAGACATAGCAAATAACAACACATAAAACAAGTAAGAAGAACCAAAACAGAACTGCTGCCTTGGGACGACCAGTAATGGAATGTTGAAGGAATGTGTTGATGGTGAATGTCTATCCCTTAACTGTAAAAAATACCTACTAACCTATTACAGCACAGTCAACATTCAAATAAGCCACGGTCCGTGAGCCCAGTGGTTTGATATATTGCTGAAAAAGAAAAATTTAGTACAACATTCTTAAATTTAAATACTCGGATTAGCATAAAAATGGAACAGTTTGGATCTTACGATGCAGTAATCCAAGAGCAGTCATATCTCTTCTAGGAGCGCTATGATCTGTTCTAGATAGTTTGCTCAGCCCAATCTATCCCAAGAATTTCAACTAAAATGGAAATGCCAAGGTTTCATTTTTGTTCTTGGTAGGTTCTTATGCTAGATCATCGTCTTTTATATTATTTGAAGCCTGTTTGATACTTATCAGTTTTGGAATCGACTGCCAAACTAAAATGGAGAAATGACAGTATGTTTCTCTCTGGTTTCCTCATCAGATATCGTCAGGGTCACTGATGAGGCTTTATTAGCCGAAACTACGTAGTCTTGCCCATGTTCCTTCCTCTAAATGTGTTCCTTTTTCTTGAAGGAACACTTTAAGATTTTAATTTTTCTTCACTGCAGCTGATGTTGTGCCGTGTGGCGGCCGCAATACGTCTCCCCGTACATCATCCATAGCACCCTTAGGAAACGGTGACAGTGGTACCGTGTGAAAGTTCGAGAGTGAACTGGTGTAATGTGTAAATTCGGGTCAAGAGGTCGTGTAACTTCGGGATTTATGCTGTGTAAAAGTTGTGTAGTATTTTTTTTTTTTTTTTTTTTTCATTTTCAAGCAAAAGGATAACTACGTATTGCGGAATATTAAAAAAAACAGACACTTACATGAGCTGTAAAAGTGTTTAAGTTCTTTGTTGATAGCAAAAGTTTGATCAAAGTATAATCGGTATACTCACTACAGTGCGCCCCATTTTACCAGTCAACATTTTCAAGAATCCTGCTGAAGAATTTTGTTTGTTACTCAACGTATACTTTGAGACAGAATCAGATATTATTATAGCTCGGCTTGTTTATACAGATAGATACGCAATGTAATCCACTTATCATCGACATTGAGCAGTTTGTTGAAAACACGAAGATAACCGAGATTCACGCTCGTGCATGGTGATTGGTGAATGAACGGGACAAGTGTTGTGGATCATCGGACAGCAAACAAATTTCTGCCAATATGCTAAAATAGTTATATCCCTTCTTTTTAGTTTTTTCCATTTTGCAATGACTTACTGTCAGTAAACTATTAATAATCGCTACTTTTATATTGGCCTGCAGCTTTCTCCATCGCTTTATATATATATAAACTACACTGGTTGACATTACGGTACTACTTGTTGCGTGTGGATATATGGGACTCATCAACGTGGGAAGGTGAACCATATCAGAGTAACTGGGCTCTAACTAAACATAGAGAGGGCAGGCGGAGCCTTAGCATGGCGGGCAGTCCACCTACGTGTTCACTGCTAGGTCTCCAAACAAAGCCTATTTAACAGAAGTTGTGAGCAGAGTGTCATTGGGCAGAAAGCTTCCTACAGTAATTCAACGGCCAGGATAGAACTCTAAGCCGAGTCAAGTTTTGTCTGTAAAACCCGAGCAAGCCCTTTTCAGCCGTGCAAAACAGCTAGACTAAGAGAGTCATAGTATGTAAGGGATAGGCCCTATCACTTTGGCTCTTTGAGTCTGGCTGTTAATAGAATAGGCAGTGGGCTAGTCACTGACTTGCTGAGAGGAATTAAGACGCTCCCACCTCTGTGATCCTTCTAACCCAAAAGGTCAGTAAGGGGTGGTGTTAACACATCACAGGGCGGAACTCTCCCAGAGGGAACCAATTTTAAGTAATGAAGAAGAACTGGAGAGAGAATAAAAAAACTCACGAATCTCGCACCTGCTGCAGAGCAGGCCAACCAAAACTGATTATAGGTTTTGTAGTACTCGCCCGCACCTCTGTATCTATGCTACCGTCCGGACTAAAACAATACATATTCCTACATTTACATGTAGGTACACTAGATGTCGGTGGTATCAGTCACTTGTATATGAGTTACATTGGTTTAGGACTATCTCAGCAGGTAAAACGAGATATAAAAATTCCCATGGGAACTGAGGAGTCTTTCGTTTTATTATCGAGATTTGGTCTTAAAACTAATATATGTCCCATGATTTACAAATTCGATCGGATTTTTCACTTCACATGCCCGTCGTCTCGCATTAACTACCGTCACATGGCATTATATCCTTTATCCATGCACAATGAACTTTGATTTTTGCAGGAATTATAAGTGTATAAGGCTTCAGTTATAAATAGAAAACTTCTCTATCTGACCATTCTCTTTTGTTAGAAAATTAGATTTAAAAGATTCAAAGTGAGATTTTTCTACCTTTTCACACACAGCTTGAGAAATGGGGCGCTAAACTGGGGCTATCATACGAGGGTTGTTCAGAAATTTCTGATTCTAGCCGCACAACTTTGTTTAGCGGCATGCTGGGGACAAATATTATGCATGTATTGAAAGCACTACATTTCGTCTTTAGAATGATACCTAAAACTATACAAAGATATATTTTTTTATTGAGTTACAATGCATGTTGTTAGGCCCCAGTCATACCACTGGGCTAATTTTATATGAGAATTTATTTTCAGTGTGTCATTCAAGTGAAAAATCATTGTAAATACAAAATATATTTTTGTCTGCTCCTTGTCATTCGTTGCTTTCAATATCGATTCAAAAGTTAGAAGGGCAGCAAACGTTATCGATTTAGTCCTTGCAAAGCAATGCGCTGTTTTATGACGTTATTGGAAACGACGTCAACGTCATTTTAAAGCTCGCAGCGGCTTCGTTGTTTATATCAACTTTAATTTTTCGACAGTTACGAATTGGCCCATGCAAAGGCTCTTCCTAACAAGATTTTGAATTTTGAGACCCTTGTTTTCGTTAGAAATTCATTATGACTTTAGTAGAAAGGGAGAAGCTGCTACTACATAAAATGCTTATAATCTAAATTAAAGAGACAGTATGGAACCTAGATTAAATGTATTTTCCGCGATATTTACGGAACACAGTTGCCTGGGGACTAAGTTTAAGTAGCAATAATGAAACAAATTCAAAGACTGCTTATATATGAACTATGACCTTCTTAAGTGAAAATCAGCAGTAGCTGTAGGGTATACCTCTTTCAAAAACGTTCAAAAATATGTCCTTAAGAAAATATACACCACGTTTGCAGGGTAGTCCGGACATATCATACCTTTATATATTTTCGCTATCAGAAGTTCTGCATTTATGATGGTTACCAAAATAAGACGTCAGGATCAGAACTTCTGAACAACCCTCGTAAAACTGTTTATATCAAATGTTGTCATCTCTTATGACAAAGAATGTTTCCATAGCTCCTGCAATAAGTAGATTTTTAATTCGCAACATTGCTTGGCTACGCCTGGGACATCATTAAAGTGAGAAAATCAAAAGTACATACCGTGAAAACAAAGAAAATACCGATTTTACACTTACACATCGTTCGAATTTACACATTATACTGGTTCATCTCGAACTTTCACCAGGTACAATTGTCACCGTTTGTATAGGGTGCATAGTGCAGGTTATGTTTTATTTTCGATCTTTGAGATCAGAGAATATATTCTGAGAAATATGAAATTTTAGAATTGGTTATGACTCTTATGCTAGATCATTGTCTTTTATATTATTTGGACCCTTTTTGATACTTATCAGTCTTTGAATCGACTGCCAAATTAAAATTAAGAACTTTGAGTATGTTTTTCTCTGGTTTCGTCACCAGCTATTATCAGGGTGACTTATGAGGCTTTATTAGTCGGAACTACGTAGTCTGGCCCATGTTCCTTCTACTGAATGTGTTCTCTGCTCTTGGAGAAACTCTTTAAGATTTTAATTATATATATATTAGTGTTGGTCAACAATTCAAGAGAATAAACCTGCTGGTGAGAATTGAACTCTGACAATCGGGATAGATTCACGACTATCTACTATATTATATAACAATACTTTTATTTTTGACATCAAAGTTTTAAATTCGAGTGATAAGAGCAGCACTGGCAACTTAATATGTGACACTGTATTCACCTGTAGTTCGAGGATATATTGAAGGAAAGGATACTTTAAGTTGGAGGGAAAGACATAGCTACTGTTTTGCTTAGTGTCTTTTCAAAACATAATATAACATAAGAGTCGAATTCAGAAAATTTTGGTAGTCACGAAACTTCCTTTCTACGTTCAAAAGTATGTACAGAACCTGGAATGATGAGGACTTTTTCCGACCCCACTCAAATTCACTTTTATTGCATAGTTTCTGAAGCTTTTTATCTGGTTAAATGGGTACAGACAGAAATAGCATGTGTCTTCTTTGTGACATAATTACTGAAATGCCATATACATGGTTAAGAGGTTTTGATATTGACTTTGAAAATTATCACTGGCTTTCTCAAGACGTTTAAGTGAAATTTTAGTTATCAAGCACTCCAACTCTATTGTAAGGCATAAAGGATTTAATTAACCCACCCACTTTTAAGTTTTTCAGCTGCGGACTATCTTTCAATAACTCCCTTGCCTCAGCATGCCACCCATATATATTGTGTATAAGTATATGTGAATGTTGACAGTACAGATAGACATGCAAACTGGCTTGATGAGGTACGAAGCTAAAGCGATCCCTACAATTATAAACAAAATACTTTTTATAAAAAAATCATTTCGCCTGTATGTTAAATGATCGAAAGATTAATTTCATGCCAAAAAGAGGATGCTCGGAGCTGTGCATTTCAACATACAGATTGAAGTTTACCGAAAGTAAGGAGGAAACTTCTCAGGATCTGACACATTTAAATTCCAGATCCAACCAAGACACTATATGGGATAGAGACAACACAAAACTAGTCATCACCCAAGACAACACCAGCGGCATCATTTCTGAACACTTGTATGCCAATTTAATTTACAATTGTCAGACGTCCTTTGTAATTTTTGTCAAAATCAACTGAGGTAATTCAAGATTTTAATTTTCTTCCGTAATCCGTATACACCTTTATTATCAACGTAGAACTTTAGCAAAACGAATTTTCTGGAGGCCAAACAAATCAGGTACTTCATGGTACAGTTCTCAGTTGACCTTACACGCAGTTATGATCAGATTAACTTTACCTCAACCCACTCTGTTGAGCCAACAAGTCCGTATTCTTCCGCACCCCAGCTACAGAATATAATGGTTCGTCTTGGTCTCCAGGTTCCTGATTCAAATTAAATGACATTTAAGTTATAAAACTGGCATACTAGACGTCTCAAATTATACTCGTTTTGTTCCTCTTTTATGCTGACACTATTAACCTAAGACGTCTTCGAGTTTTCACTGTTTCCTGAACCTATTTACTTCATTTTTCTTTTGTTTATTATCTATTATGGCAGCTGGCCCCATTTGCAGAAAGTAACTTTAGAGTGTCGTTTTCTTTCACACAGTGACTTACAGCTACCGGAACTATAAAAGGACACGGAAAGCTGGAGCATTTTACCTAAGTAACTTGTGCAAGGAGCATTTCTACAGCACTTTGATATGACTATTTCTCGGTGACAACGCTAATAACATGATTCATTCAAGTAACCGTATACATGATGTTCTTTATATGTTACAGACTGCTTTGAATGATATTTCCGTTAAGGGAACAAGCTTCTATTCTATTCAGAAATTGAATTCAATGCTTGTTTTGCTTGTAATTAAACCCGTTTAAAAATCTGTGTTTTACACTTGTGTTTTACTCCTAGCAAGATGAATTTGGGAGTGGGGCATATTCTGCTTTCAGTGGGTACGATTCTACCAACACTTAAAACGTGTGTGCCTAATCACACCTGAAAATCAGTGGTCTGTCCCTCGAAAGCTAGAAAACACCCACGTCCACACACACACACACACACATTTCTTATGTCTGATTCAGCTGTAATGTGATGTGCAATGGTACTCATACCATCTATTCCGTGCTTTGAATACGAGGTCCACATCATAATATCAAATATATTAATACTTTACTGAACTCTTATAAAACATGTTATTTTTAATACCTACCAGATTTCACTAGCGCTCCCATGACTCGAGATATTTCCATCATGACTGCCGTTCCACTGGATGGATCAATCGCCCCGAAAACCCAGGCGTCTCTATGGTTCCCAATAAGGACGTAGCGATCTGAAAAATAGGCTATTAATGTTGGGGTTTTTTTTCAGAAATTCCAGGATAATTGGTCTTGCTGTGCTACTAGCTGCCTGAAGATATATGCAAATCCCGCATGCCCATCTTCAGCGGTTGCATTTATTTATGTATTTATCTCTGTTATTTGTTAAGCTTGTGTGTGTGGGGAGGGGGGGGGGTCTTTTTAATTATTGACTTCGATTGGTGGTTTTGGTCTGACCAGACTCCATTATGCAAAAAGACTGATACCATCGTGCGCAGTTAGTATATGACATAATTCAACTTTTTGCATCATGTAGCTTATAAGATAATACAAACGAAATGACCTCTTGGCTTTTTGCTTGTCTTGTTTTGCTTTGAGTGCCGTCCTTATTGTTTTCCTTTCCCATTTGGTTGTTAGGTAGGATAGGAACGTCGACTTTGTAGGGTCCTGATCATTGCCCCAGAGCCCTAGATAAGAGGGAGTATTTGGTGATAATTAGGGATAATTTTTGTTGAGTCTGGATAAAAACCTATGTTGTGACCCCTCAACTGAACCGTCTCAACGAGACGGTTCAGATGAGGGGTCACAACATATGGTTTCAATAAGAAATAAAGAAAATTATCCCTAAACTATCATCAAATACCCCCTTATCTATAGCTCTGTTGCCCTATCAGCCACATTACCCAGTAATGCCGCAATGCACTACTGATTACAATGGGTTCTCGTAGTCTTCCTTCAATCAAATATGAGATTCATTCAAAGAACACTAAACTGTTTTTAAAATAAAACGCTCGGCCTGGGTTTAGCTGAGTCAATGTTTAAGAACAAGGTCTGTCTACGGACAGGACAGCTCGCCAGATTTCGGGTCTTGGTTCTCATGGATAAACATTTTAAAGTTTGTCATCGTAAGGGAATTTGGTAGTAAAATTTAAGGGCAGCAGTATCTATAATGAACTGACATACAAAGTTCATGATATATTTTTAGAGACAGACATCTTACATTAAAGGCCCCATAGCTCTATCAGCATGAAACATTTTATCGTGAGATATCGTTGCAAACTTCTCACTACAGCTTCGCCACTGATTATTATCGTGATTGGCCGACTGTGAAAAATCAAAACGTCATTGAGTTTACCATAAAATAGATTTAAACAAATAACTGGGTCATTTTAGTTGCCAACTAAAATGACCTACTTTTGATTTCACAAGCTGGTAAAAACACAAGGTACAGGAGATAAAAATACAAGGTACAGGCGTTTAACAGTTGATAAAAATACAATGTGCAAAAATGTTAAGAAAGGATCCCATCGATTGTGCCGCGGTTGCATTATTTCATTGCTTAACGGGGAACCAGAGACAAAAACCGTATTTTTATGGAGGGACTTATCATTTTTCCAAAATACCTTGTTCCTTCTTTTTTGCCATTATATGATACAAAAAAGCACATCAATCGAAATATTTTCATTTATTCTGAAGGCTGTAAAGGTTTCATAATGACTTGTATTTTGACGAGTTTTACCATTTGTAGGACTATGGAGAATTTAATTAAACCTAATAGCTTAGCGTAACGTTTTGCATCCCTGTGGGATAAGATGCTAAGTGAACAACAAGAGACATCATAGGATTTGTAAAATAGAAACACTATTAAAATAACACATAAAATTCCAAAATCCTTGACCTCGACTTCTGGGCCATCTGTTAGCATGCAAACTATAAACAAAACCCATCACAGAGACGGGAAAATATTTGCTCTCAAAAACGTAAGCATAAAATTTCTGAGCCTTGTGAAACTGGCCTCTAGGTCAACTTCAGGGTGGATGTACTCAATAACTTTCTTACATCAATACTGACGCTAAATATTGACCCAAATCTATCATTAACATGGCAATACCAAACTTCGTCACCGGGTTTGTCAAACATGAAACTATCAAAAACTTAGCATAAGTGCTGACACCGATGTTGGGGTTTTCCAAACTTTCGTTCAAACGAGCTATAAAGGATTACCTGGTTCAACGCTCCCTTTTATGATACCAAATGCATTATAAATTGTAGCCTGATGGTTTTGGGTTGACACCATGATATGCGCCTTCCTGAAAAGAAGTTGTTACTGACTGATTCAATTGTGTTTCTAGAGATACTAGAGCAAGATTAAAGGATCGATTGCATGTGATCAGAAATAAAGATCAGTGCAGTCTGGAAGCAGATTCGCCTGTGTCCAGAAAGTAAAAGATATCAAATAAATATGTAGGTTAGTCTATTAGCGCTTCTGTTGATCTACGAATTTCTTTTACCTGAGCGTTGGCCTTGTGTTACCATTATCTAAATATCTACTAGTCTTTTGAGCTGTATGTAAGAACTATATTGCAAGCTCTGTTAGTATGCGCGACTTTATATTTTGAAACTGTTACTGCTTCGTCGAATGCATGTATCGTTCAGTATGCTAAAAAGAAAACAAAAGGGTTACAAGAACAGAAGAATTTCATTATTCTAGGCCTATCGTATGCACTCACTGTTTTGCTCACAGAATATTTGTACGAAAAACAAATTTCAAAGCCGTGATCAGTTTGGGGAAGTACCATCTGATCGACGTTAACAACAATGACAACCATAACAAGTCTGTAATCAATGGGTATGTCCTATGAGCAGGTAAGCTAGGTCTTATGTAAGTTAACAGAAACAACACCATTTCCACTGCAGCTGTCATACATGTATAAAAAGCCGTTAAGTGGGCTCAGTGGAAAAGGCAAAGACCTCGAGGTAATCAGTAGCAGAATAATGAAACCGTACAGTAATAGTACAATATTTGTTGATTGAGTCACGATACGACAAAACCAACAAAGAGGCATGTGCATGGGCATCCGCCGAGTCTGATCAGAGTCTTTGCTGTCCGCATGGAGCTAGCTCAGACAATCAGCTAGCCATTCAGCGCAAACGAAGAATCTGATCAGACTGGATGGATACTCAGCTTGATCTGTTGGTTTTGTCGTGTCAAAGCTCAATTTTATTATAATATTTTCAATGAAACAACCATTGTGCTGTCTACTTTCTGGCCATATGATACAGAAAGCCGAATTAATGTGCTGGTGTTTTCTCAATCCGTGACAGTGATGCGCAACGTCTGATTTCGAGCTTCAGATGCGTCAGTTTTCAACAGTCATAAAAAGAAAAGAAACCAGTGAAACGGGACTTGTGAAGCAACGTCAACAAACAAGATTTTAGGCGTAACGTCTCCACTTTTTGTGTTTGTGTTTGAAACGCCTGAAAAGTTCCTTCAAGATCAGAGAATACATTCTAAAGAAAAAAATGGGCCATACTTCGAAGTTTCGGCTATTCAAACCTCATAAGTGACAATAACTTGTGACGAAAGCCAGAGAAAAGCAAACTGAATCTCTTAATTTTATCAAGACAGTCGATTCAAAAACTGATTAGTATAAAAAATGGTCTGTTACGAAATGCATCGGATCGTCGAATATGCCAAGTTGTAATTCTTTTTAATCCTTTCAATCAGTAGGGCTACAGTTTTTAGGGTAACTGTGCAAATAAAACATTTACGGAAATTGTGGCTATGTCATGCATGGATTATTGGTGACTATCACACGTGGTCTGTTCACATTAAAAGCTTGATTCTTAAGTCGCATGATTTTATGGTGAGTGCATACTATTTATAATCGAAAATTACTATTGAAATTTTAGACGTGGCTTGAAATTCAAAAGTGGAATGTTATGATATTATTTGTGTCTGGATTCGGTGTTAAGACCTGAGGGGTAAGATTTTATTATATTTATTCAGAATAGTTTTGGCTAAGAATGAAATCTAACTTCTGATTGATATGGTATGATTAAATGTATCGACTGATTTTGTTGATAATGATCATGCTGCGCAGGTAATTGTATTTTAGGAAGTTTTGTAAATTACGGAAATAGTTTATAACACAGTGACTGATATTGGTTGCTATGATGTGCGGCTATTTGACGTCGAGAGACGTCAGTTGCATTCATGTTATTCATGGCCTATAGAAGTAGATTGATTGTAATGGAATAATTTACATACTCGTGACGTCAATTGACGTCATAGCATGCACTGCGTTAAGTTTTTTTTTTCATATGTTATAACGGTAACATTTGGTCGTCATGCGTTTGATTTGCCTTCACTCGATGACGTCATATGGTATGGCATCATTGGCGTCATGATGTCAGATCAAACGTAATGATCCCAAATGTGTTAGAAACGCCTATAAAGCTATTCAAAGGGTATATTCTATGGCAAATGGTCATACGCTTAGTTTAAAGAAGTGAATTAATACATATGCGAGTTAGATTTTTGGTAAATTAATTTAATGTAAAAAGGTCATTGTTTAGATCATTCATGTTTTATGTGGGGTATGTCATGGTGATACCTGTTGACGTCAGTATACTTCTTGACAATGTTTGACGTCAGATCCTTCGACGCACATGCGTGGTAGGATCTAAGTTTCTTCATTGGCGGAAGTGGTAAGCACATTTTTGGCTTTACATCGTGAGCGCGAGTTGTGTCTAGTGACACAGCTGGCGTGTGCACGTTATGCTCGGCATTCGTCGAGGGCGTTGTATGGTATTTCCAAGACAGACCCAAGTCTTACGTTTTGTTATTATGTTGTTATAATGTATTAAGTGTAAAAGTAAAAAGTATGCAAAGACCAGGAACTGAAACAATCAAAATCCAAATCCAGCCCTCAAACCATAGTTTAAAAAAATAAGTTCGTTATTTTTAGGCACTTCAAGTCCGGCAGTCTACTGTTTGGGCTTAGAGTCACGTCTCACCTGGAGATACTATATACATCTCCAGGTTAATACTAACCCGGGTAGAGGCACAGTCACAACGCCATGTGCTCAGGAGTCCTAGCCAACGCGGGATGCACGTATACTAGGCAAAGTCGGCCGTTGTCGTCGAGGTGATTGGCTGTTGATTAAAGTGTGGGACAGTGTGAACCAGTAGTGTTCGTCCACTAAGGTGTTTCCCATAATATATAGACTGGTCCCTGGTACGATCCAGGGAGCGACCAGTATATAAGTGCGTGCGCGATATGGAATAAGTGGGTGTTTCCCATAATATATGGACTGGCCCATGGTAGGATCCAGGGAGCGACTAGTTAAAGTCAGCCAGCATAAGGCCTTATTTTTTTGTTGTGAGCTGAGTTAACGTTTTTGTTCTTTGTATTTTCCTTTTAGTTCATGGCGCTGAGCCGAGTACGGTGTTGACGTCAGACGGTAACCTATTTGCGTATCGTACGCAGATCGATTACAGATTTGAAACAAACACCTTACTTGGGCCAGCGACATGAACTGATATGTGTTGTATATTATTGTAATTGTGACAGTTGTAAATTGTATTGTTTGTATATAGAATTTACATTACCATATATATAAACTTAAAAAATTCTAACGTTGTTAGATTTTCCTTGTTAATGTTATACACTGTCGATAACCCTTTAACAGGAAGCCACCCTCCGCCGTCCTGGTGATGCATAAAGCTCTACACCCGTGTCAACCGTGTGTAAAACCTTCTGCGTAACATTGTCTAAGAATAAGTCAGAATCAACAAATTAAGAAAGGGATATCAAATTATACTTAATAGCATACAGCAAACATACAATCATTACTACAACATCTTGATCAGACCCTCGTGGATTTGCCCAGATCTCTGGATCACACTCAAGCGTTGTATGTGATCCTGTGATCTGCACACATCATTCGAAGTGATACAGATGGTCAGACTTACTCTAGTAATAATGTGTATCAAAGTGTTTTTTTTTTTATAAAATTTAGTGCGACATATGCGCATTTCTGTATGGGTCCCCTGATTTTTGGTTGGTGATTTTGGGTTTAACGGCCCTTTGAGACCGTATTTCAGCCTATATCGGGCCGTCTCCCAGAGAGAGAGAGAGAGAGAGAGAGAGAGAAAGACAGAGGAAATAATAGACGAAAACAATGTCAAAACAACCCCAACCCGCACCTACTACAAGCACAGTAGGCCCTACTCTTATCATTACATTACCTTCTCTGAAGACTAAAAACTACATTGTTATGATTATTTAGCTATACGACATATCAACATACTACGAGCGGATAGACAGACAAGCCAAAGCAATATGACCTATAACTGCTTTGTAGTTGGGGACATTATAAAATGGAATACCATCCTGGAGTTTTAAAGCTTCCGCCAAATCTGTAAGTGGTGTTCATTCCTCCTCTCCACTGTAAAGGTACCTCATCACCTGCCATTTGTCTGGAAGCCATTAAGAAAACATTCAGTTTACACATACAGTCAACTCGGCATCTAAAAGTCGAAGTTCATCTTAAACTACTGATAGCTCGAAGTATATTTCTGGATCCAAAAAATTAACTTTGAGATATCAGTAGTTTAGGACAACAGGTGTTGAATGTTACAAAAATAGGCAATGTGTCTAAACTATATTCCTTGATATAGGAGATAACATCCGCAGTCTAAAGTGCCTCTCAAAAGTAAACACATATCAGAAAAGAAAGAGTTTTACAAATAGCAATTAATCATAAGCTGGAAAGTAAAAAAAACTGTACTAATCCTTTAGGCATACACATCACGCACTGATGCGCTGTCAAGATGATTTGATTAACATGTAACCGCATTTATACGCCAAGTACAATTAGAAACAGAACGTGCATAAAGGGCGGAGCATGGTGAAGTCCCGCACTCAATAAAAGTATTAGATGGCATAGTCCTGAACTCACCTGATTTCGTAACACATGGACGTGGCCATACTTGAAACAATTCCGTAAAGTTTATGGGAAGTGCTGGCTAGAATGAAATATCATTTATTTCACCAATTATTTTCATGATCATAACTTCGACCTGAGATGTTGCAAGACCAAAAAAATTTATTGTTGTTAAAAGAGGCCGCTGTTCATACAATTTTGTAGATGGTTTCTTTGGCATAACCTGAATACTGGAGCAGTTTCCTAGAACGACCCCAGTCCAATATCTCTTTAAATTGGATTAAACTTTTAAACACGGAGACTTGCAACACTGAAACGTAATGTACATGCATGCTGTTAAACGTATTATTACAATACTTTTTATATACCATCTAAGTTTCATGTGAAGAATAAACATTATTACCCAGAAAGCAGGTGCAGCAATCATACTCATCTCACAACCTAACTATATAATGCATCTATCTTCTGAAGAACTATACTAGTACATGGCTTATGTCGGAAAAATGCATACTAAAGAATGAAAATATAACAAAAAGCCTTACTCCATAAGTTTTACAGCAATCCCGTATCCAATTGGATGGCTTGGTATTTTAGGCATGTAAAACTCCGTTTCGTTCGCGAGCTGACGATAGGCTGTCGCTGCAAAAATAAAGACGTGTGCTACTTGAAATATAAATGTACAAATACACGAAGCACGGGTTTTACTTTTGTCAAATCTGCCGTCAAGAGCAAGAGGACTTTGCAGTATTATTTGTATATCTGCTCTCGCTTGCCCGTATAAGCACATCCGCGTAGTCTGAACAAACTCTTTGCTCTTTAAAATTAAGGTAAATAGGCACACGTTCAGGGAATCAACTTAAAATTTTCCTCCCATCTCAATGGTGGTCAACTCTTTAAGGAAAGAATTTACTCCCGTAGGAGCAGATTTTTTTCGTCACAGAGTTAGGGCTAAGTCAGCCTCCTGTGAAGCAAAACTTGTTTTCCTTTGTAAAATGGTGGGTAAATGGGGTATACCCATATATCTTAACATTGAGTGTTGGAATAGAGAAGACTGGAATCTGAGTATCCTCTGTATAAGGCACATTGAGCCGCGACACGACAAAATCGACAAAGTAGAGCGAGGACTCAGATCATCCTAGACATCGACTCAGTCTGATCAGACTCTTAGCTGTTGGCATGAAGGTAGCTCAGACCAATTCCCCTTTAAGCGCATAGCGAGGTTATGATCAGACCGGGCGGATGCCCAGGCTGCCCCGAGCTTCGCCTGGCGCACGGGCCCCTTTGTTGGTTTTGTCGTGTCGAGGCTCAATTATATTATATCTTCATATAAATGCTTTTATGATAAATGGGTTCACTTTCAGTGGTAAACAACTCTAATATTTTCTTTTCTGTCTCCCACCTCCCTACCTATAGATATCAACTGTTAAAAGTAAGATTTTGCTTGTCAATTAACAAAGACTTTGTTAAGAATATATTTCTTTTGAAAAGATTCGGTGCCCAGGGAAGCAAACAGGAAGCCATATAAATGTTCCCATTTTGTATAAATGACGAACAAACATTTACATCTTCAAACTGTCTATTTATCGTTCAAGTTAATGTGTGTAGTCACGTGGCTAAAATGTTACTTTGGTAATATGTATTACGGTCAAAAGATTTAAAGCTGTGCTAACGAATAATTATTGACTGTTTTCTTAAACTTACGTATGGAAGGATAGCCTGGTGTGAGAGGATCGCCATCTCCAGTGAACACGGTGCCCCTCTGGGTACCCGATGGTGGTAGCCACCAGTCACGTGGATAAACCTGCTCCGGATCACCACTTGCATAGTCCGAAGGGTCTGAGAAAATAATGATGCCTTTTGCGCCGTGCATTTCAGCTAGATGCACCTAGAGGGAAGATTAACCGAAGCATTATCACATCAAGGAACGATGTTTAAGAATAGAACTTCGGTTATAAAACCAAACTAATTGATAGATTACTGTTTTTTTTCATATTCGTTTATTTAAACCTGTGGCAGTTAAGAATCTATATAAATGACAATAATAACGAATCTGATAAACAGATAAAACGGTTTTGGCCATATTTGACAAATGACATAAAAAATTGAATTTTTACATCCCATTTCGGAAACTTTGATAAATTGTAATAAAAATACTATTACACAGAAAAAAACTTTCGCTTTAGATTTTAGTTCATTGCTCAAAGGAGACCAGAAAAAGAGCACTTACGACAGAGAATTAAATTTAATGAGAATGACTAAAAGGTTTTAAAAAAGAACTTTCCCATTTTGTGAATTTTAGGTAGCGTCTCATAATTCAAGCTGAGCATGGCACACATTGTATGCCATGCTCCTCTCGAATTATAAGTAACATGACGCCATAGATCTGTTTCCATAGCAACTATGGTATTACCAACTGTTGTGTTTAGTACCTTGGCAGAATGACGTTATAACGACGTCACTTAGACATCAATTTGAACTGTTAGTTGCTATGGTAACAAATATATGGCGTCATTGGTTCTTGAGCATGGCAAACAATGTATGCCACGCTCTGCAATTTTTTGAATGACATAAACTGAAATTCTTTCAACAGAAACTTCAGACTTTGTCAAACAAACAATTTTTCTCAAGTCATTTAGTTCGCTGTTTTACATAGCTTCGAATCAAAGGGAAAACAGTCTGCACAGTTTCAAATCAATCCTATCAAAGATGCGACTGGGAGTTGTGAATACAAGGTCTAAGTCAGCAAGGGTCATACCTCTATCATAATCCGCCATTGTCGGATTACGTAAGGGTGTGATAAATCAATATACCAAACTTACCTTGTCACCTCTAAATATTTTCCCATACCGAACCAGCACTATTTTGCCAGTAATATTGATAGCGGTCATGTTCTGAAAGGTGATGTAATCTTCCACTCGCCCGTAATTAACGTACACAAGCTCTCCCTGAAAATGGATTACATCGAAAATATTTTCAGCGCTTAAAATCGAATATACCCCCCCCCCCCACACACACACACACATTCCATTTTTGATCTGTTTATATTTCTTTCTGCGTTTAGTGGATAGTGCTTTTGAATTTTAAGCGGTCTTTAAATTACCAAATAATGTCGTAGATGAAAATTGATAATTTCAAGCGAAACTGCAGCTGAACCAAGTCGCCTTAGTTATACAGAGAACCTACAGTAATGCAATTATGCATCGGGGATTCAATGATGGATGCGTATACGTTACGAGAGTAACAAACGTTTTACTTCAAAAGTATAGTATTTAGCGATAATAATCTGTTGACAAATCAAAATTGTATGTCGTACCTTTATGTCCCCTGGAGCAGAATACGCATTAAAAGGAGGAACAACTCCAGTCTTGTTTTCTTCGGGCGTCAATATGGGTTCAGTCAAATAGGATTTGTAGATTTCAGTGCCGTTGTCATCTAACAGCTCCACATAATTCAGATTGGACATATTTGGATATGAGAGCAATACCTCATACGGTGTTAATGCCACGTGGTCCAAACCATGTTTTGTCCAAAACGTTGTCAAGTTTTTCGCCAGAATGTGATTTCGTTCAGTTCCCGCTAGATGTGGCAGACTGGAGAGATACCTGGAAAGTATTCATGGAGTCATGATCAATTAATGTAACATTTACTTAAAATCACGTTTTGGGAGTAACTTTAGAGAAACGTTGCGTGAATACTTAATTAGCTGTTTCACAATCAAAATACTCCACTATTAAACCTCGCGACGCACATGTGTAAAAATAAAATATGATTACGTGAACTTCAAAAGTACTGCACGTTGTAAAATCGCATTTCAAAATTACTTGATGTTTCATTACAGAACTATACTCATTTACACAACAAGAACAAGACATAAAAGATTGAAAGACCATTCAAATATGTACAAGCCTGCGATTTGCAGACATACTAACGGCTGAGAAAAACAGACAAGGTGAAGAGAAATCGTTACATGACCCTATGTACCAAACCGTCTAACAAATACAATGTAATGAAGCGAATAAAAAGTGTCACTATGTTGGTTTATAAGAAAATGTTTGATAAATGAAATATTGAAAAGATTATCAAGAAATCGCAGATTAACAGATTTACGTCCCCTTTCCCTAGTAATTTGTCCCTGTCTATCAGCCTTTTATTAGTCTTTGTCTTTTTTGTACTTTTCTGCTGGGAAAGAGCTGACCTCGTGGTTTTTCGTTTGTCTTAATTTGCTTTATGTGCCGTGTTTTTTTATTTATTTATTAATTTGTCCTTTCTCATGTCATGCTTAAAACGCCTGTGCTACATGTAAATGCCTGTGTTGGTTCCTGATCATCGCCTGTTCATCTACTTAATTCTTTTCAGAGATCTAGTAGTAAATTTCTCCTGATCTACAGTCTTCCCAGTGTATAGGAGAAGCCTGTGAGAGAATCAAAGTCACTAAGTCATATTGCTGAAATCTTAGCTGGCACCATAATCTTTCTACATAACCTGAAATAGCTAATAAGTCATGTAGTCTGCAGTGCAAGCACATGTGCTCACATACCATCTAGTCATATATTTTGAGCTGTTACCTTAGTCCCTTTCGACATCCCCCAAAGTATAATATGTTGGTCTGTCTAGCTACATGTATCTACTGTAAAAGTAGCCCAACATTGCATTGTTGTGTCCCTAGAGAACTTGGGTTATGTCAGGCTAGTCCAACAATATCTATTATCTGTTTATGTCTTGTATTAGCAATGGAAGACTCAGTATTATCTCTCTTTATTGTCGTAGATTAGGCTTGTATAAAACTAATGTCCGTTGATATTTTAACATCCTTAGCTGGCACCATAGAGTTCACAAAAGGTATTCTTGGAGATTTACCTGATACCCTGTTGTCCACAGAAGTTGTATACTGTTACATACGTTACCGAGTATGCATTACGCGGGTACTTGCGTCATAGAATGTACATATACAGCCTGAACAGCAGGGTTCTTTTGGCAGCCTGAGGCTGTACCATATTCCAAGCAGCTTGAATTGGCAGCCCATCCGATTTTGTATTGTCCTAAGGTGATGCCAATGTCTCCTCAGAGGTCTTATACATGTAGCAGCTCGAATCGGCATCATTCAATTAACAAAAGCCTTGTTACGGTCGAAATTAGTATAATTGTCTCAGATTAGGCCTGTCGTGGCCGTGGATTGACTTTTCCACTCCACAGGATGTCATTAACATAGCCTTAAATGCCCTGTATTTGTAGTAGAATATACTGCCACAGCCTTCTCATTTGCGGCATTGTATTACATGTAGCTCTTTGCATGATACCATGACCTCCACAGAGATGCTGTCGTAGATGTAACTGGTATCAGTATGGACTCTATTATACCTGGAGTTGGCACAGGTCGCACAAGCTTCTATCAGCGGTTCTTAAATGCAATGGTCTTAAAGTGAGCTGGTCTCCCCAGAGGATTAGTAGCAGTATCATCCCTGGTTAACTTTGCATGTACAGGGGCTGTTACGAAACGAAAAAGAGCTGTTACCATTGTCAGAGTAATCCGGAGAAGTACGATTCTTAGGAAGTTAAGAGGTCATATCCGGTGCACGTAAAAGTTGTATAAACAAAATTCGGGTAAAGATAGAAAACAGAGATAAGAATCGGTACATACACATGTACGGGCAAATTTAAAACAATAAACGGGCATATCTGAGAGATAAGACTCGGGCAAAGATGTGATGGTTTAAAATCGGGTACTGCCGTTAGCTAGAAAGATAAGAATCTGATGTAGATGGTACCATAAATAGATCGAGTATAGACGAGAGGTAAAACTTGGGGTAGATGAGGGATCAGGTAGGGACTATAAGTATAAGAATGAGTTGTGGATAGAAAAATCCGTCACGTGGGTCACTGTTCGGCATCACGAGGCTTAGATACTTTTTCTTGCATACCTTTTCTATTTACAACGTTAAAACGTACAGTTAAGCGTTTTTAAGGGGTTCATTTCATTTTTAGAGAATCCAACGCTGTCAAAGACCAACGTTTGGTTTATTACGGTAACGTCCATAGTAGCACATGCTGACGCCATGTAGCAATTTTCATGACGCCATTGTCTGAGGAAAAACAACGTCGCTTGACGACATATATACGTGAGCTTCCATACAACCAATGCATTGACTACACGTGATTTTATCCGGTCCTGGCTGAGATAAGATGGGTGAGATAAGATTTACAGTTACAGGTAAAATACGTGGATATCCTTATCTGGTGTGCAAGAAAGGGTTTCTTCATTATCTATACATTAATGGTCAAAATATCTTGTTGAATTAATCGAATGTGACAAAATCAAATATTTTTCATACAACATAATTTCCAGAAACAGATGGGTTAAATTTTAATCAACATGGTCAAACTCATTGCAATTATGCAGATTGTTATGGCCAGTTTTATAAGCAGGTCATATCGAGCAAACTTTACGACAATCTGTCTAATATGTATGAACATATTTGCAGCATTACAGGTGAGCGCTATCAGGACCATTTGAACCTCTTGTTAAAATATCTACCAGTTAGGGCGTTCCAACACACAGCTGTACATGTATATTCTATTCGGTATTATCGATGTTAAGTATGGGTCTTGATTTTATTTATTCAAAAGCGATAAATGACATATTTCCCTGATAACAAATGAAAAGCTAACGTTACATATTCTTCCTTGTTCGATGATATTTGAGTAAGAAGTACATGTACCTATCTATATAAATATTTCAATGAACTATATCTATCAGTTTCTAAAGCTAGACATAACCATCAGATGAGATGTCAAATCCCATTTAGCTTTAGAAAGCTGGTTGTATTTCAAAACGTATGCATGTATATATGTTCTTGTAAGCTTCATACTAACATTATCTGATGCATAATATTATGCAAAACTGCCAATGCAGGTAAAATACCAAACATCTACCCATGTTCTACAATCCACAATTTGCCATTATTGGTTAAGACATATAACTAACGTACTAGTATTTATAATCATTCTCTGAAAGAGAAAGTGTTACCCAGTATGCACACAGCGTTGAACGTCGTATCGTCATTCATGCTGCTGGCTATGACGTGGCTTGAAAGTTACATGTATATTAGATGTACTTACTGGGTAGATAATCAAGTATAATCTACATGCCTGAGATTCTCCCTGATGTTTTCGCTCGAAATGTTGTTTATAAGAATCTTCCCAATGTCTGGGTTCTCGTCCTGTAGTAAGGCATCAAACTGATGGGACTGTGGCCCTCCTGTTGTCGCTTCCATTGCTGGTGCCTGAACTGGCTTACCATCATTATCGGACTTTATCGCAAAATGACCAATCAGAATGCCGACACCTATGCCAACTGCTAGTGCAGTAATAATACCAATTAGCAGTGGTTTTCTGCCCCCTTTCTTCTTTCGTGTTGGCAGCCTGGTCTCAGAGAGCTCATACTTTTCCATCTATATCTGTAATCAAAGTGAATTTTCAACACATTAATGTCAAATATTCCATATATAGGGTATCTTGGCAAACAACGTAAACCTAGATCAGGAGGCCCCGAGGTCATAAAACTTTTTTTTCATTCTCAACTCAGCTGAGCATGAATTTCATCTGCTTATTAATAGCAAATTACTGATAAGTATAGTTGTTTTCTTGCTCACTTTAGCTGAGAATGAAATTTTCTCAGAGAAGAATATAATTCTCGGAGAATATTTCATGCTCTGCTGAGTTGAGCATGGAAAAAGTTTTTTTAACCTCGGGGTCTGGTCTGGCCAAGGCCTACATATAGGAATTTCTAAAAGTACCATTTCATGATAGAAATGGATATGTCGGATTTATGAGGTAGAAGATTTCATTAGGAAATGTCTGGGTTACAAAAATATTAATATAGAATAGGATTACATGTCAGCTTTGAATTTCATTTCAGAGAACCTGTAAACAAATTGTCCCACATATTTGGACAGCTAAAGTCAAATTCGATATTATTACTGGCCTTTAAGATGTAAATAATTTGCATATGAAACTGAAGTTTCGATTTTGAGTCAAACGTTTGGTATAAACGAGGCATTTTCTCTTTTTTTTTTTTCAGATTATTTTACAAATTATAATGTATTTGTCTAAGAAAATTTTAACATTTCTGAATCCAAGAGATGAAAGAATCTTTACCAGTATAATTTCAAAATGTTACTCACTTTTTTTCTGTAAGTTATAAAGTGAAAGTAGCACTGATACAGTAATTTGAAAATAACCCAAAAAATTAAAAGTACTTCTTCAACTTTAAATCACGTCAATGAATCGTGACTAAGAATATTATACAGGGTGTCTTCGGAAATATTGCTTTAAACTCCTTTATTTAAAAAGGAAACGTTTCAGATTTTGTAATGATACTTCAAAGATGGCTTCATAACAAGTAGCACTAGCAAGAGGCAGACCAACAACGCTTTCTTCAAAACTTAGTAAAGAACTGGAGTCCTCATTTGCATTCTCTCATTGAGTTTCCTACTCATTTTCCGTAAAGTTTGACGACTTCCGTAATTTGACGTGCTTTTTTTTTATGTTTTTTTTTTTTTTTTTTTTTTTTTTTTTAGTGTTTCTGAAGATAACCTTATGTTGCCGTGTAACCCCACCTGAAGCAATAAACAGACACTAACTGTGCATTTTACATCTTTTACGAAAAAGTGATTTCGATTTTAAATCGGAATTCTAGACTAGATGTTCATACAATGTATACCATTTTAGACCAGAATTGCGAAACTTACACATAATTTTTTTAACCAAAACGAACGTTTAATTAAACTTAAATAGTTTAAGTTATTATAATATTTTTGTATTTTATTCCGATACAAACGTTAGACTCGGCAACTTGACATTTATATTATTCATGTGACTTACTTGGTCGTTGTTTCAATACCCGGTTCTAGAAAACTATCAAGACTTCCTGTTAAAATATAACATTGATTATAAACATTATTTAAAAAGTTGACCTAGGCTACTGAAAGTACTTCTGACTGGCGATAAAAGTTCACAGGGGCAACTGATAAGTGTGCTGTTTTAGGGATACTTAAATATCCTTATTAATGTTTGATGATAAGTGCAAAATATAATACGGGTTATCTCAAATTTGTGCACAGGCGCCATGCAGTAAGTTTTCCTTGACAGCAGTCGAGAAGCATATACCTAGTTATCTACTTAGGTAAAGGTGATATCATGAACTCAATATTGAAGATAATGATGATTTATAGTTTTCTCTCCTACTACATATATAGGGTGTTTCCAATGCCTATTTCTGTATCTGGGTTCGTTGGCGAGATAGTTGGGACAATTACGTGATATACTGAAATTATATACACGCTTTCAGCAGAGTAAAACGGCCAACATTTTACTGGTTTGACTGCTGAAAGTGTATATGATATCGTTGCGCAGTTGCATTGTACTTCAATATGTGTAATAGATAATCGTCTTATCATGTCTTGGATGTAAAGAATATATAATTACCTGATAGCTCAATATATAAAATACGTTTCTAAACAAATTTTCTACCTCTTGGCCATCAGCAACAGGAACAATTTCATTCACTGTGATAAGAATAAATACTATCAATAAAAACCAACATGACATAGTTATGAAACTTAGCAATTGTATTCTGATTCTTGTTTTACACATACAAGACCTGCTTGTTTGTAGCGATTAAATCAGAGTCTGAAATCAACTGCTCTGGTTTATAAGTATCACATTCTGGTCTCATACATGTACCTACTTGCTTGTTTGCCGTTTTTGAATTAGACACTAAATACAATTGCTCGGGTTGGGATCACATGTATCAAACTCCGGTTTCCTACATGCACAAATTGCTCGCATTCAATGTTTATACAGTAACTCGGGTTCAAGCTTATCTGACTCTTTTGATTTAGGTTTTACACAGATCAGCTTGCTTAAGTCCGACTAGAGTGGTTTCATACAGAGTATGCTAGATGTAAATCAGAGTCAGAATACAATTTTTCGGGTTCATATTATGTATCCGATTCTGATTTCTTTCAGACTTGATTGTTCGTAACTATTCAAGCAGAATATGAATACAAATGTTCGGCTTCTTAGATAATGCGACTCAGATTTCATTCGATTTACTTAAGACTTAAACATTTTCATTCCTGATTGTTACTTTTTATACCAGATTTGACTTTAAACAGAGATGAACAACAGAAAGAATGAACTGCTAAGTTTCGGACGAGATTTGTGTATAATCTACATCATTTTATGCATATGTGTGCATTAGGGTCCTGCAAAAAGTTCTGTCATTCGTGTTGGATGTCTGAAGCTTTTTTTTTTCAAAATTGTTTCTATTACAGTAGTAAGGGGGGGGGGGATTCAAACCTTCAAAGTATTGCCCCTTACCTTAAACACATTTTGTATCATTTTCACCCAATCGTGATATGCAATTAAACAGTCTTTGTTTAGTATCTGTAGCAGACACTAAAATATAGTGCTGTCGAGAAAACTTCTGCAATTGTACTGCTTTCCAGAAAGTTTTTCTTTAATCCTTGAGAAAAAAGAAGTCTCATTGACCCAGGTTTTGGTAACGCTTTCAGTCGCATTTTTTAGGCTTTTTATGGTGATCGTGACACACTCCACAGCTGATTTTGAATAATCTCCGTCAGCAGTCACATTTAATAGTGATAATACTTGACTAGTGCTGATTGTTCCTGCTACCTGTGGCTAGTAGTGCTTAACAGCATGCTAACAATGGGCGCGTTCGGCATAATTACCTTGGTTAACCCGAGAACTAGGGCTATTCGCAAATATGTTTTCACATATCTTCGAATGGCCTGAGAAATACCTTGGTATTGCTCGAGTTTGCCAACCATGCCCAGTAATGTAGCTGCTGCGGCATTCAAGGTGGTCTCTCAATTGCGCCACACGCAGTTGGTACTGAGCGTTCTATAAATAGCAAGGTTGAGATAGGTGTATGAAGCCGTGCAACTTACAGAAACAAGAATCTTGTGCCATTTTTATGTTCAGGTAAGTATCATATAAAGGCTTAAACAGAACTACGAGGCCCTTGTTCTTCTTAGTTATGCAGTATATCCCGTTTCGCATGTTCAGGCTCTTGTAAATGATAATGTGAGCTCTGAACGTAAAAATGCCCATGATTCACCAGGCGTCGAGTCTGGCAACCATACTAATATTGAGTCACTGATGGTATTGGCGACTTCACTGGTAAACTGATGCGGCTCATGTCATAATTGATTGACTTGTAAACACAACTCAGACAAGACGATCTTACCTACAGTATGTGCAAATGAAATTGCAAGGCCGCCATTACCGACAAGACATGTTGCGTAGTTAGTATACATGTAACATAGCATTAGATTTATTTTCTTTGAGCTGACTGGGCACCTCAATTGTCATCAGCAAGGAAGGGGGTCATATAAATCGTGAAAGTATTTGGAACTTCAAGGTGGTCTCCTGGCTGTACTTGCTTAGACATTATAAGCCAGGTTGAACCCAGCAAATGTCTAAACCGGCAAGCAATAAATACTATTCGCTCAGCAAGGTTACGTAACTTCCTTTTTCAGGTGTTTGCGCTTTTCGCGCTCAGCAAGGTTACGTCTCTTCTTAATTTGCGCTTTTCGCGCTCAGCAAGGTTACGTCTCTTCCTAATTTGCGCTTTTCGCGCTCAGCAAAGTAACGTCTCTTCCTAATTTGCGCTTTTCGCGCTCAGCAAGGTTACGTCTCTTCCTAATTTGCGCTTTTCGCGCTCAGCAAAGTAACGTCTCTTCCTAATTTGCGCTTTTCGCGCTCAGCAAGGTTATGTCTCTTCCTAATTAGGAAGAGACGTATATATAGAGAGACGTAACCTTGCTGAGCGCGAAGGTCAAATCTCTGCTTTTCGCGCAAGGTTACGTATCTTCCGACTCAGATTTCATTCGAATTTGCATGAAAGACCGATTTACTATCTTAAGACCAAAACATTTTTATTACGGATGGTTACTTTTTCACCAGTTTAAACAGAGATGAACAACAGAAAGAAGGAACTGCTAAGTTTCGGACGAGATTTGTATAATTTACATCATTTTATGCAAATGTGTGTATTAGGGTCCTGCGAAAAGTTCTGAGAAGAACTCTATAAGCACTCAGCTTTCGTTCTAATCCCAAGATTGTATTGTATATTATATATATGTATGTATGTTACAATTTAAAAACGAATAGAATATGTTTAAACCAAAAGTTCTGACATTCGTGGTAATGTTTTCAGACGCACAGAGAGCCACTATATCTTCACACTTGTGGGAGGTATTGTCATGAATCATATTGACGCCGAACCATCTTTGCTTGGACGCTTCTTGATCTAAAACATTTTTTGTCACTTTTTTCAACACAGAGTTCTTACAGAAATGTCCAGTGACTGACTGACGAGATGGCCATGACACCTGAGTAACTGGTCCACTTGAATCAAAGAAAATAACATACATCATGTTTGCACTGATTTCTTTTGGCCATACACTGCCACGCTTCGACTTTTCGTTTTCATTGTTCGTTGTCAGCCATTCTCTGTGGCTCACACATGTGACCAAGGTACCAAGGTTTTATAACCTGTCCGAAACTCTCCGGAAATGTTTCCTTAATCCTTGGAAACACGTCACTCAGGTATGGTATGTATTGTGGGTGGTTTACAACATAAATGTTTTCAGCCGCCAAGAAAGCCAAAACATCCTAACACTTGTGGGAGGTGTTGTCATGAATGAAACCTGTCCGACCTTTGCTTGGTCTCTCCTTGCTTTATAACTTTTCTTATTTTTCATTTTCTTTTTTCAACAGAGAGTTCCTGCAGAAGTGTCCAGTGACTTAGTAACCAGATGGACATGGCACCTGAATGACTGGTAGACTTATTTTAAAGAAAATAACATGAACATCTTATTTTTACTGACCATTTCTTAACCATACACTGCCACGCTTCGACTTTTCGTTTTTTGTCGTAGACATATCAGAGCATGCATGACCTGCATCCGGGTTTTTATTGTATGGGGGATAATAAACACAATCTACCATTTGTGAAAAGAAACAGTTTTAAAATGACGTTTTATGAATATAAACTTTATTTTGGCTTCGTTTCCTTTTTAATTTAATCGCCGTTATTTGCGGATAGACGTGTTTTATTCAATAATAACGAATGACGAAAAGTGTATTTGCAAATTTCATGACCCGTTTGAGCAGCCGTAAATCAGGCGCATTCGAGTTTTCCAATCGTCTATTTAAAGGTCTAGTATGAAAGCCATAACCGCACCGCGCTACCGATCTGCCGCGCCAGAAATGAGTTTTCTTTAACTTCTAACTAAAATTACAAGGAAACAAACAGTGCTTCCACTAGTGGAAGTCTGGGGGTCTGTGACTTCTAAAACTGAATGCCAGGAAGTCAGTGACTTCCAATTTCTATCGTAACCTACCATTTATAAAGTGAATATTGACTTAAATAATGAGTTAAATTTGTTGTAATAATGGTATTTCACCCATTAATGAAGGAGAAAGCAATATAAATATGGACATTCTGGAAGAAACCAAGTCTATCCTTCAGCATGACTTCCAAATGACAAACCTTGGAAGTCATATGACTTCCTGATTTTGATGGTTAGTGCTAGCGCTGAACAAAATACAATGAGAACAAAAAAACTACTTTTCGAAGCTGAACAAAAATAAGACATACCCCTTATCTTTTTGAATATGTATACTAAGTCATCATAAAATTCTGGTTCCGATAGGCCTTCATGTGAAAGTGATTTTAACCTGACATTGAGTTTTGAAACCAATTCATTGCATCGGCGATAAAATTTTCTAGATAAGGAATTATTTCGATGCAGGCTTATCTTGATACTCATTCGCTCAATTGCACACACGCTCACTCACTCACAAACTCACGAATTCACTCCCTTAGCAATTGGGCCAAACGAAGCCAGGGAAAATCATGAAATATGAGGCAGAAAAGGCTAAGAAATAGACTTTTAATAAGTGTTTCCCCGGTTACAGCTAGCTCCTGGTGAGGTATCGGTATTTTTGCAGTTCAGTCATGCCATTAAATCTTACTTGTGGCATATAAACTAAGATATCGAAGTTGTATGAAAATGAGTAAGGAAAACATCAGTTTTGGCCATGGTGCCGCATGGTTATATATCTATGCGCCAGTCATTTGTATCCACACACCCCACCTACAGAAATGGAATTTTTACATTTCAGAGACCTGTGATGATTAGCTGATGGTAACAACCTTGCTCTTATTTCGACCCTATACTACAGAAAATCTCACAGGGTAAAGGACCCCAATCTTAAAACTCCGGCACTATGGAAACAATTAAAATATAATTGCCCTTTGCCCTGCACCTTGGTCCGGCTATCCCAGTGCCATTGTATTATTGTAGGCCCGGAACGTCCCGTTACCATAGTCTAGCTGCAGTTGCAGTTATCCGTTGAGGGATTATTGGGTTGCCCTTTATATTAATTCATGTTTTGTCCACCATTTTGAAGGACTTCTTATTAAATCAACAACCCAACAAACTCTATTCGTTTATTGTGTTTCCGTTCATTCCTGGCGCAGCCCATCTTCGTAGTTTGGGGCGAGGATGCAAATGACAGCAAGCCGAATTGACCCGGACGAGTTGAATGGAGGCCGAGTTGACCCAGGAGCCGTGAAGACCCCAGGCTTACAGAAAGCAGGCCGAGTTGACCCGCTTCTTCCATGACATACTATCGTCAGACAATAGTTGTAATCGAACTCGACCAAGGCTGATCACGATAATCCTCACTCGGGAATTCATGTTTTGTCCTTGAACAAGACACATTTACTTTACAAAAGTACTGATAATACCCAGGAAGCGGTGGATCCGTCCTGACATGACTAAAAAGTTGTTCATCTTCGACAATTATCTTTTTTAAAGATGTTTCTTGTCATTGTTTGTTGTCAGCCCTCCCCTGTGGTTCACACATGTGTACCAAGGTTTCATCACCTGTCAGAAGTTCTCGGACATACATATTAGGCGCAGCTTCGTTTGATCGTTAGAGAGAAAATGAAATAGCTACGTAGCACAAATACTTCTCACGTGCAAATACTAAATACAATTATTGTTAGCACGCTCCTTTCAATATAGCAGTACTGCCATCTGAACCGGACATTTTGCTCTACCACAGCCTTTACGGCAGGGATGTTTGCCTTAATAACAAAGATTCCATTTCTGCAACGACCGGCACCATCTGTAACAGAACATTTTCCGTTTTTGAAAGTTTTAACCCTCCTAAGTATTATGCGGATGGAAATGGAACGGAGGTCCATATATATTATAAGACAAGATCTGCTTTGCACCTACATCAAGCACAGCATAATTGTTTATGCGACCGTGAATTAAACACTGTTTGTCCTCGTTTTCACCACAAATTACCATCAAAGATCTTGCCTGTGCTGTGCAGAATGGACTAATGACCTCCAGTAACTTATTCCCATCTACTAGAATTTTGTCAGTCGAAGGTGTCAGAAATATCACTTGTTACTTTCTTCGAGCACGTTGGAGTCAGGAGTCTGATATAATGATACTGAGGGAAGTTTTTTTTGATGAGGGTTATATGGATAATTTTCGACTCAACAAGTCTGTCTTTCGGCTATCACTGCTTGCTATTACAGTAAAATTCTAAATACATGTACAACTGCGCAAACATTGCAGACTTAGTTCAAATCGCCCTTTAGTCTGATCAGATCTACACTATTTCCCGTTGCATTAGCATTTTTCACACGCTTTACTTCATTGAAAAACGTGACTTTTCAATTTATAGGTCAGTTGCGTTTCTTTATTGTAGGTCAATGTTTTTCAATTCTAGACTTTCTTTGGTGATCGTGACACACTCCGCAGCTGATGTCAGCAGTCACTTCTAATACTGATAATACTTGACTAGTACTGATTGTTCCTGCTACATGTACCAGTGACCAGCAGTGATTAGTAACATGCTAATAGTGGACACGTTTGGCATAATTACCCAGGTTATCCCGAGCAATACCCAAGTGCTCAGGCTTCAAAGATATGTTTTAAAATATCTTCGAATAGCCTGAAAATACCTGGGTACTGCTCGAGTTTGTTGAATGTTCCCATATACTCGTGGTTCTCTCGATTGCGCCACGCAGAAGGTATTTAGCGTTCTGTGGACAGCGAGACTGAGAGAGGTGCATGAAGTGGTGCAACTTACACTAGCAAGCGTTTTGAGCCATTATTTATATATGTGCATGTACGTATCATATAAAGGCTCACATATAACATAAAGGCTCAAACAGAAAACTGGGGATCATGTTCTTCTGTGCTGTTTGCATATGCAGTATATCCTGTTTCGCATGTTGAGGCTCAATTAAATGATAATGTGAACTCTGAACGTAAATTAATTTCCTTCCAATTTGCATATAAATTAGTTTTCATTAGAGCGGCGATCCGATGTATTTCAGCCTCGACTCAAATTAAATGCTAAACGCGCCTCTGACGTTAACAGTCATATAAACTGACAATTACTCCAAACTTCTGGCCAAACATTGTCAATGATGTACTAGGCGTCTAGTCTGACAACCATACCCGTATTGAATCACTGATTTATTGGTATACATGTACCGATGCGGCTCATGTCATAATTGACTTGTCAACACAACTGGGGTAAGACGACTTTACCTAATATATGTGCAAATGGCGTTGCAAGGCCGGCAGTACCCACAAGACCCGTTGCGTTAATTGTATAACATAACTGTTACATTAGATTGTTTTGCTTGAAATGACTTTACGCCTCAAGTGTCATCAGCAAGGAAGGGAGTCATGCATGTAATGAAAAATATATGGAAGGCGGTTTCCTGGCTATATTTGCGCAAGACATGATGGGCCAAGTTGAACCATATGCAATAAATACTATTCGCTCAGCAAGGTCACGTCTCTTCCTAATTCAACTGCTTGCGCTTTTCGCGCTCATCAAGATTACGTCTCTTCCTGATTAGAAGAGACGTAACCTTGCTGAGCGCGAAAAGAGCGCAAATGGTAGCAACTGTGGTAAGCATTTCTAATAGAACCATGGACATATCATTGGATTACTGCTCTCTCTCTCTCTCTCTCTCTCTCTCTCTCTCTCTCTCTTGCTGAGCGCGAAAAGCACAAATGGTAACAACTGTGGTAAGCATTTCGAATAGAACCATGGAAATATCATTAGTTCACTGTTCTCTCACTCTGTCAGTCGGCACATTTACTTATGGGTCACATTAACGCAAACTTTTCTGTTTTACACGTGCCTTATACTCGGTGTTTTCGCTTCAGATTATACAAGATGTTCAACTTTTCGTTGATTTGCTTTTCCATTTTTCGAATTAATGGAAACACATGGACGTTCACCTGCTGACTTGCTTAATCAATCTGTTTTAAAGTCTCCTCTATGGAAACACAAATTCTGAGGTACAAGTAAGAACGTCTGAAAGCGAGGAACATGTTTGAGAAACGAAAAACAGCAGACTCGGTTTACGAGTGTCTTTTCACGCACAGTAAGGATATGCTGTAACACTGCCCAGGCCCCTAGCACCAGGTTCTGGGGAACTCTACACGGAAGACCCAGTAGTTTGTATACGACAGCGAAAGTGCGGAGAACATCCTCAGCTTATCATGCAGTCTCATCAGGGTCATGTTTTCTCTATTACATGTACGCTGCTTAAAAATGAACCCCTGATAAGATTATGCAACGACAGCTACGCCATGCCCGACAGGCATGTGACGTCGAAATGACGTCACGCCGACGTCGATGCGACGTAACAACGTCGCATCGACATTGGTGCGACGTCATTACGACGTCCTGTGCCTGATGGTGGATTGTCTTTGAATGGTATATAGTGGCCTTCGATTTCACATTAAAAAGATTCAATTATTGTTACAGTTGTGACTTGTGTTCTTGTGGATTATCCTTTTGTTAAAAGAAAGTCTGAGTCTTCTTTTCTAGGAAAAAGTGGTTACTCTATACATGTACATACTACACCCAGCAGGCAAAGGACGTCGTAATGACGTCGATGCATTTTATGACGTCACATGGACGTCCGTAAGGTGTCATTAGGACGCAATGTGCCTGCTTGGCATCTACAATGTGTATATAACCTCAAAAAAGTGCACATCATGGTATTTCCAACAATGTGGCATTGGCGACAAGCGAAGTGCAGTCTGATCAGACCCTTCGCCTGGTAGTCTGATCAGAGCCTTCACTTGGTGCAGTCTGATCAGAACCTTCACTTGTCAGATCAGTCATCTAGGGAAGTGACCCAAGCCATATAGCTAACATTGAGGTCCCTGATTACCCTGTATAAATGAGAAAGATGATCTGAATATCATATGACAAAATTGCCACATTGATATGGCTGAAAAACTCATTACAAGGAGAGAAAAAATATATAAACAAAAATAGTAATAACACAAACAAAAGTATACAGGAGCGCAGAAGAACAAAAATAAGAATGAAGACCACACTGCAACCTGGGCACACAACTCTCAATCAACATTGAATGGACTTTGAATGAATGTCATGACGTTGAATCAACGTTGATTCATTGTTGCTTCAACATCGTGTGCCTACAGGGATGAGCAAAGATGATGATATACCATGGTATTATGACAACAGGCTGGTTCCGTGACACTCTTCAAGGTTCAGTTTAACATTAAAAGTACATTGGTGCGACAGTAAACAAAATTTGATCTGCAGACACGTGCATGTAGATCAACATTTAACGACCTACTAATATTTGGCACTCAATATCAAAATGCAAAAAATGTGAAGGTCGTAAATATTTGGACAAAAATGCAAAATACTTAGCAAAACTGGAAGGTGCAGACCTATCCATATGACCAGATTAAAGATTATTCGGGTTTCCGTCGTTTTTAGTAGCTAAAATCAAATTAAGATAATAACAGTAATTAGTAATGATATCCCATTATTAAGAATCATTACGGCAGTATTTAACCTAAACATTCGGTCAAAACTGTCGTAAACTCATATCAGACCGCTCCTAAAAGCATCTTGATCTCGGGTATGCATTGTGTGACAAATGCCCTATTTTAGCCGCAACACGCTTAGTGAATTGGGAACATCAAAGGCTCGGACTAGCCTGCGCATCCGTGTAGTCTCATCATTGCTGTTCGCAGCTGCAACATGAGAAAATCAACAAAGTAGCATTTGCACCAAGCAGACTCAGATCAGCCTGGGCATCCGCCCAGTCTGATCAAAGTCTTTGCTGTTGCGCTTAAAGGGTAGCTAAAGGCCTACGCTACGTCCATGCAGACAGCAGAGACTGACCAGACTGGGTGGATGCCCAGGTTGATCTGAGGGTTCGCTGGGCGAAAATGCCACTTGTTTGTTTTCTCCTGTCGAGGCTCATTTACTGAGAGACTCTGAAGCTCTAAACTGCACTGTTTTAGCTACTTACGAGAGGAAAAATATATGCGCATAGGAAAGGTTCGATCCTTCGACCCATGTCGTGAAATTTCTGATAAGTAAATAAATAAAGCAACTTTATGCATGCGGTTCATTTGATGAAATCCAAAGATTGTGAAATCCAATATTTAATTTAAAGACGGTATATTATTAGCATGCTGTTTACATTGATAGTCCGATCAGTAATTTTACCAGGGTAGTTTAAATATTCACCAATTCATTGAGACGTGAGCTGACATACTTGTGCTAATCGGAGTTGAAGAGGATACTTGTATATTGGTAATAACTTTTATGGTTTTCTTGTACTTTCTTTTAAATTACTTGCAGCTTTATACTTTATCATAGCATAAATGTAGAAGAGAAGGTGGTCTAGTGGTTCACGTGCTAGACTATCAATCCAGGGATCGCAGATTCGACTCCAGCTCCTCCGGGCTTTTGGACCGAGTTCACCTCTATATGACCTGTATGCTGGTGGACGCTAAACCCGAGTTCAGTCACTCACTCACTTCGTACAGCAAATTTGTCATCAAACCCATAAAGCAGACACACAACGGCAAAACAACGGGGCAGTGACGTTGTTGCAACGCCACAGCGCCTACAAATTCCTTCCAACGTAGTTTAACAGACGAGACGCACATCAAGCACACTGATACAAAATCCTGAAGAACTGGAGATGATTGCTAACGCGGCTGGTTGAGGACGTGCCCGATCACTGGCAACAGTACATGTTACGAGTTCGACAGACTTTGAAATAGTGAAGCACACATAATAAATGAGCTTCGACACGAGAAAACCAACAAAGTGGTTGTGAGCCCAGCGCAGACTCAGATCAGCCTGGGCGTCTGCCCAGTCTGATCAGAGTCTCTGCTGTCCGCATGGAGGAAGCTTTAATCCTTAGTTACCCTTTAAGCGTTTAGCAAAGATTCTGATCAGACTGGGCGGAGTAAACACAACAGGTGATTTTTTCTATGTTCAGTCATACGTTAAATATAGGTCATGCTCCGATATGCGTCGCTGCTTTCAGTAGACATATGGAGCAAGATCGAAGTCTCTAGCCCTTGTGGTTACTTAAAACTGAACTAAACGCAACTGGAAAATAAAAAACGTAGGCGCACGCGTACGCGTACGTGCACGCGGCCGCGCACGCACACGAAGGCTATTACTTAAGCCCGTCTTTGCTTCGCATGCTACAAACTGCATTACCGTCACCAAGACAGCTGTGTAAGTAAAATCGTTGCACCTTAAAATCAGTAGACTCCCCTGTTTGTTCTTCATAATTTTGATAGAAAAAAATGGCACAGGCTACATGTACTACCTCTTTAATCTGCTCAACCTAATAATGTGTGACAAAGTTGAAAAATAATTACCGAGGTGCTCTTCTCAATGTATTGAAGAACCTTCAGACCTAAATACATTTTCAAAAACAATGTAAAGTTTTGAGATTTTTGCACAGTAAATTATCCTTTGATCCTTTTCATATAAACGCATTTTAACATCAACAAGTCAGGCATTTCGGGATTCTAAATTGTGGGAAACAACATAAGGAAGACACCTGCATAGTTTTGGAAAGATCTGTTGTATTTTCAGAATTTTATGCAGACTTTTGTATTCACCACAAATCAGTGGTTATCATCACCTCAATATGTTAATGATAATAAGAAAACGTGAGTAGAAACACGACCAAAGTTGGATTCGGACTAACGGTTGCTGAATTTTTATTCCGTCGATTATAACTCCGGTCCACACGACTAGATGGCTACAGATGAATTATATGCGTATATACTCAGAACAGATAAAGATGAATGGTTGTCAGTCAGGGGATGCAACTCCGAAATATACATAGTTCATACCCCCGCCCCACCCCTTTCCCCACCACCTCTAAAATGAGGTCAAATAAGAGCAATTTTCCTTATACGGAAAGGGTTCGTGAACCCGGGAAGCAATCTGAAAGTCAAAAAATGTTACCCATTTCGTAAAAAAGGCAAAAAAAAAAAAAAGATTGAGTGGTATACGCCAATTTATCAAATTTTGGTGGTAGGCTCATCTCCAGGCTACGAGCAAAAGACCGCTCAGCTAATTCGATCCTTACTTGTAAGACGAGACTGATAAAACTACAAAATCACTTCTCAAATATCTAGCAAATTTGCAACGCTACAATTATTCGAGCATCAAATTTCAATATTCTCCGTGTCAAGTAGTTTAGAAGTAAAAATACTGAAGATACTGAATACTGTGATTTAAAGATATAAATCTGAGATCTGTATCTAATCTTTAATGGCCTTAGCCTTTTCGCTATCCATTTCGGAGACATTTTGTCCCAAACGTAGTTCTAAACCTTATACCGTATTAATCCTAATAAAACCCTCTGCTCTAATGAATGCCCAATACCTCTTGTCCGCGAAAAGTGACACATAAACTTGCATGAATTTCTGTTGGCTTCTCTGAATGACCTACCTCTTTGAAATAAGGCTTACTTTTAAAGGTAAGAATTTGCTCCCAGAAAAGCAAATTCTTTTCTTCAAGAGTTGACCCCTACTGAGAACGGGAGGCAAAAATAGTAGAGTTGCTTCCTCTGCAAGTATACGCATTCACTTTAATACTGTTTATAGAGGTGTTTAGCAGTGGCGGATTTACAATAGGCTCTAAATAACGCCCCCCCCCCCCCCCCCCCCCCCTTTCGTAAAATGCAATGCCCTCGGGATTAATACGGTAAGTAAGTTCTTTGTAATTGTTAAATTCATCAATACAGACCACGATAGTGGAATTCTGGAGGATTGTGTTTTAAGCTATTGTCGTCTATTCATCAAGGTATCCGTGAATCGCCAACTTTGGAAAACTAAGCACTACTTAGGGAGAATTTAAACGCAAAAGCAAACGAAAACACTTTGTTTCTCCTGCATTTGTTCGATTATAAGAATATTGTTCTCCCTCCAAAGTCATCCCAAAAAATCTATATCAGTCTTTCAACACGGATCTAGTTTTGTAGATTGTTTGAGAAGGGAACCCCCTGATAAGGCTGATTCTAGCAAAGATGGTTCTAATGCATTAGAGGTCAAAACGTATACGTTTTAATTCAGAAATACTGGAAATTATCCCTAATTTATCCCTGCTACCCCTTCTTACATGTAGCCGGGCCGCGTAGCGCAATCGGTAGGGCACCTGACTCATAAGTCAGAGTTCCTGGGTTCGAAACCACATACTTTTGTTTCTCCTTCCGCTGATTTAAGAAGAGAAGTTGTCAGTTACTGGCGGAGGTATGTGCACTAAGTACTGCTTAACCGCTTAGGAGGTCTAAGCCTGCCCAGGAATAGTGTGGGTAGGTTAACTGACCGTCCCGACATGACCATAGATGTTTACCGTGAACGTTAAGCAATACATCAATAAAAAAAACCTTCTTACACGTATCTGTAGCACCGACCATTCTTGGGTTCTGAATTTATAATTTTAGGTGTAAACAATGGAAGAATATCACTCGACAGACAAGATATTTGCCAAGAGGCAGATGGCAGCCAGTAGGAAAAGACTTTGCATTGGTGTCCTCGTGGCAATCATTGTTGGTTTTGTTATCGGTATTTTGATTGGTCGCTTTGCAACATGCCCGGATGAGAAACCAGAAGAGAGGAAAGGAGCTTTCTTAGATGGTATAAATCAAGCTATAATACAAGATGGCGATCCAGAAATAGCAGATCTGTTGATCAACAACATAAAGAGTGAAAATATTAGAGAAAATTTAAGGTAAGTTAAGTTATGAGCCGACACATATTTGCTAAGTTGTAGCAGTCACACAACTGCAATACAACGTCGTAATCTTAGCATCAGTCTTTGCGTTAATTTTCAGAAAAAAAATGTTTCATGAAATTGCTAATGCGGGCATGTAAGATTGCAACTGTACAGACGGATCTAAGCCTCTGTTTGCACCAGCCAGAAAGTACAGCTTCTCATTTCAAAAATTATAATCTGGTCCCAGTTGTTCAAAGCATAGTTAGCGCCTAATGAGCTCCTTAAGAAGTCAACTCGTTAAGTTTCTACGACTTTATAACCAAATACACTGATACTTTTTGTTGAAAAAAGTGAGAAACTTTTGCAGTGCAAAAACTTCTCACATTTTATCAGCAAAAATATTGGCATATTTGAGAAATTAACGATTGAAATTTATCGAAACGTTAGCTAACGAATCGAAGATGTAGTTTATTTTTAGCAACTGGGGCCTGGTTAATACATGTTTTAGAATTGAGTTTTATGAACAAGAATAAACTGCAAACGGTTTCAGTAAGAATGGTTTCTAGAAGAATGTTATTACCGTAATTATAGTGGATCATACACGAGTGGTCATTTCATATAAAATTTATAAAACGAGCTTTCGGCGTGTTTCATAAATTTCATATGTTATGACCATGAGTGTAAGATTCTGTTTATCATATGACCCTTAAAATGGGATTTTATCGCCTTCAAAATAAATACCGTTTCAATAATCAACGCATGGTTGCCACGGACGTTGTCAGTGATGTTACATGTCAGCGTAAAATAGTTATTACACGTGTGGTCATACGAGTTTTATGACACGACGTTATCTACTGAATAACAACGACATCAAATGGTAAATTTGGTTATATGACGGCCTTCTCCCTCCAGAGTAATCCTTTAAATATCTAAGACAGCCACGCATAATTCTGCCACAAGAGGAGTCCAACATTAAAAAATTATGACAGATCTAGATCTTGATCTTTAGAATTGCTTTAGAGGCGCATCTGATAATGGGGAAATGGGAGTTTATTTGCCATTACTGTCTAATTAGCGTCGACTCAGTTTAATACAAATTTGGCATACACTGAGCCGTTACACGCGAAAACCAACAAAGTGGCATGTGCGCCCAGCGATGACTCAGATCAGCCTGGGTAGCCGGTCAGTCTGATGAGAGTTCGCTGTGCGTTAAAGGGTAGCTTAGTGTATTCGCTGTGCATTAAACGGTAGCTAAGGGTCTAAGCTAGCTTTATGCTGACGGTGAAGAATCTGATCAGACGGGGCGAATGCCCAGGCTGATCTGAGTATGCGCTGGGCGCATATGCCACTTTGTTAGTTTTCTGGTCTTGTGGCTCACATGTTTTTGGGACATGTCAGGCGTTCCCATCATGAACTACACTTATTAAACTAAATCAAAATAAGGCAGTGATCATCGACCGCGTATTTTAAAGGTCTTATGACCATTTGAAGAGGTCCTGTCTCATCCGGGTCAAAAAAAAGTTTTAAAGTATTGATAAAGTTTTAAATGATTTTATTTCCGAAACCACGTAGTATGGACCTTCCTACACTATTGACTTTCACTGTGTGTAACCAAACCTTTGGAGCCAGCGGTCAGTGTACTTGACTGTGTTGCGTTTTTCTTGCTTCGATCTTCTAAGGCTGGAACTTCCAAACCCATATGAAGTACAAGGTTTAGGTTAAGTTTATGCAATCACTTTTCAATATTCCTTTTCCTAGGTGTCTTTTCGATGCTTTGTTGAAGGTCACTAGTTGACCGACATCGTATCTCTCAGCCCCTTATCATTGCTTAACTTTGTACTTATCCCTACAGCAGCACATCACAGAACCTTGCTTCCAAATTTCGAGAATCTTGAACTTTAGATTGTTTAAAGGTTAAGGTTTTCGATCAGAGTTATAGTTTCTTCTTGAAAAGAGGTTTGATACTTTTGTAAGTGCAGCAGCATCAAAGCACCCGGCATAGGCATGTATTCGTGGTACACTGATTTGCATAATATCTCCAGCACTTTTTGATGGATTTACATCAAACTTAGAACAGTGAATCACTCTGACGCTGTAAATGACCTTACATTCATAGCCTATATTTCATGATTGCGTGATTCTTTTACCAAAATTTAGTGCCATTAAACAGATAAGCATCTTACGTAGCATCATGCCTTAGCATGACACTATAAAATACCATACTGTAGATACAATGTACATGTAAGTCACTGTGACCTACCTTTCCTGACCTTGTGATTTTGACTTATACATGTATTTTCATCGCTATTTAATGTAATTGTCCCATATTGCATGAGATAGTGGTCACACTAGCACTGCCACAGACCCGGTTCAACCTTTATGTAGCTGTCACATGTACAGGTGATTTATGTGTGTTCTATGTACATAAATGATTTCGAGCCATGTCCTGAGAGAACCTGTTCATGACACGTTAACGGGGCCTGCGCTGGTTAGCCTGCACCACGGTGCAGTCTGATTTGTTTACTTTTGTTTACTGTTTCCTTTGTTTATGTTTTCTTGCATATGTGGTATAATAGGCCTCCTAAATCCAGGGTCTTGTCACTCTGGCTGGCGAGACAGCAGGTTGGTTTGGGTCCCGCGGGGCCAGGCCCTGTGGTTTGGGTCTTATAAGACCAAACCCTGGGGTTTGGGTTTTGCGGGACCAAACCCTGAATATGGGTTCTCTCGGGACAGGGCTCCAAATGTGATTTTAAACTGCAGTTTTATTGTATTTTAAAAATGCAGTTTTATTGTCTCTCATAATTCTTTTTAGAATGGCAGTTGTATAGGTACCTGTGTGGTTTCTATATGTATGATATGATTTTATTGTATACACTGGTGAGACATAAATAAACGATACTACTACTACTACTGTACCTATGTTTCACGGTTCGATGATTTTTTTACTTAGATCTTGAATGTCGCCATAACGCTCTGCGGTGTAAATTGTATTACATTATCTTAGTTATTACATTGCCTGCAACGCAAGGAAGCGAGACATAGGTATTACATATACCTTTCCGGCGTCGTAGAGGCGGCGGCGTTGGCGGCGTAAACTTTTGTAGAGTTTTCTGGTTTATCTCGGGTTTGTGACAAAGCGTGACACCGCCTTTCGCGAAATACTTGTTTGTTTCTTTATTTTTGTCTTTAGGTTTTTGTCTGAGAAACCACATTTGGCAGCTACACCTGAAAATCTAGAACTTGGCAGACACTTGACAAAGTTTTGGAAGGATAATGGTATCGATCACGTGACTTTAACACCATATGAAGTGCTCCTTTCGTATCCAAATATGTCTGACCTCAACTATGTGGAGCTTTTGAATGAAACTGGTGCACAAGTTTACAAATCTCCCTTAACAGAGCCGTTCTTGACACCTGAAGAAAATAAAACAGGAGTTGTTCCCCCTTTCAATGCTTTTTCTGCTCCTGGTGATATCAAGGTAATTGAGATAACGCGAAATTTGAAAGAAAGGCATTACCGGCCATACTCATTTTTGTCATTTTCATAATAATGTTCCCAAAGTTTCTCAAGGGGGCGAGTCCATAACATGATCCGTCTGGCATCGAGTATGTCCGTGTCCTCTCCATTTCGAAGAGCAGAGCTCTGCTCATATATATGCATATGTGTCTCCATATAAAATTGGAGAAATTACTGAATTGTCTTGAGAGAAAATCAATGTTTTAAGGTGAATAGGCACACTTTCAGGGGAAACAACTCTTCAGTTCTCATTTTTGTCCCTTCGTTAATAGGGTCAACTTTTAAAGAAAAGAGTTTGCTCCCCTAGGAGCAAACTCTTTTCATTGAAAGTAGACCCCATTTGAAAAGGGCTTCTTTGTCCAAGGTAGCAAATAGAAAATCACAAACGTTTATTGTCTCTGTAGATATGGCAGAGAAACATGTGAGTTCGCCCAGTTGTCTTTAGAAGGGAAGCAAAAAGATTTAGAAGGCAGAATTTTCTCAAAGGCAATAACATTGCCTTCCATAGCACGATATTAATTTCCTTTACTTGTTACTAAATTGCAATACTTAACATTTTGCAGAGAAAATTACTTCTATATGAAAATAATTTACAGCATTTATTTTCTAAAATACTTGTGGACCCAATTTCGGAAGGGCTTCGTAGTCCAGGGAACCAAACAGAAAGTCACAAAATTATCAACCTTTGATACATTATTGGTGGAAAAACTTGGAGAATAATTCTACCAAACCACCTCAAGCGTTTATCCAATTCCAGGTAAATCTATAGCCCACAACATGTTCGTGTGGACTTATACTGTTCTTACCAAGAGCACTCATGCAATCCACTTTGCAATTTGCATACGGATTGACTTGCCGTCTCTAGCCGGGCCGGGTAGCGCAATCGGTAGGGCACTTGACTCGTAAGTCAGAGGTCCTGGGTTCGAATCCCGGTCTGGCCACATACTTTCGTTTCTCCTTCCGCTGATTCAAGAAGGGCAGTTGTCAGTTACTGGCGAAAGTATGTGCACTTAGTACTGGTTAACCGCTTAGGAGGTCTAAGCCTGCCCAGGAATAGTGTGGTTAGGTTAACTGACCGTCCCGACATGACCTTAGTTGTTTACCGTGGACGTTAAGCATCAAATCAACCAACCAACCAATTGCCGTCTCTAGATGCGATAAAACCGAAACAACTGACCATAAATAAGATATGTTCCATCATTTTACAGGGAGATCTTGTGTATGTGAACTATGGAAGGGTGGAGGACTACATCACCCTAGAAAACAAAACTTCTATCGACGTTACTGGTAAAATTGTCCTGGCAAGATATGGCAAAATATTTCGAGGAGACAAGGTATGACATTCATTATGGTAGTTCAAACTTACATCCAATTTTCACAGTATGTGTTCATCCCTGGTTAACTAGGTATATACATGGCTGTTACGAAACAATATAAAGCTGTTACGAAACGAAAGAGTCATAGTTACCAAACGACCTGCGGACAAAGTTGTTTGGTAACTATGACTCTTTTTCGTTTTGTAACAGCTCCTTTTCGCTTCGTAACATCCTTGAAAACATAGTTAACCAGGTGTTGTTTTAGGTTTGTCACTTTTGCCCTGGATCGGTTACAGTTACTTTTGAGTCGCTTTGCTGGTGAAATAACCGAAATAGAGCTTAAAGAACAGGGTACAGCCTTTTCATGGTCAAGCATGTCAGCAATGGGCTTATACACTGCATATGCATGAAGTGAAATGCATGGAAGCTGGTTTTCAAGTCTGATTTTGCCGATTGGCGTAATAGTAACCTGTTTGAACCAAGCTAATCTGTAACTCTGATCCCACTGGGCACACAAGGTTGAATCAATATTGAATCAATCTTGATTCAACGTTATGACGTTGGGAGGGGGGGGTAGTTTCCGCTATACGGCTCATGTATCACCAAAATTTGTTAATATTCCAGGTTCATCTGGCAGAAATGCATGGTGCAATTGGTATCATTCTGTTTTCCGACCCAGCAGACTATACTGGTGGCGATATCAACCAAGTATATCCGCATGATTGGTGGTTGCCGCCGACTGGAGCTCAGAGAGGAACAGTTTTCATCGGTGATGGAGATCCTCTGACGCCAGGTTATCCGGCTATAGGTACGTACATGTTCACGGGAATCGTACATGTATATATTTATTTATTCACAATTTCTTGATAATATACGGTATACATACATGCACAAAAAGATACATGTGCCAATCATTGGATAAAGTACGGCTCACTCGGTTATGTAATACAGTTCATATCATTAGCTGCAAAACAGCATAGTTTGTAGGAACAAACCATAAAGGGGAGGTGCCTATAAGGCCCTTTTTCTGCCCAAGAGCAAACTGTTTTATTTTCAGCTGATGATTAGCCTGTAGTGTCTGCTATACCGAATCAACAGTGGTTAAGCTCCGTAAGCTCTACTTTTGGAATAATGGGGTTATTAAAGTGGGTGGGGTAATTCAGCATGAACCAGGGTTGTCATATTATAAGCTATATTTCTCCTTCAAATTTAATGGCATTCATATATACCTTTCTTTATAAGTTAAAATAATGTCTTTGGTGACATCTATTCTCAATTTCTACCTTTTAAAGTAACATCTAATGTCTGCAGAATTTATTTTAGAGACACTGTCAATTTTCATTAATTTTGGTACTTTGATTTCAATATATTCTACCATATCTCTAGAACCAATGGATGACTTCTTACCAAACTAATATGGGTTCACCCCTGGGAGATTGCAAACTGCTGATTAAAATTTGGTGACCTTGACCTTTGTTTCAAGGTCACAGTAAGACTTATAATGTCAGTTTTAAGTCAAGTTTTGACCACTGCCTACACATTAGCTCCTGAATTGATATGAAATCATGACCAAATTAGCTTAAATTTAACAAAATGAAGAGAGCACTGGTTATGATTTAAGGGTCATGACATCATCTTCAAGGTCAAGGTCAAGGTTAGACTAGGCAGAGTTTAATCAAAGATCTCATATAGCTAGTAAGCAGAAATTTTACAAATTTGTAGGTTTCTATTTGTAAATCAATGCTTAATATGCATATAATGACCTTGACCTATGCATATAATGACCTTGACCTTGATCTAAAGGCCACCAATAGATTCAAAAGTTTAGTATTTCACAGATTTTTCCATAACATTTAAGTTTAATCCATTTCTGTTTCATTATGTTTGGCTAATGTTGACCCTCAGACCAAGGTCAAGGTCATTCTATGCATATTAAACAATGATTTTATGAATGAAAATACTCAGATTTGGTACATTTCTGGTAACTGATTGTGTGAAATCTGTGATTAAACTCTGTTTTATCTAACCTTGACCTTGACCTTGAAGATGATGTCATGGCCATTTAATCAAAACTAGTGCTCTAACTCTCCGAAATTTTTAATTTAGGGCACTTTGGGAACCATTTTATATCAATTCAGGAACTAATGTGTAGACAAAGGTCAAAACTTGACTTAAAATTAACATTATAAGTCTTACTGTGACCTTGAAACAAATGTCAAGGTCACCAAATTTTAATCAACAGTTTGCACTCTCCCAAGGGTGAACCCATGTTAGTTTGATAAGAAGTCATCCATTGGTTCTAGAGATATGGTAGAATATATTATAATCAAAGTACCAAAATTAATGAAAATAGACAGTGTCTCTAAATTAAATTCTGCAGACATAAGATTTTACTTTGAAAGATAGAAATTGAGAATAGATGTCACCAAAGACATTATTTTAACTTATAAAGAAAGGTATATATGAATGCCATTTAATTTGAAGGAGAAATATAGCTTATAATATGACTACCCTGGTTCATGCTGATTTACCCCACCCACTTTAATAACCCCATTATTCCAAAAGTAGTGCTTACGGAGCTTAACCACTATTGATTCAATATAGCGGACACTACAGGCTAATCATCAGCTGAAAATAAAACAGTTTGCTCTTGGGCAGAAAAAGAGCCTTATGGGCACCCCCCTTTTACGCAATAAAACTGACTCTTTCAGTCTACGATAAGAAAGCCATATTTATTTGTAGCGTTTGTATGCATGCCATTGTGCATATTTTTCTGTATTTTAACACCAACTGGAAAGGAGAAATATAGGCAGGAGTAGTGGGCAAGTTTCTCTTTCAATTTAACGTGTTCATACATGTGCATACACAATAACAACGAGTGCGTTGAAACGCCGCTTAGTATAGTCTTGACGCTTAGTGTAGCCCGATAACAATAAGCGCTGCAGTAGGAACGCTTAGTGGTAGCCGGCAACAACAAGCGCGTTGCAGCCAATGCTTAGTGTTACCGGGTTACAGTAAGCGGCGTTTCAGCGTACTTGTGATTGCTCCGCTGTTAGGTACCATTCGTACGCATTGAGACGAAGTTACCTGTGAAGGGCGTAGGTTGAATGATTTCTAAACAGCAGTTTTCTCAATGGCATGCAGTTTTCTCAATGGCATTTGTTGTCGAAAGCGAGCGCAAATGCAGGATGGAGAAACCAAATTACAAATACGTTTATTCACACAGACATGTCTTGTAGCGGTTACGACTTTGAAAACAAGGTGGTTGTTAGCTCCCCTGGATCAGGTAGCTCTACCAAACTTAGGCCACATCTTAAGCAATAGAATTTGCTCCAAGCAGAGTAAAGTCTTTACTTTTAAGAGTTTGCTCTGATTTACACGATGGGCAAAATGTAGATTACAGAGTGCTTCCCTGGAAAGTGTGTCCATTCACTTCAAACACATGTGTTCATTTCTTTTTTTCAGAGCACGCGTACCGAGAAGCTGAGAACGATACCACCTTCTATTTACCAGGAATACCGAGTCACCCAATAAGCTATGGTATTGCCATCAAACTCATGGAGTAAGTACTATTGCAACCTTCTCAATTAGCATGTACCATTAAAAGTCTAAAAATTTAAATACCTAAAATAATTACGTTACATCCTAAAAACGGAAATGTGTGATTTTACAATACTGCAGTGCGTCCACAAACATGGGCAGAAATGGAGTGTAGATTCACCTAGCCAACGTATCAATAAGTCGATAAGTGACACGTTCATTTTATAATGGGCTAACATAGGACATGTTATTTTCTGAGCCAATAAAACTGTTAAAACCTTCAATAAAAAATTATTGTTGATGATTCCTAAATCTACATTTACTCTATTTTACAAACATATAACTTTCATAATTTTTGGATGAAAAAAAGTTAGGTCATTTTTATATTTAATGTCCATACCCTTCTTTCTATTAACCACAATGTAAAAATCATAAAAAACGACACCCCTTTGATTAAATAACCGATTAAAACAACATTATTTTTTCCATTAAATACAAAATTGCTGATACTTCCTAAAACTAGAAAGATTTATCTTTTTAAAGGTATATAATTCATATTTCTGCTTTTAAAAAAAGTTAGGTCATTTTTCAAAAAAGCCTAGTGGACGAAGCAACTAAAACTGCATTTTACCGTGTAAGACCGGTTTGCAGCAAGCGGTTGATAACGGATCAATTCATACCTAGCACTATTCTATTCCACTGTTAAAACTTTTAGATATTCGCATACACAGGTAATACTAACAACAATTATAACAATAATAATAATAATAATAATAATAATAATGCGTGTGGAATGGTTTTAGTAATGTTTTTAAATTAATGTTTGAAGAAATTCTATTAAAATATGGTAAAATATGGTAACACTACATGCCCATTCATCTATCTAAATTATATAATATTATAGGATTCCATTATTAACTTACTAAAAAGAAAATATTATCAATTAGCAGGTTTAATTAGCTCCTAGATGTGCAATTAACTTTTTGAATTGCGGCCCGTGTATTTTGAAAACTTAGCGTGTCATTAGACTGCTTACATTTTCTATAATTGTTGTCTAAACATACAAGATTCGGTGTGCCTTCCTAATTAGGCGTCATTAAAAAAGGTCGCTGTGATCTTTCGAATCTGAAGTAGTCCTTTTGTTAACATTAATTGAAAATTAACTGAAAAGTGTGAAAAGTTTATTACTCAAAGCGCTGAATTAATTGACACAACTGAATTGTGCAACCATCTCTAGGCTACGCCCATTTATTACCATTTAACCATATCTCCTAACTAGATGCAACAAAAGGGTTAATTTAGGAATCTAATTTTGCATAAAATACTGATAGTCATTAGAATCTCCTCGTTGATATGTTGCTCAGAATCTCCTCGCCGAGGCGATTCCTAAAGAGTGCACTCAGCATTTGTATTATTTGAGATGTTAAGGAATTAAATACTTTTTCAAGTGAAGTTCTTAATTTATTTGTTTTATTATTAAATTGCCCCTCTTGACAAAGAAATCAAACTTGATAGACCTGTGTTAACAACTGTCTAGTTTTATTGCTGCGGTAAATATGGCCACGCGACGATTTATTTATTGCCCAGCTTATCTGACAATATACAACATGCGGTCACAAAACCGATAAGATAAACAGGGCAATTGTTTGACTCATAAATTAGATGATATTATGTTTTTATTTCTGAAGGATAGATACCATAATATGAACTGAACACTCAGAACGACGAATTAGAATTAAATTTATAAGGTCTAATTAGAAATAAATTTATTGGGTCTGATTACCCATGGACATTAGGGTCATTTCATATTTAGATGATTTCACCGCAGTACTGCTGATCCGAGTCCCACAGGCTGGTAGCCACGCTTCTTCCGACGGGAAGCTCTGCTTTGCTCTCAATCAGCGTGCGCATATGCGTTTTGTGCTTGCTGGTTTGGATCTTTTTTATGCATAAAACACATTTTGGCTTGGCATGCAAATTTGAGCCGCGACATGACAAAATCAACAATCTATTGAATCCACTGTCTGTAAATACTGTAGACAATGTAAATGTTTCTTGGCTCACTGTATATTTTTGTTATTACCATTATTATTACTACTATGATCTCTTGAGCTGTTGCTGGTTGTAAATTCTACAATGAGCTGGCTTGTTTATTGGTGGCCCATCATCTGTGTATTTCTCTTGTAAATTTATGAGCTATTACCCGAGATTGACAGTAAAGCGGCATGGCATGTACGACCAGCGAAGGCTCATTTCGCTTATTAAGACCAGCGAAGGCTCAGGTCAGACTGTGCAGACGCGCAGTTTGGTCATAGGCGTCGTTGGTTGCGTGAGGTTAAGGCACAGTTCACACTGAGCATACGCGCAGGTTAATCATAGCCTTCGCTGGTTGTATTAGCCATCTATGGGATATGGCATCTATAAAGTAACAAAATGAGTTGTACCAGAAGTTTTCATTTAAGATATTGAAATATTTATGGTTAATCCATTGGGTGCGCGCCTTGTTTAGACTGCGCGGATGCGCAAGTTGGTCTGAACCTTGTTTGGCGCACACGCCATCTTCAAATGTTTAAGAGTCTTTACAAGCAAACTAAACGAAAGGAATGTAAATGGAAAAAAAAATATGTGTAATTGCTGATATTTAATAGGATTATCATCTTGATGTAGATTTAACATTCTACTTTTTTTTCTAATGGTAAAATTTCGGTTAGACAGTAATTTAAAGAATTGCAAGTAATGCAATGAATTTTGACAAAAACAAGGAATTGAATTAGCATTTAATTAATGCTTTGAATTAGCATTGAAGTAGTGCAAAAACTGGTGACTTAATACAATATTGAAAATGCGCAAACATTCAGGATTGCTATATGAGCCGCGACACAACAAAACCAACAAAGTGGTTGTGCGCCCTTCGCAGACTCAGATCAGCCTGGGCATCCGCCCAGTCTGATCAGATTCTTCGCTGTCCGCATGGAGGTAGATGAGACCCTTAGCTACCCGTTAAGCGCTTAGGGAAGAGTTAGGCGGATGCTCAGGCTGATCTGAGTATGTGCTGGGCGTTCGACCACTTTGTTGGTTTTCTCGCGTCGCGGCTCATATATGTGTCACTCATTGCTTCATTTTACTGCATTGAATGTTATATGCATTGATTCTTGTAATAAAGCTCAAAACTATTAGTTTCTTTTTTTCATGTGTTTACTGTATTACCTGTTAGATGAGGAAATTTATTTTCATAAATACGCCTTAAAATTTTAAATATTGGGACACCTAACATAATTACAGTAATTTTCCAAAACATTGAATAGTATGGTTAAATGCAAACAGAATAGACCTTGATCCGACTGCTCTTCGACGATCAGTCTGTTCTCGAGCTGCACTGTTTGCTTAAATCTATCTGTCCCAATACTTAGAATTACTAAGGTAAGATAAATTGAACTGTTTGTGAGACGGTTCAGTTTAAAAGCTGAAAACCACAGACCTAGCTCGGCACACACGGATAAATAGAACTGGGAAGCAAACAAGTAATACAAAGAGTCGATTTTAAAATCACTCTTCAAATACGCCATAATGAAAATACCTGTGTAATAACCTCGGTTATAACACCGCCGAAAATAGTTTATCGCAAGACACTGTGACAATATTACCTGAGGGTGTCCTCGAATGGCAGTTAATCCGTAATACAGGTAACCAAGCGTACTAACTCTACAGGGTATTGGAAATTCATCCGGTTTCGGTAAAAAAAGGGGAGTTTTTCCCCTTTGTGATGAATTCTGTGGATGGATGCAGATGGAATGGCAAACAGTGTAGACCCTCATTCGGAGCAGTGTCTTTATTGCTCAGATAGTAAGAATTTTACATTACTTGTACAATCTTCGGATCTTGCCTGCGGCGGAATTCTTTACAGAGTAAACTGGGTTCCACCGCACATAGCCTGTGCTTAATTTTGAAGATAATTGAAAAAAGAGGATCTTACACTCGTGGTCATTTCATATGAAATTTATGAAACGAGACTTCTTATTATATGATCATTAAAATGGGATTTTTTCGCCATCAAAATTAACATCATTTCAATAAGAAAACACATTGTTGACACGGACGTTGTCAATGACGTTACGTGTACGCGCCAAAGTGTTATTACACGTGTGGTCATACGGTTTTAAAGACACGACGTTATCCACTGAATAACAGCGACGTCATATGATAAAATCATATTGAAAATGTCTTCATTCAACAGATACATTTAATCAAGCTGAGCATTTGGTAAATGTAAAATAGGAAAATTTCAATATTCAGTTTATTTCCAGTTTTTGTACGTGTCAGTAATTTAAAGTGATGGGGTACACCTTCATGGGAAGCAACTGTGGTAGTGTCATATTGTCTCCATTCTTAATGGAGGTCAACTCCTATAGGAGCAATTACTTTTTCTTAGAGGGTAGACTTCTTTTGGAAAGCCATCGTCTTCAGGGGAAGCAAACAGGAAGACACGAAAGTTGTTCCCCTTTGTAAAAATGGCAGAAAAGGTGGAGGTATGCTCATGCACCTTAAGCTTAAAGGTGTTACCTTCAAGTGATAGAATTCTGATCCTGCCTGTTCAGTTTAAGCACAAAGAAACTTAACTCATGTCTATTTGAATTACAGACAACTAGCCGGTGACGAGGTGCCTGAACAATGGAGAGGTGGGATGAATGTTACATACAGGTTTGGAGGAAGCTTTAATAGGACAGGCTGGTAAGTACAGAACAAAAAAAAGAAGCGTTCAGTTAGGACTTAGGAGAACTGGATATTTGGGCAGTATGTCTAGAGGCAGGCAATAGATCATGTTTGCTTTTAGCAAACACACACAAAGGGTTGCTCTGGCTCGCCATTCAAACTACGCGGGCATTTAGGCGAATGAATACACTTATAGGAAAAAGAGTTCTGCCAGTTTCATTTTTGCCCTCAAAATAAGAACTTTTAAGAGCAGATTCCTTTGGAATCGAGGATCGTTCTATAAGGAAGTCCAATCTAAACCCCTTTTGTTGTCTTAATTACTTTGAAAAACAAATGCAGAATAATTTGGAGGAACCCTAACCCTAACCCTAACCCTACTTCAATCTTCAGACGTTTTAGTTGTGGAATAGTGCCAGTGGGAATGCTTTGCAGTACATAGTTGCAACACGGTAGTTTCCGGAGGTCCCACCTTCAGAAATAGGGCGTTTTGGACTCCGAACTGTTGATGAATGGACCTAAATAGTTGGGCTTTTGAGGATAATACTGAGAACAGTTTTCTTACTTCTCAACTCAAAAAACATATCTTAAGATCTCGCATTAAAACCGTCTCGCTCAGATGGTGATAATAAGGGGTCACAGCATTTTTTTCTGCAGAAAGATGATAAAGTGTCCCTAATTTTACTACTACTACCTCTTCTTAACTAAATAGTTCATGTATCCCGGAGTCGTAATGGGAGCTCCGCTAAGTGGTAATTCAACAACAATCAAGTATGTTTGAGAAGACTAATCAGATTAGTTGATTTTCTTTTCATTCCAGGAAGGCTCACATTATGGTATCAACACGGAACAAACGAGTAACCACGTACAACGCATTTGGAATAATTAGAGGTCGTTTTGAACCAGGTGAGCAAACGAACTTTTCATCATGATCGATATCTAACGACATAGTTGCACCAATTTGCAAATACTCATGGTGAAAATGGCTCCCCGTGTTGAGGCACATTTATAGAACCCGACATACTTGAAAAATACCCTAAAATAGGATATATTACGTTTCTCCTGTGGTACCAAGAATTTGATATAAATTGACTAGTTTTTCTATGTCGTCGGCTTCATGTTAGTCGAAGTACCTGGTGGCCTGCAGAAATACCCTATGAGAGTAATTATTATGCATTTGGCTATTCTAGTAAAGGGTACAACATGTATACCATTAAATGAAACTGTTCAATTTTTGCATTATACGTAATTGGTAATGTTTAAATGGAGTATCCAAAGATTTGGAAATTTCGTGATCTGATATGTATAACTTTAAAAGACATTCAGGCTATCGAACCTTTTGTCAGTTTCATCGTTTCGAGAAAATAAGTAAAACCCTATTCGCAGTTGGCAGCAACGCACCAATTGGCAGCAACGCACGCAACAGTGAAAATGCTATCTTGTTAAATCTTGAAATTAGTTCTGTTGTCTGCGATCATTTGAACTACATACCGTTTGGAACCGGTAATAAATTACAAACATCATCCGATGATTTTCTTGTAACATTTTTTTTCATTACTATTATAGAGCGCAAAACACTATTGTTCATATGTTCGGCGTCATTGGCTAGTGTACGCCTGTACGTGTATATCGGGGTCAAACACAAGTTACATGTATAAGTAATCTTATTTTCATGCCAGATCGCTATGTTCTGGTTGGTAACCACAGAGATGCTTGGGTTTTCGGGGCCCTTGACCCCTCCAGCGGCACAGCAGTGATGATGGAAATATCCAGGGTCATGGGAGAGCTTGTTAAAACAGGTAAAATTAACTTTTTTCTTGGTTCAAACTAAATGCCATTAAGTTGAATGGGTACACTGTCAGTAGAAGCAACTCTGCCATTCCATTTCAGCCTCCCTTCTCAATGGAGATCAACTCTTAAAGAAAGAATTTGCTCCACTAGGAGCAAATTCTTTCCTTTAAAAGTTGATCTCCTTTTGGAAAGTTTTCGTCTCCCAGAGATTCAAACTGAATTTCACAAAAGTTCTATAGCTTTGCAAAACTTGCGGAAAATATGGAGGTTTACCCATCTACCTTAATTAAACAACAGCATCAAGCACTTCAGTCTAGGTTCTATGATATGTCTTATATATGTCAGGTGCTTGTTTTTGTCTATGCCCTGTATTCCTTAAATGAATTTGAAATATATCTAGTTACTTGATCTGAACACTGACAGCAGATGATAAAAGTAACAATTACTGGGAAGTACTGGATACTCTTTTTAACATATTTCTCTGTATGCGTGCATGTTTGTTTAATATCATAAAAGATACTGGCAAAAAATTGCTATCAAATTACATGTACTATGGATTCAGATCTGTGTTTTGGCACTCATTTCATAAAACTTATAGACAGGCGTGTATGGTCAGGAACATTTAGTGGTTACCTAACACAGCTTTTATAGCTTAAACCAGTCACAACAAGAATGAGTTTTTGGGTTGGGTTCTCAGGGAGCGATAAAGGATCATCACTGACCTCTTGTTATTACATCAGGTAAATGGAGGCCCCGACGATCGATCATATTTTGTAGCTGGGGAGCGGAAGAATATGGTCTTGTTGGCTCCACAGAATGGGTCGAGGTAGATATATTTTTCTCTTAACATTAATCATACTGTTTGAAAACAAACTTCAGCTCTGTGCTTGTGATGGTATAACGTGTGTGTTCAATCTTTGGTTTAAGCTGTTTAACACTTTTTGCGCCCGCGATCGATTTAACGTTGTCATTACCATAACATCGATTGAGGGTTGCAACAAACGTTGAAGCCCGAAAAACACACTTAAAACTGAATTTGCTAGACAAGAAATTCTTAAATTTCAACGAATTTATTGTATTTAATTTTTCTTTCTGTCGGTCTCTCTCCTCTAGGGGGAGCCACAACTGATACTAGAGTACAAAACTATGAATTTGCGGTCAGTCAAGTGTCGAAGCTACAAACTGCTCGCTTTTTTGTGAAGGAGACGTGCCTTAGCCTTCAACACAGTTTTGAAAGGTTCTAACTTTATGAAAAAAAATGCTTTCATTGAAGCAAGACATGCGACTCTCTTTTGTCAAATTACCAACATCTTCATTTATTACGTACATGTAGCTGACTGGCGGCTTTCTTCTCTCAAGTTTTTCTTTTCAATAGTTCTGTCATTCGTGACTGAGACTTTTCTTTTAACGGATATCAATATGCTTAATACATTGTATTATCTTATTTTATTACAGCACTATACGAAATCCCTCGGAGCCCGTGCAGTGGCGTATTTGAACGTCGATATAGCTGTAGAAGGTAATTGATTTCAACAACGTTTATAAATGTAGCCCAACTTAACGCCTGTTTCTCGAAACTTAGTTGACACACAGTGTTGGCCCTGGAGCGATGATGATATGAAATTGTTTCAATGTTGAGTGTATAGTCACTGCTCTTACACTGATTTCTCTTTCATACGGGTCGGGACACCTAAATATTTCGCAAGTGTCGCTGTTACTTGCGACCATTAGAATTTGAAATGAACAGAGCGAACAGAACACTGCAAAGTTTTTATGTGCATTACAATAACTGCATTGATACCTGCGCTGCTCGGTATCAAATTTCCATACACAAATGAAATTTTCATATAAAATGTGAATTGCTCTTATGATTCATTTGGAAGGCTATGCCGTTGCCCAGAGAAGCAAATTTGAACAGGCATTTATAAATTTTTTGTACTCCCTTTGTGAAAGTGGCGGAAAACCATAGAGGTACACCTATACATCTTAGTTATGTCCTGTTAGATGTCTTACTTGTTGGTAGTCATGTCTACCAGTGTGATCCCAACATGACCGCAACTGTCTACCGTGGACGTAAAGCAACAACCATTTTGTTCAGCTCATTTGAGAAAAAGAGATCTGTTGCTTTGATTTTCGTCACGTTGTCACGTATTACCATTGTTTTGTATTCTTCCCCTTAGTGTTATTGGTAGGCTGTGTTCTATGATACATGTAATTGTGATAGTACCCTGGTATCTTTTTCGCCACTTTACGGGTCTCTGTGGCTTATTGGATGTGAGCATTGGCTCTTAAACATAAGGTCTCTCGACGCTGTGGGTCAGAGCCTCTCTCGGCGTACAAGTGAGAAAGCCAAATTCTGCTTTAACAAGGTCGGGTTGTTTTCCCCCGGGAACTTAGGTTTTCGCCCAGCTCCGCTTACATATAACGATCTGCTCAATATAAGAAAATGTTCTTGAAAGGGCCGTAAAACACATATAAAACATGACTTTACTTTCAAACAGGAAATGTCTCTCTGAGGGCTCTTGGAACACCATTAATATTCCAATCTCTTTACGACGCCACAAAGAAGGTTCCCAACCCCAATGATACTGAGCTTGCAGCAGGAAGAACTACAGTCTATGACACTTGGATCAACACATTTCAATCAGAAACGGACGGACGACCTGTGTATGTCACTTTTTGTTTCGTCTGTGATGCACAAAAGACACGGAATTAAATGACGAGAATAATTATTTGATTGAGAAAATCTGAAGTTTCTATTCAGTTTGTAGTGTCACTGAAAACCTGGCGGAGCATGGTAAACACCATAGCAACTAAGGCTAAATATACTGATTTTAAAGTGACATCAGCAAGGCATCATTCTACCAAGGTACTACGCACAACAGTTGGTAATTCCATAGTTACTATGTAGAAGATCTATGACGTAATTGCAAACACTTTTTGCCATGCTCTGCGAACTTTTCAATGACATTACAAATTGAAATTCTTTCAACAGAAAATTCAGATTTTCTCAAACAAGTCGTTTCTTTGATTTCGTGTTAAAAGCGAGACATAGATATAATGCATTTCCAGCGTTAACCTTTGCGGCGACTTGAACTTTTAAGTTTTGTGGTTTTGCTAGGTTTTTCTGATAGGCGCAGACAGGCGAGACACAGCGTTGCGCGGAAATCTTATAAAAATAATGTCCCAGTTTGCCTGGGTCTGTTCAAGAGAGATGCGAGTTTTGACGGGTTGCAGGACAGCATTTTGGCAGATTTGTACAATTCATTTTTATGCCAGTATTTGATTGCTGATATAGTGTGTCAAATTGACCAAATGTCAGTGTGCAAATACTCGTACACTGATGCGTATTGGTGTGTTATGTTTTGTCACCTTGACAAAATTTCACTATGCATTCGCGTAAGGCAGCTGCACCCCTGGAAGGTTTGTTTCAAACGTAGGACGCTACCTTTTTCATTGTATATTTGCACTGCAGTTTGTTTGTGACTCTATGTATATTATCAATGTCTCTGCTGTTTGCACATTTGGCGAGGTGAATTATATGATATTATAGATACATTGTTCTTCCATATTTTCCCACCATCTTATAAGAGGAAACAACTTTTGTGACTCCCTGTTTCCTTCCCTGGACGATATCACCCTTCCAATAGAGTAAAAATAATTCCTTTTCTTTAAGAGTTGATCTCTGGTCAGTGAGCAAAAATGAAAATAGCAAGAGTTGCTTCTGCTTCTACTGAACTTGTACCTATACACCGTATGAAATATTATTTCAGAGTAAAGCTACCTGGTTCTGGCAGTGACTACGCTCCTTTCAGGGATAGGATAGGAATTCCTTGTGTTGACATACGTTACACATTTAACAAAGTAAGCAGTGATTGGTATTTAGGGATATTTGGGTTCTATTTCTCTGTCGAACCCTTATCAGAACTGTTTGTGCAATCTTTCTCTGATGAAGGATCAAATCATATGAGGGCCGAAGTAGGTCAGGGATAAAAAAATGAAATGATCTAAAAAAAATATAAGTCCCCACTTGCAGAACACATGAGAATGTATTTTGTTTTCCATTGTCACTATAACAAAATTAGCTTGACACTGTTTTTAGTTGAACAGTCTTGAGGACAAGCAGATGGATGTTGTCAAATCGATTTGTCCAGTGTCAGTTTAAAGTAAATAAGTTCCCGAAGTAGAGGTATGACTGCTTCATCAAGTAGTCAATGGCCCTTGCTTCTGAGACTCAGTAATTTATTGGTAAAAGTAACAGTCTGTGTCATAAGCTTTACTTTCCATTTGAATATTTTACTATGGAACTATTAGGTAAATTGTCCTGACAGTCTGTACATACTATATTTTGAATTTAAAAGGTCAGGCTTATTGTTGTGAACTTTCAAAATAATTTACATGTACATGTATATAGAAATATGTAATACTGTTCATGCAATTTTTCTTACTTATATTTTACAGAATATCTATAAACTTTCTTCCTATCCACTCTATCATTCTGTATACGAGACGTTTTATGCCGTGGACCAGATAATGGACAAAGGATTTCAGGTACATTTTTGTAGACGGAAATGGACAGGGAAATGATACATTGACTTAAATGCATTTAACAATTTGCAAAGTTATTGTGCATTTTGTAAATCCACAGCAGAATTAATTTAAACGAAGTAGATAAATTTAATTTTGTATATAGATATTATCACAGGTATATGTTCTGAAGTATGCAGTGATGCTCCATATATCAGAAAACTCACAGAATTGTCCATCGAATCTAACGTCATGAAAGCTCTTTTTTATTCAGTCATTTGAAATGAATTCACATTTTAGCTATCACCACTGTCTGCAAGCTTGTACTGATTTAAGGTATCACCAAAATCATTCTGCTAGCGCTTGGTACATTTAAGTCAGGCAACAAAATTACAGTTGACTTTCCATATTTCAATGCATAACAACATTAATACATGTTACAGCTCGTGAATATTTGAGCATGCAGCGGGGGCCACTTAAAGCCAGTAAGATGTCGTCTCCACGTCGGTATGATGTCGTGACGTCATGCCGACGTTGAAACATTTTTAACGTGTTTCTGCTGGGCGATACTATAAGGAAAGAGCTTTAGTGAAGCATGTGCAATGAGTGAGCCTTAGATCAGGCTGCTCATGCACGCAGCCTGACCAAAAATATTCTATTTGCCATTGGTCTTGCATTCTTGCAAGTGCCATAAGGCTGTGCTCCTTTATATTATTAATCGATGCATTCCTGTTTCTTTCAGTATCATATGGCTACGGGACAAGTTTGGGTAGAAATGGCTCGGAATCTCGCTGATAGTCTAATTATTCCATTCAATGTGTCCGACTACGCAGTTACTATGGAAACTATGAAAACAACATTGTTTACAGACTTTGGTCAACTTATGCAACAGCATGGAATTGACACAGGTAATCTGAGAGGAGAGGCATCTTAATTGCAAATATTCTTGTTTATTGGGTGTCATAATTATATTATGCTATAGTCTAGTGATATTTCTATTTCATCAAAGGAAATACGCTTTCTTACATAGGTAATGACATTTAAGGGTCATAAAACAATAAAAACTAGGGGTGTGTTGTATATAGTACGGAATATTTGTCTTCAAATGTATCTACATGTATCGATGAAATATACTTTGTTGCCCTGTTCCGTATTACAACAGGCTTGGGGCGTTTAGAATGACGTAAACAAAATGTTAAGCTTAGGCCTAAAACATTCTTGGAATTGTCGGGAATTTTCTATATATCCCGGCCTGCTGTCTCAGCCTAGGCCCTGAAAGCTGTCTCAAAATTCTAACCATTTTCAATATATAGCCCAATCATGTTAATTTCAACAATTTGACAGCCAGTGCTGTACAGGAAATCTCACTGTAGATTCCCAATGATCTGTCAGTCACGAAAAGGCATGCACAAGGTGAAATTAACACACATGACGGAACTAATTGAACTTAAGTTAATAGGAATGGCCCTAGCAAGAGTTAAGAATTCAATGAATATTCTGATTTATAAAGTATAATGGGTGAGAAAAATAATCAATGATAGGGTTGAGGCTGAGACTAGTCTGAGATTTCCTTGTCTAGGCCCCAACCCTATCATAGATGCCATTATTCTTTGCCTGTCGCACATACCGTTTCTCGTACATGTAGGCCTATTAATCTGCACAAATCGTTGTTTCTGGAAATTTTGAAAATGCAAAGATATCAGGTAGAAAGTAGTGTAATTGCTAAACTTTAGCTTAATTTTTATCACAGGTTTATTAAGTGAGTCCATAACAAATTTCACTGATGAGGTTCATGCATTCGAGAAGGCAATAAAGGACGTGAACAAAAATGAGTAAGTAAACCTATGTTTATTCAATGCGATGCCAAATGTCAGTCAGACAGATGTTATATCATTCATACGTGACTCTGCAAATAATAATACGAGCTCTGCACCTAAAATTCAGTTAACTAATTCATAGTCTCTAGCCGTCATTTATGTACGTGAAGTAGATGCACGGCTGTTTAAAATTCGCTTAGGTTTGTTTCCGAGTCACATTAGTCAGTAACAGTGCAAAAAGTAGTAGTAAATCATGAAATAAAAAGTTTGTCGTTGAGAATAAACAGAAAATGTCGCAGATTTATCCTTAAGTCTTGACCTTATTTGGGGCTCTGTGTACTGTATAAAAGAGGACTTTGTATAAAAAGGTCACACTGGACATTGCCACTGTTAGCGGCCTGGATAGCGAATGTGACAGAGAAGCAAGGACCGCAGCTACAGGCTATTACAAGATATGCACAATCAGGTTTTTATACTCCTTTAGAGGAAATCAAGGGGTTCAGCCCCTGTGATATTTCTTATTTTCATGTCAGTTGGTATAACTTGGTAGTTTGTATTTAAACCTTGCTCAGTTTACAACATTTCAGAATGCTAATACGCTGGTGCGTATTGAAATTTTGTCAATTTGACAAAATTTCAACACGCAGCTGCGTATTTGCGTATAGGCTGCTACGCCCTTTGAAATTCGTTGGTTTTCACCGGGTTCTCCTGTTTCCTCCTCCGCAACAGAAGGCCGAAATTTGCACTTTCGAGAATGTTCAACTGAGTTTTCTGTATCATCGAAACAAAATGAACAAGGTTTAAACAATTGCCATAGATACGAAGCATTGACTCTTTCTCATCCCTTTAATGCATCAAAGTATTATTTTCACAGTCCATATGCCATACGTCTCATCAATGACCAGCTGATGCAGCTTGACAGAGCGTTTCTCGATCCAGTAGGTCTTCCGGGCAGGAGTCTGAAAAGGTATAACACAATCAAATAATTTATTTAAAATGCTTTACGATTAAACGTTTCCAAACTTAAAAATGCAGTTTAAAGACAATCTTTATTTGCTATGCCAAATTTGATTGGCTTTATATGTTTACATTGAATTCATCTGATGGGCATTATTGCTAGAGGTCCATAATTTGCAGTGTTCCAGTATATGTGTTCACCATACTCTATTTTGTATGCTTAATCATTTTATATGGAAAGTAATATCGAATACAACACGACAACCACAAGAAAAACAAATAAATAAATGGATAAATAAAATCGACATTTTTCTAAGAACATACCATGATGTAGAACATTTACGTAGCGCTGTCCTACAAAGACAATAGCCAAAAAAATGAATAAGTAAAAAAAATAGAAAACGTTACTGTTATTTACATGTACATGTATATTTCTCTTTCTAGGCATATTCTATTTGCTGAGAGCAGTGTTGATAATTACGCTGGCAGTAGTTTTCCTGGTCTGACAGACGCCATGTTTGAGATTGACAAGGCTGCGGACCCCACTGCCAGGTGGAAGATAGTTGAGAAACACTATTCTGTGATATTATTTACCATCCAATCAGCTGCTTCAACTCTTAGACACGTGACAGACTTTATGTATCAGTATTAAACCCTAAATGCTTTGCTTCTCATGAAAGAGACTTTTGCAATCAATGCAGACCAAGATCAGACTGATCAGGGCCTACACTGGTTGCATGAAATACCAGTATTTACGACAAAGACGAAGAAAAATAAAATACACTCAGACACCCCTAAAATTGGAATTGGACCTGCTTGACTTATGAGGTCAAAACGACGAATAATTGGGTTAAGCACCGTGTCATCTCTTCATGTGATTAGACGTGTTCATATTTCAGATTATCCTCGGTAACTGGAAGCCCCGGTATCTGAGTGGTGCTTAGCTAGCGGTCCTTGTTCGAAGTACAGGCGGAATATTTTCAGACCGTAAACGGGATTCCATTGCACCCAGCATTTTATTATCACCCTTTCATGGCTTGGTATGACAGGATTATTGTTCAAGAACGGTTACGTAACGCCACAGAGTAGTTTTTCACAACACTACGTTGCATAGTCTTTTGCTACGAAGCACTTCTCGGCGCTCGCCTTAATGCGATTTTCGCCTCAGACGAAATAAGATGCTTGCGCAAGACGTTGCTAGGCCGACACTGCCAATAAATCCCGTTGCCGTAGGAAAGTGCGTGAATGGAGCCTAGCCTAGGAAACCACCGTCCATGTTTTCTCGTATACGTGATTCCATTGCTGATATGCCAAATCTTTTCCTGAGCAAGATGGGAACGGCGTCCTAGCAACGTCTGCGCACGCAGCTAAAAAGTGTCTTACCTAAGTTGAGTTCAGGCAGCATGGGTATCACATGAACCACATGGGTACCTCAAGGATGTCGCTTTTATCATGAGTGTCTCAATGGAAAAGAAAAATATAATCCAAAATGTTTGCCTGATCTAGATTATAGAATTCTGGGTCAGCGTGCTTACCAGCTACTGTACATACCCCATATAGTCTTGGTTTCAACTGATTATACGGTGCGCAACAGATGATTCTTAAGGTGTCTGGATACGACACCATGTTTCACAATAGACAACTTTTATGTTTTCTGTTTGCTTCTCTCAGCAATAAAACACTTCCGAAAAAAAGGGTTTATTGTTTAGACGAAAGACTTTGCTGCTCCAGCAGGAGCACACTGTTTTCCTTCAAGTGTTGACCCCATCGGGAAAAGGAAAAAAACTGAACCTAGCAGAGTTGCTCCTGTCAGAGAGTAGCTTCCCCCCCCCCTAGTAGGTCCCCCCCCCGGAAAAATGACTATGATCTTTCCATAGTAGAATTTCCCACCGGAAAAATGGCTATATAGTAGAATTTCCCCCCGGAAATATGACTATATAGCCAATTTTCCCCGGGGAAAATGTACTATTATAATATGTGTTTTTGCATAGCCGTTTTTCCCCTCTATAGTGGATTTCCCCCTGGTAATATGATTGCAGAAAAACACGCTACATAGTGGAATTTGCTCCTTCTCCAATCACAATAGTGAGGTGAAACAAAATACGAGTATCTGTCCGTAAAACATCGATGGATAACAGATGCTAGAACCGCATGCATGTATGTGTCCATCAGTCTGATTTTTGTTTGGGGAAAACAGGCATACATTTCGCTTTTCCATATTAGCCAAAAACGACTATGAGTGTACGTGGTTGTGAGCATAAATTTGTATAATTTTGTGTTTGTACAAGCGTTCATATGTGCGTGTGCGCATCGGAGTGCCTGGACTAGTGTTCGCCTTTCATGCAGGAGTCGTGGGATCGAGTCCCATCGTGACACACCTCCGATTATTATTTTCAATGTAATAAACTGCCTGCTAAATCAAACATAACTGGACAAAACACCCGTTCGTACATTTTCCTGTAAGCTTGCATGCGTATGTGTACCTATATAAATATCTGCGATGGGAAGAAATTGCACCTTGCTCAGTTCTTAATTAGTAATTATTGATTATTATAAAAATACGGTTGCTAAATTTGCATATTGATTTTTTTAATTAATCACGTTTATTACCTTCGTCGAAAAACCAATGCATGTCTAATGCGATTAATTCCGTGAAATGTCTCTGTTCTATTACGGTCCGTTTCGTTCCGTTCCGCAAAATACCAATAGTCATACAAAATTCACTAATAGTCAATTTCCCCGTGGGGGAAAAGGGACTATGGGGGAAAAGTGGCTCTATGAGGTCCGGACAATCCGCTATATAGCCGTCCTTCCTATAGCCATTTTTCCGGGGGGAAAGGGGGAAAAACCACTCTCTGACAGCTCCCACTGAAAGTGTACCCAGTCACCTTAAAAAAATTGTGTCATATCTTTTCCTCCTGTAGAGGTTTGTATGATCAATCGCTTTTTTGTTATCTTTTTTAACGTCACTTGGTGCAGATTATTTTTTATAATATTGCATAATCAAGCATTTATTCAAGTGCACTTCAGTTTGCGTTCACATTTTCACATTTTATACTGGCTTGATCAACAGTGATACATTTGGAAATTCGAATGATGAAGGTAACATTGTTTTCTTCTTTTCTGGTGTATAGGTAAACTTTCGGGAGAAACAATTCTGTCATCGAATAAACAGTGGTAAAGACTAGAACTGGAGTCAGTCAAGTCCATGAATTCATAATATCTCCTCTTTTCTTCTTTTCTACAATTTCCACTCTTTCATTCTTGTCTTCCTGGTCTATCCATACCCGGAAATCTAACACTCCTATATTTTATTTATTTATTTTCTTTCTCCTCGTCCTGTTCTCTAAATGACTTTTTGTACACAATATCTCTTAAGTATGGTAAAAATCAAATTTGTGTTACTCATTCCAGATAGGGGGAGTTTTTCGCCGATATTTCCTGGAATTGGTTTTCTTGGTTTCTTGTGAAGACGTGTGTTGTGACTCCTTATTAGAGCCACCTCGAAAAGGTGGTTCTAGTGAGTGTTCGCTGCACATATTCTTATGGTCGTTGGTTGTCATTGGCCGCCCCTTATCTGGAAAATTACCATTTGCGTTTCAAAATTTATTTGTACATGTATTGTTTTGTACCTCATTGCCTTATTGTCTTGATGTATATATTACTGTATGGGGAGGACCGTAACTAATGTTGAAAGAACTTGTGGTCCGACCCAATTGCTTGACATATTAAGAGGCAATAAAATATGTTTAAACTAATTCTGTCATTTTTCTACTCGTAGTGACTAATATTACCAGTCGACTGGCACTAGCGATTAAACGTTAAAATCGCTATTGACAGTTGACAAGTACATGTATAAACAATTTTACGTTGAAATCGCAATCGCCAGTCGACTTGTTATAGCGATTTTAACGTCAAGACGCTATTGCCAGTTAACTGGCAATAGCAATTTTACGAGTAATCGCTATTGCCAGTCAGCTGGCGATAGCGTTTTAAATGCTTTTCGCTGCTTCCAGCTGACTGGTAATAGTGTAAAATGGCTACAGCTAGTTGACTTGTGATAGCAGTTTTGACGTAAAATGGCTATTACAAATCAACTGCTACTAGAGCACTAGACCTTTCCTTTTCTCTTTTTGATTCCGCTCTCCATGGTCGTCAACAAAAAATGTGCTCCGCTGGGAATACATTCGTTCTTATAAAAGTTGACTCCTTTGTGAGGGGCCTCTTTGATCAGGGATGCAAACAGAAAATCACAAAAGATGTGGTCCTTTGTAATAAAGGTATAAAAGATTGTGGTGTACCTAGACACATAGAAACAAAATTTTGAGCCATGTCACGACAAAACCTACAAAGTGGCATGTGCGCCCAGCGAATACTCAGATCAGCCTGGACATCCGCCCAGTTTGATCAGCGTCTACATTATCGGCATGGAGGTAACTGAGATTATTAGCTACTATTTAAGTGCAAAGCAAAGACTCTGATCAGACTGGGCGGATGTCCAGGCGGATCTTAGTCTTTGCTGGGCGCAAATGCCACTTATTTGATTTTGTGGTGTCGCGGTTCAAATGACCATCATTATCATTACATCAGAGTAACCGCAGGATAGTTCAGTTTAAACATGTTAGTACAGTGTAGCTGACATCATTCACAACTGCTTTGCCAGTTTTATGATTAACTTGTGAACTCCCAGTTTGTAATAAAAGAAACAATAAGAATAAAGTCTTTGTTTTGTCTAATGATTTTCCTGTTGGCACTCAACGTTGATTCGCACAACGTTGTATTACGGTGGAAAACGACAAAAAGAAAACAAGCAACGCAAGCGGGGCAAAATACACTCGTATGAGAGTGAGTTTCAGCCCAAGGCTGTACCTCGGGCAGATATAAAGCCCTGGCAATCAGCCCCACACAGGTACTCATGTGTGCACAAGAATAGTATGTAAATACTTATATTCAAAAATTAAGAAAGGGGAAGCAACCTGTCTCATACTCAGCCCACAGTCCTTCCTGTGCATTCTTTAATATTGTCTTCCCACCTCTTCTTCTGTCTACCTCTTCTTCTTTTTCCTTTTACTGTGCCCTGTAGAATCGCCTTTGCTAAACCAGAAGATTTTGAGACGTGGCCAAACCACCTTAGTTTCTTCTTCTTGACCAGGGTCAGGAGTTAATCATAGTCTCCAATGGCTTCTTGGATCTGTCTGTGAGCCTCCTCATTGGTTATATGGTCCTTGTATGAAATTTTCAGTAACCCTTCGGTAGCGTTTCATCTAAAAGGCATGCGTTCTTTTTTCTAAGGTCCACGATTCACAGGGATACAGAAAAATGGAAATGACAAGGGAGTGCACAAGTTTCACCTTTGATCCAAGAGATATGTTGTTTTCTCTCCAAATTGGCTTCAGCTTTGTAAGAGCTGAAGTGGCTTGTGCAGTCCTTGAGAGAACTCCTGTTTAGAGACATCATCTGAGACAACTGTTCCAAGGTATTTGAATCTTGTTACGGTACTTAGCTTCTGCCCCTTTACCTTGATCTCCCTCTGGATGTCATTGGCGCTGTTTGTCGTCAGTTTGGTCTTCTCAGCACTGATTTCCATCTTATACCTTGGGCAGGTTTTGTCGAGACTTTCAACTAGGGCCTCTGATTCCTACTCTTCCTCAGCTAGAGCGTCTATGTCATCGGCAAGCTGCAGACTGGTAATATTTCTGCCGCCTATACAAACCTTCTCGTCATGTTTTTTTAGAGCATCAGGCATGATCTGTTCGAGAAAAATGTTGAAAAGGTTGGGTGACAGAAGACATCCTTTGTTACGCAGAAGGTTTTACACACGGTCGACACGGGTGTAGAGCCTTATGCGTCGCCAGGACGGCGGAGGGTGATTTCCGGTTAAAGGGTTATCTACTAGTGTAATACACTAACAAGGAAACTCTAACAACGTTAGAATTTTTTGAAGTTTATATATAATGTAAATTCTATATACAACGATACAATTTACAACAATTCACAATTACAATAATATACAACACATATCAGTTCATGTCGCTGGCCCAAGTAAGGTGTTTGTTTCAAATCTGTAATCGATTTGCGTACAGAACGCAAATAGATTACCGTCTGACGTCAACACCGTACTCGGCTCAGCGCCATGAACTAAAGGAAAACACAAAGAACAAAAACAACGTTAGTTTGAGCTCATACAAAAAAAACAAGGCCTTATGTTGGTAGACTTCAATTCGTCGTTCCCTGGATCATGTCATGGGCCAGTCCATATATCATGAGGAACACCAACTTATAATTACACGTGCACGATTATATACTGGTCGCTCCCTGGATCGTACCAGGGACCAGTCTATATATATTAAAACACCTTAGTGGACGAACACTGTCCCACACTTGATGTGACCTTCAGATCTTATCACAGAATCAGGCAAAACTGTGCTAACCACTTCCGCCTACATTTTGTGCTTCCCGCCTCTGCTTAGGAACCATGCACAAACGGCGTTGTAACTGCCTCTACCCGGGTTGGTATTAACCTGGAGACGTTTATCGAATCTCCAGGTGAGACGTGGCTCTAAGCCCTAACAGCTGACTGCCGGACTTGATGTGCCTAAAAATAACGAACTTACACTTAATACATTGTAACTACATAATAACAATACGTAAGACTTGGGCCTGTCTTGGAAATACCATACAACGCCCTCGGCGAATGCCGAGCATAACGTGCACACGCCAGCCGTGTCACTAGACACGACTCGCGCTTACGATGTAAAGCTAAAAGTGTGCTTACCACTTCCGCCAATGAAGAAACGTAGATCCTACCACGCATGTGCGTCGAAGGATCTGACGTCAAACATTGTCAAGAAGCATACTGACGTCAACAGGCATTACCATGACATACCCCACATAAAACATGAATAATCTAAACGATGACCTATTTACATTAAATTGATTGACCAAAATCTAACTTGCATATTTATTAATTCATTTCTTTAAACTAAGCGTAATACCATTTGCCATAGAATATAATAACTGAATAAGCGTTTCTAACACATTTGGGATCATAACGTTTGATCTGACATCATGACATCAATGATGTTATATCATATGACGCCGTCTAATGAAGGCAAATCAAACGCATGATGACCAAATGTTACCATTATAACTTATGAAAAAAAACCTTAATGCGGTGCATGCTATGGCGTCAATTGACGTCACGAGTATATAAATTAGTTCCATTACAAATCAATCTACTTCTATAGGCCACGTATACGTGAAACTAATATAAAAAGTGCTGACGTCGCAATAACATGAATGCAACTGACGTCACATGAATAACATGAATACAACTGACGTCACTGGACGTCAAATAGACGCACACCATTGCAACCAACATCAGTGATATAAACTATTTCCGTAATTTACAAAACTTCCTAATATACAAATACCATGCGCAGCATGCTTACTAACAAAATCGGTCGACACATGCGCAGCCTGATCACTGCCAACAAAATCAAATCAGTCGACACATATAATCATACCATATCAATCAGAAGTCACATTTTTCATTCTTAGCCAAACTATTCTAAATAAATATAATAAAATCTTACCCTTCTAGGTCTTAACACAGAATCTGGGCACACAACAATATAACATCCATCAAGAATTAAACAGCCACGTCTAACTTTTCATTAAAAGATAGGCGTATAAATACTATGCGTCTCACATTAAAATCATGCAACACGCTTTCCACAATCAAAAGACTCGTGCAGGTATTCACCTTAAAATCATGCAATACGCTGTCCACGAGAGGTATTCACAAACAACCCATGCATAACGTAGCCACAATTTCCGTAAATGTTTTATTACCACAGTTACCCTAAAAACTGTAGCCTTACTGATTGAAAGGATTAAAATAATCTCGACGACATAGTGGACGATTAGATCCATTTCGTAACATAGGTTTCCCCTTAGGGAGAAAAAAACATAACAATGTTTCTTTTCTGAAATAGTACGAAATGCGATCGAATCGTAGGCTATGTCAAAACTGGAAAACTAGCTATATACACAACAACGGTGCGATGCATAACGTGGCCAAACTATCTACTAAGGTAGTCCGCCCCCAAATTATCTTGGCCACGGATAGCAACGATCCTGAATCTGTATGGCTGTAATTTCATGGCCCAACGCATGATTCGGGGATTGAGCACCTTAGCTGTCTGCATATAAGACAAAGGTTTGTGGTCAGTTTCAAGTAGGAACTCCGCCCCATACAGGTACTTACGAAATTTCTCAACACCCCAGATAATACCCAAACATTCCTTCTCAATTACAGAGTAGTTCTTTTCCCGAGGTAACAATTTCTTGCTAGCATAAGCAATCGGCAAACGACCTTCACCTTCGAACTCCTGAAGCAAAATAGCTCCAAGACCAACGTCTGAAGCGTCTGTTCGAAGTACAAACGGGTTACCTTCTTGAAAAACAGGTAAGCGAAGAATAGGACTAGACGTGAGCCTACTCTTCAGGGTTTGAAATGCCCTTTCATGCTGATCTTGCCAATCTCTGATAGAATTAGGTCTATCCCGTTTAGTTAAATCAGTCAGAGGAGAAGCTATGGATGAGAAATTTGGGATGAAACGACGGTAAAACCCAGCTAATCCCAGAAAAGATTTAATTTGTCTTTTCGTACATGGACGAGGAGCATCTCTGATAGCCTGTATCTTGTCCTCTTGCGGTCGTACCGTCTGTCCGACGATATTGTGACCAAGGCACTCGATACTGCCATATCCGATCATGCATTTAGATGGTTTTGCCGTCAATTTGGCCGACCTGAGCCGATCTAACACTTGACGTAATGACGTCACATGATCCTTCCATGTTTCAGTGAATATCCACATGTCATCAACAAAGCTGTCAACATTTGGGAGATTGGACAATATGATTCTCATTAACCTACAAAATGAGGCTCCCGAATTGACCAAACCGAAGGGCATAGTTTTAAACTGGAATAAACCCTTAGGCGTTTCAAATGCCGTCAAAGGTTTAGACCTTTCAGTAAGACTGACTTGCCAATAACCCTTACTCAGGTCCATCTTTGTAAAGAATTTATGTCCCGACATTTTATTGATAACCTCCTCCATATTTGGCATAGGTTCTGCATCGAATTCCGTCACTTTGTTAAGCTTCCGGAAGTCGATACAGAATCTAACTGACCCGTCTTTCTTCGGAACTAGGACGACAGGAGATGAATACGGTGAAATCGACGGCTCGATTACCCCTAAATCCAACATATCCTGTATCTCCGTCTCCATGACGTTACGCGTCTTATACGGGATAGAATAACCTTTCGTTCGTATGGGTTCTGACGTGAGTAGTTTGATATCGTGCTGTATTTGATCAGTTCGACCGGGTAAACTTGATAGTACATCCGGGTACTGTTTAATCAACGCTTCAACCTCCATACGTTGTTCTGACGTTAACGTATCTGAAATACTGACGTCGTTATAAGTTTCCGGCTCTTTAGCTGTCGGAAAAGCACAATCATCAAGAGAAAATTCATCACTACCATCGTCATCAACCGACTCTGTAGTCTCAGTCGACAATAAACAATGTGACGGCACAGTACGACGTTCGACATACTGTTTCAGCATATTAGCATGATATGTACTCACGACACCATTGACGTCGATTTTATAGTCCATTCTATTCACCACCTCTACTACTTCATATGGACCCTTCCACTGCAATAACAGTTTATTACTGTCAGTTGGCAGTAATAACAGTACTTTATCTCCCACGTTAAATTTACGCGACCTAGCGCGTTTGTCATAATAAGCCTTTTGCTTTACTTGTACTTTCCGTAAATTATCATTTGCTAACTTACACGTCTGCTCTAACCGTTCTCTCAACTCAATTACGTACTGGTACGTAGACAGAACCTGCTCATCCTGTACCTCTTCAGACCATAATTCACGTAATATTGCCATAGGGCCCTTAACGTTACGTCCGTATAACAATTCGAACGGAGAAAACCCTAATGACTCTTGCGGAACCTCCCTTATTGCAAACAGTAGTGCTGGGAGATATTTATCCCAGTCTTTTGGACGTTCTGCGCACATCCTACGTAGCATTTGCTTCAACGTCGCGTGAAAACGCTCTACAAGACCGTTACAGATAGGATGATACGGCGTCGTGGTTAACTGCTGGAGTGATAACAGCCTGCTTACTTCTTTCATAACTTCAGCAGTAAACTGACTTCCGCAATCTGTTAACATTTCATCAGGTATGCCAACTCTACTAAACATCTCAACTAACGCTTCGGCTACGCGTTCCGTTTCAATGCCGGGTAACGCTACCGCCTCGGGATATCTCGTCGCATAGTCTATCATTGTTAAAATATAGCGGGATTTCCTGTCAGAACGAGGTTCTATCGGTCCAACTATATCAACAGCGACTCGTTTAAATGGTGTGTCAATCTGTGGCAACTTTCCTAAAGGAACCTTAGTGACACGACCTTTTTGAATAGTCCTTTGACATATGTCACAAGATTTACAAAACCTTGCCACATCACCACAAATTCCAGGCCAAAAGAACTCAGTTAACACTCTATCCATAGTTTTCTTTATGCCCAAATGACCTGACATCAAGGTTTCGTGCGCCAATCTTAACACCTTTTCACGAAAACCTTCAGGGATAATAAGTTGCAAAGTGACCTTGTTTCCCTTAGTAAACTGCCTATACAATAAATCTTTCTTTTGGATAAACTTAGTTTCACCTCGGTTCAATCCACGACTAATAGTCACATTCCCAGATTCCACTCTTTGCCTTATGCCATTCAATTTAGGGTCAACAACTTGGGCCTGCTTCAATGCCTCCTTATCACTGGCAATAATTTGATCAGGAACTTTAAGTTTCTTATAGACCTCTTCACCTTGCTTAGCTTGTGACCTAGTCACTGCCGCCATTGCAAAATGGGACATATCGGGAAGTTTTGACCCGTCAATATTTCCAATAACCAGGTCATACAATGTATCTTCCATGCACAATGCCTCAGTTTTTCCTGTGAAAAATGGACAATCTATGTCAACCATTGCTAAGGGATACCTTTGGGTAGATTCATCAATCAAAGTTACATCAGATTCTCTACCAAGTAACTGATCATTAGAAACCAAGTTTTTACGAACGACACACCCAGTACAACCTGTGTCCCTTAAAACTACAACAGTCTTACCATTAACCGTACCCTGCGCTGTTGGTAATCGCGACCTTAAAAAGTAACAGACACCTTCCCTATCCACGTTATCATTTATTAATGGACTTTCTTCCTTACTCTTATAGAGACCTTCAATTTCATGAGACCTATTCATTGTAGTTTTACAAAAGCTCATTTGATGTCCGCCACCCCGACCACGTCCGCGGGAATAACCCCGACCACGGCCACGATCTGAATTACTACCCTTCGTCTGTACAGTATCGCTCTTACTCTGTGATCTTTGTGTCTCATCTTTCGGTGCATAACTACTCCCCTTACTTCCGCTATACCCGCTTGCACTTGCACCTACCTCCGCACTATATGCTTGCTTCCTATCGGGATTCTTAAAACATTTATATGTTAAATGTCCCTTACCACAAATACTACATTTTATCTCTGGCTTCGCACTCGGCTTATTATCAGATCTACTCTGAGTTACGCCCTTACTATCACGCTGCCCCTTATTAACACAAGCGTAGACACCGCCACGTGCTTCTGCAAATAAATCTGCTTCCCTAGCCATCTCACCTAGATTCGTGAATGTTTTCGGTTTCAAATGAACATATAGTTCTTTACTACAAGATTCTAAAAACTGATCTCTAGCGAAAAAATCGCAAACAGATTCATAAGACTGGTCTACCTTCGCCATTTTCAACCATTTATTAAGATACGACCTAAGTCTACTACTAAACTGAATAAACGTTTCGGACTTTTCAGGCCTATCATAGCGAAATTTCTTCCTAAATCCGCGTTCAGTCATATCGAAATTCTTTAACAACGCATCTTTCAACTTGTCATAATCTGCTGCATCATCTACTGACAATCTATCATAAACATCAAGCGCGCGACCTTTAAGTAATGCGCTTAAATATGCAGCCCAAACGTTTTTATCCCATTTATTCGCCGTCGCGTATTTCTCAAACCTTGATAAGTAACTATCCATTTTGTCCTTACTTTCATCAAAATACGGTAATTTGGGATCTCGCGCATGCGCTAACTTTTCAGCCTTCTGTTTTTCAAATTCAACTCTAAACGTTACCTTCTGCAAATCTATCTGATTCTTCAACTCGCGTTGCTGCAATTCAAAACTATACTTCAACTTTTCTAACTCAACTTCGCTCGACAACTTCGCTTCCTTATCGCTTTCGACTTGAGACAACTTAGCTTCCCTATCTTTCTCGGCTTGCCACTCTATGCTTTCAATTCGCGCCATCTCGATTTCCCTATCCGCCGCAATCTTAGCTAGTTCTACTTCCCTATCCTTTTCAGCCTGCGCGATCCTAGCTAACTCAATTTCCCTATCTTTTTCGGCCTGCGCAATTTTTTCTTTCTCCGCCGCGATCTTCGCTAACTCAATTTCCCTGTCTTTATCGGCCTGCGCAATCTTTTCTTTCTCCGCCGCGATCCTTTCTTTATCAAGTTCCCTTACCGCGTGCCTTTCTGCCCTCTCAGTCTCTTGCTGCTGCTTTACAAATTCCTGTAAAGCCTGCACCTCATAACCTAACTCCCTTCCCGTCTTAACTAACTGATCCATGACGCTTAACGTAATGCTCACGTTAACTTAACTGAAACCGACGTTCACATATGGTCACACAAGTTAACTAAAACGTTAACAATAATAATAACGAACTAATCCAACTAAAACGTTGATTAATTAGTATACTCGCGATCTGGACGTAGCCATTAAAGTTACGTTCATAACAGACCGGAAATGACGTCATAAACTGACGTTGACTTTGCCGAGAATTACTTTTCACTATTAGATGACGTAATTAGATGACGTAAATAACCCACATACAATTACGCCCAACTTGATCTAGCGTATCGGATATACAAACGTAACGTATGTAACGCAACGTATTAACACTGACACGACAACTGTACGTTCTACATTACAAAACCATATTAGATACCAACGGTAAATCAAACTTAAGATTCCGCTATTAGGTTTAATTCATTGTAACGATATTATATAACGTTACGAGTGACCTACGTTACTAAATCAGGACATAAAATGGACCTCAGTAACGGTTACGACACAACGTACAAAACGTTTAGGTTAATAAACTTACAGATTGTCATGCAACAGCAGTGCCAAGGTACTCAACCGGACCTTAAAACTAAATACGTATCATCCGTGCCAAGACAATTCAAGTCTATATACCTCAGTTTCCCCACTCAGATATGCAACCTGTTACATTTTATCACAAATTAATGCATGGGCTATCGCACTTCATCACGCAGGGAATAAGGATAGTTGACCTTAATTGAGTGTAGGTTACATTTACAAAGAATTTAGTGGCAAAATTGCTCCCCTAAAATTCACACCCTTAAGTCACCTTAGAAAAGAACAATCAGAAAGTCAATAATAATAATAAAAAAATGTCTGACAAAATTGTGCCTAGATTCTGTATATATTGTCAATGTGTTACACTGGCAGATATTAACCGGAAATCAAATCCCGTTACTTCATGACACCATGTTACGCAGAAGGCTTTACACACGGTCGACACGGGTGTAGAGCCTTATGCGTCGCCAGGACGGCGGAGGGTGATTTCCGGTTAAAGGGTTATCTACTAGTGTAATACACTAACAAGGAAACTCTAACAACGTTAGAATTTTTTGAAGTTTATATATAATGTAAATTCTATATACAACGATACAATTTACAACAATTCACAATTACAATAATATACAACACATATCAGTTCATGTCGCTGGCCCAAGTAAGGTGTTTGTTTCAAATCTGTAATCGATTTGCGTACAGAACGCAAATAGATTACCGTCTGACGTCAACACCGTACTCGGCTCAGCGCCATGAACTAAAGGAAAACACAAAGAACAAAAACAACGTTAGTTTGAGCTCATACAAAAAAAACAAGGCCTTATGTTGGTAGACTTCAATTCGTCGTTCCCTGGATCATGTCATGGGCCAGTCCATATATCATGAGGAACACCAACTTATAATTACACGTGCACGATTATATACTGGTCGCTCCCTGGATCGTACCAGGGACCAGTCTATATATATTAAAACACCTTAGTGGACGAACACTGTCCCACACTTGATGTGACCTTCAGATCTTATCACAGAATCTGGCAAAACTGTGCTAACCACTTCCGCCTACATTTTGTGCTTCCCGCCTCTGCTTAGGAACCATGCACAAACGGCGTTGTAACTGCCTCTACCCGGGTTGGTATTAACCTGGAGACGTTTATCGAATCTCCAGGTGAGACGTGGCTCTAAGCCCTAACAGCTGACTGCCGGACTTGATGTGCCTAAAAATAACGAACTTACACTTAATACATTGTAACTACATAATAACAATACGTAAGACTTGGGCCTGTCTTGGAAATACCATACAACGCCCTCGGCGAATGCCGAGCATAACGTGCACACGCCAGCCGTGTCACTAGACACGACTCGCGCTTACGATGTAAAGCTAAAAGTGTGCTTACCACTTCCGCCAATGAAGAAACGTAGATCCTACCACGCATGTGCGTCGAAGGATCTGACGTCAAACATTGTCAAGAAGCATACTGACGTCAACAGGCATTACCATGACATACCCCACATAAAACATGAATAATCTAAACGATGACCTATTTACATTAAATTGATTGACCAAAATCTAACTTGCATATTTATTAATTCATTTCTTTAAACTTAGCGTAATACCATTTGCCATAGAATATAATAACTGAATAAGCGTTTCTAACACATTTGGGATCATAACGTTTGATCTGACATCATGACATCAATGATGTTATATCATATGACGCCGTCTAATGAAGGCAAATCAAACGCATGATGACCAAATGTTACCATTATAACTTATGAAAAAAACCCTTAATGCGGTGCATGCTATGGCGTCAATTGACGTCACGAGTATATAAATTAGTTCCATTACAAATCAATCTACTTCTATAGGCCACGTATACGTGAAACTAATATAAAAAGTGCTGACGTCGCAATAACATGAATGCAACTGACGTCACATGAATAACATGAATACAACTGACGTCACTGGACGTCAAATAGACGCACACCATTGCAACCAACATCAGTGATATAAACTATTTCCGTAATTTACAAAACTTCCTAATATACAAATACCATGCGCAGCATGCTTACTAACAAAATCGGTCGACACATGCGCAGCCTGATCACTGCCAACAAAATCAAATCAGTCGACACATATAATCATACCATATCAATCAGAAGTCACATTTTTCATTCTTAGCCAAACTATTCTAAATAAATATAATAAAATCTTACCCTTCTAGGTCTTAACACAGAATCTGGGCACACAACAATATAACATCCATCAAGAATTAAACAGCCACGTCTAACTTTTCATTAAAAGATAGGCGTATAAATACTATGCGTCTCACATTAAAATCATGCAACACGCTTTCCACAATCAAAAGACTCGTGCAGGTATTCACCTTAAAATCATGCAATACGCTGTCCACGAGAGGTATTCACAAACAACCCATGCATAACGTAGCCACAATTTCCGTAAATGTTTTATTACCACAGTTACCCTAAAAACTGTAGCCTTACTGATTGAAAGGATTAAAATAATCTCGACGACATAGTGGACGATTAGATCCATTTCGTAACATCCTTCCCTTACTCCAACTGTTCTGAACCATTCTCCCTTACTGCCATTCATCAGGACTGCACTTGTAGCCTTGTCGTAGAGCTGCTCAATGGTGCGAACTAGAATTGCACTGATATTGTATTTCCACACGGTGGCCCGTAAGGCTGCATGCCAGACCCTGTCAAAAGCTTTTTTGAAATCAATGAAAACATGGTACAGCTTTAATTTGTTTATCTTGGAGATACATTTAACACAGGATTCTTAGGTTTAAGATCTGTTCTGTGGTGCCCTTTCCGGCTCTGAATCCAGTCTGTTCTTTAGCAATTATCTCTTCGGCTTGGGGTATAAGCCTGTTCAAGATGACTTTCAGCATGACTTTGCTTGACTGACTGATGAGGCTGATGGTTCTGTAGTTCTGACAATACTGTAGGTTGCCCTTTTTAGGGAGTGTAATAATCAACGACTGAGTCCATGGGGTATGCCATTCTCCCGTTCTCCAGATCCTATTACAGATCTCTGTTAAAACATCAATTATGGTTTACCCTCCAGCTTGAACGAGTTCAGCTGGTATGTTGTCAATTCCGGCAGACGTCCCCTTCTTCAGTACTGCTACTGCGATCTCAACTTCCTCACGAAGGATCGGCTGTATATCATCTTCTGGGGGCTGATTGCAGTTCAGAACCGCATTGTCACCATAACTATCATGGTTGTACAGCTCAGAGCAATATTCTGCTCATCTGCATGATCTGGTGAGAATCTCTTGTTCTTCTGTAAGACCTTTTCCAGACCTATCCTGACAAGTTGTGGACCTACCCTGTCTCTCTGAAGTTGATCAAGCTGATATCATTGAGGCATTTAACTCAACCTCTAGATATTTAGACGATCTTCTGAATATTGATAATCCTTATTTTGAAAGCATGGTTAACCAAATTTACCCACCTGAACTTAAATTGAATAAAGCTAATACTTCAGATACCGAGGCCCCCTTTTTGGAGTTACATCTATCTATTTCTAACGGTTTTGTATCTTCTAAAATTTATGATAAACGTGATGACTTTGACTTTGATATAGTTAATTTTCCATTTTTGGATGGTGACGTTCCACGTCGTCCCTCTTATGGAGTGTATATTTCTCAACTTATAAGATTTGCTAGAGTGTGTAGTCATGTAGATGACTTTAATGCTCGTAATAAATGTTTAACTGCTAAACTTCTTCAACAGGGCTATCGGTATCATAAGCTTAGAAAGGCTTTTTCTAAATTCTATCGCAGACACCATGAATTGGCTTCAAAATTTGATGTCAGATTAAAATTTCTTTTACACCAAGGCCTATCGGAACCAGAATTTTATGGTGACTTAGTATACAAATTCAAAAAGATTAAGGGTAGGACTGATTTTTCTGATCAATTCCGAAAAATAATAATACGTCACAAACGTATTGGCTATAATTTAAATGTTATGCGACAGTCTGCATGCTTAGTGATTAATCCAATCACGGTTGATAACTTTGCTGCACTCTTTAATTGCACACCGGGGGATCGGTCGTCAGACTCTATGATGGCCCCGACCTAAAGCTATATATTTTAGTTGGTTGGGACCGGAGCCTTTTTTGTCTGTTGCTTGGTCCACCGGGGCTCAACTGGTGACCTTCTTTTGCTTCAGATTTCCAGTGGGGTTGTTTGGCAGGACAGGGATCTCCACCTGTCAGACGGCCCGTTGTATCTGTTGAGTCCTCGTCTTTGCTTCTTCATGGTGTTGAAATTTAATTCATGTGTTTACCGTGATGATTCATTGACGAGTTAGAGGGTTATCATGCGAACCGAACAACTAAATGTTTTGTACCACTTCAGAAACTGAGGGTGAGGTTGGGCCTGTAAAATCGATTTAAGCCCCCCAGTAATTCATTACTGACCGTTCCAAGGCGGTAGTTCTGTTGTGGTTCTCTGTTGCCTGTTTTTGGTGTCAGAGTTTCTGTGATGTTTTACCTTATGTATGTTCTTATTATTTTTGGTTCGGTTTGGGTTGCTGAGTGGCCACCTTTTGGGAACAAGCTGCTCACTCGGTTGGCCATATGTTCTCTGTATCTTGATTATTTGTAATCTTAGTTGTTTCCAACTATGGTTTGAGGGCTGGATTTGGATTTTGATTGTTTCAGTTCCTGGTCTTTGCATACTTTTTACTTTTAGATCCTTCACCAGCTGGTATGCGTTCTTGCTGTTGTTTTTGTTCAGGCATGTTTCGATCTCCTCGCGCTGAATACCTAACCAGTCCTCCTTAACTTTGTTCATTGCCTTCTATGTACTGTTTTGCTCCTTCTGCTTCATGACGTCTCTTCTTCAAATTTCTTTTATCATCACAGAGGTCGAGAGCATCTCTGGTGACACAGGGCTTTTTCCTGCGATGTTCCTTTCCAAGTATCTTACTGGCTACATCAGTCACTGCTGTATTATAGGTGGAACTCATGGTATCTATGTCCATGTCATCGTCCCTCAGTCCAGTAAGTGGTGCGAACTTCGCACCTGTGTTTGCTTGGAAAGTACATGCCGCATCTGGGTCCCTTAACTTCTCAAGATCAAACTTCAGTCTTGTGGGGATTGGCTTTCTCGCAGTCTTTAGACGAACTCGAAAGGTCATCAACACTAGGTCATGGTCACTTCCTATGTCTGCACCTGGAAAGCTTCTTGTCCTATGAATGTTAACTCCTGATCAAAAGCGCTTCCTCACCAGGATGTTATCAGTCTGATTGTGGTGTTTCCCATCTGGGGCTGTGCCACGTTCGTCTTCTGGATGGTTTGTGAGGGCCAAAGATGTTTGTCAGCACTAGGCTGTTAACGGTTGCAAGCTCTAGAAGTCTGAGACCTCTCTCATTCGTCTCGACATTGCAGTATGGTCCACAAACGTATCCCCAGTATGCTTGTGTATCCGTCCCAACTTTAGCATTCCAATCCCCTCGTACATGTATTCACGTTCTCCTTTAGTTGACTACATCTACCAGCTATTGCTAGTATATCATAGACTAAAATAACTTCTGAGAAATCCTCTGTATAAGCATTCCCCATATAATAGCATAAGAAATCAAGAAAGACTTTTCCATAAATTAGGTCACGGTCTTCATCATTTGAAGATGCATGTAGAGCCCGAGTCCTCGATGCTACATACCAAGTTTCAGGATCATCAGCCCTTTGGTTCTAGGGAAGACAACTTTTAAAGGCTTGGCATCACGCCATCATATAGATAATACTTTTTAAAAGTCTTGCTTGTGTGAGACCATAACAATTTGATGAATCTTTATATTTGTGTCCGATGCAGGTTTCATACAAAATACGGCTTCAGAGAGCACAGTGGCTGTAGAGAAGAGCTTATTTCAGGGTTGAACCTCAGTGCCTTGAACAAAGGTCAAAGAAAGCGATAAACCTTTGGCAACCTTGTGTTTTCATCTGCTAATTCAAGTAACAATACTCGCACTAAGTAGTTCATCTTAGCCGTTAACCCACTGCTTAAGCAGTTTCCCATATAAAAGCAAAGGAACCAACGTTGTTGTTGCAATAAATTAGGTAAAGGTCAACGCAAGATCATCATTTAAATAAGCTTTGTAGGGCCCGAGTCCCCAATGCTACATATACTGAGTTTCAAGCTCACTGAGGTTTCGGTTCTGAAGAAGATTTATAAAGGGGTCACGAGTCCAAATAATTGATTTTTACCCTCTCCACGCGACTCTCCTCCAAGTCCACCCTATCCCCGCCCCCTTATACCGCCCGCCTTATCCCCCTCCACCCACCCACGGTTCACCCTGCCAGGTACAGCCGATCGGAAATGTGAGATAGGGGAGGTAACTCGCGATCCAGTTATGCGAGAGTTATCTTTGAAAGTCACTACGCATATGTGTTATATATCTGTATCTTTGACGGTTGAAAAAGGGGCAAACATATAAAACACGATTGAATCAAATCGCTTCTTGTAACTTGTTCTAAGGAGTTCCACCCTTGTTAGGTTCACCGTGGTTAAACGTTTTCTTCTGGAGTGAATAGCTGACTAAAAACGTTTACAGTACGAGGCAGCATGCACCAGTCTGTAACTACCACTGAATGTCTTTAAGCATCGAAGGGCAGTTGAAGTACACCGGGCAGCATTCTCGCGGCATTTTATCACAAAATTTCAGCCTTCATAAGTATAGTCGCTCCAACCACCAGAATAATTGAATATGTGTATTATTTACTGTTATACTATCATGAGTAACAGAGGCAGAAGCACAAATCTGCACCACAGGAGATGAGTCCAGCACCGTAGGATGAAAATTGAGAAGAGAAGAAAATCCTTTCCAATGATGATCGCAGCATCCTGTAGGCCCTCACTCTATAGCCCTCCTTGACAGCTGTGATCCACATGCACTACCTCGACCAACAAAGTCCCAGCCATAATGGGTTACCCATCACCATATTTACATTTAACCCTCAACAGCTATGAAGTTATAACTCGACATACGCATAAAATCCTCAAAAAAAAAAAAAAAAAAAGAGAAAGATTGATGTAGATCTATTAATAATCTAGTATTATTATTTATTGCAACGCGTGCAAACGGTTGTATACTGGTTTGAATATCATATCATCAGGGCTCCAGCCAGATGCAAATTCTGGGGTAATCAGACACCCCAATCCATTCAAATTACAACATATCCTGTAGACCCTCATCAAAGCTGCCTCATAGAGGATGCCCAGAAGAGGGGCCACAAGTATCCCCGCAAACATCAAACCGCCGTATCTCCTGAACATCACAAACCCTACCTAAACCACAGAACATCTAATTTCATTAAACACGGAGGAGAGCAAGGCACTAAACTTAATCGATTTGTATAAGAATTTAACTAATGTTCAACTTTAGAAGCAGACAGCTCCGCTGTATAGTGATTAAAATAACCTCAGCATTCCAGTCAAACGCAAGTCATTGGTAAGGCATTCAGCACACATCCCTAGCAGAATCCATGCTAAGGCTCCCAATCAGTGTACCCTCGGTGAGGATGCCCTGATCAGGGGCCACAACACGAGCACATACCCCACCCAATCGCACAGAACCCAAACCAATGCTACTCCATAAATATCCCCATGACCCACCCATGGCAGGAATTCTGATACAGCATCTAATTTGTTTCATTCAATAATGTGGTTCTTTTCAAGTGGAGCGCAAAACATAGGTTCCTACTCAAGGTCTCCATTTCAGTCTGGAATTAAGATTAAGATTAAGATTAAGATTAAGATTTATTCAGGAATTAAGATCATTTAACAAAGTAACGTATACTATCTAAAAGCGATTTTTGAAATTAAAATTTAAAAATTAATCAACAAGTGAGGTATTTAAGAGCACACTTAAATGATATTTATGTATATATCTATATGAATTTAATTTAAGAAAATATAAAATTATCACAGTGAATTTGACTAGAACTTAAGGATGTTACGAAATGGATCTAATCGTCCACTATGTCGTCGAGATTATTTTAATCCTTTCAATCAGTAGAGCTACAGTTTTTAGGGCAACTGTGGTAATAAAACGTTTACGGAAATTGTGACTACGTTATGCATGGGTTGTTTGTGAATACCTCTCGTGGACAGCATATTGCATGATTTTAAGGTGAATACCTGCACGAGTCTTTTGATTGTGGAAAGCGCTTTGCATGATTTTAATGTGAGACGCATAGTATTTATACGCCTATCTTTTAATGAAAAGTTAGACGTGGCTGTTTAATTCTTGATGGATGTTATATTGTTGTGTGCCCAGATTCTGTGTTAAGACCTAGAAGGGTAAGATTTTATTATATTTATTTAGAATAGTTTGGCTAAGAATGAAAAATGTGACTTCTGATTGATATGGTATGATTATATGTGTCGACTGATTTGATTTTGTTGGCAGTGATCAGGCTGCGCATGTGTCGACCGATTTTGTTAGTAAGCATGCTGCGCATAATATTTGTATATTAGGAAGTTTTGTAAATTTCGGAAATAGTTTATATCACTGATGTTGGTTGCAATGGTGTGCGTCTATTTGACGTCCAGTGACGTCAATTGCATTCATGTTATTCATGTGACGTCAGTTGCATTCATGTTATTGCGACGTCAGCACTTTTTATATTAGTTTCACGTATACGTGGCCTATAGAAGTAGATTGATTTGTAATGGAACTAATTTATATACTCGTGACGTCAATTGACGCCATAGCATGCACCGCATTAAGGGTTTTTTCCATAAGTTATAATGGTAACATTTGGTCATCATGCGTTTGATTTGCCTTCATTAGACGGCATCATATGGTATAACATCATTGATGTCATGATGTCAGATCAAACGTTATGATCCCAAATGTGTGAGAAACGCTTATTCAGCTATTATATTCTATGGCAAATGGTATTACGCTTAGTTTAAAGAAATGAATTAATACATAGGCGAGTTAGATTTTGGTCAATCAATTTAATGTAAATAGGTCATTGTTTAGATTATTCATGTTTTATGTGGGGTATGTCATGGTAATGCCTGTTGACGTCAGTATACTTCTTGACAATGTTTGACGTCAGATCCTTCGACGCACATGCGTGGTAGGATCTACGTTTCTTCATTGGCGGAAGTGGTAAGCACACTTTTAGCTTTACAGCGTGAGCGCGAGTCGTGTCTAGTGACACGGCTGGCGTGTGCACGTTATGCTCGGCATTCGCCGAGGGCGTTGTATGGTATTTCCAAGACAGGCCCAAGTCTTACGTATTGTTATTATGTAGTTACAATGTATTAAGTGTAAGTTCGTTATTTTTAGGCACATCAAGTCCGGCAGTCAGCTGTTAGGACTTAGAGCCACGTCTCACCTGGAGATTCGATTTACGTCTCCAGGTTAATACCAACCCGGGTAGAGGCAGTTACAACGCCGTTTGTGCAGGGTTCCCAAGCAGAGGCGGGAAGCACAAAATGTAGGCGGAAGTGGTTAGCACAGTTTTGCCAGATTCTGTGATATGATCTGAAGGTCACATCAAGTGTGGGACAGTGTTCGTCCACTAAGGTGTTCTAATATATATAGACTGGTCCCTGGTACGATCCAGGGAGCGACCAGTATATAATCGTGCACGTGATAATAAGAGTTGGTGTTCCTCATGATATATGGACTGGCCCATGACATGATCCAGGGAACGACGAATTGAAGTCTACCAACATAAGGCCTTGTTTTTTGTATGAGCTCAAACTAACGTTTTTTGTCCTTTGTGTTTTTCTTTAGTTCATGGCGCTGAGCCGAGTACGGTGTTGACGTCAGACGGTAATCTATTTGCGTATTGTACGCAAATCGATTACAGATTTGAAACAAACACCTTACTTGGGCCAGCGACATGAACTGATATGTGTTGTATATTATTGTAATTGTGACAGTTGTAAATTGTATTGTTGTATATAGAATTTACATTATATATAAACTTAAAAAAATTCTAACGTTGTTAGAGTTTCCTTGTTAGTGTATTACACTAGTAGATAACCCTTTAACCGGAAGTCACCCTCCGCCGTCCTGGCGACGCATAAGGCTCTACACCCGTGTCGACCGAGTGTAAAACCTTCTGCGTAACATGGTGTCATGAAGTAACGGGATTTGACTTCTGGTTAATATCTGCCAGTGTAAGACATTGACAATATATACAGAATCTAGGCACAATTTTGTCAGACATTTTTTTTATTATTATTGACTTTCTGATTGTTCTTTTCTAAGGTGACGTAAGGATGTTTGTAAGGCTGTGAATTTTAGGGGAGCAATTTTGCCACTAAATTCTTGTAAATGTAACCTACACTCAATTAAGGTCAACTATCCTTATTCCCTGCGTGATGAAGTGCGATAGCCCATGCATTAATTTGTGATAAAATGTAACAGGTTGCATATCTGAGTGGGGAAACTGAGGTATATAGACCTGAATTGTCTTGGCACGGATGATACATATTTAGTTTTAAGGTCCGTTTGAGTACCTTGGCACTGCTGTTGCATGACAATCTGTTAGTTCATTAATTCAAACGTTTGTACGTAGTGTCGTAACCGTTACTGAGGTCCATTTTATGTCCTGATTTAGTAACGTAGGTCACTCGTAACGTTATATAATATCGTTACAATGAATTAAACCTAATAGCGGAATCTTAAGTTTGATTTACCGTTGGTATCCTATAAGGTTTTGTAATGTAGGACGTACAGTTGTCGTGTCAGTGTTAATACGTTGCGTTACATACGTTACGTTTGTATATCCGATACGCTAGATCAAGTTGGGCGTAATTGTAATGTGGGTTATTTACGTCATCTAATTACGTCATCTAATAGTGAAAAGTAATTCTCGGCAAAGTCAACGTCAGTTTATGACGTCAATTCCGGTCTGTTATCAACGTAACTTTAATAGCTACGTCTAGATCGCGAGTATACTAATTAATCAACGTTTTAGTTGGATTAGTTCGTTATTATTATTGTTAACGTTTTAGTTAACTTGTGTGACTATAAGTGAACGTCGGTTTCAGTTAGATTAACGTGAGCTTTACGTTAAGCGGCATGGATCAGTTAGTTAAGACGGGAAAGGAGTTAGGTTATGAGGGGCAGGCATTGCAGGAATTTGTAAAGCAACAGCAAGAGACTGAGAGGGCAGAAAGGCACGCGGTAAGGGCACTTGATAAAGAAAAGATTGCGCAGGCCGATAAAGACAGGGAAATTGAGTTAGCGAAGATCGCGGCGGAGAAAGATAAGATTGCGCAGGCCGAAAAAGATAGGGAAATCGAGATGGCGCGGATTGAAAGTATAGAGCGGCAAGCCGAGAAAGATAGGGAAGCTAGGTTGTATCAAGTCGAAAGCGATAAGGAAGCAAAGTTGTCGAGCGAAGTTGAGTTAGAAAAGTTGAAGTATAGTTTTGAATTGCAGCAACGCGAGTTGAAGAATCAGATAGATTTGCAGAAGGTAACGTTTAGAGTTGAATTAGAAAAACAAAAGGCTGAAAAGTTAGCGCATGCGCGAGATCCCAAGTTACCGTATTTTGATGAAAGTAAGGACAAAATGGATAGTTACTTATCAAGGTTTGAGAAATACGCGACGGCGAATAAATGGGATAAAAATGTTTGGGCTGCATATTTAAGCGCATTACTTAAAGGTCGCGCGCTTGATGTCTATGATAGATTGTCTGTAGATGATGCAGCAGATTATGACAAGTTGAAAGATGCGTTGTTAAAGAATTTTGATATGACTGAACGCGGATTTAGGAAGAAATTTCGCTATGATAGGCCTGAAAAGTCCGAAACGTTTATTCAGTTTAGTAGTAGACTTAGGTCGTATCTTAATAAATGGTTAAAAATGGCGAAAGTAGACCAGTCTTACGAAGCTGTTTGCGATTTTTTCGCTAGAGATCAGTTTTTAGAATCCTGTAGTAAAGAACTATATGTTCATTTGAAACCGAAAACATTCACGAATCTAGGTGAGATGGCTAGGGAAGCAGATTTATTTGCAGAAGCACGTGGCGGTGTGTACGCTTGTGTTAATAAGGGGCAGCGTGATATTAAGGGCGTAACTCAGAGTAGATCTGATAATAAGCCGAGTGCGAAGCCAGAGATAAAATGTAGTATTTGTGGTAAGGGACATTTAACATATAAATGTTTTAAGAATCCCGATAGGAAGCAAGCATATAGTGCAGAGGTAGGTGCAAGTGCAAGCGGATATAGCGGAAGTAAGGGGAGTAGTTATGCACTGAAAGATGAGACACAAAGATCACAGAGTAAGAGCGATACTGTACAGACGAAGGGTAGTAATTCAGATCGTGGCCGTGGTCGGGGTTATTCCCGCGGACGTGGTCGGGGTGGCGGACATCAAATGAGCTTTTGTAAAACTACAATGAATAGGTCTCATGAAATTGAAGGTCTCTATAAGAGTAAGGAAGAAAGTCCACTAATCAATGATAACGTGGATAGGGAAGGTGTCTGTTACTTTTTAAGGTCGCGATTACCAACAGCGCAGGGTACGGTTAATGGTAAGACTGTTGTAGTTTTAAGGGACACAGGTTGTACTGGGTGTGTCGTTCGTAGAAACTTGGTTTCTAATGATCAGTTACTTGGTAGAGAATCTGATGTAACTTTGATTGATGAATCTACCCAAAGGTATCCCTTAGCAATGGTTGACATAGATTGTCCATTTTTCACAGGAAAAACTGAGGCATTGTGCATGGAAGATACATTGTATGACCTGGTTATTGGAAATATTGACGGGTCAAAACTTCCCGATATGTCCCATTTTGCAATGGCGGCAGTGACTAGGTCACAAGCTAAGCAAGGTGAAGAGGTCTATAGGAAACTTAAAGTTCCTGATCAAATTATTGCTAGTGATAAGGAGGCATTGAAGCAGGCCCAAGTTGTTGACCCTAAATTGAATGGCATAAGGCAAAGAGTGGAATCTGGGAATGTGACTATTAGTCGTGGATTGAACCGAGGTGAAACTAAGTTTATCCGAAAGAAAGATTTATTGTATAGGCAGTTTACTAAGGGAAACAAGGTCACTTTGCAACTTATTATCCCTGAAGGTTTTCGTGAAAAGGTGTTAAGATTGGCGCACGAAACCTTGATGTCAGGTCATTTGGGCATAAAGAAAACTATGGATAGAGTGTTAACTGAGTTCTTTTGGCCTGGAATTTGTGGTGATGTGGCAAGGTTTTGTAAATCTTGTGACATATGTCAAAGGACTATTCAAAAAGGTCGTGTCACTAAGGTTCCTTTAGGAAAGTTGCCACAGATTGACACACCATTTAAACGAGTCGCTGTTGATATAGTTGGACCGATAGAACCTCGTTCTGACAGGAAATCCCGCTATATTTTAACAATGATAGATTATGCGACGAGATATCCCGAGGCGGTAGCGTTACCCGGCATTGAGACGGAACGCGTAGCCGAAGCGTTAGTTGAGATGTTTAGTAGAGTTGGCATACCTGATGAAATGTTAACAGATTGCGGAAGTCAGTTTACTGCTGAAGTTATGAAAGAAGTAAGCAGGCTGTTATCACTCCAGCAGTTAACCACGACGCCGTATCATCCTATCTGCAACGGTCTCGTAGAGCGTTTTCACGCGACGTTGAAGCAAATGCTACGTAGGATGTGCGCAGAACGTCCAAAAGACTGGGATAAATATCTCCCAGCACTACTGTTTGCAATAAGGGAGGTTCCGCAGGAGTCATTAGGGTTTTCTCCGTTCGAACTGTTATACGGACGTAACGTTAAGGGCCCTATGGCAATATTACGTGAATTATGGTCTGAAGAGGTACAGGATGAGCAGGTTCTGTCTACGTACCAGTACGTAATTGAGTTGAGAGAACGGTTAGAGCAGACGTGTAAGTTAGCACATGATAATTTACGGAAAGTACAAGTAAAGCAAAAGGCTTATTATGACAAACGCGCTAGGTCGCGTAAATTTAACGTGGGAGATAAAGTACTGTTATTACTGCCAACTGACAGTAATAAACTGTTATTGCAGTGGAAGGGTCCATATGAAGTAGTAGAGGTGGTGAATAGAATGGACTATAAAATCGACGTCAATGGTGTCGTGAGTACATATCATGCTAATATGCTGAAACAGTATGTCGAACGTCGTACTGTGCCGTCACATTGTTTATTGTCGACTGAGACTACAGAGTCGGTTGATGACGATGGTAGTGATGAATTTTCTCTTGATGATTGTGCTTTTCCGACAGCTAAAGAGCCGGAAACTTATAACGACGTCAGTATTTCAGATACGTTAACGTCAGAACAACGTATGGAGGTTGAAGCGTTGATTAAACAGTACCCGGATGTACTATCAAGTTTACCCGGTCGAACTGATCAAATACAGCACGATATCAAACTACTCACGTCAGAACCCATACGGACGAAGGGTTATTCTATCCCGTATAAGACGCGTAACGTCATGGAGACGGAGATACAGGATATGTTGGATTTAGGGGTAATCGAGCCGTCGATTTCACCGTATTCATCTCCTGTTGTCCTAGTTCCGAAGAAAGACGGATCAGTTAGATTCTGTATCGACTTCCGGAAGCTTAACAAAGTGACGGAATTCGATGCAGAACCTATGCCAAATATGGAGGAGGTTATCAATAAAATGTCGGGACATAGATTCTTTACAAAGATGGACCTGAGTAAGGGTTATTGGCAAGTCAGTCTTACTGAAAGGTCTAAACCTTTGACGGCATTTGAAACGCCTAAGGGTTTATTCCAGTTTAAAACTATGCCCTTCGGTTTGGTCAATTCGGGAGCCTCATTTTGTAGGTTAATGAGAATCATATTGTCCAATCTCCCAAATGTTGACAGCTTTGTTGATGACATGTGGATATTTACTGAAACATGGAAGGATCATGTGACGTCATTACGTCAAGTGTTAGATCGGCTCAGGTCGGCCAAATTGACGGCAAAACCATCTAAATGCATGATCGGTTATGGCAGTATCGAGTGCCTTGGTCACAATATCGTCGGACAGACGGTACGACCGCAAGAGGACAAGATACAGGCTATCAGAGATGCTCCTCGTCCATGTACGAAAAGACAAATTAAATCTTTTCTGGGATTAGCTGGGTTTTACCGTCGTTTTATCCCAAATTTTTCATCCATAGCTTCTCCTCTGACTGATTTGACTAAACGGGATAGACCTAATTCTATCAAAGATTGGCAAGATCAGCATGAAAGGGCATTTCAAACCCTGAAGAGTAGGCTCACGTCTAGTCCTATTCTTCGCTTACCTGTTTTTCAAGAAGGTAACCCGTTTGTACTTCGAACAGACGCTTCAGACGTTGGTCTTGGAGCTATTTTGCTTCAGGAGTGCGAAGGTGAAGGTCGTTTGCCGATTGCTTATGCTAGCAAGAAATTGTTACCTCGGGAAAAGAACTACTCTGTAATTGAGAAGGAATGTTTGGGTATTATCTGGGGTGTTGAGAAATTTCGTAAGTACCTGTATGGGGCGGAGTTCCTACTTGAAACTGACCACAAACCTTTGTCTTATATGCAGACAGCTAAGGTGCTCAATCCCCGAATCATGCGTTGGGCCATGAAATTACAGCCGTACAGATTCAGGATCGTTGCTATCCGCGGCCAAGATAATTTGGGGGCGGACTACCTTAGTAGATAGTTTGGCCACGTTATGCATCGCACCGTTGTTGTGTATATAGCTAGTTTTCCAGTTTTGACATAGCCTACGATTCGATCGCATTTCGTACTATTTCAGAAAAGAAACATTGTTATGTTTTTTTCTCCCTAAGGGGAAACCTATGTTACGAAATGGATCTAATCGTCCACTATGTCGTCGAGATTATTTTAATCCTTTCAATCAGTAGAGCTACAGTTTTTAGGGCAACTGTGGTAATAAAACGTTTACGGAAATTGTGACTACGTTATGCATGGGTTGTTTGTGAATACCTCTCGTGGACAGCATATTGCATGATTTTAAGGTGAATACCTGCACGAGTCTTTTGATTGTGGAAAGCGCTTTGCATGATTTTAATGTGAGACGCATAGTATTTATACGCCTATCTTTTAATGAAAAGTTAGACGTGGCTGTTTAATTCTTGATGGATGTTATATTGTTGTGTGCCCAGATTCTGTGTTAAGACCTAGAAGGGTAAGATTTTATTATATTTATTTAGAATAGTTTGGCTAAGAATGAAAAATGTGACTTCTGATTGATATGGTATGATTATATGTGTCGACTGATTTGATTTTGTTGGCAGTGATCAGGCTGCGCATGTGTCGACCGATTTTGTTAGTAAGCATGCTGCGCATAATATTTGTATATTAGGAAGTTTTGTAAATTTCGGAAATAGTTTATATCACTGATGTTGGTTGCAATGGTGTGCGTCTATTTGACGTCCAGTGACGTCAATTGCATTCATGTTATTCATGTGACGTCAGTTGCATTCATGTTATTGCGACGTCAGCACTTTTTATATTAGTTTCACGTATACGTGGCCTATAGAAGTAGATTGATTTGTAATGGAACTAATTTATATACTCGTGACGTCAATTGACGCCATAGCATGCACCGCATTAAGGGTTTTTTCCATAAGTTATAATGGTAACATTTGGTCATCATGCGTTTGATTTGCCTTCATTAGACGGCATCATATGGTATAACATCATTGATGTCATGATGTCAGATCAAACGTTATGATCCCAAATGTGTGAGAAACGCTTATTCAGCTATTATATTCTATGGCAAATGGTATTACGCTTAGTTTAAAGAAATGAATTAATACATAGGCGAGTTAGATTTTGGTCAATCAATTTAATGTAAATAGGTCATTGTTTAGATTATTCATGTTTTATGTGGGGTATGTCATGGTAATGCCTGTTGACGTCAGTATACTTCTTGACAATGTTTGACGTCAGATCCTTCGACGCACATGCGTGGTAGGATCTACGTTTCTTCATTGGCGGAAGTGGTAAGCACACTTTTAGCTTTACAGCGTGAGCGCGAGTCGTGTCTAGTGACACGGCTGGCGTGTGCACGTTATGCTCGGCATTCGCCGAGGGCGTTGTATGGTATTTCCAAGACAGGCCCAAGTCTTACGTATTGTTATTATGTAGTTACAATGTATTAAGTGTAAGTTCGTTATTTTTAGGCACATCAAGTCCGGCAGTCAGCTGTTAGGACTTAGAGCCACGTCTCACCTGGAGATTCGATTTACGTCTCCAGGTTAATACCAACCCGGGTAGAGGCAGTTACAACGCCGTTTGTGCAGGGTTCCCAAGCAGAGGCGGGAAGCACAAAATGTAGGCGGAAGTGGTTAGCACAGTTTTGCCAGATTCTGTGATATGATCTGAAGGTCACATCAAGTGTGGGACAGTGTTCGTCCACTAAGGTGTTCTAATATATATAGACTGGTCCCTGGTACGATCCAGGGAGCGACCAGTATATAATCGTGCACGTGATAATAAGAGTTGGTGTTCCTCATGATATATGGACTGGCCCATGACATGATCCAGGGAACGACGAATTGAAGTCTACCAACATAAGGCCTTGTTTTTTGTATGAGCTCAAACTAACGTTTTTTGTCCTTTGTGTTTTTCTTTAGTTCATGGCGCTGAGCCGAGTACGGTGTTGACGTCAGACGGTAATCTATTTGCGTATTGTACGCAAATCGATTACAGATTTGAAACAAACACCTTACTTGGGCCAGCGACATGAACTGATATGTGTTGTATATTATTGTAATTGTGACAGTTGTAAATTGTATTGTTGTATATAGAATTTACATTATATATAAACTTAAAAAAATTCTAACGTTGTTAGAGTTTCCTTGTTAGTGTATTACACTAGTAGATAACCCTTTAACCGGAAGTCACCCTCCGCCGTCCTGGCGACGCATAAGGCTCTACACCCGTGTCGACCGAGTGTAAAACCTTCTGCGTAACAAAGGAGTTTTGGAATGAGCTAGGCTGCTAGAAGTAAAAAACTAACATCCACACCCATTTTCACTGATTCGAAAGATTCGATCTTAATACCCATGGATAGCCCATAAAGCCTAAATGGCTTATTTCCAATGGGGTCCATTCAGGTACGAACAAGACTTTGGCACGGAAAAGTATGAAGTATTGCACAGGTTAACACTGAAAGCTCTATAAAAGGGAAGATTTTTATCACCGAAGAGTGCTCAAAGAGGAAAGACAAAACCAAAGGTCATACCTGTCACACACACAAGTGGACCAAGGGAGTGAACCCGCAGGCCATCACATACTGACCCGTCAGGGAACTGGAACCGGAGTGTCACTTTAAGCTTCTCCACGAACCACCCCCGTATCTCGAGGAACAGTGTGCCCAGAGCATACGGTGGGCCAAGTGTGTGTGCTACAGGCATGATAGCACTGTGAGTGATTAACTCGGCTGTTAGCACTGCTATCACAGACAAAAGAGGAATGTTATATGCTCAATAATATAAGAACAGCTCTTGCTCAGTTGCACAACAACACTCAATCAGATATTTCTTGAGGGCTATTTTAAATTTCTGTGGGCTTTCCAATTTTTTCAACCACTCAGGAAGAGAATTCCAATCTTTGATACCAGTATAATAAAAAGTTGAGTCCTCGACGCCTTTACAATTTGGAACTAAGAAGTTGTACCCACTAGACCTAGTATTATGGTGATGTACGTCTCTCAAAGGTACAAAATTTTCTTGAAGGTATGAAGGACACAAGTTGTTGAAGATCTTATGCACATGATTTAATCTTAGTTGTTTTACCCTAGTTTCAACATTGAGTAAATTCAGGTTCATAAGAATATCCGAAGTGATCCTTGTCCTAGGTCCTAGTTGATTAATGAATCTGATGACTTTATTCTGAGCTATTTGCAGTTTCTTTTTCAAACCTTTGTTGAGGCCAGCATACCAAGATGAACATGAATAATCAAAGTGGCACAGTATCAAAGCCGAACATAAGTTTTTCCTAGTTTTTGCTGACAGACTATTACTTTGTCTATACAAAAATTTAAGTCGAGCGTTAACTTTTGAAATAATGCTGTTCACAATGATTTCACCAGATAGAAGATTATCTATGTTAAGACCAAGGTATTTTACAGAAGTTGTAGAATCAATCGTGTGGTCATTGCAGACAATATGGAAATCCTTCACTTTCCTAAGTTTCCTTTTTGATCCAAACAGTATACATTCTGTTTTTCCCAGGTGAAGAGACAATTTGTTATCAACAAGCCATTCTGAGCATGATTCAAGAACTTTTCCGAGTTTATTTGCAATTTGATCTGGATCTTTGTGAGAAAATAGGATTGTACTGTCGTCAGCATACAGCAAAAGTTTGCAGTCAGGGTCGATACTTATCACCATGTCATTCACATAACATAAGAAGAGTAATGGACCCAAAATACTCCCTTGAGGTACACCACGAGTTACATTAGCTATGTCTGAGTTTGTTTTACCCACATTAACCAGCTGACTTCTATTAGACAAATAAGATTCAAACCATTTGGTAGAGCCAACACCCATAAGTTTCAATTTGCTACATAAAATGCTGTGATCAACAGTGTCAAAAGCCTTCTGAAGATCTAAAAGTATCATACCTGTGAATAAACCCCTAGCACTGTTCATTTTTATATGAACCAGGTTTGCTGCAACAGTTGTAAAGAAATCATTAAAATAATTTGTAATTGTTTTTTGTTCATGACAGTTCTCTCCATTAATTTTCAAGACTATATTTGATGACTCAGTTTTATTATTTTTATAACCTAAATTCTTTAATTGCTGCCAAAGTTTTCTTGGATTGTTTTTGTTTTCTTCTATTTTGTTTGAAAAATATTCTGATTTAGCAAATTTGATTTTTCTTTGAACTTTGTTTCTAAATTGACAAAACATTTTATAATAATCTTTGTTTTTTGACTTCTTGAATTGGTATAGACAGCTGTCTCTTTGTTTGATTAAATCCAAAATTTCTGAATCAATCCAAGGTTCTGTCCTTTGTTTAAGCCTGACTTCCTTAACTGGAGCAACAGAGTTTAAAACTAAAAGAAATGTATCTCTAAAGGCTGACCAAGCAGTATGAATATCATATGCATTAAAACATTGACTCCAGTCTGCACCAGTGAGCCTAAAAATAAAATCTTCCTTTTTGTAATTTTTCAAAGACCTAATTTTGACATATTTGTGTTTATTGATTTGCACTTTAGATAATTTTCTAGTGCAATAAGTCAGAAAATGGTCACTCAGACCAATAGAAATTGTACCGGACTGACAGATTTTTTCTTTATTATTACATAAAATGTGGTCCAAGAGCCTGGTTGTAGTATCAGTTATTCTGGTAGCTTCAGTAATGATTTGGTCAAGAACTCGTCCAGAAGCTCACCAACAAGGGCATCTAACACTGTGCAGTCCATGATAATGCGGCACAGCATCTCACTATCAGCTAGATACTGGTCAGCATGCTCCGGGACTACCCCAACCAGCAACTTCATTGAAGTGGACCAAAACTGCAGTTGCAGTTATTATTCCTTTGACATACAGCAGGGGTTAGCTTTATCGGCTCATAAAAAAGTAGTAAACAAGAAAATCGATTTTCAGTTTCAAACAGTCAAACGAGTCTGGAATCAAATCAGGAACTTAGGAATCGGAACAGTGCGAATCAAGCTCAAAGAAAGAAGGGAAAATACGTGGTATTAGAGTTACACCCTCTTTTCAGAGTATTATGAGCAGGTGTACTTTTGTACACTCCAGTGTTGCATGATCAGATGATAAAAGCCTACATATAGCCATGTAGCTATAGTAGGGATCTTTAACCTGTGCAGGGAGAGTCGGGCCTCCAGTTAATGTCCCGATCCGAAGGACAGCACACTTGTTAGCATCATCCCTGCAAATGATGCTAGAAAAATGCGTTGGGACATAGGAAGATTTCGCCTTGGGTGATGATCGAACCCACGACCTCTGGCTTCAGAGTCAAGTGCACTAACCACTGAGCCACCGCGCTACATTTAATAACCTGTTAATTCACCACTGGCCTGGATTCATTACTACCATGGCTTTCGGACATAGAAATTTTCAGTGTTAGTCCCCAAAGACATACTTTTCTCTTTTTTTTTTGAGACCATGTGCACATGTCAGTGTGTGTGTTGGGGGGGAGGGGGGGGGGATAGCATGGGGGGTGAGGCTTTATCACAGGCACAAGGCATGGAGACATCACCAGCACAGGTCTGACATAATTTTCTAGTGTTGATAAATCTCTCGGTACCGAGACAATCATTTTCTGATCATTACCTCAGGTGTGGTGGGTTGCTAAATGTAGAATTTAGCTCAAAGGGACAACAAATGTTCGGGTAGAGCCATTAAAACTATTTACAAGAAGCAGATCAGAGGCATGCTAAAACACATGCCTCTTGACCAATAATCTATTTAAGGGCCTTAAACTCCTCAGCAGTTTTGGCAGATACCGCCAAAGAGAGGGGAGACTATTCCACATAGGAATAGTCTGGGGGAAGAAAGATTGTTTCAGGGCATCACTATATGCAAGGTCTCTAGTGTATTGTGAATCGTGGGATTTTTCTCAAGTGACACTGTACTGGAAAGAAATCTTGTAAAAGAAGGTTATAAGGAGGACCACTCCCAGAGGGCCTCCAGAGATGGCCACTCAAGCTTGTCCAGCATATCGCGGGGATTATCACCAACACTATTTGTGTTACGCCATCGCCTCAGGTCCACCTAGTAGCTGTTCTCTGCACCTTCTCAACCTGCTGAATCTGATTTATGTCAGTATTTTATTTTAATTCATATTGCTATTCTAAATTGATTCATAATGGTATTTATTTGATTCATGATGATATTTCAATTTGATTTACAATCATGTTATTTTGCTTTTGATTCAGAAAGGTGTTTTTAATAATTTGCAGCAAGAAGGCAAGATGATGCAAGAATACGAGTCTACAGATGACTTCTTTGGTAAAAGAAAGATGGCTGCAAGTAGAAAAAGACTTTGCTTTGGTATCATTGTTGCCATTATTTTTGGATTTATAGTCGGTATTTTGATTGGTCGGTTTGGTACATGCCCAGATGAGAAACCTAAGGAAAGAAATGGAGCATTCCTTGATGGGGTAGATCAAGCTATAATACAAGATGAAGATCTGAGTATAGGAGACATGATAATGAATGAAATTAACAGTGATAATATAAGAGAATATCTTAGGTAAGTTTATACTCTGATTTGGAATATCATAGGTAAGCTGTGTAGTCAAACCTGCTATTGTGATAACCTCTGTTAAGGGTTCACCTATCTTAAGCAGCCACCTTGTCAGTGTCCCTCAAACCAAAGTACAGTCCACACCGAGCTGTATTAAGGGGCTACTTGCCTTAAACAGCTACATGTACTTTTATTTCTTTGTCAAAGGTGACGCCTGAAACAGGTTTGACTTGATCTGATTTGCAATACCTTTGATTTTCTGTTGATATCTACCAGCTCTCTCTTTGAAGAAAAATGGATGCTGTTTAATGGCAGCCTTGTCATGTTTTCTTCACACAAAACTGTTTCACAGATATATGATTTCTTGATGAGGAATGGTGTCAAAAGACAATACAAATAGAAGGAAAAGGAAGAGACACCGACATTTTATCATCTGCAGCTGCACATATACATGCTGCACTCAGCTTGATACTATTGTGAATATGTACACTTTCTAGGACAACAACTCTGCCATTCTTATTTTGCCTTACTTCTCAGTAAGGTTCATCTCTTAAAGAAAAGAATTTGCTCCCCTTTATAGGAGCAGATTCTTTCCTTCAAAGATAAACGTCATTTTCAGCGGGGAAGTAAACAGGAAGTCACAAAAGTTGTTTCCTTTGAAAAAATTGCCAGAAAATATGTGGCATACATATACACTTTAAACCATATGCAGTTACTGGTGAAATTAAGTGCACTTAGTACTGGTTAACTGCTTAGGAGGTCTAAGCCTGCCGAGGAATAATGTGGTTAGATTAACTGACCATCCCGACATGACCATAGCTGTTTACCGTGGATGTTAAACAATAACACAATACCAATTAAACCATATACACATGTAGAGATGTTAAACAGGAATAATTTTGCAAACACTATAGATAACATAAACACAGCTTTATATAATAATGGCCTCATAGGAATCTATTAATTAGGAAACATTCAAAATATGCATATTTTGAAAATCTGAGTTCTAGGAAAAATGGAATATTTTTGAATTTGTGTTTATCGTATCAGTGCCAATAGTATAGGTTCTTCAAAACTTCAGATACAATGTAAAAATACCTGTAACATGTTAAGAACTGTTGAGTAAAATAGTAAATTGCAGTAATAAGGCTTGCTGTTTTCAGACCAATGTTTATAAATTAATCTATTCTATTCTATCTGTTCTATCAATCCCTTTCCATCTTGTCCTGGCTTCAGCTGCCCTAGTTGAGCTGGCAAAATCCATTCCTGTCCACTCCTTGATATTGTCTTCCCACCTCTTCTTCTGTCTACCTCTTCTTCTTTTTCCTTTCACTGAAAAAAATTAATCAGTCGTGACTTATAATTTCCACCATGTTTGTGTTTTTACAGAAAGCTGTCAGAACAACCACATCTAGCTGGCCAGGAACAGGAAGCAGAACTTGCTCAATATTTGAGTGATTTTTGGACAAACAATGGCTTGGATCAAGTGACTGTGACACCATATGATGTATTGCTGTCTTATCCAAACATGTCAAATCTAAACTTTGTTGAACTACAGGACGAAAATGGTACTGTCAAATACAAATCTCCTTTAAGAGAGCCGATTCTGACACCTGAAGAAAACAAGACAGGAGTTGTTCCCCCTTTCAATGCATATTCAGCTCCCGGAGATGTTAAGGTATTATGCAAGACTCATGAATAACCAATATTATTGATAAACTAATAGTATTACAGTGTTACATCACCTATATGGGAAAAGCAGTCCAGATCATACCAGTCATAAACTGGGCTTATTTTGACCACTCTGCCAATAAAAAAACTCAGCCAATACAATCCAAACTCCGCCAATACAGGCTGAAGTCAGCCAATATTCGGCCAATATTAATGATGTTAATTAGTAAAATTATCATTATTCAAGAAATTTCATTTTGGCCCAGTACATGAGACAGCCTCGGGCCAATACTGCAGACCTCCAACCTGTAACTGGGACAATACGAAATTTCTTGATAAATAACATTATATTATGAGCTTTTGCAGATCAAAAACGTTCCATACAGTGCTCCAGATGAGAAGGGGTATCATGGATAATTTAGTAATAATTTTCCATATTTCTGCTTAAAAAGTCAGAGACACTTCAATGGGTTACAATGAATGTTTTTATTGGGAAGTTAGAAAACAATATCTCGGAATTATCTTAAAAATTCGACTTCATTTGATAATCTTGGGCTTGTTTTGATTATACTGCACAGTCAACTTGCGATATCTAGAAGTCGAAGTTCATTTCAAACTACTGATATCTCAAAGTAAGTTTTCTGGTTAATTTTTCTTTTGTAAAGGCATAATAAGAAAGCAAATCTGCAAACTTTAGTATCTGTGAATATTTCTGTAGTGGCAAAAGCACAAACTTTTGTTTCCATGAACAGCAATAGAATTTTAAACAATATTATTCTGCCTGTTCCCTTTCTTATTCTTTGAATTGACTTTAAAGTACATATAAGCTATTGTATGATGCTAAATTGTGATGTTAGTTCAAACATAGCCTTAAAGTGAATGGGTACACTTTCAGGGGAAGTGATTCTGCCATTTTCATTTGCCAAACCTTCCAAATGGGAGTCAAGTCTTAAATAAAAAATTCTTTTCTTTTAGGGTGACCCCATTTAGGAAGGGCTACTGTGTAACATTGTGCAGGGAAGCAAACAGAAATTCACAAAAGTGGTTTCCCTTTGTAAAATTGTTGGAAAAACAATAAGTTGTACCCATATCACAGTTTGACCACAAAGATAAAATACAAAATCAGCATATAGCTTTGACTTTTCAGGGAGATCTTGTGTTTGTAAACTATGGTAGGATAGAAGATTATCATTACCTTGAAAACAAAACATCCTTGAATGTCAGTGGTAAAATTGTACTGTGTCGTTATGGAAAGATCTACAGAGGTGACCAGGTAAGAAAAGAGTTCCATGTTTGTTCCCAGGTTCTCAAGTGTCTGCATCATTTTCTTACTTCGTACATTTATCTTAGGATGGAAATACTAATAACATTCAGAGCTCTAGATAAGAGGAAGTATATTTGATGATAATTTAGGAATAATTTTTCTTTATTCTCATTGAAACCATATGTTGTGACCCTTAATCTGAAGCGCCTCCTCTTGACGGTTCAGATGAGGGGTCACAACATGCAGAATTAACAAAGTTGATCCCTTATTAATATCAAACACTCTCTTATCTAGAGCCCTGTTAAACATGTTTTGAACCATTACAGAAGCTACATGTAAGGATGAGTGTTGGTAAAAGGTAAATGTAAAGGTTTCCCATAGCCTAGTAGCCAATGGTTAGAGGCCCACTGTGTCTTGGGCATATCATATGAAATGCAGAGCCAATCCCTCTCCTTCGGCTGTCTTATCCTTCCTTGATTCAAAGCAGGTACACATTTACTGCTGGGTTGACAGAGAGAGTTTTCCAGTCATCGGATGGCAGCAATTGGGAGTGTCTGTAACCACTCAACCACGGCGGATCTCTCTCACTATGAGTGTTGGGATCTCATAAAACTGTTTATCAAATGACGTCACTGTTATTCAGTGGATAACGTCATTTCATAAAAATTGTATGACCACATGTGAACTGGTAATAACACTTTGGTGCATACACATAACGTCATTGACAACATCCATGTCAACAATGCGTTTCTTTATTGAAATAATGTTCATTTTGAAGGTGATAAACTCCCATTTTAAAGGGTCATATGATAAACAGAATCTTACGCTTATTGGCATTTCATATGAAATTTATGAAACTCGCCAAGGGCTTGTATCATAAGTTCCATATGAAATGACCAGTGGTGTAAGATCCTCTATTAAATCCCCTCAGTAATTTATGGGTCTGTTAGTTCTGTCTGTAGTGGTTCCTCACTGTTACTTTTTCTTGCTGTCCATACCAATACTTTTGTTCACTTATTATGTGAGTGGCAATTGTATAGGTAATGTAGTTGAATGACCACCTATGTACATGTATGTCTCTTTATATATTATTTCACTACAGTTCAAATAGTGACTGTATAATGCTGTATATATACAGCATATATGCAAAACTCCAGATCATGAATTTATGTCATCACTGAGATATTAAAAAGAACATGACAGTTGCTACCAATAAAGTTCCATCCTGACTGCTATTCATATCCTAATAATGTACGTCAGTTACCAGAAAGAGGGCCGAAAAGGATCACAGACACTCATGCATTACAGCGATCTCAACAACAGTAAGAACAGTAAGTAAGTTGCTGCTTTGAAGAAAAGTACATACAGGTAGAAAAGTTCAATACATTGAGAAATCTCCAGTATTTGTGTGGTTCCAAAGCCCACCCCAACCCCACAGTCCCCACCCCACTCCACCCCGCTCACGCCACACCTTAAAAAAGGGAATATGGGGAGCTAGCTTGTCCAGTCATTGAGAGCAAATGAGTCAGTCATTCTTATTTGCTCAGTCAAGTTGAAAGGACTCAGCATACTATCATTGATTACTTTTTTAACTAACCAATTTCATATTTTTCTCAGGTTCGAATAGCAGAACAGCATGGAGCAATAGGCATTATTCTGTACTCTGATCCTGCTGACTATGCTGGTCCAAATGGAACCCAAGTGTATCCACATGACTGGTGGCTGCCACCATCAGGAACACAGAGGGGAACACTTATGATTGGTGAAGGTGACCCACTGACCCCTGGATACCCGTCTATAGGTATTACAGTATGCTTGAGACCATGCTTTGTTTCTAGCTTATTTTGTTATGTTTACAAATGGTTTCAACAAATGGTTTCACAGTGCCATGACAAAGCATTGACTTTGATCAGGACCCACTTGTTCAAAACTAACAACAATGTTAGTTAACAATACATTGAAATTTTCTACATATTGTAATCCAAAACACTGCCATTTTTTGTGAGGAGCATTTGCACTACACTAGTCTCCTAATACACATAAAATCAAGTATGTTAATATTTTTTGCTGAAAAAATCAAAAGAACTTTAGCACTGCAAATGTTAAAGCAAAGGCTCTTTTGAATCTTTCAGCAAAAAATAACAAATCCTTGACTGATAACTTCGTTTGTCTAACGATGCACTGACATCAGTCAGAACTCCAGAGAAGAGAGAGTATATGGTGACAGTTATGGATAGTTTTTCTTACATCTGCATAAAAGCAGATGTTGAAACCGCTCATCTCCTCTGCTTTGTTAAGGCAATTGGGTCAAGATCACAACGTTATGCTTTTCTGGGAGATAAAACATTATTCCATTATTCCGAATTCTAAACTTATCTGTGGTCTGATCTATACCAAAAATTAAAGTGACAGAATTGCTCCGCATGAAAGTGTACCAATTCACCTTAAGATTTCTGTTTCTCTTTGCAGGGACTGCTTATCGAGTAGATGAGAGTGAATCTCCATTTTATCTTCCCAAAATTCCATGCCATCCTATTGGGTATGGAATAGCTGCAAAACTTATGGAGTAGGTAATCATGTCAGGCTTTGTTTGCTACCATCTATGCTTAGGCTCCCAAATAAGGGATATTTGCAAATAGTGCAGACCCAGATAATATGCAGCAGAACATGGCTTCTGATCAGAATTTACATAGTTTGTGTAGAATTTACAGCAATTTCTATAAAAATGATAGAAACATTTAAAATAAATATACCAGACAGAACTCAAATGATGAATGGACCCATCCAATTTATCAAGATAGAAGAGTCCACTGAGCACAAATGGGTTAAATCAGACTAAAAGATATATAATATACATATCATTACTACAGCAAGCTGATCTTACCCTGACTGTGGATCATGTCTGATGGATGTGCCCAGGTCTCTGGATACACACCATGCAAGGACAAAGTGTGATCCTGTGATCTGGTCACACTCACTTGCCATGATACAGAGGATCAGATCGAGTAGCTATAATAGTAATATTGTGTATTTATCATCAGGTATTCCCTTTAGCAAAAGCTCTATGTTAATGTTGATTATCTTTGCTTCAGAGAGATGTCTGGAGACCCTGTCCCTCCAGAGTGGTTGGGAGGAATGAATGTCAATTACACATTTGGTGGTACCTTTAAAACACCAGGGTGGTATGTAATTTCATTTCGGTTATAGCAGTGAAATAATGTAGAAAATAGGGTCTCACTGTTCATTGTCAGAGTTAATGTAGTTGCTTTTAAAGGTGATTTAAGAAATAGTTTCCTGCTAATAGTGATTTGTTGCCTAAATATATCACTGGTTGGAGATCAGCCATGAAGCAGATGTATAACAATGCAGTGTGCGAGTAATATATTCACTGACAACTGACAGACATCCGGTGATATATCAGGCAAAAATCGCTTGATAGCAAGAATTTTATTTATTCTAACATGCAAGAAACAAGGAAAACACAAGTGTTTTTTGCAGAATTTTCCAGTTTTCCACCATGATTACATGAAATCTGGCCAACAACTTTGACTGTAACAGAGGCATTTACATATATTACGTAAGTTTTTTATGCAAGAAAACAACGTTACACTGTGTATTCTCATGGAAATGAAAATTGAAATCACCAACTGAATCAAAATGGCATTGGAATTGCAAAATTACCATATACATGTAATGTCTGTTATAAATCTGTCAGTCAAGTGCTCCTGCTCTTGCAGTACCAGACTACTTTTTTCAATATTTGTTTCTTCCTGTCGTAAAATCTTTTATATTGCACTAAGAAAAGCGATTCAAGAGTCGAATTCAATTAAAGTTTTGTGAAGATAATGAATTTTAGATTTAGATTCTTATGGAGTAGATGGATAGTGAAACTGATTTTTTGTCAAAGTTTATCAATTCTCGGAATAAAGATAACAAATCAGATATTGCGCAACAGCAGATAATGCAGGGGAGAAACTTAATAAATTTATTGTCTATTTCTTTGAACCATCAGGACCCAAGCAACCTTTCCTAGGCAGACTGAAAGGTTACTAGAGGTCGAAAAAGATAAGACAGGTGTAGGCTTTGACATAGCTGGAAATTAGTCAGATGATATGACATGCAATGAAATTGCTTTGTATCATTACATCAGTTCATGTCTCTGCATGCAGGCAACAATCGTTTATGATAGCAGTTGCTCCAAAATGTTTTACTTAAGGGAAGTCAACGGCAAGTGTAAATATTTCATTTTGAGATATAACAGTCTGCACCAGTTTAGCATTGTGCAAATTATCAGCAATGCAACTTACTTCAGACCCTAAGGAAAACTAAGGTTTATCAAAGTCAAAAAAAGTCAAAATCACTTTATTCACTCAGGTCACAAACATGACATAAGAGGAACTGTACATATACAAAACATAGCAGTTACAGGCAGCTTACGAACATATAAATCTAAATGTAATGATACAATCAATTCAGACTACAGAAAAGAAAGGAGAGGGAGTAAGAAAAGGCCAGAAAACATATCCAGTCATTCAAGTTTAGTGACTAAAAAGTATTACTATCTTCACAACACCCCAATTACATTAAAATCAAACCAACTTTCTTTTAAAGAGTAAGTCAGCTAACTAGTATGGTGATTTTGTTATATTTTACAAGAATACAGCCACTTTCTTATATTGCAGGAAAGCTCATATAATGATAACCACACATAACCAAAATGTAACAATATACAACACAGTTGGAGTCATCAAAGGACGTTTTGAACCTGGTAAATACTACTATAATTTATATGAGAAAATATCTTTAATAAAGCAACCTCCATTTGCATTAGAAAAGCATTTATTACTGTTGCAGATAAACATTTGACTTGTTTTGATTTTTACGAGAAAAACAATCTCTCGAAGGAATTTGATTTGTTACAATGAAATTAATGTTTGTCACCATAGTGGTTTGTGTGTACTTGTTTTTAGAGATATCATTTTAATCCAAACATTTTTAACATCCTTATTGTTTTTAGTTTCTGTTTCCATAGACAGGTATGTGATTCTTGGTAACCATAGAGATGCATGGGTGTTTGGAGCCCAGGATCCCTCCAGTGGTACAGCAGTGATGATGGAAATCTCCAGGGTGATGGGGAATATGGTCAAATCAGGTGGGTCACAGGTTCAGATATGATGTGGATGAGGATTTTTGGATATTTATTCTGATTTTTTCACCAAGAGGAGATGAGCCACGACATGACAAAACCAACAAAGTGGCATGTGCACCAAGCAAAGACTCAGATCAGCCTGGGCATCTGCCCAGTCTGATCAGAGTCTTCGCTGTCCGCATGAAGCTAGCTTATACCCTTAGCTACCTTTTAAGCGCACAACAAAGAGTTTGATCAGACTGGGCAGATGCCCATGCCTAGGCTGATCTGAGTCTTCACTGGGGGCACAGCCACTTTGTTTGTTTTCTCATGTGGTGATTCATATTATGTTATGATATGATCCCTGAGAACAGCTGCCCAGACAGGTTTTTGAGGGTGTTAGCAGTATTGGACATTCTGTTATCATAAAAATTTCATGCCAAATTACTAAAATACAGAAATCCATTTGTTAAACATTTTTAGCGTTGTATGATATTTATATTTGTTAAAAAACATGTTATGATGTCTAATCTCAAAAGCAGTACAATACTTCAAGTCTTTGCTTTGGACACACATGGCATTGGCAAATGGCACTGTCTCCCCTGCAGTCAGTCATTGTCTACAACATTATGCACTCATCTGTTAGCACAAAATAGTTGACCTGCAAACTTTAATGTTCCATGGGTAAAAACTTAGGTATGTTCAGATTACAGTGCTTTTTTGGAGGATCACTCAGACTGGATCAGTTTTCTCATTCTCTAATCAGTTGATTCACCATAATGTGCTTAAATATTAGGACACCTAAAAACCATTAATTTTCCATTTGGAACAAATGGACCTAAAAACCATTAATTTTCCATTTGGAACAAATGGAAAATTTATGGTTTTTAAGTGTCTCAATATCATATCTTTTCATTACAAGTAATAAAGAAGATATGATGTTGATCACTCAAGACAGTTATAAATGGTTAATTGAATTGGGTACGTAAACAAATTTCAGGATCCTGCGAGCAGTGAAGTTATCCTGTAAGGATTTCTTGGTGTACAGTGCTTTAAGTGTAGGTCTGGTTTTGGAAGGGCTCCTTCTTGCAGGGAAGCAAACAAACAGTTATATAAGTTGTTTCCCTTTATAAAATGGCCATAAAACATGGAGTTGTATCCATATACCTTAAAAATATAAACAAGGACATTCAGTTTTACAATATTACAGGACTATCTTATGAGAGTATTACTACGCGTCAGTTATCTAATGCAACAGACATCAGCAACAGGCAATGAAAATTTGTTGCAGTCAACTGTCAGATAAAACTTTCCGTCAAAAAACTGATATCTTTTGATTCAGTTATAACTGTTTTAAAACCACTCAATTAAGGTCCCAGTAACTAGATTTGTGACATCATTCTGTATCAGAGCCTCGCTGTACCCTGCAAACCTCTAGCTAACAAAGTGACTGCTGCGGAAGTTGTTTATAATGTAGAAGACAGGTAAGGTTATAGGTAAATTTGTGACAAACTGAACCGGCGTTTGTGGAGAAGTGACTTTGATTGTTTGTCATTTTTATTATTTTGAGATAATGGAATGTTTCTGAACCTGATCTAATAATGAAATGTTGCAATAGTGGATTGACCCATAGTAAGAATGGAAAAATTCTTTAGATTTAAATGTGGTGTAAATTTCAAATAATATTATTTAATTATTATACAACCATTTTTTTTTTTGCTTTAACAGGAAAATGGCGACCTAGGAGATCAATTATATTCTGTAGCTGGGCAGCAGAAGAATATGGGCTTGTGGGTTCTACAGAATGGGTGGAGGTTAGTTTATTTGCTTCTTCCATTTCATTTTATGCCTGGTGTCCATAGAATCAAATGCCTTCTAGTATTTTGGTGGCTATGGTACTGGAAAATTAAAAAATGACTCTTTCTTCCTTACATGTACCTCTGCAGATATAATGCTAGCTCTTTTTCATGTATGGAAATGTCTACTACGTAGTCCTCCATCAGACATGGTTTTGTTTGCAATTTCTAAATTTCCTTGGTTGTCATACCCACCAGAATGCTAAAAATGGCAAATTATTAGAATCCTTTCCTCAATAGCCATAAGCATGAAAAAGCTGACACTCTACAGAATTGTTCTTTACCCAGGGGTGTACAAAAATACTGTTTTCATTGCAGTTGGTCCAAAATTTTGGTTGTTTTTGGAGCTTGAAGCTTCTGCTGAAATTGAAATATGACTGTTGCATCTGCAGTGGTGCACATGTTTTAGCATTTACTGATTTACAAGCACAAATCTTAGTTTTAAATCAGTCCTACAAGAATATATATGAGCAGTGACACGACAAAACCAACAAAGTGACATGTGCCCCCAGCACAGACTTAGATCAGCCTGGGCATCTGCCCAGTCTGGTCAGACTCTTCTCTAAGCGCTTGTAATAGAGGGTAGCTTACTGTTTAAGCTTTCCCTCTAAGCACTTAGTCTAAGCTACCCTCTTAGCACTTAGCAAAGAGTCTGATCAGACTGAGTGGATGCCCAGGCTGATCTGACTCTGCACTGGGCACACAACCGCTTTGCTGGTTTTCTCGTATTACAGCTCATATTTTCTTATCATTGGAGAGCAGCATTCTATGTCTGTTTCAAAATAGAATGCTGCTGAAGCTGGTGATAGGTCAGCATGGGCAGTGTTACAACATTACATTATTGCATGTGAACCAGGTAAACTGAGTCAGCTAGTTTTATTTCTCAGATCTGTTCCTTGATCCCAGAGGATCTTCCTTCTGAGTAGATTTTGTGCAGTGACAGGCCAAAACCAACAAAGTGGCAGTTGCGCTCAGCGAAGACTCAGATCAGCCTGGGCATCCACCCAGTCTGACCTGTGTTTTCACTGTCTGCATGGAGGTAGCTTAGACCCTTAGTTACCCTTTAAATTCACTCTGATCAGACTGGGCATCTGCTCAAGCTGATCTGAGTCTTGCCACTTTGTTAGTTTTATCATGTTACGGCTCATTTTATCAAATATCTAAAGTATCTTTTAATGAGCTGGGTTCTCAGGGATGCAAGACACATCCTCATAGTCCTTTCATTATAATCCCAAATGTTCAGACAGATGAGAAGTGTCTAACTTTAAGTACACCTCATAACAAAGAGACTTTTTAAATCCATGTTTGTTGATTTAATAGGGATCAAACATGGTTTTTCATGCATTAACATTTGCCAGGTCCCTAGGGAGATGTTGAAAACCAAGGCCAAAAACCAAAGTTTTCAACAGCTCCAGAGGGACTTAGCAAATGTTATTGCAATGAAAGAAAAATGCTTGATCTCTATTATTGCATAAAATTTAACCACGATGCTACAAAAAAAGAGGAAAATGTTAAGGCACTATTTTTTTTATCCTCATCGCTATTACCTACACACACTGTGCATTTCTATAAAAATCCTCATTGCAGGCTATGGTCAGTTATCATGCTTTTCTGTCAAACCTTTAGCAACAGTTCACAAGTCAAAATTTTGTTCACTGAATTCTTCACTTCAATGTCGCTATGATGTTGCCTTCTCCAGTCCAGCACACAAGAGCAACTGGCCACACATACAGCAGCAGATTCTGTTTGACCTCATCACACATTCTAGACTGTGATTGTAACAGTACATAAAGTGCTGGTATTTTTTAGCACCATAATATGTTTGCAGTTTAAGCAGTTTTTGTTTATTTTTCTGCAAGGATACAAGAAGTTTGACAGCTTTATCTGATTATCAAAACATTATGGGAGTCTGGCATGTGGTAGTAATGATGGATATAGAGATACCTTGTAAAGGTCACTGTGAATAATATTCACACTTTCTAGACCATATGAGCCTCACTGTCTCTTCAATTCTTACAATATTTGAATCTGTATAACTTATCAATTCATGCAACTGCAAACTACCCACTTTCTTCTGTATATTGATGGAGTATTGTCATGAAACTTGCCTACATAAAACTGCAAAGCAAGTCATTTTAAGAATGTGAATTGCAGTGATGATACATGGTTTTGTCTTTGTTAAAACATGCCTATTTATGGCATAGGACATCGATATTAATGCAACAATCTGAAGTAACTACTGTACCAACATTTACAGAATTAAAGTTCTTGTTTTGTCACTTTTACAGCACTACACTAAATCTCTGGGTGCTCGGGCAGTGGCATATATTAATGTAGATATGGCCATAGAAGGTGAGTTCTTTCAGACTGTTCGAGTTTTGTTTAAATAAGTGACATCGTGTGAAAATTCACCTCTTTCTGATCAGAGTTTTTGCTTTTCATTTTTAATGTCCAAAGATTCATTGATTGTATATGTAAACAAGAAATCCACGGAAAGCGATGTCGCACCTGTGGGGGTTAAGTCACAGGAGTTCTAATTGGTAGTGAAAACTATATCGCCCATGCTAATGCAGGTATGACAAAAGCAGGTTTGACAATAATGACAATGTTAAACATGTGAAAAAAGTGGCAAAAATTAATCTGGGAATTATGTGCAAACAATGTGCACATCTTCAGACCATGACAAAACACCTGTGAAGTTTCAAAATGATTGATCAAAAAGTGTAAGAGGAGAGGTGCTCACAAGACACCCACTATGCAAGGTATTATAGTATGTAAAAAATGACTAAGTTAAACATGTGAAAAAAGTGGCAAAAATTAATCTTGGAATTATGTGCAAACAATATGCTCATCTACAGACCATGGCCAAAACATCTGTGAAGTTTCAAAATGATAGGCCTAAAAAGGCAGGAAGAGTTGTGCTCACAAGACACCCACTACGCATGGCACTATGTAAACAATTGACTTAATTAAACATGTAAAAAAAGTGGCAAAATTTAATCTGGGAATTATGTGCAAAAAATATGCACATCTACAGACTATGGTCAAAACATCTGTGAAGATTCAAAATGATTGGCCAAAAAGTATTGGAGGAGTTGTGCTCACAAGACACTCACAATGGAAGGTATTGTGTAAAAAATTGACTAAGTTCAACATGTTAAAAAAGTGGTAAAAATTAAGCTGGGAATTATGTGCAAACAATACCCACATCTACAGACCATGGCCAAAACATCTGTGAAGTTTCAAAATGATTGGCCAAAAAGTGTAGGAGGAGTTGCGTTCACAAGACACCTACTGCGAATTGTTGACGAACGGACCTACTGCAAATTGTTGACGAACAGATGTTGTCCATCTGTTCGTCAACAATTTGCAGATGGGTCCGTGCATGCCTATATTGCCCCAACTAACACAGGTGCAACAAAAAGGAAGTATCTGATCAGGTTGCATGATGTGCCAGTTGTTTTGAGTTTTCCCTTTTCATACATGCCATAAGGTGCCTTGTCAAGTGACATCACTCAAATGGTTTTACTGTATATACATAGGTTCAGACTGCACCTGTAGAAGCAGGATCTTCACAATTTGCTAGTCAGCCAACAGGTTTACATATTAAATCTCAGAAAAGAACAAATGAGCCGTGATATGTCAATACCAACAAAATGACATGTGTGTCCAGCAAAGACTCAGATCAGCCTGGACAGCCACTTAGTGTGATCAGAGGCTTTGCTGTCTGCATGGAGGTAGCATAGACCCTCAGTTCCCCTTAGTTTAACCGCACAGCAAAGACTCTGATCAGACTGGGCAGATGCCCAGGCTGACCTGAGACTTAGATGGGTGCACATGCCATTTTGTTTCTTTTGTCATGTCACAGCTCAAATAGACTTCCTACAATTTAAGGTCTGAGTAAGACAAATTCTGTGACTTCCTGTATGTTTACTTCAGTGACAGAACCTTTCCAAAAAGGGTCTACTTTTATAGGAAAGAAAATTTGTTTCTAGCAGGTCAGATTCTTTTCTGTAAGAGTTGACCCCTATTTAGAAGGGAGGCAAAATGAAAATGACAGAGTTGTTGTCCTTGAAAGTACATCAGTTTATCATAAAGGCCAAAAAGTCTATTACTGAAACTAATTGAGCTTGGATTTATATATCCAACTATATGGCATATGTAATTTTAGTGACATAAAAAAAGTTATTAGCTTGCCTGAAACAGCCACTAGTATTATGAAAGAGTGAATATAAAGTGAATAAAGAAAACAGAGAGAATGGTGTAAGTTGTCACCATTACCACTGTTTTGAATAGACTGTAGAACATACTAAGCATTTAAATTGTGCTTAAGTATTGAAGCACCTAAAATCATTCATTTTCCATTAGTCCCAAATGGAAAATAAATGGTCATAGGTGTCCCAGTATTTAAGCACATTAGGGTATATTTAGAAGAAGCGTTTTTTTTTCAAAGTAGTCTGTTGATAATTCTTAGAGTACAATGGGCTAATTAGAGCATACCCTAATATGCCTAGATATTTGGACACCTAAAACCAGTAAATTTCCATTTGGGACAAATGGAAAATTCATGGTTTTAGGTATTCAAATAATTAAGCACATTAGGGTATACAGTACGCAGTTTAATTGTCAGGTAATGCATCTCTGAGAGCTGATGGCACACCATTGATATTTAAACCTCTTTACGCCGCCGCTAAGAAGATTCCCAATCCCAATCCTGATGAAGTCAAGGCAGGAAGAAAAACTGTATATGATACATGGCTCAACACTTATCCATCAGCCAAGGATGACAGGCCTGAGTAAGTTTACAGGGTATTCTAGATTGAAATTTATAAGACTGAGATAGATGTAAGGCAAACTTGTAAACCAATCTAGCAAGCAATGTAGACTATGATCAGATTGGTTTCAGGACCAGTCTAATCGAGGTATCAAGACCATTCTGATCTGGGTGGACACTGTTGACTTTAGCAATTGTGTCTAAAGATATCATTCTTTATATACATTATGATAGTTCTTGAAATACTTCATCAGCAAAAAGTGACAGACCTGAGTATCTGTAGCTTTTACAATAATATAGTTTCAAACAAGACATAATTTGAATCAGAAAACTGGGATTTCTTCAATATATCTTGACAAAGAAAAAAAAATTTTGTTTGCCATAATCTGGTTGGAGACTTTGAGTTATTTCCCTTGGTAATGTTGTAAAATTGAGCTATTATATAACGGGATATAACGGGACTGTGCTGGTGGCATTAAAGCTACCATGGCCCTCTGCCTAGCAGTTGCATTTTGGTGACAGTGGCACCAAAAGAATTAAAGGAAAGACTTTGCTCCAAGGGGAGCAAATTCTTTCTGGTAAAAATGGACCTCTTTTGTTAAGAGAGACAAAAATTAAAATGACAGAGTTGCTTTCCCTGAAATTGAAATCATTCACCTTAAAATCTTGTTTTTGTTTCAGAGTTGACCTTCCAGGGTCGGGAACTGATCATGCTGCCTTTAGGGACCAGCTTGGAGTCCCTGTTGTGGATATGTGGTATTCCTATGATCCAGTAAGACTTTATGATAAGACAAGCTTTTGCTAAGATAAGCATTTCAGCAGTTTCCATGCCTGTTTGTCATACAGTTAATAGTGCACCAATAAGTATAGATTGTGAATCACTGGCCAGTGGACTACCTTGTTTTTTATACTGACTTAGATTTCATAGTGGTCATACTTGATCCATACACAACTGTCAAAGTTTATTCTCTTCCATCCTGCATTCAATTTTATATCCTATTTATTCCTTATATATACAGCCTTAACCAAGCATCTTGTTTCCTAAATTGTCTTGAAGGACAAGTTCAAGCAAACTGCTGTTATAGATAATACTCAAAATTGGTACTCCCATGATGTAAGTTTCATAGATGTATAAACAATATAGGCTGGTTTGACCAGGGAGCTACATTACTATGGGATACTGTATACATATGAGTAGTTTATAGTCATGTATAGAAGCTAGAATTTGAGGCAGATTAAGCCTGTTTTATCCCCTTGCTCAATGAAGTAGTTTATTCAGATGTACTTGCTTCTTTTACAGAAATTACACCTGTCATCATATCCATTGTACCCCTCAGTTTATGAGACATTTTATGAAGTTGACAACATTATGGACAGAGGATTTAAGGTATGTGAGTCTTAGAACTGGAAAAACCCATAGATAAGAAATTCTCACCTTTTTAGCTCACCTGAGCCAAAGGCTCAGAGGTGAGCTTATAGGATGGGAGTCGAGCCGTCCGTGGGTGCGTGGGTCCGTGGGTGCGTGCGTCAACACTTTCAAACATAAATATCTCAGAGACCAGTGGGCCGATGGCAATCAAATTTTATCTGAAGCATCATTTGGGTGGGGGAAAGGCTGCATTAGGTTTTGCTACCCATCAGCTTAGAACTCTGGTTTCCATGGCAACAGATAGCCCCCATAGGGTTATAATGGGGAAAATGGCGTCATCACGTTTTCTCGATTGTTTTTGATTAGATCCTTATCATACTTGCAGGTAATGATGACATACACAAGAGCTTGGATGAGTTCGAAATTTGGCCGGATTCAAGCACAGACTACCGAGTTAGCTGCCCTTGAGCGTTTGAAAAAAATCCCATAGTCTTATAATGGGGAAAATGGCGTCATCACGTTTTCTCAACTGTTTTTGCTTAGATCCTTATCATACTTGCAGGTAATGATGACATACAGAAGAGCTTGGATGAGTTCGAAATTTGGCCGGATTCGAGCACAGACTACGGAGTTAGCTGCCCTTGAGCGTTTGAAAAAAATCCCATAGTCTTATAATGGAGAAAACAAGGTAATCACATATTTTTAGAAAAACTTTGTCATCGCTCTATTGCCTACGCTTCTCAACGGATTTTAGAATAACTTCATACAAATGTAGGGCATGACAATATCTCGAGCAAGTTCGACTTTCAGGATGCTGCGCCCAAGGTCAAGGTCACTGTGGCTATTTTTAGAAAAACTTTGTCAGCGCTCTAGCACCTACATTTCTCAGCAGATTTTAAAATAACTTCACACAAATGTAGGGCATGACAATATCTCGAGCAAGTTTGACTTTCAGGATGCTGCGCCCAAGGTCAAGTTCACTGTGGCTATTTTTAGAAAAACTTTGTCAGCGCTCTAGCACCTACATTTCTCAGCAGATTTTAAAATAACTTCACACAAATGTAGGGCATGACAATATCTCGAGCAAGTTCGACTTTCAGGATGCTGCACCCAAGGTCAAGGTCAATGTAGCTATTTTTAGAAAAACTTTGTCAGCGCTCTAGCACCTACATTTCTCAGCAGATTTTGAAATAACTTCACACAAATGTAGGGCATGACAATATCTCGAGCAAGTTCGACTTTCAGGGTGCTGCACCCAAGGTCAAGGTCACTGTGACTGTTTTTAGAAAAACTTGGTCATAGCTCTAGCGCCTACATTTCTCAACAGATTTTAAATCAACTTCACACAAATGTAGGGCATGACAATATCTCGAGCAAGTTCGACTTTCAGGATGCTGCGCCCAAGGTCAAGGTCACTGTTGCTATTTTTAGAAAAACATTGTCAGCGCTCTAGCACCTACATTTCTCAGCAGATTTTAAAATAACTTCACACAAATGTAGGGCATGACAATATCTCGAGCAAGTTCGACATTCAGGATGCTGCGCCCAAGGTCAAGGTCACTGTGGCTATTTTTAGAAAACTTTGTCAGCGCTCTAGCACCTACATTTCTCAGCAGATTTTAAAATAACTTCACACAAATGTAGGGCATGACAATATCTCGAGCAAGTTCGACTTTCAGGATGCTGCACCCAAGGTCAAGGTCACTGTGGCTATTTTTAGAAAAACTTTGTCAAGGCTCTAGCACCTACAGTTCTCAGCAGATTTTGAAATAACTTCACACAAATGTAGGGCTTGACAATATCTCGAGCAAGTTTGACTTTCAGGGTCCGCACCCAAGGTCAAGGTCACTGTGGCTGTTTTTAGAAAAACTTGGTCATAGCTCTAGCGCCTACATTTCTCAACAGATTTTAAATCAACTTCACACAAATGTAGGGCATGACAGTATCTCAAACAAGATTGACTTCCAGGGTGCTGCACCCAAGGTCAAGGTCACTGTGGCTATTTTTAGAAAAACATTGTCAGCGCTCTAGCACCTACGTTTCTCAATGGATTTTAAAATAAATTCACACAAATGTAGGGCATGACAATATCTGGAGCAAGTTCAACTTTCAGGGTGCTCTGCCCAAGGTCAAGGTCACTGTGGCTATTTTTAGAAAAACTTTGTCATCGTTCTAGCACCTTCATTTCTCCATGGATTTTGAAATAACTTGACACAAATGTAGGGTATGACAATATCTCGAGCAAGTTCCACTTTCAGGATGCTGTGCCCAAGGTCAAGGTCACTGTGGCTATTTTTAGAAAAACTTTGTCGTCGCTCTAGCGCCTACATTTCTCAACGGATTGTAAAATAAATTGACTTTCAGGGTGCTGCAATCAAAGTTTTTGATTAGATCCTTATCATACTTGCAGGTAATGATGACATACATAAGAGCTTGGATGAGTTCGAAATTTGGCCAGATTTGAGCACAGACTACGGAGTTAGCTGCCCTTGAGCGTTTGAAAAAAATCCCATAGTCTTATAATGGAGAAAACAATGTCATCACATTTTCATTTTTCATTGGATCCTCTTCATACTTGCGGGTAATGAGGATATGCATAAGAGCTTGATTTAGTTAGCATTTCGGCTAGATCCCACCACTGACTATGGAGTACCTGCCCTGAGCATCCAAAAGAATCAATGTCGCCACTTTTTCTTGGTTTCTACTGATCTGATCCTTTTCAAACTTGCAGGTAATGAGGAAATGCATAATATCTTTAACAAGTTCAAATTTTGGCCAGATCAGGTTAACCACTACGAAGTTAGCTGCCCTTGACAGCTCTGTCTATTGTGCTCTTGATCAGATACTTTTTAATCTTGCATATATTAAATGAGGGCATACATAATGTTTTGGATGAGTTTAATTTTCAGCCTGATTGGACCACTGACTGTGGAGTTAGCTGCCCTTGAGCATCTTAAATATCCCTATAGGTTTACAATGTCTCTCAGGTGAGCAATCGTTGCCCATCGGGCTACTTGTTTATGTGATGCAAGTCATATTATTGCATAAATATCGGTGTCACACGCTATTAATAGGCATGTTTTAACAGACACAAAACCATGTATTAACAGGGTTTTCATGCCCCAATAATAACCACCTTAGTGACTTTTCGTATGCACGTGGCAGGAGTATGCTCCATCAGTACAGAAACGAGAGGCAAGACTGCAGTTATACCAGCATATTTAGCTATAAAGTCGTAAATTACTTAACGAGTTGACCTCTTAAAGAGCTTGTTAGACTTATGATGCTTTGAACAACTGGGTCCTGATTTATCTCTGTTTTGTGACATTGTGCTTACACACACTCTTATGCTGAATTATGTCCCATGCTGGGGGGGGGGGGGGGGGGAGGAGCGTGGGGCATATTGTTTTTGGTGTGGATCCCGTCGGCGTCTGCATCAGCGTCAGTGTCGGCGTAGCTTCTTGTCTGCACTCTATCTCCTGAAGAGAGGCATGGATTTTGACCAAACTTGCACACATACATCACTTGGTGAGGGGAAAACTGATTAGATCTTGGTTTGGTGAACTTGACCTTATTTTCAAGGTCACAGGAGATCAAAGAATGATGAAAAATAGCTTGTCTGCACTATATCTCCTGAAGAAAATAATGAATTTTTACCAAACTGGTAAAGATCTATCATTGGGAAATGGCAAAGAAATGATTAGCTTTTGGTAACCTTGACCCTATCTTTAAGGTCACAGGAGGTCAATGAGTGTTGAAAAATGCCTTGTCTGCACCGTATCTCCTGAATGGATAGATGGATTTGAACCAAACTTGCACAGATATATCATTGGGAGATGGCAAAGAACTGATTATATTTAGGTGACCTTGACCTTATTTTCAAGATCACAGGAATGAATGGATGGATGGATTTGAACCAAACTGTTACAGATACATAACTGGGAGATGGAAAAGAAGTGATTAAATTTTGGTGACCTTGACTACTTTTTCAAGGTCACAGAAAGTGACCTTGACCCTATTTCATGGTCACAGGACATCTTAACTTGGCTACATTTAGGGAAAATGAACCTGCTGGGAAAGTGCAGGTGGGGGACATCAGTTTTTGTCAAAAAGCATTTCTAGTTCTTGTTTTGTTACCACTACTTATCACATTTCATAGCACTACTATCTAAATTATTTACAGACTGAACTATCCCATTTTACTGCATTTGAAATTCACAGAATGTAGTAAATGGCTGACTGGATATAACAGCTTGTGAGACTGCTCCAGTGCACTTGTTGGTCCATGCCATAACTGGTTGCATGGAGTAGCTGCTTCCCTTTTGTTTAGTTTATTTACTGACATGTAGATGAGCAACTTTAAGGTGAATGGGTACACTTTCAAGGGACGTTACTCAGAATCAGAATTGTTTACTGGTGATACGTCCAAAGACAATCATTCACCAGGACCTGTGAATCAGGGAAGCTAGTCCCTAGCCCTTATAAAAGAAGTAAACTTAGTAACGGAATCCTCTGCACACTCAGCAGCATAAATAAGTGAATCTTCCAGGGAATTCCAATCTCTAATAGTCTGGGGGAAGAAACTGGACTTGTAAATGTCAGTCCCAGCCAATTGGGTTTGAAATGTCAGGGAATGATGATTCCTGGTACGCCTATTTGGGGGAACAAGGTCATTTATGGGTATACTGGCTGCACCCCTCAGACCTTTGTAAAGCATTATAAGTCTACTATCTTTCCTTCTCTTTTTTAGGGATTCCCACTTAAGTTTCTCCAGAATGCCAGTCATACTCCCAGGTTCATATGTGTAATTTCCTGTTACAAATCTAGCTGCCCTTTTCTGCACCTTCTCAAGTTCATCTTGAAGAAGTATACTTTGAGGGTCCCAAACTGAACTGCCATACTCCAGGACCGGACGCACCAGTCCCTTGTATGCTGACTCCTTAACATCTTGTGGACATGCTGCCAAGTTACGTCTGAGGAAGCCGAGGGTCCCATTAGCCTTTGTGCAAATATTACTGACATGTGTGTTCCATTTCAAATCATTGGCAATGGTTATGCCGAGATACTTGATAGTTTCTACATTACTGAGGACCGTTCCCCCTAAGGTATAGGAAGCATTGATCTTCTTGATCCGTTTCCTTCTTCCTTTGCCTTCACTTCATTTGCCTCACTTGTCAGTTGATGTCAGATCAGACTTTGCATCGAGGTTTCAGGTTTAGCTGTTAAACACAATGTGCAGACGGGGAGGACACCACATTCTGCCAAATTCTTTTACTATATTTAGAAACTAAATGTCATTTTGGATGTTCATGGAAGTAAGAATGCAATGGGTTACGAGCAATGTAAGTGACACCGGACACCCAAAAGGGTGTCACGTAAACTTTGCAAGGAACCCATTGCAGACTTGCATACATTGCATTCATACTTCCATGAACTTCAGAAAAATGAAATTGGTCTTTATATTTATACTATCTTTTCACATCAATTTTGTTACTTATTAATGAAGTTTTGACTAATTCAACGCCAAGAAAAGGAGGAAGAATAATTATTTACCACCGTGTTTTGTTATGACGTTCAACAGCCATCACTATGACATGATGTATATAGACTGTTACGTTGACCAATCAACTACTTGAATTTTCTGTGATGTTGCTTACCCATAATGTTGTGTGAACGAGTGTTGTTCATGGATGTATGAACATCGCCAGCCCAATGTAGGCTCATCTAAGGAAATTGTCGTTGAGTGTAAATTTTCCTTTATATTTATGTTTATTGTTTGTTTCAGTGCAGTAGAGCTGTTGGTCAGTTATGGGCTGAGATGGCTCGCCATATATCAGATAGTCTCATCATACCTTTCAATGTGTCAGACTTTGCTTTTGTCATGGACAATATGGCTAAAACATTACTCACTGACTTTGGAGAGAAACTGACTAGCAATGGAATTGATACCGGTATGTAGATTAATTTACTCCTCATTAATTTGCTGCTATTGTGATCAAGTTCAAGTTCAAATTATCTATTAGACATAAACAGTAACATGTTTATTGTCCTATTACAAACATCTGCTTACAGAATGAGAAGAGCATAACAAAACATAAATAAACAAAAAGCAATCACTTAAACACAATACAACATGTAACATATATGAAGATATGAAACTACAAAATTTACCAATGACAGACTATAATACTGGTTTTAGCAAGCACATTCTAAAGAACTGACTATAGCTTGACCAAATCAGGATAACTTAATGATGTTAGAAAGCAGCAATCTATTCTTTGATGACTTGCAAGCTTTTCTAACTGCAGTATTATTTAAGGAATGAATTTCATTTTTCTGAGGTTTATCGAAGTGTAAACTACATTGGGTCACGTGGAAAGTGAATGAACCCCGAAGGGGTTCATGTATACTTTGCTAGTGACCCAATGTAGTTTACACTTCGATAAACATCAGAAAAATTAAGTTCATTGCTTATATTTACATTCGTTTCAATCAAATCTTTCATGAAAAATCTTATATAAGCGCTAAAATTGAAGCAGTAAAACATGTACACACAGTTTTTCTGCTAACAGCAGAACGGAATGCATGACGTCATGACGTTGCTGACGTCCAATCGAATTGTAGAAAGCCATTGTTTATTCTGACGTCATTGACGTCGCATGTCTCAATGTAGTTATTGGAATGTAAACTACATCACGTTCCAATGGTTTACTATAGAGCTTTTCAGTAAACACACCAAGAATGTAAATATTTAAGAAATAATATCATTTTCCAGTGTTCATGGAAGTATGAACACAATGGGTTATGTGCAAAGTAAGTGACGCCCGAAGGGCATCCACATTAATTTTGCATATGACCCATTGTGTTCATACTTCCAAGAAAGTTTGAAAAATGACATTTATCTCTTATAATTACGTTAAATTTTAAAATCATTTGGAGCAGCATTTTCTATTTTTACGAGCAACATTTGTAAAATAAACAACGGTAAGCTGTTACTTACTATTAGGTAAGCCCCTTAATTTAAACAGCCGTCACCATTGTGTGACGTCAAACAGAATGTTACAATGGCCAATGGCTTCTTTTGTTTACCTAAGACATAGGGTACTAATAATGTCTGTTGACTGACTTTTGTTCATGAAGGTGTGAACATTGTTTCTCCAAAATAGGTTCATCTGATGAACATCAAAGGGAATGTAATGGTCCGAATGTGTTTGGAAGAAATTACCTTTTAGTTGTGCTAGTCCTCAAGGAACTGAATTAGGTATAGTTGTGTAAATGCTTGAAAACTCTGATGATCTGCTACCTAGCTGAGTGGATATTTACAGCATATGATAAATTATAATTAGTTCTGTTTTTATGCCAACTGCATGCTGTTAGATGTACATTTACCCATTTATAAATGTGTAATTGAGGTTTTGTTCTGTTTCACTTTGACACTCATAATTGTATGTTGATACATGATTATTAGACACATTCCTTTGCTGAAAGAGTGCAATATTAAAGCTCTTCAGTCAGGAGTGTAATTTGAAAAACAATCTTCTCTTGCCAAAAAATATGGAGCTCCTGTTGAATGTTTAAGAATCTAATAACTTGCCTTGATGTCAGGAACAAGCCTTCTTATATTTTATGCGGGTTTTTGGTTCGCCGCAGTAACTATAATTCGTAACAGAGCAAGCAATAGTATATGGTATAAAGCAAAACAAACTTCCTATAGTTTTGTTCCTCTGCCTTGTCATGATTTAAAAAAAAAAGTTTAAAGATTTCCCATAGCTGTGTGGCCATAGGGGCAGTGGGTGTTTCAGTCCCATTATATCTTGGGCACAGCATATGAAAGACAGAGCCCATCTCTCTCCTTTTCCTGCCTTTAACTTTCCCTAATTCAAAAAATGTACCCATTTACTGCTGATTGACAGAGATCTAGTTTGCCTGATGGGAATTCGGACCCATGACCATATGCACCAGAGCTCTAGACAAGGTGGATTTTTCAGAGATTTTTTCATAATTCTGAGATAATTTTTAGCTCACCTGAGCCGAAGGCTCAGAGGTTAGCTTATAGGATGGGAGTTGAGCCGTCATCCGTCCGTGCGTGGGTGGGTGGGTGCGTCGACACTTTCAAACATAAATATCTCAGAGACCAGTGGGCCGATCGCAATCAAATTTTATCTGAAGCATCATTTGGGTGGGGGAAAGGCTGCATTAGGTTTTGGTACTGATCAGCTTAGAACTCTGGTTTCCATGGCAACAGATAGCCCCCATAGGGTTATAATGGGGAAAATGGCGTCATCACGTTTTCTCGACTGTTTCTTGATTAGATCCTTATCAAACTTGCAGGTAATGATGACATACACAAGAGCTTGGATGAGTTTGAAATTTGGCCGGATTCGAGCACAGACTACGGAGTTAGCTGCCCTTGAGTGTTTGAAAAAAATCCCATAGTGTTATAATGGAGAAAACGTCATCACATATTTTTAGAAAAACTTTGTCATCGCTCTATTGCCTACATTTCTCAACGGATTTTAAAATAACTTCACACAAATGTAGGGCATGACAATATCTCGAGCAAGTTTGACTTTCAGGATGCTGTGCCCAAGGTCAAGGTCACTGTGGCTATTTTTAGAAAAACTTTGTCAGCGCTCTGGCACCTACATTTCTCAGCAGATTTTAAAATAACTTCACACAAATGTAGGGCATGATAATATCTCGAGCAAGTTAGACTTTCAGGATGCTGCGCCCAAGGTCAAGGTCACTGTGGCTATTTTTAGAAGAACTTTGTCAGCACTCTAGCACCTACATATCTCAGCAGATTTTAAAATAATTTCACACAAATGTAGGGCATGACAATATCTCGAGCAAGGTGCTGCACCCAAGGTCAAGGTCACTGTTGCTATTTTTAGAAAAAACTTGGTCATGGCTCTAGCGCCTACATTTCTCAACGGATTTTAAATCATCATCACAGAAATGTAGAGCATGACAATATCTCAAACAAGTTTGACTTCCAGGGTGCTGCGCCCAAGGTCAAGGTCACTGTGGCTATTTTTAGAAAAACTTTGTCAGCGCTCTAGCACCTACATTTCTCAATAGATTTTAAAATGAATTCACACAAATGTAGGGCATGACAATATCTCAAGCAAGTTTGACTTTCAGGATGCTGTGCCCAAGGTCAAGGTCACTGTGGCTATTTTTAGAAAAAACTTTGTCATCGCTCTAGCACCTACATTTCTCAATGGATTTTAAAATAAATTCACACAAATGTAGGGCATGACAATATCTCAAGCAAGTTCGACTTTCAGGATTCTGTGCCCAAGGTCAAGGTCACTGTGGCTATTTTTAGAAAATCTTTGTCATCACTCTAGCACCTACATTTCTCAACGGATTTTAAAATAAATTCACACAAATGTAGGGCATGACAATATCTCGAGCAAGTTTGACTTTCAGGGTGCTGCAATCAAGGTTTTTGATTAGATCCTTATCATACTTGCAGGTAATGATGACATACATAAGAGGTTGGATGAGTTCGAAATTTGGCCGGATTCGAGCACAGACTACGGAGTTAGCTGCCCTTGAGCGTTTGAAAACAATCCCATAGTCTTATATTGGAGAAAACAACGTCATCACATTTTCTTTGTTTCATCGGACCCTCTTCATACTTGCAGGTAATGAGAATATGCATAAAAGCTTGGATTAGTTAGCATTTCGGCTAGATCCCACCACTGACTATGGAGTACCTGCCCTGAGCATCCAAAACATCAATGTCGCCACTTTCTCTTGGTTTCTACTGATCCCATCCTTTTCAAACTTGCAGGTAATGAGGAAATGCATAATATCTTAAACATTTTCAAATTTTGGCCAGATCAGGCCAACCACTACGAAGTTAGCTGCCCTTGACAGCTCTGTCTATTGTGCTCTTGATCGGATACTTTTTAAACTTGCATATATTAAATGAGGGCATACATAATGTTTTGGATGAGTTTAATTTTCAGCCTGATTGGACCACTGACTGTGGAGTTAGCTGCCCTTGAGCATCTTAAATATCCCTATAGGTTTACAATGTCTCTCAGGTGAGCAATTGTTGCCCTTTGGGCTACTTGTTCTTATTTCTCAACAAAAACATATGTTGTGACCCCTCAAAAGATGGCTCAAAACATGGGTCACAACATACATTTTTGTAGAGTAATATGGAAAATTATCCCTGTTCTTCCTTCTTATCTGGAGCTCTGCCTCACTATAGTCTATTGCCACTAAACCACTTGACTATGGTGTCTTTCATGATTTAAGAGTGAAGAAAATTCATAAATTTGATATCCATAGTCAGCTGATTGGTTGGTTACTTGATATTTCTGCTTGTAGAATTGCTCAAAGCTGCTGTTGCTAACTTCACTGATCAAACTAAAGTCTTTGAGAAAATGATACAAGATGTAAACAGGAACAAGTAAGTCAAAATGGAATTATAATTTGAAACTGAAATTATGCTGTAACCCTAAATATGAGTCATGCAGAGAAATTGAGCATAAGGTAAATAGGGACTCTTTCAGTTGAAGCAACTCTGCCATTTTCCTTTTTGGCCCCATTCTCAGGTGGAGTCAGCTTTTAGAAGGAAAGGATTTTCTCCTGTCAGAGCAAATTTTTTTCTCTTAGTGTACCAGTAGTCCCCTTTTTGGAAGGGTTTAGAAGCAAACAGGAAGTCACAAAAGTTGTCTTCCTTTCATATAATGGCTGAAACAAAAAAAGGGCAAGTACTAATACACCTTAACATGGTAACTTGAAACACCTTTTTAGGGGTTTTTGGGTGTGGAGAACTGGAGAATGGCCTATCCCATGGACTCAGTCGCTGATTATTAAGCTCCCTAAGAAAGGCAACCTACAGCTCTGCCAGAACTACAGAACCATCAGCCTCATCAGTCATTCAAGCAAAGTCATGCTGAAAGTCATCTTGAACAGGCTTAAACCACAAGCCGAGGAGATAATCGCTGAGGAACAGGCTGGGTTCCGAGCAGGAAGGAGCACCACAGAACAAATCTTCAACCTTAGAATCCTGTGTGAAAAGTATCTCCAACATCAGCAGAATCTGTACCATGTCTTCATTGATTTCAAAAAAGCCTTTGACATGGTATGGCATGCAGCCTTATGGGCCACCATGCGGAAGTACAATATTCTGTGCAAATCTAGTTCGCACCATTGAGCAGCTATACGACAAGGCTACAAGTGCAGTCCTGATAAATGGCAGTACAGGAGAATGGTTCAGAACAACAGTTGGAGTCAGACAAGGATGTCTTCTGTCACCCACCCTCTTCAACATTTTTCTCGAACGGATCATGTCTGATGCTCTGGAAGAACATGAAGGAAAGGTTAGCATAGACAGCAGAAACATTACCAATCTGCGGTTTGCCGATGACATAGATGCTCTAGCTGAGGAAGAGCAGGAACTGGAAGCTCTAGTTGAAAGTCTCGACCAAACCTGCACAAGGTATAAGATGGAGATCAGTGTTGAGAAGACCAAACTGATGACGAACAGCGCAGACGGCATCAAGAGGGAGATCAAGGTAAAAGGGCAGAAGCTGGGTACCGTAAGCCTCTTCAAATACCTTGGAGCAATTGTCTCAGATGATGGCTCAAAACAGGAGGTTCTCTCAAGGATTGCACAAGCCACTTCAGCTCTTACCAAGCTGAAACCAATTTGGAGAGATAACAATAGATCTCTTGGATCAAAGGTGAAACTTATGCACTCCTTTGTCATTTCCATATTTCTGTATGCCTGTGAATCATGGACCTTGACAGCAGAGTTAGAGAAAAGAACACAGGCCTTTGAGATGAGATGCTACCGAAGGTTACTGAACATTTCGTACAAGGACCATATAACCAATGATGAGGTTCACAGGAAGATCCAAGCAGCCATTGGAGAATATGATGAACTCCTTACGCTTGTCAAGAAACGGAAACTAAGGTGGTTTGGTCACGCCTCAAGGTCTTCTGGTTTAGCAAAGACAATTCTTCAGGGCACAGTGAAAGGAAAAAGAAGAAGAGGTAGACAGAAGAAGAGATGGGAAGACAATATCAAGGAGTGGACAGGAATGGATTTTGCCAGCTCAACTAGGGCAGCTGAAGACAGGACAAGGTGGAAAGGGATTGTTTTGAAGTCATCTGTGGTGCCCCAACGACCTAGTAAGGTTATGCTAGTAAGGTTATGGGATAGAATAGATAGGGTGTGGAACATAGTGGTCTAGCTTGTAAAACTGGCGTCACTGTATGGCTAGGCCCAGTATGAAATAATGATCCTGGGCCAGATTATCTGTTGAAGTTTGTTAAGCTTCTGCTGAGGCTATATGTTTGCCAAAACTTTAAGTCAATGAGAAAACTTGAGACCAAAAATGCCGAGAAATGTAAAATGGTTATACACCTATTTAAAGACACAATGTCATATACTTTGGCTGTAAGACGAAGGGTATACTTTCCAAACTTTCCCCAAATGTGTGCCGGTAAGTCAGTCTAGTGCAATTAGGCTAAAAGATGTTTAAGATAGGCTTTTCTCTGCCAAAGCTAGATCCATCTTGTAAGATCTTGTAAGATCCATCTAGATTTTTGGGATTGTTTTGGAAGGTGAAACCCTGTTTTATAACCTAATAGACACAGTCTCACAGATATACATCATGTCATTTGTTTTATAATTTCAGTCCATTTGCTATAAGACTTATAAATGATCAACTTATGCAGCTGAACAGGGCTTTCATAGACCCTGCGGGACTGCCTGGAAGGAGCTTAAAAAGGTAAATACAAAAACCCTGAAAAAAAATACCAGTCTGGATTGGTCATTTTATTGTATGCTCAATTCACATTGTAGTTGTCATTGGCTTTGGCAACCTTAAAAAATGTTCATAGGGAATCTGCTAAAATTGAAGGTTGAGTTGTAAAGCTTAGGAAGCATAGGAAGTATCTGTACTATGTATAGAAATAGACATTATTGCATAAAGTATAAATAAATTGTCATTTACTGGTGCAGAGTGTGAATTCACTGGTGCAGAGTGTGACCTAGATATACCTTCTGATACCCATGAGATATTAGTTTCTGTAAATAGATTTCCTGGAAATTTGGATGCTGCTATTTCATAGTCAGAGAACCAGTTTTGGCTTACACAAAACTTATAGTGCTAAGCTTTTAAAACAAGTATCCATGCCAGTTTTGAGGTATTGTAATGTCTAATGACAAACTTCAGTTGCCAGTATAAGAAATCCAATAAACTGTTGAATTGTGTAATAAAGCATTTGTTGATTTTTGAATATTTTGACATGATTTCATCAAGAGAATACAATATCAGTATTTTCTGGTTGGCATCACATCATGCCCGATGCCTCAATAGTCAATGGTTATATACCATAATGACCCTAAATATATGGACAGACAGGTCTAAGCAAACCATAAAAGGAGCAGTTTGATCAGGGTCTACATCGTTTGCAATTTACTAAGCATCATTTGGATGCATTAGTGTGTGTAAAACCCACTTCCTAAGAATTTTGGAACAATAATTGTCAAACTTTCAGGTGTCCTAAATTTTAGGGTCATTATGGTACTATCTTTCCTATACTTTCAGACATATTCTGTTTGCTGACAGCACCATTGATAATTATTCTGGAAGCAGTTTTCCTGGATTAACAGACAATCTATTTGAAATTGACAGCTCACCTGACAAGGAAGACAGATGGAAAATAGTTAGAAAACATTATTCTGTAATATTGTTCACAATACAGTCAGCTACGTCAACACTCAAAGATGTAACAAATTTCATGTTTACATATTAGTTCACAGTCAAAGCTCGAAATAAGTGGAAATTTTTGGGCAATAATTGACTGGATTTAACTGTTTTTATTTCATGGTTAACATGGGGGAAGACAGTTCTGTCTCATGTAGGCAGTTCTTTTTTCAATTTACCATAAAAATACTATGTGTTGAGGTAGATAGGTCTAAGCAAACAGTGCAGACCCAGATTAGACTGCTCCTCGAAAAGGAAAGTCTGATCAGGGTCTATACTTTTTGCCATTTCACCTGCATCTTTTAGATGCATTACCTCATTGTTAAATCAAACTGTTTCATTTTAAGGACGATTACTGTAACTATTTTAGGTCTCATAATTTTTAGAATTCTATGGTACTGCAAAATATGATAATAGTTTGTCCCAAAAATGTCTGCTTATCTGGAGCTCTGAAGGAAATTATTCCAAAAGGTGTAAATGTTCACATATCAATCATGTTCAGCAGGGAACACTATGTTGGCATTTAGCAGAGTTTATAATGATGTTAGATTTTATGTTGGCTTTTATGAGTTAAAAAGTTTATAATGTGAATGTAATCCAGTTCTACTATAGTTATTGTGTTTGAAGAAATGAGCCACGCTCAGTGCAGACTTAAGTCAGCCTGGGCAACTGCCCAGTCTTATCAGAGTTTTTAGCTCGCCTGAACGAAAGTTCAGGAAGAGCTATTGTTGTCACCACGGCGTCGGCGTCCGCGTCCGCGTCCATGGCCGCATCAGCGTCCGCGTCCGCGTCGGCGTTCGAATTGGATGTTTTGGTTAAAGTTTTTTAAAGACCTATATCTCCTTAACCCATGAATGGATTCTTTTGATACTTGCACTGTAGCTAGATATTGGTCTAAGGTTTAACAGGGTACCACCCCCACCCCACTTTGTGACCTTGATGTCAAGGTCATGGACTTAGAAAATTGGTGTTTTTTTTGGACTGGATGTTTTGGTTAAAGTTTTATAAAGCCCAATATCTCCTGAACCCATGGATGGATTCCTTTGATACTTGCACTAAAGTTAGATATTGGTCTAAAGTTTTCGAAGGTACTACCCCCACCCCCCTTTGTGACCTTGATGTCAAGGTCATGGACTTAGAATATTGTCTTTTTATTGATTGGATGTTTTGGTTAAAGTTTTTTAAAGACACATATCTCCTGAACCCAGAGATGAATTCTTTTTATATTTGCACTGAGTTAGATCTACAGAGTACTACCCCAACCCCGCTCAGTGATCTTGATGTCAAGGTCAGGGACTTAGGAAATTTTTGTCTTTTTTAAAGTTTTGTAATTGCATACTGATTCATAATGCTTTGAAGAGATTTAGTTTATACTTGAACTGATGTTAGACTCTTTTTTGAGTTTTTACAAAAACACCTTATACTTACCCCACTGGGTGACCTTGAAGTCAAGGTCATCGACTTACAATTTTGTTTTAAAGATTTTGGTTAAAGTTTTATATTAATGATGACATAATTTCACAGTGCCACGATGATGGACTCAGTTGATACTAATACTTGGGCTGATGTTAGATAATGGTTCGGGGTTTTGATACATACTAGCCGCCCCCCCCCCCCCCCCCCCCCCCCCTCCCCCGGTCAGTTTTTTTACCTCAAGCTCATGGACTTTGAAATTTCATTTCATTTTTTTATTTTAATTTTATTTTAAGACTTATTTCTGAGATAGCTTTTGTGTTTTCATTATGGACATGCTTGCATGAAGTTTTATGCATAGCAGTCCACACCACCATAGCGGCTGTGTGATGGGCAAGCACCAATTCAGGCGAGCTATGCTGTCAGGCGACAGCTCTTGTTGCTTAAAGGGTAGTTTAGGGTCTAAGCTACCACCATGCCGGCAGCAAAGACTCAGATCAGACTGGGCAGATGCCACTTTGTTGGTTTTGTTGCGTCACGGCTCAAATATTAAAGTGCTGTTACTGTTACAGAAGAGTGCAATTGTATAGACAACATTTTCTTGTAGACCCTGAGCTTCAGATAAGGTGGGGATTTGAGAATAATTCAGAGATAAGGATTTTATTGTTCCCTAATTAAACCATATTTGGAACCCCTCATTAAGAGAGTCTCGGAGAGAAATATGTTGTGATCGTGGAGAGAAATATGATCTCCTATTAGGACCATCTCTTAGAGAGGATTCTAATGATGGGCCACCACATATTTTTTTGCCCTCATTTTATGTACATGTATTGTATAATTTTTAACATTTGTGCATTTGATGTGTGCTTTATGTTTTATGTATTTTTTATCAAAATAAACTAGTACTAAACTACCACTACTACTAGAACTGTCTCAGGGAGACAGTTTTAATGGGGGGTCACAACATATTTTTATTGAAAACTGTTACCAAATTGTCTTTGTTACCTCTTCTTATCGGGAGCACTGAACCCAGATAGGATGTCTGTGGTATATACAGCCCATGGGTTAGAAATCCTTATCTTATTCACCTTATACTTCTGTAGGGTTGGATGAATGAAAAGATAAATCTCCAGTGCTCCAGATAAGAAGGTGTAACAGAGATACTTAAGGGATAACAGAGATAATTAAGGGATAATTTGCCATATTTTTCCATAAAACCATATGTTGTAACCCCTCATTAGAACCATCTTGCTGAGATGGTTCAAATGAGGGGTCACAAAATAGGTTTTCATTGAAAAATGATAAAAAAAACTTTGAATTATGCTAAAAATCTCACCTTATCTGGAGCTCTGATCTAATATGTATTCAGGATATGGGTGTATATCTGTGTCATCAAGACATTAATTGTACTGATGACGATGAAATGAGAGTGTATCATAAATTCTGAAGGAAAACCCCTGCCCTACCCCCCACCCCCACCCCCTCACCCCACACCATCCAGTGAAATACTGCATACCTGTTACTCTTAGTTTTGGGTGTCAATGTGGAATGCTACATGTAAAGAGATTTTCTTTTGGATACTAAATACTGCATACATATAGAGATTTTTCTTTGAATACTGAATATTCTTCAAACGTGAATACTAATACTGAATATTCTTTTAACATGAATACTAAATAATACTCTTTACTTTATTTTGAATACTCCATACCATGCAGTACTGGATACTATCTGCATACAGAGCTCCAGGTAAGAGGGGTACTGAGGATAATTCAAAAAAAATTTTCTTATTTCTCAACAAAAACATGTTGTAACTCTTCATTAGAACTATTTCAACAGCTCTAATGAGGGGTCACATTATGTTTTTTGGAGAAATATGCAAAATATTCCCTAAATTATCCCTGTTACCTCTTCCTATCTGGAGCTCTGGCATACTGGATACTCCCTGTAACCAGGGGTGAAGGAGTGGGGGAGAGGGTCTACCTCCTCATACTGGAGATGTTACAATGTCATTTAGTATGTCACATCTAAAACAGTAACCAAATGTAGACAGCTATTAGCAGTGTCTTCCTTGAGGCTTTTAAAGTAATAAAAAAAAAAGAATAAAACAAAAGAAGCTAAAAGTATGTATTAAAAGCCTCTCATAGTCCTGCTGGTGGTATATTACTTCTTCACATCTGAAAACATGCCTTAATAAACAGTGGTTGTACCTTCACTTTTAATAACATTGTGTTGGTAGGTATGAACACATCATGTCATGTAATATGAAAAAAAAAGGTGGGGGGGGGGGGGAACAAATTTTTAGCACGCCTTTGCAAAGCAAAGGAGAGCTTATGCTATACCCCTGGCGTCGTAGTCCGAGAATGCGTTAGCGTTAGTGTCAGCGTTAGCATACCCGTCAGCGTCCTCGTCGGCGTCACTGATCAGGTTAACCAATGTTAACAATTGCGTTTATCTAAATGTTCAAGTCTGTATCTTACAAACTCATCATACTTGGTACATATATACATTCATATGACTGCAGCAGCTGCATGTCACAATTGTATGTCCTTGACCTATATGTTACGGTTGACTGACTTTGCTATTTGGCACTGTTTTTAAGGCAAAATGTTTTGTTTTGATGATATCTTTGACAGAAGAGACTTGATACTTGGTCAAATAGCATATCCCTATAATTGCAGCAGCTGCAAAGCTACCATGCTGACTCCTGTGCCCTTGACCAGTTTGTTCATGGTCCAATGATTTTGTCTTATATTTCAAGCACTGTTTGATGGATTAACATCATATCTGGCATAGTGGATCAGTTTGACATCACGAATGACCTCATATTATTTAATGATCACTGTGACCTATATTTCATGGTTCATTGATTTTGCCTTGTGTCTCCAAAACTGTTTATAGATTAACATCATGTTTGGGAATTTGAGATCACTCTTACATAAATTTTATCATTCATGATTTTGCTTCATATTTTGAGTTGTATTTAATAAGTATTCATCATATACCTGGGATAATGGCTCAGTCTGACACTGCAGATGACCTGATATATACTAAGAACAACTTCTAACCGACCTCTTGCTTTGTCTTGAACACTGTCGTTTGAAGATGGTATCCATACATACTTTTCTTATTTTCAGTACTCCAAAAGTGTCATGTAAACGTTGTAAAATGTTTGAGCTCAATACCTTTAATATCGTTTTCCTGGCAGCAAAGGATGCACATGTACCCCCATTTCGAACTTCACAAGGATTATGACTGTGGTGGAGAAGGTTTTTTTAATTGTGACTAAAATTTTGAATTCTGTATTGAAATAATGCATTATTATGAATTCTCAAGTTCTTTTAAACATTTTCTAAATATTCGCACAAATCATATGCATATGCTGACAAGATTCCGAAATGTGGTTCTGTCCGAATCGTGAAATTCTGCTGAAATGTTGCGATTTTCGGAAACAGGGGTACCATTATCTTCCACTTATTCAATGGTACACGGATAAGATTTTTATTTCAGAGTTACTTGATTTACTTTACCAATACTACAACTTAATTAAAAATGGAAACATGTGTTCGATTGTCCTTTTTATTTAGCAGAAAACAGGCTATAAATAAGTGGTCGGTTAGAAGTTGGTTCTAGTATATATGTAGGTCTTTGTGACTGTGAGAATCAGGCACCCATAAGCGCGATTTGTTGTCTTCTGACAACTCTTGTTGAAAATTATATCTCCCCAAAAAATGATTACTGATTACTTTTTAGCTCAGGGTGAGCTTTTGGGATACCGTGATGGCCGTCGTCCATCTTATGTGTGTCCGGAAGGACGTCCATCTGTCCGTCAACTTCTGCTTGTGTACACTCTAAAGGGCACAGTTTTGATCCAATCTTTATGAAACTTTGTCAGAATGTTAGTCTTTGTAAAATCTAGGCCAAGTTTGACACTGGGTCATGTCGGGTCAAAAACTAGGTCACTAGGTCAAATATTAGAAAAACCTTGTGTACCCTCTAGAGGTCACAGTTTTGATCCATACTTCATGAAACTTTGTAAGAATGTTTAATCTTATATTATCTAGGATAAATTTGAAAGTGGGTTATGTTGGGTCAAAAACCAGGTCACTAGGTCAAATCTTAGAAAAAACCTTGTGTACCCTCTAGAGGACACAGTTTTGATCCAATCTTTTTGAAACTTTGTCAGAATGTTTATCAACACAATATGTTTATCAACGCAATATCTAGGCCATTTTTGAAAGTAGGGCATGTCGGGTCAAAAACTAGGTCACTAGGTCAAATATAATAACAACCTTGTGTACGCTCTAGAGGGCACAGTTTTGATCCAATCTTCATGATACTTTGTCAGAATGTTTATCCTTACAATATCCAGGCCAAGTTTGAAACTGGGTCATGTCGGGTCAAAAACAAGGTCATTAGGTCAAATATTAGAAAACCTTGTGTACACTCTGGAGGTCACTTTTTTTCATCCAAACCTAATGAAACTTTGTCAGAATGTTTATTCTTACAATATCTAGGTCAAGTTTGAAACTGGGTCATGTCGGGTCAAAAACAAGGTCACTAGGTCAACTCTTAGAAAAGCCTTATGCATGCTCTAGAGGGCACAGTTTCATCCAAACCTAATGAAACTTTGTCAGAATGTTTATTCTTACAATATCTAGGCCAGGTTTGAAAGTAGGCCATGTCGGGTCAAAAACTAGGTCAAATAGAAGAACGACATTGTGTACACTCAAGAGGGCACAGTTTTGATCCAATCTGCATGAAACTTTGTCAGAATGTTTATCTTTACAATATCCAGGCCAAGTTTGAAACTGGGTCATGTCGGGTCAAAAACTAGGTCACTAGGTCAAATCTTAGAAAAAACGTTGTGTGTGTACACCCTAGAGGGCACAGTTTTGATCCAATCTTCATGAAGCTTTATCAGAATGTTTATCTCTTTAAAATCTAGGTCAAATTTGAAACTGGGTCATGGTGGTCAAAAACTAGGTCACTAGGTCAAATCTAAATAAAGTTATGCTGCAAGAATCAGAACTTACATTGCAATGATGCCAGCCACAATGAAAGGTCTTCAAATGATCTTGGTCACATAACCAAGGTGGTTGCCATTCCTATGTATGGTAAAAACTCTTATAAAAATCTTCACCAGAGCCAGTGAACTGATCAATGCTCAGGTGAGCGATTCAGGGCCACCATGGCCCTCTTGTTTTATGTTTTCCCACTCAGCAATGGAATATAAACAAAAGTGAGACCATGAAACTATGGGATGCCTTGCTGTGTATGTTGCATTTTTACCATACTTCAAAGTTTATACAATAGGTCAATTTGGTGCCTGTTCAAAGTGACTCAGATAATTTTCAAACACTTGTTATGAGATGAGGCAACACATGACAAAACCAACAAAGTGGCATATGCACCTGGCAAAGACTCAGATTAACCCGGGCATATGCTCAGTCTGATCAGAGTCTTTGCTGTGCACTTAAAGGGTAATTAAGGGTCTGAGCTACCTCCATGCCAACATAAAGGACTCTGATCAGACTTGGTGGCTGACCAGGCTGATCTGAGTCTTTCCTTGGTGCACATCCACTTTGTTGGTTTTGACGTGTTACAGATCAGATAATCCCTGTTAAGAGCAGGACAAACGTTGTCATTTACAATGATAAATGTGTAGTGACATGCTTGCAGTGACTTTACTATGAAAATGAATTTACACTTCCGAGACAGCAGTAGAGACTGTAGGTGAGTTTTACATTTCAAATCAAACCTTGTAAATCAAAAGGCCTGCAAGAAAAAGAATTGATCATTGGTGTGAGATGTTGATAGAAGTGTATATAAGTTGCAACACGACAAAACCAAGAAAGTGGCATGTGTACCCAGCAAAGACTCAGATCAGCCTGAGCATCAGCCCAGTCTGATCAGAGTCTTCCTTCTCCGCATGGAGCTAACTTAGACCGTTAACTACCCTTTAAGTGCAAAGCAAAGACTCTGATCAGACTGGGTGGATGCCCAGGCTGATCTGAGTCTGCACTTGGTGCATATGCCACTTTATTGGTTTTCTTGTGTCACAGCTCAAATCAGAGCTCTTAGAAATGGTGTTTGTAGTGAAACTTCAGAGAAATGTTTTGTTCATTCTCATTGAAGCATTTGTTGTTCCCAATGTAAGGAATTGTAGGACTCTTTTGCCTAGTGGTTAAGAATGCTGGCTTTTGATTATTTGGTACCTCACCACAAGTCAAGGTCTTATATGTGACTCTCGAAAGGGCCATAAAAACCCATCAGATCAACCAGGTCAAGGAATAGTAGCTTAAATCATTGAAAAATAAAACAAACACACCCTTATTAAGATTAATTTTAACTGGCACTTTAAACAAGGTATCTAAGTTGTTTTGATTAACAAACTTTTACTGAAGTTTAGAAATTTATTGTCAATTCTAACACAGTGCGCCTATAGAAGCAATGGAAAGTTTCCGTGTTTTATTCTGCAACAATTCACTGTCTTAGAGCGCGTGAGTCTAATTGCTGACGTCACTTGCATTACTGACGTAATTTTGTGGTGTTTTGAGACGTTAGACGGTGTTAGTTTGACCCCTGAAAGTGAATAAGTACACATTCATGGGGAGCAACTCTGCCATTTCCATTTTCCCTCCCTTGACAGTGACAGGATCAAGTTTTAAAGGACAGAATTTGCTCTTTCATGGGCAAGCTCTTCAAAAGTAAATCTTCTTTTACCAAGATTTTGTCACCCTGAGAAGCAAACAGGAAGTTGCTTTTTGTTGCAAAAAATGGCAGAAAACATGGAGATGTACCGAAATATGTTAACCACACCTGGTTAACTACTATGTTTGTAAGGCTGTTACAAAACGAAAAAAGAGTCATAGTTACAAAACTACTAGGTCAAATTTGTTTAGCCACAATGACCAGGTCAGTAGTTCTTCTTGTTTTGAAAATTGGACAAGCACACTGTAAGGAGAGTTAACATTGAACAGTTGGCTGAATAGCAATCAGTGTAAGCCCAGATCAGGCTGCTGCTAAAGCAGCAGTCACATCTGGTACCATTCTGTTTGCTCAAGCATTTCTATTCTAGTGCTTTTAGTTTTTGTGGTATAAACATTACAAGGGTGATAAAGTTCAGGATTTAGCACTCGCACATAATTCATATAAGGTCACATCCATTATTGTTGATATTTAGTTTTAATATATTTAAATCATAATTTTTGCATAAAATAAGCATAAACTGACTGATTTCCATTGATATATTGGGCTTTTTAGCTAATTATAAGTGATTTAAGAAAGTTTTGGCTGAATTCAGGATTCAGTTGACAGACATTCAGGATTGAGAATTCCGGTCTGTTGTCACCCCGGAAACAAGCAGGGCCATATTTGCAGTTTATACTACTTGCATTAGTCAGTTTGTAAAATACAATATCGATCACAGTTACTATGAACTCTCATTGGCGGTATATATTTCTGACGCTTGTCAGTTATTGTGACCACTCATTAGCAGTGTTTACTTACACTCAAGTCAGGTTTGTAAAATAGATGTATGTTACTGACAGTGCCTGTTAGTAAAATTCAAATCAGTAACCAAATTAAATATACTTATCATGACCTCTCATTGGCGGTATGTATTGCTCACCCTTGTCATTTATTGTGATCACTCATTAGCAGTATTTACTCACACTCAAGTCAGTTTTGTAAAATACATGTACAGTTACTATGACCTCTCACTGACAGTGCCTATTAGTAACATTCAAATCAGTTATCTAAACACATCTATTATGACCACCCATTGGCAGTTATCTACTACTGGCACCCCTTTGTTTTGTAAAATGCAATTACAAATTACAACATTGGCAAGATTAACTACTTACATCTGTCAGTTTTTAAGGAATGAATTTCATTTTTCTGAGGTTTATCGAAGTGTAAACTACATTGGGTCACGTGCAAAGTGAATGAACCCCGAAGGGGTTCATGTAAACTTTGCTAGTGACCCAATGTAGTTTACACTTCGATAAACATCAGAAAAATTAAGTTCATTCCTTATATTTACATTTGTTTCAATCATATCTTTCATGGAAAAACTTATATAAGCGCTAAAATAGAAGCAGTAAAACATGTACACACAGTTTTCCTGCTAACAGCAGAACGGCATGCATGACGTCATGACGTTGCTGACGGCCAATCAGGTTGTAGAGAGCCAATGTTTATTTTGACGTCATCGACGTCGCGTGTCTCAATGTAATTATTGGAATGTAAACTACATTACGTTCCAATGGTTTACTATAGGCCTTTTCAGTAAATACACCAATAATGTAAATATTATAATATAAAATTACCATGACCTCTCATTGGCAGGAAATATCTAAATGTACTTATACTCATCAGTGTAAAATACAGTTACTTTCTTCATCTGCAGTGTATGTTACTAACACTTGTCAGTTTTGTATTACAGTCACTGGGATCTCTTATGGTTAGGCTATACTTAGTCTATTTATACTTGTTATATTTTTATGCCCCCGTGACGATAGTCAGGGGGCATTAAGATTTGCTCCTGTCTGTCCGTCCGTCCGTCTGTCCGTCCGTCCGTCCGTTCATCACTTTTTATGGTATAGAGTTTGTGTAATCAACTCCTCCCACAGGTTTCAGTGGATCTTTTTCAAACTTCACATACATGTTGTGGACATATTGAAGATGTGCATGTGGATTTTTGTTGGAGCTAGAATTAATTTTGACAGAATTACGGCCTTTTGAACTTAGTCATTTTAGGCAAATTTTTGCATTGTAGGGTATGCAGTTTGTGTAATCAACTCCTCCCACAGTTTTCAATGGATCTTTTTCAAACCTTGCATACATGTTGTAGACATATTGAAGATGTGCATGTGTGTTTTTGTTGGAGCTAAAATTAATTTTGACAGAATTATGGCCTTTTGAACTTAGTCATTTTAGGCAAATTTTTGCATTGTAGGGTATGTAGTTTGTGTAATCATCTTCTCCCACAGTTTTCAATGAATCTTTTTCAAACCTTGCATACATGTTGTGGACATATTGAAGATGTGCATGTGGGCTTTTGTTGGAACTAGAATTGATTTTGACAGAATTGTAGCCTTTTGAACTTAGTCATTTTAGGCAAATTTTTAGATTTGTAGGGTGAGGAGTTTATGTAATCAACTCCTCCCTCAGTTTTCAATTGATCTTTTCCAAACTTTGCATACATGTTATGGACATATTGTAGATGTGCATGTGGGTTTTTATTGGAGCTAGAATTGATTTTGACAGAAATATGTTTGCATTGTAGGGTAAGTACTTTGTGTAATCAACTCCTCCCACAATTTTCATTGGCTGTTTTTCAGACTTGTGGACACAGTGAAGATGTGCATGTTTATGATAGGAAAAGAATAATTCTGAAGGAATTATGGCCTTTTAAACTTAGTCATTTTGGGCTGCATTTTGCACTATAGGGTATATAGTTTGTGAAATGTTTTCAGAGGATTCTTTGTAAATAGCATTTGTGCTTGAAAGGTGCTTTAGGGATGTACACATGTCCTGTGACAGGTGCTGCACGGGGGCATCATTAGTGTCTTACAGACACAATTTTCTAGTTGTAAACTACAATTACTTTGGCCTTCCATTGGTTGTATATGCTACTAAAACTGTCTTTTTGCAAACTACAATAATTATTACATATACTTGACCTCAATGAGCTTTCATTGGTAGTATATACTACTTGCACTGGTCAGCTTTCTGACATACAATTACTGTCACTTCTTATTGGTAGTATATACTACTTACACTGGTCAGCTTTCTGACATACAATTACTGTGACTTCTTATTGGCAGTATATACTACTTACACTGGTCAGCTTTCTAACATACAATTACTGTGACTTCTTATTGGCAGTATATACTACTTACACTGGTCAGCTTTCTAACATACGATTACTATGACTTCTTACTGGTAGTATATACTACTTACACTGGTCAGCTTTCTGACATACAATTACTGTGACTTCTTATTGGCAGTATGTAGTACTTACACTGGTCAGCTTTCTAACATACAATTACTGTGACTTCTTATTGGCAGTATATACTACTTACACTGGTCAGCTTTCTGACATACAATTACTGTGACTTCTTATTGGCAGTATATACTACTTACACTGGTCAGCTTTCTAACATACAATTACTGTGACTTCTTATTGGCAGTATATACTACTTACACTGGTCAGCTTCTAACATACAATTACTGTGACTTCTTAGTGGCAGTATATACTACTTACACTGGTCAGCTTTCTGACATACAATTACTGTGGCTTCTTATTGGCAGTATATACTACTTACACTGGTCAGCTTTCTAACATACAATTACTGTGACTTCTTATTGGCAGTATATACTACTTACACTGGTCAGCTTTCTAACATACAATTACTGTGACTTCTTATTGGTAGTATATACTACTTACACTGGTCAGCTTTCTAACATACAATTACTGTGACTTCTTATTGGCAGTATATACTACTTACACTGGTCAGCTTTCTAACATACAATTACTGTGACTTCTTACTGGTAGTATATACTACTTACACTGGTCAGCTTTCTGACATACAATTACTGTGACTTCTTATTGGCAGTATGTACTACTTACACTGGTCAGCTTTCTAACATACAATTACTGTGACTTCTTATTGGCAGTATATACTACTTACACTGGTCAGCTTTCTGACATACAATTACTGTGACTTCTTATTGGCAGTATATACTACTTACACTGGTCAGCTTTCTAACATACAATTACTGTGACTTCTTATTGGCAGTATATACTACTTACACTGGTCAGCTTCTAACATACAATTACTGTGACTTCTTACTGGCAGTATATACTACTTACACTGGTCAGCTTTCTGACATACAATTACTGTGGCTTCTTATTGGCAGTATATACTACTTACACTGGTCAGCTTTCTAACATACAATTACTGTGACTTCTTATTGGCAGTATATACTACTTACACTGGTCAGCTTTCTAACATACAATTACTGTGACTTCTTATTGGTAGTATATACTACTTACACTGGTCAGCTTTCTAACATACAATTACTGTGACTTCTTATTGGCAGTATATACTACTTACACTGGTCAGCTTTCTAACATACAATTACTGTGACTACTTATTGGCAGTTTATACTACTTGCACTGGTCAGCTTTCTAACATACAATTACTGTCGCTTCTTATTGGCAGTATATACTACTTACACTGGTCAGCTTTCTAACATACAATTACTGTGACTTCTTATTGGCAGTATATACTACTTACACTGGTCAGCTTTCTAACATACAATTACTGTGACTTCTTATTGGTAGTATATACTACTTACACTGGTCAGCTTTCTAACATACAATTACTGTGACTTCTTATTGGCAGTATATACTACTTACACTGGTCAGCTTTCTGACATACAATTACTGTGACTTCTTATTGGCAGTATATACTACTTACACTGGTCAGCTTTCTAACATACAATTACTGTGACTTCTTATTGGCAGTATATACTACTTACACTGGTCAGCTTTCTGACATACAATTACTGTGACTTCTTATTGGCAGTATATACTACTTACACTGGTCAGCTTTCTAACATACAATTACTGTGACTTCTTATTGGCAGTATATACTACTTACACTGGTCAGCTTTCTAACATACAATTACTGTGACTTCTTATTGGCAGTATATACTACTTACACTGGTCAGCTTTCTGACATACGATTACTGTGACTTCTTATTGGCAGTATATACTACTTACACTGGTCAGCTTTCTGACATACAATTACTGTGACTTCTTATTGGCAGTATATACTACTTACACTGGTCAGCTTTCTAACATACAATTACTGTGACTTCTTATTGGCAGTATATACTACTTACACTGGTCAGCTCTCTAACATACAATTACTGTGACTTCTTATTGGCAGTATATACTACTTACACTGGTCAGCTTTCTGACATACAATTACTGTGACTTCTTATTGGCAGTATATACTACTTACACTGGTCAGCTTTCTAACATACAATTACTGTGACTTCTTATTGGCAGTATATACTACTTTCACTGGTCAGCTTTCTGACATACAATTACTGTGACTTCTTATTGGCAGTATATACTACTTACACTGGTCAGCTTTCTGACATACAATTACTGTGACTTCTTATTGGCAATATATACTACTTACACTGGTCAGCTTTCTAACATACAATTACTGTGACTTCTTATTGGCAGTATATACTACTTACACTGGTCAGCTTTCTAACATACAATTACTGTGACTTCTTATTGGTAGTATATACTACTTACACTGGTCAGCTTTCTAACATAAAATTACTGTGACTTCTTATTGGCAGTATATACTACTTACACTGGTCAGCTTTCTGACATACAATTACTGTGACTTCTTATTGGCAGTATATACTACTAACACTGGTCAGCTTTCTAACATACAATTACTGTGACTTCTTATTGGTAGTATATACTACTTACACTGGTCAGCTTTCTAACATACAATTACTGTCGCTTCTTACTGGTAGTATATACTACTTACACTGGTCAGCTTTCTAACATACAATTACTGTGACTTCTTATTGGCAGTATATACTACTTACACTGGTCAGCTCTCTAACATACAATTACTGTGACTTCTTACTGGCAGTATATACTACTTACACTGGTCAGCTCTCTAACATACAATTACTGTGACTTCTTATTGGCAGTATATACTACTTACACTGGTCAGCTTTCTAACATACAATTACTTAGACTTCTTATTGGCAGTATATACTACTTACACTGGTCAGCTCTCTAACATACAATTACTGTGACTTCTTATTGGCAGTATATACTACTTACACTGGTCAGCTTTCTGACATACAATTACTGTGACTTCTTATTCGCAGTATATACTACTTACACTGGTCAGCTTTCTAACATACAATTACTGTGACTTCTTATTGGCAGTATATACTACTTACACTGGTCAGCTTTCTGACATACAATTACTGTGACTTCTTATTGGCAGTATATACTACTTACACTGGTCAGCTTTCTGACATACAATTACTGTGACTTCTTATTGGCAATATATACTACTTACACTGGTCAGCTTTCTAACATACAATTACTGTGACTTCTTATTGGCAGTATATACTACTTTCACTGGTCAGCTTTCTAACAGACAATTACTGTGACTTCTTATTGGTAGTATATACTACTTACACTGGTCAGCTTTCTAACATACAATTACTGTGACTTCTTATTGGTAGTATATACTACTTACACTGGTCAGCTTTCTAACATACAATTACTGTCGCTTCTTACTGGTAGTATATACTACTTACACTGGTCAGCTCTCTAACATACAATTACTGTGACTTCTTACTGGTAGTATATACTACTTACACTGGTCAGCTTTCTAACATACAATTACTGTCGCTTCTTATTGGCAGTATATACTACTTACACTGGTCAGCTTTCTAACATACAATTACTGTGACTTCTTACTGGCAGTATATACTACTTACACTGGTCAGCTTTCTAACATACAATTACTGTGACTTCTTATTGGCAGTATATACTACTTTCACTGGTCAGCTTTCTAACATACAATTACTGTGACTTCTTACTGGTAGTATATACTACTTTGTAGTTTTCTTAATTGTGTTGATTACAGTTGCACCTACAATTGAGGATTTTTTTTTTTTTTGTAAAATCAGATACCAAACTTGTTTAGATACTGTGAATTCTCATGTAAATCACAAGAATAATTGTACAAGGAGTTTGTTCTTAAGCTATGTAATGTAGTTTATTACCATTTCAGTTTAAGTTTGGCCTTTTTGTATAACCAGGCAGTCAAGTTATAATGTTGTATTACATACTTTTATTTTGTTTTAGTTGCCAACTATGAGCTTGTGCCATAAGTTTGAAATTCCATAGCACAAATTTACATTGAGTTTGTTCTTAAGCTATGATATGTAGTTTGCATCCATTTGGCCTTTTATAATCAGGCAGTCAAATATAATGTTGCAATACATACTTTTATTTATTATGTTATTTTGGTTTAGATGCCAGCAATGAGTTAGTGCCATAGGTTTGAAATTCCATACAGGAATTTATAGTATATGTGAGCGGTGTCATGAGAAATGATGCTACCTATGACATGCAAACAGGGTGCTTAATATTTATAGGAACAGCAAAGGTTCAGACCAATCTACACATCTGTGCAGACTGATCAGAACTTTCACTATTTATGAACTGTGAAACTTACTGGCACAGAATGAAGGCTGTAGGTAGACTGCACAAAGTCAGATTCTGATTTGAGCCTTCACTGTTCACATAGTTTTATGTGAAATCATCTTTTAGCGTGACCAGGGTCATACCATATGGGCAGATGCTCAATTAGTCTTCAAACTAGGTTTAACCTTCTCATGTTAATCACATCTCTCTCTCTCTCTCTCTCTGTCAACAAAATGGTTGTGCGCCCAGCGCAGACTTAGATCAGCCTGGGCATCTGCCAAGTCTGATCAGAGTTTTCGCTGTTCGCATGGAGGTAGCTTAGACCCTAAGCTACCCTTTAAGGACTTAGCAAAGAGTCTGATTGGACTACAAATACACTGAAAATACACCAAAAACTTACAAGTTGTTCAATATCAGCTTTTCCAGTGTCGTCCTTACTTGGCTGATCCCGAGTTTCTGGAAACTAGACTTGATTCATCTAAACTTTTACTTTTGATAAATGTTCAGCAATACCGGGACCCAGGGAAGCAACCACTTTTTTCCTTCAAAGCATACATTTAGGGCTAATATCTTGGATCTTATTTTTGTAAACTCAAAAAGCATATAAAATTCGACAAATCCGAAATATTTAGTCACACAGACATGGACCCCACAAACAAGGAGATGTGATCAAGTAGGGGAGACCGGGGCTAGTTGTTCCGGAAATTGCTTTTTTTCAAATGCTGAGGTTAGGTTAATGTTCATTTGCTGTTTTTAGTTTTGCATTGCGAAACTAATACAATCATTTTTCTAACTTATTTTATATTTTTGCGCTGGGGAAAATGACAGATTCTGATAAATATAGCCGTTTTCCGAGACGAGGTCAACCGGACCAACTTACCCCGCTATAGGGGTAAGTTGGTCCGGACAGCGGGGTAAGTTGGACCGACGGGGTAAGTTGGAATGACTGAAAATAAATTTAATCCTCAAACCAATATATTTTCATAATAAACAACAATAGATAACATGAAACTAGTTTAAAAGAAGATGCATCTATGTTTTACACTGATAATATCTCAGTCACATAAAGATTTTGACGATGTTATTTTGTGGTGTCGATAAATAAGAAAAAATGCATTTTCTAAAACAGTCGTCTGTTTTTCTTCACAAGTGTATTGTTATTTTACAATATATTTCTGTGTAAGATTATACTTTTGCCGAAGACGCATCTGTTTTAGTGCAAACATACAGTGGCCCAAAAGTGGCCCGCTGGCATTCAAAGGGGTTAAACCAAGTAAATGTTGACGGCTGTCTTTCTGAGTTCTTTGGGATTAAATTGTAACATTTATTATAGTGCCACCTTTTTGCGATTTTAATGCATACCTATATGCACATCGAAATTTCATTCTTTTGATACAGTATATTGTGTCATGTTAGCTGTGTCTGAAAAGTCACGTGAACATGGTGAACTCAAAATGGGTAAACATGTAGGAGAGACCGGGGCTAGTTGGTCCTAAAATTGCATTTTGTTTTCAAAGGCTGGGGTTAATATTCATTGCTGGTATGATTTTTGCATTGCGCAACTCGTATAGTCACTGTATAACATTTTTTGACTAATTCTATAGTTTTTCGTTCGGAAAATGACAGATTCCGACGGACCAACTTACCCCGTCGCAGATGGACCAACTTGCCCCGACTATACCACACTCTAATTCTTCACTCATGACCGAAACGCCATTGAACTTAGAATCAGTGAATATGTACAATCGGATACCATAGATGATGAGCTTTCAGGAAATATATAACATTAGCGTGTAATTCGATACACAGGAGATGCAAGAACAAATGGTTACAGCTGCAAGAGAGTTATTTATTTGGTACGAAATCGGGTTTTCTGCTCAATAATTTATATGCGTTTCCCGATCGCCATCTTGTTCCCTTCTGTAAATGTTACATAATCAAATATTTCATTGATCCTATACTGTTGTCATAACCTTTTCTCAGTTAACAGAAATTGCCCTAGGACCAACTTGCCCCGCGGACCAACTAGCCCCGGTCTCCCCTATTCCCGAGTAGTAAACATCAACATGAACTGGCGGGACCTCCCGCCCCACAATGTTTAAACGTGCCCTGTTATATCACGTCAGAATCAATTTGTTTTTTGAAGATAGTCTTTTTTCCGTTTTTCTCCTAAAGAGATAAATGAAAAGCCGGAAAATGTACTTTTTTCGGTAAAAAAAACAAAACAAAAATATTTCATTTCATGTAGTTGAGCTACGCGCTCGTGATTTGCCGAGGTTTCCAACACATTGATGAAATATATTTGGTATTCACCTAAAAAAGTAAATATACTCTGTTTACTTTTCCGTTCACAAATGTTCATAGTTTAATGATTATTTGAAAGAAATATATGCAGTGTTAAAAGATCGAAGTTTGTGACTAATATTCGATATGAAACTCCTTGAGAAATTTGGAGCGTACACATATCAAAGATTTTTACAAATTCTTTTACAGAAAGCGCGTGCAATTTCTAACTCGGTATTATATTTAAACATGTAACATATATATGCATACATAATCTGCTGTAGACGAAAAGGTAAAACTTGTCCATGAACTCTGACTCCGATAGTCCTTGTTGCGTTTTAAACCAGTTAAGTGTCGGCAACAATGCTTTACAATGTTTGACTTGTTAAGGAACTTTCAGTTCGAGTCTTGGATCACCCCTTCACCCTCACCTCCACTTCCTCCTTCCGTTATTGGGGGTGGTCGGGTGGTGCAATGGTGCTGTGTTTAACTTCCAGTGCCGGGCGTCCTACTGATTTGAAACAATGTAAGGCAAGGGTCTACTGTGCTTGCAGAAGGTGCGGGCGGGGATCGTTTGGACATTTTTTCTTTCGTCTATCATTTCTCTTCGTTCTCCCTCTCCCTGACAGACGGCCCGATATAGACTGAAATACTGTCTCAAAGGGCCGTTAAACCCAAAACAATCAATCAAAGCCTACCGTTATTCCGGCATGAGAAAATAATCTAATGAAGATAACTCACGAGCGTTAGCGAACTATCACAGTCCGTAACTCAGTTTTCTTTCTTTCTCTTTCTTCCATTTACGCCTTAACCCCCGAAGGGGACACAGACGGTGTACTTTAGTACACTCCGGTGTTGCAGGATGAAAGCCTACATATAGCCATGTAGCTATAGTAGGGATCTTTAACCTGCACAGGGGATGACTCTCCCTGCACAGGGGGCCTCCAGTTAACGTCCCGATCCGAAGGACGGCACACTTGTTAGCAACATCCCTGCAAATGATGCTAGAAAAACGCGTTCGGACATAGGAAGATTTCGCCTCGGGCGGGATTCGAACCCACGACCTCTGGCTTCAGAGTCAAGTGCACAACCACTGAGCCACCGCGCTTCTCTTTTGACAATGCTTGAAACCTGGAATGAATCAGGAGTTGGAATGGACTAAAATCACGCCTGGTAAACTATCACAGGTACCTCCGCGGAGGTACCGACAAAAAGTTGTGACAGGCATCCGGAGCTACCTGTGACGGTCCAAAAATAAACAAAAAAGGGTATATGTAGGTATTCGTTTTTTTTGGATAAAATAAACTATAACCAGGGAGTTTATTGAAAATCAAAGAATGCTATTCGACCCTTATATATATTAAGTTTTGTCACAATATATCCCCGGGAACTTTACATATACACGGAAGATATGGCTTTTGAAGTGGCTTTAAGGTCAGTCGAAGTACTCAGAACAAGACCAAATCGGTTATTTTAGGTCCTAAATGCACTTTTCTTGCCTAGGAATCTGTTGATCTGGACACACTGACGTAAAGTAAACCTCCATGCCCAAATATAAATGCCGATAAACTCCAAATAAGGCTGGATCTGTAAAAAAAAAACTGGAGGTGCCTGTGACGGAATGGAGGTGCCTGTGATGTAAGAAAATATAGCGAAAATCTGAAGCTTTATTGCGGTTGCAAATATTGATATTCTTCATCTCTAGACCACTGCCTTGAAAGAATCGTTCATTCAACATCGCAATAATCTATCATAATGCGAATATCAAGCATATTTTTGTGAAACGACCGACAATAATCATGAACTTATACAGTCAGATTCTACATCCTGCTCTCAAAACCAAGATGGAAGTAAGTATACATTGGCAACAGTTCATAAAAGACACGCATGGTAAACCGAATAAAGAGCTCTTTCCCAGACAGGTGGTCAATCACCTACCGCAAATGAAAACAACACTAACTTCTGTTTTACCTATTTTATATTTTAAATTACAAAAGAAACCAGAAAGCAAAGTGTGCAGTTGTACATGTGACCTTATTGCTAGAATACTACAGATAAGCGGACATAAGAACACGTAACATCGATGCTTCACAACAGAAATAAAAATCCAAAGCTTATCATCTCAAAGAGTTATTGCCCGTTTTGTTTCCATACATTGACGAGTTGTACGTAGCTGTTGAAAGTTTACTTTCAGTGTTAGAATAGTTATGAAATGCGCTTAAATAAGAGACAACGTTTTTGTGAATGGCGATGACTGCCTGTTACTAGGCTGTTAGTCATTCCAAATCGTTAGAAATTGTCGAGGTCACACGCCATGCTAGCTACTCCAAACGTTTGCAAAAACAACACTGTTTCGGAAGATGACTTTTATGTAGTAAAAGTGGTCTTTTGTTACCAAATTTGATGCAGTGGCTATTCGAAGACTTTGAATTACATATAATTTACAGTAAGATTCTGATCACTTCAACATATATACTAAAAGGTGTAATGTTGAGAATATGTCACCTACCGATGATGTAATCTGTAGGCCTTGCGGATGTAGTTGGATTCTAGCGCCAGCAATTCAAAACTAGAGCAAGTGAGCAGGGGCTCACGTATACCCCCGACCAGTGCCACCGCCTAATGAAAGCATATTTTACCACAAAGCTACAATACAAATGTTATACATGATCAAAGTCTGTGACCTTGACCTTATGTCAGCAGCAGCATCCATTGTATAAACTAGTATGAAATAAACCTAGTCATGTATCATTAGGCTCCATTCAAGTACAACAGACCTATAACCAAAACTATTCAACAAATGACAAAGTTCTAGTCATTGACCCCTGGCCCCACCCATGAGTCTGACCCTGCAATGTAGGTAGTCCAGATCAAAAGTAATGCTATAGAGATATCATGAACCAAATATGGAAGAAAGCTTCAATGCAGTCATAGAGATACGAGCAATCAAAAAGGTTTAACGCAAAACTTTGACAATGAAAATGCCTAAGTCCTAATTACTGACCCTTGGCCCCGCCCTGGGTCCTCACTCAGTGGCTAAAATAATTTACACCAAAGGCAATGCTATAGAGATATCACAAACCAAATATGAAAAGAATCTGATAGGTAGTTACAGAGATATGAGCAATCAAAAAAGGTTTAACGCTAAACTTTGACGTAAAGTTGACGAACGAACGAACAAACTGACGAACGGACGGAATGACAAAAACTATATACCCCCTGATATACTTCGTATGGCGGGAGTATAACTAGCCAGACTGACCTATCACTCCAGTTACCACAAAGTGAACACATACAGCGAGCGTCATACGACACATGCAAGCGACACGCACATGAGGTACCAAAAGAATCAACACTATAGAGACCTGTACGTGTATGCCTGTTGACGGGTATCGGCAATTTTGACCAATTTGACACATCATACGTGTAGCTGGCCGATGATGACGTGTGACCTCGACAATTTCTAACGAATTGGAATGACTCACAGGCAGCACCTCCCGATCACAGTCATCACCATTCACAAAAATGTTGACTCTTATTTAAGCGCACATTTCATAACGATTCTAACACTGAATTAGGCAGTTAATTTTCAGCAACTATTTTAAATTCGTCAATGTTTGACTAACAGAAGCGGAAAAAAAATGGGCAATAACTCTTTGAGAGGGTGTTTTAGGAATTTTAACATGGAATGTCATGATATACGCATTGTGATAGCTTAATGGGATGTTGAATGAATGATTCTTTCCAGGCAGTGGTTTGGTATTTCCAGCTGCAATAACTATTCAGATTTTCACTATATTTGCTTACATCACCTCCACCCCACTGCAGACACCTCCAGCTGTTGTTTTCAAGAATAAAGCCTTATTTGTAGTCAATCGACATTTATATTTGAGCAAGGAGGTTACTTTAACATCAGTGTGCCTTGAAAAACAGATTCGTATGTAAGATCACTGCATTTAAGACCAAAAACGGCCAAATTCTTTATGTTTTGAATACTGTGGGCTGACACCAAAGCCACTTCAAAAGTCGTATTTTTGGTTAATATGGAAAGTTCTGGGGGATATGATGTGTGTCAAAACTTTATGACTATAAGGGTCGAATAGCACTTTTTGATTTTTAATAAACTCCCTGGTTATTTTATATTTTGTCCAAAAAGAGGAATACCTACCATTTGTTGGCATTTTTTTGACAGTCACAGGCAGCTCCAGATGCCTGTCACAACTTTTTATCGGTACCTCCGCCGGAGGTGCCTGTGATAGTTTACCAGGCGTGAAAATGGAAAGCACGGATAACTCCCGGGGTGTAACTTTTCACGCCACTTTTTAAAAATTGATAAACGATATTCGGGAATCAAACAGGTGATGAAATACACTAAGCGATATGGGACAGTCATTTTTTTCTTCTAATTTTTTCCCCTTAAATTCCCATTCATTTTTCCTTGTTCATTTTGAAAACCGCATTAAATTTTGAAAAGCCTGTCGTTTTTTTTCCAAAAGATAGAATAAGAAATACCGCTGTCATTTTTTTTTAGTTTAAGTTGACTAGGCAACATTCAAAATGTATACTGTAAAATATTTCCGTAGATTTTACGATAGAATACCTGGCAACCAGCTGCAAGTCCATTTCCCGTTATTTTTACGGGCGCCCGTAAACATTGGCGGAATCATCACGCAGAGTAGGGTCGAATAAGACAGGTACATGTATAATCTTGGTCATATAGACCTTCAACACTATAAAGGTATTTTCGAGTGCGGTCATTTAACATGACTCTACCATATCGAGATTTCAAAAAATGGTCTACAGACAGACGCCCGTAAAAATAACGGGAAATGGACTAGCAGCTGGTTGCCAGATATTCTACCGTAAAATCTACGGAATTTTCTTACAGTGTACAGAATATATAGTAAATTATGACTTCGTTCTGTACTGCGTTGGTCTAAGTTTTTGCCTAAATATTTCTTCTCTTTTTTTAAAAAAAATGATCATCTTCCGTGTTCTTTCTGAAAAAAAGAATACAATTATTCAGAATTCCATCGATATATTTTCATTCAAATAGGAAGAAAAAGAGCGTGGTCATTTTTTCATTTTCGATTACGCCCTTATTTTCTATGCTGTCCAGTAGAATTTACACGTCACTCAAAGTGGCGTAGAAAGTTGCGGACGACTAACCATGAGCTATACGAGCCTGGAATGTTATTCTCTAATAGGGAATTATCGCAAATTCTTTCCTGAAAGACTGTCATCCAAAATCAAAGGGATTAAGTGGAGGAGACCATCCCACTCCATTCCATTTCATATTTTAAACTATGCCCTAAATTTTGCGATTTCTGGGAAGTGTCGAGTTGAGTTGGTATAACGTTTCTACACCGATTTAGTATACCATTGTATTTTGTTCTAATGCCCTATTTTTACGGACAAAGTTCATTGCATTCAGTGTGTTAGTCAGCTTTTTACGATATTTATTGTGATGTAGACATCACTCTCTACATGAACTTTATTAACAAGTTAACTCTAATATTTATATATCTCTCAGCAATTAACAGTGCAACATATTCATGTGACAAGGAATTTGTAATCTGAAATAATTTCCTGGATTGTGTAAGACTGAACTAGCGGAATACTGAGCCCCACCAAGGTAACAGGTTATAGTAATGTGCTTGATATGAACCAGAGTCAAGGTTCTTGTAGGATCTAAAAATACCTTTCACATTTGCAAGTTTAGCACTAGGAAAAATCAAAGGGAATTCCAAAATATCTAGATCAAGTATCGTGCAGGCCCGGATCCAGACCACCACGTACTGGTTTGGCTCTGAATAACTGGAAGGGCTGAAGAAGTGTCGAGATGAATGTGTGTGGTGGTGGTGGTGGTGGTGGGGGGGGGGGGGGGGGCTTGAGTTGAAAACATATGACATAATTAAGTTTTGATTATGGCCTTTTTGCCTTGAAATTTGTGTTGTGACATTTCATTAGAGTCGCCTCGCCGAGGCGATTCTGATGGCACAACATATAGTTTAATCTAACCAGGCCCAGGTGGCGGGGCTGAAGCCCCAAAGCCCACCCCTGGATCCGGGGCTGGTGAAACAAGTGGTTGCAAAAGCTATACAGGTGATCACTTAAATATCAGTATGCAAACCTACGGAGCAGCCTGATCATGTGGTACAGTGCATTTATTGTTTTTTCTTCCTGGTCCCACAGAGTGGGTGGTCTTGTTCGCACGCGGATTTCAGTGCCGGGGCGTCCTCCTAATTTGGTTTGCTTGGATATTAGAAGGGCAAGGCCTACTGTGCTTGCAGTAGATGCGGGTGGGGGTTGTTTGGACATTTTTCTCTCGCCTATCATTTCTCCTTTCTTTCGCCCGCTCGCTGGACGGCTCGGTATGCACTAAAATACTGTCTCAAATGGCCGTTAAACCCAAAACAACCAACAAACCAACCGTCCCTCTGACAGACGGCCTGATATAGACTGCAAAAGTGTCTCAAGGAGCCGTTAAACCCAAAACAATCACCAACCAAAAAATCCTGGTCCCAGTGGGCACACAGCGTTGAAATGACGGTAAATCAGCGTTGGGGCAACGTTGTCTGCCTGCTGGGTAGCTTGATCAAAGGGTAACTTCAGGCTGACTGTGTTTATTGTGTGTTGTCTGTTCCTGTTCATCACACAAACTTCATATAATGCATCAACGTTTGGCGTTTTTCATACGTTGACCTTATATCGACGTTGATGAATACGGCATTGTTTCGTATCGACACTGATACGACGCTATTCGAACATTGTGTTTGCGCTGGATATAGCTGGTTACCTGTTTACATGCAATAAGGTCCACCACGGTAAATTTGCATTAGCAGCTAATACCAAGATCAGCCACCACGTCTGCGACGCATATCATATTTCGCATATCACTGCACAGGCCATTCACCCGGGATCAATATTTTTCTGTTGTTAACACGAAAGTCTCTGCATAGGTCTACTCGGATGAGCAGACAGACACGAGTCTTCACTGTTTGCACATTCCATTGGTACCTGTTTCTCATGATCCGACACAAAAATATAACCGTTCCGCTTCCGTGCGTTTTGACAAAACCTATTTGAAGTTGAACTTGAGTCGTAAACAGACCCGATACACACCAGACATATGAGCCGTGACGAGATAAAAGTACCGCAAGACGTCTGAAGATCGAGTTTCTTCTCAGTTGTACAGTATCGCGATCGCCTGATCTCGATTTGGTTGGTTGGTTGGTTTTGGTTTACGGCCTTTTGATACAGTATTTCAGTCTATATCGGGCCACCTCCCGGAGAGGGGGAGAAAGAAAAGAGAAATGATAGACGAGAGACAAAATATCCAAATAGTCGCAACCCGCACCTACTGCAACGCAGTAGGCCCTACTTTTTCCAAATAAGTAGGGTGCCCCGGGACTAGAAGTTAGAACCAGCACCATCGCACGACTCCACCCGCCTGATCTCGATTGTTCCTATCAAAAAGTGAGACCAGACCAGTAGAATTTTTATTTATGAACTTAACTGTACAGCAGACATACGATGTTTAAAAAAAACATTGAGTTAACGTTGATTCAACGTTATGACGTCGAATGTTGTTTTAGTATTCCGTGATGTTTAATCAACGTGTTTTCAATGTTTCGATGTATGCCCACTATAGGGATTTCTCTTCGTTGAGATTTTTCCGGGTCCATTAATTGTTTGTTTATGCGAACAGTGTGGTTCTATCCAGACTGCGCAAATTCGCTGAATTTTCTGAGTTTTCGTTGCCTGAGATGCAGCACGATATATGTAGCTTTTGATGAATATTATTTTTCAAAGAGTATGCAAATTTCAGCGGTAATGTGCTGGTCTGCCACTCATAACAGGCATTGAAGGCACGTACTAGTCAGACTAAAACTTAACAAAGTCTTCTAGTACACGCACAATCTAGTAGACCTCTATGTTATTTTTTATTTTATTTTATTTTTTTGTCGAAAAATTGCAGTGTTTATATGCACAATACCTTTGAAAATATAACTTCTCAACAACAAACGATGTCATTAGTTTTGAACCACTGGGCCAGGCTCGGACCTGAAAACCTATTGGGCCTCGGAACCAGATCAGTTTTTTGACTGAATTCTTTTTGTAATGTAAATGCAGTGTTATAATATTTTTTTTTTTCTGCAATTCGCTGCTATGTTCGTTGAATGTTCTAATTTATTATTAAGTATACCAAAAAAAAAAAAAAAAAATAAAATAATAAAAAATCAATAAATAAATAATAATAAAAACAATCATCAAGAAATCAATTACACATTTACATGTGTATCTAAAGCGCAGGAGAATTGGCGGTGCATAAGAATTAAATAAGTAAAACAGGGTGTTACTGTATTTTCATTTTTTTTTCTACAGATGACCACTGGCATACCGAAGTACCTTACTCCCCGGGACCTTCCTTTCGAGGCAGAACAGCTGGCTATTCCTTACCCAGATGATAAAGTTTTCGTGGAATATATAGTGCTGAATAATACAAGACTAGATACATTATCAAAAACACGAATCCTCGATTTCGAACCAAAAGAAGTGAAAGGTATGTAACTAGAATTTTACAAATTAAAAGGCTTCAGTGCTCCAGAAAACGCGGTGTTTCGACAATATCATAGACTACTGATTTTTTTTCCAAATATATATTGGTTGTTTGGTTGTTTGGGGGTGGTTGCTTGTTTTAGGGTTTAACGGCCCTTTGAGACAGTACTTCAGTCTATATCGGGCCATTTCCCGGAGAGAAGGAGAAACAAGAGGGAAATGATCGACGAGAGAAAAAATGTCTAAACAACTACCACCGCCACATACTGAAAGCACATTAGGCCCTTGCCCTACTATTATCCAAGTTAGTAGGACGCCCCAGTAATGAAAGTTACCCAGCACCTTCAAATATATATGTTACATATACATCCAACATTAGAAACTGCTCTAGGAAGCTGTCCCGATTTCGGCCGACAGCATATTTTTAAGACGATTGAAGGAACGAACATTATCATTCAAAAAAAAAAGAAGAATATAGAGCTTTTGTGATAAATATATTCATTTTCTATATCAAGTATCATCCTGTCTGATGATGACAGCGACCGATACCAGTTTGCATTGTTCAGCATCCATGCACCAAGCTGAGGCAAACACGTACAGGTAACTTTATTTTTTTACGACTGCTGACTTCACGAATAAGGGTTAACGTGTATTGGTTTACAAAATGGGAACAATTTTTTGACTTACATTTTGCTTCCCTAGAATACGAAGCCCTTCCAAACGGGGAATATGCTCTTAAAAGACTAGAGAAGACAATTTTTTCCTGTAAGAGTTTCATGTAACCACCATCGAGAAGGGAGGTCAAAATAAAAATTACAGAGTAGTTTCCCCTGAAAGTGTACCCATTCGCTTTAAGAAAATATTTGCAGTGTTATTTTTGCTTTTTTTTTTATAAAAGCCGTATTGCAGTAAGAATTTCGCGATAATTCTTTTTTCGAACCACTTCGCGGATGCTCTTGGTTTAAACAATATTTATTTCACGTAAATTACATGCGTAACATTTACAGAGTACAAAATGGTGAACAGGATTTGATAACAAGCATCAGCAGTCGTAAAAAAATAAAGTTTGCGCGTCTGTGTGGTCTGACAGAGTTTTTATTTTTTTTTTGCAAATACAAACTGTATAAACTATGAATCCCAGGGAATGTGTAAAAGTTGAAAAGCGAAATTAGTAAAGTTGAGCACTTCGCTTCAGGTTCACGCGAGACAGTCGGTTTAATACATCGGATGCGTGCGTGCGTGGGTGGGTGCGTCAACACTTTCAAACATTAATATCTCAGTGACCAATGGGCCGATCGCAATCAAATTTTATCTGAAGCATGATTGGGGCGGGGGAAAGGCTACGTTAGGTTTTGGTGCAGATCAGCTCAGAACTCTGGTTTCCATGGCAACAGATAGCCCCCATAGGGTTATAATGGGGAAAATGGCGTCATCACGTTTTTTCTCGACTGTTTTTGATTAGATCCTTATCATACTTTCAGGTAATGATGACATACATAAGAGCTTGGATGAGTTCGAAATTTGGCCGGATTCGAGCACAGACTACGGAGTTAGCTGCCCTTGATCGTTTAAAAAAATCCATAGTGTTATAATGGAGAAAACAACGTCATCACATTTTCTCCGCTAATTTTCATCGGATCCTTTTCATACTTGCAGGTAATGAGCATAAAGGCTTGGATTAGTTTGAATTTCGGCTAGATCCCACCACTGACCATGGAGTTACCTGCCTTTGAGCGTCCAAAGCATCAATGTCACCACTTTTTCTTGGTTTCTATTGATCCGATCCTTTTCAAACTTGCAGGTGATGAGGAAATGCATAATATCTTAAACAAGTTCAAATTTTGGCCAGATCAGGCCAACCACTACGAAGTAAGTTGCCCTTGAGCATCGGAAAAAAATCCCATTGACTTGTAATGGTGAAATCAACTTCATAAATATCTCAGAGACCAGTATACCGATCGCAATCAAATTTTATCTGAAGCATGATTGGGGTGGGAGAAAGGCTGCATTAGGTTTTGGTGCAGATCAGCTCAGAACTCTGGTTTCCATGGCAACAGATAGCCCCCCATAGGGTTATAATGGGGAAAATGGCGTCATCACGTTTTCTCGACTGTTTTTATTTAGATCCTTATCACACCTGCAGGTAATGATGACATACATAAGAGCTTGGATGAGTTCGAATTTTGGCCGGATTCGAGCACAGACTACGGAGTTAGCTGCCCTTGGGCGTTTGAAAAAAAAAAACCCATAGTGTTATAATGGCTAACAAGATCTGGAAATATCTGAAATATAAATTATGCTTGTGAAATGGTAAATTGCATTTTCTTGGGTTTCACTCATATTTTAGCCGCATCATCAGAAAACCTGTATTTTGGGTTTCCGACCAGTTCAAAAGTCAGACTGTACAGTCTCAGAAAATGATGAGAGGCTTAAGAAAGTAGATAGTTTTTATTATCTGTTTGGCAAAAACAAAGACACTGATGAGCTACGTAATTACCGTGCAGCTGATCTGCACCTTTGTTTTCACATATGCAAATAATGTTTTTTTCATGAAGTGGCTCATCTCAGAAAAGAAGCTTTTAACAGCTATGGAAGGTCAAAGATAGCCTTCATATTGTGCACTAGGTCAAATAAAGCAACAACGAATTCTTAATTCAATACATTCATAAATCCATGCTCATGAACACACATATTAAATGATGATTATCTAGGTTCTCTGCAGTGGAATGTTTTGATAAAAACTTGTTAGGGGTAATAAAACTCCCTTTAGAAGTAAACATCCCTGAGAGGTTAGGAATCATACTATTATCCCTCTGCAGAAAGTCCAGTGAGATGTTTGGCTGCTGGTGAAAGGTTATAGTACAAGCTGACAGCTCTGTCTATTGTGCTCTTGATCGGATACTTTTTAAACTTGCATATATTAAATGAGGGCATACATAATGTTTTGGATGAGTTTTTTTTTCAGCCTGATTGGACCACTGACTGTGGAGTTAGCTGCCCTTGAGCATCTTAAATATCCCTATAGGTTTACAATGTCTCTCAGGTGAGCAATTGTTGCCCTTTGGGCCACGTGTTTCATAATGTTTTTATCCACAAATGCAATAAAGGGGCATAAGATACTGTAAAACAACAGGAAATTTCTTTCGATTTGGTAGTCTTGACAGACGGGGTATGAACGTAAAATTCACAGTTTATATAACCATTGCATAAAATGCAAACGTGTGATTTCCTTGCATGTTATACGCATTTAAGGAAAAAGGAAATTCAGAAGATGAGGGCGGCAATGACCCCAGTACGTCAGTATTAATTGGAATGCATAGTGGTTAAGTGTTTTTAAATTAACAAAAAATTACATCCAAAACTAAACAAGGTGCCCAGAGGACAGAACGTTTAAACTGAGACAAATCACGTCACACACTTGCTGGTACATGTACATAATGCAACATGCTGGAGTTATAATGACGCGTTAGAATTATTATGGCTTCGGTTTATTTGTAAAATAAAGGCTGTTCGAAGAAATTTGTGCTAAAGCGAAGAAAAACGTCAACTTAACGAGATTTGATATAAACATATCTATATGTATATACATCCGCAAAAACGTCTTTGTTTTTTTCTAAACTGAATAATTTAACGTGTTTCACTACGGCTGTAGATCATCAGAAGATAGAGTAGCTACATACATTGTATATATTTATAAACTGGCCTCCCATCAGGCGCAGAACGTTGAAACAAACGTTGAGCCATCAGGGGCAGAACTTTGTATCAACATCGATAGAACGTCATGACGTCAACATTGACGTCATGACTTTGCATCCAGGTTGAGACAATGTTGTGTGCCCGCTGGTGATAAAAAGAAAATATTTTCAGATGTTCCTATATGGGATATATCCGCCTTTGATACTTTTGAGGACATCGATCCACGACCAGAACTAACAATGAAGCCAGTGGCACTGTTCCGATGTCCGTTTAGAAAAGGAAAGAACAAGATAGTCCTTTGTGAATTTTACGACAAAGAAAGAGTACCAAGTAAGAATCAGTGAAATTAACAAATCCAAGTTTCCAAGCCCAGTCTCCCTCTTCTCATATTGTTACTGTCATACTTAACGATTTTGATAGGTTCCGGTAAGGTCATATAATACTAATGTAAATATCCAAGAAGCCGCCCCTGTATGACATATGTTTGAATGGGACGTCTAACCCGAGTTCACTCAATGTTTGGTGCCTTGTCTTGATGTTTGTTTATCTAAGTCATTGTGATCACCTTGTATTAGTTGCTTTGCTTAATTGGAGGAGTTATTGGAAGTCAATGGTCTGTGGATGTGACAGATCTTGGTTTAAAGTCCCTTGTTAAACACCGGCGGAGCTGGGGATTGAACCTGTGGCCTCTGGATAGGTAGTCTAGCGCATTATCAACTATACTGGACAAAAAAAGTTAGGGATCAAATATTTGACTGAAGCTTAAATCATGAAAAATAAATTATCCAAAAAAAATTTTCTTCTGTTCAATACAGCTATCAAAGCGGCGCAGAACTGCATGAAAAATATTGGAATCGGATCACGTGACACACCAGTAGAAACAAATAAGCAGATATACCCCTAAAACTGAAGTGAAAATTGGCATCCCAACAAAATTGAATGTCCGTGATTCTTGGCTTTATTCATGCAAAACCATTGCCAATGCTCGTCGATATCTCTGGGGGTCTGAATAACTGCATGACAGCTTCTCGGTGTTCTTTTGGTGAAGTGCTAGAGGCTCATTTGGGGACTTTTTTTGCCATTGTTCATGACGGGCCCGAATTAGCCCTCCAGGAGTTTCCTGAAGTCTCTGGTGATTAGAATTTGTGTTTTGTAACATCTGTCAAGCATTTTCAATCAGATTTAAAACTTGCGATTACCTAGACTTGTCCATACGGACGATGGCCTCTGTCCCAAGCTACTGGTTCATCACAATAACACTGTGAGGACGCGCATTGTTTATCCATTAAATTCTTTAATCGGCCAATTTCAGCGAAAACGATTAGAGACAGACTTGTCACAGCTAATTTCCGCACTTGCATGCTGGTAATGAGGCCAGGATTGATGCAAATCCAAACAATTGCGAGGCGACAGTAGTCAAAAAGTGACACAAATTGGCAGCAGGGTCACTGGACCCATGTTCTTTTCACAGACGAGTCCAGATTTGTATGTAGATACCCACGATGATGGGAGAAGGGTGTGACGGTTGCCAGGTACACGTCGTGTAGCCTATGAATTAAATCCTCTTGTGGAATATGACATGTATCGAGGAGGGTGGGTGATGGTATGATAGGGCATCTGGATTGGCAGCTGTGTGGACTTGCGCATGCCAGACAGAGGCGCTCTGATTGGTGTTCGAGCTAGGAATGACAAGCTTTATCCAATTACGAGACCGTTTGCTGAAGTTTTTGGCGATGACATCATCGAATCACAGGGCAAATGTGGTGGACCAGTACCTAGGGACAGAAACAATCGCCCGCACTGACATGTCAATCTGATCACAAGTTTCAAATCCGATTGAGCATTCTTTGGACATGTTACACCGTCAATCCTGATCACGAGAGGCTTCCTGAAACTCAAGGAGAGCTCATGCAGGCCTTTCGTGAAAAATGACAAACGAGTCCCTAAATGGGCCTCTCGTAATTTACCAGAAGCATACCGAGTGGCTGTCATGCAGTTATTCAGGCCCTTGGAGGTCACACTGAGAACTGAAAATGATTTTGCATGCATAAAGCCAAAAATAATGGACATTCAGTCATGCGTTAATGCCAGTTTTCACTTTGATTTTAGGGGTATGCCTGTTTATTCATTTATGCTGGTGTGTCACGTGATCAGATTCCAATATGTGTCATGCAAACTTGTGCAGCATTTTAAGATGTATTCAACGGAAGAAAATGATTTTTTGAAAATCACTTTTTTCGATACAAAAATTTCAGTTTAATGTTTGATCCCTAACTTTTTTTGTCCAGTATACATCACCACCACTCTAAGGCACCAAACAGGACATAACGTGTAACAAACATAAAGACAAGACACCAAATACGACATAACGTGTAACAAACAAATAGACAAGACACCAAACAGGACAAAGCATGTAACAAACATAAGGGCAAGACACCAACGAAGCGTAACGTGTAACAAATACAAAAATCAATACATCAAACAGGACATAACGTGTAACAAACATAAAAACAAGACACAAAACAGGACATTACGTGCTACAAACATCAATACAAGGCACCAACAGGACATAACGTGTAACGAACATAAAAACAAGACACAAAACAGGACATAACGTGCTACAAACATCAATACAAGGCACCAACAGGACATAACATGTAACAAACATAAAAACAAGACAGAAAACAAGACAGAATACAGGACATAACGTGCTACAAACATCAATACAAGGCACAAACAGGACATAACATGTAACAAACATAAAGGTCAGGCATAAACAGTGTATAACTAGTAACAAACATAAAGGCAAGACACCAACAGAGCATTACGTGTATGAAACATAAAGACAATGCACCAAACAGCTCATAACGTGTAACAAACATAAAGACAAGGCATCAAATGGACATAACGTGTAACAAGCATAAAGACAATGCATCAAACAGGATATAACGTGTAACAAACATAAAGAGAGGTAGCCAAATAGGACATAATATGTAACAAACATATAATCCAGACACCATACAGGATATAACGTATTTCAAACATAACGGCAAGGCACTAACAGTGTATAACGGGTAAGAAACATAAAAACAGTACACCAAGCAGGCCATGACGTGAAGCAAACATAAACACAAGGCATCAACAGGAAATAACGTGTAACATACATGTACATAAAGACAAATTACCAAACAGTGCATAACGTGTAACAAACATAAAGGCAAGGTAACAAAAATAAAAACAAGGCACCAAAGGATACTACGTGTAACAAGCATAAACACAGGGCATTTAAGAGGACATAACGTGTAATAAACCTAAAGACAAGGCACTAACCGGACAAAAAGTGTAACAAACATAAAAAAGGAGTAACCAAACAGGACAAAATGTGTAACAAACATATACTCAGCGCACCATACAGGACATAACGTGTTACAAACATAAAGGAAGGCACTTACAGTGTATAACGGGTAAGAAACATAAAAAGGAATACACCAAGCAGGACATGACGTGTAAGAAACATAAAGACAATGCATCAACAGGGCATAACGTGTACCAAACATTTAGACAAATCACCAACAGTGCATAACGTGTAACAAACAAAAAAACAATGCACCAACAGGACATAACGTGTTACAGACATAAAGACAAGCCACCAAACAAGACATAAAGTGTAACAGACATAAAGACAAGGAACCAAAAGGACATAACGTGTAATAAGCATAAAGACAAGGCACCAAACAGAACATGACGTGTAACAAACATAAAGACAATGCACCAGCAGGTCATGACGTGTAACAAACAAAGACAAATCACCAAACAGTGCAAAACGTGTAACAAACATAAAGACAAGCCACCAAACAGGACATAACGTTTAGCAAACATAAAACAAGGCACCAAATAGGACACCATTTCGTGTAAGAAACAAATACAATGCACCAAAGAGGACATAACGTGTAACAAGCATAAAGACAAGGCACCAACATGACATAACGTGTAACAAACATTAAGATAAGTCACCAAACAGGACATTACGTAAAACAAACGTAAAAACAAGGCACCAAACAGGACTTTATGTAAAACAAACGTAAAAACAAGGCACCAAACAGGACATAACGTGAAAAGTTCCATAGCTAGTGGTCAAACAGTCGTAACAGGAAGAACACTGTCAGAAATACCGCCTTGGGACGGTCAGTAGTAAAACCCACAGTGTTTTGGCGTGGTCGGGGTTGGGGGAGGGGGCGGGAGTGACAAGGGAAGACGGGGGGGGGGGGGTTAAATCGATTTTACAAGAACCTTATCTTTACCCTCTGTTCCGACAGTGTTCTAAATACCAAAAAGTATTCGGCTTGCATACAGGTTTCATAACTTAATCAGTGAAGCATTACAAAAGCAACACACACACACACACACACACACACACACACACACATGAAAACGTACTTAAGTGCCTAAATATATATGTTCGTGTATTTTAAGATGGGCAGACTTTAATTACAAACATTTTAGCTGATAAGGCAGCCTTTCATGTTAAAAAAAGAGATAAAATTCAAAGTAACTACCACTACTGATGATTCTCACAGAGTGACAGGAAAGATGGAGAGAGAGTCTTTGTGTGCATGCGTGCGTGCGTGTGTGTTTGAATATTTCAGTAGAAGAGGTTATTTGCAGCAATACTTAAAACGTTTTTCACCAAATCTATTTTGTAATTTTTCAGTAATAAACACGCGGGTCCCATTTGTTGAATTTATGCAGAGACCTGAGATTGTGAAACTGGAGCCTTGGTTTGGATTCGAAGAAGAGTACTGGGTCACAGACAGAGATGGAATACCTCTTGGCTGGGAAATGAATAAAGATTTCGTACATAATAGTAAGACTTTGCTCCTCAGTACCCATGAAAACCATACTTTGGTTTCAAGTGCATTATTACCAATTGCAAGTACCTTTACAGAAGTGCACAGATTTATACTGAAAGTGTGTTAAATTGATACGATTTCAATTACCGTACCACCTGTATACTTTCGGAAATATTTTCTCTTAATTAATACTTTGAACAGTATTGGCGAGAGGGGTTGAGAAATATTGAAAATTATCCCTAAATTATCTCTGGCACCCGTTCTTAGCACTGCCCAGTTTTTTTCTTGTGTTATTGAATATTATTTTTGTAGGTAACTACATATATGCATGTCAGCTTGAATCCTGGATTTTGCCCGAGACAAACACTGTCAGAATATTATGAAATTGGACTTACGTGTAGCTACGCTCCCATGGTAACAATTGATTTCTACACCTCTCATGAGGGCGGTAGCTGTCGTAAATGCTTATGGTGCTACCATAAGGCATCATCCCGTTCTGTCCATATGATGATGTTATAGTTCAATTTTCCTGGTATTTTAAACTTAATCTATTTGTAGCATTAATGCATTGCTTTGTTTTGGATATCTCTCACAAAAACTGCTGGAGTTCATACAAAACTCCTAAAAGTGGCCAAATTCAATTTCGGTTTGGCTACTTTCAGGAGTGGTGTGATAAATCCACCTGTTCTTTTACTTCAAAGTTAAAGATGTGCACAAATGAGCCGCAACACAACACCAGCGAAAACTCAGATCAACTTGGGCATCCGCCCAGTCTGATCAGCGTCTTGGTTGTGCGCTTAAAAGGAAACTAAGGGTCTAAGCTAGCTCCTTGCGGACAGCGAAGACTGATCAGGCTGGGCGGACGCCAAGGCTGATTCTGAGTCTTCCTTGGGCGCACATGCCACATTTTTGGTTTTGTCATGTCGCGGCTCATATATGCTACACAGATAATATGAATCGATATAACACTGTTATACTTTAACTAACGTTTTGTAGAAACTTCATTTTTCATTTTCACATAAAAATGGATCGCGCATTTATCAGGAATTCTAGTTAAAGAAGTTCTGTAATTTTCAGCACGGTACCTATCATTAGACAAAGGGAAGTATTCAGGCTTAGAGCGACAGCTAAACGACTACCATGCGCGGGCATGTTTGTATGCGGGACTCAACTTGTTTGGTACATCCAGGGAAGAAGCCGTTGCCCAGGTAAGCTGAAATATCATACCATTGGCCACGCAACGTTGAAACAACGTGCTTGTAATGTAATGGCTATGTCATGATGGTGTTTTGACTGTTTGTTCCTTGTGGAACTATGTTAATTGATTTATTATAAGAAATTAAGGTGAATAGATACGCTTACAAGGGAAGCAATTCCGCCATGATAATTTCTGTCGCCCTTCTCAACGTGGGTCAGCTCTTAAAGGAAAGAATTTGCTCCCTCAGGACCTCATTTTAGAAGGAATGATTGTCCAGGGAAGCAAACAGGAAGTCATAAAAGTTGTTCCCCTTGGTAAACGGCGGAAAAACATTGCAGTGTACCCATTCACCTTAATTAAATTATCTCGGGGAGGGGGGAATGTTTGCTTCCGAAAACTTCATTTCTTTATACATGTGAATGAATTTTGTATCAAATTTATCAGTTTGGTATATACCCTTGCAGCTTTGAGTGACGTTTGAAGACCATTGCTATGATAATAGCAATTTATGGGTTCAGCCTTACTGTTTTGACATATCACCTACAAAGCTACTAAACACCAAGACCATGAAGCCTGAACCAAGAGTTGTCATGGCCCTTAGGGTCTGGTGAGCTAAAACAATGCAGGAAAAACAAAAGTGCAGGCGATGGCTTGTTGTATGCCCTAGAGCAAACTGCAATTGAACTGCGACAGGCACGAATGGCGCTTAATGCATCTGCAACCAGCTTCCGCGCAGTCTGATCAGTGCCTATGCTGTTCGCACACAACATATATGGACGGACCCTATGGAGTCTATGGGCACAAAGGTAGATAGCGAGACATCTCTGACTCACAAACATGTTTGCGTCTTTGCTGTTTGCAAATTGATAGTGAATTGGTTACATGGAATTTGAAGTCTTTTCAATTTTGTTGTCTCAGCTTCATTTATTCAGTGATACCATGTCCGTTCATTGCAAATACGCAGGACGTGAATGACGCTATGCTCGTACGGTGTCAATACGCGGGGCGTTAGTCTAACTGCCTGCTTCTTGACAAACACTTCAGAGTAAATGGTGACTTGTCTTTTGTCTGCTCTCTTCCTTCTAATATATGACTACTGGAATGTTACTCATTTGGGAAACCGATATCAATGCCAAATACATTGTAATATCAACTGCATGCAGCACTGACAGAACTGGCATCAGCATCGTGGCGGGATGCTGACATTTCTATTTCACATCCCTTGACATGTTTGTCTCGGGTTGAGATGTTAGAAAGTGGTTTTCTACAAAATGGCATGATGTGGGGGGCATCTGTGTACTGTGAATACATTTCTTAGTTAACGTAATGTGTGTCAGTATTTGGAAACCTTAAATAATTAATTTTCCATTTGTCCCAAAGGAAAATTAATCATTTAAGGTGTCCCAAAATTTAGGCACATTACTTCATTTTGTTTTCAGTGGGAATATATGTTGGGTCCGAGCGAAGGAGTAAGACTATGTGATGAGCTGGTCGTCTCTAGGTACTTGTTAAAGCGTGCTGCAGAGGTATTTGGAATGCATGTGTCTTTCATTGCTAAGCCGGCACCATTCACTGTATGGGCTAGCGGATTACATATCAACTACTCAACCAAGCAAATGAGAGCAGAAGGGGGCATGAAGTAAGTTACCTTTAAGGTAGTCACATACAGAATCACTGTGTTTTTCATTTGTTCAAAAAAGAGAGTTATTGTTCATGGTGAAATCGATCAACTGTGGAGTACATCCAGTATAACACACACTAACTATGTCTACCGTAAAAAACCTAAGTTTTAAGGCAGATAGGTATCTACAAACAGTTGAAACCGAGATCAGAATGGTCCTTACGAACCAGAATGATCAAGGTCTTCACAGTTGCATCCCAGCTGTGCATGTTTGTGGGCATTACTCAATGGTAGAACCGGACTACCAGGAAAATAAATAGTAGGGCGAGGGTCGGCTGTGCTTGCAGCAGGTGCAGAATTTGGGCAGTCTGTTTTCGTGATATTTTTTAACTTACACATTGTTTTTCTAGAAAACGAAACGGTGAAGTGTATGTTTATTTTTATTTATTCTGTAACATACAATGTAAGTTTTACTAAAATAATATGCATAGGCATGTCCCATCGATTGAATATATTTTTCATTACGTTTTCATGAAATTCAATTTTCTTGCATTTTTTTTTTAAAAGTGTAAAAACATACTGATTATCAAGATACATGTAACTGCATTTTTTACCAATTTGTTTCAAATATTCTATAGTATAGATTACATATACATCCCTATATATACGTATATATAGTATATATGATTTGCAGAAATGAAAGTGCATTCATGTGCTAGAAATATGAATTTTAATGGAAAATGTGTAAAAAAAGTATGTAGAAATACAATTTTTTTTTTTGAAAACAAAACGGTATTTTTTTCTTATCCAAATGTTTTATAGCTCTTTGGGTCATTTAGATGGTATAATGGTTTGAATGCCCGCCAATACTTTCATTCAGTATCCATCTACATGTATCATACCTTAAGAGCTTTGGTGCAATTTTTCGTTTGAACAGAGAAAAATACAATGCTGATGCTGATATCATTTTGTTCAGAATGAATGGTACATGTATTGGACTAAGTTTATATACAAGATGATGATCGCTCCAAAAAATTGGCAAAATACTGCATGTGAAAATTTTAAGAGTAATTTATTTTTGTTATGGCATTTGTAATTTATACATAAAAAAAAGTTAAAATCTTTTAGTTTCTGAACTTTGTTTTCGAAAATCCGTCAGTTATCAGCAGTTTTGTATCAAAGCTTTCTAGTTAGGGCCCCGCCAGACGAAGTCGGCGGAAGCCCTATAGAAATCACCTTGTCTGTCCGTCTATCTGTCTGTCTGTCCGTCCGTCAGCTTTTCGTGTCCGGGCCATTACTCTGAAACGGTTTGAGATATTTTCATGAAACTTTGAACAAATATAAAACATTATCAGACGATGTGCAGAGAACAAGAACCATAACTCCACCTACATTTTTGACGGAGTTATGCCCCTTTGTTGTCCGTCCGTCAGCTTTTCGTGTCCGGGCCATAACTCTGAAACGGTTTGAGATATTTTCTCGAAACTTTGTAAAAATATAAAGCATTATCAGACAATGTGCAGAGAACAAAAACCATAACTCCAGCTACATTTTTGATGGAAGTATGCCCTTTTGTAATTTTTGATATGGAAATCGTGTCCAGTCCGTAACTTTGATACCGTTTGAGATACTTTCTCGAAACGTGGTACAGCTCTAAAGCATCATCAGACGATGTGCAGATGACAAGAACCATAACTCCACCGACATTTTTACAGAATTATGCCCTTTGTAAATTTTAGTATGGAAATCGTGTCATGTAGGTAACTTTGAAACCGTTTTAGATATTTTCTCGAAACTTGGTACAGCTATAAAGCATCTACAGTTTTTTACAGAATTATGCTCCTTTGTAATTTATGTCTGGAAATCGTTTCCTGTCTGTAACTCTGAAACCGTTTGAGATATTTTTCGAAACTTGGTACAGTTATAAAGCATTATCAGACGATGTGTAGAGAACAAGAACTATAACTCCACATACGTTTTCACGGAATTATGCCCCTTTATAATTTTAAGTATGGAAATTGTGTCCGGGCCGTAGCTCTGAAACCGTTTGAGATAGTTACAGTTATAAAGCACCATCAAACGATGTGCAGAGAATAAGAACCATAACGCCACCTACTTTTTTTCCGAAATTATGCCCCTTTATAGTTTTAAGTATGATATTGTATCGGGTCCGTAACTCTAAAAATGTTTGAGATATTTTCTCGAAACTTGGTACAGATAAAAAGCATCGTCAGATGATGTGCAGAGAACAAGAACCATAGCTCCATCTACATTTTTTTATGGAATTATTCCCCTTTGTAAATTTAAATTTCGAAATTGTGTACGCTCTATAACTCTGAAATCGTTTAAGATATTTTCACAAAATTTAATACATGTATAGTGCATCATCAGACGATGTACAGAGAACAAGAACTGTAACTGCACCTACATTTTCTGTGGAATTCTGCCCTGTACTTTTAAGTATGGAAATCATGTCTGCTTTATAACTTTAAAACTCACGAAGATATGTTCATGAATACTTTGCGCAAATATAAAGCATTATCAGATGATGTGCAGAGAATAAGAATCATAACTCCATCTACATTTTTACAGAGTTATACCCTTTTGAAATTTTCTATATAGAAATCGTGTCGGCTCTATAACCTTAAAACTGTTGAAGATACTTTCACGAAACTTGGTACGAATATGAAACATCATCAGGCAATATGCAGACGACAGGAACTATAACTCAGCCTATATTTTTTGTAATTTTGTGTATGGAAATTGTGTCCTTCCTCTCTGTAGCTTTAAAACAGAAAAAATATATTTTCGCAGAAGTTGTTACAAAATATAAAAGCATATCAGACAATCTGCAGAGAATAAGAATTGTAACTCCATCTACATTTTTTTACAGAATTATGCCTTTAGTAATTTTTAGTGTAGAAACTGTAGCCAGTCTATGACTTTAAAACTGAAAGGTTTTATTGTTATTTCCAGTTGGTGACATATGACTTAATGCCATCAATAGTCCCATATAAAGGCGGGGCCCTATTAGTTAACATGTTTCTAGTTCTAGCTCAGGACTAACTTCGCTTGTCACACTTGTATAAGTAAATGGTAAACTTGATCAAGTAACATGATTTATGTTAATTAGTTATAATTCAAACTTCATTACCTTGACAACCGTATGACCTAATTTAAATATGAAAACGGTTTATGTCTGTCAACATTTAGATCAACATAACCGTGATGCTATTTATGATCACAGAATATTTGGTATTTTTGCATATGCATTTTTATGCAAATGATCTGGTTTTATGACTGTCCTAAAATATACAAATGGTCTCTAATTTATGTTTGTACCTGGTCAGAATGTTACATAATTTTGATACCTATGAGGCCCTTTTGCCATGTTGATCATCATTATATTGTTGTTAAACTTTAATACTGACTGTGCCACTGCGGAAGCCTCAACGAACCTTCTCTCCACCCTAGCACTCCTTAAAGCAAGCTTCAGAGAGCTCTTTTGTGAAATTCTCAGTTTAATCAAATTTCACTAAAGATTCATCAAATCTTCATAGCTTAATTACATGTATGACTCGTATAATAAGAAGGAGAAGAACTAATTATTAAGCTTGTAGCTTCCGTTCTTATCCTAATCAATATTGTAATTGTTTAACTATATTTTGTTGAAATATGTTTAAACTAAAACATAATGAATTGACTAGCGTCATTTGAAAAGGTACCTTATGGCCAGTGCTAACAGGAAAATCTCAGATCAGCCTGCAAATTTGTGCAGCCTGATAGGATTTCTTCTTTTATTGCATATACCATCTGTGAATCATGGGAATCTAAAAGATGAAACGTGAAGACCGATTAGTTTGCACAATTACATGGGCTGATTTGAGGCCATATTATACGCACATAGCTACACCGATCTATTTTGTTGTTATTTCTCTCCTAGATATATTAATGAGGCTGTGGACAGGATAGCAAAGACACCCTTGCCAAACCTTCTCAAGCATTTTGACAGAAATGACGGACAAGACAATGTAGAGAGACTCATCGGAGATCACTTCATACCCAGTCATAAAGTGTTCTCTACAGGGGTCGCCGACAAGTTTACCTGTGTGAGGATACCATTGCGGGTAGCTGAAGCAGGTTGTGGATACTTGGAAGAAAGACGGCCCGCGGCAGACTGTGACCCTTATGCAGCTACCTTGGCTTTCATGAAGGCAATTTATACAGATGAACTTCTATGAGGAAAATACTCAAGACAGTATACTTCTTTGTTAGTACCGTAAAGGCTGTAAATATTGGGACAGATAGGGCTGAGCAAACAGTGCAGACCCAGATCTGACTGCTCCTTCAAAAGCAGTCTGATCATGGTCAACACTGCCATTACATTGACATCTTTTAGATGCTTTATTGCATTGAAAACCCGAACTGTTCAATTTTTAGGACAATTACGGTAATAGTTTTAGATGTACCAACTTTAGGGATTTTATGGTAATTTCTGAATACTCAACAAAGTTATACTGAATCTCATTTAGGTATATTCATATCCACCGTTTCTTGTGAGGAACTTCATCAAAATAGCATGTTCATCCTTGTTAGGTGAGTCCTTCCAACTTAGGACTACTCAAGGAAGGAATTTGTCTCCAGATCAAATTCTTTCCTTTCAGGTGAATGGGTATGTCTCAATGTTTTCTGCCATTTTTTTCACCTATTGTGACTGTCTGTTTGTTTCCCTGAAATGAGGTTTACTCTTAAGCGAAGGAATTTGCTCCTAGGGGAGCCATTTCTATACTTTAAACATAGACCCCAGTGAAACAAGAGGCAGAAACGAAAATTGTGAGTTGCTTCCCCTGAGTGTACCCATTTACCATAAGAGTAGCTCCTGTCAGATGGGAGACAATTAATTCCACGACAGAATTCATACACATTTAAATAGGCTTGTTGCAATAGCATTCATTTATATCAGGGCTAAGAGACCTCAAAAGTGATGTGAAATAGGTATCTGGTGCTAAATACATGTCATGCAAATATGTTTAAAAAATTACAGGAGCAGAAACAAGACATTTCAGCTCAAGACATGTTCGCCTGTAAGAAAATACAGGAAGAGTTAATTCCTGTAACATACATGTCACCACCTGCAATTTGGTGTAATTTGTTAAAGTTTATATATAATGTGCAAAAAACCATCTCAGGTGGGCTATCCTGTCTGGCTACATGCCTTGTTTTTCATTGTTTATTTCACAGATCAAATAAATACTTATTTAGTTTTAATAGTTTTTTTCTCTTTTTTTTTCTTTTTTTTTGCACAGTCAAAATCAGTAGTAAGCTTCATTTAATACCATCAGTAACTGGTAAATGAAATTTGGATTCTATAATCTGTTATAATGTGAAAGAAAATCAGAGTATACTGGAGGAAAATAATGCATAAATATTGCTCACAAGTTCTTGGCATTACACTGCTCGACAACTACTATATTCTTATATGAATTATATAAGGACCAGGATTTTTTTCTTCAAATTTTCTACTTTATATAAGTTTAATAAAAACTTCATCTGTTTAAACAAACTAACATTTAGCCTATGATTGTTTATTTGACAAGCATTACTACATGGGAGATAACTTCAGGAATAAATTTGATTTTTGTGGATTTTATTGAAGTGTATATGTTCTGCGCAAAGTAGGAATCGGTACAATTCCGGAATTGTCCTGCGCAAAGTAGGAATTCTCACTTTGTTGCGCAAAGTGGGAATTCTTACCTTGCGCAAGACAATTCCGGAATTGTCTCTGCGCAAAGTGAGAATCGGGACAAAGTGAGAATAATTAGATGTTAGTGCATTTAACAAATATATGTTTGCATTTATTTGTTTGATACGGCCATTTAACCATACCTTTAAATTTCTGAGTTTGAAAAAAATCGTAATTTTGACAAAGTAATAGTTTCCACTTCAAAAGGCACATCTACATATTTCTGCAACATATGTACAAGTTTCAAATCAACTGCTCAAACACTGGAAAAATTATCAGAATTTAAAATCATATATCATTCCCGAAAAACTGCTAAGTTTAATAACTAAAGGCCGTAATTTTGTCAAAAATACAGATTCCTCATTTCAAAACCATTACCCTGTTACTTCCAGTTTTGCCCAGAAATATTTATCTGTTCGATATAAACCACCAAATCCCTTGCGCAATTCTAGAATTGTACCGGTACAATTCCGGAATTGTAACACAAAGTGAGAATTCCTACTTTGCGCAGGACAATTCCGGAATTGTACCGATTCTTACTTTGCGCAGAACATATACAACAACGAATCACTCACGAATTGAATAGTGCCCAAAGGGCTTTATGTTAAGTTTTGGAGTGATTCCCCGCCATTTACTTATTGATAGAATCCACAAACATAAAGTTGATTTTGTAATTCCAACTCAGTCATCTAGATCTGAAAATTGTCAGTTATATTGTGTAACTTAGAAATTGCCACAAAGAAAATAGTTCCCAGATTCCGGCTCAGGGGATTTATCAAAGTGTAAAAGCAGTTTTCCTTTCTCTCTCAGCCAATCATATTGCACTACATTATCATTAGAATGTTGAGTTAGAATCATTAAAAGATGTTTTTAATATTTTGCTTCCTATACAGTGATGCCATTTTACAACTATGTTGAAAAGTCTTGTAGGCAAAAGCTTCTTTCTCTTTTAGAGCTATTTGTTCTCTCTTACAGTAGCCCTATATATGCCTAAAATATCAAGATTATTACAGGAGTACATGTATACAGGTCATCACCTTAGCATATCAGCGAAATATGGATTGGCTTTCTAGCCATGAACGAAATTTAATTTCTGCTAGCTTTTAAAATGGATAAAACACAACCAACAGTGCAGTGATGTTTAAGTATTTCATAATGTAACCAGCTTCTACACATGCAGACCGACCACAATATGCACTTTTAACTCAGACGAAAGTTTCTCTGTGCAAATCTTATCTTTCACTTGGACAAAAGTTTCTCTGTGCAAATGTTATCAAGCCAATCCTGATGTGTGGCTTGGTCTGGGCATGTACAGCTGGTATGAATGTGAACACAGGTTTTCTCATGACACAGCTTATCTATAACGGAACAAACCCTGTAATTCTGCAATAAATTTTCACAAAACTTCAACAAATTAAAAAATCAAATTTTTTTAGAACACTCTTTGAAGGTGAAAGGGTACCCTCTCAGGGGAACCAACTCTGCCATTATAATTTTCCTCCCTTCTCAATGGGATTAACTCTTATGGGAAAGAATTTGTTTCCCCTGGAGCAAATGTTTGCCTTTAAGTATAGATCCCTTTCTGGAGAGGTTTCTTAGTCTAGAAAAGTAAACAAGAAGTCACAAAAGTTGCTCCCCTTTGTAAAAATGGCAGAAAAACATGGGGGCGTACCTTTACACCTTAATGAGGCAAAGACAACATACCCTAAAGTGCTTGAGTATTTGGCCACCTAAAACCATTAATATTCCATCTGTTTCAAATGGAAAATTAATGTTTTTAGGTGTCCCAATATTTAAGCACATTAGGCCCTAGTTTAGGGTAAACATTACAATACACCAGTGAATACAAATGCACTAACTAGTTTATGGTAAACAATGCAATACACCAGTGAATACAAATGCACAATAACTAGTAAGAATGACCTTAAATATTTGGACAGTCCAGCCTGAAATGAGCAGTGCACAGCCTAATCAGCAGGTCCAAAAAGTTGTACAGTCTTATCATAGTTTGAAATAAAAGAGCGTCTATAAACTTCAAGTTATTTCAGTCTAAAAATCTATTAGACTTAGGGCAAATGAAATGTGGAAAATGCTTCAAACAGGAAAACACATTTCCATACCTTCAGCAGAATACCCTGAAAAGTACCACACCTCTCTTACAAATGGCCAGTATTAAATGCACTCCTACCACACACATAAATACTTTTTTCTCTAAGGTAAAAATAGATTAGGAAGTAAAGATCTTAGCTTAGTCAGCAAAGTTTTGGCACAGAGGTCCCAAGATTCACTGTCATAGCCATACATAAAATCCAAAGTAAACAAGAAAACTGAAAAGGTCTCAAACTGACACACAAAATCCAGTCACTGAATAAGTCAACATAACATCAAATGAAAAGCCCAGAGCAAACATCCTGGTCCTGGACTATGATAATTTGCTACATTTTTCTTCACCAGAAAAATTGTCATTCTGTTCAAAGTTCATATCTTTTTCTTCCACAACTGAATAAGATTTTCATGATCTAATCAGCCTACTTCTGTTAACTCATTCATGCCTAGCGTCCCATAAATGGGACATTGGCAAACAGTGCAGATCCAGATCAGACGCCGCATAACATCTGATCAGGGTCTCCACTGATTGCATAATATTCAAGCATTTCTATAAATGAATCAAAAGTTAGAATTTACCAGGCACCCCTAAAATTATGAATGGACTCATCCATTACATTAGGGTTGGAGAATCCATTCATCATTAATGGGTGAAATTGCAATACCAATCCTCCAACCCATCCTACGCATTTATAAGGAGAAATACGGTATGAATTATGCAGGATTTATTTTGTTGATCCCACTCAGCATCTTTGAAAGTCAGGCATTTATGTAAATGTAGGATTCTACACCATTCTATCCAAGAGGGTTCAGAACAGATTATCATTCTGCTACTTAGCCAAGATGGTAGTTGTATAAAATGCTAGTTGTATAAAACATTGTTTTTTTTTACCTTCCAAAACTGACATATGCCTACGCCTTATAGAGCAGCATTTGCTGTTAAATGAATTGCCTTTGGAAAAAAATCCCAATTACCCTTGTTTGATTTTGTAGTCAAAGGGAAAGAACCATGATTCCTGCCTGAGATTATAATTTATTTTATCTATTATAAATAGAGAAAACATCCACAAAAAATGAATGCAACCTTTTGCCAAATGTTGATCATGATGTGTTGATCATGATATGATGAAAAACAGCAGGATGAGCTAGAGATTAGAACCATTTTCAAAAACTAATTTGTGCAGGTCTGTAAATTTACAGACTGAAATATCTACAAGTTTATAGATATGTCATGTCAGAACTCATGTCAGAACACATACAACTTTTCTAGACCTGATTTAAGTAGTCTGATCAGGGTATACACTATTTACTATTCTACCAGCCAGTTTTTAGCACACAGAACTTGAAGGTAAATCATACCTGGTATAGGCACAATTCCATTTCCATTTGAAAATTTAATCTTCTGCAACCAATTAGCTAGACGGATTTCAGTCAAACATGTTAGAAATTCACTTAGCCATATTCATATTTAACATTTTTGTCATGTCTCTCTAAGCCTTTAATACATGTTAAACTGTTGAAGGGAGGTATAAAGATATCAGGGAGGCAAATGAGATTTTATATGACTTTCTAACATCTTGCACTGAAAAAGTCTACTAGTTAACCGATACATGACAAAACCAACAATGTGGTATGTGCACCCAGCTAAGACTCAGATCAGCCTGGGCATCAGCCCAGTCTGATCAGAGTCTTCGCTGTCTGCATGGAGCTAGTTTAGACCCTGAGCTACCCTTTAAGTGCACAGCAAAGACTCTTATCAGACTGGGTGGCTGGCCAGGCTGAGTCTTAGCTGGGCGCACATGCCACTTTGTTGGTTTTGTTTCGTCGCGACTCGTTATAGAAGTGCTATTTGACAGGTTTATATAACAAGAATGCCATGAGGCTCTGAATCGCTCATCTGAGCAATTGTCAAAGTGGCTTTTTCTTATGTCTGAAATTGTCAAAATGTGAGTCTTGGGTCAAAAGTTAAAGAATGACCATGATCTCTTGTACTCATAAATCTTCATGTACTCATTAAGACAACCAAATACAATGTATACAATTTTTAGGTCAAAATCTTCAAAACTTTCCATGAAATCTTATCTTCTAGCATTTTCCCATATTTGACCAAGCCGCAAAAAGATCAAGAAAAACCCAATGTTATCATTTGAACAGTCTTGGCAGTACTCTAGTACTCTATGCTACTACTACTAGTACTTACCAAGTTTCAAGGATATAGGTGTGTTGATTCTGGAGAAGAAAAACATTGAATGTTTATACCATAAATGGTAATGGTGGCCATGTTGGTCATGTGACCTGGACCGTTTGAACAAATGTTTGTTCAATCCAGCCCTGGAGGCTCTATATGAAATGTGTTTACAATTTGTCCTTTGATTTTTGAGGAAATGTTTGAAAATGTAAAAATACGAGAGATCTGGACCCAAGGTTAAATAATGACCTAGACCTGTTGCACTCATAACTCTTCATAACCTCATTAAGACGACTGTGTATACCCATTTTAGGCCAAAATCTTCAAAACTTCCCACGAAATAATATGTTCTAGCATTTTCCCATATTTGACCTTGTCGTAAAGAAGTTCTAGGTCAACCCAAGGTCATAATTTTAAAACACTTGATAGTATTGGAGTACCCAATGCTACATACCAAGTTTCAACGCTATCGGCCAATTGGTTCTGGATAAGAAGATCTTTAAAGGTTTTTACCATACATGAGCATGGCGGCCATGTTGGTCATGTGACCCAAACAATTTGAAGAAATTTTCGTTCCCTCAACCCCTGAAGGCTTTTTATGATATTTGGTTACAAATGACTCAGTGGCTTTTAAGAGGAAGCTTGAAATTGTAAAACTGTGAGAATTCAAAGTCAAAGGTCAAAGAACAACCTTGACCTCTTGTACTCATGAATCTTCATGTGCTCGTTAAGATGAATATATTTACCAAGTTGTAGGCCTGAATCTTCAAAACTTTCCATGGAATTTTATGTTCTAGCATTTTCCCATATTTGACCTGGCCGTAAAATGATCAAGGCCAACCCAAGGTCACGATTTTTTCCATATGTGGGCGTGGCGGCCATGTTGGTCATGTGACCTGAACCGTTTGAACAAATTGTCATTCCCTCAACCCCTGGAGGCCCTATATGAAATTTGGTTACAACTGGCCCAGTGGTTTTTGAGGAGATTGTTTGAAATTTTCAAATATGAAAGTTCCGGTCCAAGGTCAAAGAATGACCTTGACCTATTGTACTCATAAATCTTAATGTTCTCATTAAGATGGCTGCATACACCAATGTTTAGGCCTTTATCTTCAAAACTTTCCATGAAATCTATGTTCCTGCATTTTCTCATATTTGACCTTGCCGTAAAAAAGATTAAGGTCAACCCAATGTCATAATTTGAATAATCTTGATAGTGCTGGAGTATTCAATGCTACGTACCAAGTTCAAGGCCATCAGTCAATTGGTTCTGGAATGGAAGATTTATAAAGGTTTTTACCATATATGGGTGTGGCAGCCATGTTGGTCATGTGACCTGGACCGTATGAATACCCTCAACCCTGGAGGCTTTTTTTTATGAAATTTGGTTTCAATTGGCCCAGTGGCTTTTGAGGAGATTTTTGAAATTGTCAAAATAATGAGAGCTCTGGGTCAAAGGTCAAAGAACAACCTTGACCTCTTGTGCTCATAAATCTTCATGTACTCATTAAGATGACTGTAGATACCAGTGTTTAGCCCAAAATCTTCAACGGTTTCTCAGATGTTCCAGCATTTTGCGATATAAAAGCACGAGGAAGCATATTTGACCTTACCATATAAAAAGGTTAAGGTCAACCTGAGGTCATAATTTGAACAATCTTGGTAGTACTTGCGTACCCGATGCTACATACCAAGTTTCAAGGCCATCGGCTTATTGGTTCTTGATAAGAATTCTTTTTTGTTTTTACCATATATGGACATGGCGGCCATGTTGGTCATGTGACCAGAACCGTTTGAACAACTTTTTGTTCTTAAGACCCGAGAAAGCTACATATGAAATTTGGAAAAAGAACTGGTTATCTGAATACTTCTGAAAGTAACTCTCGGTTAGGTAATTTTCAAAAGTTTCAGGATAATTCCACCAGCTAGTTTATATTTTAGAAAAGCTGCAAAATCTGTTCTGATATGCTTACATATGTATGGGTCAAATAGCATTGTTATATTTTAGCAATCCATTTAAGGAACCTTGACTCTTTAATTTCTAAGCGGAAATGAAATTGTTCATTCACAAGGCATGGTAAATTCAAAAGAACTGAGAAATGACAAAACCAAAAAAGTGGTATGTGCACATTGGGATGACTCAGGTCAGCCTGGGCATCTGCCTGGTCTGATCAGAGACCTCGCTGTGAGCCTAAAGAGTTGCTAAGGGTCTAAGCTACCTCCATACCGACTGGGTGGATGCCCAGGCTGATTTGAGTCTTCCCTGGGCGCACATGCCACTTTATAAGTATTGATGTATCCATAGCTCATTGGACCATCATTCTCCACCATCAAAAACTAAAAAGCATCCCATTCCCATCTTATTTACGCCGTGCATTATCTTTTGCTGCAGCCTGCAACAACTTTTTTACTTGTAGCCCATATTTGTCAATAACACCTTATAGAATGTATACTGTACACTTTCAGTGGAGGCAACTTGGACATTTACATTTTTGCTTCCCTTTTTTAACAGTGGGTCGAATCGTAAATAAACAATCTCTCCTTTTTCTCCTTTAAGAACGTACTATTTTCTTTAGGTTACGGCCCCGTTTTAAAGTAATAGCTTCTACAGCAGAGCAAACAAAATGTTCAGACAGTTGTCTTTGAAAACATGGAGTTATACCCAATTACATTAAGCCAAGATAGTCCAGTCAAATTGTGGGAGAACCTAAAATAAATTGCAACAAAAGGTTTCTTTGCAGTAATAAGCTCCTAAGACCTACATTTTTAACATAATGAAAGTAGGAAAAAATCGGAGAATGCGAAACTTGATTGTTTCATATGTCTTGTTTTCGAAGGATTTACACCACTGCACAGCTACTTTTGGTCGGAAAGCCACTTCTAAACATCATAAATAGACAATTTAAATCCATAGAAGTCGTTGATAAAGCAGTTATATACTGTTCTTTAGCTTTTGTCTACCATTAAATTTGCTGACTATGCATAACCGGTCGATCATATAGCTTATTACTATCGAATTACCCCACCCACCAGTGCAAATTTTGGTTTTACCATGACCTCTATTCAGATGGACAATATGGATGGTAATGAAGATAGTACACAGAATCAATGTTTTTAAATGAAGACTGTGGCAGAACAATAGAAGAAAACAGCTTGATATAACTCCTATTTATCAAATGATGGGACATCTGAGAGACTCAGTGTTGTTTTCTAGCTTCACGTCCACGGTAACGGCCATGGTCATGTCAGGACGGTCATTTAACCTTACGACACTATTCTTAGGCTGGCTTAGCTCTCCTATGCGGTTAAGCAGTACTAAGTGCACATACTTTCGCCAGTAACTAACAACTGTCATTCTTGAATCAGCGGAAGGAGAAACGGAAGTAAGTAGCCGGACCGGGTATCGAACATCGGACCTCTGGCTCTTGAGTACCGACTGTACTATGTGGCCCGGCTAAATACTTCATGTGTTGAAAGGCTAATCCACGAGAGGGTTAAATATGCAGATAACTTGGACATGCTTTGGGATATTAGGTGATGACCTCCATGACATTTTTGCATTCACAAATGGTAAAATGTTTATTTTTCTGGTTCAAAATTTACAAATTATATCTCCTCCCCGCTTAACAGCCACCTCCCCACCCCGCCCACTCCTCTGGAAAGAAGTCATTGTGTTAGCTTGCCTGAACGACATTCAAGAAGAGCTATTGTTGTCACCATGTGTCGACCTCCGCGTTTGCGTCCATGTCCACCTTTTGGGTGTTATAGGTTATATTAAAACACCCATATCCATTTAACCCATTGATAGCCTAAGTTGATACTTCCACTTATGCTAGATAATGGTCTTACGTTTTAAACCATTACCCCCTCAGCGACCTTGAGGTCAAGGTCGTGGAATTGGAAATTTCATGTTAAAATATGGGATGTTCTTAAAGGTTTTATCTCATCTGTCAATGTGAGCTTATAGTATATTCTTGGTCCGTAGTCCGTCATCGTCTTCCACACTTTAAAACATGCCTCCTAAGCCATCTGCCCAATCTTGATCAAATTTTATGTGTAGCATTGTTGGGGTGGGGGATTGACTGCACAAGGTTAAAGGATAGATCGGATTGGAACTCTGGTTGCCATGGCAACATAAAGCTCCCATAGACTTATAATGGGAAAAGCTTTAAAAAAAATTCTCTGAAACCATGACGCCCAGAGCTTGTATATTTAGTATTTAGCAATGTTTTGTGCTCCCCTACATCACTCCTGCCAATCCATCCCCTGGGGTCCAAACTGGCCCCACCCTAGGGACCCACTGCTTTATATAGGGCTATACAGCTAAAGAACCTTCAAAAATTTTCCACTATGAAATCTTGAGGTCCAGAGCCTACATATTTAGTATGAAGCAATGGTTAGTGGTCACGTACATCCTGCCAACCATGCCTCTGGGATCCAAATTTGCCACCCCCAGGGGTCATTAGCTCTCAGAGAGTTATGACGAAAAAAAAACTTAAAAATCTTCTGTTTTGAAACCATGAGGCCCAGAGCTGATATATTTAGCATGTAGCAGTGCTTAGTGATCCCCTACATAAAACCTGCCAACCATGCCCCTGGGGTCCAAACTGGCCCCATCCCAGGGGAGATATTTGTTTATATATGGCTACATAGAGAAAGAACCTTCAAAGATTTTCCTCTCTGATATTTAGTATGTAGCAATGGTTAGGGGTCACCAACATAAATCCTGTCAACCATGCCCCTAGGGTTCAAATTGGCCACGCCCCAGGGGCATTAGCTCCCATAGTCTTATGATGTAAAAAACTTAAAAAAAAATCTCTGAAACCATGAGGCTCAGAGCTTAAACATTTAGTATGTAGCAATGTTTAGTGGTCCCCTGCATAAATCCTGTCAACCATGCCCATGTGGTCCAAACTGGCCCCACCCAAGGGGTCATTTGTTAATAAAGGGCTATAAAGCTGAGAACCTTCAACAATCTTTTCACTGAAACCATGAGGCCAAGAGCTTACATATTATTTAGTATGTAGCAATAGTTAGCAATGGTTAGTGGTCACGTACATAAATCCTGCCAACCAGGCCCCTGGGATCCAAATTCAAAAATTGCGTCCCCCCTACCCTCCCCCAACCCCCCGGGATCAGTCATTGGCTCACATAGACTTATAATGGGAAAATCGTAAAAAATCTTCTTCTCTGAAACCATGAGGCCCAGAGCTTATATATTCATTTAGTATGTAGCAATGTTTAGTGTCCCATACCTCCTGCCAACCAAGCCCCCGGGGTCCAAACTGGCCCCACTTTTTATATAGAGCTATATCGCTAAAGAACCTTCAAAAATCTTCTTCTCTGATACCATGAGGCACAGAGCTTACATATTTAGTATTTAGCAATGTTTAGTTGTCACGTACATAAATCCTGCCAACCATGCCTTGGGTCCCAAATTGGCCATGCCCCAGGGGTCATTAGCTCCCGTAGACTTATAATGGGGAAAAAATCTTAAAAATTATCTTCTCTAAAACCATGAGGCCCAGACCTTACATATTCAGTACGTGGTAATGTTTAGTGGTCCCCACTCATAAATCCTGCCGAGGGGATTTACAAAGACTATTCATAAGTATGGTATTTGTGGTATTTATATGCATGTAGTATTCTGCTCTTTGTGCCTTTGTTTCGGGCTTCTCATGCCTTCAGAGATCAGTATTCTAAATTGAAGCATGTTTATGCTAAGCTAAGTCATTAGTATGACATATTTCTTGTGGTTACTGACCTTCAAAATTTCACTTCAGATTTTAAGGCAGAAAAAAGTGGGTGGGGTAATTGATACCATTTTAAGACCTAAATGGCTTTACATTCAACAACAAAATGTGTCAAATTCAATCTTAAGCCTCTAGATTCAATTCTTGCAGAGGCAGAATAAGTTCTTAAAAATAAAACTCACAGCGATAATGTTATGTCATATAAAACATTACAAATAATTGGTATATTTAAGACGCAAATAGGCGCATGTAAAAGTGCAGAAAAAAAAATATTTTGCATTATCCGATTTTATCCTACTTTTGATATGTCATATGTGAATGTTAGTCCTCAACAAAAATGCAAAAAAGGCTTCTGTTGCAATTTGTTTTGGGTTGAGGGAAAAAAACTGCCAGTTTGCCTAAACTAAGATGAATATTTAATAAAGCTGCTCAAAGGTTATTCTTACACGTATATTTTTATTACTAATAAATAATAATAACAAAAAAGAAAGAAACTTCGCACTTCGAGCATTTTAAACTTGTGTTTATTTATTATGCCTAGGCCAAAAAAACACACAAAAAAAACAGAGGACCAATGGTCCTGTAGCTCACCTGACACCTTGTCAACAGACACAATTTGTTGTTTCGCTCATTTGTTACAAATTTGAAACCAGTGGCTTACAAGGAGTGCATATTTAATTTTAAAATCTCAGTGACCCTGGGTTAACTTCACAAACTGGCCCTGACCTTTGAGTACATTGTGTCTTCATGTATTCATTTAGTTAACCATGCCGGGCCGGGTAGCGCAATCGGTAGGGCACCTGACTCGTAAGTCAGAGGTCCTGGGTTCGAATCCCGGTCTGGCCACATACTTTCGTTTCTCCTTCCGCTGGTTCAAGAAGGGCAGTTGTCAGTTACTGGCGAAAGTATGTGCACTTGGTACTGGTTAACCGCTTAGGAGGTCTAAGCCTGCCCAGGAATAGTGTGGTTAGGTTAACTGACCGTCCCGACATGACCTTAGTTGTTTACGTGGACGTTAAGCATCAAATCAACAACAACAACAACAACAAATTAGTTAACCATATTTTCCAATTATTATATCTAGGCTTACAAAGTTTCCATGAAATCAATTGTTTAAGCATTTTCCCATATAAAAGCATAATATACCAAAGTCGACCTTGCCATAAATTAGGTCAAGGTTAATGCACGGTCATGATTTGTATAAAATATAATGGGCCCGAGTCCCAAATGTTACATACCATGTCACATGGTCATTGGGCCTTAGGTTCTGCAGAAGATTTCTGAAAGGTTTTTACCATATATCGGCATGACTGCCATCTTTGTCGAGTGGCCATGACCATCTGAACAAACTTTGGTTCCTTTCATCGCGAGAAGCATATATGAAATATGATTTCAAACAATCCAGTGGCATCAGAGAAAAAGATATTTGAAAATGTTGACAGGCAACAGAACTGAAAGACCTTAAACAAAGGTCAAAGAATGACTTTGACCTTTAGCTACACAATATCTACATTAGCTCATTAAGTTAACATATATACCTAATATTACACCTCAGACTTAAATCCTTCCTGAGAAACCCACTGTTTAAGCATTTTCCCATACAAAAGCATAATGTACCAAAGTTGACCATGTCGTAAATTAGGGCAAAGTCAACCTACGGTCTTCATTTGTACAAACTATGATGGGCTTGAATGCCCAATGCTACATACCAGGTTTCAAGGTCATAGGCCTTTCGGTTCTGGAGGAGGTTATTGAAGGGTTTTTACCATAAATGTGTGTGGCTGCCATCTTGGTCATATGACCCAGATACCCTGAACAAACTTTAATTCACCCGACCTAGGTAGGCTCCACATGCAATATAGCTTCAATCGGCCCTGTGGTTTAGAGGAGATGTATGAAACTTTTGACAGGCAACAGAATCTCAGTCTCCTTGAAAAAAGGTCAAAGAATGACCTTGACCTTAAATGACATAATGTCTTCATCTGGTCATTCAGGTAACCATATACACACCAAGCATTATACCTAAGACTTAAATAGTTTCTGAGAAATCCACCGTTTAAGCATTTTCTCATACAAAAGCATAGCGTACCAAAGTTGACCGTGTCGTAAACTAGGTCAAGGTCAAACTATGGTCATTATTTGTAGACTATGATGGGCTTGAATGTTTCAAAGTCATTGGCCTTTCGGTTATGGAGAAGGCGATTTTTGAAGGGTTTTCATCTTATATGGGCGAGGCGGCCATCTTGGTCATGTGACCCAGATACCCCGAATAAAATTTCGTTCCCCCAACCTAAGTAGGCTTCTTATGAAATATGACTTCAATTGGCCCAGCAGTTTCAGAGGAGAAGGTGTTTGAAAATGTTGACGACGGACGGACTACGGACGAACGACGGATGCCTGACTTTTCTATAAGCTCACCTATGAGCCTAAAGGCTCAGGTGAGCTTAAAGCCGGATATATTCATTCAAGCGTTGTGCATTAACCATACCGCAAAGATCAACCTTCCGGCAAATTTTGTTTCAATGCATTTTTGATAAACAGATAGTATAATTTATACTGTCGCATTTTCAACATTAAATTTGACAGGTTGAAGGCCCGGAATAAGCAATTATTCAGACCTATCAGCCTAAAGTACGACATGACCGATCAGCATGGTTATGCAAAGCACACTGCCTGTTAAAGCCAAGATTTCTCTGAACGTAGTAGTCAATGTTTGTACGGCTAAATTGCTGAGACCTATCCATTCTGAAGGAAATATATCTTCTTTAATCATTCCATACTCATCCATCCATGATCCAGGCCAAGGCCAGTCTTTTAAATAAACAACCTGACCCCCTGCCAGCCAGGCGCCCCACCACCCAAATGTCCCTCCTGTCATAATCACGTGATCACACAATGTCATTATTGCAAGATCGATAATTGCATCTTTAAAATCACTAAATATCACATCGTTGGAAATAATATTCCGTTTGCACCAATTTATATCATCACTTAGAAAAACAAAGAATGGTTTGTCATACTGCTTCTTGTAAAAGTCCATCGCCTTCTTGAGATAATATACAGTTGCAACTGTGTAGCCACATAACTGCAAATCTGGCCGCAGGAAGTCTGTTCGTCTTACATGGACTCCAACAACAGTTCCACTTCTAATCTCACGTATATTTGAAGTTAGGAAATTCTTTGCAACCAATAGATATTGAGGTTTTATGGTGAATATCTCTCTGATGACCGGAAAAATGTCTTTGAAGTATTTCCAAGACTGCAACAGACCATGAACAGTCAGATTATAGGAAAATAAGTTTTTGCGACATTCCCACTCCGCGGTTCTACAGTCCCGATCATCTAACGTTAATGTATTCTCCAGTTTCAAGTACTCAGACGGTTTAATCTCAAAATATGGCAGCAAAGGATGAGACGGTTCTACATAGACTTTGTATTTCAAAGTATGGGCTATACCAAACGTCGAAGCGGTCAGAAACATCTGATTCCCCAGCCGTCCTGTACTATGAAGATGAGTTATATAGTGGTTCTCAGAGTCTTTTATTGCTAACCTAAAGTTTGTCTTTGAACTTTCACAGCTGTTCATTTGTGCTCGCAGCGGCGCAACAAACATACTCACAGCTTTCATAGGTAAAAAACACGGCGGAATGTAAATAATTTTAAAATTGTGCATGAGTATTAAAGCACATACAGTCACTATGAGTGAGATAAAATATTTGAAGAAACACTTTCGCCGAAGAGTCATGTTCGTAAATCTCTCCCTGATCGGCGACAAATAGAATTTGTAAGATTTTTCAGACGCCATTCTTAAACTGTTTATATAGAAAAAGAACAAGCTGTTTTCAGTATAGTTTATCTAAACTCGCTGTATTTTGGGCTTTGGCAATGCTTCTGAGCATTCGTCAGGTCAGGTAATCAATGTCCTTAGAAGCTCCTGTGTTTGAAAGAAACTAATACCTAAAAATAACATAAAAACATAGTAAACAAAAGCACACTTATTAAATTCAATATCATCTCGGACTATTTACAAGTAAGTCGCAACACACTAACTAAGTGCTAAAGCAAAGTCGTAGACAATCCTGTGCATCTGCTCTGTTTGATCAGAGCATTGGTTGTTTGATCACACTATGTATGGACACAAGGAAATCTACAGGCAATAATGAAAGTATCAGCTACATGTATATTTCTCAGTTTCACACACTGTTTTGAGTCATCGCATTCGAAAATGTGCGGGATTTACTCCAAACAGGCACATGACGTTAACATGACGTCGTACTGACGTCGATGCCACGTAATGACGTCGAATCGACATCAATATGACGAAATTGTGACGTCATGTGCCTGCTAGGCTTTTATGTGTTACGGTATCATTTTTGTGTGAAAGTGGATTAATAATATTAATGCAGTCAAGACTGAGGCCCAGTTTCGTCTTCTGAGATGGCGCTAAGGTATCGTATTTTTTTCTTCTTCAAAACAAAATTAGGACATCTAAAGCAATTACCGCAAGTGACCTAAGATGAGACAGTTTGGATTAACAATGTACAAATGTATCCAAAAGATGCTGGTGAAATGGCAACCCGTGAAGACCTTGATCAGACTGCAGGACTGCAGGGTCTTCACTGTTTGCTCAGACTTGTCCGCCCCAATATAGAGAATACCATGTTAGTGTCTTTTGATATCAAGTTTATCAGGCGAGACCAGAAACAGCGTAGGAATGGTTAGGCTTGGCGAGACAGTCAGACATGTTTCTGGTCGAGCCTGATAAACTTGATATCTAAAGACAATTACATGGTTTTCTATTTATCAGCCTGGGGACTTACGGTTTCCCATCACGCACATTTGTGATGGTCAGCCATAACTCCTACAGTTTTCAGTTCAACTCACTAAAATGGCATTTTAACCCACTGACAGTGTTCAGTATGACCTGTCTACAGTTAAAACTGAAAATTGGCACAGCCCTTAACTATTCTCAGGATAAACAGTCTGTATTTTGGTCATTTCTGCAGAATTATGGTCAAAATTAGGCAAATATTACTGTGCATTTGACTTGTTTTATTATAATCCAAGAGAAATAAAGTTTACTTTCTAATTGAGTGTTCTAATTTTTATAAAGTGTTAAGATGAAAATTGTCTATAATGCTTGCTTTTTTGTAACGGATCTAACTGTACGAGTTACTCAAGGTTTTGCACCAGTTACTCGACAGAAAGTACTTGGGGGTTTTTTTGCCTTCGTTATGGTCAGCAATAACACCAGATGAACCCAACGTTATGGCTTTCCATCACGTCTTATCCTTTGGACATGTAGTGACATCTTGCGGTAAACAATTCAGTAATTGTGTTATGGTAAGCCATCATGTCAGTTCATGCAAAGTGCATGGTTAACCATCACAAATATGCGTGATGGAAATCAATAAGTCCCTAGACTGTTTATCATGCATCGAAAAAAAAATTAAGGCCTAAAGAGCGTCAAACAAATGAAAAGCAAACACAGTTTTGTTAGAACTTGCTGATGTTGCAAATGCGTTATGAGGTAAGTCGGTGACGTCATTAAACAATCGTACGTTGTTATCACGGCCAACGTCAGTGGGTAGTCAATTGTCCTCAGAAATCGCTTCTAAAGGCATCGCCTGATAAATTTCGCGCGAGCACAGTTCGAAAGTGACTTGATATCACATCATGTTATCATACCCCTGTTATCAGGCTAATTTTGCAGCAGATGCATGAAAAACTAAGATTCTTTTACGGTAATCAAAAAGAGAAATTCAAACAACCTGTCTGCGAATTGCAATGGACTGAGGAAAGCTGGAATAAAACCCGGGTGATATTAGAAAGGTGTACTCAGAAAAATTAAAACAGTTGAAAGATATGAAAAGTATGTCATATTTCTCACCTGCAAGAAAATATACACCTATTTATTTGACACTACTATAAGTGATGTTTATTTCAGCGGACGTTAATGAAACTCATGCTCCAGTTATGCTGCAAATACTCAAACCCAAACATAAGTTAAAATTGCGTTTTAACCCATTAATTTTCAGCGTATGACTAGAAAAGATATTGCTAAACCATTTGAAGATTTCTAACAATAGTTTTACACCCACTGTTCCCATCTCGATCAAAGATTAGTTCTGGAACTGCCAGGAGGCACTGTAGAGGTGGTCCTCACAGTGTGCCCAAATAAAAATCATCTTCATTTTCAGTCTGATTTAAAACCACATTACGATAAATTTCAGCTCCTTGAGGATCGGTGTACACAATCGATACACTATGGTAGGATGGTGATAATATTTAAAGGCAGTGTGCAACCTCTTCAGGGTCGAAAATAATTCCGATGCCAACTGGAGTCGAATTCGGACCCTTGTCTCAGTAGACAAGCTGTGATATCGGCCTCCCGCGTTAGGGACTGTGCCTATCATCATTTAGTCAAAAGAAGTGGAGTTCGGAGAAGATCCAAATCACCCAGGGCCGTCGCCGGCTTGTGAAAAATGGTTCGGCTATGTATTTGCGGGTGTCGAAGGCACGAGAAAGGGGTAACAGGAGAGCAGGAAATCCCTCTGAGGTGGACCAGCGCATATCGTTTCAAGGTTACGCTCTGATGTTTTTAGCGGTTACAGCCCTTTACTTAGAATTTTTGGGGTGTTCGTTTGGTCACGTGATGTTTATCGAAAGGTTGTGTGAATTTGAAGGGACAATTTTATGGTGTTTTTATTACTTTCTAGCAAGATTTGAGTGTCATTAAGTAACATGGACTAAATATTGGAACTGTTTTATATGGAGCATATACATTAAGCCGGTAAAACTTTATGATTTTGGAGTTTGAAACATTTTTCATAATTTCAATAGCGCTAACACGCTAACAAAGAGAACAATAGTTTTCCAATACTCTATATTTGCCCGACTAACATTGCCCTGAAGGCCTTTTGTGAGTGTGTTACTGTAATACGGACAATATCGAAAGAGGCCGTATAGCTCCGATTTCGTCACGCATGATTGGCGCGCTTCAGTCACACGGCAGGGAATGTACTAGGCGACGCTATAGTTGATGAGCGACTTAATCCATGCGAGAGACTGTATCACCGAGGACTCTTTTACTGAGTAGACAGGGATACACGGATAATATTTAAAGTACTAATATGACTAGGAAAAATAGAAGTGGTAAACATGAACAACCCGAACAGCATAGCAATGCTACTCAAAGTGGTCAAACCAGTCAAATCATGAGCTCAAATGGGACTTCTCCGCCGAAACAAAGTTTCATCTCAGCACCCAACCCATCATTTCCAGCGAATACGGGTTCAGACTCGGGTTCGGCGGATATTTTAAGGCAGTCCATGGATGTGTTATATGGTCAATATGGAACTCAGCAACCTAATTCCCCATTGCAGCCTAATACAACATACACAAACACGGCGTCAAATATGCAAAATACGGCAAATATGAGCAATATAAACAACAACCTACCAAATTTCGGTACATATCCAACAAACCAAACTCAACAAAGTGTACAAAATATGCAAGAGACGCAACATATGCAACATATGCTGAATCAAAATCAGAGGCAACAACAGAACATTCAACAGAATAAAGGAATTACTGACCTTCAACAGCAACAGCAACTGCATTCCAGAAGTGATGCCAGCACACCACCGTGGGCTATGAACCTGTTGCAGAACCTTGGTCAACAATTACAAACAATTCAGAGCCAGCTTATGGGACAAAATCAGCGATGGCAAGCTATAGAGTCGAAAATTGAAAATCAAAATATGCGTATGACAAGTATGGAGACCCAAATGAACCAGCTAACATCTTTAAAACAATCCCTAGTTCAAAATGTCAACAAAGTAGAAACACTGTCTGTCGACATGAAATCTTTACAAACTAAGATGAACGAGTATGATAAATGTATCCAAAGCTACAGTGATATATGTGACGGAATAACATCTTCAAACAGTGAAACTGAATCACAACTTAACTATTTAATGAATAAAGTTAGTACACTCGAAGAGGGTCAAAGTCAGCTGGAAATAAAGCAATCTGAAACAGAGGAAAAAATAATCGATGTACAATGGAGAACCATGCGAGAAAACCTAATTTTTAATGGAATACCGGAATCCGATGTACGCCGAGGTGAACAGGAAGACTGTGAAGCTTTAATTAAAGAATTTTTAAGGTCTGAAATGAATATTACAGCAGACATCCAATTTGATAGGGTTCACAGACTTGGGAAGTTTAAACAAAATCAACAATACCCGCGGCCCGTCATTGCGAAATTTACGAACTATAAGGATAAAGAACATGTACGAAGGTGTGCACCAAGAACATTGATAGGAACACCGTATAGAATAAACGAACAGTTTCCAACTGAAATCGAGAATAGAAGGAAAGTGTTATATCCGGAAGCAAAACGAGCTAGACAAAACAAAAACAATGAAGTGAAACTTGTCCGAGATAAGCTTTATATAAACGGAAAACAATTTATTCCAACTCAAACATATAATCCGCATAATAACGTCAGTGATTATAGAAGTACTCGTACAAATAGCGGGTTCCAGTCAGGGTTTGCCCATCGTAATACAAATAGACAACAGCCACTGAACTCACAATATCGTAGTAGTACACGTCAAGAACCAGACCGACAGCAATTTTCACAATCACATAGAAGTTGGCAACAACAGAGAAACATTGTCCAATCTAATACGACGCATAGGACACCGTGGCTTGGGGCAAGAAAGTTTGTTTCTCAGATGGAAAAACGTGAAATTTCGACATCCAATCGTTATGAGCCGATCGCTAATGAGCAAATAAACGATACACCGCAGCGTGCCGGTAAAAAGAAGGCTACATCGCCTATTGATATCGATGTGACAATGAAAAAGCAAAAGGAATGTGACCTAAATAGAACTCAGGATTCAACAAACTCTTTGCTTGATGCCGAGGGTACGAGAACTAGTGATGGAAATGTGCATATATTGCCGCCACGTAACTTGAGTGATATTGGGCCGCCCATATCCCCTTTGCATGATGAACCAGTTCAACTACAGATGCCTACTCCAGTGAACAGTGCGGAGTTATATTATGGCCCACCTATATTAAATGATCAAAATAATACAGTACAAGTTGAGAATACAGACAGTTTGTGTTCTAGTCAGGTAACGTCGGCTGACGGCGAACGGATGGATGACGCCTAGGACGTCGCGGGAGACAGCTATCAAAAAGCAGTCAACACAAACAATCCTTTTGCAAAACCTTGCAGTGCAAAATCTCAAATAAAATTGTTATCTTTAAATGTATGTGGATTAGTATCAAAACTGAAATATCCTGAATTTGTTAATCTAATTAACCAGTACGAAATAATTGGAATTCAGGAATCGAAAACTGACGACACAGACGTAATTGATATTCCCGGATATACTGTATTTTGTCATAACAGAAGCAGTATTTCGAGGTTTAGGTCTGGCGGAATTATCCTGATAGTTAAAAATGAAATATTACCGTTTGTCAAAGTTGATCATGTAAGAAATTCTAAGATTATTTTGTTATTTACCATCTCACGACAGCTATGTCACTCAGAAGAAGATATAAATTGTGGAGTTATATATATACCACCATATGGATCAAAATTTATGGCCGATGACCCATACCTCGAAATACAAGGAGAACTATTAAGATTCTGTGCCGAATCGAAACATATCTTACTTTTCGGCGATTTTAATTCACGTACAGGGACATTACCAGATAATTTGAAATTTGACGAAAATATTTTTGAATCTAATAATCTGAATGACTTATTTGATGAAAACGTTGAGATTTTGAACAAATTTGATTTTTACGGTGTTCCAATCAAACGAGTCAATTCTGACGATACTGTAAATACATACGGGCGTCAATTATTGGAACTTTGTAAAAATAACAATCTGTTCATACTGAACGGTAGACTTGGTCGTGATAGGATAGACCCCAAAACTACCTGTAAAGACAGGAGTACAGTTGATTACTTCTTGTCAAGTGTATATAATTTTGCTTTTGTCAATGATTTTTGTATTCTTGAATTTTCAGATCTGTACTCAGATGTTCACTGTCCTTTAATGTTGACATTAAATACAGATGCTCCGATTAATTTAAACGAAAGTGCAGAAGTCACTCAAATACCGTCGGAGCCAAAAGTAAGGAGCTGAGATTCTGAAAAAGCAAATGATTATTTAGAAAATTTTGATGTTTTAAAAGTCGCTGAAATCGAAATGAAAGTTGATGAATTATCTAATAACGACCACATTTCTGCAGCTAGTATAAACGAGGTCGTTGCTAATATTGGTACATTATTTAACACATGTTCGAAAGAATCATTTGGTGAGGTTAAGAAAAGATTTAACAATGATAAAACTAAAATAAAGCCATGGTTTAATACTGAATGCTCGCGAGCACAAAATTTATATCATAAATGCAGGAGATTGTACAATAAATATAAAACAAATTACTATAAAAACCTGTTAAAAATCGTTAGTAAAAAGTATAAAAGAACTTTAACAGTAGTAAATAGAAAATATAAAGATAACAAGATAAAAGAACTGAGATCATTAAAAACTACAGACCCAAAAAAATACTGGAAGATAATTAATTCACAAAATAAAGTTGAAAGAGATTTAGCCTCGCTAAACGATTTTTATCGTTTCTTTAAGGCATCAAATGCACAAGAAACTTACGTAAATTATGGTAATGTAAATTATCAGGATATTGCAAATGATGAATTAAACGAAGAGCTCAATCAGCCTATCAGTGAAAATGAAATTGTACAGGCTGTTAAGTGCCTGAAATCGAACAAATCTTCAGGCGTAGACGATATCGTAAATGAACAGATAAAATCAACGATTTCTTATATGCTACCTATTTATGTTAAACTCTTTAATATAATTTTTGATACCGGAATAATACCCGAAAACTGGACAATGGGAAATATAAAACCCATATATAAAAATAAAGGTGATCCCAAACAAGCAGAAAACTATAGACCTATAACCATACTCAGTTGTTTTGGTAAACTGTTTACGGCCGTGATAAATAATAGATTAAAAAAATTATGCAGAAAACCATAACCTTATATCTTCATCTCAAGCAGGATTTCGAAAACGACATTCAACTGTGGACAATTTGTTTATAATTAAAAGTTTAACTGATATTGTTAAGGCAGGCAAGAATAAATTATATTGCTGTTTTGTTGATTTCAAACAAGCCTTTGATAGTGTTTGGCGGGAAGGGCTTTGGGACAAATTATTAAAAAGTAAAATAAATGGTAAATGTTTTAATATAATTTATAGCTTATACAAAGACATAAAATCGAAAGTAACTACTAAGGAAGGAACCTCGAAATATTTTAGTTGTAATATTGGAGTACGGCAAGGTGAAAACTTATCACCTTTTTTATTTTCTATATTTCTAAATGATCTAGAAAGTTATTTTAGTGCAAACAATGTTCCTGGAATAACACGTGATATTGATAACGATGAAATTCTAATTTTTCTTAAAATATTTGTTCTTTTATACGCCGACGACACAGTCATATTTAGTGAAAATGAAGTTGATCTCCAACATGCACTAAATGTATTTGAAAATTATTGTTCCGAATGGAAATTAACTGTAAATACAGAAAAAACAAAAATCGTCGTGTTTGGCCAGGGAAGGAGAAAAAGTAACTTATCGTTTACGTTTAGTAGAAAAGAAATTGAAATTGTGAAAGAATACAAATATCTAGGAATTTTATTAGGACAAAGTGGATCTTTCTTAACAGCAAAGAAGTATATAGCAGAACAGGCCAGTAAAGCAATGTTTTCGCTTTTAAGAAAAATCAAAATTCTAAACTTACCGCTTGACATCCAAATTGATCTTTTCAATAAAATTGTGAAACCTGTATTACTGTACGGATGTGAAGTCTGGGGATATGGAAATCTTGATGTAATAGAGCGGGTTCAACTGAGGTTTTATAAATATATTTTCAACCTAAAAAATTCCACACCATCTGTAATGATCTATGGTGAAATAGGAGCTGTACCATTAGCAGTAGAAATTAATAGCAGACGACTATCATTTTGGTCCAAAATGATAGAAACCGGACAAAACAATATTTATAAGTTATCCCCTCTGATTTACAAAGTAATTTACGCCCTTCATGCTACTAACGGATTTAAATCGCAATGGTTGGATAGTCTCAAAAATTTGATATGTACACTTGGGTTTGCCGGCATTTGGTATTCACAAAGCTTCTCTAACAGGAAATGGTTTGCGAAGGCAAGTGCCCAAAAATTACATGATGTGTTCATCCAAGACTGGCTCGCAATCATTGGCATTTCATCATCAAGTAACATATACCGAATTTTCAAAACAAAATTTGAGCAGAGTTCATATTTATCTATATTATCATCTTACTATAGCAAACGTTTTCTGCAATTTCGAACAAGAAATCATCGTTTACCGATCGAAGTGGGTCGATGGAGGGGGGTCCCTCTACAAGAAAGAGTATGCACATATTGTACTAACGACGTAGGAGACGAATTCCACTTTTTATTGGTTTGTAAGCATTTTAAAGAATGTAGATCAAAATATATACAGAGTTATTTTTATAGAAATCCAAATATCCTTAAATTTGAGCAGTTAATGAGCATAACAGCGTCAAAGAAACTAAAGAATCTATGCATGTTTATAGACATAATCATGAAAACTGTAAATTCATCCTAATTCGATTCTCTTTAGATAAAATTTTGTTCTGTATATACCTATTACCTATGTTTGTGTAGATTAATATAGCCGTAAAAGAGTTCCTTACATTTTGTTTAGGTAAAGGGACAAAACCGACTTTATTGGCATGTACTAGTAAAACTTTGAAAGTTCACAGAAGAAGAAAAGAGGCAGGTCAGTTTGAGTGCGAATTCTCCTTTTACTTTTCAGTAAAAGGGCAATGGCAGCAAATCTCTCCTGCAACTATATAATGTAGTATTTCATTCGAGAACATCTGATAACAACGAGAATGGGAATGTAAAATATGCACCAAAAGATGTGAAATATGTATGACATCATTTTTAAGACTAAAAAGTTGTATCTGTTTAGAAAGAAACGAAAACGTTATCTATATTTTATATACATTTATACACTATATTTATGTGTGTCATTATGTATGACTAATAAAACACTTGACAAGATGCAAAGTGGACTGACAATAGGGAGGTTGGTGCATGGCCCAACCACCTTTAAGTCAGTCCGCTGTGCACCTTGTCCGATTTGTTTGCTAATCAAAGACAAAAATATTAAGATTTATAACTAAAGACAGTGGTAGTAGTATGATCATGCCAGTAACAGATTCTATGATAATGGTGCACGGTTGGCTAACTAACTGAGGGAGGGGCATCGCCCAATCACACGTCTGTTGGCACACTGTGCACTATATATATGTTTTTTAAATGTATAGTACCCATTTTTCTACTTGTGTAGAAAAAGAACGGAATCTCGATACATAGAATATTCATGTTAGTTTACAAACAAATATAGTATTATTCAGTAATGAAAAAGCATTAGATGTTGTGCGCGGTGGGCTGATTGCTTGTGGGTGCCTGCTAGCCGGCCCACCGTGCACTGCATCTACTGTAAAATATATTTATGTCTCATGTGTAAGTGTCTATATAAAGATTTACATATATAAATATAGTAAAGGGTGACAGACTGATATTATATATTATGACTGACTACCCAAAATGTTACCAGCTATAAAGGAGCGTAACATGTGGTGCACATTTGCCCGACTGGTTGTGGTTGAGGACGTCACGTGTAGGCCGGTCACTGTGCCTCAGTTCTGGTTTTGGTGTATTTGTCTGTCACTCTTTTCTATATAGTTCTAGTTACAAGTACACTGCTAAAAATATTTAAAGGAACAGCAGGTATTTTCCCATAGATGTTACTGCAACATATGCCAAGTTTAACGGCCCATAAATTTGACCGTCAGTGGGCAAGATTTTCCATCTTTTTTCAGCACTTTTAAGAAGAATCGAAGTTTAAGGCAACCAGAATTTCAACACAATAGATGCCCTGCTCGTTTCCATGGTACAAGTTTTGCAATTTTCTTATTTGCTGAAATTGAGTAATTTTGCTGAAGTCTATAGAATCTCATCAACTTCAGTTCAAAGGGATCTTTTCAGTAAGGGTCATCTTGAAAGACATTCATTTTCATAGACAAAATGGTTCTTTTGATTTTGTTTCAAATTTTCACGCTTTTCGTCTGTTCTGAAAAATTGCAAATTTTTAGCAAAATTCCAGTTTTACTTAAATCTGTGCATGGACAAGGGCAGGACAAATATTGGATCAAAAACTGTGCAGTCAGTAACCTCGCCCCTCTTTAAAACAATGGCAAAATAAATTGAAAATCCGTGTCTTTATCGATCGAAAGTATATGACTTCAATGTGGGGATGCGTTGCACTGTCGTCTATGGAAAAACATTAGGTGTTCCTTTAAATATTTTGAGCAGTGTATATCCCATTATATAGAAGTATATGTTAGAATATATAGTTAGTCTCCCTTGAACAATATGCTGATAATATAAGATTGCATCTATTTAGTCACTGTATTGGATAGTTAGTTCAGACTAATATGTTATTATGTGATTCTCTTGCTGTATACTTAGTGTACCTGAGAGTAAATAAATTTGACTTGACTTGACTTGACTTGTTTCCGGATAACTCCTCCTATAGTTTTCATCCAATTTAACTGAAACTTTGTAAATAGTAAGACTACGATTTGGAGTAGCGCATATTGTTTGGAGGCTACGCTTCGATGATTTTTAGCAGATTTACAGCACTTTGAAAAAACACGATTATGGCAATTTGTATGGTAATGTTTTAGCATTCCATAACTTGATTACTCTTTGAAATATCATGATGAAACTTTATAGTAATGTATATAAGGTTAAAACATGTCTCATACAAAAATGGTTACTCCCCTTTTCTTAATTTTTGAGTTACCTCCCTTTGATTATTTTGTTAGACTATGTTTGTACACCTCATATCTGGTTTAAACAATATTTTATTTATCAGTTATAACATAAGTACATCAATATACAGTTTTATACATTCCAGGATCTGGCTGTATGCTTGAGCTTATAAATGTCATTTCCTGCCACATCATCAACAAACTACGGCATTTGTGAATGAGTGCTAACATTTATCTTTGACTTGTGGTACATGTACATCTCGATAAAGAACTGTTAACACAAAGAGGAAAAAATAGATAACTGGAGTAGAATGTTAAACAGTATGACTGGAAAGCAAGAAAAAAGAAAACACAGAGAGGGAGAGAGAGAGAGAGTATCATGTACAACATAACATTGTTTATACTGTATATAATACGTTAGGCGAAAGAGTCATATTTGCCTAAATAATATACTAAACAGGATTGAATCTATTTTAAGGGTTCATCACAATGTGAAGTGGGTGGGGTAGGTTGAAAAATGTGAGTTACATTTTTTTGAAAATAACTGGGTCTGTCACAAAGCTTTCAAGCCTTCAATGTTACATACCACCTGAACACCATTCTAGGGTATAGCATGTATAATAAAAGCAATTATGAAGAAAATTAGCATACTTGAGACTTGTCTATCGGAAGGACGCCAGAAGTCCATGTGGATGAAATTCTATCCAAAAATAATTACCCTGATAAAATCTCCAAATACCCCTCTACAATGTCCCAGAATGAAATTGCACAGAAACAAATAACAAATACAAAAATCAATTCAACAGACACCCACTACTTGAAAAAAAATCTGAAATATCCACCATGTTTTAGTCACCAAATAGTTCCAAAATAAAGGTATGGTGGACATTATAAGCAATAAAATAAATCTTGGGGAGATAAAGTCAGAGCATGCTTTGAGTAATATACTGTTTCCTGCACAACTGTTTTGGACAGCTATAAATATTATTCTCCTATCCCTTCCCTCCATTCCTCCACGCTCTTCCCCTCCACAACACACACATACATAAATTAGCAGTCAGTGAAGATGATTGAAGGTTAATACATGCAAATCAACCCAATTAAAAACAAAATAAGGCAATTACAATATGCCTCTTCAACTTTGATGAAGAAAGAAAAAATATTGTATTTTTGAAATTTTCTTCTTCCTCACTGGTATTGACTTTGTTCCAAAAAGGGCTTTAAAGTGATTGTTCACATCTTTTTCTAAATCTTGATAACATAGGTTAAAGATATGATGAGAATCATTCCTCTAAAATTTTTGTGAAAACCATTTCAATTAGTGTGTAATTTGATGATTATCACTTGCCCCAGGAGTCTGCCATTTATAAGTTGAATGACCTCAAATATTTTCTGTTGGCATCACTTAGCAGCTGCAGCAGGGTAAAATGAGTTACAGAGCAGCTGGAGATATTAGCTTAGAGTAGTGCTCCAATGCAAAGCCAGATCAGTCTGTTCATTGAAACGCACACTGTTAAACGTTGACATGGAACAAATGCCTTCGCAACACCTGATTCAAAACAGTTTAGACCATGATCAGACTGTTTCGTTAGGAGCAGTCTGATCTGGGTTAGCACTGTTCTGTCCCAATACTTAGAATTTTAAGGTAATTCTGGCAATAAAAATCTAGTATTAGCAGGTCAGCTTACAACACATCAGAATAGTACTAGTACTTATATAAATAATAATGATGAATATATTAAATAATGCATGAAAATGAGAATAATGGTAATAGCTGTTGGTTTTTAACATGCTTTTCTGAAGTCTCTGCATAGGCATACAAAAACTGCACTTGCACCATAGAAAATTGACACCTCAAGTATGTCAAGCTATCACCTGCATTTGAAAGTCTGTATTTCAAGTCATCTTCTGTATACTGAGGTGACCATAGGTGCCTTTTTAATGTTTACCTCCTCAATCACATCCAAAGATATAATAAGCTCTGAAACTAATTGCAATCTTTCCATATGGAATCACGGTCAACTCCTCTAGAAAGTGGTTCCACTGCGTAAAAGTTTAGGTAAACAAACGCTTGCTATCCAGCTGTTTCAAGCTGTTAGACTGATGTGATCGAAAACATGTCTGTGTTACGAAATGGATCTAATCGTTCACTATGTCGTCGAGATTATTTTAATCCTTTCAATCAGTAAGGCTACAGTTTTTAGGGTAACTGTGGTAATAAAACATTTACGGAAATTGTGGCTACGTTATGCATGGGTTGTTTGTGAATACCTCTCGTGGACAGCGTATTGCATGATTTTAAGGTGAATACCTGCACGAGTCTTTTGATTGTGGAAAGCGTGTTGCATGATTTTAATGTGAGACGCATAGTATTTATACGCCTATCTTTTAATGAAAAGTTAGACGTGGCTGTTTAATTCTTGATGGATGTTATATTGTTGTGTGCCCAGATTCTGTGTTAAGACCTAGAAGGGTAAGATTTTATTATATTTATTTAGAATAGTTTGGCTAAGAATGAAAAATGTGACTTCTGATTGATAAGGTATGATTATATGTGTCGACTGATTTGATTTTGTTGGCAGTGATCAGGCTGCGCATGTGTCGACCGATTTTGTTAGTAAGCATGCTGCGCATAATATTTGTATATTAGGAAGTTTTGTAAATTTCAGAAATAGTTTATATCACTGATGTTGGTTGCAATGGTGTGCGTCTATTTGACGTCCAGTGACGTCAGTTGCATTCATGTTATTCATGTGACGTCAGTTGCATTCATGTTATTGCGACGTCAGCACTTTTTATATTAGTTTCACGTATACGTGGCCTATAGAAGTAGATTGATTTGTAATGGAACTAATTTATATACTCGTGACGTCAATTGACGCCATAGCATGCACCGCATTAAGGTTTTTTTCCATGCACCGCATTAAGGTTTTTTTCCATAAGTTATAATGGTAGCATTTGGTCATCATGCGTTTGATTTGCCTTCATTAGACGACGTCATATGGTATAACATCATTGATGTCATGATGTCAGATCAAACGTTATGATCCCAAATGTGTTAGAAACGCTTATTCAGTTATTATATTCTATGGCAAATGGTATTACGCTTAGTTTAAAGAAATGAATTAAAACATATGCGAGTTAGATTTTGGTCAATCAATTTAATGTAAATAGGACATTGTTTAGATTATTCATGTTTTATGTGGGGTATGTCATGGTAATGCCTGTTGACGTCAGTATACTTCTTGACAATGTTTGACGTCAGATCCTTTGACGCACATGCGTGGTAGGATCTACGTTTCTTCATTGGCGGAAGTGGTAAGCACAATTTAGGCTTTACATCGTGAGCGCGAGTCGTGTCTAGTGACACGGCTGGCGTGTGCACGTTATGCTCGGCATTCGCCGAGGGCGTTGTATGGTATTTCCAAGACAGGCCCAAGTCTTACGTATTGTTATTATGTAGTTACAATGTATTAAGTGTAAGTTCGTTATTTTTAGGCACATCAAGTCCGGCAGTCAGCTGTTAGGGCTTAGAGCCACGTCTCACCTGGAGATGCGATATACGTCTCCAGGTTAATACCAACCCGGGTAGAGGCAGTTACAACGCCGTTTGTGCATGGTTCCTAAGCAGAGGCGGGAAGCACAAAATGTAGGCGGAAGTGGTTAGCTCAGTTTTGCCAGATTCTGTGATAAGATCTGAAGGTCACATCAAGTGTGGGACAGTGTTCGTCCACTAAGGTGTGTTAATATATATAGACTGGTCCCTGGTACGATCCAGGGAGCGACCGGTATATAATCGTGCACGTGTAGTTATAAGTTGGTGTTCCTCATGATATATGGACTGGCCCATGACATGATCCAGGAAACGACGAATTGAAGTCTACCAACATAAGCCCTTGTTTTTTGGTATGAACTCAAACTAACGTTTTTTTGTTCTTTGTGTTTTCCTTTAGTTCATGGCGCTGAGCCGAGTACGGTGTTGACGTCAGACGGTAATCTATTTGCGTTCTATACGCAAATCGATTACAGATTTGAAACAAACACCTTACTTGGGCCAGCGACATGAACTGATATGTGTTGTATATTATTGTAATTGTGATAGTTGTAAATTGTATTGTTGTATATAGAATTTACATTATATATAAACTTAAAAAATTCTAACGTTGTTAGAGTTTCCTTGTTAGTGTATTACACTAGTAGATAACCCTTTAACCGGAAGTCACCCTCCGCCGTCCTGGCGACGCATAAGGCTCTACACCCGTGTCGACCGAGTGTAAAACCTTCAGCGTAACAGTCTGCTGCCTGATGTTTAAGATAAGAGCAATAAACATGATTTTAATTACCTTAGCAGATGAAGAAATGATCTGTAAAAATTAAATTAGGACATACTGACTTATTTATTTTTGATATAGAGAATCAGTTAAGAGATCTGAACAATCACTTTAAAGTGCCAAAATTTGAGGGTCTCTGAAAATGATAATCCACTCAAACAAAATATGTTGGAAAAGCCAGTAACTGAGTAAGCTTATAAGTACATTATAAATCAACATGCATGCCCCAACTAAGACAGTATTCAACGACATACATTTTAGAGGCAGCTCACCTACAAAATTGAAGAATTTTCATGGATACAGTTGATAACAGTTCATTATGAAGACTTGATTTTGGCCTTCAAATTCTGTAACCATCAAAAAATGTGGATGTGTAAAATTAATTCAGGGCTCCAGATAAGGTGTTTTTTTTTTTTGGATAATTCTCAGATGCTTTTTCTTATTTCTTAACAAAAAACATGTTGTGACCCCTCATTAGAACTGTCTCAGTGAGATTAGTCTGGGTGCCGGGACGAGAACCCGAAAAAATAGTCCGCACAAATGTTTGATGCAGATTCTTATTATTTAGGATGTCCTTAACCAGAAACAAAATGATGCCACCTTGGCATCCTTGGGGAAATTAAAATATTCAAGATGGCGTCCAAGATGGCCGCCAAGGGATAAAATTCATAATATCTTCATAAATATAAGGGCTAGAAACATACTTTTGGTGGCTACCTATAGGTTTTTGAGGTCGAGGAATCGATTAAGCATGTAATAAATTATTTCAGACAAATCAGTTACAAAATGGCGGACAAGATGGCCGCCAAAACATAAAAATCTGTATTTCTTCTTTAATATACGTGCTAGAAACATAATTTTGGTGTCTACGTATGGGTTTTGGGGGCCAAGGAATTGGTTTAACATGTTAAAATTGACTTAAAAACAAACCGGTTACACAAAATGGCGGACAAGATGGCGGACAAAGCAACTCTCACGACACTAATTGTTGGAGAAATGCACTTTCCGATAGAGAATTCTGGCTTGTGTATTAGAAACCCGGATTTTGCATGACATTGTATAAGAATGTTAAATATAAACATAAAGTTATAAAAAGTCCCATTCAAACAGTGTTTTAACAAGAGAGCCAAGATGGTTCACGAGAACCTAGTGCAGGCAAGGGCAGATAACCCGTCGACAAAGCTTTAGTCATTACGGAAAGCTATTGTTACGAGTAACAATCTAAAGGTTACAAGAAATGCGTTATATTCTGTGATCTATTTTACTTTCTTCGATTAAAATTCAGGTTAAGAAACTCCGATATATTTGTTGGTTGCTTGCGTCGTTTAAAATTACAGCTCATGGTCGGCAATCAATGAGTGGTGTGAGTGTCGGAGGTTCGTGCCATGCCATAGCCAGATTTTTAGCATCTGGACGGTATGGAAAATTTACAAAATATTTGTTGGTTGCTTGCGTTGTTCAAAATTATAGCTCATGGTCGGCACTAGTGGTGTGAGTGTCGCAGGTTCGTGCCATGCCACAGCCAGATTTTTAGCATCTAGGCGGTATGGGAAATTTACAAGTCAGAAAAGATCATACTTACTTCAAAGCAGTAACAAATTTTGTAAACAGCTTTTGAATTTTTATGTAGTTTCCCAGTTCCCAGTTCTATCAAGTATAAAGGAGACAGCACTACTCATGATTATAGACAGTTGACTACAAATTGTATATGCATATTTTAAATGTTTTAGCTTCAGAAGTGCATAATTGTCATGCCAGTTTGTGCAAGTATTCTCACCCGACTAAACCTTCGAGCAATGCTACGGGAAAGTTAATAGCATAAACTGACTTCACAGACCGAGCAATGCTACGGGAAAGTTAATAGCATAAACTGACTTCACAGACCTAGCAACGCTACGGGAAAGTTAATAGCATAAACTGGCTTCATAGACCGACCAATGCTACGGGAAAGTTAACAGCATAAACTGGTTTCACAGACCGAACAATGACGGGAAGGTTAAAAGCATAAACTGGCTTCATAGACCGAGCAATGCTACGGGAAAGTTAATAGCATAAACTGGCTTCATAGACCCGTCAGCTTAGACCACCATAACATTCAAACCGATTCTTCTCCAAAGCTGCTAGGCCGATCAAAATCACTTTTTGAGTTACTAGAGTAGTTGGCTTCAGGACAGAAACAGGGGGTTTGAATCCTATCTCTGACAACAACTGAAAAAGGCTACCTGTCGGCTTAGCAAAAAATATGTACTCGTACCGGACTAGAATCAAGGATGGTCAAAAGACGGCACAATGATAGATTTGTCCCGACCTTTCATAATAGCGCTATGCCAGAGAAACAGTGAGAATCTAACAACCCATTGCTCCAAAGGCACAAAGGCTACTGGGATAATTTGATCTATAGCTATACTTCCATTTGTTTGAGAGTTGCGGCCCAAGATGTCACCGTTTCATCTAAAAAGTCCTCTTCTCGTGAACCACTGAAGTACACGTAAGTTGGTATTTTCATGTAATATTTCACATTCCTCAAAAGTTTTAAATGTGTAAACGTTGGGTCATGTATGCCCCCAAACTCGGGGCACGTGCTCTATAGAAACTGAATAAATGACTTTGCATTTGGAAAAGAAAAGGTAGATCTACAAGTAGAGTTAGAACCATCTCTAAAAGGGATTTTCCAAAACTGCAATACAGTTTCCTGGCAGATTAAAACTGTCGCCAAAAGTTGTTTTTTCCAGCTTCTAGCCCATACGCTAACTAACCATATGCTGTAAGCGTAACACAGAGATAATGTCAGCATTAAATCAAAGATCTGAAAGTGATTTTAGTAAGTTCCTGACAAAAGATCAAAGTAAAGATATTTTTTCTGTTACGACTGGAATTTTATCCTTCTGGGTTATTTACCCCGGCTTAAAGGCTAATATACAGAAAAAGAAGTAAATCTATAAAGTCAGGGAAAAAAAGGGTTTTTCTTACAAAACTTAAATTCAGCTAAGCAATCAAAGTAAAAAAACCTTTGTGCCAAGATCAAATTTTGCCCTACTGCTTGGCCATTCGGGGTTCTACTGGTGCTCTTCTTTTGCTCCAGGATTTCATCGGTGTTGTTTCGGAGGGATCTCCAGGTGTCGCAATACGTTGTTTCTGTCGAGTCCTCATATTTGATTCATCACAGGTTTTATCCGTGATTGATTTGCCGTCTGTGATGATTCATTCATGGGTTGGGTACCCTTCATGCAGACCAAATGCTTAACTAAATGTTTTGAACCACTGCAGAAGCAGAAGGCATGGTTTTGGACCAAGTTAAACTAGTTAACTTCCGTTTTACGTATTCTTGTGTCCGCTTGTCTGTGGTCTTCTAGCAATATGGTTACCTTATAGCTGCCCAGTTTGCTTTCTGTTTTGTTCTATTTGAAACACTGATAAAATAGGTAAAATAAATGTTACGTTTGTTTTCAATTGGGGTAACTGAATGTCTGGGAAAGGGCTGTTCATTCGATTTACTATGCTTGTCTTTCTCGAACATTTGTCATTTTTGTATTTTGGTTTTGAGGGCGGAATGTGGGGTCTGATTGTATTAGTTCTTGATCTCTGTCTATCATTTTACTTTACCAAAAGGTACACGCATGGAATTATGAACATAAAAAGCCATTAGAAACGACATTCTTAAAATAATAATGAATTATCGAGCTGACAATGTCTTTCGGTTGCGACTAACATTTTCTAAACAGGGCTGTCTGCCCATACCTGGACTAGGCTCTTATGGATCATCATGGTCTCTTTGATAGTAACACTATCAGATGCAAAATGAGGTCTTTATGGCTTCGTGCTTTTTTAAATTCATAGATCTTATAATTTAAAAATTCCGGGTTAAATTTTTTTCCTAAAGCCTGAATTCTGCTATCAAAAAGTGCATTTCTTAAGACATTCAGCTCAGTAATCGATGCTTCGTCCGCCATCTTGCCCGCCATTATGTGTAAGTTAGTTCCTGAAAGTAAATTCTAACATGCTTAATGGATTCCTTGACCCCGAAAATCTATGTGCAGACACCAAAATCATGTTTCTAGCCCGTATACTAAAGAAGATATGGAGATTTTTATGCTTTGGCGGCCATCGTGTCCGCCATTTTGTAACTGATTTGTCTGAAATAATTTTTGACATTCTTAATTGATTCTTCGACCTGGAAAACCTATATGTAGCCACCAAAAGTATGTTTCTAGCCCACATACTTCAGAAGATATTGAGGATTTTATCCCTTGGCAGCCATCTTGGACGCCATCTTGAATATTTTAATTTCCCCAATGATGCCAAGGTGGCATCATTCAGTTTCAGTGTATGGACATGTTGGTGAACACATTTGTGCAAAAACATTTTGTGCGGACTATTTTTTTGGGTTGCACCCAAAATCTCCATTTGGCAACCAGACTAGATGGTTCTAATGAGTGGTCAGAACTTATCTTTTATGCAGAAGTATCAGAAATTATCTTTACATTATCCCTGTAACCTCCTCTTATCTGGATCACTGTGCAAAAATCTAATGTAAAAAAGTCAAATACTTTGTACCTATAGTACACAGTTACAATATTTTTCTTCCAAAAAATTAACTTCACAAAAACATCTTTATTTTTTATTTATTTTTTTTCATGAAGTTCACATGAAATGGACTGAAATCAAGTATAAAATGAATAATTCACTCGCAAGGAAATGAACGAATGACTAATTTTAATTTAACCAACAGACAAATTTCTAGTGGCGGAAATGTAATAATAATTCCAGGGTTGACGGTATTTCCCCTGTCATGGCACTGTCATAAAAGAAAGCTGAATCAGAAAAGTTGACAAAAGTTTAGGCTGCTGACACTAATAATGCTGCCAGAAAAGTAATACTTATGTTTGGACTTATACTTAAGTCTCACTTCTGATAGCCGCAGGTAAGACAATAAAATAGAATCTCTCTGTAAGTCTCAGTTGAGCTTTCTCACTTTCTATAAGCGCTTCTGACTTTTCTGTCCTGTCCTGTTTGTTGTGGGTCATGTAGCCTGTGCGATAACATTTAAAAGGATGGTTATGCCAGTGAATGTTCAAACTATTCTTGAACACGTTAATATTAAAGGCTGCCGAAACAACAATCTGGCAATGCCTTCCAAATGTCAACAATATGGTTTGAAAAACTGCTAGACCATATGATTGTGGAGTCTGGCACAAGACTTATGTAACAGGAATGGGAATGGCCTCTGGTTGCCTGATATGATGATATTAAATGTGAAAAATTTAATTTATCACTGTCAACTTTTTTCTTTTCGATGCAAAATCTTCAAATGAAAGATGTGTCCTTGAACTGCTGCCCCGAAACATTGGTTTTATTGTGAAAAAACATCAACAACAACAACAACAACAAAAATACACACACACAAGGGTGTCACTGACACATTCAGATTTTCTTATACAGTTTTCAGACCCAGATCCAGACCACGCCGTACTGGTGGGGTTCTAGATAACTGGTGGGGCTCAGAGGTACCAAAATGTGTGTGTGGATAGGGGGGGGGGGTGGGGGGGGGGGGGGGGGGGATGGGAGCTTAGAAATATATGACATTATAAGGGATGACTTTGATGAGGTTTTTATGTCAATTTCGCCTTGAAATATATGTTGTGATATATCATTAGAATCGCCTCAGCGAGGCGATTCTAATGAGATATCACAACATATATTTGAATGTAACCAGGCCCAGGTGGCAGGGCTGAAGCCCCAAAGCCCACCACAAAAAAATGGGACGAATCGTCCTGGAAGAAACGTCCCGGTACGAACTGGTTGTGGCACGAAACGTCCCTGAACCACCCCCTGGATCCGGGACTGGTTCTGCATCTTCTTTTCCATATTTATTTTCAATAAATTTGCACTGATGTGTCCACAACACCATTATACATTTATGAATTAGGTCACAGCTAAACCAAAATACACAGTCACTGCTGTGAGTTGTCCTTGAACCCACAACTTTATTTTCTATCTCATAAACATCTGTTCATTGTATGAATGTGCCACCCTACTCGTCAAAATTCTAAAGAGCTTGCCTAGCACGTGTTTTTTTTCACTTTCACGTAAACACGTGTCATTGAAATGTGTAAATTGTTTTAGAAGCTTTAAATACCTTTAATCAACGTAACACAATCACAGATTGTTTTCATCCGATGCAGAACAACTGTCTGTGTTTTTATTCAGCAATAATTTCCTTGATTAACGCTTTCTTCAGAATATATTGGCGAAAAATTAAGTTTCCATCGCTTGTTTAGTTTGTTTATGTTTGGACCGGAAATGCCTAACAACTCATCTTGAAAAAGGTGCGACATAAAATAAGTACCCACCTTATTTCATTATTTATAACACAGACTGCTTTGCTTGAAACTACGGAATAATCCATGGATAAGCGCTGTAGTAATTAACTATATTTAGTAGCATTTTATACCTTTTTAATCATCGGAATTTTTTCTTGAAGAGTTACTCAGGATAGCAAGATTAGTCTCCCGTGCAGCATTCTAAAAACCCAGATTGCAAATCAAAAGCCGGGACCCGATTCCGGTACCGATTCCGGTACCACAGTTCCATTAGTAAATCTAAGCGGAAAATCACCTAGTGTTATGACAATATGATCCTACAGCTTTTTCCTAAATATAAATTCAGAAATGTCGAACCTATTTAGATACTGTATTGTGAATTTATGCTTAATTCTGGGACCTTTGAACATTTTTTTTTTTTTTTTTTTTTTTCCAGTTCGATGTGAACAGGTTGTATCGTTTATACATATGTATGTTAAAACGTATTCAGTCAGAGTGACAGTATGAGTTAGCACAGAAAAATTGGTTTAATTACCATTTTTTTAATTTAAAGAAATTTTATTTGTTCTGCTTATGTACAAATCCTGAGATTTCAAAAAATTAATAAATAAACAACAACTAATAAGTGCAACCCAACAATTGTTATATCTGACAATATTTATCAGACAAGTCAGAACTGACTTTGACCAACAAGTTATTAAAAGAAAGTTAGGAATGATTTATCAGACTAACTGTCTTTAACTTGTCGGTCAAGGTCAAAGATTTATTTCACTTGTTGGACAAGGGCAAAGATTTTTTGACTCATTTTATATCAATTAAGTTTGCTACAATAAATTTGATTTTGCTCGATAATACATTTACATTATGGTAATGCTATTTATTAATAGCTTTCGACATTTTCCTAAAAGGATTTATTAGTCTAGAATTCTTTCAGTAATTTGTCAGTCAAAATCAAAAATAAGTTAATGTCAGTAAACAAAATAAACTATTAATTGGCAAATGTTTTATGCGACAAATGATTTTTTTTCATTTAAATAAAAAAAAAATAAAATAAAAAAAAATACCACGTGGAGTCTTGAACCCGGGGCGCAGGTTTACAGGGCCGCGCACCTTGCCACTGCGCTACGGCCGCTGATAGTCCAATGTTTGATTGTTTTAGACCTATAATCTAAATTACTTAATGTCAAATGTTCAATATACAGCTGTTGTCATACCCACATCGGACTGTGTATTACTGTAATAAACTTGTTTTAAACGTTAGCCTGATCATCCGACCCGATAAAAAGTAGTCAGCAACTGATGTTGAAATATATAATTCGCATTTTCGCAATTATTCGCCGGCTCTATGTTCGACAGTCAAAAGGCTTCCATGATGAAATATAAGAAAAATAATTGAAATTAACATTGTGTGTTGTGACTCAAATACTTAAAGAACAATTATTTACAAACAGAAATGAAATTATATTATTATACCATAATAATAATTCTCAGAATGATTGCAACTTTGTCTTTTGAATATATGACCGCCGTCGTGCGGATAAGGATTCTTATCGGCACGACCGTCTTGCGGATAAGAATTCTTATCGGCAAGACCGTCGTGCCGATAAGGATTCTTATCCGCAAGACGGTCGTGCCGATAGTCACTCCCTTTTTGTTTACACTTTTATGAATGAAAAAATGGCGACCTGATTGACTTCATGATACACGAGGCCAACATTGAAGGGGGTTCTTAAAAAGTAGACATTTACAGGCTTTGCAACTCTGGGAGATTGTAGTTCATGCTTGACGCTTTCAACGTGCCGAAATAGTTTTATGCCATTATCTCTGGTTTATGAGGTCTAATGGAAGTCCTGGCCACCTCGTATTTTTCCTCTAATTTCTCATTTTAAATGTTATGTTTAAAGTTACTCTCAATATATATTGCTAACACTAAGAAATTGCATTTGGTATAAGCAAAACTTCATATTTCACAAGTATATTAAAAAAATTCAAAGTCTGATTTCAGACCATTCCCCACCCACTTGGTGGTGTGATGAACCCTTAAACTTAGATGGGTAGTCACACAAAATAACAGTACAACACAGTAAAGTTTGCGTACAATGGTTCAAAGTAAAACGTTAAGAAGAAAAGAACTGCTGCGAACAAATCTCATATCTATCTGACCCTTTGGACTATTGTGATGAAACTTAATAGTAATGTATATTAGGCTGACACAATATGTCACAGATAAGAACGATTGCCTCCCATTACTTATTTTTGAAGTAACCTCCCTTTGAATATTTTCTAAGGCTATTCTTATGCAAGCTGTAAGTAGGAAACCGTATGGAATATCTTGACGAAAATTTATAGCAATGCGTATTAGGTTGTGCCTGTGTATCTTATATAGTAATAATTGCTCTCCCTTCATTCATAATGGAGTTAGATCCCTTTGATTAATTTCTACAGCTATTCATGGGCAAGTCATTACTAGGTAACCGTATCTTGACGAAACTTTGTAGCAATGTGTATTAGGTTGAGACAGTATGTCTAATAAAAGAATAATTGCTTCCCCTTCCTTATTTTTTTGAGTTACAGCCCTTTGATTGCTCTTTAAGGCTTTTCTTTTGGGAACCCTAATGTTTGGACTATCTTGATAAATTTAATAGCAATGTAGACAAGGTTTCTTTCAAATGTTTGGGTTTAGCGACACTGAAAAAGTTAGATACAGAAACGCGCGTCTGTCGCACATAATGTGGTCCGGATATACTTAAATTAGATCCACTAGGGCGATATCACTGCTGGTGGACAATTTTTTCTACGAGGATATTCACCCAGTTAGTCAGTGTTTCAATGCTGATTCTGGTTCTCTAGCATTGGGGTCACTACTTAAGTACAGATTTAAAATAACCTTATTCCATTTAATATATTTGGTAAAATTTCTTAATTATTCTAGAACTAAGACTTATTTGTCAAAGCAACATTATTCTTAGCGGAGTTTGGCTTCTATTCTTTTGAGTTGTTTTGGCTTTTTGCGAGTTCTTGCTGCATCGGTCATCTCCTGCCTGATGCCCTTGTCTGTCGCCTTTCTCGCGACGCAAGGGGATAAGGTGGCTCGATGGGGTACGTCTGCGCTCGCGAGTTAATATGTAGGCGTATATTACCTGAGATATGTGTCCCGCGGAATGCGACAGGAGTGTGGCTCGGAGAAGGCTTCTCGTTGCCAGCCGAAAGCTGCTCATCTTGTCAGCTCTTTTCTTTTAAATTTTGTGGTTAAGTGACACTTAAGAAGTCAAATACTGAAACGCGCGTCTGTCGCATCAATTTGGTATGGATACGCTTATATTTAAGCCGCAGGGCCGATATCACTGCTGGTGGACAATTTGTCCCCAAGGATATCATCAACCTAGTCACTGTTTCAGTGTTGATTCTGGTTCTCTAGCATTGGATTCTCTACTTAAATTTAACGGGTTTAAAATAACCTTATTCTGGTTCTCTAGCTTTGGGTCATTACTTAAATACGGATTTAAAGTAACCTTATTCCAGTTGATATACATGTATATATCAGGTAAAATTTCAAAAACTTCTAAATTATTCTTAAAATAAGACTGACTTGTCATAGCGACATGAATCTTAGGGGAGTTTTGCTTCCATTCTTTTGAGTTGTTTTGGCTTTTTGCGGGTTCTGCTGCATCGAACATCTCTTTCCTTATGCCCTTGTTTGTCGTCTTTCTCGAGACGCAAGGGTTTGAGGTGGCTCGATGGGGGACTTCTGCGCTCCCGAGTTAATATGTAGGCGTCTATTACATGAGTAATGTATCCCGCGGAATGCTACAGACATGCGGCTCGGAGAAGGATGTTCGTTGCCTGCCGAGACTTGCTCATCATCTCTTTTTTTCCAAATTTTGGGGCTAAGCGACACTGAAGTCAATTACAGAAACTCGCGTTTGTCGCACTAAAATTGGTATGGATACGCTTATATTAGAACCACTGGGCCGATATCACTGCTGGTGGACATTTATCCGTATTATCAACCAGGGAGACCAGTGTTTCAGTGTTTCAGCATTGGGTTCTCTACTTAAATACTGATTTGCATTAACCTTATTCCATTTGGTATATATCTGATAAAATTTAAAAAGTTCCTCAATTATTCTAAAACTAAGACTGACTTGTCATAGCTATATGAATCTTTGCGGAGTTTTGCTGCCTTTCTTTTCAGTTGTTATGGCTTTTCTGGCGGATCCGGGTTCGAGTCCCGCTTGAGGCGATGATCTTTCCTACCGTACACGAGGTTACATTGCACACAGCCTTTCATTGTCACCCTACCATCGTCATGATATGACTGAAAAACTTTTGAAAAGGACGTAAAATCGCAAGTCATCCATCCATCTAAAACTAAGACTGATTTATCATAGCGACATGAATCTTAGCGGAGTTTAACTTCTATTCTTTTGGGTTGTTTTGGCTTTATGCGGGTTCTTGCTGCATCGGACTTCTCTTTCCTGCCTGATGCCCTTGTATGTTGCCTTTTTGGAGACGAAGAGGTTGAGGTGGCTCGATGGGGGACGTTGCGCCTGCGAGTTAATACGTAGGCGTCTCTTTCCTGATGTCTGCAGCTAATGTGTCCCGCGGAATGCGACAGTAAGTGTGGCTCGGAGAGGGATGTTCGTTGTCTTCTGAGACCTGCTCATCATCTCTTTTCTTTCAAATTTTTGGGTTGAGTGACATGGAAGAAGTCAAATATAGAAACGCTCGTCTGTGGTACTAAATGTGATATGGATACATTTATACTACAATGATTACGTTTTGTAAGTTAGTATTGAAAGAAATACTTGGGATTGCGACTCCGTTGTGGACTTTGTCCTTCCGGCGAAGTTCGAGCCAAATCAAACATTACTGAACTGTTACCGCAATAACACATAGTGGTTATCAAAACAAAGGAGAAAAGAGAAATGCTTACTTTGCTATTTGATATTTCCATACGTTTATACCCAAAACAGTTTAGTTTTTTTACCCTTCATATACTCGAAGTAATCTGACACTAGCTCCAACAGAAAGTGCGCTTCTGTTTTGATTCTCCTCGGCTGTTTTACGATTGTTTGTTGCAATGTCTGTTACTGATATATTGTTTGATGTGATGTTAAGGCTAGTCCGGTGTCCACCTACATCGGAAATGGCTGTTCACCAAGCTGTCGCTGGTGACGTCTTCTGGTTGTGTTTTATTTTGTGTTGTCTTTCCTTACATGGTGTCTTGGGTGTGATCTGGATTGAATTGTGTCGGTTCCTGAGAATTTTCCTACTTACTTATACAAGAACAGAGTGCGACAGTGAAACTTACGAGGTATTGACATTGCTGAGATTTGGGCACCGAACCGTGTAATGTTCGTTCAGGTAACTGTTACGCCTTATCCGACGGAGACCTAACTTTTAAAACCGCATGTCTCCGTCTACATCCGTTTCTTATCTTTTTCTCATTCGTCGAATGCGCTTCTTGTAAGGTGAGGTCCGTTCAATCCGGCGAAAAGTTTTGTGCACGTACAAAAGGACCTCTGACAGTTGTAATGTTAATTTGCCTATAAAATTAGTCAAATCAAATTTTCGATATACCAAAGAATATCTCTTGAAATTTGTTGCTCTCAACTTCCCCTAACCGGCTAAATTAAATATCTGATTTTTAGCACATAGACTTCAGTTTTTGGTGACAAAATCCAAATTGTATAATTAAAAGTAATGGAAGTAAAAAGTATGCAAAGACCAGGAACTGAAACAATCAAAATCCAAATCCAGCCCTCAAACCATAGTTGGAAACAACTAAGATTACAAATAATCAAGATACAGAGAACATATGGCCAACGTTTTTTAAAGATATTTTCCCTCCGGTGCCTCAGCTAGCCACTTTGCATGTATGTGTGTATTATCATAATACACATTATATGTGAGTGGCTTGCTGAGGCAAGGGGGTGTGGGAGATGGTCTACAGCTGAAAAACTGAGAAAAGTGGGTGGGGTACTTACAACCTTTATATCTAAAAATAGGCTAAAATCTTTATTATTGAAAAAATATTGCACAACATCAGCAACAGTAGTGTCTACGTCAATGTTAGCATAGTAACCCATCAAAATTTTGATACATTAGAAAAAAAAAACTTATTTTCAGAGACTGAAAATTTCATGTACCGCTCTTGATAAAACCGGTTTAAGTTAGTCTAGAGGCATGATAATATTAAACGTCTTTATAGTTCATAAGTCTACATATTAATGCCAAATATTTCAACTTTTGCTGCCTGAGGAAGGTGCAATAATTTGTCGAAAAATAGGCAAATATGCACTGATACTGTCAGAGGTCCTTTGGAAAGGATATACCTGACAAATGCGCCCGCAGGATGTGCGGTAGCTATGCGCTGGCATGCGTTTTCTTCGGAACTCGTTCGTCTTTCCTTTTCTGTATTTATCCAATTCGCATCTTTTGATGTCTGGTGGACCTGATTCGCGGACGGACAACTAACTGGCATGCAGCAGGTCAACCGAAGGCGTTTCGGAGACTGGCTGCATGTTCAGCGGACGACTACTGACAAGGGACTAATCTGACGACGTTCATCTTCTTGGGAATAATAAAACATGGCTACCCTATCTTACTCTTTCATTATCTTCTTGTATGCCATGGATGAGGACTTTCTGAAACTTTTTGAGAACTTCATCAACACATCAAGGAGTTTTAGAATTTTCCTGCTTTATTAAGCAGCCCCGATGCCGACACAAATTGACCTTCTTAATGCCAGTCTGAATAGTTTTGCTCATGCCCATAACAGAAGCTGGAGAACGGAATACCGGAGATGGTATGCTATGGCTTGGCTGAGCTCTGAAAGGCGGCGTCTGTTTGGTCTCTACGACCGAGTCATGACGGAAGGGCAACAACCTACGTCATCCGACGCGTCACTAATTGATCAAAACACACCTATTCGGACAATCATCTATTCGGAAAAGACCAACAAATCTCTTTCTGTTCATAACTTTTCGAAGGAAGACTGCATGCACCAAATGTATTCAAAAAAGGCAATATTTCAACATGACAGTGACTCCATAAAATTTTGTAGAATTCGCAAATACTTTGACTAAATACATCACAATATAGGTTGAGGCATATTTGATCAAACTGTTTGTAAAATCAACTGAATGTCAGAAGCTGACTTCCATGTAGTAAGATTGTCCTTTCATTGTCGTATTTGGTGCACCCAGTGGCTTTTCGAAGATTTTGAAATTTACAAGATTTATGGGAAAATTCCGACCACTGGACCAATTGAAATGGTGTAAATTCGAAAAAAGTCACTTGCTGATGACGTAGGTTGTTAGGGGTGTAAGTAGTGAAGACCACAGGTCATTTGTCAAATTCATGAGGATGATCCCTGAGATGTTTGATGAGATCGTGGACAGAGTAGGTCCCAGAATTACTAAAAAAATATATATTTACAGAGCCTTCTCGATCCAGGCAGGACGTTAAGTATCACATTCAGACATCTTGCATAAGGATCCAAGTAGACCAATATCTTTTACTGACTATACTTTGAGTAAACTAGTGTTTCCCCTATAGAGGTATAGAAGGGCGCCGCGCCCTTCCTGCCCTTCCCTCCCGCCATTCTGCCTTTAAAAAGGTTCCCTCTGCCCTGAAAAATAAGCCCTTTTTCCCTCCTGAGAAAGATACCTTTTCTGTTGATAATCGCTAAATGGCTATCCATCCGGTGGGATACACACAGCTTTTTGACACTACACAGGGTATGTCTATAAATAGACTGTCCAGGTAATATTGTTTACCCACTTGTAAGAGTCATTGTCTGATAATTGTCATGTGTACATGCTTAATGGGCATTACCATATTTACTAACAAAAGGATTAAAATTAGAAAATAAGAGCCTCAAAGAGGCCATCTAAAAATTAATTTATGGGTAACTAGATAATCATTACTTCTTTTTGTTTATTAAATTCATTTGATATGTTTTCAATTTAAGTGTACATTATGCATTGTATGGGGGTGAAATGAAATAAAAGACAGTGCCTAAAATATAAAAAAAATAGAGAAAAAGAACAGTGCCAAAACAGAAAAAAATAATGAATAAATAAAGTCAAAGAATAAAACAGTAAAAACTATATAGCACCATGTGTGGTGTAAACAGGTTAATGAAGCGTTTTTTTTATTATGTATGCACCATCTTTTGGGGCTGACAGGAGAAGATGATGTTTGAATGATTAATATCTTTTACAGCCCTTCTAGCAGTATTTCAGCCATTTGGAGCCAATGCAGTAATGAATGCAGTATTAAAGCTGAAATAATCCCTAGGCTCTTATCAGATCTTGCAGAACTCAGACGCACAACTTCTAGATTGTGAACAGTTTAGCAGTTGGCCAGCTCAACTGGATGGCAGATGAGGATAAGATATGGGAAGCGCTAGACTGAAGGTAGAAAACACTGTGTCACCATACAGCAATTATGTGACCACAGGATGGTGAATGAAAGGGAGTGAGAGGCAAGAGATGGACAACACAGTGATTAAAAACATACATACAGAAATCAGTTGCAGTAATGACCTCCTAGACCATAAATAAAAAACTTATATTTTATTAATGCAGAACTTTATAATTATTTTATCAGCTGAAGCACACAGCAGTCTAAATAAAAAATAAACAATCTGCATGATACATGTAGCAATGTGGAAATTCATGTTTATATGATAAATACAGATGTTTTTTTAAAGTCGCGCGCGCGCGTCAAATGCCCCTCTGCTTCCAGGCTACCCTGCCCCTTTTTCAGCTTACCCTGCCCCTTTTAGGAGTCTGGGGGAAACACTATAAACCCAGATGCAAACGATGAATAACTACTATTAGAGACTTCAAGATATCTCTAGATTCATACACGGTTTCTTCCTGATAATCGTGACGGGTTTCTGAAGACTTCTTGCTCTTGAGTCTGTTCTTCTGGCCTTAAACGAAATGTATTGATTGAAAATAACGACTGTTGATATTGGCCAAATTTGACGTTACTCTGATTGACCGAGTTGTATTGACCGAGTTGCGCCTGTACTTGCCGAGTTCAGCTTGTATTGGCCGGGCCGAGTTTGTCAATTTGTCAAATTTAGCCAAGATTATGACTGGAAAACTGTGGACTGCTTTTGCCATAAAAGTACTGTATTACTATTAGTTAATTAATAATATACTGTTATTAATCAAGCAATTTTGTTTTCGCCCAGTGACAGGTCACAGGTCTTCAGCATTGCACAAGGCGGAGGGCCAAGGGCCAATACAGCATTATGAGGACGTGTAACTGGGCGATACGAAATTTCTTGATTCAGAAAATTTTATAAATGAAAATCATTAATATTGCTCGAGTTTGGCGTCATTGAGTTTGGCCGACTTGTTTTGGCCGAGTTTCGCCTATAGTAGCCGAGTTTGGCTTATATCGGCCGAGTTTGTCATAATAAACCCAATTTAAGACTGGCATGATGTGGATTTTTTCTGCCATATATGCTCAAGGGTCAGGTCAGGTATAACCTGCTACTGGTAACATGTAGTCCAGTACTACCTGTTGCATGTGGACAGATGGGCTCATCAACCTGGGAAGGTGTTCTATCTAAGAGTTACTAGTCTCTTAATAAAACTACAGAGGGTAGGTGGAGCTCTTAGCCTTGTTGGGCAGCCCACCTAAGAATTCATTGCTATGTTTCTAATCAAAACCTATTAAACAAACCTGTGAACACAGCGTCATGGTCGAAGTCTTCCTAGAAGAAGCCAACGGCCAGGATACGACTCAAAGCTGAGTCAAGTGTTAACAGTTAGACCCGAGTGAGCACTGCTCAGCTTGGTAAAATAGCTAGACTAAGAGGGTCACCGATAGGTAGGGATATGACCCAATCACTTTGGCTTGTTGAGTCTTGTTGTTCATATTATAGGCAGTGTGCAAGTCAGCGACTTGATGGAAGGAAATAAGACGCTCCCACTTCTATGAGTCTTCCAACCAAATGGATTAATAAGGGGTGGTGTTAACACAACCCCACTGGGCGGAAGTCTTCCTAGAAGAAGTCAACTGCCAGGGCGGAAGAACTCTTTGAGTCAACGACCATGCGTTCGTGACCAAGGCGAGCCATACAGTAAACATGGATGTCGGCTTCGGTCAACATATAGCCTGGAGAGAGATGGGCTCCATCAGGCTGAATATCGCCCTTGTTACATCATGATGGAAAGATCAAATGAAACCTCAATACTATCGTTTCAAAGTATTCTGTTGTGCCCCAATGACCTTGTAAGGTTATGTAATAGAATAGAATAGCTCTGTATTACTTATAGTCAAATAATAAACAAACGTTTTGTCAGTCACATACCAGTACAAATTCGTTCCTCAGACGTTCAAAGAACGGTTTCTCCGTTTCTCAAGCGATGCACTTTCGTTTTACCCCGTGCTTGTCCATTATTTGTACGGAGGTGTTTATGTAGAAAACCGTGTTTTTGTGATGTTTTTTTTTTCATACTAATTAGCTTAGTCTGTCTTACAGCTGTTTTACTCTTGTTGAATTTTATACCTTGGTTATAGCAGTCGGTTCAAAAGCTCGCAAGAGCTTATGTTGATTTGTTGTAAATTTGCCGACTTTAAATAAATCTTATCTTATCTTATCTTATCTTAGCATTGGCGGGGCATTTAAAGCATTATGCGAGTTAAATAACCCAAAAGGGCTATAGACTATTTTGATAAGAAAAAAATTGCCTCCCCCCCCCCCCCCCCCCCCCTAAAAAAATTGTATTTCTACATTCTTTACTGCACATGTTCCATTTGAAATCATATCTGCAGCACGTGAAAGCACTTTCATTACTGCAACTCACATAATCTTTGATATAAAATATTTGTAGCAAACTGGAATCTTGATAATATTTGTCTTTCATGCAAGAAAATTAAATTTCGTGCAAATAAATCATAAAATATATATTTAATCCATTGGTCATGGTTGTGCACAGTATTTGGTAACACTAACATTGCATGTTACAGAATGAGACAAAATAATCACCGTTTTGTTTCCTGGCAAAACCATGTTAAAGTTAAAAAATATCCCAAAATCTGAGAAAATGAGAGTTGGAGTTAATTCCCTTAAATGGCTCGCTGGTGCAATTTTTGTTCTAGATTTACAGAATCTTTAAGAAATTCAGTCTATATCGAGCCGTCACCCAGACAGAGGAACTTAAGAAGAAGAAAAGATAAACCATGAATAGACAGATCGAGGATAGAGGAGACAAAAACAAACAACACTTAAAACAGACAAACACTATCCTGCACCTGCTGCAAGCACAGCCGGTCCTTGCCCTACTAATTATTCCCCTATTAATCCGGGTCTACCACACAGCAATGCCAACAAAAAGGCAAAGATGGAATAGCAACCGCGTAGACCCTGATCAGACTCATTTCTAAGGAGCAGTCTGATCTCGGTTTCCACCGTTTTACAGACTTATCTGCCCGAAAACGTAGGATCTTTAAGGTAGACATTGATGCTAGTAACACCTGTATTACTTTCCAGTTGACCGATTTCATCATGACTGATAACGCTGTTTTGTTTTGACAAATAAACACAGAGCTATTCAGGAACGCTTTACCTTATTTGACAGATACACTGGCGCTCACGTATTTGTACACCAAAAAAGCGTTTGTACCGCGTTGCATGCGCGTGCTGCGTGCTCTCCTAGAACCGCGCATCAGACGCGTCTAGACGCGCCCTGACGCGTCTCGACGCGGGAGACGCAAACGATAATAACATGAATATTCATGACTTGTTCAATACGCGTACAACCGCAGATTGTACGTTGGCCTAATTAAAATAGTTTTAAGATAGCTTAAAACAATATAAGTTACTAAGTTAATTAAATATTGTTTCGATCTCTCTACCGGGAATCTGACCGAATCGATGCGCAGAAGGCGGGAACCATAAAGTAGTCCCACATTATCTGGGTCAATATTTACATAACAACTCGTAACGTCTCGATTTCTGAATTCAATGGGACTCATTAACTACTATTTAGACTAACTCCATAATAGAACTTCTAGGCTTAGAAACTATACATAACTTCTATTTTTCTTAACTTCTAAGCCCAGAAAAAAAAGAAAAAAAAAAGTCACAACTTATCTGGGCCAGAACACACACGGAAACCCTCGCTAAGAATTAAACTGACCAGTGAAATTTGGACCCAGACTATTATACTGAGTTAGGGACCGACCATTTGATATTCTGGGGGGGGGGGGGGCTGGTATTCTTGATGGAGACACAACATTTTATTTCTCTGGCCTCTGGAAACAATTTCTTTTTTTTTCACCTTGTGGGAGCTAATTTATTTTTTTTACAAACTAACTCAAACAGGTTATTTTTTTTTTGTTTTAATTTTATAGCTGAACTATCAGATCCTTCTTTACTTGACCTTAAAATCCTTTTATTTTACCCACATCAGTATTTTTTTTCACCTTTTTTTTCACAAAAAGAACAGTGGTGCTGTCTTTAACCAGGCCAAGGGCATGGCTTAGCTTGCTTTTGCAAACCAGTGCCTGGAGCATGTTACTCTTTTCATCTAAGGTACAGATACAAACATCCCTGTATGAGTTTGGCAAAAAATTGGGCCTTAAATTAGGGCTATTTTGGCCAAAATTTAGGGCTATTTTGGCAAAGTTGTAGGGCTAACATTAGGAATTTAATTTTTTTTTCTATCCCAATATATGCCCCAACATGCTTTATTCGTACTTTAGAAAGTTTGATAAATACTTACTGATAAATTTACAATATGCATGAATATTAATAAAATGGCTGAAAGTTATGCGCTAAGAAGTTATCAAAGGGGGGTCTGGGGGGCAACGCCCCCCAGAAGCTAAAGCAATTTCCCAATTTCAATGGCAATTTTAAGACTGGAAACAATAGAGAAAAACTAGGGATGATGATAAAAATAAGGGTTTTTATATTAGGACTTTTGCCTTTTAGAGTGTTTATTTTGCCATAATGGTTTTGTCTCCCATAAGCTAGTGACTCTTTTGCAATTCAGTTTAGTGGAAACATTTACTTAGTAATGTGGCAGATCAATAATACATGTATGTGAATGTTGTATAGGATGTTTTTGTAAATGTATGCACATGCGTGCCCGCTGGTGTAAACCAACTGTAGATAATTTTAAAATATTACTATAAATATGGGGGTCTGGGGGGCGCAGCCCCCCAGAAGCCAGAGACATTATAAAAACTCAATTCCAATGGAATTATCTGCAGACAATATATTTTTTTTTAAATTTTGGGTGGAGACAGGTTATTTTTTTCTCTTACTTTTGAGGCCAGATTATTTTTTTGAACCCCCTTATGAGCCAGGTTATTTTTTTCTTGCATATCCAAAAACAGGAAATTTTTTTTATAAATATACCAGGCCCCCCCCAGAATATCAAATGGTCGGTCCCTTAAACAATACCACAGGGTATAATCGATTCCTCTAATTTTCGCTTCCTGCAGAGACTGTACATCATATTTGGCTTTCGCCGAGACTGTCCGCGAGTTCTTGCTTCCTGCCGAGACTTCTGTACATGATAAATGGCTTCCTGCAGAGACTGTCCGCGTGATTCTTCTTCCTGTCAAGCCTCTCGGCAGGAAGCAGAGTCACGCGGACAGTCTCGGCAGGAAGCCAATTATCATGTACAGAAGTCTCTGCAGGAAGCAAGAACTCGCAGACAGTCTCGGCGGACTTCACATCATATGTGGCTTCTGCCGAGACTGTCTGCGATCTCTTGCTTCCTGCAGAGACTTCTGTCCTCGAAAATTGGCTTCCTACTGAGACTGTCTCCGATCCTCGGCAGGAAGCAGAATCACTCGGACAGTCTCTGCAGGAAGGTTGGTGGTATTCTTCAGGTACTCCAGTTTTCTCCACAACCAAGGCCAAAAATAAGCAATTATCCTTGCCTTTGAGACAATGTAAAAACATTCGCATGCCTGAATTTTCTATACCTTCAATAATCCTGTTTAGACTAGAGTTTTAATCCGAATCGAATCAGAATTTGCTTTGAATTAACTGTTTAGACTAGCAAATCTTATTCGAATTAAAAACTAATTCGGAGTAATTAAACTAATCCTACAGAGTACCTTGGATCGAATCCGAATTAACTTTTACTTCGGATTAAAAGTCCTGTCTAAACAGCAAACCGAAGCAAAGCCGCATTAAAATTTATTTTTGAACTGACCTCGGGCATGTTTAGGTCATGTTAACATTTGAGCAGGCTGCATTTACTTTACTGCAAAGTAACTTGCACCCAATCAAAAACATTATTTTACTACGAAGTAACTTGCATTAAATTGGAAATGGTATAGCTCTGAACAGAAAAGTGGGTTCTCTTCGGATTACCTTATTGCAGAGCAATCTGTGCCGAATCGAAACAGATATCCTCTACACAGAGTAAAAGTAAACAAATTAAAGTTTAAGAATATTTCATTTGTAACATGTAGTTTTGGCTGAAGGCAGAATAGTAACGTACATTCCAAGATAAACCTTGATTTCCAGAAAGCAATTTAATGCTGCAAAAATTTTCAGCATATGGGGCCAGAGATGAATGATCATCAAGGTGACTGAAAACTGAGAACCCCGGCAAGAAAAAACACCTGACTCTCTACAAGAAGAACTTCGTTTTCTAACCGAAGTTAGACCCAACCTGGAACAAGCCCCCCTGTCCTGGCTAGGTCCAAGGCAGTTCTATGGAGGAAAAAAAAGGGGGAGGAGGAGGAGGGAACAAGGAGCAAATTCTTGGATGGGATGCAAATTCTTTGGTGGGGAGGGGGGCGGGTGCAAAAGACTGCCCAGATTCATGTGTTAGTGGGGTTGCACCGAAGTGGACCTGTGCTGGGTCCTGGGCAGGTGACGTCTCAGAAAAAGGGAGAAGCAAAATCTTTGGTGGGGAGCAAAAACTTCCAGAAACATTAAGTAGCAATGGGATAGAACCCAAATGGACTTGTGCACAGATCCACATAAATCACTTCCCATGCACACAGCCCTCGCGACCCACTGTGGGTTGGCTTAAGCAATACAATTCAGGGCTTCTGGAAACGCATGGCATGAGAGGCACATGCACTTCAAGCCATAATGCACCTTCCTCGAACTGCAGGCCTCCATCAGACTTCACTTTGCTAGTTCTGCTGGAACAAGCCCCCTGTCCTGGCTGGGCCCAGGGCAGGTCTAGCGGGGAAATGGGGAGCAAATTCTTAGGTGGGGAGCAAATTCCCTTATTAACTAATGCAATGGGCAGTGGGGGATAAGAGATTGAGGGTGATCTGGAATGCAGTTGTCTCATGTTTTTGTGGCCCTCATGAGTAATTGAGACTGCCTGGGTTACATCATAAATTGTGACCGTTGGTCTCAGAGAAGACCGTAGCTTAATTCTGTTGGGAGGGAGGGAGGTGGGGTAAAAATTCCTTTTGGGACCTAGGACTGTAGCATTTGTTCTAAACCTTATCTGGGTTTAGTTGGTTCCAAAATATATTGCATATTTAAACTTTTAGGGTCCTGTATTTTCATGGGAGTTTTTTTAGTGTTCTAATATTTTGGGAAATGGAGAATATTATTAGTCAACAACAGGACTGTAGCTAATTTCTTATTGTGGATTGTTGGGAGGAGAGAGCAGTTTCTTTTTGCTGTTTCTAGGGAGCAAATGTGATGAACCTTATAATGGTTCAGTTGGTTTCCAGGTAACTAAGAATGGGTATGAGATTAAGGAGATTGGATACACATTATTTTTTGGAGGGGAAATGGAGAATATTATTAATAGACACGGGGACAGTAGCTTATTTCTTATTGCGGGTTGTTCAAAAAGGACGGCGGTTTCTTTTGGCTGTTTCTAGGGAGCAAATTAGTTGAACCTTATAATGGTTTATTTAGTTTCCAGGTAACTAAGCCTGGGTATGAGATTAAGGAGGTTGGATACACATTATTTTTTGGAGGGGAATTGGAGAATATTATTAATAGACACGGGGACAGTAGCTTATTTCTTATTGCGGGTTGTTAAAAAAGGACGGCGGTTTCTTTTGGCTGTTTCTAGGGAGCAAATTAGTTGAACCTTATAATGGTTTATTTAGTTTCTGGGTATGAGATTAAGGAGGTTGGATACACATTATTTTTTGGAGGGGAATTGGAGAATATTATTAATAGACACGGGGACAGTAGCTTATTTCTTATTGCTGGTTGTTCAAAAAGGACGGCGGTTTCTTTTGGCTGTTTCTAGGGAACAAATTAGTTGAACCTTATAATGGTTTATTTAGTTTCCAGGTAACTAAGCCTGGGTATGAGATTAAGGAGGTTGGATACACATTATTTTTTGGAGGGGAATTGGAGAATATTATTAATAGACACGGGGACAGTAGCTTATTTCTTATTGCGGGTTGTTCAAAAAGGACGGCGGTTTCTTTTGGCTGTTTCTAGGGAGCAAATTAGTTGAACCTTATAATGGTTTATTTAGTTTCCAGGTAACTAAGCCTGGGTGTGAGATTAAGGAGGTTGGATACACATTAATTATGGGGTGGGGAAGAAATGGAGAGTATTATTAGCTTATCTCTTATTGCGGATTGACGGGAAAAGAGGGCAGTTTCTTTTGGCTGTTTCTAGGGAGCAAATGTGCTGAACCTTATTATGGTTCATTTAGTTTCCAGGTAACAGCCTGGGTGTGAGGTTAAGGAGGTTGGGATACACATTAATTTTAGCCTTTATTGTCAATAGACAAAAGTCATTTATACGACCGTAGGGAAAGTCACATTGTAGTCGTACAGATGGGTTCTGGGGCTTTTACTGGGTAATGGGAGTTTTTGTCATGAGCATTGTACTTAGTAGGGTATTAATGTGGATACAGGGATTTTGGTAAATGGGTTTGGTAGGTGGTTAGCAACAGGGGCTCGAATTAGAGAAAATTGGGGGGATTTTTTTCCCTATTCTATTGGAATCTATCTATATCCTGGCAATGATATTGGTTTTGTCTAGGTATTCAAAGACTGCCTTCTGTATTGTATTTGCATGTTTCTTTGGGGGAGACAGGAACAGTCTCAGGTCTATTGTGTGATAGCCTAACTTGAATATGGTGGATTCTATGGTCTCGCCTTTGATTGTTATGGGGCCACACAGTCAAAGAAGATATGGTTGAGATCTTCTGCATCATTGCAGTGGGGGCATAGGGCGGACTGGTTACTGTAGTGAAGGCAGCCCTGCCCGCAGTGTCCTAGCCTTAGTCCGGAATAGGCTATGTCGAAACGTCTATTGAGACTATATACGTCACATTGAAGTTTAACCTTTGGTTTGACGAAATGGAAGGTGTGGCCCTTGTTGCTATTGGTCCATTGGGATTGCCATTTTTTGGTTACTGCTTCATTTATTAGGGGATAAACGTCCAGTTTTGAGGGTTTGGTATGGTTGTAAGTGCCGGTGGTCTATAATTGACAACTGCCTTTCTTGAATCAGCGGAAGGAGAAACGAAGTATGTGGCCCAACCGGGTTCTCGAACCCAAGACCTCTGGCATGAGTCAGGTGCCCTATCGATTGTGCTACGCTGCCCGGCACCTTCAGCTGTAGGAGTTTAATTCCACATTCAACTTCTAAAGCATTAATAGGGGCGGAGTGGTATGCCCTCGTAGCAATTTGGAGTGCTAAGTTGTTTTGGATGAAGTCTTGAGCTTTGAGAGTAGATGTTTGGGTGCCGAGTTATAAGCTTGCGCACCATAATCAACTTTTACTGAGGATTAGGGCCTTATATAATGTCAATAGGATTTTTTAATCTGCTTCATAGGAGGTGCCTGAAACCATCCTCATGAGGTTTAGGTCTTTATTACATTTTTCAATCAGATTTTTAATATGCTGACCCCATATGTTAGTTTGCTATCTAGGATCATACCAAGGAAGGTGATATGGTCACAAAATTCTATTTCTGTCCCAAAAAGGGAGAGTTTTTAAAGTGATTCAATATTAAGTCTTTTTTTAAGGGACAATTATAGCCTTTGTCTTAATAGTGGGTATTTTGAAGTCCCAGAGCGTGGACCATATCTCGATTGTCTGGAGGGCTGACTGGAGTTTTACGACAGCATGTTTGGGAGAGGAGTGGTAGGTCCAGATAGCACTGTCATCTGCAAACTGAGAAAGAGAGAGGTTTGCACCCCCCCCCCCCCCCCCCCAGCATCATCAAGGGTATTTATTATTACAATGAATAGGATAGGGCTGAGGACACTGCCCTGGAGACAACCGTTTCCAAGTCAAGTTGATCAGAGCAGTGACCTACCACTCCTCTCCCAAACATGCTCTCGTAAAACTCCAATCTGCCCTCCAGGTCACTGCTGTTTATAGGTCACTGATCAGAGGTTTTTATCCCCCCACCCTGACTTGAATTCTTTAAGATTCAAAGTGACTGCCGCCTGGCACTTATTTTCCATAAAGGCCATATTAATTTCAGATTCCACGATTTTAATTTCTGATACGAAAGGAATTTATGGCTGAAGAGTGCGATTTAGGCTATTTCCACTTCAACGGCGAAGTGTCATGGGACTGTCCCAGTCGCATTTAGTTTTGAGTTGCCGGTCGAGTTTCTAGGCTTCTTTTATTCTTTCTTTCCCGTTATGGTTCAAGTAAGACCAAATGAGCATTCGACATCAAGCTGGCTCTTTCTTTCACATGATTTACTTAAAGTTGACCTCCCTAAAATGCGCATTCAATACGCGATTTTGATTGGTTCCCGTACGCGCGCGTTGAGACGCAAAGGACTACGTCACTACCCGTACCATGTGCGCAATTTTGATTGGGTCCTTGAAATTTGCATAAAATGCGGTATACGCAAAACTGAGAACGAATTTTCATTGGCTACTAAAATATTCGCGTTCATAATTACCGCGTATCCCGCGCGCATCAACTGCGTCCCCGACGCGTTTTGAATGTGTACAAATACGTGAGCGCCAGTGTAACTCAAGTGCAAACGAGTTTTGCTTATTACCTCAAAAACTATGAAAGTTTCATTTAAGTCTCCATAGTCCTATCGGTGGTAAAAATCGTCGAAGCACAAATCCTTATAAACTTGGTACTGCCTTCAGGTCTGATGATATTATGTCGGTTGTTGTGCTTTTTGTATCATATAAATGGCTAAAAAAGAAGGAATAAGGTATTTTGAAAAAATGTCAAGTCTCTACGTCAAAATACGGTTTTCGTTTCTGGTTCCCCGTTGAGTAATTAACTCACAGAACAGCGAGACAAGGAATGAGATCCTTGCCTTACATTGTATTTTTATCAACTATTAAACGACTGTACATTGTATTTTTTCCTCCTGTACCTTGTATTGTTACCTTTTGTACCTTGTATTTTTACCATGTAATGAAACTTGTGAAACCAAAAGTAACTAAAATGACCTAGATATTTTTCAAATCGTTTTTATGAGAAATTCAGGGACGTTTTAATTTTTCAAAGCCGGCCAATCACGATCAAATATAATGAAGAAACTGTAGTGAGAAGCTTGCAGCGATACTTCGCGATTAAATATTTCATGCTGATAGAGCAATGGGGCCTTTAATTGTTCTTATGTCCCAATGGGTTTTATAACTATACATAACAGAATACGAAAAATCTAAAAAAAATTGGATGCTTTTGTAAAATAGTTTCCATCTGCAGTTATGAAGAAACTGAGCAGTTTCACTGAAGGCTCGTATGCTTTTTAGGACAGCCAAAGTATTACTGATAGGCAATAGCCTAAACTCGTTGTTTGCTACAGTTGTGGGCGTATATGAAATATTAAAATGTATTCACATGTCCGCACGCGAAATAACATTCCGTTTCCACGCTTTACTTTATCGTTCCCTCAATATAGCATTTTCTTTCCCTTCCCATGCATTACTCTTTAGTTTCTTAAATATATACTCGAAAAAAGTATTAAAAGGGTCAAAGTTTTACCCTGCGACAGCTGGAACATTTCAAACATTTGGTAAAATAAATCATTTCTACTTTCCATTGTGTTCATTTTGAAAGTTTTATACACATGAAGTTTGAATCTACAGCATTTGTCTTGACCAAGTCCAGGCTTTAAGTCAAACTACCCTTAAAATGAAAGTTGTTTGAATTCCCATAGAGAATTGATCGTGTGTCAGTTTGGTCGGGCATAACTTCTAAATTGCTATGAGTTTTGAAATTGTTACAGCTTGATGAACTTAAAAATGATTAAATTTGATTACTATCGAGCAATTTTGCAAAAAAAAATCATGAATTGGCGAAGTCGAAAGTCATCAGCAAAGTGAATTTTTTCCTTATGGACTTCTGAACACTTTGATTTTGAGGGTAGTGTGAATTGAAGTTTGGTCAAGAAAAAGGCTATAGATTCAAACTTAATGTGTGTAAAACTTGCAAAATGAATAAAATGGAAGGTAGAAATGATTTATTTTACCAAATGTTTGAAACGTTCCAGAAATCGCAGGGTTAAAGTTTGACCCTTTAATACTTTTTTCGAGTATATTTTGTTCCCTCAAAAAATATTCTGCTCCCTTGCTTTACTTTTTCGTTCCTTCCAAAATAGCATTTCGTTCCCTCAATATTTCGTTCCCAAGCATTATTTTTCCGTTCCCTCAATATCACAATAGTAGTTTGTTCCCACGCATTACTTTTTCGTTCCATAAACTCAAAATAATATTTTTTTCCTTCAAAATAACTTCTCTTTTTCACGCATTACCTTTTTGCACTAATATTTTTTTCTCACGCAAAATAAAATTGTGTCCATAAAATACTGTTTTTCTACCATGCATTTATATTATTTCATTCTATCGCAGTAGTATTTCGAGGTACACATTACTTATTCGTTCACTGATATAGAATTCCGTTCCCACGACTTACGGGTCATTCTCTATGGCTTAAATTTTTACATAGGGCCGTGGCACGCATAGTCACCAATTTTGCTCAAACTTTCCTATATTACTTATTGTGATACAAAAACCAGAAAACAACATCAGTTTTATTCCAAAGCATGTCCGTTGCCATGGCCACAACAGCCGAACATTTTGGGAAAAACTGTGCTAAAACATGTCCTTAAATGGGCAAATTTTCAAGAAATATATTAACTTTCAAATGCATGACAAGCTCTAATTTCTTTCCACCTTCAAATATTTTTTTCACACTAACTTTAAAAAGGAAATTTAAAAAATATTTGGAATACCTCTGTTGTCATCAGGCTCAAGCAAAATGGGTGGGGGTTTCCATATACGGCAAAAATCCAATTTCACACATTTTAAGGACATTCTAGAGTTCATGCATCCTCGTCAACATATGTGTGCACCATCCTCCTACAAAACAGTGTTCTGTGAATATGATTCTGGAAAAACATGCGTGGGAAAGTATACTTACTGAAGCGTTACCATACCAACAATAGATAGACCTATGCAAAAAGCAAATTCTTAGAGGCACAGTCCTTGTACTGTCAAACCGTCATAGTTCATGATCATATTTGTTTCTAAATTTTGAAACTCATATGACAATAAATTAATCTTTTGTAAACTATGAACATTTTGTTGGTTTCTCTGATCAAGGTCAAGGTCAAGGTCACAGAAACTATAAAAACAGTTTAAAATGCATAATTTTTCTCATATTATATGTTCTGTATCTTCCATATATTGCAGCAATGTCTTTGAACCTGGTCATTATCTGACATATTGCAGAAGCTTTCAAATACACATACAGTTGGGTTTACCCAGGAAGCTCCAAGGTCAAGGTCAAGGTCACACAAACAAGAAAACATTCTACAAATGCATATTTCAAAACATTTTGTGTCCTACATGAACAATGAATTGCAGCAATGTCTTTCTAGTTGGAATTTATTTAATATATAACAAAAGCTTTCAAACAACCAACTTTCCTCCAGTAGCACCCAAGTTCAAGGCCAAGGTCAAGGTCAGAGAAACAAGAACAATCCTGAAAGTGCATAACTTTATCATATTTTGTATTCTGTATCAACAATATATTGCAGCAATGTATTTGTATCTGTTTTTCATCTATCACATTACAATGGCTTTCAAATACACATATAGCTTGTTTCATTCAGAAACCTCCAAGGCCAAGGTTAAGGTCATAAAACAAGAAAAATGCTAAAAATGCACATATTTGCAATATTTTGTGTCCTTTATCAAAAATATTATGCAGCAATGTCTTTGCAGTTTGTATTTATTTAATATATTACAAAAGCTGTCAAACAAACAATTTTTCGTCAGTAGCCTCTAAGGTCAATGTCAAGGAAAGAAGAAAAAATACTAAAAGTGCACGTTTTTTCTCATTTTTTATTTTCTGTATCAAAAATATATTGCAGAAATTTCTTTGTACCTGTTTTTATCTACTATATAACAATAGCTTTCAAATACACATACAGCTAGTTTCCTTCAATAAACTCCAAGGTCAAGGTCAAGGTCACGAAAGCAAGAAAATAATGTTAAAATGCACAGCGTTTCATTATTTTGTGTCCTATATCAACAATACATTGCAGCAATGTCTTTGTAGTTGGTCTTTATTTAGTATATTACAAAAGCTTTCCAACAACCAACTTTCTTCCAGTGACCCCTAAGGCTGAGGTCAAAGTCACGGAAACAAGAAAAACGCTATAAGTGCATATTTTCTCATATTTAGTAATCTTTATCAACAGAGACAGAGAGGCGCCGTAGCCGAGTGATTAGAGTGACTCGGTTATTGTGCAGAAAGTCACCGGAAGGTCGTGAGTTCGCGGCTCACCGTCGCCATCCGACGACTTGAAAATCCTCTCTCCGACTCAGCAGTAAATGGGTACCTTGTTCGAATCAGAGAAGATAAAGGCAGCGAAAGGAGAGAGAGGGGCTCCGCCTTTCATCAGCTTTGCCCAAAATACAGTAGGTCTCTAACACCCACTGCCCCTACGGCTATTAGGATATGGGAAAGCTTTACCTTTACCTTTTTATCAACAACTTATTCCTGGAACGTCTTATTTTTACTTGGCATTTATCTCCCAAAAGCTTTCAAACACATGCATACTAACTGCTAATTACTAGAGATTGTATTTCATGAATAAGAGAAAAACAAAAAAGTGCCGAGTTTGTTTTGATGGTAAGTATACCGCATAAACCCTAATAAACGCCCTTGCTCTAATAATGTATCATGCCTCTTTTCCGAAAATAATTTCATATTAACTTGCATGAATTCCTGTTTGCTTCTCTGGATGAGGTAGCTTCTTTCAAATGGGGTTTACACTCTTAAAGGAAATAATTTGCTCCTAAAGACCACTGCAAATTATTCTCTTTAAGAGTTGACACCCTACTGAGAAGGATGGCAAAAATGTAGAGTTGTTTCCTCTGAGAGTATACACATTAACCTTATTGTGTTTATGAGAGGTAATTTGGTAGTGACTGGTTTGCTACTCATTAGGCTCTTCATTACGCCCTCTCCCCCTTAAGTAAAATGCAACCCCTAGGGTCACATTTTATTTCTACTTTTGGTTTAATACACACAAACACACATTGCATCCTGTTGGTAACCATTTTTTGAATCAGGTCAATCTCAAGACTGACTGTGGTACATTTTGGAATTCCAAATTGGACAGCTCAATCTTGAGAAAGGTTATTGTCGCTATTCAGTGTCAAAATTACGGTTGCCCACTAAAGTCATATTCATGAAAGTTTTTGTCAACTCTTCACCTAGAGACATATTACAAAACACACTTCCATTTAATCTGCGCCGATTATCTTTTTTTAGAAAAAAGATTTTCCTTGTTTGTACTTGACCTTCACTTAGTATATTACAATAGCTTTCAAATACACATTGCTTGTTTCCTCCTGGTCAAGGTCATAGAAATAATAAAAATGCTAACTAGAGGCCCATGGGCTATAACCCTCATCTGAGTGATAAGCTATAAAAGTTGAAAACCGCATTTTTTTCAGTTGCTATGACAGACAACTAATCAAAATCAATTTAGGAAATGGTCTATACAAGCTATTAGCTTTCGACCAAATCCTTTTCATGAACATTGTACTCTGAATGTACTGAATGTATCTCATAGATGAATAAAATATTGTTTAAACCAAATCAAAATTAGAAATCTGCACCCAAGGACAAGTAACTCTGAAGGGGTATAGTTCCAGGCTTCGGTATCGTATGATCCAGCTATTTACTTGATTGTGTTAGCAATCTTTTCGGATGTACCTGTACTGGGTCCAGTAAAATGGTCCTGGGCCGGAATATCTGTTGAAGTTTGTCAAACCATAAATTTAAGCATGTATAAGGTTTTCAGGCTTCGGTATCGAATGATCCAGATATTCCATGTATATACTTGATTGTGTTAGCACAACTTAATAAAATAGCCTTATCCGATGGGATATTCAGAGAAATCAAGCTTAACATTGTTCCATGAAACTCCTTTTTTGAGGAGCGTAGTGGCGCAATCGGTTAAGCTGATGTTCATGAGTGGCTAGGCGGAGTTGTCGTAGTCGGCGTGGGTTCGAGTCCATTTGAGTACTTACTTGTAGCATCCTTGTGGAAATGTCTCTAATTTGTTGATTATGGACTGTTACACGTTTTCGCAGGTCCCCGGTTTCGCCTATATATTCTGTGTGGTAAAGAATATATTGGCGAAACCGGGGACCTGCGAAAACGTGTAACAGTCCATAATCAACAAATTAGAGACATTTCCACAAGGATGCTACAAGTAAGCACACATATAGATAATTGTGCACAGGCAAAGACTCCAAAATATCATATATTCCCTTTCTTTAAAATGCAAACAGATAGTGTTGTAAGCAGAAAACAACGGGAGTCGTTTTACATAAGAACACTGAAGCCGGAACTCAACGCCGAACGTACCGGAAATTAATTCTTGTTATGACATTACGTTGTTACCCTTGACAACGTCGCCATATTGTTTCTAAACCTCTTGATAATTTTTTACTACTGAAAACGCTTGAGGAATAAAACAAAATGTGACTTGTTGTGGTGTTTCCGATTTTCTCTTTATATACATAATATATCTATATAAATAACAAAAATACTTTATAAATACGATTCCACGGTACTAATATTATATTTTACTTTCCAACCGGTTTCACTGTGTAATACAGATCATCAGGGAATGTAATATCTTAAATGGCGCTTAGTATCGTCACGTCACGTTATCATAGTGTCACAAGGTATCAGACACTTGTACTGCCTTGCGGTACAAGCCGGCTTTTATAGCGACGTGGTAGAGTGCTCTACTTTAGATCGAATGGTCCCCGGTTCGATCCTCGGCCGGGGCGTGAGATTTTTTAAGAGTCCGTGACAAATGGCGCCCAACGTAAATGACCCACATGTGCATTAGAACTCCTTAAGTCTCATTTCCAGTGATTCTTGTGACTCCTGAGAATTCGAGGACGAATTCAATATGGAGGGGGAGAATGTCACAGGGTATAGGTTAGGTATATCAGACACTTGTACTGCCTTGCGGTACAAGCCGGCTTTTATAGCGACGTGGTAGAGTGCTCTACTTTAGATCGAAGGGTCCCCAGTTCGATCCTCGGCCGGGGCGTGAGATTTTTTAAGAGTCCGTGACAACCAGGGGTCGTGAGTTCGATCCTCACTGGGGGCTCCAATGACACAGGGGTCATAAAAAGAATAAACTCTGTAATATGTTGAATGAGTTTATCTACACTGATGGTTGTGTGAATTGTTGAATTCGATGATCATGATGGATGGTATCAAATATATTATTTGATACAGAAAAGGGTGCCTAAAATATAAAATACGACATAAGCTTAAAATATACAGTAACAGGCACCGAATGCATAAATGATATATGAACTATGGTAATAATGCAGTATTCTACAGCTGAATGCAGAATATAATTATTTATAACAACATATTGACAGAAACAACACGGGCAATGGATTCTCCGCATTCGGACTGAGCCACGAAAATGCATGACAATGCGGAATTAACTATAAAATACATTTTAACAAACTACGCCACATTAATAAAAGGATTCACGCCGTATGTTCAAAGTTTCTGATGGTTTCAAATTATGCAAAATGCATTTAATATTTAAATAATTTTACCGAAACTAAGCGCAGGCTTAAACGTGTATTTGTTAATGGTGCGAATAGCGAAAGTATTTGCACACCGTCAACAAACAGCGAAATTTACATTTATTTGAAAAGGAGCAGAAACAGATATAAAGTGAACATACCTGGCGTTGAAGAACAAGAACAAATGTAGCTATGAAAGCTACAAACGAAATATAATATCCACGTTTTGAGTCGTAAGACTCAAAACGAAACGTCCTTTCACTTCGAAAGTCACTGGCAAACTGCGCCGAGCTAGGCATCACATGCACGTGCGAAGTGAAGTATGACGTAGTGAGTTAGAGAAACAACCAACCATTCTTCTCCACACTTACAAGGTAAAAATAAGTTGGGGAAGCCGCAGGGTAAACAATTTCTGATTGGATTACAAGCCAATCATACAAAGCCAAGGAATATCCAATTATGTAAATAAGTTAAAGTTAGGCATAGCACTACAAAATAGGTTCCACTAAAACCCGAAATAGTACTTGCCAAACGTGTACGAAAACCAGAAAAACTATAACATGAGAATAACCTCTGTGACAATAGTAACAAGGGACAAAAGTCATGAATACAGGATGTGTACAGTACGTGACGTTACTTCTAAAATAAAGCAAATTACTTAAATGGCATGGAAAAAGTAATTATATGCTGCAATTTAGCAGTGGTTTTAACGTTTGGATAAAATAGTGTTCTTTATTTTTCCTTATAGCCGCACTTTCTACCATCCTTTTGTTGAATGGGAAAATATGGTATTTGGGTGTTAGTTCCCGTGCACAAGAGTCAAGGTGGGCACTAACTTTTAACATTCTAGTACTAGGATTTCTAATTTGTTGGTTGTGTACTGTAACACGCTTACGCAGATAATCGCCTGTTTCGCCAATATATCCTTGATTGCATCCTCGACATATTGTATATGTATGTGTTTGAAAGCTATAGTAAAATTCAAAATAAAGACAATTACACTTGGTTGTGTATTGTGACACGCTTACGCAGATAATCGCCTGTTTTGCCAATATATTCTTGATTGCACCCTCGACATATTATATATGTATGTATTTGAAAGCTATTGTAGTATTCAAAATAAAGACAAAGTACAATTACACTTTCTGTATTAACTGTTGATATGGAACACAAAATATGAACAAAAGGTGCATTTTAAGCACTTTTCTTGTTTTGTGACCTTGACCTTATCCTTGTAGGTTACTGAAAGAAAACAAGCTATATGTGCATTTTAAAGCTTTTGTAATATACTAAATAAAAAAAAACAAGTCTAAAGACATTTGCTCTATTTAGTGTTGATAACGAACATAAAATGTGAGAAAAATGTGCATTTTTAGCATTTTTCTTGTTTTTTGTGACATTGACCTTGGAGGTTACTGGAGGAAACAAGCTATATGTGCTTTAGAAAACTATTGTAATGTATTAAATCAAAACCAAGTACAAATGTATTTACTGTTGATATGGAACATTAAATATGAACAAAAGATGGATTTAAGCATTTTTCTTGTTTCTGTGACCTTGACCTTGACCTTAGAGGTTTCTGGAGGAAACAAGCTATATGTGCATTTGAAAGCTATTGTTATATACTAAATAAAGGCCAAGTACAAAGACATGATTGATACAGGAAACAAAATATTAACACAAATGTGCATTTTAGTTTTTTAAAGAGTAACTACACTTCAGGAACTGACTGAATCAGATCCCAAACCCTATCCCCAACATCATTTTTCTTGTCTTTGTGACCTTGACTTTGGCAGTTGCTGGAGGAAGCAAGCCAAATGCGCATTTGAAAGTTGTAGTTTTTCACTAAGTAAAGTCCAAGTACAAAGACAATGCTGCAATATATTATTGCTAGAAAACACAAAATTATAAGGAAAATTGCATTTTAGCATCTTTTTATGCTTCTGCGACCTTGACCTTTTACCTTGATCAGAGAAACTAGCTATATGTTGATATTTTATAAAAGACCAATTTAATAACAAGAGTATTTGAAAATTAAGGAGCACATATATTTACGAAATATGATGATTTGACATTATAAGTATTATTACCCTACATTTTGGATTTTTGCGACGGTCCACATATTGTTGCTACGGTAACGCTTCAGGAAGTATACTTTCCCACGCATATTTTTCCAGAAACTTATTCTTGCAATATTGATTTGTTAGATGAAGCTGAACCCATATGCTGGCATGACCGCAAGAATTCTACAAATAAGCTTAAATCTGCTTTAAAATAGCCTTCCGCAATATATCACTACCCCGCCCTCTTTGCCCAAGCCTGATGACACTACAAGCATTCCAAAAATAATTCAAAATTTGGTATCAACTCAAGGTAAAAAAAGACATTTACATACGAGAAGCATTCAGAGCATTTCATTCTTTTTCTAATACATAAATTTGTTAGAAATATGTCTATTTTAGTACAATTTTACATCAATTTCTGACAAAATATTCAACAGCCGTTGCCATGGCAACGGACACATGTAGGAATGAAATCGACATGGTTTTCTTGTTTTGGTGTCACAATAAGTATATAAGGAAAGTTTGAGCAAAATCGATGACTGCGTGGTGCGACTTTTTAAGTGGTTACAGAAAATGGCTCTTACTATTTTGAGGCCTCGAAATAATAATAATAGAAATACATACATTTTCAGCTTTGCACGGATCAGTCTAGCAAGCTCTCTCTTTACAATAGGCGTTGAAAATTCTCTGTATTGAATAAAGTCATTTATTTTGTCAACAAGACCGTCTTGCATCATATCAAAACTACAAACGTTTAACTTGGACCATGACAATTGAACTATTAAAGAAACTGACGAAACTAATCATCATTATGCAGAAAGGCTTTGGCTGCTTTATTCATAGTGAAACATTTCAACGCTGGTACAACGTCTATCCAACGTTGGCCAATCATAATTGGCATTTCTGAACATTGAGTCAGTGTTGTCCAAACATCGCGTGCTCATTCGGCGATAGCAAACATGTCATTCATACGTCAACTATCAGTTGGCGGAGTACTTGTTTGGTTTACCGGGGTGGGGGATCTGGATTCGTGATCAGTAGGGCCACGATTTTGTTTTCATCTGTGGCATTTGGTAGTTTGCTCCGAGTTGGAGAGTTAGCAGAAGTGGCTAATGCTGAGTTGCTTTTGTGACTTCCTGTTTGTTTTATTTAATATTCGTATGTCTCTTTGGTCCTCCGTGCTCTCGAGCAGATTCTGGGACAAATCTGACTAAGAAAGGGTAGATAACCAAAGGTCGAACGCGTGATTCGGTATGCATGTAGCCCGACTGGCAGAGTGCTAGCACAGTCTGAGAAAGAACCTGTGAGAAGTAAGGACTAGCACTTTGGGTACGGATTTTCCCATGTATTTTTACACAGACTTTTGGCCTGAAAAAAACTAAGTCCGCACGGTCGCCTAGTGTAAAAATACATGGCCGTACCCAAAGATGCCAATCCATGAGTTAACTTCCTCAGGCTAGTGAGCCCCTGTTAGGCCCTTTTAAAGCCGTAGAAGTCAAGTTCCTAGGCTCGCAGAGTTGTTCTTAGGACGATTCAGCGCCATTTTCCCACAAGAAATATCCGTGGGATTATGCACGCAACTTTGCGGGACGTTGTAGGAAGTTTGTAGGATCTGTAGGAGCACACAAGAAAAGTTGCGGGATCACGCGACGTCTTTGGCCAGTTGTGACGTTATGTTATAGGAAGTCTGTAGGAACTGTAGGATCCCACAAGAATTCTTTGCGGGGTCACGCGACGTCTTTGGCCAGTTGTGACGTTATGTTTGTACGTTCACGACGTCAGTTATTTCTAGCCGAAGAATACAAGACGTTGGCCTCCATAGAAGCTGCGCTTATCATATTTTTAAGGGAAAATAGCCACATCCACACATCCACACTTAAATTGTGGAGTTAATGTGGATGATGTGGATTTGATGTGGATGTTTTGTGGCTGATGCGGATCCACAATGTGGAGTTTCCACACGTCCACATCTACACATTTGACAGTGTGGATGATGTGGATTTGATGTGGATGGTTTGTGGATGTTGTGTGGAGTTTATGTGGATGATGTGGATGTTTTGTGGATGCTGTGTGGAGCTATGTGGATGATGTGGATTTGATGTGGATGTTTTGTGGCTGGTGTGGATCCACAATGTGGAGTTTCCACACGTCCACATCTACACATTTGACAGTGTGGATGATGTGGATTTGATATGGATGTTTTGTGGATGTTGTGTGAAGTTTATGTGGATGATGTGGATGTTTTGTGGATGCTGTGTGGAGCTTATGTGGATGATGTGGATCCACAATGTGGATGTTTTGTGGCTGATGTGGATCCACAATGTGGAGTTTCTACACGTCCACATCTACACATTCGACAAATTCGCTTAGTCTCTGCTGTCCCTTGTTCTAGCTTATTTCTCAAGTATGCTGACAGACTTCTGGAAATCTCAGTGAGAAACAGTGACCCAACGGCTTTCTCATTATGCCCTACACAGTGACATGCTCCTCAGAGGCATGCCCCAAAAACCTATAAAAGGAGCGCTTCATATGACACTTGATCATTCTTCAAGCAACATTCGATGGGTCGATATCAGTGCCAGACGTGTTTTTGTGAATTTGCTCGATCGAACAACTTAAGAAGACATATATCCAGTGGCGTTTGTAAAGGGAAGTCTACAATGTCTGACAGTGAAGAAAGTATTGTATCAGAGTCGTCTGACATACATACTGAGAATAAACATATGCAGGGTATGAAAGGACATGATATCTTTGGAAAATATAATTATACTAAACCTTCACGAGACTCCGATACAGACGCAGCAGAGATGGACACGGACAATGAGTCTCCCGGCGATGAGGAGATGGGTAAAATCAAACCTAGAAAAACGTCAAAGAAAAGTCCTTGGGATAGACTCTTAAGACAAACCTACGAAGCCGTTCAAGATCATTCTAACGTGTCGTTACTACGTTGCAGGAAGAATCCGATGTGGACATAGAAGAAGCAGAAGAGATGGCATAAGAAGAACTCAAACCAACATATAGATCATGCTTTATTTCTAAATATCAAGATCTTGTGAGACTCGGCTCTGCTTTGAGAAAAGATCCTATTCACAAGAAAGTATTATCTACTGCCCACAAATTAAAAGAAGATGAAGATTACGATGATGAAGAAGCAATGCAATATGCAGTTAAAAAGCGTCGCTATCTACTTGAGCGGAAACTTGACGAATATCAAAGACCAACTGCTACTGTAGAAGAGGAGCGTCAACATACACTGATACCTGTTAGATCGCAAACATTACAGATAAAAACTAATATGTCAAAGAAATGAGACTTTTGTAGCACAGTTGTAGAACACTACAGAACTTCCTGTTTTCTTCGTTTATTTTATTGCATTGACATGAATGTTGTAAACGAGTGCAGAGGGACGGTCCTAATCCTCTATTCATCGTCTTCAGTTAGATGGACAAATAAAGTTGTGTTGAGTTAAACAATTCGTCTGTTCTTCTTTCGGAAAGTAGTAGTAAGTTAACTAGGGCTAGTTGTCGGGCACTGTAGAGTCACGCCTCTGCTAGGACAAGAGTCATATAACAGAGGCCTGTTGCTATACAGGGCCATATTCGGATGCTGTAGAGTCACGTCTCTGTTACGGTGAGGCCATATGAGGCCGAGAGTCTGCTAACAGACATCTGCTACTGTACAGTATAAGGGCACTGCATGGCCATGTCTCTGAGGGGCATGCTACTGTGTAGAGCATATAAGAATACTGTAAAGTCACGTCTCTGGTACAGTCAGGTCTTATGAGGACAAGAGTCTGATATCAGACACCTGCTACTGTACAGTATCTAGGCACTGCATGGGCATGCCTCTGAGGAGCATGTCACTGTGTAGGGCATAATGAGAAAGCCGTTGGGTCACTGTTTCTCACTGAGATTTCCAGAAGTCTGTCAGCATACTTGAGAAATAAGCTAGAACAAGGGACAGCAGAGACTAAGCGAATTTGTCGAATGTGTAGATGTGGACGTGTGGAAACTCCACATTGTGGATCCACAACAGCCACAAAACATCCACATTGTGGATCCACATCATCCACATAAGCTCCACACAGCATCCACAAAACATCCACATCATCCACATAAACTCCACACAACATCAACAAAACATCCATATCAAATCCACATCATCCACACTGTCATATGTGTAGATGTGGACGTGTGGAAACTCCTCATTGTGGATCCACATCAGCCACAAAACATCCACATCAAATCCACATCATCCACATAAGCTCCTTACAGCATCCACAAAACATCCACATCATCCACATAAACTCCACACAACATCCACAAACCATCCACATCAAATTCCACATCATCCACACTGTCAAATGTGTAGATGTGGACGTGTGGAAACTCCACATTGTGGATCCGCATCAGCCACAAAACATCCACATCAAATCCACATCATCCACATTAACTCCACCATTTCAGTGTGGATGTGGCTATTTTCCCTTAAAAATATGATAAGCGCAGCTTCTATGGAGGCCAACGTCTTGTATTCTTCGGCTAGAAATAACTGACGTCGTAAACGTACAACATAACGTCAAAACTGGCCAAAGACGTCGCGTGATCCCGCAAAGAATTCTTGTGGGATCCTACAGTTCCTACAGACTTCCTATAACATAACGTCACAACTGGCCAAAGACGTCGCGTGATCCCGCAACTTTTCTTGTGTGCTCCTACAGATCCTATAAACTTCCTACAACGTCCCGCAAAGGTGCGTGCATAATCCCACGGATATTTCTTGTGGGAAAATGGCGCTGAATCGTCCTAAGAACAACTCTGCGAGCCTAGGAACTTGACTTCTACGGCTTTAAAAGGGCCTAACAGGGGCTCACTAGCCTGAGGAAGTTAACTCATGGATTAGCATCTTTGGGTACGGCCATGTATTTTTACACTAGGCGACCGTGCGGACTTAGTTTTTTTCAGGCCAAAAGTCTATGTAAAAATACATGGGAAAATCCGTACCCAAAGTGCCAGTCCTTACTACTGTGTTCGAGTCCGATAGGACCACGGTTTTCTCAAATCGTTTCGAACCTATCCGAGAAGTGGAACTGCCCGATCAAAGCAGTGACAAGAGGAAAAGATTTCGAAGATTTTAACACTTTTCAAAGAACCCAGCGAGTGAGGCTACTCGTTTTGTATTGTGGAGCACACAGAAACATCTGGATATTTAAATATGAGACTGCCTCCAGTTAAAGAAATAATAATGATAGAATAATAATAATAATGATAATAATAATAGAATAATAAAACAACAAAACAAAGTAATATTTAAATAAAAAATATGGTTAGCCATCAGAAAAAAAAGAGCCACATTTATGACTTTTACTACTTTGAATACCGGTATACAGTTTAGCTTAGAAGTCAGGCTTTTGAATACACAACGATTTTGCTTTATCACTACCAATTATTATGCGAGCAATCGGAAAGCTGTTGCTTAGGAACGAACTGTTTATTTGAATGAACTAGTATTGCGTGGAAAGAAAAGTAATGCGTGGGAACGAAATGTTATTTTGAGGAAACGAAATATTATATTTCGGGAATGAAAAAGTAATGCGTGGAAACGCAATGTTATTTGCAGGGAAGGAAACGCTATTTTGCGGGAACAGAAAAGTAAAGCGTGGGAACGGAATATTATTTTGAGGGAACGAACCATTAGTTTGAGGGAACGAAACGCTGTTATGAAGGAATGAAAAAGTAATGCTTGGGGACGGAACATTATTTTGAGGAAACGAAATATTATATTAAGGTAACGGAAAAGTAATACTTAGTAACGAAATATTACATCAATGGAACGAAAAAGTCATGCGTGGTTACTATATGCAATTTGGAGGGAACGAAATGCCTTTCGTTGGAACGATATCAGTATACGTATTCGTATGTCCCCTCCCGGGCTCTGTAATGGGTGAAACAAAAGGAAAAGAAATGGATTCAGAATGAAATTTCAATTAATGATGCAAATTTTGTTCTTATGATAGCATACATTGGTCATAATACTAAACGGGAATTCTAACTGCCAAGTTACACTCCCTTGTAATAAAAGGAGGCGAAAATGACATATTTTAGGTCCTACTTTTGTAAAGAAACTTTTATGCAAAGCCTCACATTTCTACAAAATTATTAATTCGTTATGTATAGGATAAACATAACAATGAACAATTGGAAAATCTTATGCCTCTCAAAATAATGGAAATGCCGTTTGCTTTTGGGAGCAAACGGACTATAATTGTACTTACATCTACTGTTATCGTAAGGTCCTTGTGCGTTTTATGCGTTCCATACACCGATCGCGAGACTCGAGCGGCAACGGGGATAACCAGATAGCTTTCTGCAGCTTTCTATCTATCCGCGTGACGTCCGTTTATGCTTAGCGATAAGGTGGGGCAGCTCTTTTAAAGTTCAAAATCTTGTGATGTTAGAGGAATCGGACTTTCCTTTTTCTATTCAACTTTTGGGCAAGGCTGAAAAGTTTTCGATAGGAGAAATATTAGGCCATTTTCTCCTCTGAATGATTCGTTTCCTCCCGTTCGCAGACGAAGGGTGAGTGGTTACAATCTCTGGGGAGTAGTTCTGATATTATCATTGTCGCCCGTTTTTATTTTGGTCAAAATTTACGGAGTTAAAGAGTTAGGTTTCATCCCATAGAAACGCACACATCACCTTATGAAGTTGGTTCCCTTTGTGAACATGACAGAAAAAGCATTGGAGTGTTTCCAATACTTCTTAAACATTTGTTTTGTCGCGATATTTGTGAGAATCACCTTTGGTTCCTGCTACATGTAAGCCAAATGTGATAGGTAAAGGTAAAGGTTTCCCATAGCCTAATAGCCGTAGGGGCAGTGGGGGTTAGAGACCCACTGTATCTTGGGCACAGCTAATGAAAGGCGGAGCCTATCCTTATCCTTCCGCTGCCTTATCCTTCCCTGATTCGAAAAAGGTACCCATTTACTGTTGGGTTGACAGAGTGAGTTTTCCAGTCATCGTATGGCGACAGTGAGCCGCGAACTCACGACTTTACGGTGACTTTCTGTACAATAGCCGAGCCACTCTAACCACTCGACTACGGCGCCTCTCCAAATGTGATAATATATGTTAAAGGCCCCATTGCTCTATCAGCATGACAACTTTATCATTAGGTATCGGTGCAGGCTTCTCAGTATAGTTCTGTTTTTGAAAATGACCGTGATTAGCTAGCTTTAAACAAATAAAACGTCCTCGAGTTTTTCTAAAAAAGGGTTTGAAAACGTATTTGTGTCATTTTAGTTGGCAACTGACCTACTTTCGATTTCATTAAGTTGAATAAAATGGTAAAAATACGATGTTCATGTGTGGAGCCCCAATTACTATCCCGCCCATGTTTATATAGCATTGCTAGACAGGATACCAGAATAGGAAAGTGTGTTTTGTGGAGCGATTTGTGATTTATCAAAACCTGTTGTCTCTATTTTTTGCCTGTTACTTGACTCAAAATATGCACATCAACCCACCTTTTATTAACAAACGTGAAGGTTGAGCCGCTTTTTACAGTGATTTAAGACGTTTTTACCACTGATAAGACTATGGAGACTTAAAGTTAGCGAAAAAAAAAAGAAATAATAGACCTTTAAAAAACAGATCAAGTAGAGAGAGAAAGAGAAAAAAGTTTTGACTTGGTCTAAACAGGAGGAAACTCTACAACTGTCATGTAAATCAAAATCATTCGTCTGCTAACCTGTATTTAGTGTTCTGATTATCAATTACTGGAACGATGTATTTTTGTTGTTTTTTATACCCCTTACATACCAAAATGATATTTTTTAAAAAAATAGAGTAAGTCATTTTGCAATTTTATTTTTATAGCAGATGTCTATTACACATACTGTCTTAATATGTCCAAACTTATTTTAATTTTGTGTCTTTTGGTTCCTTCCTAGCAGGGCTGAAAAAATTCGACTACGGATTTAAGTACGGAATATGGAGGTACGGTTTGTGGCTTTCATACCCGACCGGCTTTACCAACCTAGCGATATGCGTAATGTATTTGATTAGGCGGTCGTGTGCATGATAACAAAATAGAAACTTATTTATAACCATGGTATTTTAACTGCTACAATGTCGACATCTGTGGGTGGATCGTCCATATTCTGCATATGACTGCCTTTTTAAACTGATGCAGTCATGCAGTGTACAATATCTGCTTCGGTGAGAAAGGATACTGACAGTGTAAATGAATGAAAAGGCGAAGTGAGTGACCTCATGATGTGCGAGGCCAGCATTGTAGGTAATCCTTTGAAAGCACATATGTTAGGTCTTGCAACTTAGGGACATTGTACTTCATGTTTGCCACTTCAACATACCGGAATAGTTTCATTCCGTTTAATAGCTCTGGTTTATGAGTTCTAACGAAACTCCTGTCCACTCTGTACTTTGCCTCTATTTTTATGTTTAAAGTTCTCCAGAGTGCATCATCCTACATGTACAACACAAAGAAATAACATTTTGGATAGGTAAAGCTTCATTTTTCCCTACTGTCAAGCATTCTAATTTTTTTCAAAGTCTAATTCAAACCATTCCCCAACCCACTTAGTGCTGTGATGAATCCTTAAGCAAAATGTTCAAAGTCCTTTTCGTCTGCATACTTATGCAGCATATAAAAGTGGGACTGAGTTGCTCAGGTCAATAAAGTCTTAACGAATATGGGCGATTATTCTTGCTATCTATCTTGGCCTAGATGGTGTAGTCATAGACATATCATGTGAATACGATTATGGTTTGCAAGCAATGTACTTTCAATCGTGTTCTCAAGGTTGACGGATGACTGACGGACGGACAACGGAAAGTTAGTCAATGACTGATCACAATACATGAAGCTCACAGTGAACACTTTGTGCTCTGGTCAGATAAATACTAAACATTCAAATTCTAAAATCTGAATCTTTATATGTTGAACATTTATAACAAAAGTAAAAAGTATGCAAAGACCAGGAACTGAAACAATCCAAATCCAAATCCAGCCCTCAAACCCTCAAACTGAAAATGTCCGTATAAATTACATGTAGGCGTATGTTTTTAAAAACCACACTGATATTAACGTCACCGTGGTGATAGTCATTGATTAATGGTGAATACAAAAATCTGCGTAAACTGCTGAAAATAAATAGATCTTTCTGAAACATTACTCTTTATGTTGTTCTCAACAATTTATTTAATGCGTGACTCGACGTTATAGGGAGTTTGATACGAGGAAGATCAAAAGGGTAATTTGCGGTGAAAAGCATAAAAAAATAAGCATTTATATCTGACGGTAATGCATTGGAGGTTATGTCCTTTCAAATATTTCTTTACTATTTTCATATATTATCAGGTTGAACACATAACGAGAAGAAGGCTGTAGCCGATTTTTAGGCGTTATTATCAGTTAACAGAGGAGGGTTTACTTTTTTTCAAGGTTGAATTATGTCACTTACACAACTGTGTTTTTTTTCTAAAATATGGTTGTTGTTCACCATATCATTCACCATATCATTCCTCATTTCTTTATTGACCAGATTATGGTCGAAGATTTAAACACCTGAGCCAAAAGGTATAAAACTTTTTCCATGCTCAACTCAGCTGAACATGAAATTTTAACTGCTGGTAAATAGCAAATAACTAATAAGTACAGTTGTTTTCTTGCTCAGTTTAGCTGGGTATGAAATTTTCTCTGCTTATGAATTATGAAAATGCCAACATTAGTTGGCATTTTCATATTTATCAGCTGAGAAAATTTTATGCTCAGCTGAGTTGGGTACGAAAAAAGTTTTATAACCTCGGGGCCTGGTCTAAAACTAAAGAATGATTGAGAAATAAGCATGAATCAGGTCAGAAATTAACCCGTTAATACCTAGAGTCTAATTAAGAGGCTGCTTGGTTGTTTTTGGTTTAACGGCCCTTTAAGACAGTATTTCAGTCTATGTCAGGCCGTCTCGCAAAGAGAGGGAGAAAGATAAGAAAAATGATAGACGAGAGAAAAACGGCCAAACAATCCCCACCTGCACCTACTGCAAGCACAGTTAGGAGGCTCGGCACAGGAAGTTATACGCAGCACCATCGCACCAACTGATCCCTCCCCCACCCCACCCCAACCCCCACCTCGATTAATTAGCCTACAAAACAAACAGTGCAGACTCAGATCAGACACAGCGTCTGATAAGGATTTACACTATTTGCATAAGATACATGTAACTGGGCATTTCTTCTTGAAATAAAATATAAATGATAAAAATAAATAAAACTAGACATACCATAATTGATAAATTGACTCATCCATTTATTTTTCTTTTATACTTAATGGGTACCTAATATGATTTTAGCTCCATATATGTAAACGGCCCAGCAGCGCCTGATCCGGACTGTTCAAAACTGTTAAATTAGACTCCTCTTGCTGGGCAATCGTATTCATAAGTGCTGATAGTATCACGGCCCCGTCGCGCTAACTTATCAGCCAAGGCAAAAAAGCCGCCCGTTAGCTCATTAAGTAAAACGCTGGTCATCTGACCTAGCGGTTTCGGGTTCGATTCCCGCCGGATACTAAAGTCTATTTAACCGTGAACGTGGTTCAATATTTTCCTGATGAGGCTGAAATACTGTTGAAAAGGACTTAAAATCGGAAGTCATCTTTTAAGTTAGGCGTGAGTCTACTGTGCCTGCAGCAGGTATGGGGTGCGCTGCTCTTCCTTTAGAATTTATTTTCCCTTCTCTCCCCCTCTTTTTGAGAGACGGATCGATATAGCCGGAAACACGCTTTGAGGACCATTAAACTCAAAATTATCGGTCATATTTTTATTTAAACTGTCGTAATAAATGAGCATCTTTTAGTTTCAAAACAAGACAATCATACTTACCTAGAAGCACATCTTGCAAACATTTTGTCGATGGCCGATCGTTATTTTACTTTTGTTAAGTAATATGCATGTGTTACCTTGCACAATGCCAATGACGTATATCTTTGTTATACGAACAACTTTATCTTTAGAAGTATCTGCTGCGTGACACGTTGTAATCGACTTGCATATTATATGGAAGATAATAATGTCCATGTCACATTTAGCTGAGTTGTGAGAGGGTTTACGGTACATGTACGTTCGAGCAGCGCAGACACGAGTCAGACAGTGCCAATTTAGCCAAACTGCTCGCAATGACAATATGACATATACTCGCATAAAGCAAACGGCGTGCGCAGGTGTGTAGGCTGATGACTTCGAAATTCGAATTCGTCATAAAAACGGGGGTGGTCGGGTGATGCGATGGAACTGTTATAACTTCAGCGCCGGGGCGTCCCACTAATTTGGAACATTGTAGGGCAAGGACCTACTGTGCTTGCAGTAGCTGCGGGTGGGGGTTGTTTTGAGAATTTTTTTTCTCTCATCTATTATTTCTCTTTTTTCTCCCTGTCTCTGGAAGACAGCCTGATATAGACTGAAATACTCTCTCAAAGAGCCAAAACTATCAATCACTCAATCGTCATGAAAACTTCAACTCGCGGTGATATGATCCGAGAATCATTGATTGCACTAGAAAGTGCAAAATGTTTTTACTGCACTTGAAAGCTGCTTTCTAAGTTTTTGTTTGCCACATCTCCCGTTTTTCGTTCATTGTCCACTGTAACTAGGTTTTATATTATTTGAAAGATTGACGAGTTGAGCAGAGGTTTTGTATTAATAGTCGACATTGACGGTTCTTAATCACTGAGCTAGAATAACGGTAGGACAAGAGATTGCTGTGCCTGCAACTTGCTTGGAATACAACAGCGTATCTGTCTATACGAAATGCCAGGTGCGTATTGAAGTTTTGTCAAAATGACAAAATTTAAACATGCACCTGCGAATTTGCCCGCTTAATTTTTTATAAATTAGACAATGGTTAAAATAAAACTACCAAACGACTTAACCATATAAGATTAAAGGCTCATCTCATTAACTTACCCTCAAGGAATATAAAACTAAAGTGTGCGTATCTTAAAATAGCCACTAGCTACGCACCTGGATTATTGAAGCTGGACTTTGTGCTTCTCGTTCATTTATTTTTCCCTTTTTTCTGCACGTGTGTGTTTGTCCTTTTTCTCTTCCACTCCGTGTCGAGGGTTGGATTATGACATACCTCGAACCTTTCTATTTACTCTCTTTTTAGTTTTCCTCCTTTTCTGGCCTATTCTTTCTCATTCTCCCTGCCAGGGAGGCGTCTCGTCCGAGTCTGGAATACTCGGTGCCTGGAGGCGCAAGTTATAGACTTGTTCCATTTAACATCCTGGGGAACATCGTTACGAGAATAAGAACAACATTGTTGTCATATCAAGTCTATATGCTGTGCTGAAAGTCCGGATATAATCGATTTTCAAGCTAAATCAGAGAAAACCACAATGGCATAGTTGACGTTTTTTCAGCGTTTTTTTTTTGTACTCTACGCTACACTTCGTACTTAGTGATTTCGACTGCTTCTCATTTCCAATTTCTAAAACAGAAACAGAATTGGAAGCAATTCTACCATTTTCATTGTTGCCTTCCTTCTAGTAGGGGGTCAACTTTTCAATGAACGACTATGCTCCCCCAGGAGAAATTCCTACCTCATTTGGAAAGATATCCAGTGGAGCAAACAGGAAGATACAAAATGGGCTTTCCTTTGTAAATATGGCGAATAAACATGGACTCGTACCCATTCACCTTTTCATGATTGGCATTTTATGCTTTAAGGCAGTATGTCTATGTCGGGGAGGGGGGGGGTTCATGTTCCCAGTAATAGCGTACCTTAACTGTACAGTCAATTAAAAATTAATTTATTCGATTAATCAGGGGACCAGAATTAACAGTTATCATAATTTCATTGGCTGATTGGAGGTGTTGACACTATCTGATCAAGAGACAGAATGACACTGTGGACGTTAATCCTCATTATCTCACAAGAGTGGTTTTCAGCGAGTTTCACGCCTTTTAAATGAAATTGCCTCGATTTGCTGACTTTCTTTTTTCCCTTCCTTTTTATCGAATCTCTCAGATTTTTTCCTTTTCCTTTTTTCCACATTTCTCAGATATACCAGATATTTCAGTTAGGTACTCTGAATCTTCAAAAATCTTTATGATAAAAAAACTGTTTAGAAAACAAACAATATCTCCTTATTCTAGGTAAGTTGAAAAACAGCGACAGGACAAAAATGAGAACGCTTTGCATGTATTTAGCTGGTGTAATATCATTTTTATACTGTTACAGTTAGATTTTGCAAATACCAAGGCGTATACAATAAACTCCCGCAAACAGTGGTTAACACTTCAAATTATGAATAGACACAAAATGTACTAGTGTTTTGAACGTTCTCTGCAATACCACCACGCATTATAATTTGCCCCTGATTATTATATAATTTAAAAATAAAAATCTTATTTGTGCAACAAGTTATCAATCTCTTCTGACAAAACTTGATATTGACCGAACTCTACTAAATGAACCCAAAGATTTCAAAGAACCAGAAAATATCATTTGCACTTTGATGATGTACGGAGAGACGTTTTACGGCCGACACACGGCACAACACCAGCTGCGGTGAAGATAAGTTTTCTTGTGTGACAAAAAGATACACATTCGTACATAATGCCAATTTTCCTGTAACACCTGGAGAGGTCGGAGTCGGGTGATGTAGCTGGATAACTTTCGGTGCCGCGGCATTCCACTAATTTGAGAAATAGTAGAACAAGGACCGGCTGTGCTTGCAGCAGGTGCAGGACGGATTCTTTTTTTATTTTAATTTTATCAATCCTGTCTTCCTTTTCTCTTCCCCCCCCCCCCCGGCTAGGATTCGGCTCGATATAGACAGAAATACTGTGTCAAAGTGCCAAAAAATCAACCAACTAACCGACCTGGGTATGAATATTCGGTGACACTACCGAGCTTCCGTAGATCATTGTGTTTCAACAAGAAGAACCAAATAGACACCTGTATTGTTCGTAAGTATTGACCTGGCACTCATGAATATTCCGTTCATCTCCGTAAATTAATTTACGGTGGCCGATTACGAACGGATAAAAGTAGCGTCAGTATATACATTTACTATTAAACAGAAGAAAAAATATCGCTTTATCAAGTGGCACAGTGGATAAGGCATTGGGCCTTTAATCTTGGAGTTATGGGTTCGAGTCTCACAACCGTCTTTTTAATATTTTACGTATATTTTTTTCTTTGCGTAAAAGCAGCAGGTAATCTTGTCATGTTTCAGCTATTAATTTGGTTGGTTGCTTGGTTGGTTGTCTTGGGTTTAACGGCCCTTTGAGACAGTACTTCATTCTACAGCAGGCCGTCTTTCGAAGATAGGGAGAAAGAAGAGATGATAGGCGAGAGAAAAATATATCCAAAAAGTCCAACCCGCATCTACTGCAAGCACAGTAGCCCTTTGCCGCACTATCAGCCAAACTAATATGGCGGCCTGGCACTGAGAGTGACCCACCACTATCGCCCGACCCGACAGCCCCCTTCAACTACTGAACGAGATGCACTATCATTCTACTATTATCACATGTACATGTAAATCCTACAACGATGTCGACCAGAAACATCTCCGATTTAAAGAAAAATACTCATTGCTTCCACAGAAAGCATTTTCAGGAAAACCAAACACCTGGAGGCGAATCATATATCCAACAGACATTAAATGCAGTTGCTGTCAGCAGAAGGACAATTTTCAAAATGCGTAGAATCAAGAGAAACCGGGACACTTACCATCGTTTCGTTTCCATGAAAATATATGGGGAAACCTAAACGAGAGAAAAACGTTTAAAATTATTAAGTAAAAATATGTGATTAAAAATAAATACAAAAAGTAAAAAATGAGATTGGGGAAAACCAATGCACAAAGATTCGATCTTCTGACATACAGTTCCTCGGTCGGAAGCCTTAACTACTTCGCTACGGTGTATTCAACCGACGGTGGACTCTATTATATTCAAGTAGCAGTATTTTCCGGTAAATCATCGCTAAAACTAACGAAACCATCCGAATGTAATGACGGAAATAAATGAGTGCCAGGTCAATCCTTATTAACAATATTTAAATATCAGGTAACGTTTACTACCTTAGCCTGTTGAAAATTTGACACTCGGGTGTACCCGTGAAAAAGTAGTTCTTACTGCACCTTGCTGTACCCTTGAAAAAGTAGTTTTCCTGCACCTGGCTGTAAGTAGGTTAGTGTTAGCTCGAGGATGTTGGTAAAGACGTTAAATGGAGTCCAGCTTTTTTCTCTCTCATGAAGGAAACTCAGTCCCGATGGAATCTACACTATTTATCGTCTTATGTCAAGTCGTTCAATTTTGATGAATACATTATTTCACTGTGTGCAGAGCTCAAATTTAGAATTCATAATCAATAATAATAAAAAATAGAATAAAAAAGTCATTCAAACTATTCTATACAAAACAAGCAGATCGATATAGCGCCTAACGTATACAGCTTAAACTGCTATCTGATTTCTGTGCAAATATCACTTGGATACGATCCCAGTACCACGTAAAATATCTTATTAGTATATTTATCATACAGTTTGGAACACAACTGAAACCAGTTTAGTATGACCCGGCGATGTGTCAAACGGAAACCAGTGCTTATCTTAACCAGACTTAACCCAGCAGGCACACAACGTTGAACAAACATTGAATCAACGTTGAGCCCAGTGGGGAAGAAAAAACTCTATGTCTGCCACGTTTAGGTTGATACGGTTGTCACAATATATCTTCTGTTTCTCTTTATTGGACCAGAGTGCATCTTTGAAATTACCTGCAGAGATGCTTGACTAGTTTATAACAAAGATTTAAATTATTTGAGAATGACTTATGGGTTTGATATTTTTATTTTTTGGGTTTTTTTTACAAGCATGTACTAGTACTTTCTCTTTTGCAAGCAAACAAAAAATGATAAAAATAAATAAAAAGATAAATAATACGCTAAGGTCAGGCCAGGCAAAACTTGCTACTTGTACCATGTAGTCAAGTACTACCTGTTGCATATGGGCAGATGGGACTCATCAATCTGTGAAGGTATCCTGGCTAAGAGTTACTAGTCTCTAATTAAAATTAGACAGGGTAGGTGGAGCTCTTAGCCTTGGCGGGCACTCCACCTAATAGTTCAGTGCTATGTCTCTATTCAAAACCTTTTAAACAACACCTGTGAACACAGCGTCATCGGCGTAAGTCTTCTTAGAAGAAGCCAACGGCCAGGATAGGACTCATAAGCTGAGTCAAATGTTATCAGTTAGACCCGAGCGAACCTTGCTCAGCTTGGTAAAACAGCTAGATTAAGAGGGTCACTGATAGGGATTTGACCCAATCACCTTGGCTTTTTGAGTCTATTTTTTATATTATAGGCAGTGGGCAAGTCAGCGATTTGATGGGAGAAAATAGGATGCTCCCACCTGCATGAGGAGTTAATAAGGGGTGGTGTTAACACAACATCACTGGGCGAAAGTCTTCCTAGAAGAAGTCAACGGTCAGGGCGGAAGTACTCTTTGAGTCAACGACCATGTGTTCGTGACAAAGGCGAGCCATACAGTAAACATGGCTTTCGGCTGTGGTCAACATATATCCTGGAGAGGGATGGGCTCAGTCAGGCTGAATATCGCCCTTGGTGTATCATGATGGCCAGATCCAATGAAACGTCAATACCGGATCGGTCGCAGCCCGGGTTAACAATGACCGCTTATATTGTTGGACAGAGGACGTAGGTGACAAATATGCTACTGGTAGAATAAAGGTCAAGACGATTTGACGTAGGGAGAATATCTTAGCTGGAACCTGGAAATGTAAGGACTCTGCGGCCAGCTGGGAAACTTGAGCTAATTCGTGCAATGGACGGATATTACTGGAACATACTGGGGCTCTGTGAGATGCACTGAACGAAACTTTGTTGAGGCATCAACAGATGATGGACACAAGGTTTATTTCAGTGATGAAGAGGACAGACATGAGAATGGGGTTGGATTTCTTGTGTGTAAGGACATTGTGAGTGCTGGTCTCAATCCGCCTGAGAGAAGCTCCTTTAAACACCACCATCATACAGGTTTATGTACCAACATCTGGGCATGATGACAGTGAGGTCGACCACTTCTACCAGGAATTCGAGGAAATCATAGACCAAACACCAAAGAGGGATATTCTGGTTGTACAAGGGGAAGCGAATGCTAAAGTTGGGAAGGATACACAGGCAGACTGGTGAGACTTTTGTGGACCCTACTGCAATGCCGAGACGAACGAGAGAGGTCTCAGACTTCTAGAGTTTGCGACCTTTAACAGCCTATTACTGACAAACACCCTTGGCCCTCACAAACCATCCAAAAGATGGACGTGGCATAGGCTAGATGGAAAACATGTCAATCAGATTGATTACGTCTTGATGAGGAAGCGATTCAGATCAAGAGTTAACATCGCCAAGACAAGGTTTCCTGGAGCAGACATAGGAAGTGACCATGCTGATGACCTTCCGAGTTCGTCTAAATAAGGCGAGAAAGCCAACCCAGCCACGACTGAATTTTGATCTTGAGAATTTAAGGGACCCAGATGTGGCATGCACTTTTCAAGCAACAATGGGTGGGAAGTTCGCACCATTCATTGGTCTAAGGGATGATGACATGGCCAAAGATACCATGATAACCACCTACAATACAGCAGTAACTAAAGCAGCCAGTAAAATACTTGGGAAGTAACGTCGCAGGAAAAAGCCGGGGGTCGCCAGTGATGTTCTCGACCTCTTTGATGAGAGGAGAGATTCAATGAAGCAGAAGGAGCAAAAGAATACAGGGAAGCTAATGGACATTTCCAATTTGATTGGAATACGAATACGGTGCTGATAATGATATATTTGACAGTAAATCTAGGGGCTTCCTCAGTTTGATATATCGGTGTTATTTACGAAACTTGACAATGAAACAGTACGATTAATTTTGGTAGTGGATGTTAACTGTCTTTAAACAATCTATATTTTCCCGGAATTCGCGGTAGCCTTCGTATGACATACAAATAACGGTACCGAAAATGCATAGATTTGACAATCATAAAAGGAGATAAGGTGGAGAAGACAAAACTGATGACAAACATTCACAAAAGCAGCCAAAGGGAGTTCTAGGTAAGCGGAGAGAAGTTAGAAACTGTGGAAAATTTCAAAGCCTTGGAGCATTTGTCTTACAAGACCTCCGGACCAGAGGCTCTCTCAAAGATTGCACATTCTCACTGCAACCCTAACAAAGCTGAATAAATTTGGAAAGATAACAACTATTCGTCTGGGTCAAAGGTGAAGGTGATGCACTTCCTTGTCATACAAGCGGCCACCTTTTTGTGCCTATAAAACGTGGCCCTTGGCTGCAGGCTTAGAGAAATAAACTCCTGCTTTTGAGGTGAGGTGCTACCAAAGTTTCCTGAGCCACGGAGCTGATGAAAATGTTTACAGAAAGATCCATGCAGCCATTGGATAATATCGCGAATTCTTAATTATAGTCAAGCAGCAGACACTAAGGTGGTTTTGGCCACATCTCAGTTGTCTTCTGGCTTACCAAAGACCATGCTAGCTCAGTGAAAGGAGAGAGAAGAGGTCGCTAACAAAAGAAGAGGTAGGAAGACAATTTTAAAGAATGGACGGGGATTAACATTGCCAGCACAATTATAGCAGCTGGAAACAGGAGTTGGTCAACGACCTTACAAAGGGAATGGGATAAAAGGAAATAACAGAACATAATAGGTAATTGGTTACATGTAAAAATAACTGTATTTTCGTAGGCTGGCTTGTTAATTGTGAACTGACAGGAAAATTGGATTAATCATTTGATGCCACATACTGCATATGAGCCTAGTTCGAATATCGTCCGGGCCATTTTGTCACCGAGCATCCCACGTATAAGCTATACGTAATGATTTTTTTACATTTCCATTTAATAACTGATATCAAGTTCTCATTATACGAATTATGATATTGTGAACTTCACGCCATTACATGTACCTATTTGGTCCAAATCGAAAAAAAATCATTCAACAAATGAATACTGGCATGTATTATGGGGCTGCTATTTGGTAAGTATCTGTAATCATAATATATTTTTATTCGATTTAAGCTTTTTGAACGGAGAAAGTTTAGCATTTAGCACCAAAAACAACTCATGCCAGTTTTCCGTCCGCAGGAGGAGAAAGGGTGTTTTGTCCCTTGAACTCCCTACTGGAGACTTCGAACCTTGGATCCCTAATTTGAAGGACCCCTACTCCCCTCTCCCCACATCCCTTCTTCTGCGGCAGCCGAATACTGGTCGAGTAGTCCGACCCGGATTCCCTGCTCAGGTACCAATGCAACCCTTCTATAGACTGACCGTAGAACATGCAGTTGCAGAAATGAAACTTAAAAGGGTTATGTCGTCTATTGAGGCGCCGTGGTCGAGTTGTTAGAGACGCTCGGTTATGGTAAAGAAAGTCGCCGGAAGGGCGTGTGATCAAACCTGGCTTAGCCATCCGACGACTGGAAAACTCTCTATCAGCCAAGCAGTAAATGGATATCTGCGCCGAATCAGGAAAGGATAATGCGGCGAAAGGAGAGCGATGGGTTCCGACTTTCATATGCTGAGCCCAAGACACAGTGGGCCTCTAACCTCAACTGCCCCTACGGCTACTAGGCTATGGGAAACCTCTACCTTTTTTTCATTGTCCATCTGGCGACATAGCATACCACCGCTTTCACATTGGTGACAATATACACAGGACGTACATGTTATGCAGGGACAGATTTTAGAATAACAACCCCCAGCAGGGACACGATATCGTACTGACGTTGATGCGACCTAAGGAAGTTGCATCGACGTCATTGCAACGTCATTTCGACGTGATGTGCCCGCGTGGCCTTAACTGTTTAGGCTGAGCCCACAGGCACATTAAGTTGAAATGATGTCATACTGACGCCATTGGGCCTTTATCACGTCGCATCGACGTCAGTACGTTGTCATTTCGACGGCATTTGCCCGTTTTGAGGGCTGTTCAACATAGTGAGCACTGGCAGTTGTTTAATGTATATCTACCAAGCTGTACACACTATTTTATACCTTTGAGAAAATCCCTCCAAAGCATATTATTTTGGCCCCATTCAGAATACGTATCCGAATCTGAATATATTGGAATTGTCAAGTAAGAGTATTCAGAAGGAAATAAAGAAAGCTAAGGAGGACTGGATAGCTAGCCAGTGCGAGGATATCGAAAGTTGCCTGAACAAAAACAACAGCAAGAGAGCATACCAGCAGGTAAAGGATTTAACTTCAGAAAAAAAAGGGTAAGCCCACAGCTATTCAGGGCAGGTCTGTGAAATGTCTTACAGAAGAACAAGAGATTCTCAGCAGATGGACAAAATATTGCTCAGAATTATACAAAGATGAAAGTGATGACGACAGTTCGGTTCTTGACTGCAAATGCTGCCCCCAGAAGAAGATCTACAACCAATCCTTTGTCAGGAGTTGAAACTGGGGTAGCAGCACTGAAGAAGGGGAGGAAAGCCTGCCGGAGTTGATAATATATCAGCAGAAATTGTTCAAGCTGGCGGGGAGGCCATGATTTATGTTTTAACAGTATCTGTAATAAGATCTGGATAAAAGGAGAATTGCCAACCTCTTGGACTCAGTCACTGATTATTACCCTCCATACAAAGGGCAATCTAGAGCTTTGCCAGAACTACAGAACCATCAGCCCTATCAATCATTCAAGCAAAGTCATGCTGAAAGACATCTTGAACAGGCTTAAAACCCAAGCCGAAGAGATAATCGCTGAAGAACAGGCTGGTTTCAGAGCTAGAAGGAGCACCAGAGAACAGATCTTCAACCTAAGAATTCTGTATAAAAAGTATCTTCAACATCAGCATAATCTGTACCATGTCTTCATTGATTTTAAAAAAACAACCTTTGACAGGGTCTGGCATGCAGCCTTACGGGCCACCATGGGGAAGTACAATATCAGTGCAAATCTACTTTGCGCAATTGAGCAGCTCTACTACAAGGCTACAAGGGCAGTCCTGATGGATGGCAGCATGGGAGAATGGTTCAGAAAAACAGTTGGAGTAAGGCAAGGATAAATTCTGTCACCCATCCTCTTCAGCATATTTCTCGACCGGATCATGTCTGATGCTCTGGAAGAACATGACGGGAAAGTTAGCATAGGCGGCAGAAATATTACAAATGTGCAGTTAGCTGATGGTATAGACGCTTTAGCTGAGAAAGAGCAGGCACTAGAAGCCCTAGTTGACAGTCTCGACAAAACCAGCACAAAGTTTAAGATGGAAATCAGTGCTGAGAGGACCAAACTGATGACAAATAGAGCCAATGACATCCAGAGGGACATCAAAATAAAAGGGCAGAAGCTTGATATTGTAACAAGCTTCAAATACCTTGGTTGGTTGGTTGGTTGATTTGATGCTTAACGTCCACGGTAAACAACTAAGGTCATGTCGGGACGGTCAGTTAACCTAACCACACTATTCCTGGGCAGGCTTAGACCTCCTAAGCGGTTAACCAGTACTAAGTGCACATACTTTCGCCAGTAACTGACAACTGCCCTTCAAATACCTTGGAGCAATTGTCTCAGATATTGGCTCTACAAAAGAGGTTTTCTCAAGGACTGCACAATCCACTTCAGCCCTTTCAAAGCTGAAGCCAATTTGGAGAGATAACACCATATCTCTTGGATCAAAGGTGAAAGTTATGTGCTCCCTTGCCATTTTTTATATATTTCTGTATGCCTGTGAATCAGGGACCTTGACAGCAGAGTCAGAGAAAAAAACGCAGACCTTTGAAATGAGATGGTACCGAAGGTTACTGAACATTTCGTACAAGGACCTTATAACCAATGAGCAGGTTCGCAACAAGAACCAAGCAGCCATTGGAGAGTATGATGAACTCCTGACTCTGGACAAAAAGAGGAAACTAAGGTGGTTTGGTCATGTCGAAAGTTCTTCTGGTTGAGGAAACACGATTCTACAGGGCATAGCGAAAGGAAAAAAGAAGAAGATGTAGACAGAAGTTAAGAGTGGACAGGAATGGACCTTACCTTCTCAACTAGAGCAGCTGAAAACAACAGAAGGTAGAAAGGGATCGTTTCGAAGTCATCTGTGGTGCCCCAACGACCTTGTAAGGTTATGAGATAGAATAGATAGGATGGAATAGATAGATCTGGGTTTGATTACTTGGTTGGTTGGTTGAGATTTAACGGCCCTTCATGACAGTATGTCAGTCTCTATCGGGCCGTCTCCCAGAAAGTAGGAGAAAGAAAAGAGAAATAATAAACGAGAGCAAAAATATTCACCTACTGCAAGCACAGTAGGCCCTTGTCCTACTTATATCCAAATAAGTAGGACGCCCCGGCATTAGTGGTTATAACCAGCACCATCGCCCGACAAACACCCCAAAATTATAGGATTGAGAAAATCACACTTTTTCATTGTATGCATTTCAGGTAGCATCTCACATATAATTATAGAGGCCCGTGGCATTCACTGTATGCCATGCCCCTCTCGAATTTTAAATGAAATAACGCAATACATCTGTTACCATAGCATCTGTGATTTAACACCAGTTATGCATAGTACCTTGTCAGATTGAATCCTCGATGACGTCGCTTAAACGTCAATAATTATTCTCAAGTCATTTAGATAATTTAAAAAGTGGTTTATACTATTGAGGCGAAAACGAGTAGATAACTTTATGGTCAGTTCACAAAATGGAAGGAGGCTGAGCGTCGGGTGAAATTTAATAAGAACGACAATGATTTACATTCGGAGCGCCTGATATGAAATACAGTGTTGTAAATGTAGTAAATATTTAAAGTACATGTATACAACAAATCACAAAAACTTTGCTTCATCCAGCAGCTACAGAATGCCGAAATCACGTCCAGCTGACGTCGAAGCGACGTCATTACGTCACATCGATGTCAATATAACACCATTGCAATGCCACGCGCCTGCTGGGGAACCATATATCTCTGTAGGTGCGTCCTCATTATACCGGGCCGCGTAGCGCAGTCGGTAGCGCGTTTGACTCAAGAGCCAGAGGTCCCGCGTTCGATACCCGGTCCGGCCACAAACTTTCGTTTTTCCATCCTCTGATTCAAGAAGGGCGGTTGTCAGTTACTGGCGAAATTATGTGCACTTAAAACTGGTTAACCGCTTAGGAGGTCTAAACCTGCCCAGGAATAGTGTGGTTTGGGTAACTGACCGTGCCGACCTGGCCATAGCTGTTTACTGTGGGCGTAAAACAACAATAAAAACAAGGTGCGTCCTCTCTAACTTAAAATGCTTTAATAAGAAAATGTGCTAATCTGATAATCATTGATTCTTTTTGGACTGCATTAAAGAACTTCTATTTCTATTTCTATCCCATAACCTTACTAGGTCGTTGGGTCACCACAGCTGACTTCAAAACAATCCCTTTCCACCTTGTCCTGTCTTCAGCTGCCCTAGTTGAGCTGGCAAATCCATTCCAGTCCACTCCTTGATATTGTCTTCCCACCTCTTCACCTGTCTACCTCTTCTTCTTTTTCCTGTCACTGTGCCCTGAAGGATTGTCTTTGCTAAACCAGAAGACCTTGAGACGTGGCCAAACCACCTTAGTTTCCGTTTCTTGACCAGCGTCAGGAGTTCATCATATTCTCCAATGGCTGCTTGGATCTTCCTGCGAACCGCCTCATTGGTTATATGGTCCTTGTACGAAATGTTCAGTAACCTATGGTAGCATCTCATCTCAAAGGCCTGCGTTCTTTTCTCTAACTCTGCTGTCAAGGTCCATGATTCACAGGCATACAGAAATATGGAAATGACAAGGGAGCGCATAAGTGTCACCTTTGATCCAAGAGATATGTTGTTATCTCTCCAAATTGGTTTCAGCTTTGCAAAAGCTGAAGTGGCTTGTGCTATCCTTGAGAGAACCTCTTGTTTTGAGCCATCACCTGAGACAACTGCTCCAAGGTATTTGAAGCTGCTTACAGTACCCAGCTTCTGTCCCTTTACCTTGATCTCCCTCTGGATGCCATCTGCGCTGTTTGTCATCAGTTTGGTCTTCTCAGCACTGATCTCCATCTTATACCTTGTGCAGGTCTGGTCGAGACTTTCAACTAGAGCTTCTAGTTCCTGCTCTTCCTCAGCAAGAGCGTCTATGTCATCGGCAAACCGCAGGTTGGTAATATTTTTCGCCGCCTATGCTAACCTTTCCGTCATGTGAAGGTATAAATCTAGCTCGAAGCTTGCCATAAAAAATCACATTAAAGAACTAAAATCCGCCAAACAAAGATATCTCTGAATAAAATGTGAAGGTATAAATCTAGCTCGAAGCTTGCCATAAAAATCACATTGAATTTCTAATACAAAATGAAATTCATCTTCGATTTGACCTCTGCTGCAAATACACCAACTCGCTGTGCATACGGATTTTGTTATATCTGTCACTTTCCACTGCCAGTTCATGGGCTAAGCATCAAAATTTGGCTAAAATTCTTTGCAAATGATGTGGTAGATTCATGCTAATATATGACTGAACGGAAAAAGTGTCGTAAAAGATGCAGTAATAGTTTGACTTGTGAGATGTAGCTATGTTGGCATAAAAATCTTGAATAAGATTATCTCTTAAAAAAGGTAAAGGCTTCCCATAGCCTAATAGCCGTAGGGGCAATGGGGGTTAGAGACCCACTGTATCTTGGGCACAGCTGATGAAAGGCGGGGCCCATCTCTCTCCTTTCGCTGCCTTATCCTTCCTTAATTCGAAAAAGGTACTCATTTACTGCTGGGTTGACAGAGAGAGTTTTCCAGTCGTCGGATGGCGACGGTGAGCCGCGAACTCATGACCTTCCGGTGACTTTCTGACCTATAACCGAGCCACTCTAACTACAGCGCCTCTCTATCTCTTATCTCTTAATCGTTGCTTAAAATTGTTTTAAAAAAAAAAACCTATGTTCCTTTCCGACATCTTGAGCATGTCATACATATCCGAAAGTAAATGTTATAACAAACCCATCACTCTTGCTGCCCACGTGACCATACCGATCTCATCAAGGCTTTTAACATTTTGTAACATTGTCGCGGATATCTATTTTCATTCAGTTTTAAAAGCCTTATCCAATACTTTAATACGTTTATATGATAATTATAGCATAATGACAATCAACCAAGCTCCCCGCGTGCGTTATTAAAGATAATGTATTTCTTGGTAGTTTATAAAAATTTACAAAATTTATCGTGTACTCTTTCAATCGCTTTCGCACGTTCATACATGTAACCCCAAATTGTTGCTACATAAGTAAGAACAGGAACTATCAGTGTTTCAAAAAGTTAAAATGACTCAGTTCGAACGTATTGTATAAGGCAAATAATGAACGTTTTGCTTGAACTGCTAATTCATCCTTCGCTCTGGTCCACATCAGTTAAGGGGTAAACAAAAGACCCATATACTTATAACTGGAGACACTCTCAAACTTTTGAGCTCCCGAAGTTTCTTAAAAATCCGCCATAATTCCAAACACAATTACTTTGGTTTTACATAAGTTTACCTGCATTCTTGTTCTCGAACAAAAGTCTTCAATAACTATAAGCTGTGACTGAAGGGAAGCAACTGTGTCAGCACAGTTAGCAATGTCGTCGGCATATAATACGGCAAAGATATCGGAAACATCTTGCGTAATGAAGATTTATTTCTAATATCCGACATTAGATCATTAATGTGGCTGTTTCAGTTTTTCGAAAAATCTGACTGTCTGAAGTGTTTCTCTTTTTAGACTGAATTAGACAGGATAACGGGTTTCTGCGCTACTATAAAAGTGCAGGTGAACAACGGTAGTTTAGCTTCAAAGCAGACCGTCTTGTCACAAACTTAACGGTACCTGTCAGCGGTATTATCAACATAAAAATCACCAATAACGTGGCAATGCTCTTCAACATACGGTGAAATTAATCGAACAATAATAGTGAAAAGGATAAGCAGTCAAGCCCGACTGCGTAAATAATGCGCTATAAAATGAGAAAAGGCTTTGTTATTATTATTATTTGATAGAAAAGTGCAGAGTTCCTGGTGGTTTAAAACGGCGGTGATAGTTTAGCAGTGGGTAAGGATGAAACAATCTGCAAGTATAAGGCCCATATTCACAAACTAAACTCAAACTCCACCTCGACTCGAACTCCAATAAGGTCGGATGAAGTGACGCTCGAGGACGCCTCGGGTGAGTGAAGTTCAAGTATAGATTTGGTATTCACTTTCTCCACTCCACCTCGACTTCGTGGAGGAGACTCCAGCTATACTCCAGTTAGACTCACATCATGTAAAATACATCGTAAACCCAGATCAGACCTTCTAAAACGTATAAACTGTAATGATGTGAAATTCGATACATGGTTGACTTATTATACAGTGTAGAACTAGATCTTACTAACTGTATAATTTGTAAAATTATAATTAAATATACCTCAGGAACAATGATTTTCCGCTTGACGTCTGAGCGTCCGATCGGTTTACGTTCCTGTGTTTGCGGAAGCGTCTGTGGTGTAGCGATTAAGCTACCTGCATGTGAAATATCGGTCACGGGTTCGATCCCGTCCTTCTCCGGTGTACTGCTGAAACTTTAATCGAAATCCTATTCTCCTATCACGTATTTAATATTTTGACCCCACCTCCTGGCAGTACTACGTGATTTATTATTGGGTATTCTGCGCAGACTCGGCTGCCCCCTCTCCCCTCCCCCCCCCCCCCCCCTCATTCCCACGCCCCCCACCGCCCCTCGCTTGCACACGTTTTGTATGCTTCCTAAAAATTTTTTTTCTATTACGGATTTTATCCAAACTTGGCATATATAGTGACAAGGGGACGATGTTGTTGCTTGTAATGGGCAGACTTCGATATACAATGAATAATTGTAATGGGCGTTTTCATTATTCGTAGTTTCTATATTATTTTACCCCCAATATATGATGTATGCTATGGGGGTATATAGTTTTCGGTTGGTCTGTCTGTCCATTCGTTTGTCCGTCTGTCAGTCCGTCTTTACACCACAAGTCTTTGGATCCGTCCATGGAACTTTCGGATAACATATTTTCATCGAAGGCTTTTAATTGCTCGAATTTCGGTAGCCATAAGTGAAATTCTTCTAGTATTAGGTGTACGGCGGATGGATGGATGCCTTGCGATTTTAACAGTATTGCAGTTACATCAGGACGATGGGACGGTGATAGTAAAAGGCTGTGTGCAATGGAACCCCGTTTACGGTAGGAAAAATTCTCGCCTCAAGCGAGGCTCGAATCCTATCCGCAAGATCAGTAGACCAGTGCTTAACCCACTGAGCTACCGGGGCTTCTTTTAGATATATGATACTTGCATACAATTACCATTAATCCTGAGGGGACTAGAGATAAAATAAAAATAAAATAAAAAAATAGAACGTAGCCATGGTAGCCATTTTAAGAAAGTTATTTTTTGTATTAAAATGTTTTCTTCTTCTTCTTCTTCTTCTTCTTCTTCTTCTGTGTGTTTGAAACTAATGATATGTAGCAGTACTTGATTCAAGATCAGTTAGGGTTATGTAGCTAAGGTCGATGTAGAAAGTTTATGATGCGCACCCTCTTTTAAAATTGTATAAAAAATGAATATAAAAATGTGTATGTTAAAACCTAGTACTTTCAAATATTTTTATTCGTTTGAATACATAGAATCCACGCCTTCCCCCAATCAAACCACCACCACTTCATCGCAAAAGGAGTTTGGTGGTGGGGTAATTTGGTTTTCGATCTATCCGCCAGTCTGCTGTCCGTATTTTAGGTTTCTGCTTTTACAGCCTTCGTCGGATCTCAGTGACATTTTAAACATACATGTATGTTGACTTGAGACAAGTGACTCTCAAAAATAGTGGTCCCATACGGTTTTTTGAAGGAGTTACGACTCTTTGAATTTCTTGATTTTCATAGATACTGTAGCTTTCTCCCAAAATGTGTAAATAATGTCAGAGTTTCCTTATTAAAAATTGTATTGAAGGATATCAATTATTATTGACAGGTTTGGAGGAAGTTGTTTCATTTTTTTTAGAGGGTGGGGGTTGGGGGGGGGGGGGAGGGTAACGGATATTTAAGACAGTATTTCAGTATATGTCGAGCGCGGCCTCCCAGAGAGAGGGAGAAGAAAGGGAAGATAGGACAGACACAAGTAAAAAAAACCTCATCCCACACCTGCTGCAAGCACAGACGGCCCATGTCCTATTATTATCCAAAGTTATAGTAATGATCCTCAGATAACCAATCTTTAGCATGAGATACCCCGTAACGCGCAATGTCTACATTGGGTGTCGTGCTATAAGTGAGACAGAACGCGATTTGTCCGACTGTACATGGCTAACATGACACTCGCTAAAGTTCGTGAATTATCTCTCCGTACAGGCGGACGAATCATTCTCTTGCTAAAACTTGTTGGACGCGCCGACACTGATAGTTACCAAGCACCGACACTGACCCTTACCAATCACCGTCACCCGACCCGACCTCGTGTGTGTGTTGGAGGGGGGGGGTCTCTCTCTCTCTCTCTCTCTCGTGGAGACGTCTCAATATAGACTTAATATTTTCTTAACATTATGGCTGTCAGGAGATTCAAATTACATTTGACATAAGTCAAAACCCTGTCTGTCTGTGAAACGCAGCACCCTTACTGATAAGTATGAATTTGTTACAAACAAAACAAAGGAGAGAAAAAGATATGTTGATAGTGTATTACACAAAAGTCCTCTGGCCTATAACAACATTTTAGGTAGTCGTGCTGCTTCGAATTGTCAGGGCATAGCCATGAAAACGCTGAAATATTAACAAAATTTAACTCGAGTCGCCGTCGAGGGAGCTTCACCGTTCCTCGACCAAACCTTACTTATTGGAGGTGACTCCAACTACACTCATGTCTGTGAATACGACTCGACCTCACCTCGAGATAATCTTGGACCGTTAGATAATTATAGCTACTTATCCGGTAAGTTCGAGTCGAGGTGGAGATTGAGTTTAGTTTGTGAATATGGACCTAAGACACTCAGGCAATAAAGATAACATAATTCGCCGCCCGTGCCACCGGAGCTGTCACTTTAATTGAGTCGCAACGTGAGAAACAAGTACCTTTAGACATGGGCAAATAGCAAATATTAAGAACAGCCTGCGCAGTCTGATGAGAGCAGTGTGTTCGCTATTTGCTGGAGACCTCATTTATTGCTGATCGGGAACGAGATTTTGCTAACATTGCATATGCGCAGGCTGATCCGAGTCTGATCGAATAATCATTATATACGTGCAAAAGTGTCTGTCGTCTGAGACAGTCTATAAAAGTATCTACTCAGTCGACAGTCATTAGCTATAGTACTATATATTTTACAGTTATTGGTATTACGACTGAATTGTTGATCGACGGACACTTTGCACAACACTGGATTGGTTGCCAGCAACAGTAAGCAAACTGGTAATATCCCTGTAATGTACCAGACTCAGCAGTATAAATTGAAGAAAATGTTTGAAGTTGTTGGACGGACACACGGCGCCAAGTGTGTGCAACTATGGTTACGTACCGTTGAGCCACTCGGGAAACGTCGATAAGAGAATTGAACTGAACTGAACTGAAAGTTGTAGGGCCCTTTGCTGATGATTGGATTATAGTCACGAACTTGGCTAGATTCGATACCCCGACTTCTTCATTATGAATAAAGAGCATATATATTTTACCCGTCGGGGAAGACGACTCGACTTTTGGAACGCTATTAAAAAGATCTGCGTGTTATGTGTATCTGCGCAGTTTACTGTACAGTCTGGTCAGAGCAAGCACCGTATCATTCGCCTATCCTGCAACATGTGCCTATCATGAGCATGCTGATTTTACATATAGGCTTGTTTGGGCAACGACGCGCCTTGAATCTAAATGATGTCGTTTTCATAGGGTCAACAAGTTAAGAAAGGAATTTGCTCCATTCAGAAAGTGATGTAAAAATGAAAATGGCAGTGTTGCTTCCCTGAAAAGTGTGCCCATTCACCTTAAGACAGGTCGCTCCCGATATCGCTTGAGGCAAAAATACCTGAAATGTACTTTACAAAGGGTATGATAATCAATATCGTAACTGAGTGGAATTAAGCTTCCAAAGGAGTGTTTTGTGATGTCAGAATTAATACTTTTTAAGAGCCATGCCACGCTTTCCCCCTCTCTCTCTCTCTCTCCCTTTCTCTCTCTCTCTCTCTCTTTGAAATGAATGATTAGTGAAGTTTTAAGCAAAGCCAAAGTCTCTATTTCTCTCAAAAATTGAATGACACAAACTCTTTCTCTTTCTCTTTTTTCTCTTGATTGTCAGTACAACGACTTGTCATACGAAATAAACTCGTCTGTGGCAACTAAAGCAAAAGCAATTCTGTCTTGTCAGCGAGCCCCCGGCTTAGTGGTAAAGTGTTGTGATTCGAGTCTCGCCCATGTCACGTCGAAATGCCCCGCGCCCCCCCCCCCCCCCCCCCAGCTGGCACATAGCGTCCAATTGACGTCATCCCGACGTCGTCCGTGTGACGTCACAATGTCACAGCGACGTTTATATGACGTCATTTTGACGTCGTGATTCTGGCGGACCTGTTCAACTACCAGAAGGTCAGTTTTCTCCCGTGCCTACCGATGGACTAGATATATGAGAAATAACGTACGTGGCCCTAAAGTCGTCAGGGTCCTAAGGTCGTCATCAGTCTTTTTGCTTCATTCTTTTCAATCTGTGTCACAGAAATGTCTAGAAGCGGGCGAAATTCAGAAGATAAATATCTTAATTTTGTTACGCAACTTACATTTAAAGCTGGTTTTAAATGTTCTTCCATCTATCGAAGAAAAAACAAGGTAACCCATTTTTACGTAAAACTCGAGATCTGTCGACGGAGCAAGCTGGTTTTGGTATCGGTCTGGCGAACCAAGATTGTCAAGCTAGATTCAAGTTTCAGATGTATTTTTGCATTCGCCCAAACGCATTATACACTCAGCCATCAAGATTTTCTTACCTTTGGCGATCAGAGAGGAAATTAAACGAACTAGACATCAAAGAACAGTGATGACGACTTTAGGTCATACCTGACGACTCTAGGGCACATACTACGAGGCAACAAAAAGTTCATTTCACCACTTCTTATATGCTCGTCTTTCACTCTAGTTTGACAAGCATAGATTGTGATTATTTCAGTATAAGTTAACAATTTTATGTTGGTTTGCCTTCATATAAGCAAATGAAACAAAAATGATTTAAATTTAAAGGCAGAGAATGTAGAAAAGTTGTCTATAAAAACAGGCACAGTTTCAGTTGTGCCGGATTTGGTGTGAAAGAAGGAAATCACCCATTAGTAAATGTTCCAGAAATACAGCATTTCCCGTTTATTGTCACTTTTTAACCTCTTATAGAAATACAAAAACACATTTTCTCTTTGTGCAAGTCAAGTATTTTGTTAATGAAAATAGAAAAGTAAAATAAAATAAAAGAATCTTTTATGCCACGAAACCTCAAATAATTCAGTTGGTCAGCCACATCCCAATAATTTTATATTCCATTTTCGCCGACAACAATGTTATCTGTCAAATGATTAAGAACTTTTGACAAGAAGGTAACCAAAAAACAAAAGAATCCGTGTGCAGTCTTATCGGGATCTTCAATGATCATATTTTTGACATCTTAAAACATATACCTAATACCACCATTGCTACAGGAAAACACTCTGACCAGAACCCGGACCAGACTCTGTGTATGGATAGGCCAATCAGGTTTTTAAATCAATATTATTATAAGAATCTTTCTGTTTGATGATCATTTAACGGCAAAAGTAATAAATATTTGTTAATATGTTTCTTGACATGAACTTTTCTTTAAAAACATGAAAAAAAAGACAATACGACCCCATGACGACACTACGGCCGCACTGATGACGACTCAAGGTCCCATAGGTCCGAAGGTCGTCAGACCGACCCTTCCTCTGTAAACAGTCTGTTTTTCGATGTTTTCTGCATTAAATTGACCAGTTTCTTTATTGAACATCCCTTCAGAATGGCTTGTCTTGCCAGTAACATAACGCAACTATAAATAGCTGTCACCATATGCATGAGGTATTCGTTTTAATGCACTGAGGTGACGACCTTAGGGCCACGTACGTTACTCTAATCCATACCAAAGCATGTCTTGTGCATTGTCCTGTTACCGTCCGATACAACTAAGCTGCAACAAACAAAATGGGTGCTTAACGTATCTGTTTACACACAAGACTCAAACCAGTCTGGATCAGTGTTGTCTGACCACAACTTTGCATAGCGCCTTCAGTTTCATCAAAATCCATACATGGGGTGTATGGACGACAAAGTTCTTATCAGACTGCGCCGCTGCGCAGGCTAATCTGAGTCTGTTTTTGTCGTGTATGACATAAGCACCGTTTTGCATACATCATTGGGGCTGAACTTCGCCGAAAACAGCCATTTGGGATAAGTGTGCAAACTGCGAAGAATGAACTCAGCCTGAGCATTCACTCAAGTCTGATATGAAGTTTTGCTGTTGGCAAAAATGCGAACAACGAAGGCTCTGTTCAACCTCAGACAGTGCAGGAGTACGCCACTGACGTAGTTTCGTTTCGGTATTCTTCTCAAAAGGATAATCTTTTTTGAAGAATAGAGGTTGCTTTCCTGGTGAATTCTTGCCTTTTAGTGTCGTCTCCATTTTCCTCGTGACATTGTTTAACTCGTATGCCCACATTAGGGTGTTGAAAACCAACTCGTGGATAAAAAACTGTGGAAACCGATCATGAGTGAATACGATCTAATCATAGCAGCAGAACTCGACCTGTAAACATCACAAACCGTCAATCTGCTGTCTCATAAGAGACATGACATCGGAACTTTTGGCAGGAAAATGTACGTTGAGTCAAACAATGTACTTTGAGTCAGACAACATTTTAAAATAATTCGATAATTCTGAGATTATTTTTTCGTATTTATCAAAAATACGTCGTGACCCCTCGCCGAGTCATTATGACCCCTCGTTAGAATCGTCTCGCAGAGACGGTTCTACTGAGAGGTCACAACACTTGCTTTTGCGGAGAACGGAGGATAATTATCCCTCGATTATCCCTATTACCCCTTCTTATCTGGAGCATCTGGGCCCGTATTCACAAAACGACTTAAGTCTTTGCTATGCTGTTGCTAAGGCTACATTTCTTTGAAGGAGATTCCCTACAACTATGAAATTTGCTCTGGAGGAACAGTCTTACAAAGACTGTTCCTCCAGAGCAAATTTCATAGTTGTAGGGAATCTCCTTTATAGATATTTAGCCTTAGCAACCGCATAGCAACGACTTAAGTGGCTTTATGAATACGGCCCCAGTTCATAGTTAAATTCATTTGTTTGTTTGATGGAACTCTTTCTGCGACCTTTGTTCTGTGCATCTTCTGCTGAGACACTAACAAAGTCAAGGTCGCAATAGGCAGGGATGATGGTATTGTTATTGATGCTATTTTTTTTTTACCAAAACTACTTAATAACTGAAGGGCCAAAAATGCCACCCAGCTGTATTATTGTTTTGAAGTACAGAACATATCATTAAATAAGAGGTTGGCTATGACTGTCGTCTATAGTAGGATGGCTTTGGTGAACGAGGCGTAAGATTTGCAAAAATATGATAGGCCTTCGAAAAAACATTGTTGCTCTGGATGAAAAAAATCTTACAAGCTTTTCAAGAGTTATTCACATTTTTTCTTTTTGGAGCAACACTCTTGATGTTACCGGGATGCTTTGAACCACCTGGCCCAGGACGTAACCCAGCAGGCAAGAAATATCGAAACAGCGTCATATCAACGTCAATACAACGTCAGGATTCGAGGTTATAAAACTTGAGAATAATCTCAAACTCAAACTCAAAATAAAGCACACTGATTGGCTGCTTCCGAAGCAGCCAATCAGTGTGTTTTATTTTGAGTACTTGAGTTTGAGAATATACTCAAGTTTTATACCCTCGGGGCCTGGAGTAGTTACATTGAGATCAATACGACTGTGTTTCAACGCTATGTGTCTGCTGGGAACTTGACAGTGAGCATATATCTGCATGTAGTAAGGATCACAATACTGCGAATGAAAATATATCTACGGCATAACTATGTAAAGTTAGTTCGAATTTTCTTCTTTTGTTGTAGCTATAACTAATTTCAAATGGTGGTGAAAAATGCTCGCATTTCATGATAATGGGACCCCCAAGCTCAAGCGTGAACCGGGACAAAATATAAAGGGGTTGTTAATCTAAAATATGTGTCGAAGTACAAATGTATCAGTATCTGAGCAGCGCCACGAGAAATATAAAGCTGAGACTGACACATCAGCCAACTCATATTTGCTCTACATTTTCCTTGACTCTCAAATGAGGACGCTGACAAGACAGGATGATCTGAGTCTTCGCTGTTCGCACATGTCCTAATGCACTCCCTTGATTATTCTTACTTTCAGTCTGTAATCCGAAATAGTTTGCGAGTTGTATGAGTTTCAACGAACTTAATTCGTTCATGGCGTGAAAATTAGCAAAATATTTGCGCTTGAATAATGAAATTTATTAGCTTCATCCATTCTGAACAAAGTATTATATTTCTGCCTTGTAACGTATAATCCCAATAAGTTATTTTGTTCTGGCACCACAAAATTGTAGTTCTATAGCTAGGTACTCTGTGTATACAAAAATGATTCAAAGCAGCTAAAGCACCTGCACCGCGTGATCACTTTTCGTGTTTAGAATTGATTATTCATTAATTATAGCTTGGTTGTCTGCAGTTTTTTGTGTGGCATGGTCGAAATCCCTCTTAAGTATTAGAAGGTCATTTTACATAATAGACCTGTCAATGTTATACATATATTAATGTGTTTAACCGTAAGAAGCTGACTGGACTTTTATCACTAATTTATTACCTATTAGCTCACTTTTTGTGTATTTAGTTAGTTATTTATTACCCCAGATGTTTCGTAATACGATACATTTCAAGTTCCAAATAATTGCATATGATGAAAACTGAGTGAAAAGAAATCGTACATGTACCAGATCAAACGTAGTTTTTTGTTTGAATGAACAGCCTAAAAATCAGCTTTGGGCAGGTACAGGCTTAGCTGAGTCCCTGCCGTTCGTCGATGTCGCTCAATCGTTTTTCTCGTGACATCAATTATGAACTAATTTGAACTAACGTAACAGCGACGAGAGTCCTCGTAGCGAAGAAACAAAATGGGTGAGCCGGTGTAACGAAGTAAAGCGACCCCCATAGAATAACGACCCCCCGGTCATTATTCTTTAAAGCATAGTGACTCCCCGGTCATAATTTAATGACTCCCCGGTCATAATATTATGACCCCCGCACACGTAATAAATCGACCCCTCGCGTAGAATTGTGACCCCCATAGAATAACGACCCCGGTCATTATTCTTTAAAAAAAAGTAACCCCCTCCCCCTCCATAGGTCATAAAACTATTACCCCTCTACGCGAAGTTAAATGACAATTCGCGAAATTGAAAAGAACGTCACCCCGTCTCCCCCGTCCCCGCCCCCTTCCCACACAACGAACCCGTACAAAAATTATAAGCAAATAAACAAATAAAAATAAAAAATAATGTCATTTCGAGTATACTATACGCACCTATGTACGTATATGGCTCATACGATTACACTAACCCATTTAAGCTTGGCCTCCTTAAAAAGGGACAGAGGCAAACGTGTAGACTAGGGTCGGACGCAGCAGAAATGCGTGTCTTATTATTTTCTTCATTGTTTGCATAAAATCTACAGCAATTTCTATGAAATAAAAACAAGAGGGCCGTGAGGTCCTGAATCGCTCACCAGAGTAAAAAGGGTCAAAGATCAAACTAGTCGCTTGAACAAAGCTGATACTACATGTATATGAATCCCAAAATGCTGGATATCATATTTTCAATATCATTTGATGTTTGGGAGAAGAGGAATTTTAAAGGTTTATAATACATGGGCATAACGGACATCTCGGTCATGTGACCAGAACCGTTCAAGCAAACTGTTGTTTCCCTGACTCATGGAGGTTCCGTGTTACATTTTGTTTCAATCAGCTCAGTCGTTTAGTTTAACAGAGCTCTCTGAAGCTGATGAAATACGATCAAAGAATGGCCTTGACCTCTGGTACTAAAATTCTTCAAATACTCATTAAGTTGTTTGGCTATACCAAAGTCTTCAAAAATATATCAAAATAGTTTCTAATATAAAGAAAATTTGACTTTGGTGTTAAAATGGTCAAGCTCAAACCAATCTAATTTTTCGAATAAGTCTGATAGAACGCCAGTGTCCAATGCTATATACAAGGTTTCAGGTCCATCAATCTTTTGGTTCCAGTGCAGAAGATTTGTAAAGATTAATTTCCATGAACCCTTATGTTCAAGCATTTTCCCACATAAAAGCACCAAAAAGCTAATTCGACCTTGCCGTAAAAAAGACAAGGCCGTCCCAAGGTCATCACTTGCACAATGTTCGTAGTACTGGAGTACCTGATGCTACATATCAAATTATTTCACTGGTTCTCACTTGATGGTCATTATTCTATGGGGAACACACAGAATAACGACCCCCGATCATTGTTATATAGAAAAAGTGACTCCATTTCTTAAAGATACTGACTCCCGTTAAACCCCTAGATGATAGCTATAAAATGTTAATCCCTACCTAATCGACCACTAACTGATTATTCACTACTGCAAGTTTTATTATTGGTAATACTTGTTGATTTCGTTGGGAGGGATGTATGCGTGTGTGTTTGGGTTGAGGGGGAGGGGGCGGGGTTTTATAAAATTATTATGTTTCGACCGCGGAGTCATAATATTATGAAGGGATAGGGGGTCACTATTCTTTAAAAAATAATGACCAGGGGTCGTTATTCTCTGGGGATCCCATAGAATAACGACCCCTGGTCATTGGTCATTATTCTCTAAAATGACACCGTTCTAAACGATACTGACTCCCGTTAACCCCCTCGATGATGGCTATAAAATGTTAATCCACTTACTGATTATTAACTACCGCAAGTTTTATTATCGGTAATACTTGTTGATGTTGTTGGGAAGGATGTGTATGTTTGGGTTTAGGGGTGTTGGGGGGGGGGGTATAATATTACTATGTTATGATCGCAGAGTCATAATATTATGAAGGGGTAGGGGGTCACTATTCTTTAAAGAATAATGACCGGGGGTCGTTATTCTATGGAAAACCCAAAGAATAATGACTCCCGGTCATTATTCTATAGAAAAAAATGACTCCGTTCTAAACGATACTGACTCCCGTTAACCCCTCGATGATGACTATAAAATATTAATCCTAACCTAATCGACTACCAACTGTTTATTTACTATTATTGCAGGTTCTATTATTGGTAAAACTAGTTGATGTTGTTGCTGCTACTGCAGCTGCTGCTGCTATCGTAGCAGTAGTAGTGCTTACAAATTTCTTCAAAATTTGTTTTCGTGCCACTCAAGAACATTTGACGAAATCTTCACCACCCACATGTCATTTCGATTAGCATGTAAATAAGTATCATGCTACTCAAGGTACTTTTCTTCAGAAACTAATGGCTGGAGTCAAATTCAAAAGAAAATAAAGTGGCGGGGTCGTTATTCTAGGCGGTCACAATTTTTCGTGAGGAGCGATTTACCTTTGCGTGGGAAAGATGTATGTGTGTGTGTGTGTGTGTGTGTGTGTGTGTGTGTGTGTGTGTGAAGGTGGGTGGGCTGGAGGGGGGTTGCGTTAGTTTGTTAGTTAGTTTCTAACACTGAATACATTGGCTAACATTTGTTACCAGTTATTTGAAAGTCTACCCACAAATGACAACCTTACATGTCAGTAACGACATTCTGTTTGCCAGAGTCATATAGCAGGGCACCATTATCTTTTAACGATCTCTGTGATCTTGGCCTTCGAGTTAGGTACGTAGGACTTGCGCGCGACACATCGTCTTGACAGTTATGCCAAGTTATTTTAAAATCCATCATCAAACAAGAGAGTTGTAACAGACCGGACACAACAGCCTATATGCCATAAGCATATATGGAGACACCTTTGCTTCATGGGGAGTCATAATAGTATGACCGAGGTGGGGCTGGGGGTCACTATTCTTTAAAGAAAACTGACCGGGGAGTCACTATTTCATAGATATCATCAGGGGGGGTCATTATTTTTAAAGAGAGTCAGTATTTTATAGAAAAGGGGTCACTTTTTCTAAAGAATAATGACCGGGGGGTCGTTATTCTATGGGGGTCCCTTTACTTCGTTACACCGGAACAAAAGTGAAATTTTTCAGTATGGGTACAGGTGATATCAAATTACTCTCAGAAGAAATTCAGAAATAACAAAAGGCCGTAATAAAAAGATCCGACTCGGACAAATTGTAGGAAAATTAACGTAGGTTTTAGAGGGTTATCATGCGAACCGAACAACCAACTCATTGTTTTGTACCACTTCAGATACTGAGGGTGAGGTTGGGCCTGTAATATCGATTTAAGCCCCCCAGTAATTCATTACTGACCGTTCCAAGGCGGTAGTTCTGTTGTGGTTCTCTGTTGCCTGTTTTTGGTGTCAGAGTTTCTGTGATGTTTTACCTTATGTATGTTCTTATTATTTTTGATTCGGTTTGGGTTGCTGAGTGGCCACCTTTTGGGAACAAGCTGCTCACTCGGTTGGCCATATGTTCTCTGTATCTTGATTATTTGTAATCTTAGTTGTTTCCAACTATGGTTTGAGGGCTGGATTTGGATTTTGATTGTTTCAGTTCCTGGTCTTTGCATACTTTTTACTTTTAGGGATATAAACTGAGATGCACAAACCATGCGAAAGAGAGGTGCCCAATGGTGAAAATACTGCCCATTCGGGAAACAAACTAGACCGGCATGCAGTTCGATATATACCGGCATGCACCTCAAAAGCACTACCTTGCTGTTTCCTGATCGGGAAATCGACCCTACTGGTTACGATCATCAGAAAGCCGACAAGAAAGTGAGCATATGGTAACTGCGAGTTGCGTACTGTGATATTGAGACGCCACCTACTTACCAGTGCAGTTTATACCAACTGACCTCAGCAAAAGTCAAGAGATAATGAGCTAAAGTTTACTCAGGAAGCTGGTGACAACGTTCAAGGTCAATGGAGAACTTTGTAATGTTTTCACTTCTAACGTTTGATCAAATACATTATAAGATCAACTCTTAACCAAAACAAACTGGCCAAATAATGTGGATCCAGTACGGTTCTTCCCAAATGGATTTGAAGTCTAGTTCTTTTGTTGTGTGCAAAGAACATTTACTCACCGTTCCAAGGCGGTACTTCCGTTGTGGTTCTTCAATTTTACGTGTTCTTAGGTCCGCTTGTCTGTGGTCTTCTAACAATTTGGTCACCTGTAAAGCTTGCCACTTTGCTATCCACTTTGCCCCCACCCGCATCCACTGCAAGCACAGTAGGCCCTTGCCCCACCATTATCCAAATCAGTAGGACGCCACGGAATTGGAAGTTATACCCAGCACCATCGCATCACCCAACCACCCCGGTAACACACGTGAGAGTCGTCAGGCTAACAGTAATGCTTTAGCTGTTGTGCACAAAACACAGGTTGGTCCGAGTCACCAATGCCCACATATGCCCTAAGGCCCTTTTACGCGTCGATAAAAGGGACGATGGGAAATTAGCGAGCTGCCCAATCTGGGATTAGACTCTTCATTCGTACATAAATCCCGGGCTCGAGACGCGTTGGAAGCAGGTATCTTTTCAGTCATAAACAGCCTTTCATTATCACCTACCCATCGTCCTGATATGGCTGAAATTATGTTAAAAAGGGCGTAAAATCGTGATTCATCCACCATTGACAAAAATTAATAGGTTTGATTTTCAACACATTAATCTAATAAAGGTAGCAGATCCGAATTTGTTAGCTAGTCAAAGCAGCTAAACATCTTTTCAAGCGCAGAAATTTATTGACACTTCCGGCTACTGATTACATCATTCTACCGTTATATTGGCATGTGTACTCAATACAAGAGTCACAGTTCTTTGAGATGTTACATTTATGTCTGTCACTAGCCCGTTAAATCGTCCAGAGAAAGTAAACGTTTTAGATGCTCAGAAATTTGCGTAATTATGAAATTTGCCATAAACAAACTAAACGACATCGGGCTGAGAATACAGCCCTGTCTGGTTCCGATTTTCACGAGAAAAATTTAGTCTACTGTCCGTTATTTTGCACACATGAGCGTAAAATCACATACTTTGCCTTCAGTACCTTCATAAGTTTCCCTCCTGCCCTTGTTTCTACTCAAGATCAGATAACAATTTCATGTGGTCGATCGTTTCAAATGCTTCTAAGAAATCTACGAATAAACAAAGAAACGCCCCCTATTTAGTTTAAGTATTTTCTGTAATTAGCTGTCATTCATTAGCTTTCAGTGGAAGTAACAATTTTTTTTTGCAAAAGGTCGTCTTTCTACAGCGCCTTAAACACAACAGGGTGTCATATTTTTTAAATAATATTAAATCTATCTGCCTTCCAATACTTTGAAAAATCATTCTTCACATTCTACAAGATTTAAAAGGTTCTTATTCTAGTACATGCAAGTATATGATTTGATGGAAATGCAAAATATTTTGGCCTCTGGTGGCTTTACCGTAAACCCTTAAATATTGCAACCTTTAAATTAAGAGACGCATTTCCTACTTTCGTGTTTGTTACGAACATTGTGAGAAAAACCAAACGATGTTGACACACAAATATACACTGACATCTTACGCGATTTTCTTCTATAAGAGTTAAAAGATATCCACTTCTGTGCACGCAGAGCATGCGACTACGGTTGTGCATTATCTGCAGAAACTCTAAAAGTAGACACTTCCTTAAAATGAAAAGTTTACTTTTTATTCTGGAATGGAATAAATTTATGTTTGCATATATCATCAATTACCGGCATGCTGTAGAACACATATTTATTTGCAAAAAACAGTTGCAAAATGTTTGACTCTGCTAAAGTTATGGTCGGTCAAAGAGTTATACAGTGCACTCGTGTGGCTAAGTGTAAAAGACGAAGTGTCATCCAATTGATATTTAAGATAAATTCCCGAAATTTGGTGATCGTTGCTCTGTAGAATGGCTGTTTAAAATCAATTACTCAAATCCACTCTGACGGTTTCAAAACATGGTGAGGCTCAGAACTTTTTCAATCATCCCTCGTACAGTCAGACATAAAGTAAGCATGACCCCAATTAGTTGAAAGTTAAATTTTATATTCGACATATCGGCATATTTGAAGTGAATTAAATAAATAAAATTAAATTAAATAAAATTTCAGATATTTCAGTACTTTGGATAGTGAAGATTATTTAGACATGATATTGATGCAAAAAGTAAAGATATTTCTGTGATAACGTTACTTGAAACATACCCCCATTCTATGACGTAATTTATTAAGGTGATGCTTAACTTATGTCTGACTATATATATATATATAAACAGAGTCAACGTTAAACAGTTACGCCAAGCACCAGGGCTGAAGCACGGCATAAATAAGTGACACACTGTCACAATCATCTTTAATGGTTTAAAGTGAATGGGGAGCAGATAGGCTGAATGTATAAGTATATAAATGATCAGCATACCGCAAGGATAGGAAACACATGGATACATCAATTATTATCAAAAAAGGGTCAACAGGCTGTGGCACAGAGTAATTCAGGCCTCCAAAATCTACGCCCTCATCAAAAACATTTTTTCTCTTCTTACTGCAACGATAAATCTGCGCTACCGCACGTTTTACCCAATTACTACATAACACAATTTACACATCACTGGGCAGCGCAAGCAGACTGCCACGATACGACTATTAGCTTGATTGCTCCGCCCACTGAACTGCGCGAAGCAATCAAAATAATTGCCAACCATCCCCAGGATATGAGTTCTATAGGCCAAGGTAATTAAATTACCTTAGCAAAAGGTCACTCGTCTTTCAAGTTTAAAGGCAATAAGTGGTTCTGGAGAAGAAGATTTTTAGGTGTTTTCACCATATATGGACATGACAGCCATCTTGGTCAGGTGACTATTCAAAAGTCCCTTATGCTTTTGAACAGGAAATGCTGAGTGTTTTCATCCTATATGGACATTGCGGCCCTTAGTCATTTGACCGAGACTAAATGTACATGTATAAACTGTCTTTCCCTCTTTGCCAAAAGGCTGCATATAATATAATAATAAAGTTGTAAGTTTAGAGACGTCGTTTGAAAATGTTGAAAGGCAACAGACGAGTGACCTTTTGTCAAGGTCATTAAATGACAATGACCTCTAGAATTCAAATAGGGTGAATTTGCTGCATTTCCATATCACTGAGCACAATAGCAGCCTGAAACGGCACATTTTTTCAGCTTTTCCTATTCAAAAGCCTGAGAGACCAAATTTAATTTTGGCATAAAATAGGTCAGGGTCAACCCAAGGTCATTATTTATGAAAACTTTGCAGTTCTAGAGTCCCAAATGCTACATACAAAGTTTCAAGGCAATTGCCTTGGTGGTTCTGGAGAAGAAGATTTTTTTTTAAAAAATTACCATATATGGGCATGGCGGCCATTTTGGTCACATGATCTAGTCCAAATATGTAATCTTTCTTTCCCCCTTTGCCTGTAAACTGTATATGAAATCTAAATGAAATTGGCTCAGTAATTTCAGAGGAGAAGTTGTTTGAAAATGTTGACGACGATCGGGCGGATGGACGGACGGACGGTTGACGGACGCCGAAGACTACTGTCCTATAAACGCCGCTAAAGCCTCTGGCTTTGGGGAGCTAGAACCTTCTGCATCTATTATTTGGTACATGTACAGATGTATCTGTGCCATTACATAAAACGCATAACATCTTAGAAATATAGACAATAGTCGTGTTATATTACCCCACCTATCTGTAGCTTACTTACTGCAGGTAACTCATTACTGGTCGGTTTATTATATCAACCAATAACTGTCAACACTAAGTACTTATAATGCACAAAATTTGGTGGAAATTTATTCCTGTCTTGGAGTGGGCCTTCTAGAAACTTTATCTTGAAAAAAAAACATAACTTTTTCCATATTCAGGGGCAGATTGCTCTAAAACAACTGAGTGTATAAATGATCCCTCATGATTTTATAATGTCCATTATATCCACTTTATAATTAAAAGATTTCTTCTTAATAGCTCTGAAAGTGAAAATATGTCCCTTTTCGTAGAGTTGGAGACTAAAAATGGCCAAAATTTAGGTATGACTTATAACTGCGTATACAACATCCTTAAGAAGCTTTTCCGGAAAAGTTCTGCAACTACTTACTGGTATACGTGTACCATTCTATACCAATTGATATTTAGCTACAGTTTCCTGTAAAGTGATACAGCATTTTAGAGATGGAGGTAAGAATCATGTGAAATTACCCCACCCACTTGTTTCAGGCGATTCATGGTTAACTGATTTCTGTGCAATCTAATATTTCGTCAATCAAGAGCCAATACATAGTTCTTATAATTGAAAAAGTTTGAAGGAAATCTATGCTAGCCATGAAATGAGCCTTATGGACACCCGCCGTTTGCTTAGGTTTGTAATATTGTTGAGTTTGTGAATTTCAGCTCTGCAGAAGGTTCCAATAGCCAGCAACAACGTTAGTTTGATCTGAATATCTTCATGCTGGTCGGCGGCTGTAACTGGTTGAGCTGTTGAGGTCATGTTTAAGCTTTCATCAAATATCTCTTTACACTAAACGCTTAAATGGATTATCTCGAGGCCTGAAACAAAATCAGATTTAATATATAGTTATCCATCATTTTTAACTTTCAAACAGAGGCCCGGTGATAGTGTAGTGAATAGCGTGCTAAGTTATCAATCAAGGGGTCACAGGGTCTACCCGTCGCCGCTTCTCCGATCTTTCGAATGAGACTTTGACCCAAGGTTCCGTCACCATATGACCTATGGGTGGGACGTTAAATCCGAATTCACACACTCACTCACTCACTTTGGAACAGAATTGTCATATACACAGTACAACTCTCATTTATAGAGGCCACTGGTATTTTGCGGATCGTAACAAATACTTGTTACGGATTCCCCGAATAAATCGCGTTTGAAATGTATCGTTTTTTCAACGAAGGGAATAAATGCAATTAACTGCATTTTAATAACCAATAAAACCAGGATGTTCCATTCCCTTCCACAAAATATAAATAGCCTTTCGAGGCTATTAGTGTTAGTCGATACACACGTCGTGACCACCTATATATCTACCTGTGGGTTCGATAGTAGACAACAGATGTGCGCCAGCCTAAATCGCTTATTAATATTTCATCCTGATATTTATTTTTCTTTTGAAATAATAATGATAGTAATAAAACATTTTCTTTTTCAAGTAAAATCATTAGTATATTGTTTGAGTAATGTAGATAAAGATGATCAGCTGAGCTGATTTGGCCCTCTGATATACGGAGTTTGGCAGCGCCGGCTTTCTGTAGCTCCAATACTGCGACACAGGCGAACAACATTTATCGTTTTAGCACGATATCAAACAACTGTTGAGCAAAAACATAATAAATTCGACATAAACAGCAAAACCAGCATTTTTAAATGGGATAATAAGGCATCAAAGTAGACCAAATTTTCGTTGTACATGCCTAAAGAACGGAAGAGGATGAGGCTCTATAATTATAGAATAAAAAATCATGTCCTCTCTATGTCCTTCCTCTTCATGTTAGATGGATAAATCAGGGAAAGGGAAATACGTTGTTTAAAGTATAGAATCGGACATAAGCAAGGACATATTCTATATGCTAAATGCACACTTCTGTATAAACTATCCAGTGACATACAACGTTGGAAAGTAAAAATATAGACAATCTTGAAACAACATCAAAAGATAATTTTGTATCAACCTCGATACTACTAAAGTGGATTTCCCAATGAAAAGGGTTACAGCTTTCAACATAAAATACTCTCGTTTGGAGTGATTAGGAACAGCATCATCTTGTCAGCCTCGTTATATATTCTTGCTATTTCCCGTAGCCGTATCCTGAAACCATGATACCTTTTAGAAGAACATTTTGTTTTCCATAACATCACTGACACGACCAAGGCATCTCGTTAGAATATGAAACAAGATGTTCATAAAGATAGAATACACGAAACCTATTAATATACTAAGAGGTCAGCTGGTACATAACATTACATTATCTTATAGGTTAAAAATCGACCGCGGATCACTCATATATGGGAGCAAAGTATTTCCTCAATTCTATACAATTTATACATAAGCCATGTCGCAAGAAAGAATGACGTTAAGGTTTGTGAGCTTATGGATAATAAGTCTTGATATTCGCACATATCATAAAGTATTGGCACATGTTATAATATTCTAAGCTCTTCAGTCAAACATGGTTCTGAAGCCAACAACAATGGGAACAGTATACGCATATGTCTTTCGGTAAAAGAACAAGACAGAAGGCCCATCTAAAAACTATTGTAACTTAAATAGGTAGTCCGTCTAACTCTAATTAGTCGTTACGGAACATCCGAAGAGGATCAGCGCAGCGAAATATATCGGCCACGACTGCAGCTCCTGGCTTTCGAAGTCTGTCAGAGGGAGCCTGCTTTTAGCGCTAGCACTGTTTTTGTAAAACGGCCATTGCCAACTTAAGTCATCGCTGTAAAAATCGATGTATTTGGAAAAAGGGTCAAGTCAGGTAAATTCGGACAGCAGGTAAATTCGGACTGTGACATTGTTTCGTTAACATGATAGTTGTTTGGAATTAAAACAAAAATAGCCGGGTAAACAGTGAAAATCCTGATCAGGCTCGTGTTTGCAATGGTATGTCCGAATTTACCCGCTGTCCGAAGTTACCCGACTCGAGCCTAAGTGGTTAAACAGGTAACTTATGGGCTTGGCTGGCATGTTCATAAATATATTATATTATTCTCTAAATTTTCTAAACCTCTTTTTAATACAGGTCGTAAGAAAACAAATTATTGCAGATTTTGAATCCGTTTGAATATAATACATGTTACAACTCTAGATTCTAGATTTCAAAATTACATGGCAGTACTCATAAGCATCTAGCTTGTTTATCTTAATCCGAAAATCAATTACATTTGATATATCTTTTTATTTTGTTTTTTAATTCTTACCGTGTGATTTACGTGATCATAGTGGAAGTGAGACTTAAAAATATCAATTTCCAACAGCGAACCTGGAGTGAATTAATCTATTAATCTATCATCACACTTGCTCATTAGTTTATGAATTAATTAAGCTGCCTTACAAGACCTGTAATAAAAAAGAAATGGATTCTAGGCATGTTTACACAATATGGTGGGGCGGAGGTACGCCCGCCAGTTCATGTTGATATTTACTACTCGCGAGCACCTAATCAAAGTCCCTTTGGAGGGGGGGTCCATGTCTGTGTATGTAAATATTTCGGATTTGTCGAATTTTATAATGTTTTTTAGTTTTGACATATAATTTTTGCACTTTGACCGCTTTACTTCATCAAAAATGCGTGTAAAGTACGTGATTCTGTTTTGCCTTTCTCTTTTCTTCTGTTGGTTTTTGGTGCAGGTTGTGCTGTTATGTGGGCATTTCCTAGATTTTTTCATTTATATAGGTTTTGAAGGAAAGGACTAGCGCTTTTCCTTGACCAAGTGATTGTTTGAGAAAATTTGCGTCTAAGTTTGCTTGTGAGGCATAACGAATGCAACCATTATTGTCGTAGCTACACTGAGCTTCCGTACAGAGGTTATGCGAATGAAGGGTAGCCCGATCGATTGTGTACAGGTATATGGGATTTGAATAAGGAAGATATGTTTTTTATGATATGTTGCTAATTGAAGATGATAGTAAGATAAAGGCGAATATGTAAACAGACTTAATCCGCGGATATACGTACCATTGCGTAAGTCATTTCAGAATTAAACGTTGTTTGTTGCGGACATTTCAAGGAAAAGTTGTAACACTAGATTAATAGCTGAGTTTCTTATCTATATCAGGGGCGTAGCTAGAGGCGATAACATGATACGCACAGTCAGGCTTTAGGCGGCTTGACATGACCATAAGGGTTAAGAACCCAAGATATTTCATATTGTCATGTCAGTTGCCAGTTGGTATTGACATCTGGCCCATCTGGCATTAATTTAGAATGCGAATATGCAAGTGCGTGTTGACATATTGTCATTTTGACAAAATTTCAATACGTACCTGCGTATTTGCGTAAAGGCAGCTACGCCCTTGCGTATTATTATTCTTTCAACGTTCACGTAACGTCGGACGATATGGCATTGAAAACATATATTGGACAGTGTAATACCTGCAGGCACACAATGTTGGAACAACATTGAATCAAAGTTGATTCAACTCTGTGACGTGGTATCAATGTCGATTCAATGTTGTTTTAATGTTGCGTATCTGCAGGAATGGAGTTGACGACTTCTATACAGGACTGCTGCTATGGCATTTATTAGTAGGACTAGAAAAATAAATAAGTTGAAATCTATAGATTTGTTTCTTTTTTAATCCTGACAGTTGAACGCAGCTGTAAATAACTGATTCACAAAAACGAACCATGAACACAAAATATAAATTTTGTCAAGTTAGACCGTTTTGTTTTGAAAACGTAAAGGTAGGGACACAAAGGGTTCGAGGCCGACTGTATCTTAGGCACGGCATTTGAAAGGCAGAGCACATAACTCTCCTTTTGTGACTTCACCCTTCCCTGATTCAAAATAGGTACCCATTTACTGCTGGGTTTGACAGAGTTTTCCAGTCGCCAGATGCCCAAACTGGGTTGTATGGCCCATGTTTTTTCTTTTGAATGTGCTCTCTGCTTACTACAAACGCTTTCAGAGTTTAGCTTGAACTGGCGACCTTCCGACCATCTTCTGCACCATAATCCATCCCGACATGACCATAGCTGCTTATCGTGGACGCTAAACAATAACACAACAATCTGCACCATAAACAAGTTGCTCAAACCCCTCTACAACGGCGCCTCTGTATTGTACGTGTATGAAGAACATTCAGAAAGCTTTGCAAATGGCTGTATAACTTTGTTTTAGGGCATGCATATATAGAAAGCACTTTTACCGTTACAATGATACCAAACACAGTATAAAGGCACTTTTTCTTATGGCGTTAATTAAGAATTGAAATTTGATTTTTCAGCGTTCATCGTGTGATGAAGACAGTGGGCGGAGCTAAAATTCCATGAAGCGCGAATCGCTTCTTGTAGAATTTTAGCGACGACCACTGGCTTCTTCACACGATGAACGCTGAAAAATCAAAATTTCGTTCTTATATTTACACTTTATTTTAGACCCTTCCTGTGCTGTTTTCATGGTTATTTAATGTAGAATATGCACAATATGTGTCGAAGAAAAGATAGTAACGACGCATTTGGCCATAACTTTAAACAGTCGTCGCCATAACGTGGCGTCAATCGAACGTTACGTGGACCAATCAAGATGTTTGTTTAGCTTAGACGTCGCTTGACGACAACGTCACATGATTAACTGACCATCATCGGTGTATAAAGACAGTTGCTGTAAAAGGTTTACCTATGGGAAGTCAGTGGCAAGTGTAAATATAACGTATTTAATTCGACGTCTACGTCATTTTTGGAAGGTTTTAGCGGCTTCATTATATGCATTAATTTTAATGCATTTTCAGGTTTTATTTGACCTATGCAAACACTCTTTCTGACAAAATTTCGAATGCCAACACATTTGTTTTCATTACAAGAGCATTATTTCCTTATGAGAAAGAAGGATTTTGCTACTTAATGAAATAAGGATAATACAAACTCAAGTGACAATATGGAACCACGATTAAATATTACAGAACAGTATTGCCAGTTGGTGTCCTAAGGTATCAGTGGTGGAAAAATTCAATTCAAAGGCTGCTCATATATGAGTTAAATGTAAAGGTACAGGTTTCCCAAAGCCTAATAGCCGTAGGGGCAGTAGGGGTTAGAGACTGGGCCATATATATGAATTATGGCCCTCTAAAATAAAAATCTTCAGTGCCTTTTGGGTAGACCTGTTACAAGGAATTTAAAATAAACCGATGTCATTTAAGAAAAATACACCATGTTTCACTGTTTGTATATTTGTCTAGATATATCATAGTTCGATGTGTGTGTGTGTGTGTGTGTGTGTGTGTGTGTGTGTGTGTGTGTGTGTTTATCAGAATTCTGTCCTTATGGTGGTTTCCAAGAAATTCCGTCACTTTTGATACTTTCTGAACGCCCCTCGTACATAAACAGTTGGTATCCAAACAAAGATAATTCTGGGATAAAGGAGCGGATGTATTTCCGGGACACAATTTTGTGCTGACCTGAGAAATATATATTGTATGATTTCAGTTTTAGCCGAGTGTACAACTTAACCCTTAAAAGCCTGGTGGAATCATCTACCCCTATCAACTTGAATTCATCATTTTGTATATTCACGGATTTCTGGTAAATTTAATTTGATCATTTTCTTTAACTTTAATGTAATGAGAAATATAAAATAGTCTGGTGCAAGTAGTGTAGATCATGATCAGACGTCGCGTTTGGCAAACAAAACAGGCCAAGACGCCGCGTTTTGCGTCTGAATTGTTTGCCAATTTCCCTTAAATGAGGCGCTAGGCATACACTGATTCATGGTAACATCTAAATTTCTAATTAAAGGTCGCTTTTGTGAGGTAGGAAGCAAAGTTTTAATTTATTGCATTTTTGTTCTTTATTTCTCTTTATTTTAGAAACCATGGGGAAAGTGGTCAGCAAAGTATTTGGTTATGACAGAGCACTTAATCAGGTGGAGCATTCTGTCGGAGCCCTTCAAGCACAGGGAGTTCTACTTTAAAGGACATTCAAGGTCAGATATCACAGTTTAGACAGAAATTCGAGAATGAGCTAATGCCGGAAATGAATGCAACGATGAAAGTTGCAAGAGACTCTATGCACGCTTTGGTCAATATATCTCAACACGCTGTGCAGAGAATTTCTGTTACGCTAGACAAGGTGGACGAAACTTTAATAACCGCCAAGTTTGGAATAGAAGTCATTCTGATCATTCTGTTTCTGTTAATTGCTATGCTGTGTAGATATGAACTCAACAGGCTCGGATATATGTTGAAACCAAACGCTTTCTTTCGTATTGAAAAACAGCTATTGCAGATGCTAAGACTTGCGTGTATATTCTCGTGCTTGGCGATAGTTGTAAGGGTGTTTTATATTGTAATATTGCAGCACACTGAAGCAGCTCCGAGTGAAATACTCTATCTGGCTTTGCTCCCCATTCTGGCAGTAGTAGTATTTAATGCTTTATGTCTCTTAGTGGTCGTCTTTACGCATGTCTTTTCCTTCATAAGATTTTTAATGTGGACACCTTTTATGGTTCTCGTATATCCACTTATTTATTTGCTATATTTCACTTCTATAGCTCCAACAGTATGGCTTTATCGTGTGTACCAGGCCCGACTGAGGCTTCGGAACCAGTATGGCATTTATGTCATGCATAGCTTGGTTATTATTCTCCCTTTCTTTTTCATGCCGATGTTTAATATTATATCTTTTATAAGGGGTTACGCTTTCACAACGCATATGGATGTTTTATATGCGAGTATTGCCGTGTATGCTTTGTATTATGCTATAGCTCTTATCATTAAAATAAACTATCCAATTCCTGCTCCTCAGCAACAAGTTAGACAAGTTTATGCGTTACGATACGGCCAACAACGTACTATTCCTGTTGAGCAGCAACAAGTTAGACAAAGTAATGCGACGCGATACAGCCAGCAATAGACACTGCAACGTAGGAAAGTGGGTTCCGTTATTTTAGTGGGATCTGTATTGACTGAACCTCCCACGAGAAAATGTGCCATAGTGGGTTTTCAGACAACGAAGACTCGGATAGATTTGTGCTGCTCAGTCCCTTCAGAGTATTATCCCGTGTTACACATTTCATTACTAATCTTGGGCAGACTCAATCAAACCGAGTTCGCTATTATCGTTTCTAAATTGTTTTCGTTGCTTCCTTCTAGAACTTATTGTTCACTGTATATAGATATCTGGAGTCATCATTGTTCATTCGAACAGAGCAGTCAGGTCAGACTAAACTCAAGTGATGGCCGATTAGCATAGTGCCCAACGATTCACTTTGCTGGAGCAAAACGTGACCGCTTTAGCGGTTTGAAATGTGATATAACGTTGAACTCGGATTCCGATTCTCCTATTCAATATTGTATGAGGACATCTTGTTCCACTAGCTGGCATTATTCTGGAAGGAAGTTGGAATGATTTTACTAAGTAGATGCATGTACACAACATAAAATCACAATCGGCAAATATCGTATTAGTCCGTTACCTTTCGTGAAGGGTAACGGGCTCATGCGAGGTTTGCCGAACGCATTGAAGCAATGTTGTGTCAGTGGCAATGTATAAACGTCATGATATTTCATTGACGCTGTTTGATTGCTGTGTTCCTGCTTGGGAACCGATTGCACCACAAGTCGATTATTCACTATTGTCTTGGGGTCAAAATAAGCTAAATAGGTTCATATTCGTCTTATGTTTCCAAAAGGACGCAACTTTTGTGACTTCCTGTTTGCTTTCCAGGGCAACAGAGCTCTTTCGAAAATGGATCTACTCTTAAAGAGAAGCATTTCCTTGCGCAAAACTGAAAGTAACCGAGCTGCCTCCCTCGAAAGTGTATCCATTTATCTTCACGGACCAAAAAAGAGCAGAGAGAATTTAAGATAAAAGTTTGGTTGAAAAATTTTTTTTGCTCACAAATTACCTTCTTTACAGACAAAAGTCTCGGAAAAGCGATTATCCATCCATCCATCCATCCATCCACACACACACACACACACACACACACACACACACATACACATATATATATATATATATATACATTCATACATACATACATTCATGCATACATACAGACAGACAGACAGACAGACAGACAGAATATACTGTCGCAATTTTTTGACGTTATCCAATCAGACGTCGCTTTACATTCGTAAGTGCATTAGAATATGCAGCAAATCCGTCATCCAAACTAATCTATCTAATGTTCGCTTTTCTCTATAAATATTAAGCTACAGCATGAATTTTATAATATTTGACTTGATAAACATAAATTATTGAATGCAATCCAATCTCATAAACCAAGAAATACAAAGTTCCAGAATCCCTTCCACTGCTTCTTTATTCGTCAACATTATTCTCCGTACCAAATTCGATAAAATTCTGGCATACATTTCAAGTTATCGCACGGAATTCACAGATGCACTCTCAGGGCAAGCAACCCTGCCACTTTCATTTTATCTTTCTCCTCAATAGGGTTAACTGGTAGCCTAAAGTGAAGACGTTTTTTTCTTTATGAGGATATTATTCCCTTTAAGTGTAGACCCAATTTGGAAGTTCTATGTTGTCTGTCCAGGAAAGCAAAAGCAAACAGGAAGTCACAAAATATGTTCCCCTTTGTGAAAATGGCAGAAAATACTTATTTACAGTACGTTATTCCATTTGGTATATATTAGGTAAAATTTCTCAATTATTCTTAAACTAAGACTGATTTGTCATGGCGACATGAACCTTAGCGGAGTTTAGCTTCCATTGTTTTAGTTCTTTTGGCTTCATGCGGATTCTTGCTGCATCGAACATCTTTTTCCTGATGCCCTTGTCTGTCGCCTTTCTCGAGACACAGAGACTGAGGTGGCTCGATGTGGGGGCGCTTGCGCTCCATGGTTTAAACGTAGACGTCTCTTACCTGATGGCTGCAGCTAATGTGTCCCGTGGAATACGACAATAAGTGTGGCTAGGAGAGGGATGCTCGTTGCCTGCCGAGACCTGCGCATCATCTTGTTTGTTTCAAACTTTTGGGGCTTAGCGCCACTGAAGAAGTTAAATACAGAAACGCGCGTCTGTCGCACTAATTTGTTATGGATACATAAGTATTGTGTGCAATAAAAATAACTTACGAATGTGTGCGATTTATCGTTACATGTATTTTGAATTTCACCATAAACGCCAGGGTGTTGATTTTTATGCCCCCGAAGGGACTTCGGGTGGCATATTAAAATCGCACCGTCCGTCCGTCCGTCCGTCAGTCCGTCCGTGCGTCCGTAACAAATCGTGTCTCAGCGATAACTTAAAAACTACAAAAGCAAATTTGATGAAACTTCACAGAAAGATAGAGCACATTGAGAAGGTGTGTCGCGCACAAGAGTTTGGTTCCCACGCCCAAGGTCAAGGTCACAGTTGGGTTAAAGGTCAAATCATGTCTTAAATCGTGTCTCAGCTATAACTTATAAACTACTGAAGCAAATTTGATGAAACTTCACAGAAAGATAGAGCACAATAAGAAGGTGTGTCGTGCACAAGAGTTTGGTTCCCAAGCTCAAGGTCAAGGTCACTGTCGGGGTTTGGAGGTCAAATAGTGTCTCTGCGATTACTTTAAAACTACATAACTGAATTTCATCAAACACAGAAATATAAAGAGTAATGAGAAGATTTGTCACATATAATTTTATATTCCCATACCCAAGGTCAAGGTCACTGTTGGGGCTTAGAGGTCAAATAGTGTCTCTGTGATTACTTTAAAACTACATAACTGAATTTCATCAAATTTCACAGTAATACAAAGCACAATGAGATGGTTTGTCACACATAATATTTATATTCCCAAACCCAAGGTCAAGGTCACAGTTTGGGGTCAGATGTCAAATCATGTCTCAACAATTGATCAGAAATGTACCAAAGCAAATTTCCTTAAATATCACAGAAAGATTAAGCTTAATGAGAAGGTAAGCCACACTCAAGATATAGGCTTTCACACCCAAGTTTAAGGTCACAGTCTGAGGTCAAAGATCAAGTTGTTTCTCCCCAATTACTAAAAAGACTTCTTAAGCAAACTGTGTTAAACTTCCTGAAATGGTAAGACATAATTAGATGGTATGTCACAAACAAAATTTAGGTTCCCAATGAGGGCACATAGGTCAGATTATATTTCCAAATTGACTGGAGACTGCTGAAGTGAATTTCATCAAACTTCACAGAAAGGTAAAGCATGATAAAAAGGCGTCTCACTTGCAAGATTTGGGCTTCCTTGCCCAAGTTCAAGGTCACAATCAGGGTCAAAGGTCAGTTTAAGGGGCCTTCGGGGGCATTTGTTACATACTGTAACATTTCTTGTTTGTTTATATTATTGCTTTCCCCTTTAAACGGGTAATCAAAGAACATAGAGGACCTCCATACGAACCGAACTACCAACTAATTGTGTGCACCGCGACGGAGGGTGAGGGTGAAGGTTTTGGCCCAGTAAAACCGGTTTAAACCCCCCAGTAGTTATTACTGACCGTCCCAAGGCGGTACTTTCGTTGCGGTTGCATTTGTTTTATGTTCGGTGCTTTTTTTATTTATTGTGTTCTCATTTTAACCCTTCTATAATAAAAATAGAAAATAGGTAAAAATAGTTGTTAAATGTTTTTCGTATAATTTGCATAGTCTGTTGTAACCTTCTGTTGGTCTAAATTATTTTGTTCAATAAAGATAGCTGAGTTGCCACCTATTTGGGAAAGAGCTGCTGACTCGGCTTATCACTTGTAATTTATTGTTTGTTGGGATGTCTTTGTCAATCTTTCCCTTTGATGTTGGGGATTGGGTTTGGGATCTGATTCAGTCAGTTCTTGAAGTGTAGTTACTCTTTAAATTATATTAGCCGCGACACGAAAAAACACGAAGTGGTATGTGCACCGAGCGCAGGCTCAGATTAGTCTGGGCATCCACCCAGTCTGATCAGAGTCTTCGCTTTGCGCTTAAAGGACAGCTAAGGGTCTCAGCTAGCTTCTTGTGGACAGGGAATTCTCTGCTCAGACTCGGCTGAATTCCAGTCTCAGCAGAGTCTGTGCTGGGCACATATGCCACTTTGTTGGTTTTCTCGTGTCGCAGCTCAATTATTTGAGTATCAGATTCTGATCATTGCCTTTTTACACTACTCTGCTTCCGAGATCATTCCTCGAAGGCTCATTGGTGCAGAATTATCGCCTTAAATACATTTTGTGCGGTATAATAAAGTATGTCATAAAATATGTTATATACAAACATTTCGTTGGCTTAGAGGCCGATCTAATATATACTGAAGGGATTTAAAAACTTCCACCCATTAATTTTGAATATCTCAAAAATAAATACAGCTACGTCCACAACTTAACAACTTATGTATTCACTTATACCTGAATATGTCCATATCCAGAATTTGAAATCGTTCAGCCGAATCAGTCAGGACGTGCTCCCCGTGTTCTTAGTAAAGTTTCAATACAATCACTTCATGTATACAGTTTTCTGATAATGCATTTCTCTTGCAATATCAAATTGAATTTTTAAAGCTGAACTCGGTCTGTGACTTTATTTGGCGTACCGCGCTAAACATTCTAAATATCTTAGTGTTTTTAGAAGGGGTAAAGGTTTCCCATAGCCTAATAGCCGTAGGGGCAGTGGGGGTTAGAGACCAACTGTATCTTGGGCACAGCTGATGAAATGCGGAGCCCATCTCTATCCTTTCGGTGCCTTATCCTTCCCTGATTCGAAAAAGGTACCCATTTACTGCTGGGTTGACAGAGTTTTCTAGTCCTCGGATGGCGACGGTGATCCGCGAACCCACGACCTTCCTTTGACTTTCTGCAAAATAACCGAGCCATTCTAACCACTCGACTAAGGCGCCTCTCTGTGCAGTGTTTTGGGGCAGCTTGAAACTAAAATTTCTAAAAATGACATCGCGAGACAATTTTATATGTTTATTACGGTAACTTACATTCTCATACGACATGCACTGTTTACTGGAAAGTCAAAAGACCGTGAGAAAAGCACTTAACCGAGACTATAAAATAGAGATCATGACGTTAACTTTCGTCGACGCCGTCTCCGTAATAGGTTTTGCGCGACAGCATCAACCGCAATGATAATTGCAAACCAGCGTGGATGACATAGCAGTATTAAGACAGTAAGAAATGGTCTAAAAGAGTGTTGCATAAGATAACGCCGTCATCGCCTTATGCATTTCAGAGATGTAACGCTCTTTTACTGACGCCATTCAAGTAAATGATACGAATAAACTGCGTTATCTTTAAATTTGGTAAGTTTCAAGCATTTTATAGTAAACTATTAAATATTATCATGAGTAAAAGGATCAGCAGTCTGCAATAAAAGTGGAAGTTTTTAAATCCCTCAGTATAAATGTTAACTAGTAAGGCATTGGGCTTGATGTGATGTCAGTTTAGTTTAAACATACTTTATTGCTCAAATGGTAGCAATGCGGTCGGGCTACAAGTTGCCACAACATTAGTTACAGCCCTTCTCCTACAATATTCAATACATCAGCAACACGGCTAACAACTAACAGTTCGGTCACCGTTATAATTTCAAAAATTGAGACACTTTATAATTTCAGTATGTCCGGTTTTATATTTTTCACATGGAAAACCGTGAGGACTCAGATCAGACCGCTGTCATTGGCAGCTGTCTGCTCCAACCCACAGCATCCCGCAGAGCATGCACTTTGTCTCAATATTTAGGAACATGGCGGTAACTGCACATAAACAAGATTAATGAATAAGCAACAGAAAAAGAAAGAAAGAAATCAAGAAGACAAATATCTCGAGAACCACAGTGTCAGCCATTAGCTGATGTGTCAACCAGTAAATACCAATATTTGGTGCGACTGCGGTGGTGAATATTGGTTATTTCTGACTGACGTCCGTTATGTCATATGGTTATATAGTCAACAATTGTTTTTTTTTATAAACAAGAGAAATCTTTAAAAAAAGATAATCGTCGCAGATTAAATGTAAGTGTGTCTAGTTGAAGAGTTGCAATAACTTTCCTGAATATGACTCACGTGAGCTATGTCGGTAGGCACCCGCAACCGTAATTTTGACACTGTGTAGCGACAATGACCTGTCTCAAAATTGGGCTGTCCAATTTGGAATTCAAAAATGGAATGCGGTCAATTTTGAAATTGACCTGATTTCAAAATAGTAACCAACATGGTCTCATCTCAGTCAGTACTACATGTACGTCCACTGGTGCTGTGACACAACTTATACTTGACCCGAGTGAATTCACAAATAACAAGTCTGAAATTAACATGCTTGAACTGTATAGCAGAGAAGTTATATCATCCCTACGTAGAATCCGCACTAAACTCTTGCTTGGCAAAGAAAGACAACAGGGTCTCTTGGTCCCCATTACAAAGTTTCCTCGAGGCAGTTTCAGCAAGCGACAGAAACTCAAAATCAAGAAAAAGAGATTGAATCCCTCTACGTCACAACGACGGTTCGCCGACAAGTAACCGGTGGAACACTACGAAACAACACCACCAACAACATGGTGCACTGCATATTTGTGTGTATTAAACCGGAGGTAGAAATTAAAAGTAGATCTACGTCGAAAAAATAGAAAGTTTTGAACATCTGCGTCTGTTTTCTATTGTAAAATTACCAACAAGAGAAAACATTTTGAATTAATATATGACAGAGTGCTAGTATTCACAGCGCATGCGACGGAAAAAAACGAAGATTAAATATTCCTAATATTATTGGCTTTATTTTGACATACATGTTATTTGACCAATGAAATCTAGTGAAATGTGGAACAATATCGAAATTATACGCGTCTGCGACGCGAAAAAAAACCTCAAACAACCTATCGTACTGCCTATATCGGCAAAGGTATTTTGCTGTGAGATATCAAAGTCACCATAGTCCTATCAGTGATAAAATCGTCTAAACGCAAATCATTATGGAAAGCGTATCAACATTCACGAATGGTGACATTATGTAGGTTGATGGGCATATATTATGTCAGATAACTGGCAAAACGTGGAGAAAACATTGTGGAAAATGTCTAATCGTTCAACAAAACACAGTTTTCTTTTTCTGGTTTCCCGTCTTGCAATGCAGTATAAACAAAGCCAACTCGCATCACTAAACACCTCTTCCCGCAAGCAGGGGATAAAAACAAGCATGCATCAATAACTTTTTTTTTTTAAATTAAAATATGCAACTTGCCTCATCCAGCTTCCAAAAGATTCGATGATATGCGTGAATTCATTTGAGCATAAACCGAAAGTAGAAAAACAAGCCATTTGTGTAATACTCGCGTGTCAGCCACTCAGATTGCTCGGTTCGGTTTCACACGCTATGGAGTCGATGTGTTTTCAAAAGTTTCTCAAAATGAATTTGAAGGGTTACTTAGCGTATGAGCAAATCAAAATGAGGCAAGTTGCATATTTTGAATAGAAATAACATTGTTTTATTGATGCATCCTTGTTTTTGTCACCTGCTTATGCGGGAAGAGGTGTTTAGTGATGCGATCCCATTCTTTCCGACTAAACACAAATTCTGCATCTGAAGCGTGCCACGGGAAAACAAACAGCCATTGAAATATGAATTTTGCTTTTCTGGAAAGCCTAACTATCCTGCTATTTACTGAATCAAGAATAGGTATGCGCTGCTTGTAAATTACAATAATATTAGGTGTAAATGAGATGAGGGTCAGTTGTTTGGATCTGAAAAGAGTCACCTTGAATGTAATATGGTATGGTACATAATGATTTTTTTCTTCATTTCCCCCCACATAGGGTCACAGGTACCGAACCACTACCTGTGTGGGTATCATAAACTTCGAAAAGCTTTTTCTTTCAAATTTCGTACGCCGACACTATGAATTGGTTTCTACGTTCAAGGTCGGACTGAAGATTTTGCAACAGGGCCTATCGGGATCAGAATTTTATGGCGTCTTAGTTTATAAATTAGACAAAATTAAGTTTCTCTGATTTTTCTGATCAGTTCGGAAAAAAACTATCATTAGTTACAAATGTATTGGATATGAAATAAATGTTTAGTGGTTGACCAAGTCACGGTTAATAACCTTGCTTCCCTCTTTAATTGAATGCCGGCTGGTTGGGCATCAGGCTCTATGATGGGCCCGACATAAAACTAGTTGGTTGGGGCCGGAGCTTGCTCTGTCTGTTGCTTGGTTATTCGGGGCTCAATTGATGAATTTCGTTTGCTCCGGTATTTCAATTTTGTTGTTTGACGCCTTAAGGATCTCCAGGTGTCGCAATACGTAGTTTCTGTCAAGTCCTCATCTTTGATTCATCATAGTTCTTATCCGTGATATGTTTCCAGTGATGATTCATTGATGGGTTAGGAAACCTTCATGCGGACCAAACAACTTAAAAAAATGTCTAGAGCCACCGCAGAAGCAGAGGACGAAGCTTGGATCCAGTAAAACTAGTTAAAGACCCCACCACCCAGTAATATTTTGCTGATCGTCCCAAGGGGGCACTTCTGTTGTGGTTCCTCAGTGTTACATGTTGCTATGTCCGCTTGTCTATGGTCTCTAGCAGTCTGTTCCCCTGACAAGCTGCCGATTCTGCTTTCTGTTTTGTTTTGTAATTAAAAATAAAAAAGGTAAAATAGATGCTGCCTTTTTTCTCAGCTGTAGCTGAATGATCACCCGTTTGGGAAAGAGCTGCACATTCGGTTTGCCGTGCGTCTTTTGTGAGCTTTTGTCAATTTTTGTGTGTGCACTTCTTTCCCTTTGGTTTTGAGAGCGGGATGTGGGATGTGATTGTAATAATTCCTGATCACTGACTATCTTTTTACTCAACTGTTCAATACCACTTCGTGTCAACCTCAACGAAAGTCAATAATTGTACAGTTACGAGTATAGTATCTCAGCCTGCAAAGTTCGTCTGTGGTTAGACATATCATTGTGTATGGCTTTGCAGGTAGTTTTTTGTGACATCTGCTTTAGCAGGCGGAATAAATTGTCTTGTCTCAGATCAAACAGGTTTGGGACATTCTCGGCCAGCATGTAAGACAGTGACTCAGTCAAGTACTATGCAAGCCATTCGTCAGTTCCAGATTTCCAGGCTCATCAGGAGCATAAATGCTACATGTTGTGCATATGGTACTGACTGAAAACGCCACGATTCTTTATTGGTGACCCCAGTGGTCTACCATTCTATATAATCAGTTTTCTCTGAGGAATCTAGCGGAACAAATTTGAAGAAACGTAATTTACATTATACAAATATAGATAAATTAGAGATTTCATCAATTTCTTCCACAGTAAACAACGAGAGCATCGCAAGCGGGGCAATATACGACTGTTTCTGAGTGAGTTTGGGCCCAGTCAGTACCTTGGGCAGATCTATATCCCTGACAATCAGGCATGTGTGCGCAAGAACAGTCTGTAACTACTAACTCCAAAATGAAGTAAGGGGAAGCAACCATTTCCATACTTAAAACACAGTATCAATCTAATTTACATTGCTATAATCAAGATATCATCAAGATATGCAAATCAGTTACCTAGTAATTGCGCCCACAAAAATAGTCTAAGAAATAATAAAAGGGACGCAACTCTGAAAATAAGTAATGGAGAACAACCATTCTTATATGGCGCACACCTTTTCATCCTCGTCTTCCTAAGTTTATTATGATCACGATGATGTTCGAAATGATAGGGTTCTCACAGGAATAGCCACAAAAAAGTAATCATAATGAGTTAACTTCAAAAATAAGTAAGGGGAGGCAATTATTCTCCAATACGACATACTGTTTCAACCTAATACACATTGCTATAAAGATTCGTCAAGATATTCCATACGGTTACCTAAAAATGACTTGCACAAGAATAGCCATAGAAATTAATCAAAGGGATATAACTGCAAAAATAAGGCAGGGGAGCAATTATATAAGAAACACTGCCTCACCTAATACACATTGCTATAAATTTTCATCAAGAGATTTCATAAGGTTGTCTACTTATGGCTTGCACAAGAACAGCCTTATTCATTGACGAGTTAGAGGGTTATCATGCGAACCGAACAACCAACTAAATGTTTTGTACCACTTCAGAAACTGAGGGTGAGGTTGGGCCTGTAAAATCGATTTAAGCCCCCCAGTTATTCATTACTGACCGTTCCAAGGCGGTAGTTCTGTTGTGGTTCTCTGTTGCCTGTTTTTGGTGTCAGAGTTTCTGTGATGTTTTACCTTATGTATGTTCTTATTATTTTTGGTTCGGTTTGGGTTGCTGAGTGGCCACCTTTTGGGAACAAGCTGCTCACTCGGTTGGCCATATGTTCTCTGTATCTTGATTATTTGTAATCTAAATTGTTTCCAACTATGGTTTGAGGGCTGGATTTGGATTTGGATTGTTTCAGTTCCTGGTCTTTGCATACTTTTTACTTTTAGAAAATATTATTCAAAGGTAGGTTACCCCAAAAATAAGTAAGTGGAGGCAATTATTCTTATACGTAGCATACGATGTCAAGCTAATTTACATCACCATAAAGTTTCATCACAAAAGTCCAAAGGGTTACCTAGTTGTGAGGTTTACAAATACAGTCTAACAAAATAATCAAAGGGACGTAACTCACAAACTACGTAAAGAGGAGTAACAATTCCTATTTGAGACACCGTGTCTTGACCTCATATACATTGCTATAAAGTTTCATTATGATATTCTAAAGAGTAACCTAGTTATGGAACGCAAAAGAATTGCCACACAATTAGCCATAGTCCAGTTTTTGAAAGGGCTGTAACACTGCTTAAATCATTGGAGCATAACCTCCAAACAATATGCTTTATTTCACATCGTAGTCTTATTATTTACACAGTTTCAGCTGAATTGGATGAAAACTATAGGAGGAGTTATCCGAAAACGAACACCCTAAAAACTAAGTAAAGGGGTGTAACTCCGCTAAAAATCATTGGAGCGTAACATCGAAACAATATGCGATGGTCCACCCCATAGTCTTACTATATACCAAGTTTCAGCTCGATCGGATATAAACTGTAGCAGGTGTTATCCGGAAACGAAAAGTTTACAACGGACGGACGGACCGACGGACGGACGCCAGCGCCATAACATAATACTTCCCGTTTTTCAAACGGGCGTATAAAAATAGATGTATCCCTAACTTTTCGTCCAAGTATACTAGCGTCAGTCAATACAACTTTAATTCACATATCCTCAACACCTGGCCTTGACATGTATTCGAAGCCCAATAGACGGTATTTCGATCGATGACACACACTACATTTTGCAATGGTGCTTAATTTGCATTTTAAAAGACATATATAGAACTGTTATGGTTTTAATTAAAATACTGCTTGTCAGAGCATGCGCGGCGTCTTTGTCATATAAATATTTATAGGTTATTGAATTTATATTGTGAAATATTCGGCACGAGTTCATATGGCGAAGGACGCACGAGCTTGCGAGTGCGTCTCCGCCATATGAACGAGTGCCGAATATTTCACAATATAAATTCAATAACCTTTTTATTATATACCTTTGTTATTAGGCTGCTAGTTTCATCAGTGATCCCTGCGCACGAAATCAATGTATAATATCAGTTTATCAACCACAACTTGTTTTAAATTTAAAATTACATTATGCCGTTTAATGTCTTCATACACGCTAAAAGCTACGCCTGATGGCGCGAAAGTAGAAATGACGTGACGTTATCTGAAGTGACGTCAGTAAACAAACGTTGACGTTTACAAGAACTGGGCGCCATTTTCGAGTCTTACTCTCAGCAGCTCTGACGAAAATCTCCGTTATATCGCAGAATTTTAATTAAAAGTGTGACGGATCGAAGGTAAATTATATTTAATTGTCTTTTTTGTAATTTATACACCGAAACCGACACTAGTGTCATTATTCTACTCGTTTTTGAATTGCAGTCGACGACAAAATGGCCGCCAAACTTTTCTTCTTTCAAAACAAAAGTAGTTCTTGGGAACGTGACTCCTTAACTCCGTGCAATATGCACTTGACTCCGTGCAATATGCAGAAAATATTGCATGGTTACTCTAATGTAAAGTGAACGGAGAACTTTTTAGGTATATAATAATGAATGTTATTTTTCGCGACATTCTAAATCAATACAAACAAAAGAGATCTCATATAATCAATGTGTTAAGTGTACGGTGAATGTTGATTATCAAAGGTAAGAAAAACTTGCTATGGGCTTTTTGAGTACTGTTGGTCACTGAAACAGCTATTAGATAGCCAGAAAAATAGATCGTTTGCAAAATTAAAAGATATTTGTGTAGTTCCCTCGTCATATTTCTCACTTTACACGATTTTAATTGGATTAGCCGATATTAGATGGGAGTTTTTCTCTTCTAACATTTTTATGCACTAAGGGGAAATGGGCATTATGTTCTACCTGTTCTGTTTGTTCGTCCGTTGTGTTTTTAAGAAGAAAATTTATCTAATGAATTCATCTTAGGGCATTTTAATAGAGATTATTGAAGAACAAAATTATTTCAGCAAAAGTTAAGGGCTCTCGAATTTAGAAAATGTTGCTGCTTGTTTGAAAATTGTTTGCAATTTTGCGATCAAAATTGATTTGGGCAAAATTTTGGGTTTTCTAAAGACTAAAGAAAGAAAACCGAAAACCTACATACTGTTCGTGTTATTCAATCTAAATTATATGACACACACACACACACACACACACACACACAGAGAAAGAAAACGCTCCATGTTTTGTTAGAAAGTATTTCCAGTAGACACGTATAGGTTATTTGCTGTCTATCAAACAAGACATTTTTAGATTTTCTCATTTATTACTGGAATAAAAATGATTTTCTTTCTCCACTAGCTGTTCTTACCTTTGTCTATTAAATCTATTACAAAGTTTTAAATTTAAGTGAAGGGGGTAGACTTATTTAATGAAACAGCCATACATATAACTCATGCCAATTTATGCATCTAAATGCAGGCGTCAATAAATGCAACTTTATTTTTATTTGTATGCAAATTACCTATCAATAGACATAGGTAAGTGTTGACCATTCTAAAGGCTGTTACATTGAAAAAAAAAGTACTCCCTTGTAAGATACAGTCAAAATAATAAAGAAAAATGGGCATTTTTCAGAAGAAACTTTTTTGTTTTAAAATACATTTTTCATGAAAATTATAGATTAGTTATGTATTATATAGACATTAAAGATATCCTTTACTTCCTAATGATAAGTGGGTATTTTAAGAGATACTTGGCAAAATAGCATGTTCACAGCCTACACCGTCCTATCAAAGCAATGCTAAGTCACGATGTCACTTTGAAGTTGACGGGACGTTTTTGTCAGCATTGTTTGATTTGCTAGGATCATTAAAGTTATTAGCACATCAACGCCTAGCGTCTCTCATTTCTTTCTTCTTTCTCCCTCTCTAAGAGACGGCTCGATATAGACTGAAATACTTCTCAAAGGGCTGTTAAACCCAAAACAACCAACCAACCCTACGGCCTACAGGCTATGTGCAGGGCCCTAAAGTTGCTGCTCCCCTGAAAGTGTATTCGAGTGCAAATATGAGGCGTTTCTTTTTCACAAGTTACATGTACTTTAAATGCATGTTTTCTTTGAACTGAATCTAGATTTTAACAAATTTTTATGTGTATCTGACAAAAAGTATTTTGAGTTCAGACAATGAATATCAAAATAAAAACTTTGAGCTTAATGTCTCCAGATTAGTTTGGTTCTATAAAGGGTCAGAAATTAAAAGTGCAATTTTCAGGTGCTTTTTTAAGACCCGAATTGCACTCAAGTAGTCATCCCATGTTAGCAAGTCATTTCAGAGACGGTTTATCAGGCACTAGTTGTAACGAAAACGATTCCGTCGCCGCTTCAAAAAGGGTTGATCAGTGAAGTACAAGCCGAGGAATATGGCTTTTCATGATACTTAACTCTGACTTTCATGCCATGCGCTGAAATTCCTATATACAATGCAGGGTGATATACAACGGGCAATTAACCAGTCTGATCAAACGTTTGTATCATGAACCGTTGTCTGGTGAAGCTGGAATAAGATACATGAATTAAACTTCAACATTTTATTGAGACCTACATGTACTGGTAAATCGGAGTAAATGATTTGCAATACTTTTAATTGCAAGGGAGGCAATTTCATAGACACAAAATCTTTAACATCGTATTTCTTTGAACTGATGGTTTTAAAATGTCATAGAGTTTAAAGGGTTTCTTATTTGTGGTTACAAGGCAAATCCAAAAAGAGTGAAAATTTCAACGCATGCGCATGCGCATTAGGTGTTTCACATTGTTTGTAGTGTTTGCAGTGAAAGTGGAATAATTTTTTAACAACTAATGAAAATCGAAAACCGATTAGTTAAAGGTCGTGAGGTATTGCTGAAAGCTTCTCACTACAGTTTCGTCATTGTATATGATCATGATTGACCGGCTTTAAAAGATTAAAACGTCCGTGAGTTTCTCATAAAAAGATTTTAAAAATATCTAGGTCATTTTAGTTGGCAACTAAAATGACCTACTTTCGCTTTCACAAACTTTATTTACATGATAAAAATACAAGGTACAGAAGATAAAAATACAAAGTACAAGTTTTTAATAGATGGTAAAAATACAATGTAAGGCAAGGGTCCCATTTATTGTCTCGCTGTTGCGTAATTCTATTGCTCAACGGGGAACCACAAACGAAAATCGTATTTTTATGAAGACACAGGTCATTGTTTCCAAAAAAACTTGTTTCTCCTTTTTTGCCAGTAAGTAAGTAAGTAAGTTTTTTGCCAGTTATATGAACCTAAAAAGCACATCAACCGACAAATTATCATCAATTCTCAATGGAATGTAAAGATTATGACATTGCTCATATATGCATAACAAATATTTGCAAAATGTTTAGAGCTAGAGACACACTGATAAATAGTAATAGTATTAATGCCTTGAATAGAACAAATGCTGATAATGCATGATGTGATGGATATTGACACTCTTTTTGATGTTGACACTCTTCTCTTTGGCAGTCAAATAGTTGTGTATATTTCTTCAAATATGCGGGAGTATTTTACTTGCGACTGGGAATTGTCTTGACTTTGAAAATTGTCAATTTTAATAGTTTGATCTATTAAACACAAACATGCAAATTATAGTATCTAGGTCGATCTGACAATCATATTTATTACAGTCAGTAGCAGACAAGAAGTTAAACAAGCTGCTCCTGTGCATGGTAGAAAGGCAAAGTTGCGGTTCATACTGCACAGTGGTGTAGAATGCTCTGCAGGTTTGCCCTTCTCATATCTTATGAACATCCTATCCAGCATAAATGATTAAATGATTGATTTGATGGTTATAGGTTATTTGATGATTATAGGTTAAGAACTTGATAACATATTTGTATAAGGGTCTGTTTGCAAGTGTAATTGTATTTTGTGTTATTGTATACATGTGACTGGTGACAGTCCTTTGACTGGACTTTATACCAATAAAATTGATTTGATTTGATTTGATTTGATTCAATTCTTAAGGCTGTGTCGGTTTTATTATGATTTGTGCTGAGGTGATCTTTACCACTTATAGGACTATGGAGACTTTAAAGCAATGTATAATAAAACCGACACAGTCTTAAGAATTGATGAAAATTGATAATTGATGAATTGATTTAAAGCCGGTCAATCATGATTATATACAATGACGAAACTGTAGTGAGAAGCTTTCAGCAATACCTCACGATAAAATATTTCCCGCTGATAGAGCAATGGGGCCTTAGAGGCCCCATTGTTCTATCAGCGTGAAAAATTTAATCATGAGATATCGCTGCAAGCTTCTCAATATAGTTTCGTCAGTGTAAATGACCGTGATTAGCCAGCTTCAAACAAATAAAACATCCTTGAGTTTCACATAAAAAGGATTTGAAAATTTATTTGGGTCATTTTAGTTGGCAACTAAAATGACCTTCTTTCGAGTTCATTAAGTTGAATAAAATGGTAAAAATACAACGTACAGGCGTGGAGTCTCAATCACTATACCGCCACTGTTTATATAGCATTGCTAGACGGGAAACCAGAACAGGAAATTTTAATTTGTTGAGCGATTTGTTAGTTTTCAAAAACCAGTTTTCTATCCTTTTTGCCTGTTATATGACTCAATATATGCAGGTCAACCCACATTTTATTACCAAACGTGAAGGTTGAACCGCCTTTTACAATGATTTGAGTTTAGACGTTTTTACCACTAATAGGACTTTGGAGACTTTAATAAAGTTGTCTGACGTCTGGCATGTGAGTGAATGACGTAGCAACATTTGGAAATATTGTTCTTTGGCTTAAAATTCATGAATATCTATGTAAAGTTACTTTTTTTTGTTTCTTATATATTGTCCCTTTTTCATATTTTAGAAATCATGGCGAATATGATGAGCACGGTGTTTAGTTACGAACGAGCACTTAGGCAGGTTGAGATTTCAGCCAGAGCCCTTCAGGCTCAGAGCGTAGCTACACTACAAGATATTCAAAGTCAAATATCACAATTTAGGCAGAAATATGAGACGGAACTCATGCCTGCTTTGAAAGACACGATGGATGTTGCAAGGAACCACGTTGAATCTATTGCCAATGAATCTCATCAAGCTGTGCAGAGGTTTTCTCTTACGCTGGACAAGGTGGTTTTGGATAACACTGGAGTCACAATCAAGTTTGGAGTAGAAGCTCTTCTAATAGTCTTGTTTTTATTAATTGCTGCAATGTGTAGAAACGAAATCAAAAGGATCGAAGATATGTTGAAACCGAACGCTTTCTTTCGTCTTGAAAAGGATCTGTTACAAATGCTAAGACTTGCATGTATTTTCTCATGCATGACTATTGTTGTAAAAGTGTTTTATATTGTGATCTTGCAGCGAACTGATGCAACCCCGAGTGATATAGTCCATCTGGCTCTTCTCCCAGTTGCAGCCGTCACTGTATACAAGATTTTATGTCTCTTGATATTCGCCAGTAGACACCTCTTTCGCCTCTTAGGTTTTGTAATGTGGACCCCGTTTATGTTACTTATAGGTTCTCCTTTATTTTTCATTTATCTTATCTTATTTGCGCCTTCTGTATGGCTTTACCGCGTTTATCGGACCCGATTGAGACTCAGGAGCCAGAATGCCATATACGTCATGCATAGTCTTGTTATTATTCTCTCATTCTTTTTCATAAAAATGTATGATGTTTTATATGTATTAAGAGGTTACTCTGAGAAACAGCATGTCGATGTTGTATATGCTTGTATCACCACATAAGTTTTGTATTATGTCATAGCTCTGTATATAAAAGTAAACAATCCCATTCCACAGGAGCAAAGTGGGCAGTTGTGTGTGTCGAAGGAAGGTGGGTCCTGCTAGTGTCTTGTGCCCGACGGTCATTTTACCAGGGATGTAATTTTAGCCGAACGATATTTGCTTGTCTGGCAGCTTTACCCCTTCTCCAAGGAGACAACGTTTAGAGAAAATAATTACACTTTCAGGGGACACAACTTTGATATATTTTTTATTTTGCCTCCCTTGGCAATAGGGGTAAACTCTTAAAGGAAAGAATTTGCTCCTTTAGGAGCAAATTCTTTCCATTAAGAGTATACCCTATGGAAGAAGGACTAAGAGTTCCAGGAAAGCATACGTGAGGTCATGAAAGTTACCTGTATTTCATTTCTTAAAAAAACGGCGGGGCAAAAGTTTTATAGTGTAACCATACATATTAATTTTAAGCATTTCTGCAATGCAAATTATTTCATTAAAGTGTTGCTCCCTATGATAAGCGAAGCAATTATATCCATCCTTATCAGAGTGACTTTCCATGAGCAATTGGGTTTTAGGGCATGTGCAAACACCGATGTCTAATATCAGCCTGGGCTTTTTATCATTATGGTCAAGTAATTCAGTCTGTTCCGTCTACAAATTATAGTCAAACTGCACAGACTAACAGAGTGATCAATGCCTTTGCCTTAACGCATGCCCTAGGATTCCTTTGAGTAGGGTGGTTAAAATATAGATGAGCCGCGACACGAGAAAACCAACAAAGGGGTTGGATGCCCAGTCTGATCAGAGTCTTCGCTGCCCGCAGGGGGGTAGCTTAGGCCTTTGCTACCCTTTAAGCGCTTAGCGAAGAGTATGATCAGACTTGGGATGCCCAGGCTGATCTGAGGCTGCGCTGGGTGCACAACCACTTTCGAATTGTTGGTTTTCTCCTGTCGCGGCTCAAATAGTCAAACCATCCCAGTGGACACGCCTTGCTGCAACTATCGCCTGTGGTATGTTAACGAATGGACGTACTAAACCGTTTTAAACTTGTAATGTGACATGCTTTGTTTTCTGGATGTATGGATGATTTGCTGTGCCAGTTTTATGGCCTTTTCAACAGTATTTGAGTCATATCGAGCTCATTGAAGGGCGATAATATACATGTAAGATTATAGTGTACGTTTAACGGAACCCCATTTATGTTGAAAAGAATATCACCGTATTTGAACCAAACCGCTGGCTGAACATGCCAGTGCTGAATCTACACTAGAAAGGGCACTACGCAAGAATATTGAGATTAAGAGAATTTGATGGTATCCGTTTAAGGAAACTTAACTTTCATATAATTATTATGTATGTATTTTAACATAAGTATTCATTTTGCCATGTCTCTGTCAATCAAGATCTGCTAGGGCATTCATGTATGCCTTTGCATACCGAAATTGTCAATGCAATGGATGCATCTCCATACCACTTCATCTATAAGGTTCAGATTTACTATTTCAGGTGTATTGGTACACCTCCATATTGTGCCGCTATGTTCAAATGGAGACAACTTTGCTGACTCTCGACTTGTTTTCCTAGACGAGTTAACCCTTTTAAAATGGCATCTACTCTTAAAGAAAAGAATTGGCTCCTAAAGGAGGAAATTCTTTTCTTAAAGAGTTGATCCGCATGTAAAAGGAAGGCAATAAATGTGCAAGTAAGTTGTAAGTAAAATAGTAACATGATATTCTGAAACACAGAATTGAAGTTTTATTCATCAAACAAATACTTTTAATCATATAAACCCCGTGACTTTAGATTTTTGTTCTTTTCATCATTAACTCACATTACCCGAATGCCTGTTTTCCGTTTTATTGTCAATTCCATTTGGCAATGGCAAATTTTGTATGTCATTGCTGACTGGGATGGGTAGTAAACTGGTCAGTTCTCCTTCACCTAATAGCACTTTGGAGATTTACTGTTACTGTCCCCTTGAAAATTAAGGTACATGAGTACCGCTTCATGTTTTTCTAAAGTTTGTGAACTTTTGTGACTTCCTTTTTGTTGCTCTGAACCACGAAGTTCTTAGAAAAGGGTGTTTACTCTTAAAGAAAAGAATTTGCCCTTTACTTTACTTTAAGAATTGAACCCTAATTAGAAGAGGGTCAAATTGAAATTGGCACAGTTACTTACCCTGAAAGTATACCCATCGACCTTGGAAACGGCACAACTAAATTCCAAGGTTGCGATGGAAAAAATCGTGTGTATTACCTAAATTTGAAAGGGCATACATTGTATGCCGTCACTGCTGATCGGAGTTGGTAGTGAAATGGTCACACGAAATTCAGTAAAGCCTATTTATTCGGTCACAGGACGGGACAGGCGTCATGGTCGAATGGTTAGAGACGCTCGGTTATGGTACAGAAGGCCCTGAGTTCGAATCCCGTCCTGGGTCAACTCTCGACTGGAAAACTCTCTATGTCAACCCAGCAGTAAATGGGTACCTTTTCGAATCAGGGAAAGATAAGGTAGCGACCAAGATACATTGGGGGTCTAACCCCCACTGCCCCCACGGCCACTAGGCCCACTGCCCCCACGGCCACTAGGCTATGGGAAACTTTTACTTTTTAAAGAAGAGTTTACCCTGTAATGGATGAATGGGTGACTTGCGATTTTAGGTCCATTTTAACATTATTTCAGTCATATCAGGACGATGGGTGGGTGATAATGAAAAGCTGTGTGCAATAGACCCCGTTCACGATTGAAACGATTCACGCCTACAGCGGGGCTCGAACCTGGAACCGCTAGATCGGCAGGCCAGCGCTTAACCTATTCAGCTACCGGGACTCCTTAACGCTGTCAAAATTACCGCAAATATGTAAATCAGTCTTGAGTATAAGATAGGATTTTCTCTTCACAGATAATCCCAAAGATCTAGATCCGTCTTGAAAGACAGATCTAGATCATTGGGATTGATTTGGAGATATAAATCCATCAAATAGACGGATCTAGATTTTTAAATTGTTTTGAAGAGAAAAAAAATCTTACAGCTGAATAACTACAATATTGTAAGTAGAAATTTTCCATTTTTTTTTTCTCAAATAATTTAATTTTACTGTGTTAGCTAGCATGATAAATATAAAAGATGAAAAGAGCTCACTGCATGACACTGTGTGAATTATTTAATCATATTGCACTTCTGTATACATTTCACTATAACCCCATATACAACAATGCTTTCCTATTAAATTGGGGCTAGAACTTTGATATTTAGGACTTTCAACAAATTAAGCAACACAAGAAACCCGTACTCTTTTCTCTGTCGAGTTAAGTTTTACATGTACTAAATAATGTCTGGTATTTTCACCAAACATGGTTCTTTTTATTTATTTATAAGCATTTGTATTGTCCAATACTTATAACGAAGTTCTCCAGGAGGCTCAGGGCAACAAATCCATTAATCATATGACGTCACATCTGAGAGTGTAATAAAGTCATGCATTAAACACGATAATCCACTAGTGGATTAACTATGCAAATCACGTCGTCCCGTTATGCGTTGACGTCCATAAACGTCGCGCTTACAATGGCAAAATCGTGACGTTTTAGTGCAAAATTTGCTAATAAAATGCGATGTGTCAGATGATAAATATTATCTTGCATTCGTGCTCCTGTATTATTGAATTTATTTAGGCTGAGTCTATTTACAGTTAACTGTCACTAGCCAAAAAACGTTAAAATTGCTATTTACAGTTAATTGTAAATAACCCTTTTAACGTCTTTTGGCTATTTACAGTCATTTTATTATATTAAGCGTGACATCAAGGCAATTGCTGGTTGCAGCTCAGTTATAATAAATTTTGGGGTTAACATGGTTAAAGCTCTAGATGCGGGTTCGGCGAGTTCAGCCAGATCGTAAATTTATCTCCGGCCTGAAGATTATTTTATCCTTATAATCATTCGCCTCCTCGCTTCCCACCAACATCGGTTCGAAAAGCCTGAAATACCATTGAAAGAGAATTTTGCAGGGCCCATCGGATCGAGTTCGATCGCGTAATAATTATTTTCTTCTGTGATATTATGTATGCACATATTCGTTTGTGTTAAAGCTCGCGAGTTTTGTGCATATCTATTAAAAGTAAAGGTTTCCATAAACTATTTGCCCGTGGTTGGTTGGTTGTTTTGGGTTTTACGGTCCTATTAGACAGTTTTCCAGTTTTTATCAAGAGGTCTGTCATTTGTCTGTCTGTCTGTTTGTCATTAGTTTTGTCTTCTCGGCACTTATCTCCTTTTTATTCTTACAAAATGTATTTATAACTTACAAATACAATGGTTTTATAAAGATACAGAGCAGAGGCGCTGTGGTCGAGTAGTTAGAGCTAGTCGGTTATGGTGCAGAAAGTCGCCGGAAAGTAATGAGTTCGAATCCGGGCTTAGCCATCTGACGACTGGAAAACTTGCTCTGTCAAACCTGCAGTAAAATTGGTACCTGTTTCGAATCAGGGAAGGGACAAGCAGCGATAGGAGAGGGATGGGCTCCACCTTTCATGTGCTGTGCCCAAGATACAACGGGTCTCTAACCCCCACTGCTCCAACGGCTACAAGGCTCTGGGAAACCTTTACTTTTAATAGATATGCACAAAACTCGCGAGCTTTAACCATGTTAACACAAACGAATATGTGCATACATAATATCACAGAAGAAAATAATTATGATGCGATCGAACTCGATCCGATGGGCCCTGCAAACACATTGCCATATGACCTACCAAGCCATATGGTCGATGCAGTAACGATGTCTCTCTCCTCTCATAATATGCCCGGAGTCAACGTGGCACGCACTTGAGATGCCCATTTTAGGTGCCCACAATAGCTATCAGTTGATATAGCGGAGGAAAGAATCTTATCCTACCTTGGGACTCCAACTGTATCGTGGAAGCCCTCTGTTAAATAAATGTGAGAAAACATAACTGTAAATAACCATATTATACTTACAGTTAACTGTAAATTGCCAAAATCGTTAATATGGCTATTGACAGTTAACTGTAAATAGCCATTTTAACGTTATCTGGCTATTGACAGTTAATTGTAAATAGCCATTTTAACGTTTTTTGCACTCCGATTTATTTAACTCGTTGGTGAAAATGATAAGATTCTCGGCAAAGCCTCGCATCTTATCATTTTCCCCAGCTCGTTTAATAAATTCAATAATACAAGAGCACCGATGTAAGATCCTCTATATCTCACACCTCCTGGCACCGAGTCTGTTCGTGTCCTTTCCATTTCAAGGATGAGAGCGTTTCTTATAAATCAATATCCTCTCGTATTGTTCTTGGCATCGTTTTAACATGTTGATAACATCAGGACATATCATTATATATTAGTTTCCTTAGAAATTTCTTAATTATGCTGTCTTTTCTTTTATTTTGTGAGACAGCAACATTTACTATGCATTCAAATACTTTAGTAACACTGGTTTGGTCGTATGCTGAGCACTCTAAGAACGCAGTTGCTCCGATCTCATCTGCTAACCGTGTCCCTTCGTCTGTCTGTACACGCCGTTCTGCGTTTGCCTTGTTGGCACAGTCATTTTGTGTTCCTAGAAGTATAATTTGCTTTTTAGTCCCTAGATATCGCCTGATTTCTGGTACCCAAACATCTTGCACATTTTGTAAAGATTCGCGGTCTGCCATTGAAAAACAGACGACAATGACGTCACTCTGATGATACGTGAAAGCCCTAACGGTCTCGTAGTCTTGCTGGCCTGCGGTATCGAAAAGTTTAACTGTACAGTGGTTTCCGTTCAACCAAATAGTGCCTGAAACAAACATTACAGATATTGAAATTGTGAAACAATCGCTACTTTAGAAGGAAAGTAGTAGGCGACTAATAGAGATTATTAAATAAAAGTTATACGATAGTTTGTCCGCCTGCGTGCGCGAAGTGATATTCCATGTAGCTTAAGGAGTGGATTACATTGTATTTTCCGTACATTTCTCGAGGATAAGCGAGTAGATTACTTCCGGTACAGGCGGACAAACCATAGTATAACTATTAGTGTCCTGTTGTTCTGGCAATTACAGTATTCTTCAAAATTATTGAGAATTGAGTTGTAGCTCTCAATTGGTAGCCAAACCTTTTCAGCCACAGTTTAAAAAAACAAACAATAACAGAACCTTATTTTAGTTTTACATAAAAACATGACAATAAAATGCATTTCTTGCCAATATTGGCTAGAGAACGCTCCTGGTAAGCGTATGTCCATTGATTTTGACTGAAAAAAAGTAGATTATTCTAGAAATACGTTATTGTCTCTTTTGTTCACCAACAGCTGCATTATTGATAGTGTCTTAAAACATCTGTATGGTTTAGAGTTACAAACTCCAATTTCTGGGGCAGAAAATGGCATCTGTGACATATCCTACTGTGCTTTAATATTGGGACACCTAAAACCATAAATTTTCTATTTGGAACAAATGGAAAATTACTTGTGTTAGGTGTACCAATTCTTAAGCACATTAGCGCATAAAAAATCTGAAGACATGAACAATAGCAAACATTTTAATCAGCTAATATGAACACACTATTTATGCCAAGGCACATATATCATGTATATAGACAATTTTGTCAAATTGCATGCCCCTTAAATGCACATACTCATGTACTTTACCCTTTCAAAACTATGGATTGTTTTTGAGTTCCGTTCGATATCTGTGAAAAAAATGCACCAGAGCAACATACCCATTGTCAAAATTGCAGTTTTTCTCAGTTCTGTGCACTTTTTCGAAATGAAGTAGCCTATTTGGAAGCGAGCAGAATCTACAGCTGACAAGCATATATATGAAATTCGATTTTAGATATATGATCGGACAATTTACTTGTCATTAACTTTCTCACAAATATTGATATCATTTGGCAACAGTACATAATTTTTCAAGTCGGACAAAAATGTACGGGCGACACAAATCAGGCGGAGACAATATTTGTGAGTCTAAATTACAAATGTATGAGTGATAGTATTATGCTTAAAATTTCGCAATGGGTTGTTTTAACCGATGAAAAATAAGTTTTACAGTCTATACACGATCTGTAAACTCCTATTGCTTAATTATTACTTTGCAAAACATTTTCAATAATTTTGAGATATTATTATTATTTTTTTTTTGGTATCATCTGCACTCGAACTATATAACTGCAAAATATAAATGCCTGGTCTGAGCACACGAAGACGCATAAATCTTCACAATTCATACAATATTTCTTCTCATAAATTTGAATCATTATACCAACTGCATGTGAGCCGCGACACGAGAAAACCAACGAAGTGGTCGTGCGCCCAGCGAAGACTCAGATCAGCCTGGGCATCCGACACGTCTGACCAGACTCTTCGCTAAGCGCTTAAAGGTTAGCTAGGAGTCTAAGCTACCTCCATGCGGGCAGCGAAGACTCTGCCCAGGCTGATCTGTGTCTGCGCTGGACGCACAACCACTTTGTTGGTTTTCTCGCGTCGCGGCTCAATTATAACCTTTTGATGTGTTTTACGTGGATATATTAGCCAATGGCGTTGCTTGAAGTTAGCGTGACGTTGAAAGCAAATCGCCAAAACGTTACGTGGTCCGAACCACAATCTATCTATTCTGAATCTTACGTAAGTCATTTCTTAACTTCGAATATTAGCAACATTTTCTTTTTTTACCTACAGACTTGCGAATTTGGATGTATATAACTAAAATGTAAATATTTGTAAATATAAGTTTTGAAATCAGGCTTTGCTTACATGTAGTCATGAAAATGTTTGTAAGTCTAATGTCTTTAGTACTTAACATGACTACATAGATTATCTCAATCTTAAATAAGAAACAAACATACCTGCAAAATGTTCAAAAAGAGTTGCTTTGTAGCATTTAGGTAATGTTCGTCTCAGAAATGCTCTTGCAAGGTAGGACTTCCCTACCAACCCATCGCCAACAAGGCAACATCGTATCACTGGGCTGGAATCAAACTGTTTCTGAACCATGTCCGCTGTATATGTGTCTGTCTGTCGGTCTATAACTCCTGGTAGACGTGAGACTAATTCTTTTTTCTGGGTTTTTTTCTGTTTATATAGCCTACTTTTTAATTGATTACGTACTAGGTTTTCCCCGTTTTGAGATTTAATTATATATCGGTTAATAAGGATGGCTATTTTCACTGTTTCTTTTTTCGGTCTTCTTTCAATTTATATACATAAGGTAAATGACCATTAAGACATCAGCCAATCGGAACTTACTAGCCTATCTTACTATTTTAAAGTAAATGTGAAATAGCAGTTTAATGCACTTAATACCTACCTGTTGAGGTTTTGTAAATATTTATTGCCAAATAAACGTATGGTAAGGTATTCATGGATTGTTTATTTTGAAGGGTTGAGTCTAAATATCGGTTAAGGTGTGCAGGGTATGGTGACTCGCAATTTCATCATCAAGGGCATAGCTCCCTATACGCTTATACGCGAGTGCGTATTGAAATTTTGTTAAACTGACAGAATTGCAACACGCGCCTGCATATTTGCGTTCTAAAAATTATGAATAAGGCAACACTTAAATACCAGCTGCCAGCAGACACGAAAGTAAGAAATATTAGGGGCTTAGGTCCTTTCATTTTCCCTAGAGGAGTACAAAACATGATTGTGCGTACCATGTAATTACCCCTCGCTCCGCCAATTATAATTGTGCTTACTCTACAGCCTAAAGAGCAGTCTGGTCCAGATCTGCAATGTTTTATCATACCACTACCGTTATTCACATACCACCGCTAGTTATTGGACGAGAACGGTAATTGGTTCTGATCTTCCAGAGGCCCCGGTACACAAATGTAGGTCATTGGGCTAAGCGCTGGTCTGCTAAGCTAGAAGTCTGGGCTCAAATTCCGCTTTTAGGAAAGATCTTTTCGACCGAAAACGGGATTCCATTGCACACAGCCTTTCAGTACCATCCTTCAATCGTCCTGATACAATTGTTTAAAAGGAAAAAATCGCAAATAATCCATCCAGCCATCATCAGGCCCGGGACTTTAATCGTTCCTTAAGGTGACCTTAACTTTTAAGAGAGGTTATTTTGTGTCATGGAAACTAGCGTTTAATAGGTTTTTTTCTTAATAGTTTTGAGTTTTCTTATTAGTTGGTTCACAGGCTTAAAATTTCATAATTATTATTAGTATACAAATATAAAACAGGACCTTGGAAGTTCAGACCTCAAAGTTATGACGTCATTAGCTTTAAGGAATAAAATTAATTTTGGGCCAAGATGTCCAAGTATTAAGGTGTATGGGTACACTGCCATGGTTTTCCACCAATTTTCTTCAAAGGAAGATAATATTTGCGAAAGTTGACTCCTCGCACTATCAACACCTTCAAGAATGGGGTCTTCGCATAAAGCATAGAGTTTGCTTCTTGAGTTAACACCAACTGAGAACGAAGGCAAAAAGAAAAATGACAAAGTTCATTTAAAGTAGATTTATTCATCTTAAAAGGAAGGTCTAGGCATGCGTAACTAGCGTGTTTAAAATCTAAGTGCCAGGCTACCAACTGACTTTTATATTTATATATATAATTTATTCAGTATGAAATTCATCTGCTAACATGTGTACAGGTACATGAACGTGTACACATGTGGTGCGATTTGGAGAACGTTTGAGATAAGGATTTTATTTTTGAAAGAAAGTAAAAAATATTAGCAGTTCTCTCTGTAATCTGGTATATTCCACAGTTTATGAAACATAACTAATCAGATCATAAGCAGATATATTTTTATTTAAAATCACACGTTGAGCGTAGACTTTTAGTAAAGATTGCACTAAGCTGCAATGTGTGCCGATATGCCCGCTAGTTTTTCCAAAATTACCATGAAAAAAGTGCAGTCTCTAATCCGCATTTAAACATTGCAATGAAAGCCCAGAACATTAAACTCTGTAATCGACATGGTTCAACATAACTATAAATCAAACTGGAAAGAAGAACCTTTTATGCCATCTATGATTTTTATCAAAGACCTTTAGAATGTATAGCATGTCATGGTGATAAGAAGTCATGAAGCTAGTTGTCCATGAGTGCTCGACTCTAATTTTATCGGAATTACTATGTTTGACGACTTCGTGTGAATGAAAACTTTTGATATATTATCATAGTAATCAAGAAATTAGCTGTTTTCAACTAAAGAGGGGAACAAGAAATTTCAAGTTTACGCAAATATTATGAAAGATAATACGTTAGTTTAGTACTATGGTATGCACAAAATATTTTGATTTACAACTAGCAGCTCGGTGTAAAGGGCGCGGCAACATGAACCGAGGAACTTTCGTCTAAAGTTAAATATCTAGAAAAAAATCCGCGCACGGTGTCTCCGAGTATGTATATGTGTCTGTTTGTGGGATGGTGGTGGAGATGGAGGTAGTGGTGGTGGTGGGAGGGGGGTGGGGCGGAGTTGCTTATAATTATGTTTATTTACTAGAAGCAACTCTCATGTTCAGTTTTGCCTCTCTCTCTGTGAGGAATTTTTTTATTTTAAGATTAACCCTTGTGTCCTCCAGGGCAGCTGACAGGATGTCACGAAAGTTGTTCCCCTTTGTACAAAAAAACCCGGATGGATGTGTATTCTTTTACATAAAAGTGAAGTACTGGTACAAGTAAATGCATAACGCGTCACCAGGCCCCGTGGTTATAAAACTTATTTCATGCTCTACTCAGCTACATTTTACCTGCCAATGAACAGCAAATTACTGATAAGTACAGTTGTTTTCGTGCTCAGTTTGGCTGAGTATGAAATTTTCTCTGCTTATGTATATGAAAATGCCAACATTAGTTGGCATTTTCATATTTCTCAGCAGAGAAAAGTTCATGCTAAGCTGAGTTGAGCATGGAAAAAGTTTTATAACCTCGGGACCAGGCAGAAGACCTCGGGACCAGACAGAAGACCTCGGGACCAGGCAGAAGACCTCGGGACCAGGCAAGAAGACCTCGGGACCAGGCAGAAGACCTCGGGACCAGGCAGAAGACCTCGGGACCAGGCAGAAGACCTCGGGACCAGGCAAGAAGACCTCGGGACCAGACAGAAGACCTCGGGACCAGGCAGAAGACCTCGGGACCAGACAGAAGACCTCGGGACCGGGCAGAAGACCTCGGGACCAGGCAGAAGACCTCGGGACCAGGCAGAAGACCTCGGGACCAGGCAGAAGACCAGAACAATGGCCTTGTTTTTCTACTTATACTTTTTGACAGTGTACATCCGTGACAGATGAGCGGTGTCACGCAAAGCTAAACCTTTTATAACTATTCACAGGTTCTTCAGGGTTAATAGATTTGATATGTTTTAAAAAGGGGAGACTCTGAGCAGACCGAAATACATGAGATTCTTTTTCATGTGACACAAATCAGAATAAGTAGAAATAAACTGCACACATTGAAATCAGATTTGACAAAATATGTAACTGACTATAACTTGTTGGTGAAATTTTAACTGCGATTGTTTTCAAAGCCCAAATACATGTACTAAGCACTACTACCTCGTTTCGTATTCTCATTTTTTTCTTTGTTAAGTTTTATTTCTATAATAACTAGCATCCCCGGATAAATACAAATAACATAGGTAAAGTGTGTCAGGTTTGGGGCTATTACATCAGTTTCTCTTTCTTTTGCGATATTTCATCCGTAAAACATGGTCACTATCCTATTTAGTGGTAATTTAGATTAAATTTTATGTAAAGAGAAAGTACAAATCTAGCTTCGTTACGGAAGCCATAAGGCATCCGACTTGTTTTATGTGGCATCCTGAGAAAATGTATCTTAAGTAACTACTCTGGTCAGCATGTGCATCTGAAAAACTTGAAAGTTTTATGATCACACAAATTACTTTTTCGTTTCTTAAGTTACAGAATTTATTAATCGTTACCTAATAGCACAAATGTATTCCAAAGGAAGGAACGTCGCGCACGTAAAGCATTACACTCAAATGACGTCGTAGTCATTAGTAATAATTAAAAGCGCAAAGAATATTTATTCGTTCGGTTTTTTTATTCCATTGTCCACTTCAATAATCAAGTCACTCATACATCCTTGTGTGGACAAGGATGAACTCTGCCACGACAACATGAAAAGCTGAAAGATGACCAGATAAAGGAAGATTATTCAAGTCATCTGTGGTGCTCCAACGATACTGCAAAGTTTTGAGACAGACTAGACTAGATTTACAGATGATGTCAAGTGTCGTGTGGCGGTCATAACATTTCACGTGCACAGCGTCATTTTTCATTTTTATCTCTACCGGGCCAATTAGTATACTTCGTCATTCTGCTTAAGCCAGAGCTAGACGGACCGGGTCACGGTTGGTCAAAAGTACTGGTCATGAGCCAATCAGTCAAACCGAGTTTGCTGTTTTCGATTTTAGGATGTGTTCGGATCTAACCGTAGTTTATCGGTTCCCCAGTCGGACAGGGAAGACTCCGATCAGACTGCAGGTTATTTTGAGTCTTTCCTCTTTGTAAATGTCATAATTACGGCGCTCTTTTATATACTCGAAAAGTGTATTAAAGGGTCAAACTTTTACCCTGCGATTTCTGGGACATTTCAAACATTTGGTAAAATAAACCATTTCTTCCTTCCATTTTATTCATTTTGCAAATTTTATACACATGAAGTTTGAACCTATAGTCTGTCTTGACCAAGTCCAGGCTTTAAGTCAAACTACCCCTAAAATGAAAGGGTTTTTTTTAATTCTCATAGAGAATTGATAGTGTGTTAGTTTGGCCGGGCATAACTTTTAAAATTGAAATGAGTTTTAAAATTGTTACAGTTTGCTGACCTTAAAAATGATTAAATTTGATGATTATCGAGCAATTTTGCAAAAAAAATCATGAATTGGCGAAATCGAAAATTTTGGTGAGTTTGTTCCTCATGGACGTCTGACAACTTTGATTTTTAGGGTAGTGTAAATTGAAGTCTGCCCCTGGTCAAGATAAAGGCTATAGTTTCAAATTTCGTGTGTACAAACCTTGCAAAATTAATGAAATGGAAGGTAGAAATGGTTGGTTGGTTGATTTGATGCTTAACGTCCACGGTAAACAACTAAGGTCATGTCGGGACGGTCAGTTAACCTAACCACACTATTCCTGGGCAGGCTTAGACCTCCTAAGCGGTTAACCAGTACTAAGTGCACATACTTTCGCCAGTAACTGACAACTGCCCTTCTTGAATCAGCGGAAGGAGAAACGAAAGTATGTGGCCAGACCGGGATTCGAACCCAGGACCTCTGACTTACGAGTCAGGTGCCCTACCGATTGCGCTACCCGGCCCGGCTTGGAAGGTAGAAATGATTTAGTTTACCAAATGTTCCGAAAATCGCAGGGTAAAGGTTTGACCCTTTAATACTTTTTTCGAGTATATTATGAGATCAGTATTTAGTATGTGTAGTGAGGTCATATACTTTTATTAGCATTCAATAGAAAAAAATAGCATATTTACTATTACACTTGGCATTCCTAACGTATTTTGTGTACATGCCATTGTCTTAATATGTAACATGGACTACTTAAAACTCAAATTTGTCAAGTGCCATAAATTTCTTCGGTCAAGTATCTGAGGCGACGTCGATACTGGTGTATGCAAACAGCAAAGGCTCAGACAAGCCTGCGCATCCGCACAGTCAGCTTAGTGCCTTTGCTAGTCGTACTTTCCATTTACATGTACTGATCATCAGAAATCTACAGGTGCAAAATTACGGCTCTAGCTAGACTGCATAATACAGTCAACTCCAGATCTCTCGAGGTCGAAATTCTTTTCTCACAGTAAATTTTCTGGTCCCACAAAATTCACTTTGAGATACCAGTTGTTTGCGTTAGCAGGAGCTGATATATAAATTGTTGGAATGTGTCCAAACTGTATTCTTTGATAAAAGAGGTACTTTAAGATTTCAGTGTCAGGGATATACATTGACTGTATCTACATGTAGGCTTGGTCTTCGCTGTCCACAGACACGTTTAGCACAGTTTCAAGGATGTCACCAAGATTTTCCCATAAAGAAAGACAAAGAAGAATGTTCTTAATCATGTACAAACAGCAAAGGGAAACTTACTGAAGAGGTGCTGCCGCTGAGTATAGTTCACCTGTACTCTTGTATGCCTATCGCGTGTGCAAGGTTCTAAGCCTGTGACCTTGCATTACAAGCCGCACAATATGGCGCACACCCGTTAATGTTTGGGCAAGCATAATCGTCGGCCTGTGAACGAGTATAATTTATCATGAATGGGAAATTATTTATATAAGATTTGAAATTAAAAACAAAACTTTAACATGAAATTTTATGTGTCCGCGGTCTGAGGGCATTGGGACAGCATCTTTCAGGCCCAACTAGACAGACTCCTTAGTTCTCTGTCTCCGTATTGAAAAAGAGCTCGATTGTGTAATTTGTTCTTGCTTTATTTCAGATATAATCTGACAATACACTTAATATGACAGAATGGGGTAGATAACTGGACAAACTATTTTAAAACATGGGATGAACTGAAGCCTAATATGGTGCTACAAACTTGTACCCAATATAAACCGTATACGAGCCGCGACTTGACAAAACCAACAAAGTCGCATGTGCGAAACGCGAAGACTCAGCATGTGCATCCGCCCAGTCTGATTAGAATATTCGCTATGCGCTTTAAAGGTAGCTAAGGGATAAACTAGCATATTACAGACAGCGAAGACTCTGATCAGACTGAGATTTTACTGGGCGCATTTGCTACTTTGTTGGTTTTGTCGTGTCGCGACTCAGTATGTGTGACTTAATTTGCTTAGTCTGTTGTAACCCTTCTGTTGGTCTAAATTATTTAGTTCAATAAAGATAGTTGAGTTGCCACCTATTTGGGAAAGAGCTGCTGACTCGGCTTATCACTTGTAACTTATTGTTTGTTGGGATGTCTTTGTCAATCTCTCCCTTTGATGTTGGGGCTAGGGTTTGGAATCTGATTCAGTCAGTTCCTGAAGTGTAGTTACTCTTTAAATTTGCTAGTTCTTTTTCCCTCGGAACAACACATTCTGACTCATTTCAACGTGTAACGGTACTACTGGCACAATATATCACATGTGTGATGTATGTAGGATATACAGCTGTTACAACACAGCGGAGAGAAACCTTATACTTGTGATCTATGTAATCAAACGCGCAGACAATTGGGTACACTAAATAACACATCATAGGACATTTTGATGTTGAACTCTATAGCTGTAATTTATGTGGCAACCAAGAGTCTATCAGAGTGTCGATCCAGTTGAATAACCACACATGCATACATACTAACGAGAAGCCTGATCACTGGTGTTTTTAACGAAACCTTCACGGAACGGGTTACCTCAGAAAACATCAGCACCATCATGCTGACATGAAACCTCGTAAATGTGACAGATATGTACGAGGATTTTCAACACCACATTCAGTCAGACTACAAACGTCATTCGCACTGAAGAATAAAATCATGAATGCGATTATGTGGAATTACATGTAGAATGCGGTTTGCACATCAGAACAGGTTGCGATTACACAAATACATACATACTGGAGACAAACCGTACAAAATTGAGCCGCGACACGACAGAACCAACAAAGTGGCATGTGAGCTCAGCGAAGACTCAGATCAGCCTGGGCATCCGGCCAGTCTGATGAGAGTCTTTGCTAAGCGCTTAAAGGGTAGCTAAGGGTCTAAGCTTGCTCCATTCGGACAGCGAAGGCTCTGATTGGACTGGGCGGATGCCTAGGCTGATCTGAGTCTTTGCTGGGCATACATGCCACTATGTTGGCTTTGTCGTGTTGCGGCACAAATGAAAACCGGTATTGGATGCGCAAGCAACACCTAGTTTTCCAAACTAATGATAAAATCTTCCGCTGTTTGGTTTGTGCACAAAAGTGCACACAGAGAGGAGGTAGTGGGATGGGGGGGGGGGGGGGGGGAGGGGTCTTTAACAATATACACATACATACTGGTGATAAGCCCCATAAGTGTGTTGCATGTAGGTGCAACTGGTCTGAAGTATCACAAAATCACTCAAGGTGGACAAAAAAACATGATAGCTGTGGTCTTTGTGGTGAAGAGTTTATAGAGAAGTGAATCTACTGTAAAACACCTCATATGTGCAATTGTAGCGTACAAGAAGAATACTTTGCAAAAAAATGACTGATATATATGTCTCCTGACATTCTCTATACCTGTCTAATTACAACTTGCACAAGGGAGATAATTTTAACATCCGCGAATAGTATATGCTTTCCTTTTCTTCAAAGGGGATTACGCTTTGTGGTTGTGGCCTTTCCTAGTTGTTTTCGTTTTTATTTTCTGCTCAACTTCTAAAGAAGTGATTACTCTATTCCTGCATTGATGAGCAGGTATTTGTCCAGGCTTGATATGGCTATTGGCATTTTGCTGAACGGAACGGAAAGGATCAGTGGCTATTTCGTTCAATTCTGCAAAATACAAATAGTCTTTGCTGCTTTGCTGAACTGTTTACAGCACTCATTTAAAGGCGTATACATTTGAGCCGCGACACAAGAAAGCCAACAAAGTGGCATGTGCGCCCAGTAAAAACTTAGATCAGCCTGGGCATCGGCCCAGTCTGATCAGAGTCTTCGCTTTGGGCACCAAGGTACCTTAGACCCTAAGCTACTATTTAAGTGCATAGCGGTGACTGTAATCAGACCTGGTTGATGCCCAGGCTGATCTGAGCTGGGTGCACATGCCACTTTGTTGGTTTTGTAGTGTCGAGGCTCAATTATTATAGTGCAGATAGCAAGAAAATGAACAACTCTGTTTCTTTATTTTGTGTTAATTTTGACAAGATTAAACAACAATAACCTGTCATAACAAAAGCGAAAACATAATAAAATCATGATCTAGTAAAAAATATGAGCTTGTATGGTATTATGTACCATGCTTTGAACCCCAAGAAGAATGGAGTCATCTTCAAGCGATCACTGTGGCATGGTACTGAAGCATTTGTTCCATCTTCTGGGGAAAATTCTATAGTTCCACCCTCGAGAGCAGACCTAATTGAAATGAGTTTAACCCATTTATGCTCAGTGGACTCTTTTATTCTTATCAAATGGATGAGTCCATTCATCAAATAAGGGATGTCTGGTTACGTGAATTTGTATCATTTTTTGTTTTGTTTTAAGGAGAAATACCCATTTGTCTTATTCAAACAGTGCAGACCCTGATCAGACGCCGCCTTTGCGTCGTCTGATCCGGTTCTTCACTGTTTGCCTATGTCCCACTCACAGGTCGCTAGGCATTAGTGGGCTAAATACGACGGAAGTAAGCGCTTTTCTGCTAGGCTTATTTAAAATGCATCTACCACTCCGAACATAAGCGTTTTAAGCTGAATTGATACACCTCTATTTTTCATAACAATTTTTACAAAGAGAAATGACCACTGCGACCTACTGTTTGCCTCTATGGATGCTGACAATCTTTCAAAAAGGGGACTACTCTGAAAGGAAAGAATTTGCAGCTAGAGGAGCAAATTCTTTCCTTTAAGTGTTGACCCTCAATGAAAAAAAAAACTATACAACTCCATGGTTTGACCGTCAGTCTTACAAGAAGGACAACTACATGTATATCAACCGAAAATAAGCCACGACACCACAAAACAAACAAAGAGGCATATGCACCAGCGAGACTCAGATCAGCCTGGCCTTCCGCCCAATCTCATCAAAAGTCTTCGTTGTGCATTTAAAATGTTGTTAAGAGTCTGAGTTGGTTCCATGCGGACAACAAAGACCTTGATCAGACTGGGAGGGTATGCCACTTTGTTGGTTTTGTTGTGTCGCGTGTCAAACAGTACTAACTTTCCAGCTAAACGAATCATTTCTTCAAAGCGGGCTAATAGGAGCGATTAAAAAGTTCTCAGCCTAAGATACTTCTAGTAAGTCTGTGCATGTGTGCTTAACACGAATGTAATAAATTGTCATTTACTAGCTTTCGATAGACGTTTCAAAAATATTTGGCGAAAGTTTCCTTTTTGTTACAGCACCTTAGACATAAGAGGGATGGCATACATGTATTTTTAAAATAACATTTAAAATCTGTTTGTCTTGCCTTACTTTGAAAAACCATTCTTCACATTCTACAAGATTTAAACGGTTCTTATTGTAGTACATAAAACATGATGATTTGTCAATAGTTTGATGGAAATGCAAAATAATTTGGCATATTGCAACCCTGAAATTTAGAGACCCATATCCTACTTTCGTGTTACATGTAGTTAGGAACATGGTTAGCAAAATCAAACAATGTTTACACACATATAAAAATTGACATCTTACATGATTTTTGTCAAAAAGAGTTGAAAGATATCCGCCTCTGTGCACATAGAGCATACGACTCCGATTGTGCACTGTCTGAAGAAACTCTCAAAATAGACACTTTCTGAAAATTTAAATTTTGCATTTTATTCTGAAATGGAATAAATTTATTTTTGTATATATCATCAATTACCGGAATGGTGTAGGACATATATTGTAAAAAAAAACTATTACAAATGTTTGACTCTGCTAAAGTTATGGTCGGTCAAAGAGTTATACAGTGCACTCATGGGGGTAACTGTAAAAGGTGAAGTGTTATCCAATTGATATTTAAAATAAATTCCCGAAAGGACCTGGTATGATAAGGGCCGTTTTTGGCCCCCATTCAAATTCTCTTAAAAATGCATAGTTTCTATTGCTTATTATTTGTGTGTATGGGAACAAGCAAAAATAATATGTTTCGTGTTTGTTAATTCTCAGAATAACATGATTTCTGACATGCCTATGTTGTTTCAATAAAATGAAGGAAAATTGCGAGAAAATTTGAGTTTAATGCATATTCCTTTCAAGAAATAAGTCATTTGCAATAACTTTTGAAAGCTCTTAACAACAGGCTTTTGATGAACTGCTTATATGTAAGATTGCACTGCTAATTACCTGTACACTGCACCAGGGCTCTCCAGGTACCCCACCCACTCAAGTTTGCAAGGCCAGAGACGCTAACCAAAAAATTCCAACAGATCAAAATGAAATGTATACCAGATTATTCCTTGTGTTCTAACTAAGAAAATGAATACCCACAACATATGTTTATTTTGTCTATGAGCGGAGATAGGGGCTTTTTTATGTTGAGAACGCTGGGAAAATGTTCCAAACGCTGCCAGTTTGGTAACAAAAAGTTAAAAATAAACATTGAGCCCGGTCTCCAGCACATTTAATATTTACATGGCATGTAAATATATTAAAATTTTATCTGTATACAAAATATTAAATGTGCTGGAGGCCGGGCTCATATATTTTGAAAGCCACAAAGGCTACCAAGTTCGTCATTTTCGTCAGAATCCGCTGGGGGTAGGGGTATGTTCAGTACAAATATCACAAATATTTTGTGCAAGAACTGGTTAATTTTGTGTTTGCTGTTACATTCAAGGTTTGAACTTTCATATGAATACATTTTTATTATGGAAATAAGACTTTTCTGGGGGCCAAATATGGGCCTTATCATACCAGGTCCTTTGGTGATTGTTGCTTTGTAGAATGGCTGTTTAAAATCAATGTCTACATACGCTTCGGGTGCTTTTCTCACGCATGAAGTATTAATGTATTAATATAAAACTCCCTTAAGGACGTGTGGTCTTATCAGGGTTCTCAGTATTTATTCCCGCTGTGCGGTACCGCTGCTTGTGCACCTGAGCCTGACAGGCATAATAGTGTATAGAAAACTTTAACGTCTTTATACTTGCGACGCACGAGCGCTATTAATAGACTGAGCACCGCATATTTTCTGTCTGCACAAACGGTCCTTCATAAATCTGCAATTTGCAAAGTAGACAGCGTGGGTTCAGATCAGTGGGCGCAGGTGCGTGAGCTGATATGGATCTTCGCTGTTTTGTCCATGCTGCAGGGTACCTTTTCTCATGCACAGCACACGTACAAAATAGACAGTCAGAAAATACTGTTGTTCTCTGGAACGTTCTTGGTCCTCAGTGTGCAAATGTTTGGATCAACGGCTTGCTTTCAAGATAGTTATATTAAAGTAGACCTTGTCTAGTCCTTATGTGTTTAATACTGTTAGCATTTTTATACTGACTCACTATAGTTACGCAAATACTTCTGTGAAATCCAAAATCTCCCTGATTATCTTTCCCTTCTTTTCCTATTATTATGGAGTCTTTTTCCGTATTGTCTTTGTTGACTGCTCTCTTATTCAGTCCCTCTTTTGGTATGTTAGTACTGGTCTGCACCTTTCCCCCGCCTGATAGAACCTGCCTACACGCTTGGATTAGAAAAAAGCTCACCTGCGTCGTCCCTTACTGGAGGCAGCAATACAATATATTGTAGTCCCTTTCCATATGAAAACGGATAGCGCACGTTCCTTCAATCCTGCTTCAGCCGGCACGGGACGACGATGGTATTGTCATTATGGATGTACAAAAACTGCATCGTGTCACAGGCTAATTATTATTTACTTATTTCTTTGCTTATTCAAACAAGACATTTTCAGCATATACAGCTCATACACGACCTTGAAACAAAAAGCGGCCCCACATGAAATCAAGAACAAAAAAGTTGTCCCTGGTCGAAATCATGCTACTAACGTCTCCTTTACAAACCGCTGTATACGACTCATACTGTGTACGAACATGTTATTATGCTTTATTATTATAATGCTGTCGGGTGACGTGCACAATTCCGGGTCCGGACTCATTGGCATAGTCCTTTTCTTCCAGAAGCAACGTATCGTCTGCATTTGCCCACAATTTAAATATAATTCATTTAAACATACAAAGTTTATTGCCAAAACTGGACTTACTAGAGGCTGAAATGCAAAACTACGATATTCTAATATTTACGGAAACGTGGCTCTCACCCCAAACTTCTGATGACGATATTTTGATTTCCAACTTTGAACCTCCGTACAGGAAAGATCGGCGTGATCGACTTGGGGGTGGTGTCGCCATATACATTAGAACGGGTATACAGGCAGTCCGTCGCCATGACATCATACAAGGTGATATAGAGGCACTTTGTGTTAAGGTTTCCATTAAATCCCATACATTTCTTTTATGTGGATTTTACAGGCCACCAAATACCGGCCAGGACTACTGGGACCTTATCGAACTTTCCTTTGAAAACCTGTGTAACTCACCGATTAACGACCTTGTAGTCTTGGGCGATTTTAACTGTGACTTGATGAAGTCCGCATCAAAGAATAAAATAAACAGCATAGCATTTTCTTATAATCTTCATCAACTTATCGACGAAGCAACGCATTATACTGAGAACTCTTCTTCGTTAATCGACCTAATATTCGTTAGTAAGCCTGAAAATGTCTTATACAGCGATGTTATCTCCCCATTTATACCTGATCTGGTAAGGTATCACTGCCCAGTAATGCTCACATTAAAATTTAGGAAACCGATACAGAAATCTTTCATTAGACACATTTGGTTGTACGAAAGGGGGGATTATCCTAAATATAGACGTTTGTTAGAACAGACTGACTGGGAATTTATATCACCTGTAAATAATTTAAATGAAATCGCGGTTAAGGTTACTGAATTAATTATTAAAGCAGCCAAGGAGTCCATTCCAAATAAAACAGTAACAATTAGACCAAACGAACCACAGTGGATTAACTCATTTATTAAACGCCAAATAAGACAGAGAAAACGGCTATTCAGTAATTAATGATAAAAGTTTAGATCCTTTAAGAGCAAAGAAAACATTCATAAGTAAGAAGTTGGGCCATACCGCGGTTTCGGCTATTCAAGCCTCATCAGTGACCCTTTAAATCTCGCACAAGGAGCCAGAGGAAAAAAAAACAGTAAATTTGCAGGTTTAACATGGCAGTCGTCTCAAAGACTGATATAAGTCGAAAAATACCAAAATATTTCAAATTTGTTTAGAAAATGAATCTAAACGTATGATCATTTCTGACTTCTCAGAATATATTCCATGATCTCAAAGGACCAAAAGGAAAATATAATCTGCACTATAGATGAGTGCGGGGAGACTTTTTACGGCCGCCACACGGCACAACATCCAGCTGCAGTGATAGTAAATAATGATAAAAGTTTAGATCCTTTAAGAGCAAAGAAAACATTCATAAGTAAGAAGTTGGGCCATACCGCGGTTTCGGCTATTCAAGCCTCATCAGTGACCCTTTAAATCTGGCACAAGGAGCCAGAGGAAAAAAAACAGTAAATTTGCAGGTTTAACATGGCAGTCGTCTCAAAGACTGATATAAGTCGAAAAATACCAAAATATTTCAAATTTGTTTAGAAAATGAATCTAAACGTATGATCATTTCTGACTTCTCAGAATATATTCCATGATCTCAAAGGACCAAAAGGAAAATATAATCTGCACTATAGATGAGTGCGGGGAGACTTTTTACGGCCGCCACACGGCACAACATCCAGCTGCAGTGATAGTAAATAATGATAAAAGTTTAGATCCTTTAAGAGCAAAGAAAACATTCATAAGTAAGAAGTTGGGCCATACCGCGGTTTCGGCTATTCAAGCCTCAGAACTGCAAAAGGGTCAAAAGTGAACACGCCTGGAAAAAATTTAAGCAAAAACGTAACTCGGTCACGACAATAATTCGACAAGCTAAAAAAGATTACAACGAAAAACTAGCCAACGAACTAAAGCATACCGAACATAATTCTAAACTATGGTACAAAGTCTCTGCTGAATTTCTGAAAACGTCGCCACATTCTAACTCCATTCCATACCTTGAAATTGACAATAAAATTGCTGAGTCAGACATTGAGAAAGCTGAAATACTGAATCAATACTTTGCAAGTCAATCCACTATTAATGATATAAATTCCCCCTTGCCTGATCCTGACCTTCCAAATCACCCACAGTTAGAAACAATAAATATTTCTCAAGATGATGTCAAACACGCTATTAGTTTATTAAAACCGTATAAAGCTCCAGGTCCCAATTCTGTAAGTCCTAAACTTATAAAGGAGGCTAAAAATGAACTGGCATACCCCCTTTCAAAACTCTTTAACCTCTCGCTAACTCTTAAAGCATTCCCTGACTCCTTGAAACAAGCAAACGTTACAGCTATTCATAAGAAAGACGATCGCTGTCTACCTAATTATTACAGACCAATTTCTCTTTTAAACTGTGAGGGTAAATTAATGGAACGGTGTGTTCACAAGTACGTCTCTGAGTACCTGAAACAGTTTAGCATTATAACGGAATTTCAATCTGGTTTTCAAGCGGGTGATTCTACGGTCAATCAGTTAACTTACTTATACAATGAATTCTCAAAAGCACTGGATGAAAATAAAGAGGTTCGGGTAGTGTTTCTAGACATAAGTAAGGCATTCGATCGGGTCTGGCATAGTGGTTTACTAGCAAAACTTACAGCTATAGGGTTTTCTAAAAACATGACAGACTGGTTTAACAGTTATCTAATTAACAGACAACAAAGGGTATGTATTAGGGGTGTATCTTCTTCATGGCTAAAAATCAATGCGGGTGTACCACAGGGCTCAATCTTAGGGCCAACTTTGTTCCTAATTTTCATTAATGACATAGTTAATCGCATTAACTGCAACACTAGATTATTTGCAGATGATACAATTCTTTACAAAGTCATAAGTCATCCAATCTCAGCAGGCATAGAACTAAACATTGATCTTGAAAACATAACTAAATGGGCTTCGGAGTGGCTAGTAAACTTTCAACCTTTAAAGACCAAATCCCTAATAATAAGTAAGAAACGTCACAAAGTTGACCATCCTGTGTTAATTATGAACCATACCCAGATCGATCAGGTCAACCAACATAAACATTTAGGCATAGTTCTTTCCGGCGATCTTTCCTGGACTAACCATATTGAAACAATTTCTTCAAAGGCCTGGCAAAGAATTGGTTTACTGAGACGGCATAAGTATCTTCTAGATAGGGCTTCTCTACAAAAAATGTACACATCTTTCATTCGCCCATTGTTAGAATACGGGGACATAATATGGGATAATTGTTCAGCTGCAAACAAGCGAGCATTGGAAAATATTCAAGTTGAGGCACTAAGAATTACCACTGGGGGGACAAAAGTTTGCAGCATACAAAAACTTTATGATGACTCAAAATGGGAAACTCTCCAAACACGTCGTAATAACCACAAGCTATGTCAGCTTTATAAAATGATTAATGGTTTGACACCCAGCTACTTGCAACAGCTCCTGTCATCTACAGTTAACCAATCATCCAGATATCCACTTAGGAACTGGAGTGATTTCTCCATTCCAGCATCGCGTACAGCTACTTTTTGTAACTCCTTTTTGCCTGCAACCTTGAGAGCTTGGAATGCACTAAGCCAGGATATTAGAAATGCACCGTCTCTTGGTAGCTTCAAAAAGAAACTAAAGATTCCTATAATCTTACCCCCCAGATATTTCGATACGATCCAGTTATCGCGTGAAGGACAAATTCTTCATGCCCGCATTCGTCTAGAGTGTAGCTCTTTTAATCACCATTTGTTTAAGAAAAACCTAGTCAGTAGTCCTTTATGTACATGCGGCCTGCCAGAAACCTCATCCCATTTCCTTTTGTCTTGTAAAAACTATAATCTTTTGAGACAACGATATTTGTCCGTTTTACCGCATCGACTGTCACTATCACTTCTGCTAAACGGAGATACTAAGGAACCGGACGTGGTCAACAATATTATATTTAAACACGTACAGTTGTACATACTGTCAACAAAACGCTCTGGATGACTATATTATCTCAAATATGACTTCTCAGCAGGCACATTGCGTCGAGGTGACGTCGTACTGACGTCGACCAGTTTACTGACATATGTTAGTACACTATTATTTTCCTTTTCTACTCTTCACCACAACTGACATTATATATCTATATATAAGCGGTGCCGCTTAAGGAGGAGCCTTGGGAGTTTTCATCACTGTTGATTCTAGGCTTTACTGGCTGCACTTGTTAGTTGTGACTTTAGCAGGGAAGACCCTGACCGGACTGCGCCGGAGTGCAGTCTGATCTGGGTCTTCTTTGGTGTCGCATGTTCCAAGGCGCCTCTACAGGCTGCACATGTATATTTTCTACTTGCTGCAGCATATACATATTCAGTTATTCTTTCTTCTTAGTTTTTTTTACTCTACTACAAATAACCGGTTGAATATAACATGTATTTAGTTCGTAAAATTTCTAGCCGTGTTGTAAAAATTATTGTACATATATTGTTTGCTTTGGAGGAGATGGACCTTATAAGCTCTAAGCTTCCGTTCAGATCCTCAATTTCGAACTATGTATATCTTGTAACATGCATGTTATTTTCTTGAATAAATATGTTTAAACCAAAATCAATAACTCAAATTCGCTCTAAAGGTTTCAAAACATGGTGGAGCTTAGAACTTTTCGATCGCTCCTCGTACACTTACAGCAAAGAGTGTAGAGCAAATTCTTTTCTTTAAGAGTCGGCCTGACTGGAGGATGGGCCTAAAAGAATACAACAGTTGAATGATTTTCTTCAGATATGTTTCCATATCTCTTAATTCAAGTTCCGTCACCAATAAATAGAAACAACGAAAATAAAACAAACCATAACAAATAACACCCAACAGTTTCGTTTTTCTGTAAAGTTTTGATATTTTCCAGTTGGAACTACATGTGCATTTATTCACTAGAAATATATACTCCGTCATCCTTTGCAGACGATGTTTATTGAGGCAATTATGGATAGGGATTTAGAAAATCTTTTTTTTCAGAATAAATGCGCGTATAGTCACAACATGAATGAATCGATCCGCCAGTATTCATTTGAAACACCGCTCGGTCAATTCTGTGATACACGGAATCGGCCAAGCGCTGTTCCGAATACATGTTTCTCTGGTAAAGCAAATGTGAAAACCTCCATGTCTTTCTGCCATTTTTAGAAGGGAGATAACTTTTGTAACATCCTATTTGCTTCTCTTCCTTTCCAACAGAGTGCAAAGTGAACAAAGGGAAGAAATGGCTTTGCCAGACAAACAGGGTTTGACCTTTCAGGGCTGATTCCCATAGAAATGGGAGGCAAAAACGAAAATGGCAAAGTCACTTCCCCTGAAAATGTATATATTTCTCTGCATACTGAATTAAAAAAATCTGTCTTGATTTGCTGCGGAGCATAGAAAGCTATGTCACAGAACTTCATTACTTAAACACTATAAAGACAGCAAAATGAACAAATCACTAAAATTATGACAGCTAGGAACCCAGACCCTGGGGTTACAAAACTTTTTTCGTGCTCAACTCAGCTGAGCATGAAATTTTCTCTGCTGATAAATATGAAAATTCCAACATTAGTTGGCATTTTCATATTCACAGGCAGAGAAATTTTTCTCTGCTGATAAAAATGAAAATGCCAATATCAGTTGGTATTTCCATATTCATTAGCAGAGAAAATTTCATACTCAGCTAATCTGAGCAAAAAAACAACTGTACTTACATGTATCAGAGATCTGTTATTTATTAGCAGGTGAAATTACATGCTCGGCCGAGTTGAGCGAGAAAAAAGTTTTATAACCTCGCAGGGCAAGTTCTCATTCCTGTGATAAAACGAGACTTGTCCTTGTCTACTTATTTAACAACCTTTGAAGATGTTATTTAGACACACGTGAACCATAAACTTTCGCAAACGTGTAACCTAATTTTGATACACTGACAGCTCGATGGATAGATGTCTTACACAGAATATAGCATATCAATCATTCTCATGTGCAACCACATTCAACACCAAATTCAGTGAATTATTTTCTATGAAATAAATTCAAGTGAAATAAAAGAACGGTATTTTATCCAACGAAGGCTGCTCTTTTCCCACATCATTTTTTTAGATATATGGGCATATACTACCTCAGAAATTCATTACATTGTACTACGACAAAAACCTAGTCATGTTTGAAGCAACTAAATATCTGGAAAAGGTTCGTATTTGCAAATGACCGTGATTAGCCAGCTTTAAACTAATATAACATCCTTGAGTGTCTAATAAAAAGAGTTTGAAAAAGTATTTAGTATTTAGTATTTAGTATTTCGATTTTATTAGCTTGAACAAAATGGTAAAAAATGCAAGGTACAAGCCTGGAACCCATTCATTGTCTTGCCTTTGTTTATACTGCATTGCTCGACGGGAAACCGGAAAAAATGTGTTTTGTTGAGTGATTTGACATGTTTTACAATTATGTTTTTATTTTTCACTTTTTGCCAGTTATCTGACTTAATATCTGCCCATCAACCCACATTCTGTCACCATTCGTGAATGTTGAAACATTTTCAATAATGATTTGCGTTTAGGCGATTTTATCACTGATAGGACTATAGAGACTTTAGTCACTGCATGTGAGAAAGTGACGAATTAGAATGCTTATATTTTACATAAATACGTTTCAGAGATTTTTTCTGCACTAAATTCTATAGAAGGTGTGCATTTTTGACTCCCCTTATGCTAAACCGGACCGTGACCACTCTCAAAGGGTTTTTCCTATTGATCGCGGTTGCGCATGAGAGTAACTGGTGGACGTTAGAATGGTGTACAGACGTGTAAATACTATAATTCAAAACGAAGTCAAAATGATGTAAACATTAGCAGTTTAAACGAATTTCCCTGACAAAAAGATAGCTGTAACTGAACCAACTGTAATAAAAATACATACGCAGAGGAAAACTTCTTCTTCGAATGATCTATCATTATCTCAATAAAATAAAACATAGTTACTATTTAGCCCAAAACTAGGTCGTGCACCATGTATACATGTTGACACTCAGCTTTCTATGTCTCAGTACATGTATATTGGATGAGGCCTTAATAATTAAAAAAAAGAAAAAGAGCTACAATATGCAATAGCATTTTTCATGCATATGCAACCAGCAGAGGTAAAACTAACCTGCGCATCCAGTCTGACCAAACACGTTTGATGTTTGCACACATCATGTATGAACCCTAAGAAAAACAGGTATAAAACAAAAGCTCTACCTAGCATGCACTGATTTAGACACTGGAAGAAGTCTTCACTGTTTGCATAAATTACTTATGCAGTTAATAAAAATAAGTTTTCTTTCATCTCACCATGTTTGGCTCGCCTGAAACTCTTTAAGCTGTATGCTTCAGTAAATATGATATGCTTAAACCGAAGCTCCTGATAAAGTGGGGTAGTAAGGATAACTCCTGATAAAGTGGGGTAGTAAGGATAACTCCTGATAAAGTGGGGTAGTAAGGATAGCTCCTGATAAAATGGGGTAGAAAGGATAACTTCTGATAAAGTGGGGTAGTAAGGATAGCTCCTGATAAACTGGGGTAGTAAGGATAGCTCCTGATAAAGTGGGGTAGTAAGGATAACTCCTGATAAAGTGGGGTAGTAAGGATAGCTCCTTATAAAGTGGGGTAGTAAGGATATGTCCTGATAAATAGGGGTAGTAAGGTTAGCTCCTGATAAAGTGGGGTAGTAAGGGTAGCTCCTGATATACTGGGGTAGTAAGGATAGCTCCTGATAAAGTGGGGTAGTAAGGATAGCTCCTGATAAAGTGGTGTAGTAAGGATAGCTCCTGATAAAGTGGGGTAGTAAGGATAGCTCCTGATAAAGTGGGGTAGTAAGGATAGCTCCTGATAAATGGGGTAGTAAGGATAATTGTGAGATTTTATTTGATTCCTCTGACAACCAAAACATGTCGTGATCCTTCATTTCTAATGAGGGCTCACAACAAATTATGGAAAGTTATCCGTAAATTTTCCCTATTACCCCTTATTGTCTTGAGCATTGTTAAACAGAGAGTTTCTTGAGAGCTACAGGCAAGGCAAATAATGTCGTTTTAGAGAGTTAGCATGTTCAAATCTATAACCACACACGCTTAAATCCTTTAGGATAGTTGCACGTGTAAACTCCATGAGAGTGCATCTTCTCTCTGGTATGTTTTACCATGTCGTAATTTTAATATGAATAGGAATGGGTACATGGCAAAATGATATCCTGGTGGCATGGTACTGAGCATATGCAGCCCTCCTATGGGAAAATCTTAGCTTTAAGAGTAGTTCCATTTGAAAAGTAACTGAAGCACCAACACAGAAAATTATGACTGCTTGAGCGGCATCCACTGTTGGATAGAAAGGCAAACACGGTTCCTCACAGCTCCCGCCCTTTGAGACACATTCTGTGTGGTGAAGAATCATATAAAAATAGTAGTTTCAGGTAAATGGATACATCTTATTTTTCAAAGGACTTTAGGTATAGTCAACACTCGATATCTCGAACACTAGTATCTCAAAATATCTTCTTATCTCAATGAATATAGTTCGATACATATAACATTTCCTATTTTAATGTTCAACTTCTTTTATCTCAAACTACTGATACATGTATCTCAAAGTAAATTTTCTGAGACATCAGTAGTTTGGGGTAAACTTTGACTTTGAGATATCGAGAGCTGATTTATAGTATTGGATTTCCTGAAAGGAGACCACCCACTCAAAGGGTGTCTACTCTTCACGGAGCTGATCCCTATTTGGAGGGGCAAAATACAAATAGCAGCATTACTTTCCTTGAAAATGTATCTGTTTACCTTAACATCACTTCCATCACTTATAAACAGTCAAAAAAAAAAATGAAACGAAACAGAAACAAAAACGAAGCAATATACTTAATGTTCAACTCAAAACGTCTGGCTTATTTGAAGCTTATGGAGAAGTTGTATGCTGACGCATATGCTTTTTAAGATTCCCCGCATATCTAAAGCCACAACCACATTCGCCGCAAACAAGGGGCCACTCGCCTGTATGCCGCAACATATGGTCCTTCAGAGTAGTAGCACGTGTAAATTCTTTATCACAAACTCCACAAGAATGCATCTTCTCTCCAGAATGTATGAGCATATGTCTGTGCAGGCTTGTTGCCCTGGTAAACTGTTTACTGCACACGTGACAGCAATGAGGTTTATACCCAGTGTGTTTAGCCATATGTCTCTGCAAATCTCCAGATTGTGTGCATTTTTTGTTGCAGAGAACACATTTAAAAGGTTTCTCTCCTGTATGTATCAGATGGTGTCTCTTCAAATTGCACTCGTCTTTAAACAGCCGGCCACAAATGTCACACTGGTGATCTCTCGCGCCTGTATGTATGTTCATAATATGCTTCTTCAAAGAGTAAATGCTGCATAATCGTTTCTCGCAGACACCACATGTAGCACCTGTGTGTTGCCTTTGACAGCGAGCTTTTGGCATTATGGTTGTTGTGTATTTATCTGAAAATGGAAAACAACGCATTTTACCTTCTGCTGTGTCTGAAAAGATCATTGTTACCCGAGTTTGGAATTTTTAAATGATCAAAAAATCCAAAACTCGGGTTACAATGATACGGAGCTTATCCACCTTTCTAGACGCCTAAACCCTGTTCACATCTTTCCAAAATGAGCGAGGGATATACTGAAAGCTGTTATGAATAGTTTCATTCACAGAATACAAAAGGGCCATAAGTCGCTCACCGAAGCCTTTGTTGTGGAAGAGATATTTTTCGCTATTCATTTTTTTCTACCTTTCATTTTAGTTTTCAATATAAAATATATATCCTCACTCATGACGGACCAGTTTTGTTTACAACTTATTTTAGTCAAATAAAAGACACTAATATCAAATGAACACTGATGTCCAAGTGTTTTGAAATCTTGGGAGAAGACTTCTACAGACATATAAATAAACATTTCCCCACCCCATAGCGGTCATTTATTTACGAAATCATGGGGCTTGTGAGAAGCCGAGATCGAGCGGAGGTTCGAAGTCAACCGGCCCCATGACTGAAATAGACTGTCTCCGTAGATCTGCAGAAAACTGGTACCAGAATCTAGACAATGAATATTAGAAGACAGTGAAAGAAGAACACCGGGTTCCGGTTTTCATTTTCAGTGCCCAACATATAGTTGCCTGCTGACAACCGACTGGCCCTATGGCCACAAGGTTATGGGCATCTATATCCTTTTAATGCCGCTTTATATTTCTATCTAATTAATTTTATAAAGGATCGGCCGTTTCTGAGAGAGAAACTTATAAAAATGGTCGCCAATCCATGAAGGAGGAAAATAGCCCTGTCCATGTGCATTGTAAGTCCATACGGCTTAAATAATTTTGGAGTCAGTGGTTTCTGAATAGAAGCTTTTCTTTATTTCTTATTTTTCATTCACCATCAACATATCCCGTGGGCGCGCGCACACACACACACACTCACTCTGTAAGGAAGTCACGCAGCTTGAACAATCATGGACAATAATCACCCAAGAAACTTTAATATCAAATTTATTTGAAATTTGGCCAACGGTTTCTGAAAAGATTTTTAAAGTATCAAATATCTATATACATGTACGCGAAAAGCGCAGATCGTCCTCTTGTGGCCATTTGTTTTATCCAATTCACATTGCTTGAAAAGTCTTGGTACACGGTCAGCCAAAAAAATGTTCATGATGACTTAAAAAGACTTTTAAAGTTTCAATATGATTATAGACATATAAAACCTCTATCTATCATAGATCATGTATGAAACGTTACACCAGTTCAAGTGACATACGTTATTTCTTTCAGTTTACAATGGCCATGGCGCCGGTTGTTTATCTCCGAAAATTATGTAGGCTTCAGAAACAGCCTATCACCTATTACATTTATCTATAGTGAGATAGTAAACCCTCGTAACATACAGCTACGTTACAGAACCAGAAAACACAAGAGCTGTCACCAGACAGCAAAGCTGACCTGAAGTGGTGCTCGCCCATCATCAACACAAAGTTGTAAAACTGTGACCGTGAACCTCAAGGTCAATCAGGAAGCCGATGTTGGTATCGAGAAAACCTCAGGATCAGTATATCTCATTAGTTCAAATGTAAACTATTCCGACCAAGGCATAGTGAAACTAGAAAACTTCATGAAAATGTAACCAAACTTCTCACAGAAATTCTAAGTATGTGAACTTCATCTAAAGGTCACCAAGGGAGGTGGGAATGGCTCTGTAGAAAACTCTGGACAACTATCTAACAGAATTCTAAGTATCAACTGAATCCAGCCACACACTCTGAAAACATTAGCCAAAAATTTTAACAAATGCCTTTGACCTCAGTCAGAGGAGGAGTGATACTGCATAAACTTTTATACCATAATTTTAGATCTATGTAAGTACATGTATAAAGTAAATTCTTTAAGCATTAAGGAAATATGTGTCTTAAAAAAATTATACCAAGAACATGCAAAATTTTAATATAAAGATCTAAGTCCATGCCCTTGACTCCAAGGCCACTGAGAGGGGTTGGTGGTACTGTATAAAACTGTGAGAGTATAAAAAATTCCACCATTGGGTTATGGAGGTACACGAAACCATTTCAACCAAGAGCATCCCATATTTAAACATAAAAATCTCAAGTCCATGACCTTGCTTTCAATGTCATCAAGGGGTAAGGGTAGCACTGTATAAAACTATAGACCAGTATCAACTAAATTTATCCATGAAATCAGGAGATATAGCTGTTTGAAAAACTTTTTCAAGACCATCCCATATTTTAAATCGAAATTTCTAAGTCAATGACCTTGACCAAAAAGTCACCAAAGTGGGTACTTTACAGCTTGAAGAACAGATCCTATTCAGTAGCCTGGCTATATACATGTATCAAGAAAATAAATATCTCATCTTATAACATCAATATCGTATATTTGTCAATATTTAGCCCCTACGACTGTGTTGTTTACATAGTATCAGTTTATTTGTGAGTCTGTAATTGTAAGTTGAAATTACTAGAACTACTTCCACTGGAACATTTTGGTATATTATCTAATAACTACTGTTATTTTGATATTGCACAACCCGCAGGTTTGCACTATAATCACTGTGTGAGTCCGTCCGTCCGTTATCAGTTAGTGAAAACCGTTATCAGTTAGCGAAAAGGCTTATAACTCTTGAACCGCATGGGATATTTTGACAAGATTTTGCATACTTATACATGTCAACATTGTCTAACGCCTCGCATGCATAACAACCTTATTTGATTGACGAGACTTTGCTGAGCACAAGTTGAAAATTTAGGGCCAACTACTGTAAATGCTAATAACTCTTGAACACCGTGGTAAATATGGTTCAAATATTGTATGCTTATGTATTCTAACATAGTCCAGCCAACGGCATGCAAAACAGTGACGAGGCTTCACTGAGCATCAATTTGGCAGGTCGAGCTCTTTTATTGAAAATGCTCATAACTCTTGGACCGCTTGGTATATTTGCTTCAAATTTTGTATACTTATGTAATTTAACATTGCCCAGCCACTGGTATGCAAAACAGTGACGAGGCTTTATCAAGCACCAAATTTGGCCGGTCAAGCTTTTCTATTGAAAATGCTCATAACTCTTGGACCGCTTCGTATATTTGCTTCAAATTTCGTATACTTAAATGTAATTTAACATTGCCAGCCACTGGTATGCAAAACTGTGACGTGGCTTCACCAAGCATCAATTTGGCCGGTCGAGTTCTTTTATTGAATATGCTCATAACTCTTGGACGGCTTGGTATATTTGCTTCAAATTTTGTATACTTATGTAATTTAACATTGCCCTGCCACTGGTATGCAAAACAGTGACGAGGCTTCACCGAGCATCAATTTGGTCAATCGAGCTCTTTTATTGAAAATGCTCATAACTCTTGGACGGCTTGGTATGTTTGCTTCAAATTTTGTATACTTATGTAATTTAACATTGCCAAGCCACTGGTATGCAAAACTTTATACTGCACAACCCACAGGTTTGCACTATTATCACTGTGTGAGTCCGTCCGTCCGTCTGTTATCAGTTAGCAAAAACGCTTATAACTCTTGAACCGCATTCTATATTTTGATAAAATTTTATATGCATCATTCTACAAGAAATGACCAATTTCATTTTCATACATTCCTTCTGGCACCAGAAACTGATTATTCTACATTCACCACGGATTGTGCACATTACCATCAGTTGATTCTTATTATGATTTGCTTGTGTTTTATGGATTTACAGCTAGGAAATTGAATTGCTGCGAGTAATAAAACTTAAGGTTCCGATCAGACTGCCCAATGTACAGGCTAATTTAAGCCTTCACTGTTCGCAATGCCCCTTAGTCGGAATACCTCCCGTCGAGTATCTTCTATATGAATTGGTATATACGTTCATTACTAACGATGTAAAGGTCGGAGAACCAAACAGAACAGAAGTTACTCAATATTAAAGGCAAAGTCTGTTCTATAATGTAACACTTTGCTGACAAGTGGACCTGTCCATCCTTATTATTTGGATAAGTCCATTTTTAGTTTTCGGTGTTTCTGCTGGATTATTTTTTTTTTTCGTTTTTACTGTACTTTACATAGAAAGTCCTGTAAACTAATAGTGTAGACCCTGTTCACACGCCGCTATCTGCGGCAGCTGAACTGGGTCTGCTCTCTATACATATGTCTCCAAAACTGGTTTTCAGTATAAAAATGTAACTATATCATCAGTATAATGTAAAGCCGATCGGTGGCAAATTATGAAAGTTACTAAACATCCCACTTTATTAGCAGAAAAATCTGATAATATGGTGTGATGTTTAATAACTTTCTTAACTCGCAACTGATCGACTTGCAATACAATTTGACCTTTCCGTCCAGTGCATGTGGGAAGTGCATGCAAATTTATGGGCCACCATGCGGTAGTAGAATATCAATGAAAATCTAGTTCGTGCCATTTAGCACCTCTACGACAAGGCTACAAATGCATTTTAGTGAATTGCAGCACGAGAGAATGGTCCAGGACAAGTTTGAGCCAGGCATGATTGCCTTCTCTCAACCACCATCTTCAACATTTTTCTTGAAAGGTTTATGTCTAAGGCTCTGGATTTGTTGTTGTTGAGTTATGGTTTAAGCTCTGGAAGAAGGTGATGGAAAGGTTAGCCTGGACGCCTAAGACGACATAACTAGCACTAATCTTTTGTTTGCCGATGATACTGACGCCCTTGCTGAGGAAGAGAAGGGACCTGAAGCGCAAGCTGAAAGTTTCATTAAAACCTGCAAAAGGTCTAAAATAAAGATAAGTGCTGAGGAGACCAAACTGATAACAAACAAGAGTTTTCGCCTGACAGCATAGCTCGCCTGAACTGGTGCTTACCCATCGCACAGTCGCTATTGTGGTGTGGATTGCTATGCATATAGCTTCAGGCAAGCATGTCCATAATGCCAACACATTTATAAACAAAAGCTATCTCAGAAATAAGTTTTAAAAAGAATTATTAAAAAAAATCCACATTAAGTTTCAAAGTCCATGTGCTTAAAGTCAAAGAACTGAGGACTAGGGGTTGGGGTGGGGATGGGGGGAATGTATCAAAACCCTGAACCATTATCTAACATCAGTCCAAGTATTAGTGTCAACTGAGTCCATCCTGGCACAGTGAAATGATGTCTTCATGAATATAAAACTTTAACCAAAGTCTTTATGACAAAATTCTAAGTTGATAACCTTCACTTCAAGGTCCAGTGGAGTAAGTATTTAGTGGTTTGTACAAACTCAAAAAAAGTGTCTAACATCCGTTCAAGTGTAAACTAAATCTCTGCCAAGCATTATGAGTGAGTATGCAATTAGAAAACTTTAATGAAGACCAAAATTTCCTAAGTCCCTGACCTTGACATCTAGGTCACTGAGCGGGCTTGGGGTAGTACTCTGCAAAACTTTGACTAATATCTAACAACAGTGCAAATATCAAAAGAGTCCATCTATGAGTTAAGGACATATTGGGCTTTAAACAACTTTAACCAAAGTATCCAGTCCAAAAAATCCCAACTTTCTAAGTCCATGACCTTGACATCAAGGTCACTGTGTCGGGTGGATGTGGTACCAAGTTAAACTTTGGACCAATATCTAACTACAGTGCAAGTATCAAAAGAATCCATCCATGGGTTAAGGAGATATAAGTCTTTACCAGAGGGCCAATGGCCCTTTATCGCTCACCTGAGCACTGAGGTTAGGCCCTATGTTGCAAAAACGTTAAGTTGCCACAGCAACAAAACAACATGCACAACAGCAATAAAACACACCATTTATGTACAGGATAATATCACAAACATTTATGCAAAAAAATAAGCTTTGTCCCCCCCCCCTTAATGGCTTCAGAGAAGAAGATCTTTGGCAAAAAAAAATGAAAATTTGGCCTTTCAGCTGCAATGGCAACCAATCAAAATCAGGTATTTGGGCAAAATTCATATGGCTGATAGAGGACTACTCCAGGAACATTTCTGTAAAGCTTTAGTTAAAATACCTGCAGTAACACTGAAATAAATACCAAATGTCCACTTTCCCCGTTATAAGATTATGGAAACTTTAAGTTGCCACAGCAACGAATTCACATGGGCAATGATAATATAAAACATAAATTAGGTAGAGGCTAATGTTATTAACATGTATGCAAAGTATCAGCTTCATCTCCCTCATGGCTTCACTTTTCCCATTATAAGTCAATGGAAACTATAAGTTGCCATAGCAACCAAAGTTCTTATGGGATTGGAAGAAAGAACAAAATTTATGTAGAGGCTACTGTCATCAACGTTTGCACAATATCAGCTTCATCCCCCATATGGCTTCTGAGCAGAAGTTTTTTTTTTATTTTTTATCGAAAATGTACCCTATATTTTGCCATGGCAACCAATCAGATTCAGCGATTTGGAAAAAAAATCATATGAATCGTAGAGAACTACTCAAGAAACATTTCTGAAGAAAAAAAAATCTAAATATAAACTGCGGTGAGACAGCAAAAATTGCCAATTTCCATTTTCCCAATTCCAAGTCAATGGAAACTCTTAGTTGCCATAGCAACCAAACTGCTGGAGCAATTGCCATGACAAACAGTAATTCTATAGAGGCTAGTATTAAGGTTCTTTCAGTAAAGTTTGAGCTTTATTGGCCACACAGTTTCTGTGAAGATGTTTTTTTTTTAATATTTTTCTATTTTAAACTATTTGGTTGCAATGGCAACCAGCCAAATTGCGCAATTCGCATGAATTTAACAAGGCTGGTTAAAGACTACTCAAGGTACATTTCTATGAAAGTTTTGTCAAAATATCTGCAGTGGCATAGCAATAAATGCAAATTTTCTATTTTGCCATTATAAGTCAATGGCAACTTTCAGTTCCCATAGCAACCAAACTGCTATAGCCATTGCCAAGAAAAACAGTACTTTTATAGAAACTAGTACTAAGATCCTTTCTGTGAAGTTTGAGCTTATTGGTTGCATAGGTTTTGAGGAGATGATTTTTGAATATTTTTCTATTTTTAACCATTCGCTTGCCATGGCAACCAGCCAAATCTTGCAATCTATATAAATTTCATGTGGTTGATAGAGGACTACTCAAGGAATATTTCTGTAAAAGTTTTGTCAAAATATCTGCAGTGACATAGCAATAAATGCAAATTTTCAATCTTCCCAATACAAGTCAATGGAAACTTTAAGTTGCCATAGCAACCAAAGTTCTGAAGCGATTTGGATAAAAAAACAGTATTATTGGTTCCCCCTGCCTATAGATGCTATATATGAAATTTGGTAACAATGGGCCTTGTAGTTTCAGAGGAGATGTCGTTTGAAAATGTTGACGGACGACGGACGGACGGACGGACGACGGATGCCTGCCTATACTATAAGCTCACCTGTGAGCCTTTTTAGCTCAGGTGAGCTAAAAATACTTTAACCAAAACATCCAATTCGGACGCCGACGCGGACACAGACGCGGACACCAACGCCAGGGTGACACCAATAGCTCTTCCTGAACTTTCGATCAGGTGAGCTAAAAACGCAAAAGGTATCCAGAGTAAGATCAAGGTAAAAAGACAGAATTCGGGAACTGTAACAAGCTTCAAATATGCAGGAGCTCTTGTCTAAGATAATGGCTCAAAACCGGAAGTTCTCTCAAGGATTGAACAAGCCACTGCAGCTCAAAAAAAAGCTGAAGCCAAGTTTGAAAGATAACTGCATATCTCTTGTATCAAAGGTGCAACTATGTGCTCTCTTGTCGTATCCGTATTTTTGTATGCCTTTTTAATCACAGGCATTGACAGCAGAGTTAGAGAGAACAAGAATTCCGCGGAATGCAGTGTCTCGCCTGCTGGTGCTTTGTCACAAAATAGAGCTAAATCAATAAACACATTGCAAATTTTGAATAGGCGGTGAACCCTAACATTAGGTCATGCTGCTACATTATTGACAGTTTTAAGTTTCACTGTTCCAGATGTATGCATATCCCACATTTCATGGCTCTAACCTTTATCATTCCTAAGAAACGAAAGCTAAGCTTTGAGGCAAAGGTTGCAAAGTCGAAGAACCTTAAAATATTGGTCAACTGGCAATCTTGATGGTGAATTTGAGCTTTACTCTTCAAGTTCTTTGCATGACCCATATTTCATGGCTATAGCACTCACAGTTCTTGAGAAATAGAGTTAAAAAAAACAAAAAAAACTTGACAAAACATTTTTAGAGTTAGTGAACCGTAAAAAGTAGGTCAAGACTCAATATCAATGTTGGGTTTCAACTTTACTGGTCCAGATCTATGAATGGCAACAGTTTCATGGCTTTAGCCCTTATAATGCTTGAGAAACATAGCTAAACCACACAATTTGATCAAAAATTACGAAGTCAATGAACCGTAAAATTTATGTCAAGACTAAGTATTGATAAAAGCTTTGAGTTATACTTGGCCAGATGTACATGTATACACGACCCAAGTTTCATGGCTCTAGCCCTAATAAGTTCCGAACTAACGTGAAAGTAGGTCAAGACTCATTATTTATGCTAGCTTTGTGCTTACCCACTCAGATGTGTGCATGACCCAAATTTCACGGCTCTAGCCCTTATAGTTCTTGACAAACAGAGCTAAACGCGAAAACTTGACAAAAAATTGCAACGTCAGGGAACCGTGAAACATAGGACATGACTCAAAATTGATGATAGCTTTGATTTTTACTCTTCCAGATGTATGCATGACCCAAGTTTTATGGCTTTAGCCCTTATAGTTCTTGAGATACAGAGCTAAACGCGAAAACTCGACAAAAAATTGCAAAGTCGGTGAAACGTAAATTATACGTCAAGACTCAACATTGATTATGGCCTTTAAGCTCTACTCTTCCAAACGTTTGCATGACCCAAGTTTCATGGCCCTAGCCCTTATACTTTCTGAGAAAATGACCTAAATGTCAAAACTCGACAAAAGTTTACGCCGCCGACGACGACACCAGAAAAGCAATACATATTTGTCGCCTCAGGCCTTTGAGATGAGATGCCACCCATGGTTATTGAACGTTTTGTACAAGGATCTTGTAAGTAGAGAAGATGTTTGAAAAACAAAACGATCCAAGTGGCCATTGGAGACTATGACGAACTCCTGACAATCGTAAAGAAACGGAAGCTAAGGTGTTTGGCCACATCCTGAGGTCTTCTGGCTTTGAACAACAATTCTTTTGCTTTGAGAAAATACCAGAAAAAATTCGCGCAAAATGTAAGCAAGCTGTTTAATATACTGAGTTCTTCTAAATTTCCATTAAGAAGTAGGAGAAAGTAGAGTGTTTGGCACAGACAAGTAGGAAAATATCGGCCATCTAGTACATAAAGAAGGAAACTTCAAAAAGGAAACTTCACCAGTTCTTTTGCAAGAGTGCATTCTTGTCCCTCAGTGTCTCACAAACTAAATATGCACCACGACAAGAGGTTTAATTCTAATAGGCCATGGGTCTGGCCAGGCCCTCAGAAGCTTTTGAGTTAATAATATAGTCTCCTGCAATATCAGCTTCATCTGATACCAGTGGTGCAGTTTGCTCAGGAAAAGAAGTAGGAATTAAGGTAGGAGTTTTCTGATTAATATGTAAGAAAAACGTATTTTAGACCACGTTCTTGCTTTGTGGTTATAGTTTATACATGATTTTTTTCCTGTTTTATCATGTTTACTCACGGCAGTATGAGGAGCTCATGCAATTTTTTATATGAACATTGAGAGTGTACCTGAGCTGAATTAATGAATTTTAATCCGAGCAAAACAGAGGCGATGCTTTTCTCTCTTAGACCAGTTACACAGTTTCCTTCATTACTATTTAATAATACATCTATAGAGTTTGTTGACTCTCACAAACATCTCGGGTGTTACTTTTTCGGACAATGGACAGTGGCATACACATATTGAGAATATTTTGTCTTCTGCATATAAAATATTGGGTATTATGCGTAAACTGAAATATACTTTCAGCAGAACTGCTTTAAATCAAATTTATATATCATATATTAGACCTCTTCTCGAGTACTCGGCAATTGTATGGGATGGCTGTACTATTCAAGACAAAACAGCTTTAGAAAAGTTGCAGAATGAAGCCGCAAGAATTGTTACGGGGCTAACAAGATCAGCCTCATTGGATAACTTGTATAGAGAATGTGGTTGGGTCTCTCTATCTGAAAGACGGAAATTTCAAAAATCTGTTTTATGTATAAATGTAATAATGATCAAGTCCCAGGATATATATCCGATCTTGTCCCCCTTTGGTTAGTGAAATTTCTAATTATCCTTTACGTAATAGTACAAACCTTTCTTCGGTAAGAACACGAACTGAAACTTTTAAAAGGTCATGTATACCCTCGTCAGTTCTTCTATGGAATAACCTAAGTGGTGATATCAAATATGCTCCGTCATTTATGACATTTCGAAATTCTCTTAGAAATCAGATGTTCAATAATAGTACTGTTCCAGACTATTTCCTTAAAGGAGATAGGAAACTTTCGATTTTGCTGCTAGATTGCGCAATATTGTAGTGATTTAAACGGGGACCTCTATCTCAATCATCTTCGGAACGATAATATTTGTGCTTGTGGTAATAGTAATGAGTCCGCTTTACATTTCTTATTAGAATGTGAAAGATTCAATAATCAACGAATACTTATGTCTTTCCATCCTTTAAGTGTAATTTATCTACTTTTTGGCAAACCTAATTTATCTAATGAAGAAAATTTTCTTCTTTTTCAGGCTGTCCAAAGGTATATTAAAAACTCAAAGAGGTTTCAATAGCCAACCATACGCGAAGGTGTAAGTGGTTTGAGGATAGGATGGCGGTTCGCAGCTCCTTCTTTCCTGCAGTTTTTTCTCTATTTCATTTTCCCCTATTTACTTCTTTTTGTCTGTCTCTCATTTTTTCGTTTTCTTTGTTGGTATCTGTTTGACATATACATTTTTGGTGCACGCATAACGGGCGGCATCGTCGTCTCAGTGTCGGGGCCTTAAACAGTTCCACCGACATTGGGACGACGATGTTCCTGCCGTTGTGTTGATACAAGTTTATTTATACTTTTGATAATTCCATTATTCCACGTTTAGAAATTGTATATTAATGTTTGTTTCTTGTCATGTCCTGCTGTGTTTGACATTGTAGGGGGAGGGCTGTAACTAATGTTGCGAGAACTTGTAGCCCAACCCCATTGTATATAAAGGCAACTAGAAACATGGTGACTAATAGGGCCCGGCCTTTATGAAACTGTTGACTACATTTAAGTCATATGTGCCCAACCAGAAATAACAATACCAGCTTTCTGTTATCATGTTGTTCCTTCATATTCAACATGTTGTTTGAAATTAAGCCTCTGGTAGTGTCATTAAGATATGGGCAACATACCAAATCATGATTGATTAAAACATGGGCAACAACTCTGTGAAGCAGAAACTGATGTTCTGCACACCTTCAGCTCATCAGTTGATGCTTTATATTTGTACAAAATCTTATAAAAAATATCTTCAAAGGCTTTAAAGTTATAGAACGGACCAGATCCATACCTAAAATATCTTCAAAGGCTTTAAAGTTATAGAGCGGACCAGATCCACATCTAAAATAACGAAGGGTTATAACTCTGTTAAAAATGATGTCTGATGATGCTTTATATTATGTACAAGTTCTATGAAAATATCTTTGATGCTTTTAAAGCTATAGAGTGGACATGATTTCTATATTCAAAATTACAAAGGGGCATAATTCAGTAACAAATGTAACAAATGTAGGCAGAGTAAGGATTCTTGTTCTCTGCACATGGACTAATGATGCTTTACATATGTACCAAGTCATGTGAAAATATCTCTAACAGTTTCAGAGTTAAAGAGCAGATAATTTCTGTACTCAAAATTACAAATGGGTATAATTCAGTAACAAGTGTTGGCAGAGTTATGGTTCTTGTTCTCTGCACATCGTCTGAAAATGCTTTACATTTGTAATAAGTCTCACGAAAATATCTCTAACGATTTCAAAGTTATGGAGCGGACCCGATTTCTGAACTCAAAATTATAAAGGGGCATAATTCAGTATATAATGTAAACAGAGTTACGGTTCTTGTTCTCTGCACATTGTCTGACAATGCTTTACATTTGTACACAGTCTCCTAAAAATATCTTTAACGGTTATAGAAATATGGAGTGGACACGATTTCTGCACTCAAAATTAATAAGGGGCATAATTCAGTAAATAATGTAGGCAGAGTTATGCTTCTTGTTCTCTGCACATCATCTGATGATGCTTTACATTTGTACCAAGTCTCCTGATTATATCTCAAACAGTTTCAGAGTTATGAAGCGGACAAGATATCTGTATGAAAATTACAAAGGGGCATAATTCAGTAAAAAATGTAGACAGAGTTATGGTTCTTGTTCTCTGCACATCGTCTGATGATGTTTTACATTTGTACCAAGTCTCTTGAAAATATCTCAAACGGTTTCAGAGTTATGAAGCGGACACGATTTCTCTACTCAAAATTACAAAGGGGCATAATTCAGTAACAAATGCAGGCAGAGTTATGGTTCTTATTCTCTGCACATCGTCTGATAATGCTTTACATGTGTACCAAGTCTCATGAAAATGTCAATAACGGTTTCAGAGTTATGAAGCGGACACGATTTCTCTACTGAAAGTTACAAAGGGGCATAATTCAGTAACAAATGCAGGCAGAGTTATGGTTCTTGTTCTCTGCACATCGTCTGATGATGCTTTACATTTGTACCAAATCGCGTGAAAATATCTCCAATGGTTTCAGAGTCATTGAGCGGACACGAAATGATGACGGACGGACGGACAAGGTGATTACTATAGGGACTCCGCAGACTTCGTCTGGCGGGGCCCTAATAAAATATGTTTAATCTAATCTAATCTGGTCTGTTCTTAAAGTGTATGTCCATAAATTTATGAGGACACCATGCCTCAATGTGTTAATGCAAAGGCTGAAAGTCAGGACACAACAGAAGCTATGAAAATTGTTATCAATGATGAAGAAAGTCTCAAAGACAAGATTCTTTTTCTTGTATTTTTAGGGCCAGAATATATTTTTTTTCTCCATGAAGGCCAAATGACTGTTTATCAAACAGTCGCTCCCTTACGCAGCAATAGCCTCTGGGCCCATGTCCCGAAACCTCCATTGGGACCCAGCAACTGTTATGAATGGTAATCTGTCCTAAGCCTAAGCCCTTCATGGGGAAGACAAAGAAGAAAACATGTAAGGTTGATCTTAAGGTGTAAAGATATAATTACGTTTCTCTGTAAACGTTGACATCTGTGGGTGGTCGGTTGGGGTGATGGAACTGGGTAACTTTCAGTGCCGGGGCGTCCTCCTTATCTGGATAAGACTAGAGCAAGGACCTACTGTGCTTGCAGTAGGTGCCTTTGAGGGATTTTGGACATTTTTTCTCTCGTCTATCATTTCTCTCTTCTTTCTCCCTCTCCCTGGGAACTTTCTCTCTCTCCGTGAGACAACCCATTATAGACTGAAATACTGTCTATCTATCTATCTATCTTCGTATACTGCCTACGCCCTCGCGAGCATTCTTGGCAGGGTCTGCGCGTCATGTTGTGAAAAAGGGTTGATTAAAAGCATAACAGTGAGGTTATATAAAGATGACAGGTTAAAATATAGTGCGCAAAGGATGAGAGCCATAAAACACATCATCATGGACAGATAAAAAAATGGGATAGGGTCTAAAAACAGATAAAAACCTAGGTAAAAACAAACATTTTATGTTTAGGGTTTGGGATGCTGCAACTCTCCAACTGCGGCCTTGAACAAGTCAAGACTTGGAGAAGTTGCAACATTTTCTGGAAGGGCATTCCACTGGACAATTGCCAGGGGAAAGAAGGAATATTTATAGGAATCCTTGCCAGTTTGAATTTGACGAAACGTCATAGAGTGGCAGTATCTGGATATCCTATGGGTGGGCTGTATGTATTCGGGTAAGGGGACGGCAACAATGCCATTTACAATTTTGTAAAAGAGACAGAGACGGGCCACATTTCGTCTCTCTTCTAATGTCTGCCAGCCCAACTGCTGCAACAATGAAGTGACGCTAGTTGTTTTGGCGTAATCACTCATGGTCCAGCGTGCAGCACGCCGCTGAACCATTTCAATTTTGTGGGTCTTATCTTTTGTGTGGGGGTCCCATATTGCTGAAGCGTACTCCAGCTGGGGACGAACAAGGGTCTGGTAGGCCGTTTCTCGGACTTTTGGGGACTTAGTTTTCAAGTTTCTCTTAACAAATCCGAGAGTTCTATTGGCCGTTGATGCAATTCTGTCCACGTGTGCGTTCCAGCTAAGATTTGAGAGATATCCACCCCCAAGTACCTGGCACTGGTGACTGCTTCCAGGACCTGTCCATGGAGTGTATACTCCGTTTCGAAGGGTGTTCTGGAAGAAGTCACTCTCACTACCTGGCACTTGGAGGGGTTAAACTCCATATCCCATTTTGATTCCCATGCCTGAAGTCGGTCCAAGTCTTTCTGTAAACTGTCACTGTCATGCTTTGTTTCCAATGTTAGGTTGATGGCAGTGTCATCAGCAATGAGACGCACCTGTGAGATGATGTCTTGCGGAAGGTCGTTGATGTAGACCAGGAATAGGATGGGGCCCAGAACGGAACCTTGTGGCACTCCAGATGTTACTGGGACCGAGTCCGACGCCTCGCCCTCAACAACGACCCTCTGCTGGCGGTTGTTTAGAAAGGCCTGGATCCAGCGCAAGGTGGAATTTCGTATGCGATAGGTGTGTAATTTCAGGATAAGCTTTGAATGGTTCACCTTGTCAAAGGCTTTGGAGAAGTCAAGCAGAATTAAGTCAGTTTGTTTACCTTGGCTAGACTTGCGAGCAATGTCTTCAATGAGTGAAGCCAATTGCGTCTCACAGGAGCGTCTCTCCCTGAATCCATGCTGCAGGTCATACATAAGTCCGTTAGAGTCAAGGTGTCTGGCAACATTTGAGGCCCATCACCTTACACAAGATACATGTAAGGGATATAGGCCTGTAATTGGCAGCGGTAGATTTATCACCTTTTTTGAATAGTGGTGAAACGTTTGCTTCAGTCCATACACTTGGGACAGTACCACTTTCAAGGGACAGCTCAAAGAGTACTTTTAATATAGGGGCCAGTTCCTCTCTGAGTTCCTGCAATACGACAGGTTTAATCTTATCGGGACCTGCTGCCTTTTTGGGTTTTAGATTTTTCAGCAGATTCAATATCCCAGCCTCTGAAATATCGATATTTGGCATGACTGGTGTTGGGTTTGTACATTCCTCAGGAAGGTGGCTCTGGTCAATGACCTTATCATCTACAAGGTCTTGGACTTTCATAAGAGAAAGCTCTTTTAATGAAAGTGGGGACAGGGGAGTAAATACTGACTGGAACTGGTCATTTAGTATATTTGCTTTTTCCTTTGTGTCAGTATGCAAACAATCGTCCTTATTTAATGGGGGAATTCCTTGTTGGTCACTTCTGGAGTTTTTAAGAAACTGAAATAGTTTCTTACTGTCCACTTGACCAGTGCCAGAGTTGCCATGTCCGTCCAAGCTTAGCAGACCTTCAAGGTATGCTTCATGGCTGTCCTTAATGTTTTGTTTGATTTGGTTTCTGAGAGACAGATATTTTTCTCTCAGCTGGCGGCTCTGTGTTTTCTTGTGGGCTTTATAAAGCTTATCCCTCTTATGAATCTGTTTTTTGATCTTGTCAGAGATCCAAGGTAGAGATGGTTTACCTTTTATCACCTTTGATGGTATACATTCATCGGTCAGTTTGTCCAGTGTATCCGCAAGACCTGACCACAACTGTTCAACCGATTTTTCTGAAACCTCGGAAAGAAACTTGTTTTGGTATACTTTCAATTTGGACCTAAAGGTGGTCCAATCTGCCTTATTGAATAGATGGATTTTCCTCCGTTTCTGTTTTACTTGGGTAGGTTTGACTGCGAATTCTGCAGAGACAATATCATGGTCGCCAAGGCCAGGCAGACAGGTGACATTTGTCACAAGGGTTGGGTTACTCGTCAAGAATAGATCAGGTACGTGATCTTGTCGGGTCGGAAAAGTCACCATTTGGACAAGGTTAAAGTCATCTAGAATATCCATGAAATTTTCATACACTGACTTATATGTACAGTCCGGTCTGATTGATGGATCACAGTCTGTCCAGGTAAATTTAGGTAAGTTAAAGTCACCTAAAACCAAGATGGTACCTTTCTGATCCGCAAGCAATTCTAGAGAATTTCTAAGTTGGTTCAGGCTATCCTGATCATCCTCCTTAGGCTTATAAAAAGCAGCAATATGCAGAGGCTGAGATTCCACAATCTCCAGCTTTACCCATATCATTTCACAGTCCGATCTAAACTTCGGTTGCTCAGAACAGACCAGTCTATTACTGACCAGGACAAACACACCACCACTACGTGTTGTATTTGTCAATCTGTCAGCCCTATATGGGATATAATCACTCGGGAAGATCTCATTGTCTCTGATATCAGCTGACAGCCAGGTCTCAAAGGGCTAGCTATAATAAGTATTAAACCAGTGACTTATATAATATGTCACTGTCAGATTAAATCCAAAACAACCTTTGTTGTCAACTTTCAAAATTGGTCATTCACAAGGAGCTCTAGATAAGAGGGTGTATTTGATAACTGTTGGATATTTTTTGTTTGATGTTTCATTTAAACCATATCTTTTCACCCCTTACCTGAACCATCTTGTAATCCCTTTTCTGTACCGTCTCGTCGAGGGGTCACAACATGTTTTTATGCAGAATTAAAAAAATATCCTCTAATATTCCCTTTTCTAGAGGTCTGTTAACAGAAGCGTCCGCTTGGACGTGGCCGAATAGTAGGCGATCCCGACTTCTGATTACCATTTCGAGTCCCGCTGGACTGAAATTCACTGAACGGCGCATCATTGGGATTGCACAGAGCCCTTCCCATCGTCCTGATATGCCTGAAATACCATTGAGAAGGACGCAAAACCGCCAAGTCATCCATCATTTTTAGTCATTACCATCGACATCGGATCACAGTATAAAATCACCTTGTATCGCAGGCTGAAGCGTTGTACATTTTACCTGTACACTCGTACTGTTGTATTTTAAATAAGGCAAGAAACTCGGGTGAAAGGTATAGCAACAAATGCAATCTTGCGGTCCTGAAAAATCGACCGTAGATGAACATTAAGTACAATGTACCAGCATTCCGGTGAAGTTTCTTACTTTCTATGTTTCCCTGAAAATAATGCTCGAATCTCCCAGCCCCCTTTAATTATTTCCCGTGCTCCCTAAAATTATTTGCTACTGACAGAGAAAAGGCCCCCAGCCCCAGTAGATTCCCCCGGAAAACCGACTGGTATATTTTTTCAGATCCCGCGCTCCCCACCCCAACTGTCTAATGTGGCAGTGTAGCCAGTTTTCACTCGGGGAAAAAAAACTACTATACTTTTCTGCATTCTGCATTGTGGTTTATTTCCCGTATAGTGGAATTCCCGCCCGCCCCCCCCCCCCACCCCCCCCCCCCTCCCACCCCGCGCGCGGAAATATGGCTGTAGGAAAGACTCACATGTAGAGTATGGACACAGAGTTAAAAAGAAAGTGACACAATTATAAGTAATAACTAATTTCAAAAGAAATCAAACTAGAAATGTTTCCAAAGTACACAGATGCCCCCGCCCTATGGCCTTTGCCCGCAAAGCTGTTTAATTCGCCCCATACCCTAGCTTCGTGACTCCACACAAGGGACTGACCCTTATGAATTAGAAGTCTAGTAAACAAGTCTGTAAAATTTCCACTTTACATCATCAACTGTATCTATAGGTCTGAGTAATACACAACATAATATTGAACATGTTTCGTTGGGCCCTGTCCCATAGCCAACCCATTGGCCTGATGACCACATAAGGGACTGACCCTCAAGCCTTGAAACATATACCTGATAAAACCGACAAATATTTTTTCACCTTTGACACTATATACTTATATACTTGTCTATTTTTTCTTTGTGTTTAGTTTCCGACAGGGAGGCATCCTATTGTCGCTTATGTAAATAACATGTCCATGAAATTAGTAAAGAGCTAGTTTTTTTACAAAACCAACCCAGTAGGCACATGCCGTCAAAATGACTTCGAGCTGACGTCGATGCGACGTCATTACGTCGCATCGACGTCACGACGACGTCATTTTAACGTCACGTGTCTGCTAGGACATGTGTTCCTAGTCCTTTATTTAGGATAATAGTTTTTGGCTTTGTTCCAAGTAATTTGGGATCCAAAAGGGAGAAGTTCTACTTTTATTTCTGATTTTTGTAAATAACGATATTTAATAAGTCTTTGACTTAAAAATGGAGCATCAAATGTGGTAGCTTGTGCACGAATGAAGTTTGCATGAGAAGCTAAATTACCAAGGCAATTGTTCCCTTGGCAATAGAGGGAAATGTCTTGCTGTGTTTCATATTGTAGAGGGAGGGATGTAACTAATGTCGTGAGAAATTCTAGCCAAACACCATCGTATATAAAGGCAGTAAAATATGTTTAATATAATACAGGGCCGACTTGTGTGCCACAGTCTTGACATTTTGTGGACACTGAGGGTCGGGTCCTAGTGCACCAGTCGGAGAGAAAAGCATGAATATAGGCAATGATCAGGAATTAATACAATCAAAACCCACATTCCACTCTCAAAACCAATAGGGAAAGAAGTACATACACACAGAAATTGACACAAATTTACGAAAGACACGTACAGCAACCCGAATGAGCAGGTCTCTCCCAAACAAATTGCTACCCAGCCACCCAACAACAGCACCAACATCTATTTTTATTTTTAGCTCACCTGAGCCGAAGGCTCAAAGGTGAGCTTATAGTATAGGTAGGCCTCCGTCGTCCGTCGTCCGTCGTCGTCCGTCGTCGTCGTCCACACTCTTTAAACATCTTCTTCTCAGAAACCACTGGGCCAATTGAAGTCAAATTTCATATGGAGCATTTACAGGATGGGGGAACGAAAGTTTATATATTTGGTCCAGGTCACATGACCAAGATGGCCGCCATGCTCATATATGGTAAAAACCTTAAAAAATCTTCTTCTCCAGAACCACTAGGCCGATTGCCTTGAAACTTGGTATGTAGCATTTGGGACTCTAGTACTACAAAGTTTATATAAATGATGACCCTGGGTTGACCTTGACCTATTTTATGACAAGGTCAAAATTGGTCCCTTAGGCTTTTGAATGGGAAAAGCTGAAAAAGTGCATTTTTCAGTTGCCTTTGTACTCTGTGATATGGAAATGCAGCAAAATTCAACTCCTCTGAATTTTAAAGGTTAAGGTCATTTAGTGACCTTGGCCAAAGGTCAATTGTCCATCCTTTGTCAACATTTTCAAAGGACTTCTCCTCTGAAACTACAGGGCCAATTTCATTTAAATTTCACATACAGCCTTCCGGTAAAGGGGGAAAGAAAGAGTATATACTTGGTCCAGGTCACATGACCAAGATGGCTGCCATGCCCATATGTGGTAAAAACCTTAAAAAATCTTCTCCTCCAGAACTACTGGGCGGATTGCCTTGAAACTTGGTATGTAGCATCTGGGACTCTAGTACTACAAAGTTTATATAAATAATGACCCTGGGTTGATGTTGACCTATTTTTTGACAAGGTCAAAATTGGTCCCTTAGGCGTTTGAATGGGAAAAGCTGAAAAAGTGCATTTTTCTGTTGTTATTGTGCTCTGACACATGGAAATGCAGCAAGAGTCAACTCCTCTGAATTCTAAAGGTCAAGGTCATTTAGTGACCTTGGCAAAAGGTCACTCGAGGGTCCTCTGTCAACATTTTTAAAAGACTTCTCCTCTGAAACGATTGGGCCAATTTCATTTAAATATCATAAACATCCTTCAGGCAAAGGGGGGAAAGAAAGTTTATATACTTGGTCCAGGTTACATGACCAAGATGGCGGCCATGCCCATATATGTTAAAAACTTGCAAAAATCCTTTTCTCCAGAACCATTGGGCTGATTGCCTTGAAACTTGGTATGTAGCATCTGGAACTCTAATACTACAAAGTTTATATAAATGATTACCCTGGGTTGATCTTGACCTATTTTGTGACAATGTCAAATTTGGTCCCATAGCCTTTTGAATGGGAAAACCTGAAAAAGTGCATTTTTCTGTTGCTATTATGCTCTGTGATATGGAAATGCAGTCAACTTCAGCCGTACTTCATCAACAAGCATTAAATCTTAGATGCATTTGAAATTCATACATATTGTACAATTTGCCTTAGACTTATGTGCTGAGGTTGAAAGGACTCAGGTGAGCTACAGGACCAATGGTCCTCTGGTTTTTATTTTGAATTCATAACAAAACATAACAAAACAGAAGGCAGATTGGGCAGGCGACCAAGCCGCCAAAGACCATAAACAAGCGGAGTAGCAGACACAGCACAGTATTACATCAATGCCCGCAACAGATGCACCGCCCTGGAATGGCCAGCAAACTTTGTAATTGAAATTCGATACGTTTAAGCTTGTCACGTGACCTAGAGTAAATTGCAAGTAGACAAGTCAACACCCAAATTTCGCACGAATCCAGCACAGAAATAACATCATTTTCATGCAAACTTTATTGAGACAGACACCTAGCTTATGATTCAGCTAACAAGATACAGATAATTTTTTCATGGGTTTTTTATCAAAGGACGAAACGACACGCGTAAACGACACCATTGTGTAGTGACTTACACACACATGGTGACATTTGCATGGGCCGTACACCTTAAATAATACAATAAAGCCTACTAAAGTGGATGGTTTCGGTTTGGAAAACTATGAAGAGTTCAAATATTAACAAAAGTAAAAAGTATGCAAAGACCAGGAACTGAAACAATCAAAATCCAAATCCAGCCCTCAAACCATAGTTGGAAACAACTAAGATTACAAACAATCAAGATACAGAGAACATATGGCCAACCGAGTGAGCAGCTTGTTCCCAAAAGGTGGCCACTCAGTAACCCAAACCGAACCAAAAATAATAAGAACATACATAAGGTAAAACATCACAGAAACTCTGACACCAAAAACAGGCAACAGAGAACCACAACAGAACTACCGCCTTGGAACGGTCAGTAATGAATTACTTGGGGGCTTAAATCGATTTTACACGCCCAACCTCACCCTCAGTATCTGATGTGGTACAAAACATTTAGTTGGTTGTTCGGTTCGCATGATAACCCTCTAACTCGTCAATGAATCATCACGGTAAACACATCAATCAAATTTCAACACCATGAAGAAGCAAAGACGAGGACTCAACAGATACAACGGGCCGTCTGACAGGTGGAGATCCCTGTCCTGCCAAACAACCCCACTGGAAATCTGAAGCAAAAGAAGGTCACCAGTTGAGCCCCGGTGGACCAAGCAACAGACAAAAAGGCTCCGGTCCCAACCAACTAAAATATATAGCTTTAGGTCGGGGCCATCATAGAGTCTGACGCCCGATCCCCCGGTGTGCAATTAAAGAGTGCAGCAAAGTTGTCAACCGTGATTGGGTTAATCACTAAGCATGCAGACTGTCGCATAACATTTAAATTATAGCCAATACGTTTGTGACGTATTATTATTTTTCGGAATTGATCAGAAAAATCAGTCCTACCCTTAATCTTTTTGAATTTGTATAATAAGTCACCATAAAATTCTGCTTCCGATAGGCTTTGGTGTAAAAGAAATTTTAATCCGACATCAAATTTTGAAACCAATTCATGGTGTCTGCGATAGAATTTAGAAAAAGCCTTTCTAAGCTTATGATACCGATAGCCCTGTTGAAGAAGTTTAGCAGTTAAACATTTATTACGAGCATTAAAGTCATCTACATGACTACACACTCTAGCAAATCTTATAAGTTGAGAAATATACACTCCATAAGAGTGACGACGTGGAACGTCACCATCCAAAAATGGAAAATTAACTATATCAAAGTCAAAGTCATCACGTTTATCATAAATTTTAGAAGATACAAAACCGTTAGAAATAGATAGATGTAAATCCAAAAAGGGGGCCTCGGTATCTGAAGTATTAGCTTTATTCAATTTAAGTTCAGGTGGGTAAATTTGGTTGACCATGCTTTCAAAATAAGGATTATCAATATTCAGAAGATCGTCTAACTATCTAGAGGTTGAGTTAAATGCCTCAATGATATCAGCTTGATTATCAACAGAAAGAGAAGTCATGAAATCTCTTTCATAACAAAATAAAAACAAATCGGCCACAAGAGGAGCACAATTTGTACCCATCGGAATACCAACAATTTGTCTGTATAACTTATTACCAAATCTGATGTAAATATTATCTAAGAGATATGATAAGACGTCACATACATTCTGACATGACCAACGTTCATATCCTCTATATATTTTACGGTCAGTAGAAGTGAAAAACGCTTTCTTATCGTTACAGGCAATATAAAGGGTATCTTCATTTTTGGAGAACTTTTTGAAGGCCCTCTCAATCAAATCAACAAGTTTTTCCTTTATTAAATTATGGGGTAATGTGGTATAAAGAGTAGAAAAATCATAAGTGGACAAACTAGTCGCACGGAACCCTCTTGACTTCAGTTTACTAAGTACCTCACCAGAATTTTTTATAGACCAAAACATATTTTTCCCTGACCTCTCATACACTGTCTCATAGTACCAAGTGACACGATATTTCACAGCAGTGAGGCAAGAAGTTAATAATTTAGATAAAACTGTAGAGTCCAAAAATTGTTTTCGTCCATGCGAAATTGAGGTGTAGACTCCATAGTCCTATATGTGTTGCTCTTGGTCACGTGGGCTGTGACTGTTTCAGTTTTAGCTGAATATTGTCACATAAATAGTGCTCTATCAATATACAGTAATAATTTAACCCTGCCATTTCTATTATTTTTTGTACTCGCTTCTATTTCATGATATCCCTACCTTTTGTGAACAGAATAAATAACGCAGTATTTAACTTTTGAGTGTAAAGAAACATTATGCATTTTTATGATGGCTGCCTCCATGGCAACCAGTTGTAATATTTTTAGGTAAACTGGGATATCTTTTCTAGTAATCATACAGTTATTTTTCGCTAGAAACTAGAGCCAGATAATGGGTTGGGATAAACATTCAATTGACCATATGTGCCCAAAATTCTCGTTCTTCAGTTTTGGAGTTATAGCCCTGGAAGCCGAAAAAACACGACTTTCCACGACTTTCTGGGATTCTTTCCTAAGAAATATATGAGAATTATCTGTAATTTTAGCATAGTTTCAGATCGATTCGCGAAAGTCACCTTTTGACAATAAAAACCATTGCAGTCCCATACAAAAAAAGTTTGCCCCTTTATTACTCTGCACTTGGACAATTGTTTGCGCTGTTATTTGCCTTAGGCATGTACCTATGTAATTACCATTTACAGTGCCAAGATGAATGTTATCGGCCGCTGAACGTCGGTGTAGTAGGCGGTTAGTTCATTTTCTCATAGGGTCCAATGCAAAATTGTCACCCCATTTTCTCCATTCTCAAGAGTTTTGAGACTCTGAAAAAAATATACACGTGTAGACACAAACAAGTGAAATTTAATGTTCAGAAGGCACTTTCAGCTTTAGCTTTTAATCCGTTTGGAAGCTATATGTGCACAAACTTTTTTTTTACAAAAAAAACACGATGGCCTATCGTCCGCAAGTTATGCAATCAGTTGACATGAGATAGTGCAGGCATGTACATATTTTTATGGCCTGTATATATGCCAAGTTCAAGATGGCTACCTACTCATACAAGCGAGCAGTAGCGGTTCAAACCTTTCACGATATGGGCTACAAGTTTGGTACGAATCTCGACCTTAGGTTACTTGCACGATTCGGGCTGAAACTAGTGCCGAATAAAAGGGTTGGGATAAACATTCAATTGACCATATGTGCCCAAAAAATCTCGTTCTTTAGTTTTGGTGTTAGATTAGATTAAACATATTTTATTGCAAAAAGACAAAGGGATTGGACACAAGTTATACACAACATTATATAGTCCTCTCCCTAAATGTGACAAGTAATCTACAAATGGTACAATGGTAAATATGATACTTTTTTGAACGGAAATACATTTTTATTATTACTCCGTAATATTCAACAATGCTCTGTTCCACATAAAAGCTACTTTCTTCAATTTAACTGGTAACATGGAATTTAATACGGATGAGATTAGGATATCAGCTCATGTGAACCTGCGAGTATCTTTGATATATTTTAAGACAACAAGTATAACTGTTTTATTTAGGTCGTAACTAAGTTCTGACCCACCATTCAATAATAAATCTAGGTTAACGAACGGAATGATATTTAGAGTCGACGATAAACTATCGCGTTGATTATCATATAGTGTGCAGGAAAAGAAGTAATGCTCAGCATTTTCAACATCAGTCGCACAAGCAGATACTGAATTTGGAACAATGTTTATTCTGTGCAAATCTACTTTTAGGCTACTGCAATTGTGTCGAATTCTAGTTAGTATGATACTATATTTCCTATCGCCAACTGATAAAAAATCATTTACTTTGTTTATTTGTTTACGAAGTTTAGGTTTAAATGCAGATAAGGTCGCACAGCTCCGAATATCAATATCTAATTCATTCCATAGTTTTAAAGTAGACGGAATAAAAGAAGTTTCATATGAACATAACCGCGAGAAAGGTACTTCAAAATTTTCTCCACTCCTTAAGTTGTAATTAGATATTTCATGAATTCTATTAGGGAGGAGATCTAACAAGTAGGATGGAGAGTCATTATTAACCATTTTATACATAAGATTAAGTTTTTTACTTTTCCGTCGATCTGCTAACGTTTCCCATCCAGTTTCGAAATAGAGAGATGCTAATGAAGAAAATATTGGTAAGCCAGTTTGGTGTTATAGCCTCTGGAAGTCGAAAACAAAACGACTTTCCACGACTTTGCCCTTGAATAGCTCGACAACGGTGAAAAGAGAATTTATGGGATTATTTCCCGAGAAATACATGAGAATTATCTGTAATTTTCGCACAGTTTCAGATCGATTCGTGAAAGTCACCTTTTGACAATCAGAGCCATTGCAGTCCCATACAAAAAAGTTAGTTCTTCTATTACTCTACACTTGGACAATGGTTTGCGCTGTTATTTGCCTTAAGCATGTACCTATGTAATTACCGTTTACAGTGTCAAGATGAATGTTATCGGCCGCTGAACATCAGAGCAGTAGGCGGTTAGTTCATTTTCCCATAGGGTCCAATGCAAAATTGTCACCCCATTTTCTCCATTTTCAAGAGCTTTGAGACTCTGCAAAACATATACATGTGTAGACACAAACAAGTGAAATAGAATGAAGGCAATTTCAGCTTTAGCTTTTAATACGTTTGGGACCTATAGGCGCACAAACTTTTGCTTACAAACATTTTGATGGCCTATAGTTTGCAAGCTATGCAATCAGTTGGCATGAGACAGTGCAGTTAAAAACACATTTTAATGCCTTCATATATGTCAAGTTTCAGATGGCTCCCTACTCATACAAGCGAGCAGTAGCGGTCCAAACCTTTCACGATTTGTGCTATAAGTTTGGTACGAATCTCGACCTTAGGTCACTTGCACGATTCGGGCTGAAACTAGTGCCAAATAAAAGGGTTGGGATAAACATTCAATTGACCATATGTGCCCAAAATTCTCGTTCTTTAGTTTTGGAGTTATAGCCCATGGAGGTCGAAATAAACACGACTTTCCACGACTTTGCCCATAAATAACTCAACAACGGAGAAATGAGAATTTCTGGGATTTTTCCCGAGACATATATGAGAATTATCTGTAATTTTAGCACAGTTTCAGATCGATTCGCGAAAGTCACCTTTGGCCAATAAAAGCCATTGCAGTCCCATACAAAAAAGTTTGCTCCTTTATTACTCTGCACTTGGACAATTGGTTGCGCTGATATTTGCCCCAGGCATGAACCTATGTAATTACCATTTACTGTGTCAATATGGATGTTATCGGCCGCTGAACGTCAAAGCAGTAGGAGTTTAGTTCATTTTCCCATAGGGTCCAATGCAAAATTGTCACCCCATTTTCTCCATTCTCAAGAGCTTTGAGACTCTGCAAAACATATACATGTGTAGACACAAACAAGTGAAATAGAATGAAGGCAATTTCAGCTTTAGCTTTTATTCCGATTTGGGAGCTATAGGCGCACAAAGTTTTGTTTACAAAATTTCGATAGTCTATAGTTCGCAAGCTATGCAATCAGTTGACATGAGATAGTGCGGGCATGTACACATTTAATGGCCCTCATATATTTTTTAAGTTTCAGGGGGCAACCTACTCATACAAGCGAGCAGTAGCGGTTCAAACTTTTCACGATTTGGGCTACAAGTTTGGTACGAATCTCGACCCTAGGTGACTTGCACGATTTGGGCTGAAACTAGTGCCGAATAAAAGGGTTGGGACAAACATTTAATTGACCATATGTGCCCAAAATTCTCGTTCTTTAGTTTTGGAGTTATAGCCCACGGAAGTCGAAATAAACACGACTTTCCACAAGATTCTCGCGGGGTCGCATGCAGAATGTCTCCGCACACGCTAACCCTCTTCACCAGAGGGGGCGTTCGCGAGGACGCTCTAAGTCATAATCGTCCCCAGAATACCGTAACGATATTCTGCGCACCGCCTCGTTGGGAGGCAATGATAGACGCGTACGTCGTCCTTCGGGACTGGATGTGGTGATTAAGCCAAAGAAACGGGGTCAATCATGGCTGTGTCACAGACCTTGTGCCCGCCGGCCCCAGACGCGATTCACCTCAAACAGTGTAGCGGTGCAAAATTATTCGTAGACGACCTAGCTCTCGGTCGGGGTGTCGTACTTAGTAGAGCAGCCTCCACACTGCGATCTATTGAGACTCACCCTTTCGACTGGAGATTTGTCCGCGCAAGACGGGCACGTATCTCCAGTGCAGGCCGAGAGACGCAGAGGAGTAGCTGGGATAATAGGCAAGACTGTTAACACCCAGTGAAAAGGTAGAAGGGTGGACGGTCACTAAGTCGTTTTGATACTCCCACCAAAATAACTTTTTTGGCTACACGTACCCCCTTTTTTTGGCTACACATACACTGTGTTCTCTATTATATAAAATGTACATTATTAAAAAAGATAACTCTATTCTCTTCTCCTCTTCTGCCCGACCATTTGGGTCATAATGTGCAGACATACTCGCTTGTTTTTCGGCTACACTTGCTGTGTGTATTGTGCTGCATGCATAACATCTACATCAGAGAGCGTCTCCGCACACGCTTCCCAAGATATTCGCCGGGCCGCGTAATGCAATCGGTAGGGCACCTGACTCATAAATCAGAGGTTCTGGGTTCGAGACCCGGTCTGGCCACATACTCGTTTCTCCTTCCGCTGATTCAAGAAGGGCAGTTGTCAGTTACTGGCGAAAGTATGTGCAGGTAGTACTGGTTAACCGCTTAGGAGGTCTAAGCCTGCCCAGGAACAGTGTGGTTAGGTTAACTGACCGTCCCGACATGACCATAGTTGTTTACCGTGGACGTTAAGCAATATATCAGTCAAATCCCAAAGATATTCCTGGACAATCTTACAATCTGGTAAACAACGGTACCGAAGTGGCCTTTTTCCTACAGTTTCAAGAATGTCGGCTTTACCCTACCATTATGACCTGTGTCCTGCAGTTCTATTCGCAATAATCTAGACCTTGTCCCTACATTATAGAATGCATAACCGCTGTATTTAAACAACTTGAGTGTACCCTTAGAGATATCTACAGGACCCTGGAAATAATTTATCTTACACTCAGGAAACTAGGCTTTTTAACCCTGGTAAAGCTCATGTGCTGGGATATTTCTGGACAATCTTACAATCTGGTTAACAGCGGTACCAAAACTGACCTTTTCCCTACAGTTTCAGGAATGTGGCCTTAACCCAAAAATTATGGCCTTTGTCCTGCAGTTTTATTTGCAATAATCTTGGCCTTGTCCCTTCATTATAGAAGGCATAACCACTGTATTCAAACAACTTGATTGTACCCTTAGATATATTTACAGGACCATAGAAATAATTTATCTTACACTCTGGAAACAGGCTTTTTAACCCTGGTAAAAATCTAGTTCTGGCATATTCCTGGACAATCTTACAATCTGGTAAGCAGCGGTATCGAACTGGCCTTTTTCCTACAGTTTCCAGAATGTGGCATTGACCCAACAATTATGGCCTTTGTCCTGCAGTTCTATCCACAATAAACTTGGCCTTGTCCTTACATTATAGAATGCATAACCGCTGTACTTAAACGACTTGATTGTACTGTTAGATATATTTACAGGACCCTGGAAATAATTTATCTAACTCTCTGGAAACTAGGCGTTCTAACCCTGGTAAAACTCTAGTTTTGGGATATTCCTGGACAATCTTACAACCTGGTAAACAGCCGTAACGAACTGGCCTTTTTCCTACAGTTTCAGGGATGAAGACTTAACCAAACAATTATGGTCTTTGTCCTGCAGTTCTATTCCCAATAATCTTGGCCTTGTCCCTACATTATAGAAGGCATACCCGCTGTACTTAAACGACTTGATTGTACCCTTAGAGATATTTACAGGACCCTAGAAATAATATATCTTACACTCTGGAAACTAGGCTTTTTAACCCTGGTGAAACTCTACTTCTGGGATTTTCCTGGACATTCTGACAATCTGGTAAACCGAACTGGCATTTCTCCTACAGTTTCAAGAATGTGGCCTTTACCCAACAGGTATGGCCTTTGTCCTGCGATTAGATTCGTAATAATTTTGGCCTTGTCCCTACATTATAGAAAGAATAATGGCTGTATTCAAACCAACTTTATTGTACCGTTAGATATATTTACAGGACCCTTGAAATAATATATCTTACACTCTGGTATAACTCTAGCATGCATGCACAATCTTATGTCAACTGATTGCATAACTTGCGAACTATAGGCCATCGAAATTTTTGTAAACAAAAGTTTATGCAACTTTAGCTCCCAAACGGAATAAAAGCTAAAGCTGAAATAGCCTTCATTCTATTTCATTTATTTGTGTCTACACATGTATATGTTTTGCAGAGACTCAAAGCTCTTGGGACTGGAGAAAATAAGGTGTCAATTTTGCATTGGACCCTATGGGAAAATGCATTAAACGCCTACTGCTCCGACGTTCAGCGACCGATAAATCCATCTTTACACTGTAAACGGTAATTACATAGGTACATGCCTGGGGCAAAAAACAGCGCAAATAATTGTCCATGTGCAGAGTAATAAGGAACAAACTTTTATGTATTGGCCTGCAGTGGAAGTTATTCTTAAAAGGTGACTTTCACGAATCGTTCTGAAACTGTGTTAAGATTACAGATAATTGCCATATATTTCTTGGGAGAGAATCCCAGAAATTCTCCTTTATCCGTTGTCGAGATATTCGAGGGCAAAGTCGTGCAGTTTACGACTTCCAGGGGCTATAACGCGAAAACAAACGAACGAGAATTTTTGGCACATATGGTCAATTGAATGTTTATCCCAACCCTCTCATTTGGCACTAGTTTCAGCCCGAATTGTGCAAGTCACCTAAGGTCACGAATCGTCCCGAACGTGTAGCCCAAATTGTGAAAATTTCAAACCGCTACTGCTTGCTTGTATGAGTAGGTAGCCATCTGAAACTTGGCATATATAAAGGCAAGAACATATTACTCAGAGCTGCCAGCTTGTACTATAACCTTTCATCGGCTGCGGTTTTAGCAGATTTTAATCTCATTGGATGTTTTGCAGAGGGATAACAGCATATTCCTAATCTCTCAGGGGTCATTAGAGTCAAATGTTTATTTCTTACGGTGTTATATTACACCTAACAAGCTTTATCCTATATAAACATTCCACTGTCAAGAACCCTGATAATCATCATTTGAGCCGCGACAAGAGAAAACCAACAATGCGGTTTAACGGTCAGCGCAGATTCGGATCAGCCCGGGCATCCCCCCAGTCTCATCAGAGTCTTCCCTGTCTGCATGGAGGTAGCTCAAACCCTTAGCTACCTTTGTAAGCAGTTAGCGAAGAGACTGATCAAACTGGGCGAAAGACCAGGCTTATCTGAGTCTACCCTGGGCGCACAACCACTTTGTTTTTGTTTTTTTCGTGTCGCAACTCATTTAATGTGTGTGTGTTCATGAGCATGGATTTACATGTAAATGTAAGTGTTGAATTCAGATTTAGCATATAAAAATATCGAACAATATGAGATAAATTAGTGATAGAAGTGTTTCTTTTTTATGATTTTCTACAATGAAGAACAAAAATAATAGTGAAATAGCAAAGGGAAGGTGTATTACATCCAGCTGTTCGTAGCAGTAAATTAATGGGTCTGGCATGCCAGTCTGACCGCAATGTTTAGATAAGGATTCAATCACCCTGTCTGAAATAAACCAATGAGAATAATTTCTGCTAAAAGAGAAGCTGGGATACCTCATAGCTCTGTCTCATAAGCTACTTGATAAAGGCCATTAACATGTCTACATGCATGCACAATCTTATGTCAACTGATTGCATAACTTGCGAACTATAGGCCATCGAAATTTTTGTAAACAAAAGTTTGTGCGACTTTAGCTCCCAAACGGAATAAAAGCTAAAGCTGAAATAGCCTTCATTCTATTTCACTTATTTGTGTCTACACATGTATATGTTTTGCAGAGACTCAAAGCTCTTGAGAATGGAGAAAATGAGGTGTCAATTTTGCATTGGACCCTATGGAAAAATGCATTAAACGCCTACTGCTCCGACGTTCAGCGACCGATAACATCCATCTTTACACTGTAAACGGTAATCACATAGGTACATGCCTGGGGAAAATAACAGCGCAAATAATTTTCCATGTGCAGCGAAATAAAGGAGCAAACTTTTATGTATGGGCCTGCAGTGGAAGTTATTCTTAAAAGGTGACTTTCACGAATCGTTCTGAAACTGTGCTAAAATTACAGATAATTCCATATATTTCTTGGGAGAAAATCCCGGAAATTCTCCTTTCTCCGTTGTCGAGATATTCGAGGGCAAAGTCGTGCAGTTTTCGACTTCCAGGGGCTATAACTCGAAAACTAAAGAACGAGAATTTTTGGCACATATGGTCAATTGAATGTTTATCCCAACCCTCTCATTTGGCACTAGTTTCAGCCCACATTGTGCAAGTCACCTCAGATGACGAATCGTCCCGAACGTGTAGCCCAAATTGTGAAAATTTCAAACTGCTACTGTTTGCTTGTATGAGTAGGTAGCCATCTGAAACTTGGCATATATAAAGGACATTAACATGTCTACATGCGTGCACAATGTTATGTCAACTGATTGCATACCTTGCGAACTATAGGCCATCAAAATTTTTGTAAACAAAAGTTTGTGCGACTTTAGCTCCCAAACGGAATAAAAGCTAAAGCTGAAATAGCCTTCATTCTATTTCACTTATTTGTGTCTACACATGTATATGTTTTGCAGAGACTCAAAGCTCTTGAGAATGGAGAAAATGAGGTGTCAATTTTGCATTGGACCCTATGGGAAAATGCATTAAACGCCTACTGCTCCGACGTTCAGCGACCGATAACATCCATCTTTACACTGTAAACGGTAATCACATAGGTACATGCCTGGGGCAAATAACAGCGCAAATAATTTTCCATGTGCAGCGAAATAAAGGAGCAAACTTTTATGTATGGGCCTGCAGTGGAAGTTATTCTTAAAAGGTGACTTTCACGAATCGTTCTGTAACTGTGCTAAAATTACAGATAATTCCATATATTTCTTGGGAGAAAATCCCGGAAATTCTCCTTTCTCCGTTGTCGAGATATTCGAGGGCAAAGTCGTGCAGTCTTCGACTTCCAGGGGCTATAACTCGAAAACTAAAGAACGAGAATTTTTGGCACATATGGTCAATTGAATGTTTATCCCAACCCTCTCATTTGGCACTAGTTTCAGCCTACATTGTGCAAGTCACCTCAGATGACGAATCGTCCCGAACGTGTAGCCCAAATTGTGAAAATTGCAAACTGCTACTGTTTGCTTGTATGAGTAGGTAGCCATCTGAAACTTGGCATATATAAAGGACATTAACATGTCTACATGCGTGCACAATGTTATGTCAACTGATTGCATACCTTGCGAACTATAGGCCATCAAAATTTTTGTAAACAAAAGTTTGTGCGACTTTAGCTCCCAAACGGAATAAAAGCTAAAGCTGAAATAGCCTTCATTCTATTTCACTTATTTGTGTCTACACATGTATATGTTTTGCAGAGACTCAAAACTCTTGAGAATGGAGAAAATGAGGTGACAATTTTGCATTAGACCCTATGGGAAAATGCATTAAACGCCTACTGCTCCGACGTTCAGCGACCGATAACATCCATTTTTACACTGTAAATGGTAATTACATAGGTACATGCCTGGGGCAAATAACAGCGCAAATAATTTTCCATGTGCAGAGTCATAAAGGAGCAAACTTTTATGTATGGGCCTGCAGTGGAAGTTATTCTTAGAAGGTGACTTTCACGAATCGTTCTGAAACTGTGCTAAAATTACAGATAATTCCCATATTTTTCTGGGTGAAAATCCCAGAAATCCTCCTTTCTCCGTTGTCAAGATATTCGAGGGCAAAGTCGTGCAGTTTACGACTTCCAGGGGCTATAACTCGAAAACTAAAGAACGAGAATTTTTGGCACATATGGTCAATTGAATGTTTATCCCACAACGGAGAAAGGAGAATTTCTGGGATTTTCTCCCAAGAAATATATGGGAATTATCTGTAATTTTAGCACAGTTTCAGAACGATTCGTGAAAGTCACCTTTTAAGAATAACTTCCACTGCAGGCCCATACATAAAAGTTTGCTCCTTTATTACTCTGCACATGGACAATTATTTTCTCTGTTATTTGCCCCAGGCATGTACCTATGTAATTACCGTTTACAGTGTAAAGATGGATGTTATCGGTTGCTGAACGTCGGAGCAGTAGGCGTTTAATGCATTTTCCCATAGGGTCCAATGCAAAATTGACACCTCATTTTCTCCATTCTCAAGAGCTTTGAGTCTCTGCCAAAAATATACATGTGTAGACACAAATAAGTGAAATAGAATGAAGGCTATTTCAGATTTAGCTTTTATTCCGTTTGGGAGCTAAAGTCGCACAAACATTTGTTTACAAACATTTCGATGGCCTATAGTTCGCAAGTTATGCAATCAGTTGACATAAGATTGTGCAAACATCTAGACATGTTGTAAGCCTTTATATATGCCAAGTTTCAGATGGCTCCCTACTCATACAAGCAAGCAGTAGCGGTTTGAAATTTTCATAATTTGGGCTACACGTTCGGGACGATTCGTGACCTTAGGTGATTTGCATAATTCGGGCTGAAACTAGTGCCAAATGAGAGGGTTGGGATAAACATTCAATTGACCATATGTGCCAAAAATTCTCGTTCTTTAGTGTTCGAGTTATAGTCCCTGGAAGTCGTAACATGCACGACTTTGCCCTCGAATATCTCGACAACGGATAAAGGAGAATTTCTGGGATTTTCTCCCAAGAAATATATGGGAATTATCTATAATTTTAGCACAGTTTCAGAACGATTCGAGAAAGTCACCTTTTAAGAATAACTTCCACTGCAGGCCCATACATAAAAGTTTGCTCCTTTATTACTCTGCACATGGAAAATTATTTGCGCTGATATTTGCCCCAGGCATGTACCTATGTAATTACCGTTTACAGTGTAAAGATGGATGTTATCGGTCGCTGAACGTCGGAGCAGTAGGCTTTTAATGCATTTTCCCATAGGGTCCAATGTAAAATTGGCACCTCATTTTCTCCATTCTCAAGAGCTTTGAGTCTCTGCAAAACATATACATGTGTAGACACAAATAAGTAAAATAGAATGAAGGTTATTTCAGCTTTAGCTTTTATTCCGTTTGGGAGCTAAAGTTGCACAAACTTATGTTTACAAAAATTTCGATGGCCTATAGTGTGCAAGTTATGCAATCAGTTGACATAAGATTGTGCAAACATCTAGACATGTAAATAGCCTTTATATATGCCAAGTTTCAGATGGCTCCCTACTCATACAAGCAAGCAGTAGCGGTTTGAAATTTTCATAATTTGGGCTACACGTTCGGGACGATTCGTGACCTTAGGTGACTTACACAATTCGGGCTGAAACTAGTGCCAAATGAGAGGGTTGGGATACACATTCAATTGACCATATGTGCCAAAAATTCTCGTTCTTTAGAAGTCTTGAAGTCGTAACCTGCACGACTTTGCCCTCGAATATCTCGACAACGGAGAAAGGAGAATTTATGGGATTTTCTCCCAAGAAATATATGGGAATTATCTGTAATTTTAGCACAGTTTTAGAACGATTCGTGAAAGTCACCTTTTAAGAATAACTTCCACTGCAGGCCCATACATAAAAGTTTGCTCCTTTATTACTCTGCACATGGACACTTATTTGCGCTGTTATTTGCCCCAGGCATGTACCTATGTAATTACCGTTTGCAGTGTAAAGATGGATGTTATCGGTCGCTGAACGTCGGAGCAGTAGGCGTTTAATGCATTTTCCCATAAGGTCAAAAGCAAAATTGACACCTCATTTTCTCCATTCTCAAGAGCTTTGAGTCTCTGCAAAACATATACATGTGTAGACACAAATCAGTGAAATAGAATGAAGGCTATTTCAGCTTTAGCTTTTATTCCGTTTGGGAGCTAAAGTCGCACAAACTTTTGTTTACACAAATTTCGATGGCCTATAGGTCGCAAGTTATATAATCAGTTGACATAAGATTGTGCATGCATGTAAACATGTTAATGGCCTTTGTATATGCCAAGTTTCAGATGACTACCTACTTATACAAGCAAGCAGTAGCGGTTTGAAATTTTCACAATTTGGGCTACACGTTCGGGACGATTAGTGACCTTAGGTGACTTGCACAATTCGGGCTGAAACTAGTGCCAAATGAGAGGGTTGGGACAAACATAAAATTGACCATATGTGCCAAAAATTCTCGTTCTTTAGTTTTCGAGTTATAGCCCCTGGAAGTCGTAAACTGCACGACTTTGCCCTCGAATATCTCGACAACGGAGAAAGGAGAATTTCTGGGATTTTCTCCCAAGAAATATATGGGAATTATCTGTAATTTTAGCACAGTTTCAGAACGATTCGTGAAAGTCACCTTTTAAGAATAACTTCCACTGCAGGCCCATACATAAAAGTTTGCTCCTTTATTTCTCTGCACATGGAGTATATTCGTCTGCGAAACATATTTCTGCTGGCGTCCCACAACGGTCAGTTTTGGGTCCGCTTTTATTTTTGATATATATTAATGATATAACTGATAAATTAACCGGTATGGCACGTTTATTCGCGGATGATACTTCTCTTAGCTTCTCCTCAAATATTCTAGCTGTAATTGAAAGAGTTTTAAATAATGATTTAACTATTTTGAAAGACTGGGCAACCAAGTGGCTAATAACGTTTCATCCTCAAAAACAGAAGTTATGCTAATTTCAAACATATTTAATGATTATAATTTCGAACTTAAACTTGATACAAATATTACACCTAGGAGTAATATTATCGTCAAACAATAAATGGACTAAACATATAGATTTAATAATTGATTCAGCATCAAAGCAAATAGGATTTTTAAGGAAACTCAAATATAAATTATCGAAAGAAACACTTAATAAATTATATATAACGTACATACGGCCCTTATTAGAATATGCATCTGAATTTTGGGATGGATGTAGCGCTATTGATTCCATTAGGGTAGAAAAAGTTCAGCTACATGCAGCTCGTATCATAACAGGTCTTCCAATGTTTGCGTCCTTAAATTCTCTTTATTCTGAAACCGGCTGGGAAAAACTTGACCAAAGAAGGGAAAATAAAAAGCTAGTACTCATGTACAGAATAGTCAACAACGAAGCTCCTAGTTATTTAAGTGACTTGCTTCCAAACACTGTCAACGCAGTTAGCAATTATAACTTAAGAAATAGTTTGAATTTCGAAATTCCCTTTACTAGATTGTGTTCCTATGAAAGTTCGTTTTTTCCATCGACTTTAAAACTTTGGAACGAATTACCGCCATACATACGAAACAGCGTATCTGTATCTCAATTTAAAGCAAATATTAGAAGCCAACATCTGAAACCGCCTAATTACTTGTACGTTGGAGAATGGAAATATAATATTTTACTTACACGTTTGAGGCATAACTGTAGTAGTTTAAATGCTGATTTATTCGATGTCAACATTACATTATGCAAACTGCAGTTGCGATGCGCCAACCGAAAATGTCAGTCACTTCTTCTTCGAATGTCCTCTTTATACACACTCAAGAAATACATTGCTAGAACAATTAAATCCAAACTACATAGTGACATTGGATTTATTATTGAATGGCAATACTTTGCTAGATTATGATAGTAATAAAAATGTTATACTCGCAGTTTTACATTTTATCAAGAACACACGGAGATTTAGCTGAGTACTGTGTAGCATTGTTTTCACTCATGATTGTTTTGTTTGCTGTATCGGAGGACGCATGCGCTGTTTGGGAGCCACTTTATCACATTTATCACTTTCATTTTTATTCGCTGTTTTTACATTACCTTTTCTTTTCATGGTTTCCTTCTATTGTTATAATTGTGTACGGTTTGTTTCGACAGTATATTTGTGTTCATCATTCGCCATTGTATCTTTATAAAATTATTGTTAAAATGTTAAGGAGAAGACGATCTAATGTTGTCATTACTTGTGTCTGATCCTTTTGTGATTTATGCAATAAAATATATTTAATCTAATCTATAATCTGCACATGGACAATTATTTGCGCTGTTATTTGCCCCAGGCATGTACCTATATAATTACCGTTTACAGTGTAAAGATGGATGTTATCGGTCGCTGAACGTCGGAGCAGTAGGCGTTTAATGCATTTTCCCATAGGGTCCAAGGCAAAATTGACACCTCATTTTCTCCATTCTCAAGAGCTTTGAGTCTCTGCAAAACATATACATGTGTAGACACAAATAAGTGAAATAGAATGAAGGCTATTTCAGCTTTAGCTTTTATTCCGTTTGGGAGCTAAAGTCGCACAAACTTTTGTTTACAAAAATTTCGATGGCCAATAGTTCGCAAGTTATGCAATCAGTTGACATAAGATTGTGCATGCATGTAGACATGTTAATGGCCTTTATATATGCCAAGTTTCAGATGGCTACCTACTCATACAAGCAAGCAGTAGCGGTTTGAAATTTTCACAATTTGGGCTACACGTTTGGGACGATTCGTGTGTTACGAAATGGATTCGATCGTCGACTATGTCGTCGAAATTATTTTAATCCTTTCAATCAGTAGGGCTACAGTTTTTAGGACAACTGTGGTAATAAAACATTCACGGAAATTGTGGCTATGTTATGCATGGGTTGTTTGTGAATACCTCTCGTGGACAGCGTATTGCATGATTTTAAGGTGAATACCTGCACGAGTCTCTTGATTGTGGACGGCGTGGTGCATGCTTTTAAGGTGAATACCTGCACGCTTAGATTCGTGTAGCATGATTTAAAAGTGAGACGCATAGTATTTATACTCCTATTCTTTAATGAAAACTTAGACGTGGCTGTTTAATTCTTATACTGAGGACGTTATATTGTTGTGTGCCTAGTTTCTGTGTTAAGACCTGAAGGGTAAGATTTTATTATATTTATTTAGAATAGTTTGGCTAAGAATGAAAAAATGTGACTTCTGATTGATATGGTATGATTATATGTGTCGACTGATTTGATTTGTTGACAGTGATCAGGCTGCGCATGTGTCGACTGATTCTGTTAATAAGCATGCTGCGCATAATATTTGTATATAAGGATTATCGACTGATTTTGTTGGTAGTGATCATGCTGCGCATAATATTTGTATATTAGGAAGTTTTGTAAACTACGGAAAGAGTTTATATCACTGATTTTGGTTGCAATGGTGTGCCTCTATTTGCCGTCCAGTGACGTCAGTTGCATTCATGTTATTCATGTGACGTCAGTTGCATTCATGTTATTGCGACGTCAGCACTTTTTATATTAGTTTCAGTGGTGTGCGTCTATTTGACGTCCAGTGACGTCAGTTGCATTCATGTTATTCATGTGACGTCAGTTGCATCATGTTATTGTGACGTCAGCACTTTTTATATTAGTTTCACGTATACGTGGCCTATAGAAGTAGATTGATGGGTTAGGGTTAGGGTTAGGGTTAGGGTTTAGGGTTTAGGGTATAGGACAAATGACGAAATGCGGGATGAGAGATGCGGAGCTCCACCAACAACTTTTACGTAATAATGCGGAGTGGTCTCTCATTGGTTCAAAATTACGTGATTTATTTTTTGGCATTCTTGCGTTGATAATGTATATATATAATTTTACAGTCTTGCCCTTTTAATTGCGATTTGGATTGTGTTGAGTGCAGATGTAGAGCTTGATTAAATAGAGGTTTTGTTTGAATGGATGGGAATTTGAATTAGTAATTTTATGTAAGTTGTTTCATTAGTAACTTCTTTTCATTGTATTCATCTAAATATAGTTGTTGATATTGACTATGTCAATAATTACAGGAGGTGTTTAGACACAAAGAAAAGACTGTGTATTATGTTGAAATTTTAGTAGATTGACAGCATAACGACATTCTGCATAATGCATAAAAACCGTTTGGGGATAATAGTATTGTTAATTTGGAATTTCACCAGACTAAATTTCATTTCTCATGAATGTGGTGGAATATATGATAATGGCGATGATGGTTTTGATGATGATGTCAGTTATGATCATGTATGTTAAGATATTTGACTAATATGCCGTTAAAATCACTTTAACAAAGGTATTCATTAATCGATGCTTTTCGAAAAAGGTAATAATAATGAAAATGATGATAAAGAAGATGATTTTTGATGATGATGATTGTGGTTTAAGAAATGCTACAGAGGAAAGGGAAAATTTGTGCTTAGAACAGTTAAAGAAATCTATTTTTGTATACAACACATTAAGAACGGGGTTAACGCGAGTAAACGATGTTACTAAAAATAGAATTCCTTTGTTCAAAGAAGTTAACCCTTAAAACTTAACTCATCGTAACCCCGTTCGTGAATACTGTGACGGAAACTGTGGGTAACATACTGGAAGATTTTGATTAAAAACGCTAATTAATGGTAACCCACTTTGTCAAAGAGCCGAATCCTTGAACCTTTACTCACCTTATCCCGTCTGATAACTCCAAGTGTAAGACGTTATTCCTTGAAACTTTTACTCACCGTAACACCTTTCGATAACTCCAGATGGAGACGTAAAAACTTACACCTTTACTCACCATAAACCCGTATGATTACCCACTTTGTCAAAGAGGTTTATCCCAGAACCTTTACTCATCGTAATCCCGTATGATAACTCCATGTATAAGGCGTTAACCCTTAAACCTTTGCTCCCCGTATGATAACCCATTTTAGACGTTAGCCCTTAAAATTACAACCTACTATAACTGTATGATAACCAAGCGAGAGTTGCTTAACCAAAGCGCTATTAAATAGCGCTCTGTAGCGCTTAGCCAACGCTATGAAACGATTTTGTTTTCAAAAAGAGCGCTTTTCTGTAGCAGTACGTTGCACGTTGAAATTTGCCTCGTTTTAATTATGTAAACAGAAAGCGCTACAGAGTTATGTATGTATGTTACAACAAAAGCGCTTTGCAAGGCAGCTCCGGGGATGCCACGTAGCGCTACGAAGCGCTTTTTTTTAACATACCGTTGTATTGCCAATTGCTAGCGAGCACTACGTTGTGCTAGCGTTAGGCAACTCGCCCCAGTTTGTCAAAATGGTTAACCCTTAAACCTTTACTCTCCCTAAATCTGTTTGATAACTCCATTATCAGGAATCGATACAATTACTCCACACCCCCATCCAAGACATCAAATGGAAAGAAGCACAAATAAATATACGCCTTCATAATAAAAACGTCACGAGTAGAAGCCAAACGGACAATCACTTTGCCACAAAAATGGCCAAACTTCTATCCAAAATTAAAAAAAAAACAGCAACACATACGCACAAGGACGAACTATGCAAACCGAAACAGAAGAACCGCCTTGGAACGGTCAGTATTCTTTTCACAGGGGGGGGGGGCTTAAATCGATTTACGTGGTCGCGATCCTCGCCATTACTTCTGTCGTGTTTTGAACAAATAATTTGTTCTGTCCGCATGAAGGATTTCTAATCATCAGTGGAACATCTCCGATAACATAAAAATCAAACGAATACAGAGATGAAACAACGATGATGACTCAACAGCATGAAATAACTGAAATGCTGGAGCAAAATAAAACCAACGGTTGAACTCCGGTGGGCCCAACCAAAGACAGAGCATCAGGCACCAACCGACATTACTTAAAAGTAGGTCTTTACGCTGGCACCGTCATAGAATCTGAGGCCCGACCCGCCGGCGTGCGAGTAAAGAGGGAAGCAAAGTTATCAAAGTGTTAGACGTTAAGGCTTAATACATTACTCATCATAACTCCGTTTGATAGCCCAGTCTGTCAAAAAGGTTTACCCTTAAATTTTTACTCACCGTAACCCCGTCTGATAATTCCAAGTGTAAGACATTAACCCTTAAACCTTTACTTGCCGTAAACCCCACGTGAACTCAGTGATGGTAATTTAATAAAGCGTTAATTTATGGTAACCAACTTGATCAAAGAGGTTAACCCTTAAACCTTTTATTTACCGTAACCCCGTCTGATAACTCCTAGTGTAAGACGTTAACCCTTAAATATTTACTCACCATAACCCCTTTTGATAACTCCTGATTTAAGACGCTAACACTTAAACATGTACTCACCATATGAAAACCCACTTTGTCAAAGCTGTTTGCCCTAAAACATTTACTCAACATAATCCCGTATGATAACTCCATGTGTAAGACTTTTAGGGTTAGGTTTAGGTTAGGTTTATGGTTAGGGGTAGGTTATAGGCACTATGACGAGATGATCAAGTTGATCATCCTGATCATCTTTTCTGATTGACTGAAATTGCCACGAGGTCTTCAGAACATGCTCATTAGCTGTTTCATGAATCAGTTTTTGTGTGAGAATCGTAGTTTGAAGATCGTAATGTTCTTTTTGTTATAGCAGTAACTTTTGAATTTTATTAAAATAAGTGTTAATTAATCTGATTCATAATTATTTATAGAGTTTTATAAAATATGTTTTTACTTTTTCTTGTGGTTCTGCAGTTTTCTTATATATTAATGATAGCGATAATGTTTCTGTTGTTGATAATGATGATGATGATTATGACGATGAAATTCAAGATGAAATTCAAGATGATGACCGGTTATAAAAGTGAAAGTTGCTGATAATTGTAGTAGATATTTTGATAATTATGATTAAGATGACCGTGAGAGATGCTTGGTGATGATGATGATGAGGAGGAGGAGGAGCGGGAGGAGGAGGACTATTACTGGATTACAATGTAATCAAGGATAACCTGGTGTTACAAGGATTACCCGGCGTTACTTTGGTTTATCTTGTGTTACCCTGGGTTGCCATGAGTTAACGCTTTGTTGGCTCGTGTTACCATGGGCTATCACAGTGTTAGCCTGGGGTTACCAGGTGTTACCCTTGGTTACCCGTGGCTACCATGGGTTACCAGTTCTTACCCTGGGTTAACAGGTGTTACACTGTGTGAGTGTGTTACCCCTGGTTTATCATGTGTTATATGGGTAACCCAGCGTTACACAGTGTTATCATGTGTTATCCTGGATTACCTGGTGTTACCCTTGGTTAACCGAGTTTTACCTTCTGTTATTACAGAAACTCTGTCTACCCGTTGGCCATCTTTCTAAAAGATGTTCACCCTTACACCACGTTGAGGTCGGTAGACTTGGCAAGGGGTGGCCAGTCGATTACCGGCCGTAAATCACAGGGAATCAAGGGAGCTCAAAATAATCACACGAGCTAAGAATCAAAAAGTAACTTTAACATGAGAACATGAGAAAAAGAACAATGTAAAAAGTATAAAAGAGAAAAGCTAATCAGAAGAAGCTTCTCCTTCGGGTTGCTGCCTCTGTTCAGACTCGGATTCCGGAGATTGAGATGGATCAGTTGGAGCTTGATCTGCGATATGTATTTCTTCCAAAAGCTTGAAGTCAACCAAACCGTTGAGTAAAAATTCAACGACCCAATTGGCCTCAATTTTCTTGAAAAAAAGAACAAAGCCTACAAGGCCGTAGATCTCCGTCTGTACCACGTCGATGTGCTATGAATCCACATAGGCTTCCAAGAGGTTAAAATGCCTTCTGTGAACAACAATCAAAGACAAAGGAACGTCCATAGTGTAAGAGAAAAAAGAGAGAATGGCGGTGCTTAGAGAACGCTGTAGCGCTTCAAATGAGTTTGGTAATCTATTGTTTTAAAAGAGCAAAGGTTTAAGGGTTAACGCCTTATACATGGAGTTATCATACGGGATTACGATGAGTAAAGGTTTTGGGGTAAACCTCTTTGACAAAGTGGGTAATCATACGGGTTTATGGTGAGTAAAGGTGTAAGTGTTTACGTCTCCATCTGGAGTTATCGAAAGGTGTTACGGTGAGTAAAGGTTTCAAGGAATAACGTCTTACACTTGGAGTTATCAGACGGGATAAGGTGAGTAAAGGTTCAAGGATTAGGCTCTTTGACAAAGTGGGTTACCATGAGTTAGCGTTTTAATCAAAATCTTCCAGTATGTTACCTACAGTTTCCGTCACGGTATTCACGAACGGGGTTACGATGAGTTAAGTTTTAAGGGTTAACTTCTTTGAACAAAGGAATTCTATTTTTAGTAACATCGTTTACTCGCGTTAACCCCGTTTTTAATGTGTTGAAAACAAAATGAGTGTGGTAATCTATTGTTTTAAACTAGTGGACGGAGTTTCAGCCCAATCGAAAGTTTGTGTACATACAGAGTAAACATGAGTAAGCCTTGTTACTAAAAATAGATTCCTTTATATAGTCACGTTGCGAAACTTTCAAAAAGCAACATCGGTAAGTGTAAATACTTTACATAGCAGAAAGACCTTAACCCACGAAAATCCAACCCGCTTTGCAATTAGAAGTTAAAAAAACTTGTACTCTCTTTTATGCAGTGCGTTCTAAGTATAGGTTAGAGGCTATGAAGAGAAATCTTCGCAATTAAGAATCTGAAGCGAGCGTAGCGATTTCTCTTCGTAGCCTCTAACCGGCTTAGAGTTTGCCCCAGATAATTAACAGATCCTGGTCTGCCCTGTTTTCCAACATCTTTTAGATAATCTTTGTTTGAGAGATATTGAGAGAAAAATAAAAATAAAGAAATAGTAATGATTAAATAGTAATAAAAAAATCCCAAAATGACCACTCTCCAATGTACTTTGATTATAGTAATGATGCAATGTCAAAACATGATGCAATATCATGACAGTCCCAAAATAGCTTGGAGAGGAGAGGGGCTTAATTAGAATACTGCTTTTAAAGCTTTTGCAATGCTTTCATTTAGCTTGGAGAGGAGGAGCATAATTAGAATACTGCTTCTAGAGTGAGTGTCATGCTGTCATTTATAATTTGTGTTCATGTTCAGATGACTTTGCTCAATCCCATTCATTCAGTTTTTGGAGCTCGAACATGGCTGGTAACTTTGATTTTCCTTTGTTGAATGAGGATTCTTTTCTTCTCCTTACACAAATCATAGTTATTTGATTTGTGTTACCAGATGCATCTTATTACAGAGGAACATATAAGAGGAGTATTTTGTGATAATTTGGGATTATTTTTATTTCTCCATGAAAAACGTATGTTGTGGATATTCGTTAGAACTGTCTTTTTGAGGCAATTCTAACTAATATCTACAACATGCTTTAAAACAATGCTGTGGGTACCCATAGAACTGCCTCATCGAGGCGATTCTAATAAGTATCCACATATTTTACAATATTATGTGTTTATTTTAAAAATGTTATGGATAGCCATAGAACCGCCTCGTTGAGGTGGTTCTAATAAGTAACCATAAAATACTTTTTATGGAGAATACTGCCAAATACTCCCCTTCATCTGTTCCTTTGTAATGAGAAAAAACGCTCATTCGAGAAATCTACATCGACTTTAAATCAATTTGACCTGTCATGTTGAAGCTATTTTTAGACGTGACAAGCCACAGAAGACTGTACATTTCTGATCACCTGAATTTTCAAGTCTTCAGTAGATTTATTGGTGAAGACTCTCTTCATGGATAAGTGATGAGTCTACACCAATAAATCTATTGAAAATTTGAAAATTCAGGTGATCTGATTGGTTTATTATCTGGGCCAAACACTAATTGTGCTAGGAATGCAAAATACGACTTAGGCGTAAGACGTTAACCCTTAAACCTTTATTCACCATTATCCTGTATATGAACTAGGACGGTAACGGCAACTGGATAACTGCAAAAGACGTTAACTCTTAAACCTTTACTCATGATTATCGTGTATGTTAGTTGTAGGAAGTTAACCCACTTCCTGAATGTGCCACAAAAGTGATATAACACCAATTGTCTAACTGTAAAAGACGTTAATCCTTAAACCTTTACTTACCATTATCCTGTATCTTAACTCCTGATCGTGTAGAAAAGTGATAACCCGCAAAAACACCAATATGATAACTATAATAGACGTTAACCTTAAACCAGTACTCAGCATGATCCTTCGGTGAACCCTCTCGGTAACCCTCGTTAATCCACTTCCTAACTGTGCAAAAAGTGGTAACCCGCGGTAACCCCATTTGGATAACTGTAAAAAAAAACTTTAAGCTTTACTCACCATTTTCCTGTATGTTAACTCTAGGACGGTAACTCCAACCAGATGACCGTAAAAGACGTTAACTGTTAAACCTTTTTCACGACTATCCTGTATGTTAGCTCTAGACGGTAACCCACTTTCGGAATATGCTGAAACGTGGGTTAACACCAAGTGTCTAACTGTAAGAGACCTAAATCCTTAAACCTTTACTCACCATTATCATGTATGCTAACTCCTGATGGTGCAGAAATGTGGTAATCCGCGATAACACCAATAGGATAACTGCAAAGACGTTAACCCTTACTGTACTCACCATGATCAAGTAGGCTAACCCTCTGTCGGTAACCCTCGTTGATCCACTTCCTAACTGCAAAAAGTGGTAAACCGCGGTTATCCCATTTGGATAACTGTAAAAGACGTTAACCCCTAAACTATTACTAACCATTATCCTGTATGTTAACTCTTGGATGGTAACCCACTTCCTGACTGCGCAGAAAAATTGTAACCCGGGTAACGCTAATTGGATAATTTTAAAGATGTTAACCCTTTCACCTTTACTCACCATTATCCTGTATGTTAACTCTCGGACGGTAACCCTTGGTAATCCGCTTCCTGACTGTGGAAACAAGGGGTAATTGACGATAACCTTCCAAAACAATTCACAGTAAATATATAGTATGTTATAAGTAAACACTTGCGTAAGGGGTACGGGAAACTGTAACACCTTAACCCAAGGGTTACTTTAACATAGCATAGTGGATAACCCTCTGTAAAGCCCTTCACGATCGATCTTAAGTCGGTAACCCTCTGATCTAATTTAAAATAACAACTATTAACCGTCAGGCTTACACCTTAGTACCCATGCCAAGTTCTTAGTGATCAAAATTGATAACTCAGACGTTAACCCATCGCAGAAACAAGATAACCAGTATTCAATTCGTAAAACTTATTAATCCTCGTAAACACCACAAGTCCTCGTGAAACCCGTCATGATAGAGTCCGAAAATACGCTGTAATCCGAGGTAACTATATGAATAATACCTGTTAACCTTATCTCTTACATCCGTACTCACCATTATTACATTTGAGTAATCGAAATGAGTAACTCATATGGTAACCCATCGCAGACATCGATAATCTAGTAGTAGAATTGTTAATCCTGGTGAACACTGAGTAAACCTCGGTAACCCACCTCATTTAAAACATGTGTTATCCATTAGAAACCCTTACTTGTAACTTTGTCCACTTTATAAAATTTTAAATCCGTATGGAAGTTGTGCAATAGATAACCCATTTGTAATTCGGGTAACTTTCTGTAACTCACATCATGATCTGTTTTGGATGATGGTTTTTTTTTGTTTTTCTTACAGAACGTCAAGCGTCTACTAGGAAATGGCAGAGTACGAAGATGACGAAACGGAAGGCCTGTTTGATATTATGGAGGAAAATTCCTATTTCGTGGAGTGTTTCCGTAGATACGATAGTGTTATTTCTTTTCTTAAACGGGACGAACATATATATGCTCGCGCAGTCACTGTAGATGAAGTGGAAGAACAAGTATTTCTTAAATATTCTTTAGACGTTGACGGATGTGTTGTGGAAATGAAATCATTGCGAGGTCTGAAGCTGCCTGTTCGGCATTTAACTATTTTGCGAAATGGGCTAATGAGTATACGTGAGATTCAGTCAATGTTGAACAAGCACGTGGATTTGTCGTTGTATTCCAATGCTGAATTGGCCAACTTTAGACACAGTGTGGGCTTTCAGTTATTTTACGAGCACGGATGGGAATGCTGGCTGGGACTTTTACCTTGTGTGAGAAGTGGTCATCCTGAGGTACGAAAAGATATACTAAAGGAACAGTGTTTTCTTTACTTTACAATGGTGAAGACGTCGTTTCAACGGAATCTGCAGAAGCTATGCCTTGGCGAACGGGCAATGAGAACTTTGATGAAAAATGACTTAAACCGCATTGACAGATTGAGTGTATTGCCTGATGACTGTAGTACTATACTGAGCACTCTGCAGAAAAGTATCGAAGAATGCCCCATAATGGGTGGTTTCCGGGAGGTGATATTTTGTTTTCGTTTTGGCGAGAAAAAGACTGGCGGTGTGTCTTTAAGAGAATTCGAAGAAGCTGACGTAAGTCGAGTGACCGTACATTCTGCAATCAACATCGAATCCGATGTAATGGAACTGTTCTGGTCAACAAGTGGCATACAGGAAGTTGTTGGCAGAAGAGGTATGTTGTACACCTGTGCCTCCTTTACAGATTGCGGGAATTACCGTAGCAATCTTGACGGAAGGGCGCTTGATATTTCAAAAGAGCTACGGAGTGTCTGTTTCGAAGTTGATAAGCTTCGATTCGTGCAGCTTTATGCGGACCTAGCTCATCGCAGACCTCAAGTTAGATTTCATCCAGTATCCGGGTGTATTGTTGGCGGAATGGTTTTCCCAAAGGAGACTTCAGCAGCATTTAAGAGAGATGCAAGTAGTTACTTGTCAGCATTGGAAACCAATTTTACCTGATGCAAAGAAGTATATGTAGACTTGAGGTTGTCACTGAGTTGGCTAAGTGGAAAGAAGTGGTGATAGCAAATGACTGTCTCAACGTGGATAAAGTGTTCGATTTGCTGAAGAGAAAACCTATGTTGGTGGCATTTCCAAGAGGTACGATGAGATGCATACAGGACGTGGGCCTAACCTTAACATCAGAACTGAAAAAGCTGTTTGACAGGTATTCTGGCACTGGGAACGTGGAGGCCACTTGGAAAGCCTACGAGCTGGAGCTGTCGGTGGAGAAAATGCTATGGGGTTACCCACTTTGTGGTAGAAGTAGTCAGTACTCGGTAAATCTTGGGCCCGGCAAATTGGAAAGTAGTAGGAGCCTGACAGATTATTTTGGATTTTTAGCGTTGGAACGATGGACAGCTTGTATGGCATCCGAAGACAGCGTACCACCTTGCAAGATATGGACCAATTCTGAAGTCGTTGCAAAGAAGCTTTTACGAGTGGCAGAATTACACGATATACTACACAGCAGCAACTTTGTATTGGGGCGTCGCATATTGGATACACTAATTGGAGACTTGTTCGAAGTTGGGAAAGTGGGGACCTGCATAAGATATGAAGAGAATAAGAAGGAGCTATTCCGTGATAAGCCAAAGGGACTGCCCGTGAACGGTGCTGTGACTGTAAAACAGCTGGTAGGAATTCTCAGTATCGTTAGGAGAATGCCCGTAGCTATGGCATATGGAAGTGTTTGTGAGCTGTTACGAAAGTGCAATATAGATTTGGAAAGTGTACTCAAAGACGGCTTGGTGCAGATGGACTTTGTACATTTCCCAACACTCGATACGTACGACAGAAACCGTAATGCCATTATGAATTGGTCGTTACGCTGTGGGTTGTGGAGAATAATTGGACGGGACCAGGATGCTTCCGAATTTCGTAGGTCTGCAGGAGTGCTTACAATGCTTGTTGTTGCTGAATTGGAGAGGCGTAATCTTGTATTTGTAAGCAAGTTAAAGAAAATACCAAGCACTTTTCCATGGATTAGAGAAAGCGCGAGGAAGCTGTACTGTTTGAAGTTGTCAGATGAAGGTCTTGTATTGGTGTTAAGTTTTGTGTCGTGTATTGCGCTGATGATGAACGGTTGGTATATTGACTATAACTGTCTTGAGAGACTAATGATGGATATGGCAATCAACCAGTATCGCCTTCGTAATCTAGAGATACAGTCCAAACTTTTGTTAAGCCATTTTAATATGTATAAGTTGTTCCGCTTGCACCACACGATATCCTTTAGAGTTCCTGCTGTGGAGCAAAAAGTTTCCAGTAAGAAAGAAGCCGAGATGATAGGTGAGGACACAGAAGATGCTGGTGCCATTAAAGAAGTAGAAATCAACAAAATATCTGAGGATGTAAATATAATGAATGCTGAAGAGGTTTCTTTCCGAGCTCCAACCAGTTTGCCACAAGCTGTAAATACGAAGCAACGGTAGCCTCCGATGGAAATTGAACTTCTGCATGAGGTAGCAAATGGAAAAGGTGAACACGCAACACTGAAATCACTGTACGCTCAATTCAGGCAGAAGTGCATGGAAAACGAAATTCCCTTCAGAACGTTCAGATCCTTTGAGAGCAAATTTTCTAGACTGTAGTAAAACTTCGATGGCTCGAACACCGATAGCTCGCTTACCATGATTGATTTAAACTCATTATTGAGTCACTAGAAAAAATTCTCCATAGGTCCTGATAAGACATGGCTATGTATAATTTATAAAGATATTTTATTATCAAAAGTTACGTTCAGGCGATTCTAATGTCGTTCTGACAAAACTTTATGTGCACAACTGTTTAATAGTGATACACATTTATTCTAAGTTTCATGAAATTCTGATGATTGGTTATTTTGTTATGGCCCATTTTATTATTTTGAAAGCAATTCAAGGCCAATAACTCATGTATTACTGAAGCCAGTGTGACAAAATTCATGTGCATCAGCGCCCTATAGTGATATACATTTATTATAAGTTTCGTGAAATTCTGATAATCTGTTACATAAATATGACTCATTTTATCATTTTGAAAGCAATTCAAGGGAAATAACTCATACACTACTAAAGCCAGTGTAACGAAACTTCACGTGCATCAGCGCCATATAATGATATACATTTATTATAAGTTTCATGAAATTCCGTTAAATGGTTACTTAGTAATGGCTCTGGACGGACGGACGGACAGAAAGACGGAAGGAAGGACGGACATGGAGAGAACTATATCCCTCCGCCTTCGGCGGGGGATAATGAACGAACCTCTGAATTCAGTGATACTCAGGTTGTATTGTATAGTGACTGAACGAGCCTCTGAACTCAATGACACTCAGATTGTCTTGAAAAATGAATGTACGAACTCAGTGACACTCAGTTTGTATTGAAAAATGAATGAACGAACCTCTGAATTCAGTGACACTCAGGTTGTATTGGATAGTGAATGAATGAGCCTCCGAACTCAGTGACACTCAGGTTGTATTGGATAGTAAATTAACTACCCTCTGAATTCAGTGACACTCAGTTTATATTGAATAGCGAATGAAAGAGCCTCTGAACTCAGTGACACTCAGGTTGTTTCGGATAATGAATGAAAGAACCTCTGAATTCAGTGACACTCAGGCTGTATCGGATAGTGAATGAACTAGCCTCCGAACTCAGTGAAACTCAGGTTGGATTGCATATTGAATGAACGAGCCTCTGAACTCATTGACACCCGGTGTCTGCCTTAACATTCTTTATGTGGCCTGGGTGTGTAATAACGTGACCTTTATATGTAACTACGTTACATTTAAAATGATTATATAGAGTAAATTGTAATGGTGGAAGCAATTGAAATTGTAGGTATTTAAGGGCAGAACCCATTAAATTGAATGTTTTTTTTTCATCATTTGCTTGTTATCATCGTATTACAATAAATTCATCCGCGATCTTACAACCGAACAATTATTGGCTGGAATATATGCTGTGAAATTTCTTCTAATACGACCAAACAGCTGAAAAATGTTAAATACCTTCAATTTTAAGGGCACCACGATTACATTTTACTATTTATTATTTATTGGTCACTTGAATACTTGCTCTGGTCACAGTGTTTTAATATTTGACCGCCTAGCCATTGTCCCTCCTTACTAAATTTGGTGAGGAAACGTACACGTACACCAACGTTAACCAATTTTGGTACCAGTAACCATGGTTTGAACTTTCTCTCTGGTGGTAAACCTAGGAACTACCACGAAATTGTGTTAACGTATTGTTGTTCCCACGCCACAACGGGGTAGTTCCAACATCATAAATCATATAAACAAAGGTTGGTGTCATATTGATTTTTATTTTATTTTACCAGGATGAACAAATTATAGGAAAATCGGGCAATGTGGTTCCAAATAAGTATGTTTTAGCTTCCTCTATAACCCCAAATTAAAACACATGTATTTGGAACCACATTGCCCGATTTCCCAATAATTCGTTCGTCCTGGTAACATAAAATAAAAGGCTATATGGCACCAACCTTTTTTTACTTGATTAACGATGTTGGAACTACCCCGTTATGTCCCGTATGTGGCGTGGGAACAAAATTACGTTAACACAATTTCGTAGTAGTTCCTAGGTTTACCACCCGTTTTTCTTAATAATGAAGTGCGGGTAGCAACAGTTCATTAAAAATGATTACATTGAGTCAATTGTAATGGTGGAAGCCATTAAAGGAAAATACTCACTAAAATGCATGTTGGACTCAAATTGAAGATTCTAATAAAACATAAAATTTGCCGAAAAATTTATGAAAATCGGACTTACATGAAGAAAGATATGATAGTTTAAAGAAATTAAAATGTTGATCTGGGAACCAGCAAATCTGTGAGTTAATGACGTCATAAAATCACAGTCAAAAATGAAATCCTAAATAAATTAAGATTGAAACAAACTGTAGATAAATAGAATGCATAAATCTATATTTTACTTCATAAAGAAATGATCAAAACTAAATAATACTGTAAAAGTACTCAATTTATGCTCTTATTCTAGATTTAAATATTTATCATTTATTATTATTTTTAGAGTATTCATATCTTTCTTATTTTAAGTCCGATTTTCATGAAATTTTCACAAAATTTAATTGCTAATCAAGACCTATAATTTGTAGTCTGTTTATATTGAAGTGAGTGTTTTCCTTTAAATTGTAGGTTTTTATCATTTTCCCCTGTTACTGCCGTTTTCGAATAAATTCCAACGCCTTTGCTCCAGCCAGTAAGGACCAGGTATGATTTGGGCCATATTTGGCCCCCTCTCAAAATTTATTCAAATGTTTTTTTTTTCATTAGTCACCTTGTCAACAATATAAATCTAGAAAATGGAGATGTTACGACATGTACAAGGAAAGTTACAGCCATTCGTTTGTTCATGCAGTTCTGTCCTGATTTTTAACAAAATTTAGGGGGTAGGGATACATTTTGCCATATATAACAAAGAAAGGAATTTAAAAGTAAATGATAAATATCAGATTTAAAAATGTATCTAATATTCATACTAAATCTCTTTGACATTTACTGGTCTGCATCTTATCACGTGCATGAAGGGCGATAACTCTTGATAGATCACTGAAATTGTCGGATTACAGAAACGCTACATTAAACTGTTTTTCAATCGAAAATTTACGTTTTAGGGGCATCCCACAATTGCAGTATTTTGTCTTTCAAGGGAATTTAGATAAACCATTCGTTTTATGATCAACTCATGTGCAGCAGTCATTTATTCTGGAAATAGAACGTATTAGTCTGAAAGAAATCGGATGAAAAAATATATAAAAATATGGGGGTATGGATAAACTTTGCATTATTCTTGCGAGTTGATAAGTTAAAAATAATAAGAAATGAATACAAAAACAACAAAGATATAAAGCTAATAAAAATATTTTGCATTCAAAGTAAACATTTAGCTCTAAGAAAGAAAAAGGGGGATAACTTTTGATTTTCATTGAAACTACATAGCAATTAATGGTAATGAACACATTTCTTTTTATAACTGCTGACTTGGTTTTGCAAACATAGGCCAGATTTTTTTATGCGCTTCCTTTTATATACGTTGTTATATAAACAAAAAAAAATAAAGGAAAACTATTTACCCTAACCATTTCCATGGCAACGATTTTCAAAAAAAAAAATAATAAAAATAGATGGAGCGAAACAAGAAATTAGATATCTTTCATACATGTACTTGTTTTTATACTTGTTTTTATCGTGTTGTTCATTATTTTCGCAATATTTTTTAATTTATTATATAGAACCATATATTTGATACAAACACTTAATGAAGCTAATCAGCAGAATGATCAGAATGATAGTCGTGTATTTCATGTATGAGGGTGGGTGGGGTAACTAAGACACTGAGTTATTCATACCGTAATACTGGGTAACTGGGTAATTCACAATCTTTGTCCTATTATATAAACAGTCGTAGGTTTTGGAAACAAAGGGAAATGAATATTTTGATTAAACTATGCATTGCTCATACTTTGCCATAGCTAATCTGTTACTATGGTACTATTATCAACTACGGCGGACTTTAGAGCTACTACTGCAATCTTTACTTCCACAAAAAGGATCGCTTTTAGATCTTCGTTTTGACGCTGAGTGCAGTCCAGAACTGCATTGTCGCCATAACACTCATGATTGTATAGCTCAGAGCAATTTTCTATCCATCTGCTGAGAGTCTATCATTCTTTTGTTAGACATGCCCCAGACTTGTTCTGGATAGTTAGGACCTACCCTGTTCTCTGAATTTTAATCCACAAAAGCTGATGTGCTCACTTGCAGTTGTGTAATTTTAGGTATTAAGTTTCAGTCTCCTTGCACCAAGTATCCCTAATTGATCAGTCCTCCTTTGCTCTCTTCAGGGCATCTGAACCCTTTTGTAAGCCTTCCTGTATTCTCTCACTCCTTCTGCTTCATACCGCCTCCTTTTCAAATTCCTCCTCGCATCGCAGAGGTCGAGAACATCCAGTGCCCAGTGCATGTTCCTGCGATGTTCGTTTCCCTGTATCAGTAACTGCTGTATTGTAGGGCGCAGAAAAACGCAAGGAAGTCGCACTAGTTTAAATCGTCCCGTATGAGCTCGATTTCGAACAAGGTTTAAATTTTTTACTTTTTTGCGGTTTGACACTTCAACAGAATATCTGTTGGTAAAGTGTATCCAGCAGATATATTGAAACACGTGCGTGACCCCGTCATTTCTCAGTCAGACAATACCCAATTTGATGTTACTTGGTTTAATTTATGAAATGGGAGCAGCTCTGACATACAATTTAAAGAGAATCTTACAAGTAATATGCATAAAAAATATTGTTTGATGATTTGACGTCTGAAGCATGTTTCTGCAAACCGCACCCTGCCCCTCCCCCCCCCCCTACACACACACACAGAAACACAAACCTATCTTCCATCACCACCAACGCCAATTAATGGATTCATGAGTACAAATATCGTACTACTACTACTTACTATTACTATTTCTATTCTCCTAACGACGATCCACAGTGGTAGTACAAGTACCGTCTTTCGGTCCCGTCTTTTATTCGCTGTCCCGATTGCAACAACATTGCAGTTGCATGTATCCTTCAGAATCAGGAGTTGTTTCTAACAATATGAATATGTCAAGCGTCGTCATGAATGAAGAAGCGAAAAAATATGTTTTGCTTCATATATTATGGTATTACTTATCAAAAAGAAGGTACAGCGGGTTTTTTTGTTTTTTTATCTAGTAAAATTTCTTGGTGACCCGTAGATTGTCTACCTTCACTGCCAAAAGAGTTGCTGTCGCACGCGCGTCCTTGTAAGGCAACCGTTGTCAATGGCGTTATTTTATTTAGAAAAGTTTCAAATTAGGTGTCAGCGCAGGCAAGTGCACAGCTGAATTTTTCACACATTGTTGATGTTCTTAAAATGCATTGTTATGCAAAAATCCAGCTGTGCACTTGCCTGCGCTCAGGTAATTTTCGGCCCAAATACAAGCCAAAAATGGCCGAAATTGCCAAAACCAGCTGAGGAGGGGTACATTTAGAGGCTCAGAAGAAGTTAAATACCATTAGAGTATAGATTATTTTAGTCAGAATTGATGGTTAAAAGTTTAAACTCATACATTACATGAACAGAAGTTATAGAAGTGCAATTTTGAAAATTCATAAATGAGGGGGCCAAATATGGCCCAAATCATACCTGGTCCTTTGCCATTCCAGCTACACATAATACGGCATTGCATCTCTTGTAATTATACTGTTTACCCTTCCGAGAATGTTGAAGCTATGACATAACGATTGTTTGAAAAAATAGATCACCGCATGGAGGCTAAATAGGAGAAAGGGTTAATAGGAGAAATATAAGAGCTTCAACGCCGTATTATGTGGCAAGAAGATATGCGGAAAATGTATTCAAATACGACAATAACAAGGTAAATAATTAATGGGCGACGCAATTACATTTCACTGTGTAATCATTTATTTGTCTACGATGGCCCAATTGGCTCACTTTTCATTTCCATACTATTTCACAATTCCGAATTCCGAATTCTGAATTCCGAATTCCGAAATTTGAATTCCGAAATTCGTAGAGCAAATTGGACGCTTGTTTCATATCGTCAAGCCTTTAAATAGAATGATTGATGTATACAGCATTTAACAAATAAGATTCAAAATACAAAATGACTCTTTGGAACTTAAATTCAATTAAAAGGTCATGAAAATCTAGATACCCCAAAATAAAGTCGGGGATAGTTCAATAGAAAACTAGTATTCTTAATATAAAGAAACGTACATCACAGACCCTAGATCTAGATACCCCCCACGAATTTTATCAAGAAATAATTACTTAAAACACGACCTCCACTGATGCCTGTAGTACATACGAGACCCGGTAGCTCAGTAGGTTAAATCAAGCGGTCCCTGGTTCAAGCACCGCTGGAATCTTTTCAACCATGAACGGGATTCGATTGCACACAGCCTTTCATTATCATCAATCTATCGTCCTGATTTGTCTTAAATACTGTTAAAATAGGACGTAAAATCACAAAACATCGATCCATCCTTTGGTATATGTAAATTATAGTATTATATATCTCTATTTGTTTAGTTGATAATGAGGAGTTCCGGTATCTCAGTAGGTTAAGCGATGGCCTGCTGATCTAGCGGTCCTGGGTCCATCGTCCTGATAAGACTGAAATACTGTTGAAAGGATGAAAAATCACAAGTCATCCATCCATCTATAAGTTGATAACCTTCTAGATAAATCATCTTCCCGAACAAGCGGATAAACCTTGCTCTATCTTCTATGAGGACTGCCTTGAAAATTAAAACAAGAAAAGATATGACGCATGGTGTCATATCAATAGACTCGACGAGTCTATTAAAACGTTTATTTTTCTGTCAGTTTAAGTCATGGCGGCCTGTTGTTTTTGTTTGTGAGTTTAAATACCCTCTAAAATAAACAAACTATTACCACGTGTCCCTATACCACAGACTTCACAATTCCGAATTCCGAATTCTGAATTCTGAATTCCGAATTCCGAAATTCGTAGAACATACTAAACGCTTGATTATAATGACTCTTTACATTTTGTCAAACCTCTGCATGATATGGATGATTGCTTAAATATGAGCCGCGACACGAGAAAACCAACAAAGTGTTTGTGCGCCCAGTGCAGACTAAGATCAGCTTTGCATGCGTCCATTCTGATCAGACTCTTTGCTAAGCACTTAAAAAGGGTAGCTAAGGGTCTAAGCTACCTCCATGCGGATAGCGAAGACTCTGATCAGACTGGGCGGATGCCCAGGATGATTTGAGTCTGCACTGGGCGCACATGCCACTTTGTTGGTTTTGTCGTGTCGCGGCTCATATAATGTTTATCCTTAAATGTGACAGACTAAATGAAGAAGATATTACAGATAAAAAGCTACGTACTAGAGACAGACAGACAGACAGACAGAGACACAGAGAGAGACTATCACAATCCACAGTTTCGGAAGGGTTCTTTCAGTATAAGTGACCTTGCATGAGTACAGGGATTACTCAGATCAGCCTGCGCATCTTCGATCAAATATATATGCGAAAAGGGAAGACTCTGATTAGATTGTGTAAATGCGCAGGCTGATCTGAGTAATCCCTGTACTCATGCAAGGTCACTTATACTGAAAGGACCGCTTCTAAAACTGTGGATTGTGGTAGAACAAAGAGTCTGTCTCTGTCTGTCCGTCTCTGTCTGTCTGTCTGTCTCTCTCTCTCTCTTTCTCTCTCTCTCTCTCTCTATAGTACGTAGCCTTTTATCTGATATATCCTCTTCATTTAGTCTATGTCACATTTAAGGATTAACATTATATGAGCCGCGACACGACAAAACAAACAAAGTGGCATGTGCGCGCAGTGCAGACTCAGATCACCCTGGGTATCCGCCCAGCCTGATCAGTCTTCGCTATCCACATGGAGGTAGCTTAGACACTTAGCTACCCTTTAAGTGTTTAGCAAAGAGTCTGATCATAATGGGCATATGCCCAGCTGATCTGAGTCTGCGCTGGGCGCACAACCACTTTGCTGTGTTTCTCGTGTCGCGGCTCATATTTAGGCAATCATCCATATCATGCAGAGGTTTGACAAAATGTAAAGAGTCATTATAATCAGCGTTTAGTATGTTCTACGAATTTCGGAATTCAGAATTCATGACTTAAATTGACAGAAAAATAAACGTTTTTTAAATAGACTCGTCGATTCTATTGATATGACACCATGTGTCGAATCTTTTCTTGTTTAATATTCAAGGCAGTCCTCATAGAAGATAGAGCAAGATTTATCCGCTTGTTCGGGAAGATGATTTATCTAGAGGATTATCAACTTATAGATGGATGGATGACTTGTGATTTTACATCCTTTCAACAGTATTTAAGTCATATCAGGATGATGGGAGGGTGCAAATGAAAGGCTGTGTGCAATGGAACCCCGTTTACAATTGAAAAGATTCCCACCGCCAGCGGGTCTCGAACCCAGGACCGCTAGATCAGCAGGCCATCGCTTAATCTACTGAGCGCCCGGAACTCCTCATAATCAACTTAACAGATGGAGATATATAATGCTATAACTTACATATACCAAAGGATGGATGGATGTCTTGTGATGTTACGTCCTTTTTAAACAGTATTTAAGACATATCAGGACGATGGATTGGTGATAATCAAAGGCTGTGTGCAATGGAATCCTGTTCATGGTTGAAAAAATTTTCCGCAGGCCTTGAACCAGGGACCGTTTGATCAGCAGGCCATCGTTTAACCTACTGAGCTACCGGGTCTCCTATATACTACAGGCATCAGTGGAGGTCTTGTTTTTAAGTAAGTACTTCTTACTAAAAATCGCGGGGGAGTGGGAGTGTCGGGGAGGGGGTATCTAGATCTAGGGTCTGTGATGTAAGATTCTTTATAGGAAGAATAATAGTTTTCTATTGAACTAATCCCAGCTTCATTTTTGGGTATTTAGTGTTTCATGACCTTAAAATTGAATTTAAGTTCCAAAGAGTCATTTTGCATGTTGAATCATATTTTTTAATGCTGTTTACATCAATCATTTCATTTGAAGGCTTGACGATATGAAATAAGTAAGAAAAATCAAGCGTCCAGTTTGTTCTGCGAATTTCGGAATTCAGAATTCGGAATTCAGAATTCGGAATTAGGAATTGTGAAATAGTATGGAAATGAAAAGTGAGCCAATTGGGCCATCGTAATTTGTCACTTGATTTCCCGCTCTGCTAACAGTGTCTAACATCTAATCGTCTAGCCATACTTAATTTGTTAAAGAAACATACATGTTCTAGATCATTAGCCTACTTCGGTGATTCTTAGTGCTATACATAGCTAGAAGATGCTAAACGTTATTCCTTCAGCAGTACCCAGTGGGTAAATCCTCGGTTAACCTATTGATCTTGTGTCTGAGGATTGGAGTTAAGTACTGGTTATTGCCCAGGCACAAATGTAACTTGTACAAGCGGTTATTTTGAATGAAATAACAATAAGAGGAAGTATTAGATATACTTTAATTGTAAGTCTGACCGTTGGCCATTAGTAGCAGCGAAATGGCAAATAGCTGCCAAGTGCTGCTACTAATGTTCACCTCCGCGGGACGATGACCCCGTCAGATAGGCGGAGGAAAAAGTTTGATTTCAAATGATTATTAAATCTATCAAGAAATAGTTAACACAATTAGAATGAATCACACGAACAATTTTCTATATACAAAGGCCAGCAGTCCTATCTACCCTATGTAGCCTTAATATTGCACTTTTCCCAGGCGCCGATTTGAAATGATTGTTACAAAAATAATTGAGTGTGTAAACTAATCACAAAGAATCACCAAAAAATCATTATGTACATCTGCTATCAGTCTTTGTTGTTAATCATCCCTCTAATTAACCGTCGTCCTCGGTAACATGATTGCAAATGATTATTACAATCTATTAAGAAAGAGGTAACACAATCACAATGAATCACACGAACAATTTTCTATATACAAAGGCCGGCAGTCCTATCTACCCTATGTAGCCTTAATATTGCACTTTCCCCAGAGGCCGATTCGAAACGAGTGTTTCAGAAATAACTGAGAATCTCTCTAATTAACCGTCCTCGGTAACATCCTCTTCTTCCCTTTCAGTCAAATCAACGCTTACCATATCACCTAAGTAAGAAGTTATTCTTTCATTTGTGGTTTTTAAAAGTTCCTCTCTTGCCATTATTTTTCTTTCATTTTTAATTCTATTATATATGTACTGGAAGAAGGTCACATCTGGTGAGGGCTTGAAATCTTTACTCCAAATTCTGTCTTCCCCTCCTTCCTCTATCATGGTCTGGATGAACGCGTCGTTGACTTTCTGACCGGTCTTTTTCAGTTCGTTAACCTTATACTTGACAAAAGCTCTCTGCACTGTATCAAGTTTGTCCCTAGTAGAACACTTGCTCTCTTTTGAAAACGGTTCTAGCCTTTTTTGTATATCCTCAGGGAGTGATTCCATCTCAGTGTATATTCTAAAAGTAGAAAGAGTATAATTTTTTATGTATTTTATGAAGCACATCACTAAAACACTCTTTTACAATATAACCCTCACTATTATCTAGTGAAACTGGGGTTAACAGGGGCATACATATTTTTTTTCATATTTTTTCTTAAAACGTAGATTGTGAAAACTCGTTAGAATCGCCTCGCCGATGTGGTCCTAACGACTACCCATAATCTATTTTCAGCAGAAATATGAAAAATACCAAATTTCTTTTTATTTGAAAATTTTCAGTTTTTGTTGATAAAATTTTCAGTACATTTGAATAGGCGTGCTTTCGTAATGATTAAATTGGAGTACCCACAACATAGTTTTAAAGCTTATCCACTGGGTACTATCGATGCCGCCAATTTTCGCTTCCTGCAGAGACTGTCCGTCATATTTGGCTTCCACCGAGACTGTCCTCGATCTATTGCTTCCTGCAGGGACTACAACTGTCCTCGAAAAATGGCTTCCTGCCGAGACTGTCCGCGTGACTCTGCTTCCTGCCGAGAGCCTCGGTAGGAAGCAGAATCACGCGGTCAGTCTCTGCAGGAAGCCATTTATCATGTACAGAAGTCTCGACAGGAAGCAAAAAATCGCGGACAGTCTCGGTGGAAGCCAAATATGTTGTACAGTCTCTGCAGGAAGCGAAATAAGCGGAATCGATTATACCCTGTGTTGTCGTGGATACTCATAACAACTGCCTCGACAGGGCAGTTTTAAAAAGTACCCACGACATATTAATTTACAACACATTGTGGATACCTTTTAGAATCGGCTCTGCTAGACACTTCTGCAATAATGTTATCATTGTGAAAAGGCATGTTGTGAATGCTTCTTAGAACCACCTCTTTGAGGCCGTTCTAATAGGTATCCACAACCTACGTTTTATGAAAAATGAGAAAAATATTCCCAAATTGTCTCAGACTAAATTTGATAATAATTACTTTTCTGACTAGCCAATAAGATATCCACATTCAACAGAACATATCATCAAAGTGGCCTTCCATGTCTGGGCTCAAAAAAACAATGAAAGGTAAAATGTTTTGTTTGATTTGAGGTTTAACGTACCTGTCAACACTATGTAGGTCATTTTGGAGAGTTTGTTTCCAGTTTTGAGGGACTTTTACCCGACATTGAGATCACATGACATCTCAAGTCCTGTCGCCCAGTGAAACAAATAGGGTTAATCGGAGATTTTAAGATTCTAATTTTACCTCACTGCAGCTGGTGCTGAATTTTAAGATTCTAATTATCCATAGTGCAGATTATATCTTATTTACGTCCTTTGAGATCAGAGGATAGATTTTGAGAAATCTAAAATTTGAGTTGATTTAGACTATTATTCTAGATCATTGGCTTTTATATTATTTGGATCCTTATGAAACTAATCAGTCTTTGAACCGACTGTCCAATTAAACTTAAGAAATTACAGTATGTTTTTTCTGGTTTCGTCACCAGATATTGTCAGGGCCACTGACGAGGCTTTATTAGCCGAAACTACGTAGTCTGGCCTATGTTCCTACTTCTGTATGTATTCTCTGCTCTTGAAGGAACTTTTTAAGATTCTAATAATCGCACCACTTTGCCTGAGCGGGCTTAGATCCTCTAAGCGGTTTACCTGTACTCATGTGCGGTCGGTTTCAGCTCTGCGTGGAAGCATCATGCAGCCCATCTATTTCTTCAAGGCCGATGGGCATAAAATGCAATGACATATAAGACCAAAAAATGACAGCATGAAACTCCTTTAGAAGTAACATTGAAATTATATTCATTTTAAGCCCCTCCTTTCCAAGCTATTTTAGGACTTTCACAAGACTTGGTAGGGGCAGGAAATGAAAATAGGTCAACACAGATCAGTCAATTACCAATAGTACCATAAAAATGGGACCACAACAAGATTTTTTTCGTGGACTTTTTACAGAATTTTTTTTTATGTTTTCTTTTTTTTTTCAACAGTGTAGAGTCAGAGTGGTTATTATCTTTCGCAAACACTTAGCAGCTTTGTGCAAGGTTTTTGAAATCTTCACCATTTAGAATCTTACGGTCGCTTCGCTCCCTTCAGATTCTTAATGGTGAAGATTTAAAAATGTCAGACACTAACACTAACCCTTTATGAAGCAAAGACTACACTTAAACACTGAAAGCTAACGAGTTTACGAGTTTATCTGGACCAACATTGCTAGTTTCGGTCAATTAGGCCTCATCAGTGACCTTCAAACATTTTCCAATTACTACAGTAGAACTCATGATTCCAAAGGACTCGAAAATAAAATTTCCCCTATGATGAAAGGCAGGGAGACTTTTTAGGACAGCCACACATGCCCTCAGCACCAGCTGTAGTGAAGTCAAATATTTTCTATAAAAAGGTCATTCTTTGGAAGCAACAACTACACCTAATAGCTTAAAATTGTCGAGTTTACGAGTATTTTTGGGCCAGACTAGCTAGTTGCGACTAATAAGGCCTCATCAGTGACCCTAAAACATTTTCAAAGCTCCACAATTGAATAAATGATCCCACATAACAAGAAACTACAAACTAAAATATGATGAAGGGCAGGGAGACTTTTTAGGTACGCCTCACATCCCCTTAACACCAGCTGTAGTGAAGTCAATATGAGCCGCGACACGAGAAAACCAACAAAAAGGTTGTGCGCCCAGCGAAAACTCTGATCAGCCTGGGTATCCACCCAGTCTGATCAGAGCCTTTGCTGTCCGCCTGGAGGTAGCTTAGACCCTTAGCTAACTTTTAGGCGCTTAGCAAAGAACCACTTTCTTGGTTTTCTCGTGTCATGGCTCATATGTTCTATAAACGTTTATAATTTGGAAGGAAGGACAACACCTAAGAACTAAGAACTGTCGAGTTTACAAGTGTATCTGGGCCAGACTAGCTAGTTTTGGCCAAACTGGCCTCATTAGTGAACTTGAATATCTTCAAATTTCTACAATGGAATCAATGATTCCAAAGGACTAGAAAATAAAATAAATAAAATTTTTCACTGTGATGAAGGGCAGGAAGAATTTTAGGGCCACCACACATTCCGTTCACATCAGCTGTAATGAGTTCAAATATGTTTTATTAACAAAGGTATCCTACGTCTCCTACATGAAGTACAAAGTGCAATGAAAAAGTGACAATTGTTGTAAACAGGTCTCGAAACGATGTCCCTTAATATGTTAAATGCTTTAAATGAGGAAATTAAAACTTACCCCGACGTCGCAGAAGACACTTGAGTGAACTTTCTTTTCCCCAGATTAACTGTACAGGCCTGATACAGTTGTGGGCCTGGGACTGGTACTAGTTGCTGTGGCGTGCTGGTTACCTCTACATATGACATAGGTTCAGGCGGTAATGGGTGTACTACTGATATGTCTGTGACACTTATATCCGTGACTGGTACATTGCTGTCAGGGAGTATACTTTGCAGCGCCGACGCAAACGACTTCTGCATTGTTGCTTTACAAGTACTGTGAGAATTAGCGTTATCCACTTGTGTCTGCAATGTCCTCACTTGCTCCTGTAGACTCTGGTTTTCAGTCTGTAGAAGAATGATCTTCTGATCTTGTGCCTTTAAATCAGTTTGAAGGTTATGAATTTTGACATCTTGTTCTTTCAATTTTGTTTCCGACACTTTTAAAGATTGGTTACAGTTTTTTACCTCGCGTTGTAATTTGGTTATCTGCCCACAAATCAGTTTTTCTGATTGTTGCACAATCCTTTGAACACAGTCTATGTCATCTGCCAAACTCATGCTTGTCTGGAATTGTAAAAGAAAGAAAAGTCACATAATACTACGCAAAATTGATTTATAACGTACGTAGCAAACGTTAAAGGTCAAATGACATGATTTTCACATGGGCTGAAAATAGTCTAAATTAACAGGCTTTGCTTTAACGAGAAGAATGTCGAAAACTGCTCTGAAAACTTACAAACGGATTTAAAGTTATGAGGAATAAAAATTTAGGTTCTGCACTAATTAGCTGAAAATATGCAAGGACTCTTTTGACCTCATTTGAGTAATTAAAATAATTAAAGCTAGAAATAATTCTGTATAATACAATATTTTCATCAGTATTTCTCCTAGAACTTATTAAGAGTGACATGATACAACATCCAATAAAGAGAATAGAAACATTTTACTAAATGATATGTTGATATTTACTCCAATTGAAATTACAATATCCAAATAATTTTTCAGATGGAAAAAGTGGGCGGAGAGCTTAAAAACTAATTTGCATAAACTTTAAGCCTTAATAATAACGCTTTGAATTAGAATGGGGTTTTCAGCATATTGTTTCTCTCACAAATATCTGAAAATGAGTATCTCTGGAAAGAGTGAGAGTTTCTTGTCATTTGCCCTTTAACGCTTAACACCTTTACTTATCATAACCGTGTAGGTTAACCCTGTGATAGTATACCTCGTAAAACCACTGAATAATTAAGTGAAAAAAGGTAATCCATGGTAATTTAGAGAAAGACGTCTACTTTTAACCTTTACTTACCATAACCCTGTATGACAACCCCAAGGGCTTGGGTTATCGGTAACGCACGGTACCCAACATAGTTTAACTGTTAAACCTTTATTTTCCATGACCCGTATGAGAATTTCAAGTGTAAGACATCCTTACACCTATACTTTTCATAACCCTTCGTTAATTGTGACGGTAACCATCGGTAACCCACTTGATGATTTTGCCAAAAGAAATGTTACCTCTTAACAATAATCCTTTAGAAGAAAAATCACAATGTTTGTAAAAACAAACCTAATGATAATATACCCTGCTTGCATCTCAATTTCCTAATAAAATCTGTTAGTATGTTAAAAGTCACACTGTATTACACTCTAGTAAGCATATATCAAAGTTAGATTTAACGCTAACGTTTTCATAACATAGTATAGATGTTAAAAATAATCCTTTAAAACTCCTAAAAAAATAACAAACTTAAAAAAACACTTAACAGAAAAGCCAAGTTCACCTCACGTGTATTCTCACAATAATCCTGTACAATCAAAACCGATATCCAAATATCGTTAACGTCTCCGTAGAGAGACCACTACCTACTAAATGGATAAGGACGGTGCATTATGTGTTTATTACAGTATATGGAGTTAAGGTGAGTAAACAATGTAACTAAAACCAGAGTTCCTTTGTTTAGAAATGGGTAGAAAATTTCGAGAACCCACTCTGTAATAACGTAACTTATATTTACTCAGGATGACACATTAGATTAAACCTTGGAAGGTAACCCTCGGTAACCCAAGAGCTGATTTTGCGGAAAAAAAGCGGTAACCCTCGGCAGCCCACTTCCGATAATACTTACACCTTTAATTAACAGGACCCAGTATGATAAGCCTTAGTTTCCTCCGCCCATCGGGGCTTGGAGAAATAAATTGGGCTGCATGATGCTTCCATGCAGAGCTGAAACCGATCGCACATGAGTACTGGTAAACCGCTTACAGGGTCTAAGCCTGTCCAGGCAAAGTGGTGCGATTCGGACTGTTCATGCATATAAACCCTAATGGTTTTACTGGGCAGCAGGGCTTGAGATATCATTTCATCCCAAAGTCAAGTAAAACTCCCACAAAATTGGAAGCAACGTCTCTAAAATAAAGTATATAGTGTTGTTGGGGACGTTAAACCCCAAATCAAACAAATGATAAGCCTTAGTGCTGAAGAAGAAGAAGCCCAAGGTTACCCACTTTGTGAAAGACGTTTACTATTAAAGCATTACTTACAATGACCCCGTATGACAACCCAAAGTGTAAACGTTAACCCATAAACCTTTACTCACCGTTACCCAGTCTGATAACCTTCTTTGTCAAACACTATAACCCCGCATGATATATCCAGAAGTGCGACGTTAACCCTTAAACCTTAACTCAGCATAACCCGTATGATAACTCAATTTTTCAGGGGTTAACCCTTAAACCTTTACTCACCGTAACCTCGTCAAATAACTCCAAATGTAAGACGTTAACCCTAAACTTTTACTCACCGTTACTCCGTACGTTTACTCTGTGACGGTAACTCTCGGTAACCCACTAGATGATTTTGCAGAAAAAGCGATTACCAATGGTAACCTACTTTGTCAAAGAGGTTAAATTTTAAACTTTTTCTCTCTGTAACCACGTATGATAACTCTAAGTGTAAGACTTTTATCCTTACACCTTTACTGACCATAACTTTGTCTGATAACCCAGTTTGTAAAAAAAAGGTTACCCCTTAACATTTACTCACCGTAACCCATTTTGTAATCTCCAAAGCTAAAACGTTAACCCTTCAACCTTTACTCAACATTACCCCGTATTAAAACCCAGTTTGTCAAAGAAGTGAATCCTTAAACCTTTATTCACCGTAACCCCACACGTTAATCCTATGACGGTTAGGGTTAGGTAAGCCAGAAGATGATTTTGCTTAAAAAGCGATAACCCATGGTAACCCACTTAGTCAAAGAGATTAACATTTAAACAATTACTCACTGTAACCACGTCTGATAACTCCAAGTGTAGTACTTATGGTTACCCTGTTTGTGAAAGAGGCTTACCTTTGAAACTTTAGTTACCGTAGCCCCGTCTGATAACCCCAAGTGTAAGACGTTAGCCCTTGAACCTTTTCACACCCTAACCCCGTATGATAACCGAGTTTGTCAAAGAAGTTAACCCTTAAACCTTTACCCACCGTAACCCTGTATGATATCTGCAAGTGTAAGACGTCAACCGGGATGTCTTTAACATGTCTCAAAAATCAATAGGAATCTTTAACTCTGTAAGCCCAACAAGGGTATGAACGTTGAAGATCCTAGATCAAGTGGTTCTTGTGTTATTGATCGGAAACCGTTTATAGTGTTCGAGCGCTAGTGACCTTGACATTTTATGCTGAGACCGCAAAACTAAATAGAGATCATCCACTTAATACGCCCTACCAGCGTTAAAAATGTGAAGGTCCTAAGTTTTATGGCTCTTAAGTTATTAATTTGAAAGGAAGTGTGACGTACGGACAGACTATGTAAAAGATACCTTTTATAAAAAAAAATCCTTTATAAATATTTACAAAGTTAGTCAAACTAACCGAATGTTAATACCATCTGCTTTCTTCCGAATTTCCGAAAAATTAGGTAATATATAAAGAGTGTATTTAGTCCTACGTTCTAATCATGCACATTAAGAATTGTTTAATCGTTTCTGTTTTGTAAGCTACTATAAAACAAATCTTACCTTTTTTCAAAGTAATCCTTCAAAAAATTCCTAAAAAAATCACAAAGTTCACAAATCACTAAACATAAAATCTATGTCCATTCTACAAGTATCCTCACAATAATGATTATCAAATGCAATCCAAACAGAAATCAATACATTCTATATCTTAACGTCTCTCTTGAAAGACAACTACCAACTGCATCGACAGCAATGGAGCATTCGATATTTATACAGTAGATGGAGTTAAGGTGAGTAAACGATGATACTAAAAATAGAATTAATTTGTTCACCATAACCCAGTTAGTAAACAATGTGACGCTAATTGTAGGTAACCCACTGGATGATTTTGCTTAAAAAAACGTTAACCCATGCTAACCCACTTTGTCAAAGAGGTTAATCCTTCAACCTTAACTCACGGTAACACCGTCTGATATCTCCAAGTGCAAGACGTTAACCCTTCAACCTTTACTCACCGTAACCCGTCCAAAAACTCCCAGTGTGAGACGTTAACCCTTTAACCTTTACTCATCGTAACCCTTTCTAATAACTCCCAGTTTAAGACGTTAACCCTTAACCTATACTCAACGTTACCCCGTCTGATAACCCCAAAGGTAGGACGTTAACCCTTGCCGTTACTCACCGTAACCCCGTCAGATAACCCCGTGTGAGGCGTTAACCCTTAAAACATTTTCTCATCATAACCCCGTCTGATATCTCCATGTGTAAGTAGTTAACCCTTAAACCTTTACTCATCATAACCCCGTGTGATAACTCCCGGTGTAAGATGTTATCCCTTAAACCTTTACTCACCGTAACCCCGTCTGATAACTCGAAGTGCAAAACGTTAACCCTTAAACATTTACTCATCATAACACCGTCTGATAACTCCCAGTGTTAGACGTTAATCCTTAATCCTTTACTCACCGTAACCCCGTCTGATAACTCCCTGCGTAAGACGGTAACCCTTAACCTTCACTCGTAACCCCGCTTGATAACCCCAAGTGAAAGATGTTAAACCTTATACCTATACTCACCGTAACCCCGTCTGAAAACCCCAAATGTAAGATGTTAACACTTAAACTTTACTCACCGTAACCCTGTCTGATAACTCGCTGCGTAAGACGTTAACCCTTAACCTTTACTCACCGTAACCCCGCCTGATAACCCCAAGTGTAAGACGTTAACCCTTAAACCTTTACTCACCGTAATCCCGTCGAAAATTCCCAGTGCAAGACGTTAACCCTTCAACCCTTACTCACCGTAATCATCCAAAAACTCCCAGTGTAAGTCGTTAACCCTTTAACTTTTACTCATCGTCACCTCGTCTAATAACTCCCAGTGTGAGACGTTAACCCTTTAACCTTTACTCAACGTAACCCCGTCTGATAACCCCAAATATAGGATGTTAACCCTTACCTTTACTCACCGCAACCCCGTACGAAAACCCCGTGTAAGATGTTAACCCTTAAAACTTTATTCATCATAACCCTGTCTGATATTGCCCTGTGTTAGACGTTAACCCTTAAACCTTTACTCATCATAACCCCGTGTGATAACCCCAAGTGTAAGACGTTAACCCTTAAACCTTTACGCACCGTTATCCCGTCTGAAAAATCCCAGTGCAAGACGTTAACCCTTCAACCTTTACTCACCGTTACCCGTCCAAAAACTCCCAGTGTAACACGTTAACCCTTTAGCCGTTAAACCTCTACTTATGGTGACCTGGTCTGATAACTCCCAGTGTAAGATGTTAACCCTTAAAACTTTACTCACCGTAACCCCTTCTGATAACTCGAAATATAAGACGTTAACTCCTAAACTTTTACTCATCGTAACCCCGTCTGATAACCCCAGGTGTAAGACGTTAATCCTAACCTTTACTCACCGTAATCCCCGTCTAATAACCCCGTGTAAGACGTTAGCTCTTAAACCTTTACTCGCCGTAACCCGTCTGATATCTCCCTGTGTAAGACGTTAACCCTGAAACCTTTACCCATCTTAACCCGGTCCGATAACTCCCTGTGTAAGACGTTAACCCTGAAACCTTTACCCATCTTAACTCGGTCCGATAACTCCCAATGTAAGACGAACCCTTAAACCTTTACTCACCGTAACCCTGCTTGATAACCCCAAGTGTAAGACATTAAACCTTAAACCTTTACTCCCCGTAACCCCGTATGATGACTCCAAGTGTAAGACGTTAACCCTTAAACCTTTACTCACTGTAACCCCGTCTGATAACCCCAATTATAAGGGTTAGCGTTACCTAGAGGTTTACTTTTTTGAAGGAGGGCTTACATCTCACCACATCCAAGGCCTACCCAAAGGCTTACCTACACTTTAATGTTAACTTGTACTGTCCACTATTTACTAAGGCAATGTCACAAAAAGGTTACCTGCAAATTTTCTTTCTAACTAGGACTTACTGTTCATATAAAGGTTACCTTGAGGCTTAGTTTACAACTAAAGGCTTACATGCTGACACAGACAAGTCCTACCCCTTACCTTCCCTTACTGAATTATCTTAACCTAGGCCTACCTACAAAGTAAAGTTTACTTAAAGGCTTACTTCTCAGATAGTGGCATGCATCTAACAAAACTTAATGGCTACTGAAAAGTTTAACTTGGCTCCAAGGTATTTTTTGTTTTAAATTTCAAATTTACTGCCCACCCTTTACTACAGATAGCATAAATAATAAAGTTCACCTACAGGCTTACTTTATGAAAATGGGCTTATGCAAGCTATACATGAGGGTTACCGAAAGGTTGACCTTGCATCCAAGTTGTACTGTATACCCTTTACAAATGGCTACATTTTCTGAAGGTTTACCATGAGGTATGCTTTGGCATTAAAACAATACTTTGACCCCTACTCAGAGCTAATCGAGTACCTACGTTATTGATAACCATTACTGGCTAGCTTTTATAAAAGCAAACCTACAAAGACAGGTTACCTTGATGCTTAGAGTTTTAATAAAGTCTTACATGTTAGAGAGAGATAGAGGCTTGCTTCCAGTGAGGCCATATATCAAACTACATGTAAGGGCTTATTAAAAGGCTTACCGTAGCTCTAAGGTACTGTCCATCCTTTACTACGGCCAACAATGAAAATAAAGTTTACCTTCAGTTTACTGAAAAGCTTACCTACCCTTACTGATTACCCTTCACCAAGGCAAACTTACCAAGTAAATGTTATTTAAAATCTTACTTCTGAATTATGACACAAATGTTACGTGCCTGAATAAAAATACAATCTGTAAACGAAAATAACACAAACATCTTACCTTACAAGTACTCTTAATCCGACAAAGAATTAACTAACTAATATAACTCAAAATATTTGGAGCTCACGTCTACACACTTTGACATCCACTGCCAGACTGACAACTCAAGAGAAGTTTGTTGTTTTTTATGCAACTGCTTAATTTCTGTTTTTAGCGATGTGTCCTAATATTCCAGATTTTACAATAATAGTTAAGCGGATAATCATAAAAAGTTCCTCTTTTTTTAGTGGAGTGGACTCGCTTTTTAGAACTACCTCGAATATCTTCGGAATTATTGGGTTCTGATATGTACATATATTTATCAGCTTAAATAACTTTTCATAAGCTTCAATTTGTTACCAAGTTTGTTGTGATAGTCAAAAATTTGAGTGATTAAGGGTCACTTCGCTTGTAGCTTTCGAAGGAAGCACACGTAGTTTTGGTCGCTCTTCAGTAAAGATGTCGGATGAAGAAGATCCAAGCCCCCTGGCTCTCATAATATTTTGGAATAATGATGATTTAGAACTCTTGGAGGACTTCTGCTCTCAGAATTCTATGGAAGTCGTGCGGGCAGAGGTGGGCGGGCGTTTAGGGAATGGTTATTTTGTGGAGGGTGAGATGTTCGACTGCCTGTCTTTTCTAGGACATTTGGCAGTGCCTGTCACCCTGCACAATATAGCCGAACCCATCTACCCCTGTCCACCCTGCCCGTCGCCGCTAGCTTCCGGGTCAAGTACTTCGTCCTCTGACGAAGCTACTTTGGTCGGGGATTCTGGGAGTGTGTAAGTCCCCAGAATAGTAAGTAAGTAAGTAAGTAAGATTGTCCGTAAGTATGCCCGTGTAAACACCGGTCTGGCATTCGACATCGCGGTAACAAAGGCAACGTACACTTGTTAGTCTTTACTGGTCTGAACTTTTAAGTTCTTTTGATACTAAGTTTGTTCTTATGCATCCAAAAAATTAGTTGAGGTTGGCTTAGGGCCTGAACTTTTAAGTTTAGTTAATGATACTAATTGAAGGGGTCAGTGCAACAAGGTACCTATCTCCATTTTTCATAATTTCGAGAAAAAGCAAAAAACATCATTTTTTCTTCAAACTTATATTAATTGATTTTTGTTGCACAGTTAGGCATAGTATGTTGTGAAACATTGATTTCAAGTGGTGTTGCGAGTATTTTAGTAGTTTTAAAGAAATAAATTGGGAAAAACGGGATTTTAGCGAGTTTGTTTGTGCAAGAAAGGGCCTAACTCCATATTTCATAAAACTGAAAATTGCTTTTTAAAAGTTAATGTTGCCATATCAGTAACCAAAAGGTACATAACATGGTGAGGATAACTTATTTCTAGCTTTAGCATTTGTCAAAATAAGAATAGGTCCCATATTAAGCAAGATTATCTCTAAAGAGATAAGATTGCTATGCAACAAAAGTCCTAACTCCATCATGTAATTTTGAGATCAAGTTTTTACTATTTAAAACAGATAAAATTTAGTTGAAAATGACTTTTATCACCAAACTGTGTAAATATTAAAATACTTTGATGTTTATTTTCACTCTAAGCTGATACTTTGATGAAATATAGTGAAGAAACAAATTCGGTGGATTTAGGTCTTTTGTTGCATAATAATTAAAAAATGGAGATAGGCCCTTTGTAAAAATTTTGCAACATCATTAAAACCCATTTTTGGCTGATTCTATGGTCAGAGGGGAAATAAACAGGTGAGGAAACATGTTTTTTACATGATAGAGTGCTTAACTCATTTTTGGCCGAATGTGGAGATAGGTCCCTTGTTGCACTGACCCCTTCAATTTTGTTCTTATGCACACAAAAATTAAGTTGAGGGTGCTTGGGTTCAAGAAATTAGAGTTCTTTTGATACTAAGTTTCTTCTTATGCATCGAAAAATTAAAGTTGAGGGTGGCATAGGGCCTGAACTTTTAAGTTCAGTTAGTGATACTAAGTTTATTTTTATGCACACAAAAATTAAGTAGTGGGTGCTGGGGTTCAAGAAAATAGGGTTCTTTTGATACTAAGTTTCTTCTTATGCATACAAAAATTAAAGTTGAGGGTGGCTTAGGGCCTGAACTTTTAAGTTCAGTTGATTGATTGATTGATGTTTATTTGGTAAAATCAACACAACATATACAAACAATTAAAGATATAAGCACATAATCATAAGAATGAAATGAATAAAAAAACACTGAATAGACAATAAAATTACTAAGATCCCTGAGCATCTAAAAATAAGATTATATTAGAATATAAAAAATTTATGCATTCATTTGAAATAATTATATCACAGTCTACTACTTGTTTACTTATTTCGTAACAGCCCAAGCTAATATACTTGGCAACCGGAGAGTTTGCAAAACAAGAACATCAAACACCGAACTGGACGGTAGTGCTTCGCAAGTGGCAGCTCAATTGCTAAACATCAAGTTCCACACTACCGCACAGTCGATGTGAAAAAAAAACTCTACCCCTTCCAAGGTGCAATCGGACTGCATTAGGTACTCACTTAAAAAAAAGAATATGTATATCACAGAATTTCATCCTACTATCACAAGTTTTTGCTGAGATCAAAAGCAACAACATGTTGTGTGCAGACTTTTGAATTTTGACTAGAAAAGTAAATCGAAATCGAAAACAGGAGATGTATATCGTGTTGATATAACCTAGGATGGCCCATGAAAGCCCAAAGGCTTATTTCCAATGGGATTCTAAATTTGTTCTTATACACACAAAAATTAAGTAGAGGGTGCTGGGGTTCAAGAAATAAGAGTTCTTTTGAACCTTATGTGAGGCCGGTTCTTTACTATGTGCACAGGGATCAGCCTTTGTTTAGCCTGGTTCAGCCTCTGTTAGACTTCAAAGCAATCTTTTCTGAAAAGATTGCAGACTGAGGTGAAGCTAAGCATCGGTTCAAATTACCTCCGGGTCTTACGCGAGGCCGGTTTTTTTTTATGTAATCAGAGATCAGCCTTGGTATAGCCTGGTTCGGCCTTTGTTTAACTTAAAATAAATATCTAATGACAACATTGCAATTAAAAGAACGCCAAAAGGAGACTTACCCAGGCCGAGCCGTTGCTAAACATCGGAACCAGGCTAAACAAAGGCTGATCCCCGAGCAATAATGAACAACAGGCCTCGCATAAGACCCAGAGGTAATTTAGACCGATGTTTAGCTTCAGCTGCGTCTGGTTTTGTCTCCGTTCAGCTTTCATTTTAATTGCAATATTGTCAGGGAAATTAATATGAAGTTGAAAAAAGGCTGAACCGGGCTTGCTAGACCAAGGCTGATCTCTGCTTACATAAAGAACAACCGGTCTGATGTAAGACCCAGAGGTAATTCAGACCGATGCTCAGCTTCAGTAAGGCTAGCTAAGCCTCCGTTAAGCTCTCATTTGAATTGCAATCTTCTCAGTAGAGTTTGATTTGAAGTTGAACAAAGGCTGAACCAGGCTGATCCAAGGGTGATCCTTGCTAACTTTAAGAAAACCTGTCTGAAGTAAGACCCAGAGGTAATTGGAAACTGTAGTTAGCCTTCGATAAGCTTGTCATAGACGAGACTGAGCTGAAGGTGAACCTTGCTTAACCAAGGGTGAAAAATAAAAAATAAAAATAATAATAATAAAATGAAAAAAAGGGGAAAAATAAATGTAGCGTTTTAAATAAACTTTGCTAAATTAATTATCTATGAAAATAAAGTAAGAAATACTTACAACGCAGAATGAATTTTACTATCCAGAATATTAATAATGCACGAGTTCCTTAAAACACGTCTTCTCTGTTCGATGTCTGAATGGCAACTGAAGAAGAATACACCTGGACGATATATAAATACATGGTCACGTGATGGCACATCCATAACGGTAGGTTGCTGACCTCAACATATATATATCAAATGAAAGCTCTTTGAATAAGCTTTAATCTGAAACCAAATGTCTCGTTAAAAAATTAATCTGTAAAAAGATATTGGCGAAAAAGAAAAAAAAACAGAAAAATGCATTTTCAGTTCGTTTTCTACCGATATCTTTTTACTCGATAATATTTTATGAGGCAGTTTCATATTATATTAAAGCCCGTTTCATTGCCGTTAATGTGATATATGAATCATTATTCAGAACGCAATGTGTGAAATTCTACAGCACTTTAAACTGTCCTATCCCCCAGTTAAAAGTGCTACATTATTGTAGTGTCATCTAAAGAATCGACTATCGTTTGCAAGTGAAAGCATTAAGTTACATTTCAAATGAAAGCCTGTTTAATTGTCACTTACCTAATATAATGATAATTACCCAGAAATAAGTATGAATGCTTTAAAAAAATCGAATAGCCTTAGCCACCTTCTGAAACATCAAAAAGATCCTGCCAACGGACAAATTAAAGGCCATTTCTTGGCACTAGAATATGCATTCCTTTTCTTGTTTGGTATCGAACTAAAGCCCATTTAATTACCATTAATATGATATAACACCTTGTATAAGCAAAAAGGCCGCCAGTTATTATAAGCGTATAAACAACACTATACCCATGCTGAACATTTTACCGGAAAAAAGAAGATTTGTTGATTACTCGCTTAATTGTTGGTGCATAACAACTAACTTGGTATGAAATTAAAGGGCTTAAAATGTTCTTTAATATGATATACATGAACCTATATGGGCTCTTATATTTCAAGAAGTATATTGATTTTTCCAAATTACGTGACTGCCATTACATGTATACTCATCATGTGTCAGAAAACTTCAACTTAAAAGTTTTTCTACTAAAGTTGCTCCGATCTCCTCAATTTTGATCTCATTGAAAAGCTCATGAAAAGTTCTTTCCAAAACATATAAAACATTGATGGTCTACGACGTCTAGAAGCTGAGATATGAACTTTTTTCTCATAAAAGTCGGAACTCGGAAAGAAATTAAAATGCGCAATTGAGCCGTACTCACTCGGTTTTGGGTCTATAATAGCAAACTTGGTAGCAGATTAAAGCCTGCAACACGAGCTCTAATCTGATATTATATATATATATATGTACAGATGAACACCCAAGAATCAAACAAAAATCAAACAAAAAAACAATATTCTTCTTGTTTCACGCAATTTACAAATGGCGCTTTGGTCGTATTTGGTCGCAATGTTGCGGCTTCGAAATCTAATCCAGGGATTGTCTTAGAATCTTTATTTTACCAGGGTTAAAAAGCCAAGATCCCAGAGTCTAAGATTACAGACTATAGGTATTCTCTCTTTTTTTAAGGAGATATAAATAGGGTTTCAGAATTTCCTCGGTCGAGATGTTGCGGCTTCGAAATCTAGTCCAGGAATTGTCTAAGTTATCTTTTTTTTACCAGGGTTTGAACGTCTGTATCCCAAAGTCTAGGATTACAGAGAATAGGTATCCTCTCTCGTTTTATTGATATATAAATAGGATTTAAAACTTCTTTCTTAAAGGCATGAAATTGGCGTTTTGGTCGCCGATCGCAACCAAAGTTTTTGTTGCGATCGGCGACCAAAACGCCAATAATATCTCGTTGAGAAGAGGTTTTTACACATTCTTAATACAGAGTTTTATATGACAGAGGATACCTATACTCCTTTATCCAGCACTAAAGGACCCGGGCTTTCTAACCCTAAGTAAATAAACATGCTAAGACACTCCGTAGCATAGATTTTGTATCCGCAATATCGAAAACGACCAGAACGACATTTTTGGTCGTTTTCGGTCACAATGTTGCGGATGCAAAATCTAAGTCAGAGGCAGTCTTAGAAACTTCATCGTTCCAGGGTTAGACAGCCTACGCCCATTGCCTATGCTAAAGGAGTATAAGCATCCTCTCTAATAACTAAAACTGCATTATCAGGTTACATAACCTCTTCCCCAACGTCATGAAATTGGCGTTCTGGTCGTTTTCGGTAACAATGTTGCGGATGTAAAATCTAAGTCAGAGTGTGTCTTAGAATCTTTGTTGTACCAGGGTTAGACAGCATAAGTCCCATTGTATATGTTAAAGGAGCATAAGCATCCTCTCTTATAGTTTAAACTGTATTATCAGGTTACAAAAACCTCTTCCCCAGCGTCATGAAATTGGCGCTTTGGTCGCACTTCGGTTCGCAACTAACTTTTTTGACCTCTAATCCTAGGCCTTTTCCTTTGAGATGCCGATATAATCTTGTCATATATAATTAGAGGGCATCCGTATCTGTTATACAACCAAGTATCAGTTCACTGTCAGTGAGGTAAAGGTCTAGGGTTAGTACTTAAACTTTGGACCAACGCTACAAAATCGATATTTAAATAGTTCACATTACCCTTCAGGTATAACATAGGATGCAGAAAGTGATTTTAGACTAGACTATGAGACCCAGGCTTTCTAACCCTGGTAACCTTTGGGTTCCAGGACACTCCTGTACATAGGTGTTAACCTCCAAACAAAGCAATGGTCTCTCTTCGTACTAGGAAGGCTGAACCCACCATACTGGGAGCGTTTGCAGCCATTAAAATACGCATACTTGAATAGACGCGTCTTTTGATGGACACGGGTTGTAATCATCTCTAATTAAAAGTGCTACATTCTACCGGATAACTTTTATTTTTACGTTTATATAGAAAAAAATATACTTTCCTCGCAATGAGAAAATGAATAACGGAATTGATCCTGTGTCTTTGGACTGATAAATAAGCAAACAGTGCAGACCCAGATCAAACTGCTCCAACGAGTTGTGAGACACTTTCTACTGTCTCCTGGTCAAACGCCAATCGTGTCAATAGTCAATAGTCGTTTAAATATGTCTGCTTGCATTTCATTGGACGAAAGTTTGTTAACATAGCAGAAAGACCTTAATCCACAAAAATCCAACCCGCTTTGTAATTAGAAGTTAAAAAAAACTTGTACTCTCTTTTACGCAGTGCGTGGCCACTCTACAACAGACTTCATAATTGTGCTAGGAATGCAAAAAGCGACTTAGGTGTAAGACGTTAACCTTTTAACCTTTACTCGCCATTATCCTGTATATGAACATGGACGGTAACACGAACTGGATAACTGTAAAAGAAGTTAACTCTTAAACCTTTACTCATCATTATCCTGTATGTTAGCTGTCGGCAGTTAACCCACTTCCTGAATGTGCCACAAAAGAGGTATCACACCAATTGTCTAACTGTAAAAGACATTAATCCTTAAACCTTTACTTACCATTATCCTGTATCTTAACTCCTGATCGTGTAGAAAAGTGGTAACCCGTAAAACACCAAATAGGATAACTATAATAGACGTTAACCTAAAAACAGTTCTCACCATGATCCTTAGGTAAACCCTCGGACGGTAACCCTCGTTAATCCACTTCCTAACTGTGCGTAAGACGTTAACCCTTAAACCTTTACTCATAATAAACCGGTCTAATAACCTCCAGTGTAAGATGTTAACCTTAAACCTTTACTCATAATAACCCGGTCTAATAACCTCCAGTGTAAGATGTTAACCTTAAACCTTTTCTCACCGTAACCCCGTCTGATAACTCCCAGTGTAAGACAAACTCTTAAACCTTTAGTCATCGTAACCCCGTCTGATAACACCCAGTGTAAGGCGTTAACCCTTAAACCTTTACTCATCCTAACCCCTTCCGATAACTCCCCATGTAAGACGTTAACCCTTAAACTTTTACTCATCGAAACCCCTTCCGATAACTCCCTGTGTAAGACGTTAACCCTTAAACCTTTAATCATCATAAGCACGTCTGATATCTCCCGGTGTAAGATGTTATCCCATAAACCTTTACTCACTGTAGCCCCGTCTGATAACCCCAAGTGTAAGCGTTAACCATTAAACCTAAGCTAACCGTAATCCCGTCTGATAATTCCAACTGTAAGGCGTAAACCTTTAAACCTTTACTCATCGCAACCCCTTCCGATAACTCCCAGTGTAAGACGTTAACACTTTAACCTTTACTCACCGTAAACCGTCCTGATAACCCAAAGTTTCAGACGTTAACCCTTAAGCCTTTACTCAACGTTAGCCCGTCTGATAAACCCAAATGTAAGACGTTAACCCTTAAACCTTTACTCACCGTAATCCAGTCTGATAACTCCCAGTGTAACCCTAAATAACCCTAACCCTAACCCTAACCCTAACCCTTTAACCTTTACTCATCGTAACCCCTTCCAATACCTCCCAGTGTAAGAGGTTAACTCTTAACCTCTACTAACCGTAACCCCGTCTGATTACCCTAAGTGTAAGAAATTAACCCTTAAACCTTTACTCACCGTTATCCCGACTGATAACTCCCAGTGTAAGACGGTAAACCTTAACTAATCGTAACCCCTTCCGATAACTCAGTGTGTAAGACGTTAACCCTTAAACCTTTACTCATCGTAACCCCTTCCCATAATTCCTGTGTAAGACGTTAAATCTTATTCCTTTACTAATCATAACCCGGTCTGATAACCACAAGTGTAATAACTTAACCCTTAAACCTTAACTCACCGTAATCCCGTCTAATAACTCCCAGTGTAAGGCCTTCTCTCATCGAAAGCCCTTACGAGAACACCCTGTGTAATACGTTAACCCTAAATCCATTACTCATCATAATCCCTTCCAATAACTTACTGTGCAAGACGTTAACCCTTAATCCTTATCTTACCCTAATCCCTCATGTTAACACTTAGTGTACGGCATTAACCCTTAAACCTTTACCCATCGTAACCCCTTCCGATAACTCCATTTATAAAACAACTCTTAAACCTTTACTCACCGTAACCCCGTCTGATAAATCCCAGTGTAAAGCGTTAACCCTTAAACATTTACTTATCGTAACCCCTTCCGATAACTACCTGTGTGATAGGTTAACCCTTAAACCTTTACTTATCGTACCCCTACCGATAGCTCCCTTTGAAAGTCGTTAACCCTTAAACTTTTACTCATCATAACACCTTCCGATAAGTCCCGGTGAAAGACATTAACCCTTAAACCTTTACTCACCGTAATCTCGCCTGATAACCTAAAGTGTAAGACGTTAACCCTTAAACCTTTACTCACCGTAATCCCGTTTGATAACTCCCAGTGTAAGGTTTAACCCTTAACCATTTACTCATCGTAACCCATTCCGATAACTCTAAGTGTAAGGCGTTAATCCTTAAACCTTAACTCATCGTAACCCCTTCCGATAACTCCCTGTGTAAAATGTTAACCCTTAAACCTTTTGTCATCGAAACCCCTTCTGATAACTCCCTTTAAAAGACGTTAACCCTATAACCTTAACTACTCGAAAACCCTTCCGATAAGTCCCTTTGCAAGACGTTACCCTTAAACCTTTACTCACCGGAATCCCGCCTGATAACCCAAGTGTAAGACGTTAACCCTTAAACCTTTTATCACCGTAATCCTGCTGATAACTCCCAGTGTAAGACATTAACCCTTAAACTCATCGTAACCCCTTCTGATAACTCCTTTTGTTAGACGTTAAACATTAACCTTTACTCACTTTAACCTCGTCTGGTAACTCCCAGTGTAAGGCGTTAACCCATAAACCTTGACTCATCGTAACCCCTTCCGATAATTCCCTGTGTAAAACTTTAACCTTTAAACCTTTACTCATCGTAACCCCTTCTGATAACTTCTTACGAAAGACGTTAACCCTTAACCTTTACACATAATAACCTCTTCCGCTAACTCCCTGTGCAAGACGACAACCCTTAAACCTTTTCAGATAACCTTAAACTCATCGTAACCCCTTCTGATAACTCGCTTTGTTAGACTTTAACCCTTTAACCTTTACTCACCATAACCCCGTCTGATAACTCCCAGTGATTGGCGTTAACCCTTAAACCTTTACTCATCGTAACCCTTCTGATAACTTCATACGTAAGACGTTAACCCTTAACCTTTACACATCATAACCTCTTCCGGTAACTCCCTGTGCAAGACGTCAACCCTTAAAACTTTTCAGATAACCTTAAACTCATCGTAACCCCTTCTGATAACTCGCTTTGTTAGACTTTAACCCTTTAACCTTTACTCACCATAACCCCGTCTGATAGCTCCCAGTGTAAGGCGTTAACCCTTAAACCTTGACTCATCGTAGCCCCTTCCGATAACTCCCTGTGTAAAACGTTAACACTTAACCATTACTCATCGTAACCCCTTCTGATAACTTCCTACGAAGACGTTAACCCTTAACCTTTTCACATCATAACCTCTTGCGGTAACTCCCTGTGCAAGACGTCAACCTTTAAACCTTTTCAGATAACCTTAAACTCATCCTAACCCCTTCTGATAACTCGCTTTGTTAGACTTTAAATCCCTTAACATTTACTCACCATAACCCCGTCTGATAACTCCCAGTGTAAAGCGTTAACCCTTAAACCTTGACTCATTGTAACCCCTTCCGATAACTCCCTGTGTAAAACGTTAACCCTTAAACCTTTACTCATCGTAACCCCTTCTGATAACTTCTTACGAAAGACGTTAACCCCTAACCTTTACACATCATAACCTCTTCCGGTAACTCCCTGTGCAAGACGTCAACCCTTAAACCTTTTCAGATAACCTTAAACTCATCGTAACCCCTTCTCATAACTCGCTTTCTAAGACTTTAACCCTTTAACCTTTACTCACCATAACCCCGTCTAATAACTCCCAGTGTAAGGCGTTAACCCTTAAACCTTGACTCATCGTAGCCCCTTCCGATAACTCCCTGTGTAAAACGTTAACCCTTAAACCTTTACTCATCGTAACCCCTTCCGATAAATTCCTACGAAAGACGTCAACCTTTAACCTTTACAACCTTTAACCTAACCCTAACCCTTACTCCAGGTGCAAGACGTTATCCCTTAAACCTTTATTAACCGTAACCCGGTCTGATAACCCCAAGTAGTTATCCCTTCAACCTTTACTCACCATTATCCCGTCTGATAACTCCAAGTGTAACGCGTTAACCCTTAAACCTTTACTCACCGTAACTCCTTCCGATAACTCCCTGTGTAAAACGTTAACCCTTTAACGTTTAGTTTCGTAGGTAACACAGGAAGATTTTGATTAAAAACGTTAACCCATGGTAACCCACTTTGTCAAAGAGGTTAAACCTTAAACCTTTACTCACCGTAACCCCGCCTGATAACTCCTTGCGTAAGACGGTAACCCTTAAACCTTAACTCATCGTAACCCGGTCTGAAAACTCCCAGTGTAAGACGTTAGCCCTTAAACTTTACTCACTGTTACCCCGCCTGATTACCCAAAGTGTAAGACGTTAAACCTTAAAACTTTACTCTCCGTAACATCTACCGATAACCCCAAATGTAAGACCTTAGGGTAGGGTTAGGGTTAGCATTAACCCTTAAACCTGTGCTCCCCGTACGATTACACCCATTTAAGACGCTAGCCCTTAAAATTATGACTCACTTTAATTTTGTATGATAACCCAGTTTGTCAAAATGGTTAACCTTTAAACCTTTACTCTCCCTAACTCCGTTTGATAACTCCGTGATCAGGAATCGATAAAATTACTCCACACCCCCATCCAAGACATCAAATGGAAAGAAGCAAAAACAAATATACGTCTTTATAATAAAAACGTCACGAGTGTAGGGTTAGGGTTAGGGTTAGAGGGTTAGATGGTTAGGGTTAGGGTTAGGGTTAGGGTTAGGGTTAGGGGTTAGGGTTAGGGTTAGGGCTAGGGTTAGGGTTAGGGTATAGGACAAATGGCGAAATGCGGGATGAGAGATGCGGAGCTCCGCCCACAGCTTATACGTCATAATGCGGAGTGGTCTCTGATTGGTTCAAAATTACGTGATTTATTTTTTTGTCACTTTTGCGTTGGCCCATTGCTGAAAATGTATAAATATAACCTTACAGTCTTGCCCTTTGAATTGCGCTTTGGATTGTGTTGATTTCACATCTAGAAATTGATTAATTTTGTTTGAATGGATTTTAATGTGTGGGAATTTGAATTAGTAATTTTATGTAAGTTGTTTCATTTGTTACTTTCTTTTCATTGTATTCATTTAAATATAGTAGATTATGTTGACTATATTGATAATTACAGAAGGTGTTTGAGACACAAAGAAAAACCGTTTATTATGTTGAAATTTTAGTAAATTGACAGCATAACGACATTCTGCATAATGCATTAAAAACGATTGGGCACAGTAGTATTGTTAATTTGGAATTTCAACAGACTAAATGTCATTTCTCAAAAATGTGAAGAAATATATGATCATGGCGATGATGACAGTTATGATCATGCATGTTAAGATATTTGACAAATGTGCCATTAAAATCTCTTTAACATAGGTATTCATTAATCGAAGCTTTTCGAAAAAAAGTAGTAATAATGACGATAAAAATGATGATAAAAATGATGATGTTTGATGATGATAGTGGTTTATGAAATGCTACAGAGGAAAAGGAAAATGTGTGCTTAGAACAGTTAAAGAAATCTATTTTTGTATACAACACATTAAGAAAGGGGTTACGCGAGTAAACGATGTTACTTAAAATAGAATTCCTTTGTTCAAAGAAGTTAACCCTTATAACTTTACTCATCGTACTCATCGTAACCCCGTTCGTTAATACTGTGACGATAACTGTAGGTAACATATACAGGAAGATTTTGATTAAAAACGTTAACCCATGGTAACCCACTTTGTCAAAGAGGTTTATCCTTAACCCTTTACTCACCGTAACCCCGCCTGATAACTCCCTGTGTAAGACGCTTACCCTGAAACCTTTATTCATCGAAACCCGGTGTGATAACTCCCTGTGTAAGACGTTAACCCTTAAACCTTTACTCATCGTAACCCCTTGCGATAACTCACAGTGTAAGGCGTTAACCCTTAAACCTTAACTCATCGTAACCCCTTCCGATTACTCCCTGTGTAAGACGTTAACCTTTAGACCTTTACTAAGCGAAACCCTTGGGATAACTCCCTGTGTAAGAGGTTAACCCTTAAAACTTTACTCATCATAACCCCGTCTGATAACTGCGGGTGTGCAAGACGTTAACCCTTAAACCTTTTCTCACCGTCATGCCGTCTGATAACTCCCAGTGTAAGGCGTTAACCCTTAAACCTTTATTCATCGTAACCCCTTGCGATAACTCCCAGTGTAAGGCGTTAACCCTTAAACCTTTACTCATCATAACCCCGTCTGATAACTGCGGGTGTGCAAGACGCTAACCCTTAAACCTTTTCTCACCGTAATGCCGTCTGATAACTCCCAGTGTAAGGCGTTAACCCTTAAACCTTTACTCATCGTAACCCCTTGCGATAACTCCCAGTGTAAGGCGTTAACCCTTAAACCTTAACTCATCGTAACCCCTTCCGATTACTCCCTGTGTAAGACGTTAACCCTTAAACCTTTACTAAGCGTAACCCCTTGCGATAACTCCCTGTGTAAGACGTTAACCCTTAAACCTTTACTCATCATAACCCCGTCTGATAACTGCGGGTGTGCAAGACGTTAACCCTTAAACCTTTTCTCACCGTCATGCCGTCTGAAAACTCCCAGTGTAAGGCGTTAACCCTTAAACCTTTACTCATCATAACCACTTGCGATAACTCCCAGTGTAAGGCGTTAACCCTTAAACCTTAACTCATCGTAACCCCTTCCGATTACTCCCTGTTTAAGACGTTAACCCTTAAACCTTTACTAAGCGTAACCCCTTGCGATAAATCCCTGTGTAAGACGTTAACCTTTAAAACTTTGTCATAATAACCCCGTCTGATAACTGCGGGTGTGCAAGACGTTAACCCTTAAACCTTTTCTCATCGTAATGCCGTCTGATAACCCAGTGTAAGGCATTAACCCTTAAACCTTTACTCTTCGTAACCCTTGCAATAACTCCCTGTGTAAGACGTTAACCCTTAAACCTTTACTCATCGTAACCCCTTGCGATAACTTCCAGTGTAAAGCGTAAACCCTTAAACCTTTATTCATCGTAACCCCTTCCGATTACTGCCTATGTAAGACGTTAACCCTTAAACCTTTACTCTCCCTTACTCCGTTTGATACCTCCATGATCAGGAATCGATACAATTACTCCACACCCCCATCCAAGACATCAAATGGAAAGAAGCACAAACAAAAATACGTCTTCTTATTAAAAAAACATCACGGATGGAAGCCAAACTGACAGTCACTTTGCCAGAAAATGGTCAAACGGCTATCCAAAATTAAAAAACAAGCAACACATACGCACAAGGACGAACTATAACAATAAAAACCGGAACAGAAGAACCGCCTTGGAACGGTCAGCATTTTTTTCACAGGGGGCTTAAATCGATTTTACGTGGCCGCGATCCTCGCCATTACTTCTGTCGTGTTTTGTTCTGTCCGCATGAAGAGTTTCTAATCATCAGTGGAACATCTCCAAGAACATAAAAATCAAACGAATACAGAGATGAAACAACGATGATGACTCAACAGCATGAAATAACTGAAATCACACTGGTCTGGTATTCAACACAGGTAACGAAGACAACCTACATGAACCATGCTTGTTCCGCTGATCTGGATAAGTTTGTTTCAGAAGTATAGTCTCACGGACCATCCGATCCCCTGCTCTTGAAATAGGACTCAAAAATTTTACTGAATTCATATGCATATTCAAGAAATGCTTGAAAACAATTTTTTGACTACAACGTCTATGCAACGAATCGATAAAGAAACTTATTCAAGCACTGCATATATACTAGACGGAATTTCTTCAAAAATCTGGTCTGACTAAGAGGTATAACAAACTGCCGGGTCCGTAAGAAATATAGTTTGAAATTAATCTAAGAGATATGCGAAAAAATCCAGTTTTATATAACGTTGCCTTCGTTGCCTGTGATGAATGCCAGACCAGTGTGTGAAATGCTGGAGCAAAATAAAACCAACGGTTGAACTCCAGTGGGCCCAACCAAAGACAAAGCATCAGACACCAACCGACACTACTTAAAAGTAGGTATTTAGGCTGGCAACATTATAGAATCTGAGGCCCGACCCGCGGGTGTGCGAGTAAAGAAGGAAGCAAAGTTATCCAAGTGTAAGAAGTTAAGCCTTAATACATTAGTCATCATAACTGCGTTTGATAGCCCAGTCTGTCAAAAAGGTTTACCCTTAAACCTTAACTCACCAAACCCCGTCTGATAACCCTTAAACCTTTACTTGCCGTAAACCCCACGTGAACCCAGTGATGGTCATTTAATAAAACGTTAATTTATGGTAACCAACTTGATCAAAGAGGTTAACCCTTAAACCTTTTATTTACCGTAACTCCGTCTATATGCTAAACATTTGCAGTACTGGAAGGTGATCTATTTTGCAATAAACGTATATTAATAGAGTTAAATTTATGTCATTTTAAAAGAGAAGCATTTGACATTTCTCTCAATGCAAGACTCCGGAAACTGTCTACCCGTTGGCCATCTTACTAAAAGATGTTCACCCTTGCACCACGTTGAGGTCGGTAGACTTGGCAAGGGGTGGCCAGTCGATTACCGGCCGTAAATCACAGGGAATCAAGGGAGCTCAAAATAATCACACGAGCTAAGAATCAAAAAGTAACTTTAACATGAGAAAAAGAACAATGTAAAAGGCATAAAAGAGAAAAGCTAATCAGAGGAAGCTTCCCCTTCGGGTGGCTGCCTCTGTTCAGACTCAGATTCCGGAGATGGAGGTGGATCAGTTGGAGCTTGAACTGCGATATGTATTTCTTCAAAAAGCTTGAAGTCAACCAAACCGTTGAGTAAAAATTCAACGACCCGATTGGCTTCAATCTTCTTGAAAAAACCAAAGCCTACAAGTCCATAGATCTCCGTCTGTACCACGTCCATGTGCCATGAATCCACATAGGCTTCCAAGAGGTTGAAATGCCCTCTGTGAACAACAATCAAAGACGAAGGAACGTCCATAGTGTAATAGAGAAAAAGAAAGAATGGCGGTGCTTAGAGAACGCTGTAGCGCTTCAAATGAGTGTGGCAATCTATTGGTTGTTTCAAACTAGTGGGCGGAGTTTCAGTTCAATCGATAGTTTGTGTACATACAGAGTAAACATGAGTTAGCCTTGTTACTAAAAATAGATTCCTTTATATAGTCATGTTGGGAAACTTTCAAAAAGCAACATCGGTAAGTGTAAATACTTTACATAGCAGAAAGACCTTAATCCACGAAACTCCAACCCGCTTTGTAATTAGAAGTTAAAGAAAACTTGTACTCTCTTTTACGCAGTGCGTGGTCACTCTACAACAGACTTCATAATTGTGCTAGGAATGCAAAAAGCGACTTAGGTGTAAGACGTTAACCCTTAAACCTTTACTCACCATTATCCTGTATATGAACTAGGACGGTAACCCACTTCCTGAATGTGCCACAAAAGAGGTCTAACTGTATAAGAGGTTAATCCTTAAACCTTTACCTACCATTAAATCCTGTATGTTAACTCTTGATCGTGGAGAAAATTAGTAACCCGTGATAACACCAATAAGATAACAATAATAGACGTTAACCTTAAACCAGTACTCACCATGATCCTTAGGTAAACCCTCTGACGGTAACCCTCATTAATCCACTTCCTAACTGTGCGCAAGACGTTAACCGTTAAACCTTTACTCATCGTAACCCTGTCTGATATCTCCCTGTGTAAGACGTTAACCCTTAAACCTTTACTCATAATAACCCGGTCTAATAACCTCCAGAGTAAGATGTTAACCTTAAACCTTTACTCACCGTAACCCCGTCTGATAACACCCAGTGTAAGGCGTTAACCCTAAAACCTTCACTCATCGTAACCCCTTCCGATAACTCCCTATGTAAGACGTTAACCCTTAAACCTTTACTCATCGAAACTCCTTCCGATAACTCCCTGTGTAAGACATTAACCCTTAAATCTTTACTCATAATAACCGCGTCTGATATCTCCCGGTGTAAGACGTTATCCCATAAACCTTTACTCATTGTAGCCCCGTCTGATAACCCCAAGTGTAAGGCGTTAACCCTTAAACCTTTGCTAACCGTAATCCCGTTTGATAATTCCAACTGTAAGGCGTTAACCCTTAAACCTTTACTCATCGTAACCCCTTCCGATAACTCCCAGTGTAAGACGTTAACCCTTTAACCTTTACTCACCGTAACCCGTCCTGATAACCCAAAGTGTCAGACGTTAACCCTTTTACCTTTCCTCACCGTTAGCCCGTCTGATAAACCCCCAAATGTAAGACGTTAACCCTTAACCTTTACCCACCGTAATCCCGTCTGATAACTCCCAGTGTAAGGCGTTAACCCTTAAACCTCTACTCATCGTAACCCCTTCCAATACCTCCCAGTGCAAGACGTTAACTCTTAACCTTTACTAACCGTAACCCCGACTGATTACCCTAAGTGTAAGAAATTAACCCTTAAACCTTTTCTCACCGTAATTCCGACTGATAATTCCCAGTGTAAGACGGTAAACCATTACTAAACGTAACCACTTCCGATAACTCCCTGTGTAAGACGTTAACCCTTAAACCTTTACTCATCGTAACCCCTTCTCAGAACTCCCTGTGTTAGACGTTAAATCTTATTCCTTTACTAATCATAACCCGGTCTGATAACCACAAGTGTAAGACGTTAACCCTTAAACATTTTCTCACCGTAATCCCGTCTGATAACTCCCTGTGTAAGGCGTTAACCCTTATTCCTTTACTAATCAGAACCCGGTTTAGGTTAGGGTTAGGGTTATGGTTATGGTTAGGGTTTAGGTGTTAGGGTTAGGGTCAGTGTTAGGGTTAAGGTTTAGGGTTAGGGTTAGGGTATGAGCATTTTGACGAGATGGGCCCTCTCAAATGAGCCCTTGATGGGCCCTTGCATTTTGATTGGCTATTGATATCATGTGGGATTTGGGATAGTGTCACGTGGTTTACAAATTCAAATCATTTGTTCGGGGGTGCCTGATGTGCAAGGTTGGATAATATTGTTGGAATTATTGTAATCTGGATAATCTGAGGTAAGATATTTGCCATTTTATATTCTTGATTGTATCATTCAATTTTCAGTCCAATACTTTCTTTATTATGCATACAAATATTGTTGTAAATGTCAGCTGGAAATAACTACCAGATTTTCAAAAAGATACATAATTGATTTTGCTCTATTGATGTGCTTCTGTCTTTAAAAAACAAATGTGAAAGTTTCAGATAAAAAAAACTTCTTCCAAGACACGAACATTTCAGGAACACAATGATTGTGGTAGAGTGGAATTCAGTAATGAGAAAGCAATGAACAGGAACTGGACAATCAGAAGACAAATCCTGCACTCAAAACCAAAATGGAAAATGACTAAAATTACAAATAGACAATATACAATGAGAACAAATGTCTAAGCAACCCAAACCAAACTAAAAGAATAATGAACAAACATAAGGTGAAACATCACCGAAAGTCTGACCTAAAAACAGGCAACAGAGAGCCATATCAGAACCACTGCCTTCGAACGGTCAGTGATGAATTACTGGGGGCTCAACAATCACTTTTAAAGAATGCATAAAAAGTGCATGTCTTAGTAGTTATAAAGTTCAAATTTATCATTGCTATATATGTATATGGTGTTAGATACCGTTGATTATAATAACGAATTACTTATGCTAGGTTTACCTGAAGTAAGGGTTGTTACTAAAAATAGACTTCTGTGATTTTTTGTGGAAACACTTGTCTTAGGCTTCTGTAAACGATAACCTTTACCCTTACTACCACCTTAACCATTACCATCACACCTTTACTAGAATTTATCATTTGGTTGTAGGTACTACCAGATGTTAACCCACCTTAACTATTACCATAACACCTTTACTAGAGTTTACCATTTAATTGTCGGTACACCCAGAGGTTAACCCACCATAAGCATTACTCTTACACCTTTACTAGAGTTTACTTCTTGACTGTATGTACACCCAGATGTTAACCCACCTTAACCATTACCCTTACAGTTTACTAGAGTGTTGGTACAACCAGATATTTTCCCACCTTAACCATTACCTTTACACCCTTACTACAGTTTACCATTTGATTGTCATTAAATTCAGATGTAAGCCAACCTTAACCATTATTATAAAACCTTTACTAGATTTTACTTTTTGACTGTAGGTAAACCTAAATGTTACCCCACCTTAACCATTTCCCTTACACCTTTACTTGAGTTTACTTTTTGACTGTAGGTATACCCAGATGTAGACCAACCTTAACCATTATCATTACACCTTTACTAGAATTTACTTTTAGACTGTAGGTAAACCAAGATGTAAACTAACCATAACCATTACCCTTACACGTTTCTAGAGTTTACTTTTTTAATGTAGGTACACCCAGATGTTAACCCACCATAGCCATTACACTTACACGTTTACTTGAGTTTACTTTTTGACTGTAGGTAAACCCAGATGTTCACCCACCAAAATCATTACCTTTACACCTTTGCTATAGTTTACTATTTGACTGTAGGAACACCCAGACGTTAACCCATCTTACCCATTACCATAATACCTTTACTAGATTTTACCTTTTGACTGTAGGTACACCAAGATGTTAACCCACCATAACCATTACCCTCACACCTTTACCTGAGTTTACGTTTTTACTGTAGGTAAACCCAGATGTTCACCCACCGAAATCATTACCTTTACACCTTTACTAAAGCTTAGTATTTGAGTGTAGGAACACCCAGATGTTAGCCCACCTTACCCATTTGCATCACACCTTTACTAAATTTTACTATTTGACTGTAGGCACACCAAGATGTTAACCCAGCATAACTATTACCCTTACACCTTTACTTGAGTTTACTTTTTAACTGTAGGTAAACCAGATGTTCACCAACCGAAATCATTACCTTTATATCTTTACTATAGCTTACTATTTGATTGTAGGAACACCCATATATTAACCCACCTTAACCATTACCCTTACAGCTTTACTTGAGTTTATTTTTTCACTAGGTAAACCCAGATGTTCACCCATCGAAATCATTACCTTTACACCTTTACTATAGCTTACTATTTGACTGTAGGAACACCCAGATATTAAACCAGCTTACCCATTACCATTACACCTTTACTAGATTTTACTTTTTGACTGTAGGTACACCAAAATGTTAACCCACCATAACCATAACCATTACACCTTTACTTGCGTTTACGTTTCGATTGTAGACACACCAAGATGTTCACCCACCGAAATCATTGCGTTTACACCTTTACTATAGCATACTATTTGGCTGTAGGAACACCCAGATGTTAACACACCTTACCCATTACCATTACACCTTTACTAGATTTTATGTTTTGACTGTAGGCACACCAAGATGTCAACCCACCATAACCATTACCCTTACACCTGTACTACAGTTTACTTTTTGACTGTAGTTACACCCAGATGTTTAGGGTAAGGATTAGGTTTACGGTTAGGATGAGCCCTTGATGAGCTCTTGCATTTTGATTGGCTATTGATATCGGGTGGGATTTTTGGGATAGTGTTACGTGGTTAACAAATTCAAATCATTTGTTGTGGTGCGCCTGATGTGCAAGGTTGGATTCAAATTGAAGCAATTAGATAAAACGATAAATATTGTTGGAATTATTGTACTCTGGATAATATGAGGTAAGATATTTGCCATTTTATATTCATGATTGTTTCATTCAATTTGTAGTCCAATACTTTCTTCATTATGCATACAAATATTGTTGTAAATGTCAGCTGGAAATAACTACCAGATTTTCAAAAAGATACATAATTACCTTTACTTCAGTTTACTTTTTGACTGTAGGTATACCCACATGTAAACCAACCTTAACCATTACCATTACACCTTTACTAGAGTTAACTTTAAGACTTTAGGTACACCCTGATGTTAACCCACCTTACCCATTACCATTAGACATTTATTAAAGTTTACCATATGACTGCAGGTACACCCAGATGTTAACCCACCTTAACCATAACATTAACACCATTACCATAGTTTACCATTTGATTGTCATTTAACACAGATGCAAACCAACCTTAACCATTACCATTACACCTTTACCAGAATTTATTTTTTGACTGTAGTTAAACCTAGATCTTAACCTACCAGAACCATTGTCCTTACAACTATACTAGAGTTTACTGTTTGACTGTAGGAGCACCCAGATATTAACCCACCATAACCATTACTATTACAACTTAACTTGAATTTACTTGTTGACTGTAGGTTAATCCAAATGTTAACCCAACGAAATCATTACCTTTATATCTTTACTATAGGTTACTATTTGACAGCAGGTACACCCAGATGTTAACCCACCATAACCATTACCCTTAAACCTTTAATAGAGTTTACTTTTTGACTGTAGGTACACTCTTACGACATTGCTGCCGCAACAAACGGACCAAAGCATAGCTGAAAAAATTCCAGTCGTTTGCTGGGATTCGAACCCGGACCTCCCGGGTGATAGTCCAATGCTCTAACCACTGAGCCAAAGAGTTAACTCCCTGACGCAGTTGTCAGAGATTGAATATATATGAAGCTATGCGCAAATCTACTATTGTAGATATTGGAAGGTAGGAGAGTTGGCCCGTAACACTCCCCCACTTCAAGGAAGTCATCATTTATGATGACTGAAAGCCATTTCGGCTTATAATGTCCTATCCCGGACAAGCCCCCATCTTACGACATTGCTGCCGCAACAAACGGACCAAAGCATAGCTGAAAAAATTCCAGTCGTTTGCTGGGATTCGAACCCGGACCTCCCGGGTGATAGTCCAATGCTCTAACCACTGAGCCAAAGAGTTAACTCCCTGACGCAGTTGTCAGAGATTGAATATATATGAAGCTATGCGCAAATCTACTATTGTAGATATTGGAAGGTAGGAGAGTTGGCCCGTAACAACACCAAGATGTTAATCCACCATAACCATTACCCTTACACCTTTACTAGAGTTTACGTTTTGACTGTAGGTAAACCTAAATGTTAACACACCATAACCATTACCATTACACCTTTACTTGAGTTTACTTTTGACTGTAGATAAACCTAGATCATAACTTACCAGAACCATTGCCCTTACACCTTTACTAGAGTTTGTTGTTTGACTGTAGGAACACCCAGATATTAACCCACCATAACCATTACTCTTACAACTTAACTTGAATTTACTTGTTGACTGTAGGTAAATCCAAATGTTAACCCAACGAAATCGTTACCTTTATATCTTTACTATAGCTTACCATTTGACGGCAGTTACACCCAGATGTTAACCCAACGTAACCGTTACCCTTAAACCTTTATTACAGTTAACGTTTTGACTGTAGGTACACCAAGATGTTTACCACCTTAACCATTACCCTTACACATTTACTAGAGTTTACTTTTTGACTGTAGGTAAACCTAAATGTTAACACACCATAACCATTACCCTTACACCTTTACTTAAGTCTACGTTTTGACTGTAGGTATACCCAGATGTAAACCAACATTAACCATTACCATTACACCTTTACTAGAGTTAACTTTTAGACTGTAGGTAAACCTAGATGTTATTTAACCATAAACATTACCCTTACACATTTACTAGAGTTTACTTTTTGACTGTAGGTACAACCAGATATTAACCCACCATAACCAATACCCTTACACCTTTACTTGAGTTTAGGTTTTTACTGTAGGTACACCCATATGTTAACCAACCATAACCATTACACTTAAAACTTTACTAGAATTTACTTTTTGACTGTAGGTACACCAATGTGCTAACCACCTTAACCACATTACCTTTACATCATTACTATAGTTTACCATTTGATTGTCATTAAACCCAGATGTAAACCGACCTCGGCCATTACCAATACACCTTTACTAGAGTTTACTTTTTGACTGTAGGTACACCAAGATGTAAACCAACCTTAATCATTACCATTACACCTTTACTAGAGTTTACTTTAAGACTGTATTTAAACCTAGATGTTAACTTACCATAATCGTTTCCCTTACACGTTTGCTAGAGTTTACTTTTTGAATGTATGTACACGCAGATATTAACCAACCATAACCATTACCCTTACACCTTTACTTGAGTTTACGTTTTGACTGTAGGTACACCCAGATTTAAACCCACCTTACCCATTACCATTACATCTTTATTAATGTTTACCATATAACTGTAGGTACACCCAGATGTTAACCCACCTTAATCATAACCTTTACTCCATTACCATAGTTTACCATTTGATTGTCATTTAACCCAGATGTAACCCAACCTTAACCATTACCATTACACCTTTACCAGAGTTTACTTTTTGACTGTAGGTAATCCTAGATCTTAACTTACCAGAACCATTACCTAACACCTTTACTAGAGTTTACTGTTTGACTGTAGGAACACCCATATATTAACCCACCATAACAGTTACTCTTACAACTTAACTCGAATTTACTTTTTGACTGTAGGTTAATCTAGATGTTAACCAATCGAAATCAATAACTTTACGCCTTTACTATAGCTTACCATTTGATTGCAGGTACACCCAGATGTTAACCCACCATAACCATTACTGTTAAAAGTTTACTTGAGTTTACTTTTGACTGTAGGTACACCAAGATGTTTACCCCACCATAACCATTACCCTTTACTAGCGTTTTCCATTGGCTTGTAGGTAACTCAGATGCTAATCCAACATAACCATTAGCCTGACACCTTTACGATAGTATCCATTTTGATTATCATTAAACCCAGATGTGAACCCACCATAACCATTACCATTTCACCTTTACTAAAGTCATACATTTTATTGTAGATATAACCAGATGTTATCCTACCTTAACCATTGACATTACACATTTACTAAAGTTTACCATTTGACTGTAGGTACACCCAGACGTCAACTCACCATAACCATTACCCTTACACCTTTACTAGAGCTTACTTTTTGACTGTAGGTACACCCAGATGTTTACCCATCTTAACCATTGTCATTACACATTTACTCAAGTTGGCCATTTGATTGTGGGTACACCCAAATGTTAACCCATCATAACCACTATTCTAACACCTTTACTAGAGTTTAGCATTTGCTTGTAGGTAACCCAGATGCTTATCCACCATAAACATTAGGCTTACACTTTTACTAAAGTATACCAATTGATTAACATTAAAGGCAGATGAAAACCCACCATAACAATTACCATTACATCTTCACTAAAATTACACATTGTAGGTACAGCCAGATGTTATCCCACCTTAACAATCGCCATTACACCTTTACTAAAGTTTACCATTTGACTGTAGCTACACCCAGATGTTAACCCACATTTTTTAATACCATTATTATATAAGGTAGTAACCTGTTCAATGCCTCATCGCCGATAATATTGGTTAATTTTTAATTCCAGACATCACAGGACGTTTGTTGTGTCTGTACTACCCGCCATTTTGGATATAATTAAAACCGTAAGTTAGCTTTTATATAGGAATGGGATAATGACAACAGGCAGCGCATAGTGTTGTGGTGAGCAGGCTCGACCTTGTATATATTAATCATGCATTATATATAGTTGGGCCTAATTTCACTATCGATTTCAGAACGAATTGTTTTGATTTGATTCTGCTGCTGGAAGCTTGGGAGGATGAATTTATTTCGAATTTCGAAGAAGCCAAATTTACCATTGACGATTATGAGTACCCTAATGCTCCCCTTTTCGGACTGATAGTTCTGGCAAGCAGTGGAGATCTAGATCAGATGGCGGAGCCGTATAATCAAAGTCTCGGATGTTTACTATTCTGTCTGAATCTTTGGGGCATATCTATATATGGTAAAACCACACTGTTAAAATTCTGGTATTAATCAACCGATTGGATATTTTCCAGAAATCTCATGACATTGGTTATGGCTATACAACTCATTATATTCCACAAAGGCTTCCCAGAGATTCCCCAAAAGTTCCCAAGAGGTTTCTAAAGGTTCCCATAAGTCCTGAGAAGTTCCACAGACGTTCCTCAGAGATTCTCCAGAAGTCCCAGAGGTTCCCTAGAAGTTCCAAAGAGGTTCTTAAAATGTTTCCCAGAAGTCCTCATAGTTCCAAAGACATTCCTCGGAGATGATCCAGAAGTTGCCCAGATGTTCCTCAGTAGTTCACAAGTTTCTCCTAGTTTCATTTTCAAATTCAAATTTAACAGTTAAGCGCTTTAATATGGCTGGTAGGCTATTCTATAATTTAGACTTTACACACTTACACACCTACATCTCCTTTGAAACGACAACCGGCCATTTCTCTTACTTTACAGTGCACAATTACTATTTCATATTCGAGTTGTCTTTTTTTTCGAAATGAAAATGAAATTAATAATTACTAAAATAAATAAATATATTAATGTTAAAATTAATACATTTATAACAAAATCTGCAATGACTCGGTAAACGTGTCACAGTTTTGTAATTAGATTGACGCCAGATCCTAAAAACAATCTGAGTATTGTCACTTTTAGAACAAAATCCAGAAATTTTAGAAATAAAAAGACAGACTTTTGAAGAAGTTATGACCTTGTTGTATTTCAGTCATGGAGTCTAAGAGTTTCAACGAGGAAGGAGAACCGATTCAAACGACTTTTACTGATAGTATGTCCGCTTACTCTAAAGGTAAATATTGTCAATGTTTACACATCAAATCAACTGCAATATATTTATACCTACATAGCTTATCACAATGACTCATAGTGTCTCCACATTGCAGTTAGGAATTTGGCACTTAAATACTTACAAATTTCATCTGTGCTGACAAGCGCGTCTGTTTGTTGTGGTTCTTTACTGTTCTGTGTTTGTTCCGTCAGTCTTGTTACTTCATTTTCTTATTATGTATGTGACTATTACTCTGTCAGGATCAGATATCGTAGTCGCCACCTATTTGGGAAAGAGCTAATGGTTCGGCTTGTCTATTGACGTTATAACATGGTTGTTTTCTTTCTTTTCCTTTTGGTGTTGAGGGCAAGGTTTGAGATCCTACTGGATCAATTCCTGTCGTTGTTTAAGCAAGCGAGTTGTTTTCAAAAACTTTCTAAACAGGTATAGTAGCCATGCTTAAGTGGTGATCATGACAAGAAAATTGGCGGACTAACCTTTTTCGGATTCCATTATAGTTCGACAGTTTTTTTTGATCTGACTATGTGTTAGAGGTATCGTCTCAGTATTTGAATTTGATTTTCATGTGTCTGCTATGATTTATTTTGATTTAGTAACAAAACCATTATGCGAACCTAATATTGTTTTGTTAAATGTAGACAATTACACCTGACCCTAGGGTGAAAATTTTCCTGTCAAAAATGTATAAACACGCCGAGGGTGTGTGCTTCCGGCCGCTCTAAGCAATGGTTCTGGTGTTATTCTTATTTTTTTTGTTGCTTATATGTTGTTCTACAAGGATTTCTGTGTGTTCTACTTCATTGTACATTGTTGTCAAATTAAAATTTTAAAGAGTGTCTTTAAGAGCAGAGAACACATAAAACCCATATATTTTCCGCCCAAGGTGGAAGAAATTGTCATTTGATTAAGCTTTGAACAGATGCAGCTTTCTTGCGTAATTTATCAATTCCGTTAAGCTGATGGTCTCTTTTGCACCAAAACTATGCTCACTGGTTAAATTATATTTGCAGAAATGTTAGTAAGATCACAGGTACTTTCCGGAAGGGTGTAGTACATTTTGAAGAGTAACTCCAACTACAAACATAACTGTTCTCTTTGTCTATACATTGTAAACAACATTGCTATAATTCTCTGAGAAATGTTAACATTGCGCCAAGAGAATTTCTCAGAAGACTAACAACCATTTACAACACAACTTCAATGGCTCGAACCCTGATGGCTCGTTTACCCTGCCTGGCTAGAATCCTTTCCTTACTCCCTAGAGGTCACTTTATATAGAAAATAATCCTGGATAGCTAGAACTACCTTTGGCTGGAACTAATTTCATGGTCCAAAGCCTGTTCGAGCCATTGAAGTTCTACTGTTATATAATAAAGGACACAATTGGGGTTTAAGTGCTTTCTAGCGGTCTAATCACCCCGTTTGGGGAAGAGAGGGCTGAGTCGTTAAGCGCTTGTTGTACTCGTTCCTTGAAAGCTCCTCTCCTTCATGGGGCCATGTGTTGGCTCCGTGTTATGATCGTGCCACTCCCTGGATGTTGTTTTTAAACTTCTAAAGTAGCCGAATAGGACAACCGTCAGAAATCGATGCGAGCAGATCACACATCACACTCCAAAAATTAAATGGGAAAATTTCAGAAAGTTCATAAAATATGTGAATAGACTGTCATTTAGAGGTTAACCAATATTTCCTACGCGCATGCTTGTCTGACTCAATCGCAGTAATTTGCATTGCAGGTGTTCCAGTTCCGACAGTGGAAGATTATTGCTTAGGAATGGTTTTGGAGGTCATGAATAATGCCATTAAAGATAGCATAGAAGTGGAAATGATGTTTTTGAAGGGACACGTATCACCGCCTCCACCTGAAAGTCAAGATGATGATGAACAACAAATATGCCAAGCACACTGTGAACTAAAGAGTTATCTTTTTGAGAAAATAAGTGAAATTGACACTTGTGTGAGTGAATCTGAAAGAATTGCAGAGTATTTGCATGCATGTGAAGATCTTTTATCTGCTGTTGATGAAATTCAAGGACGTCTAGATAGAATGTTACGCGCACAGGACTTACTTTCTTTCGATATTGATTAAGTGTTTTGTACGATGGCCCAATTGGCTCACTTTTCATTTCCATACTTTTTCACAATTCCGAATTCTGAATTCCGAATTCCGAATTCTGAATTGCGAATTCCGAAATTCGTAGAACAAACTGGAAGTTGGATTTTTCTTACTTATTTCATATGGCCAAACCTTCAAATGAAATCATTGAGAGGTTCCATTGCACACAGCCTTTCATTTGCATCCTCCCATCGTCCTGATATGACTGAAATACTGTTGAAAGGATGTAAAATCACAAGTCATCCATCCATCTATAAGCTGATAATCCTCTAGATAAATCATCTTCCCGAACAAGCGGATAAACCTTGCTCTATCTTCTATGAGGACTGCCTTGAATATTAGATAAGAAAAGATATGACACATGGTGTCATATCAATAGACTCGACGAGTCTATTAAAAAACATTTATTTTTCTGTCAGTTTAAGTCATGGCGGCCTGTTGTTTTTGATTGAGAGTTTAAAATACCCTCTTAAGTAAATTAACTATTACCACGTGTCCCTATGCCACATACTTCACAATTCCGAATTCCGATTTCCGAAATTCGTAGAGCATACTAAACACTTGATTATAATGACTTTACATTTTATCAAACCTCTGCATGATATGGATGATTGCTTAAATATGAGCCGCGACCGACACGAGAAAACCAACAAAGTGGTTGTGCGTCCAGCGCAGACTCAGATCAGACTGGGCATGCGCCCATTCTTATCAGACTCTTCGCTAAGCACTTAAAGGGTAGCTAAGGGTCTAAGCTACCTCCATGCGGATAGCGAAGACTTTGAGCAGACTGGGCGGATGCCCAGGCTGATCTGAGACTGCACTGGGGTCACATGCCATATTGTTGGTTTGGTCGTGTCGTGGCTCAAATAATGTTAATCCTTAAATGTGACTTAGACTAAATGAAGAGGATATATCAGATAAAAGGCTACTTACTAGAGAGAGAGACAGACAGACAGAGAGAGAGAGACAGAGACAGAGAGAGAGAGACTCTCTGTCCTATCACAATCCAATGTTTTGGAATCGGTCCTTTCAGTAAAAGTGACCTTGCTTGAGTACAGGGATTACTCAGATCAGCCTGCGCATCTTCGATCATATACATATGCGAAAAGGAAAGACTCTAATTAGATTGTGAATATGCGCAGGCTGATCTGAGTATTCCCTGTACTCAAGCAAGGTTACTTATGCTGAAAGGACCGCTTCCAAAACTGTTGATTGTGATAGGGCAGAGAGTCTGTCCCAATCTCCGTCTGTCTGTCTCTCAGTCTGTCTGTCTCTCTCTCTCAATCTCTCTCTCTCTCTCTCTCTCTCTCTCTAGTACGTAGCCTTTTATCTGATATATCTTCTTCAGTTAGTCTAAGTCACATTTAAGGATTCACATTATATAAGCCGCGACACGACCAAACCAGCAAAGTAGCATGTGCGCCCAGTGCAAACTCAGATCAGCCTGGGCATCCAGCCAGTCTGCTCAGAGTCTTCGCTATTCGTAGTTTAGACCCCTAGCTACCCTTTAAGTGCTTAGCGAAGAGTCTGATCAGAATGGCGCATGCCAAGCTGATCTGAGTCTGCGCTGGGCGCACAACCACTTTTTTGGTTTTCTCGTGTCGCGGCTCATATTTAAGCAATCATCTATATCATGCAGCGGTTTGACAAAATGTAAAACAGTCATTATAATCAAGCGTTTAGTACGTTCTACGATTTTCGGAATTCAGAATTTGGAATTCAGAATTCGGAATTGTGAAGTATGTGGCATAGGGACACTTGGTAACAGTTAATTTACTTAATTTACGATGGATTGAGGATAATGAAAGGCTGTGTGCAATGGAATCCGGTTTATGGTTTAAAAGATTCCCGCGGGGCTTTAACCAGGGCCCGCTTGATCAGCAGGTGTTGAAAGTTAAAGTCCCATTGGAAAGAAACAAATTAAATCAAGTACACACAAAGGTTAGGGGTCTAATCCAGCCTAAGTGGAAGACGCAGACACATGCACAAACACACTGTTTACTTTTCTTCTCGAGCCTTTGTGCCTAGCAAAAAATTTAGTGATCGGACTGAAACTAACTTTTTCAAAGCCAGGTTTAAAGTAAATAAGACTTTCGCTACGTCATGTCATAATATTGTTCTTTGCTTAAAATAGGGAGAAATAAGGGTACATGATTACCTTAATATCGAACACAAAGACCACTTTTTTGGAAACTAACTAATTCAGAGTAACGTTTAATGTCCTATTTCACAATAAGACTTTCGCTATGGACATGTCATAATATTATTCTTTGCTTACAAAGGGGAGAAATAAGGGTGCCTGATTACCTTAATATCTCACACATAGACCAATATTTTTGAAAACTTAGTAATTCAAAGTAAGGTATAAAGTAAATAGCCCCTTACATTACCTTAAATTAACTGCTCTCCTGTTCCAATATTCCACTATAAGAATTTCGCTACGTCATGTCATAATCATTATTCTTTGCTTACAATAGGGAGAAAATAAAGGTACCTGATTACCTGAATCTCACACATATAGACCAATTTCTTTGAAAACTAACTATACAAAGTAAGGTTGAATGTCCTTTGCCCCTTTCATTACCTTAAATTAACTTCTCTCTTCTTCCAATGATCCACTATAAGAATTTCACTATAGTTATGACACGGCTGTAGTGAAATTCTTATAGTCGAGTTTTGGATGAAGACAGCAGTTATTTTTAGTTAAGGTAAAGGGGACCTTAAGGTAAACCTTTATTTTTATTAGTTAGTTTCCAAAAGTATTGGTCTATGTATGTGAGAAATTAGGATGATCATGTACCTTAACTTTCTCCCTATTGTAAGCAAAGAATAATATTATAACATGACCGTAGCTAAATTCTTATAGTGGATTATTGGAATAGGATAGGAATTAATTTAAGGCAATGTAAGGGACAACAGACATTGAACCTTACTTTGAATTAGTTAGTTTTCAAAAATATTGGTCTATATGTGTTAGAATAAGGTAATCAGGTACCCTTATTTTCTCCCTATTGTAAGCCAAGATTAATGTTATGACATGACCGTAGCAAAATTCTTAAAGAGGATTATTGGAAAAGGAAAGCAGTCGATTTAAGGTAACGTAAGGGGCAAAGTCTTGGGCTGCAAGACAATCCTTGCCCGCACTGCTGTATGCCGCCGTCCGTAGTATAAGTAATCCTCATGTTGCTCTGAAGTGTGTGAGGATTGCCTCGCTGCGAAAGACAACATGAATTCATATGTAAGTTAGTAGGTCCCCGTATCTCTTGTCAGCCGGTCCGTAGTGGTTAAGTAATTAAGTAATTCCGCCTGGCCCTAAGTGTAAAAGTAATGAGGAAAAATTCTCAGGAACTGTAAGTAAGTAAGTAAGTATGTCCGCCTGTTCCTCTGTTTATACGAAATTTAATCTAGGCAGTACTGCGTATGAAAGTTGTTCTATATATCCTGTTCCTTTCTCAGATTTATTTCTTCTCTTTTTCTTTACCAGTTAAGGTTTCTTTACTTAGTGAGAGTTGTGTGAGAATGTGACGCCACCATACTTATGCTGGATGTAGTCCTTGTGTGTCTCCTTATTCAACTTGTTTTTATTCGATGCGACTTCGATTTTCGACGCACAAGGGTTACATCAAGCCTAAGTAAGATTTTTCTTCTTTCAGAGCCTTGTGTCAATATGGAGGGTTTCGGGGGTTGGCCCTCTCATGACACACACGCTCTATATCCGAGTGAGTTGTGTGAGAATGGGCGCAAAACACTTACGCTGGATGTAATCCTTGTGCGTCTCCTTGATTCAACTTCGATGTGATTGATTTTCGACGCACAAGGGTTACAGCCAACCTAAGTTTTTTCTTCTTCATTCATATAATGAAACCGGAAGGGGGTAGACATCAAATTGAGGTTGAGGAGTCTAGCGGTAGGGGTTTTCGGTACCCTACTGTCAATACAACTATCTCCAGTTTCTTCTATGTTAGTCGCACACTTACATGTATCAATATCATGTAAGTATCAACTACCATAAGAAACTGAAATGGGCCAGACAACAAAGTTTAAGTTGAGGAGTCGAGCGGGAGGGGTGTTCGGTACCCTACGGTCGACACAACTTTCCAGATTTTTATCGAAGTTTGAGACTTACATGTATCAATAACCGGAATGATGCAGACGACTAATTGAGGCTGAGGAGTGAAGCGGGAGGGGTTTTCGGTACCCTTCGGTCGACACAACCATCCCCAGTTTTTCCTGAGAGTTGGACTCTTACATGTATCAATAACAATGTAAGGAGGAGTCTAGCTGGAGAGTTTGAAGTACCGTACGGTCCACCCAGGTGATGTTTGTGACTCTGAACGAGAAGCAGGTAAGTATACAGGTGAGTATAGGTACGCTTGCCATTTTTACGCCTTGATGTACAGCAAGAATTGGAATGAAAGGTGCAGGTTTAGCGTTAGGAGGATACAAAGTGGCTGAAGAGGGGTCAACCATCTCCAGTTTTGCAGAGATGTTTCTAGTTACATGTACCGATAACAATGTAACCAGAAACATCCTTTGCCGAACCCGGAGGGGGCAGACGACACATTGAGATTGAGGAGTCCTGCGGGAGTGGATACGAAGTGATGGAGAGGGGTCTACCATCTCCAGTTTTGCAGGGCTGTTTCTAGTAAAATGTATCTATTACAATGTCACTAGCAACATCTGCTGCCGAACTGGAGGGGACAGACGACAAAAAGACTACAACAGCCGGAACTAGTGGAGTGCATACCAAGTGAATGGAAGGGCGCCAGACTACATCTGCATGAGCTAGTAGAGGACTGGATACAAAATGGATGGAAAGGGATCAACCATCTCCTGTTTCTTAATGGGCGTTTTTAGATACAGGTATCAATCACAATGTATCTAATAACAGCCATGACAAAACCGGAGGTGGCGGACGACAAATTGAGATTGAGAAGCTAACGGGAGTAAATACAAAATGAATGGAGAGGGGTCAACCTTCTCCAGATTTTCATGGCAGTTTTTCTTACAAGTATCAATAACAATGTACGGATTAACTACCGTGAAGAAACTGGAGGAAGGCTGACGACACATTGAGGTTGAGGAGTCTAGCGGGAGGGGTTTTTGGTACCCTACGGTCGACACCAGGTGAAATGACTCTGGACCAGAATCAGCTAAGTAAACAGGTCAAATGGAAAGAAGCACAAACAAAAATACGTCTTCATAATAAAAACAGAACGTTAACCCGTAAACCTTTACTCATCGTAACCCCTTCCTATAACTCCCTTTGTAAGACGTTAACCCTTAAACCTTTATTCATCGTAACCCCTTCTGATAACTCCATGTGTACAAGACGTTCACCCTTAAATTTTGATTCACCGTAATCCCGTCTGATAACTCCCAGTGTAAGGCGTTAACCCTTAAACCTTTACTCATCGTAACCCCTTGCAATTACTCCCTGTGTAAGACGTTAACCCTTAAACCTTTACTCATCGTAACCCCTTGCGATAACTCCCAGTGTAAGGCGTTAACCCTTAAACCTTAACTCATCATAACCCCGTCCGATTACTCCCTGTGTAAGACGTTAACCCTTAAACCTTTACTCATCATAACCCCGTCTGATAACTGCGGGTGTGCAAGACGTTAACCCTTAAACCTTTCACACCGTCATGTCGTCTGATAACTCCCAGTGTAAGGCGTTAACCCTTAAACCTTTACTCATTGTAACCCCTTGCGATTAGTCCCTGTGTAAGACATTAACCCTTAAACCTTTACTCATCATAACCCCGTCTGATAACTGCGGGTGTGCAGGACGTTAGCCCTTAAACCTTTTCTCATCGTAATGCCGTCTGATAACTCCCAGTGTAAGGCATTAACCCTTAAACCTTTACTCTTCGTAACCCTTGCAATTACTCCCTGTGTACGACGTTTACCCTTAAACCTTTACTCATCGTAACCCCTTGCGATAACTCCCTATGGAAAACGTTAACCCTTAAACCTTGACTCATCGTAACCCCTTCCGATTACTCCCTGTGTGGTACGTTAACCCTTAAACCTTTACTCACCATAACCCCGTCTGATAACTGCGGGTGTGCAAGACGTTAACCCTTAAACCTTTTCTCACCATAACCCCGTCTGATAACTGCGGGTGTGCAAGACGTTAACCCTTAAACCTTTTCTCACCGTCATGCCGTTTGATAACTCCCAGTGTAAGGCGTTAACCCTTAAACCTTTACTCATCGTAACCCCTTGCGATAACTCCCAGTGTAAGCCGTTAACCCTTAAACCTTAAATCATCGTAACCCCTTCCGATAACTCCCTGTGGAAAACGTTAACCCTTAAACCTTTACTCACCATAACCCCGTCCGATAACTCCCAGTGTATAGCGTTAACCCTTAAACCTTGACTCATCGTAACCCCTTCCGATAAGTCCCTGTGGAAAACGTTAACCCTTAAACCTTGACTCATCGTAACCCCGTCTGATAACTGCGGGTGTGCAAGACGTTAACCCTTAAACCTTTACTCATCATAACCCCGTCTAATAACTGCGGGTGTGCAAGACGTTAACCCTTAAACCTTTTCTCACCGTCATGTCGTCTGATAACTCCCAGTGTAAGGCGTTAACCCTTAAACCTTTTCTCACCGTCATGCCGTTTGATAACTCCCAGTGTAAGGCGTTAACCCTTAAACCTGTACTCATCGTAACCCCTTGCGATAACTCCCAGTGTAAGCCGTTAACCCTTAAACCTTAAATCATCGTAACCCCTTCCGATAACTCCCTGTGGAAAACGTTAACCCTTAAACCTTTACTCACCATAACCCCGTCCGATAACTCCCAGTGTATAGCGTTAACCCTTAAACCTTGACTCATCGTAACCCCTTCCGATAAGTCCCTGTGGAAAACGTTAACCCTTAAACCTTGACTCATCGTAACCCCTTCCGATTACTCCCTGTGTAAGACGTTAACCCTTAAACCTTTACTCATCATAACCCCGTCTGATAACTGCGGGTGTGCAAGACGTTAACCCTTAAACCTTTTCTCACCGTCATGTCGTCTGATAACTCCCAGTGTAAGGCGTTAACCCTTAAACCTTTACTCATTGTAACCCCTTGCGATTACTCCCTGTTTAAGACGTTAACCCTTAAACCTTTACTCATCATAACCCCGTCTGATAACTGCGGCTGTGCAGGACGTTTGCCCTTAAACCTTTTCTCATCGTAATGCCGTCTGATAACTCCCAGTGTAAGGCATTAACCCTTAAACCTTTACTCTTCGTAACCCTTGCAATTACTCCCTGTGTAAGACGTTAACCTTAAACCTTTACTCATCGTAACCCCTTGCAATAACTCCCAGCGAAAGGCGTAAACCCTTAAACCTTTATTCATCGTAACCCCTTCCGATTACTCCCTGTGTGGTACGTTAACCCTTAAACCTTTACTCATCATAACCCCATCTGATAACTGCGGGTGTGCAAGACATTAACCCTTAAACCTTTTCTCACCGTCATGCCGTTTTCTAACTCCCAGTGTAAGGGGTAAACCCTTAAACCTTTACTCATCGTAACCCCTTGCGATAACTCCCAGTGTAAGCCGTTATCCCTTAAACCTTAACTCATCGTAACCCCTTCCGATAACTCCCTGTGGAAAACGTTAACCCTTAAACCTTGACTCACCATAACCTCGTCCGATAACTCCCAGTGTAAAGCGTTAACCCTTAAACCTTGACTCATCGTAACCCCTTCCGATAACTCCCTGTGGAAAACGTTAACCCTTAAACCTTTACTCACCATAACCCCGTCCGATAACTCCCAGTGTAAAGCGCTTACCTTTAAACCTTGACTCATCGTAACCCCTTCCGATAACTCCCTGTGGAAAACGTTAACCCTTTAACCTTTACTCACCATAGCCCCGTCCCATAACTCCCAGTGTAAAGCGTTAACCCTTAAACCTTGACTCATCGTAACCCCTTCCGATAACTCCCTGTGGAAAACGTTAACCCTTAAACCTTTACTCACCATAACCCCGTCCGATAACTCCCAGTGTAAAGCGTTTACCTTTAAACCTTGACTCATCGTAACCCCTTCCGATAACTCCCTGTGAAAAACGTTAACCCTTAAACCTTGACTCACCATAACCCCGTCCCATAACTCCCAGTGTAAAGCGTTAACCCTTAAACCTTGACTCATCGTAACCCCTTCCGATAACTCCCTGTGGAAAACGTTAACCCTTAAACCTTTTCTCACCATAACCCCGTCCGATAACTCCCAGTGTAAAGCGTTAACCTTTAAACCTTGACTCATCGTAACCCCTTCCGATAACTCCCTGTGGAAAACGTTAACCCTTAAACCTTTTCTCACCATAACCCCGTCCCATAACTCCCAATGTAAAGCGTTAACCCTTAAACCTTGACTCATCGTAACCCCTTCCGATAACTCCCTGTGGAAAACGTTAACCCTTAAACCTTTACTCACCATAACCTCGTCCGATAACTCCCAGTGTAAAGCGTTAACCCTTAAACCTTGACTCATCGTAACCCCTTCCGATAACTCCCTGTGGAAAACGTTAACCCTTAAACCTTTACTCACCATAACCTCGTCCGATAACTCCCAGTGTAAAGCGTTAACCCTTAAACCTTGACTCATCGTAACCCCTTCCGATAACTCCCTGTGGAAAACGTTAACCCTTAAACCTTGACTCACCATAACCCCGTCCGATAACTCCCAGTGTAAAGCGTTAACCCTTAAACCTTGACTCATCGTAACCCCTTCCGATAACTCCCTGTGGAAAGGGTTAGGGTTAGGGTTAGGGTTAGGGTTAGGGGTTAGGGGTTAGGGGTTAGGGTTAGGGTTAGGGTTAGGGTTAGGGTTAGGGTTAGGGGTTAGGATACAATCGAGTGGCGCTTTGGTCGCCAAAAATGGCGCTTTGGCAGACTTTAATGGCGTTCTGGCAGATTGGACAGTCGACCATAGCGCCATTTTGGCGCTTTGGTCGAAATTTTGTGGCGCTTTGGCAGACTTGAATGGCGCTGTGGTCGACTTTTTTAAAATACGCTATATTGAGCTTATTTTACGTACTTTTATGTATGTTTGAGTCAAAACGGGCCTGCAAAGATATCTACATGACATTTAGATGAGAATCCCTGAACTTACTAGCACTGATATTAAAGTTACTATGCAAAGGTATGGTTTACTATATATTGCATATAACTTTGGATCTATAAGTCCCATATGTCTTATAATTCCATGCGATTGTTGCCTATAGATCGACAAATAGTATAGGCTAGGCCGTACCCCTATCCCTGGCCCTATAACAGATATTTTTTCTAAGTCAGAGGCTGAATCTTCCCTGGTCTTAGGGGTTGCGTGTGCGGGCACTGGACAGGCATGCGACCCCGAGATCTTCCCCTCTGATTAACAGGGGTAGTGTGTGCGGAGACACTCTGCAAGCGACCCCGGGAGAATCTTCCCTGGTGTTATTGGTTGCGTGTACGCTGCGACCCCGAGATCTTCCCCTTCTGATTTACAGGGGCAGCGTGTGCGGAGACACTCTGGTATACTATTTTGGTCTGAGTGTTAGATAATCATGGATCTGTTAAGCAGATAATGTCAATAATATGCATGCCAGTCCAGTGCCCGCCCACGCACCCCCTAACACCAGGGATGATTCTCATGGGGTCGCATGCAAAGTGTCTCCGCACACGCTACCCAGCTTAATCAGAGGAACACCAGGAATGATTCTCCCGGGGTCGCATGCAGAGTGTCTCCGCACACGCTATCCCGCTAAATCATAGGGGAAGTTCTCGAAGACGCATGCCCGTCCAGTGGCCGCACACATGCTCCCCCTAACACCAGGGAAAATTCTCCTGGGGTCGCATGCAAAGTGTCTCCGCACACGCTACCCCGTGTAAATCAGAGCAACACCAGGGAAGATTCTCCGGGGCTCGCATGCAGAGTGTCTCCGCACACGCTACCCCGCTAAATCAGAGGGGAATTTCTCGGGGACGTATGCCCGTCCAGTGCCCGCTCACGCACCCCTAACCCCAGGGATGATTCTCCTGGGGTCGCATGCAAAGTGTCTCCGCACACGCTACCCCGCTTAATCAGAGGAACACCAGGGAAGATTCTCCCGGGGTCGCATGCAAAGTGTCTCCGCACACGCTACCCCGCTTAATCAGAGGAACACCAGGGAAGATTCTCCCGGGGTCGCATGCAGAGTGTCTCCGCACACGCTACCCCGTTAAATCAGAGGGGAATATTTCGGGGACGCATGCCCGTCCAGTGCCCGCACACGCAACCCCTAACACGAGGGATGATTCTCCTGGGGTCGCATGCAGAGTGTCTCCGCACACGCTACCCCTGTAAATCACAGGGGAAGCTCTCGGGGATGCATGGCGGTCCAGTGCCCGACACCGGGGCACACGAAAGCCCGAAGTGGCAGAGGGAGTCTGAAGGGAATGGATGCATCATCACGCCGCTCAATAATGCCCGAGCAAACTGACCATGTCTCCTGCATTTAAGTGAAAATAACTAAAAAAAAAAAAAGAAAAACGGTCAATACATATCTCCCTATATATATATATATATAAATATATAGATCCGACTTTTGATTCATAACCCTGCGCCAGACGAACTCTGTTTCTTGTGTTGGCTTTTATTCTTTCTGGGTCGCATGCAGAGTGCCTCCGCACACGCTACCCGGCAAAAATCAGACGGGACGTTCGCGGGGATGCATGCAGGTCCTGTCCCCGTACACGATTGCCCGAACACCAGGTAAGATCCTCCCGGGGTAGCATGGAGCCTGTCTCCGAACACGCTGCCCCGCTAAATCAGAGGGGAAGTTCTCGGAGACGCATGCCCGTCCAGTGCCCGCACACGCACCTCCAAACACCAGGGATGATTCTCCTGGGGTCGCATGCAAAGTGTCTCCACACACGCTACCCCGCTTAATCAGAGGAACTCCAGGGAAGATTCTCCTGGGGTCGCGCGCAGACTGTCTCCGCACACGCTACCCAGCTTAATCAGAGGGGAAGTTCTCGGAGACACATGCCCGTCCAGTCCCCGAACACAAAACCCGTAACACCAGGGATGATTCTCCTGGGGTTGCATGCAATGTGTCTCCGCAGACGCTACCCCGCTTAATCAGAGGAGCACCAGGGAAGATTCTCCCGGGGTCGCATGCAGAGTGTCTCCGCACACGCTTCCCCGCTAAATCAGAGGGGAAGTTCTCGGAGACGCATGCCCGTCCAGTGCCCGCACACGAACCCCTAACACCAGGGATGATTTTCCTGGGGTCGCATGCAAAGTGTCTCCGCACACGCTACCCCGCCAAATCAGAGGGGAAGTTTTCGGAGACGCATGCCCGTCCAGTGCCCGCACACGCACCCCTAACCCCAGGGATGATTCTCCTGGGGTCGCATGCAAAGTGTCTCCGCACACGCTACCCCGCTTAATCAGAGGAACACCAGGATAGATTCCCCCGGGGTCGCATGCAGAGTGTCTCCGCTCACACTACCCCGCTAAACCAGAGGGGAAGTTCTCGGAGACGCATGCCCGTTCAGAGCCCGAACACGCAACCCCTAAAACCAGGGATGCATGCGGTCCTGTCCCCGTACACGCGGGCCCTGACATCAGGGCACACGCAACCCCTAACACCAGGGAATTCTTCTCGGGTCTTATGTTAGGGTTAGGGTTAGGGTTAGGGTTAGGGTTAGGGTTAGGGAGGGTTAGGGTTAGGGTTAGGGTTAGGGTTAGGGTTAGGGTATGAGCATTTTGGCGAGATGGGCCCTCTCGAATGGGCCCTTGATGGGCCCTTGCATTTTGATTGGCTATTGATATCACGTGGGATCTGGGATAGTGTCACGTGGTTTACAAATTCAAATCATTTGTTCGGGGGCGCATGATGTGCAAGGTTGGAATTAGATAAAAAGATAAATATTGTTGGAATTATAGTAATCTGTATAATCTGATGGTAAAATATTTGCCATTTTATATTCTTGATTGTATCATTCAATTTCAGTCCAATACTTTCTTTATTATTCATACATATATTGTTTTAAATGTCAGCTGGAAATAACTACCAGATTTTCAAAAAGATACATAATTGATTTTGCTCTATTGATGTGCTTCTGTCTTTGAAAAAACAAATGTGAAAGTTTCCGATAAAGAAAACTTCTTCCAAGACACAAAAATTTCAGGAACACAATGGTTGTGGTAGAGTGCAATTCAGTAATGAGAAAGCAATGAACAGGAACTGGACAATCAGAAGACAAATCCTGCACTCAAAACCAAAATGGGAAATGACTAAAATTACAAATAGACAATATACAATGAGAACAAATGGCTAAGCAACCCAAACCAAACTAAAAGTATAATGAACAAACATAAGGTGAAACATCACCGAAAGTCTGACCTAAAAACAGGCAACAGAGAGCCATATCAGAACCACTGCCTTCGAACGGGCAGTGATTAATTACTGGGGGCTCAACAATCACTTTTAAAGAATGCATAAAAAGTGCATGTCTTAGTAGTTATAAAGTTCAAATTTTTCATTGCTATATATGGTGTTAGATACCGTTGATTATACTAACGAATTACTTATGCTAGGTTACCTAAAGTAAGGGTTGTTACTATAAATAGACATCTGTGTTTTTTTGGTGGAAAAATTGTCAAAGGCTCCTGTAAACGATAATCTTTACCCTAACTACCACCTTAACCATTACCATCACACCTTTACTAGAATTTATCATTAATTTGGTTGTAGGTACTACCAGATGTTAACCCACCTTAACTATTACCATTTTACCTTAACTAGAGATTACCATTTAATTGTCGGTACACCCAGATGCTAACCCACTATAACCATTACCCTTACACCTTTACTAGAGTTTACTTCTTGACTGAAGGTACACCCAGATGTTAACCCTCCTTAACCATTATCTTTAAACCTTTAATATAGTTTACAATTTGACTTTGTACACCAAGATGTTAACCCACCTTAACAATTACCCTTACAGTTTACTAGAGTGTACTTTTTGACTGTTGGTACAACCAGATATTTATCCACCTTAACCATTACCTTTACACCATTACTACAGTTTACCATTTGATTGTTATTAAATTCAGATGTAAACCAACCTTAACCATTATCATTACACCTTTAGTAGATTTTACTTTTTGACTGTAGGTAAACCTTAATGTTACCCCACCTTAACCATTACCCTTACACCTTTACTTGAGATTTCTTTCTGACTGTAGGTATACCCAGATGTAAACTAACCATAACCATTACCATTACACCTTTACTAGAATTTACTTTTAGGCTGTAGGTAAACCTGGATGTAAACTAACCATAACCATTACCCTCACACGTTTACTAGAGTTTACGTTTTGAATGTAGGTACACCCAGATGTTAACCCACCATAGCCATTACACTAACACCTTTACTTGAGTTCAAATTTTGACTGTAGGTACACTAAGATGTTAACCCACCTTAACCATTACCCTTACACCTTTACCTGAGTTTACGTTTTGACTGTAGGTAAACCCAGATGTTCACCCACCGAAATCATTACCTTTACACCTTTACTTAAGCTTACTATTTGAGTGTAGGAACACCCAGATGTTAGCCCACCTTACTCATTAGCATTACACCTTTACTAGATTTTTCTTTTTGACTGTAGGCACACCAAGATGTTAACCCAGCATAACTATTACCCTTACACCTTTACTTGTGTTTACTTTTTGACTGTAGCTAATCCAGATGTTCACCAACCGAAATCATTACCTTTACACCTTTACTATAGCTTACTATTTGATTGTAGGAACACCCAGATATTAACCCACTTAACCATTACCCTTACACCTTGACTTGAGTTTATTTTTTGACTAGGTAAACCCAGATGTTCATCTACCGAAATTATTACCTTTACCCCTTCGCTATAGCTTATTATTTGACTGTAGGAACACCCAGACGTTAACCCACCTTACCCATTATCCTTACACGTTTACTAGAGTTTACTTTTTCACTGTAGGCACACCAAGATGATAACCCACCTTAAGCATTACCCTTACATCTTTACTAGAGCTTACTTTCTGACTGTAGGTAAACCCAGATGTTCACCCACCGAAATCATTACCTTTACACCTTTACTATAGCTTGCTATTTGACTGTAGGAACACCCAGATATTTAACCATCTTACCCATCACCATTACACCTTAACTAGATTTTACATTTTGACTGTAGGTACTCCAAGATGTTAACCCAACATAACCATTACCATTTCACCTTTACTTGCGTTTACTTTTCGACTGTAGACACACCAAGATGTTCACCTACCGAAATCATTGCGTTTACACCTTTACTATAGCTTACTATTTGACTGTAGGAACACCCAGATATTAACACACCTTACCCATTACCATTACACCTTTACCTAATTTTAGGCTTTGACTGTAGGCACACCAAGATGTCAACCCACCATAACCATTACCCTTAAACCTTTGCTACAGTTTACTTTTTGTCTGTATGTACACCCAGATATTAACCCACCATAACCATTACCCTTACACCTTTACTTGAGTTTACTTTTTGACTGTAGGTAAAACCAGATGTTCACCCACCGAAATCATTACCTTTACACCTTAACTATAGCTTTCTATTTGACTGTAGGTACACCCAGATGTTAACCCACCTTACCCATTACCATTACACCTTTACTTACTAGATTTTACTTTTTGAATGTAGGCACACCAAGATGTTAACCCACCTTAACCATTACCCTTACACCTTTACTACAGTTGACTTTTGACTGTAGTTACACCCAGATCTTTAGGGTAAGGGTTAAGTTTAGGGTTAGGATGAGCCCTTGATGAGCTCTTGCATTTTGATTGGCTATTGATATCAGGTGGGATTTTTGGGATAGTGTTACGTGGTTTACAAATTCAAATCATTTGTTGTGGTGCTCCTGATGTGCAAGGTTGGATTCAAATTGAAGCAATTAGCTTAAACGATAAATATTGTTGGAATTATTGTACTCTGGATAATCTGAGGTAAGATATTCTTGATTGTATCATTGAATTTTTAGTCCAATACTTTATTCATTATGCATACAAATATTGTTGTAAATGTCAGCTGGAAATAACTACCAGATTTTCAAAAAGATACATAATTGATTTTGCTCTATTGATGTGCTTCCGTCTTTAAAAGAAACAAATATAAAAGTTACCAACACAATGATTGTGGTAGAGTGGAATTCAATTAATGAGAAAGCAATGAACAGGAACTCGTCAATCAGAAGACAAATCCTGCACTCAAAACCAAAATGAGAAATGACTAAAATTACAAATAGACAATATACAATGAGAACAAATGGCTAAGCAACCCAAACCAAACTAAAAGTATAATGAACAAACATAAGGTGAAACATCACCGAAAGTCTGACCTAAAGACAGGCAACAGAGAGCCATATAAGAACCATTGCCTTCGAACAGTCAGTAATGAATTACTGGGGGGGGGGGGGGCTTAACAACAATCACTTTTAAAGAATGCATAAAAAGTGCAAGTCTTAGTAGTTATAAAGTTCAAATTTAACATTGCTATATATGGTGTTAGATACTGTGGTGTTAGATACCGTTGATTATACTAACGAATTACTTATGATAGGTTTACCTAAAGTAAGGGTTGTTACTATAAATAGACCTGTGATTTTTTGTGGAACAAATTGTCTAACCCTAACCCTAACTATCTGCGCGAGTTTACCGTTTACCGATAAGTAAACCCAGATGATATAGCACCACAACCATTACCCTTACACCTTTACTACAATTTGCCATTTGACCTCAGATTAACACAGATGTATTACCTGCACCATAACCTTTACCCTCATATTTTTACTAAAATTTACCATTGGACTGTAGGAAAAACCAAATGTTATACCACCCCAACCATTACAATTACACCTTTACTACAGTTTACCATTTGACTGTAGGTAACCCCAGATCTCATCCCACCACATTCATTATGTTTACACCCTTACACCTTTACTAAAGTTTACCGTTTGGCTCTAGGTTAACACAAATTTATTACATTTAACATTACTATTACCCTAACATCTCTGCTCGAGTTAACAATTTACCTATAAGTAAACCCAGATGATATCCCACCACAACCATAACCTTTACCCTCTCACTTTTACTAAAGTATACCATTGAATTGTAGGAAAACCCAAATGTTATACCACCGCAACCATTACAATTACACATTTACTACAGTTTACCATTTGACTAAGTTTACACGGATGAATAACGCTAACAATAACCATTACCCTAACACCTTTACTAGACTTTACCATGTGACTGTAGGTAAACCTAGATTTTATCCAACTGCATCCATTTCCCTTACACCTTTACTGGAGTTTACTATTTGTCCGTAGGTTTACATAGATGTATTACCTTTACCATGACCATTAACTTAACACCTTTACTTGAGTATACTACTTGACTGTAGGTATTCCAAGAGGTTATCCCACCACAACCATTGCACTTGCACCTTTGAATAAAGGTAAACTCAGATGTTGACCTACGTAAACCCTTTTCACATCAACGTTATCCAATGTGTACCCTTGGAGAAAGATAGATGGTCAAAGGGTAAAAGTTGATGTCTAGTTAGTGAAGATTTGATAACATTAGAGTACACCCAGACAAAAGGAAATCTCTAGAAAAGACGTTGGGGTAATGATATTGGTGAAGGGATGGGTAATTATTTGCAAATTGAGATATTTACTGAGTAAAGGTTGCTGTAAAGTGGGTAAAGATTGGTTATTATCTGGGTTTACACACAAAAATGGTCAACTACAGCACATGTGTTAAGGTAATGGGTTGTTAAGTGTAAAGGTAAACTCCAAAAAATGATCGATGATCACTGGGTAAATGTTGCCTTAAATGGGTGAAGGTGTGTTAATATGTGGTTTAAACTCCATTCAAATGACAAACTCAGTTAAATGTGTAAGGGGTTATTGTAAAGGTAATATCTGGGTTCATCATCAATCAAAATGTAAACTCTAGTAGAGTTGTTAAGGTTATGGTTGTTAATGTCTGAATTTATCTCGAATTATTTGGTATGGGTAAATATAAGAGAATGTTGGATGTTAAATTGCTAAAGTGAAAAATAGAAAATGACAAATATTGCTGTTTAGTAAATTGAGGTGGTTAAACAACTGGGTTCATTCAAAATCAAATGGTTAACTCTTCTTAAGGTGATTCCCAGTTAAATGGCAAATGTTTTAAGGTGATAGTGTAAGAATATTAGTAAACGTAAGGGTAAACATTCGATATTGATGGATGTTCAGTGGGTAAAGTTTAGAGTTTATTGAGAATTTTGGTTCACCTACTATCAAATGGCAAACTCTATAGTTATGGTATAAGGGTTAAGGCTGAGTTAAAGATTCATATGATATGGTGAACCACTTCAGATGTTGATAGCAAGGTTGCTATCCCATTCAACCAGCTTTAGCTTCTAGTCTTCTAGTAATAACCCCAGTAATAGTTTATATTACTGACCATTCCAAGGCAGTATTTTTGAGTAAAAGTTTTAGGGTAATGGTTTTGGTAAAGACATGGGTAAACATCGGAGAATGATGGCTGTTCATTAGATAAGTGCTGGTGTTCAAGGGAATATGATGGCAGTTTGTCTAAATCTTATTAAATGTGAAAGGGTAATGGTTTTGGTAAAAATAAGGATGTTGGATGCTGACTGGGTAAAGGTGGCTGTAAAGTATGTTATGGTAGGTTTACATCTGGCTATATTCATACTCAATTGGTAAACCCTAGTTAGGGTTTTAGCATAATGGAAAGGATAAGTGTAAGGGTAAATTGAATAATGTTGGATATCAACAGGGTAAAGGTTGGTGTTTAGTAGAGTTAACCTTTTTGACTGTAGGTAAGCCTTAATGTTATCCTTCCACAACCAATACCCTTACACATTTACTAGAGTTTACCACTTGACTAAGTTAACAGAAATGTATTACCTTTACCATAACCTTTACCTTAACACCTTTACTAGAGTTTAAAATTTGAACGTTGGTAAACTCAGTAGGACAACCCAGATCTTATCCCAACACAACCATTACCGTTACACCTTTACTAGAGTTTACCATTTGACTGTAGGTTAACACAGATGAATTACCTGTACCATAACCATTACCCTAACACCATTACCAGAGTTCACCTGGTGATTTTAGGTAAACCCAGATGTAACATCACCACAGCCAAAACCCTTGCACCTTTTCTGTAGTTTACAGTTAGACTCTAGGTTAACAGAGATGTATTATCTGTACCAAAACAATTACCCTAACACCTTTACTAGAGTTTACCATTTTACTGTAGGTAAACCCAGATGTTATCGCACCGCAACCATTACCCTTACACCCTTACTGGAGTTTACAATTTGTCTGTAGGTTAACACAGATGTATTACATGTACCATTACCTTAACTATAATTTACCATTTGCCAGTAGGTAATATATATGTTATCCCTCCACAGCCATTTACCTCATCCCTTTACTGAAGTTTACCATTTGACTAAAGGTTAACACGTATGTTTAACCTTTACCATGACCATTAACTTATCACCTCTACTTGAGTGTACTATTTGATTAGGTAAATCAAGAGGTTATCCACCACAACCATAAAACTTATACCTTTACTAGAGCTTGTCATTTGACTATAGGTTAACTGAGATGTATTACTTGTACCAGGACCATTACCCTAACACCTTTACTAGGTTTACCATTTGGGTGTAGGTAAACCAAGATGTTATCCCACAACAACAATAACCCTTAAACCTTAACTAGAGATTACTATTTGACTCTTAAGTAACAGAGATGTATCACGTTGGCCATGACCATTACCCTAACATCTTAACTCCAGTTTCACGTTTGGCTGTAGGTAAACGAAGATGCTAACCCACCTAAACCATTACCTTTACACCTTTACTATAGTTTACCATTTGATTGTCATTAAACCCAGATGCAACCCCCCCCTTACCCATTACCAATACACCTTTACGAGAGTTTACTTTTTGACTAGGTACACAAAGAGGTTAACCCACCTTAATCATTACCCTTAAACCTTTACTAGAGTCTACTTTTTGACTGTAGGTAAATGTTAACCCACCATAACCATCACCCTTACACCTTTACTTGAGTTTACTTTTTGACATTACGTATCCCCATATGTAAACCAACCTTAACCATTACCATTACACCTTTACTGGAGTTTAATTTTAGACTGTAGGTAAACTAAGATGTTAACTTACCATAACCATTACCCTTACACGTTTACTTTTTGACTGTAGGTTCACCCAGATATTAACCCACCATAACCATTACCCTTACACCTTTACTAGACTTTACTTTTTGACTGTAGGCACACCAAGATGTTAACCCACCGTAACCATTACCTTTACACGTTTACTAGAGTTTACTTTTTGACTGTAGGTACACCCAGATGTTTACCCCACCATAACCATTACCCTTAAAACTTTACCAGTTAACCATTTGCTTGTTGGTAACCCAGATGCTAATCCACCATAAACATTAGCCTCACACCTTTACGATAGTATACCATTTGATTGTCATTAAACCCAGATGTAATCCCACCATAACCATTACCATTACACCTTTACTTAAGTTAAACATTATATTGTTGGTACAGCCAGATGTTATCCCACCATAACCATTGCCATTACACCTTTATCAAATTTTACCATATGACTGTAGGTACACCCAGACGTTAACTCAACATAACCATTGCCCTTACACTTTTTTCTAGAGTTTACTTTTTGACTGTAGTTAAACCCAGATTTTTACCCGTCTTAACCAGTCCCATTACACCTTTACCCAAGTTGGCCATATGATTGTAGGTACACCCAATTGTTATCCCATCATAACCATTACCCTTATACCTTTACTAGAGTTTAACATTTGCTTGTAGGTAACCCAGAAGCTTATACACCATAAACATTAGCCTTGCACCTTTACTATAGTATACCAATAGATTATCATTAAAGCTAGATGTGAACCCACCATAACCATTACCGTTACACCTTTAATAGAATTTACTTTTTGCCTGTAGGTGAAGTTAGATGTTAACCCACGATAACCATTACCTTTACACCTTTACTAGAGTTTAATTTTTGACTGGGGGATACACTCAGATGTTAACCCTCCTGAACCATTACCTTTACAACTTTACTATAATTAACAATTTGACTTTAGGTACACCCAGATGTTAACACACCATAACCATTACCCTCTCACCTTTATTAAAGTATCCTTTTTGACTGTTGTTACACCCAGATGGTAACCCACATTAACCATAACCGTTACACCATTACAATAGTTTACCATTTGATTGTCTTTAAACCCAGATGTAAACCAACCTAAACCATTACCATTACACCTTTACCAGAGTTTACGTTTTAACTGTAGGTAAACCTAGATCTAAAGATACCATAACCATTGCCCTTACACCTTTACTAGAGTTTACTTTTTGACTGTAGGTACACCCAGATATTAACCCATAATAACCATTACTCTTACAACTTAACTTGAAGTTGCTTTTTGACTAGGTAAATCCAGATGTTAACCCAATCATTACCTTTACACTTTTACTTTAGCTTACCATTTTACTGCAGGTACACCCAGATGTTAACCTACCATACCCATTACCCTTAAACCTTTACTAGAGTTTACTATTTTACTGTTGGTACACCAAGATGCAAACCCACCTTAACCATTACCTTTACATCTTTACAATAGTTTACCATTTGATTGTCATTAAACCTAGATGTAAAACCACCTTAACCATTACCAATACACCTTTACTAGAGTTTACTTTTTGATTGTAAGTACACCAAGAAGTTAATCCACCTTAACCATTACCCTAACACCTTTAATAGAGTTTACGTTTTGACTGTAGGTACACCCAAAGTTTACCCCACCGTTACATTACCCTTACAACTTTACTAGAGTTTACCATTTGCTTGTAGGTAACTCGATGCTAATCAGCCATAAACATTAGCCTGACACCTTTACGATAGTATACCATTTGATTGTCATTAAACCAAGGTGTGAATCCACCATAACCATTACCATTTCACCTTTACCCTCACCTTCAAGTTATACACTTTATTGCAGATACAGCCAGATGTTATCCCACATTAACCATTGTCATTACACCTTTACTAAAGTTTACCATTTGACTAGGTACACCCCGACGTTAACTTTACTATAGCTCCCTATTTGACTGTAGGTACACCCAGATTTTAACCCACCATACCCATTACACCTTTACTAGTTTTTACTTTTTGACTGTAGGCACACCAAGATGTTAACCCACCGTAACCATTACCTTTACACCTTTACTAGAGTTTACTTTTTGACTGTAGGTACACCCAGATGTTTACCCATCTTAACCATTTCCATTACACCTTTACCCAAGTTGGCCATTTGATTGTGGGTACACGCAGATGTTAACCCATCATAACAATTACCCTTACACCTTTACTAGAGTTTAACATTTGCTAGTAGGTAACCCAGATGCTTATCCAACATAAACATTAGCCTTCCACCTTTACTCTAGTAAACACGTACCAATTGATTGTCCTTAAAGCCAGATGTAAACTCATTGTAACCATTACCATTACACCTTTACTAAAATTACACATTGATTGTAGTTCAGCCAGATGTTATCCACCTTAACAATTGCCATTTACTAAAGTTTACCATTTGACTGTAGGTACAGCCAGATGTTAACCCACTTTATTTTTTACCATTACACCTTTACTCAAGTTTATCATTTGATTTTAGCTAACAGCAGATTCCTTAACTTTTACCCTTACAACTTTACTAGAATTTACCATTTGCCTGTAGGTACACCCAGATGATAATCCACCATGCGCATAATTACACCTTTACAACAAAAGTTTAACACACCATACCGATTACCCTTACACTTTTACTAGAGTTTACCACTGACTGTATGTACACCAACATGTTAACCCACCTTAACCATTACCATTTACCATGAAGCTTAATTTTTGATTATAGGTACACCCAGGTGTTAACCCACCTTAACCATCACCATTACACCTTTACTAGTTTACTATTTGATATACACCCAGATGTTAGGCCATTTAAACCATTACCATTACCCTAACACCCTTACTGGAGTTTACAATTTGTCTGTAAATTAACACAGATGTATTACTTGTACCATTGCCCTAACACCTTAACTAGAGTTTACAATTTGTCTGTAGGTACACCCAGTTGATAATCCTCAATAAGCATTACCCTTACACCTTTACTAGAGTTTACCATTTTACTGTAGGTAAACCCAGATGTTATCGCACCGCAACTATTACCCTTACACCCTTACTGGAGTTTACAATTTGTCTGTAGATTAACACAGATGTATTACTTGTACCATTGCCCTAACACCTTAACTAGAGTTTACAATTTGTCTGTAGGTAAACATAGATGTTATCCCTGCACAATCATTTACCTCATCCCTTTACTGAAGTTTACTATTTGACTTAAAGTTAACACGTATGCATAACCTTTACCATGACCATTAACTTAGCACCTTTACTTGAGTGTACTATTTGATTAGGTAAACCAAGAGGTTATCCACCACAACCATTGAACTTACACCTTTACTAGAGCTCATCCCTTTACTGAAGTTTACTATTTGACTTAAAGTTAACACGTATGCATAACCTTTACCATGACCATTAACTTAGCACCTTTACTTGAGTGTACTATTTGACTAGGTAAACCAAGAGGTTATCCACCACAACCATTGAACTTACACCTTTACTAGAGCTTGCCATTTGACTATAGGTTAACTCAGATGTATTACTTGTACCATGACCATTACCCTAACACCTTTACTAGAGTTTACCATTTGGCTGCAGTTTAACCCAAATGTTATTACACAACAACCATATCGTAACACTTTTATTAGAGTTTACCATTTGACTCAAGGTTAGAAAAATTTATTGCTTGTACCATTACCAGTACCCTTACATCTTTACTCATATTTACCATTTGGCTGTAAATAAACCCGGGTGACATCCCACCACAACCATTTCCCTATTAATTTTATTACAATTTGCCATTTGACTGAAGGTTAACACAGATGAATAACCTGCACCATAACCTTTACCCTAACACCTTTACTAGAGTTTATTATTTGGCTGTAGGTTAACACAGATTTATCACCTGTACCATAACCCTTACCCTAACAACTTAAAAAAGTTTACCATTTTACTGTAGGTAAACATAGATGTTATACCTCTTCAACAGTTACACTTACACCTTTACAAGAGTTTTCCATTTGACTTGAGGTTTACACAAATGTAATACCTGTACCATTACAATAGCCCTAACGCCTTTACTAGAATTTACCCTTTGGATGTAGGTAAACCCAGATACTATCCCACCAGAACCATTACCTTCACAACTTTACTAACGTTCACCATTTGACTGCAGGTTAACACAGATGTATAACCTGTACCATTTCCATTACACTAACAACTTTACTAGAGTTAATCAAGTGATTGTAGGTGTTAACCCACCGCAACCATTACCCTTACACCTTTACTAGAGGTTTCGATTTGACTGTAGGTTAACACGGATTTAATACTTGCACCAAACCATTACCATTACACCTTTACTAGAGTTAACCATCTGTCTGTACGTTAAATCAAATGTTATCCCACTGTTGCCATAACACTTAAACCTTTACTAGAGATTACAATTGGACTGTGGGTTGACAAAGATCTATAACCTTTCTACCATTACCTTAACACCTTTACTAGAGTTTACCATTTGACTGTAGATTAACCCAGATATTATCCCTCCACAACCATTACCCTGACACCTTTGCACCTTCACTAACACCTTTACTAGAGTTTGTCACTTGACTGTATGTTAACACAGATGTACAACCTTTTACATTACCATTACCCAAATACCTTTAGTAGAGTTTGCTATTCGACCATTTCCCTAACACCTTAACTAAAGTTTTCCATTTGATATCTCACTGTAGCCAGTACACTTAAACCTTTCCTATAGTGTACCATTTGACTGTAGGGTAACACAGATGTATACCTTTTTACATTACCGTTACCCAAACACATTTAGAAGAGTTTACTATTCAGCCATTACCCTTACACCATAAACCCAGTCGGTATTCCATCTCGACCATTACCATTACACCTTAATTAAGGAATGAATTTCATGTTTCTGAGGTTTATCGAAGTGTAAACTACATTGGGTCACATGCAAAGTGAATGAACCCCAAAGGGGTTCATGTAAACTTTGCTAGTGACCCAATGTAGTTTACACTTCGATAAACAACAGAAAAATTAATTTCATTGCTTATATTTACATTCGTTTCAATCAGAATTTTCATGAAAAATCTTATTTAAGCTCTTGAATTGAAGCTGTAAATCATGCACACGCAGTTTTTTGCTAACAGCAGAACAGCATGCATGACGTCATGACGTTGCTGACTCCCAATCAGATTGACGAGAGGCATTGTTTATTTTGACGTCATTGACGTCGCGTGTCTCAATGTAATTATTGGAATGTAAACTACATTAGGTTCCAATGGTTTACTATAGGGCTTTTCAGTAAATACACCAAGAATGTAAATATCATGAATTAATCATGAGACTGTAGTTTAACAAAGATGTATTTCCTGTACCATAACCATTACCCCTTACAACTTTACTTGAGTTTACTTTTTGACTGTATGTAAACCAAGAGTTTATCACACCACAACCATTGCCCTTACACATTAATTAGTGGTTACCATTTGACTGTAGGTTAACTCAGGTGAATTACTTTTACCATGACCAATACCATTACATCTTTACTAGGTTTACCATTTGGGTGTAGGTAAAGCAAGATTTTATCCCACAACAACAATAACTCTTAAACCTTAACTAGAGTTTACCATTTGACTCTTAAGTAACAGAGATGTATCACGTTGACCATGACCATTACCCTAACACCTTAACTCCAGTTTACCATTTGGCTGTAGGTAAACCAAGATGTTATCCCACCACAACCATTACCTTATCACCTTTACCGAAGTTTACCATTTTACTGTAGGTAAACCAAAATGCTATATCACCACAACCATTCCCCTTATATATTTACTATAGTTTACCATAAGAATGTAGGTTAACACAGATGCATCACTTCTATCATGACCGTTGACCTAAATCTTTCCAAGAGTTTACCGTTTGGCTGTAGGTAATAAAGAATTCTTGGTTTCAGGTAACGATGGAAGCTCCAGAGGCATTCCTTCTAGTGTCAGACGCAAAGGATTTTGATAGCCTCAACCAGTTCTGCTTCAAAAGAAACATTCAATACATCGACGTTCAAGTTATTGGGTATAGTGGTGTGGCTACTTTTGGGGATAGCCAGGTGGTCCTTCAATGGGCTAGGGATGAAGGATTGTTCATGTTTTACTATCCGTTGGTCAATCCAATAGCGACTACTTCACCAGCTCCATCTCTTGATTCATCACTGTGCTGTTCTTCTTCCCCTAGTTCGAATACAGGTAAGTAAGCAGCAGATTGAGTAGTGACATGTACAATGGCAGAAAGTTCTAACCCGATCACTTTTCAAACTGCTTTTCTGAAAAAAAATACAAATAATATCCTTATGAAATTTTGACAGTGTCCTTTCTAGACTAATGTCTATTGGTTGCTAATGTGAAATTATGGAATTAGTTTTCAAAAACATTCATGTGAGACAACAGACTATTTTATGCTTTATTGCACGAATATCTCGTGCATTAACAAAATTGCATTTTGAATTAGATATTTTACAAGATAGTGAACCACCTCATTAGAAAAATAGCGGCTATTGTGCAATTTATAATCAAGTAATACAGTACACTGTCTTAAATAAAAACTGTTTGAACTTTGTTACACCGGAAATGCTAGTATCGTGTATAAATTGCAATATATACCTTAACCCATTTTTAAATGCACATTGTTTACATCAGAGCAAATTTACTCGGATATTGGATGATTCAAAACATCTTTAGGAAATTTCCTGCCCTCAAAATATGCACAATGAAATTCTGATCAACATCGTTACAGCAGAGGTTAATGTTGTTCCAAGATACTCAAAACTAATAGTGCATGTCCACAAAAGCCAGATTACCACACTTCTGATTTTAATATATTTTTCACAATGGGTTTTAAAATGAATTTACATAGTCATACTATAACATGTATTGTTCAGCAACAAGTTTAATTTGATAAATGTCGAAATGTTTAGACTGTCGGTTAGAACTTACGACGAGTGTCATAGTGCTGTGATCAATAAGGTTTAGGGTTACTGTGGGTTTAGGGTAAGGGTATGGGCAATTTGGCGAGATGAGCCTTGCAATTCGATTGGCTGTTGATATCACGTGGGATCTTTGGATAATGCCATGTGGTTTTCAAATTCAAATTATTTGTTGTGGTGAGCCTAGTGGGTAAGGTTGGATACAAATTGAAGCGATATTTGCCATTTCATATTCTTGATTGTATAATCTTATATCAATATTCAAAATGTAATCCTATTCAAATGGTAAACCCTAGTTAGGGTGTTAGCATAATTGAAAGGTTAATTGGACAATGTTGGATATTGACAGGGTAAAGGTTGGTGTTTACTGGGTATCCTTATACCTTTACAAGAGTTTACCATTTGACTGTAGGTAAACCTTAATGTTATCCTTCTACAACCAATATCCTTACACCTTTACTAGAGTTTACCATTTGACTAAGTTAACACAAATGTATTACCTTTACCATAACCTTTACCCTAACACCTTTACTAGAGTTTGAACGTTGGTAAACTCGGTAGGTAAATCCAGATCTTATCCAACAACAGCAATTACCCTTACATCATTACTAGAGTTTACCATTTCACTGTAGGTTAAAACAGATGTATTACCCGTACCATAACCATTACCCTAACACCTTTACTAGAGTGCACCATATAGCTGCAGGTAAACCCAGATGTTATAACAACGCAACCATTACCCTTACACCTTTGCTAGTATTTACTGTTAGACTGTAGCTTAACACATTTATTACCTGTACAATAACCATTACCCTAACACCCTTACAAGAGTTAACCACTTTACTGTAGGTAAACTCAGATGTTATCCCACATTTTTCATTACCTTTACACCTTTACCATAGTTTTACTCTAGGTCAACACAAATGTATTTCTTGTGACATTACCATTACACTAAAATCTCTACTCGAGTTTACTATTTGGCTATAAGTAAACCCAGATGATATTCCACCACAAAAATAACCCTTACACTTTTGCTACAATTTGCCATTTTACTGTGGGTTAACACAGATGTATTACCTGCACCATAAACTCTACCCTCACACAATTACTTAAGTATACCATTGGACTGTAGAAAAACTCAGATTTTATACCACCACAACCATTAGAAATCACACATTTACTGCAGTTTATCATTTGACTGTTAGTTTACACAGATGTATTACCTGTACCGTAACCATTACCGTAACACCTTTACTAGATTTTACCATGTAACTGTAGGTAAACCCAGATGTTATCCCACCGCAACCATTACCGTTACACCTTTACTGGATTTTACCATTAGTCTGTAGGTTAACACAGATGTATTACCTGTAACATTATCATAACACTTTTACTAGAGTTCACCATTTGACTGCAGGTTACCATATATGTTTTCCCTCTACAGCCATTACCCTTATCCCTTCACTAATGTTTACCATTTGACTTACGATTAGCGCCTATGTATAAACTTTACCATGACGATTAACTTAACACCTTAACTTTAGTGTACTATTTGACTGTAGGTAAACCAAGAGGTTATCCCATCACAAATTTGATTTTACACCTTTACTATAGCTTGTCATTTGACTATACTTTAACTCAGGTGTTTTACTTGTACCATGACCATTACCACAACACTTTAACTAGAGTTAACCATTTGGCTGCAGTATAACCCAAATGTTATTACACAACAACCATAACCTTACAAATTTACTAGAGTTTTCATTTTGACTGTAGGCAAACATAGATTTCATCCCTCTATAACCGTAAAAATTACACCTTTACAAGAGTTTACTGTATGATTCAAGGTTTACACAAATGTAATACTTGTACCATTACCATTACACTAACACCTTTACTACAGTTTACCATTTGGCTGTGGGTAAACCCAGATGCTATCCTTCCAGAACCATTACCTTTACAACTTTACTACAGTTCACCATTTGACTGGAGGTTAACCCAGGTGTATAACCTATACCATTTCCAGTACACTATCAACTTTACTAGAGTTTACCATGTGACTGTAGGTAAACCCAGATGTTTTCCCACCGCAACCAGTACCCTTACACCTTTACAAGAGTTTGCCATTTGACTGTATGTTAACACGGATGTATTGCCTGCACCATAACCATTGCCCTAACACCTTTATCATAGTAAAAATGTATAATCTGTACCATTTCCATTACACTAACAACTTTACTAGAGTTTACCATCTCAATTGTTTATGCCAACCTCCACCATTATCTTTATGCTAACACCTGTAATCGAGTTTGCCATTTTACTGGAGGTGAACCCCAAGATTGACCCACCTACATCCACTTTACACCAACCCTAAGACTCCATGATTTTCCAATTAAAGAAACAGCTTTGCAATGAAAAGAAACTGGTGTATGCAGAACCAAATTTCAACAATATTGCTAGCCCGAAAGCTTACCTTAACCAATACTTACCAGAGCCCTAGTGTGCAACTGTTATAATCAATATCAAACATTACCGTTACCCTATTTGTCCGTTTCAGGAAATGTATATATGAGAATGTCAGGACCAGGCAGGCCTGTGTGTCACGCTTGTAGGAGTATAATGAAGCGTGAAACAGCTATAAAATGCATGTGTAAACACTATGTGTGCCTTTCCTGTGCCAGGCAATTGTTGACAATAAGCAGTCTACAGTCACCATGTATGTTACAGTCAAGAGAACGATGCCAGAGATGCCGACCAATGAGCAGACAATGAATATTGGTCTACATTAGGATTTCTTTTGATTTGTGTTTTTGTATATTTTTGAATAAAGACGATCTTGCTAAAGTGTGAATTCCATATACATTATGGCATTATTGAGCCTCATCCAGCAAACAAGTGTATTTTGTCCTATGCATCATGCTAACATGTCCGTGTAATGTAGACCCCCTTACACCCCACTTTATATAGTAAGTGGGGGTTACAGGGGTATACAATTTTTTTCTTATTTTTGCTCTAAAACATAGATTGTGGATGCTCGTTAGAAACGGCTTATTGAGATGGTTCTAACGGGTACCTAATGTTTTTTTGATAACCAACCCCACTTCGATAAGTTTAAGATATTGACTCTTTTATAAAATTATGTGTTGTTTTGCAGTTAGTCAGACACCGAATAATGATAAAAGTTTAGATCCTTTAAGAGCAAAGAAAACATTCATAAGTAAGAAGTTGGGCCATACCGCGGTTTCGGCTATTCAAGCCTCATCAGTGACCCTTTAAATCTGGCACAAGGAGCCAGAGGAAAACAAACAGTAAATTTGCAGGTTTAACATGGCAGTCGTCTCAAAGACTGATATAAGTCGAAAAATACCAAAATATTTCAAATTTGTTTAGAAAATGAATCTAAACGTATGATCATTTCTGACTTCTCAGAATATATTCCATGATCTCAAAGGACCAAAAGGAAAATATAATCTGCACTATAGATGAGTGCGGGGAGACTTTTTACGGCCGCCACACGGCACAACATCCAGCTGCAGTGATAGTAAATAATGATAAAAGTTTAGATCCTTTAAGAGCAAAGAAAACATTCATAAGTAAGAAGTTGGGCCATACCGCGGTTTCGGCTATTCAAGCCTCATCAGTGACCCTTTAAATCTTTGAAACTTGTATTTGAGACATTTTCTCATCGAGCTGTCAAATATCCCTAACACCTTTATTGAGTTTACCCTTTTGAGTATAGATGATAAACCTAGATGTTAACCAACAATATCCCATTTTACACGAACGAACCTTTTTCATAACCATTACCCTAGCACCTTTACTGAGTTTTCCATTTGAATATAGGTAAATTCAAATGTTAACCCACCATAAAACTTTACACCAACGATTATCCCGTGAGCATCCATTATTCACAAATACTTATCATTCATATTACCAAAAACCTTAACCTTACACCTTTACTAGGGTTTACCATTTGATTTAGGTAAATCAAGGTGTAATCCCTGCATAACATATTAAACAATATCATTTACTCAGTGAACATCCAACATTTACAAATGTTTACCATTACCTGAACCGCAACCCGTACCCTTACATCTTTACTAGAGCTTTTTTATTGACTGTAGGTAAACCGTAATGGTAACCCACCTTAACCCACTAAACACAAAACTTTTGACCTTACCTTTACACCAACCATTACCTAAATACCTCCACTAGGATTTACCATTTGATCGTATGTAAACCAAATGTGAACCAACCTTAATTCGTTTAACATCTGACATTCTAGAATGTTTACCCTTACCTTTACACCAACCATTAACATAACGCTTTAACTACAGTTTATCCTTTGGCTGTAAGTAAACTGACTGTCAACCAAGCTTAACCCACTTTGGACTAACGCTTACCGACCTTTACCCACTACTTACCAACCATTACCCAGTTAAAATCCAACATTTTCCAATGATTACCCTTACCTGTACACTATCCATTTACCTTAATACTTTAACTACTGTACAATTTGACTTTAGGTAAACCCAGATGTTCACCCTCCTTAACCAACTATGCATCAACCTTTACCCAGTTAACATCCAACATTCTTCAATGATTCCCTAACCTTTATACCAACCATTACTGGATTAGCAACATAACTTGAGTTGACCAGTTGTCTGTTGATGATCGTTGACCATGACCCACCTGTATCTCACTTTTTAAAATCTAGATAAACTGCATTTTACAGACTTGAAAACAACATTTATCATTACTTAAAATGCCAACTCATATACCAGAGATGCCTATGTGGTTAGAAGTGAACTAAAGACTTAACTCAACTCAACTTAGCACACCCTACCGTTTCCAATGATGAGTCTTAGTACCATACTATAATCATTACACTTTAAGCAGAAGGACAATTAAATTGATATTCTGTGTATTTGCAGACTAGAAGATGGAAGATCAAGATGATGACGGCCTTTTTGAAGTAATGGAGGAAAATGGAAACTTTCAGCATCTTTTTAATGCTCATGGCAATGTGGAATCATTCATACATAGAGAGAATCCCGTTTGTGTTCGTGGTTCAACAGCAAATGATGCAGAACAAGATACATTTTTAAAATTCCTTCCGGACGTTGATGGATGTGTTTTAGAACTAAATAAGTGGCATGCTGTTGACATGCCAGTGAGACACATGACAGTATGCAATAATTTTCCTCGTGAAATTTATTCCTTACTGAAAAAGCACATTGATCTCAGCAGATACTCTGAACGACAGTTGTCTAACTTTCGAAAAAGCCTTGGATTTCAACTGTTCTATGAATGTGGATGGGAAGGCTGGGTCGGCGTTATACCTCGTGTAGTTAGTTCTACCAAGGAATTAACAAAAGAAGCTTACCGAGAAATGTCTTGTGAATATTTTGAGAGAGTACGTTCAAAATTTCAACGTAATCTTTTCAGTGCAAAGGATCTTATAGGTCGAACTCTAGCAAAGAATGACTTGAACGATGTTAGAAAAATATTTGTTTTGCCGGATGACAGTAGTGTGATCTTAAATGAGTTCCAGAGAAGTATTGAAGAAGCTGAAATAGATTGTAATTTTGAGGTTATAAACTTTTGTTTTCGTTTTGGAGATAAATCAACAGGTGGTGTCTCTTTGACTAACTTCAAAGTAGAACACATTAAAAATATGACGATACATTGTGCTATTGACATTTCATCTGACGAAATGGAACTGATGTGGTCCCGTGCTGGAATACAAGGCATCGTTGGTGAACGAGGCGTATTACACAGCTGTCTATCGTTCAGAGATTGTGTATGTTATCAAAGTAATCTTGATGGTAAATTAATGGATATTTCCCCCAACCTACGACAAATAGTGAAGCAGCCAGATAGATTGCGGTTTGTGCAGTTGTATGTCGATAGTCCACATCGAAGGCCACTCACCCGATTCAATCCCGTGTCGGGATGCATTGCAGGTGGAGCAGTGTTTCCAAAGCTGACTGCAGATGCATTTGAGCGAGATGCAAAGAAATATATATCTACATTCGATAGCAATTTTAGTTTGATGACGAATGCTTCCTGTCGCCTGGAATTTGTCTGCGAGGTTGAAACAAAAGACACTGTTCTTGCAACAGACTGTTTATACATTGAGAAATTGCGTTGTCTATTGCGCACACATCCAATGTTGGTACCCTTTGAGAAAGGGACAAACAAAATAATTCAATCTGTGGGATTGTGGATTACCAAAATGTTGAAAACATTACTTGACCAATTCACAGCAACTGGAAATATTGAGGCAATATGGAAGGCATTTCAACTTGAGCTTGCAGTAGAGAAGATTCTGTGGGGTTATCCCTTGTGTTTCCGAAGCCATCCTTATTCTGTAGGTCTGGGACCTGGAAAACTGAATCCTAGCTTTAGCTTAACCGATCAACTTGGATTTCTAGCATTAAGTGGTTGGAGCTCTAGCATGGGGTCAGAGGATAGCATTCCCCCTTGTGAAATTTGGACTAAGTCGCCTTTAATTTGTGAAAAAATTAAGAGATCCGTAGGAATGCACGACGTTCTTTCCAGTGGTCCTTGTGTCTTAGGACGACGCCTGTTACATGCACTGATCGAGGATTTGTACGAGGCTTCCAATGCTGGGAGATGTGTAAGATATGAAGAATATCAGCAGGAGTTGTACAGTCATGCAACTAGAAAGATGAAGGTTAACAGTTCCATATCAGTGAAGCAGATTGTAATACTTCTATGCAGGAAGAGAAGAGTAAATCAACGAATGGTTTATGCTGCTCTTTGCAAGATTCTTGAGGGATCTAGACACGAATTGGGATCTATTTTGGAAGCAGGATTTCAGGAATTAGGCTTAAAACATTTTCCTGCTATTCAAAATTATGACGAGCATGGACACGCTGTTTTGACTTGGAATTGGCATGCAGGCCTATGGAAATTAGTTGACTCAGAAAGAGTTGCAGAACAATCACCAGCTTTCCTTACTAGTATGGTGAAAACTCAACTAGAAATTCGAGGGTTAGTGTATGCAAGTCGGCTTAAAAGTGCGAGAGACATAGCATTTCCATGGATCGAAAAGTGTACTAGAAAACTTATAAGTGAACAACTTGATGATAACAGGCTCATTGATGTATTGTGCTTTGTTTCTTGTGTGGCTTTGATGATGAATGGGTGGTATGTGGATTACTCTAATTTGGAGAAGCTTTTGCTTGAATTGCCAATAAAACAGTACAAACTGAAAGGTTTAGAAATCCAAAGTAAATTGCAGCTGGTTAATTTCAACAAATTTAAACTTTTTCGTCTCCATCACACAATTCCCCACCAGTTGTTAATTGTTACCAAAGACACTGATCTCCGAAGAAAAACAGTTGAGAATGAATCCCGTATGAGTTCTGATTCGGAAAGGATTGAAACTAACTTAGGTCCGAACGAGATAGGTGATGAAATGGAAGTGAATATGGCAAGAATTGAAAAGAGACAGCCATTGTGTTTACCGTTTGAAACAGGAGGTATCAAACGGAAGTGGAGTGCGGATGAACTTGAAATATTACATAATACCCACAGAAAGAAGCAGAACACATTGGAAGAAAAATATGAAACTTTCAAGGCTGAATGTTTGGCTAAGAATATCCCGTTCAGAACAAAAAAGGCTTTCAAGCATAAGCTATCTAGACTTTAGGAAAATAAGTTCAAGATTGAAGGAATATATGCCTCATAACTCATAGACACTCGGAAGCATTGCACCTAAAATGGTGTGTATTTCTTATAAAGATATTTGTGCCACCAAACACAGTGACACTCATAGTGCAGTATTGTGTCTTCAACCATAAAGACACTCTGAAATAATAAACATAATATAGCAAATTCGTGCCTCTGAACACAATGACACCAGTCTTAGTTTTGTTGAAACATGCACCCTTAGTAGAATTTCAAGGGTTGAAACACCAAAGTAAACTAATAATAGATAACTTCAACAAGTTTAAAATATTTTGTCTCCATTACAACATTCCCCACCATCTAAAATTTGCTCTTTTTGCCAGGATTATAGGGTCACTGATGAGGATTCAATATCCAAATAAAAATAAAAATATAAAAGTTAGTTCCTTTAAGAGCAGGGAAAATATTCAAAAGAAATATGGTGCGCCAGACTGTACAGTTTCGAATAAATAATTCTCTTCAGTGACCCTGAACGAAATGGCAATGAAGGCCAGATACTTCATTCTGCAATTTCGAATTTCACAAGACAGTAAATCTAAAGACTGATATAAATCCAAATGGGGTCCAAATTATGGTGGCTGGTTTGTGCCATTTCGTCTTTTCGTCTTGTCGCCGCGAAAAGACGCCAGGCGAAAAGACGCCATGCGAAAAGACGAAAAAACGCCATGCGAAAAGACGAAAAGACGAAACCCGCCACGCGGAAAGACGAAATTTCAGCGCGAAAAGACGAAAAAACGCCATGCGAAAAGACGCCATTTGAAACTCTTATTTTGTCGTGTTTCCCGTGCGTCTTTTTGTCTTTTCGACTGGCGTCTTTTCGTTTTTTTCGCATGGCGTTATTTCGTCTTTTCGTCTTTTCGCGTGGCGTTATTTCGTCTTTTCGCATGGCGTTATTTCGTCTTTTCGTCTTTTTGCGTGGCGTTATTGCGTCTTTTCGTCTTTTCGCATGGCGTTATTTCGTCTTTTCGCCGCGAAAAGACGAAAAGACGCCATGCGAATAGACGAAATAACGCCACGCGAAAAGACGAAAAGACGCCATGTGAAAAGACGAAATATCGACACATAAATACCCTGTTATTGATAACTGTAATGATATCATATACTTATACAGTTTGTCTGAGTAAACTGTGAAGACTCATATCAGACTACTGCAAACACAGATCCTGATGCAGTCTGATCATGTTCGCACTGAAATGTTATTTGATGTTCTATTTCGACGTATAAGAATTATAAGGATAGACTATAAAGTAATGTGGAGTCGGCAATATTTTCGGTCAGTATGGTACCGTATTGCAATTAAGGTGTATAAATATCCTTTTCTTATTACAGTTAAGACACTTATATTTAGACAAGTGTTTTTAATTTAAACTGTGTAGACCCTGATCAGAATGCAATCTGTAGAGAAGTGGACTAATCAGGGTTTGCAGTTTTTGCCACTGATTTATTTTGGAAACATCACCAAAAATATGAGGAAGGTCATTATGGTATTTCTACTGAACGGACAGACAAGAAAATGAGCCGTCCTTATGTTTGGGAGAAAATACTCAAATCAATTTCATCATAATTATATCGTCGTTTTGATCTTAAACTACCAAAAAGATTAAGTACCTGTTGACAATCTAATCTCCCACAAATTATGGAGGAAAAGTTACAAGTGTTTATAAAAACACTGAAACATGATATGAATATGGCATAATTTAACCTGCAGCTAACCAAAAATTTGAACAAATTTATAGTTTTCTAAAGACGTGCCGATCGCAAACAGAGCAGAGCCTGATCAGACTGCTCTTTTGGCTAATGCTCCTTCCGCCATATTTACAAAGGGGAAAAACTTCTGCGACTTCCTCTTCAAGTTTTCCCTAGTTAGTAATCGTTTCTTAAAGAGGTTTGCTCTTAAACGAAAGAATTTGCTCCAAAAGGAGCAGTCTTTCCTTTAGGTGTTGTCCCTTACAGAGAAGGAAGGAAAAAATGCAGTGTCGTTATTTCGTCTTTTCTTCTTTTCGCGTGGCGTTATTTCGTCTTTTCGTCTTTTCGCATGGCGTCTTTTAGTCTTTTCGCGTGGCGTCTTTTCGCCGCGAAAAGACGAAATAACGCCATGCGAAAAGACGAAAAGACGAAATAACGACACGCGAAAAGACGAAATAACGCCATGCGAACAGACGAAAAGACGAAATAACGCCATGCAAAGACGAAAAGACGAAAGACGCCACGCGAAAAGACGCGAAAATAAGAGTTTCAAATGGCGTCTTTTCGCATGGCGTTTTTTCGTCTTTTCGCGCTGAAATTTCGTCTCTTCGCGTGGCGGGTTTCGTCTTTTCGTCTTTTCGCATGGCGTTATATCGTCTTTTCGTCTTTTCGCATGGCGTTTTTTCGTCTTTTCGCATGGCGTCTTTTCGTCTTTTCGGCTGGCGTCTTTTCGCGGCGACAAGACGAAAAGACGAAATGGCACAAACCAGCCACCATACCAAATAGCGAAAACATGTTTAGATTACACGCATCTAAACCTATAGTATTTTATGATATCTCAGAATATTTCCTCTGATCTCAAAGGACCAAAAGAAAAATATAAACTGCACTATGCATGATGTACGGGGTCCAAATCATAGTGTGATCACTGATGAGGATTCAATATCCAAAATCACGGTATAACCACAGCTGAATGGCCACATTTTTTAAAAGAGCTACATATTCACTTTATTGTATGTTGTCTATAAGCAATTCTATTTATTTCCAGTTTTGGTTTTTGACATGTCCGACTCCTGGTCATTATTAACTTGTTACTTTCATGAGTTTTCTGTATAACTGTATTAGAGTTGGAGGTTAGGGTTAGTGGAAAGTAGGGTATGACTGGTTAGGATTAGGGGTTTTCCATAAGGAAAATGGAAAACGTATAGATAAGGGGTACACAGTGAAAAAAGTCTGATGTTAACTGGGTAAAGGTTGTTGTAAAGTGGTTTATGGTGGATTAGGGTTTTCAGTCAGTCAAATGGTAAGGGTATAGGTAAGGACAAGCATTGGAAAATGTCCGATATTCACTGACCAAAGGTTTGTGTCAAGTAGGTTTTAGAGTTACCTATCAGTCAAATGGTAAAGGTAAAGGTAAGGAGTAACATTGGAAAATATTCAATGTTCCCTGGGTAACAGTTTATGAAAAGTGGATTATGGTGGGTTAAGGTTCTGGTTATTCATCAGTCAGATGGCAAACTCTAGTAAATGGATAAGGGGTAATGATTAGGGTAAAGAGCAGGGTTATGGTAAACATTGGAAATTCACCAATGTTCACTATGTAGAGGATGTCCTTAAGCCCCCCAGTAGCTTGCTACTGACCGTTCTAGGGCGGCGATTTTGGTGTAACTCTTACTTTATGTTGTTTAGAGTAGGTATTTTATGTCGTGTTTTGTGTTCCGTTGTTAGTTATTTATTGTATGCTGTAGCAGATCAATTACCTCGGTTGGGGAAGAGAGAGCTAGTTTTTTTCTGCTATTGTTTACATGTAATTTTGTGGTTTCTGGTCGGAGGAGGTTTTTCTTCCTCTTAGTACTTGGGATGGGCTGCGTTATTTTATTGTGGCACTACCTGGACCTTCCATTTATTTTGGTGTTATATAGGATATGGTAGGATAACATATGAGTTCAGTCAAATGGTATGGTAAATTTTAGTACAACTTCAAGGGGTAATGGTAAAGGTACATGAAGGGTAAACCTTGGAAAAATGTCCGATGTTCAATTAGCGAAGGCTGGTGTTGAATGGGTTAATGGTTGGTTAACATCTGGGTTGACCTCCAATTTAATGGCAAATTGTAGTAGAACTTTTGAAGATAATGGTAAAGGTACAGGTAAGAGTAAACATTGAAAAACGTGGAATGTTCACTGGGTAAAGGTTGGTGTTAAATGAGTTATGGTGGGTAAGGAAAATCAATCTGTCAAATGGTAAAGGTATAAGTAAGGTTATTCATTGCAAATTGCCTAATGTTCACTGGATAAAGGCTGGTGTAAAATGGGTAAGGGTGGGTCAGGGTTAGAGTTATCCCTTTGTCTAATGGTGAAGGTAAAGGTAAGGGGTGAAATTGGAAAATGTCCTACGTTTACTGGGTAAAGGTTCGTGTAAAATGGGTATTGTGGGTTAATCTTGGGTTCTCCATCAATTAGATGGCAGACTCTAGCAAAGATTTTAGAGGTAAGAGTAATGGTAATGGTATAGGTAAACAATGGAAAATGTCCGATGTTTACTAGGTGAAGGTTGGTGTTAAGTTGGTAATGGTGGGTTAACATTTGAGTTTACCTCCAATCGAATGTAAAGTGAAATAAAACTCTAAGGGTAAATGGTGGGTAAACACTAAAAAATGTCCAATGTTCACTGGGTAAAGATTGCTGTTAAGTGGGTTATGTCCGGTTAGGGTTATCCATCAGGCAAATTGTAAATTGCAAAATCCAGTAAAACTATAAGGGTATTGGTAAAGGTATAGGGGTATACTTTGGAAAATAACTGATTTTCATTGGGTGAAGGTTGGTGTAGAGTAGATTATGTGGGGTTAAAGTTTGTTTAGTTCATCACTCAGATGACAAATGCTAGTAACTGTTTAAGAATATGGTAAGGGTATAGTTGGTTCTCGCAGTTGAACATCATACCCAGTTATAATCTGACATTTTCTAATGTTCACCCTATACCATAACAACAGCCATTACCCTTACACCTTTACTAGAGTTAACAATTTGGCTGCTTGTAAACCCAGATGTTAACCCAACATAACCATTACCCTTCCACATTTATAAGAGTACAATTTGAATGTAGGTTAACCCAGATGTTAACCCACCTTAACCATTACCATCACACCTTTACCTGAATTTACCATTTGGTTGTAGGTACTACCAGATGTTAACCCACCTTAACTATTACCATTACACCTTTACTAGAGTCTACCATTTAATTGTCTGTATACCCAGATTTTAACCCACCATAACCATTACCCTTACACCTTTACTAGAGTTTACTTCTTGACTGTAGGTACACCCAGATGTTAACCCTCTTTAACCATTATCTTTAAACCTTAAATATAGTTTACAATTTGACTATGTACACCCAGATGTTAACCCACCATAACCATTACCCTTATACCTTTACTAGAGTGTACGTTTTAACTGTTGGTACAACCAGATGTTAACCCACCTTAACCATTACCTTTACACCATTACTACATTTTACCATTTGATTGTCATTAAATCCAGATTTAGTGTTTGCCCCAGATAATAAACCAATCAGATCACCCGAATTTTCAAATTTTCAATAGATTTATTGGTGTAGACTCATCACTTATCCATGAAGAGAGTCTTCACCAATAAATCTACTGAAGACTTGAAAATTCAAGTGATCAGAAATGTACAGTCTTCTGTGGCTTGTCAAAAATAGCTTCAACATGACAGGTCAAATTGATTTAGAAGTCGATGTAGATTTCTCGAATGAGCGTTTTTTCTAATTACAGAGAAACAGATGAAGGGGAGTATTTGGCAGTATTCTCCATAAAAAGTATTTTATGGTTACTCATTAGAACCACCTCGACGAGGCGGTTCTATGGCTATCCATAACATTTTTAAAATAAACACATAATATTGTAAAACATGTGGATACTTATTAGAATCGCCTCGATGAGGCAGTTCTATGGGTGCCCACAGCATTGTTTTAAAGCATGTTGTAGATCTTTGTTAGAATTGCCTCGAAAAGGCAGTTCTAATGAACATCCACAACATACGTTTTTCATGGAGAAATATAAATAATCCCAAATTATCACAAAATACTCCTCTTATATGTTCCTCTGTAATAGGATGCATCTCGTAACACAAATCAAATAACTATGATTTGCATAATGAGAAGAAAATAATCCTCATTCAACAAAGGAAAATCAGAGTTAACCCACCTTAGCCATTACCCTTACACCTTTACTAGAGTTGACTTTTTGACTGTAGGTAATGATTTCGGTGGGTTAACATCTGAATTTACCTACAGTCAAAAAGTAAACTCAAGTTAAGTTGTAAGAGCAATGGCTATTATGGGTACATATCTGGGTTTACATACAGTCAAAAAGTAAACTCTGGTAAAGGTGTAATGGTAATGGTTAAGGTAGGTTTACATCTCGATTTAATGACAATCATATGGTAAACTATGGTAATGGTGTAAAGGTTATGGTTCAGGTGGGTTAACCCTCCTGAACCATTACCTTTACAACTTTACTATAGTTTTACAATTTGACTGTAGTTACACCCAGATGTTAAAGGTGTAAGGCTAATGTTTATGGTAGATAAGCATCTAGTTACCTACAAGCAAATGTTAAAGTATAGTAAAGGTGTAAGGGTAAAGGTTATGATAGGTTAACATCTGGGTATACCTACAATCAAATGGCCAACTTGGGTAAAGGTGTAATGGGAACGGTTAAGATGGGTAAAAATCTGGGTGTACCTTCAGTCAAAATGTAAACTCTAGAAAAGGTGTAAGGGTAATGGTTATGTTGAGTTAACGTCTGGGTGTACCCATAGTCATATGGTAAACTTTAATAAAGGTGTAATGGCAATAGTTAAGGTTGGATAACATCTGGCTGTACCTACAATGAAATGTATAACTTTAGTAAAGGTGTAATGGTTATGGTTATGGTGGGTTTATATCTGGGTTTAATGACAATCAAATGGTGTATTGTCGAAAAGGTGTAAGGCTAATGTTTATGGTAGATTAGCATCTGGGTTACCTACAAGCAAATGGTAAGCTCTAGTAAAGTTGTAAGGGTAATGGTTATGGTAGGGTAAACATCTGGGTGTACCTACAATCAAAAAGTCAACTCTAGTAAAGGTGTAAGGGTAATTGCTAAGGTGGGTTAACATCTTGGTGTGCGTACAGTCAAAAAGTAAAATCTAGTAAAGGTGTAATGGTAATGGGTAAGGTAGGTTAACATCTGGGTGAACCTATAGTCAAATAGTAAGCTATAGTAAAGGTGTAAAGGTAATGGTTAAGGTGGGTGAGCATCTTGGTGCACCTACAGTCAAAAAGTAAACTCTAGTAAAGGTTTAAGGCTAATGGTTATGGTGGGTTAACATCTGGGTGTACCTGCAGTCAAATGGTTAGCTATAGTAAAGGTGTAAAGGTAATGATTTCTGTGGGTTAACATCTGGATTTACCTACAGTCAAAGAGTAAACTCAAGTTAAGTTGTAAGAGCAATGGCTATGATGGGTTAATATCTGGGTGTACATAGTCAAACAGTAAATTCTGGCAAAGGTGTAATGGTAATGGTTAAGGTTGGTTTACATTTCGATTTAATGACAATCAAATGGTAAACTATAGTAATGGTGTTAAGGTTATGGTTCAGGTGGGTTAACCCTCCTGAACCATTACCTTTACAACTTTACTATAGTTTTACAATTTGACTGTAGGTATACCCAGATGTTAATGGTGTAAGGCTAATGTTTATGGTAGATAAGCATACTTTACTATAGCTAACCATTTGACTGCAGGTACACCCAGATGCTAACCCACCATAACCATTAGCCTTAAACCTTTACTAGAGTTTACTTTTTGACTGTAGATGCACCAAGATGCTCACCCACCTTAACCATTACCTTTACACCTTTACTATAGTTTACCATTTGATTGAACATCTTGGTCTACATCCAGTCAATCTATAGAAATGGTTTCTTTGTTAAATTGGGCTAAGATGGGATAAGATATGTGTTCTCTGTCTATCAAATGGTAAACTTTAGTAAAGGTGTTAGGGTTAAGTGAAGGGTAAACATTGGAGAATGTCGAGTGTTCAATTGTTAAAGGCTATGGTTAAGGGTCTTTTATTTGAATGGTTTCACTACTTTGAAAGAAACTCACTTTTGTATCTTTATTTTGAGTTAATAAGTCATATTACACAAATCTTTTGAATAAATATGTCTTGTTTAGCAAGACTTAATTAATTAGGTATTGAATGTCTGACCGTTGGCCATTAATAGTGGCATTGCATCAATGCCACTATTAATGTTCACCTCCACGGGACGATGACCCCGTCAGACAGGTGGAGGAAAAATGATTTAAAATGATTATCACAACTTATCAATCAGAATGTTAAATTATTTTGAATCACGAGCTTGAATTTTTTGTATCACAGATTTGCTTCTATTTACATGCCACAGTCTTTTTTCTGTCTTTTTGGCTATCACAGATATGCTTCGTTTAACAGATTTAAAACGATTGTCACAAACTATTAATAAGAATTTTAAATCACTTGTAATCATGAGTTTGAATTTATATCACAGAAAAGCTTTATATATTTACACGCCACAGTCCTTTTTCTGTATTTAAGGCTATCACAGATATGCTTATAATTCCTGATTGAAAATGATTGTTACAATTTATCACAATGTAAAATCACAGAAAATCATTGTTCCAATTAACTGCATAAATCCATGGTCCGAATCCTTAGTACATGATTGAAAATGATTGTTACAATTTATCACAATGTAAAATCACAGAAAATCATGAGTTTGAATTTATATCACAGAAAAGCTTTATATATTTACACGCCACAGTCCTTTTTCTGTATTTAAGGCTATCACAGATATGCTTATAATTCCTGATTGAAAATGATTGTTACAATTTATCACAATGTAAAATCACAGAAAATCATTGTTCCAATTAACTGCATAAAGCCATGGTCCGAATCCTTAGTACATCCAGTTTTTTAAGATTGTTAATCTTCTTTTAGCGTCTCATCCAGGATGTGTTCAACCTGTTTTTGCTGATTAGACAGTTCGTCAGCACGCCTAAGAACTTTTCTTTCATTCTTAATCCTGTCAGTCAGGTAATCTTCAAATGATCCGGAACTTCCTCTGGGATTAAAGTCAGCAGTCCACAGACGCTCTTCTGTGCCCTCATGAATGATTGACTGAATGAAACCAGCAGTTATACTCTCCCCGCTTTTATGGACGTTTTCAGCTTTAAACTTTATGAAAGCTCTCTGCACGTCATTCATGAGGTCCTGGGAAGCCATGGGGTTTGGCTTATAGTATGGCTGTATTTTAACTTTCAGATTTTGTGAAACAAGTTCAATATCTGTTATGTATTGTGATGTGGCTTCTATGCGTCGACGCTTTTTTGAAGCACCCGAAGTTACCGGCGTCGACCGTAAAGTAGCAGTAGCTGCCGGCGACGACCGTACAGTAGCAGTAGCTGTTACAGGAGTTGACTGTAAGGGAGTGTCAATCACTTGGGATACCTCATATGAAGGAACGGAATCAGCAGCCGGATACTGATTCATAAGTTGTACGAAGTCTGTTCCAACAGCAGTTCCATACTCCTGAACACCTGTCTCCATGGGCGTTACAGCAACCAAAGCGGCACTGAATGCCTTAAAGAGATCATTCTTGCAGGTACACCCAACCTGTTGGTATTGTAGTGCTTGTATCTCGCCTTGGAGCGTGGCCCTGTCACCTCTGGCTGTTGCTAACTCTGTTTCCATCTCCTTCACTCTAGCCTCCAGTTTTTCTCTCTCTTTCCTTTCTACGGTGATCTGTTTTGTCACCTTCGCAATTTCCTTTGCAATTATCGTTGAAGTCTGCTCCACCAGCTTCTTGCAGAAATCTTGATCATCTTCCACACTCATATCTGTAAAAGATGAAAACAGAACTATAACTGTAATTACTATCATAGTTTAAACTAAGTTGAGGCTTCATTCTTGGCAAATTGCATGTCAGATATGAGCACACAGACTTATTATCGCAAATATTGACTGTCTCCTCCCCGTTTATAGAGGCTAAGATAAAGTGATGGACTGCAAGCTGGTGGAACAGTCTTCAAAGATAATTGCAAACGAAATTGCGAAGGTGACACAACATATCACCGTAGAAAGGAAAGAGAGAGAGAAACTGGAGGCAAGAGTGAAGGAGATTTAAATGGAGTTAGCAACAGCCAGAGGTGACAGGGCCACGCTCCAAGGCGACATACAAGCACTACAATACCAACAGGTTGGGTGTACCTGCAAGAATGATCTCTTTAAGGTCTTCAGTGCCGCTTTGGCTGCTGTAACGCCCATGGAGACAGGTGTTCAGGGTTATGGAACTGCTGTTGTAACAGACTTCGTACAACTTATGAATCAGTATCCGGCTGCTGATTCCGTTCCTTCATATGAGGTATCCCAAGTGTTTGACACTCCCTTACAGTCAACTCCTGTAGCAGCTACTGCTACTGTACGGTCGACGCCGGTAACTTTGGGTGCTTCAAAAAAGCGTCGACGCATAGAAGCCACATCACATTACAATACATAACAGATATTGAACTTGTCTCACAAAATCTCAAAGATAAAATACAGCCATACTATAAGCCAAACCCCATGGCTTCCCAGGACCTCATGGCTTCCCAGGACTTTGCCACAACACTTACCAAATTTTTACAGTTCTACTAGAGTTAACCAGTTGAATTTAGGCGAACCCAGATTTTAACCAACTTTATGCATTTACTAGGTTTTAGCATTTGACAGTTAGTAATAAATAAGAATAAAAAGTTTAGATCCTATAAGAGCAAAGACAATATTCATTAAAAAGGCAGAAGATAGGCCGTATCTAGGTTTCAGCTATAAAAAGCCTCATCAATGAGGCCTGATAAGTTCTTGCCTAATCCTTAAACTCAGATGTCTATCAGCCATAACTTATTAAAAACCAACATCCATCAAGTTAACATCCAGCATTAACAAAAGTCTATCATTACCTTCACTGCCGGCCTTAGCCTAACATCTTTACTAAAGTTTGTCTTTTAACTGGAAGTACACTCAGATATTGACACACCTTAGCCGACTTAACACTAACCTTTAACCATTGAGCATCAAACATTCTACTATGTTATTGTTACTTCTAACATCAACCTCACACATTTATTAGAGAATACCATTTGATTCGGAGGCGAACCTAGAAGTTTACCCACCTTTACCCACTTAACCTCTACCATTACCCTTAAATCTTAAACAGAGTTTTCCAGTTAACTGGAAGCAATAGAAGATGCTATTGCACCCTAACCCACTAAACACCAGCCTATTCCCAGTGCACGTTTAAATTTCTCCAACATTTCCATATACTTAATAGGAATGATGATAAGATGTTGATAGATAGATAGATAGATAGATAGATAGATAGATAGATAGATAGATAGATAGACGGACGGACGGACGGAAAGATAGATAGATAGATAGATCGATAGATTATTCAACACATAGAAAAGCCTAAATGGAAGTTAAATCTCATTGGACAAATGCTAACCTAAGATCAGATAAAGTAACTAATACTTACTTCCTCGAATTTCAATATCCGTTGGAATGAACACTATGATATATTCAATTTATAGAACTGCCTAAATGGAAGTTCAATCTCATGCGACCTTCTTGTTCGACGTCAAGTGATGAATAGAACGATTTTAACGTTATCGAAGCCTTTTATAATCTTAATTTTCACACCTTTTTTGCAGAAAAAAAGACAAAAAACGTGACATTTACAAGGTAGTGTTTGTACGCAAATATCTCGACAACGACAAGTTCTACTATATCAAAATTATATATCAGTGGAAAGGTATTGAAATCATCTACAAGCTGGTATAAAAATAATTGACCAGAAATAAACGTGTGAAAAGTTATACGCGAAAGAAAAAACAAAAGAAAATTGCAAAAATGCATTTTCGAATCAAAGCTGTGCCCTTAAAAATTATCACAGATCATAAAACCTATTTATCAAATTAAAGCTCATTTAGTAAGCTTTTTTTCATTCGCTGTATGTACAAACTTTAAATCAACGTGTAAAAAGATATTCACCCAAAAACAAACATGTCTAAAAAAAGACATTTTCTAATTTTAAAAAATGATAACTCAGACATAAATGATAATTAAGAAACCGCAATATAAGCAGCAAAAAGCCAGTTTAATTTCCTTTAATTTGATATAAAAATGGTTCCAGAGAGTTGATGCAAAGCATGCTTTTGAGCAGGATGCGCACAAGCACCCTGAAAAAACAAAACAAAAAAAGCAAAAAAAAAAACGAGAAAACTTTACTTTACTTGAAGATTAATATCTCCTAGATGCAGTAACCAACCTTGTTGGTAATACAAACAGTGGAAAGCAGATTGAATACCCTTTGATTTGAGGTAAGAATCACGCAAGAGAACTATTGCTAAGTATATTTTTTACAGGTTAGGCACACTAACCCAGAATGCAAATTTTCCAAAAAAGAGAAGAATTTTTTTTCACATGTTTCAAAAATCAATTTCTCAAAAACGGAGTAACATACATTATATATATTGTACTCTGCAAAAGGCCAGTTCAATTCCCTTTAATCTGAGGTATAAACGATAAAGGAGAGATGGTCCAAAGTATGTTTTACCGACTGTTCCCCACAGGCACCCTAATGCGTTTTCGCAATGCTAATTTTGAAAAAATAGACAATTTATGGACTAAAACTGCCACAAAAACGGGAATTATTTTCGATCTTCGTTTATTTAAAAATGGGCAATGCAATGGGTTAACATCTCGGTGTACCTACAGTCTAAAAGTAAACTCTAGTAAAACTGTACAATAATAGAACAAATAAATACATAATTCGCTTAAATATGGGTTGGCCCCCTTCCCACTACCTGCGGGGAGGGGGTGTGCCAATTATAAATGTGGACGACCCCACTCCGCAGGCGGGGGGAAATGACGCATAGACTATTTTTTGAATAAAAAAGGCGACAAAAAATGGAAATTCCCTCCTTTAACTCGGAAAATCCTCGCGGGGGGGGCGATGGTGGGTTTCATAAGGGATAGTTATTATTCCCCGGATGTATAAGGAATGGAACCATCCCCTTTAGAATGTGGACGAGACCATTATCCGGGAAAAGAGGGACTTCGCGCGGCTAGAACCTGTCGCGACGTGACCGTAAACATAGAAATCCATCATTATATTTGGACAAAATTGTTACACGCGGCGCGCGCGGGAGACGGTGCGCGTGCCCCTCAATGAGGAAAGGGCAAGGGGGTAATCCCATCGGCGCCCCGACGGGGGGAGACGCATCGGCTATTTTGCCATCAAAAAAAGAAGAACAGAGGGGAAGAAAGATGTGCTGACGCATGAGGGGCCAAAACATGAGAGGCTTACCTACAGTCAAAAAGTAAACTCTAGTAAAGGTGTAAGGGTAATAATTATGATGTTAATATCTGGGTGTACCTACAGTCAACAAGTAAACTTTAGTAAAGGTGTAATGGTTATGGTTAATATTGGTTTACATCTGGGTTTGCCTATTGTCAAAAAAGGAAATTTAAGTTAAGGTGTAAGGGTAATGGTTAATGTGGGTTAACATTTAGGTTTACCTACAGTCAAAAAGTAAACTCTAGTAAAGGTGTAAGGGTAAAAGTTATGGTGGGATAACACTTAGGTTTACCTACAGTCAAAAAGTAAACTCAAGATAAGGTGTAAGGGTAATGGTTATTGTGGGTTAACATTTAGGTTAACCTACAGTCAAAAAGTAAACTCTAGTAAAGGTGTAAGGGTAAAGGTTATGGTGGGTTAACACTTAGGTTTACCTACAGTCAAAAAGTAAACTCAAGCTAAGGTGTAAGGGTAATGGTTATGGTGGGTTAACATTTAGGCTTACCTACAGTCAAAAAGTAAACTCTAGTAAAGGTTTAAGGGAAATGATTATGATGTTAATATCTGGGTGTACCTACAGTCAAAAAGTAAACTCTAGTAAAGGTGTAATGGTTATGGTTAATATTGGTTTACATCTGGGTATGCCTACAGTCAAAAAGTAAACTCAAGCTAAGGTGTAAGGGTAATGGTTATTGTGGGTTAACATTTAGGTCTACCTACAGTCAAAAAGTAAACTCAAGAAAAGGTGTAAGGGTAATGATTATGGTAGGTTAATATCTGGGTGTACCTACAGTCAAAACGTAAACTTTAGTAAAGGTGTAATGGTAATGGTTAATCTTGGTTTACATCTTGGTATACCTACAGTCAAAACGTAAACTCAAGTAAAGGTGTAAGGGTAATGGTTATGATGGGTTAACATTTAGGTTTACCTACAGTCAAATAGTAAACTCAAGTAAAGTTGTAAGGGTTATGGTTATGGTTGGTTAATATCTGGGTGAACATACAGTCAAAAAGTAAACTCTAGTAAACGTGTAAGGGATATGATTATGGTTAGTTAACATCTAGGTTTACCTTCAGTCTAAAAGTAAACTCTAGTAAAGGTGTAAGGGTAATGGTTATGGTGGGTTAACACTTAGGTTTACCTACAGTCAAAAAACAAACTCAAGTAAAGGTGTAAGGGTAATGATTATGGTGGGTTAACACTTAGGTTTACCTACAGTCAAAAAACAAACTCAAGTAAAGGTGTAAGGGTAATGATTATGGTGGGTTAATATCTGGGTGTACCTACAGTCAAAACGTAATTTCTAGTAAACGTGTAATGGTAATGGTTAATGTTGGTTTACATCTGTTTATACCTGAAGTCAAAAAGTGAACTCAAGTAAAGGTGAAAATATTGACTGTCTCCTCCCCGTTTTTAGAGGCTAAGATAAATTGATGGACCGCAAGATGTCTACTCACGATGCTGCTTAGAAACTTTGCACTTTTGCATTGATTTACCAGGGCGTTTCATTGTTTATAAAATATGCTCAAGTGTTACTGGGCCTTCAATGTTGTAAAAAAAAATCTGAGAGCAATACTTTCTGCCACTGAAAAACGGCAAGTATATCACAATGGTTAAGCAAGTACACATTTAGATATTTTTCATAATGTTTCGTTTTCGTTGCAATAAGGTTTAGGTGAAGGGTTAAGGTTAACCACTACCATTACCCTAACCCTAAAGGTAGTTTTAATATAATAGTAAACCCAAGAAGAGAGAAGGAAATTGACTTACTGTAATAATGAAAATGTACTCCTTTAAAATATACTTTCACATCTAACCACAGTGAATGCTGAACGTCAACTGGCAATATGGTAAACCCAAGTAATGGTTGTTACTAAAAATAAATTCCTTTGTACTTTTATGGATGAACCTATATAATAACAACCCAACCCCCAACAATAGACCATCCTACCTTAACCCTTTAAACATTAACCTTGACCTGGTTGACATTTAACATTATCCAATGTTTACCCTCACCTATTCCATAACCATTACCCTTACAACTTTACTAGAGTACCATACTGCTGTAGGTCAACCCAGATATTAGCTCATCTTAACCCGTTAACCTCAACTTAACCCATTACACATAACCCTTTACCCAGTTATAATCTGACGTTTTCTAATGTTCACCATATACCATTACAACAGCCATTACCCTTACACCTTTACTAGAGTAAACAATTTGGCTGCTTGTATACCCAGATGTTAACCCAACCTAACCATTACCCTTCCTCATTTATAAGAGTGTACCATTTTATTGTAGGCTACCTTTACACCTTTACTAAAGCTTACCATTTGAATGCAGGTACAACCAAATGTTAACCCAGCATAACCATTACCCTTAAACCTTTGAAAGAGTTTACATTTCGACTGTAGGTACACCAAGATGCTAACCCATCTTAACCATTACCTTGACACCTTTACTATAGTTTACCATTTGATTGTCATTAAACCCAGATGTAAACCCACCTCACCCATTACCAATACACCTTTACTAGAGTTTACTTTTTGACTGTAGGTACACCAAGATGTTAACCGACCGTAACCATTACCCGTTGCACCTTCACTAGAGTTTATTTTTGGACTGTAGGTAAACCTAATGTTAACCCACCATAACAATTACCCTTACACCTTTACTTGAGTTTACTTTTTGACTCTCGGTAAACCCAGATGTAAACCAACATTAACCATTTACATTACACCTTTACTACAGTTTACTTTTAGACTTCAGGTAAGCCTAGATATTTACTTACCATAACCATTACCCTTACACGTTTACTAGAGTTTATGTTTTGACTGCAGGTACACCTAGATATCAACCCACCATAACCATTACTATACACCTTTACTTGAGTTTACTATTTGACTGCAGGTACACCAGTATGTTTACCCACCATTACCATTACCCTTAAAACTTTACTAGAGTTTACTTTTTGACTGTTGGTACAGCAAGATGCTAACCACCTTAACCATTACCTTTACACCCTTACTATAGTTAACCATTTGATTGTCATTAAACCCAGATGTAAACCCACCTAACCCAATACCACTACACCTTTATTAGAGTTTACTTTTTGACTAGGTACACCACGATGTTAACCCATCTTAACCATTACCCTTACACCTTAATAGAGTTTACTTTTTGACTGTAGGTATACCAAGATGTTAACCCACCTGAACCATTACCCTTACACCTTTACTTGAGAATAATTTTTGTCTGTATGTATACCCAGATGTAAACCAACCTTAACCTTTACCATTACACCTTTACTATAGTTTACTGTTAGACTGTAGGTAAACCTAGATGTTAACTTTCATAACCATTTCCCTTACACGTTTACTAGAGTTGACTTTATGACTCTAGGTACACCCAGATATTAACCCACCATAACCATTACCCTAACACCTTTACTTGAGTTTACTTTTTGACTGTACGTATACCCAGATGTAAACCAACCTTAATTATTACCATTACACCTTTACTAGAGTTTACTTTTAGACTTTAGGTACACCCAGATGTTAACCCACCTACCCATTTCCATTAGACCTTTATCAAAGTTTAACATATGACTGCAGGTACACCCAGATGTTAAACCACCTTAACCATAACATTAACACCATTACCATAGTTTACCATTTGATTGTCATTTAACACAGATGCAAACCTACCTTAACCATTACCATTACACCTTTACCAGAGTTTACTTTTTGACTGTAGTTAAACCTAGATCTTAACCTACCAGAATCATTGTCCTTACAACTTTACTAGAGCTTACTGTTTGTCTGTAGGAACACCCAGATATTAACCCACCATAACCATTACTCTTACAACTTGAATTTATTTGTTGACTGTAGGTAAATCCAAATGTTATCCCAACGAAATCATTACCTTTATATCTTTACTATAGCTTACTATTTGACAGCAGGTACACTCAGATGTTAACCCACCTTAACCATTACCCTTAAACCTTTACTAGAGTTTACTTTTTGACTGTAGGTACACCAAGATGTTAACCCACCTTAACCATTACCCTTACACCTTTACTAGAGTTTACTTTTTGACTGTAGGTAAACCTAAATGTTAACATACCATAACCATTACCATTACACCTTTACTTGAGTTTACTTTTTGACTGTAGGTAAACCTAGATCTTAACTTACCAGAACCATTGCCCTTACACCTTTACTAGAGTTTGCTGTTTGACTGTAGGAACACCCAGATATTAACCCACCATAACCATTACTCTTACAACTTGAATTTACTTGTTGACCTGTAGGTAAATCCAAATGTTATCCCAACGAAAGCATTACCTTTATATCTTTACTATAGCTTACTATTTGACAGCAGGTACACTCAGATGTTAACCCACCTTAACCATTACCCTTAAACCTTTATTAGAGTTAACTTTTTGACTGTAGGTACACCAAGATGTTAACCACCTTAACTCTTACCCTTACACCTTTACTAGAGTTTACTTTTTGACTGTAGGTAAACCTAAATGTTAACACACCATAACCATTACCCTTGCACCTTTACTTGAGTCTACTTTTTGACTGTAGGTATATCCAGATGTAAACCAACATTAACCATTACCATTACACCTTTACTAGAGTTAACTTTCACACTGTATGTAAACCTAGATGTTACTTTACCATAAACATTACCCTCACACGTATACTAGAGTTTACTTTTTGACTGTAGGTACAACCAGATATTAACCCACCATGACCATTACCCTTACACCTTTACACGAGTCTACTTTTTGACTGAAGGTAATCCCAGATGTTAACCCACCATAACCAATACCTTTACACCTTTACTTGAGTTTAGTTTTTGACTGCAGGTACACCCATATGTTAACCAACCATAACCATTATTCTTAAAACTTTACTAGAGTTCACTTTTTGACTGTAGGTACACCAATGTGCTAACCACCTTAACCACATTACCTTTACATCATTACTATAGTTTACCATTTGATTGTCATTAAACCCAGATGTAAATTGACCTCACCCATTACCAATACACCTTTACTAGAGGTTTACTTTTTGACTGTAGGTACACCAAGATGTAAACCAACCTTAACCATTACCATTACACCTTTACTAGAGTTTACTTTTAGACTGTATTGAAACCTAGATGTTAACTTACCATAATCATTTCCCTTACACGTTTGCTAAAGATTACTTTTTGAATGTATGTACACCCAGATATTAACCAACGTTAACCATTACCCTTACACCTTTACTTGAGTTTACTATTTTTTTTAGGTAAGCCTTAATGTTAACCCATCATAACCATTACTCTTACACCTTTACTTGAGTTTACGTTTTGACTGTAGGTACACCCAAATTTAAACCCACCTTACCCATTACCATTACATCTTTATTAAAGTTTACCATATAGCTCGGTACACCCAGATATTAACCCACCTTTACCATAACCTTTACTCCATTACCATAGTTTACCATTTGATTGTCATTTAACCAAGATGTAACCCAACCTTAACCATTACCATTACACCTTTACCAGAGTTAACTTTTTGACTGTAGGTAATCCTAGATCTTAACTTACCAGAACCATTACCCTAACACCTTTTCTAGAGTTTACTGTTTGACTGTAGGAACACCCAGATATTAACCCACCATAATAATTACTCTTACAATTTAACTCGAATTTACTTTTTGACTGTAGGTTAATCTAGATGTTAACCAATCGAAATCAATAATTTTACACCTTAACTAGAGCTTACCATTTGACTGCAGGTACACCCAGATGTAAACCCACCATAACCATTACTGTTAAAAGTTTACTAGAGTTTACTTTTGACTGTAGGTACACCAAGATGTTTACCCCACCATAACCATTACCCTTTACAAGCGTTTACCATTGGCTTGTAGGTAACTCAGATGCTAATTCAACATAAACATTAACCTGACACCTTTACGATAGTATCCATTTTGATTGTCATTAAACCCAGATGTGAACCCACCATAACCATTACCATTTCACCTTTACTAAAGTTATACATTTTATTGTAGATACAGCCAGATGTTATCCTACCTTAACCATTGCCATTAAACATTTACTAAAGTTTACCATTTGACTGTAGGTACACCCAGACGTCAACTCACCATAACCATTACCCTTACACCTTTACTAGAGTTTACTTTTTGACTGTAGGTACACCCAGATGTTTACCCATCTTAACCATTGTCATTACACCTTTACTCAAGTTGGCCATTTGATTGTGGGTACACCCAAATGTTAACCCATCATAACCACTATTCTAACACCTTTACTAGACTTTAACATTTGCTTGTAGGTAACCCAGATGCTTATCCACCATTAACATTAGGCTTACACTTTTACTAAAGTATACCAATTGATTATCCTTAAAGGCAGATGAAAACCCACCATAACTATTACCATTACATCTTCACTAAAATTACACATTGTAGGTACAGCCAGATGTTATCCCACCTTAACAATTGCCATTACACCTTTACTAAAGTTTACCATTTGACTGTAGCTACACCCAGATATTAACCCACTTTATTTATTACCATTATTATATAAGGTAGTAACCTGTTCAATGCCTCATCGCCGATAATATTGGTTAATTTTTAATTCCAGACATCACAGGACGTTTTTTGTGTCTGTACTACCCGCCATATTGGATATAATTAAAACCGTAAGTTAGCTTTTATATAGGAATGGGATAATGACAACAGGCAGCGCATAGTGTTGTGGTGAGCAGGCTCGACCTTGTATATATTAATCATGCATTATATATAGTTCGGCCTAATTTCACTTTCGATTTCAGAACGAATTGTTTTGATTTGATTCTGTTGCTGGAAGCTTGGGAGGATGAATTTATTTCGAATTTCGAACAAGCCAAATCTACTATTGACGATTATGAGTACCCTAATGCTCCCCTTTTCGGACTGATAGTTCTGGCAAACAGTGGAGATCTAGATCAGATGGAGGAGCCGTATAATCAAAGTCTCGGATGTTTACTATTCTGTCTGCATCTTTGGGGCATATCTATATATGGTAAAACCACACTGTTAAAATTCTGGTATTAATCAACCGATTGGATATTTTCCAGAAATCTCATGACATTGGTTATGGCTATACAACTCATTATATTGGATCCAATTTCAAAATTGTTCTTCTTGAAATGCTGACTCAAAAGTTCCATAGAAGTTCCTTAGGTTTTCTCAAAAATCCCACAAAGGCTTCCCAGAGATTCCCTAAAAGTTCCCAAGAGGTTTCTAAAGGTTTCCAGAAGTCCTTAGAAGTTCCACAGGAGTTCCTCAGAGATTCTCCAGAAGTCCCAGAGGTTCCCTAGAAGTTCCAAAGAGGTTCTCAAAATGTTTCCCAGAAGTCCTCATAGTTCCAACGACATTCCTCAGAGATGATCCAGAAGTTGCCCAGATGTTCCTCAGTAGTTCACAAGTTTCTCCTAGTTTCATTTTCAAATTCAAATTTAACAGTTAAACGCTTTAATACGGCTAGTAGGCTATTCTATAATTTAGACTTTACACACCTACATCTCCTTTGACACGACAACCGGCCATTTCACTTACTTTACAGTGCACAATTACTATTTCATATTCGAGTTTTCTTTTTTTTTCGAAATGCGTTTGAAATTAATAATTACTAAAATAAATAAATATATTAATGTTAGAATTAATACATTTATAACAAAATCCGCAATGACTCGGTAAACGCACCTATTATGCTTATTTGCAGTCTAATGTGCTCCTGCGTTTTTATTCACGCTTGTTTTCTTCATACGCTTGCAACGTGAAAATGTATTTTCTGCCTTCATAGTATGAAACGAGAAAAGGTCATCATATAATGATAGTGGTGCCTAGAGGCAATGTCGCTAATATCTTCCCGTATCATAAAATGAAAAGTTTCCTATTATTTCTGTATATATGGTATCACAGTTTTGTAATTAGATTGACGCCAGATCCTAAAAACAATCTGAGTATTGTCACTTTGAGAACAAAATCCAGAAATTTTAGAAATAAAAAGGCTGACTTTTGAAGAAGTTATGACCTTGTTGTATTTCAGTCATGGAGTCTAAGAGTTTCAACGAGGAAGGAGAACCGATTCAAACGACTTTAACTGATAGTATGTCCGCTTACTCTAAAGGTAAATATTGTCAATGTTTACACATCAAATCAACTGCAATATATTTATACCTTCATAGCTTATCACAATGACTCATAGTGTCTCCACATTACAGTTAGGAATTTGGCACTTAAATACTTACAAATTTCATCTGTGCTGACAAGCGCGTCTGTTTGTTGTGGTTCTTTACTGTTCTGTGTTTGTTCCGTCAGTGTTGTTACTTCATTTTCTTATTATGTATGTGACTATTACTCTGTCAGGATCAGATATCGTAGTCGCCACCTATTTGGGAAAGAGCTAATGGTTCGGCTTGTCTATTGACGTTATTACATGGTTGTTTTCTTTCTTTCCCTTTTGGTGTTGAGGGCGAGGTTTGAGATCCTACTGGATCAATTCCTGTCGTTGCTTAAGCAAGCGAGTTGTTTTCAAAAACTTTCTAAACAGGTATAGTAACCATGCTTAAGTGGTGATCATGACAAGAAAATTGGCGGACTAACCTTTTTCGGATTCCATTATAGTTCGACAGTTTTTTTTGGATCTGACTAAGTGTTAGAGGTATCGTCTCAGTATTTGAATTTGGTTTTCATGTGTCTGCTATGATTTATTTTGATTTAGTAACAAAACCATTATGCGAACCTAATATTTTTTGTTAAATGTAGACAATTACACCTGACCCTGTCAAAAAATGTATAAACACGCCGAGGGTGTGTGATTCCGGCCGCTCTAAGCAATGGTTCTGGTGTTATTCTTTTTTTGTTGTTGCTTATATGTTATACAAGGATATCTGTGTGTTGTACTTCATTGTGCATTGTTGTCAAATTAAAATTTTAAAGTGTCTTTAAGAGCAGAGAACACATAAAACCCATATATTTTCCGCCCAAGGTGGAAGAAATTGTCCTTTGATTAAGCTTTGAACAGATGCAGCTTTCTTGCGTAATTTATCAATTCCGTTAAGCTGATGGTCTCTTTTGCACCAAAACTATGCTCACTGGTTAAATTATACTTGCAGATATGTTAGTAAGATCACAGGTACTTTCCGGAAGGGTGCAGTACAGTTTGAAGAGTAACTCCAACTACAAACATAACTGTTCTCTTTGTCTATACATTGTAAACAACATTGCTATAATTCTCTGAGACATGTTAACATTGCGCCAAGAGAATTTCTCAGAAGACTAACAACCATTTACAACAGAACTTCAATGGCTCGAACCCTGATGGCTCGTTTACCCTTCCTGGCTAGAATTCTTTCCTTGCTCCCTAGAGGTCACTTTATATAGAAAATAACCTGGATAGCTAGAACTAGCTTTGGCTGGAACTAATTTCATGGTCCAAAGCCTGTTCGAGCCATTGAAGTTCTACTGTTATATAATAAAGGACACAATTGGGGTTTAAGTGCTTTCTTGCGGTCTAATCACCCCGTTTGGCGAAGAGAGGGCTGAGTCGTTAAGCGCTTGTTGTACTTGTTCCTTGAAAGCTCCTCTTCTTCATGGGGCCATGTGTTGGCTCCGTCTTATGATTGTGACACTCCCTGGATGTTGTTTTTAAACTTCTAAAGTAGCCGAATAGGACAACCGTCAGAAATCGATGCGAGCAGATCACACATCACACTCCAAAAATTAAATGGGAAAATTTCAGAAAGTTCATAAAATATGTGAATAAACTGTCATTTAGAGGTTAACCAATATTGACTACGCGCATGCTTGTCTGACTCAATCGCAGTAATTTGCATTGCAGGTGTTCCAGTTCCGACAGTGGAAGATTATTGCTTAGGAATGGTTTTGGAGGTCATGAATAATGCCATTAAAGATAGCATAGAAGTGGAAATGATGTTTTTGAAGGGACACGTATCACCGCCTCCACCTGAAAGTCAAGATGATGATGAACAACAAATATGCCAAACACATTGTGAACTAAAGAGTTATCTTTTTGAGAAAATAAGTGAAATTGACACTTGTGTGAGTGAATCTGAAAGAATTGCACAGTATTTGCATGCATGTGAAGATCTTTTATCTGCTGTTGATGAAATTCAAGGACGTCTAGATAGAATGCTACGTGCACAGGACTGACTTTCTTTCGATATTGATTAAATGTTTTGTACGATGGCCCAATTGGCTCACTTTTCATTTCCATACTTTTTCACAATTCCGAATTCTGAATTCCGAATTGAAAACTGATGGTCTCACCTTTAGCCTAAAATATATAAAAGAAACTATCTGTGTAGTTTCTTTAATATATTTTAGTTCACCCCCTCACGACGATGACGTAGAGAGACTTGGACGGGGACTCTGACCTACCATCTCACATCAAACCAGATCTTGTCCCTTCAAGGTAGGTCAGAGGAGGCAGTGTTGAATGTCAGTCTAGTCAGAATAACCTGTGCTTATCTGACAAAACAAGAGTTTATCCCACCCTTCGATCGGATAGAAACCTATATACATGTACACATTATGTGTCAGATAAGTACGAGTTATTTGACCAGACAGCCCGGACATATGAAGTAAACCCATGCTCATATGACTAAGATTGTCCTCTATAGACTGTCACAGATAACTGTCTATAGAGGGACCCTTCACAATCTTAGTCAAATGAGCACGGGTTTCTTCAAAGTCCGGGATGGAACACTGCCTCTAGCCAGCTGCTTATTGAGCTACAAACTTAACGTCGTCGCAAAAGTGGCCTGCACCCTTGGCAGTACACGGTGCCGACAAATGCTGGACATTGCAGCCTATAAAACAAGCATAGCTGGCTGGCACAGGACAGGCAAATCAAGTGCCCACAGAAGCATCGGTTGGGCACGCCTAACCGCCTTCCACAATAGTGGCACATACACATTCTCTTGCCTGGCAGCCTAACCATAAGCTTTCCGCGACTCTCCATTTCAGGTCTTAACTGTGTGAAGGCGCGTACCCAACTGAGATGCGACACTAAAAAAATATATTTATATATACTCCTCTCGTATACGTCGTTTAATATTAAAATCGATATTCTACGACGTATACGAGCGGAGATATAAATTTTGATAGTGTCACATCTCTAAAGTAAAACGAAAGACAACGTTCAGGAAATAAAGCAATCAAATCCCACATTCTGCTCTCAAAACGAACAGGTATAAAGAACCAACCGATACTTACCGGAATACCTACCTTTAAACTTACCTAATTATTACCTTTACTGTGAAAACTGTGTGGAAACTGATTGTCTCTGCTTTGGCCTAAAATTTATAAAAGAAACTAAGCGGATAGTTTATTTTATATATTTTAGTTCACCCCTTCACGACGACGACGTACAGAGACAGGAGGGGGCCCTGATGCACCTTTCAAACCAATTCCATCCGTGCATCAGGGAGGCAGTACCCACTTCACACTTTTTACACGTTCGCTCTAGAGATTCTCTTTCACTCAAAGATTCACTTTCTCTCACAACTATCACTCTCTAAAGACATCTCTTAGGCTAGATCTAACCTTTGTGTGTTGGATGTTAAAGTCCCATTGGAAAGAAACAAATTAAATCAAGTACACACAAAGGTTAGGGGTCTAATCCAGCCTAAGTGGAAGTCGCAGACACACGCACAAACACACTTTTTACTTTTCTTCTCGAGCCTTTGTGCCTAGCAAAAAATTTAGTGATCGGACTGAAACTAACTTTTTCAAAGCAAGGTTTAAAGTAAATAAGACTTTCGCTACGTCATGTCATAATATTGTTCTTTTCTTAAAATAGGGAGAAATAAGGGTACATGATTACCTTAATATCGCACACAAAGACCACTTTTTTGGAAACTAACTAATTCAGAGTAACGTTTAATGTCCTATTTCACAATAAGACTTTCGCTATGGACATGTCATAATATTATTCTTTGCTTACAAACGGGAGAAATAAGGGTGCCTGATTACCTTAATATCTCACACATAGACCAATATAGGGTTAGGGTTAGGGTTAGGGTTAGGGTTAGGGGTTAGGGTTAGGGTTAGGGTTAGGGTCCCCTATTAGAAATCTGGCAATTTTTTTTCGAAATCTGGCATCGAAAATCGAAATCTGGCATTTGCCGATCGAAATCTGGCATTTTGCAACGAAAAGTGGCATTTGGCTACCGAAATCTGGCATGACGCTAATAGGGCGAAATTTGGAAGAAAAAAGTGAGATTTTTTTAAATTTAATGATATCTAATGAAATTAAGCCCGTTTGACGGGATTTTTCATATATGGGTTGAGGGGACTTTAAATGATAGTATTTATGAATTTTTGACATATATTTCAGTTTTTAGATGAAAATTTAGTGCATTAAAAATTTGAGAATTTAGGCATTTGTAGAACTTCAAATATTTGTATTGAAATCTGGCAGAATTTGCCTACAAGGGTTTGTCAGGGTTATGTTTAGTTACTTAATTCCGTCTTGTAAAATGAATGCGGTGTTACTTTCTGGTAAGAAATAAATACTGACAACAAATGTAATTGATGTTTGATTATATACTGCGGCTTATTTAACTTACGTACGATAGCAGATTTATAAAAGGGTCAAGACCCATAATAAGAATTTGGTTATATACTGCAGCTTATACACTTACATAGGATGGAGTCTTGATGAGGCGGTAAAGACCCATAATGAATATTTCGTTATATACTGTGGCTTTCATAGTGCCATAGGATGGAGTCATGATAATGCGGTCAAGACGCTTAATTAAATTTTTGTTATATACTGCGGCTTATTTACTTACATAGGGTGGAATCATGCTAAAGCAGTCAAGACGCATTATTAAATTTTTGTTATATACTGCGGCTTATATACTTACATAAGGTGGAGTCATGCTAAAGTAGTCAAGACACATAATTAATATGTTGTTATATACTGCGGCTTATATACTTACATGGACTGGAATCAAGCTAAAGGGGACAAGACACATAATTAATTTTTTGTCATATACTGCGGCTTATATACTAACATGGAATGGAGTTATGATAAGGATGTCAAGAGGCATTATTAAATTTTTGTTATATACTGCGGCTTATATACTTACATAAGGTGGAGTCATGCTAAAGCGGTCAAGACACATAATTAATATTTTGTCATATACTGCGGCTTATATACTTACATGGGCTGGAATCAAGCAAAAGCGGACAAGACGCATAATTAATTTTTTGTCATATACTGCGGCTTATATACTAACATGGGATGGAGTTATGATAAGGAGGTCAAGAGGCATTATTAAATTTTTGTTATATACTGCGGCTTATATACTTACATAAGGTGGAGTCATGCTAAAGCGGTCAAGACACATAATTAATATTTTGTCATATTCTGCGGCTTATATACTTACATGGGCTGGAATCAAGCTAAAGCAGACAAGACGCATAATTAAATTTTTGTCATATACTGCGGCTTATATACTTACATGGGCTGGAGTCAAGCTAAAGCGGTCAAGACGCATAATTAAATTTTTGTCATATACTGCAGCTTATACACTTAAATAGGATGGAAGTATTTAAGGCAGTCAAGATTATGATAAATTAATTCAATAGGGAAATAGTGTAGTTTATAGAAACAAATACAACTGGTGTTCCTTAGACTTTATTATTTTTGCCTTTATTTATTAAAAAGACAACTTAAAAATATAAAATAAGTTTTACCTCTTATCATTCAGGGTGTAAAAATATTGTAACCAATAGAAATAAGTTATGAAAGTGGTATTAAGAAACTTTTGGCCATTTCCTGACCGAATTTTTCTAAGAAAATTTGCTAAGTCTGACAAGCCACTTATGGTAATTTTCCTAACGAGTTGTTATAAACTTTTGGAAAGCCAACGGTCCCTAATATAAAATATTTCATATTATTATAAATAACTTAAGCAGAAGTAATAATATTAATAATAATAAATATAAGATAACCCTGTAGTAGTAAATGCCAGATTTCGAATTTCCCCGATACCAAATTTCACAAACCCTGTAGATTGACAATGCCAGATTTCGATAACCCGGAGAGACCAAAATGCCGAAATTCGCTAACCCTGAGGTAGGGTGGCCAATGTTTCAATATGAAATTATTTTTTCTACAAGAAAATTATATGTTTTATTGCTATAAATATATTATTTAATAATTTATTTGTTAGGTAAAATAGGTGCTGAAGTTTGTAGCCGGGGTAAAACCAAAAAATTTTCGATCCGAAAATGAGCCAAAAACGGCCAAATTTCGGCAATTTTTTTATTTTTTTGTCTACTAAACCAATAAAATAAATATGTTTTAATACTCCACTTCAAAGAATACAATAGTTAAAGATATTTAATATATTTCAGATTTCTAAAATAAGAAAAACAAAAAAAATATTTGGGAAAAACAAATCCTGTAGGTAAAAATGCCAGATTTCGACATTTTTCCATCGGTTTTGGATGAATAACTTTCTTATTCCTTGATAATTTTGCAACTTTTTTGCATTAAACTTATTAACTAACTTATTTTGACATTCCCTGCAAGTTTTATTCAATTCGGTCCGTAAATAAAAAAAAATATTTTTTTGTGACATTTCAAGTTTGTTCAGAGACAAATTGTGTCCTGATATACATACCCCAGAAGACAACTTTTTTTGTCTGAAATATCAGCAACTTTTTTGTTATAAATCCAATGTGGCACTTTTTTGTAGATTAAAAAACGCAATTCTACAAATCCCTTTCAATTTTTAGACCTTCTAACCCTTTTTTATCTCTGAGATATGGGCCAAAATTCGAAATCGAAATCCCTGAATCATTTTCTTACCTGAGGAATGGTTAGTGCAGCCTCTGATCAGGAATTGTCTTAGAACAGTGTTTTTCAAAGATGAATGAATATAAAAAAATGCAGTATCAAAACTATTAATACTTCCTGTCAGAAAGCTGCCAGAAAACCTTCCGACAGCAACAATCTAAGGTCATGTACATATGTTGTAAAGTGGAATATTGTTTTTTGTTAAGCAAAGACCAGGAGTTAGGGTTAGGTTTAGGGTGTTGGGTGTTATAGGTGTTAGGGTTAGGGTTAGGGTGTTGGGTGTTATAGGTGTTAGGGTGTTAGGTGTTATAGATGTTAGGCTGTTGGGTGTTAGAGTTAGGGTTAGGGGTTAGGGTTAGGGTGTTGGGTGTTATAGGTGTTAGGGTGTTGGGTGTTATAGGTGTTAGGGTGTTGGGTGTTAGGGTGTTAGGTGTTATAGATGTTAGGCTGTTGGGTGTAAGGGTTAGGGTTAGGGTTAGGGGTTAGGGGTTAGGGTTAGGGTGTTATAGGTGTTAGGGTGTTGGGTGTTGGGTTAGGGTTAGGGTTAGGGTGTTGGGTGTTGGGTTAGGGTTAGGGTTAGGGTTAGGGTTAGGGTTAGGGGTTAGGGTTAGGGTTAGGGTTAGGGTTAGGGGTTAGGGTTAGGGTTAGGGTTAGGGTTAGGGTTAGGGTTAGGGTTAGGGGTTAGGGTTAGGGGTTAGGGTTAGGGTTAGGGGTTAGGGTTAGGGTTAGGGTTAGGGTTAGGGTTAGGGTTAGGGTTAGGGTTAGGGTTAGGGTTAGGGTTAGGGTTAGGGTTAGGGTTAGGGTTAGGGTTAGGGTTAGGGTTAGGGTTAGGGTTAGGGTTAGGGTTAGGGTTAGGGTTAGGGTTAGGGTTAGGGTTAGGGTTAGGGAATAGGTATTTTCGGCTGAGACAAAGACATCGGAAGGATATTTGGGTGTAATTTGGCTAGGGTTAGCCTTTTCACAGACCCTGGCGTAGGGAATGGTGTCTATTTTTAGTTAGTGTTACCGAACTTCTTTTATCAGGGGAGACTATTTAACAAGGGAGATGATGCATGTTTCCAGTAAACGTAGTAAATACGTTTATGCATTAGACTAAATACCAAGAAACTCTGATCAGCATGCACTTCCAGAGCAATTAATCAGTCTCTTTAGAAGACTAAACATCTTGAATCATTTTCTTACCTGAGGAATGGTTAGTGCAGCCTCTGATGAGGAATTGTCTTAGAACAGTGTTTTTCAAAGATGAATGAATATAAAAAAAATGCAGTATCAAAACTATTAATACTTCCTGTCAGAAAGCTGTCAGAAAACCTTCCGACAGCAACAATCTAAGGTCATGTACATATGTTGTAAAGTGGAATATTGTTTTTGTTAAGCAAAGACCAGGAGTTAGGGTTAGGGTTAGGGTGTTGGGTGTTATAGGTGTTAGGGTGTTGGGTGTTAGGGTGTTGGGTGTTATAGGTGTTAGGGTGTTAGGTGTTATAGATGTTAGGCTGTTGGGTGTTAGGGTTAGGGTAAGGGTAAGGGTTAGGGGTTAGGGTTAGGGTTAGGGTTAGGGTGTTGGGTGTTATAGGTGTTAGGGTGTTAGGTGTTATAGATGTTAGGCTGTTGGGTGTTAGGGTTAGGGTTAGAGTAAGGGTTAGGGTTAGGGTTAGGGGTTAGGGGTTAGGGTTAGGATTAGGGTTAGGGTGTTGGGTGTTATAGGTGTTAGGGTGTTGGGTGTTATAGGTGTTGGGTGTTATAGGTGTTAGGGTGTTAGGTGTTATAGATGTTAGGCTGTTGGGTTAGGGAATAGGTATTTTCGGCTGAGTCCAAGTCCTCGGAAGGATATTTGGGTGTAGTTTGGCTAGGGTTAGCCTTTTCACAGACCCTGGCGTAGGGAATGGTTGCTATTTTTAGTAAGTGTTACCGAACTTCTTTTTTCAGGGGAGACTATTTAACAAGGGAGATGATGCATGTTTCGAGTAAAAATAGCAAATACGTTTATGAATTAGACTAAGTACCAAAAAACTCTGATCAGCATGCACTTCGATAGCAATTAATCAGTCTCTTTAGAAGACTAAACATCCTGAATCATTTACTTACCTGAGGAATGGTTAGTCCAGCCTTTGATGAGGAATTGTCTTAGAACAGTGCTTTTCAAAGATGAATGAATATAAAAAAATGCACCATCATAACTCTATGAATACTTCGTGTCAGAAAGCTGTCAGAAAACTTCTGACAATTTTCCGACAGCAACAATCTAGGGTCATGTACATATGTAGTAAAGTGGAATATGTTTTTTTGTTAAGGAAAGAGCAGGTGTCGGTGCAATCGGAACTAAGGTTAGGGTTAGTTAGGGTGTATGTTAGAAAATAGTCTACCCGTTGGCCATAGTTAAGTTAAACTATGTTCACCCTTGCACCGCGATGAGGTCGGTAGACATGGCAAGGGGTCGGACCCAGTCGATAACCGAGTCCTAATCAAGATGAATCAAAGGCTCAAAAACAAATCAAAGTAGCCAATTATTATGTAGTACCTTCTACAGGGCTGAAAAATTGACCACTGGTACAAGAATAATATTCCTTGGCGTATTCATGTTTCTTAAGCAAATGACAGAAATAAAGTGCGGAATGAGAGATGCGGAGCTCCACCCACAGCTTATACGTCATAACACGGAGTGGTCTCTGATTGGTTCAAAATTACGTGATCTATTTTTATGTCACTCTCGCGTTGACCCATTGCAGAAAATGTATAAATATAACCTTACAGTCTTGCCCTATCAATTACGCTTTGGGTTGTGTAGGTTAGGGTTAGGGTGTTGGGTGTTAGAGGTGTTAGATGTAGGGTGTTTGGGTGTTAGGGTTAGGGTTAGGGTGTTAGAGGTGTTAGGTGTTAGTGTTAGGGGGTTGGGTGTTAGAGTGTTAGGTGTTAGTGTTAGGGTGTTGGGTGTTAGAGGTGTTAGGTGTTTGGGTGTTAGGGTTAGGGTGTTACAGGTGTTAGTGTTGGGTGTTAGGTGTTAGGTGTTAGTGTTAGGGTTAGGGTGTTGGGTGTTAGAGTGTTAGGTGTTAGTGTTAGGGTTAGGGTGTTGGTGTTAGAGGTATTGGGTTAGGGAATAGGTATTTTCGGCTGAGACAAAGACATCGGAAGGATATTTGGGTGTAATTTGGCTAGGGTTAGCCTTTTCACAGACCCTGGCGTAGGGAATGGTGTCTATTTTTAGTTAGTGTTACCGAACTTCTTTTATCAGGGGAGACTATTTAACAAGGGAGATGATGCATGTTTCCAGTAAACGTAGTAAATACGTTTATGCATTAGACTAAATACCAAGAAACTCTGATCAGCATGCACTTCCAGAGCAATTAATCAGTCTCTTTAGAAGACTAAACATCTTGAATCATTTTCTTACCTGAGGAATGGTTAGTGCAGCCTCTGATGAGGAATTGTCTTAGAACAGTGTTTTTCAAAGATGAATGAATATAAAAAAAATGCAGTATCAAAACTATTAATACTTCCTGTCAGAAAGCTGTCAGAAAACCTTCCGACAGCAACAATCTAAGGTCATGTACATATGTTGTAAAGTGGAATATTGTTTTTGTTAAGCAAAGACCAGGAGTTAGGGTTAGGGTTAGGGTGTTGGGTGTTATAGGTGTTAGGGTGTTGGGTGTTAGGGTGTTGGGTGTTATAGGTGTTAGGGTGTTAGGTGTTATAGATGTTAGGCTGTTGGGTGTTAGGGTTAGGGTAAGGGTAAGGGTTAGGGGTTAGGGTTAGGGTTAGGGTTAGGGTGTTGGGTGTTATAGGTGTTAGGGTGTTAGGTGTTATAGATGTTAGGCTGTTGGGTGTTAGGGTTAGGGTTAGAGTAAGGGTTAGGGTTAGGGTTAGGGGTTAGGGGTTAGGGTTAGGATTAGGGTTAGGGTGTTGGGTGTTATAGGTGTTAGGGTGTTGGGTGTTATAGGTGTTGGGTGTTATAGGTGTTAGGGTGTTAGGTGTTATAGATGTTAGGCTGTTGGGTTAGGGAATAGGTATTTTCGGCTGAGTCCAAGTCCTCGGAAGGATATTTGGGTGTAGTTTGGCTAGGGTTAGCCTTTTCACAGACCCTGGCGTAGGGAATGGTTGCTATTTTTAGTAAGTGTTACCGAACTTCTTTTTTCAGGGGAGACTATTTAACAAGGGAGATGATGCATGTTTCGAGTAAAAATAGCAAATACGTTTATGAATTAGACTAAGTACCAAAAAACTCTGATCAGCATGCACTTCGATAGCAATTAATCAGTCTCTTTAGAAGACTAAACATCCTGAATCATTTACTTACCTGAGGAATGGTTAGTCCAGCCTTTGATGAGGAATTGTCTTAGAACAGTGCTTTTCAAAGATGAATGAATATAAAAAATGCACCATCATAACTCTATGAATACTTCGTGTCAGAAAGCTGTCAGAAAACTTCTGACAATTTTCCGACAGCAACAATCTAGGGTCATGTACATATGTAGTAAAGTGGAATATGTTTTTTTGTTAAGGAAAGAGCAGGTGTCGGTGCAATCGGAACTAAGGTTAGGGTTAGTTAGGGTGTATGTTAGAAAATAGTCTACCCGTTGGCCATAGTTAAGTTAAACTATGTTCACCCTTGCACCGCGATGAGGTCGGTAGACATGGCAAGGGGTCGGACCCAGTCGATAACCGAGTCCTAATCAAGATGAATCAAAGGCTCAAAAACAAATCAAAGTAGCCAATTATTATGTAGTACCTTCTACAGGGCTGAAAAATTGACCACTGGTACAAGAATAATATTCCTTGGCGTATTCATGTTTCTTAAGCAAATGACAGAAATAAAATGCGGAATGAGAGATGCGGAGCTCCACCCACAGCTTATACGTCATAACACGGAGTGGTCTCTGATTGGTTCAAAATTACGTGATCTATTTTTATGTCACTCTCGCGTTGACCCATTGCAGAAAATGTATAAATATAACCTTACAGTCTTGCCCTATCAATTACGCTTTGGGTTGTGTAGGTTAGGGTTAGGGTGTTGGGTGTTAGAGGTGTTAGATGTAGGGTGTTTGGGTGTTAGGGTTAGGGTTAGGGTGTTAGAGGTGTTAGGTGTTAGTGTTAGGGGGTTGGGTGTTAGAGTGTTAGGTGTTAGTGTTAGGGTGTTGGGTGTTAGAGGTGTTAGGTGTTTGGGTGTTAGGGTTAGGGTGTTACAGGTGTTAGTGTTGGGTGTTAGGTGTTAGGTGTTAGTGTTAGGGTTAGGGTGTTGGGTGTTAGAGTGTTAGGTGTTAGTGTTAGGGTTAGGGTGTTGGTGTTAGAGGTATTGGGTTAGGGAATAGGTATTTTCGGCTGAGACAAAGACATCGGAAGGATATTTGGGTGTAATTTGGCTAGGGTTAGCCTTTTCACAGACCCTGGCGTAGGGAATGGTGTCTATTTTTAGTTAGTGTTACCGAACTTCTTTTATCAGGGGAGACTATTTAACAAGGGAGATGATGCATGTTTCCAGTAAACGTAGTAAATACGTTTATGCATTAGACTAAATACCAAGAAACTCTGATCAGCATGCACTTCCAGAGCAATTAATCAGTCTCTTTAGAAGACTAAACATCTTGAATCATTTTCTTACCTGAGGAATGGTTAGTGCAGCCTCTGATGAGGAATTGTCTTAGAACAGTGTTTTTCAAAGATGAATGAATATAAAAAAAATGCAGTATCAAAACTATTAATACTTCCTGTCAGAAAGCTGTCAGAAAACCTTCCGACAGCAACAATCTAAGGTCATGTACATATGTTGTAAAGTGGAATATTGTTTTTGTTAAGCAAAGACCAGGAGTTAGGGTTAGGGTTAGGGTGTTGGGTGTTATAGGTGTTAGGGTGTTGGGTGTAGGGTTAGGGTTAGGGTTAGGGTTAGGGTTAGGGTTAGGGTTAGGGTTAGGGTTAGGGTTAGGGTTAGGGTTAGGGTTAGGGTTAGGGTTAGGGTTAGGGTTAGGGTTAGGGTTAGGGTTAGGGTTAGGGTTAGGGTTAGGGTTAGGGTTAGGGTAGGGTTAGGGTTAGGGTTAGGGTTAGGGTTAGGGTTAGGGTTAGGGTTAGGGTTAGGGTTAGGGTTAGGGTTAGGGTTAGGGTTAGGGTTAGGGTTAGGGTTAGGGTTAGGGTTAGGGTTAGGGTTAGGGTTAGGGTTAGGGTTAGGGTTAGGGTTAGGGTTAGGGTTAGGGTTAGGGTTAGGGTTAGGGTTAGGGTTAGGGTTAGGGTTAGGGTTAGGGTTAGGGTTAGGGTTAGGGTTAGGGTTAGGGTTAGGGTTAGGGTTAGGGTTAGGGTTAGGGTTAGGGTTAGGGTTAGGGTTAGGGTTAGGGTTAGGGTTAGGGTTAGGGTTAGGGTTAGGGTTAGGGTTAGGGTTAGGGTTAGGGTTAGGGTTAGGGTTAGGGTTAGGGTTAGGGTTAGGGTTAGGGTTAGGGTTAGGGTTAGGGTTAGGGTTAGGGTTAGGGTTAGGGTTAGGGTTAGGGTTAGGGTTAGGGTTAGGGTTAGGGTTAGGGTTAGGGTTAGGGTTAGGGTTAGGGTTAGGGTTAGGGTTAGGGTTAGGGTTAGGGTTAGGGTTAGGGTTAGGGTTAGGGTTAGGGTTAGGGTTAGGGTTAGGGTTAGGGTTAGGGTTAGGGTTAGGGTTAGGGTTAGGGTTAGGGTTAGGGTTAGGGTTAGGGTTAGGGTTAGGGTTAGGGTTAGGGTTAGGGTTAGGGTTAGGGTTAGGGTTAGGGTTAGGGTTAGGGTTAGGGTTAGGGTTAGGGTTAGGGTTAGGGTTAGGGTTAGGGTTAGGGTTAGGGTTAGGGTTAGGGTTAGGGTTAGGGTTAGGGTTAGGGTTAGGGTTAGGGTTAGGGTTAGGGTTAGGGTTAGGGTTAGGGTTAGGGTTAGGGTTAGGGTTAGGGTTAGGGTTAGGGTTAGGGTTAGGGTTAGGGTTAGGGTTAGGGTTAGGGTTAGGGTTAGGGTTAGGGTTAGGGTTAGGGTTAGGGTTAGGGTTAGGGTTAGGGTTAGGGTTAGGGTTAGGGTTAGGGTTAGGGTTAGGGTTAGGGTTAGGGTTAGGGTTAGGGTTAGGGTTAGGGTTAGGGTTAGGGTTAGGGTTAGGGTTAGGGTTAGGGTTAGGGTTAGGGTTAGGGTTAGGGTTAGGGTTAGGGTTAGGGTTAGGGTTAGGGTTAGGGTTAGGGTTAGGGTTAGGGTTAGGGTTAGGGTTAGGGTTAGGGTTAGGGTTAGGGTTAGGGTTAGGGTTAGGGTTAGGGTTAGGGTTAGGGTTAGGGTTAGGGTTAGGGTTAGGGTTAGGGTTAGGGTTAGGGTTAGGGTTAGGGTTAGGGTTAGGGTTAGGGTTAGGGTTAGGGTTAGGGTTAGGGTTAGGGTTAGGGTTAGGGTTAGGGTTAGGGTTAGGGTTAGGGTTAGGGTTAGGGTTAGGGTTAGGGTTAGGGTTAGGGTTAGGGTTAGGGTTAGGGTTAGGGTTAGGGTTAGGGTTAGGGTTAGGGTTAGGGTTAGGGTTAGGGTTAGGGTTAGGGTTAGGGTTAGGGTTAGGGTTAGGGTTAGGGTTAGGGTTAGGGTTAGGGTTAGGGTTAGGGTTAGGGTTAGGGTTAGGGTTAGGGTTAGGGTTAGGGTTAGGGTTAGGGTTAGGGTTAGGGTTAGGGTTAGGGTTAGGGTTAGGGTTAGGGTTAGGGTTAGGGTTAGGGTTAGGGTTAGGGTTAGGGTTAGGGTTAGGGTTAGGGTTAGGGTTAGGGTTAGGGTTAGGGTTAGGGTTAGGGTTAGGGTTAGGGTTAGGGTTAGGGTTAGGGTTAGGGTTAGGGTTAGGGTTAGGGTTAGGGTTAGGGTTAGGGTTAGGGTTAGGGTTAGGGTTAGGGTTAGGGTTAGGGTTAGGGTTAGGGTTAGGGTTAGGGTTAGGGTTAGGGTTAGGGTTAGGGTTAGGGTTAGGGTTAGGGTTAGGGTTAGGGTTAGGGTTAGGGTTAGGGTTAGGGTTAGGGTTAGGGTTAGGGTTAGGGTTAGGGTTAGGGTTAGGGTTAGGGTTAGGGTTAGGGTTAGGGTTAGGGTTAGGGTTAGGGTTAGGGTTAGGGTTAGGGTTAGGGTTAGGGTTAGGGTTAGGGTTAGGGTTAGGGTTAGGGTTAGGGTTAGGGTTAGGGTTAGGGTTAGGGTTAGGGTTAGGGTTAGGGTTAGGGTTAGGGTTAGGGTTAGGGTTAGGGTTAGGGTTAGGGTTAGGGTTAGGGTTAGGGTTAGGGTTAGGGTTAGGGTTAGGGTTAGGGTTAGGGTTAGGGTTAGGGTTAGGGTTAGGGTTAGGGTTAGGGTTAGGGTTAGGGTTAGGGTTAGGGTTAGGGTTAGGGTTAGGGTTAGGGTTAGGGTTAGGGTTAGGGTTAGGGTTAGGGTTAGGGTTAGGGTTAGGGTTAGGGTTAGGGTTAGGGTTAGGGTTAGGGTTAGGGTTAGGGTTAGGGTTAGGGTTAGGGTTAGGGTTAGGGTTAGGGTTAGGGTTAGGGTTAGGGTTAGGGTTAGGGTTAGGGTTAGGGTTAGGGTTAGGGTTAGGGTTAGGGTTAGGGTTAGGGTTAGGGTTAGGGTTAGGGTTAGGGTTAGGGTTAGGGTTAGGGTTAGGGTTAGGGTTAGGGTTAGGGTTAGGGTTAGGGTTAGGGTTAGGGTTAGGGTTAGGGTTAGGGTTAGGGTTAGGGTTAGGGTTAGGGTTAGGGTTAGGGTTAGGGTTAGGGTTAGGGTTAGGGTTAGGGTTAGGGTTAGGGTTAGGGTTAGGGTTAGGGTTAGGGTTAGGGTTAGGGTTAGGGTTAGGGTTAGGGTTAGGGTTAGGGTTAGGGTTAGGGTTAGGGTTAGGGTTAGGGTTAGGGTTAGGGTTAGGGTTAGGGTTAGGGTTAGGGTTAGGGTTAGGGTTAGGGTTAGGGTTAGGGTTAGGGTTAGGGTTAGGGTTAGGGTTAGGGTTAGGGTTAGGGTTAGGGTTAGGGTTAGGGTTAGGGTTAGGGTTAGGGTTAGGGTTAGGGTTAGGGTTAGGGTTAGGGTTAGGGTTAGGGTTAGGGTTAGGGTTAGGGTTAGGGTTAGGGTTAGGGTTAGGGTTAGGGTTAGGGTTAGGGTTAGGGTTAGGGTTAGGGTTAGGGTTAGGGTTAGGGTTAGGGTTAGGGTTAGGGTTAGGGTTAGGGTTAGGGTTAGGGTTAGGGTTAGGGTTAGGGTTAGGGTTAGGGTTAGGGTTAGGGTTAGGGTTAGGGTTAGGGTTAGGGTTAGGGTTAGGGTTAGGGTTAGGGTTAGGGTTAGGGTTAGGGTTAGGGTTAGGGTTAGGGTTAGGGTTAGGGTTAGGGTTAGGGTTAGGGTTAGGGTTAGGGTTAGGGTTAGGGTTAGGGTTAGGGTTAGGGTTAGGGTTAGGGTTAGGGTTAGGGTTAGGGTTAGGGTTAGGGTTAGGGTTAGGGTTAGGGTTAGGGTTAGGGTTAGGGTTAGGGTTAGGGTTAGGGTTAGGGTTAGGGTTAGGGTTAGGGTTAGGGTTAGGGTTAGGGTTAGGGTTAGGGTTAGGGTTAGGGTTAGGGTTAGGGTTAGGGTTAGGGTTAGGGTTAGGGTTAGGGTTAGGGTTAGGGTTAGGGTTAGGGTTAGGGTTAGGGTTAGGGTTAGGGTTAGGGTTAGGGTTAGGGTTAGGGTTAGGGTTAGGGTTAGGGTTAGGGTTAGGGTTAGGGTTAGGGTTAGGGTTAGGGTTAGGGTTAGGGTTAGGGTTAGGGTTAGGGTTAGGGTTAGGGTTAGGGTTAGGGTTAGGGTTAGGGTTAGGGTTAGGGTTAGGGTTAGGGTTAGGGTTAGGGTTAGGGTTAGGGTTAGGGTTAGGGTTAGGGTTAGGGTTAGGGTTAGGGTTAGGGTTAGGGTTAGGGTTAGGGTTAGGGTTAGGGTTAGGGTTAGGGTTAGGGTTAGGGTTAGGGTTAGGGTTAGGGTTAGGGTTAGGGTTAGGGTTAGGGTTAGGGTTAGGGTTAGGGTTAGGGTTAGGGTTAGGGTTAGGGTTAGGGTTAGGGTTAGGGTTAGGGTTAGGGTTAGGGTTAGGGTTAGGGTTAGGGTTAGGGTTAGGGTTAGGGTTAGGGTTAGGGTTAGGGTTAGGGTTAGGGTTAGGGTTAGGGTTAGGGTTAGGGTTAGGGTTAGGGTTAGGGTTAGGGTTAGGGTTAGGGTTAGGGTTAGGGTTAGGGTTAGGGTTAGGGTTAGGGTTAGGGTTAGGGTTAGGGTTAGGGTTAGGGTTAGGGTTAGGGTTAGGGTTAGGGTTAGGGTTAGGGTTAGGGTTAGGGTTAGGGTTAGGGTTAGGGTTAGGGTTAGGGTTAGGGTTAGGGTTAGGGTTAGGGTTAGGGTTAGGGTTAGGGTTAGGGTTAGGGTTAGGGTTAGGGTTAGGGTTAGGGTTAGGGTTAGGGTTAGGGTTAGGGTTAGGGTTAGGGTTAGGGTTAGGGTTAGGGTTAGGGTTAGGGTTAGGGTTAGGGTTAGGGTTAGGGTTAGGGTTAGGGTTAGGGTTAGGGTTAGGGTTAGGGTTAGGGTTAGGGTTAGGGTTAGGGTTAGGGTTAGGGTTAGGGTTAGGGTTAGGGTTAGGGTTAGGGTTAGGGTTAGGGTTAGGGTTAGGGTTAGGGTTAGGGTTAGGGTTAGGGTTAGGGTTAGGGTTAGGGTTAGGGTTAGGGTTAGGGTTAGGGTTAGGGTTAGGGTTAGGGTTAGGGTTAGGGTTAGGGTTAGGGTTAGGGTTAGGGTTAGGGTTAGGGTTAGGGTTAGGGTTAGGGTTAGGGTTAGGGTTAGGGTTAGGGTTAGGGTTAGGGTTAGGGTTAGGGTTAGGGTTAGGGTTAGGGTTAGGGTTAGGGTTAGGGTTAGGGTTAGGGTTAGGGTTAGGGTTAGGGTTAGGGTTAGGGTTAGGGTTAGGGTTAGGGTTAGGGTTAGGGTTAGGGTTAGGGTTAGGGTTAGGGTTAGGGTTAGGGTTAGGGTTAGGGTTAGGGTTAGGGTTAGGGTTAGGGTTAGGGTTAGGGTTAGGGTTAGGGTTAAGGGTTAGGGTTAGGGTTAGGGTTAGGGTTAGGGTTAGGGTTAGGGTTAGGGTTAGGGTTAGGGTTAGGGTTAGGGTTAGGGTTAGGGTTAGGGTTAGGGTTAGGGTTAGGGTTAGGGTTAGGGTTAGGGTTAGGGTTAGGGTTAGGGTTAGGGTTAGGGTTAGGGTTAGGGTTAGGGTTAGGGTTAGGGTTAGGGTTAGGGTTAGGGTTAGGGTTAGGGTTAGGGTTAGGGTTAGGGTTAGGGTTAGGGTTAGGGTTAGGGTTAGGGTTAGGGTTAGGGTTAGGGTTAGGGTTAGGGTTAGGGTTAGGTTAGGGTTAGGGTTAGGGTTAGGGTTAGGGTTAGGGTTAGGGTTAGGGTTAGGGTTAGGGTTAGGGTTAGGGTTAGGGTTAGGGTTAGGGTTAGGGTTAGGGTTAGGGTTAGGGTTAGGGTTAGGGTTAGGGTTAGGGTTAGGGTTAGGGTTAGGGTTAGGGTTAGGTTAGGGTTAGGGTTAGGGTTAGGGTTAGGGTTAGGGTTAGGGTTAGGGTTAGGGTTAGGGTTAGGGTTAGGGTTAGGGTTAGGGTTAGGGTTAGGGTTAGGGTTAGGGTTAGGGTTAGGGTTAGGGTTAGGGTTAGGGTTAGGGTTAGGGTTAGGGTTAGGGTTAGGGTTAGGGTTAGGGTTAGGGTTAGGGTTAGGGTTAGGGTTAGGGTTAGGGTTAGGGTTAGGGTTAGGGTTAGGGTTAGGGTTAGGGTTAGGGTTAGGGTTAGGGTTAGGGTTAGGGTTAGGGTTAGGGTTAGGGTTAGGGTTAGGGTTAGGGTTAGGGTTAGGGTTAGGGTTAGGGTTAGGGTTAGGGTTAGGTTAGGGTTAGGGTTAGGGTTAGGGTTAGGGTTAGGGTTAGGGTTAGGGTTAGGGTTAGGGTTAGGGTTAGGGTTAGGGTTAGGGTTAGGGTTAGGGTTAGGGTTAGGGTTAGGGTTAGGGTTAGGGTTAGGGTTAGGGTTAGGGTTAGGGTTAGGGTTAGGGTTAGGGTTAGGGTTAGGGTTAGGGTTAGGGTTAGGGTTAGGGTTAGGGTTAGGGTTAGGGGTTAGGGTTAGGGTTAGGGTTAGGGTTAGGGTTAGGGTTAGGGTTAGGGTTAGGGTTAGGGTTAGGGTTAGGGTTAGGGTTAGGGTTAGGGTTAGGGTTAGGGTTAGGGTTAGGGTTAGGGTTAGGGTTAGGGTTAGGGTTAGGGTTAGGGTTAGGGTTAGGGTTAGGGTTAGGGTTAGGGTTAGGGTTAGGGTTAGGGTTAGGGTTAGGGTTAGGGTTAGGGTTAGGGTTAGGGTTAGGGTTAGGGTTAGGGTTAGGGTTAGGGTTAGGGTTAGGGTTAGGGTTAGGGTTAGGGTTAGGGTTAGGGTTAGGGTTAGGGTTAGGGTTAGGGTTAGGGTTAGGGTTAGGGTTAGGGTTAGGGTTAGGGTTAGGGTTAGGGTTAGGGTTAGGGTTAGGGTTAGGGTTAGGGTTAGGGTTAGGGTTAGGGTTAGGGTTAGGGTTAGGGTTAGGGTTAGGGTTAGGGTTAGGGTTAGGGTTAGGGTTAGGGTTAGGGTTAGGGTTAGGGTTAGGTTAGGGTTAGGGTTAGGGTTAGGGTTAGGGTTAGGGTTAGGGTTAGGGTTAGGGTTAGGGTTAGGGTTAGGGTTAGGGTTAGGGTTAGGGTTAGGGTTAGGG